>CM068371.1:248167585-250762476 GCA_034769895.1 Magicicada septendecula | reverse complement strand
CCTAACATAATTTCTTTTTCCCCTGTTAATTTCCTGTTTCTTTGTTTTCTGTGCTGCAGCTGTTGTTACCGTCTTCACACTTGCCACCCCCTTGTAGCCTCCATCACTTCCGGAATATTCTGGCTTTCTAAGCGTCTCTTGGGTTCTCCTCCAACCACCATGTTTGTCCCTTTTGGCTCTTCCTGATGAACTGCTGGAGTATTGGACATCGGTAGCCTCTTTTCCCCGGGACTCGTCAACCTCCTTGACCGTTCCTGAAAGCACACACAGTCGCTCAAGGTCCGCAAAACAACGTGGACGGTCCGCGAATGCCAAACGAGATCTCTCCTGGGGAGTCAGTCCTTCTAGAATTGCTTGTATAACTTCTGTCTCCGGTAACCCCAATCTTAACACCCGGGAAGCTTTCCGTATATCGCGCACGAAGTCTCCTAACGCCTCTCCGTAGGCCTGTGGGCGATAGAATCTTTCCAACTCAAGCTTGGCGCGTCGTCGAATGGGTAGGAAGAAGTTCAACACCTCCCCATGGAAAGCATCAATACTGTCACCCCGACGCAGAGCCTTGGTGACCAGATTAGCCAACGTACTCCGGCAATACGGGTATATAAGAAACAAGACCTCCCCATCGGACACCCCTGGGAAATCTGCCACCCGCAGGACCAGGTCCAAGAAAACCAACAGCTGATCCTCATCAAATCCATCCACCACCGGAAATTTCTGGAGAACGTCTGAAAGAGGGTGGGGCAATTTCTCGTAGCATATCCCCGCCAGAATTACACAATTCAAACAAACAATCCTAAAACAAATCCCCACTAAACACCTAACACAAACATAACCTACAAAAACATATTAACAAAAATCGGAAAAACTCAAGTACTGTCCTTCCTTTGAGTAGACCCCCGGGTTCTCTAGCGCTGCGGAAACCTGGCCTATTCTGAACCATGCACTCCACGACGGAAGGAGACAAGAGACAAGCAAGAATACAACACACACATAACAGCAAACAGCAACTCGACACACACGTCGTACCAACACATAAATCACAACAACCAACTAACCATCAACTAAAAGTCCTAATTCGGGAATAAAAAATAATTCGACATCAACCGGACACAAGTCAGTTCCGGTACCGATTTCCGATTGGGCCATACCGCATCCTGTCAATATACCACGCTAAACACCGACCCTAATGAACATTCCATCTTCCAGGCCACGCTTGAGACTCCCCGGCCGTACAAGCTATCAAAATTTTTAAACACCATTAACCGCCTCAGTGGTGCGACCCGACTCACAAATTAAAGAACTTCTAACTAGCCTACACGGGCCTATATCAACTATGTTACAATACTTGCATTAATATTTCCGAGTCTGCAAGCCCCGTCACACACCAGGACCCAAGGGTTCAAGCCTAGAATGAACCACGCTCTGATCTACCATTTGTAACCCCTCTTTCCTTTTATGTCCTTTTTTTTTGAGTATAAAAACAACTTAATTTATTTTAATATTTTTGTTTTTGAAAGAGAAGCCACAAGTCAATTAGGACTAGGCCGAAGCCTAGAGAAGCAAAAATTATGCTGGGTCCAGTATGACGGGACTTGCAATAAAACTCAGCTGTAACAGAACGATAACAATTTATTTTATTTCATGCCCTTCTTGTATGCCCGATCACCAGTATGAATATGGTAAAACATAACAACTGTGTAAAATCTTAGTCATAACAAATGTGTGTAAATATAACGATCACAAGTGTGTATAAATCTTCAAATCTTCAGCATAACAATATGTATAATATTAAGCACAACAAATATATATATATATAAATCAATGAACACCCATGTATATATAATTATAAATTTTCTCCCATCTCGTGGCTAGCTAGACACATAACAACACACACAGAACATAAGGTACACCAACTCACAATTACATTAATTTTTTTAACACGCACGCCCCTGGAATGCACCCACCTAACAGGTAGAGTAACTACAATCTTATAACTCAGCAGTGATAAAATATACGCCCTTCGGCAACCCGTTCAGTAGAATAACATAAGCCAAAACCCCAGGAAGAATGATAATAATTCATGAGGCATAAATAACCAGACCACCCCTTTATCTAGCATTCCATTGATCAATGACCCATGATGAGCGTGTGAACCTTAAGTTCCTTTCACATAATTAATTGAAACTGACAAAACTACGTCACCTACTTTCAGACAGTGTTTATAAAATTCTAGACAGTTATTTGACTTCAAAAAAAATTCCAAAAGGGAATTAAATCTCTATGTACCTTAATAAACAGAAATTAATTGCTTGAGGCATTACTATTTCAGAAGATTTTGACAATACATAATTTACTCAAAAAAGAAAATGATGAATACATGTTTTATAGTCAAAAATTAAACATCAAAAGCTATAAGTGTGAAGTCAACCCATATGTGTTTGCCAGTTAAGAAAACAATCAGTTTAGCCCTTGTGCAAGGGGCAAAAATCAGCTAAAATATTTCCATTACATTAGTAATTATTTCTATTAGCCTCAAATGACTATATAAAATAATAAAGAAAAGAATACAATAAGGTGGTTGTGCTCTGGCATCTGTGGGAGCGCGCCCACACGTAGTTGACAAAAGCTGACAGGCCTCCAACCTGTCTGAAGTTGCACCAGCGCGTGTCAAAGAAAAGCTAAGTCCCAAAAAAAAACCCCAGGAAAGTCCCCAGCCCTTAAATGTGAAACCCATAGTCAAATTAAAATTTATACACAGCTGTTCCAGGCGGAACAGATCTACCGAGCAATATTTAAATTTTGCAAAAAGTAAAATGAAAATGAGATGCAACAGTAAAATGGTACAAGATTAAAACCTCTCTGGCGCGCTCCCCCAGTACAGCACGCACTTACAGCCATTGCATTTAGTGTTATATAAATGAGTTGTAAAAAAGGTTTATGAAATTTAAGTTATAGTGTTCAGAGTCATGATCACAGCTCAACTTCCCGGTAAACAGTCTGGACACGTGGTCCCATGGCTTCTAGGCTATTTGCAGTAAACGGGCACACTGCCGGCCCGGCCCCAAAAATGAAATAAATGCATAAATATCACCTTATAAGTGCTGGCGAGTGCAACATAGAAATTCAGTCTCCATCTCCCTCTTCGTATACGATCTTGACATGGTTCACAGCTTGGGCAGATGTTCAGCCCACAGCAAGCCAGGAAACCGGCTTAGTGCGAGAACCCTGTGAATTCAAGTAAATTAGAGAACAGTCTATTAAAAATGTGCACCCGAGTTAAGGTAATTAACCTCTTAACGGGCCGCCAGCTAACTCTCAAGAAAGCACAATATTCATTAATAAAAGTTTTTACAACCAGCTTAAAGAGTCTACAAATCAGCCAAGGAATAAGTAAATTTGAATCATGAACAGAACTTATTAAATTGTGGCTTAATATAAAGTGAACTGTACTCAGTCAACATGCTTCGACAAAACTTTGCAGGTTAAACCGGCCACGTGGAGAGCAGTAATCATTATTTGACCAAAAAAATTTTAACAGCAAGTCACTCACAGCATTGAGAATGTTTTACATTCAATTAAATTTCATACATAGCAGCTCTCACACTTCATTCTCTATTTGTGAAGTTAATTAACAAACTCTGCGGCCGTTTACTACATGCACACACACCGCTCACGACCTGACTGCGCACCAAGTTTTTAGTCATTAATTCTTTTTAATGTAGAGCACTTTTACCATGACAATGACTCTTGAAAAACTACTCGCACTATTACAGAAAATAATAAAGCATGGACTATATACAGGGCGTTACGTACAACAGTAAAGAATGAGTTTCTCTTACATAACTTTGTCGGGTCGCACACACACATCATTACGTATTTTATGCATTTGCATATAGTTATTAATTATCCACACATGTATCATTATTTATAAGACAAATAAATACAAAGACAAACTTACCGGGAGTCAATTTACGCCTAGCCAAGCATGTAGGAACAGCGACTTCGTCGTAGAATACGGAGAGCGGAGACGGGGACAATTCTCTGAGCGAGGCAAGCGTGGACTGCACACCGCGGCACACAATAGTCATCGCACATAGCCGAGTTGTGCGCGCAACTGCACACAGTGCCGCTCCCCTCATACCGCGGACCAAAGTTCGCCCGCGCTGCCTCGTCTCCCGTTATGTTACAATTACGAAACCTTTCTAGAATTTTGTAACCGCCGGCATCAAACCGGCACACCCCCACCCCGAAAGGGCAACCCGGTTGCCCCCCAAAAAACTCGGGAAAGTACCCTGCAGTGTACTCCCATCTGAAAACTCCGGTGGACATCGTGGGTGAGTTGGCCCGATGGCACTTGCTCTCAGGAGAACAGCCATCCCCATGCGACCCTCTCCGCTATGCCAACCCCACGGGACCACCCCAACACGTCACCCTCTCCGGTGACCATCACGTACTCCCACCGGTCCCACTCACATATTCTTCCGAAGACCCAACAAGGCATCCTACACCTTGATATGTGAGCGACCGTACAACTTCTCGTCCATCTCTTGGACCGACCAGCCACATGCACCTACAAGGCCTCTCCAACCTTGCCATATGGCTGCCCCACTTCCCTACACAAGGGCGGACGGCCCCGCTCAGCCAGACAGAGAGGACCGCACCAAGGGCACACGAACATTAATCCCATCATATACTCATTAGAATACACCATAACTAGAGGGGGTTTACTTTTCTACAGCACCTTCTACACGACTTTCTCTCTCAACAAGAATAACACCAGGAAAACCGGAGAATGCGGCATGGCTCGGACCCTATAATGAACAACATCAACATCACAACTATCAACAACCAACAACAGCACACCATCACTCCATCTAACTTTTCAACAGGGGAAACTGACGATCTCAAAGACCACGACCATCTCGAGGACCACAATCTACTCACTTCCTTTTCAATAGTTTTTTTTTTTTTTTTTTACTAAGGGCAGGGGTAGGAAAATCGGGAAGATGAAACGGGGCAAGGATCATTAAAGGGTCAATAGCTAGGACTAAGGGTAAGGACCTGGTTCCCTCCGAAAATAAGGATGAGTGGAGAAAACCAAGGCTCGCGTGGGCAGGGGCGCAACCCTGAAATAGATGAACACCACTGGGAGTGTGGGGAACATCTACCCGCTACCCGTCAACCTCTGCTTCTTACCTTTCTCTGACGCACTTTAGGTATTCGCTCCTTTCGGACACCACTCTCTAAGAAATTATCTCGTGTTGAGCTGTACTGACTGGTTTCTTCTGAATCAGAATCAAGGCAACTTACCTCACTACTTTCACTCCGCTTTGGATTATGCTCGTCGTCTAACTCTTCTGCCACAATTTCTTCCTTTTCTACAATTTCCCCTTCTTCGTCCACATAATCCAAATCAACCTCCTGACACTGCACCTCCTCAGCATCTTCCCGTTGCTCCTCTGATCCATATTCAACCGCATCTTCCCTCAGCTCCTCACCAATTTCTTCATGACACTCATCGCCAGTGTTTCCACTACCACCATCAGAACACTGCACATCCTCGTCCTCCTCTAGTTGCTCACCTGGTCCACCTGAAACTTCCTCCCGTTCCTCGGAATCCTCAACACTACTTACAGAAGGCGTCTGCACATCTTCACACACTACATCACTCTCACTCACAAACTCTACAACGCTGCCACCAAATTTCTCCTCAACTTCTACCTCACTTGCGGCATGGACATCCCCTTGTCCATCCACAACCTCAGAAACACTCGCAGCCCGGACATCCCTGTGTCCATCTGCAACTTCAGACTCTACAGTCTCCCTAACACCTACAACTATACTCACCTGCGCAGCATCTGCAGACCGCTCTTCTGACTCTTCTGTCGATTCCACTCCTTGACCACTTTCAGCAACCACAACGTCCTCAACATCTTCCACCCTGGAATCCAGCTGTCCAGGTTCATGTGCAATGACTACATTAATTTCTACTGGCGATGGTAAAGCTACACCATCAAGGGACTTCTCATACGCCGGCGTAGGCGATGACGCTATTACCGGATCTGGATCCGCCACGAACCGAGATGTAAATACCGGAACAAATTCTGCGGCCTCTGGATTCAACCATGACGTCCTCCTCGAGTCCTGCAACTCCGTCTTAACTGACGTGTCCTTGTCGTCTTGTATTGATCCCACGAAGCAGTTCCGCTCTTCTACCTCTGCTTCCCCTTCTTCACTCACCACTCTATTAGGCACTTGTACTTCCTCTGGAACTTTTACTCTCTCACTTTTCTGCAAATAAGAATAACGCCCAACTACAGGCTCCCTACTTGCCGATGGTTGTTCCCTAACATAATTTCTTTTTCCCCTGTTAATTTCCTGTTTCTTTGTTTTCTGTGCTGCAGCTGTTGTTACCGTCTTCACACTTGCCACCCCCTTGTAGCCTCCATCACTTCCGGAATATTCTGGCTTTCTAAGCGTCTCTTGGGTTCTCCTCCAACCACCATGTTTGTCCCTTTTGGCTCTTCCTGATGAACTGCTGGAGTATTGGACATCGGTAGCCTCTTTTCCCCGGGACTCGTCAACCTCCTTGACCGTTCCTGAAAGCACACACAGTCGCTCAAGGTCCGCAAAACAACGTGGACGGTCCGCGAATGCCAAACGAGATCTCTCCTGGGGAGTCAGTCCTTCTAGAATTGCTTGTATAACTTCTGTCTCCGGTAACCCCAATCTTAACACCCGGGAAGCTTTCCGTATATCGCGCACGAAGTCTCCTAACGCCTCTCCGTAGGCCTGTGGGCGATAGAATCTTTCCAACTCAAGCTTGGCGCGTCGTCGAATGGGTAGGAAGAAGTTCAACACCTCCCCATGGAAAGCATCAATACTGTCACCCCGACGCAGAGCCTTGGTGACCAGATTAGCCAACGTACTCCGGCAATACGGGTATATAAGAAACAAGACCTCCCCATCGGACACCCCTGGGAAATCTGCCACCCGCAGGACCAGGTCCAAGAAAACCAACAGCTGATCCTCATCAAATCCATCCACCACCGGAAATTTCTGGAGAACGTCTGAAAGAGGGTGGGGCAATTTCTCGTAGCATATCCCCGCCAGAATTACACAATTCAAACAAACAATCCTAAAACAAATCCCCACTAAACACCTAACACAAACATAACCTACAAAAACATATTAACAAAAATCGGAAAAACTCAAGTACTGTCCTTCCTTTGAGTAGACCCCCGGGTTCTCTAGCGCTGCGGAAACCTGGCCTATTCTGAACCATGCACTCCACGACGGAAGGAGACAAGAGACAAGCAAGAATACAACACACACATAACAGCAAACAGCAACTCGACACACACGTCGTACCAACACATAAATCACAACAACCAACTAACCATCAACTAAAAGTCCTAATTCGGGAATAAAAAATAATTCGACATCAACCGGACACAAGTCAGTTCCGGTACCGATTTCCGATTGGGCCATACCGCATCCTGTCAATATACCACGCTAAACACCGACCCTAATGAACATTCCATCTTCCAGGCCACGCTTGAGACTCCCCGGCCGTACAAGCTATCAAAATTTTTAAACACCATTAACCGCCTCAGTGGTGCGACCCGACTCACAAATTAAAGAACTTCTAACTAGCCTACACGGGCCTATATCAACTATGTTACAATACTTGCATTAATATTTCCGAGTCTGCAAGCCCCGTCACACACCAGGACCCAAGGGTTCAAGCCTAGAATGAACCACGCTCTGATCTACCATTTGTAACCCCTCTTTCCTTTTATGTCCTTTTTTTTTTTAGTATAAAAACAACTTAATTTATTTTAATATTTTTGTTTTTGAAAGAGAAGCCACAAGTCAATTAGGACTAGGCCGAAGCCTAGAGAAGCAAAAATTATGCTGGGTCCAGTATGACGGGACTTGCAATAAAACTCAGCTGTAACAGAACGATAACAATTTATTTTATTTCATGCCCTTCTTGTATGCCCGATCACCAGTATGAATATGGTAAAACATAACAACTGTGTAAAATCTTAGTCATAACAAATGTGTGTAAATATAACGATCACAAGTGTGTATAAATCTTCAAATCTTCAGCATAACAATATGTATAATATTAAGCACAACAAATATATATATATATAAATCAATGAACACCCATGTATATATAATTATAAATTTTCTCCCATCTCGTGGCTAGCTAGACACATAACAACACACACAGAACATAAGGTACACCAACTCACAATTACATTAATTTTTTTAACACGCACGCCCCTGGAATGCACCCACCTAACAGGTAGAGTAACTACAATCTTATAACTCAGCAGTGATAAAATATACGCCCTTCGGCAACCCGTTCAGTAGAATAACATAAGCCAAAACCCCAGGAAGAATGATAATAATTCATGAGGCATAAATAACCAGACCACCCCTTTATCTAGCATTCCATTGATCAATGACCCATGATGAGCGTGTGAACCTTAAGTTCCTTTCACATAATTAATTGAAACTGACAAAACTACGTCACCTACTTTCAGACAGTGTTTATAAAATTCTAGACAGTTATTTGACTTCAAAAAAAATTCCAAAAGGGAATTAAATCTCTATGTACCTTAATAAACAGAAATTAATTGCTTGAGGCATTACTATTTCAGAAGATTTTGACAATACATAATTTACTCAAAAAAGAAAATGATGAATACATGTTTTATAGTCAAAAATTAAACATCAAAAGCTATAAGTGTGAAGTCAACCCATATGTGTTTGCCAGTTAAGAAAACAATCAGTTTAGCCCTTGTGCAAGGGGCAAAAATCAGCTAAAATATTTCCATTACATTAGTAATTATTTCTATTAGCCTCAAATGACTATATAAAATAATAAAGAAAAGAATACAATAAGGTGGTTGTGCTCTGGCATCTGTGGGAGCGCGCCCACACGTAGTTGACAAAAGCTGACAGGCCTCCAACCTGTCTGAAGTTGCACCAGCGCGTGTCAAAGAAAAGCTAAGTCCCAAAAAAAAACCCCAGGAAAGTCCCCAGCCCTTAAATGTGAAACCCATAGTCAAATTAAAATTTATACACAGCTGTTCCAGGCGGAACAGATCTACCGAGCAATATTTAAATTTTGCAAAAAGTAAAATGAAAATGAGATGCAACAGTAAAATGGTACAAGATTAAAACCTCTCTGGCGCGCTCCCCCAGTACAGCACGCACTTACAGCCATTGCATTTAGTGTTATATAAATGAGTTGTAAAAAAGGTTTATGAAATTTAAGTTATAGTGTTCAGAGTCATGATCACAGCTCAACTTCCCGGTAAACAGTCTGGACACGTGGTCCCATGGCTTCTAGGCTATTTGCAGTAAACGGGCACACTGCCGGCCCGGCCCCAAAAATGAAATAAATGCATAAATATCACCTTATAAGTGCTGGCGAGTGCAACATAGAAATTCAGTCTCCATCTCCCTCTTCGTATACGATCTTGACATGGTTCACAGCTTGGGCAGATGTTCAGCCCACAGCAAGCCAGGAAACCGGCTTAGTGCGAGAACCCTGTGAATTCAAGTAAATTAGAGAACAGTCTATTAAAAATGTGCACCCGAGTTAAGGTAATTAACCTCTTAACGGGCCGCCAGCTAACTCTCAAGAAAGCACAATATTCATTAATAAAAGTTTTTACAACCAGCTTAAAGAGTCTACAAATCAGCCAAGGAATAAGTAAATTTGAATCATGAACAGAACTTATTAAATTGTGGCTTAATATAAAGTGAACTGTACTCAGTCAACATGCTTCGACAAAACTTTGCAGGTTAAACCGGCCACGTGGAGAGCAGTAATCATTATTTGACCAAAAAAATTTTAACAGCAAGTCACTCACAGCATTGAGAATGTTTTACATTCAATTAAATTTCATACATAGCAGCTCTCACACTTCATTCTCTATTTGTGAAGTTAATTAACAAACTCTGCGGCCGTTTACTACATGCACACACACCGCTCACGACCTGACTGCGCACCAAGTTTTTAGTCATTAATTCTTTTTAATGTAGAGCACTTTTACCATGACAATGACTCTTGAAAAACTACTCGCACTATTACAGAAAATAATAAAGCATGGACTATATACAGGGCGTTACGTACAACAGTAAAGAATGAGTTTCTCTTACATAACTTTGTCGGGTCGCACACACACATCATTACGTATTTTATGCATTTGCATATAGTTATTAATTATCCACACATGTATCATTATTTATAAGACAAATAAATACAAAGACAAACTTACCGGGAGTCAATTTACGCCTAGCCAAGCATGTAGGAACAGCGACTTCGTCGTAGAATACGGAGAGCGGAGACGGGGACAATTCTCTGAGCGAGGCAAGGGTGGACTGCACACCGCGGCACACAATAGTCATCGCACATAGCCGAGTTGTGCGCGCAACTGCACACAGTGCCGCTCCCCTCATACCGCGGACCAAAGTTCGCCCGCGCTGCCTCGTCTCCCGTTATGTTACAATTACGAAACCTTTCTAGAATTTTGTAACCGCCGGCATCAAACCGGCACACCCCCACCCCGAAAGGGCAACCCGGTTGCCCCCCAAAAAACTCGGGAAAGTACCCTGCAGTGTACTCCCATCTGAAAACTCCGGTGGACATCGTGGGTGAGTTGGCCCGATGGCACTTGCTCTCAGGAGAACAGCCATCCCCATGCGACCCTCTCCGCTATGCCAACCCCACGGGACCACCCCAACACGTCACCCTCTCCGGTGACCATCACGTACTCCCACCGGTCCCACTCACATATTCTTCCGAAGACCCAACAAGGCATCCTACACCTTGATATGTGAGCGACCGTACAACTTCTCGTCCATCTCTTGGACCGACCAGCCACATGCACCTACAAGGCCTCTCCAACCTTGCCATATGGCTGCCCCACTTCCCTACACAAGGGCGGACGGCCCCGCTCAGCCAGACAGAGAGGACCGCACCAAGGGCACACGAACATTAATCCCATCATATACTCATTAGAATACACCATAACTAGAGGGGGTTTACTTTTCTACAGCACCTTCTACACGACTTTCTCTCTCAACAAGAATAACACCAGGAAAACCGGAGAATGCGGCATGGCTCGGACCCTATAATGAACAACATCAACATCACAACTATCAACAACCAACAACAGCACACCATCACTCCATCTAACTTTTCAACAGGGGAAACTGACGATCTCAAAGACCACGACCATCTCGAGGACCACAATCTACTCACTTCCTTATCAATAGGGTTTTTTTTTTTTTTTTTTTTACTAAGGGCAGGGGTAGGAAAATCGGGAAGATGAAACGGGGCAAGGATCATTAAAGGGTCAATAGCTAGGACTAAGGGTAAGGACCTGGTTCCCTCCGAAAATAAGGATGAGTGGAGAAAACCAAGGCTCGCGTGGGCAGGGGCGCAACCCTGAAATAGATGAACACCACTGGGAGTGTGGGGAACATCTACCCGCTACCCGTCAACCTCTGCTTCTTACCTTTCTCTGACGCACTTTAGGTATTCGCTCCTTTCGGACACCACTCTCTAAGAAATTATCTCGTGTTGAGCTGTACTGACTGGTTTCTTCTGAATCAGAATCAAGGCAACTTACCTCACTACTTTCACTCCGCTTTGGATTATGCTCGTCGTCTAACTCTTCTGCCACAATTTCTTCCTTTTCTACAATTTCCCCTTCTTCGTCCACATAATCCAAATCAACCTCCTGACACTGCACCTCCTCAGCATCTTCCCGTTGCTCCTCTGATCCATCTTCAACCGCATCTTCCCTCAGCTCCTCACCAATTTCTTCATGACACTCATCGCCAGTGCTTCCACTACCACCATCAGAACACTGCACATCCTCGTCCTCCTCTAGTTGCTCACCTGGTCCACCTGAAACTTCCTCCCGTTCCTCGGAATCCTCAACACTACTTACAGAAGGCGTCTGCACATCTTCACACACTACATCACTCTCACTCACAAACTCTACAACGCTGCCACCAAATTTCTCCTCAACTTCTACCTCACTTGCGGCATGGACATCCCCTTGTCCATCCACAACCTCAGAAACACTCGCAGCCCGGACATCCCTGTGTCCATCTGCAACTTCAGACTCTACAGTCTCCCTAACACCTACAACTATACTCACCTGCGCAGCATCTGCAGACCGCTCTTCTGACTCTTCTGTCGATTCCACTCCTTGACCACTTTCAGCAACCACAACGTCCTCAACATCTTCCACCCTGGAATCCAGCTGTCCAGGTTCATGTGCAATGACTACATTAATTTCTACTGGCGATGGTAAAGCTACACCATCAAGGGACTTCTCATACGCCGGCGTAGGCGATGACGCTATTACCGGATCTGGATCCGCCACGAACCGAGATGTAAATACCGGAACAAATTCTGCGGCCTCTGGATTCAACCATGACGTCCTCCTCGAGTCCTGCAACTCCGTCTTAACTGACGTGTCCTTGTCGTCTTGTATTGATCCCACGAAGCAGTTCCGCTCTTCTACCTCTGCTTCCCCTTCTTCACTCACCACTCTATTAGGCACTTGTACTTCCTCTGGAACTTTTACTCTCTCACTTTTCTGCAAATAAGAATAACGCCCAACTACAGGCTCCCTACTTGCCGATGGTTGTTCCCTAACATAATTTCTTTTTCCCCTGTTAATTTCCTGTTTCTTTGTTTTCTGTGCTGCAGCTGTTGTTACCGTCTTCACACTTGCCACCCCCTTGTAGCCTCCATCACTTCCGGAATATTCTGGCTTTCTAAGCGTCTCTTGGGTTCTCCTCCAACCACCATGTTTGTCCCTTTTGGCTCTTCCTGATGAACTGCTGGAGTATTGGACATCGGTAGCCTCTTTTCCCCGGGACTCGTCAACCTCCTTGACCGTTCCTGAAAGCACACACAGTCGCTCAAGGTCCGCAAAACAACGTGGACGGTCCGCGAATGCCAAACGAGATCTCTCCTGGGGAGTCAGTCCTTCTAGAATTGCTTGTATAACTTCTGTCTCCGGTAACCCCAATCTTAACACCCGGGAAGCTTTCCGTATATCGCGCACGAAGTCTCCTAACGCCTCTCCGTAGGCCTGTGGGCGATAGAATCTTTCCAACTCAAGCTTGGCGCGTCGTCGAATGGGTAGGAAGAAGTTCAACACCTCCCCATGGAAAGCATCAATACTGTCACCCCGACGCAGAGCCTTGGTGACCAGATTAGCCAACGTACTCCGGCAATACGGGTATATAAGAAACAAGACCTCCCCATCGGACACCCCTGGGAAATCTGCCACCCGCAGGACCAGGTCCAAGAAAACCAACAGCTGATCCTCATCAAATCCATCCACCACCGGAAATTTCTGGAGAACGTCTGAAAGAGGGTGGGGCAATTTCTCGTAGCATATCCCCGCCAGAATTACACAATTCAAACAAACAATCCTAAAACAAATCCCCACTAAACACCTAACACAAACATAACCTACAAAAACATATTAACAAAAATCGGAAAAACTCAAGTACTGTCCTTCCTTTGAGTAGACCCCCGGGTTCTCTAGCGCTGCGGAAACCTGGCCTATTCTGAACCATGCACTCCACGACGGAAGGAGACAAGAGACAAGCAAGAATACAACACACACATAACAGCAAACAGCAACTCGACACACACGTCGTACCAACACATAAATCACAACAACCAACTAACCATCAACTAAAAGTCCTAATTCGGGAATAAAAAATAATTCGACATCAACCGGACACAAGTCAGTTCCGGTACCGATTTCCGATTGGGCCATACCGCATCCTGTCAATATACCACGCTAAACACCGACCCTAATGAACATTCCATCTTCCAGGCCACGCTTGAGACTCCCCGGCCGTACAAGCTATCAAAATTTTTAAACACCATTAACCGCCTCAGTGGTGCGACCCGACCCACAAATTAAAGAACTTCTAACTAGCCTACACGGGCCTATATCAACTATGTTACAATACTTGCATTAATATTTCCGAGTCTGCAAGCCCCGTCACACACCAGGACCCAAGGGTTCAAGCCTAGAATGAACCACGCTCTGATCTACCATTTGTAACCCCTCTTTCCTTTTATGTCCTTTTTTTTTGAGTATAAAAACAACTTAATTTATTTTAATATTTTTGTTTTTGAAAGAGAAGCCACAAGTCAATTAGGACTAGGCCGAAGCCTAGAGAAGCAAAAATTATGCTGGGTCCAGTATGACGGGACTTGCAATAAAACTCAGCTGTAACAGAACGATAACAATTTATTTTATTTCATGCCCTTCTTGTATGCCCGATCACCAGTATGAATATGGTAAAACATAACAACTGTGTAAAATCTTAGTCATAACAAATGTGTGTAAATATAACGATCACAAGTGTGTATAAATCTTCAAATCTTCAGCATAACAATATGTATAATATTAAGCACAACAAATATATATATATATAAATCAATGAACACCCATGTATATATAATTATAAATTTTCTCCCATCTCGTGGCTAGCTAGACACATAACAACACACACAGAACATAAGGTACACCAACTCACAATTACATTAATTTTTTTAACACGCACGCCCCTGGAATGCACCCACCTAACAGGTAGAGTAACTACAATCTTATAACTCAGCAGTGATAAAATATACGCCCTTCGGCAACCCGTTCAGTAGAATAACATAAGCCAAAACCCCAGGAAGAATGATAATAATTCATGAGGCATAAATAACCAGACCACCCCTTTATCTAGCATTCCATTGATCAATGACCCATGATGAGCGTGTGAACCTTAAGTTCCTTTCACATAATTAATTGAAACTGACAAAACTACGTCACCTACTTTCAGACAGTGTTTATAAAATTCTAGACAGTTATTTGACTTCAAAAAAAATTCCAAAAGGGAATTAAATCTCTATGTACCTTAATAAACAGAAATTAATTGCTTGAGGCATTACTATTTCAGAAGATTTTGACAATACATAATTTACTCAAAAAAGAAAATGATGAATACATGTTTTATAGTCAAAAATTAAACATCAAAAGCTATAAGTGTGAAGTCAACCCATATGTGTTTGCCAGTTAAGAAAACAATCAGTTTAGCCCTTGTGCAAGGGGCAAAAATCAGCTAAAATATTTCCATTACATTAGTAATTATTTCTATTAGCCTCAAATGACTATATAAAATAATAAAGAAAAGAATACAATAAGGTGGTTGTGCTCTGGCATCTGTGGGAGCGCGCCCACACGTAGTTGACAAAAGCTGACAGGCCTCCAACCTGTCTGAAGTTGCACCAGCGCGTGTCAAAGAAAAGCTAAGTCCCAAAAAAAAACCCCAGGAAAGTCCCCAGCCCTTAAATGTGAAACCCATAGTCAAATTAAAATTTATACACAGCTGTTCCAGGCGGAACAGATCTACCGAGCAATATTTAAATTTTGCAAAAAGTAAAATGAAAATGAGATGCAACAGTAAAATGGTACAAGATTAAAACCTCTCTGGCGCGCTCCCCCAGTACAGCACGCACTTACAGCCATTGCATTTAGTGTTATATAAATGAGTTGTAAAAAAGGTTTATGAAATTTAAGTTATAGTGTTCAGAGTCATGATCACAGCTCAACTTCCCGGTAAACAGTCTGGACACGTGGTCCCATGGCTTCTAGGCTATTTGCAGTAAACGGGCACACTGCCGGCCCGGCCCCAAAAATGAAATAAATGCATAAATATCACCTTATAAGTGCTGGCGAGTGCAACATAGAAATTCAGTCTCCATCTCCCTCTTCGTATACGATCTTGACATGGTTCACAGCTTGGGCAGATGTTCAGCCCACAGCAAGCCAGGAAACCGGCTTAGTGCGAGAACCCTGTGAATTCAAGTAAATTAGAGAACAGTCTATTAAAAATGTGCACCCGAGTTAAGGTAATTAACCTCTTAACGGGCCGCCAGCTAACTCTCAAGAAAGCACAATATTCATTAATAAAAGTTTTTACAACCAGCTTAAAGAGTCTACAAATCAGCCAAGGAATAAGTAAATTTGAATCATGAACAGAACTTATTAAATTGTGGCTTAATATAAAGTGAACTGTACTCAGTCAACATGCTTCGACAAAACTTTGCAGGTTAAACCGGCCACGTGGAGAGCAGTAATCATTATTTGACCAAAAAAATTTTAACAGCAAGTCACTCACAGCATTGAGAATGTTTTACATTCAATTAAATTTCATACATAGCAGCTCTCACACTTCATTCTCTATTTGTGAAGTTAATTAACAAACTCTGCGGCCGTTTACTACATGCACACACACCGCTCACGACCTGACTGCGCACCAAGTTTTTAGTCATTAATTCTTTTTAATGTAGAGCACTTTTACCATGACAATGACTCTTGAAAAACTACTCGCACTATTACAGAAAATAATAAAGCATGGACTATATACAGGGCGTTACGTACAACAGTAAAGAATGAGTTTCTCTTACATAACTTTGTCGGGTCGCACACACACATCATTACGTATTTTATGCATTTGCATATAGTTATTAATTATCCACACATGTATCATTATTTATAAGACAAATAAATACAAAGACAAACTTACCGGGAGTCAATTTACGCCTAGCCAAGCATGTAGGAACAGCGACTTCGTCGTAGAATACGGAGAGCGGAGACGGGGACAATTCTCTGAGCGAGGCAAGCGTGGACTGCACACCGCGGCACACAATAGTCATCGCACATAGCCGAGTTGTGCGCGCAACTGCACACAGTGCCGCTCCCCTCATACCGCGGACCAAAGTTCGCCCGCGCTGCCTCGTCTCCCGTTATGTTACAATTACGAAACCTTTCTAGAATTTTGTAACCGCCGGCATCAAACCGGCACACCCCCACCCCGAAAGGGCAACCCGGTTGCCCCCCAAAAAACTCGGGAAAGTACCCTGCAGTGTACTCCCATCTGAAAACTCCGGTGGACATCGTGGGTGAGTTGGCCCGATGGCACTTGCTCTCAGGAGAACAGCCATCCCCATGCGACCCTCTCCGCTATGCCAACCCCACGGGACCACCCCAACACGTCACCCTCTCCGGTGACCATCACCTACTCCCACCGGTCCCACTCACATATTCGTCCGAAGACCCAACAAGGCATCCTACACCTTGATATGTGAGCGACCGTACAACTTCTCGTCCATCTCTTGGACCGACCAGCCACATGCACCTACAAGGCCTCTCCAACCTTGCCATATGGCTGCCCCACTTCCCTACACAAGGGCGGACGGCCCCGCTCAGCCAGACAGAGAGGACCGCACCAAGGGCACACGAACATTAATCCCATCATATACTCATTAGAATACACCATAACTAGAGGGGGTTTACTTTTCTACAGCACCTTCTACACGACGGGGACAATTCTCTGAGCGAGGCAAGCGTGGACTGCACACCGCGGCACACAATAGTCATCGCACATAGCCGAGTTGTGCGCGCAACTGCACACAGTGCCGCTCCCCTCATACCGCGGACCAAAGTTCGCCCGCGCTGCCTCGTCTCCCGTTATGTTACAATTACGAAACCTTTCTAGAATTTTGTAACCGCCGGCATCAAACCGGCACAAGATGTAGTCCTTCGCTTTTCCTGGTGATTCATCAAATACCTCGCTGAAACGTTCCACCACTGCCCACAGCTCCTCTCGCTGAGTATTTTCTACAACTGTATCTTCATTAAAAAATTTGTTGGCTCTATCTGCCCACACACTCTCATTACTCTCATGCATTTCTCCCTCCTCATTCTTTAGGCTATCACTCTCTCGACATATATTTATTTTGGTCACTATCTCTCTATCGCCTATCTGCTTATGTAACATTTTTATTCCCGTGACTTTAGCTTCATTTACTACTTTTTTAAACTCTATTCTGACTGGTTTATTCCCCTTTTCAAATTTTACTATTTGTTTATTGAAATCTATTACTGCTCCGTTTCTTTCCAAAAAATCATTTCCCAATATTACATCTAGACTCAACCCTTTAACTACTAGAAAAGTGTTTTCAAATTCAACTCCATTTATTAAAATATTTAATTGTACTTGTCTGGTTATTCTCTTACTTCTCACCCCAGTTACCCCCACTACTGTAACCCCCGCAACTGGTAATGATGGTATATTTTTATTTATATCTTTTAATTCACCCATAACATTTTCAGAAATTACTGAGATCTCGCTACCGGTATCAATTAAAGTTTTATAATTCTTACCTTCAATGTTAATTGTCACCTCAGTCAATCCTGTTCTGCGTTCCATCACCTTATTCTCCTCTTCTTCTAACAATTCTTTTGCCATGTCCACCTGGATAACGTTATTCGCGTATTCGTTGGTTACTTGGACCCGGTTCTCCGTTGACAATGGTTGGGCCCGCTTCCCCATTGTCTTCCTTAGTTTCCCGTGGATGGACCTGCTACGGCTGGATGATTTCCTCCTCTTCCTCTATTATAATGTCCTCCTCCTCTTGGCGCTCCTCTATAAAATTCTCCTCCCCTCGGCTGTTGATTTGGTGGTGGGTTCATTCTCTCGTTCCTGGCGCACTCCCTGTTTCGATGACATCTGAAACAATTGGTTCTATTAGCATAATTGTCTGTTTCACATTCTCTACATCTCCAACTCTCGCCCCTATTGTCAAAACTTCCTCCCCGTGCTCCTCTATGAAAATTCTGTGTATAGTTCCCTCCATTGTGCATATTAGTTTGTTGTATACGTCTGCTGTCTTCCTGGTCCTTAATGTTCTGAAAAACATCCAATATTTTTTCTAATTCATTGATATCACTTACCTCTCTGGTCATTAACGTGATCTGTACTTCCCTCGGTAGATGCTTACTGATGTGGCGTACAAACGACTGGAATGGCAACGGTGGTTCTAAGTACTTAGCTTCGTTGTATAGCTTCATGGTATACACGGTAATATTACGGTTGTTTCTCCCGAAGCTCCCGGTTCCCATTATTTGACTTCGTAGTATCTCCTGCTCCTCCTCCGACCAGTATTTATTCCGAAAGGCTTTTTCAAAATTTTCATACCTCTCCCATTCGTTTCGATGTGTCTCCGCCCATATCTCCGAATTGCCCTTAAAACATTTCAAAATTTTTATAAGTTTAACCTCCCAACTACTACCATTAAATCTGTCAAATTCCCGTACTCGATTCAAAAATTGCATTGGATGCACTCTACGATTTTCACTACTAAAAGTTTCTAATTCTATTTCATTGTTTGTGTCTAGTGTCATGAATATGCGTTCAGTAACATTGTTTAAATTTTGATTTTTTACTAAACTTAATTCGTCTCTCATACTACTAATGTTCTGTTCAAGTGAATATAATTTTTTGTCATTACTATATTCAGACTGTACATTATTTTTCGATATTACTTCAATAGATTCATTTACTGCTTGTATTTCTGTCTTATAATTATTTTCAATTTCATTTATTTTAGAGTCTACCTTATTTTGGTGTTCATCAATATTCTGACTAATTTTTTCAACTGTCATTACTACGCTACTCAACTTACATTCAGTTTCAGTATTACACTTATTTATTTTATATTCTATTTCATTGTTATGCTCATTCATTGAATTTATTAATATTTCATTATTCTCATTTATTTGCTTCTCAACTCTATCTATCTGACTATCTATTTCATTAAATTTAACATCTATCTTCTGTATTGAATTCTCTAACTTGGTTTCTACTTGGTTAATTTTATCAGTAAATTCTAATTTGGTATTTTCACAACGTCTATTAATCTCATTAATATCATTTTTCAATTCATCAAAACGATTATCATTACTATCGAAACGTTTATTTAACTCATTAAATTCACTCTTCTGTTCACTGAATTTCATATCTAACATTGTTTGTATCATTTTAAACATTTCGTAATTATCGTCAGACTTTTTACTTTGGATAGGTGTCGCTAGACTTTCTATTTTATCGTCAGTGAAGCTGACTTCGTTATTATTATTTTTATTTTCTCTATTTGATTTTGGGGTCGTTTGGATCCCCGAATCATCTGTATTATTTGATTCATTCGTTTTGATTACATTTGTAATTTTGTCGTCTTGACCTACATTCGGTGTTGAATGTACTTCAGGACTATTCATAACAGCTGATTCATCAAATTCAGCTGTTTCGCTTATCACAATCGAGTCGGACAAATCGACTCCGTTCTCTGTATTTTCCATTATTATACTTTTAAATATGTAATTTATTTATTATCTGAACAAGTATTTTTTACTTATTTTACGTATTTTCACTCAACCTCCGAATTACGCTTGTATCTTATTTGTAGGTATGGAATTTCAGTTTATTAAATTCGTTCCGGTTCGCGGCGCCATTGAACTGTTATTAATTAATGACATAATAAAATACACAATAAAATTGAATAAACTTCCACTTACCGTCACTCAGTAGCCTCGGATTCAGGGTTGCGTCATACGAACGTTAGGATACAGGCGTAATTTTCAAGGTTGTGTGAATGATTTACACAACACATTTTTTATGAAGAGAATTACATTTTAATTTAATTTTGAATCATTTAAAAATTGTTTATAAACTTTACCACATCTGCAATAATTTTGTGAGAATATATTGTTTGGTTACATGATTATCATCCTTAATCTATCTTATGCTACGACTTACCTTAATTTATACACACACACACACACAAAACTGCCCAGCCTGCAATTTCGCACACACTCAAACATACTAAATTATAAACCCCTTAACATTTTGAATAATATTCCTCCCCCGTCGACCACGCGGTCTTCGCGCCCGCACTCTTTATTCTGGTAAATGTCTTGTTATTGTCCAAAAAATAACGATCTGAATGGGTTCTGTTCCTCTAAAGGACCGCGGTCACACAAATTTTCACTGTTATTTCTTTTATTACCGGTAAAATTATGAAATTTGATAAGGAGCCTAACTCGGCTCTATGTGTCGGTCGACACGTATAGAGTAAGACTGGGAATCGTCCTTTGTTGAGCGGTGGGAAGTTCGTATTCACTGCCAACAGATTTTGTCGCCGTTCATAGCTGATTTGCTGTGGCTTATTAGCTATGACTATAACACATAGTGTGTTTTTTCCTAGTGTTTGCCGATGATATTCGACACGGCCACTCCGACGTCACTGAAAGTAGGCGGTCCTTAGCTGCATTTCCTGCAGGACGGCTAAGGAGACGGTGAATAAAATTGTTCTCCAGGCATCTTGGTTTTTGGACGATGGCGTCACTCCGAGCGCGGACCTGGATCGTTGCGTGCGTGCACCATCACATTCACGCACAGTTCTGAGAAATCGAGGGTGGTACAAATTCTTTGCTTGGTTTCGCAACTGATTACTGCGTCTTGCTGCTTTGTTCTCAAACTGTTCAGTCAACACGTGGTCCGTTACAATGGAATTAACGTTTGTCGGAAAATAAAACTTTCACAATATTTTTTATAAAAACCCCGAAAAAATGAAATAAATGAAATACAAAGACCCCAATACTGCACTAAACAAAATGACCCACTTTTGACACGTTACAACGGCTCTCTTCTTCTTCTTCGATGCATTCGTTTTTTCATATGTACCGCCTTTCGGTTAGTCTGAGTCCTTGATTAATTTCTTCTTTAAGTATATTAAAGAAAAATTAAACCCAAATTGCATAAATAGGAAATTTATTAACAAATTATTTAAGTTTATCGATAAGAATCGATATATTACAGCCGTATCGACTCTACTCAGGGCCGGTCGATAAAAAACTTTACATTGATTGTATATAAAAATATAGTTCTTTGAACGGTTATTTTAGAATAGCCAGAGAAGGGTATGGACAAGAAAGTATAACACTTACAATGATAAATGTCTTAATACTAACAAATACAACGTTATAATTAATAAATAAAGTTTATATATAATATTTATTTCAAACCAAATGCAGTCTAAAAATTCGCTGCCTTGCTTTGGTAAGAACGGCGACGAATCAAAATGGCCGACCTGATCATGCGCAGTGGAACGTCTAACACCTCGACGAAATATTTGTTTCAATAAAGATGTCTTTTCTCCGTTTATTGGTCTCAGCAATTGTGTATAATGGTTCTGGAGTTAATTGAGTGTCACTGGTGTATTGTTTAATAGTTCACTTGGTGTAAATGTTTGTGATTATGTCTATCTCACTTTGTCACACGTGTCGGGTTAACCTTGTTTGTTAGTCTGTAAAATTTATTGTATTGGTGTTATTTTAATTAATTAGGCGTGTGTGGTTCTGTTTATTGGTGATACACTGTTCATTGTTTATTTTCACCGGTTCACAAGTTAAAAAATTCAATTTAAAAATTTATAAAAATTTTTACCGAACTCGGTTTACTTATAGTTCGCCATTATAGGTTATATCGAGCAAAAAATCTCGTTTAGGTACTCACTTCAACGGATAATAATGAACTGTTCTCATTTCCTTCGTCTCCTGAAAATCTTAGCCAATTTAATATATATTATACATTGTTTCAAATTATCTTAGCTTCCGATACATTTTATTCGAATACATTATACACGGAAAATATTTTCGTTATTAATTAACTGTATGAAATACTAAATACATATTCGGTTTCTTTATTCTATTTTGCTTATTTTGATACTAATAAATATAGTTTTACAAAGTTTTCATTTAAAAAAGTTATATTTCTTACATTTTGGAAAGTAGGTTCAAATATGTGTTTCCTGTTTCTTTACCAGATAATAGCCATTTTCTCTGATATAATTATTATTATATTGAATCTGAAATTGATATAATTGTCTATTTTTACTTAATTTCTTGCAATTTAGTTTATTAATTATTGTTTTTAAATATAATTCATTTATCTATGACTCCTCCCCTGATAATGCTAGTTAGTCCATTCCATTTTTATTTATAATTTTACTTATCTTCTGACAATATCTTTATTAAGTATTAGTTACATGGTATTACTATATGGTGGGTTTATCTTATATAAATATCATCAGTTTAGTTGGTTTATCGGACTAGACTTGTCAATTATTAAGTGGTCTAAATTTACTATCTGCCCTAGATTTTATCTGTTGCTATTTGCAAAGTTTTTAATAATATAGTTAGTTTGTACCCTTTTCTGACCTTCTATTCTTATATAATTTATTAACAATTTGTTCCTTGACCATTATAACATTGAACATTGATTTTAAACAATTAAAATATAACACTTATTTACTATTAAATCTGGTACTTTGAATCATACCTTTTTTTGTGTACTGATTACACACAGTAACTAAATAGAACATTTTACAATATAGGAATGGTATCTACATACAGATATTGCATTCCTAATTTTAATTACTAACAAAATAACATTTTATAACTACAATACTGCTCGATACTAAATCTTGTTTATATAGTTAATATCTGGAACTAGGAACATAACATTTTGGTTCCATTAAATGTTCAACACTTTCTTAAAACTATTTATTTACAGTCTTATCTGTACTTCCCAATTTTAGGAATGTATTCCCCATCACTTTGTACTAAATACAAGCTATCTGCTTATATTATTCATTCTATGGAATGTTCTTATATAAACAGTGGCCTTTCATTAGAAATATTATTCCTTGCTCCTTCACCATATTACTTGAGTAACTATTATCATGATACTGTTTAAAATCACTTAAAGTTATTTATTGGCACGGTAATTCATGTACCTTTTCAAAGTTTATTTATTATAATTTAATAACTTGAACTTGTCCCTGGTTATTTATTGATATTATCACTAGTCCTTTTATAGTTTTATAATATGAAATATTTAACCATGGGGGAACTGTTAAGATTTGTCTATATAAACTATACAATAACTTTTTTGGGTGCACTGTTACTTAATACTCTAAACACTTTTGGTTTTTATCAGTTTTACATTAGTATATGGTTTGTTGGGGTGTTATACTTTCTTTTGTGACATTTATTTATTTTTGGGGTTTTTGGTTTTCTCCCTATGGGGTTTCTATTGGGTATTGTTCGAGTTTCACTTCCTTTATTCTAGTTGATCTTCACTTGTCTCTGATTATTCAGTATATTGGTTTATTTTAGATTTCTTCTTTCTTCGTTCTTGGTTCTTCAGTACCATTTCGTTTTATATTCTTTTGTTTTACTCTGGTCTGTTTTCTTTGTCGGTTTACTTGGTCTGGGTATCTTCATTGCCTGCTTCTATCCTACCTGGGTAATATTGTTATTTTCATTTTTAGTTTTCTGGGTTTTTAATTTGTAGTACAATTATATTAGTTGCAGATTTTTTCTTTATGTTGACTTTTTCTTGTTATTATAATAATTTATATTGCTTTTTAATTGATTTTCATTTGGATCTTTTTGGATATTCCATATACTTGAGTTTTATTAATGATCATTTGGTAATTGATTTAAGTGGATTATCTGTCATGCTACAGATTGCTCTCTTCCAGAGTGATTAGTTCAGATCATACTTGGTTTGTCTGAAATAATTGTTTATGATATTTTATTATAAATTATATTTCTTTACTTCCTTCACATTTCTAAATTTTTTTTTCTTCTTTATTTTTGAGCTTATCTATATTTCATTATTAACTGGATTTTTCTTGATAGTAATAGTTGTCTGAGGTTCGTTATTTTTTATTTTTCCATTTTTTTCTTAACTTGGTTCTTTATCCTTGGGATATTTATTCCCTAATATTCCCTAACACGTTAGCTGGGGCAGTTCAGAGGGGCACTGTAGGCTACACTACTCTGCTGGCCATACTACGTCATTTATTGATTACAGAGGCACATCATCTCTGATCAATACATAATAATACTGCTGGACTTATCTACAGACAGTTATTAATAAAAATTACATAAGAATAGTCCACCTTATGACTATAAAAAAAAATTAAATATCTTCGGATACTTCACTTCGTATTTGAACAGATCTATTAATATTTCTATCTTAGTTAATTTCTATCTCAGTTACTTTTCTCAATGGTTAGCTCTGCTGGCATTTTATTCCTTCTTATGGTTGGAAGCTGGTTTAATATAATTATCACTTGTTATTCAGTGTAAAGTTTTTATTTATTTTAATTCTCTGTCATATTTTGACTGTTATTACAATCTCCTTCTGGTCATTGGTAGCATATATTTGGTATTATATTTTTGTTTTTTCTTAATTCTTATGAATCGTTCCACTAGATTTATGTTCTTGCAATTACTCTTTCAATTGTCCTTTTTATAATTGACATTTATTTTATGATCATATTTTTCTTATGGATTTATTTATACATAGTTATTTCTTTCTTTTTCAAAATTTTATTCTGCTCTTGCTTCTTATCCAAATGCACTCTTTAATTATTAATTCCATGTGGTTATTGTCTCTGCTTATTTTGCTTAAAAGTCTTATTAATTTCATTTCACAATAAGTTTATTTATTTTAATTGTATCAGTGGTTTTTATTGCCATTTCTTGATTCTCGAAATTTTTTCAGAATTGGTTCCATATATAATTGTTTGTAATGTGAACTTACTCTTCCTTTTGAATGTTGTGGTTATTCTTCAAAATTCTTTTTCTTTTCTTTTATATTCCATGATTTGAGTTTCATTGATGTTTGGTAGTAAGTTGTACTTATTTGGTTTTTAAATTTGTTTGTATTTTACTAAATTCTTTTTCTTCTAGTTGTTTCACAAATAGTTTCATAAATCATAGGTAGTAAGTAGTGCTTACTTTATTTTTGAATTTATACATTTATTATCAAATTCTTCTTCTTTTTCATTAATTCAAAAGTTGTTTCAAAAATTCATTAGCAAGTTGGGCTTACTTTGTTTTTGAATTTATTCATTTTTTCAAAAATTCTTTCTATTTTTCCATAAAGTTTTTTCTCAAAATAATTGTTTTGTAAGTTGTTCTTACATTATTTTAGAATTTATTCATTATAAATTCTTCTTCTTTTTGTTTTTTCATAAATAGTTCATAAATCATAGGTAGTAAGTTGTGCTTACATGGTTTTTGAATTTAGACATTTTTCTCTTCTTTTTCTTTTTTCATTAATTCAAAAATCGTTTCATAAATATTAGGTAGTAAGTTGTGCTTACATTGTTTTTGAATTTATTCATTTTTACAAAATTCCCCCTTTTTTTTATTAATTCAAAAGTCGTTTCAAATATTAGGTAGTAAGTAGTGCTTACTTTGTTTTGGAATTTGGACATTTTATGCCAAATTCTTTTTCTTTTTATTTAATTCCAAAAGTTGTTTCAAATATTAGGTAGTAAGTTGTGCTTACTTGGTTTTTGAATTTTTATATTTTAAATTCTTTTTATTTTTATTCCAAAATCGTTTCAAAAATTAGGTAGTAAGTAGCGCTTACTTTGTTTTTGAATTTATTATATATTTATCAAAATTCAATCTTCTATACATTTAATTACTCATAATATTTTTTCATGAAAGCCTGGTTATATACACCCTTTATCCTTTCTGAATCTATTTCCTTTATTTCATAAGTATTATTATTTTTTATATTGGATATTACATATGGTCCGGTGTATAACAGCAATAACTTCTTCGTTATTCCTTCCAGTGTGCTTGGTAGTTCACGATTTTTTAATAAGATTTTTTCTCCCTTTTCATAAGTTATTAATTTACCACTAGCCTTTTGATACTTATTTTGCCGTTTTACCTGGTCTTCTGTCACCTTGTTGTAGAATTTAGCTTTGTCAAATTTATAAATATGGTTTATAGGGAACTCGAGGATATCTGCAATCTCTCGTGGGGGTGGTTTTTTGTACATGGCAGAGTATGGGGTTATTCCTATAGCTGGATGGTATGCCGCCAAGTTGAGGAATTCCTCCGTGGCTTCTAGATAGTCTTGCCACCTTTTTTGTTGATGGTGACAATAAGTTCTTACGATCCTCCCCACTTCTCGTAACACCCGCTCTGCCGGATTACTGCTCGGGTGGTAGACCGATGTTTTGTATGTACGAATGCCCATTGACAATAAGGTATCTCGCCATTTTCTACCCTTAAACTGGGTTCCATGATCAGTGATGATCGAAGATGGTTTCCCCATGTTTGGGATATACTGTTCCGTTAATATCCCCAGAATTTTCCGGGTAGTCGCTCGATTAGTAGGGTATAGCTTAACAAACTTTGTGAAGTGGTCCATTATGATTGTTAGGTATCGATATTGGTGTCGACCTCCACTACGGGGAAATGGTCCACAAATGTCTAGGAATACCTTCTCCAATTTTGCTTGGGAAGTGATAGGAATCATAACCCCTTCCTTCTTCTCGTTATTCGTTTTTACAAGCTGACAGATTTTACAGCTTTTAATATACATTCGGACTTTCCTATTTATGTTTTTTATCTGGCAGCTCTCCTCCAGAGCTTTTATTACCTTTAGGGCGCCCATATGCCCATAACGTATGTGGTAGTTTACTATAAATTCCTTTTCGATCTGTTTTGGAATAACCACCTTCCAGGTCTCCTCCTTCAAGGATGTTTTAACGAACAAGATCTGTTTATTTAGTTGGTAATATTGAGCAACGGTTTCGTCTCCTTCTTCTAATCGAGCTTTAAGGTTTCTCAATTTCGGGTCCGCTTGTTGGTGGGTGCTCATATTTGTTAAGATTGTTGTTAAATCAGCTCTGGTGCTAAGAAGATGGTATATTTTTAGTATGCTTTCCTTCTCCCCTTCGAAAGTTTGTTCTTCCACATTGACCCGGGATAACACGTCAGCTACGACATTCTTTTTACCTGGGATGTATTCCCATTTTAGATGGTATTCTTGAAGGGCAAGTATCCACCTCGTTAGTCTGCCATGGTTCAATTTGCAGCTTTTCAAGAACGAAATAGATTTATGGTCTGTTCGGACTGTAACATGGTAACCCAAAATATAAGTGCGGAACTTACCGCAAGCAGATACTATGCTCAGTAATTCTTTTTCAGTCACAGTGTAGTTTTTCTCGCACTGGTTCAAAGATCTGCTCGCGAAGCTAATTACTTGATGTTGACCCTTCTCGTCTTCTTGATACAATGTCGTTCCCAGACTGATGTTGCTGGCATCGCAATTCATAAAAAATGGTAATTTAAAATTTGGGTGGCGAAGTATTATTGTTGCCAGAAATTTGTCTTTAATTTGTTGGAAAATCACATCCTGTTCTTTACACCATACCCATTTATTTTTTGACGACAATTGAGGTTGAAATTTTGCGGTTAATTCCGAATATTGTTCCTGGAACTTTCTATAGTAATTACAGAGTCCCAGGAACGACTGTAATGGCTTTCTGTTTTTGGGTGCCGGGAATTTCTGGATTGCTTCCACCTTTTCTGCCGACGGTGAGATTCCTTGATCGTCCAAGTTAAAACCCAAAAATTGCACTTCTCTGGCAATAAACTTGGATTTTTCTAACTTCAGCGTGACGTTACTGACAGATAACTTCTCCAACACGTGTTCCACACGGTAGCAGTGTTCCTCCCACGTTTCTGATGTTATTAGTAGATCATCTGCATACACTGTGGTAAACTGAAGTGCTTCCTGTCCCAATATCTGGTCCATGCAGGTCACAAAGATGGCAACTGAGTTTACCAATCCGAAGGGTAATCTTTTGATTTGGTAATTGCGTCCCTCGAATATGAAAGCCAGATACTGGCGACTCCGTGGGTGTAACTCTACCTGCCAGTAACCGCACACCGTGTCGCAGGTACTGAAGTACTTGGTACCGTGGAAATGTTTCAGGATTTCTTCAGTCTCACCGGGCGATGTTCTATCATTAATTATTTTTTTGTTTATTTCCCGTGCATCCAAGCAAAGCCGGACTTGGCCGTTTTTCTTGGGAATAGCGACAATAGGGCTGGTGTATGGGGATTGGCTATTTTCTATAATATCGCTATTAATCATTCGGTTTATTTCCGCTCTTACAGCCTCCTTTCGTGAATGCGCAATAGGGTAGGATTTTCTATTAAACTCCACTGTATCTCTGAACTTAAGGGTACATTGATAATTTTTTACCTTGCCTGGCTCATCTGAAAATACTGAGCGGTACTTCTCATAAATTCTAATTAGTTGATTTGTTTGAGTAATGGGCAATTTCTCCCTTTTAATTCCGCTCCAGAAATCTCTTATCTCTTGTATTTTTTGGGACCATAAATCTTCGTCCGTGTTGTAGTATACTATCGGGTTAAATATAGAGTTATTTTTCGTATAGTTAATGTTACGAATTTGCTGGTGGATACTGCTGGGAAGTGCTATTTCGCTATCGACTAAATCGGCCGTCCAGGTTAGACCTCCGGTAAACAGCGATACCTTCTCTGATCGTAAATCGATGATAGCAGAGTTTTTTCTCAGCACATCGCATCCCACTAATATATTGAAAGGTAATCCTGCCGCAATTAGGAAGACCATGTTTATTGCTATACCCTTACTAATCACATTTAACGACACTTGCTTTCTTATTGTTTTGTTTTGGCGACCAGTGGCACCGATTAATACTATATTATTGATAGGTAAAGTCGGCAATAATTTACCACATTTCTCTTGGATCCTCTCCAATTCTATTGAGTTAATTATAGATACTTTCGCACCTGTATCAATCATTAGCTGTGCGAATGTTCCTTCTATTTCAGCATTAATATAAATTATCTCGTTATTTATACTATGGAGGCGAGTGTCGTCCTCCTCCAGTAGTTCGTTTCGAATGTTTTTTAAATAGTTACAACGAATAATAGTAATTTTGTTGTTATTACTTGCTCTTGGCAATTCTCTTATATACCCAGGCGATAGAAGCAGCAAAAGGTCCTTATTATTTATTACTGCCTCCTTCCGTTTAAATTCTCATCATCCTGGTTATTATTTGGACCAACAGAGGCGTCAGTTGGGAAACCTTGAGTGGGTTCCAGCCGTTCTGTTCGCTGTTCGTATATTTGTTCCCTATTTGTTTGCCGCTCTGGGTTATCTAGGCTGGTACTTCACCTTGGTGGATTATATCTGGAATTATCCCGTTCTCGGCTTCTGTGTCTGTCTTCGTATTCGTGGAAACTGTTCCGCCGTTGATGGTTATACCTGCGTTGACTGTTTCCTTCTGCGTGTATAAAATTTACCCGGGGTCGGGAGAACATGTTGTTGTTGTTATTATTATTACTTGGGTAACCCCTATTGTTATTATAAAACCGCTCGCTATTATTGGTATGGTTGGGGTTTCTCTGGCTATTTACATTGGTATTTGGGTAATAATTATTTCTATTACCGGGGAATCCGTTATTATTTCGGTTAATGTTTGGATTTATATTACCGTGGTTATTATTATTATTATTATTACCGTTGGTATGGTGCTGATTATGGTAATTGGGATTATACCGGTTCCCTTGGTACCCACTGTTGTTCTGTTGATTACTATTGTTCGGGGACGGATTATTTCGGAATTCTGGCCGCTCATTCCTTCTTCTACTTTGCCTGTAATATTCCTCATTCTCATAATTTTCTAAGAGCTCCGTCATCGCCTGGATGGTCTTTATCTGGCTATCTCTTCGTGCTCTTATGACCTCTTTGTCATAATGGTAGGAAAGCTTATTTACCAGGCATTCCTCTGGTATGGCCGGTTCCAGGTGCTTGGCCAGGCACACCTTCCCAAGGAAGTACGCGGTCATGGTATTGCCAAACTGGGTCTTGTATCGGCCATGGCAGATGTTGTCCCTTATTAGATTCTGGGTGGTCTCCGACCAATACTTGGCCTTGAACAAATTTTTAAATTGCTGGTAATCATCTATCTCGCTCCGGTTTGCCATCCACCAGTTGTCCGTCATTTCACGGAATGATTCGTCCAATAGCTCTCGATTATTTGACCATCTATTACCCCTATGTTTGGCCATATATTCCTCTATCCGTGCCAAGAACTCCATCGGCTTCCTTTTATATTGGCGGAAGTTAAGCCATTCCTTGTTTTCGTTGATGGGGATATTTGTGAAGCTGGTTAGTCGGTTCCGAATTGCTTCCATTTCCTCCTGGCTCTGCCGCACTTGACCAGTGATGTTAGTCATCACTACCTCCATTCCGTCACATCTTTCAGTAATTTGAGTCCGTACTTTACTGAGTTCTTCCTGGCTTTCCTTTCGGTTCTCTTCTGCCGTCTTGCGACTAGATTCTTCGAGATTTGTGACCTTGGTGTTTACCACTTCCTTGAACTCTTGTACCTCCCCTTCAGTCAGCTGACATCTTTCATCAACTTCTCTTATCTGTTGATTTATAGTTATGGTTTCATCTTCCAGCCTTTTATTCATAGATTTCTTATTATCTTTGAGTTCTTTGTTCATTTCCTTTCTTAATAGTTCCATTCGTTCGTCTAACTTGTCTTGATTCTCCTGGTTAACTTCCCGTAATTCTTCCCATAACAGTTGGTTATCTTCTCTTAACTCTTCCAACCTTTCCCCCATCGTCTCTTCCATTTTCTTGTTATTCTCCTCCATTTTATCTTCCATCTTCTTGCTATTTTCCCTCAACTCTTCCTTCAATCGTTGGTTGTCGTTTTCTATCTTCTTTCTAGTTTCATCAATTTTTTGATTGGTGTTTTCAATTTTATTACTCAATTCTTCTTTTGTTTCTTGGTTGTCCTTCTTCAATTCCTCTATGTTTTTGTTTATTTCACTTAAATCTTCCTTTGTGGAATCCATTTTCTTGTTCAAATTTTCCTCCAGCTTCTTGTTACTTTCTTCCATTTTCTTGCTATTTTCTTCCGTTTTCTTGCTATTTTCTTCCGTGGTGGAATCCATTTTCTTATTTAAGTCTTCCTTGGTGGAATCCATTTTCTTCTCCATCTTCTTGCTGTTTTCTTCCATATCCTTTCTCAAATCTTGACTCAATTTTTTACTATTTTCTTCCATTCTCTCCATCAGCTGCCTGATCATTTCTTGTGTTATCATGTTCTCGGTTTGTGAGGGTTTTTCAGGTTGTTCCTCTGGTGGTGCAGGTTGTTTATGTTCCACTGTGGGTATTATCATTTCTACGTCCTCCACTGGGGTCGCCTCCTTATCCTCCATATTAAGTTCTTTTTCGGCCTCCGCCGCTCTTTCCTTTGAGGTGGCACGACGTTGCATCTTTCCTGTTTCTCTGGCTGGATAACCGCTGCCAAGCTGAATTAGAAATTGGGCGAGTTATTATCGCCATTCAATCCCTAATTACAGCCCTTTAGTTGGACGCCAATTTTGTAACAATACTTGTGGTTACAAAATAAAATCTGTAATAATGTTGTTAAAAATTTGAAATAAAAAAATAATTTTATTAAAAAAAAAATAAAATAAATTTTGTTGTTTCTGAAAAAATATTTTTGTGGTGTTTTTATTTACTAATATTTAGAAAATAATCGGGTTTATTGTTTGGAGTTAAAATTTCAATGGTATGATGTTTATAAGTGTAGTAGTGTCACTTTCTGTAAATTACTTTATGACAATCTGGTTAACTCCAGTCCTAGTCGACAGACGGCTCTCTTCTTCTTCTTCTTCTTCTTCTTCGATGCGTTCGTTATTTCGTATGTACCGCCTTTCGGTTAGTCTGAGTCCTTGATTAATTTCTTCTTTAAGTATATTAAAGAAAAATTAAACCCAAATTGCATAAATAGGAAATTTATTAACAAATTATTTAAGTTTATTGATAAGAATCGATATATTACAGCAGTATCGACTCTACTCAGGGCCGGTCGATAAAAAACTTTACATTGATTGTATATAAAAATATAGTTCTTTGAACGGTTATTTTAGAATAGCCAGAGAAGGATATGGACAAGAAAGTATAACACTTACAATGATAAATGTCTTAATACTAACAAATACAACATTATAATTAATAAATAAAGTTTATATATAATATTTATTTCAAACCGAATGCAGTCTAGAAATTCGCTGCCTTGCTTTGGTAAGAACGGCGACGAATCAAAATGGCCGACCTGATCATGCGCAGTGGAACGTCTAACACCTCGACGAAATATTTGTTTCAATAAAGCTGTCTTTTCTCCGTTTATTGGTCTCAGCAATTTTGTATAATGGTTCTGGAGTTAATTGAGTGTCACTGGTGTATTGTTTAATAGTTCACTTGGTGTAAATGTTTGTGATTATGTCTATCTCACTTTGTCACACGTGTCGGGTTAACCTTGTTTGTTAGTCTGTAAAATTTATTGTATTGGTGTTATTTTAATTAATTAGGCGTGTGTGGTTCTGTTTATTGGTGATACACTGTTCATTGTTTATTTTCACCGGTTCACAAGTTAAAAAATTCAATTTAAAAATTTATAAAAATTTTTACCGAACTCGGTTTACTTATAGTTCGCCATTATAGGTTATATCGAGCAAAAAATCTCGTTTAGGTACTCACTTCAACGGATAATAATGAACTGTTCTCATTTCCTTCGTCTCCTGAAAATCTTAGCCAATTTAATATATATTATACATTGTTTCAAATTATCTTAGCTTCCGATACATTTTATTCGAATACATTATACACGGAAAATATTTTCGTTATTAATTAACTGTATGAAATACTAAATACATATTCGGTTTCTTTATTCTATTTTGCTTATTTTGATACTAATAAATATAGTTTTACAAAGTTTTCATTTAAAAAAGTTATATTTCTTACATTTTGGAAAGTAGGTTCAAATATGTGTTTCCTGTTTCTTTACCAGATAATAGCCATTTTCTCTTATATAATTATTATTATATTAAATCTGAAATTGATATAATTGTCTATTTTTACTTAATTTCTTGCAATTTAGTTTATTAATTATTGTTTTTAAATATAATTCATTTATCTATGACTCCTCCCCTGATAATGCTAGTTAGTCATTCCATTTTTATTTATAATTTTACTTATCTTCTGACAATATCTTTATTAAGTATTAGTTACATGGTATTACTATATGGTGGGTTTATCTTATATAAATATCATCAGTTTAGTTGGTTTATCGGACTAGACTTGTCAATTATTAAGTAGTCTAAATTTACTATCTGCCCTAGATTTTATCTGTTGCTATTTGCAAAGTTTTTAATAATATAGTTAGTTTGTACCCTTTTCTGACCTTCTATTCTTATATAATTTATTAACAATTTGTTCCTTGACCATTATAACATTGAACATTGATTTTAAACAATTAAAATATAACACTTATTTACTATTAAATCTGGTACTTTGAATCATACCTTTTTTTGTGTACTGATTACACACAGTAACTAAATAGAACATTTTACAATATAGGAATGGTATCTACATACAGATATTGCATTCCTAATTTTAATTACTAACAAAATAACATTTTATAACTACAATACTGCTCGATACTAAATCTTGTTTATATAGTTAATATCTGGAACTAGGAACATAACATTTTGGTTCCATTAAATGTTCAACACTTTCTTAAAACTATTTATTTACAGTCTTATCTGTACTTCCCAATTTTAGGAATGTATTCCCCATCACTTTGTACTAAATACAAGCTATCTGTTTATATTATACATTCTATGGAATGTTCTTATATAAACAGTGGCCTTTCATTAGAAATATTATTCCTTGCTCCTTCACCATATTACTTGAGTAACTATTATCATGATACTGTTTAAAATCACTTAAAGTTATTTATTGGCACGGTAATTCATGTACCTTTTCAAAGTTTATTTATTATAATTTAATAACTTGAACTTGTCCCTGGTTATTTATTGATATTATCACTAGTCCTTTTATAGTTTTATAATATGAAATATTTAACCATGGGGGAACTGTTAAGATTTGTCTATATAAACTATACAATAACTTTTTTGGGTGCACTGTTACTTAATACTCTAAACACTTTTGGTTTTTATCAGTTTTACATTAGTATGTGGTTTGTTGGGGTGTTATACTTTCTTTTGTGACATTTATTTATTTTTGGGGTTTTTGGTTTTCTCCCTATGGGGTTTCTATTGGGTTTTGTTCGAGTTTCACTTCCTTTATTCTAGTTGATCTTCACTTGTCTCTGATTATTCAGTATATTGGTTTATTTTAGATTTCTTCTTTCTTCGTTCTTGGTTCTTCAATACCATTTCGTTTTATATTCTTTTGTTTTACTCTGGTCTGTTTTTTTTGTCGGTTTACTTGGTCTGGGTATCTTCATTGCCTGCTTCTATCCTACATGGGTAATATTGTTATTTTCATTTTTAGTTTTCTGGGTTTTTAATTTGTAGTACAATTATATTAGTTGCAGATTTTTTCTTTATGTTGACTTTTTCTTGTTATAATAATTTATATTGCTTTTTAATTGATTTTCATTTGGATCATTTTGGATATTCCATATACTGGAGTTTTATTAATGATCATTTGGTAATTGATTTAAGTGGATTATCTGTCATGCTACTATATATATATATATATACTCCTATAACCTAATGCATGTGTGCTCCAAGGGCATTGCCAAAACATACAGTGTCAACCAGGACCACAACCGGCCTCGCCGACACGGTAAGCTTCACTCCACTAACTCCTCTTTTTTTTTTTTTTTAAGGGGAGGGTTAGGAACTTCGGGAAGATGAAAAGGGCAAGGATCATTGAAAGTTGAAGAGCTAGGACTCAAGGTGAGGACATGGCTCCCTCCGGAAACAAGGATAATGGAGAAAACCAAGACTCGCGCAGGCAGGGGCGCGTCCCTGAAGTAGACGAACGCCACCGGGACCGTGTGGAACATCTACCCGCTACCTTATTTCTCTTGCACACTGCCAGAGCACACCCCTCCCGTAATGACATCAATCCCTACCTGAATGGAGACCACCAAATCCCCCCCCTTTTCTATCAGACTGTCCACCCCTTTTGACAGGGTTTCAATTTCGAAGTGTGTGTGACGATCTCTTTCGAATTACTTCCCAGTTCGCCTAACCTAGCCCTTACCGACGACGCGAACCCCAGGTTGCGATATGGCCCCGACCACCGATAACACAGTTTGGCGGCTCTCTTATCAGCTGCTGAACTGATCGGGTGACTCTGGCAGTAGACTAAATCCCCTACTTTAAAGGGATTCGGAATACGCCCCTGATTATATCGTCTACAGACGCGCTCATGTGCACAGAGCAAATTCTTCCGGGCCTCTTTCCACCTATCTGCCGTCTTAATGTCCGGATTACTTGGTAGAAGATCTTCTATGTTCCATAAGTTAGCCAAGGGAAGCGTAGGCGAGAAACCAAACATAACTTCGAATGGAACAGCCTTATGGCTTTCATGTAAGGCCGTATTGAATGCTAATTGTAACCACTTCAAATTCTGGTCCCAACAATTTTGCTGTTCAGCATGCTAAGCAATAAGCGCGGACCTGAGATTCTTGTTGAAACTCTCCGCATGGGATGGCTGTGGGTAATAGGGGGAAGTGGTTACATGTTTGATACCATTGGCGAAGCACATTCGCCGAAAATCGCCTGAAATAAATTGTGGACCATTGTCCGAGACAATGATGGCCGGAAGACCGAAATGCTGAAACACATGACTCTGGAGCGCGGTTATGGTTAAACAAGCCGTTGCCTGCCGTAAGGGCAGTAGCCAGGCAAACTTCGAAAAACCATCCACACAAACAAGCAGGTACCTGACTTGCTACGTGGGAAGGGTCCCACGTAGTCTATGAATAACTTCTCCATCGGTCTGCTCGCCACATCTGATGACAACAACCCTAACTTGGTGTTCTGGGCAGGCTTACTCAAGCCGCATAGATGACAACTCTTAACCCTTGTCGCGATGTCCCTATCCACGCCCTTCCAGATAAATTGTCTCCTGATACTGGAAATGGTCTTCGAAATCTCCTTATGTCCACCTACTGGGGAATTGTGGTAGTAGCTGAAGACCATGGGCACGAGCTTGCTAGGCAGCACTATCTTCGGGGTACGTCCTTTTCTCTCTCTGCAGCACAGGACACCCTTGGACAAGAAATAGGGGACCTGTACGTTACCCTCTTTTAGATTTTGGATGATCGGACCCAACTCTTCATCAACTAGCTGATGGGGTAACGCATCAGTGAAGGCTAAGGGAAAGTCCAGTAAAACAGAACAGGGTTGCTCAGGTTGGGCTTCGCTGGGTTGGGAGAACATATGGGACAAAGCATCTGCAACCACATTTTGAGTTCCCCGAATGTGTTGCACCTTGAATTTAAAGGATGAGATCTTGACTACCCATCGTCCAATCTTACCCAGCTGCCGCGGATGAGCGAGAAGCCAAGAGAGAGCCTGGTTGTCGTTCTCGAGCAGGAACTCAGCATGTTCCAAGAAACGCCTGAACTTGTCTAGAGCGTACACAACAGCTAAACACTCTAGCTCATAGACTGAAGACTTTCGTTCTTGTTGGGTCAATGTTCTGGATATAAATGCCACAGGCTGCCTAGCCCCATCCACGACTTGGGACAGAACCGCCCCAAGCGCAATCGAACTCGCGTCCGTCTGTAAAATAAAAGGTTGATAGAAATCAGGCATCCTCAGCACCGGGGGGGAAATGATGGCTTCCTTCAAAGTTTCAAAAGCCGTCTGTTGTTTTTCCCCCCATAAAAATTTGGCGCCCTTCTTTCGGAGTTCATTTAGGGGGACCGCAATCTCCGCCGCGTTCGGAATGAAGCACCGATAGAAATTTACCATCCCCACAAATCTCGCAATGCTTTTGGCATCCTTTGGTGGGGGAAAGTCCCTGATTCCCTGTGTTCGCTCTGGATCCACAGTGACACCTCTATGGGAAATCAGGTGGCCCAGAAAAGAAATTTGGGTCTGGGCGAACTTCACTTTTTCGGGGTTGACAGTGAGGCCAGCACCCCTCAACCTGCACATCACCTCTTCGAGATGACCCAAATGCTCCTCATAACCCTTGCTGTACACCAGCAAGTCATCAACATAGTTAAAGACATACTTGACATCATGAAAAACGGTGTCAAGTAAACGGGTGAGTGTTTGGGCCCCTACCGCTAGACCCATGGGAACCCTGGTATACTGGTAGAGGTTCCACGGAACACAGAATGCCGTGTAGGGCCTACTTTCCTTCGTCAGCGGGATCTGGTGATATGCAGAATTGAGGTCGATGATGGTAAAATACCTCGCCTCACTGAACCAATCGAACGCGGAATGAAGGTCAGGAAGTGGGACCGAATCTACCTCAATGTTGGCGTTGAGTTTGCGGTAGTCGATCACCATCCAATGTTTACCTCCAGGTTTGGGCACTAGGAACGCCGGACTGGCATAACTGGACTGAGAAGGTTCAATCACCCCTTGGTCTAACAGCTCCTGAACCTTCTCCCTCAAGATGCTCATTTTTGGAGGGGCAAATTTATAAGGGTGGGAGCGCACCACCTTGGAGTCTGTTAGGCGAATCTTGTACTCCAAGAGATATGTGAGCCCAAGGGCCGGAGTTAGCACAGTGGGGAAGCGCTCACACAACTGATCTAATGCAGATTGCTGGGACTGGGAGAGGTGGTCTCTCGATGTGTCGGGGCACTCAACCTCTTGGATATCCTGCCTAGTCCCCTGATATCCAAGGAAAGGGATTACAACTCCCCGATTAAATTTAAAATAGCATTGGTGCTCTTTGATGTCAATTACGAGACCACTTTTACAGATGAAGTCGGCACCAATAATGCACTCAACTCCCACAGCAGGAGAAACCAGAAAGCTCCACACCCAAGAGAATCCCTCGATCTTAAATATGAATGAGACTACCTGGGAAATGAGCAGAATTTCCTGGGATGCCGTCCAGCACACCACGGAAGACTGTTCCGACCTTTTTATTAAACCCTGTCTTTCAAGGTCCTCACACACTCTAGATGATATTATTGATCTTGCTGACCCGGAGTCGACTAAGGCTCTGAGTTGACTCCTCTTCAATTCTAGCAGCAAGAAGGGGCATACAGAAGTGGGCCTGGAGATGGACTGGAGGACCTTGATGATCGAAGAACGGGGACCTACTGATGGCCTGGAGGCGCGTACCTTCGAAGACCCCCGATAGAGAGGGGAAGATGACCTCCGATTCATCTTCCCCTGGTTGTTTAGTTTTTTGATCTGGCTTCCTTCGGGGAAGGTGCAGCGCGGGCACGACCCTCGGGGCAATTCCGGCTGATATGCCCCGGTTCACTACAATTATAACATCTTTGAACTACACGGCCACGGTCATTGCCGGAACTATCAGCTCGAGACTGGGATTGTCCGGACCATCGTTCGCCACCGCCAAACTCCAAATTACGAGCTACACCCTGACCTCTACATTCATCGTTTAACTGGATGGCCTTGGACATAACACACAGTTGGTCCAGGTCTGCAAAACAACGCGGATGTTCAGCGAACACGAAGCGGGACCGTTCTTAGGGATTTACCTCTTCCAAAATGATTTGGATAATTTCAGGCTCGGACAACCCCAATCTCAGAATCTTGGCCGCCTCTCTTATACTGGCCATAAACTGAGCCAGCCCCTCGCCATTGGCCTGTACTCTGTAAAAATACTTCTGCCGAAGCCTCTCGCGCAGTCGGCCCGGGATAAAGGCATCGAGCACCTCCCCATGAAAGGAGTCTATACTACCGCCGTCCCTGAGGGCCTGAATCACCCGCTCAGCCATGGAGCCCCGGCAGTAGGTGTAGATGAGCTCGAGTAGAGTCCGGTCCGATACTCCGGGAAAATCAGCTAGCTGAAAAAATATTTTTAAAAAATTCAAGAGTTTATCTGCGTCCAACCCGTCCACAACCGGGAGACGTTGGACGACTTCGGCCAGGGGGTTGGGGAGTTTATGGTAAAATGCGCCTGCCATCCCTGAGAAAGCCACCGGAGGTGCCGCTAGTTCTGGTTCCTTCTCTTCCTCGAGGGAGGAGAGAGTGGGGCTCAGCTTCGTCGGAATTTGTTGATTCCTCGAAGGCTCCTGCAGGGCTGCTACCACTTGTCCCCTGAGGGCCATAAGAATGGTCTCCATCTCGGGGCCCAGCGCTTGGGCTTCCAAGTTCTGTATCCGCATAGCTAGATGGTTTAAGCGCTGGCGCACTCTCTGCTTGGCCCTGGAAGTTGGTGCGGCTGACTGTAGGGCTTCTGCCAGATCCTTCAGCTCATGACACTTCTCTTGGCATAAATCCATCTCCGCCGACACGTCACTGATCTTCACGTGCGACGCCCCATCCCCTGCGGCAAGAGCGTCCCTCAATTGCTTTCTCAGGGAGGCCACGTCCCCTTGTGGTTTCTTACCCCTGGACCGGACCTCAAACTCCAGTTCATCCTTCATGTAGAGGTCCACGTTCACCGGACTCATTCTTGAGCTGCCCAAGTCCAATCACACACAACAATTCACAACGTTCAATTCAGAAAAACCTCAAGTACTAGTCCTTCCATTGAGAGGACCCCCGGGTTTCCTAGCGCTGCGGTGACCCAACCCATTCCAGCTCCCTATCGACATCATACCCAAGAAGAAAAACAACAACAATCTAACATAGACATACAATACACACCACCGAACACCCATCACAACATATAACATTTCAACAAAGACATTTATTACAACTTCGGATACTAATTCTTGTCGGGGACGGTACCGACTGTCGCTCGGGCCATACCGCATCTAGCCAAACCTGCACACAGTAACTCCCACATTGATTAATAAAGCAGAGGACCCTCCAGCCAAACCCCTAGATCTCCAGTAAGTCTAAGTCGCCCAAAAAAAAAATTACCCCCCAAAACAACAAAACGTATGCCGCGTGGCGACACCAGGCTAACAATTATGTTCACCAATGCACATTAAACATAGCATAACTCTTATATGCTACCTACATAATATTCATGCATATTATAATATAACGGGTGTGTCTCCTCGTTAAGCCTCTCTGTTGTGAGTGCCAATTTATAATGTATCTTATTTCAATATGTGGTATAATAATGTTTAAGTATATCCCAGTTTCTCCCTTTTTAATATAATTGTGTTATTGTGAGTGAAAATTATGTATAGAGTGTGTAATTCTAATTTTTCGTTCAAGCCTATTCCGCGTTGAAAAGAAGAGAAGGAATTTTTATTGTTTTCTCATTCTCTTTAATACCCAAGCAGTCCGCGAATACACTGTGGTTCCCAGACAGCTGAAACTTGTAGGTTAGCTCACCGCGTACAATAATTCTCAGTTACACTCTCTGCTTATATTATATCTTGTTCACACTACACTAAATATTATATAAATGAGAAGATATCGTTAAGTTCTGAAAGGATTCTTTATTAATAGTTTAATATTTCTTGTCCAACAAAGTTGTTTCTTTACGGAGATACAAAAGGCTATATGTTAGAAGTAATCGATTATCGATCGGATTCAGGGTTTTATATTATTTTTAGTTATTATTTTATATTTCTTTAAATACAGGGTGTGAAGGTTCTTTCAACTGTTAGTAAGATCAGAAAATGCATAAATAGGAATACAAGGTATTACAATATAGAATTAAGTTTTTATTAAATAATATTTAAAATAATTTTAGTTTACCGTCCTCTGGACATCGTGACTCAATAAGGCAGTGCACAGATAACCTCGTCGTCGTGTTTGGTCAATAACAGAATGCCGATGAATTTGTTCTCGTCAGTCTTCACTCCAAGTTGAAATAAAAGTTGGATTCTTGGTCCTGGGATGATGCAGAAATACCGCTCCTTTTGTTCACCAATGTCCGAGTTTTGTGGTTACGTGCTTCGACGAATTTCGAGTCCAACTACGTTTTTTCTATTGACTTGTGGAAACTGAAGTTCAAATATAATTTTGTGTTTTATTTTCATTTTCTTTTATGTTATAGGATTATATCCCTTTATTCAGTTAGTTATTTCTCTGTTTTGGTTGGTTAATTAAGTTAACATTTGTTCATTATATTGAGTTTTACTATCAGAATTCTTCCTTTATATTTTTCGTTAATTTTTCACGTATAGGTTTAATATTGTTCAGTTATATAATACGGTTGAATGACAGTGGACCATACTATGGTGATTTACTATTCATTTTACTTCCCAATGGTATTATTTGTATTTAAATTAAGCAAATCTTTTCTGAGTGTCTTTTAACTAAACCGTCTTCGTTCATGTAAATTTATTCAATAATTGAATCAACAAATTCTATCTCTCTCGTCGTCCCTGACAATCATCTTTTCTATTCTTATTGGATATTATATTATACTATAACCATTTCATACAATGTTCTTCCACTCATCAAATAATCCTTTTCTAAATTTCCATTATATCCTATTATAATTTTACCTATTGTTTGTTACTAAATTTTATATATTTTGCTGCCGTTTCCTCTTAATTTACTTACTTTAACAAGTATTATTTTTCTGTTACAAAACATTATCTATCGGTATCATGGCACTATGGCATTATGAGAATTTATTTAAATTGAATTTATTTATTTGTTATTAGCAATTATTATTAACTTCTCCTAACTCATTAGATTTTATTAGATTGGTATTTGTTACCAATTTCTTTACCTAACCTTTCTGATCTGACTTACTATATAATGTTACTGGTTGTTAGGCCTATCATTATACCTTGATCTACTTCTGAGTTTAACTTGTTACTATCTGCATTATTATAGAATCCTTCATTTATTTATGACATGGTTATACTAAACCCTTTTGTATCTCGTTAACAATTATAGCCTTTTTGGCCAATTTTACAATTATAATCATCCTACTATCTAAGTACATGTATACAAATAATGTAACATGACATAAGATAGTGAAAATACACTGATGATTATTAATAAACAAAAAAGCTGAAGATAAGAAGAAAGGTCAACAAAACTTATAAATCAAAGATTAATGACCAAATTACAATAACAAATGACTGAGAAACTGACAATGACTTGACCCAATAGATTGGAAAACAACAAGGAAAATATAATGTAACAAGGAAGAAGGAATAAGAAACTAAATGTAACCAAGAATGTGATAACGAACATTGTAATCTCCAAATTATGACTATAATATTTATGTAAACCAATGCACTAAAATAGTTAGGGCATAAATAAGAGATAACCATATTAACAATAACAAGTAAGATAGTGATGTTATATGTATATTATATGAAAGGAGACCTGGCGCTTACTTATGCATCCGAGACATGGACTCTCGTAAATAAGGATATAAGTGCACTAAGAATTTTTGAAAGAAGAATTTTGAGACAGATATTTGGACCGGTGAAGGAAGGGAATACGTATAGGATCCGAAATAACGGTAAAATAAATGAGTTGATTGGTGGACAAGACCTGGTGAGACACATAAAATCAGCTAGAATTAGATGGCTGGGACACGTATTCCGTATGAATGTTACGAGGATGCCCAAAACTATATTAAGTGGAACGATACTGGGCAAAAGAAGAAAAGGAAGGCCTCGAAGAAGATGGCAGCAGGATGTAGAAGAAGATCTAAGAAAGATGGGCATTAGGAACTGGAGACTGAAGGCAGTGGACAGAGATGAGTGGAGACGGGTCATAGCGGAGGCCAAGGCTCACCATGGGCTGTAGTGCTGGAGAGTAGTAGTATATAAAAGGAGAAGAAAGATGTAGTTATAAATATAAGGTAGGGAGTTAAAAACTAACCATACCCAAATTAATAGTGATAATAATAGTCAAAGCCAATAAAAGATGCTTTGAGCCAAACAAAGGCAATAATTAAATAATAACCAAAAGTGATCAAGGTGATTTGAAAGTAAACTAATTATTCATGACCCATAATCACACAGTGATATCGAAATAATCAGACAAACCGTGTGAATAAATAAGTGAGTGGAATAAAAAGTGTATAAAAATGAATAAGTAGTGGAATGTTATGTATAGCAAGTAATAAAAAAAAGTGATAGTGATAACAGAAAATGAAACCTTCTATGAAGGGAAAAGTGCAGTGGGTGTGCAGAATAAAGTAGTTTATAAGCAGACTATAATAAAATAGCTAAACAATCTTTGATAAACTTTATGTTAGCAAGTAAGATTAAACTGATTGTGCTATTATGAATTTAAGTAATAGGAAGTAAGAATTATAAAATAAGGTAAAAATTAAGTTATTAGAATGAATAGTAAAATAAGGACAAACACTGTATTTAAGTGAAGGGATTAGTAAGTAAGACATATTGTGTAAGGTACAGTTTAACAGTAGTATTATAAGAGTTTTGTTATTGTTCAAAAAACCATAGAATGTAGTAAATTATAAAGATAAGCAAGATAATAGTAAAAAACAGAAAACTAGTTAGAAGTTTAATTTCAGGCTTGAACCTGGCAAGGAATATTTTTATAATAGGAGGTGTAGTTAGAATCACCAATGTTTTATTATCTGTTTATATAAAAAATTGTTTGAATGTACCATATATAAAGTTAATAAGTTACAAAGAATGTTAAATAGTAGTATGGGGAAGTCTAGGCTCTAGGCCTAACATTTAGTGAAGGAACTTTGTAAATTTAAAAGCAAAACAATAGCCCAGTATCAATCAGAGTATACCAAATGTTCAAACAGTTAAGTAAGTATACCTAATACAAAAATGTATAAATAATATCCAGTTTTAGATTAAATATATAAGAAATATAAATAAGAAAATAAGGAAAATGTTATTAACTATTCAAAAGTAACCATGAGGGATATCAAAATAATCCTTAACAAAAAAGAAGAACAATGGTATTCATGTAATTAATATAACTATAATATGAGAAAGAAATCTTAATTTGAAAATATTTTATAGATTTAAACCAAAATAAAACGTTAGAATATAACAATGACCAATGAGAATTAGCATAATTTAATAGGTAACCATAGCAACTGAGATTTATTACCAAAAAACCGTTGGAATTCTAATGACTTTTTTATTGACTGACGCAGAGGGCGAATGTATGCAGCTTTCAATCCGAAATTAACTATAAAAACTTAAAATTTTTATAAACCAAGAAGGAAGAAGTATTGGAGAAGCATCCCATACGACACCTGATGGAATAACCAGTAATAAAATATTTAAAACATTAAAAATAACTGTAAAAGAAGAATACTCCGAAGGAACATAACAGACGACTCATCCCGAAGGAAGAAGGGGATCGACCTACTTCAACCTGAGGATACGAACGACTACGGAACAAGAGGGAAGCCGAACTTTAATTGAAACCATCTGAACGGGAATTGAGAACCCTCCGAGGAAGAGAAGACGACTAGACCTATCCGGAAGAAGTCGACGAACATCGAAGAAGCCAAGACGAGAACCCGATGAGTATAAACTAATAATTTCACTTAAAAAATAAATTCCCCTTTATCCATAATAACAAGGTAAAATTTTCACTTCACTGATCACAATTTTGAAACAAGAACTGAAGTTAATTAAAATATCACTATTAATAAAACTTAATCAATTAACAACCTTTGAAATTGATTTATAATGAATTGTTAATGAACATAACTTGCTGACAAAATTCTAACCAAACACTATTCTAATTCTCATTGCCGATAACTTACTTGAATGTATTAGTGTATTAAACATTGTGTACCTAGTTTTAAGAAATATTATAATTTTGTGCATTTTAGCCGATAATCCAAACTTCTGTAGTCAAAAGGACTTAACACCTTGAGACGAAATAATAATTGTAAACAAACATTATAAGCCATGCTGGCGTCTCGATATATGACTGAGCGATACCAACTGAGAAAAGTGTAAAAGCCGGGATTAATATAAAAATCTGTACTATTCATTAAATGTAATTGAAGGGGTAATAGAAAGAAGGGTTAATAAATTTTAATGCTCCTCAATGCTGTATGTTTGATTCATAGAAAATAAAGTAATATAAACAAATACTAAACTGAAAACGCCTACATACGGCAGTTAGCGAAATCGACACTGCAAGACAGCAAGGGCCAATCAGGTAACGAGGCGGCAAGATTCGAATCGAACCACGAGAGATACGGTTTGCCCGTAAGTATTAAGAAAAAGTATATTCCGACTCATTACATACGATTAACTCTTCACAGAGTATTTGACAGATTATTACCCACAATTACACACTTATACTACGAACGCAACGAGTGAAATAAAAACGCTCGTTACACATTTTCGTTACTAATACAAAGACGAATATTACGGGGAACATTTACAAATCTATTTACCACACGAAAGGGTTTAATTACAATAATTAACTCTATAAAGTCTAACAAAAGCTTTATCATGACATATGGATAACACATAAAATGAAATTAATTAGTAATCAATTAATGAGTTTAACAACAGCTCTATAATGGTAAATTGATAACACATAATACTTATTTACCTGGTATTCTATTAACAGAGTAACTACACTTGCTACACACAAAAAATAACATCACTATCATGATAATAATATAACATGATACAATTAATAACAGGTACATTTGTGTAACCTAAGTCATGTAACACTTACTCATTCTCCTCTCCTTTAAAACATCAATTATTATGAAACAGTCTAAATTAGTTTTTACATTATTTGTCAATGTCTGTTGTTTACACCTTTCACTGAACTTTGAGGTTTATATTTATTAACATTATTAATTTCTTTTCTTTCTACCTTTTCGTATTTCATTTATGCAATTATGGGTTGGGTTTCTGACCTTTTACAAGTGTGGATAATTAATATTTTTATTCTATTTTAAAGCTTATAAGTTGATTTATGTAATGTAGGGGACCGTATTTTCATTATGTTACGTATGCTTCCCCTCCGAAAGAGGTTTAGTTTACCTGAATATAATTTGGGTCAAAATAAACATATCTTTTCATGCCTTGGAATATCCTTCCTTTATTCATCGTAAAGTTTTAATGGTAATTGATGGAATTCTTAATGTAACATTTTGGACTCGTATTGTAATATATTTTACAAATTTTAAAATAATAATTAGTTTTTAGTATTAGTAGATAGATTTTATAATTATTAAGTTGATTTTATAATAACTGAAATCCCACTAGTGATCTCGCCAATTGGTAATATAATTTCATATTTACAAAGAATAAATTAAATATAAATAATGTATGATAATAAAGTGTGATTTGTTGATAATAAAAATGTTTGTAAGTTATAAAATTTTACTTATATATTTTTTTTGTTTAATTAATTAATTCAATTAATAAATAAATAATTAATTAATTGTGTGTGTGATTTAATTACTTCCAATTAAATAGGTATGAATTTGTAGTTCGAAACTATTTATTTCTATTAATAATTTAATAGTGTAGTTAGATCTGTTGATTCTCTCTGCTGACTTTGCTCTTCTTCTTCCTCTCAAATATTTATTTTATCACTGTAAATTATTTTTTTAGAAGAAAGAATAGCTAACATTCACTATACAAATAAATACAAACTCTTATAACTGAATAATGATGTTCATTTATTGACATTTAAAATTATGCGCCATCAGGCTGCGCATGACCCAGGCATTGGTTGATATCTGCTCAAGTCGGTAGCGAACAAGATTGACAAAATATATTTTTTACAAGATTAATTAATTAGGATTCTTTTAGCGAGTCGAAATGGTCAGAGGGCAAGGAACAAGATACAATTCTTACACTAATTTTTAAAATAAATCATTATGGCTGAAAAAACAATATTATTATGTAAATTGTCAATTATGAAAAGTAATATCGAACCATTCGTCGAGATGACATCACTGGCTTCAAGCAGGCTGTGTCTTGTGCTGGTTCGGAAATAAAGTATGGCTGCCGTAACCTCGATTTTCTCTGCTATGCACTGTTGATACTGGTTGAGCTTCTCCCACAGAAATAAAAGAGTATTCCCTTCTCTGCGAGGTGGTAGTTGTCCTGGAATATAGTGTAGAGTGTTCTCTCTTCTCCTGCGATGTCGTTTCGTGATGGTTTACTGGTGAAGTGTCCGGTGTTCAAATGTGTGTATTCATGTTCTGCTAATACGGTTCAAAATATTCTCAAAATGGCCGTTGATTTCTTGTGCTCGTGTTAGATAGTGTTATTGCTGTTGTTCTGAATTAGTTAGGTGTTAATTATTATCTGTTAGTGTTATTTTTATTTAGTTAACCTCTGTTACACTTTTCGAGGCTACACTCACGGTTTTGCACAAAATTATACTTTTTCGGTATTCTGTTAGTAATTTCTCAACTGGTCATATTAACGATTAACAATAGACTAAACTCTGAACGTCGTCGTTTTGGGGTAATTTATGAAATGTCTTTTTCCTCTTTCCATTGTTTATTTATAAAAGTACATGTCTCAGATTTGGTTCATCCTCTAAATATTCATAACAAGTTTTCCTATTTATTGCTGTATTTCAATTATTTCTTAATTTTACAAAAATCTAACTATTCAGCAATATTCTTAAATTAATTTTACATAATTGGATATATAGCTGGGTTTGTTTTAAGTTCATATAAGCCTAAAATTTACAATTTTTGATAATTATTGTAGGCCTCATATTTTGTACAAATTTAGTGTTTAAATGGTTTACAAGTGTTTTTCTGATTTTATTTCCATGGAATAATATTAATCACTCCGTGATTATTTTTGTTGTTCATAATTTTGTTGTTATAACATTTCAATATTGATTAATTTACCCTTTAGTCTGATTTGATTACCATTATAGGCCTAGTATTATTTAATTCCAAAAAAAATTAATTTTCTTTCCTTTGTCATTCCATTTGTTATTATTTGTATCTGTACTAATTACATTTTCAAATTTCTGTGTTGTATGGACTGAATTCTATTCCCTATATTATGTAGTTTGTTTCTCTGATAGATAGTTTTGGTTTACATTACTGGTCTGTTTTTCTAGAGTGGTGTATTAGCTAATCTGCTTTGTACCTTTCATATGGTTTACAGTTTTAAATAAAATTATAACATTCCTATTTCCTACTTGCCTCTCTGCCTTACAAACTTGAAAATTAGTTAACATGATTTTAAATATAACAAAACATCTTATTATCTACTATTTTTCATATATCACCTAATTTTAACAAAAACATCTTATATCTATTATTTTTGACTGTATCATTCAATGATAACAAAATATCTTATGCCTATTATTTTTTATATATCATTTAACTACAATAGAAACATCTTATTACTAACAATACCTTCAGTCATTAACTGTCCTTTGTTTTTATGTTCTTTTTGTAACAAATTTAATTATACTAAAACATCTTATTACTAATAATAATACTTTCAGTCATTAACTGTCTTTTGTATTTATGTCTCTTTTGGTATTAACTTAACTGTGATTAAATTATCTTATATCTATTATCACCTTATATCTAACATATTATCTGATTAACAATAAATAACAAACATCTTATCATTAGTTATACCCTCAGTTGTGAACTGTCCTCTGGTATTTATTGTCCTTCTCACAATTTACTTAACTGTAATTAAAAAAACATTTTATGGGTAATATAATTTCTTATATCTAATTTTTAAAAAAACTCTTATCACTAATAATGTTGTCAGCCCTTTTAAATAATTTTTATTTCCTACACTATTTTTTATTATAGTGTGTCACTGGTTATTCTCTACACTCACTGTAGTCTCTAACTTTTATTGTATTTATTATGGTATTTCACCTTATATTTCTTACACTAATGGTAGTCTTTTGTTTTTACACTATGGTAGTTTTTGGTTTGTTTCTACACTATTGGTAGTCTTTTGGTAGTTACATATAATACTTATATCTAGTTTACAACTCGGTTTTCATTGGATTGTATCTTGTAACTTGAGTTACGGGGTCTAAATATGTTGGTTTTAAATTTAGTTCAAAGGTATGTATTCCTTTATTAACATTTTTGGAATAGCTCTTCTTATTTCTAGGCTCTTTGTAGGAATCTTGACATACTTTGTCCTTTCTTCATTATTATATTAGTAAATTTCTTGTCTTGTGGTTTCTCTGCTTCTTGACCTTATAAATTTCCCTTATTAATATTGTTTTCACCTTTTTATCTCCTTTTTCTTTTCTTTCCTTTTTACTGCTTCCCCAATCTACTGGGTATACTGCTGGTTTATTGGGTTTTTATATAGTAGGTTATTTTGACCAATAGTTTTCTTTGTTATTTTTTATTCTTATTAACATTTTATTGACTTAATGTACAGTTTCTTTAGTTTAATCTTTAACCAATTCATTCTTCTCACTCACTATGGACCTTTTCTTCTTTATTTATGTTGCATTAAGTTAAAATTTTAATGTGATAATTCTGTTATGCTACATATGCTCTCCTGTAAAAGTGATTAGTTCAGATCATACTCTTAGTATGGATGAAATAATTACTACTAATTCTTTTTATTTACCATATTTTCTTCGTGATTACATGTTTTCACTTTATATACCTTCCTTTTCCACCGTTGCTTCCTCTCAGATGATGTGTATCTCCTTCATTAGTTTCTTTCTTCATTAATAAGTAATCCTCAATCTTGTGTATAACATTATCATTTTATATCCTTTCTTATTTGGTGCTTCCTCACCAGTATGTTTACTCCCTAACATTCCCTAACATATTAATTGGAACAGTTCAGAGTGGCACTTTTGGCTTCAATCCCTGCTGTCCAATACTTCAATTAATTGAGTCCAGAGGTATTATCAACTCTGCTCAAAATATAAGACTGATGGCATTTTCTACATCCAGTCATAAAAATAAATAATCAGTAAAAGTAGTCTCTTTTGACTAAAATAAACATCTTTAGATTCTTCACTTCATAATATTTTATATCAATTAATACTTTTATACACTTGACTCTTCTTCTCTATTAAAGCTTATTCCATATTATGTGGTTTAGGTATGTGGTATAATATACATTTCATCTTGTTTACATAGTAATTAGCATATATATATATTTTTTCTACCATTTGGTATCCAATGAGTTATTTTATTGCTCCTGGCATAACATTAATTAATTCTTTATCACTTATCACTATAACAGTGGTTATTACAACAATATTATCATTAATAGTACCAGGGTTTTTGGTTTCTGGTCTTAATATTTGGTCTTTACTTAGTTGGTCTTTCTTCATTGTTCCATCTTAACAAATTATTTTTTTTGTGAGTTTGGTTAAGTTGTTTTGATTAAATCATATGATATTCTGGTTTCCTTTCTCTTTTTCATTTGAAATTCTGTATCATTTTTGTCTTACTTACATAATTTATAATAGTGGTCATTGTTAGCATAGTCACTATTATCATACAAACTATAGTATGGTTTTTTATAGTTGTGATAGTTTATTGAGGGTTTTTTTTCTTTATTAACACTGGTTTTTATGAGGATTTGTTACCTTCCTTCTTCTAACATTTTTAACATTTATTAATATATTGTTCTGGTAACATTAAATTATCCAATTGTTTAACATTGGTTGTTCTTTTGTTTATTGGAACCTGTTCTTTTTGTTTTGGGTCTCTGGAGAGTTTGAGAGATAGTTTTTACATTTGTACTCCACTTACCTTCAAATTCTTTTATGTATGAGTTCACTCAAATTATGAGTGTGATTTGTTCTTACTCTTTTAGAATTTTGTATCTCTTTCTTACAAAATCTCCTTTCATATTTAAGAGTTATTTCTCATCATTCGTATGAGTTGTACTTACTATTTTTTAACTTTAGATATTTTTATTCAACTAAATTCTTTCTTATTCATAGTAGTTTTTCAAATATTTTGGTGTAAGTTGCACTTAATATTGTTTTGAATTTTGAACATTTTTGTTCATCAAAATTCCTTTTCGTTTCTTCATAATTCTTCGAATGTTTGGTGTAAGTTGTACTTACAAATTTTTTGAATTTTGAAATTTTTTATCTCTCCTCTATATATTTTTTAATTGATAATTGATTATAAGTTCCTTTTACTTTATTTGAAATGATATCCTTTAATACATACGTATTGTTATTATTGTTTTTAATAATCAGGTATGGGCCGGTATACAGCAGTAACAACTTTTTGGTAATGCCTTCCAAAGTACTGGGTAATTCCCTGTTTTTTAATAGTACCCTTTCTCCGACTTCATAGCTTATTATTTTCTTAATCGCCTTTTGGTACTTGTTCTTGCGCCTTTCCTGGTCTTCTGCTAATTTATTGTAGAATCTGATTCGATTGAACTTGTATTCTTGACTCATGGGGAATTCTATTATGTCTTGTATTTCTCTTGGAGGCGGTTTTTCATAAATTGCTGTGTATGGCGTGGTACCTATAGCGGGGTGATATGCCAAATTAAGGAATTCTTCAGTAGCTAATAAATATTCTTGCCACTTCCTTTGTTGATTATAGCAATAAGTCCGTAATATCCTTCCGACTTCTCGCAGTACCCTCTCTGCTGGATTGCTGCTGGGGTGGTAGACAGATGTCTTGTATGTCTTAATGCCCAACGTACTTAGAGTGTTTCTCCACCTCCAACCCTTAAATTGCGTTCCATGGTCTGTGATTATGGATGCCGGGCTCCCTATCTCTGGAATGTAATGATTTGTTATTACTCCTAGAGTCTTCAAAGTGGTGGCTCTGTTCATAGGGTACAGTTTTGTGAAGTGATCCATCATGATAATAATGTATTTGTATCGATGGCGTCCGCCACTGCGGGGAAATGGACCACAGATGTCCAGAAAGACCTTTTCCAGTTTGGCTTGTGAGGTAATTGGTATCATCATACCCTCTTTTCTCTCATTGTTGGTTTTCACCAATTGACATATCAAACAGGTTTTGAGGTAGTTTCTCGTCTTTCTATTTATATTTTTTATATGGCAATTCTCTTCTATCGCCTTGATCACCTTCATGGCTCCCATGTGACCGTATCGTAGATGATAGTCCAGGATGATATCCCTTTCTATTGTAGTAGGGATCATTATCTTCCATATCTCTTCATCAAGGGATGTTTTGATGAATAATATTTTGTTATGTACACAATAAAACTTGGTTATTGTGTCATCTTGGTTGGAGAGACGAAGTTTAATGTGGTTTAACTTCGGGTCGGACTGCTGGTGTTTGCTGATGTCCTGCACTATCTTTTCTAAATCGGATCTGTCCTTAATAATATTATAGATTTTCAAGATGCTCTCCTTTTCGCCTTCGAACGTTTGTTCTTCCAGATTTACTCTCGACAACACGTCGGCTACTACATTTTTACTTCCAGGAACATACTCCCACTGTATATCACATTCCATCTGGTCAATCTACCATGGCTTAACTTGCATCTTCTCAGAAATGATATAGATTTGTGATCTGTTCGAACGGTCACTGGATATCCGAGGATATACGTCCGAAACTTCCCACAGGCAAAGACTACACTTAGCAGTTCCTTTTCCGTCATGTTATAGTTCTTTTCACACTGGTTAAGGGTTCTACTAGCAAAGCTCACTACTAGATGGTTTCCACCTTCGTCTTCTTGGTACAGTGTTGATCCCAAGCTAATGTTACTAGCGTCACAGTTTAGAAAGAAGGGTCGGTTAAAATCCGGATGGTTGAGCATTACTGCTTCTAAGAACTTCTCCTTAATTGATTTGAAGGTTTCGTCTTGTTCTTGACCCCATCGCCATTTATTCTTGGATGATAACTGGTACTGAAACCGGGCCGCCAGTTCGGAATAATTATTTTGGAACTTCCTATAGTAGTTACACAGGCCTAAAAATGATTGTAGTTGCCTTCTGTTTTTTGGTATAGGGAATCGTTGTATGGCATCTACTTTTTCTGTTGATGGTGTTATTCCTTGACTGTTTAACTGGAAACCCAAGAATTGTACTTCTTTAGCTATAAGCTTGGACTTGTCTAGCTTAAGGGTAACATTATTTTCAGCCAGCTTCTTCAAGACATGCTCCACATGGTAACAGTGTTCTTCCCAATTGGTTGATGTTATTAGGAGATCATCAACATAGACAGTCGTGAATTGGAGTGCTTCTGGTCCGAGTATATGATCCATACAGGCGACAAAAACAGCTACTGAGTTCACCAACCCGAAGGGCAACCTCTTAAACTGATAGTTGCTCCCTTCGAAGATGAACGCCATGTATTGCCGGCTTGCTGGGTGCAACTCCACCTGCCAATACCCGCAAACGGTATCCCACGTGGTAATGAACTTCGTTCCGTGAAATCTCTTCAATATCTCATCAATTTCGCCAGGTGAGGTACGATCGTTAATAATCATTTTGTTTATCTCACGTGCGTCAAGGCAAAGCCTTACCTTTCCATTTTTCTTTTGTATAGCCACAATTGGGCTTGTGTATGGCGATTGACTGCTTTCGATAATATCTTTACTGATCATATTCTGGATCTCGGTGCGTACGGCTTCCTTCAAAGATTGTGCTATGGGATACGACTTTCGATTAAATTCTACCGGTTCTCTGAATCGTATGGAACATTGGTAGTTCCGGATCTTTCCAGGTTCGTCCGAAAATACAGCTCGATATTTTTCATATATGTTGACTAATTGATTCAGCTGGTTTTCCTCTAATTGCTCGGTAGTATTATGGCACTGGAAGTCACGTATCTCCTGAATCTTTTGTGGCCATAGGTCATCCTCCGAATCCTGATGTACTGGCTTGTTGTTTGTCGAGTAGTTTGACAAGTAATTCACCTTATTTTTGTGGTCGAGAAGTTGTCTGGAGTCTAGCATCTTGTTGTTAGTTAAATTGGCTACCCAGGTCGAACCTTCAGAAAAGAGTGATACTTTCCCTCGGCACAAGTCAATAACTGCCGAGTTTCTGCGCAATATGTCACACCCTATCATGATGTTGAAAGGTAATCCGGCTGCAACAAGAAATATCATATCCATACTAATGCCCTGACTGTTGACATTTAGGGATACCTGTTTTCTTATGGTTTTGTTCTGTCGGCCGGTAGCTCCTACAAGTACAATATTATTAATAGGTAGTACCGGTAAGTTTTTGTGGCATTCCTGCTGTATCCGGTCCAACTCATTACGATTTATTATAGAGACATTTGCTCCAGTGTCTATCATTATTGGAACAGAAATATCCTCAATTTCTGCAATTATATATATTATTTCATTGTCATTATTATTAATGTTAATTTCGTTTTCTTCTAGCAAGTACTTACGGATATCTTTCAAATAGTTATTGTATATTATTGTAAAATTTTTTCTTTCTTCCTTCAAATTTATTTCTTGGTCAAACCCAGCAGATTGAGCAGTAAAGGGTTATTGGAGTTTATTACTGCCTCCGTTCGTTTAAATGTTCCGCATCATTACGGATTAGGCCGTTGGAAGCATCAACTTGGAGTCCTGAAACTGCTTCGTTTGGTTCAGCACGATCGTCCTGTTGGGCTTCCGTTACAGGTAGTCTTCGTTGATTGTCCAGGTTGGAACTGCGTCTGGGCTCGTACTCTCTGTAACGATTACTTCCCTGACTTCCTTGAAAGGTCTCATACTCATAATATCGGCTCCTTCGTTGAGGCTGGTACCTCCTCTGTCCACCGCCTTCCGCTCTGATGTAGTTAATATGGGGTCGATATGTCCTGTAATTATTGTTATTACCTCCATTCGGGTAATTCCTGTTATAATTACTATGATAATTGTTATTGGAGGGGTTGGGGTTTCTCTGACCATTTGGAACATAATTACGGTTATTATTATAATAACCGTTAGTAGGGGGCTTATGGGGGTTCTAACGCACTATCTTGCCCATGTTAAAACGCCCCGCCCCCGCCACGCCCACTTGTGGCGGTGGGGGTAGGTTGGTGGTCCTACATAGTAGTGGTGGGGGTAATTGTGTGTTGTGGTTGGTTGTCGGCTGTGTGGTGGGGGTGGTCGTCGGCCTGATAGGTTGAGGGCGTGGTCGCCGCCGGGATGTTGATTGGTCGGCGTCCATGTTGGAAAATTGCGACGTTGTCGGGTTGTGCGGTGTGTGCTGGTTAAGCGTCGGCATGGCTTGGCCTCGGCGGCTGCCATGTTGGAAAAGCGTCGACTGTGGCTCTGTCGATGTGTGCTGGTTAAGCGTCGTCATGACCGTGGCCAGGCCTCGGCTTGGCCGCGGCTCGGTCGTAGATTGGTCGGCGGCCATGTTGGAAAAGCGTCGACTTTGAAAATCACTTCACTTGTGTTGTTCATCTCCCTTGAGGTTAAAAATAAATATATTGGAAAAGCGTCGACTGCATGTGATTTGAACGTGGCTTGGCCGCGGCTCGGCCGTAGATTGTTCGACGTCGACCGCGCTTGTATAGATTTGTAATGTCTTGTGTCGTTCATCTCCGAAGCGCTGCGTTCGGTTAAGCGTCGGCTATGTTGCCGTGCGTGTATAGATTTGTAATGTCTTATGTGTATAATTGAAAAGCACTTCATTTGTAAAAATTGTGTAACACACATCATGCATGGAAAAGGATATTTGAAAATAAACAGTTAAGCAATGAAAAAAAATGTACATGTATAGTCGTTAGCCATGTTGGCGCCAACTTGTAAACGTCTGCCGGTGTCCAAAAAAAAGTGTACTGGTTTAGATTTGGACGTCGCCAGGCTACCGCCCGACCGCGGTCCGGAAATAGGTTGGTCGACGTATGGTTCGAATGTATGTGTCTGTGGTAAGTATATATTGTAAAAAAAAGGATCGCTGCGTTCTTCGAAACTCTCGATGACTTGGTCTCTCTCGACGCTAAAAAAAAAAAAATGGGTAGTGTGTTCAGCATCGCTGCGTCCATCTTCCGTGTCAACTTGTACATGTGTGAACGTCGCCCAGCGGCCGATTGGTCGGTGTCCAAAAAAAGTGTATGGGTTTAGATTTGAACGCCGCCAGACCGCCGCCCGCCCGTAGATTGGTCGGCGTATGGTTCGAATGTATGTGTCTGTGGAGGTAAATTTGATTATTGTTGGTCATGTATAATGAGAACATATGTGTCGGTGGTAAATATATTTAAATTTTGGTGGCGAAGAGGCTGTGTGACTTGATTTGTTGGGCAATGTAGTGATTGGTTGTGTATGATTGGTGGGGGTAAAATTAAATTTTGGCGGCGAAGAGACTGAGTGAGGTGTATTGGTGGGCATTGTTGCCAACTTGTACACAATGTCTCGTATGCTGTGGAAGGTGTGTGTATATACCACATAATTGTACATAATATCCAGTATGTAGTGGAAGGCAATTAACAAATATATGTTCGTGCCCTCGCTCGTGTATGCAGCGCATAATTGAAAACCACTTCACTTGCTAAAATTTGTATAAAAACACACAAATACCTACATCATGCATGGAAAATAATTATCATTTATATTATTGTGTTGGGTATGTAATATGTGTATGTTCATAGTTGAAAAACATTTCGTATAAAAATAATTGAAATGTGTGTTGAGGTAGAAAGGAATTTACAGTTGGACATTAGCTGTTCTTCAGCGGCATCTAGCGGTCGTTGTAAGATACTGTTGATGGAAATAACAACTTGTACACATTATCCTGTATGCTGTGGAAGACATGTAATAAATTTTTGTTCATTGGTTGTGTAGGATTGGTGGGGGGTAAATTTGAATTTTGATGACGAAGACGGTTATGTTTAATGACAATGTATGTGTCAGTGGTGAGTATATATCGTGAAAAAAAGGTAGTGTGTTCTGCATTGGGCGGTTGTAGTAAAAAGGTGTAGTGTGTTCTTCTTCTTCTGCATCTAGCGGTCATCGTAAGATACTCTTGATGAAAATGATGACTTGTAAATATTGTCCTGGGAAGGCGCGTATGCAGCGTATAATTTAAAACTACTTCACTTGTAAAAATTGTGTAACACACTGAGGTTATGTTTAACGGAATGTACGTATTTGTGGTAAGAATATATTGTGAAAAAAAGGTAGTGTTTTCGGCGTCTGGTGGTAGTTGTAAAAAGGTGTAGTGTCCTCTTCTTCTGCACCTGGTGGTCATTGGTTTAAAATAATTTTTTATTTTCTTTCACAAGTAGTGTATTACCATCATGCCATTATTTTAAAAAAATTTGAATTTTTTTTTATTGTATGTAATAACACATGAACGGTCGGTCCGCAACGACCGTTCGAGCTTGTACATTAGCGTAACGTACTGTTTTTTAAAATATTGTTAATGTTTACACTAATGAAAAGGACTTTTGAAACTAAACACAATGAAATGTTAAGGTAATTACATATATTTTAATCAATGCTCGTTCGTTCCGATGGATGTACCGAGGCTGTTGAGGAGGGGGAACCAGACGATGCGCAGTAAGTGGTTATTAATAACCCTGTGAAACAGGTGCAAGCCGCTTTCACACGACATGATCAGCAGGTTAGGGGGGGGAGGCGGCTAGTCGGCGACGGTTATTTTTAACCGTCTAGACAGGGTGATGCAATCGACTCCCATCTAGCGCAGAAGGGGGAGGCGACCCGGTTATTTTTTTACACGTGTAGACAGGGTGATGTCATCGACTTCCGTCGAGCGTGTGGGAACGGAAGGAGGTGGGCGACTAGACGACGGCACTAATTTTTTATGCGTCTAGACAGGGTGATGTAATCGACTTCCGCCGAGCGCGGAAGGGGGGTAGGCGACTGTTGTTATGTTTATGCAAACCGTCTGTTACAATCGACCAGATGTTTGCGCTGTCTCTATGAATCGAAATGATGTAAATAAAACAACATTGTATTCAATTAGTAATTTACCAGAAACTTACTACGACTCGCACCGATGAAACACTGAGCGAAGAATAGGGGGGGATACCGCCTAATCGAAGACGCTTCCCCCTCCCTCCATTCGGAAAGAGGGCTACGATAGAGAGGGTATTACGAAATTAAAGTACACAAAATTTGTTATAAACGACTACATTTATTAATATAAAAAAAACACATACATTAAAAATTGTGTGTACACACATAATATTCTAAAAAAGCAACATACTATTTACAGCAAAAAACAATAATATACACCATGTGTTTAATTGTGTCTGTGCACTGTGTTGGACAGCGGAGTGTATACGTTGAGAGAACCGTGCAGTATCATGCAGTAGGCCGAGGTCTGAGCAGGGAAATTGGTCGTGGACTCGAAGTCCAATCTGACGTCAACCGGCGAAGACTTGAGTGACTCGTCCTGTCTTCTACAATCGAAGACGAATAGCGGTGCTTTCACTATGAACTCGGTCTGTGTTAGAAGCACGTCGGGTTGAGTTCTACAGTAGTACGATTTTTGAAATCATGAATACACATCGTACAGCAGAGTGTAATGTCCGTTATCGATATCCAGGTTTAGAACATTCCCTGGACAGGGCAGGTTTCTCCCCAGGTGCTTCTGCGGCTGAGGCTGTGGCTGTTGGGGCTGCGGCTGTGGTTGCGACTGTTGCGGTTGTGATCGTGGCTGCAGTTGTATTTTACTGAAAAATAAAATATAACAACATATACAGTCGTGGAAATAAAATATGTACACTTAAGTTGAATAAGAACCCCACCTAGCCCATCAAATCCTTCACACGATGGAATAACATATGGCCAGTCAGCATCTTGTTGTAAGCGAATAAAAATAACTGCATATCACACATGACCCCCCCCAACCGCACCCATTGATCATGTGTGAAGGTCTCGGTGGGAGTCGAGTTCATTAGCCACGGCTTGCATTCTATTTCACGACAAAATCACCGTCGCCATCTAGTCGCCTACCACCCGCTACCCCGTGTGCGTAAAGGTCTATTGAATTTTGCACTCTGTGAATTGTAATAAATAATTTTTATACATGAAATACGAGTTAATTCTTACCGTTAGTTAGTGGTCCGTGTACCTCCGCCTCTTCACTTCGATGTTAGGACCAACAGTGTTGTCGGATACCGTACGTTTAATTCCAATCTGACGTCAACCAACGAACACTTGAGCGACTCGTCCTGTCTTCTACAATCGAAGACGAATAGCGGTGCTTTCGCTATGAACTCGGTCGGTGTTAGAAGTACGTTAGGTTTTGTTCTACGCTAGTACGATTTTTGAAAAAATGAATACATGTCGTACAGCAGAGCGTAACGTCCGTTATCAATATCCAGGTTCAGAACATTCCCTGGACGGAGCAGTTTTATCAAAAGGTGCTGATGCGGCTGAGGCTATGGCTGCTGCGGCTGCGGTTGAGGCTGCGGCTGTTGCGGTTGTGACCGTCGCTGCAGTTGTATTTTACTGAAAAAATATAATATAACAACATGTACAGACGTGAAAATAAAATATGTACACATAATATGAATAAGATCCCCCCCCAGCCCATAACAGCGTTCACACGCTGCGATAACTTATGGCTAGTCACCATCTTGTTGTAAGCGGATAAAAAAATAACCGCATACTCCTACTCCACGGGAAGGTCTCGACGGGAGCCGATTACATTAGCCACGGCTTGCATCATGTTTCACATGGTTAAAAAATAACATTCGCCGCCTAGTCGCCTACCACCCCCTACCCCATGTGCGTAAAGGTATATTGAATTTGCACTCTGTGAATTGTAATAAATCATTTTTATACTCGAAATAGGAGTTTATTCTTACCGTTAGTTACTGGTCCATGTACCTCCGCCTCTGTCTCTTCGCGTTAGGACCAGCAGCGTCGTCGGATAGCGCACGTTTACGCGTTCTGAACTGTCCGTACGCAAGTGTAGTTACGCCGTCGTCCAGTATGTACCTCTTATCGTCATAAGGTGACGGGGAAAGTTTTGTTTTGAAGCATCGTACTGATCGACGATTAGCGGGTTGTTTGCCTTGGCATGGCGGTTGGGTACCATGCTAACGCCGCCGCGAACGGCCGATTCGATAAAGAGATGCTGATCTATATCCGTCAACAGCTCCAATCGCACACCGGTCATCTTTAACATCGCGTGCCAAGCAACGCCTGGAAGCGAGTAAAGATGAGACGGATCGATCTGGTAGTACCGCATGGCCATCTCACGGAACGCCTCGAAGACGTCGGCCAGCAGCAGTACGTCTGTTCTAAGATACAGATCGTGATATTCACCCAGCGTACGGATTCCGAAAGTCCGCCACACGTTCTGTGCGTGAGCGTTATCTTCGTCCGACACGGACGATTCACTCAACCTGTTGAAAAAGTGTTCGCGTGCGGGCAGACGTGTTTCGTCGAACTTCTCGCTACCCGTCATGTAATCGTAAGGGTACACGCCCTTACGTAAGAGTAGCTCGAAGTGTTCTTCGAAACATTGCTTCGTTAAAGCAAAATCCGCACCGCTCGCGCGCAAGTTTCCAACCAGTGTGTCCAAGGACGTGTTCAGAAATTGAAGCGTGTCTACGAAACGCAGGGCACCCAACGAGAGCGATACGAAGCGTTCACTAGTAGTAGCGATACAAGCGAGATTGTCGTATTTACCCAACCCTTGTACCAAGTGATGTGCGTCGTAACCTCGTAAGTTATGGAAAAAGACGGGTATGTGTCGGGGAGTCTTGAAGTTGAGGTTACAGACGTTGTGAGCTGCACCCAGGTATCGTCCGGTCAGATGACAATGGTTGCGCACCTTGTCATCGTCAGTCAGTGGTTTTTCACAGAGATGGCATACGACGGAATTCGCGAAAGATAACACGTCATGGTCACTCATAGCCATGGGCACGATGGAACGCATGATCCTGAACAGTTCACGCTCTTCGGCGACCAGTTTATCGAGAAAAGTCTCTACCACGTTATCGCCGCGATAAACGACCTGGGGTTTGAAAATATTACGCTCGTGGTCGACTATGAGGTAGGAGAAACCTGAAGGAAGGTGTAACGACTCCGTTGTGGTGGACGATGTGTGCGGAGGAGCGTCGCTGCGATGGCAAGGGACGATGAACGATTCAAAGTCCGCGTATATCGCAAAAGGGACCTTATGACAGTAGGTGTAATTTCTGAAACACATCACCTTCTCTCCCCCTCCTTCGTGGGTAAACGAATTCTCTGTTCACCGTACAGTGAACAGTGGGGGACGTGTTCGGTAAGGAGTCGTTCTTCGCAGAAACTGTGCAGACAGTAATCGCAATAGAAAGAACGGGCTTTGTGTTTGGTTAGCGAAGACAGTAAGCGACTCATATTTTTTATAAAATAGTAATGTTTTCGGTCGTCGGTGGTAAGAAGTAATAGATTAACGTGATGTCTTCTGCCTCTGGAAGGTGTTATTCGTAACGGGTAAATTTCTTTTTCTTCGTATCCGAAAACATTTATGGAAACGTCAGTATTGTCTCGTTCGAACTTCACAATGTCGCATAGTTGGGTTGGATAAGTTATACCGGAAGTGATGATACTGTGGAAATGTGATCTGTATTTGGATACACGCTCGCTGTCTCTGTGTTGAGGAAAGAGTGCGGCCAACACTGACCATACGAAACACCTTTGGACGCCTTTATTGTTCACGTTGACGATGGATTTAGTTCGAGACAATTCGAGGGGTGTACGGATGAAACTGGAGGCGGCCAGCGGTTGGTACCGTGAGAGAACGAGTTCCAAAAAGACGATGTGGTCCAACGCCCAACCGCTACCCTCGCGTGCGAATTTATAAATTGACTTAATGATTTTTTCGTACGAACCTTCTAAACGATCGGGCAATTCGTCTTGGTCACCAATCAGCGTCTTATGACATCGTCCGTGAAAATAACCTTGGGTCGTCACTTCTTCGTCCTCGTCCGTGTCAGCGTTTATGATATACTTGACAAATCTCGCTTTAACCGCTATATGCCACTTTATAGTAAGCAATCGTGTCAGTTCGTTTACAATGTCCGTACGTAACGTATCGTGCATTTCATCGAAAAAGGTTATGACATCGTTGACACATCCTTCGTCCTCCGTAACAGGCGTGTAAACGTACGACGCCAACGCGCCACGCAACGAATGTTTACGATCAACATTAAACGACTGCATTGTTTGAAGTAATAATCACAACAACAACACAAAAAACTTTTATACTTTACGCACTATGTCAAAGTTAGTCTGCACGAGACCGACGTTAACTACGAAGTGAACACTGGCGACGATCACCTCTCCTCTTATACTACTTATGCCGGCTGCGCGCGCAGCTATCCCCCCCACTAACAACGATCTTCTCTCCCACTACCGGCTGCGCGCGCAACTATCCTCTCTCCGCTCCCATCGACAGTGATCCCCTATCGCACTACCAATTACCGGCTGCGCGCGCAGCGATTCCTTCAACTCTCTCCAGCGATGCAGCGGGGGGGATGTACTAGGGCAAACGCGCATACTTTCTGCGGATGTATTTCACTGGTGGCACAAGAAAAATAAAATATAACATCATGTATAGACGTGGAAATAAAATAAAATATGTACGCATAAGATGATGAAGACTTACATATGTACATCGACAACAGGCAGCGATGATGACGATGTGGACGTTAGTTCGCCATCATCATCGGACTCCATAACCCAGGTGGATAGGTTGCTAAGCGTTCTGGATTCTGTTGCGTTGGTGTACAGGGCATTGGTGTACGTGGAAACATTAGCAGTACTGTTATCATCATTGAAAATAGGGTATAAGTTTAACATCTGTTGTAAACGGAATAGTACAAGAGATTGTTAATGAAAACGTACTTACCGATTTGTGCCTGCAGCAGCAGCAGCAGCGGGTTGAGGAGATTAGCTAGCAGGAGTACCATTACCATCACTGAAAAAAGTACAAGTTTAACACATGCTGTCCCCCACCTAGCCCTTCACAATGTTCATACGCTGCGATAACATATGGCCAGTCAGCGTCCTGTAGCAAACGGTTAAAAATAACGGCATATTTCAACCACAAAGATCTTCATTGAGTTCATCTCATTGAAGTTGAGGCTACATATAACACCCTTACGGTACTCATGCATATTGTCTTATTAGAAACATGTCACGCTTGTTGAATACTTTAACTAAAAGTAAGTCCCGTTCGTTCTGCTGCAACTATTGCTAATATGTACTTCGGGGATTACATGAAGTGCTGCAGAGTACCTTACACGATGTACGCATATTTTGAATCGTTCCTTCTTCCTGTGTCTGTTTGTAAACACAAAAGCGATAGATCGCACTCGCACGACAACGTGCATCACGAGCCATGTAGTTATGTAATCGTTGATTGGACCGGCAAAGCTGTTAATGAACCGGTTTTGTATCGCAGTAAAGACCTTGTGGTGACGTTAATTCGAACACTGTTGAAAGACATTAGTCGACTCGAACATGATTTTAACAAACCCACCCGCATGACTGAAGAAAACGAGCGCGATTTTCAAAACGCTAGCATATGTCATCTATGTAAGAAATGTCTCGAGCGCGAAGGGTACAAAGTGCGAAACCATGATCGTGTGACGTGTGAGTACTTGAGAGGCGCACATAACACTTGTAATTTGAACTACAACGTACCGCAACACGTTCAAGTGTTCTTTCACAACTTGTGAGGCTACGATTGTCGCCATCTGATCCAGGCTTTCGGAAAATTCATGCGTGAAGACATTAAATGTATCGCCACAACCAGCGAGCGTTACGTGTGCGTGTCACTTGGGTCCCTCCGGTTTCTCGCTTTGTTGTACGATATACGGACTGATGTCGTGTAGACGCGCATTAAGGAAAACCACCATTTCTTTCGATACGTCAGAATATCCCGTGACGCGTCTATGTTATAGTACAGTAAATAAAAAAACTGTTAGGTACTTTTAAGGACGAGACGCACGCAAAAACTATTGTAGAATTCATCGGATTGCACGCAAAATCGTACTCACTGTTAGTGTTACAGAACGATAGAGATAAAAATGAGAACCGTGTAGCAAAAGGGGTACTACGGGTGGCAATACAAAATCGTTTAACGCACCCTGATTACAAACGGTGTTTGCTTTCATCATCGGAATCGAGTAACCGACTAACATATACGGCGACACAGATTACCCGCAGTGAAATGCGCGTGCGCAGAGGAATGAAAGAAGAGATGATGTACATAGTAGGTAAACTGACAGTTCTACACCGGATGTGACGTCATATGGCGGGAAATTCAAAAATAGTGGCGGTGGGGGTAAAAATCGGGTAGTCGGCTTTCGGCCATGTTGTCGGCGGCCAGCATAAAGTGGGGTTATGTGTGCGTTGATTGGTGTAGGTGTCGCCGACGTTGCCGATTCGTGCATGTGTTATAGTGTATGGGTTTGTATATGTAAGGGGTTTTTCCGGTCGGCCATGTTGGAAAATCGTCGTGGTCGGCGTTGTCAACTTGTGCTGGTTAATCGACGTTGTCAACTCGTGCGTGTGTTATACTGTACGGGTTTGTATATGAACGGCGCCGCGGCCGTCCGGATATCGTCGATGCGGTGTATTCCATTGTTGGCAACAGCGTGTCTGTGTTGTCCATGTTGATGACGTGTCGATCGTTGATTGGTCGTAATTTGAAATGGTGTGGTTGGCGTCGAACTGTATCGTAAGTCCGTGTAATGCCGTTCGCCGTTCGCCGTTCGCCGGCCGCCGTTGGGTTGATCTGCTGTCGGACGCCGTCCGCCGCCGACGGCGAAGGGCGAACGGCGAACGGGTTCGTGAGGCTGCGTTTTGATCCGGCCGGCGAGCGTCGAGCCGTCGAGGATTGGTCTTTGTGTCGGTGGTTGGACGCTCGCAGGCCGCCGACGGCGGCCGGCGAACGGCCAACGGCGCCAACCGGATTACAACGCAGCCTCACGAACCCGTTCGCCGTCGGCGGCGGACGGCGTCCGACAGCAGATCAACCCAACGGCGGCCGGCGAACGGCATTACACGGACTTACGATACAGTTCGACGCCAACCACACCATTTCAAATTACGACCAATCAACGATCGACACGTCAACAACATGGACAACACAGACACGCTGTTGCCAACAATGGAATACACCGCATCGACGATATCCGGACGGCCGCGGCGCCGTTCATATACAAACCCGTACAGTATAACACACGCACGAGTTGACAACGTCGATTAACCAGCACAAGTTGACAACGCCGACCACGACGATTTTCCAACATGGTCGACCGGAAAAACCCCTTACATATTCAAACCCATACACTATAACACATGCACGAATCGGCAACGTCGGCGACACCTACACCAATCAACGCACACATAACCCCACTTTATGCTGGCCGCCGACAACATTTCCAAAAGCCGACTACCCGATTTTTACCCCCACCGCCACTATTTTTGAATTTCCCGCCATATGACGTCACATCCGGTGTAGAACTGTCAGTTTACCTACTATGTACATCATCTCTTCTTTCATTCCTCTGCGCACGCGCATTTCACTGCGGGTAATCTGTGTCGCCGTATATGTTTGTCGGTTACTCGATTCCGATGATGAAAGCAAACACCGTTTGTAATCAGGGTGCGTTAAACGATTTTGTATTGCCACCCGCAGTACCCCTTTTGCTACACGGTTCTCATTTTTATCTCTATCGTTCTGTAACACTAACAGTGAGTACAATTTTGCGTGCAATCCGATGAATTCTACAATAGTTTTTGCGTGCGTCTCGTCCTTAAAAGTACCTAACAGTTTTTTTATTTACTGTACTATAACATAGATGCGTCACGGGATATTCTGACGTATCGAAAAAAATGGTGGTTTTCCTTAATGCGCGTCTACACGACATCAGTCCGTATATCGTACAACAAAGCGAGAAACCGGAGGGACCCAAGTGACACGCACACGTAACGCTCGCTGGTTGTGGCGATACATTTAATGTCTTCACGCATGAATTTTCCGAAAGCCTGGATCAGATGGCGACAATCGTAGCCTCACAAGTTGTGAAAGAACACTTGAACGTGTTGCGGTACGTTGTAGTTCATATTACAAGTGTTATGTGCGCCTCTCAAGTACTCACACGTCACACGATCATGGTTTCGCACTTTGTACCCTTCGCGCTCGAGACATTTCTTACATAGATGACATATGCTAGCGTTTTGAAAATCGCGCTCGTTTTCTTCAGTCATGCGGGTGGGTTTGTTAAAATCATGTTCGAGTCGACTAATGTCTTTCAACAGTGTTCGAATTAACGTCACCACAAGGTCTTTACTGCGATACAAAACCGGTTCTTTAACAGCTTTGCCGGTCCAATCAACGATTACATAACTACATTACTCGTGATGCACGTTGTCGTGCGAGTGCGATCTATCGATTTTGTGTTTACAACCAGACACAGGAAGAAGGAACGATTCAAAATATGCGTACATCGTGTAAGGTACTCTGCAGCACTTCATGTAATCCCCGAAGTACATATTAGCAATAGTTGCAGCAGAACGAACGGGACTTACTTTTAGTTAAAGTATTCAACAAGCGTGACATGTTTCTAATAAGACAATATGCATGAGTACCGTAAGGGTGTTATATGTAGCCTTAACTTCAATGAGATGAACTCAATGAAGATCTTTGTGGTTGAAATATGCCGTTATTTTTAACCGTTTGCTACAGGACGCTGACTGGCCATATGTTATCGCAGCGTATGAACATTGTGAAGGGCTAGGTGGGGGACAGCATGTGTTAAACTTGTACTTTTTTCAGTGATGGTAATGGTACTCCTGCTAGCTAATCTCCTCAACCCGCTGCTGCTGTTGCTGCAGGCACAAATCGGTAAGTACGTTTTCATTAACAATCTCTTGTACTATTCCGTTTACAACAGATGTTAAACTTATACCCTATTTTCAATGATGATAACAGTACTGCTAATGTTTCCACGTACACCAATGCCCTGTACACCAACGAAACAGAATCCAGAACGCTTAGCAACCTATCCACCTGGGTTATGGAGTCCGATGATGATGGCGAACTAACGTCCACATCGTCATCATCGCTGCCTGTTGTCGATGTACATATGTAAGTCTTCATCATCTTATGCGTACATATTTTATTTTATTTCCACGTCTATACATGATGTTATATTTTATTTTTCTTCTGCCACCAGTGAAATACATCCGCAGAAAGTATGCGCGTTTGCCCTATTACATCCCCCCCGCTGCATCGCTGGAGATAGTTGAAGGAATCGCTGCGCGCGCAGCTGGTAATTGGTAGTGCGATAGGGGATCACTGTCGATGGGAGCGGAGAGAGGATAGTTGCGCGCGCAGCCGGTAGTGGGAGAGAAGATCGTTGTTAGTGGGGGGGATAGCTGCGCGCGCAGCCGGCATAGGTAGTACAAGAGGAGAGGTGATCGTCGCCAGTGTTCACTTCGTAGTTAACGTCGGTCTCGTGCAGACTAACTTTGACATAGTGCGTAAAGTATAAAAGTTTTTTTGTGTTGTTGTGATTATTACTTCAAACAATGCAGTTGTTTAATGTTGATCGTAAACATTCGTTGCGTGGCGCGTTGGCGTCGTACGTTTACACGCCTGTTACGGAGGACGAAGGATGTGTCAACGATGTCATAACCTTTTTCGATGAAATGCACGATACGTTACGTACGGACATTGTAAACGAACTGACACGATTGCTTACTATAAAGTGGCATATAGCGGTTAAAGCGAGATTTGTCAAGTATATCATAAACGCTGACACGGACGAGGACGAAGAAGTGACGACCCAAGGTTATTTTCACGGACGATGTCATAAGACGCTGATTGGTGACCAAGACGAATTGCCCGATCGTTTAGAAGGTTCGTACGAAAAAAACATTGAGTCAATTTATAAATTCGCACGCGAGGGTAGCGGTTGGGCGTTGGACCACATCGTCTTTTTGGAACTCGTTCTCTCACGGTACCAACCGCTGGCCGCCTCCATTTTCATCCGTACACCCCTCGAATTGTCTCGAACTAAATCCATCGTCAACGTGAACAATAAAGGCGTCCAAAGGTGTTTCGTATGGTCAGTGTTGGCCGCACTCTTTCCTCAACACAGAGACAGCGAGCGTGTATCCAAATACAGATCACATTTCCACAGTATCATCACTTCCGGTATAACTTATCCAACCCAACTATGCGACATTGTGAAGTTCGAACGAGACAATACTGACGTTTCCATAAATGTTTTCGGATACGAAGAAAAAGAAATTTACCCGTTACGAATAACACCTTCCAGAGGCAGAAGACATCACGTTAATCTATTACTTCTTACCACCGACGACCGAAAACATTACTATTTTATAAAAAATATGAGTCGCTTACTGTCTTCGCTAACCAAACACAAAGCCCGTTCTTTCTATTGCGATTACTGTCTGCACAGTTTCTGCGAAGAACAACTCCTTACCGAACACGTCCCCCACTGTTCACTGTACGGTGAACAGAGAATTCGTTTACCCACGAAGGAGGGGGAGAGAAGGTGATGTGTTTCAGAAATTACACCTACTGTCATAAGGTCCCTTTTGCGATATACGCGGACTTTGAATCGTTCATCGTCCTTGCCATCGCAGCGACGCTCCTCCGCACACATCGTCCACCACAACGGAGTCGTTACACCTTCCTTCAGGTTTCTCCTACCTCATAGTCGACCACGAGCGTAATATTTTCAAACCCCAGGTCGTTTATCGCGGCGATAACGTGGTAGAGACCTTTCTCGATAAACTGGTCGCCGAAGAGCGTGAACTGTTCAGGATCATGCGTTCCATCGTGCCCATGGCTATGAGTGACCATGACGTGTTATCTTTCGCGAATTCCGTCGTATGCCATCTCTGTGAAAAACCACTGACTGACGATGACAAGGTGCGCAACCATTGTCATCTGACCGGACGATACCTGGGTGCAGCTCACAACGTCTGTAACCTCAACTTCAAGACTCCCCGACACATACCCGTCTTTTTCCATAACTTACGAGGTTACGACGCACATCACTTGGTACAAGGGTTGGGTAAATACGACAATCTCGCTTGTATCGCTACTACTAGTGAACGCTTCGTATCGCTCTCGTTGGGTGCCCTGCGTTTCGTAGACACGCTTCAATTTCTGAACACGTCCTTGGACACACTGGTTGGAAACTTGCGCGCGAGCGGTGCGGATTTTGCTTTAACGAAGCAATGTTTCGAAGAACACTTCGAGCTACTCTTACGTAAGGGCGTGTACCCTTACGATTACATGACGGGTAGCGAGAAGTTCGACGAAACACGTCTGCCCGCACGCGAACACTTTTTCAACAGGTTGAGTGAATCGTCCGTGTCGGACGAAGATAACGCTCACGCACAGAACGTGTGGCGGACTTTCGGAATCCGTACGCTGGGTGAATATCACGATCTGTATCTTAAAACAGACGTACTGCTGCTGGCCGACGTCTTCGAGGCGTTCCGTGAGATGGCCATGCGGTACTACCAGATCGATCCGTCTCATCTTTACTCGCTTCCAGGCGTTGCTTGGCACGCGATGTTAAAGATGACCGGTGTGCGATTGGAGCTGTTGACGGATATAGATCAGCATCTCTTTATCGAATCGGCCATTCGCGGCGGCGTTAGCATGGTACCCAACCGCCATGACAAGGCAAACAACCCGCTAATCGTCGATCAGTACGATGCTTCAAAGCCGACCTCTTTCATACTGTACACCGACTGCAACAACCTTTACGGTGCAGCCATGTCACAGCCGCTCCCTTACGCCGACTTCAGATGGCTCAATCGTAACGAGATCGACTCACTAGACGTGCGTACTCTGAGCGATGACGGTGACACGGGCTACATACTAGAGGTCGATCTACACTATCCATCTGAACTTCACGATCTGCACTCCGATTATCCGCTGGCCCCCGTCCGTTCCTGCGTCAATCCCGACACACTTTCTCCGTACACTCGACGACTCCACACACGACTACACTATACAAAAGGGTATAGCGGATCGGAAACGCCTTCGTCGTCCGTTTCCAAGTTGCTGACAACTTTGGACGACAAGCAAAATTACGTTCTCCATTTTCGAAATTTGAAGTTGTATCTAAGTCTTGGCCTAGAATTGAAAGCGATCCATAGGGTGCTGAGTTTTAAACAGAGAGCGTGGTTGAAACCGTTTATCGATTTCAACACCCAAAAGCGAGCAGCAGCCACAAACAGTTTTGAAAAGGATTTTTTCAAACTGATGGTCAACGCCGTCTATGGCAAATCGCTGGAGAACGTGAGGAAACGAATAGACTTCCAACTAGTCTCTAACGAACGACGGCTGCAGAAACTGGTTTCCAATCCACGGCTAAAGCGTATGATCCGCTACACCGATGACTTGGTCGGACTGGCCTTACGAAACAGAACAATATTCCTTTGCCGTCCGGTGTACGTCGGCTTCACAGTACTCGATGTCAGTAAATTGATAATGTACGATTTTCATTATCGGTACGCTGTCGCTAAGTACGGTCGACGATTGACATTACTAATGACTGACACGGACAGTTTGCTTTACAGCATACAGACTGATGACGTGTACGCGGATATGAAAGAGGATCTCCACCTTTTCGACACGTCGGACTATCCCGCGGATCATCCTTGTCATTGCGACGACAACAAAAAAGTCGTGGGGAAGTTCAAGGATGAGACCAATGGGAAACCCATCAGGGAATTTGTCGGACTCAGAGCAAAATCTTACTCGCTCCTGTTGTCCGACTGCACCGACAAGAAGGTGGCGAAAGGTGTACCAAGGACAGCAATAAAAAAACGGTTACGTCATCGATTGTACAGCGAGTGTCTTTTCGACTGTCGTACGGTTTTCATCTCTGCCGAGTGTATACGAAGCGATCGTCATAAGCTGTACACGCAACGTGTAACAAAACTTTCCCCGTCACCTTATGACGATAAGAGGTACATACTGGACGACGGCGTAACTACACTTGCGTACGGACAGTTCAGAACGCGTAAACGTGCGCTATCCGACGACGCTGCTGGTCCTAACGCGAAGAGACAGAGGCGGAGGTACATGGACCAGTAACTAACGGTAAGAATAAACTCCTATTTCGAGTATAAAAATGATTTATTACAATTCACAGAGTGCAAATTCAATATACCTTTACGCACATGGGGTAGGGGGTGGTAGGCGACTAGGCGGCGAATGTTATTTTTTAACCATGTGAAACATGATGCAAGCCGTGGCTAATGTAATCGGCTCCCGTCGAGACCTTCCCGTGGAGTAGGAGTATGCGGTTATTTTTTTATCCGCTTACAACAAGATGGTGACTAGCCATAAGTTATCGCAGCGTGTGAACGCTGTTATGGGCTGGGGGGGATCTTATTCATATTATGTGTACATATTTTATTTTCACGTCTGTACATGTTGTTATATTATATTTTTTCAGTAAAATACAACTGCAGCGACGGTCACAACCGCAACAGCCGCAGCCTCAACCGCAGCCGCAGCAGCCATAGCCTCAGCCGCATCAGCACCTTTTGATAAAACTGCTCCGTCCAGGGAATGTTCTGAACCTGGATATTGATAACGGACGTTACGCTCTGCTGTACGACATGTATTCATGATTTCAAAAATCGTACTAGCGTAGAACAAAACCTAACGTACTTCTAACACCGACCGAGTTCATAGCGAAAGCACCGCTATTCGTCTTCGATTGTAGAAGACAGGACGAGTCGCTCAAGTGTTCGTTGGTTGACGTCAGATTGGAATTAAACGTACGGTATCCGACAACACTGTTGGTCCTAACATCGAAGTGAAGAGGCGGAGGTACACGGACCACTAACTAACGGTAAGAATTAACTCGTATTTCATGTATAAAAATTATTTATTACAATTCACAGAGTGCAAAATTCAATAGACCTTTACGCACACGGGGTAGCGGGTGGTAGGCGACTAGATGGCGACGGTGATTTTGTCGTGAAATAGAATGCAAGCCGTGGCTAATGTACTCGACTCCCACCGAGACCTTCACACATGTCAATGGGTGCGGTTGGGGGGGGGGTCATGTGTGATATGCAGTTATTTTTATTCGCTTACAACAAGATGCTGACTGGCCATATGTTATTCCATCGTGTGAAGGATTTGATGGGCTAGGTGGGGTTCTTATTCAACTTAAGTGTACATATTTTATTTCCACGACTGTATATGTTGTTATATTTTATTTTTCAGTAAAATACAACTGCAGCCACGATCACAACCGCAACAGTCGCAACCACAGCCGCAGCCCCAACAGCCACAGCCTCAGCCGCAGAAGCACCTGGGGAGAAACCTGCCCTGTCCAGGGAATGTTCTAAACCTGGATATCGATAACGGACATTACGCTCTGCTGTACGATGTGTATTCATGATTTCAAAAATCGTACTACTGTAGAACTCAACCCGACGTGCTTCTAACACAGACCGAGTTCATAGTGAAAGCACCGCTATTCGTCTTCGATTGTAGAAGACAGGACGAGTCACTCAAGTCTTCGCCGGTTGACGTCAGATTGGACTTCGAGTCCACGACCAATTTCCCTGCTCAGACCTCGGCCTACTGCATGATACTGCACGATTCTCTCAACGTATACACTCCGCTGTCCAACACAGTGCACAGACACAATTAAACACATGGTGTATATTATTGTTTTTTGCTGTAAATAGTATGTTGCTTTTTTAGAATATTATGTGTGTACACACAATTTTTAATGTATGTGTTTTTTTATATTAATAAATGTAGTCGTTTATAACAAATTTTGTGTACTTTAATTTCGTAATACCCTCTCTATCGTAGCCCTCTTTCCGAATGGAGGGAGGGGGAAGCGTCTTCAATTGGGCCGTATCCCCCCCTATTCTTCGCTCAGTGTTTCATCGGTGCGAGTCGTAGTAAGTTTCTGGTAAATTACTAATTGAATACAATGTTGTTTTATTTACATCATTTCGATTCATAGAGACAGCGCAAACATCTGGTCGATTGTAACAGTCGGTTTGCATAAACATAATAACAGTCGCCTACCCCCTTCCGCGCTCGGTGGAAGTCGATTACATCACCCTGTCTAGACGCATAAAAAATTAGTGCCGTCGTCTAGTCGCCCACCTCCTTCCGTTCCCACACGCTCGACGGAAGTCGATGACATCACCCTGTCTACACGTGTAAAAAAATAACCGGGTCGCCTCCCCCCTTCTGCGCTCGATGGGAGTCGATTGCATCACCCTGTCTAGACGGTTAAAAATAACCGTCGCCGACTAGCCGTCTCCCCCCACTAACCTGCTGATCATGTCGTGTGAAAGCGGCTTGCACCTGTTTCACAGGGTTATTAATAACCACTTACTGCGCATCGTCTGGTTCCCCCTCCTCAACAGCCTCGGTACATCCATCGGAACGAACGAGCATTGATTAAAATATATGTAATTACCTTAACATTTCATTGTGTTTAGTTTCAAAAGTCCTTTTCATTAGTGTAAACATTAACAATATTTTAAAAAACAGGTACGTTACGCTAATGTACAAGCTCGAACGGTCGTTGCGGACCGACCGTTCATGTGTTATTACTTACAATTAAAAAAAATTCAATTTTTTTTAAATAATGGCATGATGGTAATTCACTGCTTGTGAAAGAAAATAAAAAATTATTTTAAACCAATGACCACCAGGTGCAGAAGAAGAGGACACTACACCTTTTTACAACTACCACCAGACGCAGAAAACACTACCTTTTTTTCACAATATATTCTTACCACAGATACGTACATTGTCATTAAACATAACCGTCTTTGTCATCAAAATTCAAATTTACCCCCCACCAATCTTACACAACCAATGAACAAAGATTTATTACATGTCTTCCACAGCATACAGGATAATATGTACAAGTTGTTATTCCATCAAAAGTATCTTACAACTACCGCCAGATGCCGCTGAAGAACAGCTAATGTCCAACTGTAAATTCCTTTCTACCTCAACACACATTTCAATTATTTTTATACGAAATGTTTTTCAACTATGAACATACACATATTACATACCCAACACAATAATATAAATGATAATTATTTTCCATGCATGATGTAGGTATTTGTGTTTTTATACAAATTTTAGCAAGTGAAGTGGTTTTCAATTATGCGCTGCATACACGAGCGAGGGCACGAACATATATTTGTTAATTGCCTTCCACTACATACTGGATATTATGTACAATTATGTGGTATATACACACACCTTCCACAGCATACGAGACATTGTGTACAAGTTGGCAACAATGCCCACCAATACACCTCACTTAGTCTCTTCGCCGCCAAAATTTAATTTTACCCCCACCAATCATACACAACCAATCACTTCATTGCCCAACAAATCAAGTCACACAGCCTCTTCGCCACCAAAATTTAAATATATTTACCACCGACACATATGTTCTCATTATACATGACCAACAATAATCAAATTTACCTCCACAGACACATACATTCTAACCATACGCCGACCAATCTACGGGCGGGCGGCGGTCTGGCGGCGTTCAAATCTAAACCCGTACACTTTTTTTGGACACCGACCAATCGGCCGCTGGGCGACGTTCACACATGCACAAGTTGACACGGAAGATGGACGCAGCGATGCTGAACACACTACCCATTTTTTTTTTTTTAGCGTCGAGAGAGACCAAGTCATCGAGAGTTTCGAAGAACGCAGCGATCCTTTTTTTTACAATATAGACTTACCACAGACACATACATTCGAACCATACGTCGACCAACGTATTTCCGGACCGCGGTCGGGCGGTGGCCTGGCGACGTCCAAATCTAAACCAGTACACTTTTTTTTGGACACCGGCCGACGTTTACAAGTTGGCGCCAACATGGCTAACGACTATACATGTACATTTTTTTCATTGCTTAACTGTTTATTTTTAAATATCCTTTTCCATGCATGATGTGTGTTACACAATTTTTACAAATGAAGTGATTTTCAATTATACACATAAGACATTACAAATCTATACACGCACGGCAACATAGCCGACGCTTAACCGAACGCAGCGCTTCGGAGATGAACGACACAAGACATTACAAATCTATACACGCGCGGTCGACATCGAACAATCTACGGCCGAGCCGCGGCCAAGCCACGTTCAAATCACATGCAGTCGACGCTTTTCCAATATATTAATTTTTAACCTCAAGGGAGATGAACAACACTAGTGAAGTGATTTTCAAAGTCGACGCTTTTCCAACATGGCAGCCGCCGAAGCCAAGCCATGCCGACGCTTAACCAGGACACACCGCACAACCCGACAACGTCGGAATTTTCCAACATGGACACCGACCAATCAACATCCCGGCGGCGACCACGCCCTCAACCTATTAAGCCGACGACCACCCCCACCACACAGCCGACAACCAACCACAACACACAATTACCCCCACCACTACCCCCACCACTACCCCCACCACTACTATGTAGGACCACCAACCTACCCCCACCGCCACAAGTGGGCGCGGCGGGGGCGGGGCGTATTAACATGGGCAAGATAGTGCGTTAGAACCCCCATAAGCCCCGTACTACCGTTGTTGTTTTGTGGACCGTTATTATTATTATTATTATTATTATTATTATTATTGTTGTTGTTGCCCTCATTATTATTAATTCGAGGAACATGATTATTATTATTATTGTTATTAAATCTAGGTACATTATTGTTATTACGGGTGTTATGATTGTATTCGGCATTATTCCGATTTGCGGAATTATAATTATTGTTGTTGCCCACATTCTGCCGATTATTATTATTCGAATTATTGGTGTTACTTCTTGGTTCCGGCCTTTCATATCTCCTGCGACTTTGGCGGTAGTAATCCTCATGCTCATACATTTCTAAGAGCTCGGTCATTGCTTGTACAGTCTTTATTTGACTGTTTCTTCTAGCTCTTATTATATCTTCCTCATAATGGTATGAGAGCTTGCTGACCAGGCATTCTTCCAGTATTCTGGGCTCTAGATGTTTGGCCACGCACACCTTTCCCAAGAAGTACGCCGTTAGAGTCTGGTTTCCATACGGGTTGTATTTTCCATGACAGATCCCGTCTCTAGCGATATTTTGTGTCGATTCAGACCAATATTTGGCTTTGAATAGCCTTTTGAATTGTTGGTAGTCGGTCACTTCGTCTCTTATCGCCATCCACCAATTATCTGCTATCTCCTTGAACGATTCGTCAAGTACTTCTTTATTCTCCCTCCAGCGATTGCCTCTGTGTTTGGTGAAGTACTCTTCGATTCTGGCTAGGAACTCCACCGGTTTGTTTTTATAAAACCTGAAGTTAATTCCTTCACGATTCTCGTTGTTAGGACAACTGGTAATGCTTGTCGGTCGACTATGCAACAGGTTTATATCTGTTTGATTCTGTCGCACCTGACTGTTGATACTGGTCACAGTAGCTTCAATGCCGTCACATTTTTCTGTGAATCGGTCCTGCACTTGCTCCCAGTCTTCACGTGTTTCTTTTAGTTTTTCCTCTAAAGTCTTCCTATTCGTTTCTTCAATGTTGTTAACCTTAGTGTTTATTTCTGTTTTGATACTCTGTACTTCTCGTTCGGTCTGATTACATCTTTCGTCAGCTCTTGTAATCTTTTGTTCGATTAGCGTTATTTCCTCTTCTACCTTCTTGCTGATTGTTTCATTATTTTTAGCTATCCTTTGCCCCAATTCTTCATTCAATGCATCCATCTTTCCATCTAATCGGTTCATATTCTCTTGGTTCGTCTCTTTCAATTCTTCTCTTAATTGTTGATTATTGCTTTCCATTTTCTGACTTGTTTCTTCCATCCTCTTGTTGGGTTCTTCCAGTTTTTGGCTTATCTGGGTTAATTTCTCCTTCGACTGTTTATTGTCAGTCTTTATTTCCTCCATTTTCTCCTCAATTTTCTGAATATTTTCTTCCATCTTCTCTTCTATCTTCTTACTGTTTGCTTCCATCTTCTCCTCCATCTTCTTACTGGTATCTCCAATTTTATTACCCAATTCTTCCTTCAATCGTTGGTTATCTCTTTTCATTTCTTTACTATTTTCTTCGATTTTCTTATTGGTATCCCCGATTTTATTACCCAACTCTTCCTTTAATTCTTCCTTCGTCGTTTTAAATTCTCTGAGTAACATCTCCATCATTTGATCAAATTTTGTATCTTCCTTTGTGGTGGATTTCTCCGGCTGTTCCTCCTGTGGTGCAGGCTTGTTTGGTTCTGCTGGCGGTAATATCGACTCCACATCTTCCACTGGTGTCGCCTCTTTATCCTCCATGTCTACCTCCTGCTCGGCCTCCACAGCCCTTTTTTTTTATGTAGCCCTCCTGTGCATCTCGCTCCTTCTTCCGACCTATTGACCGCTGCCGAGCTAAAAATAGGAAACTGGACAATCGTCCTTATTTTATAACTCTATTAACTCCTATTTTAGGCCCTTTAGTTGGACGCCAATTTGTAATATATATTACAAATTTTTAAATAATAATTAGTTTTTAGTATTAGTAGATAGATTTTATAATTATTAAGTTGATTTTATAATAACTGAAATCCCACTAGTGATCTCGCCAATTGGTAATATAATTTCAAATTTACAAAGAATAAATTAAATATAAATAATGTATGATAATAAAGTGTGATTTGTTGATAATAAAAAATTTTGTAAGTTTGTTTAATTAATTAATTCAATTAATTAATTAATTAATAATTAATAAATTGTGTGTGTGCTTTAATTACTTCCAATTAAATAGGTATGAATTTGTAGTTCAAAACTATTTATTTCTATTAATAATTTAATAGTGTAGTTAGATCTGTTGATTCTCTCTGCTGACTTTGCTCTTCTTCTTCCTCACAAATATTTATTTTATCACTGTAAATTATTTTTTTAGAAGAAAGAATAGCTAACATTCACTATACAAATAAATACAAACTCTTATAACTGAATAATGATGTTCATTTATTGACATTTAAAATTATGCGCCATTCAGGCTGCGCATGACCCAGGCATTGGTTGATATCTGCTCAAGTCGGTAGCGAACAAGATTGACAAAATATATTTTTTACAAGATTAATTAATTAGGATTCTTTTAGCGAGTCGAAATGGTCAGAGGGCAAGGAACAAGATACAATTCTTATACTAATTTTTAAAATAAATCATTATGGCTGAAAAAACAATATTATTATGTAAATTGTCAATTATGAAAAGTAATATCGAACCATTCGTCGAGATGACGTCACTGGCTTCAAGCAGGCTGTGTATTGTGCTGGTTCAGAAATAAAGTATGGCCGCCGTAACCTCGATTTTCTCTGCTATGCACTGTTGATACTGGTTGAGCTTCTCCCACAGAAATAAATGAGTATTCCCTTCTCTGCGAGGTGGTAGTTGTCCTGGAATATAGTGTAGAGTGTTCTCTCTTCTCCTGCGATGTCGTTTCGTGATGGTTTACTGGTGAAGTGTCCTGTGTTCAAATGTGTGTATTCATGTTCTGCTAATACGGTTCAAAATATTCTCAAAATGGCCGTTGATTTCTTGTGCTCGTGTTAGATAGTGTTATTGCTGTTGTTCTGAATTAGTTAGGTGTTAATTATTATCTGTAGTGTTATTTTTATTTAGTTAACCTCTGTTACAGTTTTCGAGGCTACACTCACGGTTTTGCACAAAATTATACTTTTTCGGTATTCTGTTAGTAATTTCTCAACTGGTCATATTAACGATTAACAATAGACTAAACTCTGAACGTCGTCGTTTTGGGGTAATTTATGAAATGTCTTTTTCCTCTTTCCATTGTTTATTTATAAAAGTACATGTCTCAGATTTGGTTCATCCTCTAAATATTCATAACAAGTTTTCCTATTTATTGCTGTATTTCAATTATTTCTTAATTTTACAAAAATCTAACTATTCAGCAATATTCTTAAATTAATTTTACATAATTGGATATATAGCTGGGTTTGTTTTAAGTTCATATAAGCCTAAAATTTACAATTTTTGATAATTATTGTAGGCCTCATATTTTGTACAAATTTAGTGTTTAAATGGTTTACAAGTGTTTTTCTGATTTTATTTCCATGGAATAATATTAATCACTCCGTGATTATTTTTGTTGTTCATAATTTTGTTGTTATAACATTTCAATATTGATTAATTTACCCTTTAGTCTGATTTGATTACCATTATAGGCCTAGTATTATTTAATTCCAAAAAAAATTAATTTTCTTTCCTTTGTCATTCCATTTGTTATTATTTGTATCTGTACTAATTACATTTTCAAATTTCTGTGTTGTATGGACTGAATTCTATTCCCTATATTATGTAGTTTGTTTCTCTGATAGATAGTTTTGGTTTACATTACTGGTCTGTTTTTCTAGAGTGGTGTATTAGCTAATCTGCTTTGTACCTTTCATATGGTTTACAGTTTTAAATAAAATTATAACATTCCTATTTCCTACTTGCCTCTCTGCCTTACAAACTTGAAAATTAGTTAACATGATTTTAAATATAACAAAACATCTTATTATCTACTATTTTTCATATATCACCTAATTTTAACAAAAACATCTTATATCTATTATTTTTGACTGTATCATTCAATGATAACAAAATATCTTATGCCTATTATTTTTTATATATCATTTAACTACAATAGAAACATCTTATTACTAAACAATACCTTCAGTCATTAACTGTCCTTTGTTTTTATGTTCTTTTTGTAACAAATTTAATTATACTAAAACATCTTATTACCAATAATAATACTTTCAGTCATTAACTGTCTTTTGTATTTATGTCTCTTTTGGTATTAACTTAACTGTGATTAAATTATCTTATATCTATTATCACCTTATATCTAACATATTATCTGATTAACAATAAATAACAAACATCTTATCATTAGTTATACCCTCAGTTGTGAACTGTCCTCTGGTATTTATTGTCCTTCTCACAATTTACTTAACTGTAATTAAAAAAACATTTTATGGGTAATATTATTTCTTATATCTAATTTTAAAAAAACTCTAATCACTAATAATATTGTCAGCCCTTTTAAATAATTTTTATTTCCTACACTATTTTTTATTATAGTGTGTCACTGGTTATTCTCTACACTCACTGTAGTCTCTAACTTTTATTGTATTTATTATGGTATTTCACCTTATATTTCTTACACTAATGGTAGTCTTTTGTTTTTACACTATGGTAGTTTTTGGTTTGTTACTACACTATTGGTAGTCTTTTGGTAGTTACATATAATACTTATATCTAGTTTACAACTCGGTTTTCATTGGATTGTATCTTGTAACTTGAGTTACGGGGTCTAAATATGTTGGTTTTAAATTTAGTTCAAAGGTATGTATTCCTTTATTAACATTTTTGGAATAGCTCTTCTTATTTCTAGGCTCTTTGTAGGAATCTTGACATATTTTGTCCTTTCTTCATTATTATATTAGTAAATTTCTTGTCTTGTGGTTTCTCTGCTTCTTGACCTTATAAATTTCCCTTATTAATATTGTTTTCACCTTTTCATCTCCTTTTTCTTTTCTTTCCTTTTTACTGCTACCCCAATCTACTGGGTATACTGCTGGTTTATTGGGTTTTTATATAGTAGGTTATTTTGACCAATAGTTTTCTTTGTTATTTTTTATTCTTATTATCATTTTATTGACTTAATGTACAGTTTCTTTAGTTTAATCTTTAACCAATTCATTCTTCTCACTCACTATGGACCTTTTCTTCTTTATTTATGTTGCATTAAGTTAAAATTTTAATGTGATAATTTTGTTATGCTACAGTATTCACCTTTCTCTATTTGATGACAATTCATTAATTATATTAATACTCTTGGCTCGTTTCTTTTAAACATTACTTGTCAATGATTGGTCACAATAATCAGTAAAACTTAGTTTTAATATTCTCCTATTTCTAGTTACTTCTACAAATGCGTTTCCCCATTGATCTTCTGTTAGCTATCTTCCTTCTGTTTTCTTCCTTCATACTTTTGGAATCTGATGTCAATCTTCGCAGCAGTTTTATTATCCCTTAAATATTCAATTTCCCTAACATGTGAGCTGGAACAGTTCAGAGAGGCACTCTTTGGCTTCATACTCTGCTGGCCATACTACACTTCAATATAATACTGCTGGAATTCATCTACAGTCAGTTATAAAAAATACAATAATATCATAATAGTCTCTTAATTTGACTAATAATAAACATCTTGGGGATTCGTTACACTGTCGCGTTTTATATTTAATTATATTTATATTTCCTTTCTTCTTGATTCCTTCTTATTTTCGTTAGCTATTTTCAGTAACATTTTTGACAGTCATTATTTGTAACTACCTTTGATCTTCCTTCTTGTGACAGAAGTTCTATGTACTATCTCTTCCTTTGTCATTTTCATCTACAAGAAATTCTAAATTGTATTTGCATTAATTATCATCATTCCTTAGTTTCATCTTAATTATAGTCATTAAATTATCCATTGTTCTTCTTATTTTACCATCTTGTCTGATCACTTTACCACTAATTATGTTGATATATATTTTTTCTTATGCCATTTAAAATCATACTGGTTATAAACAATTATGTGATCTGTTCAATTCTCTTGGCATTTTGGCATGTATCTTAAATCACATTGTTTTTAATTATTTTGTGTAAGTTTTTCTTTATATAGTTTTTTAACAATGGGGGGTTTATTCTTATATATTTAAAATAATTTCTTCTTAATACCTACAGTAAGACGTTCTTACTTCTTTTAGAATTTTGTGGTTTTATTCTTAATATCTTCAAAATAATTTCTTCTTAATACTTATAGTAAGACGTTCTTACTTCTTTTAGAATTTTGTGGTTTTTTTCTTAATAAGTTCTTAAACTTCACCTTAGTGTTTCTATTAACATATTACTTTTTATTTCTTATTTAATATTATTTCTTTAGTTCCTTCTTTCCAAATGGTTGCCTGGTCGGTTTTCAGCAAATCAGTCCCCTTTTCTGGTTGACTACTTCTTGTTTTAACCATGGTCCATTAATTCAGGTACTCCTTTTCCTCGGATTACTGCAGTGTTCATAATATTTTTTATACTTGTTAAATACCTCTCGTGTATCTGTTACTGTAACTCTGTTGATTCGAAGTCTTCATTGAAGTCACGGTTTTCCGTCATAATTAGATCCCTTTTAATTAACAGGTATTGTACCTCCTCTAACCTAACGTAATCACTCATATATGCTACCATTCCATTCCCTTTGACCTCTGTATTATTTACCCAATGTTTTACTGGTATATTCCGTATTAAAGATATAAATGATATTGTCTGATATTCTTCGATTGTTAATATATTTAATTGAGATTTAAGCTTATTTAAGTTTTTCTTTATTATTCTATGGTGGTTTATTTTTGATAATTTTATTAAGTTTTTTCTATAACTTTTCAAAACAGTCAATTCTCTGTAATGAACGATTGGGAGATTAAGTACATTAACCAGCCCACTCTTAATCATATCTACTTCTTCCCGTGTATTTTTCCGTTTGTTAAGACGTATTATTCCTCTTTCTTTCGTTTTCTTAATTATTTGTTTCTTTACTCCCTTAATTTTAATTTCTATGGGCATTATCTTTTCTTTCTCTCTGTTAGGTTTATCTTCAGATAACAATGCACTTTGGTCTTCTTTCATACCTTCGGAAGTGCTGTTTAGTGTTTCATTCGTATTCTTTAAATACATAGCCATTTTTTTTATTTGTCTCCTCCTTGTATTTATCTACTCTTTGGCTAAGTGTGTTAACATTTTCAAACTTCCCCCCGAAAGTTTCCCTTATCTCCTTATTGAACTTCTCCATCTTACCCTCAATCCGCTTTAAACTTTCTTCGTTTATTTTCTCAATTCTTTCATCCATTCGCCTTAAATTCTCTTCATTTATTTGTAGGATCTCTTCCTTCATTTGTTTTATACTCTCATCGTTCCTACCAAACCTTTCGTTAATTTGGATTAAGCTTTCATTGTTCTTATCGAACTTTTCCTTCATTAGTTTTGAGGTTTTCTCCTGTTTCCTAAAATTTTCTTCTATTTTGTCAAATTTTTTCTTTAAATTTTCTTCTATTTTGTCGAATTTTTTCTTTAAATTTTCCTTATTTTCCTCATGTATTTTCTTTAAATTTTCCTTATTTTCCTCATTTATTTTCTTTAAATTTTCCTTATTTTCCTTGTTTGTTTTCTTTGAATTTTCCATTATAATCCTCAGCAACTCCTGCATGCTCATGTCTTCTTTCTGGGCTGATTTATTTGGATGATCCCCTTGGGCATCCTCTTCAACTACTTCCTTTTCCGTGTCCCTAATTACTTCAGTTTCTTCTTTATCGCCTGTCTGTTGTTCCATTTCACTATCTGTGACTACTTCTATTTCTTCTTCCATTTCTCATTCCTTCGTCATCCTTTTAGAAATCCTCTGGTATGCATTTTTTGTCTCCAACAGTTGCCTGCTCGAGTTAAGTAATATTTATAAAACCAACGTTTTACTTAACTTAAGCCCTACACTAGTTGAGCGCCAGTTTATAATATAACGGGTGTGTCTCCTCGTTAAGCCTCTCTGTTGTGAGTGCCAATTTATAATGTATCTTATTTCAATATGTGGTATAATAATGTTTAAGTATATCCCAGTTTCTCCCTTTTTAATATAATTGTGTTATTGTGAGTGAAAATTATGTATAGAGTGTGTAATTCTAATTTTTCGTTCAAGCCTATTCCGCGTTGAAAAGAAGAGAAGGAATTTTTATTGTTTTCTCATTCTCTTTAATACCCAAGCAGTCCGCGAATAGCGCTGTGGTTCCCAGACAGCTGAAACTTGTAGGTTAGCCCACCGCGTACAATAATTCTCAGTTACACTCTCTACTTATATTATATCTTGTTCAAACTACACTAAATATTATATAAATGAGAAGATATCGTTAAGTTCTGAAAGGATTCTTTATTAATAGTTTAATATTTCTTGTCCAACAAAGTTGTTTCTTTACGGAGATACAAAAGGCTATATGTTAGAAGTAATCGATTACCGATCGGATTCAGGGTTTTATATTATTTTTAGTTATGGTTTTATATTTCTTTAAATACAGGGCGTGAAGGTTCTTTTAACTGTTTGTAAGATCAGAAAATGCATAAATAGGAATACAAGGTATTACAATATAGAATTAAGTTTTTACTAAATAATATTTAAAATAATTTTAGTTTACTGTCCTCTGGACATCGTGACTCGATAAGGCAGTGCACAGATAACCTCGTCGTCGTGTTTGGTCAATAACAGAATGCCGATGAATTTGTTCTCGTCAGTCTTCGCTCCAAGTTGAAATAAAAGTTGGATTCTTGGTCCTGGGATAATGCAGAAATACCGCTCCTTTTGTTCACCAATGTCCGAGTTTTGTGGTTACGTGCTTCGACGAATTTCGAGTCCAACTACGTTTTTTCTATTGACTTGTGGAAACTGAAGTTCAAATATAATTTTGTGTTTTATTTTCATTTTCTTTTATGTTATAGGATTATATCCCTTTATTCAGGTAGTTATTTCTCTGTTCCACTCATCAAATAATCCTTTTCTAAATTTCCATTATATCCTATTATAATTTTACCTATTGTTTGTTACTAAATTTTATATATTTTGCTGTCGTTTCCTCTTAATTTACTTACTTTAACAAGTATTATTTTTCTGTTACAAAACATTATCTATCGGTATCATGGCACTATGGCATTATGAGAATTTATTTAAATTGAATTTACTTATTTGTTATTAGCAATTATTATTAACTTCTCCTAACTCATTAGATTTTATTAGATTGGTATTTGTTACCAATTTGTTTACCTAACCTTTCTGATCTGACTTACTATATAATGTTACTGGTTGTTAGGCCTATCATTATACCTTGATCTACTTCTGAGTTTAACTTGTTACTATCTGCATTATTATAGAATCCTTCATTTATTTATGACATGGTTATACTAAACCATTTTGTATCTCATTAACAATTATAGCCTTTTTGGCCAATTTTACAATTATAATCATCCTACTATCTAAGTACATGTATACAAATAATTAACTCTATAAAGTCTAACAAAAGCTTTATCATGACATATGGATAACACATAAAATGAAATTAATTAGTAATCAATTAATGAGTTTAACAACAGCTCTATAATGGTAAATTGATAACACATAATACTTATTTACCTGGTATTCTATTAACAGAATAACTTCACTTGCTACACACAAAAAATAACATCACTATCATGATAATAATATAACATGATACAATTAATAACAGGTACATACATTTGTGTAACCTAAGTCATGTAACATTACTCATTCTCCTCTCCTTTAAAACATCAATTATTATGAAACAGTCTAAATTAGTTTTTACATTATTTGTCAATGTCTGTTGTTTACACCTGTCACTGAACTTTGAGGTTTATATTTATTAACATTATTAATTTCTTTTCTTTCTACCTTGTATTCTTATTTCATTTATGCAATTATGGGTTGGGTTTCTGACCTTTTACAAGTGTGGATAATTAATATTTTTATTCTATTTTAAAGCTTATAAGTTGATTTATGTAACGTAGGGGACCGTATTTTCGTTACGTTACAATATTAGTAGTAAAATTGATAAATTTCTTTAATACAAATATAACTTTCAAATTTCAACAAACCCACATTAATATTAAATATACAACTTTAAAAATTTTCCTCTCCCTTTTTTTTTCAATCTTGATACAAAATGTAATTTTTTTTTGTTTAGTTTTCATAATGCAATTTTAAGCAGAAATTACAACTTTTAATTTCTGTTTCAATGCTAATGCATTATATAAGGTTTGGATCTCAATAATCTGATACACAATATAAAATCTGAACTTCGAATTGTAACACATTTTCCCAAATTTGCAATTAAAAAATTAACATCATAGGTGAGTATCCATCTCACCATTCTGAAAGCTTCATTTTATCTTAAATGTGGATAAATGCATAGTTACATGAATACTCCTCACCTTGTAATTATAAACAATCATATTATTTCCATAACGCTCAATCATATATACAGGGCGAATGAAATATGTAATTATATAGATTATCCTTAAAACTACTCAACATTACGACATCTAATCACACATAAAAAAATACATATACACAAAACACATATCACAGTTATAGCACAGCATAACGGAATACAGCTGTTAATTTCGACAGGCAGCCTGTACCTTCCCCTTGTACCCATACCTGAATGGGAGACCACAGGACCAGTCATCCTGTAGCAGCACTCAATTAATTGTTTAAATGGCAAACACCTCCTCATATAACCTCCAAGTAAAAAAAAAACCCCCATTAACTCACAAGAGAGAGTAAAAGGAAAATAACGGAAAGAAAAATATTAGTAACCGAAAGTAAAGCAACCTGAATAAAAGGTGTAGTTAGGAAATTACAAAATTTACGTGGGCAAGGTCGCCCCGCATATCAGTAATTACAAACCGAAATTCAAAAATTCCCCTTTTAGAAGCATGCCTTCACGTAGTTAACATAGCTGTATTTTATTTTTATAAATAGTAAGTTTTTATAGATAGGCCTACAAATATTCAGGCATTTACAAACTCCCAAGTGGACATGACCACCAGCAATTAAGTATAAAAAAATAAACTGAAGCTAAAATTACAACATTATAAATCTGGTATGAAGTAGTAAAAATTCTCTTATAAGGTATAGAAATACTACACATTATTATAGCTTAACACATTCTGAAATAATAATGGGAGTGATAAGATTTCTAAAGCGTGTTACTTGTTTCATACTTTCATTAAATTACAAAATACTTTTACTTAAAGGAGCAATTATCTGGATATACATATGTATACATACTGGTATATGGCTTTGCATTACCTAACCGAGTAGACCCGCCCGGCCTGATCGAACAATTAACAACACACCCAGTACCTGCATAAAACTGCCCCTGCCGCAGGTACATGAATCAATTAAAGAAATCAAAATCCCTTAAGATCACCCACCCCCTTATTAAAGAACGTTATTTAGTGTAGAATAAAGAGAACTAGACACTGATACAAGAAAGAATTCAGAATGGTCACAACTTTTGCAACCTCAAATTTTTGCAACCCCAAAATTATTAAAAAAATTTACTTGAATGCCGGGCACGTCCCTTCGGCAAGGCCTACATAAGATTGGGACGTAATTACATCAAGAAATTATTCCAGTAAAGTTCATCACCCCGCCCAATTATGTCTAGTTAGATGCGGCACCATAACGTAGAGCTCGATAACGGCAAAATGTCCCACACAGGAGGTTTGCTACAGAGGCCAAATGTGTATAAAAGATTAAATTTCACCTTATAGTCCAGATATGTCTTATGGGGGGCATTTTGGCATGATGAGTAGACGCTCCTCCAGCCGAACCCGCATCGAGTCTGTGGTTGTTGCTTGTGGCCATTGTACTGCCGACTGCTGGAATGGGTTGGATCTCCCGGCGGTGCGAAAACCCTTAAACATTTTTAAGGAAAAATTACTATGGTTACTCATACTTTCTCAACACTCCCATCCAACAGCCAAAACCCACTCAGCACATCACAACCAGTTTTAAGCCCAAGTTTTGTTTTAAATTTTGCTTTTGGCATACTAAAATACACTCACGGCCCCCCCCATTGCTTCAATATTAATAAATATCTCCTCATAACTGACAATACGTATTGCATTATAGCCCAGAAAATGATGGCACTACACGAACTGACAAACTCAGACAGGCATGAGTGCCGAGAAGCACGTGCTACCATATAATAAGACTCTCTCATATTACAATTATAACTCATCTCTCTTTTACGTCCCAATAGTTATAGTTAATTATAGTTACAATAATTAATTACAATAGCAGTTGTCATGCTGTACAAGATCAAGAAAATCACAATCAAACATTCGCCCATGAACAAGCCATTCACACACCATGCGGTAACACGCAATTTCCACTGGCCTACAATCCAGTTAATTTCAACATTACATTTTCCAACTTTCATAAAATAGTTAACAATATACCTTAAATGGGACTTACCGAGGATCACTGTAAACTCTACTCAATCATAGTAGATAGTTTAGTAGAAATCAAGCAACTAGGTCGGCTGGAAAGGACATCCGCTCCAAACGTATCAGCTGTCCCGTCTAGACTGAAGCGTAGCAACAAATTACAAGTCGGAAACTGACTCCGCTCCCCTCCACCAGAAAGCGGCAGTACGCAGGCCTGTTCAACTCACGGAGCGACCGTATCGCCCACCTGCGCGCACTTAACCAAATAACAATTTCGGGAGTTAGACCCTTTTATATGTATATTTTTTTTTTTATACCGTTTATTGCACGCCGGGTTTTTAGCAAAACACGGCACACATCTTGAGGTATTGTTCTATCTTACACCCCTTTTTTGTAGCTATTAATAATTTCTGACATGCGTTGGTTGGTGAAGCCACCCCGACTTTCTAATCGTAAATTGTGTTCATCACGTAAACATCACCTCCCACTGTGCAGCATCGTCGAGTCTTTTCAACTAGTTATTTCTTTCATTGTCTCTGTAAAGTGCAGCACCCTCAACTCTTTTGTGACATCCTGTTGTTTTTGCAGTAGCATCGTATTCTGACGTAACCCGAGCAGACGTTCGCCTTAGTTATCTGTAAACGCGTGAGTGACCTAGCATGGCATTGTGTAGTTTGTTGTGGGGTAATAATTTTTAGCCAAGCTTCTCCTGTCATCTTGAACTTTCATATCTATTGTTGCATGGAGTCTAACATCTTTCTATTGTCTGCTAGCGACGCTGGTTTGACATCTTCACATTAAGCCTAATTTTAGCTTTAACTTGAAGTCATTGACACAATTGCATGTGAACAAAATCAGTCGAGATGAAAATTTGAAATTTTTAAATTTTTCGCTCGCTATACCAGTTATTACTTATTGGCTATTATCACATGTTCTTTCTTTATTCCCGATTCTACTTCACTTTATTACATAGTGTTTTTATGTAGTTCATCGATTAACACTGGGTCCTATCATGGTTCATTAGTTATTATCATCTTTCTTACTTAATTATCACTCTTTTAGTTCACTTTCTAACATTGTATTTTGTATTTCATGTATTTATTATCAGGGGGTCCTATCAAGGTTCATTAATTATTATCACTTTCCTACTTAATTATCACTCTTTTAGTTTATTTTATAATATTGTCTTTTGATAGTTTATTTATTAACACTATTTCTTTATATTATCATTATATTTGTTCTTATATTTAATTTTCCCTTTACATTTTCTATTGTTTACATACTATTTATTTCCCTACTTAATTTTGTACTTTTCTATATATAATTCTTATTGACAATGGGGTATTTTTATCATGATGTTAATTATTTTTTCTGGATCACCTTTTCCAATCAATTGGGTCTTGCCATCGTCACTGTCTTTGTCTACGTCAAACTCAGTTAGTGGTGTTGTTCTATCATTTCTATTTATTAATTTTTTATTATATAAAAAATTAATATAATTAATATCAACTGTAGACTTTGTGATATCAATCTGTAACTTAAATGCAAATTCGTTGGCGCTCTCGACTTGTATAAAAAAAAGTAAATAATATTAAATAAAGCACACAGATATTTAAGTGCAAGTAGGAAAGTTACAAACACAGTATGACTAATAATTTGAATGAAGAATTTAATTTAATTGTTTTTGAAAAATTCCAAAACATGAAGATTTATGTTGTATTGTAGCAACTATATATGTAAATAACAAGAATGAAGAAAGATTGCCGAATACTGATTTTCATTGGCAAATATTCAGATGCAGACATTTATTTACTCATTGCCAGAAGTAATAGCTTCTCCTGTTTTGGATGCAGTAAGGCAAATATATATTATTATTAGTTTTGATTTTTATGAAACTGGAAAACTGCAAGACTATTTGAAACAAGAAGACATAGAGCCTGATGATCCCATGCCAGTTACAAATGATGTGTACGAGGGCTGTTTACGTTATACAATGTATGCTCGTCTGGCTCCAAACTGGAATCAAGTGGATGCATACTTAATCCAGCGGAGAGAATTTTTAATGGTGACTTCTCCTGTCAGTGCTGTTAGACTTGATATTGTCATTAATGAAAAGGAAATGTACATCATAGTTTGGGCAGTGCGGCTTCGATTACCACATGTTCCTTTGGAGGACTTTGAGCACCCAGTGAGTTCTAAACCATTGTCCAGTGACTTTGTCTGGGATTTGTCAAGTTCACCCCACTGGATGCATGTGCTTCCAAGCTTAAAAAGAGGAAGAGTTACATCAGTGACTGGCAGAATTCCAGAGACCTCAGTTTTTAAAAGTTATAAACACCTGAGAAGGCATTGGAAAAATATGTATGGCTGCCGTCTACCAGATAGTGAAGATGGTATGGTTTATGCAACTATATCATTTGGAGGTGGTTTTATTACTCACCTGGCCTATCCCTTCATCTGTGTGAGAGCCTGTCGTCCAATATTTATCGGCAGTTTGATCAGCATTTAGTGCTCTACCAACTGATGGAAGACCTGAATGTAAAATTCCTTTACTTATGTGGTTTTCCTTTTGGCATAGAATCTCACGTTCGTTATGCTATACCAAAACTAAGTGCTTCAAGTCAGATTGCAGGATTCGACAATCTATCATCAACACCTCCTGATTTACATAAGAAAATTGAATACAACAGAAACATAAGGCAAGAACGAGTGAACGAAACTGACTATATGAAGAGTCAACAACTGAGCATGTGTACTCCATCACAGACCACAACACAGACTCACCAACCTTACTTCAACAATACTGGGAACGCAAGTATATCAAGTGGTCAAGAGAAGAAAGAAGTGCTTGTAAATAGACCTCACAGTCTTCCACCATTCATTCCTAATGTACCTCGCTTCATCAGCAATAACCAACCACTACAGACTAAATTCATTCCCATATTTGCTCCACATCCTAAGAAATGGACTGCTTTTCTAAGACAGGCAAATGCTGTAGCTGACGGCCCGAACATTTTCAATTACTCAGTGCAGAACGTGTCACAAATGTCTGTAATTAGATCACCAAAGTCAACAAATCATCTGTTTACTCATTCAGCCATTCAGGTGTAGTCATCAATATTGTCTGTTGATAAAGCTAAGCTTGTCAAGAAACCTAGAAGCAGGCCACAATTGCAACCAGAACTTGACAGGCAAAACTGGCACATGGCAGACAGGCTGAAAAAGGACTACAACTTGCAAACACAACAACGCTTATAGCCTTTCTACGAGCACAAGGAATCCCATGTAAGGTGAAAGATAAAAAGGCAGATCTGATAAGTAAAGTCCTGACACACTTCAATATACCACAGCCTTCAAGTACACAGCAGCAGCTACAGGAGGAGCAGCAGCATCAACATCAGCATCAGCAGCAGCAACAGCACGAGGAGCAGCATCAACATTGTAAAACTAAACCTTGTACAAATACGGGTTAAAAGCCCCACGTTGGGCGCCAACTTTTTAACTTGTCAATCTGCTCTGTTATAATAATTATAATTGTAGAGTGTCTACTCACCCGGCCAGACGTTCGGATTCGTATTTTCTGCCTCAAACCATGCACAGATTTAAGGGGGGCGGTCCCCCCCCCCAAACCATACAAATAAAAAGTAAACGGTGTATTTTAAACATTTAAAACTTTTTTTATGAGCAAAATGTATTACTTTTTATTAAACATATATGAAAACTCGTCATCGTAACTGTTTACTCCAAATTTTAATTTATTATAAATCAAAAATGTTTATTCAAGCTGTGAAGGAAAGCCACTCTGGGTAGGGGTTGGTAGGTTTGGAGTTTAAATGCTGCGAACAGCGAGGGTTGGTACCGATGGATGTAGTTCAATCCAGTAACAATGTTCATTCCAGCACAAACGATGAAAGAAGACTTCCAAGACATTGAAACAAAAAATAGAATCATGTCGACATTGAAGAAAGTTGCTAAGAAATTTCATCCTCTTTTAAATGTAGATGAAAGCATATTTGAACAGATAGTTTCAAGTGAATATCATCTTTGGAGGAGGAAGTGGGAACGAGACAGGGAAGGTATCTTGCCGAAGAATGCTCTGGCGACTCTTGATGTTTGCGATGCAGATATTTTTCCACTAATAAAAAGTATGTTGCATATTTTAGCGACACTGCCGGCAAGTGTCACCAGTGCAGAAAGATCGTTCTCCACTTTAAGAAGATTAAAAACATGGATACGATCCCGAATGGGAGAAGAAAGGTTAGTCGGACTTGCTCTACTGAACATTCACAGGGACATAAAAGTTGAAATCGACAATGTTATTGATCGTTTTTCAAAAAAATTCAAAAGAAGGTTAGAGTTTATTGTGTAAAAAATAGTTGTGTAATACTAACAAATAATGTATTTGATGTGAACTGCATTTTGTACTCAAACTTTAAACATTTCTTAAAGTAACGTTTAACGTCATTGGCTGCATAACGTTTATGTACAATTCAAGATAAGAAAAAAAGATAAACAGCAAAACTAAAAGTACTTTCCCCTTTTTTGTGTTTTTATAACCTACTGTAATAAAACTAAAATTAATTTAGATATAGTCAGTATAAATTTATAACCCTAAGGCCATATCAACAATTTTACTTCTCAATCAGAATGATCAATATTGCACACCACTATATAAAAATTATTCCGATATAATTAATAATTTTTATATAGTGGTGTGCAATATTGATCATTCTGATTGTGATTTCAACCACTAACACAAATTTCTTCATTAAATTTTACTTCTGTTAACTTTTTCCCCTGAAACCCCCCCTCCACAAATCAAAGCTCTGGATCCATGCTTGCCTCAAACTAGGGTTTGCCAACTCTTCTTGGTAAACCAAAAGTGCAAGGTTTATTGAATGATAAATGAATCTAAATTTTTAAAGAAAGTTTAAATAAAATCAAACATACAGTACAATGCTTCAATTACGGTTTTATTAACAGTTAAGTTGATTATTTTATTACAATTTCTTCCAAATTATATAGTTAAATTTGCGTCGGCATGTTTAATTATTAGCGGTTGGATATTCTGTCCAGCTGCTGCATAGAAAGACTCGTTTGCTGATGTTGATAATTTCGTTTAATTTTAATCTCAGGTCGAAGTTCTTGGGACTACAGAAAATATTGTCAACTGGACTAATAAAAGTACAAAATTTTACAAATACCATATAAATAACATATAAATTGTGATACACTTATAATTACAGTTGTAACCTATAGCTACTGGAATTAGCGTTTGGAGGTTAACTGAGTTTTCAAAATTTTTACGTTTAAAATATATTCAAGTAAGAAATCAATGTTAGATTGAGATTATTCTTCAATTTTAGGTGTTCATTTAATCAAAGAAAGTTCAAGTGTCTGTTAAAAAACGTGATAAATTGTGTTGAATGTGTATTTTCACTTATTGTTCTTGTTTTCTTTGGTGTTTTAAAGGTTGTAATTTAAAATATACTTAGCAGTCCTCTGCCTCTTCTCTCCGGGTAGTGTTCATTACAGGTACCGGTACTGTTGGTTTTCCTTTTTTTCGTTAATTCCATTCTTCTATTTTCTTAGGTATTTATTTTTCATCGTTCATCATTGTTGTTGAAGATTCTGTCATTCCTTTATAGGTATTAGGTATTTTCTTCCTTCCAATAGTTCGTCGTTAGTCAATTGGTATTCCTCAGCAATTTATCATAGATTACTTAATTTCTTTTTGTGATTTTTTAGTTCATGTGAGTGTTAGTTCTATAATTTAGTTTATTATTTTCTACATTATTTTTTTTATATATTAAATCTTTTATTCTTTTCTCTAAACATTGTGGTTTTTTATATCTGCACTCATCAAGAGATTATGTTTCTGATGTATTCAATTTTCTTATGTAAATCAGGAGGTGTTGATGATAGATTGTCGAATCCTGCAATCTGACTTGAAGCACTTAGTTTTGGTATAGCAACGAACGTGAGATTCTATGCCAAAAGGAAAACCACATAAGTAAGGGAATTTTACATTCAGGTCTTCCATCAGTTGGTAGAGCACTAAATGCTGATCAAACTGCCAATAAAATATTGGACGACAGGCTCTCACACAGATGAAGGGATAGGCCAGGTGAGTAATAAAGCCACCTCCAAATGATATAGTCGCATAAACCATACCATCTTCACTATCTGGTAGACGGCAGCCATACATATTTTTCCAATGCCTTCTCAGGTGTTTATAACTTTTAAAAACTGAGGTCTCTGGAATTCTGCCAGTCACTGATGTAACTCTTCCTCTTTTTAAGCTTGGAAGCACATGCATCCAGTGGGGTGAACTTGACAAATCCCAGACAAAGTCACTGGACAATGGTTTAGAACTCACTGGGTGCTCAAAGTCCTCCAAAGGAACATGTGGTAATCGAAGCCGCACTGCCCAAACTATGATGTACATTTCCTTTTCATTAATGACAATATCAAGTCTAACAGCACTGACAGGAGAAGTCACCATTAAAAATTCTCTCCGCTGGATTAAGTATGCATCCACTTGATTCCAGTTTGGAGCCAGACGAGCATACATTGTATAACGTAAACAGCCCTCGTACACATCATTTGTAACTGGCATGGGATCATCAGGCTCTATGTCTTCTTGTTTCAAATAGTCTTGCAGTTTTCCAGTTTCATAAAAATCAAAACTAATAATAATATATATTTGCCTTACTGCATCCAAAACAGGAGAAGCTATTACTTCTGGCAATGAGTAAATAAATGTCTGCATCTGAATATTTGCCAATGAAAATCAGTATTCGGCAATCTTTCTTCATTCTTGTTATTTACATATATAGTTGCTACAATACAACATAAATCTTCATGTTTTGGAATTTTTCAAAAACAATTAAATTAAATTCTTCATTCAAATTATTAGTCATACTGTGTTTGTAACTTTCCTACTTGCACTTAAATATCTGTGTGCTTTATTTAATATTATTTACTTTTTTTTATACAAGTCGAGAGCGCCAACGAATTTGCATTTAAGTTACAGATTGATATCACAAAGTCTACAGTTGATATTAATTATATTAATTTTTTATATAATAAAAAATTAATAAATAGAAATGATAGAACAACACCACTAACTGAGTTTGACGTAGACAAAGACAGTGACGATGGCAAGACCCAATTGATTGGAAAAGGTGATCCAGAAAAAATAATTAACATCATGATAAAAATACCCCATTGTCAATAAGAATTATATACAGAAAAGTACAAAATTAAGTAGGGAAATAAATAGTATGTAAACAATAGAAAATGTAAAGGGAAAATTAAATATAAGAACAAATATAATGATAATATAAAGAAATAGTGTTAATAAATAAACTATCAAAAGACAATATTATAAAATAAACTAAAAGAGTGATAATTAAGTAGGAAAGTGATAATAATTAATGAACCTTGATAGGACCCCCTGATAATAAATACATGAAATACAAAATACAATGTTAGAAAGTGAACTAAAAGAGTGATAATTAAGTAAGAAAGATGATAATAACTAATGAACCATGATAGGACCCAGTGTTAATCGATGAACTACATAAAAACACTATGTAATAAAGTGAAGTAGAATCGGGAATAAAGAAAGAACATGTGATAATAGCCAATAAGTAATAACTGGACCCAAATATAATGAATAAGGTTTATAAATTATAAGGGATAGTTATGTGTAGACATTGGCATAGTTTTTATAAAATAAGTGTTTATATTTAATATAATAATGTTTGTTAGAAGTAAAATACTGATAATTGTTTTTCAGTATTTTAAGGAAGTGATCTATATTATAAGGATGGTAAGGAATCCATTGTTTTATTTTAATGAGTTATGTTTATAAATTTATACTAACAACTATTAAAAAATGATAGTAAAAGCCTAATCTGGTTTGCTGAAAATAGGCAAAAGGAGTTAGACACTGTATTCTATAAGTGAAATTATTAGGGACTACCGGTACACACCTACTGTTCATTTTATTATACTTTGTTTTGGTTTTAATTAACCCAAATGTTATTATGTTTAGTATTACATTTAACAGAACCAGTTAAAATACATGTAAAACATTAGATACTGGCATTGGCCTAAAAGGTTTGTTAAGGAATTATGTTATGTTATATGATGATTATAGGTAATCAAATGTAATTTAGTTTAGGGTATCATAGTAATTATGTTTAGAAGCACTTAAAATTAACAGAATTGACATGAACAGTTGTAATGAGTATAGGTGAGGTGAATGATGAGCTCTAGGCAGTTAGGCCTATAACTGGTAACCAGAAATTTGTAAAATTTAAGACAAAACAATAACAATTGATGAAATAAGATATAAAATCCTGTTAGGTTTAATAATAATAGTGTAGGAAACAAAACTGGATAGAAAATAATTAGTTTAAAGTTAATTTACAAAAGAAAACCAAATGGTAAATCTATGAATCTGTCATGATTTGAAAAAAGATAATCTTATGAGATATCAAATTAATGTGTAAACAAAAAGCAAACTAATGGTGTTCTTATATTTAGTATTACAGCTAGTATAAAGGAGTTATAATAATTTAAAGATTTTTGGTAATTTTGTATAGAAAAATATTAGCCATATATAACAATGTTGTAAATTATCACCCAATGAGAATCAGTGTTTGCAAACTAGCAACCATAGTAACTAGTAAATAAATTCGATTATTGGCTCTTGATGAGTGCAGATGTAAAAATCCGCAATGTTTAGAGAAAAGAATAAAAGATTTAATATATAAAAAAATAATGACGAAAATAATAAACTAAATTATAGAACTAACACTCACATGAACTAAAAAATCACAAAAAGAAATTAAATAATCCATGATGAATTGCTGAGGAATCCCAACTGACTAACGACGAACTATTGGAAGGAAGAAAATACCTAAAACCTATAAAGGAATGACGGAATCTTCAACAACAATGATGAACGATGAAAAATAAATACCTAAGAAAATAGAAGAATGGAATTAACGAAAAAAAAGAAAACCAACAGTACCGGTACCTGTAATGAACACTACCCGGAGAGAAGAGGCAGAGGACTGCTAAGTATATTTTAAATTACAACCTTTAAAACACCAAAGAATACAAAAACAATAAGTGAAAATACACAGTCAACACAATTTATCACGTTTTTTAACAGACACTTGAACTTTCTTTGATTAAATGAACACCTAAAATTGAAGAATAATCTCAATCTAACATTGATTTCTTACTTGAATATATTTTAAATGTAAAAATTTTGAAAACTCAGTTAACCTCCAAACGCCAATTCCAGTAGCTATAGGTTACAACTGTAATTATAAGTATCACAATTTATATGTTATTTATATATTTGTAAAATTTTGTACTTTTATTAGTCCATTTGACAATATTTTCTGTAGTCCCAAGAACTTCGACCTGAGATTAAAATTAAACGAAATTATCAACATCAGCAAACGAGTCTTTCTATGCAGCGGCTGGACAGAATATCCAACCGCTAATAATTAAACATGCCGGCGCAAATTTAACTATATAATTTAGAAGAAATTGTAATAAAATAATCAACTTAACTGTTAATAAAACCCTAATTGAAGCATTGAACTGTATGTTTGATTTTATTTAAACTTTCTTTAAAAATTTAGTATTCATTTATCATTCAATAAACCTTGCACTTTTGGTTTACCAAGAAGAGTTGGCAAACCCTAGTTTGAGGCAGAAAATACGAATCCGAACGTCTGGATGGGTGAGTAGATACTCTACAATTATAATTATTATAACGGAGCAGATTGACAAGTTATACTGTATACTGTGAGATTATGCCATATATACTGTTTCTTTACAGTATCATAATCATAATTTTTTTCAAAGTGAAGTAATCTTTAAAAAGTGGTTACACTGTACTTGATTTTTATTTAAGCAACCCAATTCCCTGGCACCATGAAACATAGAATAATCATGTTTTTTTCATTACAAGGTGTATTATGAGCCTATACAAGCTGAGCTATTACAAAGGCCAAAGTCATGCAAAATTAAATTATACAAATATACCTTTTTACTGTTTGTTAAATTATCCAAATTCAATACTGTCCATTAACAGTAATCAGTAGTTTTGATACTAATAATTCTTTACAGAAAAACTAAAAAAAGAGGCATAGTTATTCTGAATAGTGGACTGCTTAAAAAAGTACAAATGCATACTGTATTGTTGTCCAAATAAATCTCACTCGGGAGACGCAGAAGTGATGTGATGTAAAGAAATTACTTTCTAACCTGCAGCCATTAGTTTGCCCAACTTTGTTCTGTAATACTAGGCTACACTGATGGGTACTATTCTGTTGTCTCAATAAATGTGAACTGAGCATATTTGTTTTGAAATATTAAATTAGTTTTGCAAATAATGAAAAATTTGCCTTGACATCACGTGGTCTAAGCACTAAAATGTTTTAGTGTCTGGAATAGTGACTGGCGCAACTACAAAATGTATTCCTGAGAGTATTAGTTGAATTATTACCCATAATGTTGTCACAACTCAAACACAGCATTAAAAAAATGTATGCAGATACAATTACATAAGAAAGTTTTCAAAATGTGGATAATTATAATCTAGTTGTCTTAATTATTCATCTCTTCTTTCACAGCACTAACACTTATCTAAAAATGAAACTTTTTCTTGTGAACTTACTGTTTATTCTCTTCTCGTCGAACGTGTTTCGGCGTACGTATTCGCCTTCTTCAGCTTAGAGACAGACTGCCATCATTTAGTAACGGTTGTTGTATTTTTGACACAATTATACAAAAAACAAACATTAAGTTGAATCCCCGTGCCAATCCCCTTCCTCCACGCACCACCCCCACTACACCTTCCACACAACAACCTTTACTAAATGATGGCAGTCTGTCTCTAAGCTGAAGAAGGCGAATACGTATGCCGAAACGCGTTCGACGAGAAGAGAATAAACAGTAAGTTCACAAGAAAAAGTTTCATTTTTAGATAAGAATTATAATCTTTTTGTCTTACCAGTAAGCTATTTTTCTAACAAAAAATATATCAATTATGTTTATTCTATGTTTGATTTGTAAAGTATAAAATCAATTAGCATAATCCCACTACTGCAGAAAACATGTTTTTGTGAATAAATGGAAATCCTCAATAGTATTTAAATAGCTTTCTATATAAAACCACTTCCATTAACATTTAACACAATACGTACTACAGCTCACTTGAGTGGCCAAAGAAAATGTTTGGTATTTCAGGCCCACGTTTAGCACCACAAGTGGGTGACAGTCTCTCCATTGGAAAATTAGGGTAGGGCCAAACTGGTACTGACATTTAAGTTATATCACTTTGATGTATACTTTGCCCAAGTTGCATGTGATATCAAGTACAGGCCAAATTAATGCTCTTTTTTGCATTCTGGTCTGGAAAACAAAAAATAATTGTTTTCAATGCATGTTAAAAACACTTGTTGCTGAAAAGTATACCAACATAGGCTACATCTGCCTTGGAAAAACCTAGTTACCAATTTCAGTTAGATTGGGTATTGTATACCCATGATGATATCATTTACAATACAATATTCATCAGACTTGTGTTTAGTGACATTATACCTAAAACTGGGGCTAAGTTTACTAGTGGGATAGCTAGAGATCCTAGGTTCATTTCCTGGGGATGCCATAAAATCAAAGTTTTTCAGCCCCCAGGTTGACCCAGCCTATGGGAATGAGTACCTTGGATAACATTCTGGGTAGTAGAGGGCCACTGAAGCATGAACTCCTAAACTGGTTGGGTGGTACAAAATGAAGCAACTATTTTTACATTAAAGGGATAGTGCCTGCTAATTAATACCAGGCTTACCATTTACATTACAATATGAGCTTAATATGCTTCCATTAAACCCACTTGAACTAAAAGTAAAATTATTTTTGGTTTGCTGACATCATATATCACATTACATACAATGTTTTTAATTAGGAAAGCAAGTTAAAACTATATGTATCTTATAATACTACAATCTTTAATTACTACATCAAGTTAGTACAATTACATAATAATTAGAAAGTTAGTTATTAATAAAAGTCTGTAGAAAGATATTATTCAGAAATTGACAAAATCATATTCTCTATCAAGAGTGAGATTCACAGTTAAAGTGGATTTTGACTCATTCCATTCTGCTGATGACTTATCAGAATTTATTGGGTGTGGAAGCGGTAAACTCAATCTGTAAATTGGAGATCGCAAATCGAGATGTTGTTTAGTTATATGTAAATCAATGTCTGCCTTCTTTTCTCCTTTTAAATCCATTGTCAAAAACATTGTTTCACAGTTAGCTGTGGCTGGTGTCTTACGAGCCAACTGTAAAAATAAAAGACATTCTTACTTTCCATGACATTTGTGTAAAAGGACAATACACACGAGTTCATTCTGTAAGTTGTTTGTATATAGTGCAATACAGTTTATGTGTTTATTATACAATAATGCTCTTAATTATCTACAATTCTTAGTTGTTTATATACATGTACATGTTAATTAAAAACTTAAGAATTGTAGTAATCTGCTGGCTATGGTGCTTCCTTGATTCCAGTGAGGTGCAGGTACCAAATCAAAGCAAACAGAGCAATGTGTGTTATAATTCACTTCACCCCACATGGCTTGTACCATTTTTTCACAGTTTTGACTCCTGCCCCCCCCCCCATTTTTGGAGGGATAATGTCAAAAACAATAAGGTTCTGTAGGGTAAAAATATGGACACTCATGACAAATTTTACAATTGGTTGATGAGTTCAAAAGTTATTATGAGATATATCCCAAACAGGTAGACAGACAAATGCTGAATGGTCGAGTTAAAACCAACAACTCACTTTGCTCGTTCAATTATATTTATAATAAGAGGCAGTTGAACAATTAAAGTCTCACTGTTTTAATTCAGATTCTCTAGCTGAAAGTATTTGAAGTTCAAAACAGAGCTTAAAAAAGTTTGATTAACATGCTTAAAACGTTACTACAAAATTAGAAATCTGTTTGATGTTTATGTCAACCAAAAGCTGGCTAAACATGAAGTCTAGCTTGTTTCTAGATACATGAAATCTATATACTGTAGTATAAGTTCAGAAAGGGAAGGTATGAAGTCTGTGTATTAAATAATGGGTCTACACTTCTTGTTAATTTTTTTTGGGTCTACACAAGTCTTTTTTTATTAATTTCCGTATGCTGATTATGAAAATCAAGTCTATTTTATTGCATCACATGACATTTTTTTGGAATTTCATAATCTATATATTGTAATTATCCTCCGTCGTATGGTTTTATCCCCCAACCATTTGTTGCGTCAATATGTAATAGAATCCCTTTTGGTATTGATATTATAAAGTTGTAATAGAATAAAATCATAGTATCCGCCGCTTAAATGCGGTATTTGTTTAATGTTTAATACACCATGCCACCAGATTACAGGCTCCGCAACACCTAAGGCTCATACACAAACGCGAATGTGAGGAATCGAACTGACGACTAAGATGTAATTATCACCTGTGATTGGCTAATTTTTTATAGTTCGTTACTTTTCAGAATACCTCGGCGAAATTGCTGGCCTTCGGCTCGTCATTTTCCAATTGTTTAATTGCACTCAGGTGGTCAACAAATGTAACCCCTTGGGCTGTAAAGACATAAAATGCTTATAATTAATATAACTTTCTTAATCTTATTTTAATTCACAATCCATTATGCTCATCGTCCAGGGCTTCCTGTGATATGTTTTGCTTAAGTATTAACCGGATTCGGTTTCTTGAACTTATGTCTAAAACAAATTTTCCCTTACGAATTAACTTTTAAAAATTATTTTCCTTAAAACTAATAAATGGCTCTTGCATTTCATACAGATAATGCTTCCCAAATCCTGTTTATTTCTTTTAACCACTGTCTGTTCACATAGTCACTTGATAAGTACATACTTTAGGCTTAGGCATTGCTAGGCCTATAACACTTTTAATTATCTCCACCTTTTACAATTTTATGTCTACTTTCTACAATTGTTACTATATTACAATTATTATAACTGAATTCCGATAACTAGTGTTTGCCATAGTTATACTTAGTACACATCTTTAGGTTTGTTTTAGCTGTTTTACAATGAATCATATTCCTTCACTAATGGTTGTAGGATGAACCATTGTTCTATAATTTACATATTTGCTTTAGAGTCTTTATTTCTTTACAATCATGCTTATCATTGTCTATTATTAATTGTTACACTCCTAGTGTGCACTGGGGTATTCCCTTTTGCTGTCAGTCAGAATATTTCTTACATCTGGTGTCACATGACAGATGTATTTAATTATTATAATCATGCCTTAAATTAGTGCTAATAATTATCCTAAAATATAAAGCTAGTAGTGTCCCATCTTTCTTGCTATACAGATATCACCCTTTTTGTTTCTGATTAAATTTACAAGTTTTGGCTAAAAGTTACATGGTAATTCCCATTCTGTCTGTTTTTGGTCAATTTGTTTACATCAATTACAATATAAATACTACTCTATGTAGTTCATCTTGGTATTGGTATAACCCTTATAATATCTACATGATTTTTTGTCCAACAGATTTTAGTTTAACTATGTTTTAGTTGTTAATTCTTATTAATCTAAATGGAAAGTACTTGTAGTTAGGTTATGTGTCTCCCCACTCTTATGCAAAAATGGGTTGACTGAGTTTATGTTCCTTTACAATTTTTATTTCATTTTTAACTGTATTGGTGTTATTAATTATCACCTATAATTTATCAATTGGTTCTTTTTTTCTCTGCTATCATTTTTCATAACTTTATTGGTAATTATTATTGTAATTTGATAATCTTGGTTCTCTATTAACTTACATTAATACTAGACATAATATATCATCATACTGTTGTTTACAGCTTCTTATTATACTAACATTCTCATTACTCTCACTCTCCTGGCTATTATTGGATGCCCTACACATTTACTAGATTAGTGGTCATATTCAGGTCATCTAATGTAGTCAGTTAATGTTTTGGCTACCTGTCATTGTCTCTCACTCTGTACTTCACTTGTCATTGGTAATTTATCTCACAGTAGGACTTCTTATCTGATAGATAGTGTAAGTTATCTTGTTTCTTCTCGTTGCACTATATTTATCGACATTATTATTATGATTTCATTTTCTTCTTTCTATTAGGTGATCCTCAGTGTTTCTTGGTTTTCTCACTGACCGAATCTATTGGGTTCTTGGATCTATTGGGTAAATCACTATTTAATACATTTTCTTTCTTGTTTTATTATTACCATTACTGTTTTAATTCTTTAGCTGTGAGTTCATTCTTCAATTATTATTTATTTATCTTGTTTTAATGCTTGGTACACTTTTGTGAATACTTAATAGATTTTGTTCCTCTCAATTATTATGACATGTTGTGTTTATTATGATGTCCAAAGTATCATGGTTATATGTCTCGTTACAATATTTATACCTATGAGTATACGATCACACCATGTGTTGGAATGAACCTGATTGGAAGGAGAAGTAAAATAGTTTTAGTTGGATGACAGCACTGACAATGTTGTTTGAATGTGACTTCAGTTACAGGAGTTATAAAATATTTAGTTGTTTAAACGAAGAAATGTACTTATAATTCTGTATTTTATTGTCAATTTCAAATGCCATATAGTTGAAAACAATGGAAAGGATAAGTTGTTTGAATAATTCAAATGTGTTTTGTTATATTTGTGGTGAAAAACCAAGGGCAGAACATAACCTCATTTGGGGCAAAAGCATATAAAGTATACTTTGGAATCAAATTAGAAGATTAAGATAAATCTTGGGTGGTTGGTGTGTGGGTATCTCAAAGTGCTGTGTCTTTTACTAGGTATGCAACAGGGATTCACAAAATTTCCATGCTATTTGTGCGAGTGGGATAGTTGGGCAAGAGAATAACATTGGAAGCAAAGAGAGTGGCCTAAAAGAAACAATCTGACACCAGAATAGAAGAACATACACATGCTAGAGCTAGACACTAGATAGAAGAACATGCACATAGAGCTAGCCTGTTGGATGCTAAAAAAATTCTCTTACCCCCTCTTCACAACAAGCTCGGCTTGATGAAACATTTTGTAAAAGCTCTGGACAAAGATAGAAATTGTTCCAAATATCTGCACAAAGTCCACTGCTCTTTTGTATGAAAAAATTAAAGAAGAGATTTTTGTATGACCAGAAATCAGAACCCTGATAAAGACAAGTAGTTTGAAAATAACATGACTACTGCTGAAAAAGATGGTTGGACTGCATTAAAAGATGTGATTAAGTACTTTCTAAGAAACAACAAACATCCTGATTATATAAATTTTGTAAACAAAATGCTTGAAAAATTAAGAGATTTAGGATGTAATATGAATCTTAGATTACACTTTCTTTTTTCCCATTTATCTGAATTTCCTGAAAACCTTGTGGCAGTGAGGAGCAGGGTAAGAGATTCCACCAAGATATTCGAGAAATGGAATGCAGATATCAAGGGCGATAGAGTACATCAATGATAGCTGATGGGGTGCTCCAAAGAGAGGATTCTGCGGCAACATACAAGAGAAAAAGCAGGAGAAGAACATTCCAGAGCAAACGAACAAGATTTTATTGACGTGTGGAACTTATATAGAAACTATTACATGCATTGTGGGATAAAACAAGCAATAGATAAAATTTACCTGTATACATTTCTTAATCTGTGTATATTTTCCACTGTAAGTATAAGATTTTGGTTACTTGATTTGTGAACAATCTTGACGTGATGGAGGAAAATGGAAGGCATTTTCAAAAATGGTACTGCTGGATTATATATAATCACACATCAGAACTAAAACACCTCCACAAAGTTTCATTCTTTAGACCTGTGTTTTTAGTGACACTAAACATGACGAGAAGTGAGTCTTTTCAGTTATTAATTGGGTGTATAGTGAAAATAGTATGTATGTACGTGTGTTTAAGTGGAACAAAAGATTTAAGGAAGCTCAAAAAGTTGTTGGAGATGATAAAAGGCCACAATGCTCATGCACATTGAAATCTGAAGAAAATGTTAAGCAAAATTAATGAAATTATCCAGAATGGCTGTAGATTCAGTATCTGAGTGGTAGCAGAATGGTGGTGAATACTGATAAAGAAACAGTTGGGAAAATTTTGAAAACTGACTTTAACATGACAAAAGTCTCCCAGAATGGTTGCACAAATTTTTATTCCTAACCAGAAGGCGAATTTGTGCAGACATGTGAAGCACAACAAAGCAGGCACACACTTCTTAGAAAAAGTCATTACTTGTGATGAAAGCTATCCTGAAACAAAACTTCAGTCAATGCAATGGAAAACCTCAACTTCTACAAGGCTGAAGAAAGCACATCAAAGCAATGTTGTTTTTGAAGTCAAGGTTATGCTTCTGGAACATTGGGTTGTACACAGGTACTACACAGCGGGTTGTTGTCCAGGAGGTGCTACAGTGAATCAGTATTACAGCAAACAAGTATAATTTTGAGAGGAAGAGTAAGGAGAAAGAGGGCAGTGTTGTAGGCAAGTGAATTCATTTGCAGCAAGGTAATGCGCCACCTCACCCAGTTCTGGTCTGTAAAACAAATTTTGGCCTAGAAACAAGTTGCAGTTGTAGAACACCCTCCCTACTTGCCAGATCTGGTCCCTGGAATTCATTGAAGCAGAAAGGAATCAAAATATAAGAAATTATAATTTCACTTGACAAATTCTTTAACTTTAAAAGATGGCTGTGATTGATTGTAGACATTAGACTCTAAATGTCAGACTTCGCTATCACAGAAAAAATACAGGAGTGACATTTTGATTATCCAAACAATCAGCAGCCCTCTTAATGCACTTTTTAATAGACAAATACTTTGTATAAAAGCAGTTTTAATTAACTGTTAAGAATTTACTTGATCTACTTTCAATAAGTGTAAATATTGCCATTATGTAAATTGCAAGCTTATGTCTGTGAATGGCTAATAAGTGGCTAAATTTAAAGTGTCACTGATTTTGTAAAATTGTTGAATTTTAAATAGTTTTAAGTAGTTTTTAATAGATTTTAATTTATTTTAAATAGTTTTTTAACTTGTATAGAGATCTTATATTTTAATTTTTGCTAGAATTTGTGCTTTTTATGTTGTCATTAGAAATATTATTTTCTAATGATGACTTTGTAAGACAGTTTGTTCACTTGTAAAATTAAAAAAGATTTTCCTTTTAATTTTTATATCATTGTATTTTAAGGTAGTAATTAAATTTCAGAAGCAATATTTTGTTGTCCATATAACAGAGACTTTTACTATGTATTTTGTTTTATTTTGTTTAAAATTATTTTTTACTAAAATTTGGTAAGACAATATATTTCACTTTCAAATTTGTAAAGGACTTACTCTTACATTTTATATCATTGTATTTTAAGGTATTCACTGTTTTCTTGTGTTAAATAAAAGTATGTTTAACAATAATGATGATGGACTTAGTAAAACATGTATTGTACATAAGGGGTAACGGCAAACATCATGTTCAGCATTGTCCCGGAGATCTAGGATATTGGCAAACATTTTTTTTTTAAATTTAAATTTTAGTCTTAAATTTTGTTTATAAGTTTTCTTGTTGGTCAAATAAACTTTGAAGTTTATGGAGAACCCACCCGTTTCTTTGAAGGTACTAACATTTTTGAGAAATTTGGTCTCATATCTTAAGTGTTTGGTATTACCCCGTTCTCCCTTACTTATAAATTATTTTTAAGCAAATATAATACATTTATAGGATTAGTTTTTCTTTCCTATAGACAGTTATTTTTGTTATGCTGTTCACATGGGACTTAATATATGTTGTGTTTTATGCCTGTGTCTAATCCACGTAACATAATGCACAATATACATAAAATTTGTCACAAGTTATTTGATGCAGATTCACTTGAAGATGATTAGTATTGTCGCTTTGCACCACGCTCAATAAAATTTATTATAAACAAATTCTGACTGATATGTTGAGCTGTGATGGTGAAGTGACTCATCATTCTTCATTGTCTTTATGAAACAGAAAAAATAAAAAGAATGGCTTACCTTTGAAAAGAATGTAAATCCATCATATCATAATGATGATATGCACAGTTTTAATACCCATTATGATGGAATAATACCATGTAATGCAATATCATATTTAAGCATAACAGTTCATGACCCTAAACGTTCAGAGTGATTCTAAAAGATGTATGTAGATGGTTATGAGATGAATGTAATTCAGGGAGATTATTATATGAAGTAACTTTGTACATAACTACAGAATAAAATGGTTTGGGAAGTACACAGATAGAATTTTGGATTGTGGCAAACAGGTTAAATGTAGATGGGGAAAATGGGAAAAGGGGCAATGGATTCAGTCTCATGGAAATCATACTATATAATATCATGGGGAAGAAGATTGTGTATGAGATTAGCTCAAACAAATACAAAAAATGTGAAAATCATAATATTCTGTTGAGTTGTATTTTTAATAATTATTAGAAGATAAATAGAGTGAAAAGCATACCTTTGTATATTACACTCTTTCATAGGTAAAAAATTAAAGCCTACAATTGTCCCAGTGTTCAAGATGAGTGATTAAATTGTAAAATAGTTTATTGACAGATATTGTATACAGATACAGATATCTGACACAAACACTTATGATATATAATAGTTTTAGGAATATATGATAACATAAAGTTCTTACATTTATTTACCAAAGTCTTGTAGTTTTCATTTCTTATTTCCAGCTTGCAATTTCTTTCAAAACATACTTACTCCTAGAAAAATATCTTCAGACCCAACAGCTTGTCTGAATATGATGTCATAATCAGGCCTCTGTCTGGGATCATAAGAGGCATCATCTGATACAGGAACTTCTGGAACTTCACCAAGACTCCATATTGATTTTGGATCTTCTTCAACATTTTTTCCACTGTCTTTACTTTCCTCAAAGGTGTCAGAAACTATTGACTTAATTTTTACCTTATTAGGTTTTATATCTCCAGGACCTAAATGAAAGTTTAAATTATCTGTATAGATGTTTAGTAACTGTATTTGGTAAATTTAGTATTTAAAGAGTTAACTGCTCTGCTTGCAAGTACATCTATACTCTAATTTTTGTATCAGTTACCATAACAATTATTTGGGTGAAGCAAACGAATTAAAAAATTATGAAAAATAAGGAAATACTATGGATACCTAGTTTTGAAAGTCCAGCGTCTGGCAAATCATCTTCGCTTGAATTTTCATCTTCTTGTTTAAATAATTCTGCCAATTTCTTGATATCTTTGCCTAGTAACATGTTTACTGTACCAAATAATTTATTTTCTTTAAAAATATTAGTTTTCACCTGTTTTTGTGGAAGCTATCTCTGTATTGTTCTGTAAACATAGGTTGTCATGGCAACCTCTCAGGAGGGAGAATTAAAGTTTTGAGGAAACCAAGAATTCTTTATTATTTTCAGCATGTGAATTATGAAAGTGTTTATAAGCGTGACGTTGTTATCACCGTGCCGAAAATTGTGAATCCAGATTTCGTAACGTATTAGTCAAAAATTGTTAGTTGCATAATACTTCAAAGGCGTCGTAAAACAATTATACCTATCTTGAATTATGGTACCGGTACCTGGGATTTTTGTGCTTTCGTCAGTTTTATAAACCGGAAGAAGTGTTGTCAGCATGGCTGATACTGTTACCGGTGGCGAAAAACTATCAAAAAAGTCAGTATTATTCTATATTATGTATTAAACTTTATTATCACTAGAACCTAACGAATACTTTTATTGATATGTGAAGGAACATGTCAAAAACATGGTACTTTTTAAGTTAATTTGGGAGTGATAATTTGAAGTGCACATATTGTGTTTAAGGTTATGTTTAGTAACTTAACCACGTTGCTCTCAATAATTCTTATGTAATTAGTTGTATGAATCGGACATAATTTTTGTAATATGATTGTAATGTGTAATATAGATCCGTTTATTAAAAAATAGGATTTGACATTTGTCTGTAAATATAGTGTTGCAAGCGTGGCAACGTATTCGATCGGTTTTTACTAATTTCGTAATTTCAGTGTAACTCTATATCCAAGTAAATTACCGTATTGTATTTTGGGTTTACCGTATTTTGTAACCCATTTGCCGTTATTTACCATATCGTTATTGATATTGTGTCTTTATACAGTATTTCGATCTTCAGTTGGTTCTTGGAAACATTATTTTAATTCAGTATTTTTCAGATTTGTACACAAATTATAACCATCATTGGGTTGGGTACATAATTTTGATATTTTAAAATTTATTCAGAAAATTTTTTGGTAGTGAGAAAAAAATCAACGAATTGGCACAAATGTCTATTTTCTCATGCAAATATTTGTTTCATATAGAGTTAGTGCTGATTATCAGTAACTGAAGAAGTGTATATTTTCGTTAGTTCCTTATACCAAGTATTAGGTGACAGATTTCTTAGATAAGAATATTCTCGAATAGAGAATCCTGTTATTACTTGGATGTGAATGAGAATATACAATTTCATCTGTTATTAAAAAAAAAAATCGGAAATTAATATTTAAAATTAACCATATACCGGTAGTGAGGTGCCTCATTGTTTCAGGTGTCTTCAATAATATTTTCTGTGATTCTTGTTTGCAGTGGCGTCGCCAGATGTAGTGGCACCCGGGGCGGGCCGTCCTCGTTACACCCCCCTCCCACACACTTAACTATAAAAAGCTGAAAATACTGTAATTAGCTAACGTGTTGCAAAGAACGAATTTGAATTAAATTAAATAAAACATTTATAACTTTTGGAACTGTTTATTTTTAGGCTAAATACATTTTACAAACTAAATACAGGTAATTAGGCCTACTAATTCAAAAGAATTAGCACATCAGTATCTTAAAACCTGCTTTTACGTGCTTTATATGAAGCAAATTTTGAAATTACACTATCAAAATCAATACTTTTTGCCACTTCATGTTCAATGGATAACATAGCTAGGTTCGTCAATCTAACCTGACTCATTGTGGATCTGAGGTAACTTTTGATTAATTTTAGTTTCGAAAAACTTCTCTAGCATGAAGCAACTGATACACATATTATGAGGAAAAACCTTAAAGCTAATGTTACATTTGGTATAGTATCTGAAAAGTCATATTCGGTAATAAATTCTAAGAAGTTCAAACTGGTCCACTTCTTCGTTCTTTCATTTGAAATGCCTGCTGCCTGAAGATGCCTTCTCAACCGCAGGATTTCTTTGGGGACGTCTACGTCTTCTTGAGAAAATTCATCATATGTCTTAGTCAAACTTTTGAGAAGAGTCCGAAGGTCTGGTTCGTTTGCATTCATCAAATTATTAGGCTGCAAAATAGCGAAGTGGGAGAGGACTTGTTCCATACCCTCACAGCGTGTCACCATCATAGATAGGTAAAACGTATCTATGCATTCGAGCATTGCCCGTTGTAGCTCTTGCGCCCAAGTGAGTCCTTCATCCCCGGAATTTTCACCAGGTAGCATCTTTTTCACTCTTTTTCTTTTTTCTGTGGGGATGTCCAATTTTTGACACATATTTTTTGCAAACTGAAGAGCACCTTCAACAATATCTCTACGTTTGTCCTTCAAGAACAGCTTAAGATCATTCATTTTAACTACACATTTTTCGAGGTTGATTCCTTCCAATTGCAAATATTTTTGTGTGTAGTTTACTTCCTCTAACACTTGCCCCCACAATGAAAGGTACCATAAAAATGAGAAGTCGCTGATTGCAGGCAGTAGGATATGTGCAGCTCCTCTAGTTTCGACTGTCTCGTCGGGCTGGCATAGTTCTTCAACAGCTTCGATTAGCTTTTCAAAGTTACCCATGACGGGTTTTATTGCTTCGTGATGGGCACTCCATCTAGTCTCAGACAGACGTTTTACAGAAATGCCAACTTGTTGCATTAGTGTAAATTCCACCAATTTTAATATTTAAAAATTTCATCTTATTTTCACTATTTCAAATCATTTGGGCTTCATAATTATTAATTTAATAATTATATTATTTTAACGTTTGTTTTATTTACTTTTACAGTAGACCTATGAGCTTTCTGCGTTTCGAGCTTGAAAGGCTCGTTTCGTACTTCTGAAACTGCCGAAGGCCGCATAACACCTTCGTCACTGTTTATATAAAAGGCCTACATACGGTATTTACAAAACCATTTACAATATTTAAAAATGTTGGATTTTTATCCGAGTTTTTTTTTATTGCTAAGCGTGTTTGCTTGCTTGCATTACATTATTTTGCATATAACCTTCTTGAGTCAAGAAGAGGGCCTCCTCCTCGAAATAATACATCACATAAAGAAATAATAAATACATCACAATATTGTCCTAGCTTGAGTGCGTAAAAACGTGGCGGTATTTGCAGAATTCCTATTTAAATATTCATTTACGAAAACAAGTTCGTGGGTCAGATAAACAAACCTGCATACGTTCTATAGCCATATCATATAACCTTTGAACAGTATTTCTCGTCAGATTCGTACCGTGTTTGCTCTAATTTTGTTTGGAATTCAACGCAGAATCAAAAAATGTTACGTTAAATGCTATTAAATTGTAAACCATAAGAAAAGTCGGTCCGAGTAACGGAGTGTCCAATAGTGTCCAGTAGGCATTAAACGCCGAATGAGAGGGTACCGTCGGGTCGGCTGCATGTGTGTGTTTGTGTTAAGTGAGCCATCGCAGGTAATCCAACCGCCTTCCCTGACTGAACAAAGTATAGAGACCTGTTTAACCCCGTGCCGCAGAAAAAAAAATTAAATTCGCAGGCCTGTGTATCGGTTCTCGCTTTTCAGTCAAGTACTTACCTTCAGTAAATGAATGGTGCACATACAGAAACTCAAAATAATTAAAGGACCACTCTGCACCATGCCACTATAAACAGCAAAAATTGAATTTCTGTGGAACTGAACTGAAACTGTACAACACGCATCACATTCACAACACTGGGCTGAAACAAAGAGTGAGCGGTTCTCCGGCGCGGGAGTCTGGTGCGCCTGCGCAGAATTGGCCAAATCAGGAAACGCAACTATCAAAACACCCTTCGGCTTACGGACGACCGAGCGGTGCGCGAGCTGAACGAGCCAAAGCGAAGAGAGTGTAGGATGATTGGACGCTAACGCACACGATTATATAAGCGTATTGAGGGTTTGCGAGCGGGTCGAGTTTTTGTAGCAAGTGCCGTCGAAAACGTGGATCGGCATATAAGTCTAACCTATAACAGGGAAACAACGCGACCAAACAAAAATCTAAACTTCAAACGGATAGGACGTTATGCTAGCGAAAGTTTAACCTTCGGAAGTGCAGATAGGCGAGCCTAGCGATTCTATCTAAAATGCCAAAAAAGGCATTTTTTTAAAATAAATTATTAATTTAAAAAATGCGCAATTCTTTTAAAAAGCAACTTCTACAAAAACAAGGGTAGGTTAGGAGTGCTTACAAAAAATCTCATAATTGATTTTTTTATATACACTGAGAAAATTTTTCACGCAAAAATTACTCGGTCGTTTTATAATTGAAGTACAAGCAATCAAACTTACGATAATTAAAAGACTGCAATACAAATTTAACTGAACAAAAATTACGTATTTACCGAAACGTTTTAAACTCGTATTACTCTAGTGATACCCACATAATACGCCCCTCTTCCTGGGATTGCACACTTCAATCGAAATGTTGATGTGATTAATTTGTTGATCTAGTAATTTCTTTTTTATTTCTAAAATTTTTTTTCGCCCTAATTTTGTCACCCCCCCGAGTGTGGCACCCGGGGCGGACCGCCCCCACCGCCCCCCCTGGCGACGCCACTGCTTGTTTGGGCTTATTTGTTGTTTCTGTATCCCTTCTGGGACCTAGCAATTTAAGGTGTCAGTTGTGTATAAAATATTTTCTTTCTCCACATCCATTTAGTAACCCAAGTGTAACCTAGGTAAATTGACCGTTGAAAGAGTTCTCAGATGTGCATGTTTTTGTAGGAATGTTACTCTCACTGGAACAGTGTTATTTCACTCCATTAAACACTATCTGCCATCATAACATTTGGAACTTAAATCCGATTGGTTCAAAATCTTCCATACAGAGTTAATTATCCAATAAAGCCAATTTTTCCTCCTTCCTCATCTTCTTTACTTCATCTTCTTCTCCCTCCTTCAGGCCTTGTACCTTACAGTCTGTTACACACACTTATTGATATTTTCTTTTGTCTTTTGATGTTGCGGTTTGCCCATCAGTGGCCTAGGTACTGTTTTGATGCAACCTTTGCACATGGTCATCGAACCCTGTCTGTACTCCTTCATCCTGTCATTCATGTTGGAAATTCCGAGGGCGTCCCTTATATCATTCCTTAGCCCGGCTCTCTGGAGTACTCCAAGTACAGCTTGTAAAACCAGCCTGTATTTGGATGCAGGTCCTTGCTTACACCATAATGGCCACACAGTACTGCCATCACTTTGTAAAATTTCAATAGTGTCTTGTGTGACCTTCTCCTTTAATGTGGTTAAACTTCTCTATTTTTTTTATCGAGATCTACTACTCTCACATAAGTCACTTCCAAGGAATCTAAATGAACGCACCTGCTCAATGAGTCGATCATTCACGACCAGCATACACTATCTTAATAGACTGTAAAAGAAAAATTATAGACACCATTAAAACAGTGATGCATAGTTAAGATTCTCATGGAGCCAAGAATAAATATGTATCATTCATGTTGTTTTATATAGAAAACTCAAATATAATAGAACAAAAAATAAGATTTCTAGTGTAAGATTAATTTTTATGGCCAATTATAAAAAGTTGTTTTACCCCTGTTATTATATTGTTTACACTTTGTGACACAACAGGTAAACGTATGTTTTTGTTTTCACTACTTATGAGTAATGATAGTGCATGGAGTATGTTATTACTAGACAGAGATCAATACTTTTAGAACATTCATATAATGATGTATAAGTATGTTGTTTTAGCGTGACTTATTGTGCAGTATTCAAAAGCAGCAGTTGGCAGAAAACGTTGATTTAAATCTCCACCCAAATTCTGTGCTGTAAATATCGTGGCTAAGAAAACATAGGTTGACTTTTACGTTTAGGAATGTCAATTAGTGTTGAAAGAAAAGTCTAAATAAGGACAACAATAGTTGCATATATTCATATAACAGTTAAAAACAAAAAGTGGTTATGCTAATGCCGTTAGAAAAATAAATGTCTGTAAATGATTTTTATGACAGTGGTGCTGTTATGTTGTATTCCATCATTGGTATATCATAACTAGAGACCGGATTATATGCAAATGCATATTTGCATATGCGTTTGCATATTTTGGCTATTTTTACAGGTTTTAGCATATTTTACTGAAAACCTGCTGATGGGGCATATTTGCGCTTTTTTTACAGATCTTAATAGTTTTAGCCGACCTAAACAATGAAACGCATGGCTCGTATGAGCGAGCCCTCTACCGCTCTTAGCAGCCGCGCGTCTTTTGTCTATACAATTAAACACAGTGACAGAACCACGTAAGACAAAGATGGGCGACATGCCTACTGCACTACTCCGACACGACAGTCAAAACAAAATGCGCGCGTTGTTGTTGATTATAACTTGCTAGGCTGTGCACGTTTTATGTTAGTTTCGAGATTAACTGGCTAGGCTACGCACGTTTTGTTAGTTCGATAGTCTTTCTTATATTTGTGCCAATTTTAAAGTGTACGATGCCTCCGGTGAAAAAAAGTGTCTCAACGTGGATCGTAGACTATCCTGGAATATTTACTTATGACGGAAACATTTTATATTGTCAAGTTTGCGAGAAAAGTGTTTCGTGCGCGAAAAAATTTCAAATAGACCAGCATGCTTAACATGCTGGACAAGCCATCATATCGCAGCGTTGAACAACAAAGGTCCGCGACAACAACTTTTAACACAGGCAAGTACCAGTGTCTCTACTTCTAAAGACAAACAAAAAAATGAGTTTTGCATGGATTTATGTGAAGCATTCCTTGCAAGTAACATTCCGGTTTACAAACTTTCAAATCCTACCTTCAGACGTTTTCTAGGAAAATATTGTTTGAATCAATATGTACCAGATGAATCAACATTACGTAAAAATTACATATCAACAATTTACCAACATGTCTTGGACGAAATACGGAATGACCTTAATGATAGCATTATATGGATTTCAGCTGACGAAACTGCAGACAGTTGTGGCCGTTATTTTGGGAATCTGATCATCGGGAAATTGGAACTTGAGCCTTCTTCTTCTTATTTGGTAGGCTGCAAAGAACTTGAAAAGACAAATCATTCTACCATCGCCAGATTTGTGAATGAGGGTATTAAAAAAATATTTCCTGATCCTTCTGTAGATGAAAGAGTGTGCATATTTCTCTCAGATGCTGCACCCTATATGATTAAGGCAGCCAAAGCCCTCCAGGTATTTTATCCTAATTTGATTCACGTCATCTGCTTTGCTCACGGAGTCCATCGACTCGCCGAAGAAGTACGATGCACGTTTGGAAAAGTAAATAAATTGATTTCGTCAACAAAAGTATTCCTCAAGTCACCTGCTCGCATTAAGGCCTATAAAGAAAAACTTCCTACTGTGCCTTTACCACCTGAACCAGTGGTAACTTGATGGGGAACATGGCTTGAAGCTGTACTGTTCTACAATCAACATTTCGATGCCATTAAAGGTGTAGTAAATGACTTCGACAGCGCAGATTGTATGATAGTTCGTCAGTGCAAGGAAGCATTTGAAGACTCTTCTATTAAAAAGAGCATTGCTATGATTAGCACCCATTTTTCCCACATACCGGAGAGTATTAAAAAGCTTGAATCTCATGGTTTGACGTTGAATGAATCCATTCAGTTGATGAGCAAAATCCGTCAATTGAACTCCGAATTGCCAGAGATATTCCCGCATAAACTTAAAGAAAAGTTTGAAAACATTTTACACAACAACCCTGGCTTCGAACCTTTATGTCAAATAAATAGTTTTATTAATGGCATGGGTGAACTTTTACCTGAGACAATATGCGCTAATGTAGCACCTAAGTTCAAGTACTGCCCGGTAACCTCGGTGGACGTGGAACGTTCATTTTCAAATTATAAAAATATTTTGACTGATAGAAGGCACAACCTTATAATCAACAGAAAATTTAGAAAAATACCTGATTGTGAACATTGTAACACCACAAAAGGTTACATAACCTAGACACTCACCAGAAGGGTAAATAATTACACTGAAGTGATGAGAGTGAATCGTTTATAATGAATGTAGCAAAGAAGAGAAGGACCAACAAAGAAGAAAGAAGAGGAAGGATCCCAAGAAGCAGTGATGAAGACACTGCATGACACTACAACAAACACTATGACTGACTCTAACTAATGGACATGCCAAGTTCACAATAAGCTGTCAAATAAGCCAGTCCATGACATTAATGTAGAGTCATGTGTTAATAAAACTAATTAAATAATGACTAAAATAATGTAATATCAGTAACAGCATTATGGCTGAAAGTAAAAGAACCATGACCAGTAAATGACAAAGCCTATGACTAGATTAGCTATGGCCACAATGTATATTAAAACCAGCATTACAAGCTCAGATGTAATATTAATGAGTAAAAATACTTATAAAAGGAAACCTTATATGGGATGAGTAACTTCCTTATTATACAAAATGTAACTAGTAACCAATTATTAAGGCATAAACATATACTAAGAATGTGTCTAGCCCATGCCTAAACAAACATTTGTCAGTAAATTAATAAGGAAAAATGACTCCTAGTGAACATAAAATTTACTGAACAATCAGTATAACTGAATGTAAGATGAAATACCACCACTCAATTGTTAATGAATAACGTTAAATTGAGTAGGCCAAACGAAATGTAATTAGAAAATAAGGATTTTTTATAATAATGTATCACCCTAATTCTGTTAAGATTTAATATTGTACAGTTATAAATAGCTCTTAAGTATAATCATAGATGTATTAGTGTTCAAACAAAGATGTTATAAAGAAAACGCAGTGTGAAACACTAAATGTCAAAATGATCGTATTATGCATTGCTAGCAGACGACAGTGGAAACCATGTTTCTAAACATTATTTATTAGCATTGTCAAAGAAAACGAGGTTAAAACCAGTGTTAAGCCACATCAAATTGAAGCCCATAAACTAAACTTTAATTTGGTGGTAATAACCTCATGATCGGAACTATAATAAGTGCATAGTGCGCGTTAGCATCATTTATTATTAAAAATAAGAATTTGTTTGAGTAAAACCAATAACAACGAAAGTTGTGTACAACGCTCGCCCAGCGACCGTTATAAAAAACAATACGTCATTTGTTATGGTTATCAGAGCCAATCAGAAAAGAGTTTATTAAACGATTTTACTGCCTAAGCGCTATGTAGCGAGGGGGTATATAATCAGCAACAGAGAAAATTCGTTACACACTTTTTGTCGCATCTCGAGCGAGACAGTCGCCGCTCGACGGTGGAATAATTTTAATAACTTAACATAGTATGAAAACAGTGAACCTTTTAAAATTTCTTCAAGACAGATAACCATACAGCAATTGATTACAAGGAAGTGCTTCGAAAGTAAAGTGAATATTTTAATTTGTGCGTGATTTTAGAACGAGAGAGAGAGAGTTTTATAATCAGTAGTTAACATAGCCCAGATTTAGTAAGAAGAGGGCCGACTCTCCGTTCATAGTGCGTGTGAAGTGTAATTAACCAGTGGTCATTATAATCCGATCACTGGAGTGTTTTAAAAAAATTTTAATCTATATGATTAAAAGAAATAAGGTAACACTGTGACCATTTATTTTATTTCTTCTGCTTGCACTGATCATTATTTACCACAAAATTGTACTGACGCAAGGACAACAAAACTTTCAATTGTATACACAGTTTCAATTTACTTAGCGGATTTATCAATCCAATGTAAGATATTTGTATTAGTTATAAGCATCCAAATATTTGTTAGGAGATAAGTAAGCGTAACAAACGCTAACCAGTAAACATAATTACGAGTTTTAAAGAAGAGGCCAAATTATTAATTATTATTATTAACATCTGTCAAGGCATAAGATAGTTCTTTATTGTATTTCAAAGAGCCTACCCGTGAGGTATATTATATAATTAAAAGTCAAATTTGTTAATAGATATAAGAGTTTATTGTTCGAACTGAGCTAGACCGTATTGTAAACGGGCAAAGTAACATCAAGTTTATATTAACGTATCAGTTGTATTTTTAATTGTTGCATTTATTTTAAAAGGGTAAAATAAACCCCAGATTTTATTCAGCATAAACCTTGATCATATTTATTTCATATAGTTAATTAATACTCAACATTGAGTACAGTGAGATAACTCTGAGTAGAGACTTTACTATATTATATTTGAATTGTAGTGAATGCATCAAGCATTTAAACGAAGTATAAAGCGAATTTATACAATTCTCAATTTTATTAATTGGTTTTTCATGGGAATTTTCCTAAAATAAACCCATGTGGCGCCCTTATAGTACACAAGGAGTGATATAACCTTGTTGATAAAGCAAGCTGGTCTTAAGTGCATCTTGACAGTTTATTTTTTGGTAAGTGAACTACAGAACTTCCAGTATCACGAACAGGTACGTGAAAGTGTATATTATTATAAATTATTTGTCCAGACGAGACTTGATGTTACGTACACTGACGAGACTTAATCAAGAAGAGGAGTTCCGCTGCAAGATCGACGCTACGGCTACATTCATCCACCGACCAGCGATTAATATATTGTTCACTATAATTATCACACTTTATTACATAAACAATATTTATCAATTATTACTAAAGATTATTATTGCAAATATTTTAAAAGAGAGTTCATTTTTAAATTATAACACGAGATTTCATTATAATCGAATTTTAACTTAACTTAAAATTAAAACACAATATTAATTTTAACAGTAGGGATCTAGTTTCCTTATAACATTTATAAAAACAAAGATTGTTAAAAATAAAGACTGTTGAAAATTTAGAGAAATACATGATTGTAAACATTTATAAACACAAAGATTGTTAAAAAATAAAGATTGTTGATGTAATATTTTTGCATATTTTCACACTTTACTTGCATATTTTAAGCATTTTTCATGCATATTTGCATGCACATTTCAGCCTTTTTATGTTGCATATAATCCGGTCTCTAATCATAATGATGCATACCCTTCTCTTACACATTTACATTCTGTGCTAACATGACTTTACACAGATACATGCGTAACATGTTTAGGTAAATATAGACTAGTCATTGTAATACTTTAAACTGTGGAAGGAAATGTTTGAAAAATAGGAATTAATCTTTGAAACAATTGAGTGTGTTTGGTACAAAATATCAGCTGTTTTCTGTCATTTGTAGAAGAGTTATTAATTGTAACAAAAAGTCTACAAACTCTTTGGCTTCACTATTGTATTTTAATAGTACGCTTAGAAAGACCAGACTTTTAGTATGATTAGTACTTATAAATAACTATAAGTATACTTGTTGCAAACTTTTCCTAAAAGAGTTCGTGTTTCAATAGTATTGAGAGTTATTGTATTTATTATAGCAAATTATTAGTGTTTTCTGAAAGTCAATGGAGTTATATTCATTTTATTTTTATTTCCATCAGTTTTGTAATAGAAAATAGCAAAGTTATACTATAGCATGAACTATTGCAGACCTTCCTGAACATCTGTGATGCTGGCACTGTGGCGACAATTTGGCATAGAGGCCAGAGGTCTCAGCTCTAGTTCTTCATTGTTACGACATATTTCTACAACCTACTGTTTGACAGCTAAAGGGTGGGTCACTTGATTTGGTTTTGTGAAGTTAAATAATTTGAAACATGTGAATAATTATTTTTAAATCAGTGGAACCTTAAATATGTAGAATTGTGGAATTAATTGTGTAGGTGTTTTTAATAGGTGCTATTATAAATTTTTGACATAAGTTTTACATACAACATACATGTTACTTTATGTGTTGTATAAATGTAATTGTATCAGAATAGGAACAGACAATAAGTATTAATAGTTGAGTAACAAAATTAAATTTATTTGTATTCTTGTTATGCAGTCAATGCAGTAAAAAATTATATATTTGAAAAAGAGGTACATAGTAACATTATATGATACCTCCAGTGTTATGAAAGTAAGCAGTGTGTTGAATTTCTTGTCATTTGACCTGAAACTTTGTAACTCAGGGAAAATGACAGACTTTAAGATTTGGTTTACCTGTTTATGTGATAACATTGTGTCAGTATGGTTCCATCTATTAATGTTAAAAAACTTTTTTTGAAAACAGGTGATTGGATCAGTTAGTAGTTGCCAAACATCTGGTTTTAATTTACTATTATGTCTATAAAAAAGTATAGATAAATGTGTAAATAATCCTATTTTACTTCCATATTCCTTAAGGAATGGAAGTATGGTGATGGCAAAAAAAATCGTGTTCGAGATTATTGCAGATTCTGATTCTACTACACTCAAAACATGAAAAAAAGTCGTTTTCCGAAAAGTGTCTGTGTGTGTGTCTGTCTGTGTGTCTGTCTGTAGATTTTTTTTCTATGGCAAACGATAACTGCCGCAAATTCAAACAGAATCAAATAATTTTTTGCATACAGCCCTGATTTGTAGAGTACTCGCGACCTATTGTTTTTGGTGAAGATTGGTTGAGGGAAAGGGGTAGTTTACCTGCAACGGTTTTTTTTTATCAAGGGAAATTTTTTTTTGTTGGCAAACGATAACAGCCGCAAATTCAAACAGAATCAAATAATTTTTCGCATACAGCTCTGAATTGTAGAGTTCTCAAGACCTATTGTTTTTGGTGAAGATCGGTTAAGGGAAAGGGGTAGTTTACCTGTAACGTTTTATGTTTTAACAAGGGTATTTCCTATGGCAAACGATAACAGCCGCAAATTCAAACAGAATCAAAAGATTATTTGCATACAGCCCTAAATTGTAGAGTTCTCAAGACCTATTGTTTTTGGTGAAGATCGGTTAAGGGAAAGGGGTAGTTTACCTACAACGTTTTTTTAACAAGGGTATTTTCTATGGCAAATGATAACAGCCGCAAGTTCAAACAGAATCAAATAATTTTCTGCATACAGCCCTGATTTGTAGAGTACTCAAGACCTATTGTTTTTGGTGAAGATCGGTTGAGGGGAAGGGGTAGTTTACCTGCAACGTTTTTTTTTCTATGGCAAACGATAACTGCTGCAAATTCAAACAGAATCAAATAATTTTTTGCATACATCCCTGAATTGTAGAGGTCTCAAGGACTTTTGATTTTGGTGAAGATCGGTTAAGGGGAAGGGGTAGTTTACCTGCAACCTTTTACGTTTTAACAAGAGTAAAGTACTTGAAAATTTATTTAAACTTTTTGAAACAATGGTAATTGTTGAAAATAAAATAATTTTGTTGCCAGGTAACAAAAATAAAGTCATTTTGATTATAAAATATAAATATTTACAAGAAAAGAATTTTCAGTTTTCAAAATTTAAATATATTTTTATATAACAATGGGTTCTTCATTGAGGTGGGGACTTGACGACAGTGACAGGGCTTTCCACCAAATTCAGCAGAGTGACAGGTAGGCCCAACTCTGATTGGCTCCTCAGATTTCCCCAGCGTTAGTAGGTTCTATGAAAATATTTTATTTCAAAAATGAAGTTAAATATAAATCTTAGATATGTTTTATAAATCTCATGTTTTATGTTTTAACATGGGTAATTTTTTATATGACGAACCATAACTGCCGTAAATTCAAACAGAATCAAATAATTTTTTACATATGTGCCTGAGCTATAGAGAACTCAATGTCTGTTGATTTTGGTGAAGATCGGTTACGGGGAAAGGGCAGTTTACCTGAAACATTTTTTGTTGTAACATGAGTAAAGTACTTAATTTTGATAAAGTATCCTGATAAGATCTTAATAATCCACTGTAGAAACGTAGATGAAATATCTATAAATGAAGAGGCTAGTTGAACGGGCTGGGGGTAATTTTCTATAAATCAAAATTATAGTTGAAGGGGGAGGGGATAATTTTTTTTTATATGTGTACTACGTTATTGGCAACAAAGAAGTATTTTTTTGTTAAAATTCCTTCCCTGGCTGTTTGGCTGAAAATGATTTTAAATATAAATCTTAGAATATGGAAGTCATGTATGGTTCTCCATACCGATATTTTATTAATGTTCTCATAAATTAAAGTGGTCAGTAAAAAATAGTTGGCGTTAGGCCTACTTTATAAAAGATATTGGTGATAATATGAATAATTATTGAAATTGTTGAAAGTCAATTTCTGTTGAAACCTCTGATGATACAGACGTATTCTGTGAAATGTGCTTCAGGTTTTGTATAAACTGATAAAAATTAAAATACACTTGCCATAGTAATCAGTTATTGAACAGTAACAGAAATATTTCACAGCAAGGAACTTGAATCACAAGAGTTACTTAAAAAGAAAATATGAATTATAATAAAACTGTATAAAAATCTGAATAATAAGAGTAATTGCAAATTTCATGTTTGGACACAAAGGTTGTGATTAGAAGTTCCATTTTAAATTTAAGTTAAAAACTTTTTAGTCGTTTAAGAGATGAATACGAAAAATAAAAATAACCAACGTTTTGTGTTTATTGAGTGAGGAAGAAGATGATGATATTGCCAAGTAAATACAGTAAACTCTTTATTACAGAGGTTCCCAAACTTTTCAGTCCGCGGACCCCCTAAAAAATTAAAAATTTTAGGGACCCCGTATGAGTTCTGGATAAAAACAAACAGTAAATATGATACAAACTCTTACATTTTAATTAAAATGTATTAAAATCAAAATTCTCTAAACTTGTAAAATTATAATATTAATGATATCAAACACAGTCTAATGTGAATATTGAAGCTGCTTTTGAACAATTAGCTCTGCATATTGGGTTTAATGTCTGATAATTTCAATATTAAGTCACTCTCACCATCAAGTTTATTTCTTAACTTTGACTTCAAGTACGTGAGCTGGGAGAATGCAGGTTCACACAAATAAGTAGAGGGAAACACAGTTAAACACTTTGCGAGGTCAGGATAGTGAGTCATTACATATAACCAGAAGTCAGCTAGCTGTAATAGCGAAAACTAATTTTAATGAACTGTCAGTTGAAAGTTCTGCCAATGAATCTTCTTGTAGAAACAGAGAGAGGTTAGTTAACAGCCCATCAGCAAATAGACTCCTTATCCACATGTCACTATCATACGTCACTGGAAAATATTCCCTTAGCTGGAAGTTCAGCTGCTCCACATGAGACTTAATAACATTGAGGATCTCCTTTGGAACATTTTCTCCTGACATCCGGATAAATCTGCCATGGAAGGAAATTGTTCAAAGATTTCAGAGTCTCATCTGTGAGTCCACAGCTTCAATTTTTTTATCATCCCATTGATCATATCTCGAATGTGAAAATGGGCTTATAAGCAAGATGATTTGCTTATACGCAGACTAAAACAGTGCGATCAGTTCTTCGCTGATGCGGCGCAGTAGTCAGTTCAGCTGACAAACAGATCTGCTACACGACATTATTTAAAGACATTATTCAAGCCATTAGTTTGAAATTACTTTTACAAAAATTACAATTAGTTTGGAAAAAAAAACTGAAATCTACTGATTGTTTTAAGATTCTAAAATTTAGATTTTAGACTATAAAAAAAGGAGAAAATTACGGTATATTATATTTTTTCTTAAAAGGGTCTGCGGACCCCCCGAAACATCGTCACGGACCTTCAGTGGTCTGCGGACCCCACTTTGGGAACCACTGCCTTATTATATGTGATTGGTTTATCTGCAGCAACCCACGGATTTTTTTTTAATAAGCGGAAATAAATTTCAGTTGAATAATAATGCTCAAGTTCCACTAATCTTAATATATTATTTGGTTAACTACTGTAAACAAATTGTTTTAAAATTATGTAAGTTATGTAAAGGTATGTCTGAGGAACGGACTGTGTCACCACTCAACCAACATGTACAGTGTTGTTTGGTGCTCGACAGCTGACTACCGTGAGTTATCCGGGCATATGTACTTTACTGTGATTGTGGGAACATGTAATTTTCTCTGTATGTTTATCTTTTTGTTTATGTGGTATATTTGAAAGCTGTTGATTTCTACAAGTTTAGTTAACAGATGTGAAAATTAGATTGTGATGTTTTCCAACAGGTTACCAGTAACTTCACTGACATGTATTTTTCTGACTTTTTGTAATTCATACGTTTGTGGTAATTCATCCCTGAATCTAATCCCTACCGTGCGTGAAAACATGAGAGATGTTCACTTGGATTTTTTATAGGCCTATATAAATTTTGTCCGTTTATAGTGTAACGTTACATAACCCAGTCCCAAAAATGGACAGAAATAGGTAAATAAGGTCATAAATGGGTATAATATACCTAGCTCTAAATTACTTTTATATCACCAAACATTATAAACTATATTTAATTGATATCAAGTGTAACAAGTGAGTTATAGTGTACCCAGTGAGTAAATAAGTGACTTTGAAGGGAGCATCTTACAGACTTGTGTTGTAGATGTAGAAACAATTGATTATAATAGTAGACTGTGTTGCTACTAACCAGTTGTGTATTTTGTTTAATTATTGTATGATTTGTATTGTGTAGGCAACTAAAATTTAGTACCTAGGTTTAATTTTATATTTAATAGAATAATTATGTTTGAATATAAGATAACCCAGGGTTAAAAATAAAAGAGTTAAATATAAGATGATAATAAAAAATAAAATAATACTGTATGAGGAAAATGGCAGAAGAAAATAGTGCAGTGTAAGGATACTATAAGAAATTAATAAATAATATATAAATTCAATTAAAGGAAATAATAATATTAAAGACCTATATCTAAGGTTATAAGAAAATAAACGGAAAAACCTTAAATAAATCAAATTGGATAATAAACCAAAGTTAAAAAGAATTATTTTTCTTATAATTTATAATAATTAAAAACTGCCTATATACTCAAAAGTAAATAGAGGCACCAATAAAAAATGATATAAAAATTATTGGTTACTATGAGTAACGATATAACAACATATTAATTAATTGTTAAAAACGATTGGAAACCGTTCGGTTGAGAAAAGTGATGTCACAAAAATTGAATTAAAACCATTTTAAAACTTTCGGAAACGGTGCAAAAATGGAATAAAAATTAACTCACAGTATCCACCTTATGTTCAAACTCCTTCAGATATCAAATATAACGTGCTTTACCCGATAAAAAAGTGAAATAACCAATTCCAAGATCTGGCCTAGCTGAACCGCACTTCGAGTTTTTAGCGAGATTGTATCTTAGGGACCTTCAACGAAATTACAAAACAACTAGAACTACAACACTAGAAACAGCTCCATTCAAGTAAAAACTTCGAGGAAAGAGGTAATATAAACGTTATTAATCCTTATTAACCAAGAAAACCTCATATCAAATTGTGGTGCAGTTACAATATTTCGTAAATGATTCCCTGTGTATAATAAAGAAATAATCTGCACTCTTGCGGACAAATCCGGAACTACATACTATGAAATAAACCAAAAATTCGAAATTTATTAATTTTTATCTTGTAAAGCGTAGTATATAATTATTCATTTCTGACCGTCTCATAACACAAAGAACTTACCCTTAACCCTGGGGAAATTAAAAAAAAAAAAAATGAATTATATGTTGAGCCATTCCACATCAAATCAACGCAGGGTATAAACCTGACCATCTCAGAATTTGCTGAAATTTGGTATGTAGGTAGTCCTCATGGAGATTAATAAAAATACAATTTTTTTTTTCAAATATCTCAAATGGTTTAGAAATTACGGCTATGTAAAGTTTTCAAAAAACGGCCAAAAACGCACGTCCGACATATTTTGAAATCACCACAGCTGCTCTCCTAATTGAGCTAGAGAGATGGCAGTGGTGTTATTTTACTCAGTTTTTCATGCAGTATTCAGTGATATACAGCACAACATACCTTTTCATAAAAAGTTTTTTTGTAAACACAAAATCAAAATTTTAAATTTAATTTTCTCAAAAAGTGCATTTTTGAAAATTTTTTTAAAATTCCTACAAATAGTTTAGACCTTTGGTAAGTGATTCTCGAAATTTCAAAGTGGGAGGCTAATGGGTTCATAGTTAAATAATAATTTAAAAAAAGAGCGTTTTATAAAACTGATAGTAGGCTAGATATTAAAACATATTTCATTACTATATTAAATTATTTATACACTTTACATTAAATCTTTAACACTTACATCTTTAGCAAAATTTTATGTAGAACTTGATGATAGAGCTTGTGAAGTTGTTGTGGCTTCTTCAGGTGTTATTACATAAATCCTTCCAGTAGGAGTTGTAGGATCAACTTTGCAAAGCACGTCTGTCAGTGATATCCACAATACGTCCGGCTTCCTTGGATATGAAAATGATGATGAAGGGCCAGCAGGATGTAGAAATGTCACTTTTAGTTCATCCTCTTCTTCATTCTTCTCCAACACATACGCCAGCCACCACTTTTGGTCATATACGGCCGTTATATAACCGCTTACTTCTGACATTTGTAGTTTTTCTGAGCATTTTTGGATGATCACTGTTCCTTCTGTTGTATCTTCAGAGAATATTTTTACACAAATCTTTGATACGCTTGAAGGAACAGGTATATAAGCATGATACTGTTGAGTTCCCTTAATAGTTACTGCTTGGCTGAAACGGTCATTCAGAAATGTTTCGGACTCAACATAACTCATCTTGTGTGGAGAAGGTGAAATTAATTCCAGATAAATTTTCAACTGCCCATTCATAAAGTTGGATAGGTGTAAAATTTGGTTGTCATATGGACGTTGCAGGCTTGCTCTTGCAGCAAGTCTCTTGACTGAGCCCCCAACCCCATCACATAGTCCTTTCCCATGTGCAGTTGCGGAAAAATGCCATTCAGCCTCTACACCAAAGTCTTGCTTGTGATAACATTGTTGTCATGAACTCGACAAGTTTTTTTTGGAATGTATACACAGAAACAGTGTTATGCTCTAAACAAGGTGAAATTACAACAAAACTTGAGTGTTTAATTTTATCATCTTCTCTGTAATAAATCACAAAAGGGTGTATTGTCACATGTTCGCTTGCCCAGTGATAACTTTGAGCTTTGTCCTGAACGACAATGTTATAGTTTTCAGAGAAATCTAAGTTTACTACAAACGCTGACTCTTTTAAATTTTCTTTTTTGTCATTAATGAATGAAGACTGCTGCTTTGCAATAAAATCATGTTTGATTAAGAGAGTCAGTTTGTCACAAAAAACATTTATAAAATCTTCATTAGATTTCTGTAAAGTTTCAAGGTTGCAACGATCAACAGACACCCACTGACGATAGGTGACATTTTCTATAAGATTTTCTTCAAAAGCCTCTTCAATGATTTTGCGAACTGGGGCAGCACCAGGGCATTCTCTACATTCACTCATATAGCAATTAATGTTTGGTGGATTACACAGCATTTTTGCCAAACAGTGTTTATATGTATTTAGTTGTCTATTTGTCAAAGCTCCTAATTTTGTATTTTCTATCATTAACTTTACGTTCTGGTGAATTGTGCATACACAAACTGCATGTGTGCCACTTTGGCCTGCCAATATGCAATGCTTTGGTCGAAGTTCGGCAAATTTTGAAAAACCTATTGTAATATCTGAGAATTTTTCCTTAAACAATGAGTAAGCCTCCTTAAGATTACACAAAATTAGTCGTTTTGACATTTTTGTTTTAATTCCATTCGAATCAACTACAGTCATACAGTCCTTAATACCGGGCATTATTCTGCTGATTTCATCATTTTCATAAAATGACTTAACAGTATCAACAATAGCTTTTGAAAGGGCCTTTCCAGGCTTTGGGTTAGGGCTTTCTAAAATACCCTTTTCTTTTAACATTTTTTTTGCCTGTCTCACCATATAATCTGGTGCATTAAATTCCCGCATTATTTTTCTAATACCCCATTTTTCTGGGAGACAGGTAAGTATCATTAACTTCTTAACTCTATTTGTTGAATTAGAAAAATTTTTCTTTAAGGTTTTGTAAAATTGACTCATCTAGATTCTCATCATCACTAGATGAATCTTCAGCTGCTAAAAAGATTTTATGCTTCAATGCAGAGTTAATCTTTTTTACTTTCTTTGTAGCATACTGCTTAGATTGAATTTTTTTAACGTTAATAGGAGACTCTTCTAGTTCCACAATAGAAGTATTCAATTGTTCAATTACAATTTTTGATTCTAAAGAAAAGGTTGGGTCTTCTGGCTCAGAACTGCATTCCTCGCTAATGTCAATTGAAGAACAATGCAGGCCAGAGGGACCAGGTTGATTTGTATTGTCTACCTTTAACTTTCCGATATCTTTTCTACAAAGATCACAAATTTTAGCTTCTTTAGGTATTTCAGGAAATAAACTAAACATCCATGATGTTACATTTCTCAGTCTCTTTTTATCCCTAATTGTGTGATTAATTGTGTGATAGAGGACAGATAGATAAGATTAAGAATTATATTGCATAGTACTAATTGGATGTTTTAAAATAAGGGTGTGTGACTGACCCACGTGTGTGGAGAGGAAGAGGGTAAGTTTGAAAGGATGCGCGCGCGCGTGCGCGCACACACACACACACACAACACTGAAACACAAGGAATTTGCTAGAAAAATATGTAACTGTACAGATGGTCAGATGGTGGGACAGGGTTTAGGGGGTGGGGAAGGGTCATTTATATTATAGCTTGTTGTGTGTAAGCAGGGTGGGGGAGAGGGGTGAAGGGTTTGTTTTAAAATAATTTCTGCCTATTCCGATCTGACGATGGGCTGTGAGGCTTGAAAGCGCTAATCGGGATAATTTTTATATAGTGGTGTGCAACTGTGATCATTCTGATTGTGATTAATTTTGTTTAATGGGTTAAAACATTGTAATCTAATAAATTTTAATTCGCTTTCCATTATCTTTAATTTATTGCTTTAAATACTTTTTTAAGTTTTATAAAAAGATCATCTCACAAAAATCATAGTTTTTAAATTATATTTTTCATTGTGTATTTCAAAGAGCTTCAATAAATATTTAATTTATCATGTAGTACTTACAACATAATCTTTTTTGAAACATCACCAAATAAATATTTTTAAAAACTTACTACAAATTTATTACTTTATAGATAAACACTCTAATATAACTTAGACAAAATACTTTAAAAACTGTTTGAAACCAAAAAAGATTTTTCACTTAAACACAGATATAATGTACTGACATCCTAATCATACCAACTGCAGACACAGACTAATGATAAATTGCACAGACAGAAGAGGGAATTGAGTGAGCCTGTCTCAAATTGTCTGTGAGAGCTTACTTGTCAGCACATGAAACACTCAAACAGTAGGCCTACCTACTATGAGTCACCTTTCATGTCACAACATGATGAATAATCTACAACAGACCACTGCTGATTGTTATTTTAGTGACTTTATCCTTTGCATCCTGACACAAAATGCATAAAGTAAATTATAAAAACTATTTCTCATTTAATTTTGAAAAACTTACTGAGTAAATAATAAGACTAAAATGACTAAATTGTGGACATAATTTGTCTTAAAGACAAGCCCCCCTTGGCACAGAATTATGGTAATAATCACCATTGTAATACATTATGTAAAGGTACATAGTATTAAAATTACGCATCAGTTTTATAAAACGCTCTTTTTTTAAATTATTATTTAACTATGAACCCATTAGCCTCCTACTTTGAAATTTCGAGAATCACTTACTAAAGGTTTAAACTATTTATAGGAATTTTTAAAAAATTTTCAAAAATGCACTTTTTGAGAAAATTAAATTTAAAATTTTGATTTTGTGTTTACAAAAAAACCTCTTATGAAAAAGTATGTTGTGCTGTATATCATTGAAAACGGCATGAAAAACTGAGTAAAATAAAAAAAATAATTTAAAAAATTAAAAAACATGACTGCCAAAAAAATAAATGAATAAATAAAAAATAAATTGATAAAAAACTAAATAAAAATAATATTTAGTAAAAATCACAAAATCTAAATAAAGTCGATTTAAAAAGCCAAAAACAAGGTATTGAAATTCAGCTCTGATCAGATTTAACGAAAATGTTATGAATGATTAAACGCATGGTAATTTTATTAGATTTAAATTACTTTTCGATGTTGAATATATATCAATGCATCATATGAAGACTACAATTATAAAAAATATTGCTGATAAAATTTTGCTCTTCAATTTTAATTTTCAATGCAGTCGGAGGCTGTTTCTAAATAGATTTGTTCTTTTCATTAAACAGCCCCCGACTGCATTGAAAATTAAAATTGAAGAGCAAAATTTTATCAGCAATATTTTTTATAATTGTAGTCTTCATATGATGCATTGATATATATTCAACATCGAAAAGTAATTTAAATCTAATAAAATTATCATGCGTTTAATCATTCATAACATTTTCGTTAAATCTGATCAGAGCTGAATTTCAATACCTTGTTTTTGGCTTTTTAAATCGAATTTATTTAGATTTTGTGATTTTTACTAAATATTATTTTTATTTAGTTTTTTATCAATTTATTTTTTATTTATTCATTTATTTTTTTGGCAGTCGTGTTTTTTAATTTTTTAAATTATTTTTTTTATTTTATTCCTTTTTGTGTTTAAAAAGAGTATAATGGGAATGTGCAGTGTGTGCATGTGTGCGTGCGTATGTGTGAAGTGCAAAAAAATTTCAATTTTTACATAGTTCTATTTAGAAACTTTATTATGTACATAGTATAATTAGCGTATGAACTTATAAACTTATAAATATAGTATAACTTTATTTTATATACTATTATATAACTAGTATAATACAAACATTTCGATAAATTGTTTTATAAATTATATAATTAACTAAATAATTTCATTTATTAGAAACGATAAAGAAAAAGCTTTGGTCTACAGATTTCTGAGTCGATTTAATTCCTCAAGTGAGTTTTTATCGTGCGGTTCATGCAACAATTTTCGTGGATCCAGACAACTTATTGCTAATCCCTCTAATGTCTTCACACGACTTAGTGCGACGTAGGCCTGACCCTTGGCAAAAATATTACTACTCAAATCAATGACTGCTTTGTCTAAAGTAGTGCCTTGGAGTTTATGTACTGTTACAGCCCAACACAATATTAATGGCAGCATACGTCGTTCTACTTTGCCCTGGCCTCGCAAAGCATCATATACAACAGTGGTGGGCTCTATCTTTACTCCAATACCAGCAGTATTTCCCCTAATTGATCTGTCATCAAATTCTACAAATACGGCTTGTGGAAGCTCACCAGATTGAAGCTGATCTCGACGTAGTGCAGGCCACTCAATTTTTCTAATGATGCCGATTGCTCCGTTGACCAGACCATGATTAACATTAATGTTTTTTCGCAACATTACCCTAGATCCGACTCCGATTACTAAAGAGTTTGGAATACCTCCAGTTTTGTTTAGATCCGTTGGTATGAAGTCTTTCTTTAACTTTTGTCCGTCATTCTTAGCTTCGACAGACACATCCACCGCTGCAATATCGTAAACTTTAGATGATGTTTTCAACTTTTCAGTCATCATAGCATTATATTCTTCTACCTGTTTAGTGGTTGGGAAAATTCGCAGACACTCGCCATCAGCAAATTCATCTGTCAAAGGAACTCTTCGACGATCTAAAATTTCTAGCTGCTGCATGGTGAGTTGGCCGACTCGTAAATTATTTAGAATGTCTATAAAAGTAGTGTCGTCAGCTTGCCGCATATTTTGAGGTAATTCACAGAAACTAAACAGTGTCCACAAATTAATTTCAGCTGATAAGTAATGAGGCTGCTTGAAGCAGTAGGTACCACCAACTGCTTTTGATACAGGTGGCAACTGCATTAGATCGCCAAACAAAATAATATTGATACCCCCGAAGAGAGCATCATTCATTTTAAGCTGTTGCAACCTTAAGTGAATATTTCTTAGGGTAGTATAGGGTACCATTGAGATTTCGTCAATGATTAGCCAATTAATATGCTTACACCTTAGCCGTTCCCTTTGAAGACGCTCACCAGTAAGAGGGCGAAGAGCTGTCACCTTGCCTTTTTCGATAGGAAGGGCAAAAGTAGAGTGCAAAGTGCTACCTCCAATCAATCTTGCAGCGACACCTGTGGGTGCTGCTACCGTAACAGCTCTGCTTGCAGGTAAATGAGAAAGACGACGAATCTGTTCTACAATAATTTTCAGAGTAAAGGTTTTGCCGGTGCCTGCTCCTCCAGTAACGAACACACGTAATGGCTCAGTATTATTTTCACTTGGAAGCAATCTGTCTGAAATCATTTTGAACAATTGGTGCTGCTGAAAATTCATTAAGTTTACTTCTGCGGCATATTGTTGATCCGTCATTTCATGTATTTCAGGTTCACCATCTTCGTTAGCTAAAGCAATTTCATCATTATGTTCTTCAATAAGGTTTTGTTCGAAAATTTCACGTATATTATTTTCGACCACGTCAGCATCAAAATTAACTTCATTAGCTAGGTTTTCTGATACAATTCTAGCTACAGCTTGCTGAATCTCTTCCTCCCACCTAGCCATTTCCTCCACTTTGTTTCCACCTTGCATTGGTCGTAACAAACTTTGTTTTGCTATGAACGCTTGTTTTGCACTGTTATACCCCTCCATCAATTCAGATTGAGAGCGGAAAGGAATGTGCGTGACTAAAAGAGAATAATAATATGCTTCCGGATCTGAGTTTGGTGTGTAATACCTAGTTCGTAAGACAGCTGGGCGCTTACGCTTTTTCATTTTTCCCTGATTATCAAGAAGAGTGATACATCTCTCAGAGGCATTTTCTTCTGAAGCCTGTTCGTAAGCATCAGCATCCTGATCATCTTCTGAGAATCTATTGTGCGTCACAGGCTCATACCAGACAGCGAATTCATGCAAACTTAATTCTTCGAGCGCGTGAGGCCTGGCAACGTAGCGGTCAAAAATATTTCTGTATGGCTCGTTTGCATTATCATCAATTCTCAACATCCGGTACCTTAACTCAGGAAAGCAAGTATTAACAAAGATCACTTTTCGTGAGGAATCCCACATTTTAAGGTGACACAGACGTACTGCGCACTCACATGCTGACACCTCTCTGTGCGTTAAAATAGCATTTTGAATTCCAAAAACTTGTTTCGCCATGCTGCCTCCCTTTTCTTGCACACGTCGAATAGCGTCGCAAATGTTACAGAATACCTTCCACTAGCTCCACCTGATGGACCAATAAACGAACAAAATAAATCCTTAGAACCGATCACTTGTATTCACTTCCGGTCAAAACTGGAAGTCAACTCACGGTGATATATAACCTATGACACTTCTGGTGAAGTAAGGAATCCATCGAGCCATCGAACATCAAAATCGGTAAAGCCGTTAAAAAGTTATAGTGGAACAAACATACATACATACCCTACCACTGAAAACATAACACTCCTTTTGGCAGTCGTGTAATAACACCACTCCCATCTCTCTAGCTCAATTAGGAGAGCAGCTGTGGTGATTTCAAAATATGTCGGACGTGCGTTTTTGGCCGTTTTTTGAAAACTTTACGTAGCCGTAATTTCTAAACCGTTTGAGATATTTGAAAAAAAATTTGTATTTTTATTAATCTCCATGAGGACTACCTACATACCAAATTTCATCAAATTGTGAGATGGTCAGGTAAAATTTTTAATTTTAGTGTGTTGATTTGATACGGAATGATCCTGTTGTTTAATGTCTAATCAAGGATAAAATTATAATATCATAAAAATATATTTTATGATAATTCAAATGTTTACCTAACTAAATCGATCCAATGTATTATTGACTGGAAAAGATCGATTATAATATTTGTATACTGGAAGAAGAGGAAATCAGTGTATTATACAAATAAATACTCTGAATATTTTATGTTAAATAATCAATCGTGTATTCTTTATTGTAGAGGGTAGTTGTTGTAGATTTTCAGTAAGCCAAGAAGAGGACTATCCGCCGGGGGAGTATTACCGAACCGTGGTGTTTGGTTAACCTAACATTTTGAGGTTGATGTCAAAATCAGCTGATCTTATGAACAGCGAATTTTAAAAATAAGAAATTGTATAATCTGGGTGTAACCAAATTGTTCTTACTCTCTCTTCTAACTAAGATTAAACAACTTCCTTAATCTCTACCAAATCACACACACTCGATTTCTGTTTCTTTTGGTAAACTTCAAATCCGATTGATTTGAACATTAGTAAATATAATTCATAAGTGACGATCGCGAAAAGGTACTTTGACTTTAGCTAATACCCGCGAGACGTTGCAGAATGACGTACTAACGTGGGGCTTAATTAGGAAAGCGTAACAAATAAAAAGAGACTTTCGAGATACCCGCGGACGTTACAAAATTGGTGCTTACAACAGTGGGGCGTAATTAAATAAGACGAGCACACAAAAGGTCACATCCAAAGACTCCTCGGAATGTACCTCAGAAGCGCGGACGTTGCAAAATGGCGCTCAACGTAAAAAGGCTGTAATTAGAAAAGAATTTTGAGATATTTAACAAATTAATATACCAAAAAACTTAATTATCGTCGGCAGTTATGAGAAAACAAGAAATGCCTAATACCAGAGGCAGATCGAAGAAGAGGGCAGAAGAAAAGGAGAAGGAAGAAGGTGGACAGGAATGAGAGATAGAAATAGTTACAGACAACGAAATGGAACAACCAATGGGTGATAAAGAAGAAACCGAAGTAATCACAAACACGGAAAAGGAAATAGTTGAAGAGGATGCCCAAGGGGACCAACCAGACAAAGCGGTAGCCAGAGAAGAACCCAATTGGCAAGACATGATGAAATTTATGGTTGAACAATTTAGAAAACAGGAGGAAAACTCAAAGCAAACCAAGGAGGAAAATAAAGAGAACTTTAGGAAACAGGAGGAAAAAAACAGACAAACCAATGAGTAAATAGATAGTATTCAAGAAAGTTTAGTCAAACAACTAAACGAAAAAATTGAGACCATGCATGGAAATATCAGAGGAACCATGAATGAACAAAACCATGAGTTGAGAGAAATAATTAACGGTCAAAGGGAAGAGATGAACACCAACTTTGAAGAAAATAATAAAAATATACAACAAATTCATGAGAAAATTGAAATGGTCAGTAATACACTCAGCCAAAGAGTAGATGAATATAAGGAAGAGGCAGGGAAGAAATTAATAGAAACCAATCAATGATTGGATAAAACTGAAGAAAAGATGGAACAAATCAAAACAGGAATAGATGCCCGAATGGACCGGGAGGAACAAAGTAATCAAGTTCGTATAATGGCCATACGCCAAGAAAACAATGACCAGTTAGATAGTATAAAAAGCAGTCTAAACTGTAAATTCACAGATTTTTACGAAACGGTAGAGAATGTAAAGAATCAGTTCCATAGCCAAGCAGAGAAATTAGATAATTTGCAACAAATACAAACAAACTAACAAGGGGATGTAGATAGAATAAGTTCTAGATCTACATGCAACAATCATCATGTTATCCAAGATAGTAGGGAAAGTGTAAACTTTCGGGATTATCGCAGAAACCCACTCGAATTTTTAGGGAGAGTAGACGAAATTTTGCATAGGTCAAAGGAGAACCGATGGAACATGATCAAAGGTATATTAGACGAATCTTTCAAAAACATTAACGATAATTGGTGGACTGTAATCAGGAACGAGGTGTGTGATTATGGGAGTTTCAAAACAATGTTCAAACTTAAGTACTGGTCGGAGTCGGTGCAAAACATTATTAGAGACGATATCTGTCATGGTAGGTGTGACCGCAATATAGGACAAACACCTACTGCTTACTTTTTGGGGAAGGTGTGTGGCAAAATATTTAGATCCAAAGATCCCTGAAGAGTGTTTGGTGACCAAGATTACGTATCACTTCGAGGAAAAGATTATAAGCGCACGATTAAGTGGACAAATAAAAACTATTGGAGGCATGGAAACGCTACTAGAGAATTATGAACAAGAATCTTATTACAGGAGGAGTAGATGGAGGTCAGGGAATACCGAGGAGCGGAAAAATGAACCACCTAGAGATAATCGACCTAGAGTAAATTATGTACGTGCCAATAACGATTATTTTAATAACAGGTATCGAGGAAGATGGCAAAATTATAACAATCGAAATTACAGAAATGATTCTTATCAGAGAGAAGAAGGTCCACAAAGAAGTAGGAGTGAAGAACAACCTAGATTCAGAGATAGTGATGAAGAAAGAAGACCAGTAAACAATATTCAACATATTGAAAATGTTGAACCAAATAATAATAATGATGGAAATCGGGGAAACGGGTACCAGCAGTGAGAAGATGTGACTGCCCGTCACTGCTAGAAACAACCGGGCACAGAATTTACCACAGACCTAATCATAATAATAAATTAAACAGATCAATAACAATTATCAGAAATCATTTTTAAAAAAATATACAGGCGGAGTTAATGGAAGAAAGAGCAATTAAAGAGTCATCACCAAACAATGATATAGTCTATATACAAATAAAATTAAATGGATTGTTAGCAGAGGCCATGATTGATACAGGAGCAAATATTTCAATTATTGATCAATTAGAACTGGACCGGATTACTGAACTAACTACTGAGAGAATACCTACTTTACCAATTAATAATTTAACAATTATTGGCGCCACCGGGAAGCAAAATAAAACAATCAGAAAACAAGTGTCTTTGAATGTTACTACTAGTGGAATAGGAATACCTATGGGATTTTTAGTAGCTAAAGGGCTACCTTTTAGGGTGTTAATAGGGTGTGATATGCTACGGCGACACACTGCAATTAAAAATCTGGCCAGGGGTATAGTAACCTTGAGCACAGAAAAAGGTGAGTTAGCGGCTGAGATAATTGGTAGCCAAAGTGCCCCTCAGTGTCCGAGCTCATTTTTTATTAGGGAGGATAATAGATTAACCCTAGGTAAAAATACAGAAGTAACAGAATCAAAGATTTGGCAAGAGAAGATAGAAGAGATAATCGAGTTTCAAAATAGGCAGGCCCAGGAAATAATTAATGTAGAACAAAAACAACAGCTTATAAAAATTTATAATAAATATAAATCAGTATTCTCAGAGTCACCAGGAAAAGCAAAAAACATCCTGTGCGAACTAAAGTTCAAAGAAAATGTAAATTTTAATAAACGGTCATACCCCATTGCTCAAGCTTTGAAAGAGGCAGCAAGAAAAGAAATTCAAAGAATGATATTGGAAGATACAATTGAAAGAAGTAGTTCTCCGTATACTAGCCCATTGGTAGCTATACCGAAGAAAGATGGTCAAGTAAGACTATGCCTTGATGCTCGGGAGTTGAATAAAATGCTCATTAACGATCGCACGTCTCCAGGTGAGATTGAAGAAATAATGAAAAAATTCTATGGATGTAAGTACATGAGTACTTGGGATGCAGTCTGTGGATATTGGCAAATAGAGTTGCACCCTAACAGCAGACAATATGTTGCTTTCATATTCGAAGGACGAAATTATCGTTTTAAACGTTTGCCTTTCGGATTGGTAAATTCTGTGGCCGTGTTCATCCAATGCATGGATCAAATTTTGGGTAAGGAAGTTTTAGATTTTACTACAATATATGTTGATGACATATTAATTACATCTTGTACATGGGAGGAATATTGTAATAGAGTGGAAACAGTGTTAAATAAACTGTTACAATATAATATAACTTTGAAACTGGATAAATCTAAATTTATCACACATGAATTACCATTTTTAGGATTCATTCTGTCCGCTACTGGAATTAAACCATCTCCTGAGAAGGTAAAGGCTATCCAAGATTTTCCTAAACCAAAAAACTTGAAACAATTACAATCCTTTTTGGGGATATGCAACTATTATAGGAAATTTCAACAGAATTATTCAGAAGTAACCAGCCAAATTCCAATATTTACTTTCGAAGAAAAACAAGTGGAAATGGGAAGAAAGTGAAGATAATAATTTTAAGATAATAAAAAATAAATTTCTGGACAGCATCATGTTACACCACCCAAATTTTAATAAACGTTTTTTCATAAATTGTGATGCTAGCAACATTAGCCTTGGAAGTGAGCTATATCAGGAAGATGAGGAAGGAAATCATGGGGTCATCAGTTTTGCAAGCAGAGTACTGAGTAGTTGTGAGAGGAATTATACAGTAACTGAAAAAGAACTGCTGAGTGTTGTGTTCTCATGTATAAAATTTCGAACATGGGATACCCAGTAACCATAAGAACCGATCATAGATCAATTTCATTTTTAAAAAATTGTAAACTTAACCACGGCAGACTCACCAGATGGGTATTAATACTTCAAGAGTATAATTTAGACTGGGAATATATCCCGGGTAAGAAGAATGTAATAGCAGACCGATTGTCACGGATTAACCTAGAAAAAGGAACTTGTGAAATAGAACCAGAGAGTATTGGAAAGATATATTACATTATCAAAATGAAAAAGGAGTTACAAGATATAATTAATAAAATAAAAACAGATCAACAAATGGACACTAAATTAACAAAAATTAAGGACCGGATATTACAAAGTGATCCTATAATAACAAAATTTTTCTGTGTTTATGAAGAAATCCTTTTTATCCGTCCAACCATTAAGGATCATGTGTGGAAAATGTATGTGCCAGAAGCAACAGAAGTAGCCCTAATAAAGGACCTACCATGAAAGATATGGTCACATGGGACCACTCAAAGTTATTAAAGCTTTATCTGAACACTGTTATGTAAAAGCCATAAATAAGAGAGTAAGATTAATAGTAAAAAACTGCAACATATGCCAGCTAGTAAAAATAAATAACGAGAAGAGAACAGGAGCCATGATTACAATAAAATCTAACAGTAAACTTGAAAAGACATTCTTAGATATATGTGGACCTTTTCCCAGAAGTGGAGGGAGACATAAATTTAAATATATAATTATTATATTTGATCATTATACCAAATATAGAAAACTCTACGCTATTAGTAGAGCCACTACGAAGAAAATTTTAGAAGTAATCATTCAAAAATACTTACCTGCAGCGGGAAAACCGGAAACCATAATAACTGATCATGGAACGCAATTTCGAGGTAAAAGGTGGAAAGAAGAATTGAGGAAATGGCAAATAAGGACATACAAAACATCAGTATACCACCCTAGTAGTTATCCTGCCGAACGCGTATTAAGGGAAGTTGGTAGAATTCTACGTACATACTGTCACCAAGAACATAAAAAATGGAGCCAGTACATTGAACCAGCAGAGACTTTCCTTAATTGGTCATACCATGACACTATCGGAACCAGCCCTTATCAGGTAATGTTTGATAAACCACCACCAAGAGAAATCACATCGTTAATAAATTTTCCTCCAGGAGAGAGAGTGGAGTTCAATAAAGTCGAAATGCACAACAGATTGTTGCATAAAGTGGAACTTCAACAAAAAAGGGATCAAGATAAAAGGAAAAGGTTAGATACATACCAAATGGGAGATAAGGTATTAATAAAAAATAGACAACTACCCAGTTCTATAGAGGGTATTGCGAGGAAGTTACTTTTACTTTATACTGGACCTTACATCATAACCCAGGTGAAGGGGAATAATACATATGAAATCAAAGCAATTAACAATAACCGAATAAAAGAGTATACAACCAGTCTGAAATGAAACGATATCACGAAGAATAAAACCAGATATGAAAATTGAAGCAATCAACAATTTATTTTGTAAACAAGTAAAACGAAAATAATTTTGTTCTAGTGGGGGGGCTTTATGTAACGTTACATAACCCAGTCCCAAAAATGGACAGAAATAGGTAAATAAGGTCAGAAATGGGTATAATATACCTAGCTCTAAATTACTTTATATCACCAAACATTATAAACTATATTTAATTGATATAAAGTGTAACAAGTGAGTTATAGTGTACCCAGTGAGTAAATAAGTGACTTTGAAGGAAGCATCTTACAGACTTGTGCTGTAGATGTAGAAACAATTGATTATAATAGTAGACTGTGTTGCTACTAACCAGTTATGTATTTTGTTTAATTATTGTATGATTTGTATTGTGTAGGCAACTAAAATTTAGTACCTAGGTTTAATTTTATATTTAATAGAATAATTATGTTTGAATATAAGATAACCCAGGGTTAAAAATAAAAGAGTTAATAGAGTATAAAATAAAAGAGTATCCACCTTATGTTCAAACTCCTTCAGATATCAAATATAACGTGCTTTACCCAATAAAAAAGTGAAATAACCAATTCCAAGATCTGGCCTAGCTGAACCGCACTTCGAGTTTTTAGCGAGATTGTATCTTAGGGACCTTCAACGAAATTACAAAACAACTAGAACTACAACACTAGAAACAGCTCCATTCAAGTAAAAACTTCGAGGAAAGAGGTAATATAAACGTTATTAATCCTTATTAACCAAGAAAACCTCATATCAAATTGTGGTGCAGTTACAATATTTTGTAAATGATTCCCTGTGTATAATAAAGAAATAATCTGCACTCTTGCGGACAAATCCGGAACTACATACTATGAAATAAACCAAAAATTCGAAATTTATTAATTTTTATCTTGTAAAGCATAGTATATAATTATTCATTTCTGACCGTCTCATAACACAAAGAACTTACCCTTAACCCTGGGGAAATAAAAAAAAATAAAAATGAATTATATGTTGTTTAATGTCTAATCAAGGATAAAATTATAAAATCATAAAAATATATATTATGATAATTCAAATGTTTACCTAACTAAATCGATCCAATGTATTATTGACTGGAAAAGATCGATTATAATATTTGTGTACTGGAAGAAGAGGAAATCAGTGTATTATACAAATAAATACTCTGAATATTTTATGTTAAATAATTAATCGTGTATTCTTTATTGTAGAGGGTAGTTGTTGTAGATTTTCAGTAAGCCAAGAAGAGGACTATCCACCGGGGAGTATTACCGAACCGTGGTGTTTGGTTAACCTAACATTTTGAGGTTGGTGTCAAAATCAGCTGATCTTATGAACAGCGAATTTTAAAAATAAGAAATTGTATAATCTGGGTGTAACCAAATTGTTCTTACTCTCTCTTCTAACTAAGATTAAACAACTTCCTTAATCTCTACCAAATCACACACACTCGATTTCTGTTTCTTTTGGTAAACTTCAAATCCGATTGATTTGAACATTAGTAAATATAATTCATAAGTGACGATCGCAAAAAGGTACTTTGACTTTAGCTAATACCCGCGAGACGTTGCAGAATGACGTACTAACGTGGGGCTTAATTAGGAAAGCATAACAAATAAAAAGAGACTTTCGAGATACCCGCGGACGTTACAAAATTGGTGCTTACAACAGTGGGGCGTAATTAAATAAGACGAGCACACAAAAGGTCACATCCAAAGACTCCTCGGAATGTACCTCAGAAGCGCGGACGTTGCAATAGGTAGTAACTTCAGAAATATTCAAAGTAGGTGATACTCTGATGATATACATAACACGATTTATCAGTACATGTCTGATGAAATGTTAGTTAGTGTGAATTAGTATTTAAACTGTGTAGAAAATGTGATTATTAGTAACACAGTTTCGGTATGTATATATTGCTACTTGGTAATATCCTGCTTAATACGCGGTTTCCACGAGGTTCCTTGACGAGTGTCTTAACGGAGTTTTACTGTATTGCTTGAAGTATTACGAGTTAATTAATAATTGGAATATTTCAATTTGTCCCACTCACCTTTATTGCTAATTTACCAGGGTGTCGTCTGATGTACTTTGGCAGAGAAAAAACAACAGGTGGTGCAATGACAAACACATATTTATATGCCTAATTAACACATTTTATTGTTATCTTATTTTATTGTCAAACGATATCAAAACTCCCACATCAACAATTTCTTTTACATTACATCGCTAATAACTGCTGGATAATAACTTTAATTTATGTATTGCTCATTGTCTTCAAAAAACTATTATTTATTTTACATTCATTCAAATATTTGACTTTACGTTACTTCTTCTCAGAAAGCACTGTTATTTATCTATTATACATGAAATAAAAACTTGAGTTACTTATTGCTAATCATCTTAAATTATGATCATAATAATAATAATAATAATAATAATAATAAAACAACCCAGATTGCTCACTCTCTCCCTCTCATACGATTTAAATACCCATTTATTTTTATTTAGAGCTCTGTAAAAGGTAATTATTGATATTATGAACTGGGTAGTCGGTTACTTAACTCACGGCATCCTTCCGGACACGTGCAGCCCTGCGTACATGTCCGAATGTTCAGTTAATTCACAACATTGTCAATTTTGCTTTCTTCACTACACTTACTTGATTTTGAGATACCGTGTCACTGTTTATGTCTGTTTGTCACTTCCTATACATTTTCTTTAAATTCTGAAAAAGTTTTCGACTCGCAGAGTCTTGATACGCACCTGGTTAGGCAGAACTGTATCGATGACTGGCGTGATTACCTAAAGGCTGGCGAGCATTTCCGTTTGCACCGCCTACATGATGTCGGCGGGAATACAATGATGTCCAAACAGCTCATTGGTTCTTTTCGATCGTCGACGCTGTTCTATGGTAATACAATAGGCCGTGGCTCACCATTTCCGTCGTCTTCACTAACATGTGGTGAAAGAAATTTTATAAACTAGACACCTTGTCGGCATCCCTTACGCGCGCGTGCTCATGTCGTGCATGTGAGTGCGTAACACAAAGCTTGATTTCTCAGAATCTTATTGCGTTGTATCGCCACACCTCGCTCTCAAGGCTATATCATTGCGTTCTTTGTCAGACTGAAACTGTTTTATGTATGGGAGTTACAATTGACCATGAAATAAATTTAATAAAACAAAATACCCCATTCCGTCCCATTACAATACCTCCCCCAATGAGAGATCTTCTGCTGGAACAGACGAACTCTCATTGCTAAACCCCTAAGAGGATCGGTGAGGATATGGTGCCAACAACCCCCCATTATTTCTTAACGCATCATGGGTAAACTACCCCCCTAGCTCGGCGACCATGGCTGCATCCGTACGAGATTACTGGACTTCTCTGTTCGAGATCCCAACACCATAAACTCGGACAGATACGCACCATCATACACCCAACCGTCTAACATTCCGCCCAAAATATCAAAACCCTGGCCTTATACCATACCAGGTCCTCAACCGATATGTTCCCCCTTTCATGCATACTGGGTCGCTTTTAGCAATTACAGGGTGCGTACACATTTTCGTTATTAATTAAACACAAACTCCCTACTTCTTGACATCAACTCTCAAAAATAATTTCCCAAATCAATTACATAAGATGGTTTACTTGAATTAGTGAAGTTAATCATAAAAAAGTTTTTTTTTTCTTTAAAAACATTCCCAAATTCTCCAAATGCATCTAATTTAATAAATAAATAAACAATGTAATAGCATGACTATATAGTAATATAGTAACCCACATGATAATAAACAAATTTATTACATTGAACTTATAATAAACAACCTATGACTACCTTAACTTCGAAAATAGCTACACTTGATTACAAAGATAACATAAGATACACATCATGAACCAGCTGACACCTTCCCTACTTATAATGAACATTACAATTTACAATGACGTACTTTAATGCAAAAATTTTTTTTTTTTTTGCAAAAATAATTTTAATAAAATATAATAACTTTTATTAAACCACTCTTTGGACAATCAAAGGAAATTATCAAAGATAATATAACCTGAATTTATATGAATTATTAAAAGAATATAGGAATTGGTCATATGGACCATGATACAATCCATCAGCTGATCTTTCTAGGTCGGGTGAATGACCTTGCTCTGAATATCTTTCAAACAATTCTACTGTGTAAAAGACATAACTTATGCTGACAATCCTTACCCTCTAACATGATAAAATAATAACACAATAAAACATAATAAACACAATATGATAAACATCTACTGTACCCATTTCTCAAATCAAAATAAAATTATTTAATTAGCTCAGTAGCGAGTCACCATCATTAAGTTACAATTTTTTTTTTTTTTTTATTACTCCCCTGAGTAACACCCCTGCCACACATACTATGACCCCCCTGGACTGTGGCGTCCAGTTGCGTCCACAAGGACTGAAGTTTTGGAGGAATTTTGTCATCTCCTTGTCCTTGCTTCTGCGTTACATTTTTCAAAATGCTAGATATCATCATATCCAAAAGTTACATATTTATACACCCTTAATGCGGGTCTATCACCTGGTTAACTGTTCCCTCACGAACAGAGTGATGGCCGCTGTTCCATAGTTCCGGGGATTTCCCCTAAGTCACCGCCCATTAATTTCAAATCTATACCAATTTCAAGGGCAACCAACTATGGTCAGTTTTACAATTGCTGCCCACAGCTGGCTGTCGTCCAAAACCACGATTAGTGCTGGTAAGGCAGTAATCGCCCGAAAAGGGGGGGAAATCAACTTTCATTTCATGCATGTTCTCTTCATCTGATAATACACTGCACGGCAACAAATCAACATATAATATGAAATTATATAACAAATTGTGCAGTGTATATTACGCCAGTTTGGCCTCCGATGATGGTAACATACTTTGATGCTACCACCAACACTCATCGCTATCTGCAGTAGCACATGCCACCACTGCAATAGCATAACTAATAGCTAAACTTAAACCCTTCTACTGCTGCAGTCTCTACTTTCCATGATTATTTCACTTCGATTAACACCACACAACCCCCCAAAATTATCCATATATCTTGTATGATAACATAACATAATATAATAAACAAATAGACATTAACCTTGAACATTAGCATTGCTACATTCACATTAAACAAACAATTCACTTTTAAATAATTTATATAGAAAATTATAAACACTAGTGGTCGCCCAGTGGTCGAAATTCAACCGTAATTCAGTAAATTTTTAAGTTTGAACGTTATTGAGGTTCTTTTGTCAAAGAGTATACCTCTATAATCATTGCATATAATTTTTTTGAATTTTGTTCTATTACGTCAGCTGCGAGCGTGTACAAATACGTCATTAGCGTGTGTTGTTTGCCTTAATTCCCTGCAATACCTATGAAATTTAAAATTTAATGTTAGTAACAGTTGAAAAAAAAAACACAATTACAGCTTGTATTCGTATTTATTTTTTGATATAATTCATTGTCAGTTTTAATTTTTTCATGTTATTGAATCAAATAAACGCTAATAAAAATGAGACTTGACATTCATAGAAGTATAAGATACATTGTTTTCAATTCCAGTGGATTACATTTCATTTTTGGTAAGGTACAAAATTCGAAAACAGTTTGAAGATTATCTGCTACAAAGCTTATATAATTTTATAATTTTTTTTTCTATGCATTAATTTTCGAGTTATTTGAAAAATATGAAAGATAGGAAAAATGAGTTTTAGCTTGGCTAAGCCATATTTAAAAAGCAATAACGTGTTTTTTGACATTTCCTTGGGTTTTTTTTATTGCCATACTGACCAGGTTTCGCCAAGGCTACACAGTTATTTTGTCTATCTTTTTCGAATTATATAAAATTTAAATAAAAAATTAATACAAAATAAAAAATGAAATAAAAAATACGTGCCTCGTATTTTTTCATATATTTTTCATTAAATCAAAAAAACCGGGCGGTTAAAAAAATAAATGTTGTCCATTGAACTTAAAATAGTTTGAAAGTGAATTTAATGACTAAAAGTGAACTTTTGTGTAAACGATGTTTTTTGTAAAAACTCTTTCATCATTTGCTAAATGCCCTTGGCCATTATATTCGGAAATATAAAATCTCAAACCATCAAATGATCGAACTCTACTTGCTGCGACGTACAATTGACCATGTGTAAAAACTGGCTGCCTCAATAAAATTTCATTTTTTCGAATGTTTGTCCTTGAGACTTATTTATTGTCATCGCAAATGCAGGTATAATTGGAAATTGAGTTCTTTGAAAGTTAAATGGTAAAACAGTACCGGAATATGTTAAATTTATACGTGGAATCAAAATTCTCTTATTGGGTGCGGTTCCAGTTAAAACTTCGCAATCAATAGCATTACGATGCATACACTTGATGCGCATTCTTGTTCCATTGACTAATGCTTCCTTTGTATTTAAGTTTCTGATCAGTAAAACGATGCAATTAACTTTCAGTACTAACTTATGTGGTGGCAAACCACTAATAGTCAAAGAATTCAAAAACTCTACTGGATAGTTATTGATTTCATTGTCATCATCACAAATTATTTTATCGTAGCTATGATATGTTTTCTGTTCACCTGGTATTCGATTAAGTATATCAGTATTAATAAAAGTACAATCATCATTTTTAAGTGCTAAAATAACTGACTTCAATATGTTATCTGAGAGTATGTTTTCGGAAATATTTCCATACACCTCATTAATAATATTATTTTCATCTCCTATTAATTGCTGAGGTATTTCAATAATATTTTCACCAAACTGAGGGAATTGTGGGGCTTCATCATTACCAATTTTTTCAAGAATTCGACAAATTCTATTTCACTTGGTAAGGCTCTCATATTTTGAGTAAACGTTACTTTATGAAAATAAACAAATTTATGCCAACTCGTGACACAATTTTCAATTAACGTTGCACGTGATCCATGTGGGACAACTGGTAAGATTTGCCGAAAATCACTGCACAGAAGTATCGTTTTCCCTCCAAATGGTTTATTTTATCATTTTCATCGCATAGATCCTGCAATAATCTATCTATGATTTTCAACACTTGCAGTGGGCACATAGAAATTTCATCAATAATTATCAATGATGATGAATTTATGTAACGTCCATAGCTAATATTTGCGGTAATATTCACTACAGAATTTTCCAAAATGGGTATAGGCAATTTAAACACATTGTGTAAAGTTCTACCTCCAAGTAATAGAGTTGAAGCTATGCCACTGAACGCTGTTGCAATGCAACTAAGATTAAGCGAATTTAATTTGTGAATGATTGCTGTTTGTGTGAATGTTTTTCCACAACCTGCATGAGCGGTTACACAAAAAACATTAGATCCAGTATCATGGTGCAAAACTTCACGAATCACACGATCAATTAGATTACGCTGTTCAATATTTGCAGTTTCATAATGCTCACAAAACAGAAACTCTTGTTCTATTGGATCAATAGCATTTGCTTCGTCTGTTCTCTGCGAATACGTGGGAACTGGTAAACCAAGTTCTTGACATGACAAATTATGAACATTCAAAATATCTTCAATTTCTAATAGAGCTGTGTTAAAGGATACTTCTTCATTGTAATATCTCAAAAAATCTTCACTAAGATATACTTTAAATTCATTCCATAACGCCAATGCATTGGCTGGTACATTTAATGCCCAAATGTAACCAAATAAATTTCGCATTTGTTTTGGTGAATGTAATTCTTTTGCTTCATTTAAACATTTGTGCCATTCATTATCATTTGAAGCAATGCCACGAGCATGGCACGCTTCAACAAAAGAAGTGTGTATAATTCCATTGTATGTTCTAACATCCTCAAATGATTTTGGACCACAGACATGTAATAAAAGCAATCGTAAATGGAAAAGTCCGATGTCTTTTGGTGATACTACATATATGCGTGTAATGATTTTATCACCTCCACGCCTTCTCTTCTTCCATTTTTTTCAGGAATCTTCCCACACATAATGAAAGGAATTTCAATATACTTATATTCATGCGCTGATGGATCTGATCGATTCAATTCAAAAAATGCTAATAATTTTGTTTGTCTTGCATTTTCAATTGCTTGATGTTCTTGCCCTTCTCGAAAGTAAACATTCTGTCTACGCGGTAAATGAATGTCAAGTCTAACGATGACATGTGATTGAAAATGCATTGGTAATTCATAGATGCGCCATACAGCTTCAGTTGATCCGACATAACGGCCATTTAAAAAATTTTTAACTTCATCAATTTGTATTTCTTGACCTGGTTCATTTCTCTCTGAACCTAATTCAACAGATGCACTGTCATAGCCTTTATACATATATTTATAAATGTATTTAACACTTTTAACTGTAGTGCATACTTCAACATTTATATGGCAATTAAATTTGGCAAGTAAGTACGGATTGTATGGTACAACATAACGATTGTCGAGGCAACTACCGCGAACTTCAGCATTAATACCATTATCACGCCTTCTGTTTAATGGATATCCATTTAATGATTCACATGTAAATTCATTAAATCGTTTTGGATAATCTTTTGTGCATTTTCCATCTCTCATACATACAGAATTTGGATTAAGTACACCGCATGGACCATGCATCATATGTTTTACAACATATTCATGTAATGTAGGATGTGTTTGAATGTTAGGAATCTCCGCAGATACAACTTTATCAATATCGGTAGCGTTAACAATTTTATCTTGCTCATTTAAAGAGAGTAAAATGTGAGCAGGAGGCAATCCTCTCTTTTGAAACTCAATTGTATAATGAGTGCTTCAACTTTACCGAAGATTCTTTTTAGTGTAAGGCCCTCAATTAATGCTTTCAGTTTGGACTTGAATACACGCACAACAGTATCAGGTTGAAAATTAGCTGACTCACCTACACCAATATTGCTAACTATTTCAGGCCAACTTGGACTGCAAGTCATTGTAATAAACAAAAAAGGCTTTCCGAAATGTTGTACAATTGACATTGCATCTAAATAATTCTGATACATATTTCTTGGAGATCCATTGAATGAAGATGGTAAAATTACTCTACGGCCAACATTATTGGCATTGGGGTTCAATTCTAAATAATCTGTTAAATTGTTGTAAACTGCAGACCTAAGACTTGTGTGATTTTGTTGAATGAAATGTAACCTTGTGCCCTCTATTCTCACATACATATCAACTATCCCCTGCAGAAATAATTTTTGTCAATGGTGCAACATGCTAAAATCTTCTCTAATTACAAGTCGATAGGCTCCATACTGAAGCATGGTTAATTTATTTCTGGGCGCTCTTGAATTAGATGTAGTTGGTACATTATGAGAAATATTGATATGCCACCCAGTATCACCATTTAAAAAAAAAAAATAATTTATAAAATTAAAAAACACGACTGCCAAAAAAATAAATGAATAAATAAAAAATAAATTGATGAAAACACTAAATAAAAAAAAACTAAATAAAAATAATATTTAGTAAAAATCACAAAATCTAAATAAAGTCGATTTAAAAAGCCAAAAACAAGGTATTGAAATTCAGTTCTGATCAGATTTAACGAAAATGTTATGAATGATTAAACGCATAGTAATTTTATTAGATTTAAATTACTTTTCGATGTTGAATATATATCAATGCATCATATGAAGACTACAATTATAAAAAATATTGCTGATAAAATTTTGCTCTTCAATTTTAATTTTCAATGCAGTCGGGGGCTGTTTAATGAAAAGAACAAATATATTTAGAAACAGCCCCCGACTGCATTGAAAATTTAAATTGAAGAGAAAAATTTTATCAGCAATATTTTTTATAATTGTAGTCTTCATATGATGCATTGATATATATTCAACATCGAAAAGTAATTTAAATCTAATAAAATTACTATGCGTTTAATCATTCATAACATTTTCGTTAAATCTGATCAGAACTGAATTTCAATACCTTGTTTTTGGCTTTTTAAATCGACTTTATTTAGATTTTGTGATTTTTACTAAATATTATTTTTATTTAGTTTTTTTTAATTTAGTGTTTTCATCAATTTATTTTTTATTTATTCATTTATTTTTTTGGCAGTCGTGTTTTTTAATTTTATAAATTAATTTTTTTATTTTATTACTTTTTGTGTTTAAAAAGAGTATAATGGGAATGTGCAGTGCGTGCGTGCGTATGTGTGAAGTGCAAAAAAAATTTCAATTTTACATAGTTTTATTAAGAAACTTTATTTATTATGTACATAGTATAATTAGCGTATGAACTTATAAACTTATAAATCTAGTATAACTTTATTTTATATACTATTATATAACTAGTATAATACAAACATTTCGATTAATTGTTTTATAAATTATGTAATTAACTAAATAATTTCATTTATTAGAAATGATAAAGAAAAAGCTTTGGTCTACAGATTTCTGAGTCGATTTAATTCCTCAAGTGAGTTTTTATCATGCGGTTCATGCAACAATTTTCGTGGATCCAGACAACTTATTGCTAATCCCTCTAATGTTTTCACACGACTTAGTGCGACGTAGGCCTGACCCTTGGCAAAAATATTACTACTCAAATCAATGACTGCTTTGTCTAAAGTAGTGCCTTGGAGTTTATGTACTGTTACAGCCCAACACAATATTAATGGCAGCATACGTCGTTCTATTTTGCCCTGGCCTCGCAAAGCATCATATTCAACAGTGGTGGGCTCTATCTTTACTCCAATACCAGCAGTATTTCCTCTAATTGATCTGTCATCAAATTCTACAAATACGGCTTGTGGAAGCTCACCAGGTTGAAGCTGATCTCGACGTAGTGCAGGCCACTCAATTTTTCTAATGATGCCGATTGCTCCGTTGACCAGACCATGATTAACATTAATGTTTTTTCGCAACATTACCCTAGTTCCGACTCCGATTACTAAAGAGTTTGGAATACCTCCAGTTTTGTTTGGATCCGTTAGTATGAAGTCTTTCTTTAACTTTTGTCCGTAATTCTTAGCTTCGACAGACACATCCACCGCTGCAATATCGTAAACTTTAGATGATGTTTTCAACTTTTCAGTCATCATAGCATTATATTCTTCTACCTGTTAAGTAGTTGGGAAAATACGCAGACACTCGCCATCAGCAAACTCATCTGTCAAACGAACTCTTCGACGATCTAAAATTTCTAGCAGCTGCATGGTGAGTTGGCCGACTCGTAAATTATTTAGAATGTCTATAAAAGTAGTGTCGTTAGCTTGCCGCATATTTTGAGGTAATTCACAGAAACTAAACAGTGTCCACAAATTAATTTCAGCTGATAAGTAATGAGGCTGCTTGAAGCAGTAGGTACCACTAACTGCTTTTGATACAGGTGGCAACTGCATTAGATCGCCAAGCAAAATAATATTGATACCCCCGAAGAGAGCATCATTCATTTTAAGCTGTTGCAACCTTAAGTGAATATTTCTTAGGGTAGTATAGGGTACCATTGAGATTTCGTCAATGATTAGCCAATTAATACGCTTCCACCTTAGCCGTTCCCTTTGAAGATGCTCATCAGTAAGAGGGCGAAGAGCTGTCACCTTGCCTTTTTCGATAGGAAGGGTAAAAGTAGAGTGCAAAGTGCTACCTCCAATCAATCTTGCAGCGACACCTGTGGGTGCTGCTACCGTAACAGCTCTGCTTGCAGGTAAATGAAAAAGACGACGAATCTGTTCTACAATAATTTTCAGAGTAAAGGTTTTGCCGGTGCCTGCTCCTCCAGCAACGAACACACGTAATGGCTCAGTATTATTTTCACTTGGAAGCAATCTGTCTGAAATCATTTTGAACAATTGGCGCTGCTGAAAATTCATTAAGTTTACTGCTGCGGCATATTGTTGATCCGTCATTTCATGTATTTCAGGTTCACCATATTTCGCAGAGAGAAATATATATAGCAAACCTATATATATATATATATATATATATATTGTAAGAGACCTCTGTATGCCGGTCGTTACAAAAGATAATAAGTTGATAGAAAATTTTATAAAAATAGAATTTTCAAATAGTAAAAGATTTTGTTTATGTTTATTAAGAGGTGTGTATAAGAAATAAATCTGTTTTAAAAGGTTCTTGTAAAAATTTTAATAACAGGCAGGTATTTATTGACCGCCGATGCACTTCTAGAAGATTTGAACCAAATCTGGAGTTAAATAGTTTAACTCCAGTTAGCAGTCGATTGGTGACTTTTCTGGCTGGTCCAATATCTCGTTCAAATAAAATATTTTCTTCTTAGTTAAGTCCTTCAGCCTTAATAAATACTCTTAAATTAAATTAACCTGTGAAATAAGTAACAGATAAGAAATAATGGAAATATATAGATTTATTGACAATTTAAATAAATAATCGATTTTTTATCGATGGAGAGCAATTATCGACTCTGTCTCGGGAATTATCGATTGTGTCATACAGAACAAAATTTATGATATTTAATATATTAAAAGACAGGTTCTTTTAGCGATTAAAATTAATAGTCAGAGAAGGGTGACGAGAAAGTATAACATTAACAATTAACACAAATACAATAATTATTATTCAATAGAATTTAAATAATTCCAATATGTAATGTGTATGAATGTTGTCGAACCATACGCAGACGATGACGTCACTGCGGGATCGTGAAGGCTGGCTCTGCAGAATTAAAAGATGGCCGCTACTAGTCCTGGCGTAGTTACTGCAAAATCGACATGGCCGAAAATCACGACAAAATTACCTTCGTGAATGTCTGAAATCTTCCCGCACTGGTGTAATATGTCTGTTAAGTTATTTGGTGTATTCTGACGAAGTGTTCTGTGTAAACTTGTGTTGGTTAGTTTATTTTGTATGTGTTCACTTCTGTGGGTTAAAGTTTTCAAGATATGGTTAGGATTTGTAGAGTGAATTAGTTTAAATATATTGTTTTACTGTTTTATTTCACTTGTACTATGATGTTAGGTGTTTGTTTTCACTATTGTCGTGAACGTTTTGGGTAGATTTAGTTTAAAAAAGTGTCTAATGTCTAACTCTCGGTTCACTGATTTTAATGGCTAACTGCTAGTACCATTTTCGATTCGGTTATAAAGGAACGTTTTGTCACACAACTCTTCAGCTTGATATTCAACAAAAGACTAATTAACTTGGTCATAAATCTGGCCCAGTTAATCTTTGAAAAAGTATTGTTAACATATTTCGATTACCTGTACACATGATAAAATATTACATTATATATGGAATTTATCTATTTTATTCATCACTTTTATGAATTATGAACCTTATTATTGGTTTAATCATCTCATTCCCTTTAAATTGATGTATTATAGTCCATATCTGTAGACATTTTGTGGAAATTAACAAATTTTGTTCACTTTTTGGAAATATAGGCTCAAAATTGGATTTCCGTCTTTATACAAAATTCCTCCATTTTAGGTATCAGTAATACTATTATAATAAATTTTAATTAGTCATATTCCTCTTCCTTTCCTTAAATACATATAAATTAAACCCTTGAACTGGTTTTTTGTGTTAATCTGTAAATTTGACATTGCTCTTGAAAATTAATTAATTTATATATTTTGAAAATTTACAATGTTTTAAGGTATATTTCCTTATTATCATTTTAACTCATAGGATCATTTCCATTAGTGGTGAACTGAGTTATCTAATATAAATCTTGCTAGTTTACAGGATTTATAAGTGAATTATACTGGTTTATATTGTTTCTGTGAATTCACCAAATGGCCTAGATTTTAGAATTTTATATTTCTATCTTTCTCAAATAAATTTAAACTTAACTCCTCCTCTGACTTTACATAATTACAATTATATGAAAATAACATGTCTTATAACTTATTGTGTAGTGTAGTAGTTAATTAACACTACGGTTATTAAAATAAATAATTATGAACATTGTTTAGCAATCTGCACAATTGAACATATTGCAGACATGGTTTGAACATATATCTTTTAACTATTTTTGAGTTAACATAGCATACCTATTTAAACATTATTAATGGTATGTAGGCTATTATTTAGCAAACATAATTCTTTTTAGAACACATAACATAAATCTTATTTTCTAATAACTCTTACAAATACATTTTACTAACACATTGATTTTAGGACTGTGAATAAACAGTCTATTTAAACATTTTACACTTATTAATATTATATTAATCCCAGTCCTTTCTGGTCTAAACCATTATTATTTGTGATCCCCTACATCAGTAAACATGAACTCCTATACTCTATTTATTATCATTTTTTACAAATGTCTTGTAAATAAAGATTTATATTGAAATAATAAAATACTGGAAATCTTCCATTTTATTATTTTATTATGCTGTTTATTATTAGATATTAAAGTTGTTATATTGCATACTGATAAGTTATAGCTTCACCAACTTTAAGTTTATTGCATTTCTAAAAAACACTTACACAAATTCACTTTCACTGTTGGTTCTGATATTTTGAGTCTTATTATCTCAGACCAGACCTTTAGTAATCATGGACTGTTAAGACTAGTTTATTTTCTTTATTACCCAATAGCTTTAGTCGATTCACTTCTTATAACGCTATACAGCATTTTAGTTTTTTAAATAATTACATTTTTATAGGATTTGGGGTATGTTATACTTTCTTTTGCATAGTTTTTGTGGGTTTGGGGTTGATAGTAGTTTATATAATAATAGGTTTTACAACGGTGTTTCTTTCATACTATTTCTTCCTCTCCTCCTGTCTTCTTTCTTGTCCTTCTTCGTATCTTCCTTCTGGTCTTCCTTCTTGTCCTTCTTCTAGTCTTCATTCTTGTCCTTCTTCTAGTCTTCATTCTTGTCCCTCTTCTAGTCTTCATTCTTCTGGTTTTCTTGTCTTCCTTCTTCATTCTTGGGTAAACCAAGGTACTTTGTGTTATCTCGACTGAGGTTTAGTTTGGAACATTTAATTTATTCACTGATACTGACTTTATTCTTCTCTACAGGTATCAGGGTATTGTTTTCTTCCTGATCACAAATTTTATTCTTCCCTTTTCTTGTTTTTGGGGTATTTTGGTATTCACTACTCTTTAATTGAGTCTCTTTTTTCTTGATATGGTCTTATATAACTGGTCTACTGCTCTTAGCTCCCTGGGTAAATTACTGATATGATACTATGAGTTGCTTCGATACTTTCTTTGGTTTTTTTAAACAGTGGTTTTTATATATAATGTAATGAGGATTTTTATTTTATCGTGGTTCATTCCTTTGATTTATTTAAATGTCATTCAATATTATTATAACATTTGTTGGTGTAATTAAACTTTATGATTTCATATGACTTAAGATGTAGTGGATTTTCTGTCACGCTACAGAATATATATATATATATATACTTTCTGTTTCTCACGGATTGCACATCTATACTCTCACACAATAGCGCGCTAACATAGTATTAGTGAGCATGGTCTTAAATCGCGAGCACTATCTGGAGTGAACTTTACAGAATACCTTCCACTAGCGTCACCTGATGGACCAATAAACGAACAAAAAAAAAATCCTTAGAACCGATCACTTGTATTCACTTCCGGTCAAAACCGGAAGTCAACTCACGGTGGTATATAGCCTAACACTTCTGGTGAAGTAAGGAATCCATGGAGCCATCGAACATCAAAATCAGTAAAGCCGTTAAAAAGTTATAGTGGAACAAACATACATACATACATACATACCCTAGCACTGAAAACATAACACTCCTTTTTAGCAGTCGTGTAAAAAGTAATGGATACGCTAAAGGGTCCAATGATGAATCCAAAACAGAGATATTTTTAATGGTACCATTAGCTTTTGAAAACGAAACCATATTTTGTTCAAAGGGTGGCTCACCATCAACTGTACTAAATATTACTGCTACATCAGTTTGAACTGCATCATTATAACTGCGTAGATCTAAATCACGATTTACTTTAATGAGCATACAAATTTCTTTATTTTGATTTTCAACTCTCTGACAATGATCTTTCATTGCAATGAATGACCGAATGAAAGGATTAATGCGTTCCAATTCAAGAGAGATTTCGCGCATTATATTGTTATTGCATGTTTGATTATAGTGTTCACGTAATCTATAATTGACAGCAGTGTCAACATCATAAAAATATAATTGCGCATAACATGGTGAGCAACCTTATCCAGCAGTCATTGGACCTGATCTGTGATAAAAAACATCATGTATTTTAAAATGATACACTCCACGCGTAACTGTATCCAAAATTTTAGCTTCTGAGCTAACCATAGCAAATGATGAATTGTATTTACGAATGTTTTCAAAATAATTTTTTGACTTTCTTTTTTTTGAAGGTTCATTTGAAGTAAGTCCATCATACAATGATTTAAAGTATTCATTTTGACTTTAGGCCAGTAATATTGCTTTACCCTTATGACAACATGAAGTGAATGTAGTCCTTTCACCTAAAGTGACCTCAGATTCGAAATGTTTTACATTGCAAAACCTGCATTGTAAATGCATTCATCCACAATCAAAAGTATTAAAATTTCTTGGAATGACATTCAGTGCGCATTTAAATGTATCCCTCAAAATAATTTCATCATTTTGTATACTATTTACACTATTTAAATTTGCATTTGGTCTATTATCATTTTGACTTTCACGCGAATATATATTCCTTCTTCTTGGTCTCTCACTCCGACCCGTCAATGTTATACTATTTACACTATTTAAATTTGCATTTGGTCTATTATCATTTTGACTTTCACGCGAATATATATTCTTTCTTCTTTGTCTCTCACTCCGACCCGTCAATGTTCTATGTCAAGGCATAATGGAAGTAGGTGCGAATATCTGAATGTAAAAAAAAACATGTAATGAAATTACTGAAACTAAGATTAGACAGGGTTTAATTTAAAAATAATAAAATGTACTCACTTTTTTGAAACCACCAATAATACTTACTTACTTTAGCCAACGCCCGTACGTGGTTCTTCAACCATTCGACGTCGAGCCTCCCAGTAGCGATTGGTTATGTCGTCAGTCGGGTACGTGAGTGCTTGGCAGTCCCGTAAGTGTTCTCCGTCCATTCTTCCGGAGTTGCAAAGCGGACAGGTTTCGTTCTCAGCTAGGCCAATGCGGTGTAGATGAGCTTGCAAGTAGTCATGTCCGGTAGTAAGGCGGAAACGGGCGACGGCCTCAGCTCTGTCCAGGTGTCTCGGTATTGGTCCTACAGTGGCAAGACTTTCCCACTTTTTACCAGTACCCAGGGTTTTTAGAGTTCTTTGTGTGGAGGTGTTTATAACTGAGGTGATGAGGTTATTGGCTCTACTGAGAGTAAGCGGCACGTCCGGCTGCTCCGATTCTGCTCCTTCTTTGGCTTTGATGTCGGCTCTTTCGTTGCCAGGAATACCTACATGGCTTGGCACCCACTGTAGGGTAACGATCCATCCGGTTGACATCAGCTCTGCAAGTTTCGCGCGGCATTGAATTGTTCTCAGGCAGTCGGTGGGAGCGTTGCTGGTGAGCGCAAGAATTGTGGACTGGGAGTCGATTAAAAATACCACTTTTCCTGGTGCTAAGGTCTTGGCTAGTAGCTGGCTGGAAGCTTCGTAGACTGCGCACACCTCACCATCGAAGTTACTAGCGTTTCTTCCCACAGCTGTTGAATTCTCAAAGAGGCTACAAAACCATCCCGCGCCTGCTCCCCTCGTTTCAGGCAGGAATGAGCCGTCAGTGTATATGTGGAGCCAATCATTCGAAGGGTACCTAAGGTTGATGGTTTCTATGGCGTACGACTTGAGCTCGATAGGGTTGGCTTCGGCCTTGTTGGTTGTTAGGCTGATTAGGTCAAGCCGCTTTGCAGGTAAAGCGTTTGCCACTGCATTGTAGTACTGTATGGGAGCCCGACGGTCCAGTGATAGTTGGTACTTGCTTATAAGAGCTTCAGCGTGAGTTAGAGGCGAAGTTTGGGTTTTGAGTCGTTGGGTTGCACTTTTGTATCCATTCCAGTGATTCCCATCCACTCTCTTAGCCCTTTCCCAAAACTTAAGCGTGCATTTATCCCTCCGGCTATCTAAAGGTTCGATGCCAGTTTGAAGTTGCATGGCCGCTATTGGGGTTGATTTTGCTCCTCCGGTTATAATTCTTAGAGCGTTATTCTGGACAACGTCGTATTTATTTAGGTTGGTGTTACTAGCAAGTGAGGTGACTTCCGAGCCATATTCAAGTACTGGACGGACGTATGTTTTGTAGGCTGTAGATAGAACATCTTGAGTGGCTCCCCATTTGGTAGCAAAACCACCAATAATAATTAGGCGAGAGTAAGTCAATTCAAATTGCTGCTACAAAATTTTCCTTTTGCAACAGGTGTATTTTAAGCAAGCTGTATTTCACTTTCAACTGCACATTAATATATAAAACACAGATATCTAATATACAAAATATAAAATAAACCCTTTTTTGCCTTGACATACACTCCACAGACTATTGAAAGAGGAACATTTGAAATCACACAAAATTCACAGCTCATTCAGTCAATCTGTCAGTAATTATTTGTTGGCGTTTTAAAATTCTTTGGCGACAATCTCTACTCTGTGCGACTGTTTGACCACAGACTATTATGTGTTTGACATTGGCAGTATGAACGTAAATAAATGACAGACTATTATGTGTTTGACATTGGCAGTATGAACGTACACTAAAATGAAAAAATTATAATTTTATTGCCTGGCAACAAAATTATTTTATTTTTAACAATTACCATTGTTTGAAAAAGTTTAAATGAATTTTCAAGTGCAAATGAATGTTTTATTTTATTTTATTTAATGTATTTGTAACACATATTATATATAAATTTTAGCTTTCTGCACTCCTTCTCCATATAAACTTTAACTATGCCAAATCTCACACTCCTCCGTGCGCGCAATATGCTTAAAAAGGGGTACAAAGTTTTCTCTTCACGTATTAATATATAGATTATAACTTGAAATTTTTATTAACTCTTCTATATATCATCATTTAATTATTTATCACTTACTACAATTAGATCCCTCAAAAATTTCAAATATTATTAACCTTTATTTTACATCACATTTCAGTTATTATTACCTTTTAACTATGGTTTCTATTTAGTATAACTATCTCAAATTAGTTTCATCATTGAGTTTAAAATCTTTTCAACACATGTAAACATTTTACTCTATTTAACTTGTATTATAAAATTCATACTCACAGTACATCATTCAAAACATAAGATTCCTGTTACTCACTCAAAATTATAAACAATTCATCACCAAATCTTGTATACATCTCCATGTACCTTCTGAAACAATAACGATAATATGATTCCACAACCAAATACATCTTACATTTATTCAATTACTGCTTATTATTACCAAGTTCAAATCTCAAAAAATCATTTAAATTCATTAGCAAAATCTCTTTATATAACATTTTAAATTAATTAATTAATTCATCTCAATGTATTTTAATTCCATCAATTATTTAAAACACAACATTACTTTAATTACCTTCTTCCAAAACAATTACAATTCACTGCTTATCGCCTCTCATTATTTATTTAGTTTAACAAAATATTATTATTATTAAATTAATTTCAGCTACACGCACATATTGTTTACCTACAATACATTTTACAACACAAACACAATTAAATTCACTCTAAATTTATTTACAATTCTTTGTCATTATTTTATTGTTTTACCACACCTCATTTTATATATATTAAAAAATAAAACCATAAAATAGTTTTAGTGATTTCCACTCGTCAAAAATTAAATTTAATAAATTGACGAGTGGAAATCACTAAAACTATTTTATGGTTTTCTTTTTTACTATAATTTACAATGGATTTTCACCAAGTAAAGGCATCAAGCATTAATTACACCTCATTTTGTAAAGCAGTCCAATCCAAAACCATTAATTACATAATTAAACGTTATAATGTAATATTATAGATGTATGTGTGATTGTATTGTATGTGTTGCTTGTAGATACACTCCGGTATCCACAATAATGTTGTATAATAAAATATCCAAAGTTATAATTATTATTATCAGTCTGATTGTGATTATTAAATGTGTGGGTATCGCTGGTTAAATCTTTGAATTTAAAAGTATTTTTCGCACTCCGCTGGTAACCTCCCCACTTACCATATGTGGATATTGCTGTTCTGTTCGGTGACTGTTCAGCTGTAACATATACGCTACACATACAAGTAGATATTCTGTTTGAATATCAAACGTGATCAGCATGCACAATAATAATAATATAACAACTGAATAATGGTTTGAATTATCAGGAATATTTGAATTCTTCCGCCACCTTTTGATAGAACTGGCTATGAAAAAATAAACTATTTTAAGTCTGAAATTAAACACTTTTTCCACTGGTAACAAAGTATTGAGGTTTATTAACAGTTAGGAATGCTATTAAATCTTTAAAAAAATTAACAATCAGTCACTAATAATTCTATAGAAAATAATTACAATGAATAAATTTAAAATGAAACTCTTCTTAGCCTCAGGGCTGGTAACTCTGTAGGTTATACAATAGTTTTTATTTAGAGAGGTTATGTCCTCTTACATAAGTTAATTACCAAGTTCGTGTGATTCTTTTAAGTGACATGATGCCAGATACAAGATGTGGCGTTTTATAATGATATTTAATAAACAATTAATAGAAAACAAACAAACAAATATTAAAATTGAAAATTGGTACCATATAATAGATAATTATGGTATTATCGTACGCGGGAATTCGTACCCAGTATAGAGTAGTTACTTTGACAATAAACAAGTGCGTTGATTTGCACTGCTAAAATGTACTATTATTTTTTTAATAGTTAACTATAGGAATTATTTATTCACAAGAGAAAAAGTTATAATAAAAAAACTCTTGTTATAGCTTTCATCTGGTTTGTATTATTTGAGAACAGACTTATGACAAAAAGGTGACAAATTGTGGTTATGATTTTTAGGTTATCTCATAACGTGAATAGTTATTAGAGTTAATTATATTAAGCATTGATTTCTTCTTAATCTAAACATACATATATTATTTATAATATTTCTGATGCATAACTATCAGTAGAATAGAATATTCTTTCGCATAAAAATTAAAATATTTATCTTCAATAGTAAAATCAAAAACAACATGAGTCAATTAAGCGACTATTTGCTGCGCTCGTATTTTGTAATAAGTACATTAATCGTGACTCTTTTAATTATGAAAAATAATTAAAACATTTATTTATCAAGTTAAAAATTGCGAAATAATTCTTTCATCAATTCTGATAAATTTCATCAGCATTATTATACTTCGCTATTATTGATTAGCGTAGTATCTAAACAATCGGTTTTTACAGAAATTTTTATTTCTGTTTTATTGTTAATTAATGAAAAATATTGTACTCCCTGGTTTATTTTCAACACAACACTCGAAAATACGACCGATATTATACACTGGTCGTATTTAATTCTTATTCACTCCGCACTGTACACACGTTAATGCTTTGTGGTATATAGGTTAGGTGTATGTAGTTTTACTGATGTTTGCGTGTCGCGCACAATTCAAAAATAAACTTCTTCATTAATTTGGTCCGTAGAGTGATACGTCTTGTCTAGTTGATGATTGATAGATGACTGTCACGCTCCGTCGGAACGTCTGCGGCTTGTCTGCCAGTTTCCATTCATTTGATTGGTTGAATTCTTTGAACTCTCCGACCCAAAGTACTTTGACTTAGTAAAATTTTTAATTTATTACCAATTTTGCATTTGGGTTTGAGATTAGAATGACGTAAGCACTGGTGCACAGAATAATTAAAAAGTTTATAAACGTTATAACTTTCTTATTATTTGTCTAATCATTGAATGGTTGGTGCCAATAAATCGCGGAGATCCTGAGCTTTAAATAAAGTCCAAACAAGATTATAATCCGTCCATTATTAAATCACTATATCGATTTCACAAATTTTTATGGTGCATCTTATATTTAATAAGTTTATTACACCAAAACTTAACTAATTACACTAAAACACTTTTGATTAAATGATCTGAGTCTATTTCTCAACTGTTTAATACAAAATTTGGGAATAATTGTTACCCAAACAATGTTTGATCATGGCGTCTTTAGCGTCCATATTCGATTATTCATAATTGTTCTTAATACTATTTTTCCTTATCTAATAACATCGGTATTGTAATCTAACAATAATATAAATGTTTATTTACATGGATTTGTACTTTAGTATATGCACAAGGTTGTGTTTCATATACTAGTAGTATTGTTTAACTACCTTCCTATCTCTTTTCTTCGAATTGTCACTTTGTTTATGGTTTTTTCTATATAATGTATATTATGTTGTAAATGCAACTAGTGTACAACTATAGTACCTAATTCATTTAATATATTTGTTAGCTTTTAGCTATCTGAGAACCCTTCAATTTCTAGTAATGGGTTTGTTTACATTAGGTCATGACATGGTAGTCAGTTATTTTTTGATAAATCAATAACTAAATTGTTATTATTATATTTGACATAGATTCTCAAAGTAGTATCAGACATCCCTCTGATTATTGATAACATTTTTATCTACTTTTAAACAAGTTTGTATGTTGCATTTTGCATAAACAACTTGCTACATATTGTTTGTTTACATTCTGATTCCACCATCATGGTCATTTAGTTTTTAATAATTTATCTATAAAATTACTATTCTTATGGTTATGGTCTGTTCTCATAGTAGTATTAGGTGCCCCTCTTACTACTGGTAACACTTTCATTAATCTCTGTTTAAGTTTTAATAAGGTATCTTGCTTAACTAGTTGGTTACATTGCCTCTGCTCACATCTGGCTATGCATTCATAGTCAGCTAGTTTACAATATTTTGATCATAAAACTATTATCATTATACTTATAATCTGTTCTCATAGTAGTACCAGATGTTCTTCTAACTACTGGTAATACTTTCATCAATCTTTGTACATGTTTTAACAATGTATTTTGTTTAACTAATTTGGCATATTAGGTTCCCTTTCACCTAGCTTTGTGCTATCATATTTGGTCTACTTTATTTGTAGTGTATTTCAATATAATACACTGTTTACTAGGGTGTATCATTACTTATAATGAATCTTTGATTGACACAATTGTTGATGGTTGTTTGGTTAAACTAACATGTATGATTTTTTGTTTCAAAGGTGCCTTTCCTATGGGGTTCTGTAACAATGTACAACATATTCTAATGCAGCATTTTGCTACTACTAACATGACTTCAGTATGGTATTCTATTACAATAGTTTAATTGTTGATTAATACACATGTTTACACTACTTCTTCTTAAACAATAATACAAATATTCTTGAACTAATGATAATACCTTTCTTGTCATGGTTTGTACCTAATTTCTGTCACATTTGTTTGATATTTAACAAACTACTTTGTTTGTTATTATTTTCTCTGGCCTTTCTTTGTATTGTATTCTGTTTTGCCGTGGCATTCAGTTACATTTCTTTTGAAATTTACAAAGGTTTTTTATTATCATGCTCTATGAACAATAATATAACTGTTCTATCTTACATTGTTTGGTGGTCTTATGATTATCTATTTGGATCACAATCTTCATTAAACTAGTCACACTAACTGTCTGTGTATTTTTTGACTATTTAATCCTTGATGTTTCCACTATGAAAGTAACACATTTTCTTCCGCTATAAACCTTATCACTGGAATTGTTTGTGGGGTTTATTAGGTTAAGATTAGTTAACTGGTCACAGGTTCTCACACTTACATTAAGTATTCACTATAACTGTTTGTGATTTCTTAAATGTTAAACACTGTTTCTTCATAGTTGACAATCACTATTCTTTTGGTTACTAGTATTGTCTCTAGTATACTTGATGAATGATGATTTCTTGTATGGTCTATCCATTTTCTTCTCTCTTCATGTCATGTTTCCTTGTCCTTCTTCTTCCTTTCTTCTTTAGATTTGAACGTCTTCTTCAATATTTCCATTGTAGTAGTCGTTGTTTCATAATATTCATGTTTGTAAATATATTAGTTTGTCTGCCATCATTGTGGTTGCTCCTGAGTTGTTTCTTCCTTTATTTTACATAGTCATTTTGTTGGTTCCCCTCACTGTTGGAATCCTGTTGTCTTCTTTTACACTTTTATGATTTATTATTTTTGTTGGTTCCCCTCACTGTTGGAATCTATTGTCTTCTTTTACACTTTCATGATTTATTATTTTTGTTGGTTCCCCTCACTGTTGGAATCTATTGGGCCTGGTTTCTAACATTTTATTTTGGCTCATGGTCATTTTCTTTCTTCATTTCGAGTACGATGCTGCTATGTTACACTTTCTCCTTCATAGTTGGAACTTTACACTAATATATCTGTAGATACACACTTTTGTTCACATAGTTTTATTTATCTAGAAATACTTTCACATGCTTTCCCGTCACTTGACGTTATAATTGCTTACTTTATGTAACTACCAAATTTGGTAACGTTACATATGCCTTCCTATAAGAATTGATTAATTCTGAATCAGTATATTTATTTTTCATTGAAGAATTCATCAATTGTTGTACGTTTCCATGTCGATTCATATGCTCTTTTATATATATATCCCTTCACTTTCTTCTATTTGAATCATAATTATTTCTCTTCTATGTAATTATCTCCCTTGTTTATTTAGTTCCCTAATTCCCTAACATAAGCTTAGCTGGGGCAGTTCAGAGCGGCTCACTTTGGCTATTCAACTCCACTGGCCATACTAACTTCAATAAATACGGAGGCACATCATCTCCATCAATAATAATAAATGATTGCTGGCATTATTCATCAGTCAATTCATCTCAAATAATCAAAAATATAAAGTGGTCATTCTTCCGACAAATAATAAATATTCTTGGGATTATCTCACGCATCTGCGGTTTATACATTGTTATACTCTCTTTTTCTTGATTCAACTCAACTAAATTCTTCACATATTATAGGGATAGTTTGTTTTACATTTCATCACTGGTATACTCTCATGATTATCTTCGTTAGTATATTACTTTTCATTCTTCTTCATCATCGATTAATCTCTTCTCTTTGTATCACATTAAACGTCATCTCGTCATATTCTTCATTTCAGGGTTTACTTCTCTAGATATAATTCATGAATACATTTTCTCATGGTTTCAGTTGATATATAGTCCATGTGGTATTGGCTTTCTTTCTAGTAAGAGACACTAGAAAACAATGTGGTTGTGTGTGGTTTCTTGTCTACATTAATGATACTTATTTAGTTTTGCTCCCCCAACTTCTTATTTTATTCTTCTCTCTTCATTGGTAGTACGGGTATGATGTTAATTTACTGTTGACGTGGCTCTTGTAATTTGGTGTACCAGGGATGTTGTGCGTCGGCCTCGTATAGTACTTTTTTTCTTTCATTAGTAGTACGGGTAAGATGTTCTTTACTAGTTGACTCGGCTCTAGGAATTAGTTGTGCCAGGGATGGAGGATGTCAGTCTCGTATAGTACTTTTCTCTTTCATTGGTAGTACGGGTAAGATGTTCTTTACTAGTTGACTTGGCTCTAGGAATTAGTTGTGCCAGGTAATAGGAACGGGTGTGATGGTAATTTACTGTTGACGTGGCTCTTGGAATTTGGTGTATTATACATACATTGGTGCCAAAGATGGAATTTGTCGATCTCGTATAGTACTTTTCTCTTTCATTGGTAGTACTACTAGTACTATTATTTGCAAATACAATTTTCTGGATCCTTTACATAACTTCTTTGGGAACATATTTTTTTTTTCACATTACAAAATTACAATATAGTCAACGTTCATTTCATAGTTATATAGTTACTTCTTATTTAATATAAACACATAATAATCTTCATAGTAATATTCCATCCTTTCTTCATTAGTCAACATCTATTTTCACAATTATATCTTCATTTTTCACTTTTTATTAATAAACAATAATCTTCATCGCCACATTTCACTTTTTATCTTTATATAGTTAACAGTTATATTCACAAGTATATTTTCATCTTTCATTTAATATCCATAACAAATAATTTTCATCGCTATTTTTCACTTTTAATCTTATATTTTAATCTCCGATATATCGTTTCATTGAAGCTTGGTTGTATGTGCCCTTTATCTTTTTGGTTATTGGGTCTTGCAATTCATAAGTATTATTGAGGTTGTTTTTGGTTACAGTATATGGGCCTGTGAATAGCAGTAGCAGTTTTTTCGCAATACCTTCAACTGTACTTGGGAGTTCTCTGTTTTTTTATGAGTACTCTGTCTCCCGCTTCGTACTTTATAACTTTGGGTTGCGATTTCTTGTACTTGAGCCTAAGTTTGTCAGCTCGTTCAACTGCGTTATTGTAAAATTTTGTTTTATTGAATTTGACCTCTTTTTCTATTGGAAAGTTAATGATTTCTGTAATTTCCCGGGGTGGTCTTTGCTCATACATAGCCATATAAGGTGTCTCATCTGTTGATTGATGATAGGCTAGGTTCAGGAAGTCTTCAGCCGGGGATAGATATTCCTCCCATTTCCTCTGCTGGCTGTGACAGTAGGTTCTTAAGATCCTTCCTACTTCTCTCAACACTCTCTCAGCAGGGTTGCTGTTGGGGTGGTACACAGATGTTTGTAGGTCTTTATGCCCTGATGGATTAAAGTTTCCCGCCACTTTCGTCCTCGGAACTGTGTCCCATGGTCTGTAATTATTGATAATGGTTTTCCCACTTCGGGTATATACTTGGATATCACTATGTCCAGTATTTTGTTCGTTGTAGCTCGATTTATTGGGTAAAGTTTGGTGAATTTTGTGTAGTGGTCGAATATGATTACTACATATTTATATTGATGCCTTCCACCACTTCGTGGAAATGGTCCACAAATGTCTAAAAATATTTTCTCCAATTTTGCTGTCGATGTTATAGGTATCATTACCCCTTCTCGTTTTTCATTACTACACTTTACCAACTGGCAAATATGACAATTTTGAATATACCTTCTAACTTTTCGGTTCATGTCTTTGAAGTGTACATGTTCTTGTAATGCTTTCACTACTTTGACTGCACCCATGTGACCATAGCGCACATGGTAATCAATAGTTAGTTCTTTTTCCATGGTTTTTGGTATAACCACCTTCCATTATTCACCATCTTTGTTAGTTTTAGTGAATAGTAATCAGTTATGAGTACAGTAGAATGGTGTTATTTTTTCATCATCGTTTGCCAATCTTTGAATGACTAGTGAGATTTTGGGATCCTGGTTCTGATGAGTGTTTATGTCTGATAGGATGTTGGTTAGTTCAGATGTGTTTTTTAATATATGGTAGACTTTCGCGATGGTTTCTTTTTCTCCCTCGAATGTCTGGGCGGTGATGTTCACTCGGGTCAACACGTCTGCAGCTATGTTGCTCTTCCCTGGTATATATTCCCATTGGATGTTATATTCCTGGAGTGTAAGTGTCCACCTTGTTAATCTACCATGTTCCAGTCTGCAGTTCTTGAGAAAAGATATGGACTTGTGGTCTGTTCTCACCGTAATAGAATATCCTAATATGAAGGTTCTGAATTTCTCACAGGCAAACACTATACTCAGCAACTCTTTCTCAGTTGTGTGGTAGTTTCGCTCACATTTATTTAAAGTTCTGCTTGCGAAGCTAATTACTTGGTGATTACCTTCTTGGTCCTCCTGGTATAACACTGAACCAAGGCTAAGATCACTAGCATCACAGTTCATAAAAAATTGTCTCTCAAAATTAGGATGGTGTAGCATGACTGTATCGAGAAATTTTTCCTTTATTAACTCAAAGGTAGAGTCTTGGTCAGACCCCCACTTCCATTTTTCCTTTGAGGATAATTGTGACGAAAATCGAGCCGTTAATTCAGAATAGTTGCTCTGGAACTTTCGATAATAATTACAAATTCCGAGGAACGACTAACTGTTTTTTATTTTTCGGCACTGGGAAACGCTGGATTGCTTCCATCTTTTCTTGGGATGGTGTGATTCCAAATTCTGATAAGTTGAACCCCAAAAATTGTACTTCCTTGGCTATCAACTGTGATTTGTCCAGTTTGAGCGTGATATGGTTGTCTTCCAACTTCTTTAACACTTGTGCCACCCGGTTACAGTGCTCTTCCCAATTATTTGATGCTATTAATAGGTCATCGACATATACTGTCGTAAATTGTAAAGTGTTGTGGCCTAATATTTCATCCATGCATTTGACAAAGATGGCCACAGAGTTCACAAGGCCGAAGGGTAATCTTTTAAAATGATAATTACGGCCTTCGAAAATAAATGCTGTGAACTTCCTGCTATTTGGGTGCAATTCAACCTGCCAATAACCGCAGACAGTATCCCATATACTGTAATATCTGGTGCCATAAAATCTCTTTAATATCTCGTCGATTTCTCCAGGCGACGTCCTGTCATTAATTATGGACTTATTAATTTCCCGTGCATCCAAGCAAATTCTCACTGCACCGTTTTTCTTGGGTACAGCTACAATGGGATTAGTGTACGGGGAATTGCTAACTTCAATGATATCGTTCTCAATCAATCTTTGTATTTCCTCACGAACGGCTTCCTTAAGTGAAAAAGCGATTGGATAGGACTTTCTCTTGAATTCAGTTTGGTCCTTAAATTTTAGTTCACACTGAAAATTTTTTATCTTACCAGGTGTATCGGAGAATACATGACGGTATCGATAGTAGATTTGTATTAGTTTGTCACGCTGTTCACAAGTCAACTCATGGTTAATGTTGTTTGTCTGGAATTCTCTAATTTCGTTGATCTTTTCTACCCATAATGCTTCTTCTGGATTGCTGCAAATTTCTTGGTTGATGGACCTTTTCTGATGTTCATGGCCTTCCCGTATATAATATATGACATGTTCTGAGGGTGCCTTCCTATGTTCTATCAGATTGAGACGTTAAATAACGCTTAAATATATATTAATTGACATCATAATAATAATACAAAACAAACATTGAGAAACTCTTACTTACCATCACTCGGCTTCAAGGTTACGTCATACGTATTTTAGGATGCAGGCGTAATTTCTTAAGGTTGTGTGAATAATTTGCACAACACATTGGTATGAAGAGAATTGAAATTTTAATTTTGATTAAGTCATCTAAATTTAAATATACAAAAAATATTATCCTGCTTTCTGCATCTTACTCATAATCACCTACAATTATGGCTTACCTTATGTTTGATACTTACACAATTTGATTTATACACAGATACAGAACACAATTAGAAAACACAAACAAAAAACAGCCCAGCTTTGCCACACTCACATTCACACAGAATTTATAACGCCCTTAACATTTTACAATTTAATCCCCAAACCCCAAATGCCGGCCACGCGGTCGCCGCGCACACTCATCGTCCGTTTACACTGTATTTATGTTCCGTAAGAAAGAAAAAACTCTTGAATACGGCTCCCTAGTTGTATTGACCGCGGTCACATAACAATTTTTTGGTAACTACAACTTTTTTCTGATAAATAAAAACTTTTATGGCGAGCCTACTTGGGACCAGCCCGGTACCGTGAACTGCTGCTTGTAGACTGACAACGGTAATGTAACAGGTATCGCTATTGTGGTCTCATAGTTGGTATGGAAGTCACGGCCTTATCCTTCGTCGCCGAAGTTTCGCTCCATGCCATGCATGTAGTTTTTTAGGTTAACATGGTCAATGATTTCAATTAGGCACAGGCTGACGTCATTGGAGGAACCGGACTTAAACAGCACTTCCTGCCGCTCAAAAGCACATTGCTGAATTTTACTCGTCCCAGGACATCCTGTTTTGTGGCTGGACGCGTCACTCGAGCTCGTGGTGGTACAGTTGGGTCTGTGTGCTGCTACACAAGTACAGATTTCTGAGAAGTTTGAAGGGGGTAAATTCTTCGCTCGCCGCGTTACACAATAACAACTGCGTATCTCTTTGTTACCACTGTTTCTTAACATCGTTCTGTTACATGGAAAATAACGTTGCACAATAATTTTCATAACTTTTGACAAGCCCGCCCAAAATGAAAGAAATAAAAGATATAAATGCCCCATACTGTAAAAAATTAAAAACACCCAAAATTGACCCGCTACAATTCCCCCTCGATGAGAATTCTGCTGTTCACAACAGAAGAAATCTCATCGATAACCCCGAAGAGGACCGGTGAGGAACTGGTGCCAACAACCCCCTGGTTCTTAATCTCATGGGTACACGACCCCCCTGGCTCAGCGACCATGGACTCATCTGAACGAGATCACTGGACTTCTCCGTAAGAGATCCCAACACCGAGAAATCGAGCAGACTCGTACCACAGCCCACCTCGCCTTTTAACATGCTACCCCCAAAAATCCTCAATCCCTGGCTCCGACTATTCCAGATCCTCCACCGATATGTTTCCCCTTTTATGAAAGCTGGGCTGCCTTTAGCAAATACTGGGCTCACACACTCACATTACATGTTGACTTGCACATAGTAAAACTGAAAAATTCTCTTTTAAGATTTATAAAAAAATTTAAAAAATTCAAAATAATATTGTATCAAAAAAATTCTCTTCATTATTTTTTTTTTCTTTTAAAATGACTTAAATTAAGCGTTTCTTCTACTTGAACAAATCCTTAATCTAACATGTCTTAGTCTAACAATACAGTGCATTACAAGAAATCAGTAAACTAAACATGGTAAATACACACATAATAAAACAATCACTACCTAAAATATGCATTCGCTGGCAGGCGAAAAATCCTTTTTTTTTTTCAAAAAAAATTAAAATTCCCAAAAATTTTAAAAATTCAAGAAAAAATCTAATTTTATTTAAATGTTTTCTTCATATTTAGTCATTATTTTAAAATTGGTTTAAATTGATCAAATAAACAAATTGAATTGATTTCCTACTATACAAGCTTAATATGTGTATGAACTCATCAGCTGATCGAAACTAGGTCAAGTCCAAGACCCTTGACCTACATATGTTATATATAAGTTCTGAAAATACATTGAACATCTGTAATATCCTACCTTGAAATACAAAACATAATAAAACAACATATTTAAAATAAACAAAATATTAATATAAATAATAATCAAATTGACATTTGCATAATAAACAATTCTTGACTTTACATTATTTGAAAATTCTACCAAAAGTTTGTCACTGGTTAAAAAAAATGAAAATTTTATATCTTTATCATAAATCTCTCTCTATTTAACAATCTGACTCTACTACTAACAACTTCAATTACCATGACACCCATCTCTATCAAAATATCTACTAATCCCAAAACACTGTAAACTCAATTTACCTCTGGCACCGCTCAATTCGCCACCTTCTCCACGTATATAAAAAAATATTCTCTAACCCTTTGTACATAGGATACGTGTTTCCCCTACCCAAAACTCAATTCCCTTATGTGGCGGCCTGGATTCTACCTAAGGCGGCCCCTTCCCCACTAAAATCTATCCCTATCCCGTCCCAACCCTTGTTGCGGACTCCTACATTACACTACCCTCTAATACAAAATTGCCGTCCCCAAAAATCTCAATCTCATTACCTTACTACAAATACAACAAAATAACATCATTAACTATAAAAACAACAATATATCACTCAAAGTCTACGTAAATTCTCCACAACTACTGTGTCAACATCAATACTTCACAAAATTCTACAAGATACCTTACTTCAAAACAACATTACATCATATTCATCTCTACTATTTCAAATTCAACTTTGAATTCAATTGGGACAGATCTATATGCCCCACAAAATATTTATCACCCAAAAAACTATCTCTTATTAGATTTCACAAATCGTTACTTTATTTCTCATTGTAGCAAATTATTTTTATCATTACTTTAAAATATCTGTAATACATTAAAACATTACCTTGGACATTAATTATTTGTAACATTTACAAACCAATATACCAGTGACATGGTATTGCTGATCAGCTGATACCCTAACATAATGAAAACACATCTCAAATTTGAACAAATTACCTGGAATGTACATATTTATTTCTACTCACTTCTATTATGTTAATTGCCTGCCAGGCGTTTAATTATTGGCGTAATTTAAAGCATACACATATCATGAAAACACATATTTTATCCATACCTATCTCTAACGTACAACGATAAAATAATACATTTAAAATTATAGTAAGAACACCTTATATTAAACATCTAAGCGGCTAGTTACTTGAACAGAGCACAAGCAGTTTTATTGGATCAAAAAATTCAAATTAGCAAAAACTTTGAATAAAAAATGTTGTTATAAAATTTACATTCGTGACCCCTTGCGTCACCTCCCAGCCACACACACTATTTCAAATTATGTAAGACTGTGGCGCCTTTTCGCTTCGGCAAAGACTGTATATTTTGGAGCAGGTTTTGCCTCTCCGTGTCTTTGCTTCCGCTATTAAGTTTCAAACGTTACAAACATCATCATGTTCTTGTTATAATTATACACCCTTACTGCGGGTCTACCACCTTTCTTGCTACCCCCAAGCGGGCAGAGTGGCAGCCGCTGTTTCATAGTTCCGGAGATTTCCCCTAATGTCTCCCCCCATTGAATTTCTAATATGTACCAATTTCAAGTCAGCTATGGTCAAGGGACTTGATATGACCATAGCTGGCCGCTAGCCAAAACCACGGTTAGTGCTGGTAAGGCAGTAACCGCCCGAAAAGTCGGGGAAATCTAAACTTCATTTGACTGCCTGTTACACATCAATCTCGTTATGTGCGACACGGTCGTTTGGCAGTGTGTAAACTTTAATTTACACGGATAAGGTGTGCCGCACATTTATCGCCATTTTGGCCTCCGATGGGGGTAACACTCACTGTTACCCCCAACCCATTTCGCTATTTGCGAGAGCACAGGCCACCCCCGCAATAGCCACTTAATAGCTAATTAATTAATTAACAATTTTATATACATTATCATAATATTTCCATCAACAATCATTTAACCCATTCATAACCTTTTACCATTTGACTTTCTTGAAATTTTCAAAATTTATTATTAATAATTATTATATATCTTTCAGTTATTATTAAAATTTTTTAATTATCATACTTATTAAACACAATTATTTCAAATAAACATCTTACTACTGAATTAAAATCACTACTGAATTAGAATCTTAGTTACCTGTAAACATTTTTGTTACACATGATTATAAAATTTTCATACTTACACTCCATTTAACACGATATACACACAAAACATAATCACCATATCACAATACTTTTCACCTCACCTCTGTAACATTTAACACAAAAATATTAGTTTACATCAAATAATTTATCATTCATTACCAAATTTCCAAATCTCGTAAAATAAATTGAATTCATAAAAAAATTTAATTAATTAACATTTAAATAAGCAATCAAAATATTTAACGTGTATCAAATTGGTTTAATTAAATTAATTACCAAAAATATAAATTATATAGTTATTGAAACAATTACAATTAATCAATTACTGTTTTCAAAATTAATTCTGATATTTATTTAACTTGCAAATATTTCAATATTCTTCTCACAACAATCCTCTTACGTACACACATTATCTATTTAACATTCCACCATGCACACATATAAATTCACTATATTTTATTTACAAACTCTTATTTATTTATTATTCAGTTTTTTCCGCACTTCATTTGTCCAGATTTGCCATGTCAAAACCATTAAAACAAAATGTTTATACTGTCTTTTATTGTTTTAATTGTTTAACCTCCATCGTTCCAAATTAACCTTGGTTCTACATAACATTGTTCAATTTTATCACCACACAAATGACTGTTTTGTGTGTGGTAACCATACAAACTAAATTCATTCAGCTTATTCAAATACTCATATAACCAGTCTACGTTAGGTATTTTTGTTAAGTCTCCGTCATTAAATTCGCTCATTATCGGGTTAATTATTTTTATTAAATCATTGTAATCATTGTTGTTCAAGTATATTTTTAAACTTTCTTTCCATTTGTGATATTTCCTGTTTAAATCATACAATTCTGTTTCTTTACTAACATATAATTCTCCCCTTATATCTCTCTCATCACAATACCAAATCATACTTTCAACATCATTATTACAGACAGATGGTACAACATTATACAACATCAACAAACACTTCAATTCCTCTATTAATACGGGTCTCTTGCCCTTCAAAAACAACACTTGTGAATTCATTAAATACTCATCATAAACGTTATAAACAATAAAGGGAAAATTTGCCCTCTGTCCCCACTCTACTACAACATTATTTTTCCTCTCTCTCTCTCTAACTCACTGACACACATTAACATCTCATAATCACATTCTACAGACTCATCAGTACTTTCATTATTTAGTTTCACCGTATCACTTTCTGATACCAATTCTTCAAACACATTATTATTCTCAATATTACATTCGTTATATTCGACATTATTGTTATTATTAGTTAACTCTTTATCTGGTATCATATTCTTACATTTGTCACTACAATTTTCATTTGTTTTATTTTTCTCTGTACTCATCACATGTACTCCCATTCGCTCAACACTCTGTTCTAATTTATTCAAGCTAGTCATTATTGTCTCATGGGTATTTTTACGACATCTATTAATTTCTTGAATGTCATTCTTTAATTCATTAATATCTCTACTTTGTCTATCTAATTTTATGTCATTATTGTCAAAGCGACTATCAAATTTATTATTCATTTTTTCTAATAAATTAAGTACAATACTCATTGGATCATCATCCACCTTATTGTATTTTGTTGATGTCGGGGTTGCTTGAATCCCTGAATCCTCTGTATTATCTTTTTCATTTGTATTACTTACATTCATAGTTTTATCGTCTTGACCTACATTCGGTGTTGAATGTATGTCAAGACTACTCATCACAGTTGATTCGTCAAATTCCGCTGTTTCACTTATCACAGTCGAGTCGGACGAATCGACTCCGTTCTCTGCTGTATTTTCCATTATTATTATTTTTAGATATTTACTCTGTTTCTTATGTGAACAAATATTCTTTACTTATTTTACGTAACTTTACATAAGTACCTTTTGCGTATTTTCACTCAACCTCCAAATTACGATTGCATCCCATTTATAGGTATGGAATTTATATTATTAAATTCGTCCCGTTCGTGGCGCCATTGAGACGTTAAATAACGCTTAAATATATATTAATTGACATCATAATAATAATACAAAACAAACATTGAGAAACTCTTACTTACCATCACTCGGCTTCAAGGTTACGTCATACATATTTTAGGATGCAGGCGTAATTTCTTAAGGTTGTGTGAATAATTTACACAACACATTTATATGAAGAGAATTGAAATTTTAATTTTGATTAAGTCATCTAAATTTAAATATACAAAAAAATATTATCCTGCTTTCTGCATCTTACTCATAATCACCTACAATTATGGCTTACCTTATGTTTGATACTTACACAATTTGATTTATACACAGATACAGAACACAATTAGAAAACACAAACAAAAAACAGCCCAGCTTTGCCACACTCACATTCACACAGAATTTATAACGCCCTTAACATTTTACAATTTAATCCCCAAACCCCAAATGCCGGCCACGCGGTCGCCGCGCACACTCATCGTCCGTTTACACTGTATTTATGTTCCGTAAGAAAGAAAAAAACTCTTGAATACGGCTCCCTAGTTGTATTGACCGCGGTCACATAACAATTTTTTGGTAATTACAACTTTTTTCTGATAAATAAAAACTTTTCTGGCGAGCCTACTTGGGACCAGCCCGGTACCGTGAACTGCTGCTTGTAGACTGACAACGGTAATGTAACAGGTATCGCTATTGTGGTCTCATAGTTGGTATGGAAGTCACGGCCTTATCCTTCGTCGCCGAAGTTTCGCTCCATGCCATGCATGTAGTTTCTTAGGTTAACATGGTCAATGATTTCAATTAGGCACAGGCTGACGTCATTGGAGGAACCGGACTTAAACAGCACTTCCTGCCGCTCAAAAGCACATTGCTGAATTTTACTCGTCCCAGGACATCCTGTTTTGTGGCTGGACGCGTCACTCGAGCTCGTGGTGGTACAGTTGCGTCTGTGTGCTGCTACACAAGTACAGATTTCTGAGAAGTTTGAAGGGGGTAAATTCTTCACTCGCCGCGTTACACAATAACAACTGCGTATCTCTTTGTTACCACTGTTTCTTAACATCGTTCTGTTACACGGAAAATAACGTTGCACAATAATTTTCATAACTTTTGACAAGCCCGCCCAAAATGAAAGAAATAAAAGATATAAATGCCCCATACTGTAAAAAATTAAAAACACCCAAAATTGACCCGCTACAAGATTTGCAGTCCATTCAACTTCCTCTGCTTTCAGTAACACAGTATCTTCGTCCATATTAATTATGGCTGTATACTTCCGCAGTATGTCGCAGCTGATGAGTAATGTGAATGGTAGTCCACTAGCTACGAGGAACACCATGGGAATTGTTTTTCCATTACTCGACACTTCCAGCTGTACTTGTTGGCGAATAGTTTTATTTTGTCGCCCAGTGGCTCCAATAAGTATTATATTATTGATGGGTAGGGTTGGTATAGTAGTCTGATTTTCTGACTGTATCCGGTTCAATTCCAATCTGTCGATTAACGATACATTAGCTCCTGTATCTTCCATTGCTGTGGTATTTATTCCGTTGACTCTTACAGATATATATGCGATTTCCCTGTTAGTTGTGTCTCCGATACTGTCTTCTTTTTCCTCCATTAGGTCCTTCCTAATGTTCTTAAGATAATTGTTGTGGTACATTTTATTGTAAGCCAATTTTGTTGCCAAAATGTTAGACCCAATAGTCCGGTTCAGTGAGGGTGTGGTTAATCTTTTCACTGCCGGTTCCCATTTAAAGGCAGGTCACCGTTTGTGTGCCTGTCTTGCGAAGTAGATGCGATGGGTTCCTGGGCTCCTTGCCCGTGTCCGTTGTGATAGGTTTCAGTTGTTTGTGTGACTGGTCTGTTGCCTTCACTACTGTCGCTCCTATTGGACCTATAACCTGATTCTCGATCGCTGTGGCTGGAGTTACTATGGTGGTTCGGAAAACTTCTCCGTCCTTGATAATAATTCCGTCTATTTCCACCTCTGCTTGCATGGGCGTAGTTCACCCTCCGGAACTGATTATTGTTTTTGCTCCCATTGCCATGTCGCTGTTGATTGTTGGGGGATTGGTTGTTGTATGGTCTATAATAATTATTGCCCCTCTGATAATGTCCGTCCCGTTGGTATCCACTTGGTCGGGGGTTGTTAAAATTTCCTCTGTCCACATGATTGCCACCTCCATTTTGGCGTGGTCCTTGTTGGTTCTGGAACCGTGGAGGATTGTTGAAATTCCTTCCAGGATTGGTTCTATCATGGTTATTTGTAGGGTTGACATTTCCGGGTCCTCCCCGATCATACGCTTGTCCAGGACCTTGGCGGTTCCGCTGGTAATACCTCTCTCGTTCATGACTCTCTAGTAGATCACACATCCCTTGGATAGTCTTGATTTGCGAGTTCAGCCTACCCTGTGAAATTCCTTGGTTAAAGTGACATGCTAATTTAGTTACCAAGCATTCTTCTGGGATGGCTGGCTCTAAGTTTCTGGCCAGACAGATCTTGCCTAGGAAATATGTAGTCATTGACTGTCTGCCATTTATGTCAAATTTTCCGTTCGTTATGTCATCTCTAATTATGTTTTGGGTCGTCTCGGACCAGTATTTCTGTTTAAAGGCTGTCTTAAAGGTATCGTAACTTCCTACTTCATGACGGGTCGCCGTCCACCAATTATCAAAAGTGTTCTTGAAGGATTCGTCCAGCATTCCCTTGATAATGGACCACCTGTTTTCCCGATTCCGGTTTATGATTTCTTCTATTCTTTCCAAGAATTCTAACGGATTCTTAACATACGCACGGAAGTCAATTTGGTCTCTACCTTCCAGGTGAGTTAGTCCTGACAGAATGTTTGGGATTGTTCATAGACGGTGCATCTCGTCCCTAATATTATTTAATTCTCTCTGCTGGCGTTCCGTCAACTGGTTTTTATCATTACTCACTTGTTGTTTGATGGCATCCACCTTCACAGAAACCTCCTCACATTTTTCACTCAGTGTCGATTGTGCTATCTTCATCTCAGTCTGTTCCCGCTCTACAACTCCGATCTGGGCGCTGTGTATCTTCTCAATATCACTGATACGACGGTTGACGTCTACTTCTGTCTGTAGCAATTTTTGTTTGTGGTTTTCTCCCTCCTTCCGTATTTCAGAGATTTCTACATGAATTTCGACCTTTCGACCAACTCGATCGTATTTTTGGCAGCTTCTTCCACCTTGTCACTGTTATTGGCCATTTGTTGCCACAGTCTTTCGTTGTCGTTTTGCATGAGTTCAATGTCTCGACTAATTTTGGCATTAATCTCGTCGATTTTCTGGTTGGTTTGGTCGATTTTAATCTCCAACTCTGCAGATAAATCCTCCGTCATTATAGCCATCTTCTTCTCCAATAGCTCTTCAGTCTTCTTCTGTCCGTCTTCCATCCTCCTGTTGGTTTCACTTATTTTGTTATTTAATTCCTCCTTCAACAATTTATATTTCTCTGGCTCTCTCTCTGGCCTTCTTCTATTTTCTGGTCCGTGGATTTCTGGCCTTCCTTTAGTGACTCTATTTGTTGATCTGTGGATTTCTGGCCTTCCTCTATCTTCTTGCTCAACTCCTTGGTGGATTGACTATTTTCGTCCAACTTGCTATTTAAGTCTTTCTTCAGTGACTCTATGTTCTTCCTATTTTCTTCCTTCATACCCATCAGTATTTCTATTATGTTCATGTCTCCGGATCGCGTTGGTTACTCGGGTTGGCTTATTTCTGGTAGAACTTCTTGGGGTATGACCTCCGGCTCCCCATCAGGTTGCTGAACCTCCTCCACCGGTTCAAGTGGTTTGTCCTCGAGTTCTAATAGGATTTCTTCAACATCTTCCGCAGATGTTGCCTCCTTCTCTTCCAGTCTGGCCTCCCTCTCTGCCTCTGCTGCTCTCTTTTTTGAGGTTGATCTCCTAGTGTACATCTTGTTGCTGGCAATGTACTTGCAGTCTCTCGACGGATTGGGTTATTAAATTATTGGTTAAATTGTCCGTTTTTTCCCTAATCCGCGCCCCACGTTGGGCGCCAATCTATAATGTAATATTATAGATGTATGTGTGATTGTATTGTATGTGTTGCTTGTAGATACGCTCCGGTATCCACAATAATGTTGTATAATAAAATATCCAAAGTTATAATTATTATTATCAGTCTGATTGTGATTATTAAATGTGTGGGTATCGCTGGTTAAATCTTTGAATTTAAAAGTATTTTTCGCACTCCGCTGGTAACCTCCCCACTTACCATATGTGGATATTGCTGTTCTGTTCGGTGACTGTTCAGCTGTAACATATACGCTACACATACAAGTAGATATTCTGTTTGAATATCAAACGTGATCAGCATGCACAATAATAATAATATAACAACTGAATAATGGTTTGAATTATCAGGAATATTTGAATTCTTCCGCCACCTTTTGATAGAACTGGCTAGAAAAAATAAACTATTTTAAGTCTGAAATTAAACACTTTTTCCACTGGTAACAAAGTATTGAGGTTTATTAACAGTTAGGAATGCTATTAAATCTTTAAAAAAATTAACAATCAGTCACTAATAATTCTATAGAAAATAATTACAATGAATAAATTTAAAATGAAACTCTTCTTAGCCTCAGGGCTGGTAACTCTGTAGGTTATACAATAGTTTTTATTTAGAGAGGTTATGTCCTCTTACATAAGTTAATTACCAAGTTCGTGTGATTCTTTTAAGTGACATGATGCCAGATACAAGATGTGGCGTTTTATAATGATATTTAATAAACAATTAATAGAAAACAAACAAACAAATATTAAAATTGAAAATTGGTACCATATAATAGATAATTATGGTATTATCGTACGCGGGAATTCGTACCCAGTATAGAGTAGTTACTTTGACAATAAACAAGTGCGTTGATTTGCACTGCTAAAATGTACTATTATTTTTTTAATAGTTAACTATAGGAATTATTTATTCACAAGAGAAAAAGTTATAATAAAAAAACTCTTGTTATAGCTTTCATCTGGTTTGTATTATTTGAGAACAGACTTATGACAAAAAGGTGACAAATTGTGGTTATGATTTTTAGGTTATCTCATAACGTGAATAGTTATTAGAGTTAATTATATTAAGCATTGATTTCTTCTTAATCTAAACATACATATATTATTTATAATATTTCTGATGCATAACTATCAGTAGAATAGAATATTCTTTCGCATAAAAATTAAAATATTTATCTTCAATAGTAAAATCAAAAACAACATGAGTCAATTAAGCGACTATTTGCTGCGCTCGTATTTTGTAATAAGTACATTAATCGTGACTCTTTTAATTATGAAAAATAATTAAAACATTTATTTATCAAGTTAAAAATTGCGAAATAATTCTTTCATCAATTCTGATAAATTTCATCAGCATTATTATACTTCGCTATTATTGATTAGCGTAGTATCTAAACAATCGGTTTTTACAGAAATTTTTATTTCTGTTTTATTGTTAATTAATGAAAAATATTGTACTCCCTGGTTTATTTTCAACACAACACTCGAAAATACGACCGATATTATACACTGGTCGTATTTAATTCTTATTCACTCCGCACTGTACACACGTTAATGCTTTGTGGTATATAGGTTAGGTGTATGTAGTTTTACTGATGTTTGCGTGTCGCGCACAATTCAAAAATAAACTTCTTCATTAATTTGGTCCGTAGAGTGATACGTCTTGTCTAGTTGATGATTGATAGATGACTGTCACGCTCCGTCGGAACGTCTGCGGCTTGTCTGCCAGTTTCCATTCATTTGATTGGTTGAATTCTTTGAACTCTCCGACCCAAAGTACTTTGACTTAGTAAAATTTTTAATTTATTACCAATTTTGCATTTGGGTTTGAGATTAGAATGACGTAAGCACTGGTGCACAGAATAATTAAAAAGTTTATAAACGTTATAACTTTCTTATTATTTGTCTAATCATTGAATGGTTGGTGCCAATAAATCGCGGAGATCCTGAGCTTTAAATAAAGTCCAAACAAGATTATAATCCGTCCATTATTAAATCACTATATCGATTTCACAAATTTTTATGGTGCATCTTATATTTAATAAGTTTATTACACCAAAACTTAACTAATTACACTAAAACACTTTTGATTAAATGATCTGAGTCTATTTCTCAACTGTTTAATACAAAATTTGGGAATAATTGTTACCCAAACAATGTTTGATCATGGCGTCTTTAGCGTCCATATTCGATTATTCATAATTGTTCTTAATACTATTTTTCCTTATCTAATAACATCGGTATTGTAATCTAACAATAATATAAATGTTTATTTACATGGATTTGTACTTTAGTATATGCACAAGGTTGTGTTTCATATACTAGTAGTATTGTTTAACTACCTTCCTATCTCTTTTCTTCGAATTGTCACTTTGTTTATGGTTTTTTCTATATAATGTATATTATGTTGTAAATGCAACTAGTGTACAACTATAGTACCTAATTCATTTAATATATTTGTTAGCTTTTAGCTATCTGAGAACCCTTCAATTTCTAGTAATGGGTTTGTTTACATTAGGTCATGACATGGTAGTCAGTTATTTTTTGATAAATCAATAACTAAATTGTTATTATTATATTTGACATAGATTCTCAAAGTAGTATCAGACATCCCTCTGATTATTGATAACATTTTTATCTACTTTTAAACAAGTTTGTATGTTGCATTTTGCATAAACAACTTGCTACATATTGTTTGTTTACATTCTGATTCCACCATCATGGTCATTTAGTTTTTAATAATTTATCTATAAAATTACTATTCTTATGGTTATGGTCTGTTCTCATAGTAGTATTAGGTGCCCCTCTTACTACTGGTAACACTTTCATTAATCTCTGTTTAAGTTTTAATAAGGTATCTTGCTTAACTAGTTGGTTACATTGCCTCTGCTCACATCTGGCTATGCATTCATAGTCAGCTAGTTTACAATATTTTGATCATAAAACTATTATCATTATACTTATAATCTGTTCTCATAGTAGTACCAGATGTTCTTCTAACTACTGGTAATACTTTCATCAATCTTTGTACATGTTTTAACAATGTATTTTGTTTAACTAATTTGGCATATTAGGTTCCCTTTCACCTAGCTTTGTGCTATCATATTTGGTCTACTTTATTTGTAGTGTATTTCAATATAATACACTGTTTACTAGGGTGTATCATTACTTATAATGAATCTTTGATTGACACAATTGTTGATGGTTGTTTGGTTAAACTAACATGTATGATTTTTTGTTTCAAAGGTGCCTTTCCTATGGGGTTATGTAACAATGTACAACATATTCTAATGCAGCATTTTGCTACTATTAACATGACTTCAGTATGGTATTCTATTACAATAGTTTAATTGTTGATTAATACACATGTTTACACTACTTCTTCTTAAACAATAATACAAATATTCTTGAACTAATGATAATACCTTTCTTGTCATGGTTTGTACCTAATTTCTGTCACATTTGTTTGATATTTAACAAACTACTTTGTTTGTTATTATTTTCTCTGGCCTTTCTTTGTATTGTATTCTGTTTTGCCGTGGCATTCAGTTACATTTCTTTTGAAATTTACAAAGGTTTTTTATTATCATGCTCTATGAACAATAATATAACTGTTCTATCTTACATTGTTTGGTGGTCTTATGATTATCTATTTGGATCACAATCTTCATTAAACTAGTCACACTAACTGTCTGTGTATTTTTTGACTATTTAATCCTTGATGTTTCCACTATGAAAGTAACACATTTTCTTCCGCTATAAACCTTATCACTGGAATTGTTTGTGGGGTTTATTAGGTTAAGATTAGTTAACTGGTCACAGGTTCTCACACTTACATTAAGTATTCACTATAACTGTGTGTGATTTCTTAAATGTTAAACACTGTTTCTTCATAGTTGACAATCACTATTCTTTTGGTTACTAGTATTGTCTCTAGTATACTTGATGAATGATGATTTCTTGTATGGTCTATCCATTTTCTTCTCTCTTCATGTCATGTTTCCTTGTCCTTCTTCTTCCTTTCTTCTTTAGATTTGAACGTCTTCTTCAATATTTCCATTGTAGTAGTCGTTGTTTCATAATATTCATGTTTGTAAATATATTAGTTTGTCTGCCATCATTGTGGTTGCTCCTGAGTTGTTTCTTCCTTTATTTTACATAGTCATTTTGTTGGTTCCCCTCACTGTTGGAATCCTGTTGTCTTCTTTTACACTTTTATGATTTATTATTTTTGTTGGTTCCCCTCACTGTTGGAATCTATTGTCTTCTTTTACACTTTCATGATTTATTATTTTTGTTGGTTCCCCTCACTGTTGGAATCTATTGGGCCTGGTTTCTAACATTTTATTTTGGCTCATGGTCATTTTCTTTCTTCATTTCGAGTACGATGCTGCTATGTTACACTTTCTCCTTCATAGTTGGAACTTTACACTAATATCTGTAGATACACACTTTTGTTCACATAGTTTTATTTATCTAGAAATACTTTCATGCTTTCCCGTCACTTGACTTTATAATTGCTTACTTTATGTAACTACCAAATTTGGTAACGTTACAACATTCATAAACATTTTTTGTTTTTACCCCGAATCATCGTACAAAAATCTGGTCTTACATCGACACCATTCATTTTTTATTAAACTCATTATATTCTTTTTATTAATATAAAGATTATCCAAATTTTTATATGCTTCCACAATATCAACAGGATTATTCCATGTTATTAAATCATATAATTTATTGTCATCGAGTATAGTCCAGTCACCCTTAGTATGATCTGTCATAGTCATGTCAATTACAGTTTCATTATCATTATTATCTACTGCTGTATTAGCTTTGTCATAAAGTAAGTAATCAATATCATCAATTTCTGTACTAACTATTTCACAGGGTAAGTACTTGCTATCACTAACTCTTTCCATATCTAACCTTTTTATTAATTCGTCATAACATCTACTAACCGTAAACAACTCTATTTTCTTATCAACATACCTTTCACCATAACACCAATTCACACTTTTTCTGTCATTCCGTACAGAGGGTATTAAATCGTAAAAACACCTACTAAAAACTAAAAAATTACTTAAAAACACATCGTTTTCCTGTAAGGGACTCTTGCCCTTCAAAAACATTTGTAACCAGCTTGGTTTACCATAAAACTGGGGAAAATTTACCCTCTGCCCTATATTCATAAAATCATTCTCTTCATACTCTCTCTCTAACTTACAAATACTGATCTCTCCTCTCTCGCTCTCTCTCACTGTTTCTATATTATTATGGTCGCTAATTATTTTCACGGTATTATTTTTATATATCTTGTTTTCAACTATCTTACTACTATTGGTTGTTAATTCATTTTCGTAATTATTTGTTATTTTATTATTACCCTGGTCGTCTTTATTTCGTCACAATCATCCGTAAATGTGTCATTTTCTACCTCCTTCGTCAGCGTTCTACTTTCGTTTATTTCGTCTTGTATTTTGTTTATATTTATTATTATCTCACCTTTCATGCCCGCAATATTTTTATTCATACTTTCCAAACGGCTATTCATATTTATTTCACTCACTCTCAATTCACTCCTTACATTCATGAACTCGTTATTTAAATCGGTAAGTTTAATATTTACGGCATTTATTTCTGATTTGATTTCAGATTTTAACTTATTATTTTCTGATTTCATTTTCTCGTCTTGTTTGTCAAGTTTATCATTTACTATGTTTATTTCTAATTTGACTTCCGTTCTAAACTCATTCAAATTTGTGTTTTGTTGGTCAAATTTCTCATTTTGTTGGTCAAATTTACTACTCATCATTTCCATAAATAATGCTAATTGACTAAGTACGTCTACCTTATCAAGTCTGCTACTCTTAGGATCTACCGTCTCCATTGTTATTTCATCTGTTGTATTGTCTGTATCGTTTACGTGCTCGTCAATATTTGTCGATACCAAACTGTCTTGCGTAACATTTAAAATTGACCCCTCCACAATATCTTCACATGAATTTGCCCTCTTGCCTTTCTCTGCCATTTTCGATCAGGTTGTAAATTAATTTATTTTAATTTTTAATTCACAACGTCCCTGTTCAGGCGCCATTTGAAGTATTATGAGTTAATTAATAATTGGAATATTTCAATTTGTCCCACTTACCTTTATTGCTAATTTACCAGGGTGTCGTCTGATTTACTTTGGCAGAGAAAAAACAACAGGTGGTGCAATGACAAACACATATTTATATGCCTAATTAACACATTTTATTGTTCTTATTTTATCGTCAAACGATATCAAAACTCCCACATCAACAATTTCTTTTACATTACATCGCTAATAACTGCTGGATAATAACTTTAATTTATGTATTGCTCATTGTCTTCAAAAAACTATTATTTATTTTACATTCATTCAATATTTGACTTTACGTTACTTCTTCTCAGAAAACACTGTTATTTATCTATTATACATGAAATAAAAACTTGAGTTACTTATTGCTAATCATCTTAAATTATGATAATAATAATAATAATAATAATAATAATAATAATAATAATAATAATAATAATAATAAAACGACCCAGATTGCTCACTCTCTCCCTCTCATACAATTTAAATACCCATTTATTTTTATTTAGAGCTCTTTAAAAGGAAATTATTGATATTATGAACTGGGTAGTCGGTTACTTAACTCACGGCGTCCTTACGGCCACGTGCAGCCCTGCGTACATGTCCGAATGTTCAGTTAATTCACAACATTGTCAATTTTGCTTTCTTCACTACACTTACTTGATTTTGAGATACCGTGTCACTGTTTATGTCTGTTTGTCACTTCCTATACATTTTCTTTAAATTCTGAAAAAGTTTTCGACTCGCGGAGTCTTGATACGCACCTGGCCAGGCAGAACTGTATCGATGACTGGCGTGCTTACCTAAAGGCTGGCGAGCATTTCCGTTTGCACCGCCTACATGATGTCGGCGGGAATACAATGATGTCCAGACAGCTCATTGGTTCTTTTCAATCGTCGACGCTGTTCTATGGTAATACAATAGGCCGTGGCTCACCATTTCCGTCGTCTTCACTAACATGTGGTGAAAGAAATTTTATAAACTAGACATCTTGTCGGCGTCCCTTACGCGCTTGCTCATGTCGTGCATGTGAGTGTGTAACACAAAGCTTGATTTTTCAGAATCTTATTGCATTGTATCGCCACACCTCGCTCTCAAGGCTATATCATTGCGTTCTTTGTCAGACTGAAACTGTTTTATGTATGGGAGTTACAATTGACCATGAAATAAATTTAATAAAACAAAATACCCCATTCTGTCCCATTACATGCTTTACTTTAAATAAACAGCTAATATTAATAAAACATTTTTATTACTTTCTGCTTTTTTTGTATATATTGTGGATTATCTGTGGTGATCACACCACCAAATTCCATGGATAATCTGAAGTTTACTGTATTTTCTTTGTCCACAAGATAATTGCATCAAATATTCTAATTAAAAAACAAAATGGGAATGTTACTTTAGATATATGAAAAATTATTTGAGCGAAGATGTTCAAAAGTTTTTATCTCTACAATGACATGACCTTATTTTATAAAAACAACTCCATTTTATTAAAGACTAAATTATATAAAAAAATCATATTAAAAAAATGACTGAACAGTTAAGACATGTATGTAGCAATAGTCATTTATTTAAGAAAGTATTTAATTCTATATAAACTGAAAAAAAGGAAAATGTGACACCGGTTACAGGCATACTTTTATTAGTGTCGTTTTTCAGGCTACTTATTGCAGTCTGGTTCTAGTTGTTTATTACAGATAAGCAAGCTACAGTAATTTTTAAAACATTTAGTAAATTGTGAAACTAGAGTAAATATAAATATATAAAAAATAATCTTACTGATTGTGTATTGTCTTTAATTAAAACACTAGTATTTTCACATACTGTGCAGTCACTTCCTAATATTGTCTTTCACTCACCTGTGGTAAAGTGCATGTTGCATATCTGAAGAGGGATGTTCTTGAACTGTCTCTATTAGCTTGTATCCTCTTTAGAAAAAAAAGGGCATCTTGGTAGTGAGAGAAGAGAGGTTTCTAACCTAGCTCAAAAAGAAATGAATCTGTGAGTTTGATTTAACCCCCCCCCCGTGCAAATGACTACAACTCCCTAATGATCGACACTAAGGACTATTGTGATCATCGGATGTAGGAAAATGCTAATGTAAATGGATACTTTGTGATGATCATTAACCAATTATCAGACAGTGATCGTCATTAATGACTTTTAGGTAAACATACCTTTATGCTACATAATTTGATACAGTGGATTGCGCTTTATCGGGACACATGAGGACCATATCAAGTTGGCCCAATTAAGCAGCTGGCTCTATTATCCGAAATTTCTAAAAAGTAAGCAAATTAGCCTTATAAATCAAAATATTTTTATAACGGACAACCAAACATACTCTTAACTACAGTAAATACTGCAGTCATAAAATTTGTTACTAATGACATACGTTTAAGGAAATACAGTAATAAATATATAATAATACTATAATTACACCATAATGAAATAGCATGAATACGCATATTTTTCGTGGATTTCGTTGTCCATGACGTGTCCGTTACTTAACTAAATATCACTATTGTATTAACGACTCGGAACACTAAGTTTTTTATAAGAGCCTCTGAAGAAGCCTTTTAAAGGAGAAAACCGGTTTAGGCTTTAAGGTAAATCTTTATGATTTTACTTATAAAAAACTTAGTGTTCCGAGTCGTTAATACAATAGTGATATTTAGCATATTTTTCAGAGAATAAAGTCACACACCTGTGATTATTGTTAAAAAAAAAATCATCCAGTATGCATTAGCATTTTATTTTTAATGACTGAAGCTCTACAAAGTTTGAAAACATTTCCAGTTCTTGCATAGGGGAGTTTTCATTGCTTTCTTGCATAAAATTCAGGAAATCCAGCGAACTTTTTTTGCATTGTGCATTATTATCCTGCTAAACATTTGGTTCATCTTCATTGTCATCATTTTCGTCCACTACGTTTAGGTCTACCAGGTCCAAGGGAATGATACAAAGAGACTAAACAGCTCATCATTGTAGGCCTTAGTGGTGCCTGTAGTTGTTTATGGTTTGTTGCCAAGGACAAACACAGATTACATACTCAAAAAAGATAAGGCTTATTACTTCTGTTTAAGAAGAGGAAACTGAGCCATTACTGGACCGAATAACCGGCGGTCCGGACCTATTAAGCGTAACAACTTTCTGTGTATAACCCTGTTTTGTTTTTGTATTTTGAATATAGACACAATAAAGCGGCTGGCCCTAATAACTGGTACTCCCATAACCAGAGTAAACTATATGTGATTGTCAGAAATGAATCAGGCAGTTAATTTCGTTATATTTATTAAATGAAAACTGTTCTTAGCTTGGAATTGATGGTGTTCAAAATCTCTCAATACAATATGTAAATGATTAAAACTGTATAGGTACTACTCTGCTAAGAGGGCACAACAATCAAAGCCAGTTATTTTAGAAAAATAGTTTATTGTATAGATTGTCTGTTGAAATACTTTACGTTCTCATAATTAGTTTTATTGTGTGTGGGCATTTTCCAGTATTACCAGTAATAATATTATACAAATAGCATTAGCTAATAGGAGTGTAATATTAAATTGTGGAATTTTTCAACTTGAAAAAGTTGTTCTTGTCTTAATTATTATTGCTGAAGTATGGTGTGGAGACCATAGAATTCGTGTATGTTACCATTCCTTAGTTGTGTAAAATGGAATTGTTTATGATTATTAAATTTTACTGCAATGGCTATGTTATAATGTAATTGTTATTCACACAAAGATTTGTGGATTGATATAATAATTATTTTAGCATATGTATGCTATTAGAATTCAAATATCACTTTTAAATATTAAATTCTCCAAATGGAGTACTAATATAATAACAGAGTTACAGAAAAAGCTGGAATTTAATGCTATTTTCTGTAATCTTATGGTTTACACTGTGAGTACCAGTGACACAATATTATGCTGCAGGAGGACTTACTACTTTGAAAAACATTATTTCGCCTACTTTCCAACATATTCAGGTGCTTTGTGTCATAATAATACACCTTAGAAAGCTTGCAGGAGGTTTCTTTCTATTTGATTCTTATTTTAACATTCAGATTATTTAACAAAGTCATTTAATACAATATAATATCAACAGCCGCCAAACCCTGCTTGTTTGAGTACATAATTCTCCACGTTTGTATTCATGGGAGTTCAAAGAGAAAAGACTGTCTTTGAGTAGACATAATTTTAAGTTGTTTATTTATTTATTTTTTTTTAAATTGTGTATCTCTGCTGTTATGAACTACACAAATTATGCCTGATTTTTGGTTTAGGTAAAAATCATATGATTTTCAGAAATTTTTGTCTCATACTGATAATGGCTGCTTACATTTGTCTAGATTAAATTGTAAAAATAATAACGAAAATGCAGAGTTTTCTGAAGAAGGTTCAACAGAAAAAGTGAGGTGAATTACTTTTTTTTGTGTAATAAATTTTAGTAAATATGTATCAGTGTTTTTTTTTAAATTGTGTATCTCTGCTGTTATGAACTACACAAATTATGCCTGATTTTTGGTTTAGGTAAAAATCATATGATTTTCAGAAATTTTTGTCTCATACTGATAACGGCTGCTTACATTTGTCTAGATTAAATTGTAAAAATAATAACGAAAATGCAGAGTTTTCTGAAGAAGGTTCAACAGAAAAAGTGTGGTGAATTACTTTTTTTTTTGTGTAATACATTTTAGTAAATATGTATCAGTGTTTTAATACAGAGTGAAAAAAAAACAACAAAAACTGGTTGTCACAGGGGATGAATTACGGATTAAGGTGTTGGTATTCAAAATTTCAATGCAATACTGTTTCTTGTGATTGTAGTGTTTTACAAAGCATATTGGTTGTATTCATTACATCACTGTTAAATGTGACTCAGATCACCATCTGACTGCTTTGGAGTTGTTCAGAAATTTAAATTGATTTATACTCTTTCTAACCTGTATAAAATTGCATATTGTATGTAAATAGTAATAAAAAACTTAATAATAGTAAACAAAATCGTTTATTTGTTAGTTTTTATACTGAAATTGAATTAATTCGATTATTTGTTAATTCATTTAGAAACCTCAGTCAGTGAAGCGTGTGTGAGGTCAATTACAATGATAAAAAGTAAACTAAAACTACTTGCAGAGAATAATTATAATTTTATAATGTATAGTATTATTAAAAAAAAAACGAATGCACATCTAACATTATACCAAATGTCAGAACATTAAAGCTTTCACAGTAGTAGCCAATTTCATTAATATGTTTTTCCTGGCTGTAGTGCCATCCTTGAGAGTTGATTTTATCAAAATGTTTTGATTATTGCTCAGAAATTGTATCAGTAGCTAGCTGGTTCAGGTCCTGTTTCTGTTGCAACTGGCAATGCAGTACTCCAGACCTTCAGTGTCTGTTGATGTAGAGCTGCTAGGGCTGCTTTCTGATTAGTCACAAACTTGACCACTGTTGTCCCCACTGAATTTGATGATATACACAAGCACTGCAACAATCTCAGTATAAAGAAGGGCTTAAGACCAAATAAGGCTTGATATCGAACACTATAGAGATTTCATATTAACATCAGATCAGAGACAAAAGCTAGCTGTGGGAGTTGTTGAGCTTATGGGAAATCAGAAAGCAGCACAGACATCGATATAAATGTGTAAAGTGTAACTGGAGGAGCAGGACCTGAACCAGCTAGTCAGTGATGATAATAATTGCAGCAGTAGTTAACAGATTTGGAGAAATAAACCGAGGTTCATGGTTCAACAGTATAGAAAAAGACATAAGTAAAGCACCAAAATGTTTGTACATTTGTACAAGTAGACAATTAAAACCACATTTTGTCTTCTTCTGTTACAGGACAATGTTATTATTCACAGTGACATTAATTCTGATTTTTTTAACGAAAATGTTTGAGACTGGAAGTGCTATGACAAATAATAGAACCCTGGGCAGATTGGACCCCTTTGTGTTCAAAAGGTCGTAAACACTTACATACACTGTTGAAACGCTTAAAAATGAATATTGACTACATGTTCATGGAACATTTTTATATACCTATAAAATACATAACCAGAACGTACAGAGGATGAAAATTATTAGAATAATTGTTTTTTTTTTAAATTTTGGTTTTTCTTCCAAGTGCAGCATTTTGTTATTGTGGTAGTTTAATTTGTTAGATTTTTTTCACTCTTTAAGAATGGTTTGGTGGATGTGTGAGATTACTGGATTTAGGAAAATCTTACCAGAAATATGCCATGTTTGCCTACATTGTGTGGAGATAGCTGATTAGCAGATAATTATAAAAGAGAGGTTATGGTGTATTTGCTGATGTAGCATTATTTAATATCATTAAAGATTATGTACAAACACTTTGTGAAGTTTTTGTAGTTTTAGGGCAATTTTTGATAATTTTTTAGTTTTACTTGTTACTTTACTATGTTACACGAAAAATGATTTTGGTCAAGTGTCTTCCACAAGAAATATCTTAAACACAAACAGATCTGTGAGCTAAGTTAAAAATTGTTCAGTCGTCTATGTGTGGATTGCGGAATGCACAGACAGATAATAATATAATCATCATCATCATCATCATCATCATCATCATCATCATCATCATTGGCTCGACAGCCCTTTGTGGGCCCTGCCCTTCTTCAGAAGATTTCGCCATTCTTGTGTGTTCTTAGCCACACTCCTTCAGTTTCTAATTCCTGATGTCCTGACTCATCCCGTCAATCCGTCTTTGTTTTTGGCTTCCAACTTTCCTTTTACCCTCTGGCTTTGCATCAAACATCTTCCCAACAACTCTACGTTCACAAGCATGTACAGTGTGTCCAGCCCATTCCAATCTTTTTAATTTAATAAGGGTGACCACATCAGGTTCATCATACAAATTATAAAGCTCTGAATTATATCTTTTCTCCAGGCACCCCCCTCTTTCATTGGACCAAAAATTTGCCTGAGGATCCTCCTCTCAAATATATTTAGTTGCCTCTCATCTGATCTAGGCAGCGTTCATGTCTCTGATGCATAAGTCAGTACTGGGCACACTAGGACCTTATACATCAATACCTTGGTCTTCCTTTGTATTAACTGAGACTTAGATGTTTTCTGAGGCCCTTACAGAATACGCTTTTGATTTCCACGCTAATATTATTTTTACAGTTAACCTCTGAGCCGAGGTAGGTAAAGCTATATTTATCTTAAATTTATAAGATCCTATTTCTAAATTTCTAGGGCCCACACAACAGTCTTTTCTTGTCACCGGCATATACTTTGTTTTTCCCTGATTGATCTGCAGGTTTTTCCCTTGTTGCAGCTTTATCCAATTTCCCAAAGGCTTCCATTATAGCTGTTTTCGTTCTTCCTATAATATCGATGTCATCTGCATAAGCCAGAATTTGAACTGACGTAAAAGAGTTAATACCTGAGTCTTTAATGACTTTCTCTAAAGAAATATTAAAAAGAAGGCAAGCTAAAGGATCTTGTTGTCAGACCCCCTTACCTTGTGTACACAGGGTCCGATAGCCTATTCTGGATTTTTACCTGACATTGAACCTAACCTTAACTAGTTCTAACTAACCTTAACTAGGGCAATAAACTTTTCTGGTATTCTGGCGCAAAACTCAGCCATTTCTGAATACAAATATTCTCTATTTATACTATCATAAGCTGATCTAAAATCAATAAAGAGGTGATGTGTTTCTATTCCATACTTGCTACATTTCTCAAGAATCTGGCATAAGGTAAAAATCTGCTTGTTTGTTGACCTGCCTTGGCAGAATCTGCACTGATAATCTCCTGTTGCCTTCTCTACAAATGGTGCAAGTCTGCCAAACAAAATATTGGAGTATACTCTATATGCAGTACTTTAAAAGACTTGATTCCTCTATAGTTAGCACAGTCCAATATATCACCTTTCTTGTGGATGGGGCATATAACACTCAGATTCCATTCTTTTATAGATATAATACAATATATAAAATATAATATATATACAACGGCTTGACCATGCACAACTCTTTATTAATGTTTCTTCTTAAGTAGTAGCTGTTTCCTTGTGATATTTTAAATGTGAAGCAGGTACTCAGCAGCAGATGGTCTTTGACAGAGACGATTAACTAAACTTTACTCCATACTTTTCCGTACTCATTTATAAGTCTCTGCTGGTGGTTCTTTTCTTTTTCATTCTAGGGCTGAGTTTACTCTTTCTTATACATTTTTCTACCTGAGGTGCGTATTCAGAGTCATAATTGGAAGTTTTGTTTTCAGTTCACACATGGATGTTTGTGAAATTGTTCATTTGTGTGATACTTTTTAACATTTAATTTTTGCAACATTTTCCCTGAACCATTTTCCCTGGAGGAAGATAATTTTTCTAGTCTATAGCCTATTCAAAAAAATGAGAAAACATTCTAACCAAGTGACAGTTCAATAAAAAAGTTCTTAACAAAGTACACTAAAACTATAGTACTGCACAAAAATCCTTCATGTCCTATAACGTGCCCTATAATATAACACTACATCACCAAAACATAATATAATCATTTTTTTAAAATCATTAATAATTAACCTCATTAACTGATTTCTGTATGCAGTGTAGATTTCTAAACACAATATATTTATAAACAGAGTTTCATTAAATGCACTGACCTTACACTTTGTAAATATCCTGCAAACCATTTTTAAAGGGTTGAAAAATAATTATACCGTTAAATTAAACTAATAGGCCTATGTAATGAAATATTGAATTGGGTTAAATGAGCATTAGAAGGAGAAACATTAAAAAAAACAAGAAGAAATAAACAAATCACAATTATTGTAATAATATCCGTATTTCTGTAAATTCTAACATATTAGGAAACTAAAAAAAAATTGTACGCGTATATTGTAAACATTCTGTTTTGCCTAGTTTCTGGGGCAGAGTGGAAGAGATAGTATACGGCCTCTGTATAAATTTATTAATACTACACTATATATATATATATATATATATATATATATTACATTGGTTATGTCTGGGAATTCATGTCCTGTGTTTATTGCATGTGTGGCTAAATTGGATTTATATATTTCTGGTTTTTTGTATGCATTTAGGTGTTCAAAATAACGTTTTTTCAGCTGTTTTTTTGTTTGTCCTATATAACCAATGTAACACTAATAATACATATACCACACAAAGGCACCATAATGAACATATGGGAAAATTTACAAATATACAAACATAAAACAGAAAACAAACTAATACCTGAACAAATACAAATCAATACAAAACATGACACAATATTCAAAGCACTCAACATTGAAAATACACAAAAAACTAACACATACACCTCAATCACACAATAAAACCAACTTGAAATACCAGAAGCCAACAGGAAGCCACAATAATAATAGTCAACCAACAACACATATGTACTTCACCAGACAAAAAAACCGGAAGGCTGAGGATGGGTACAAGATAGGACCTGAAACATGTTCCAAATAGAAAAATAACATCTTGAGGTAAATTTATGTATAAATATTAAATGTATTATATACATCAAGAAACGGACTGTAGCAGAAAGTGATTGAAATATATATATATATATATATATATATGTATATATAATAACAACAAATTCAATGTAATTTAATTTGGGTAGCCCCACGCTTTTGGAGCACCAAATTATATAACAACACAAATTGAATTCATGGGTGTAATCGTAAAAAGAAGATGCGTTCTGTAAGTTTTTTAAAAATTGTTTCATTATTTATTTTTTATTAAACAAAATTCTTTCATTTTGAATGACAAAATAATACTCATTATTATTCGTTTGTATGAACTATTCGCACATGACTATGGCTAACAAATTATATATAACATGGTATGCATAAACCTTATCATCTAATCTTAATTAATTAAATATTTTGCTCTTGGCTTACTCATTGTGTGGTTATCTTTGCAATTTCATATTATTTTCTGTAATTCTGAATTTACTGTTATTTTAATTTATTTAATCTTATTTGACTTTCATTCTTTACTATTGCATATGCATTTTACTTTATCTAACAAAGACTTTATCAATTACTCTCATTTATTTTAATTTAAAAACATATCAAACAAACACTTTAAATAAATAAACCTCTGCTCAACAGTCCGTTAAGGACCAAGGCGTACCGCGCGGCTTTTGTGTTAGTGTGATGGTGTATGGCTAGTACTACGCGCCACCAGCCGCTAGTTGCGGTATTCACAGCCAGGAGGCGGCGCTGTTATCTCACGCCTACTCAGTTTGCCTCACGACGCTGAGTGCACGCCGTACGGAACCTCCGCCGGGAATTGAACCCGGGACTACGAGCGCATCAATCGCCCGCGTTAGCCACTAGACCACCTGGAGGCTCAACAAACACTTTATCAGTACTTTTAATTTATTTTAATTTAAACTCAAATATTTCTCTCTTAGCATTTATGTTTGATTCAACTACTAATTCCTATACATGAGTTATTATTCTACATTACAATCTGCTTTTGCATTTATGTATATTTCTTTATGATTGATTAACTGTTCGAATGTTTTTCATTCTGTGTTAATTAGAGTCTTTCAATTGTCTGTAATTAACAAAAATGGTTTTTCATCACCTCATTTGATGCGATACTATATATCGAGACTGCGATACTCCTCGGGTCCTCGGTCTATGTCCTTCTCGTTCTTCAGTTCCTCTGGTCCTTTTTCCAGGATTCCACTGCTAGTGCTGTTTACTAGTTGTCTCGTATCATCTCATGGATCGTACATGAGTCCATCGACCCTCTTCGTAGGTGCTCTGCTGTTCTGGTTGGACTTTCAGTTCGTCCCGTGACTCTCACTGTAGATTTAAAATAGCGTCGTCGATTGACATAGCCTCCTACGGCAACGGTTGAAAATAGAAGAAGGAACTTTATTAGCGGTATTTATAGCCAGGTCGTGCAAAAGCTCAGGTCTGAACAATTTTCATCTTGACAGAGTTTGTCGAAGCATCTTTACTCCCACTCTGATTCAGTTCACGGATTTCGCCTATCTTCGAGAATTACGAAGTCTGTTTCACACTACTCGATGCTCAATCGATCGCTAATTTTTATATGCTTACTATACGTAAATTACACTTCTTTATTGTAATTACAAAAAGAGCTATTCACTTTTACTTATAGTAACTGCACTTTCTGTCACTTTGTCACGGTCTTTTAACTCTTTGTTCATCTTTATTTTCTACACTTTCTGGTGTCTTTCGTTTTACAATATCATACATATTTTTCTTATAATTAAAATAAAACATAAAATTATCAAATTTGAAAAGGAATGGTTACTGTTCAGGAACAGACAGGCTTCACACACAAACAAAATAAACGTGTACACAGCGCTAGCGACAGGTGGGCCAGATATGCGTGTACATGCATGAATTGTGCGTTCCCTATTTTTTTTAAACAATCCAGCTTGCAATCTGAATCATGTCTATTCCATAGCTTTATTTATTTGTATTATTTATTTATTTATTTTTGCAATGCACAGTACCGTATCTTTTTGATCGGATACAGATGAACTGCCTTAGAAACACGTCTATATACAGACTGTTATGTTTTTAACCCGCTCGATTTTTAATCGTAGTACTGGGTCCTAAGTAGTCTCTGCCCTTAGACTTCCACTATCGCTTTCTTCTGTGTCCTTGCATTTCCACATAAGTATGAAGTTTTCGCTTGACCAGCCATCTGACAATCATAACATTTCTTTAACTCATTTCTAACTCTCTTAAACATATTATTAATAGCTGAAATCTTCTCAGAGACATAAATAACATTTTCAAAGCTGATGCATATTCTACGCTTTCATGTATGGGTTTTTATTAATTAATTTAAGCAACATTTCACTAGATACCTTCCAATCCTGCCTTACCAGTTTGACCAGAATAGTTGTGTACCTCCTATTGCTGGTAGTTGATCTTAATTTTACTCATTTGTAGATTCTCTTTCTTTCGCTCTTTTGCTAAAATCTCATGTTATTATATAAGACTTCTTTATATTATCTCCGTCGAGATGGCAATTTTCTGCTCATTTACATCTTATCATTAACATATTATTATTCACATATTATTCGATTCCTTATCTTATTAATAATTCAAACAGTAATATTTTCAAAATAATTTGTATTTACATTAGGACGTTGAGTGTCTCTAATTCACCGTAGTTTATACCAGTTCCACAACCAGTGTGCCGTCACAAGGTGAAAGGTGAAACGCGAACTTTTACCTATTATTGTAATAAATTAATTGTCGATTTTAAGTAAGAAGGTGCTTGATTATTCTTTAATACATGCTGATAACTGTTATATTTTCATAAAAATTAAATGTAATTTATTTACTCAATATTGTTGTTATAGTTAGCTTATCTTAAGTTATTTGTATTCTCGCCTGAAATATTGGGCCGGTTTGATGGGTTACAGGCGGCAAGGTTTGTGTTCACCGCAAAGAAAGCCACGTAAGACTTAGCAAGCCTTTTAGCGGACCGCACCAATCATACAATAGAGTTTACATTCAAAACTTTAAACGTTCTAAACTCTATTCAAGAGAGTTCTTTGTAACACTGCATCTTTTGTGTACGGCTGGCTGTACGTGCTTTTAACTAAAATTGCGGGGATTAGCAAAAATTTCCCTCTCTTTTATTATTTTATTGCCTTGTTTTGATATTTGTGCCTGTTTGTCGGCGCTTCTTAAACTTTATTGCTCTTTTCCTTCGCCGAAGGACCCACACATTTTCAGACAAAAATTACAGTATTTCAGTTCAGTTCTATCACAGCTGTGCTCTGCAGTAGTGTGAATATTGTGATTGCTACACCAGTCTTACTATTTTCTATTACAGTGTTATTAAACTATTTTTTTTTTCGATATGGATAAATTCCTTGTACGGAGTGGTCCGTCCTCGAGTGCAAGTAGTGAAACCATCAAGCCCGGAAAAAAAGAAACAGAAAGTAGTTCACTGGCAATATAGTGATAATTATTTATCTTACGGGTTTTTTTTTTGGTGTGGTGACAAAACATGCCCAATCCCCGAGTGTGTTGTGTGTGGTGAAAATCTCAGTAATGCTGAAGCGACATTTGTCAACAAAACATTCCTCTCTGTTAAGTAAAGATGTGAATTATTTTTGTCAGTTGTTGGAACAAAATAAAAAACAAGTGACGCTCATGACTACGTCGGTACGTGTTTCGCAAAAAGTACAGGAAGCTAGCTATAAGGTAGCCGAACTTATCGTAAAGGCCAAAAAACCACACACAATAGCAGAAACGTTGTTAATGCCCGTGTGTAAAGAAATGGTAAAAATAGTCCTGGGTTTAGAAGCTGGTACTGAAATTTCAAAAATTCCTCTCTGCTGACACAATCAGCCGCCGAGTTAGTGACATGTCCAGTGACATCGAAGACATTATGAAGGAGAAAATAAAGAGCAGTCGAAAGTTCTCACTTCAGATCGACGAGTCCACCGATATTGGCGGTCACGCACAACTTCTTTCCTACATAAGGTATGTTGATGGGGCTGTAATTGCAACTAATTTCTTTTTTTGCAAAGAACTACCCGAGCGAGCCACCGGTGAAGAAATATTTCATACGACTAATGAATATGTGGTCCGTAATGAATTAACATGGGAGGATTGCGTTAGTGTTTGTACAGACGGAGCCGCTTCTATGACAGGCCGAGTGAAAGGATTCGTGGGTAAAGTACACGAAGTAAATCCTAACTTACAAACCGACCATTGTCTCACTCACCGCGAAGCCATTGTTGCTAAGTCTTTGCCATCTCCTCTGAAAATTGTGATGGACGAAGTAGTAAAAGTCGTGAACTTCATCAAATCGTGGCCCCTAAATACGCGGCTTTTTAACGTTTTGTGTCAAGAAATGGGATCAGAGCACACTACACTTCTGCTACATACAGAAGTACGATGGTTATCTCGAGGTAAAGTGTTAACGCGAATGATTGAACTTAAAGAGGAGGTACTTGCATTTTTGACTATTGAGGGGCATGAGTATGCGGATTTATTTGCAGATGATGAATGGGTATCTAAGTTGGCATATCTTTACGATATTTTCGTACACTTGAATGAATTAAACAGAAAAATGCAAGGTAGAAACGAAAATATTCTGACTAGTATGGATAAGATTCAAGGATTTATTAATAAGTTAAATTTGTGGATACAGACAATTGAAAATAGATCGTGTGAGATGTTTCCAACAGTATGGCCCCTTGCTGACGATAATAAGGTGTTGACGGACTTAATTAAAGAACATTTAGTACTCTTGCAGCAGAATTTCAAAAAATATTTTGGAGAGAGTGTTGAAGATTTTGACTGGGTTCGTGATCCATTCATTATGGATTCGAAACATCTTCCGAATAATTTAGGCTTACAAGAGGAACTGGCAGATTTGAAAGCAGACAGAACATTGAAATTAAAATTTTTCGAAGTGCCTTTGGAAACATTTTGGTTGTCAATAAGCAGTGAATACCCGGCTATCTCTGAGATGATAGTTAATGTGTTATTACCATTTTCAACTACATATTTGTGTGAACTGGGCTTCTCGATGTTGACTGAAATTAAAACATCGAAGAGAGAGAGACTCAAATCCATCGATGAAAAAATGAGGCTTGCTTTGTCAACGATTCCGCCACGAATCAGCCGTCTGTGTGCAGCTAAGCAGGCTCAAGCATAACATTGAAGGTATGAGTAGAGTTATTTACTTTAAAATTCGTATTTTCTACAGTGAATTAAAGTTAATAAATTGTTAATAAATGCATGAGTCTATTCCTGTTTTATAATAATATTTTTTTTTTTTTTTTTTTTTTTTTTACGGGGGAGGAAAAATGCATTATGCACCATCAGGAGACACCCGACTGGTCTCCCGGTGTGTGGGACTCGCACCCACTAAAAAACCTCCACTTTACAGGCAGGGAACCCCCCCTGGAACAACTATTCGTATGGCTTCAGGGTGGCACCTCGTATTGTGCCTACAAGGCTTCTACAGCTTTATCTATATCATCGACCTGTGAGACGGTCCAGTTCAGGCTTCTTTTGCCGCAGGACCATCCTCACGAAGGTCACAACCATGTCCCAGTTCTCTTTGCTGTTGAGCATGACGTCTATGATGTTATCAGGCGTCATGGGGCCAATCTCCGATTCGAGCCCTCGCCTCTCCAGCACCCACCGTTGACACTCGAAAAAAGTATGATGAGCGTCATCAGAGTCTGAGTCGCCATACACGCACGACGGATCCTCCATCTTACCCATCCTTCGCAGGTATGCACAGAAATAACCATGCCCTGTCAGGAATTGAGTAAGGTAATAATCTACCTCGCCGTGTGTTCTGTCCACCCATTCAGGGAGGTTCCCAATCAGCCTCGCCGTCCACCTAGCTCGACTCTCCTGCTCCCATCGTAGTTGCCAGCTCCGCATGGAGTGTGCCCTGGCCACTGCTCTTGCTTCTACAAACCCCAAGTCTTCCTTGGTTGTGTAGACCCTCCTTCTCTCCTCAGCCATCAGATCTATTGGCATTACTCCAGCGACGACCAACACTGCTGGTTCCGACACCGTTCTGTAGGAGCTTGCAATCCGAAGTGCTCCTCTTCGTTGTACCGCGGCCATCTGCTTGCGGTATTTTTCTTGCTTCAGTGCGTCGGCCCAGACCTCGCATCCGTAGAGGAGAATCGAGTTTGTCACCGACATCAGCAGTCGCCGTCTTCCTGCAGCTGGGCCTCCGACATTTGCCATTAGTCTGCTTAGCACACCAACGACCTTAGCGGCTTTCTCCGAGGAACATCGAATTTGCTCCCAGTAGGAAAGCTTAGTATCCAGGTGCACCCCTAGATACTTCACCGCTGGCTTTGATATTATCGCCTTTTCCCCCACCACGAACTGTGTGATTGTGGGTATACATCGACGAGTGAGCAGCACAATCTCTGTCTTCTCCGTCGCAAGGCTTAGATCGTGTTCGTCCATCCAGCTGCGGACCCTGCGCATGACCTGGTTCAGCATGCGCTGCCTCCTCTGCGTCTCTCGCGGTGATCACGGCAGCCACGTCATCAGCATATGCTACCAGAAAGGTATCATCTGGCATCTCCATCCGGAGGATTCCATCATAGAAGGCATTCCACAGGTCGGGGCCCAAGATAGAGCCTTGAGCTACGCCTCCTGTTATTTCTCTGCTGCGTGGCCCATCTGCTGTGTCGTACCGGAGCTCCCTGTCCCTCAAGTAACTTCGTATTATCCGGAGCAGGTAGTCCGGCGCAATAATAATAATAATAATAATAATAATAATATTAATAATAATATTAATAATAATAATAATAATAATAATAATAATAATAATACAGTAGACTCTCGGCTATCCGACTCCCAACTATTCGACCTCTGGCCTATCCGACCCGCTCTACTAAAAAAAAAGTATTTTTTGAGTACGGCACGTATGCAGTATTTCCGATCCGATTACTAGCGCCTTCAAACGTCATGTGAGCAATCCCGCCACACGGGTGAAGGTGCTTACGCGTGAATCACCAGTTACCAATACAGTACGGTACGTCAATTGATTCATGTTGTGACAGGAAAGTTTCGTGTTCCTTGTTATAAAGTGTGTATACAGTATTGTTGGTGGCTTTTATTTTTAAGTGAAATATGGGTGACAAACGAAAGAAAGTGGTAGTAACTTTGGAAGAAAAACTGCAAGCAATAAAAAGAATGGATTCTGGTGAGTCGGTAAACAAAATTGCACTGGAGTTAGGAGTTGGAAAAACTACTGTGGGTGATTGGCGAAGAAATCGCGCAGAGATTGAAAAATGGTGTTCTAAGCAAGCAAGTGGCAGTGGCGTGAAAGTTAGAAAAACTATGCAAAAAGGAAAACATGTGGAAGTTGAAGAGGCTTTATATCTGTGGTATGAAAATGTGAGGGGGAAAGGATTGACGGTTTCAGGCCCCTTCCTCCAAGAAAAAGCGATTCAGTTTAAAAAACAGATCGAAGGAGACGATGGTGAGTTTACTGCCAGTGACGGGTGGCTTGATCGCTGGAAGAAACGTTTTGGTGTTCGTCAGATGACGATTAGTGGTGAAGCATTGTCTGCTAATAAGGACGCTGTCCCTGACTTTAAAAAACACTTTTTTGACCTGCTTGATAAGGAAGGTATTTCCGGAGAACAAGTGTACAACTGTGATGAGACGGGATTGAATTACCGTATGTTGCCGTCTAAAACGCTAGCGTCTAAACAGGAAAAGGCCACACCAGGGTTCAAGAAGAGGAAGGACTGCGTTACAGTTTTAGCTTGTAGTAACGCAACCGGAAACCACAAGTTGAGACTGACCTTGATTGGAAAATCTCGCAAGCCTAGGGCTTTTAAAAATCTTAAAGATTTAAGTTCTTTGCCACTGCGTTATACCCATCAAAAAAAGGCGTGGATGAATGGAGAAATTTTCAAAAATTGGTTTGAACAGGAATTTGTGCCACAAGTTGAAAAACATTTAGCTGAAAACAATTTAACAAGGAAAGCAATCCTAGTTTTGGATAACGCTCCTTCACATCCAGAAAATGACCAATTAAAAGATGGAGACATAAAAGCTTTGTTCTTGCCTGCAAATGTTACATCTATATGTCAGCCAATGGATCAGTGAGTGCTCCAAGCTTTGAAAAAGAAATATCGACGTAGGCTACTAAGCTATATCATCGCGACAATTGATAATACAGAAGTTGCGACGGCACTACAGTCAGTAGACATGCTTGACGTCATCAGATGGGTGTCCGAGGCATGGGATGAAATTCCATCTTTAACACTTGTGCGATCGTGGAAAATTTTGCTGGATCACAGAGCCAGTGATAAGTGGGAAGAGGTAGAACAGCAATGTGATGTGGAAAATGCAACTGATAGCACTGCGCTTGTATCGCTGTTAGAAAAAGTTCCCGGATGTGAGGAAGCTTCATTGGAAGACATCACAGAATGGTTGGCAAAGGACAAAATTGAAGAAATTGCAGACAAAGATATTGTAGCGATGGTATTAAATGAACAGCCGATTGAAGTGGAACAAGGTGATGATCATATAACCCACTCCGAAGGCCTGAAGGCGATCGAGACGGCAGTGGAATACATTGACCAGCAAGAAGAAGCAACACCAGCAGACATCATATGTTTACGTAAGTGGAAGGATATAGCGGCGAGGAAATTAATGCGAGGAAAGAAGCAGGTCTCAATTACAGACTTTTTCAAACAGACAATGTAAGTTTCATTTGTTCTTTCATTATACAGTACGTAGTTTCAGGTTATTATAATTTGATTTATATTAACAACTAATTTGGTTGAAAGCTTTCGTATAAATTAAAACTCATAGTAAAACTCATTCAACTTATTGTTAACTACACATTTTGTTTCGTCCTTCAAATAAAGGTTTTGTGAAAGATACTGTAGTTGCGAATTCTTATTTCATTTCTTTCTAATTCATTTATTACTGTACGTCATTTATAAGGACAAACTGATATGACGTACGCATCCAAATAGCAACAAGTACATTCAACGCAATAGGGTGGCGGTCATTGACCTTACAGAGGCTGGTATGCCTACGGCTCCGGTGTATCCGACTTTTTTGCTATCCGACCCGGCCGACCGCCACATTATGTCGGATAGTTGAGAGTCTGCTGTAATAATAATGATAATGATAATAATAATAATAATAATAATAATAATAATAATAATAATTGATTACATAACGACATAATATTTCGTAATTACATTAAGATTCATATGATTTTGAGGGGACAGACATTTTGGTGTGCCGTGTTGAGTCTAGGCCTGTCTGGGGTGTGCCGTCAGTAAAAAAAGGTTGCGGAACACTGGTTTAGACTACACAATGCACGGGTTCTGTCAACCAAATGTCGTGTATTGTTCCTTTGTAACATAGTCGCCGACATACACCAATTTCCACTTCTCACCCTAATTGTGTTAACATCTGTTGTGACTGCATAACTCACCTGTTCATACGGTGAGAATTTATTTCTTCAATGCGACGAATAACCTCTCTCTCTCTCCCTTGCTTTCTTCTCTCTCATTCTCTCTGCGTTGCCTCTCTTGTCGAACACACTTCTTAGCAGTTTGTATGTGGCTTATATAAACAGTTGACCGTTTTTTCGTGCGTCGTTTATGATAATCTCTGTAGTTTTTATAATTATAGTTACAATTATTGTTATCATTACCCTTCGGTCGATAATTGTTATGCGTATCTTCGTCATAAGTGCTGTGTTTTTACTTCCATATTCCTTAAGGAATGGAAGTATGGTGATGGCAAAAAAAATCGTGTTCGAGATTATTGCAGATTCTGATTCTACTACACTCAAAACATGAAAAAAAGTCGTTTTCCGAAAAGTGTCTGTGTGTGTGTCTGTGTGTCTGTCTGTCTGTCTGTCTGTGTGTCTGTCTGTCTGTCTGTCTGTCTGTCTGTCTGTCTGTCTGTCTGTCTGTCTGTCTGTAGATTTTTTTTCTATGGCAAACGATAACTGCCGCAAATTCAAACAGAATCAAATAATTTTTTGCATGCAGCCCTGATTTGCAGAGTACTCGCGACCTATTGTTTTTGGTGAAGATCGGTTGAGGGAAAGGGGTAGTTTACCTGCAACGGTTTTTTTTTAGCAAGGGTAATTTTGTTTGTTTGGCAAACGATAACAGCCGCAAATTCAAACAGAATCAAATAATGTTTCGCATACAGCCCTATATTGTAGAGTTCTCAAGATCTGTTGATTTTGGTGAAGATCGGTTAAGGGAAAGGGGTAGTTTACCTGTAACGTTTTATGTTTTAACAAGGGTATTTCCTATGGCAAACGATAACAGCCGCAAATTCAAACAGAATCAAAAGATTATTTGCATACAGCCCTAAATTATAGAGTTCTCAAGACCTATTGTTTTTGGTGAAGTTCGGTTGAGGGAAAGGGGTAGTTTACCTGCAACGTTTTTTTAACAAGGGTATTTTCTATGGCAAACGATAACAGCCGCAAATTCAAACAGAATCAAATAATGTGTTGCATACAGCCCTGATTTGTAGAGTACTCAAGACCTATTGTTTTTGGTGAAGATCGGTTAAGGGAAAGGGGTAGTTTACCTGTAACGTTTTATGTTTTATCAAGGGTATTTCCTATGGCAAACGATAACAGCCGCAAATTCAAACAGAATCAAAAGATTATTTGCATACGGCCCTGATTTGCAGAGTACTCGCGACCTATTGTTTTTGGTGAAGATCGGTTGAGGGAAAGGGGTAGTTTACCTGCAACGGTTTTTTTTTAGCAAGGGTAATTTTGTTTGTTTGGCAAACGATAACAGCCGCAAATTCAAACAGAATCAAATAATGTTTCGCATACAGCCCTGAATTGTAGAGTTCTCAAGATCTGTTGATTTTGGTGAAGATCGGTTAAGGGAAAGGGGTAGTTTACCTATAACGTTTTATGTTTTAACAAGGGTATTTCCTATGGCAAACGATAACAGCCGCAAATTCAAACAAAATCAAAAGATTATTTGCATACAGCCCTAAATTGTAGAGTTCTCAAGACCTATTGTTTTTGGTGAAGTTCGGTTGAGGGAAAGGGGTAGTTTACCTGCAACGTTTTTTTAACAAGGGTATTTTCTATGGCAAACGATAACAGCCGCCTCTCAAACAGAATCAAATAATGTTTTGCATACAGCCCTGATTTGTAGAGTACTCAAGACCTATTGTTTTTGGTGAAGATCGGTTAAGGGAAAGGGGTAGTTTACCTGCAACGTTTTTTTATCAAGCGTATTTTCTATGGCAAACGATAACAGCCGCAAATTCAAACAGAATCAAATAATTTTTTGCATACGTCCCTGAATTGTAGAGGTCTCAATGACTTTCGATTTTGGTGAAGATCGGTTAAGGGGAAGGGGTAGTTTACTTGCAACCTTTTACGTTTTAACAAGAGTAAAGTACTTGAAAATTTATTTAAACTTTTTGAAACAATGGTAATTGTTAAAAATAAAATAATTTTGTTGCCAGGCAATAAAATTATAATTTTTTCATTTTAATGTAATATAATATTTTTCATTTAATACAGCAATAAAAAGGCAGGTAAGACACAGCCTGGCTGTTTGGCTGAAAATGATTTTAAATATAAATCTTAGAATATGGAAGTCATGTATGGTTCTCCATACCGATATTTTTAATCGTGATACTGTTTTAATTGCTTTACTGTGAGTTTGCACAGCGAATTGGATATTATCATTTGCCAGGTATGATTGCTTATATTCTACTTTATATTCTTCCCTAGTGCTATTTATCTCACTAGAATTATCATCATTAATTATGAACGTCTGTTCTCTCTTACTTTCAATTATTATAGTTTGTTCACATAGCGTTGTTTCGATCATATTTTCGAATGCAACAATGCAATTATTCATGTCTACAAATTTATTAGCTAATTGCATCGTACTATCTTTGATGTCTTGTTTCAATTTGCTTATTGTATTATTTAAACTTTCTTTTAAATCCTCTGTTTGCGTATTTATATTTTTATTTAAATTTTCTGTCTGTTTATTTATATTTTGATTCAATTCCTCTTTCAGTTTTTCTGTTTGCTTATTTAGTTTCTCATTTAAATTTTCTGCTTGTTTTGTAACTAATTCGTCCATCCAGGCACACATCATAGTTTGAAGTGCTTCCATATCAAAGCTTCCTGGAGCTGCCATATTGAATTATTTATCGAATTTATGTGAATAGCTCTTTTTGTGATTACCATAAAGAAGTGTAATTTCCTTATAGTAAACATATAAAAATTAGTGATTGATTGAGCATCGAGTGATGTGAAACAAACTTCGTAATTTGCGAAGATAGGCGAAAATAGTGAATTGAACCAGAGTGGGGGAAGTGACGCTTCGACAAAATCTGACAAGTTAAAAATTGTTCAGACATGAGTTTTTGCACGACCTGACTATAAATACCAGGTCGTGCTAATAAAACTTCTTCTTCTCGATTCAACCATTGCCAGAGGAGGCTATGTCAGTTGACGACGCTAATTCACATCTGTAGTAAGAGTCACAGGACAAATTAGATGTCCAACCAGAGCAGCAGAGTACATACGATGAGGTCTATGGACACACCGGCAGCATATGATGTGAGGCGAGACGACTATTAAACAGCACATGCAGTGGAATCCAACCAGAGGACCAGGAGGACACGACAAGAGGACCAAAGGAGGACGTACGGATGATTAACCACGTCAAACGAGGTGATAAAAACCCACTGTAATTACAGACATTTGAAAGACACTAATTAAAGTTGGAATGAAAGACATTCAACTAGTTTTAAAATAATTAAATTGTACATAAATGTAAAAGCAGAGTAAAATTTAGAATAATATCTCTTGTATAAAATTTAGTAACTGAGAGTAACGTAAATGATAAGAGAAATATTTGATTTTTGAGTTAACGTAATTAATAAAGTCTTGTTGATAAAGGAGAATGCATATGCAGTAGAAAGTTTTAAAACAAATTAATATAAAAGAACTTTGAATACAAGTAAATTCATTATTGAAGCAAATTAATCAGCAATTGCAAAAAGATGAGCACACAATGAGTAAGCCGAGAGCAAAATAAATATTTAATTAATTAAAATTAGATAATAAGATTTATGTATAACCTGTGTATGTAAATTGTTAGCTATAAGTTGTGTACGAAGGAGTCGTACAAACGGTATAATAATGAGTAGTATTTCTATATGCGAAATGAAAAATTTTGTTTAATAAAAAATAAATAATGGAACAATTTCAAACTTAAATAACGCATCATCTTCTTATTACGATTACACCCATGAATTCAATACACTATATAATTTGCAACTTGTAGTGTTATATAAAAAATTGGCGCTCCAAAAGCGTGGGGCTCCTCAAACACAAATAAATTTGTCAAGTTGTGTTGTTATATAAATTGTCGCCCAAGAACGTGTGGCATGATCCCAACAATTTGACTATTAAACATTTTTTTTGTAGCTAAATGGTTGCTCTAAAAGTGAATGTGTGTTAAATGAAAAATATATTATATGTGATAATAATTATTTATATTAAACATTAATTGTATGTTATGTTAAGTGTTGTGTATTAAGACACAACTGGCGCTCAACGAAATAATATCATTGTAAAGGTGTAATTGTAATAAGAAAAATAAGAATAATTAGTAATAATAAATAAATAAATAAAATTAGTAATTCGGTTCCATAAGAATAATATTCTAAAACGTAATAAATAAATATAATATTTAATATGGCAATATCGGGAAGTTTAAGGATGGAAGAGGCGCTTCAAGCTATGGTGTAAGCCATATTTGGCGAAGTAGAGGACAAACGAACAGAAAAAGTAAAAGAAAATAATAATAGAACACAAATAGAAGAGTTAACAGAATTTTTTAGAAAACAAACAGAAAAATTAAGAGAAGAAAGAAAAGCAAAATTAGAACAAGATATCGTAAATAAGACTGCGCACTTAGTACCTACGGATATCGATACTAATACACATATAAACGCACGCAAAAGTAAGGTTAAAACAGCACTTGATAAACAAGCTATTAAAATCAAAAATGAACTTGAAGGAATGTTAATAATTAATGATTATAATTCTAGTGAGATAATTAACACTAGGGAAGAATATAACGTAGAATATAAACAATCATACCTTATTGATAGGAATATCCAATTTGCTGTGCAAACTCACAGTAAAGCAATTAAAACAGTAACACGGAAACACAACATTTGCGACGAGAATACGCACAGTAAGTATCGAGCGAACGTTAATTATAATGACAATAATCATAATTATAATTATAAAAACTACAGAGATTATTATAGGCGACGCATGAGAGCAGGTCACACATGAACTAATAAGCAGTGCGTTCGACAAGAGAAGCAACGCGGAGAGAATGAGAGAGAAGGTACAAAGAGAGAGAAAAGTATTTGTCGTATCTAAGAAATAAATTCTCACCCTATGAACAGGTGAGTTACACGGTACAATGTAATGTTAACACAGAGGGTGAGAAACGGAAATGCTATATGTCGGCGACTATACGACAAGGAAACAATGCCCGGCATCTAGTCGAACAATACAATGCGTTGTGTAGTCTAAGCTAGGGTGAATTAGAGACGCTCAACGCCCTAATGTAAATAATTATTTTGAAAATATTACTGTTAATTATTAATAAGATAAGGAATTAAATAATAAGGAATAATAATATGTTAATGATAAGATGTAAATGAGCAGAAAATTTCAATCTCCACGGAGGTATAATATAAAAAAAAAAGGAAGGCTTATATAATAACATGAGATTTTAGCAAAAGTGCGTAAGAAAAAGAAGATCTACAAAAGAGTATAATTAAGAGCAATTACCAGCAATAGGGAGTACACAACTATTCTCGTCAGACTGGTAAAACAAGATTGGAAGGTAGTATTATCATGTGAAATGTTGCATTAATTAGTAAAAACCCATACAAGAAAGCGTAGAATATGCTTCAGCTTTGAAATGTTATTTATGTCTGTGAGAAGATTTCACCATTAATAATATGTTTTGTAAGGTTAGAAGTTATGTTAAGGAAATGTTATGATTGCAAAAATGTTAAGGAAATGGTAAGGAATGTTAATGTTAAAGAATGTAAGAAATGTAAGGAAGGTTAATGTTAAAGAAATGTAAGAAATGTTAAGGAATGTTATGTTTAAAGAAAGGTAAGAAATGTTAAGGAATGTTAATGTTAATGTTACGGTTAAGGAATGTAAGGAATGTTATGATTAAGGAAATGTAAAATTCCAGAGTGAAGGATGGCATAATATGTTGAGATGCACAGTATTCATAAGGAAGCTAGAGGAGAGTTAGTTGCAGTGGACTTTCTGGGACCTCTACTGAGATCAAGTCGGGGAGTTAAGCACATACTTGTCTGTATAGATGTGTTTTCCAAAGCCGTTTATCTGTATCCAGTTATGCGACCTACAACAAAAGCTGTACTGAAGATACAGCTCGATAAATATATTCCAGCATTTGGCAAGATGAAAAAGGTCTTGAGTGACCAAGGCGTACAATTCCAGACCGAAGTTTGGCACCAAACATTAAGAGAAAATGGAATTAAAACCATCCTAACAGCTATTAGACATCCACAAGGAAATCTAGCAGAAAGGGTAAACAAAGAATTAGGTAAATATCTACGGATTTACTGCCATAACCAACATAACAGATGGGCAGAATATTTACCATTCTTCGAAAAGGCTATGAACAAGAACTACAGTGAAGCAACAAGGTACACGCCAATTGAAGTAGAAGAAGATCGTTCTACTTTTGGAGAAAATATATACAAAAACCTGCCAATCAAAACATACAAATTCCAGTCAGCATAAAAATAGAGAATGCGAAGAGAAGAATAAGAGAAAAAGGTAACAAGAGAGTAGAGCTGTTCAACAGAACGCATAAACTACAACAGTTTGCAATTGGAGAAGAGGTATTATTAAAGACTAATCCAGTAGGAAAAAGAGTTGACAATACAGCTAAAAACATTTACTGGTTGTATGATGGACCATATACACTGGTACGACAAGTTGGGAAAAAGAAATGGATAAATACCATGCTAGCTCTTTGAGAAAATTCCATTCATAAATAACTGGGGCACTAGAACGATTAAAGTGAAACAACGACTGAAGCGGATGTACCGAAACACCACAGCGACTTTACCTACAAGGGAGGGGAAATATTTGCTCAAAACCTCCAAATAAGGGTACAAGTGAAAAAAAATCGCATACTCATTATTAGTCGCACATAAAATAAATGTGTCGATAAATAAAAACAATACCATATTATTTGTCTAATAATAAAAAAAAAAATTAACTTGGTATTAACATTTTTTTTTCACCAAGCAGGGTAATAATGCAACGGTACAACCATTAACGGTACTGTGCATTGCCAAAATAAATGAAATAAATAATAAAAATAAATAAATATGAATTAATAAACATGATGCAGATTGCATAAGCTGTATTGTAGTTAAAAATAGGGAGCACAGAATTCATGCATGGACACGCATTTCCCCACACACCTGTCGCTAGCGTAGTGTACACGCATATTTTGTTTGTGTGTGTGAAGCCTGTCCGTTCCTGAAATGTAACCAACCCTATTCAAGTAGAATAGTTGTATGTTTTATTTTAATTATAAGAAAAATATGTACGATAGGATAAAACGAAAGACACCAAAGTGTATAGAAATTAAAGGTGAATAAAGGGTTAAAAGACTGTACCGATGTGACGAAAAGTGGAATTACTATACGTAAAAAGTGAATAGCTCTTTTTGTGATTACCATAAAGAAGTGTAATTTCCTTATAGTAAACATATAAAAATTAGTGATTGATTGAGCATCGAGTGATGTGAAACAAACTTCGCAATTTGCGAAGATAGGCGAAAATAGTGAATTGAACCAGAGTGGGGGAAGCGACGCTTCGACAAAATCTGACAAGTTAAAAATTGTTCAGACATGAGTTTTTGCACGACCTGACTATAAATACCAGGTCGCGCTAATAAAACTTCTTCTCGATTCAACCGTTGCCACAGGAGGCTATGTCAGTCGACGACACTAATTCACATCTATAGTAAGAGTCACAGGACAAACTAGATGTCCAACCAGAGCAGCAAAGTACATACGATGAGGTCTATGGACACACCGCAGCATATGATGTGAGGCGAGACGACTATTAAACAGCACATGCAGTGGAATCCAACCAGAGGACCAGGAGGACACGACAAGAGGACCAAAGGAGGACGTACGGATGATTAACCACGTCAAACGAGGTGATAAAAACCCACTGTAATTACAGACATTTGAAAGACACTAATTAAAGTTGGAATGAAAGACATTCAACCAGTATTAAAATTGTACGTAAATGTAACAGTAGAGTAAAATTTAGAATAATATCTCTTGTATAAAATTTAGTAATTGAGAGTAACGTAAATGATAAGAGAAATATTTGATTTTTGAGTTAACGTAATTAGTAAAGTCTTGTTGATAAAGGAGAATGCATATTCAGTAGAAAGGTTTAAAACAAATTAATATAAAAGAAATTTGAATACAAGTAAATTCATTATGAAGCAAATTAATCAGCAATTGCTAAAAGATGAGCACACAATGAGTAAGCCGAGAGCAAAATAAATATTTAATTAATTAAAATTAGATAATAAGATTTATGTATAACCTGTGTATGTAAATTGTTAGCTATAAGTTGTGTACGAAGGAGTCGTACAAACGATATAATAATGAGTAGTATTACTATATGCGAAATGAAAAATTTTGTTTAATAAAAAAAATAAATAATGGAACAATTTCAAACTTAAATAACGCATCATCTTCTTATTACGATTACACCCATGAATTCAATACATTATATAATTTGCAACTTGTAGTGTTATATAAAAAAATTGGCGCTCCAAAAGCGTGGGGCTCCTCAAACACAAATAAATTTGTCAAGTTGTGTTGTTATAATATATATATGTGTGTGTCAGAAATGTTATTATGTATCAGATATCAGAAATGTAAAGACTGAATAAATAAATAAATACATTAACCCATATTAAAAAGTATTTATGAAAACGCTTTCATGATACAATATACTTTTAATAAAAATTTAATTTGAAAATACATTTTATTTAACTGAAGATCATTTTTAAGGTAAAAAAACAAAAGTTTATAAAAAATAAAATTTTAATGATTTTAGTAGACATGAAAAAACATTTAATTATATACACTTGCAGACATTAAAATTTGAATCCTTTAAAATATCTTTAAAAATGTTCACAAAAATTGTATTTCTTTTACATTTTTCAAACTTGAAAATAACTTCATAGTTCTTAAAAATGGAACTTAATTCCCAAAAATGTTGTTCTCCTGAAATTATTTGAATCTTTACTGTAAACCATTTTTGATTCAATATTTTGAAGACAAAGTCTACAAGCATTCACTGATTCATTACCACCATGAATTGTGTGCCCATTTATGGCAGTTGTTATTGAACTTTTTATCAGCTTTGAATAAAATTCGTTCAGTAAAGGCATTGTGTCACTTGTCTTCTTGTGATGTAGCTTAGTGAGTATGAGTGCTTTAATCTTATGTCTCCCATTCTCCATTTGAGCTTATTTTTCTCTAACTCTAATAGAGGTCTTAATCCAGCTAAAAGTCTTCTGTTAGTGTTTCTTCTCTCTTACTTTTTGAATATAAAATTGAAACATTCAGTTCAAATTTGTAGGGGTAATGTATGTGGATTCTGTTTATGTTTCTCTAAGCTCTTGCGTTCTTGGTATAGAGAGATCTTTTTGGTCAGATGACTAAATATTGGGAAGACATAGAATTCTAAGGAAGATACCACTCTACCTTGAACAGTGGGGCTGGATGTCATATTTTACCATTTTGTTTGACCTAATTTAGTTAACTGCTGAATCCGTAATCTCTAGAATTGGTACTTGCTTAGGATTGGAGGAAAGCAGTGTAGGTTTGAGGAGTTAAACTTAACTGTGTAAATTATGTTTGGATGTATATTCTGTGGACGGTTTAAGAAATTATTAGATGGGGCAGATGGTACACAAAAAGTCAGCTTGTGTAAATACATTCCACTTACTTTACAAAAATATTGGCATTATTGAGCAAATTTTGGTATAACCCTGAAGCTGAGTTACATAGCTCATGCGTTGATTATAGGTTACTTAGGTCATAGATTCATCCAGTCTTTTAAGTTTATATATTGAATGATGGATGATTTCTTTCAAGTTAATTGGAAAGCAACAAAGCCAAAGTACATAATTTTGAAGCCACAAAGTATGTTTCTTCACCTTTTAAATAATTGACAAGTTCAAATTCCTGGTATTTCGTAGCTTTCAAACACACATTTACCTTTTGTTTTATAAATATTAAGTAAGGTCTTGTAATATTTCTTAACATATCTATGTAGAGTGGTTTGGGAATGTGAAATTGTGCTCAGACCTTCATTTCTATATCTTGTTTAAGAACTGGTTTTACGCTCAGTTGTGTATTCTCATCTGGTTGTATTTGACAACTTGTCTTTTGGTGATAATTTTGGCCATTATTATAATTGTATATATGTAGTAACTTATAACATTACATGTGCTGTCATATTTATTATTTAATAAATATTTTCAGTAAAAAGAAATGTAAAGTTATACATTTATGCTTATTGCCAGTAAAGTGATGTAACATAATAGTTTTATTCCCTTGGTTGTTAAAATTTTTTCAAATAATTCATCTCAGAATATGAGAACTACCAAATAACTGTAGGACTCATATACTGAAAACAGTATGTGGGAAAATAGTTTTCTGGTCACTGTTTAGTTTCAATGAGTCCCACTATCCTGTGCCATTGTACAGAGAAAGTAACAGAGGTTCCATTGTGACCTGAATTTCCTTCTGCCTCTGGTTTCTATAAGTACTGCAATACTACTGCAGTGTATATAGAACACCGCATATTTTGTTAACATTTATTTTGTTTATTTTTATTTTTAGGCATTATATTTTGTCAGCTAAAAATGAACGTGCTGAGATAGGGAATCTAATTAAGCTCAGTTTGTACCACACTCATGCTTTGTTTAACCAAATGTCAGGCGCTTTCTGTGACTTGAATGTTGTTATGAGTGTGCCCTGATTAACAAAATGTTTGTGATTTTTGTTGGGGTGAATCATGGATAACAATTATAGGGCTTGTATCAGTTAATTGGAGATTATTATTGTTTAGGATTATGTGTTTCCCATTCAACAATTATAGGGCTTGTATCAGTTAATTGGAGATTATTATTGTTTAGGATTATGTTTTTCCCATTTCTTCATGAACGTGTAAGTTCCTTAACAGTATATAGAAAATAATACTTTTTTTTTGGATGTATTAGATCCTGTTAGGAATATGCGTATGTTTTGTCTTGCTTCTATAGTGTACACTTCATTTTTCTATTAATAGAAGCAAACTTTACCACCATTGTATTGAATGTTCATTTCATATACATTATTACAAATATGTGAGTTACAAATTTATTACAAATATGTAATAAAAAGGATTCATTAAAAAAAGTGAATAACACCTTTTATCTTTTTCATCTTGGTTTCTTCTAGATTGTGATTCTAATTCCTACTTCAAGATTTGAATAATACAATGGACTCTCACTAATCTGGCACAATCAGACCACAGTTGTGCTAGATTTCTGAGAGTGGCAGGTTACTGGAAGATTATCAGAAAAATAAATAAAACGTATAAAAATTACAGTAGGCTACTATATTTTTGAAGAAAACAATTTAAATGCGAGTAAAATATACTAAGTTCAAATAGGAATATTTATAATTACAATTTTCAAAAACCATTACTAAACACAGTTTGTTTATGTATATATTACTTAAAGATAAAAACAAGTGCTGACTGTCAAATAATGTAGGCCTAACAATTGTACATTAAACTTATGTATTACTACATTGTAGTGAAAAATAACTTAATGTGGGGTTTTTCCTTTAAGTGACATTCTTATCACATTTTCGTGAAGTCTTTTTAATATGAGTGTGTCAGAAGCTGCTATTCCATTTTCCGTGGCTCGCTTGATGGACGTAGCAAAAGCACCTACGGAACTCTTGTGACTTATTGCGCAAATTGGTTCAGCTTAGTTTTTAGTGTGAGTTTTGAGGTTTAATTGTTCTTTGAATTTTGTGTTGTGCCATTTCAGTTATGGTGTTTGTTATTACTACGTGATGTTATTCCTAACGTTTGTATATTTCCTCAGTTTGTTGTATTTTCCTAAAATCTTCGTAAATCAAAATGTGTTTGTATTTTTATTATGGCAATCACTGAATATCGCTACTGTTGTGCAATGCCTTGATTCACACTTATATCATAAATTGTGTATGCATTTTTAATATGCTATCTTCATATAAAGCATTGAAAATTGTAGTAAATGTGCTAACTCAGGTTCCTTCACATCATACTTCCTTCCTTATCTCTCATTCACTTCCACTCTCACTCACTCACTCACTCACCTCATCTCATACAGATTGTCTCAGCCTATACTAATCCATAAACACCCACCCTGTATCAACCATTGGGCTTGGTGTGGCTCAGAGGTGATGTAATGTGTTTATACTATTACATGTGTAAAATGTGTTTATTAGTTAATTGTCTTACAGATTGTATACTAATAAAAAAATGTGTTTGTGCAGTGAGCTGAAAAGGAGGCAGAAAGCTGAGCAGAAAGCTAAAGAAAAAGCTGAAAAGGGGAAAGAGAAAGAAAAGGCTGAACAGGAAAATGTGAAAAAGAAGGCTGCTGCATCAGCAAAGTGTGAAGAAGAGGAAGATATAAGTCCCAATGTAAATACTATCAAGATGATTTGTGAATTATTATTTTGTGAATGTTGTATGTGTGACACAGAGTTTCTGATGTTTTTGTGAATACAATTTGCATTGCTGGTTCCTTGAATAGTAGTCCACATGTTAAGTATTTGTTGGCCATGCAGAGTCTGCTTTTGTTGGTAAGTTTTGTTTCAATCCTAGTTACCATCTTCTGGCTGAGTTCTGCTGTAGCTTAGTAATGTTGTATACCACTGGGCAGGACTGAGCCAGAAGATGGAGCATGGATTGTGCCAAAACGTAGCAACAGAAACAGGCTTCTACAAGGTCAACAAACAAATAAAGCTATGTTTACACTGGCGAGAAATCGTGCAATTTTTCTGTCCGACAGACCAAGTTGCAAGTTATTAATGTAAACATTCCTGTGAGCAGTGTCGCGAGCTGTGTTGGGAGTGATGTTGCGAGTAGCTGGGAAGCACTGTCCGACACTTCAACTTGCAGGTGTAAACATGTTACTGGGTTGTCACACTCAGCTCGCACTCGCACTGTCGCGATATCAAGCAGTGGGAGATATTATTGTGACATTTCAGTGCGAGTTGAATGTCTGCTGAATAGTACTGAATTAAATCTATCATGTTGGAGGTGAATAAAGTGAACAAGTTAAATGAATCTGATACATTAAATGAAGAGCCAAGTGACTGTACTAAAAATCGCCACTTATTGAAACTCGTAAGATAATTTCACTGTATGAAGCAAATGAAATATTATGGAACGTGAAGGCAAAAGGATTACAGAAACTGAGTTATAAAAAACACGAAGTGATCCAGATGATAGGAGAGAAAGTGAAGCTTGACCCATGTGAACTAATGCAGAAGCTGCATAATTTAAGAAGCCAATGTTAATTTAAGAAGCTGTAACTAATTTAGGCCAATATTACAGGACAATTAGGGTATTCTTGTATCATATCTACTCCATTCAACCCTAATTTATGTTACCCCGAATCTAAAAATTGTAATGCTGGACATTTTCATCGAAATGTTGGAATTTTAGTATACCATAATTGCCAGACATAAGTGAAAAGCTTAAAAGCTTAACGATTACTTTAAAATTATTAGATACATTGGTTACCTTAACTGATCCTTTTGAATGATTCAGTGTATTAATTAAATGCATGTCGTGTAATTTTTTTTATTAATATGTATTGGTTACGTCATTATTACAAGTAGTATTACTTACATTCATATAATACAGTAATTTTAATTTCATTATAATGTTTTTAAATGCTTAATTATAAAATAAAAATAATTTAGAGTAACATAAAAGTATCAATATATCAGAAAAGTAAAAGTTATAACAGTGCCGCCTGCTGTAAAAATTTTGAAATGCCTGGTTCACCTTACTTGTACTTTTCAGCTGAGTTATTCACTAATCCAGAAATGTGAACCTTAAGATATTTGTGAAATGATTCACAGTGAATAAAACATGAGATATGTTTCACCATTACCAGTCATTTAACACATTCGGGCACGAGGGTCTTTCTTTCATTGTTACACATAATATTTATTTATAAAAGACTTTTGTGTTGCTACTTGGAAGCGTGAAATACAGTATAGTTTTTGCAGAAACAGGACAGTCGTCAGACATATTTTTGATTGTTATAACTTGTATTTGCATTAACATTAACATTATGTGCCTTACATTATTTGTATCATAAACGTATTGCTAATTCTAGCACTTGTTCATGGTCTGCAAGGGTGTTGTAACTATACTACTCAAAAGCCAGACATTTCCCACTTTTTTTGAAGCCTGCTAGAAGCAGGACATACTTGAAGTCCAATGACATATCCAAAAATATGATAACCCTAACCCAAACCGAACAGAGTGAGAAATATCTTACAGCTTTTAATCTTACTTTTTATTATTATTAATATTACTTTTTAAACTTATCTTACTTTTTAAATCTACATTTCATTACAGTATTTCAAATACAATATTACAATAACACAATAGAGTGTGAAAAAAATAGGGGCCACTTAGAAATAACCGTGTTTGAGTTTCCCTCACCCACGTAAACATAATTAGGACCGTTTGCCACTTCACAAAAACAAAATCAGGTAAATTTTGTGATTTACACTATAAGATTATTAAAATTAAAAACACAAATCCAGCAAGCTGCATTAAAGAAACACAATAATATAAAGAATTACAATATAATATAGAAGAAATAATATGATTCCACAATAACAAAATTACATTATAATTTGTTTTAATTAATTTTCTTAATTCAACAATTTATAAAATGTCTTCAATATTTTAAACTGAAAGCAACCATGTTTTCAGAGATTTCATAAATTCGCTTCAAGTATTCTGAAGACTGACATATGGCATTAACAAATTAAAGTACTACTATAAAACTGCTGATGAGCAGTTAATTTGACCGCGGAACAACAGTATGGGTCTTTCGTAGACCACAGTCTTTATCTTTAAATTTGTATTTATTATCGCTTCTAATATAAAACAGCCTACGAACTTTAAAAACATATGGATGTCTTATAGGAAGAATTACAGAGTTTTCAAAAAAAAGATGGCCAAGAGTGTTCAAACGTATATCAGAAATAATTCTAATAATTCCCCTTTGTGATATACCAACTGCTGTCTGTAATGATGAAATATATGTTCCTCTTGAACAACGAAACCCGTAATTTATTTTAGATCTAACCAATGCATAATAGTTTGTGTTGTGACGTTTTGTTACTTTTTACCAATTCCCCCCCCCCCACGTGACTTCTACTTACTGCGTGCGATCTTTTTACGCACTCGCCCTGATTACACTTTACCCTGACTTACCAAAACAGAAGACTCCAAATTAATTATAGGTCACCACCAATATTTTTAAACAAAAGGGCATATATGGAAACCTTTATACACTCTCCCCTTTTTGAGTTCAATTACTTACCAGGTTCGTTAGGTGAAATTTTCTATACGGGATAGGTGATGTTAATTTGGCGTAATAATTGACTTAACGCATGGTTACGCTATTAATCCATTTTATTTATATTCATTTTAAAAGTTAATTATTCTCTGTTTGTAACTCTTAACAGTTCATCAAATTCTTTGCTATATCAACTCTCTATAATATTGTACGTTGAACATTTAAGAAAACAAAATTACTAATTCAGCTAAGCGGTATACCTTTTATTTTTATTTGACAAACCAGTATTTGCTCATACTTTCATTCTTCACAGATCTTTTACCCCACCCTTATTTTAGAGATCTCTTTATTATTGTTATATTTGAATTTATTTGCCTTTGAACGTCCAAATGACCTAATTTTGAAGTTTAGTCATTGAATTATAAATGGTACTTTGCCATTTTGTAGATGTCTCCCCGCTGTTACACCATCACTTGATTCACTATTTATGTAACGTTCTGAAATTCGGTTTTAAATGGTTTCAACTGCGATACTGCTGTATATGGGTCCAAATACATGTTTTACTACTGTTCACGTTAATTATGTCACAATTTAGTCGGCCGACTGTATTTTGCTCGCGAGCACCCCTTCTAATACTTAACATTCCCAGACTCTTTAATTGCTTTTGTGCCTCGCACGGCTTGGTACGAGGGGAACTGCAAGGTGTTCAAAAATGTCATGCGTTTGTGATCAAAACGTTGTTCAGCTTGAGTTGCTACTACTTTTTATAATTATTAAAGAATAAAATAAATCCCAATAGTTTGCCCCGTTACAGTGTAATGCACAGTGGCGTATTTATGGGGGGGGGGATGCGATTGGACCCCCCCCAGAGGGTCTAAAAGTTGACGAATTTTGTTAATCTCTTAATTTTTAGGCTGCTTTATTTTATTTTTTCTGCTGTGTACGCTGGTTTAGTAGTAGCTCTTGATTAAATATAGAAACAGGTTTGTTACACAGCATTAGGGTATACGTTTGAAAAATGAAATAAAGGAAAATCAATTCTGTCAATAAGTATCTTTTAACAGTGTTTCAATGCACATATTTTTATTGTTTAATGGTACTGATTTCAGGATGTATCACGAGTTTTTCAGCCACTTATAAAGACAGTAATGTTGATTAGTCGTAAATTATTTTACTTTTTTTTATAAAGGTCATCCGACTGCAGACCCCCACCCCAAAGCCAAGTTCAAGGTATGCCACTGTGTGATCAGCAAGTTTTTGGGACACAAATTTTATAAAAAATAGAATTTTGCAAGAACGTGTACAACTAAAATTGTTCTCAGGCTTTCACGGCCGGCATTAATTGTATAAGAAGAGTTTACCAGGCTCTTTGGTCGTGGTTTACGGTCTAATGACAAACCAAACGTTTCTGCAGCACCACTGGCTGCCATCATCAGTGGAATTCAAAGAATTCACGACCTCCTGAACTTAGGTTATCGTCAGGCCCACCGTACTGTGGTACAGCCTTACAATGTATACAACTACGAGTATTTCTTCAGGTTACAAATATGACCTTACCATGAGAGATTACTGTCTACTATGAAACCAAGATATTTTATTTGTTGGTTTGTTCAGTCACCAAGCACCTACAGTCAAATTCTTTTTGACACGATGATCCATAACAAACAACATGAAAATTCAACCTTGTCTGTCACAATGAAAATCATATATTTTTCACTTAAAACCATAAAGTTTTTACTAAATCAATACTTTAATTATTTAATTCGACAATCATTTAACTGGAAAATAAAAAAATACATACAATAGTTACTTATTTTTAATTTCATGTTTTAATAAACATTGTGCCATGGTTGACAATTCACTGAAGAGTGCTCGACAGGAAAAGTTGTGACAGCACTACTTGCCCAAACACTGTCTAGTGTAAACAGTGTTTCATACATCTGTTGGAATAAATTGCAACATTAGCTCGCACAAGCAGTTGCTGAAGACTTGCACTTCCTCTTATGGTAAAAATTGCGTCTCAGTGTAAACACCTACCCGACACTACTTGTGCATTTACTGTCACAATTTTCTTGCCAGTGTAAACATAGCTTGAGATACAGACCACTAACCAAGAAACCAACACACACACACACACACACACACACACACACACACACACACACACACACACACACACACACACACACACACACACACACACACACACACACACACACACACACACACACACACACACACACACACACACACACACACACACACACACACACACACACACACACACACACACACACACACACACACACACACACACACACACACACACACACACACACACACACACACACAATAACTTTGTAACTGATAGTATTGCTGATAGTTATAGTTAGAATTACAGTGGAAAGACAAAATTACATTATTGGATGAATTACATCATTTCATCTCTGGTAGTATGGACTCCCAGTAAGCGGTAGAAATCAGAGACATCCTATTGAGAACAACAGATTCCGAAAATTATAAGAAATGTAAGACAGAACTGATTTTCCAGATCTCAAGACAAAAAAATCTGTAGATTATTGAGAGTATGGACAAATGGGCAACAAGAAAGCTTCATAGTTCTATTGAACGTGTAGTGGTTAGTGGGTGCAGGAATTCTTGATGAGGTTTTAAAGCCTTCATGAATTAACTGTTATCGTAGCTCAACTCTAGCAATCTCAGGGACACAGAAGAGTGCTAATGTCAACTCAGTAACGAAGAAGCCAACTCCATAGTGGATTCTTCTTCTCTGAGCAAGAAATATTTGAAACCCTTAAACTTCCTGCAACACCAGTCAGTTACACATCAACTCTACACTAACTGTACTTCAGGCAATCACGGAAGTGCTTAGAGAACATGTTGGAATGAGTACCTTATTGTGTAAGTGATGATAAAAATTGATGAGCTACCTTTCATGCTGACACAGAAAATTGCTAGTGCTGCATCATCAGTATTGCTACCTTCTTAGTGCTACAATCATATCTTTTATTCTCAGTAGCATATTTGGCTCGAATCTACCATACTATGTCCTCTTCAAATTCATATACCACCACTGCACTGGTATGCGGTAATGCAGTAGGCTGCATGTAAGGCAGTGACACGCATGATCCCGTACAGCTACACAAAGACAATGGAAAACATGGTAGTTCTTTAAATTATAAGTGATGCCCCCACTCATAGCCTGTCAGATGTCTTTTATTATCAGATAGGGAGTGTTGCTGAGATTCCTTCTGGACATGAGAGCAGCTATATGAGGTTTGATCAAAAAGTCCAAGAGTAATTTTGAATTTCCTGCACTAGAATTGTTCAGTTGTAAAAGTGTTTAGGTAGTTTTTAACATTTTATATTATAAGATAAAAGTACTTTTATTAAATTTTTGATAAATGAGACAAAGTGCTCTGACATAGTGAAATGTTACAGTAGGATTTTGATGAGTTTAGTATGCATGAACAAGCAGTTTACGAGTATAAAAAAATGCTCCCAATAATCAGTTGAAGATGAGTATTGTGAAGGTCATATGTTCCGTGAATTTTTACCAGTAATAACAGTAGCCTAATGTGGTCAATAAAAAGTACTATAAGGACATTGCGTCGTGTGTGAATCCGTTCATAGAAAATGCTTTATGGAAGAACAAGTTATGTACCAGTACTGGAAATGCACCAGTAATTTATGCATGTTATTGTACCAGTTCACATATTACTTGTTCAAGAAGTTTTGCCCAAAAATAACAGTAATGATACCGCAACCATTGTATTCACCAGGTATGGTCCCTGTGACTTTTCGTCTTCTGAAGATTGAAAAAAGGACTGAGAGGACAGTATTTTGTTAATATTGAAATATAAAAAGAAATGTCGGTGACTGAGCTCAAGAGTGTACTACAAAGTACTTCAAAATGTTTTGAAGACTGGAAAAATTTAGGCATAAGTGTGGTTAAGTTTGGCAGAGATTACTTCGAAGGTCACAACACAAGTGTAGAACAATAGACATCATTTTCAGATAAACAAACACAAGGTGAACTATTACAATTTAACGATATAACAATTATATGTTAAAGCTTTCTGGAAAGTGGCCTAAAGGGTCGTTTACATGGTTCAAGTTTACTGACTTCAAGTATGTGAAGTCAAGTAAACTTGAAATCTGAATTCTGTCTAAACAGGGAAAGTGGAAGCGTCAAGTACTTGACGCCACTACATTCATTTTTGTTTGAAATGTCGAGTAGAAAGGTGCGTCGTATTGCAGTTAAAAGGCCTATAAAGGTCTCTACTTGCAAGATATCGTAGTATTATTTCCAGCTTTGTTCTTGAGGGAATTGCATTTCTCATGGTAGTATTAGTTCTACTTATTTTTGCTTAAACGTTTCCTAATAGCTCCTCATATTTCTGTACTGTCATCCTTAGATGATTTTTTAAAGATGAAGGATCTTCATCTGCCAACTCGTGTAACAGTGTTGAAGAGGCACCATACATTTCCCTTCTAGCTATCCATGTTCTCACCCACCTCCAAGTTCGCTTTCTCTGTCTGTTGACATTTTCTGTTGTATAATCGCATAGATTTTTGCACAGTGAGTTCACTATAGTCACTTCGGTTAATATTAAAAAAAAAGTCATATTTTCTTGCTGTATACAGCAAGAAACTCATGTATATCATTTACATTCCACTTACCATGTTAATATTAAAATTAATGACTTTAAAATATTTTAACAAGAACTGCAGAATCACCTCACAGATAAAACAATACACTAAAAGCCGACAGCGCACTGAAGACGTAAGACCGATTCCCTTGACTGCTTGAAGGCAAGTAGTGAAGGAGCCATCTAGACGGAGACAGTAGGGCGGGAAAGTGAGTCATGTAACTTTCAAGTGGCAACAAAACTTAATGCTAGGCCAACTCTACTTTCCACTGTCCGGACAGTGGAAAGTTACTTTCCACAACCGTTTACACAGGTTTTGTCTCTCCACCTGTTGATGTGTCCAGCAGCAGCTCTCCTGCTGGTTAGCCTAAAATACAAGATGCTGACCTCACAATCCATTCAAATCGCCATGTTCACTTACCAGAAAGACTTCAAGGTTTGCAATAGTGATATGTTAGTACTTAGAATATATTAGAGCAAGTAACTGGCAGAGGGTGAGGTGGAATCTCATTATTCAGTTTAAAATATTCAAAACAATGTGTAAACTTAAAATTGAAAGGAAGTGTGTAAACTTTGTAACTTGTATTAGTTTTTATATACCCCGTCCTTAAACCATTTTCTTAGAATTTGCAATGAAACTTACAAATTGTCATCCTGTTACCTACTGTCACACACACACACACACACACACACACACACACACTCGGGCGTGCGCAGAGTTCCTTTTGTAACATATTTATCTTCCTGTGTCCTTGTAGATAGTATATTTATTTATTTTTATTTCATACTGAACACTTCTGTTTCCTATACCTTCTGCTCCGATCTTGATCCCTGATCACATTTTTCTAGATCCTGATGGACTTCTTCCACCCATGGTGCTTGTGTCTTTTTGGTCTCCTGGAAGGTGAGGATCTTGTTTGCTATTCTTTCTGCCATTCTTCTAACGTGGCCGTAGAAATCCAATTGTCTTTTTACTTCCATATTCCTTAAGGAATGGAAGTATGGTGATGGCAAAAAAAATCGTGTTCGAGATTATTGCAGATTCTGATTCTACTACACTCAAAACATGAAAAAAAGTCGTTTTCCGAAAAGTGTCTGTGTGTCTGTCTGTGTGTCTGTCTGTCTGTCTGTCTGTCTGTCTGTCTGTCTGTCTGTCTGTAGATTTTTTTTCTATGGCAAACGATAACTGCCGCAAATTCAAACAGAATCAAATAATTTTTTGCATGCAGCCCGGTTTTGCAGAGTTCTCGCGACCTATTGTTTTTGGTGAAGATCGGTTGAGGGAAAGGGGTAGTTTACCTGCAACGGTTTTTTTTTTAGCAAGGGAAATTTTGTTTGTTTGGCAAACGATAACAGCCGCAAATTCAAACAGAATCAAATAATGTTTCGCATACAGCCCTGAATTGTAGAGTTCTCAAGACCTATTGTTTTTGGTGAAGATCGGTTAAGGGAAAGGGGTAGTTTACCTGTAACGTTTTATGTTTTAACAAGGGTATTTCCTATGGGAAACGATAACAGCCGCAAATTCAAACAGAATGAAAAGATTATTTGCATACAGCCCTAAATTGTAGAGTTCTCAATACCTTTTGTTTTTGGTGAAGATCGGTTAAGGGAAAGGGGTAGTTTACCTACAACGTTTTTTTAACAAGGGTATTTTCTATGGCAAACGATAACAGCCGCAAATTCAAACAGAATCAAATAATTTTCTGCATACAGCCCTGATTTGTAGAGTACTCAAGACCTATTGTTTTTGGTGAAGATCGGTTGAGGGGAAGGGGTAGTTTACCAGCAACGTTTTTTATCATGCGTATTTTCTATGGCAAACGACAACTGCCGCAAATTCAAACAGAATCAAATAATTTTTTGCATACAGCCCTGATTTGTAGAGTACTCGCGACCTATTGTTTTTGGTGAAGATCGGTTGAGGGGAAGGGGTAGTTTACCTGCAACGGTTTTTTTTATCAAGGGAAATTTTTTTTTTTTTTGGCAAACGATAACAGCCGCAAATTCAAACAGAATCAAATAATGTTTCGCATACAGCCCTGAATTGTAGATTTCTCAAGACCTATTGTTTTTGGTGAAGATCGGTTGAGGGAAAGGGGTAGTTTACCTGCAACGTTTTTTTAACAAGGGTATTTTATATGGCAAACGATAACAGCCGCAAATTCAAACAGAATCAAATAATGTTTTGCATGCAGTCCTGATTTGTAGAGTACTCAAGACCTATTGTTTTTGGTGAAGATCGGTTAAGGGGAAGGGGTAGTTTACCTGCAACGTTTTTTTATCAAGCGTATTTTCTATGGCAAACGATAACAGCCGCAAATTCAAACAGAATCAAATAATTTTTTGCATACGTCCCTGAATTGTAGAGGTCTCAATGACTTTCGATTTTGGTGAAGATCGGTTAAGGGGAAGGGGTAGTTTACCTGCAACCTTATACGTTTTAACAAGAGTAAAGTACTTGAAAATTTATTTAAACTTTTTGAAACAATGGTAATTGTTAAAAATAAAATAATTTTGTTGCCAGGCAATAAAATTATAATTTTTTCATTTTAATGTAATATAATATTTTTCATTTAATACAGCAATAAAAAGGCAGGTAAGACACAGCCTGGCTGTTTGGCTGAAAATGATTTTAAATATAAATCTTAGAATATGGAAGTCATGTATGGTTCTCCATACCGATATTTTTACTCGTGGTCAAGGTTTACTCAAACTTTTCGTACAATTCATGGTTTGGTTTTAAGTAAAATTTTAACTCACTTTCTAAGACTTTTATGGTTCCCATGATTTTCCTTAAAAATTTTATTGATTTAATAATGTTTTGGTTTCTTGTAGTTAATGATTTCTCTGGTTTTAGTTACTGTATTTATGTTGTTTAAAGATGAAAATCTGAGCAACCACGTTTAACAGTGGTGGAGTATATGTCCTTTTAATAATGAAACCAGAGTCACAGTTAACCTTATTATAATGTAGAAGGGCTTACTGTGTGTGTGTAATCCATGATAAAAAAAAACAAGCAGGAGAAAGATGACAGGGCGAGGAATATATGTCTATTATATGCCATAAAGTAGATGGTCAACAAAAGCATTATTTCAGGATTCGAGGGCATCAGAGTGTTGATTCAGAAACAAAACAGATGCAAGAGCTTTCTCAAGTGTTTACTTATTTTATTTCTACTAACCATACAACTCCCAAAATACATGCACAGTAATGGGTGGGTAGTACTTCCATGAATATATGAAGACTGTTGTGAAGACTTTTTGAGACAGATCCAGAATTTTAAGCTTGTGTTAAGGGATTGGTTTTAGAATACACTGGATTACTGATTTGTAAGAAGTTAGTGTTTAAATAATATATAACTATACATTAGAAAGCGTTCACATTCTTCATAATATTTGCCTTTATGGAAACTGATTTTTGTATTTATTGGTTATGAAGAATATGTATCACATAAGGTTGAATCTAATAACATTTCTAACATTTCTAGTAATGCTGTCAGATTGGATTAAAATATTTATAGAAAGACAAGAATCTGTTAAATTAAAGTTATGTTTCTAGAACCTTTGAGTGAATATTAATTATTTGTTTGTTAGGGTTTGTAAAACATATTGTATTTTGGGATACAAAAATTAACCCAAAGGTTTGGTTTTATGGAATTAAATTACCTGGCGTCTTTATTATTGCAAATTTCTGCAATACTTTTATATTACTATATTCGTTAAAAATTCCTTAATGTAATGGTGTTTTTATAATTGGGGTAAGTCTTTGTTCACAGGTTTAAAATGTATTAATTAGTTTATTTTTATCCAGTTAAAACCTGATTACAGACGTATGCATCACCCCATCTTTGCCTGTCGTAGCTTGCGTTCACACACACAAACACAATCGCTGTATTCACTCGCGGGGGCAGGTGTACGCTTTCCGACAATTCTTATCCTGCATAATATTGTTAAAAACTGTTCATCATATATTTTTCTATTCTAAATATTTACAAACATACCGCCCTGGGCAAATATGCAAATATATGTATTGTTGCATACACCTGCAACAATATACACCTGTATTGTGTATACGTATACACACACCTATACAAAATCTATGTGAACGTCTCATGTTTTCATATGCAGAAGGGATTATATTCATGTATGAATTACCACCAACATATGAATTAAAAAAATGTTATGAAAATACTATAAAGATGAATTTAAAACTATTTATAGTAGTGAATAAAATAGTTTATTAAGATTGACAGAACAGAAGCTTTATTATTCAGCTGAAGTTTATAAAAAAATCCTTGGGTTGCTGCAGATAATTGGGAGTTTACTGTATATTAAAAGAAAAGTTCTGTGGTGGATTGGTACTTCCAAAATGCTGTAAGCAGAATGTGGAAATTAAAAGTTTGATAAATGCTGTTGTAACAACAGTTTTATGGCAATTTTGAGAAAGATGACAGATTAGTTTGGGTAAGGTAATATGAAGTATCATGTTTTTAGAATTTTATAACATGGCAGAATACTTTCATTTCCCATACTCTGATAAACACTGATTTGGGCAAAATGTATATCTTGGTAAAATATTGTAGTTAATCATATTTGTGTGTGTGCATGCATGTGTGTGCACAAGTGCACGCACATGTGAGAGAGTAAAATTTTATTTGACACAAACATATTTGAAAGTGGATGAATATTAGAATAAATAGCAACTCAAAAGACAAACAGTTGGGGATGCATGGCATTACTCTTTTACATTTTGCATTTGCACATAATATCCTAAAAGTCAGTTCTGAAAACTTTTATAGACCACAACACTCCGATAATGTAGTGTGCACAAATTTGAAACACTATTATGGGTCTGAATTTTTGTTTATAACTAAGGATATTGAATACATTAGTAATAAATGTATAATTTTGAACTTCCAGAATACAAAACACAGCACAGTGTCCCCAAGCTAGGCTAGTACACAAAAAGCAGGCAAAATGAGTAGTAGCATGACTTGCCTTCGGAGTTGCTGATTAATGTACAGTTTTGTTTCATGATGTTTTGAATATGTTTTTTTTTGTAGGAGTTCTTCAGGTTGAGGAGTTTAGCAGTAGCTCAATTAAAGGAGAAAAATGAAAATCCATACCCTCATAAGTTTCATGTCTCAACGTCACTTGAAGAATTTATTAACGCTTACAGTGATCTGAAAGATGGAGAAGTTTTGGAAAACAAAACACTTAGTGTTGCAGGTATGGGTGCTCTGAAATTTACTATGTAGACAGAAAATTCCTGAACTTTTGAAATAAAAAAAATTTCTACTTTAGAAGCTATTTGCCTCCAAATTATTCCTTCTCAATGTGAATATACTGCTCCCAACCTTTGAAACACTTCTGACACTCTTATTTGGGACAGTGCACAGTTCTACTAGTGAATCCTCATTTATTGAGCCAATCAACTTATAATATGGGCCTTTCAACCTTAAAAAAAGTCACATGAGTAAGGAGGATGTGGTATGACTGTTGTCTCGTTTCTAGCCAAAACTGATGGATAACTGATGTGTGCCAATTTTCCTCTGTTAACCTCACAAAGATGTTTCATTACTTCAAAGTTAATATTCCTCATTCACTGTTGTGCCTTGTGGAGGAAATTCATCTGAGATAACACCCTGAGAATTGAAAAAAACTGTCAGTTTGACTTTTATATTTGACCACACTTGTCTCCCTTTTTAGATTGTGGGGACCCTTTTGACATCCACTTGATAATGTAGCTTTACTTTCAATATCATATCCATATGCCCTTGTCTTATATCTGGTAATGTTGTTTTGTAAAAAGTTCTTGACTCACATCAACTCGAATCTATATTTTCTCATTAGTCAAAAGGTGAGGCACAAATTTGGTTGCAGTGCGACTCGTGCCCAAATTTTGCATGTTAATTTCCTGACGGGCAGGTTTTGAAGTAGTTACTTCTTCAGCTACTTTGTGAACAAGTAAATGATGGTTAGAATGAATGATTTTGCTGATTTGCACAACAGTTTAATCAGTTTTGGATGTTAGGGTGGCCTGAGCGATGATTTTATCAGTTGAAGTTCAGCCATCTTTAAAATGTTTCCACCATTTATACATCTGAGCTCAGCTTAAAACCTCATTCCCATTTGTAACATTGGAAGTTTGCGTACAGGAAGTTCCAAATTTAATGCAACATTTTGTATTAGTTTGTTACTCATGAAATCGCTCATATTAAATACAATGAACATTGCAGGGCACATGTAACATATATTGACATAGACAGGTTAAGTATGATAACTAAGCAAAATATTACTGTGTGGTTTTGACTAGGCATTGGAAAGATGCTGCTAGATCACAGCATATTACGCATCCTGTTAGTAGTTCTACCTGATGCGCTATTTGCAAAGTTTGGGAATTTTATGAACACATCTTGTAGATGAGCCCAGAATAGAAAAGTATTTTGCTAGTGTCTTCAGCATTAAACTTTACAAATTGGTTATTTTATATTGTACTCTAGACCGATTTGTTTTTGGTAGATTCTTTGAGATAGTTTACTTGTATAAACATTCATTGTGTATAACTGTAAGAACTGTCGGCATGATGTCGTTTGATATATTTTTATGTTCACTTGTCTTCAGATTTTTCTGCTGTGTATTTATTATAACTTTCTTGAGTATTCTGAATATAATTTACGATAATTTTACTGATGGGGCATTCAACAAGTACAGTTTGTTAATCTACATTATGTACATTTGTTAGTTCAATGTTAAGTCTGAAGAATGGGATCAGTTGATATTTATTGGTCTCTGTACTATGGCACAAGTTTACAAATTGTTATAGTGACCAAAAATTTAAGCTGGCAAAATTGTAGCTGGTGATCACGGTGGAGAAGTAGCGTTTTTTGTGTATTTTAAATACCAGTGATAATGCAGTAAAATCATTGTTCATATCAAATAGACAAAAATATCTGTTAGTTTTTGGATTAAATTATGGTAACAAAGTTTTCATCACATTAGAATAAACACCGTTTGATCATTTCACATAGTTACAGACAGTTACACATAGCGCTTTCAAGATACAGATTAAAGGCTGATATAAAAATTGACAGAGAAAATGAAATTTAAAGTATCCTGAATTTTTTTGTTATAATTATTGTTGTTACTGAAGTATTAGTTATGAATGTTATTGGAGTTATCGTGAATTAATCTAAATTAAATAGAAATAATAGTTTAATATATTAATAATTTAGGCTTTTTCTCGCATCTTACAGTATTATCCCTTTCATCACAAATTTTTATTTGCAACGACAAAACTCTGTAAATTGGTACACTTGCTAAGCTTAAATAAAAAAAATTTCATGCAGAAAATTTGGATTTGGATTTGGATTCCAAGATATGGATTGTGTCCTATTTCGAGGGCACTGTGACTATGAATGCATTAAAAAATAAAACTTTTTCTTGTACCATATTACTGTTAAATTCTTATTTATTTAATATTTCAATTCAGTCATGTTGGAATTATATTAAAATTTGAATTACACTAAAAATTGGGGAATGTAATGAGTGTCTTAGTCTGCAGTGAACAAAGTTCAGAATAATTATAAAAAAAACAGTGATAAAAAGTAATGATATGGGCTACCATGACTAGAAGGGTTAAGGATAATGGATCTGCTCACAAAAATACATAGTGTACTAACCTCACTGAATACATAGCTGAAACACATTATTTTTGACTTTTTAGGAAGAGTTCATGCAATACGGACATCAGGAACCAAGTTAATATTTTATGACCTCCGAGGTGAAGGATTGAAGATTCAGGTAATGGCAAATGCAAGGATGTATCCGTCAGAAGAAGAGTTCTCACATGACAATGATAAGATACGGCGAGGGGATATTATAGGCTGTGTTGGCTACCCAGGAAAGACCAAGAAAGGAGAGCTTTCAATAATACCAAAGAAAATAGAACTTTTATCTCCGTGTCTTCATATGCTTCCTCATCTTCATTATGGTCTTAAGGATAAGGTGAGTAAGATAGAGATTTTGAAAGATACGAGGTGTGGCTAGAAAAAAACCGGACTGTTTTTTTTTATGGCGGAACAGCAAGCGCGTCACAGACGACTGTTGCGTGGCAGTGTCACATGTTACCCCCTGCACCGTCTACTCGAGTTTCAACGCAGTGCATCACTTAGTTCAGCCGTAGCCTTCACTAGAAGTGGTTCGTGCAGTTACGCTTTGCCGAAAAAGTGCTAAGTGTTCACAAGGAGCAGCGTGTTAATATGAAATTCCTTTTTAAACTTGAGAAATCCACAACGGAAACTTATTTAATGTTGCAACAAGTGTACGGTGATGAGTGTTTGTCGCGTACACAAGTTTTCGCGGCAAACTTGAAAGCACGGATGAGCAAATCGAAATTTAAAGCAATGATGATTGTTTTTTTCAACATCAGAGGGATTGTGCACGTTGATTGGGTACCCGAAGGTCAGACAGTCAACCAACAATACTACAAAAGTGTCCTGACTACTCTACATGAGCGCGTACGGAAGAAACGACCTGATTTGTGGAAAAACCAGACATGGCTTCTTCACCAGGACAATGCCCCGGCCCATAACGCAGTGTCTGTCAAGATGTTTTTGGCCAAGCACGGAATCACTGTCTTGGAACACCCACCCTATTCACCTGATCTCGCCCTGTGTGACTTCTTTTTATTTCCTAAAATCAAGTCCGCTCTAAAAGGAACCAGATTTGAAACTGTAGATGTAGTAAAAGCAAAGGTGGCGGAGGTCATGAAAGGGCTTCAGAAGATGACCTGAACCACTGCTTTGAACAGTGGAAAATTCGTATGGAACGGTGTAGGGATCAAAAAGGGGAGTACATTGAAGGTGATAAAATCAAAATTGTAAAAGATGATAAATAAAAAGTTTTAAAACACCAATCCGGTTTTTTTCTAGCCACACCTCTTATATGCTTCATTAGATTATACCTGTGGTGTCGATGCTTGCACTTTATTTTTATTTTAACAATGAGAGATTTTTTAAAAATAGATTTAAAGTCAAGAGGTTGATGAAAAGGTTGAAAGACTTTAGTCAGTAAAATAAAGATTTAGAATTGAGATTGTTATGATAACTTTTGTCTATGACATTGCACCAAAGTTGAGTTGTGACTAGATAAAAGAACTGTTTTCAAAAAGTAGTGTACTTATTTGTATTAATCAAACATTTGTTAGGCAAAGTATCCAATTAACAGAAGTTCCGGAAACCCAAAATACACATAATGAAGGGTTGCTTAATAAGTAAAGATCACCAGTAAATGTGACAACATAATTTCATTATAAAGCCCAGTATACAAGGTGCATTCAGAAAGTGCTGCAAGGGGCATTATATTGTAGGAAAACAACAAAGCAAGATTTGTGAACTAAACTTATTATTTAAGTTAAATTAACCTTACACTACTTTTCTATATATTCACTTGTATATTTAAACATTTATCATACTCTTCATTGTTTTTTTGTTTCCCGTGTCATATACCCCTGTTGCCAGTTCATTAAGGTAAGTAGTCACTGTTTTTTGTAAGTCTTCATGACTGTCAAAACACTTTCCTCCCCAAAATTCTTTCAGTTTAGCAAACAGATGATAGTCAGTGGAGGCAAGGTTGGGACTGTAGGCTGGATGATTGAGAACTTCCCATTGAAATTTTGCAAGCTACAGTTTTGTTTTTACACAGTATGAGGTCATGCATGTCATGGAGAAGCAAAATGCCATTTGACAATAACCCCAACCAGCAATTTTGAATGGCCCGTTGCAATTTTTTTAATGTTTCACAATTTGTGTTGTTATTTATTGTGGCTGATGGGCGTATAAATTCAACAAGGTGTGGACCTTTCCAGTCCCAGAAGACTGTAACACTGCTAGTGGTGGACCATTGATTCAACTTTTGTAAATACATGATGTGAGCCCAAAATGAGTAACCTCCCCAACACACACACATACAGGGTGCAGCATGTTGTTGCTTGTTGTACATCAATTTAGTTTGTATCATTGTTGGTATTTGTATGTATTCAGTTTTATAAATTCAGTTCTAGAAATTCGCTTTATTTTGTATTTAAATAAATATGTTTTTTGTTTTTCTATATATTATTATGAATATTGTATTTCTCTTGGGAAGGATAAAGAACTGATAGTTTCGTTTGTTTCTTTTTCTATGTGCAGGCACGTTTTCTCCATTTGGGCAGTCACTCTGTTCATTGCTTGTAAAGTCTTTTTATTTTTCAATTTGTGTCATTGTAAACCTAGTTTGTGATGTCATTTTTTATTTGCACCTATATCGATCACATTATGCCCATAGCTCTTGGATGTGGCTTCATTTAGGATTTTTTTTTTGGAGAGCTCATTTTCATCAATTACAAGGGCTCATTTTATCATTTTGTCATTGATGACTCAGCGTGCACACCATTCTGTTCCAACCAGCTGATAATGTGTTCCTTCTGAGAAGTGGTGATTGGTGCTTTATCCACTGTTACAGTATGATAAGGCGCATAAGAATGATACTGTTTCCATGTAGCACACAAACAAACATCCTCTTACTGTGGGTCCAGGCATTGCTGCTTCTGTGATTTTGTCAGACCATCCTCCTCTTACATGATCACCACCATTCACCCCATGGTGCATTTAGCCACAATACATATATTAGTCCCTTTTCCAAAATTGTTGGATGAATTAGCATTCATGTAAAACAGTTACTTTCAAGAGAAGCAACCTTCTTCTTTTTGCCAAGATCACAGTGTGTTTTATGATGTACTGCAGTTTGTGTATTGAATACAGTTGTGTTAACTGTTATTGTTGTTACCAATAGTAGTATGAAAGCAGATATTTTGTAGAATTTTTTCTGAGAAAGTAATTTAGTAGGAGTGTTTTGTGGAATTTTGTAATAATATATGTAAAACCATTTTATGTGTTTTGTTTGACAGGAAACAAGGTTTCGTCAGAGGTATTTAGATTTGATTATGAACGAAAAAGTTAGGCAAAAGTTCATTATTCGTTCAAAAATTATTGCTTATATTCGGCATTTCTTTGATTCAATGGGATTTCTTGAAGTGGAGACACCAATGTTGAATATGATAGCAGGCGGAGCAACAGCTAAGCCATTCATTACACACCACAATGAGCTCAACATGGATTTGTATATGAGAATTGCACCTGAACTTTATCTCAAGGTAACAGTTTTTACTGTAGTTTACTGTAATTTTCTGTGCATATCAAGTTATTTAAAAAATTGGCCACTGTGTAATTAGTGTATTCAAACTGTTTAGTGTATGTTTGCTGTTTAGACATATTATATATTGCTGTAATTGTTCCCATTTATTCACTTGTCAGTTTTAATAAGGCTTAAAATTAAATTATTGTGTATGTGTTCTGAAGTTCACGTTTTAATTTTGATTAACACATGTGCGTGCTATATATATATATATCTGAGATCAAGACGATGGCGCGGAACAGAGTCCGGTGGCGGAAGTTCATTGATGCCCTATGCTCCACTTAGGAGATGCAGGAATAATGATGAATGATGATATATATATATATATATATATTGTTACAACACAAATAAGCCAACCCAGTACCAGGGATAAAAAATATAATTCTAAAGGTAAAAGTACTTCATATCAAATAAAATAATTAAATATAAATAAAATATAAAAAATTATAACACGACAAACGACGACATTACCCAACCCAAGTGATTGACCGAACAACAGAAACAAAAGAAGAAGGGAACCACGATAAATAAACAAGGAAAAAAGTGATTGACCAAACAAACAGGAACTAACAAAAGAAGGGAAGAAACCAGACCCAAAGAAGAATAAACACAATTGAAGGAAGTGAATGAATTCTGTAACGTCACAGAACGTTCCATAAAGGAATTTAATTGGAAAGTTAATTATCATAAGAGGAAGGTGAGGTGAACAGTATCGAACCCAAGTAATCCGAAAAATTTTGTAATATTGTCCGATAATTAATATCATTAACATGAAAAAATGACAAAGACTATGACTAAGACTCAAACCCCATATATATTGTTTAAGTGAAGAACAGTGTAAAACTGATAATATACTATAAGAGAAACAGGTAATCTCAGAAATGACCAAAATGAGGTCATTACGTATTAAGAAAAGTAACTCTGAATAGGGTATAAAAAACTATTTATTGTGAATTAATGGACAAGATCTATTATTATACTTTGTAATATAAATAAAATAAATGTATTAAATGATTTGAATACATCATTAAAAAGGATGTAAGTTAAAATAAAAAATATATAAATGTTATGACAAAAAAATCTAGGTTTAGGAGCTGAGACCAATCACTCAGATTTTATGTGAAAATTAATTATTATAGAATTAATATAAAAACTATATGTAAATGTCAATTAGACAGAGACAAACAAATTATCTTAAATAGAGAAAGCTGTAAATTGATTAGAAATCAATTAAAATAGTCAAAAACAGTGTTAAACTGAAAACATGCGATGAACATATAAAATTGTAATATTTATGAATTTTATGTTGTCAAACTGCAACAAAATTGTATTATAAAGTTGAAATACAATATAATATAACTATACTTATATATATGACCACCTAAAACACTTTAACAGTCAAGTTATGAAACTATGTACCTATACCATACCAGGCTGAGGCCAAAAAACAATCACAAAAATAGTCATATTTGACAGAATAATTGCAGAATATTGGAAAAAATAAAGGAAAAAGGTTCAATCCAATAATGTACAATGGAAACATACTTGCTCAGTTGAAGACAAGCATAATTCTTAGAGAATTTTAAATATAAAAGTGAAAATTGTCACACAAAGAAAATAACTCATCTATGCAAAACAGTAAGATGCTAAGTAATATTACAGTAAAAATAAAATGTATCAGGATAAACCAGGTATTCCCAAAGATAAACAATATAACAAACTCTTAAGTGAATACCCAAAAAATCCCATAATAATACCGAAAAAGTCAAATTATCATCAAAAACTAATGACAAAAATCTAGGCCATATGTAATGCCTATAGAAAAATGAACTTATTTATATGTTATGTTTTAATATTTGTTTATTTTGTTATGAAAGGATAAATGTGTTATGTATTAATGTTATAGCAAGAACCAAGCAACTTCATAACATTTTAATAATTAGAGAATTGGAATTTTGTGCAAACACTACAAGGTAAGAATTGTATTTTATGTTAATTTATTAGATTTAATTTGTTCAAAACCAATCGTGTATGGTATAATTGTATTCAGTTGAAAGCAGAGAATCCAAAAATAATAATGGCATGCAGATTGTAAGTAGTTCTGTAAAATTGTTTGACAAATACCAGAATAATTTCAGTAATATCCTTTAGTATGAAGAATAAGAAGTTTTTGTTCTAAAGCTTCTACGGAAGTCAAATTTGTTCTATGATGTTCCATTTGCATATTCTCGAACGTTCCAGAAGAAAATTTTACTAAAAAATACCGGAAGTTCATGTTTAAAAATTAAAACAATGAGCCTTACAGAGTATAAAAGGAAGACGAAATTTGGCACAAAAAACACTTTATGCTTTGAATCCACAAGAGACACATCACCTACGAATCCAATCATCTCGTCCAAGGCGAAGTCGAAGAACAAGAATTGAACACGAGGACACAGAAAGGCTTTTTCCCGTACATGACAAAAGACTGACTTAACCTATACAAGGAGTATACGCTAACGTGTTGTTGAATAGAGCAGCAACACGCCATATTTAATAGAACGCACACAGCCAGATATCCAGCGGCCCTGAAAAGGACCGATTTTAATAGAGAGAATCAATTTTGCTGGTATTTGCTAAGACAAACCGACTTTGACAAATTTCCCAAAACAATTTACTGACACGAGCCTTCTACGTTGAGTCTGGAACTAGCGCTGTGACGGCTGAATAGAGAAACCACGCAGACAGCTGTTCGCGGCTCCAGAATTCAAAGCATAGATACAGTACGAATTTATTTCAATCGTGCGGAGTTTTAAAACCGTAATTTGACTTATAAATAATTACCAGTGCGTGAGGAACGTAAACACGGAGAGGCGCAAGATTGGAATCATCCCCAAGAACAGTGTCCAGTGAAGGAAATACTTACCCACCGGAACGTGAGTTGTTCAAAAGTTAAAATCATTTATACCTGGTATCCATTGTCACACAATTGTACTACACATGTCAAACACCTTCAAATCACACAATTTTTGTAAAGCATCCCACTGATTTGTCTTGATAGTTCAAAGGAGTCACGTCCTGAGTATAAAGTTTTTTCATACATTAAATTCATGCTATTCAACTGAGCAATAAAATATTTATTAGCCGATACTTATTTAAAAAACTTGTCAATAATAATTTTTTGTAACTCTGCAATTTTGTTTAATTCGAGTGTTAGTCCTTCAGACGATTTTTATGAGAAGAAAGATCATTAAACATATGTTATTTACAATTCAAACTGTCTTGTTCACATTTTTTTATATAATTAATTTAACAACTAAGAAATAAAATTTAATAATAATAATAATAATTTCTTGGAACAAATATCCAAGTGGCGCCCACATACACATATTAGGTTAAGTTGTGTTTGCAGGACAACATCGTCGCAGAGAACCCAGCAATTAGTAAGTATTAAAAGTGCGCGGAGTGTAACACCGGACATAACAGAAACACACATATAATTTCTCTTTACTATAAATTTGACGAATCCAACGTGAGGCAACAAGGGAAAGACTTGACGAACACATACAACAATCTCTGTTTACTATAAATTGGCGCCCAACGTGGGGCAACGAGGGAAAGACTTGACAAACACATACAACAATCTCTGTTTACTATAAATTGGCAGCCCAACTAGTGAGGCTTGAAAGGAAAAGAACGAGCCCGGCAACTATCAACAAATCAAGATGCCACTACCAAAAGGAAAAAAGGTGAAGAAAAATGTAGAACCCGAATTAAGCGTGGAAGATGGGGAGGCAGTCCAAGTCGAGGAAATAGAAATAGAACCGCCCACACTAGAAATTGAAAGACCAATACAAACGGGAGACGAACTAGAGGAACAAACGGGAGAAAGGCCCATACAGATGGGAGACCAAACCGAGAAACCCGAACCAGAAAAAATAACAGGGAGCGTCGACATGAACGCAATAATGATGATGTTCCAAAGAATGGAAGAAACGATAAACAAAAATACGAATAAAAATATAGAATCCCTGAGGGAGGATAATAATAAAAATAGACAAGAAGATAAGGAGGAAAATAATAAAAATAGACAAGAAGATAAGGAGGAAAACAGTAAAGATAGACAGGAAGATAGGGAGGAATTAGACAAAAAAATAGAATCTTTAAGGGAGTATATAACCGATAAAATAAATGACAATGGAAAAAAGCTGGAGCTATTTCAGGAGGAAAATAAAAAATGTAGAGTCCCTGAAAAAGGAAATCAGCGCAAATTATGGGACAGTAAACAAAAAAATTGATGATAGTAAAATCGACAGTGACAGGAGGGTCGAAACAATGACGAAACAGTTAGAAAGATTGCAGGAAGGAAATAATACCCATTTTGAAACCATAGAGGAACGAACCATAGAGACGAAACAGGATGTTCGAACTCTCGATAATAAGGTAAGGCAAAACCAAGATGAAATCATGCAGGAGGTAGGAGAAGTCCGGAAAGACGTTAGCGAGAGAATACAAAGAACGTATGACATAGCTAACAGGTTGGACGAGCAGATAAAAACCAATAGAAACAATATACAGGAAATAGATCAGAGGGAGAAAAACCTGCAGGAGAGATTAGAAGCGCTGAGGGACACACCAATATTGAATACCCATACGTGTCATAGCGAGAACAGGGAGATAATTAACTTCCAAAATTATCGCCGGAACCCTATGGAGTTTTTGGAGAGGATGGAAGAGTTCATCGAAAGGAATAGGGAAACAAGATGGGATAGAATAAGGGAAATGTTAGACGAAACATTCCGAAATATGAGGGATAATTGGTGGATAGCAGTACGGCCCGAAATAACAAACTTAAACGAATTCAAACGCCAATTTAAAGAAAAATATTGGTCAGAAACAGCGCAAAACAAAGTGAGAATGGACATATTTTACGGGAAATACGACGCGTCCAAGGGACAATCCCCAACATCATATTTCCTGGGAAAGATATGTTTGGCATGAAAGTTAATACCGCCAATCCCGGAAGAATGTTTGGTGAGACAGTTAGCTGGACACTATAGCTACGGTATTAAAGATGCCCAATTGTACCAGCAACTTAGTAAAATTACGGACCTAGCTAAGCTATTAGAGAACTGCGAGTCTGCGGGAAAATTTCAAGACTACCAACCCCCCAGTCATAAGGTAGACTATTATAATAGTAACAACGGACCAAATCGGAATGGAAGTGGAAATGGTAATAATTTTAACCCGAATAACCAGAACAATAGCACCCCACTAAATAGCCGAAATAATAATAATCAAGGTCCAATTAACCGTAACCATCCGGGACCAAACCGAAATAATTACCCCGAAAATAATTACAATAGAAATTATAATCAAGGAAATAGTTATCGCGGCAATAATTATAGAGGGAATAATTATAGTCAGGAAATAATTATCGGAACGGAGGTAACCAAGGAGGAGGTGATAGAAGGAATCAGGAGTACAGACCCCAGGTAAACTATACGATGGCCAATAGTCAATGACCATACCAACCCAATTTACCGACTTATGTGTATTACCCACAGCAGACGCAAGGTAACCAGAGTAATACAACAAATAGCTGACCTATTAGTGGTAACCCCGAGGTTAGACAGGAACCACAAACAAGTCAGCAACCCAATGTTCCAGGAGACCGGGCAAATGAGATAGGTGCTCATTTAAACTAGACGCGGCAGTGAAAAAGGAAAACAGCCCTTCACTGATCCAATATTATGGGGTATCTGAACGGAAAAATAGACAGGATGAAGACAGGACAATGACATTGAGAACAAATAATTATCTCAGAGATATTAGGGAGGAATTGTTAGAAGAGAGGGATAATATAGTTGAAAATCATAATAAAGGGAATAATGGTATAGTACAAATTAAGGCAGATATAAATGGTATAGATGCAACATTACTAATTGATACAGGATCAAATGTATCGTTGATAGACAGTGTGGAGTTAGAGTGAATTAAACAGAATAGTGATCTACCCATACCCACTCTGACTATAAATAACATTATACTAGTCGGAGCGACGGGAAGGCAGAATAAATCTATAAAGAAACAGGTGTCATTAGAGATGACCAGTAATGGTGTAACGTTACCAATAGGACTATTAGTAGCGAACAATTTACCCATGAATATTCTAATAGGCTGTGATATACTTAGGCCATATAAAGCGATAATAAATTTAGATAGTAAGGTAATAACGTTAAAGACAAATGAGGGAATTTGGACCAATAATTTAATTGATACCCAAGGAAATAGTACAAGCAACGCGCATTATCAAGCCATTGTAAATCATTATTATTGTGCCGATCGACCACTAAACATGCCCGTATATCAGGAAGATAACCCAGAATTATGGTTAGAGAAATTGGAAGAAATAAGGGAATTCCAAAGGACGAAAGCAAGGGGTCAGATTAGCGAAGCACAGGCTGAACGATTGATTACTGTGTATAATAATTACTGACATATCTTTTGAAATGCTCCAGGCAAAGTCAGAAATTATCAATGCACCATAAAATTTAAAACCCCTGTAGAATTTAACAAAAAATCATATCCGATTGCTTACTCACTAAAAAATGAAGTTAGGGAGGAACTGAACAGGATGGTAGAGGACGACATAATCGAATATAGTCATTCGCCCTATACTAGCCCAATCATAGCTGTGCCGAAAAAGAATGGACAGGTGCGTATATGTCTCGATGCTAGGGAGATTAACAAGATGATTGTTAACGACCGCACATCCCCTGGGGAGATAGAAGAAATACTAAAAAAGTTTCATGGGACAAGGTATATAAGTTCATGGGACACAGTATGCGGCTACTGGCAGGTAGAACTCCACCCAGATAGTAGGAAATATATGGCATTCATATTTGAAGGCAGAAACTATCAGTTTAAACTATTACCTTTTGGTTTGATAAATTCAGTGGCAGTATTTGTAAAAATAATGGACAGGATATTGGGGCAGGAAGTGCTGAAATTTACGACAGTATACGTCGACGATTTACTGGTAACTTCAGCTAATTGGGATGACCATTGCAATAGGGTTGAACAGGTGTTAGAGAAGCTATCAGAGAATAATATTACCCTCAAATTAGACAAGTCCCAGTTTATTGCAAACGAGGTAAAATTTTTAGGTTTTAACTTAACCGAGCAAGGGATTACTCCATCCAAAGAGAAAGTAGAGGTAATACAGAAGTTCCCCACCCCAAAAAACAGGAAACAGCTTCAATCATTTTTAGGAATCTGTAACTATTACAGGAAGTTTCGGTCCAATTATTCAGAACTAACTGCCAGGTTTCAAAAGCAGTTATCAGCTAAAGACAAATGGACTTGGGGACCAGAGCAAGATGGAGTGCTCAATCTGATAAAGGAGAAATTTTTAGAAGCAGTTATGTTACATCACCCCGACTTTACGAAGCCATTTTATCTGAATTGCGATGCCAGTAATGTAAGTTTAGGTGCAGCCTTATATCAGGAAGATCAGGATGGAAACCATTTAGTGATTAGCTTTGCCAGCCGCATGCTGAACAGTTGTGAACGAAACTACAATACCACTGAAAAAGAGTTATTGAGTGTAGTTTTCGCATGCGGTAAATTTCGAACGTATATATTAGGATACCCCATCACGGTTAGGAGTGATCACAAATCAATATCATGTTTAAAACATTGTAAGCTAAATCATGGAAGGCTGACGAGATGGGTTTTGGCCCTACAGGAATATAATATCACGTGGGAATATATACCAGGCAAGCAAAACATAGCAGCCGACGTCCTATCCCGCATCAATTTACAAAACCAGACATTTGACAGCGAAAAGGAACAAATAGCGAAGGTATATTATATTATTAAAAGCAGGGAGGATTTAAAAAATATTTTAAAAGATGTGAAGGCACAACAAGAGGCCGACCCAAATTTAGGAAATATTAGGAAAAGGGTACTGGAAGGCGATGAAGTTATAAATAAATATTACTGTATACACGACGATACTCTGTTTATAAGGAATACCCCACACCAAGAGAATTGGAAGTTAGTAATTCCACCAGGGATGGAGAGGCCACTAATCATTGATTATCACGATAGATACGGACACATGGGTGCCCTTAAGGTAACGAAAGCGTTGGAAGAACAGGTATACATCAAAGGGATGAATAAAAAAGTACAACAGGCGATACAGTCATGCGACATTTGTCAGAAGGTAAAATGTAATAACGAGAGAAAGGAAGGGGTCATGATACCCATAACATCCACCGGAAAATTAGAAAAGGTATTTCTCAATATCTGGACCATTTCCACGCAGCGGTGGAAGGCACAGATATAAATTCATTGTAATTATTTTTGACCATTTCAGCAAATATACTAAGCTTTATCCGATAACTAGGGCTATGACAAAGAAAATTCTAGAAATCATAATAGAACGGTATATAATGGAGGTAGGCAGACGATATTCTATAATTACAGACCACGGTACCCAATTTAAGGGGAAATTATGGAAAGAGAATCTTATAGAACACGGAATAAAGATATAAGACATCCGTATATCACCCAAATAGTAACCCAGCCGAGAGAGTGTTGAGGGAAGTAGGACGGTTGTTGAGAACCTACTGCCATGAGGAACAGAAGAGATGGCACGAATACTTAGCGTCAACAGAGGACTTTCTCAATTTATCCTATCATAATACAATAGAAGAGTCACCGTACACAGTTATGTTCGAAAGACCCCCACCCCGGGAAATAAAGGAGATTATTAGTTTTCCCAGCGAACATGAATATCACTTTGAAGGAACCAGATTTTATAATAGAGTAATAGAAAAAACAGAACAACAACGGAAGAAATATATTCAATCCCAACCAAAGGCTATTAAGTATAAGGTAGGAGAAAAGGTGTTAGTCCGGAATAGAGAATTGCCCAGTACTATACAAGGCATATCAAAAAAATTATTACTTTTATATACAGGACCTTTTACAATTACGAAAGATAAAGAAAACAATACATACGAGGTAACAGACACGGTCAATAACAAAGTAAAGGGTACATATAATCAAGCGTCGTTGAGAAGGTACCATGAATAAAAATACTAGTCAACGTATATTTACCAATTTACCCGTACTTATAGAAGGAGAGAAAGGAATAGATAATATTAATAAATAAAAATACGAGAAGGACACCTTCCACCAAAGGCAAAAATATATATATAAAATATAAATTTATTTCCAATAGCCAAATCAACGTATATTTACCAACTTACCCGTACTTAGAAAGGAGAGAATATTATATATAAATACAAATACGAGAAGGACACCTTCCACCAAAGGCAAAAATATATATATAAAATATAAATTTATTTCCAATAGCCAAGTCAACGTATATTTACCAACTTACCCGTACTTAGAGAAGGAGAGGAGGAAAGAAGGAAAGGACATAATTAATTAAGTAAATTATTGAACAATCAAATAACAATTGATATTACTAAGGAGGAGATATAATAATGTATCATAATACTGTCATATAATTGATACTAAAAGGAAATGATAATTGAAAAAAAAAGAAAAGGGAAACAGTGTGTTACATAAGGAGGTAATGATGAATTTATAAATATAGCTATTGACATTGAATGATTTTAAAAGATAATTTTACCTGCGGAGAACGGTATATTAATATAATTGAGAAATAATCAGAAGAGATTAAGAAAGGGAATTTATGTGTAGGAGCCTATGATCTTTGAATATTATATTTTTTTATTATTATTATTTGTTGCGAAAGTGCAATTATAAGTACGTCTTATATATTTTCTGGACAGAGATGTGTTTCCTCTGATTTCAGTGGTTATAGTTAGGGAACGGCGGAGATTGGATTGCCAATGGGGCCCCTCTGACTCCGAACCCGCTATAAAAGTTAGGGAATTGTTAGGGAGTTATATCAAAGATTAAATAATTAACATCAAGGTAAAGGAAAGGAAAAGGAGATATGGTAAAGATTGAGACATGGATAATGAGATGGATTAATATATTAAAGGAGTAGTACAGGAATCTAATTATAAGATAAAAGAATGAAATATAAGGAAGCTAATAAAAGGTTAATATAGAAATGATAATTTCATCAAAACTGAAGAAAGGTTTTTCCCAAATTATCAATTTTAATGGGGAGGCATATGTAACGTCACAGAACGTTCCATAAAGGAATTTAATTGCAAAGTTAATTATCATAAGAGGAAGGTGAGGTGAACAGTATCGAACCCAAGTAATCCGAAAAATTTTGTAATATTGTCCGATAATTAATATCATTAACATGAAAAAACGACAAAGACTATGACTAAGACTCAAACCCCATATATATTGTTTAAGTGAAGAACAGTGTAAAACTGATAATATACTATAAGAGAAACAGGTAATCTCAGAAATGACCAAAATGAGGTCATTACGTATTAAGAAAAGTAACTCTGAATAGGGTATAAAAAACTATTTATTGTGAATTAATGGACAAGATCTATTATTATACTTTGTAATATAAATAAAATAAATGTATTAAATGATTTGAATACATCATTAAAAAGGATGTAAGTTAAAATAAAAAATATATAAATGTTATGACAAAAAAATCTAGGTTTAGGAGCTGAGACCAATCACTCAGATTTTATGTGAAAATTAATTATTATAGAATTAATATAAAAACTATATGTAAATGTCAATTAGACAGAGACAAACAAATTATCTTAAATAGAGAAAGCTGTAAATTGATTAGAAATCAATTAAAATAGTCAAAAACAGTGTTAAACTGAAAACATGCGATGAACATATAAAATTGTAATATTTATGAATTTTATGTTGTCAAACTGCAACAAAATTGTATTATAAAGTTGAAATACAATATAATATAACTATACTTATATATATGACCACCTAAAACACTTTAACAGTCAAGTTATGAAACTATGTACCTATACCATACCAGGCTGAGGCCAAAAAACAATCACAAAAATAGTCATATTTGACAGAATAATTGCAGAATATTGGAAAAAATAAAGGAAAAAGGTTCAATCCAATAATGTACAATGGAAACATACTTGCTCAGTTGAAGACAAGCATAATTCTTAGAGAATTTTAAATATAAAAGTGAAAATTGTCACACAAAGAAAATAACTCATCTATGCAAAACAGTAAGATGCTAAGTAATATTACAGTAAAAATAAAATGTATCAGGATAAACCAGGTATTCCCAAAGATAAACAATATAACAAACTCTTAAGTGAATACCCAAAAAATCCCATAATAATACCGAAAAAGTCAAATTATCATCAAAAACTAATGACAAAAATCTAGGCCATATGTAATGCCTATAGAAAAATGAACTTATTTATATGTTATGTTTTAATATTTGTTTATTTTGTTATGAAAGGATAAATGTGTTATGTATTAATGTTATAGCAAGAACCAAGCAACTTCATAACATTTTAATAATTAGAGAATTGGAATTTTGTGCAAACACTACAAGGTAAGAATTGTATTTTATGTTAATTTATTAGATTTAATTTGTTCAAAACCAATCGTGTATGGTATAATTGTATTCAGTTGAAAGCAGAGAATCCAAAAATAATAATGGCATGCAGATTGTAAGTAGTTCTGTAAAATTGTTTGACAAATACCAGAATAATTTCAGTAATATCCTTTAGTATGAAGAATAAGAAGTTTTTGTTCTAAAGCTTCTACGGAAGTCAAATTTGTTCTATGATGTTCCATTTGCATATTCTCGAACGTTCCAGAAGAAAATTTTACTAAAAAATACCGGAAGTTCATGTTTAAAAATTAAAACAATGAGCCTTACAGAGTATAAAAGGAAGACGAAATTTGGCACAAAAAACACTTTATGCTTTGAATCCACAAGAGACACATCACCTACGAATCCAATCATCTCATCCAAGGCGAAGTCGAAGAACAAGAATTGAACACGAGGACACAGAAAGGCTTTTTCCCGTACATGACAAAAGACTGACTTAACCTATACAAGGAGTATACGCTAACGTGTTGTTGAATAGAGCAGCAACACGCCATATTTAATAGAACGCACACAGCCAGATATCCAGCGGCCCTGAAAAGGACCGATTTTAATAGAGAGAATCAATTTTGCTGGTATTTGCTAAGACAAACCGACTTTGACAAATTTCCCAAAACAATTTACTGACACGAGCCTTCTACGTTGAGTCTGGAACTAGCGCTGTGACGGCTGAATAGAGAAACCACGCAGACAGCTGTTCGCGGCTCCAGAATTCAAAGCATAGATACAGTACGAATTTATTTCAAACGTGCGGAGTTTTAAAACCGTAATTTGACTTATAAATAATTACCAGTGCATGAGGAACGTAAACACGGAGAGGCGCAAGATTGGAATCATCCCCAAGAACAGTGTCCAGTGAAGGAAATACTTACCCACCGGAACGTGAGTTGTTCAAAAGTTAAAATCATTTATACCTGGTATCCATTGTCACACAATTGTACTACACATGTCAAACACCTTCAAATCACACAATTTTTGTAAAGCATCCCACTGATTTGTCTTGATAGTTCAAAGGAGTCACGTCCTGAGTATAAAGTTTTTTCATACATTAAATTCATGCTATTCAACTAAGCAATAAAATATTTATTAGCCGATACTTATTTAAAAAACTTGTCAATAATAATTTTTTGTAACTCTGAAATTTTGTTTAATTCGAGTGTTAGTCCTTCAGACGATTTTTATGAGAAGAAAGATCATTAAACATATGTTATTTACAATTCAAACTGTCTTGTTCACATTTTTTTATATAATTAATTTAAAACTAAGAAATAAAATTTAATAATAATAATAATAATTTCTTAGAACAAATATCCAAGTGGCGCCCACATACACATATTAGGTTAAGTTGTGTTTGCAGGACAACATCGTCGCAGAGAACCCAGCAATTAGTAAGTATTAAAAGTGCGCGGAGTGTTAACACCCGACATAACACAAACACACATATAATTTCTCTTTACTATAAATTGACGAATCCAACGTGAGGCAACGAGGGAAAGACTTGGCGAACACATACAACAATCTCTGTTTACTATAATTCCGAAGATGAAGGAGAAGAAGAAGAAGAAGAAGAAGAAGAAGGAAGAGGAAACGAAGTGAAACCAAGAAACAAGAGACACCACATATAAAAGGGAGAAATGGTATACTCAAAGATAGCATATTGTAAATAAACCCCAATAATTATCCACTAATGGAAATAAATATTGTTGTAAATGAGATAATGTATATACCTGTTTTAAACAAAAAACAGTAAAAAATAACTTAGTAAAGAAAAGTACACTAACCCAAATATTAAAGTTAGATGTAGTGAAATATTTAACAAAATGTCATTAATAATAAGTATAATTTTATAATGAAAGAAATAGTGAGAAATAGAAAGAGAAATAATTATAAGGATTACCCACTAAAGAACACTAAATATAAACAGTGGAAAAGTGCATTAGTGTATGTGTAAAAACCCCAAAGTGTAGTGATAAAGAATTAAATTATAAGTAACTATAAATAATTTAAAAGTGAAGGTGAGGTATAAATGGGAATAGTGTAAGATATAGAATATAAATATTATGAAAAATAGTGAATGATAAAGAAAATAAACACTTAATAAATCTATAAAGAACACTAAAGGTTTAACAGTGAAAAGTAATAGTGAATAAGTATATTGTGAAAAATAGTATTAAGTATGAACTATAAAGTAAGATGGATTGAACACTGGAAGGTGATAATCACAATGGTAATTAAAACCAAAAAATGTTAGTAATCAATTTAGAAATAGGTAATCATATTTAAAAGGGAGAATTCCAGGAAAGAGTAAATTGAAAGTGTTAACATGGAGGGAATGTAAAGATTGTTTAAAAGTTAAGGAGTTAGAGACAAATCAAAAACACCCATGTTATAAGGGATAGTAATAAGTTTCATAAAAGTGATGTTGTTTATCACAATAAAAATAATATGAATTATACACAAAAAATTAGCAAATAATAAGTTTGAAGGAAGTGATGATATTTCTCACTCAAAATAACAAAAGAATGAAATGTATGTTAAATCAACAGTAACTAATAACTTATAAAGAATAGTTCGTTTTAATGTTATGAATAGGATATGGCTTAATGAATCTTGCAGTCCATAGGCCTAATTGTTAAGTTTTAAATATTAAGATAGAGAAAACTATATTGACATGTAATCAGAACACACAAGCAGAATCAAAACGCAACACAAACAATTATAATAACAACGTAAAGCCCATCAGGCTGAAATGAAATGTATTTAAAAGAAATAAGTAAAATACCATAATGGCTACTTATACCTATGAAAATGCATAACTGTCAGACACACACAAATGTCAATTGTAGCAAATTCACAAGGAAATTTACAAATCTAAGGCAAGTAAATAGCCAGTAATTATGTGTAAATCATTTTAAAAGAGAAATGTTATTATAAAGGTTTAAATTAAAGGAGATATGTAATTTATCAAATGTCAAAATAATTAGACTAAAGTTAATATATAATAGAATATGACCTTATGAGGTATCGTTTTAATCTTTGAAAGGAAATAAGTACAATAGTGATATTATTTATTACCCAGAAGGGATGACAGAAGAATAAAATCATTCAGAAAATATATAATAAATTTGAATAAAAATTTCAAATATCTTAACAATGCTTTTAATCGAGGCCTTAACCAATCAAAGGATTACTGTTACCATAGAAACGGGCCGTTGGATACTAATTTTCCGTTAAATTTATGAGACTTGAAAAAATGACGCGTGGGTAAGCGGTACGCAAGATTGAGATGACCAAAATTTTACTTTAAAAAGTTCAAAAGACGTTCAGAAGTCGACAGTATGAACCATTGACGAGTAGATGAAGAGCTTCAAATAATCAACAGATGTCCAGGAACCAAATGAACCAAATTAAATAGTAGAAATTCCCAAGACAAGATAGAAGAAGACGCCAGCAGCCTAAATCAGCCCAAAATTGATGAATTTCCATTATCCCTGAATGACAACACATCGTAACCTTCTGAACTGATAAGTTAAAGCAGGTCAATGCTTTAGTAATTAAAATATTTAAAATTCGCCCCTGTTTCGGGCGTCGACTAAAGCAGTACGAGCTTAAAAATAAATATTAAAGTTGTAAACCTGTTTATATAACTGAAACTCTACTTGCTTTTTAAATCAAAATATTCGAATTTGTCCCACTTACCTTCATCGCGAATAAACCAGGGTGTCGTCTGATGTACTTAGGCAGAGAAAAACAACAGGTAATGCAATGACACACACGTATTTTACAAACATAAATAAAATGGTATTTTATTTATATAGCATGACAATTTTTCTGTTTACCTTCCGGTTTAGATTTACTAAAATACGCCTTATGGCTGAATTGTGAAACTACGTCAAATTATGATTTCTACTGTAGTTATGCTTTTTCTCTCCGAACAATATTTGATTCACCTAGCCATGCTATCAAGATTTAGTTATTACTGACTATATATATATATATACACACTTACGACTAACTTATTTTCTACTCAAAAAACGACCCAGTATATGCTCACTCTCTCCCTCTCATACTGTAAAATTCCCCATAATTTAGATTTAGCGCTTTTTTATTGAATTTTCGTCATTAATATTGGTGAATTGAAATTAATTAAAATTGAAATATTTTGTCTGTTCAAACTGCTTAAATTAGGTACTCATCCCTTCATCCACGTGGTTATGCCATCACTGTTAACACTTGATTCTGCTGACACCCTCCGAATATAAGTTTAGAATGTTATTATTTGTCGGTTACTTCTGTTCGATCACTATAACATGATTGACTGTTATTTTAAATTAAAATAGCCAGATTTACTGGTCGGCCGACCCTAACTAGCTCGAGCAATGTTTTATGTGACCTCGCGAGGTCTGGAGTTCTAAGTCGACTGCCTTACGCTACTCTTAGCGTCACTCCCGCCACAGTTCACCAGCTTGCGCTCTGATTCATGGATAAAATCACATGACATGGTCATTAGTGAAATTACAGTTTACGCTCTTGGTAGCGAGTTTGGGTATTTTTGTTCTGTCCTGGGGCTCGCCACAAAGTTTGTGCTTTTTGCCAACGGAAAACGCAATCATCCGTGCACCGGTTCGCATTCCAACACCTCAAGGAGCAGTGCTTATTGCAGGGCTCTGACAAAATGTGCGTCTTGGTGCCCCGACAAAGTAAAACAAGGAATGTTAATTGTTCAAAACTGAGGCCCTGTTTGGGTAGACCTTATGTTACACTTATAATTGCAATAAAAAATAAAGCCCGTCAAAATTGTCCTATTACAATACCCCCGCGATGAGAGGTTTTCTGTCGAAACAGAAAAACTCATTGCTAACCCTAAGAGGATCGGTGAGGATATGGAGGCAACAACCCCCCTTTAATTTCTTAACACATCATGGGTAAACTACCCCCCTGGCTCGGCGACTATGGACGCATCTGAACGAGATCACTGGACTTCTCTGTAAGAGATCCCAACACCGAAAAATCGAACAGACACGCACCACGGCGCACCTTACCTTCTATCATGCTACCCCAAAAATCCTCAAATCCCTGGCTTATATCATGCCAGATCCTCAACCGATATGTTCCCCCTTATATGCAAACTGGGTCGCCAGCAATACTGGGCGCATACATGTACTTGTTAATTCCTACCAACAAAATTTATCTTCCGATTTTAAAAGTTTCAGTTAAATTAACATAAGAAAAATTTTTTTTTTTTTTCAAAACAAAAAATTTTAATTCAAAAATTTACATTTTATAACATTTTTTTTCTCAATAGGAAATTTATTTGAATTTATTTAAATTAATGAATAAACAAAATTGGCATCGCTTCCTTGTCAAAACTGGTTTAGTATAGAACACCACCCATCAGCTGACCAAAACTGGGTCAAGTCCAGATCCTTGACCTACATACGTTATGTACAAGTTACATCTGTGAATACATTAAACTCGTGTAAAATTCTGTCTTGCAACGCAAAAACATAATAAAATACAACATTTAAAATTAACAAAATATTATTATAATTAACAATTGGATTGACATTTAAATTATTCAAATAGACACTTTATAATTTTACATTTTCAAATTCTACTAAAATTTTTCCTGAACAAATTGCAAATCATTCCTAAGTGATATTCTACAGCTGATCAGCTGACATCCCTAGCTAATTGTAAACACATTTCAAAATTGAGCAAATTGCATGAAATATATTTTTATCAATTCTTATATCTAACCTACTACAATAAAATAATATATTTAAAAATATAGAATGGATACATTATACTGAATGTATGAGCATCTAGTTATTTAAACGGAACACAAGCATTTTTATTAGATCAACATGAGAGTTAGCAATTTTTATGATATAAAATTTAAATTCGTTCATCTGAACTTTTCGTGGCTCATCTGAGTCACCTCCCATCCACACACTCTATTGCAAATTATGTAAGGCTGTGGCGCCTTTTCGCTTTCACAAAGACGGCATATTTTGGAGTAGTTTGACCTCTCCGTGTCTTTGCTTCGGCTGTTACATTTAACGTCTGAATATCAACATATTCTTGGCTATAATTACACGCCCTTAAACGGGTCTACCACCTGGCTTTGCTGCCCCCACGCGGGCAGAGTGGTAGCCGCTGTTCCATAGTTTGGTGATTCCCCTTAATTTCACCCCCCATCAATTTCAAAATACACCTTGACAACGATAACAGCTATGGTCAGTTAAGGCAGCGCGTAACGTAATGTGCCCCAACCATAGCTGTTGAAGCTAAACCAATTCCACGGTCAGGGTTTGGTGAGGCCGTGACCGCCCGAAAAGTTGGGGAATCACAAGTAAAATATCTTTTATAACACTAAAATTAAGAATTTATACTTAAATGACATTATTAGTTTGGATGGTGTTTTACCCTCCTTTATATGTAAGTTTAACCTTCGTCAACATAAAATATTAAATACAAAATTTACAACCTCCTACCATTGCAGTTCCACACTACACTGTTATGTCACTTCTTTGAGCACCAATCTACCCCCCAAAATTATCCCCACATCTTGTATTGATAACAAGTTTTTATTTTATTTAACACATTTTTTACGCAGACACCTTTGCCAGTCCAAACTTTTTCTCTATGACCAAAATAGGAACTACAACAATGGATTATCTTACAGATCTACCTTAAAAGTACAATACACTTTGTTTTCTGAAGGAAAACAACTTCTTGAAAAGTTAAGTATTTAAGTTACCTAATTTCGGTTGTTTCATTTTGAAAATTTCCAATTTCAATTTCTAGAACAACCTACTGTAGTTCGTGGAAAATACTACAAATTTTTTTTTTTTTTTAAACCTTTCCACGAAACTAGGGGTCCCCCTCCCCGTTCAATGATAATGTTAAATTTCTAGTTTACACCAATTTGCGGATTAGGACCATTGTTGGTTTCGCCCTTTCCGGGGCTATCGTCAACCATGGTCTGCCTCCAGAATGCCAAAAACCACGATCAGAGGTGGTGAATCTGTGACCGCCCAAAAATGGGGGAGGATCCCTTCTACTTTTAAAATACCATAATATGTATATAAATAATAATAAAAATTATAATAATAAAATATAAAAGGTCTGTCTATGTATGAAAATTTTAATATTTACAAATATATCTATCATCACTCAGCTAGATAATACTTTTTTAACTGGGTCACATTATAAGTTCCTTTTATTTCTCGAGTTTGCAAATCTACTAAAACATACGCATTCTCCATTTTCACTTGGCTAACCTCATATGGACCGTCATACAATAGGAAGAATTTCTTAATTTCTTTGTCCAATGCTGATGATTGATCGTGATTTTTTATTAATACTAGTTGTCCTACCTCGTATTGTATGGGTGTTAAATTCCGGTCATGTCTCCGTTTCCGCTGTTCGGCCTTACTCAGCAGACGCTCCCTAGCGATTACCAATTTCCTATCATGTGGTATTTCCGTCCGGGTTGGAAATTTTACTAGCTCTTCTAATATGCGTGACGGCCTTCTCTGAAACATTAACTCACATGGGCTGTAACTAGTGGATTCATGTAAACTATTGTTAATATATCCTTCTATCTTGCACACAAAAGTAGCCCACAAAGAATGTTTTTTATGGCAAAAGGTCCTAAACATCCTCCCTAATTCCCGCATAACACGTTCACTTGGATTTGACTGTGGATGATACACTGATGTATGTTTAATTAAAATATTTTCCCAACCTAAAGTTTCCCGCCAGGTGTTGCTGGTGAACTGCGAACCATGATCTGATAATACTATTTTCGGCTTACCTACTTCAACAAGGTATTCAGTTACTATCTTCCTAGCCAATACTGATGAGGTTGCCTTTTTAATCGGGTACAATTTTACAAATTTGGTAAAAACATCTAACACAACAAATAAATAATTTACCCCTCCTCTACCTTTGGGTAAGGGGCCATATAAATCAACGGCAACTAATGCTAAAGGACTATCTGGCATTACATGTTGCATTAAACCCTCCTGTTTACGATTGTTTACTTCAGCTTTCTGACAAATTTCGCATGTTTGTAACATTTTACGCACCGTTCTTTCCATATTATTAAATTTACATGACTCCTTTAATATATCACTACATTTCTTGGGGCCTATATGACCATACCTTAGATGGCAATCTCTCACTACTTCAGGTATTATGACTTTAGGGATACACACCTTCCAATCGTCTCCCTGTTCATTTGCCCGATGAAATAAGTGTTTATTAAACAAACTAAAGTGTTTCTCCCACTTATGAGGTACGTTGGGTATTTGACTCAAAGCTAATATTATTTTATTAAGTTCGGTGTCTCTTTCTTGTTCTGTTGCTAAGTTACCTATTAATTTTTTCATATCTACTTCCCCCACTTCTTTTACTATAAATATTTTATATGTATTTGCTATGTCTACTTCGGTATTATTATCAAAATCTGTTCTGGATAGGACATCAGCTACTACATTTTCTTTGCCCTTACAATACTCAATTGTTGTCATATTCTTGTAATATTAGCATCCACCGCACTAACCTACCATGTGTTAATTTACAGTTTTTTAAAAACGTTAATGCTTGATGGTCGGATCTTATGATTACCTTATTTCCTAATAAGTACGTTCTGAATTTTCTACAGGCGAAAACTATTGATAACGCCTCCTTCTCTGTCGTAGTATAGTTCTTTTCACTAGTTAATAGAGATCTACTTGCAAAAGCTACTACTCTGTGGTTACCACTCCCATCTAACTGAAACAACTCTACTCCCAATGCAATGTCTGACGCGTCTGTGTGTATATAAAATGGTTCTGAAAAATTAGGATGAGCTAGTATAACTGTGTTTAAGAATTTATTTTTTATTAGCTCGAATATATTTTGCTCTTTTAAGTTCCACTGCCATTGATTGTCTTTATTTAATAAATGTCCCAATTGTACTGTTAAATATGAATATTTGTCTACAAATTGCCTATAATAATTGCACAAGCCTAAGAAACTTTGCAACTGTTTAACATTTTTTGGTATCGGAAAATTTTGTATTATTTCTACTTTTTTAGGGTCTGTACTGATACCCCTTGCTGAAATTATATGTCCTAAGAAATTAACTTGTTCTTTCAAAAATTCTGACTTCTTAAATTTAACTGTTATGCCATATTCATGCAGTCTACTTAATACCCTGTCTAACCTTTCACAGTGTATATCAATGTCTGGTGACGTAATTACTATATCGTCTACATAAACGGTTGTGAATTCTAAAATCTCTCTCCCTAGCACATAATCCAGGCATTTGATAAAAATTGAAACACTTACGTTGAGTCCAAAAGGTAGTCTTCGAAATTGGTAATTCCTACCGTTGTATAGAAATGCCACATACTGCCGAGACTCCTCTTCCAGCTCTATCTGCTAGTAACCTGCAGTCAAGTCTAAAGTGGTGATGTACTTGGTCCCACTAAAACGTTGCAGAATTTCGCTTACTGGTTCCAGTGATTCTCTGTCTGGAACAATTATTCTGTTTACTTGTCTTGCGTCTAAACATAATCTTATTGATAAATCTTTCTTTGTCACCACTACTAAAGGGTTGGAATATGGTGATGTAGATTTTTCTATTATACCTTCCCTCAACATTTTATTTATTTCCTCCTGTACTAAACCCCTCTTGGAGTATGGTACCGGATAGGCTTTAGGTGCAAAGGGTGTTTTTTCTTTAACGACTAATTTACCTTTAAAATTCTTTACTAAACTGGGTTAATCTGAAAAAACTGATCTATTTTTGTTTATTATTAACACTATTTTTTCTCTGTCTTGGTAGCTAAATTCCCCCTCTTGATATAGGATTTCATTCATTTTCTCCTCCCAATTGTCTTCATTTTCAAATAATCGTTACTATTTACTCTCAAGTTACAATAATTTATCATTAAGGGCCTACACTCGTTTATATCATTGTCAGAAATTAACATTCCCTTACTAATTATTTTTAAAGCTTTCATTCCTACAATTTTCTTTTGTATGAATGGTATTTCAATTATATTATTATTATTATTTAATTTCATAGTCTGTGTGTAATAGTTTAATTCTACTTTGAAATTATTCAAAAAATCATTACCTATTATAGCTCCCATATTTAGTCCTGGAATAACTAAATAAGGTGGTGGTTCACTGTAAACCCCCCTACTGTTTTGGTTATGAGCTGGTGCTTCCACGCCCCGAGTTTCATTTGGGTTACTAACATATCCCCCTCTTCCTCTATGATTAAAATTTCCTGACACTCCCCGATTACTAGTAAAACCTCTCCCTCTATGATTCCCTCTAAATTGATCGCAACCCCTATTATAATTCTCCACTCTCCCTTGGGCACTACTCCTCGGACCCTGACACCGGTAACATTGATTCCGCGACCCATTATAATTACTAGCTCCACAACTAGGGTTTGGACACAACCACGCCCCCTCCCCTGATCTACTCACATTACTAATAAAATGATCTGGTTGTCTTATTTTTGTATTTATTTGATTCGATTCATTAATTCTAAACTGGTATTTATTATCTTCTTCCTCTTTCATACTCTGGTATGCTTCTAGTATTTTTTATAATTCTGCGATATTAGCGAAATCTCGGGTTCTGATTGTGGACCGTATGTCCTTAGGTAAATGTTTACTAATGTATCTTATAAAAGATGAAAGAGGCATTGGTGGTTCTAAGTATTTAACCTGACTATATAGTCTTGTCACATATGATGTAATACTCATGTTTTGTATATTAAAATTGCCCCACCCCATTATAGTACTACGTAACCCCTCTTGTTTCTCTTCTGACCAGTACTTATTTCTAAATGCTTGCTCAAACTCATTAAAATCTACCCAGTTATCGTTATGAGCATCCGCCCATATTTTAGCATCCCCTTTAAAGTACTTTAAAATTCTTACTAATTTACTCTCCCAACTTTCTTGGTTATATTTATTAAAACTTTTTACAGAGTTCAAAAATTGTATGGGGTTCACTCCCCTACTTTCATTACTAAAATATCCTAATTCTACTTCCACATTCACTCTCTCACTCACATTACTTAATTTCTGGTTAATGGTTACACTCAAGTCTTCTCTGACTTTAATTATTTCACGCTCATGTTCTGCTTGTTTATTTTTTAAACTAGTTACATTAATTTTAATTGCATCAATTTGTTCAAAGTTACTTCTGAATTCATCATTTATATTTTCGTGTATTTCACTTGCTCGTTTGATTTGCTCACACTCATTAATTATACATTGAACATTACAGTCAATTTTGTCATTTTGCTTTTTAATTTTATCATTAAATTTACTTGTCAATGTGTCAAATTTTTTATTTGTCTCTAACATTTTCTCTTTTTGTTTTTCGTTAATTATTTTTATATCGTTTATAACACTAGTCAGTTCATCTCTCACTCCAACAATAGTCTTATTCTGTTCTTCTAACTTATTGTCTATTTCTCTAAATTTTTGGTCTTGTTTGTTTATTTCTGTTTTCAATTCTATGTTACTAGCATTTATTTCTGATTTGATTTCAGTTTTCATTCCTGACATCATCTCCATTATTAACGCTAACTGATTAAATATATTTACATTATCGCTTATTTTTGCGTCTACTGTCTCAATCATTAATTTGTGTGTTGTATTGTCTACACTCTCATTAATTGACCCCTCCACAATATCTTCACATAAATTTGCACTCTCGCTTTTCTCTGCCATTTCGATCAGGTTGTAAATTAATTTATTTTATATTAAATTAAAAATTAATTTACAAATGTCAACTGTTCCGGGCGCCAACTAAAGCAGTACTAGATTAAAATTTAAATATTAAAGTTATAAACCTGTTTATATAACTGAAACTCTACTTGCTTTTTAAATCAAAATATTCGAATTTGTCCCACTTACCTTCATCGCGAATAAACCAGGGTGTCGTCTGATGTACTTATGCAGAGAAAAACAACAGGTAATGCAATGACACACACGTATTTTACAAACATAAATAAAATGGTATTTTATTTATATAGCATGACAATTTTTCTGTTTACCTTCCGGTTTAGATTTACTAAAATACGCCTTATGGCTGAATTGTGAAACTACGTCAAATTATGATTTCTACTGTAGTTATGCTTTTTCTCTCCGAACAGTATTTGATTCACCTAGCCATGCTATCAAGATTTAGTTATTACTGACTATATATATATACACTTACGACTAACTTATTTTCTACTCAAAAAACGACCCAGTATATGCTCACTCTCTCCCTCTCATACTGTAAAATTCCCCATAATTTAGATTTAGCGCTTTTTTATTGAATTTTCATCATTAATATTGGTGAATTGAAATTAATTAAAATTGAAATATTTTGTCTGTTCAAACTGCTTAAATTAGGTACTCATCCCTTCATCCACGTGGTTATGCCATCACTGTTAACACTTGATTCTGCTGACACCCTCCGAATATAAGTTTAGAATGTTATTATTTGTCGGTTACTTCTGTTCGATCACTATAACATGATTGACTGTTATTTTAAATTAAAATAGCCAGATTTACTGGTCGGCCGACCCTAACTAGCTCGAGCAATGTTTTATGTGACCTCGCGAGGTCTGGAGTTCTAAGTCGACTGCCTTACGCTACTCTTAGCGTCACTCCCGCCACAGTTCACCAGCTTGCGCTCTGATTCATGGATAAAATCACATGACATGGTCATTAGTGAAATTACAGTTTACGCTCTTGGTAGCGAGTTTGGGTATTTTTGTTCTGTCCTGGGGCTCGCCACAAAGTTTGTGCTTTTTGCCAACGGAAAACGCAATCATCTGTGCACCGGTTCGCATTCCAACACCTCAAGGAGCAGTGCTTATTGCAGGGCTCTGACAAAATGTGCGTCTTGGTGCCCCGACAAAGTAAAACAAGGAATGTTAATTGTTCAAAACTGAGGCCCTGTTTGGGTAGACCTTATGTTACACTTATAATTGCAATAAAAAATAAAGCCCCTCAAAATTGTCCCATTACAAAGTATCAACTAAATTCAATAATCCCAGAAACCAAATCACTTTAAATATTTCTCAGATCAATCAAAATTTCTCACTATTAAACAGAATTAATTTTCTTTCAAAGGTTGAATAAATATAAACTTACGTAAACAATTATTAACTTAGAAATAACCTCGCATTAGAGTGCGAATTTTGTAACAACTAATACGACACTACCGAACAATTTGTAAAAACACTTCATACTATTTAAGTACGGATAAGGTACAGTAGTGTATTTTTTTTAATGTAACCATCTTTTATGTTTTCTTCATAATCCAAAGAACCCCAGATTTTGAACAGATTAATATATTGTGTGTAAACAGAAGCCATGTCGGCGTCAGTATAGTTCATTCAAAATCAATTTCGCCAACCTAGAGATATATATGTTTCATGTTCTAAGCCGGAGCAATATTATTAAAAAACAATTTATAATATCTTTGTCATATTGATTAATGACCCAGTCAGAATTAAAATTACAGTACAGAGTATTACCATTGTTTTATTTCGTAGGAAGTTGTATCATATATGTGTGTGTTAGCAATTTTTACTGAGTAACCAACTAGCGCTCTTGCCGAGCGGGCAAGATAACAAGCAGTACAGCGGCGGGAATCATTCAAACGCTCCAGCCGTCAACGCTGACCACACCTATTTAACTTGTAAAATCACAAATTTAATTGTTTTAAAGTAAACAATTTGGCGCCACCCGGGATTAGCAACCCCTATGAATAAACAGGTAGGTTGTACTGATAATTGAGACCAAACTACAGACTTCAGTAGTGACAACCATTATTGTAACGACCGGTGTGAGGCGAACACACCACACTAACAATTTCTACACATAAAAAACAAGTGTACACATTTTACAGATATGACCAGAACTTCACGTTACAATATATATGTATATATTGCAAGGTAACAGGTAGTTAGCTGACCAAACTTGCAGAAATGATGCTCAATTAGTGATTTAATATATTTATTGACCTTTTTCCAACATGATTGCATTAAAATTTTTTTTTATGTAATACAATGATACTTGTATTGAAAAGTTCAAAATTTTTCTTTGATAGCTTTTTATTATTTTAAAACAAATTTAGTTCTTAGAATTGCTTTCCTGAATTGATGTTTTCCTGGTTGTTCCGGTTGAATATCTCGTTTCTGGTCTCCAGCGATCCATCGTCTGTGTCCTACGCTCCAGCCGCCGCATCCAGGAATCGCTCTGCGTCTCAGTGTCTGCCTCAGCCGCCTCGGTCAACAATCGAAGTTCAGCAACGGTAGCAGAAAATCTCGTACTCCGGGCTTAACCTCCATCTGCCGAAACTCGCTGCTCCCTCGATGTCTACAGGCCCCAAGGACTGCCTGGAATGGGTGTTGGACTATGCGAGGAACTCTCTGCAACCGCTCTCGACGAGTGCTACATGAAGACTCCCCTCTCGTCCTAAACTGAAACCGCATCGTTATAAGGTGACGTCATGGTCGTCCTGCACATAGACATATTTCCTATACAACACATGTTAAATGTAGGAATATTCTGGAAATGCCATGTGCTTAAGACTGGACCTCCATTTTCCCGATTCTTCTAGAACATAAGTTTTCACTTACATATGAATCAATTAAATTGACCTTTTAATATTTTGTAATTGCAATAAATTGTAACTCATACGTATGTCGACATGCACAACTTGTTGCGTGTTTACCAATTGGCTAATTACAACACTGTTCATACCTCCATCTGATACGCGCACAACACAACACTTCGCTCAAGCACCATACTACAGTTTCATAGTCTTTATATTGTCTTATAACTAATTTATAATATTATTCTTAATTTATAAACAATACTTTTTATCTTAGTACGTAGGCTTTCACGGCCGGTGTCATTATGATTAACTAAAACTTCCGGGCTGAAAGGCCGTGGTCGAGTGCTCGATCTACTGTAGCTAAACGTTTCAGCCACACCACCGGTGGCCATCTTCAGTAGCAAAAAATGTGTTCGAATAGATGACACGTCGAACACGTTCTCCCAATGAACTGGGAACAAGCAACAGTGAGTTACGGCTACGTTGCTTCTATTTATAACTTTTTGGCCACTTAAGGTGTATCACGCGAACCAATGAGAAGCCAGCTCGTCATTCTCGATTCTGATTGGCCATGGAAAATAAACCATGCCAGACACTATTTAAGGAGATGCTTTCACCGGCCGTGAAAGCCTACGTACTAAGATTAAGAACCTCTACGGGGAGGAGGTTTTCAAGAAAATTAAAAAGCTGGAGACGCTACATAAGAAGAAAGCCAGTCTGCTGTGTTCCTTGGCCTTTTTACTTCGCTGTAGAGACTCGGGAACCGTTCCTAGGTTCCTATGACAGAGACAGATTTTTAACATGCCACAGGCCAATAGGATATACAGGAGAACGGAAAATGCCATGCTGCGTGAGCGCATACACCACACGAGGAAAGAGTTGGCACTAAATGATCAAGACCTGTTGAAGCTGCATTTACATCTCAGCAGTTCCCTCAAACGACATGATTGGGAGATGTTGGATGGGCTCACGTATAATGCTTTCGAGGCGTGTTATGCCAGTACCAGCCAGAGACAGCGTGACAAATCAAGCGTTTTGGTTCCCATAACATCAGGGGAGGAGTACAAGATCGTGACAGGATGGACAGGATGGTTGTGAATCTCTCGAACCGTCAACTAACACCACACGAGACCTCGGTGTTAGCCAAAGGTGAGAAGTTTGCGGTTACCCCGAAGACAGTACCGGTGGAGGAAATAGTTGCGAGCGTGGAGGCAGGCATCCGAGGACTACCCCGAGACCAGGCAGATGAAATACGATTGGAAGTTTCTAGGGCCCTTAGAAGGGCCGCTCTGCCAAAATGCAATCTTCTGTCGGCGGAGTTGCGAGCCTTGAGGGAATTGAGAAGGGATGACTCCATTGTCATTGTGCCGGCGGATAAGGGGAGCGCTACTGTGGTCTTGAACACCGAAGACTACCAGCGGAAGATTGAAGGTTTATTAGATCCGGCCACTTATCGGAGGCTGAACAAAGATCCGACTACTACTGTTCTAAGAAAAACGGATTCTTTGGTTAAGAAATCTTCTCTGGCGCCTGATGTGAAGACGGCCGTCCGGTGTTCTGAGGCCCTTCCCCCTCGGCTCTATGGTTTACCGAAGATCCATAAGGCAGACGTTCCGCTGAGGCCCATCGTCAGTGCTATTGGCTCGCCTACGTACAACTTGGCAAAGCACCTCACCGGATTGCTCAAGCCGCACATCGGGCAGACGGATTCTTTCGTCATGGACTCTTCTGATTTCCTCCGGAGGATCCGGGCGTTGGTACTGGAGCCTGGCGACGTGCTGGTGAGTTTTGATGTGGTTTCTCTTTTCACCATGGTCCCTGTTCAGGAGGTCTTGGGGTATGTAGGTGACCTGTTCTCGGCGGACATCACTGCTTTGTTCCGGCAGGTCCTAACAACGACCTACTTCCAGTGGAATGGCGGCTTCTATGAACAGTTGGATGGCGTCGCAATGGGAAGTCCTCTTAGCCCTGTGGTTGCAAACTTCTACATGGAGAAATTTGAAGAGTTGGCAATTTCATCTGCGCCTCTGAAGCCGAAGTGTTGGCTGCGGTATGTGGACGACACTTTCGTGGTCTGGAGCCATGGGGATGAAGAGTTGGAACGCTTCCTTGGACATCTAAATGCTGTGCACCCGCGCATACAGTTTACGATGGAGCGTGAGAGTGATGATCAATTGGCTTTTCTGGATATGTTAGTCCTGAAAAGGACTGATGGCAGTTTGGGACATAAAGTTTATAGAAAGCCAACGCACACCGACAGATATCTGCACAAGTCCTCCAATCATCATCCTAGGCAGAAGAGGGCGGTGCTGAAGACTGGTAGACCGGGCAAAAAGAATCTGTGAGCCCCGGTATCTCGAAGATGAGTTTCGGCATCTCGAAGAAGCACTGCAGTCCAACGGCTATTCTGCTGCGGAGGTTAGGAGAGCTGCCCGGCCGAGAAGATCTGGTAGGCTGGACGAGTCGGTGTCGCCTGAGGTTGTTGGCTCTGCTGTCTTGCCCTACATCCGTGGTGTGACTGACCGCGTCGGCAAGTTGCTGAGTAAACGGGGCGTCAGGACGATCTTTAAGCCAACCAAAAAGATCCAACAGTTCCTGCGACCGGTGAAAGACGCCAGGGATCCGCTCTCGTCGTGCGGGGTGTACAGTATTCCTTGTACGTGTGGCCAGGTCTACATAGGCACCACGAAGCGTAGTGTCCAGACGCGCCTCTCTGAACATCGGAGATACTGCCGCCTGGGCCAGCCGGAAAAGTCCGCAGTTGCTGAACACGCTCTTTCCCACGACGATCACCGGGTGATGTTTGATGAAGCCCACGTGTTGTCTTCTGTCCGGGGTTGCTTCACTCGCCTGCATCTGGAGTCCATCCATATTCATAAGAATGCGTCCGTCGCTATGAACCGCCGAGGTGAAAGCATTGTAATGGGTCGAATTAGAAGGTTTTTTATTTTATTGATTTTGGTCTTGATTTTATAAAGATTTTAAATTCACTTCATGTATGTAAGCTACCCCAGTTTAATTTTATATTAATTGAAATCATCATGTTAAGCACTTTCCAAATTGCCAGACTTTCACCTGTGGGGAGCCCCAATGCAACATACATACAGTCAGCCTAAACAATTGCCCAGACGGATTGCGTAACCACCCAGCAGCAGGCTTGTGTGAAACCCAGTCTACAGTTTGTCATCAGATAGTGCACAACACACCGTAGTAAGCAGCTTCAGACAGTAAAGTGTGCAATTTAAATTTAAACAGTGGCCTCGGTCGTGTAAGATAGGCCTAGATTAAATGGGCCTATCTTTTTAAACAACTCAAAAAACAGTTCCAGTCGACTACCAATACAGACCGTGCGCGGTCATCTAAACTTTCTGCCCGGGCAAATTTCCATTTTATTAAGTCGGCCGACTAACCAAGTTGGTATCAGAGTTTATAAAACAATTCAACAGTTGAGAGTAATATGTAACGATGTAAAAATCAAGTGAGTGTGTAGAAAACAAAAAGTGAACTATCAAACGTTTGGACATAGTGCGAGAACGTTACAGGACGCGCCATGAGGTCGGCGGGGACGCTACTGCAACAAGTTACAGTATTCCATTCAAATATTTTCTTATAAAGGCCTAACTTAAGTAAATGTGGGGGTTTTAAAAAATTGTCTGAATGCGAGAGTGTGGCAAGCTGGGTTCGCCTTGATTAATAAAATATACATTAGAATAAGAAGATGTTTAAATAAATGTGCCTGTTTTATCTGTTGAAAAAAGAGAGAAAAGTTGAGTTAGTTGAAATTTTATTTAAAATGAAGTAATGATATAATAAATTTTTTTATTACATCAAACAAATGAGTGTGGCGTGCGTTTGTTGTGCAACCCTATAATAATACTTGCATTTTGACGTTCGTGTTGCGGACTCTGGCAGAAGACTAAGCAAGGTAGGTGGAAGATCAAATAATTCTATGTAATTCTATTAGTATTAAAATGGAATTAACTTCACATTTGGCGCTACGAACGGGACTCGAATTTGAATAATTAAAATTCCACACCTACGATAAATGCAAGTTTGATTTGAGGGTTGAATAACTACGTAAAAATTACGCAGCACATACAAATTAGTACATCAATGTATAGAGGTTAAGAGTTAAGTGGTAGATGTTTTTATGTAAGTAAACCTAGATTAATAAATTTATAAAAATGGCAGATAACGAAAATAACATAAATGAAACGACTAGTGTCGAAAATTTTGACGAGTCAAACATGAGTAATTTTGAGATACATTCGACTCCAAGTGCGAGTCAAGAGAAAACAGAGTTAAATTTAAGTGACCAGAGTAATGTAACTGAAGATTCGGGTGTGCAATTGACCCCGACTTCAACGAAATGTAACGTCCAATTCAATAGTGATGTAATGAGTATGTTACAATTACTCTTAGAACAAAGCAAAGAACAGAAGAGTGATTCTGACGCTAAATTCAATGTATTAACAAATCAGAATAATGAGTTAGAGATGAAATTCAAAGTACAGAATAACAAATTTAACGAATTAAATAGTCGTTTTCATGAAATTAAAAGCGAATTTAATTGTAAATTTGACGTACTTAAATTTGACATTGATGAAGTAAAAACAAAATGCGAAAATAGTTGTAACGAATTGAAACGAGACATTGAGAAAATAGTAGTCAGTAGTAGAACAGAGTAAAAGTAAAAATAATAATGATAGTAAGAATTTAACAAATGATGACAATAATGTCGAAAATGAGAATATATTAACAGTGTGGTAGTAGAGAGTAAGAACAATGATATTGAAAATGGTAATGTGACTGAAAGGGTGGTATCAGAAAGTGATACGTTGAAAATAGATAGTGAAACAGTAAGTGAGAGTGAGAAAATGATAAGTTGTAATGAAGTAATAATTAGTGTTGTTGAATTAGAAAAATAATGGAAAGAAAGAGTAGATGAATGTGTAGGGCAGAGGGTAAATTTTCCCCTTATTCGTGATGAACCAGAGTGTTCAAAAATGTTATTATTGGAGGGCAAGAGACCCTATTTAATGGAAGATTTGAGTTGTATCCCTTTTCTGTATAAATTAGTACCCTCTGTGTGGAATGATGTTGAAAGTATGATATGGTGTTATGATGAGAGAGATTTAGATGGAGAGTTGTGTGTCGATAAAGAGATAGAATTATATAAACTAATGAGAAATTATAATGAGTTGAAAGAGATGTTAAATAACTTGAAGTACTTACCTGTTAAAAGAGAGAGTGAAGATTATTTTGATGATTCAAGTTTAAATAATAATAATTTACGTTATGAAGAAAATGTAACTGATACTATAACTGACTTGATAATGAATATTACTGATGGAGACTTAACCGATGTACTTAATGTTGACTTGTTTTATGATTATTTTGGTAAAATGAATGAATTTGGTTTTTATGGTGACGACACACAAGACTGTAATTTGTGTGTTAATGTAATTGAACAATGCTATATAAAACAAAGACTTATCTATGACGATGGAGGTTGAGCCTTAAATCCACAAATGGACAATTTTAAATAGTTTGTTTATTGGTTATGACCCAGCTGATTTTGACATTGAAGTGTGATATAACTGAATAATTATTGCTGAAGAATTGTAAATACATGTGTAGTGAAATTAATTGTATGTATTATAAAATGTTAGATAAACAATGTATGTATGTAGCAGAAATTGTTGTGATGATGATAATAATAATATTAATATTTTGCAGCGTAAATAAATAACAAAAATAATTTGGAAGAAGATAATGAATGAGTTGTAGTTATTGCAATGGGTGAAAGTAATTAAAAATGTTGTTTTTAATAATTGATCTAATTAAAATAATTTGAAATGTTTAAATATTTTGCTTGATGGTTGAATTTTTCTAATGAGTGTAAATTGTTTTATGAGATTTGATATTAATGAATAAATGTTAAATTGTTTGTATGAAATAACATTGCTGTTAAATGTTTCAGAGGTTACGTGGAGATATTGGTGTATGTGTGTGGGGTGTATTTTGTGTTCAGGTCAATAAGTGGATAATGTATTGTAAGTATAAAGTTTATAATACCAATCAGATAGAATAAAACACTTACAGGTGTGAAAAGAGTGTAACAATAATAAAAAATGAATTGTGATAATGCTATTAAAGTAATTGTGGTGAATTAAAATATATCTGATCTGAATTGGAATAAAAAATTTAAGAGACAAATATGTTATCTAAAAGATTTATAAAAATTGAAAAGTGCAGTACAGCTGTTAGAGGTGAGGTAAGCAGAATGTTGAGTGGTTATAACTGTGTTTATGAAAACAAGCCTGGCACCCAAGTGTTTATGTAAACAGTTGTGGTATGTTGTGACTAATGCCTGTGGTCATGCTTCGTGACAATAACAAAAAATGTTGTAGTCTGCTGAATCAGTATCTTGAGTAAAATCTTATTGTGACATAAAAGAATTGAAGTTAATTTTTTTCAGATAAAATAATAATGAGGTAATTACTGTAACTTAGAGTTTGAGAAATAAAATAAAATTAAATTAATTTGGTAATTAAATTAATTGGCAAGATGATTTTAATAACAAATTTAAATTTATTCTGATCCATATTTCAAATGTAATTGTTAAATAAATGAAATATGTACTTTACTTAAATTGGAACCTGAAGAAATTTTGTGTGAATGCTATTAACAATGTTTGGGAAAATGAGATGTGTATATTACTGTTCATATAAATTTTATTAATGTCAATCTATATCTTATGTATTAACTGTAGATTCCCCACCTAAGTGCGGCCATGACCTCACCGGATCATGACCGTGAAAATAGTTAATTATGGCAAATCATAAATTTTACTTGATATAACCGGCTTGTGGTTTGTTTTATTTTGTCAACCCGGTGGTTTGTTAGATTTAGTAGGGGGGTTATTTTTTGGGGAATCTACCTAATTTTGGAACAGGTCTATTTTCACCCAGATAGGGGTGGTAGTCCATTAGGGGTGTATAAATAAAAACTAGTAGGTATAATACCGAATTTTATTGTAACGCCGAAGCAAGGATGGGGGTGGAATAAAAGAAAAAATGTCCACCCCTTCCGCATCAGTCCTTGTGAAAGCAACTAGACGCTACAGTCTAGGGGGGGTAATAGTGAGTGTGGATGGGCGGTGACATAGTTACAGGTCATGAGGGAGATGTGGTTTACGGCGAGGATGAGGCTGAAAAAGGCCAAGAAGCCTCGCGCAGAACACATTAATATGTAACGGGTGTCGGGGGTTAAGGGATTAAGAGGGGGGGTAGAAAAAAAAAATATATATATATCTATATATTTGTATATACTTTTTGTGCCTGCCATTAAATTGATGTTTTGCATTTTTGGTTGTATTATTGTCTATGAGTATTAATAGTGTTATTGAATTATATTGTATAATCAAATGTTAGGATAGGGCAGTCCATGTTTTAATTGAATACTCAATTTATTTTTTTTTTCAGTAATAATAAAGAGATTTAATCTATTCAGATAAGAGATTTGTTTCGTTTTGATACAATCTGATTTTGACTTAAATTTTAAATGATGAGTTTGTGTAGAAAACATTATAGGGGTATGTATGCGCCCAGTATTTGCCAAAGGCGACCCAGTTTGCATGTAAGGGGGAACATATCGGTTGAGGATCTGGCATGATATAAGCCAGGGATTTGGATTTTTGGGGAAACATGATAGAAGGCGAGGTGCGCGGTGGTGCGTGTCTGTTCAATTTTTCGGTGTTGGGATCTCGCCCAGAGAAGTCCAGTAATCTCGTTCAGATGCGTCCATGGTCGCCGAGCCGGGGGGGTCGTGTACCCATGATGTACAAGAACAAAGAGGGGGTTGTTGGCACCAGTTCCTCACCGGTCCTCTTAGGGGTTTAGCAATGAGAATTCTTCTGTTTCGACAGAAGACTTCTCATTGGGGGGGTATTGTAATGGGTCGAATTAGAAGGTTTTTTATTTTATTGATTTTGGTCTTGATTTTATAAAGATTTTAAATTCACTTCATGTATGTAAGCTACCCCAGTTTAATTTTATATTAATTGAAATCATCATGTTAAGCACTTTCCAAATTGCCAGACTTTCACCTGTGGGGAGCCCCAATGCAACATACATACAGTCAGCCTAAACAATTGCCCAGACGGATTGCGTAACCACCCAGCAGCAGGCTTGTGTGAAACCCAGTCTACAGTTTGTCATCAGATAGTGCACAACACACCGTAGTAAGCAGCTTCAGACAGTAAAGTGTGCAATTTAAATTTAAACAGTGGCCTCGGTCGCGTAAGATAGGCCTAGATTAAATGGGCCTATCTATTTAAACAACTCAAAAAACAGTTCCAGTCGACTACCAATACAGACCGTGCGCGGTCATCTAAACTTTCTGCCCGGGCAAATTTCCATTTTATTAAGTCGGCCGACTAACCAAGTTGGTATCAGAGTTTATAAAACAATTCAACAGTTGAGAGTAATATGTAACGATGTAAAAATCAAGTGAGTGTGTAGAAAACAAAAAGTGAACTATCAAACGTTTGGACATAGTGCGAGAACGTTACAGGACGCGCCATGAGGTCGGCGGGGACGCTACTGCAACAAGTTACAGTATTCCATTCAAATATTTTCTTATAAAGGCCTAACTTAAGTAAATGTGGGGGTTTTAAAAAATTGTCTGAATGCGAGAGTGTGGCAAGCTGGGTTCGCCTTGATTAATAAAATATACATTAGAATAAGAAGATGTTTAAATAAATGTGCCTGTTTTATCTGTTGAAAAAAGAGAGAAAAGTTGAGTTAGTTGAAATTTTATTTAAAATGAAGTAATGATATAATAAGTTTTTTTATTACATCAAACAAATGAGTGTGGCGTGCGTTTGTTGTGCAACCCTATAATAATACTTGCATTTTGACGTTCGTGTTGCGGACTCTGGCAGAAGACTAAGCAAGGTAGGTGGAAGATCAAATAATTCTATGTAATTCTATTAGTATTAAAATGGAATTAACTTCACTGCATCTCCTTAAATAGTGTCTGGCATGGTTTATTTTCCATGGCCAATCAGAATCGAGAATGACGAGCTGGCTTCTCATTGGTTCGCGTGATACACCTAAAGCGGCCAAAAAGTTATAAATAGAAGCAACGTAGCCGTAACTCACTGTTGCTTGTTCCCAGTTCATTGGGAGACGTGTTTGATGTGTCATCTATTCGAACACATTTTTTGCTACTGAAGATGGCCACCGGTGGTGTGGCCGAAACGTTTAGCTACAGTAGATTGAGCACTCGACCATGGCCTTTCAGCCCGGAAGTTTTAGTTAATCATAATACTTTTTATGTCAGTCACACCCCAATTGTCCCGGACACCTAATACGGCTGGTCATAATTATGCTTCATGCATTCACATATGGTGTGAATGTCTGTCACATTGCAATATATTGCAACAGTACAAACAGTAACGATACTGTGAATTGCCCAGATAAATGAAATAAATAATAAAAATAAATAAATATGAATTAATAAACATGATTCAGATTGCATAAGCTGAATCGTAGTAAAAATAGGGAGCACAGAATTCAGGCATGGACATGCACTTTTGACACACCTGTCGCTAGCGTTGTGTATGCACGTATTTTGTTGGTGTGTGTGAAACCTGTCCGTTCCTGAAATGTAACCAACCCTTTTCAAGTAGAATAGTTGTATGTTTATGTTAATTATAAGAAAACTATGTACGATAGGATAAAACAAAAGACACCAAAGTGTGTAGAAATTATAGATAAATAAAGTGTTAAAAAACCGTACAGAAGCGACGAAAAGTGGTGCAATTACTATACGTAAAAAATGAATAACTCTTTTTGTGAGTACCATAAAGAAGTGCAATTTACGTATAGTAATCACATAAAAATTAGTGATCGATTGAGCATCGAGTGAGGTGAAACATACTTCGTAATTCGCAAAAATAGGTGAAAATAGTGAATTGAACCAGAGTGGGGGTAGTGACGCCTCGACAGAATCTGACAAGTTGAAAATTGTTCAGACAGGAAATTTTGCACGACCTGACTATAAATACCAGGTCACGCTAATAAAGTTTCTTCTTCTCGATTCAACCGTTGCTGCAGGAGGCTATGTCAGTCGACGACACCAATTCACAATTATCGTAAGAGTCACAGGACCAACTAGCTGTCCAGCCAGAGCTGCAGAATACATATGATGAGGTCTATGGTCACACCGGCAGCATATGACGTGAGACGAGCCGACTATTAATCAGCACATGCAGAGAACACGACCAGAAGGACACGGAGGATGCGACCAGACGACCAGAAGAACACGGAGGACATACAGATGAATAACCATGTCAAACGAGGTGATAAAAAACCATTGTAATTATAGACATTTGAAAGACACTAATTAAAGTTTGAATGAAAGACATTCAACCAGTATTAAAATAAATAAATGATATATAAATGTAAAAGCAGTATAAAAAATTAGAATAATATTTCTTGTATCAAATTTAGTAATTAGTAACGTAAGTGATAAGAGAAATAAGTAATTTTTGAATTAACATAATTAGTAAAGTCTTTGATTATAAAGAAAAATGCATATGCAGTAGGAAGTAAAACAAAGTAATATAAAAGAAGTTTGAATAGAAGTTAATTCATTTTTGAAGCTAATGAATCAGCAATTGCAAAAATATGAACACACCATGAGTAAGCCGAGAGGAAAATAAACATTTTAAAGTAATTAAAATTAGATAATAAGAGTTATGTATAACTTATGTATGTAATTTGTTAGCAATAAGTTATGTACGAAAACTTCGTACAAACGATTTAATAATGAGTCATTGTTTAATATCCGATATGAGAGATTTTGTTTAAATAAATAAATAATGGAACGATTTTAAACTTAAATAACGTATCATCTTATTACGATTACACCCATGAATTCAATACACAATAAATTAAATTGAATTTATTATGTTATACAATACAAAATATTAAAAATACATTTACATTTGGTTAACTTGTCTTGTTATAATAATTGTGGCGTCCCAAGAACATGGGACTCCTCAAACACAAATAGATTTGTATTTGCAACCTGTATACACAAAAAGTGTATTGTATATTAATTGTCTCCCAAAAGCGTGGGGCTACATAAATTACATTATATCAAATTTATGGTATGTATCGTCGTAATGTATATACACACATATATTAATGTATTTTAGACCTGTCAGATGTGGATAAGTTAATTAAGTATATTGCAACAAAATATTGGAAATTCATTTTTTAAACTCAAACTTAATGTGTAGAATAATAATAGAAGTAATCACATATTAACTGGTCATGGGTGTAGACAGTTCAGATTTATAGGTAACTTATTGATTTTTAGTATAAATAATTTATAATACTATTTATTGCACTATACTGCTGACCAACAATATTTAGCATTCAAGGTCATGGAGGAAACTGTAGAGGTTTCTTCTACTACGTTTGTGCTATAGAAGCACACGCTGGTGCAGTGTCATTTATAACTGAAGGGTGCAGGGGAAAAGGAAAAATTTTTATGATTGAATCTTGTTCCTTCACATTGCAGTGTCACTTTTGATTGTTTTTTACAACAATAATATAATTATTTTATAGCTTTATGGTGTTAAAAAAATTGGTTACAATTTTTTTTCAGATGATAAACAAAATAAAATCTATTAAAAGTAAATTTTTTTCAAGCAAGAACAGTGAATGTCACAGTAGTAGTGATAATGTTCAGAACTACAATGTTTTATATAATAGTTATATCTAAGAATCTGATGGCTTTTATTTAGTTCCATATTCCTTGTATTTATGTTTTCATTTCTGAGGTATATTATATTTCTTTACTATAATTAGTGCTACAAATAATTATCAAAACATTTTACTAAGACAACAAGAACTACAAATTAACAGACTATTGCAAATTGCAGTTTTAACTTTTCATAATTTTTAGTAACTTAATTTTCTTATTAATATTATTAATCTCTTTTTATACTTTTTTAAACAGCAAAGGTAGCAAAAACTATGCGTTTCCTCACCACAGAACCTTTCTAGTAGTCTTTATATTTCTCCAAAGAAATTCCCAAAGGACCTAAAAAAGTATTTCAGTATACTTCTGTCTGTAATTTTGTTATACATAAGATGGGAGAATAAAGGAGTAGTCTTTATCAAAAAATAATTTTACTTACCATTGTATGGCTGTTCTGGTAAGATTAATTCATTCGATGCTTGAGAATCCACTGGTGCAGGCAGGGTTCGGGGAAAGTTCACCAAATTAACATCCCACACTCCAGAGTATGAATTACGGTACTTCAGGAATCTAGGATGTTATCTTTCTGAAATGATGTCCTTTACTGGTCTCATTGGGAAGATTAATTTCTGAATGTAACTATTTGCCAAAATTGTTTTCATTCTCTTAGAGGCTTTGATCTACGTCAACCACCATAAAAGGTGTTGGCTTTTGTCATGCTGATTGGAATTCAGTAACCCAGTCCTCTGGTAATTAAGTTTTCTTTTTTTGGTTTACTAATGACATGTTTTTGTTACATTCCAAATAGGAGTGGCTGGCGTATAGGGAACATGATCTCAACTGAGTCTAATCTGTGATTGTGGTGAACAACATAATGGATAAGTTTATTCTACCGACATGTGGAATCACAAAAGATATCAAGTTTTTTTCACATTTTTATCGAGTTCACACGTAATAAAAAAAAAAAAAAATGAACACATTTTGTTTGCTCCTTATTTGCCACCGTCTTGTCGTATACAAAAAACAGTGATTCATTTGACGAAAGCAAATGAATATTGAAAAGATAAAATGCCATTTGCTCTCTATAATAAGACATCATTTGACGTTACATTAGGTAACTGTAAATGTCTTTGATAGTCAATAGCAATAGCTTCCTTTTCAGCATATTTTGTGCTGGTTTTGCATGCCAATTTCTTTCATGAATAAAATACACCAGCTTTTACTTTATGCACTTGGTTACTTGTAGTCAGAGCAGTAATTTTTGTTTCAATTTCCTTGTATTCTGTATCTGTTTGTGAGGTATTTATAAGTTTTTTCTTTAAAGATTCTATTTCTGCGAAGAACTAATCACAATTACTGTACATATCTATTCTAGGAAAACCAAAAAAAAAAACTGATATTAAGTTTTTCATTTAAAATTTCTTTAGTGTTTGGTAAGATATAGATATACTTGGATAATGCTCTTTAAAGTGTGTATGGAGCTTCGTAACATTTAATTCTTCACCCTGTCTCCCTTTATACCCTGAGATATGTTCATAAACAGGGTTCAGAGTTTTTTTATGTAACTGGTTTGGTCGATTTTTGTGACTGCCACACTGTTTTTTTCTTTTTACAGCTTAATCTGGGGGAGCCAAAAGAATGTTTTAAAATGTTAACTCAAGTTTAGACCATTTTCCCCTCTTTTAAAGAGCAACCGAGTTTTTTCTTCACTTTCGTCACTGCTGGTTGTCATTATAATAAATATTTTGCTAAATAAATAACAAAATAAATTTTGGAAATTTACTACGAAGCACGATTTTACTGTAAACAATACACTCGAAACTTTATAACACACACTAAATACACATTGAGACTGCAGCAGCTATTCATTACACAGGGCAGCCAACATTATACATTGGACATTGCCCTTTTTCCATTATCATTTGGACATTCCCCGTTCTTCCCTGGATCAACTAAACCTAAATGAGCTCATAACTTTATGACCCACTTTGTTACAGCCTTGAAACTTTAGGAGGTGAAAGTGACACTATAATGGATAATATATTATATTACCACAAAATATGCATAGATAGGACATTCCCCCCTTTTCTCCAGCACCCTTCAACTGAGATATGTAAGTAAACAGTAGTCTCTCTTTCTTTGACAAGGTCACTTCAATAAACACTCATTCATTTTAAACTATCATAATAATACATTATAAATACTGGCACTCAAAATATTACTTTTGTACAAAACAACTGATTACTATTGTTATTCAGTATTTTAACACCACTTCATTGTTACTTACATTGTTATTTACAGTATTATTATTTATTTACATTACAGATCTTCAAACATGCCATCTGATTACAAATCTAGATCTTCACTATCAGATTCAGAGCAGCTATTTTCAGCCAAATTTACAATAAAGTGTTCCACACCACTATCTCATAAGCCAAGCTTTTTAAAATAGTCTTCTTTCAACGTATATACATGGTGTACACATTTTTTCCAGTCGTCTACTCACACTTTATCAGTTGCTTTATGGAAAGTGTTTTCTACGTCTTGCAGTATAAACATTTTGTTTTTTCCTGCAACAGATCTCTTTACCTGAGCCCAGATACGTTGGGTTGGGTTATATTGACAGTGGTAAGTTGGCAATTGAACAGCTTCTTATGTGTGTGTAGCTATTTGATCAGCAATGTGTATTTAATAGTTATGTTTATTTACAGTATTTAGTAATTTTGCAACTGTGTAATTCGGATTAAAATTTATGTTTTTAATACTGAGCCAAAATCACCTTCTACACCTTTTTTTTGTGAAGGAACTTTTTCTGTTAGAACAGAATGGTAATTTGCATTATCCATTATGATTGTGCAGCTCTCTTCTAATAATTGAGGCATTTCTGTGAACCACTCAGTAAAAACAGTGTCATTCATTTCATGATGGTAGTCCGTACATCCTGTTTTTGATTGAAATACCAACTTCGCTTTGGGAATAAATCCAATCTTTCCACCACCTACATATACTGCAGTTAACATTTTCATTAACCTACTGGAACTTTTAGCCCCACTATTTCTGTCTGAATCCTGCCACGTTTGACTTTATGAGTGGTTCTAGTTAACCCAAGTCTCATCTAAATAAATTTTAGGTCTATTGTTGTTTCTTAAGCAATCGATTTTTCTAATGAATTCAGTTCTTAGAAGAGCAGTGTCATTCCTTTCAATTAAATATTTCTGTGTATTATTTGGATTGCTAAAATGAAAGCCTAACAATCACAACACTCATCTAATTGAACTAGCTGAAGCGATATACTTTAATTTTTCTATGAGAATGTGTACAAGTTTTGCAGATGTAGGATATTTGCCTTGGTAAAAAATTCAATAGGTTTTTTGAAAAATCACATTTCTATCAAAATCATTAAAACCTGTCATACTTTTTATATTTTTTTGTGGCGAGGGGGGAGGTGACTTAAATTTTGGTTTTGAATTATCATATAAACACAATACCCAGACTAACTCCACACATTTCAGGAGTTATTTCAGCAGATTCTGTAAAATTCATATAAGTAATATCCGGTGATTCTGAAAATGTTTTTACTTTGGTGTAAACATTGTGTATACATTTTTTACTTTCACTTCTTAAGTCTGGGCTCTTTTGAAGAATCGTTTAGGTGTACCTTCAGTTTCTTCCATTTTATACAAATATTACTGTTACAAAAAAAAGAGAAGAATAAAAAGTTATTGAATACTGCAACTAACTACTGGAATATTTATTCCATAACTAAAAATTAAACTTTTTTCCTTCTATAAAAATGATAACAAAACATTCAAAACCTAACAGTTTTTGTATTGTACATTTGTATACAAAACCTGTAAACATACTGTCCCAGAGTGGAGAGAGATTTGTGCCCTTTCTTACAAAGGGAGGACAGAAAGCCGTAGAGGTGGTATAAGTATGCCACTTCGAAGGGAAAAAGTGACCTTGAATATGAGAAATAGTTGAGCAGTACTCTATATTGTTGTTTATGTGTAACTATCCTCTTTCTTCTCATGTCTGAGCACATGTAAAATTGTATGATAGTGAAAGTACAATATTAAATGCTAAAATATAAATTATTCTGTTAGATTTGAACAGTTGTCATTGTATATACACTCGAACACAGTGGTGTGTATGTAATTTGAATTAATCCATTACCAGTTTTTCAAGAATTTAAACATCATATCACATTGTTATTATTTATTTCAGATGTTGATAGTAGGTGGAATTGACAGGGTATATGAAATAGGAAAACAGTTTCGCAATGAAGGTATAGACCTGACACATAATCCTGAGTTCACAACATGTGAATTTTATATAGCCTATGCTGATTATAATGATGTCATGGATATAACTGAAAGTCTGGTGTCAGGTATGAGCAATTTAAAATGTGTTATTTGTTAATTTATTAAGCAAGTAATTGTTACTTAGAAAATATTTTATTAATTTTTTTCTGTAACAGCTGGAATGGAAGTTCTGTGTTTTTAAGCACAGGAAGTCATTTAAAGATTAAAATGATATTTGCTGATATGTATTTCCAGGGGTGTGATGTGTCCCCCCAATCTTTGAACCATTGATAATGAAAATATTTTCGGTTATCAACCGGTCTGAAAATATTTTCGGTCGGTTTAAGTTGGGGTGCAATTTCCATAAATTATCCTTTTGTAAATCAGGCCCTTTTTCTATGAATAGCCTCATACAAGTGGTATAAAATACCCAAATAGTATTCTTTATTTACTGTTGCACTTATTGATGAAAATACTTGGAACACAAAATCGCAATCTTCATCTGACTATCACGATCTTCAATTCATTCACAACAGTCTTTGAAGCTTTTGTATCATCAGGGAATAACTAAATCCAAAAGATAGATGAAACAATGTATCACAGGTTATCTCACCTCATCATCATGTGTGACTTTTCACTTTATTAAATATTGCTTAAAAGGAAAATAGGAACAGTTTAATTTTTCTAAAAAGGTAGATCGAAATTATTAGGTTTATGTACAAGTCATTTTATGTGAAGTACAATCTCATGACTGGTAAAGTTATTATTCATGATAAGATTTAATTTTTAGAGAATGCTTTAGACAACGTGATTATGATGATTTAATAAGGTGTCTGGCTTTCTCTGTAATCTCTTCCTTTCCAGTCTCTATAATCTCTTAATTCTCCTCCTAAAGAACTGAGCCGCCTTATTGCCCCTTCTCAAAGTTTTAAGAAAATTTTTTTTTGAGAAGTTAACGTAACAACATTTATTTTTGCGTAGTTGATATAGCACAGTGTACAACAGATATACATACGTTTGTTTAAAGACAGAAATGTTCAGTTGTTCAGCCTAAACCTTCATGAGACACTCAGCAATTCATCACAATTCATCATCATAAATCAATACAATAATACGGAATATAAATCAATTGCAACATTTTTACAACAACCAATCATTCACACTTGAGTGAAGGAAGGAGAGCGACCAGCCATGATTAATCATTCGGTTTGTTGCTTTAAGATAACTCAGCAACCTGAACAAGTTCAATTAATACAGCATATGACCATCAACACCAAGCCAATGCATGGCTTTCTAAAAAAAACTTCTTTTTAGTTGACCTTAGGCCTTCCATAGTTAGCGCTCTTTTTAAGCTAGACTAAAGAGACGCCCAATGGGTATACTAACAATCAGTGCTTTTACATTTGTAAATACCTTTTCAACATTAATCACTCTTGTATATAAATCTATTATAATCTTTATAAAATTAGCAAACAATCAGCACAGCTCGAGTTCGCCCAGGCTGCAAGCATGCACACCCGATTGGACTGCGAAATAAAAAAAACGCTCAAATGAACCTAAATAAAATATGAAAAAGAAGGACAGCAAGGTAACACGAGAATTTACAAATTTGAATGACTTCCGGATAGATATGGCGGACAGCATGAGCTGACCAGGCGTGATAATTCATGACACTGCACAAACAATTAATCCAGTTAAACCAAGGAAATAAAGAATTTGAACCAAAAGAATGAAAGAATCGCACTGTACATGCCTGCTAGCCTGGCATACAATTATTGACTCATAATTATTGACTTATTAATAGTTTAGTAATCAGTGCCACTGAATTATGGGCGTGCACATAGTGAACCGACATGTTCGGTTTTTATCAACTACTGTCTAACTGCAATATAGTTCACAAAAACGGAATGTAACTGTTTTATGCTTTTTATATTTCACTCAATAGGTGTGACAATATGTCGCGACTTCGACTTTACATAATTGGAACAGTTTCACCTGGTTTAAAGCTGTTACCGCATGCTGAGGCAGATGGACGGCTCAGGTCCCAGTGGGTAGTGAGTTGTTGTTTCAGGAAGCCGGGAGATTCATCCTGTATTACATGGCGGGTCCCATGCCTAACGCCGGCGACAAAATAGGAGAGCTAGTCAGCAATGCTCAGGCTGATGGCGACGGGTGTAGTTGTTGCCATCCTTCTGTCCCAAGTCCCTGGCTGGTGCGGGAACCCAGAGGTCCTTTATAAAATTATTCGCCCATGGCAGAAAGTAGTAGTAGTTCAGACAGAATTCTTATTTCGGCGCCGGCGTTCAGATGTTAAACGATGGACGTAAGAGACACAACTGACCGGCAGCTTCGCGTATAAAGCGTTCGGAGAGAGCACAGTTACGGCGATTACTCCATAGAGCGCGCGAGAATGGACAATTGACGGCTCGCTACGATAGCCGATGCCACGTAGCATAACTATCCAGGCGCAAAGGAGACGTAATATAAAATAATTGTAACTTCTCAATTTGTAACATCAATAATTAATTTTTTACCCTCAAGTTCGGGTCCAGAGTCGTACAGACGAAAACAGCTACAGAAAGGATTATTTGAAGGTTACCAGTACACATATAAATACTCTGTTCGTTTTTAAAACAAATCGCTTCTAATTTATTAGCAACATTACTTACTCTTCAATTAAACACTAGTCTTTATATTGGTAATACATTATATTCAAACAAATTGATAAATGAAATCTTTCTTAACCTATAACAAATTATATCTTTTTGAATAAACCAGTACGTTTATTTTTTATTTTTTCACCTTGCTCTCATATTTAATATAAAAACCTTTTTCTTAGAGATCTCTTTGTTTCTTACTTTTTAAGCTTTTGTTAATCAAAATTTACTGAACATTGGTTTAAATGTTAATATGCTGTGATTTTAGTTACCCATCCATTACGTTTTCTTCTGGTTTGCTACGCCGTCTCATGATAACCGTTCTACTCGTTTTTTCGCACTCCGGCACTATTAACATTGAGTTTGGTTGTTTTTAAATAATTTATGCACTGGACGATGTATACTGTATATGTTTTTTATATAGCCGGCCGGCTTTTGAGATTCGCCCGGGCTCTTAGAATTTTAACGGTCACGCGACCATGAGTTGCAATAGAACTGGACTTGGTCCTGCCAAGGCTGCGTACACAAGAGTTTTCTGGTCACGTGATCTTGAGTCTGCGCTCCCATTGGTGTTGTTAAAAGAGCGCTATAACTTAGGCGTAAGATTTAGCAATATTTTGCCGCCTGGCGCAATATGAAGTTACATTACTTTCTTCCGTGATTCACGGCTGATGCGAAGTTAGGTGTTATTTCACAATCGGTCTACGCTGCTTGAGTGCGGAGACAAAACATAGACATTTTGTTCTGTAATAAACACAGCCTATTTGGTTGACTAACTCGGGGTTCTACAAGGGTGAACAATGACTGCATGGAGAATATAATTTTAAAATGTTATCTTGGCCCTACAATTTCGTACCGTTACAATACCCCCCCAATAAGAGATTGAAGGCCGAAGCGTTCAAACTCTTATTGCCTAAACCCTAAGAGGATCAGTGAGGATATGGCGCCACAACCCCCCTGAACACTACTAAAATCATGGGTTCTTACCCCCCCTAGTCTGGCGGCTGTGACAGCACCCATCTGATCTTACTGGACTTCTCTGTTCGAGATCCCAACACCATAAGCTCGGACAGATACCCGCCACAGTGTTGCCTGACTTTGGAACATTCAATTAAAAAATCGACAAACGGCCTTCCATCACTCCATATCCCACAACTGATTTGTTTCCTCTTAGCCGTACTGGTTCATTGACAACATACTGGCTCATTTTATATTATAGGATATCTCTTAACCCTAGAAAATAGTGTTAATAAAACAATATAGGTTTACAGTGGTACACATAAATTCCAGTCAAATTGAATAATATTCCCCGTACAATATTGCCCAGCCAAAATGACACATTAATTATACAGGATTACATTAACTCACCGTAATTGTTCCTAAAATACATATTATGTCCTTACTTACTATATTTATATAGAATAAAACAAAATTTTTTTTTCTACTATACCCCCCCTTTAATCCCTTAACCCCTGATACCCGTTACATATTAATGTGTTCTGCGCTAGGCTTCTTGGCCTTTTCCAGCCTCATCCTAGCCGTAAACCACATCTCCCTCGTGACCTGTAACTGGGTCACCACCCATCCACACTCACTATTACCCCCCTGGACTGTAGCGCCCAGTTGCTTTCACAAGGACTGATGCGGAAGGGGTGGACATTTTTTCTTTTATTCCACCCCATCCTTGCTTCGGCATTACAATAAAATTCAGTCTTACACATACTATTCTTGATTTATACACCCCTAATGGACTACCACCCCTATCTGGGTGAAAATAGACCTGTTCCAAAATTTGGTAGATTCCCCAAAAAATAACCCCCCTACTAAGTCTAACAAACCACCGGGTTGACAAAATAAAACAAACCACAAGCCGGTTATATCAAGTAAAATTTATGATTTGCCACAATTAACTACTTTCACGGTCATGATCCGGTGAGGTCATGGCCGCACTTAGGTGGGGAATCTACAGTTAAGCGTAAAATATAAATTGTCAATTATGAAAGTTTACGTGAGCAGTAATATACACGTCTTATTCTCCAAACACTGTTTCAGCTTGAAGGTTCTTTCAGTTTTCAATTTTAAATGAATATTTTAATCATTGTTTACATCAATTAGCATTTAATTTATAATTCCAGTTTGAATTCAAATGAAAATAAAGTTAGGTTCATTATTAAAAATCATTTTTCAATTAAGTTAATTACCAAATTAATTTAATTTGATTTCCTCAAAACTCTAAACTACAGTAATTTTCTCATTATTATTTGGTCTGTAAAAAATTTAACTTCATTTCTTTTGTTTCACAATAAGATTTTACTGCTGGCAATGATTCAGCAGACTATAGCATTTTTATTATTGTCACCAAGCATAACTGTAGACATTTGTCACAACATACAACACACCTGTTTACATTAACAGTTGTCTACCAGACTGGTGTTATAAACACTCTCAGTTTCAACATTCATGGTTACATCATATACTGACATATATACTTCCTTCAGTTATTTGGTTTTTTCTAAATCTTTTAGTTAACATATTTATCGATTTCTACCAATTCAGATCAGAGTTAATTTTGCTTCATTACTAGAATTTATCATTTTGAATTTAATTTAGTCTCTTCATATAATCAAAACAATTTCAATTACTTTACTTACATTTATCAAAATGATTCTACGTGGTTTAATGTTTAATTTTTCCTTAGTATTTCAATAAATGTTACAAACATTACATCATTTGTTTCAAATCTCTCTTTAAATTCCTCCACAATCACATTCTAAATACCATTTATCTCTACTCCTAACCTAACATAGCAGGTACCACAAAATAATAATTAAACCTTTTGGTTACATAGCTTTTACTGTAAAATATTTTCACAAATTATTTTTCTCCAACTACCCGTGAATAGGTTATGCTTTATGTGTACAGAATTATGGTATACAGGGATGCGATGGGAGACTAACAGAACCCCTATCTCAAAGACGATGAATAACCACCCTTTTGCAGACCTCAAATCCTTGTCTGCCCCTCATTTCTAACAATAACAAACAAACCACAACCACTAATCTACAACCCCATCCCAGTATGCCATAATTCTATTAGCTTATACAGAAATTTGATTATTTCGTTTGTCTACTCAGCCACAAAACTTCTCTACCAACTATCTAATTAAGGGATGAGTTTACAATTCGTAAATAACACCAGTTTATTTAATTTTGAGGATTACCCTAATGTATTGTTTAGAATTAAGGCAATCAAATGGTTCAAAAAAATGTGCCAATTTGTGTGACTATTGTTATGTTTTCTCTAAGGGGAGGGTTAAGGAAATCGGGAAGATAAAAAGGGTAAGGATCATTCAAAGGTCAAGAACTAGGACTAAAGGTGAGGACAAAGCTTCCTCCGAAAATAGGGATAAATGGAGAAAACCAAGGCTCGCGTGGGCAGGGGCGCGTCCGTGAAATAGACGAACCCCACTGGGGCAAGTGGGGAACATCTATCCGCTACCACTTACTGTTTTATATTAAATTCCTAATTTTATAGTTATTTAGTTTGTATTCAATTACAAGATTTAATATATTATTTTATTTATTATTATTTCATTTTGACCAATACTTTTTTAAATTGGTGGCATTATGGGTACCCACTATTTCCCCAGTCATTTGATTTCGTATAACGTAGGCATTATCCATTTTAATTTCAACTACTTCATACGGTCCTTCATACAACAAAAAGAATTTTTTAATCTCTTTATCTTGTGTACTTGATAAATCGTGTCTTCTCACTAATACCAGCTGACCTATCTCATACTTAATCCACTTACCTTTGGCATCAAGAAGCCGTTTTCTTCTTTCTCCCTTAGTTAATAAGTTTTCATTTGCGAGTTTAAGTTTTACTTCCAGGTCTCTTGGGTTGCTCTCCGGTGGAAAGTTGAACAGCTGTTCCAGGATCCTAGGTGGACGTTTTCCCTTGACTAGCTCGTATGGTGTGAACCCGTTGATTCATGGGTGGTGCAGTTTAACCATTCTTCAATTTTTCCCACATAGGCAGGCCATTCACTGTGTTTAGCATGGCAATATGCCCGGAAAATTCTCCCTATTTCTCGCATAACTCTTTCGGCTTGGTTCGACTGAGGATGATATACCGCTGTGTGTTTGGGTATGATACCTTCCCAACCCAAAGTTTGTCGCCATATTCCGCTAATAAATTGGGGTCCATGGTCAGATAATATTATTTTGGGTTTTCCGGTTTTAATCATATAATCCTTCGTTATTTTCTCACTTAGTACTTTACTAGTGGCCCTCTTTACACTGTATAATCTTACAAATTTCGTGAATGCGTCTAGTACCACAAAAATATACATTACGCCTCCCCTTCCCTTTGGTAGAGGGCCAAACAAATCTACCGCAACTAAATCAAAAGGCTTTTCTACTTTAATACACCTCATCTCTCCCTCTAAACGGTAATTAACTACTTTTGACTTTTGGCATAAATCGCACCCCCGGAGTAAAGTTCTAACCCTCCGTTCCATATTTTTAAATAAACATGATTCTTTTAATACATTTACACACTTCCTAGCACCGAAATGCCCATACCGAAAATGACAATCCCATATTATCTGATCTACCAACCCTTCCGGTATGACCAACCTCCAATCACGCTCTCCCCCCTCTACTTTCTTAAACAAACTCCCTTGATAGATTTGAAAATAATGGCTACACCCTAACTCATCTGAATCGGACTCTAAGCTAGTTATTATTTTGTTCAATTTAGGATCTGTTCGTTGCATGCTATTAATATTTCTCAATACTTCCCCAAACAACCTTTCTTCCCTACTAAGTCTGAAAATTTCTATTTCTTTTAAATCCCTCCCTGTTCTCTTCCCTCTATATCTACCCTAGATAAGGTGTCAGGTATTTTGTTTTCTACCCCTTTTATATACTCCCAACTAAAATTGTACTCTTGTAAAGCTAGCACCCACCTGGTTATCCTGCTGTGTGTCAACTTACAGGTGTTTAAAAAAGATAATGCCTTGTGGTCAGTCCGGATGATGGTGGAGTTTCCCAGTAGATATGTTCAAAACTTCTTCACCGCAAAAACAATACTTAATAATTCCTTCTCAGTTGTTGTGTAGTTTCTTTCAGCAGCTAACAGCGTCCTGCTGGCGAAAGCAATAGTATGATGTTCCTTGTTGTCGTCTTCCTGGTACAATTCCGCACCTAAAGCAATATTACTAGCGTCCGTCTGTAAATAAAATGTGCATTCACAATTAGGGTGATTCATCATGATCATGTTACTAAAAATGGTCCTTTATCTCATTGAACACATCTCGTTCCCTTTCCCCCCATTTCCACTGTTTGTTCTTTTGTAACACTGAGCTCAACTTTGAAGTTATATGAGCATAATTTTTCTGAAATTTTCTATAAAAATTACATAGCCCTAAAAAACTTTGTAACTGCTTAATATTTCTAGGTTCTGGGAATTTTAAAATGGATTCTACTTTCTCTGGGTTAGCTTTTATCCCCTCTGGTGTAATTATGAACCCTAAAAAATATATTTCTTTCTGTAGGAATTTAGATTTCTCCCAATTGACAGTCAACCCCCCTGTACGCAGTCTATCTAATACATATTCTAAATGTTCCACATGTTCGGAAAATGTTCGTGATGCTATCAATATATCGTCTACATAAATGGTTAAAAAATCTAAATTTTGTGGCTGGAGTATTTCATCTAAACATTTTATAAAGCTGGCCACACTGGTATTCAGCCCAAAAGGTAATCGTTTAAATTGGTAATTCTTTCCATTAAACAAGAATGCTGTGTATTTCCTACTTTCACATGCTAACGGGATTTGCCAGTACCCCGCGGTTAAATCTAAGGATGTCATATATTTAACTCCACTGAATTTTTGAAAGATTTCATTTATTGCTTCGGGTGACTCCCGGTCCGGGATAATTATTTGATTATTCTTACGGGCATCTAAACATAATCTAACGTGGCCATCTTTCTTAATGACTACTACTAACGGGTTAGAGTATGGTGATACTGATCTTTCTATTATGTCCCCTTCTAGCATTTTATCTAATTCCACCTGAACCGCCCTTCTTTTTGAATAAGGTACCGGATAGCTTCTTTGTTCATAGGGTGCGTGCTCCCTTACTTTTAATTCACACTCATAATCTCTTGCCCTCCCTGGTACATCGGCAAACACTTCTCGAAAACACTCTATTACCTGCCACAACGCTTTACGTTGAGAGCTCCCTACGTCACCCCTTTCACTACAAAATTTCACTGCTCTATCCTCCCAAATTCGTTTATTTACATTACCCCCTAACTCTCCCTCTCTACATATGTACGTAGTAACTTCCATTTCTATTTTACTAGCCCGATTCAGTATCATCTTAACTCCCGAAATTCTGACTTTATCTACTACCCGCTCAAAGTTAATCTCAACTGGTCTACCTTCATTATTAAGTACTAACAACCGCTTCTGGAAATCAATTACCGCCTTATGCTTTATCAAAAAATCATTCCCCAAAATAACCTCCAAATTTAGTTCCCGTACTACTAAAAATGTATTATCATACTCTACTCCATTAATTACCATGTTCAAATGTACTTGTTTAGTTACACGTTTACTCCTAACCCCGGTAATACCTACAATGGTCACCCCCGCTACTGGCAGAATTGGGATATTTTTGTTTGTCTCTTGCAAACTCTCTAATATGTGTTCGGAAATAACAGAAATTTCGCTACCTGTGTCTACTAAAATTTTTACTTCCTTACCTTCAAGTTGAATTCTTACCTCTGTCAGTCCGGTTTCTGGTCTTGCTGTCTCTAATTCCTCCTCCTCCATCAGTTCCTTGGACAGATCAGTGCAGATGACGTTATTTGTATAGTCATTGTTGTCTTGGGTCCCGCAGTCATTTGTCGACAATGGTGGGGTCCCTGCACTCACTGTCCTTGTTAGTTTTCCGTCTGAGTGTTTGCACGGCCTGGAGTGTGCTCACCACGACTTCTGTTGGAAGTTCCACTGCTTCCCGGTGCTCCTCGGTTACTGCTCCCTCCTCTCTGTGGTTGACTATTTGGGTGAGGCTCAATATTATTGCGTTGACAACTCCTCTCTTTATGGCACCTATAACAAGTACCATACCATACCTTGTTCTACTACCATAGTTCTCGCAATGACACTCTCCACATCGCCAGTCATCACGTCTATAGTTATTATTGTAGCCTCCCCTTGTCCCTCTATATGTGGTTGGTGTCCCACTAGATTGATTATGATTATGATTCTCATTGTTATGTACCCCTGACGGGTTTGAGTGCCTACCAATTTCCCGGTCCCTGATATTTTGGAAAATATCTAATATTTGTTCAAGGTCGTTTATGCCTTCCACTTCCCGCGTCATTAGGTTAATTTGCACCTCCCTTGGTAAGTGTTTACTTATATGACATACGAATGATCTAAACGGTAATGGTGGTTCAAGGTATTTAGCTTCATTGTGCATTTTCATTACATAAATGGTGACATTGTTACCATTAGTCCCAAAATTACCCGGCCCCATTATTTTGCTTCTAAGCACTTCTTGGTCCTCTTCAGACCAATATTTACTTCTAAAATCCCCTTCAAAACTTTGGAAGTCTAACAAATCTCCCTTATGTACCTCCGCCCAAATTGAGGGACTTCCCTTAAAACATTTCATAACTTTCAATAATTTCATCTCCCAATTACTATTACAGAATTTATTAAAGTCTCTTACTCTGTTTAGGAATTGCATAGGGTGTACCCCCCTCCTATCCCCAGTAAATGACTCTAACTCTATTTCGCTATCTGCATTATGGGTGATTACTACTTGCTCATTGACACTGTCTAATTTTTTATTTGTTACCATGTTTAAATCATCTTTAACATTAATTAATTTTTGTTCCATTAAATTAAACTTGTTGTTAGTTACGCGTTCAGATTGAATACTGGCATTATTTACCATTTCTACAGCACCTTTTAGTAGCTGTATTTCTGACTTACAACTACTATCTGTTTCACTAATCTTACTATCAACATTTTCATTAATTTCTACAATTTTATTTGCAAAACTCAATTGACATTCACTTATCTTGCTGTCGCAATTGCTTTATATTTCATTTATTTTGAAATTAATATTAGTTTTATATGTCTTAATGTTATCTCTAACTTCTTCTATTTTCTCTACTGCATAATTAAATTTACACTTATTATCAACGTTACACTTATTTATTTTACTTTCAAAATTATCTTTTATCTCTTGAATTTGCTCATGCACTTGTATTTTGACTATCTATGACACTTGTTTGTTTACATTAATAATATGATTATTTAATTGTTCATTTACTGATCCTATCACTTGTTCTTTAATAGTGTTAAAGCATTCATCCATCTCATTTAAACGTTTATTAATATTGTCTTCTAACTTAACACTCTGCTTATTTATTTCATCAAAACGACAATCTATAATGTCAAATTTTATGTTGAAATTGCTACTTAATTCATTTAATTTTACACTCTGTTCATTGAAAAGCAATTGCATCATTTTTATCATATCATTATCCTCAGATTGTTTATTTTTATTCATTACGGGTGGGGTTACCCGAATCCCTGAGTCATCTATTTCAGCTGACTTACTTGATTCTCTATTTTGAACTGGGATTGGGGTCGAATGGACCTCCAACCCACTCATGACCGTTGATTCGGTCAAACTATTATTTTCCATTTTTATTTTATTATTAAACAAATATGCCTTGTTTTGCTTTACCCCTTTGTCATCAGTCTACAATTTACAACCTCACCCCACTCCCAAATAACCCGTTCTGCAGCTTAATTAGGTCTGGCGAATGTAATTAAAAATATACTCTCATGTCACTGTTACGGGGGCCATTTGTAACTTCTCAATTTGTAACATCAATAATTAATTTTTTACCTTCAAGTTCGGGTCCAGAGTCGTACAGACGAAAACAGCTACAGAAAGGATTATTTGAAGGTTACCAGTACACATATAAATACTCTGTTCGTGTTTAAAACAAATCGCTTCTAATTTATTAGCAACATTACTTACCCGTCAATTAAACACTAGTCTTTATATTGGTAATACATTATATTCAAACAAATTGATAAATGAAATCTTTCTTAACCTATAACAAATTATATCTTTTTGAATAAATCAGTACGTTTATTTTTTATTTTTTCACCTTGCTCTCATATTTAATATAAAAACCTTTTTCTTAGAGATCTCTTTGTTTCTTACTTTTTAAGCTTTTGTTAATCAAAATTTACTGAACATTGGTTTAAATGTTAATATGCTGTGATTTTAGTTACCCATCCATTAAGTTTTCTTCTGGTTTGCTACGCCGTCTCATGATAACCGTTCTACTCGTTTTTTTGCACTCCGGCACTATTAACATTGAGTTTGGTTGTTGTTAAATAATTTATGCATTGGACGATGTATACTGTATATGTTTTTTATATAGCCGGCCGGCTTTTGAGATTCGCCCGGGCACTTAGAATTTTAACGGTCGCGCGACCATGAGTTGCAATAGAACTGGACTTGGTCCTGCCAAGGCTGCGTACACAAGAGTTTTCTGGTCACGTGATCTTGAGTCTGCGCTCCCATTGGTGTTGTTAAAAGAGCGCTATAACTTAGGCGTAAGATTTAGCAATATTTTGCCGCCTGGCACAATATGAAGTTACATTACTTTCTTCCGTGATTCACGGCTGATGCGAAGTTAGGTGTTATTTCACAATCGGTCTACGCTGCTTGAGTGCGGAGACAAAACATAGACGTTTTGTTCTGTAATAAACACAGCCTATTTGGTTGACTAACTCTGGGTTCTACAAGGGTGAACAATGACTGCATGGAGAATATAATTTTAAAATGTTATCTTGGCCCTACAATTTTGTACCGTTACATAATTAACTCTTGCTGCGATGTTTTTACTAGTCGCGCCACAGAACTATCAGATTTTATTTTGTGATGTGACATTTTTGGTTTCATTTTCTTTTTACATTACATTTACTTTAAGTAATAATGCTACCTATTTTGCATAAGGTTTGGTGAAAAGCATACATGGTTCGTACAAAGTGATATACCACCCAGATGGTGAGACTGGTGAAGAAGTGGAGATTGACTTCACTCCGCCTTTTAAGCGTATAGAGATGTTTCCAGCACTAGAAGAAGTATTAAAAGTTAAACTGCCTGCTCCAGATCAGTTGTCTACACCTGAAGCAAATAAATTTCTCAGCGATTTATGCGAGAAGCACGGAGTAGAATGCCCACCACCCCGAACATCAGCAAGACTTTTAGACAAGGTAAATAATTTTTGTTGTGAAATACTTTTACAGCATATTTAAGGGAGTGAATTATGAAAATGGCCACCAACAATAGGATTGTATTAGAATGATATAGTTTAAAGAATGTGAAGAAAGATCAGTTGAGTTAACTAATGTAAAGTAAGGAATTTGTAAATTTTAAATAAAAATCGCCTTTTTCTTTTTGAACATTGAAAATGTGGTACATATACACTGAAACCTTGATATATTGCTCTTCTGCGGACCTGCCAAAAAGCGCTTTATATCAAGGGGTGCTTTATATAAAGGTCCCAAATTTAACTATTTAATTTGCTGGGACCTTAAAAAATGAGCATTACATCAAGGGTTGCGTTTTATCACAGGGGCGTTATATTGAGGTTCCACTGTATGTAATACTCTCACATATAGCTGTGATTTGAAGAAAGCAATGCATAAGAAATTGAATGAACATAGTAATTCAATTCATTTCTGTAAAATATACATTCAGAAAAGTAAGACATATTTACAGTTTGCAAAAAATATCTGCGTTTTTTTTATAGCTTATATCCGAAATGCAGTGTTCCTTTTAAATGTTAGAGAATAGCAGAGCTTTCAGTCCAGTACTTATACTGGACAGTGTTGTATCATGTGGACTTACCAACTCTATTTACACACAACTCTTAAATCATGGATATTTTTCTATGTCATTTAATTTCAATATTTTGAAATTATCATTTTTTAACCAAGCTGTTAAAAAAAAACAAAAAAAACAACTGCAGTACATAGAAGCTATTTGTGCACTGCACACTGTATAGTAGTCATACATCTTTTTATACCACTATTTGGGAGTATATTTTTAATTCAACATACAGTTTAGTAAACAGTTAGGTAGTGAAACATATAAATAAACATTTATTAGGATTATTCCCAAAATCTATATATTAATACGTGAAGAGAAAACTTTGTACCCCTTTTTAAGCATATTGCGCGTACGGAGGAGTGTGAGATTTGGCATAGTTAAAGTTTATATGGAGAAGGAGTGCAGAAAGCTAAAATTTATATATAATATGTGTTACAAATACATTAAATTAAATTAAATAAAACATTCATTAGCACTTGAAAATTCATTTAAACTTTTTCAAACAATGGTAATTGTTAAAAATAAAATAATTTTGTTGCCAGGCAACAATAGTCTGTGGAGTGTATGTCAAGGCAAAAAAGCGTTTATTTTATATTTTGTATATTAGATATCTGTGTTTTATATATTAATGTGCAGTTGAAAGTGAAATACAGCTTGCTTAATATACACCTGTTGCAAAAGAAAAATTTTGTAGCAGCAATTTGAATTGACTTACTCTCGCCTAATTATTATTGGTGGTTTCAAAAAAGTGAGTACATTTTATTATTTTTAAATTAAACCCTGTCTAATCGTAGTTTCAGTAATTTCATTACATGTTTTTTTTTACATTCAGATATTCGCACCTACTTCCATTATGCCTCGACATAGAACATTGACGGGTCGGAGTGAGAGACAAAGAAGAAGGAATATATATTCGCGTGAAAGTCAAAATGATAATAGACCAAATGCAAATTTAAATAGTGTAAATAGTATAACATTGACGGGTCGGAGTGAGAGACAAAGAAGAAGGAATATATATTCGCGTGAAAGTCAAAATGATAATAGACCAAATGCAAATTTAAATAGTGTAAATAGTATAACATTGACGGGTCGGAGTGAGAGACAAAGAAGAAGGAATATATATTCGCGTGAAAGTCAAAATGATAATAGACCAAATGCAAATTTAAATAGTGTAAATAGTATACAAAATGATGAAATTATTTTGAGGGATACATTTAAATGCGCACTGAATGTCATTCCAAGAAATTTTAATACTTTTGATTGTGGATTAATGCATTTACAATGCAAAACATTTCGAATCTGAGGTCACTTTAGGTGAAAGGACTGCATTCACTTCATGTTGTCATAAGGGTAAAGCAATATTACCGGCCTTAAGTCAAAATGAATACTTTAAATTATTGTATGATGGACTTACTTCAAATGAACCTTCAATAAAAAGAAAGTCAAAAAATTATTTTGAAAACATTCGTAAATACAATTCATCATTTGCTATGGTTAGCTCAGAAGCTAAAATTTCGGATACAGTTATGCGTGGAGTGTATCATTTTAAAATACATGATGTTTTTTATCACAGATCAGGTCCAATGACTGCTGGATATGGTTGCTCACCATGTTATGCGCAATTATATTTTTATGATGTTGACACTGCTGTCAATTATAGATTACGTGAACACTATAATCAAACATGCAATAACAATATAATGCGCGAAATCTCTCTTGAATTGGAACGCATTAATCCTTTCGTTCGGTCATTCATTGCAATGAAAGAGCATTGTCAGAGAGTTGAAAATCAAAATAAAGAAATTTGTATGCTCATTAAAGTAAATCGTGATTTAGATCTACGCCGTTATAATGATGCAGTTCAAACTGATGTAGCAGTAATATTTAGTACAGTTGATGGTGAGCCACCCTTTGAACGAAATGTGGTTTCGTTTTCAAAAGTTAATGGTACCATTAAAAATATCTCTGTTTTGGATTCATCATTGGACCCTTTAGCGTATCCATTACTTTTTCCAAATGGTGATACTGGGTGGCATATCAATATTTCTCATAATGTACCAACTACATCTAATTCAAGAGCGCCCAGAAATAAATTAACCATGCTTCAGTATGCAGCCTGTCGACTTGCAATTAGAGAAGATTTTAGCATGTTGCACCATTCACAAAAATTATTTCTGCAGTGGATAGTTGATATGTATGTGAGAATAGGGGGCACAAGGTTACATTTCATTCGACAAAATCAAACAAGTCTTAGGTCTGAAGTTTACAACAATTTAACAGATTATTTAGAATTGAACCCCAATGCCAATAATGTTGGCCGTAGAGTAATTTTACCATCTTCATTCAATGGATCTCCAAGAAATATGTATCGGAATTATTTAGACGCAATGTCAATTGTACAGTATTTCGGAAAGCCTTGTTTGTTTATTATAATGACTTGCAATCCAAGTTGGCCTGAAATAGTTAGCAATATTGGTGTAGGTGAGTCAGCTAATTTTCGACCTGATATTGTTGTGCGTGTATTCAAGTCCAAACTGAAAGCATTAATTGAGGGCCTTACACTAAAAAAAATCTTCAGTAAAGTTGAAGCACTCATTTATACAATTGAGTTTCAAAAGAGAGGATTGCCTCATGTTCACATTTTACTCTCTTTAAATGAGCAAGATAAAATTGTTAATGCTACCGATATTGATAAAGTTGTATCTGCGGAGATTCCTAACATTCAAACACATCCTACATTACATGAATATGTTGTAAAACACATGATGCATGGTCCATGCGGTGTGCTTAATCCAAATTCTGTATGTATGAGAGATGGAAAATGCACAAAAGATTATCCAAAACGATTTAATGAATTTACATGTGAATCATTAAATGGATATCCGTTATACAGAAGGCGTGATAATGGTATTAATGCTGAAGTTCGCGGTAGTTGCCTCGAAAATTGTTATGTTGTACCATACAATCCGTATTTACTTGCCAAATTTAATTGCCATATAAATGTTGAAGTATGCACTACAGTTAAAAGTGTTAAATACATTTATAAATACGTGTATAAAGGCTATAACAGTGCATCTGTTGAATTAGGTTCAGAGAGAAATGAACCAGGTCAAGAAATACAAATTGATGAAGTTAAAAATTTTTTAAATGGCCATTATGTCGGATCAACTGAAGCTGTATGGCGCATCTATGAATTACCAATGCATTTTCAATCACATGTCATCGTTAGACTTGACATTCATTTACCGTGTAGACAGAATGTTTACTTTCGAGAAGGGCAAGAACGTCAAGCAATTGAAAATGCAAGACAAACAAAATTATTAGCATTTTTTGAATTGAATCGATCAGATCCATCAGCGCACGAATATAAGTATATTGAAATTCCTTTGCATTATGTGTGGGAAGATTCCCGAAAAAAATGGAAGAAGAGAAGGCGTGGAGGTGATAAAATCATTACCCACATATATGTAGTATCACCAAAAGACATCGAACTTTTCCATTTACGATTGCTTTTATTACATGTCTGTGGTCCAAAATCATTTGAGGATGTTAGAACATACAATGGAATTATACACACTTCTTTTGTTGAAGCGTGCCATGCTCGCGGCATTGCTTCAAATGATAATGAATGGTGAGAATGTTTAAATGAAGCAAAAGAATTACATTCACCAAAACAAATGCGAAATTTATTTGGTTACATTTGGGCATTAAATGTGCCAGCCAATGCATTGGCGTTATGGAATGAATTTGAAGTATATCTTAGTGAAGATTTTTTGAGAGATTACAACGAAGAAGTATCTTTAATACAGCTCTATTAGAAATTGAAGATATTTTGAATGTTCATAATTTGTCATGTCAAGAACTTGGTTTACCAGTTCCCACGTATTCGCAGAGAACAGACGAAGCAAATGCTATTGATCCAATAGAACAAGAGTTTCTGTTTTCTGAGCATTATGAAACTGCAAATATTGAACGGCGTAATCTAATTGATCGTGTGATTTGTGAAGTTTTGCACCATGATACTGGATCTAATGTTTTTTGTTTAACCGCTCATGCAGGTTGTGGAAAAACATTCACACAAACAGCAATCATTCACAAATTAAATTCGCTTAATCTTAGTTGCATTGCAACAGCGTTCAGTGGCATAGCTTCAACTCTATTACTTGGAGGTAGAACTTTACACAATGTGTTTAAATTGCCTATACCCATTTTGGAAAATTCTGTAGCGAATATTACCGCAAATAGTAGCTATGGACGTTACATAAATTCATCATCATTGATAATTATTGATGAAATTTCTATGTGCCCACTGCAAGTGTTGAAAATCATAGATAGATTATTGCAGGATCTATGCGATGAAAAAGATAAACATAAACCATTTGGAGGGAAACGATACTTCTGTGGGGTGACTTTCGGCAAATCTTACCAGTTGTCCCACATGGATCACGTGCAACTTTAATTGAAAATTGTGTCACGAGTTGGCATAAATTTGTTTATTTTCATAAAGTAATGTTTACTCAAAATATGAGAGCCTTACCAAGTGAAATAGAATTTGTTGAATTCTTGAAAAAAATTGGTAATGATGAAGCCCCACAATTCCCTCAGTTTGGTGAAAATATTATTGAATTACCTTAGGCTGTGTGACATCCACTCACCAATGCGCAAACACCAACATCTGCGGAGCGCCTAACCCATGCTAAACGAAAGGCGCAAAACATGTCTTGGTGCGAATTTTGTCCAACACATGCGCTCAATATGCCGGAAACATAACTGTAAGCCACACCCATCTATGTGACAAAAGTAAAGGCAGTGAAATTTTGTCGACATCCAACACACAGAAAAACACACGTGTTACCTGTACAGCCACTAAAACTTCGACAACGAAGGCTGCGAACGGCGACGAAATTTGTTCGCCGGCAAGGCAGTAATGTCCGGTAGCATGTAAGGCAGTCGGAAAGTAACATCATAATCTGCTGGACGCGAACCGTAGTGCATCCGCCGACTGGACACAAATTTTCATCTAAATCATATAGCAAAATGTGAATCAGCAGTGGTGTTGTGGTGAGGCGGCGGCGGCCGTTTGAACATAACGGGCTGGCGGGCCGAAAAAATTGATTAACCATATAAATATAGTCTAACATGTGCATAGTGCGACGTAGCCGGGGAGACGCCGTGAGTGAATAGATCATCAGACAATTGTGGTAACAAAGATTAACCAATGATATAACATTTCAAAACAGAATCAGGGAAGTGAACGGGCCAAAATAAAACGTGAATTATAAACTTTCGGACATTTAAAGAACACGAGCCACGTGGCAGCGAAAGGAGTGAAGCCGTCGGGTAACCCGTAACCGTAATTTCAACATTTTTTTTTATAAAGGGTTTTTGTGCAAACATGTAAATTAAATAAAAGGAGTTTGGTTTTGTAATAGTGTGAATGTGTGTATGTTAGCAGATTGGGCTGTCAAATTAAGGTAAGGTGTTTATTGTAATTCTGTAAGTATAAGTGTAATCCAACCATGTAACTAACAGTAAAGGTTTTATGCATTTTCCATGATTTTGGATCATTTGAGCTAAGATGCCAAATAAATAACAATTTAAATTTAAAGAAAATTCTGAAGTATAAAATAAAATTTTAATTAATTTCTCTTCACAAAAAGCGAGTTGCATAAATTATTACAATAACCTATAATCATACTTGCATCTTAACGTTTGTGTGACGGATTCTGGTAGAAGACAAAACAAGGTAGGTGGAAGATATAATAATTTTATTTAACTGTATTTATAGTGGTATAATTAAAGTAACTTCACAATGGCGCCCGAACAGGGACCGTTTTTATAAATTAAAATTTAAATATAAAAACCACACCTACAAGTACGATGCAAGTTTGATTTGAAGGTTAAGTAACTACGTAAAAAATTACGCAGCACATATAAAATAGTACATCAATGTTTAGAGGTTAAGAGTTAAGTGGTAGATGTTTTTATATAAGAAAATCTAGATTAATAAACTTATAGATATGGTAGGAAATAATGAAAGTGAAATAAATGAAATGACTAATATAGAAAATTGTAATGAATCAAATAGTATGAGTGATTCTGAAATCCACTCGACTCCAAATGTGAGTCAGGAAAATAAAACAAAAAATAATTCAGATGAGACAAATATTACGGAGGATTCAGGGGTTCAGTTAACTCCGACCTCAACAAAATGTAGTAAGTCCGATAACGATATAATGAGTTTTTTACAACAACAATTTAATGTAATCAGTTGTTGTTTTGATGAAAATGATGTTAACATGAGGGAACAGAATAATAAATTTAACAAATTAAATAATCGTTTTCATAATAACGATACAAAAATTGAATAAATTTGACGCTAAAGTTGATGTAATTAAATTTGACATTAATGAGGTAAAAATGAAATGCGAAAGTTGTTGTAACGAATTGAAACAAGATATTGAGAAATAGTAGAGTCAGTAGAAGTACAGGTTAAAAGTAAAAATAATAATGATAATAAAAAATTAACAAGTGATAACAATAATGTCGAAAATGAGAATATAATTAAAAATGTGGTATTAGAGAATAAGGTAACAAATGATAACAATGATATTGAAAATGGTAATGTAATTGAAAAGGTGGTATCAGAGAGTGATACGTTGAAAATAGATAGTGAAATAGTGAGTGAGAGAGAGAAAGTAATCGGTTGTAATGGAGTAGTAATTAGTGTTGATGAATTAGAGAAAGAATGGAAAGAAAGAGTAAATGAATATGGAGGGCAGAGGGTAAATTTTCCCCATATTTGTGATGAACCAAGGTGTTCAAAAATGTTATTGTTGGAGGGCAAGAGACCCTTATTAGTGGAAGATTTGAGTTGTTTCCCCTTTTTGTATAAGTTAGTACCCTCTGTGTGGAATGGTGTTGAAAGTGTGAGATGGTGTTATGATGAGAGAGATTTAGATAGAGAATTGTGTGTTGATAGAGAGATAGAATTATATACGTTGCAGAGAAATTATAATGAGTTGAAAGAGATGTTAAATGATATGAAATACTTACCTGCTAAAATAGAGAATGAGAATTATTTTGATGATACCTATTTGAATAATAATAATTTACCTTATGTTGTAATGAATGAGAAAACAACTGACTTGATAATGAATATAACTACTAATGGAGACTGGACAGAAATAAATAATGTTGACTTGGTTTATGATTATTGTGGTAAAATGAATAAACTGAAATTTTATGGTTATTACACACGAGATAGCCATATGTGGAATGTAAATAAAATTGAAAATTGTTATGTGAAACCCAGACTAATTTTTGACGATGGAGGCTGAACATAAATTCATAAATGGACAATTTTAAGTATTTTGTTTTATGGTTCAGACCTGGCAGACTTTGACAGTGAAGTGTGATAAATTGAATAATAATGATGAAGAATTGTAAATAAAGGTTTAGTGAATTTAATTGTGTGTATTGTAAAATGTTAGGTAAATAAGGTGTATGTAGTAGAAATTGTTGTGAGAATAATAATAATATTTTGCAGTCTAAATAAATAACCAAATAATTTTGAGGAGGAGAACAAATGAAGTGTAATTATTGTAACTGGTGAAAGTAATTAAGATGTCGCATGTTCAATAATTAATTTAATTAAAATAATTTGAAATGTTTCAATATTCTGATTGATTTAAAGGCTGTGTAATTGAATTTTCTAATGGATTTAAATTGTTTTATGAGATTTGATACTAATTAATAAATAAATGTTAAATTGTCTGGTATGAAATAACGTTGTTGTTAAATGTTTCAGAGGTTACGTGGAGATATTGGTGTGTGTGTGGTGTGTATTTTGTGTTCATGTCAGTAGGTGAATAATGTACTGTAAGTATAAAGTTTATAATACCAATCAGATAGAATAAAAGGTTTGCAGGTGTGAAAAGATTTTGATTCAGTAATAAAAATGAATTGAGATAATGGTATTAAATAAAAAACTATAATTAAAAAATAATTAAAATTATATTTGGTTTGAACTGTAATAAATAGACTTTGACAAATATGTTAACAGTAAAAGATTTATAGAAATGCAAAATTGAAGGAAGAATATATGTCAGTATATGATGTAACCATGAATGTTGTAACTGAGAGTGTTTATAACACCAGTCTGGCAGACAACTGTTGATGTAAACAGGTGGGTTGTATGTTGTGACTAATGTCTACAGTCAGGCTTGGTGACAATAATAAAAATGCTGTAGTCTGATGAATCATTGCCAGCAGCAAAATCTTGTTGTGAAATAAAAGAAATGAAGTTAATTTTTTTTCAGATAAAATATTAATGAGGTAATTCCTGTAACTTAGAGTTTGAGAAATTAAATACAATCAAATTAATTTGGTAATTAAATTAATTGAAAAGATGATTTTAATGATAAATTTAAATTTATTCTGACTCAAATTTAAAATGTAATTGTAGATTAAATAATAAGATGATGAAAAGATATAATGATTACAATATTCATTTAAAATTGAAAACTGAAAGAACGCTCGAGCTGAACCCATGTTTGGAAAACAAGATGTATATATAACTGTTCAAGTAACTTATATAAATGACAATCTATATTTTATGTTTAACTGTAGATTCCCCACCTAAGTGCGGTCATGACCTCACCGGATCATGACCGTGAAAGTAGTTAATTGTGACAAATCATAAATTTTACTTGATATAACCGGCCTGTGGTTTGTTTTATTTTGTTAACCCGGTGGTTTGTTAGATTTAGTAGGGGGGTTATTTTTTTGGGGGACTCTACCAAATTTTGGAATAGGTCTATTTTCACCCAGATAGGGGTAGTAGTCCATTAGGGGCGTATCTTCATTATTAGTAAGTGTAACACTGAATTTTATTGTAACGCCGAAGCAAGGATGGGGGTGGAATAAAAGAAAAAATGTCCACCCCTTCCGCATCAGTCCTTGTGAAAGCAACTGGGCGCTACAGTCCAGGGGGGGTAATAGTGAGTGTGGATGGGGGGTGACTCAGTTACAGGTCACGAGGGAGATGTGGTTTACGGCTAGGATGAGGCTGGAAAGGGCCAAGAAGCCTAGCGCAGAACACATGAATATGTAACGGGTATCAGGGGTTAAGGGATTAGAAGGGGGTAAAAAAAAAAAAAAAAAAATTTTTTTGGTGCCTGCCATCAAATTGATGTTATGCCTGTTGATTGTATTATTGTTTCTGTGTATTATTAGTGTTATTGAATCATATTGTGTAGGACATATGTGTAATCAAATGTTAGGAGAAGGAAGTTCATGTTTTAATTAATTGTTCCATTTATTTGTTTTTTCTAATCAGTAATAATAATGAAGAGAATTAATCAATTCAGGTAAAAGATTTTATTTTTTGATTTTGCAGAAAATAATGTAGATAGCGTAATTTGATTTCAACTTAAATAGATTTTTGAATGTAAGAATAAAATTCTGCTAGGATGTAGTAATTATAGGTGTGTGTACGAGCCCAGTAACTGCTAAAGGCAGCCCAGTGTGCATGATGAGGGGGAACATATCGGTTGAGGATCTGGCATGATATAAGACCAGGGATTTGGATTTTGGGGTGGCATGATAGAAGGGGAGGTGCGCTGTGGTGCGTGTCTGTTCGATTTTATGGTGTTGGGATCTCGGATAGAAAAGTCCAGTGATCTCGTTCAGATGCGGCCATAGTCGCCGAGCCAGGGGGATTGGTTACCCATGAGGTATAAGAACAAATGGGGGGTTGTTGGCACCACATCCTCACCGGTCCTCTTAGGGGTTTAGCAATGAGATTTCTTCTGTTTCGGCAGAAGATATCTCATTGGGGGGTATTGTAACGGGGCGAAAAAAAGGGTTTTTTATGTTATTAACAATTTGGGTTCATTTTATTAAATTGCACGATTTATTTAATATGTGTGGCCAGACTCGTGTTTGAGTAGAAGTTTTGTTCAAACAAAGAAACAGTACACTGTAGCTGGGTGATGTAACCATATAAAGGAATGTCGTGCTGTTGACAATAATACAATTCTTAGAACTTTGCGGCTGTGTGACATCCACTCACCAATGCGCAAACACCAGCATCTGCGGAGCGCCTAACCCACGTTAAACGAAAGGCGCAAAACATGTCTTGGTGCGAATTTTGTCCAACACATGCGCTCAACATGCCGGAAACATAACTGTAAGCCACACCCATTTATGTGACGAAAGTAAAGGCAGTGAAATTTTGTCGACATCCAACACACAGAAAAACACACGTGTTACCTGTACAGCCACTAAAACTTCGACAACGAAGGCTGCGAACGGCGACGAAATTTGTTCGCCGGCAAGGCAGTAATGTCCGGTAGCATGTAAGGCAGTCGGAAAGTAACATCATAATCTGCCGGACGCGAACCGTAGTGCATCCGCCGACTGGACACAAATTTTCATCTAAATCATATAGCAAAATGTGAATCAGCAGTGGTGTTGTGGTGAGGCGGCGGCGGCTGTTTGAACATAACGGGCTGGCGGGCCGAAAAAATTGATTAACCATATAAATATAGTCTAACATGTGCATAGTGCGACGTAGCCGGGGAGACGCCGTGAGTGAATAGATCATCAGACAATTGTGGTAACAAAGATTAACCAATGATATAACATTTCAAAACAGAATCAGGGAAGTGAACGGGCCAAAATAAAACGTGAATTATAAACTTTCGGACATTTAAAGAACACGAGCCACGTGGCAGCGAAAGGAGTGAAGCCGTCGGGTAACCCGTAACCGTAATTTCAACATTTTTTTTTATAAAGGGTTTTTGTGCAAACATGTAAATTAAATAAAAGGAGTTTGGTTTTGTAATAGTGTGAATGTGTGTATGTTAGCAGATTGGGCTGTCAAATTAAGGTAAGGTGTTTATTGTAATTCTGTAAGTATGAGTGTAATCCAACCATGTAACTAACAGTAAAGGTTTTATGCATTTTCCATGATTTTGGATCATTTGAGCTAAGAGGCCAAATAAATAACAATTTAAAATTTAAAGAAAATTCTGAAGTATAAAATAAAATTTTAATTAATTTCTCTTCACAAAAAGCGAGTTGCGTAAATTATTACAATAACCTATAATCATACTTGCATCTTAACGTTCGTGTGACGGATTCTGGTAGAAGACAAAACAAGGTAGGTGGAAGATAAAGTAATTTTATTTAACTGTATTTATAGTGGTATAATTAAAGTAACTTCACACCATTTAACTTTCAAAGAACTCAATTTCCAATTATACCTGCATTTGCGATGACAATAAATAAGTCTCAAGGACAAACATTCGAAAAAATTGGAATTTTATTGAGGCAGCCAGTTTTTACACATGGTCAGTTGTACGTCGCAGCAAGTAGAGTTCGATCATTCTATGGTTTGAGATTTTATATTTCCAAATATAATGGCCAAGGGCATTTAGCAAATGATGAAAGAGTTTTTATAAAAAACATCGTTTACACAGAAATTCTGAATCATTAAATTCACTTTCAAACTATTTTAAGTTCAATGGACAACATTTATTTTTATAACCGCCCGGTTATTTGATTTAATGAAAAATATATGAAAAAATACGAGGCACGTATTTTTTATTTCATTTTTTATTTTGTAGTAATTTTTTATTTAAATTTTATATAATTCGAAAAAGATAGGCAAAATAACTGTGTAGCCTTGGCGAAACCTGGTCAGTATGGCAATAAAAAAAACTCAAGGAAATGTAAAAAAACGCGTTATTGCTTTTTAAATATGGCTTAGCCAAGCTAAACCTCATTTTTCCTATCTTTCATATTTTTCAAATAACTCAAAAATTAATGCATAGAAAAAAAATTAAAAAATTATATAAGCTTTGTAGCAGATAATCTTCAAACTGTTTTCAAATTTTGTACCTTACCAAAAATGAAATGTAATCCACTGGAATTGAAAACAATCTTATACTTCTATGAATGTCAAGTCTCGTTTTTATTAGCGTTTATTTGATTCAATAATAACATGAAAAATTAAAACAGACAATGAATTATATCAAAAAATAAATACAAATACAAGCTGTAATTGTGTTTTTTTTTCAACTGTTACTAACATTAAATTTTAAATTTCATAGGTATTGCAGGGAATTAAGGCAAACAACACACGCTAATGACGTATTTGTACACGCTCACAGCTGACGTAATAGAACAAAATTCAAAAAAATTATATGCAATGATTATAGAGGTATACTCTTTGACAAAAGAACCTCAATAACGTTCAAACTTAAAAATTTAATGAATTACGGTCGAATTTCGACCACTGGGCGACCACTAGTAATCATTATAACATGATGTGTGTCGTTATTACAACCTGTAGCTGTAATGTATGCGTAAAAGTGATTACACACAATTTTTGTGGAAGAAATGGAGAGGTAGTGTGGTGGGGTGTCATTATTGGCCTTTGTGCAATAGCTATCGGACAAGGGTCAATCCAATCCAAGTGGTTCAGAAAAAATTAATTGGTTGTCTGACCATTTCAGAAAAAATTAATTTTTTGTGTATCCAATCCTTTATATTTTGGAGTTAAAAACATTTTTATTTATTTGTATTGTATTCAGTTTACATAATAGTGGCCATTTTTGTTCAATGGTGCATGCCATTTTTCCATTTGCTGTATTTACATATTTTAAATTTCTCAGGACTGGGTTGTCCTGGGCCTTGTTAAATTTGGATTTGATTTGTCAGTTGGATTTATTACAAATTCTAGAAATTAGAAAAGCAATCAAAAGTAACAGAAATTTAACAAATGAACAAACTGAATTCTGTGTATCCCCTTTTTTAAAAGTTGTTATTTAGTTTAGTTAATTTTTAGAATATGCCTTTCAATACTTAGTTTTTACAGACACTTGACTTTCCTTATACTAGCTTCTCCAGCCCCTCCAACACACACCCCACATACATGTCCATATACACATCCTTAACATATGTTCACCACCCACACTTTCTTTGTTTATTTGTTTCCGTGCTCCCTTAGAGAATAGCTTAATAGGCTGAAACAGCTGTCAGAGGTAAATAGTAAACTGTGAAACTTACCAAGTGTTTGTACTTTTTTAAAACCTTTGTATTACTTTTTAGTTCAAAAACACCAGAAAATCAAAAAGTTAATCATACTAAAAAGATTGAACAGTTTTAATTTCAGTGAAATATACCTTGAGATTTGGGTGTGGCCGTTAAATACTTTTGCTAATTTAAAAAAAAAAAATTAAATTAACATTATTTTGTGGAGTTTACATCTTATTCATGTTCAGAGACAATGTTTCATGCCCCCCCCACACACACACACATTTTTAATCAAAATTTTGACTTTTACTTACTTAAAAATAGTATTCTCTCCGGTACAGTCAATATATTCTCTCCGGTGTTGATAGTTCAATAAAAAAGAAAGGTGAGCTCATATTGCAAATACTGTATGTTGCCTCACTGGCGTGACTACCTTCTACGAGGGGTATCCAAAAAATAAGTTTCCCTTATCAAGGAAAAATAAAAAAAATTTCAAAAATGCAAATAATATTTATTTACCTTTGTACACAAGTACTTATTTTTCTATATAATTTCCATCCCTTTCCAAGCATTTATGGTACCTAGGTAACAGTTTTTTTATTCCAACTTCATACCAATCTGCTGCCAAATTCTGAAACCAGTTATCCACCTCCTTTATCACTTTGTCGTCATTGGCGAAGCGCCGACTGCCTAGATGATGTTTGAGCTCCGGAAACAGATGTAAGTCACTTGGAGAAAGGTCTGGAGAGTACAGAGGATGCTCGAAAATCTCCTATCGGAAGTTGGCGAGAAGCTTGCCTGTTGCATGAGCAGCATGTGGTCAGGCGTTGTCGTGAAGGTGCAAAACTTTGCATGACAAAAGCCCCCACCGTTTGTTCTGAATAGCGCGATGAAGTCTGGTCAGCACGTCACAGTACCACGCTGCATTTATTGTCGTTCCACGTGGCAGATAATCAATTAGCAATACTCTACGGCAGTCCCAAAAAACTGGCCATCACCTTTCCTGCCGACTCAATCACTTTGGCTTTTTGGGGAGCTTTCTGTCCTTTTTTTTGCCACACCATACTCTGGCGCTTGCTTTCGGGAGTTGAATGGTGAATCCATGTTTCGTCACCAGTGACTATTTTTGTAAACAGGGCTTCACCCTCATCTTTAAACAACTGCAAGAAAGATTGTGCAGCTATTAAGCGACGTTGCTTATGGGTGTCAGACAATAAGCGCGGCACCCATCTTGCACACACTTTTGAAAGTTGAAGGTCTTCAACTAATATGTTGTGAAGAGAGGATCGGCTAATTCAATAAACATAAAAATAGGGTTTAAAATAACCAAAAAGTAAATTTACATATTGTTTATTCATTAATGTAATTGTTTTAGAACAGTAAATAACAGGTAAAAAATAAGGAATCTAATATGAGCAGTTCCAGTTAATCCTAAGTTTTACTTATGATGTAAAATGAAGGAAAATTCAGAACTATATATATAAAAATTAAATATTAGGTTTTGCTTATCTGACCTGTCTGTGCGTTTATTTTGTTTGAGAGCTTATAGTAATTACTTTTACTACACTTGTGTGTTAAATAACAATTCGTTAAAAAGCTTTAATAAATTGACAACAAATAACTTGTACAAACCCAGCAGGAATATAATCAGTAGCACCTCTATATATTTTTTGTTTTGTATAGCTCATTTCTTTTCAGTTCTGTAGCATTATGTACATTTGTGCATGTATATTTTAGCCTTATTTTATTACATTTTTCTTTTATCTTAATTGTAAATACAGTTTCTGTCAGGTTTATTTAATTAGTTTATTTATTTCATACTTTATGTTAATGTATTCAGATATATGTTAGTGTCATACCTGATACATATCTGGTGTTGTAAGTTGTTGCTATGCACTTTAACAATTTTGTTACAAAATAAATTTTAATATGTTTATTTGTATAAATTGAAGATTGTTACATGTTTTTTTTTACAGTTAGTGGCAGCATTTTTAGAAGAACAGTGTGTGAATCCAACATTCATCGTTGGTCATCCACAAGAGATGAGTCCTCTTGCCAAGTATCACCGTTCCATTTCAGGCCTTACAGAAAGGTTTGAATTATTTGTTATGAAAAAAGAAATCTGCAATGCGTATACTGAACTGAATGATCCTGTTGTTCAGAGGGAGAGATTTGAACAACAAGCTAAGGTATATACGGAGTTGCTTTTAAATTTTATATAATATAACATACAATTTGCAACAGTTTTTAGGAAAAATATAAAAAGTCAATACTATTCAGATTTTGATATTATGTCAGTAAGAATTGGGTGTTAAACACCATATGTCTGATTCGTGAAATGCAGTATTAAGTATGTAAGTACAAACATTTGTTGCTACAGTTCTGTTCATGATAAGTAAATTACTTAATACTATACTATTATACAAGCAAGATGTTTTTTCTATACTTGGAACATGGTTTGAGCATTAAGCAGTATGCCTATCATCAGCCATGTGTGATAATATAATATTTCATAACATTAACCAAAAACAGGTGCAGATGAAGGTTTGTTGTTTTGTATTATACAAATTTTATTTTACTATGTTTCTGCATGACTTTCTTTCATGTTTGTAGTGAAAGTTTACAGATAGAATTGACAATACAGTAATCAAAGAAAGATCAACATAGCTAGAAACAGTAATATTAATTGATGAACGTTAAGAAACTGTGTATATAAATTCATTCAGATGATACTTAGAATGCAAATATTTAAATGCCCTTTATGATGTTTCTTAAGTATATGAAAACATGGGTGCTTATTTCTGACTCAGCTCTAATGTCATTGATCAGTAGACACTTTGTGTTCATTTTGTTTACTTGTGTTTGCTGTCATAAGATCTCTTGTGTTATTGTAACTTTCATATTGTTACGAGTATGGTATCGAATCACGTAGAACAGCTGAGAATATTCTCCACTCCCCTGTCCATTGTGGCAGGTGTTACCTCAGTCAAGTAGGTGTTCTAGTGTGTTCCAAGAACACTTGAGATACGCATTAAGCCGGCGTGCAGTAAGGAGGGAAAGCTGTACTGGACCTCTGCGCGACCTATATAAAGCCATAGCAGCCGGGTTCAGTTCAGTTACGTGAGTAATTTTTATTAGCATGGGTCAAGTGTTTATCAAAGTGAAGAATTATTATGTTAATAATTGTGTGGAACTCTATTAATTGACATTTTTATTGTGTGTGGGCCAATCTGACTGAAATTATTGTACGAGTTGATTATAAACTGTTATTTGTGATAATTAAAGCTGGTTTTTAGTGACTTAATTGGTGTCTTCTATTTTGTTTTCCACTGTACATATGATGATCCGTTAGACCATCATAACAGTGGTGTCAGAAGTGGGATAGAATCTTCAACAATGAAAACAGAGCAGACTTCATAGTGTGAGTAGAAGAGTAGTGTGAGTGGTAATTGAAAAAAAAGAAGAATGGATACCAGTCAGATTATAGAAGCATTCCGAGTAATGCTATGGCAAACATAAGAACAACAAAAAGAAGAACAAAGACAGGAAAGAGAAGAAACAGAGAAAAGGCACTGACGGGAAGTAAAAGAAGCAGTAAGATGACATGACGAAAAACAGAAGTATGAAAATGAAACACCAGAGAGATGGCATAAAGAAGAATTTACTCATCAAGCAGACGATGTTAAGGTGTCCGTACAAGATGATATCACTGTAAAATTTGTCCTGTTACGAGGTGACCAGCATTTGTGCGAAGTGTACTGTATTCAACTTAAAGCGAGGCGACAGTGTTCCTGGGAGACCCTCCAGGAGTTTGAAGCAAATGTCGACCGATTGACGAGACTGGCTTATCCTGAAGAATTGGAGGACTTCCGAACGTGGATTGCTCACATTGTGTTTATTGACGGTATCAGAGACTGTCAATTACAACGAGTGTTAAGAATGGCACGACATCAGAATAGCTCAGACGCTCTTGTTCATGCTCTCCGTTTTGAAGCTGCCAAGTCGGCGACCTACATTAATCAAAGTATGTCATCATGTTGTAGCCAAACAGATCCAATATCACAGTATAGTCATAGCGGACAGAATAAAGAGACGATTCAAGAACAACAGTTTAAGAAGGCAGCAGCACCACAACAATCTTTCAAACCAAAGGATAAAGACAGAAGACTGAAGTGTTACAACTGTGGGAAACGTAGTCATCTACAGGTAGACTGTTGGGAGAAGAAAATACCGAGAGAAGAGAGTGATCGCACCAGTTGGAGAAATAAAGCTCCAGAACAGCACACAGTTTCCATGCTATATAGGACCAATGGAAACTTGATTGTTAATGGATTTGCGGGAGGTAAACCAACATCATTTACAGTTGACACAGGCGCAACAGTGTCCATTGTGCGCCCTGACTTAATCAGCAAACAACAGCCCCAAATTAGCTCTTGAACAATACAGACTGTGACTCGAAGCCCCGTCAATGTGTTAGGAAAGATAGACGTACGTGTACGCCTGGGTCTTCTCGAGTTTAGCCACCAAATGCTCGTTGCAGACATTATTGACATGGACATTATGAATGCCTACGGATTCGTTGTGGACTTAAGATAGAACGTCATGAAGGTTGGGCAAGAGAAGATAAAGCTTTGCATGGCTAAAATGACAGGATCTGGCAACCATTCGATTAAGCAAGTGGCATTGGCCGAAGAAGAAGTCAAGAGGAACCTTTCCTATTGCAGGCGGAAATGGAAGAAGAACTAGCAGAGGAAGTACAAATACGTAAAATGGCAAAATAAGTTATTGGAAAACCAACTATGAGTGTCAAGGAAAAATCCTTGTTTGTTCCTGAGTTGATAGAAGCGCCCGGAGGAAAAGTTGCTGAAGATGAAGTTACTCAAGAGGTTGTTGACGAGAACCAGACTTGGACCAGCTAGTGGTGTTTAGGTCATCAGTACATGATGCAACAGGAGTGATTCCAGCAAAACTAGCGATTAAGCGGAAGACTCGTATTCCTGGGAACTTTATGTTCGGATCACACAAGACTGAATTTGAAGAACCGGAGAATTATCTTCGCAAGGTCATCCACCTAGATCGCCTGGCCAAGTATTACTTCAGAGACGGTGTACCAGTTCGGGGTGAACAGGCTCTTTAGGAAGGGCCAGTGTTACGAGTATGGTATCGAATCACCTAGAACAGCTGAGAACATTCTCCACTACCCCCTCCAGTGTGGCAGGTGTTGCGCCATTCAAGTAGGTGTTCTAGTGTGTTTGAAGAACAGCTGAGATACGCATTAAGCCGGTGTGCAGTAAGGAGGGAAAGCTGTACTGTATCTCTGCACGACCTATATACAGCCATAGTAGCCGCGTTCAGTTCAGTTATGTAAGTGATTTTCATTAGCATGGATCGAGTGTTTGTCAGAGTGAAGAATTATTATGTTAATAGTTGTGTGGAACTCTATTAATTGACATTGTGATTGCATGTGAACAAATCTAACTGGAATTATTGTATGAGTTGATTATAAACTGTTATTTGTGATAATTACAGCTGGTTTTTAGTGACTTCATTGGTGTCTTGTACTTTGTTTTCCACTGTACAACGACGATCCGTTAGACCGTCGTAACAATATATACTGTGGTATGGACAACATAGGAATTTTAACTCCTTTAAGAGTTACAACCAGTCAGCGTCAAACAATCACAGGCTCTATTTTACATCAACACTCTTGTTCCAACAGTTTTTCATAAATACGGCATACCAGTATATTCTACTCACAGTTCACAATGTTTTGTAATAACTGATAGTGACACTGAAGCTATATGTTATATATATGTCACTGAGAGGTGATATGTTTATGTTTTGTCCCATGGACAGAGTGCCTTATCTTGGTATTGTTACACCACATTATACTTTTGTAACATACATAATTACCAACTAGGGAAACCTCTTGTCTTATTGCTCATTGTTCTGCCTTAATCACTGGCTGGTTAATTTGTGTGTAGTCATACAGTCTTCAACAGCTGTACACATGCTTCTGATATACATAGTGGAGTGGGTCCTTGACTTTTATCTATAAAATGTCAATAAAAATAAAATTAACAATAATCAACTAATTATGTGTATTTAATAATACTATAGATGTATATGCTCAGAAGTAAACATTTTATAAAAATATGAAAAGTACTTTTTCCTATTTTATATAATGCATTAATACTATGTAGCATAAGTAGAAAAGTATAAGTAAAAATTGGCAATAGTAACAGATAAATTTGAAAATGTTGTTACATCTGTTACGCTGCTTCATCTCCTTTTTATTTCCCATTTATAGAGTACACCATTTATGCTGTATTGATCTTTAATTCATTTTTTAAAACCTGTTCCTATTTAATTCACATTGTCTCACTTCCCTTAAGTATTACTACCTACTTCTTGTGGTATTATACCTACCTCTTGCCTTATTATGTTAGATATTATGTTTGAATCAGTTATTATAAAAAGGTCTTTGGTTACATCTTCATGTAGTGAAGATGGCTGTCGAAGGTACGACTGAAACATTTGCAGCCAACAACTTTTAGACAATGGCGTTACAGTTACAGCCCGGTAAGCCAAAATTCTAACATTGACCCTGGGTGTGAAAGCCTCAGACAAAAACTTAGATTTTGCAAGTTTCATAGGTAGGGGATAGATAGCAATTGTAATACCACTTTTAGTTTTCATCAAGTATATACTACCAACCACTTTCAGGCTTATTTTGTCGTTCAGTGTACACTTACAACTTTTAGCAGCTCATAACTACTATACATTTGTTAATTTTATTTGCAGACCGCACAACAGAATTTTGTTAATGCACTACTCATAAGCAGTGTCAGTATATCGATAATGCCATGGAGATTCATTTTAGTGATATGAATGGCTGATACAGTTGTTCTTACTTTGTTCTGTTGTAGCATTACAGCATTTACTCAAGTCACAGCAGAATCCAAAATAGTCATATTACTTTGCATTAAATATTTTTCAAACGGCTAAATTATGTTAATGCAATGGAGAGCAACATATTCATGAAATTTCGGTAAATTTTGTGAATGTAAAAGTAGGTAGTTACAATACTTCTCTAACTATCAGAACATTCAGTCCTTTTAAAAAAAAAATGTGGAATTTCATGGAATTTCAGGGTCCCTAGTAGTGACTAGGGAATTGCTGAATAAATTTATTGCAGCATCTATTGATGCACTGGAGCGCTGCCTAAAGTTAGCAGAGATTTAAAGACTAAAATTGTGCTTTAGTAATACTGTTTTGATTGAGAGAAGAAAATGCAGTGAAAATCTTGTGCAGTCTCAAAAAATTATGTTGTTTACGTATTCTTGAGAATTTTGCTTACAGATCATAGAAACTTGGCTTCTCACTTCTCCCTCAATGCTGTCAGATCTTCTGAATAACAAGTTAACACAGACGTTACTACGTATGTTCAAATTTAATTTCTTTTTTGACACTTCTGTGTCCTGATGCAACTGTCTCATGCTGAATAATTGTGTTTTTTTTTGTAGAATAACATGCCTCTCACTACTGCATTTTACTCACATTCATTTTGTGTTTGGATATAAGTCGAGTGGGTTGATTTAAATGAATTTACAGTTGAAAGAGTTGCCATTTTCATCACACTTAATTACAAGTTTACCCCTAGCTACAACTTTTTGGTACATTTGTGTAAATGTCAAGAATGTCATTTAAGAATTCTCAGGAATTTAATTTGTTAATCAGTTTAATATTTCTACATGACCATATGTGTGTTATTAAATTAATGTAAAAAATTAAACGTTACAGTGATTGTGTGGATTGTGGCTGAAACACAGTAGAAAAGTTATTGAATGCTTGAGAAATTGATACAATTTATTTACACTTACAGAAACAAAAACATTTGTATTACAATAGTTCTCTGTGTTATATAGTTGTCTGGAATACATTATCACATCAACAATAAAAGTCACATAATAAAGTTATGAGTCCATTCACAGTTAAAAACACTCGATACTTTGCTTAGACAAATCTTGTAATAATGTCTTGTAATCGTGTAATACTTTCAGTACCATGGGCCGATTTGATTGGTCGCCATGGTTCTCAATGACACATTTCACTTATTTACTATCAAGTGATGTTGATTTCTATAGCATTAGATAGAGGTATTATTAGTTTATACGCCAGAAAAGTTTAGCTTCTTTGACCAAGAGGCTTTGGTTTAACATGAGACTGAGCAGGCTGTTGGATGTTTATATGTTTGAGAGCTGATGTATCGTGTATGATGTAGCATTGTATTTACTAATTTCAGTATCAAATATTAAAAAAATAAGTGTGTTTTTACGAGACGAGACAACAATTAGAAAGTGAAAGTGATTTAACCAGTGTCATTGAGAGTGATTTTGGTAATAACACACCAGTGGTAATAATAACCTGCCAAAACTGTGAGCGTAATTAAAAGATTTATACAAAATTAAGTTTGTGACTAATATTGATAACTTGTACATGGGTTTGTTAGGAAGATTGTAGACATTATTAATTTAGAATTTACTAGTGTTATATCCACAGCCTATGTACAGATTTTCTGTGTGAAAATTACAAATTTGTAATTTATGTGAACTAAAATTTATTAAACATTTTTTAACATAAATTTATAAAAGACTGTGGATTATATGCCTGAGTTTTAGATACATTAAAAATTTCATTCATTTATCTTTTATATTAAATTTTTTATTGAATTTTATGTAAACCCATGTTCTCTAGTAAGAAATCAGCTTGGCACTTTAGGACTATCCTACAGAGAACTGTTGTCACTGAAAGGGTTAATAGAGCTGTGTTAGTGTTGAATTTGCAGAACTAACAGTTGATCTTTATGCAGAACACAATTAGTCAGTTTGCAAATGCACAGCCTTTGTATACTCCAGCCAACATTATCAGCTATGAAATGTTGACAAGAAATTTTCCGATGAATTGGGCAGAATCTTCTTGATGTCATCCCGCTCATTACATAATTCACGACAAGAATCCTAGGTGCTACTATACATAGCCTTTTGTGATATATTGATGTAAAAGTTTGATAAAATTTATCTGGCTAACTGTCTCTACAAGTATAATTTTTCTTGGTGTTTGATCCCAAAAGTCTGTAGTCATCCTACAAGAAAACCTTTCTTATTTTCTTAGCTGATAATGACAGTTAAAGAACCTTGTGGAAATACTTAACATGACTGGAAAGCTTGTTGTTATGAATATGATATAAATATACTATATACGAGTGTCGTAAATTTTTTGTCACTTCTGGCTTAATGATAAGGGATTTTTTGTTAATTACTATGATTTCGGGATTGTTTTTTTTATAATTTTTACCATAAGTACTTTCACATGCTAGTGTGTGTCAACACTGGTTTACAAAATCTGATGGATAGAGTTTAAGCTAGCCGTAAGCAACAAAATATCAGCAAAACAACAACAACAATAGTAATGGAAATGATAACAACTTTTTGTTTACAGCTTCTGAGGATGACCAGAAATATCAAGAAAAAATAACTATGGAAATTAACTTTTTGTATAGTAGTAGTAAAGGATGTTAAATGTATTAGTTAATGTTTTAGTGGATAGTTAGTGAGGATCGGTCAATAAAACGTTTAGTAATTTTGCGTCGACGTTTCGACAATATTTATTGTCATCTTCAGGACCTGTGTATGAAATACAATAGAAATATCAAACACAATGAAACAATTAAATATTTGGGTGAACGTGTTGGTGATGTGAGTGTGTGCGTGTGTATGTATGTATCATTTTTTATGTGAAGACTTATGATAGTTTGTTTACATCTTCAAATTATCTTTAAGAAAGCGAGCAAATTATAGTATGAGAGAACTTAATTTATACAGTATTACAATTTAAATTACTAAATATAATGTTATTTTAATTAATTAAACAAACAGTAACCAACAATTGGATATTAGATTGGTACAAAAATTGTTTATACCTACAACAGTCAACATATAGCAAAGTAATATATTACCTATAACTAAAACAGATTAGGGGATGTTCACTACGTAATTCTTAAAAGTTATTTTTACCATGTTTCACTCCCTACTGGTGTTAGCCAGTTGCTGTTACTGGGAGTGAAACATGGTAAAAATAACTTTTAAGAATTACGTAGTGAACATCCCCTAATCTGTTTTAGTTATAGGTAATATATTACTTTGCTATATGTTGACTGTTGTAGGTATAAACAATTTTTGTACCAATCTAATATCCAATTGTTGGTTACTGTTTGTTTAATTAATTAAAATAACATTATATTTAGTAATTTAAATTGTAATACTGTATAAATTAAGTTCTCTCATACTATAATTTGCTCGCTTTCTTAAAGATAATTTGAAGATGTAAACAAACTATCATAAGTCTTCACATAAAAAATGATACATACATACACACGCACACACTCACATCACCAACACGTTCACCCAAATATTTAATTGTTTCATTGTGTTTGATATTTCTATTGTATTTCATACACAGGTCCTGAAGATGACAATAAATATTGTCGAAACGTCGACGCAAAATTACTAAAAGTTGTATTATTGACCGATCCTCACTAACTATCCACTAAAACATTCACTGATTGACGGTCACTAAAAATTTAAGTATTAGTTAATATTGAACTCTGTTCACTAACGAATTACTTTATCAGTAGTACAGTAGAACTTGGCTAATTCGAACGTGCATAATTCGAATTCGTGGATAATTCGAACTTTTACCGTGGTCCCTTGAATATCTTATGTAAAACCGTGCAAAATCATCGTCTGTAATTCGAACTTTTTTTGGTTAATTCGAAATAAAAATGTTGCTCAAACTACAATAAATTGCCTGCAGTATGGGCTAGACCACGTAACAATAGAGACACGACTGGAAACAGACAAGCAGGCATCACCCTTTGTGAACAGACGCTTGTCCTTTGTGTCAAATTTGTAGAATTGGCGCCAGTATCTCGCGATGACACGTGACTGGCTCGTGTAACGGTACCGTCCGCCATTGTCCCTTGTTCCACGCCTTGTCAGTCAGCCACCCTCACCGTTGCTTTCAGTTTATGTTCAGTCTGCCTGCATTCGTGGAAGGGTTAAGTCTTTTTGTGTTTCTACTGTGCGAGCTGTATCCTGTAGTGAGAGACCGTTCCTTTCTTTATACAGTACTGTATATACAGACTGGTGTGTTTTAGTGACGCTTATTGTGCAGTTTTATTGTGTTGTGTGTTCATAATGGCCCTTTCAAAACCAACATGGATCCAATACAAATCATTGACATTTGCCGAAAAAGTTGCCGTTATTTGGGAAGTGGAAAAGGGACAAAAAAAGAAATCTGAAATTGCTAAGGAATTCGGGATACCGCCAAATACACTGTCAATGTATCTAAAAAATAAAGAGAAGGTGTTGAATAGTGTGTGTAAAGCCAGCGACAAAGATAGGAAAAGAGCGCGAGGACCAGAAAATCCTGACATAGATGAATGTGTAGTGAAGTGGTTTAAGCAAGCAAGGGACAAAAAACTTCCAGTCAGTGGGCCCCTCGTCAGAGCCAAATCTGAGGAATTTGCATCTAGCTTAGGGAAAAATGATTTTAAGGCCACCACTGGTTGGCTCGATGGTTTTAAAGAAAGGAATGGCATGTCTTTCAAAACTGGGGAAAGTGGATCTGTTGATGTTGAAGCTGCAAATTCATGGAAAGACAATTTGTTGCAAATGATTTCTGATAGAGACGCTAAAGACATTTTTAACGTAGACCAGATGGGCTTATTCTTCAAATGCACCCCCGACAAAACACTTGCTTTTAAAGGAGAAAGTTGTAGTGGCGGCAAACACAGCAAAGAGTGCATAACACTTTTAGTTGGAACAAACATGGATGGCTCTGAAAAACTGCCTTTGCTAATGATAGGGAAGTCAGCCAACCCACATTGTTTCAAAAATGTAAAAACAAAACCAGTTGAATATGAATCAAACAATAAAGCTTGGATGACAGGTGAAATTTTCGAAAGATGGCTTTTGAAAATCAACAGGCAATTTCGGAATCAAAACAGAAGAATCGTCTTGTTTATTGACAACTGTAGAGCGCACAACACTATTCCTGTGATGGAAAATGTAAAGGTTGTGTTTTTCCCCCCAAACATGACTTCAGTTGTTCAACCTATGGACCAAGGTGTAATAAAAAATTGTAAGCATTTTTCAGACGGCTTGTGGTCCAAAACATTCTGTCAGGTGCTTATTTAGATGAGCATGAAAATACTATCAAGATTAACATCCTTCAAGCTGCCTGTATGTGCAACAATGCTTGGGACCAAGTTACGCAAAAAATAATTGTTAATTGCTTTCGTAAAGGTGGTTTCTGCCACATTGAAGGTGAAGAGGAGAATAAAGCTGCTAGAGAAGTCGTACCCACTGCGGATAACTGGGAAGATATTGGACATGACGCAGGCATTCGTTATGAAGAGTTTGTAAACATGGATGAAGACTTGGCGGTGTGCGGTGAACAGACAGATGCGGAGATCGTGGCTGATGTTATGAACAAAAGAAATGATGGTGCATCTTCAGGTGAAGAAGGGGACCAGCTAGAACTTCCAGAGATACCGATTCCAGCGGCTTCACAGGCATCAAATTACATTCAAGACTTGAGACGGTTTGTTGAAGGACAGCAGAATGTAAGTGACGCTATTTTCCAAGCACTTAATAAACTTGAAGAGTTTACTACAACTCAGTGTATTAATTGCAATATGCAATCAAAAGTTTCTAGCTTTTTTAAAAAACTGTAAATGCTACATTTTGTACTGAAACGTCTTTATACGTTTGTAATACATATGTATAAGGAAATTGTTTAATAAAATAACATATTGGTTTACTGAATTTTGGTTTTGATTTCATTTTTCTACCCTTATTAAAACTTTCCTAATTCGAATTTTTGGATAATTCGAATTGTTTACTGGTCCCTTCAGCTTTGAATTAGCCAAGTTCTACTGTATATGAAATCCTGTTTGTTATGTATGAAACGTGAGCAAGAGGGCTTAATGGTAAATGTATGACAGTTTGAAAATCGAGTTAGAAAAGTTAAAGGAGTTATGTAGACAATATAAAACTTCTCTTCCACAACAAATTACACAAGCGAAAATAAAATGTTTGTATTTCTATTGTTTTCTCTTTGATTTCTCTTTTGCCGTGATGAGGATGTGTTGTGGTTAAGTTAAACTGAATGTGGTTAAAACAACAAAATTTCTATATTAAAATTTATGAAACACTGCAGATACAGTAGAGACTGAGTAAATATTGTATTATACTTTTTTCAGGATAAGGCTGCTGGAGATGAAGAAGCTCAAGTTGTAGATGAGAATTTCTGCACAGCCCTAGAATATGGCCTGCCTCCAACTGGAGGCTTTGGTTTGGGAATTGACAGGCTAACAATGTTTCTTACTGATTCTAACAATATCAAGGTATGTACTAAAAATCTGACAACATTTTTAATGTTCTTAATAGTTAATAGAACTCTTTGTAAGGGCAAAACAAAAACAGTAAAACTGAGGTCAAAGCTTTTAAAAATTAAATATTAGTATACAAAGTGTAATACAAAAAGAAAGGAATTTTTGATTATCAAGATGATGAAAAATATGATAATAGTTGTTCTTAAAATACAAAATGTTTATATACCGTTGCAGTTAATAAAGCTTCTGCAAATTATTTTATACAGGAGTCTTATGTTGAGGGATTAGTGTGTAGCATACATTGCAGTAATGTTTTCACTATATATTAGTGTATTTTTCAAGCACATAACTGACAGACATTTAAAACAATTGAATTAATTAATTATAGGATATTACTTAATGTTACTGCTAAATATTGTAGTATTGCTGTATACATGATAAGGAAACTTTTCTTCATATAAAAAAATTTGTATTCTGATGTGGCTAACGACATTTTTCTTTTCTCCGTAATTTTCTTACGTATGCGGGTGTAGTATCAGTAAAGTAACATAAGTAATAATAAATGATTAAGTGATGAAAGTCATTTTTTGTGATCAATAATTATTAGATTATTTATACATTATACCCCTGATGATGACAGTGATTTAAAACTATTGAAGCATTGTAAAAAACAATAACAAATATATTATTGGTTTAAAATATAAAGTATTTTTTTATTATTGAATACTATTAATGTTGCTGAACCATCAGCCAAGCTTATTGCTGAAGTGCTAATTGTGTAGTACTGGACAAACCCTTTTGGTGTCTCCACCATTATTGTTCTAAACAACAACAGTCAAATGCACCAATAGTCGTGTGCATGTGTGTGTGTGTGTGTGTCCGTCCGTCCGTCCTAAACTCCCATTGCCTCATGAACGCACATGACTAATCACATCTGTGTAACCTACCCCAGTTAGCAACACTCTGTTACAGACTTTCTGTTGGTTGGTCACTTTGTTGAACATTGTCTCTATATATCTAAACTTGAGTAGCAATTACTCAGCTTTTCCAGCCTTTACACTTGACATGTAACACTCAGGAATAACTGTCAAATATCTTTTTTTATGTTGAAAGGTATAATAAAAATGCTTCTTCATTATTCGATTCTGCCTTAATATTCATAAGTAGATTTCTGTTTTCCTTTTCCACTTTAGTATTTCTAATTCTCAAAACACTTTTAATTTTCTTGTGTTATTTTTTTATTTTTAATATATCAACTTTTTCAATTGGTTTTATAAATTAATGTCGTGTTTCCTTGAAATGCCTTGTGTGTATAGTGAGTTAGTAGCCCTGTCATGTTCCTTTCTCATGTTCTCACAAACTAATTTCAAACCTTCATCCTGTTGCACCCACATACACTTTATAATTTAATTTGTACATGTTACTCTTATGTAATGTTGGTATTTTTTCAATATTATTATTCTTAATATGTTAAAAAGGTATGCATTTCTCTTTTGTTTATATATGTGACATATTTTTCAAAGCACTTTATTATCTTCTTAGTTTGATACCCCACACATTTTATTGATCATGTGTATTTCTTTTTTTTTGTTTTCCTCTATCCCTGTGATCTCCTTCAACCTTTCTTTCTAATTGATCTATTTAACTATTTGTCTGTGTATAATAGTTGAATATTTTATGTGATGTAATTAATAGTTGTGTCATTCATTCAATGTAATTACTTTGTAATTTAGTTAAGGTCACTCTTTCTGCATAAAAAATTGTATTTCTGACATTTTTTTTAATACTTTTAGGAGGTGCTGTTTTTCCCAGCTATGAAACCAGATGATCCTAATAAAAATAAAACGGAAGGAGAAGGGAACACTACAAATCCAACCACATAGTTAAAAACTGTTTCCATGTGGACTTATTTAAATAAATTAAATCCAATTTGCCAGCTGAGATTTTTTCATCCTACCTCATTAACAGGCTACTGCTGTTTCAAGAACAGCTCTTTCATTTCTTGAAAGAAACTAATGCTATGCGGTCAGCAGATCTTGGTGGCAAGAGAATTTCAGTAATGAAGACATACAAAAGTATATACACATTCGTGTAAAACAAAAGGTTAAGCAACAGTTGGCATTAATACAATTTCTTTATAGTGACACAGACAACTGAAATGTATGACTAAGTAAAAAATTTATACTTACAGCTTATTCATAACTTAATTCTTGATCATCAAGTATTTTGCCTAGTCTCTTTAATATGTCAGATATAGCATACGTAGCGTATGCAAGACACACATGTACAAATCTCATTAGGACACAGCCCCTGGGTACAGGAATGAAGATAGTTTCTTTCTTTGACTATAAGTACACTTTCAAACCATGTTACTTTGTCGTATAGGATGTACACTCATTGGACACAGAGTCCTGACAATGTTAAGATAAAAAATAAACAAGTGCAGTATAAGCTTAAGGTTGACTAACTCTACAAGAAGTCAAAACACACAATAAAGGAAGATAAAGGATACAAACACAAATACACACATTGCATCCAACACAAGTAGCTGAAACTAATATTGTGTACAACAATATATATTAAAGGCTAACTGCTAACTGACTTGGAGTTGCAGAATTTGGGCATAAGCCTGGGAGATAATGTTAGTGCAGAGTTCTGTAGTGTAGTATTAGTCCTGAGTTGTTAAGCAACAAATTTGAGACTTGAATGGTGGTTGTTGGTGTTGGTGGAAATCACAAGTTACAATTGAAATTGGAATCATAAAACAAATGCATTTTTGTGGTGATGTATTATATAACAAAGATTAAAATTTTATCATAAAAAAGCAAAAAGCAACAGTTCACTTAACTTGATAAGAGCTTATGCAGATATCACATGGCTATAGAGTAACCAATAAAGAGAAGGATAAATAACATGACTATAATTCTGTCTGAGACTTTCACGGCTGGGTTCAATGTTATGAGAACTTCAGCTTGCTGTAATGATATCTAAAATACGGTCACTAACTACTAAAGGTTTGCCAGTGTGCAGTCTTCTGCACTGAAGATGACTGTAGAAGACGGGCGAAACGTTTGCACCAAACAGCCTTGGCCCACAGCTTTACAGCCTGGCAATCGAAGTTCTCATAACATGACTATAGTTTGGAGATGATGAAAATACTAATAAAAAGGTATGAAGGTGTTGTGTTAAATTAAAAAATTTTGTGCCGGGACTACATATTACTTCTGATTCCTGAATGTAGTAGGAATCCAAAATTGAATCATGTAAATAATATCATGCCTTATGGAATATTGTATATTTGTTGCGTGCTTGAAACATAGTCCTGGCAAATTATGTAGACTGTGATTTTTAGCAAAGAATCGAATTATTATTATACACATTTTAGTACTGAACCAAAAAATGTGTTCCCAAATGCAGTTGAGCAATGGAAATATTTAAGTTTCAGCATTATGTGATTCCCTTGCCATGTTTTATGCTCAAAAAGGATTTACATAGTGGCTTTAGGCAACACTGTGTTGATTGGTGAGAAAAGAAGAAGAAGAAAGGAGTCCGTTAGAAGTTTTATGTACTTACAGAAGTTTTAGAAAACATACCATAAAATAATCATTTCATTGTATGAACAAGTACATTACACTTTATTAAGAGAGTACGATTGGTGACTTATACAACTTTGAAGTACAAGAAAACAGGGTACATAATTAAAGTGCTGGAAGATTGATGATCAACGTGAGGAAAGAGATATGTTTGAGAAGAGCCAATATTGTGTTTTGTGAGTTGTATATAATTGCATTGCCACTGAATTAGATACTCAAAACTATAATTCATTATTTGAGACGAGTGACCTGTTCTGGTGGGCCCACTAATCCACTGGTTTCATTCTTATTCTCTAACGTTGAGGCAACAATTTTTGTTTTCAAAGTGATCAGTCAAGTTATTGCCAAGTACAGGTTCTTAGGAAGAAGGCAGTATGTGTAACTATCATACTATTTGTGAACAGTTCGTGCATTTGTTACGACTGTTCCTTAACTGTTGTGACTACAGATTAGACTAGAGAAATTAGAATTTTAAAGCTTGGTCTAGGATACAAATAAATTGTGATGCTAGCATATGAAAATGTGATAAACAGTTTTTTTTCTGTACAAGTTGTTAATGCAAGATGGTATCTGTGGCTGTGTAATTTAAAGTATAAACTTATTGGTAGCTATCGGAATAATCTTTTGAGTCTGGCAGACAAGCGTTTTGTAGGTGACACTGATGTTTGTGTCTTCATGTGTGGAAAATATGAGTATAACCAGTGTATGCATAGCAAATTTTAAATTTTGTTCCCATGAGCGGGTTGTGTAGGCTTGGTCTATTGTACGTGATATTGAACAACTAGAGATTCTTAATCTAGATTAGATTGCATCATTATTGAAGATTCGATAGTTCACAGTCAGTGTGAATTTTAGAGGAGTACACACAATTATTAGTAAAAAGTACTCTCAGCCATTGTATATTCTTACAGTGGTCATAGCCAACAAGCTTTTTGTATATTGCTACGAGAATTACGTAATGATCTTGAAAAGTCGGCAGATGCAGTTACACAAAAGTTCTACATGTTTCTCGGCTAGCTGAGCAGGTGCAGTGTCTCTGTCAAGGCTGTGTACTCGAGAGCAAGTTGTTATTTGTAACTAATTAAAGGTGGTTGTTAGTGACTTCATTGGTGTCTGTATTTTGTTTTTGTACTGTACAATACTATGATCTGTAAGGCCGTTGTAACAGTTGGTCAGAAGTGCGACAGAACCTTTATCAGTGGAAACAGTGGACATTTTGTACAGGAGTAGTGTAATTTGTAATTAATCTGGGAACATGGATACCAGTCAGATAATGGAAGCTTTCCAAGTGCTTTTACTGAAAAAGCAGGAACAACACAAATTAGAATGCAGACAAGAGACATAGGAAGCAGAACAGTGACAAAAGGAAGAACATGAGCAGAAGGAGATAAAATGGAAGCTCTTTCTGAAGCTATGCAAAAAACAGTTCCAAGAACATACTAACGAAAGAGATGGGTCTCTTACTTGGTGACTTGGGTGAATTACGTGGTGGCCAAGAGGTAATATGTCTACAGTAGAAAAATCTGTCTCAAATATAGAACAATGTTAACAAAAATATATGCAGTAGAAGACTCAATTGAAAACATAAGAGAACAAATTAAAAGTGAAGTCGAGCAATTCATGGAAATACAACCGTGCATTTCAAAACAAATTGCTGAACAGACTGAACCTATGCTAAAGGCAGAAAAAGACGGAAAATAAGACAGTAGAGAAAGTCACTTTGCCTGTAGTTGGGGCAGTTCATGTCAAGGCTCCAACATTTGGTGTGTACTATATCATTTTCTTGATAATTTAATTGAACTGATTTTAAGGTTACTGTTCACTGTTTACTGTCTAGAGTTTCTTCGGGCGCCATCTTGTATTTATTAATTACAAGAAACAGAACAAAAAAAATTTGTTTTTCTCGGGTTCTTTTCGGCGAACAGGAGATCAGAATTGGTTGTTCAAAATAAAGAAAACTTTATATTGTTTCCCATGATTTAAAATTTATTGGTATTTCAATTTTATCAAACAAATTATTCTTTTCTCCCTCTTTTACATTTCGTTCCCATAGTAATTCAAGTAAAATATAGACATAAAATGGATCCTTATTAAGTTGAATATAATTTGTTCAGCAATAGTCAAAATAAAACAGGAAATATAAATACAAAATAATTAGCTTAATACTTAACTAACACAACGGAAACCAGCGCCTTCACTCACACACATATACATATCTACCCCAGGATTCTAAGAGCTCTCTATTAATCGTGAAAATCTTTAAACGTGAATATTACAATTTTGAATATTTAAATCATAATTGAAAATTTTGTTTTTATTCTTGTAGACTACTTAGCTGAGTTTGAGTCCAGACGACGTCGCATTTCTCCACACACACATTTTACGTTGATGAATAATTTGTTTTACATCTCCTAAACTGTCATTGTATCAAGAAAACTGTTCATTTACATTATTTACGCATAAATTTCGATTTTATATCACATTTTTCTGTACTGCAGGCCCGCAATTTACGTTCCGGAACTTTGTACTTCTCACTCGCGCGAGTGTTGAATTTAGACTGGCACTAGGCCAACAGCACTATTTTATAACGTCGCCGTGGTTGTATGACCAATTCTCATTGTTTTTAAGTTTGTATTACTACGCCAACTGCATTCCACCGTTAGGCTAGGCTCTGACGTAACATCACCTGATGCTCAGTTACATAATTTGTTTACAGTTTTGTATGTCCTTGAAGCTGCCCTTGGCACAGTTTTGTCAGTTGTTTAACTCGTTTCAATAATTTTCCTGTATAATGTCACCAGCAGTGCTACCACTGCCGCTACCACTGTCGCTAACAATAAATATACCTTTTGTTTACGTTTTGTCCCTATCATAGTAAAAAATGTTATTTGTTTTATTAAAAAAAATACAAACTTCCTTATTACCCCAAAAATAGGCCCAAAATGTCCCGTTACAATACCCCCTCAATGAGACATTTTATGCCGAAGCATAAAAAATCTCATTGCACATTCATATTTGCTAAAGGGATCAGCCAGGATATGTCGCCACAACCCCCTGTATGGTTTGCAAAAAAAAATATAATTAACTCACCCTTGGTCCGGTGACTGTGACCGCACCTGAATGACAATACTGGACTTCTCTCTCGAGATCCCAACACCATAGAGTCAGACAGATACTTAATGCCCCTGCTCTGACGCGCTGGCCAGCTCAGGTCCGCCGCCACAGCATCACCAAACACTGAAACAACAAATCAAAATATCAACTAGTGGCCTCATACACCACCATATCCCCAACTGATCTGTTTCCCCTTAACGGTGCTGGTTTGCGCTAAGAAGCACTGGTTTTGTTTTTTCACTTACTTCTAACACATATATCAAAATACCTAACAACAACATGATACCCATTTTAAAATTCCATAATCTCATTCTATCTACTTTCTCTTGTTAACTTTTATCCCAAAATTCAAAATTATTGCCCTGATTCCCATCAGAATATAAATAAACATTTCCCATTTCCATATTACACATTTCTCTTATCCCCAGTTGACATTTAAAATATTTAAATTCATAAAATTCTCTTACACTAACAAACACAATATAACATAAGAAAACATAGTACATTCATAATTCACATTGTTATTATTATCTTAAAATAAACAATTCGTATTTAAAATGTTACACACTTTACATCATTAAATTTGCATATAAAATCATAAAATGACCTTTTAAACTCCCTTTACTTTTATTAATTCGTTTCTCAAAAATTTTTTTTTTTTCAATCTTCGTTTTACACATCATTTCATTTATTATTCCCTTTCATTAATTTGGGTGATTCTACGTTATTCATTATAATTCACTTTATCAACTTGGCATGTACCCATAATCTTGCCCCTTTTATGACTCTAACGCTCCCTTACAAAATCTTTAACTAGTATGACACCCCTCTCTCAAAAAATCTACTAACCCTTCTCTACCTCTAACTACTTACTACTTTAACTCAATTCGCCACCTTCTCTCTATACATAAAAAAAAAAAACTCTCTAACCCTTTGTACTTAGGATACGTGTTCCCCCCCCCCCCAAAAAAAAACTCATTTCCCTTATCTGGTTCCTGGGTTCTACCTAAGGCAACCCCTTTCCACTAAAATCGTTCCTATCCCGTCCCAACTTATCATTATGTTGCGGACTCCCACATTACACTACCCCCTACTACAAAATTGCCATCCCCAAAATCTCAATCTTATTACCTCACTACAACTACAACAAAATAACATCAATTATAAACAACAATATATCACTCAAAACTCTACATATATTCTCCATTACTACTGTGTCAGCGTCAATACTTCTCAAAACTCTATAATATACATTAATTCAAAACAACATTACATTCTCTTCATCTCTACGATTTCTTTAACTTCAGTTTGGACAGATCTATATGTCCCACAAAATATTTATCACCCAAAAACTATCTCTCGTTAACTTGCATAAATTATTACTTCACTTCTCACTTTGTCAAATTATTTTTATCATTACTTTAAAACATCTGCAATACATTAAAACATTACATTGAACATTAATTACTTGGAACATTTATAACCAATTTTACCAGTGACCTATTATTGCTAATCAGCTGATCCTCCTAACACAATGAAAACACATTTCAAAATTGAACAAATTACATGAAATATATATATATATATATATATTTATTTATCATTACTTCTCACCTCATTGTTCCCCTCTTTCTGATTCTGATACTTTGTGTTACCCGCCTGCCAGACAGTTTAATTATTGGCTTAGTTTAAAATATACACACTGAAACTGCTCAATTAATTAAATTATAATTATCTCTTACCTTCGGGTTTTTATTCCAAGGGTCGTTCAGACGAAAACAGCTGCAAAAAGGATTATTTGGATTTGATATGGGAAAAGATCAAATACACCGTTTGTGCTAAAACAAATTGCCTCTGGTTTATTATGCAAAATAACTACTTCATCTCTCTTTCATGACATTTAGATTAAATACTTACTTGTTGAATAAGTAACAATTTGTGAAGTCAAACATAGTAACAAAATATTTCTTAATTAACTAGCTTATAACAACTATGTTGTACCACAACTATTTATTATTTGCAATGAACCAATACGTGATTTAGCTACACACTCACACACATTCGTTCTTTGATTTTGTCGTTCTATTTAAACCCCCACTTCGAGATCTCTGATGTACATTTTAGATTTACGATTTATTTATGTTGAATTATACTCTGGGGAAAAAGGTAAAATAATCTTGGTTAAAACTCAGTTAATACTTAACGTCTGAAGAACTCCGCTGTTTTGCACCTCTGCTGTGAATGCACTGTTTAACACACCATAATTTAGTTTTGACACTATTTGACCGCGGTACTGTTATTGATTATTTCATATTAGGTTGATGCGCCACTATTATTTTAATCCACTTTAAAGTAACATTTCGTTTTGTTTTGTCGGCCGACATAAATTTTCGAACACTTAGCTCGCTTAGTTTGGCCGCGCGGCCCTGAGTCACAACTCGAACTGGCGTTAGTTCGCTAAATTGCATACAGTGTTTTTTGGTCACGTGATCGTGCATATGTGCTCCCATTGGTGCTATTGAAAGAGCGCCTTAGCGTAGGCGGGAAGGTGAGCAATGTTTTTACCGCCTGGCGCAATGTGCAGTTACATTACTCTCTTTCGTAATTCACGCCTGAGGCGAAGTTTGATGTTATTTCACAATCGGTCTGCGTTGCTTGAGTACGGAGACAAAACATAGCCTGTCTGGTTGACTAACTCGGGGTTCTACAAGGGTGAACAATGACTGTATGGAAAATATAGTTTTTAAAATGTTACCTTAGCCCTACAATTTCGTACCGTTACAACACATAATGAAAACACATATTCTTATCAATGCTTATATCTAACCTACGACAATAAAATAATACATTTAAAAGCATGTAATGAACACCTTATATTAAATGTCTGAGCAGCTAGTTATTTAACAGAGCACAAGCAATTTTATTGGATCAAAATTTGAATTAGCAAAATTTTTTATGTTGTAAAATTTAAATTCGTGACTCATCTGAGACACCTCCCGGCCACACACTCTATTGCAAATTATGTAGGACTGTATCACCCCATCTCCACTGTTTATTCTTCTGCAGTACAGCACTCAGTTTAGATGTTGTGTGTGCGTAGTTCTCCTGAAATTTCCTGTAAAAATTGCATAGGCCTAAGAAACTCTGTAATTGCTTAATGTTTTTAGGTTCAGGGAATAGCATTATGGCTTCTACTTTGTCAGGGTTAGCTAATATCCCTTCCTGTGTAATAATAAATCCTAAGAAATGTATTTCTGTCTGCAGAAACTTAGATTTGTCCCAATTCACTGTTAAACCCCCTTTATGTAGCTTATCTAATACATATTCTATGTGTTCTAAATGTTCAGTGAATGTTCTAGAAGCTATCAAAATATCATCGACATATACGGTTAAAAAATCTAAATCCTTCGGTTGTAAAATATTATCTAAACATTTAATAAAACTGGCAACACTGGTGTTTAATACAAAAGGTAAGCATTTGAACTGGTAATTCTTACCGTTAAAAAGAAAAGCCGTGTATTTTCTGCTCTCTGTTGCTAATGGCACCTGCCAGTATCCAGCTGTCAGGTCTAAGGACGTCATGTATTTGACTCCGCTGAACTTCTGTAAAATCTCATTTATGGGTTCCGGAGATTCCCTGTCAGGTATAATAATTTGATTAATTTTCCGAGCATCTAAACATAACCTTACCTTGCCATCCTTTTTGATCACTACTACCAAAGGGTTTGAGTAAGGTGATACTGAGCGTTCAATTATGCCTCCCTGCATCATCCGGTCTAGTTCCTCCTGTACAGCCCTCCTCTTCGAAAACGGCACCGGGTAGCTCCTCTGCATGTATGGTGCGTGGTCCCGAACTTTCAGCTCGCAGATGTAGTCCTTCGCTTTCCCTGGTGATTCATCAAACACCTCTCTGAACCGCTCCACAACTGGCCACAGCTCCTCTCGCTGAGTATTTCCTACAACTGTATCTTCATTAAAAAATTTGTCGGCTCTATCTGCCCACACACTCTCATTACGCTCATGCATTTCTCCCTCCTCATTCTCTAGGCTCTCACTCTCTAGACATATATTTATCTTGGTCTCTATCTCCCTATCTCTTATCTGCTTACGTAACATTTTTATTCCCGTGACTTTAGCTTCATTTGCTACTTTCTTAAACTCTATTCTGACTGGTTTATTCCCCTTTTCAAATTTTACTATTTGGTTATTGAAATCTATTACTGCTCCGTTTCTTTCCAAAAAATCATTTCCCAATATTACATCTAGACTCGACCCTTTAACTACCAGGAAAGTGTTTTCAAATTCAACTTCATTTATAAAAATATTTAATTGTACTTGTCTGGTTATTCTCTTACTTCTCACCCCAGTTACCCCCACTACTGTAACCCCCGCAACTGGTAATGACGGTATATTCTTGTTTATCTCTTTTAATTCACCCATAACATTTTCAGAAATTACTGAGATCTCGCTACCGGTATCAATTAAAGTTTTATAATTCTTACCTTCAATGTTAATTGTCACCTCAGTCAATCCTGCTCTGCGTTCCATCACCTTGTTCTCCTCTTCTTCTAACAATTCTTTCGCCATGTCCATCTTGATAACGTTGTTCGCGTATTCGTTTATTACTTGGACCCGGTTCTCCGTAGACAATGGTTGGGCCCGCTTCTCCATTGTCTTCCTTAGTTTTCCGTGGATGGACCTGCTACAGCTGGATGATTTCCTCCTCTTCCTCTATTATAATGTCCTCCTCCTCTGGGCGCTCCTCTATAAAATTCTCCTCCCCTCGACTGTTGATTTGGTGGTGGGTTCGTTCTCTCGTTTCTGGCGCACTCCCTGTTTCGATGACATCTAAAACAATTGGTTCGATTAGCATAATTGTCAATTTCACAGTCTCTACACCTCCAACTCTCGCCCATATTATCAAAACTTCCTCCCCGCGCTCCCCGGTGAAAATTGTGTATTCCCCTTGGTTGATTATGATTCCCATTTATATGTGATACTGGTGTGTTTATCCGCCTACTCATATCCCGTTCTCTTATATTCTGAAATATGTCTAAGATTTTCTCTAATTCCGTGATTTCTACAATCTCTCGAGTCATTAATGTAATTTGTATTTCTCTCGGTAAGTGCTTGCTTATGTGACGGACGAATGACCCAAATGGTAACGGTGGCTCTAAATATTTTGCCTCATTATATAGTCGCATTACGTACATAGTTACGTTACCCCCTTGGGTCCCAAAATTACCTGGTCCCATAATTTTACTCCGTAATATCTCTTGTTCCTCCTCCGACTAATATTTCTCTCTAAAAGCCGTTTCAAAACACTGATAATTTACCCAGTCTACTTTATGCACCTCCGCCCATACCGCGGAATTCCCTCTAAAACACTTCATGATTTTTAACAATTGTACCTCCCAGCTACTTCTACAAAACTGATTAAACTCTCTGACTCTATTTAAAAATTGCATAGGGTGTACCCCCCTGTTTTCACAATTAAATAACTCCAAATCGATATCGCTATTCATATCTTTAGCAATGACTATGTGTTCAGTAACTCTATTAAGTTTTTCGTTTATAGCTATATTCAATTCATCCTTAACATTAACTATACTCTGCTCAATTGACACAAATTTATTATTATTTAAATATTCAAATTGTTTATTATTTTTATCTATAGTATTTACTGTATTTTGTATAGCTTGTATCTCTGTTTTGCAATTACTTTCTACCTCATTTCTAACATTTTTTACTGTTGCTATTTGTGATTCTAATTCACTGCTACGGTTATCTATAACATGTATTGTGTTAGTTAAGCACTGCATCTCACTTTCAATACTCTCAACTTTATCATCTACTTTACTTACAAAATTTTCTAATTTGTCATTTACTGCAACTATCTGCTGTCCCATCTCTTTCTGATTAGATTCTAACATATTTGTTTTGTTGTCTACCACACACACATACTCTCTCAACTCCCCTGTTTCTCTTTTTGTTTCACTACGTATTTCATTCATTCGGTCATCAATGCTACACAGTGAATTAGTTAATACATCAAACTTAGCATCATTCATGTCAAAACGACTATTCATATCGCTACTTAACACATTAAATTTGTTATTCTGTGTATCTAACTTCTCATTTACACTACTTTTAAATTCTTGCATCTCGTTTTTCTGTTCGTCAAATTTGCTATCAAATTTATTCAACAATAACTGCATCATAGTCATCATATCACTATTATTCTCTTTCTTAACTGAGGTCGGCGTCGATTGACTCGTTACGCCTTCCATTATTCTCGATTCAGTCTCGCTTAAATTGCTATTTATTTGACTTTCAGTTTGACTATCAGTGAAACTGACTTCATTGTTAATATTTTCATTAGTATTCATCATTTTTATTTAATTCTTACTTATTTATAATACACATCTATCAATCATATTATAACCTTACTACTTATGTTTACACATTTTTTAGTTACCTTAAACAACCATTCTGTTCTCCCAAGTAGGCCTATATTTATATATAAAAAAAAAAAATATTTTTTATATAAATGTCCCTAAGTTCGGAAGCCAATTGTACTATATCATTTTCTTGATAATTTAATTGAACTGATTTTAAGGTTACTGTTCACTGTTTACTGTCTAGAGTTTCTTCGGGCGCCATCTTGTATTTATTAATTACAAGAAACAGAACAAAAAAAATTTGTATTTACCATTTTTTCTCGGGTTCTTTTCGGCGAACAGGAGATCAGAATTGGTTGTTCAAAATAAAGAAAACTTTATATTGTTTCCCATGATTTAAAATTTATTGGTATTTCAATTTTATCAAACAAATTATTCTTTTCTCCCTCTTTTACATTTCGTTCCCATAGTAATTCAAGTAAAATATAGACATAAAATGGATCCTTATTAAGTTGAATATAATTTGTTCAGCAATAGTCAAAATAAAACAGGAAATATAAATACAAAATAATTCGCTTAATACTTAACTTAACTAACACAACGGAAACCAGCGCCTTCACTCACACACATATACATATCTACCCCAGGATTCTAAGAGCTCTCTATTAATCGTGAAAATCTTTAAATGTGAATATTACAATTTTGAATATTTAAATCATAATTGAAAATTTTGTTTTCATTCTTGTAGACTACTTAGCTGAGTTTGAGTCCAGACGACGTCGCATTTCTCCACACACACATTTTACGTTAATGAATAATTTGTTTTACATCTCCTAAACTGTCATTGTATCAAGAAAACTGTTCATTTACATTATTTACGCATAAATTTCGATTTTATATCACATTTTTCTGTACTGCGGGCCCGCAATTTACGTTCCGGAACTTTGTACTTCTCACTCGCGCGAGTGTTGAATTTAGACTGGCACTAGGCCAACGGCACTATTTTATAACGTCGCCGTGGTTGTATGACCAATTCTCATTGTTTTTAAGTTTGTATTACTACGCCAACTGCATTCCACCGTTAGGCTAGGCTCTGACGTAACATCACCTGATGCTCAGTTACATAATTTGTTTACAGTTTTGTATGTCCTTGAAGCTGCCCTTGGCACAGTTTTGTCGGTTGTTTAACTCGTTTCAATAATTTTCCTGTATAATGTCACCAGCAGTGCTACCACTGCCGCTACCACTGTCGCTAACAATAAATATACCTTTTGTTTACGTTTTGTCCCTATCATAGTAAAAAATGTTATTTGTTTTATTAAAAAAAATACAAACTTCCTTATTACCCCAAAAATAGGCCCAAAATGTCCCGTTACAGGTGGAAGCACTCATTGGATGACGTATCTTCAGCAATTTGAAGCTGCTGCTTGGGCAAATAATTGAATGGAGAAAGACGAGGCAGTTCACTTGTTCTTGTTTTAAAAGGACTTGCAGCAGAGGTACAACAGAAATGCCATCTGATAGCCAGAACATCTACGCCGAGTTGATAAAAGCTTTAGTATTGCGGTATGGTGATAAAACATTTGTGAGATGTGTACTGCACTCAGTTGAGAGCAAGGCAACATCATTCCAGGGAGAGTCTTCAAGAGTTTGAAGCAAGTATCGACGCAGACTAATTAGAGTGGCTTATCCTGAAGCTCGAGAAGATTTTCAAACGAGATTTGCTATGACATTGATGGAGTCAGAGATAGTGAACGACAACAAGTGTTACGAATGGCAAGACACCAGAACAGGGTCCTCTGGTACATGATTTACAGTTTGAGGCTGCCAAGTCAGCATTTGGTTAGGCAAATCAAAAGAGTGCACACTAAAAGGTCACAATGATATAGACGATTAAGAGGAAGAACAAGGAACACTGACCCATGATAAAGTAAGAAAGGTGGAAGACTGAAGTGTTAAAGATGTGGGAAACGTGGGCATCTCGAACGGGATTGTTGGTCCGGAGTTCAGCAGCAGGGAAATGAGCAGTAGTCGCTACAACAGGGCATGTGCTGACTAACTGGAGGAATGAGGACTCTAGACAATACGCAATTTCTACACTTCAAAAATACACAATTATACTTTGAACCCTAGGTAGTCAGCACACCGGGCATACTAATTGCTAGAAGTTTAGTAAAACCATACGAAACCAGAAATGTATCTGTTAAGAGTGGCGAATATTTTGTGTCAGGCTGTCACTCTACAAAGCAATACGCACCTAAGTTAAATGTGGCCTGGGTAGCCAGAATGACACAACGAAGTCAGTGTTTCAGACACTTCAAAAATACCAGAGGAACTTCAGGAGCTGTTGAACAGATCTTTTGACAATCTCTCAAGTGGTGAGGTAAAAGAACTCTTGACAGTTTTTACATGAATTTAAAAATGCTTTTGGACTTTGTGGCCAGTTGTTATTGGGAAGAACCTCTCTTGTACAACAACGTATCAATACTGGGAATATAACACCAATATGCCAACTTCCTCGAAGACCTGTTAGCTAAGCGGGAGGAAATGTCTCGGTTAGTACTGGACATGTTGACAGAGGGCATAATTGAGCCTTTGTCAAGTGCTTGGTCTTCTCCGGTACTGATGGTAGCAAAGAAGGATGGTGGATTATGTTTCTGCGTAGACTACTGGAGGTTAAATGATGTGACAAAGAAAGATTGCTATCCACTACCTCAAGTCGACGATACACTCGACACACTGTCTGGAGCTCAGTGGTTTTTCACATTGGACTTGAAGAGTGGATATGGCAAGTGGATCTTCATAAAGAAGACAAGGAAAAGACAGGGTTCTCGATCCCAAGTGGCCTCTTCCAGTTTAAAGTCATGCCATTTGGACTCTGTAATGCACTAGCAACGTTTGAAAGACTAATTGATCTGGTCCTCTGAGGCCTGACATGGGATACTTGCCTTGTTTATTTAAACGATGTCATAGTCATTGGGAACACTTCCAGTACCATTTGGAAAACCATAAGGAGTTTCTAACTAGAATTCACGGTGTCCAACTGAAGCTGAGCCCAAAGAAGTGTTCTCTATTCCAGAAGCAAGTAGAGTATTTGGGCCATCTGGGGCAGCGGGTATTAATATGGATCCCAATAAAGTAGACACCATAAGAGTCTGGTCAGCTCTGAAGAGTAAATACGTTCAGAGTTTCCTGGGGGTTACGATGGTTTGTAAAAGGCTGTGCTGCTATTGCTAAACCACTACATGAGCTAACGGTAAGTAAATGAAACTTACAGTCATCGAAAGAGTGTAATCAAGCATTCAGGACTTAGACAATTGCATTATGTTTGCAGCCAACTTGTGCTTTCCCAAAGGAGGTACATCATAGACACAGATGCAAGCAATACTGGTGTAGGAGCAGTTTTGTCTCGAGTGCAAAACAGTAAAGAATGAGTGGTAGTGTATTATAGCAAGAGGCTTTATAAATCAGAGAAATTATTGTGTTACAAGGAGCGAGTTGTTGGCTTTGGAGCACTTCCATAAATACGTCTATGGAGAGAGTTTCCATTATGCACTGACCATGCCGCGCTTGCATGGCTCTTGAGATTTAAAAATCCAGAAGAGTAGTTGGCAAGGTGGCTTGAACGTCTCCAAGAGTACAACTTCAAGGTACAACATTGGTGTGGGCGTCTGCTTGGTAATCCAGGAAATATGGAAATGATTCTATTGGTTTATCTTCACCATGATGTAGAGGAGTGGTGTCGGACATATGAAACATGTGCTGCAAGGAAGGCCCACAAACCAGTAGTAGAGGGAAAATGAGATCGTATAACATTGGACTGCCATTCGAGAGAAAAGCCATAGACCAGAGAGAATTGCTGGTTCTTCCCCAGTTACTGACAATGGAAACCGATACATCATGGTTGTAGGTGACTATTTTACTAAGTGGTTGGAAGCTTATGCAGTTCCAAATCAGGAGGTTACCACTGTGGCAAAGTCATTAGCTCACAACCTCTGTTGCCGGTATGGAGTCCCATATGGACCAAGGGAGGAGTTTCGAGTCAGGAGTGTTTAAAGAATTATCAGCTTGGAATTATCAGGAATGTTTATTGTATTTGAATGCCATCTGCTCGGAATTCAAAAGAGCAGGACAGTGCTTCTGCATCCTGAGTCTGATGGAATGAGTGAGAGTTTCAATAGGACACTTGAGCAGCATCTTTTGAAGGTTGTTGATCAGAATCAGACTGGGACCAGCATATACCATTATTCCTCATGGTGTGTAGGTCATCGGTACATGCCACAACCGGCATGCTTCAACAAAATTGGTGTTTGGGCAGGAGATAGTCTTCCTGGAGACTTGATGTTTGGATCACCTGAGACTCAGTTCCAAGAGCTGCAGAACTATTCCTTGTAATTAGAAAAGCAACTGTGAGAAATGAATCACTTGATAAGAGAATGGCTAAAGATAGCCAGTGATAAAATGAGAACTCAATATGACATTTGCAGTAATAGTGTGAGGTTCGAAGAAGGAGATCATGTTTGGTTGTACTACCCAAGGCACTGTTGTGATTGCTCACCTAAACTTCAAACTAACTGGGAAGAACCTTACACTGTGAAAAAGAGAATCAACGATGATGTCTATAGGATTCAACAGAAGGCCAACAGAAATTCAAGGTCACCCATCTAGATTGCCTGGGCAAGTAACTTCAGAGCCTGTTTGCCAGTTCGGGGCAAACAGGCTTAAAGAGGCGGCAGTGGTATAAGAATTATGTAACACTCTTGAAAAGTTGGCACGTGGAGTTACATACAAGTTCTACACATTTCTTGGATACCCAGCAGGTGCAGTGTCTGTCTCAAGGCTGTGTACTCAAGTAGCTTCTAGACAGATCGATCTCTCTTATCTATGCAAATTATGCTGGGATGCCGCCAAAAGAATGGAAACTTATTCTGGAACATCTGCAAGATCTATATAAGCAACAGTGGCCAGCTTAGTGTATTAGCTACACTTGGTGAAATTGTAGAGTGCAGATCAAGTGATAGTTGCTGTTTAGTGGAAAGTGATTATTGTGTTATAATTAGTGCGGAACTCTAGTAGTTGACATTGTTATTGCGTTTGGGCAAATTTAAACTGGAATTATTGTATGAGAGTACATTGTTCATTTCAAGTTGTTATTTGTGACTAACTTTACAAATGAATATCAAAACCCATACTTCTCACATAATCTATATTTTATACAATGAATACAATATTGCAACCAGTAAAAAATGGCAACTAATCATTTAATAAAGCTACAACTTTCAAATCCCCACATATCTGCCATTTATGTTCCTCAAACTTCATAGCATCCAAAATAATTTCATATTGTCATATATTTCCTTCACATACACAACATGGTCCAAAGGTATAGAGGGTAGAGTGTTGCCATTATAAAGCAAAACAGCTTTTAAGTCAGTTTTGATGAATCTATGAATAGTCTCCATTCTTCAGGGCTATACTCTATATTCAAAGCTTTCATGAAACCATTAACATCACAGCATGCAACAAGATTGTTTTCTTTTTTAAAATATGGCATGAAACCCTTTTGTCGAGATCTGTAAAACTTACTTTAACATCAGGTGACAAAAAATCCATTGCTTAAATCCTAAGAGCTCGGCTTTGTCTTTATGGAGGCTTAAATCTCAAACTAGATCGTTTAACTCACCCTGTGTAAGTCTGTGTGGCTCACTTAAATCATTTTGTGGATAAAAGTCGGGATCTTGTGACATAGTAGGCTCACTTACGTCTCTTGATCTGTCTTTGTCATCATCTGGTAGCAGATGATAGTCTTGTGGAGGGTTAAGCACCGGAAGACCATCGCTAGCTATCTGGGACGGGACGAATAGCTGATGAAATGTTCGGATATTGTACAGTCCATTTTTTTGTCTTTGAAATACCATCCTGTAAAGGCCATGTTATGCAGAAATAACAGTCATTTACATGATTTGTTGGTTCTCGCCATATCATCGGTACACCAAAGTTCATTGAACGTCTATTTCCAGTTAACGTATTACGAAGATTCACTGAACATGTATTGCAACAAAAGTGAGGCGCCCATAATTTGTCTTGATCCCCTACCTTGACTCCAAAATAATGAAAGTAGGCTGTTTTTACTAGCTGTGTTATAAGCCATTTCTGAGCAGAAAATGTCACTTCACCACATACATAGCAAAAGTTATCAGCACTATTAACGTACTTGCAAGGCATTTTGACAGTTTCTAGACATAATATAAGGAAAGAAAATATCACTAACACTGACACTAACCTTACAATGCAGTCAGACGAAAACTATTCTCAAATGACAATAAAAGTGGTCTCAGACAGACTTGCCAAACTCAAAAAATGAAATTTCCCAATTTAAAGCAAAAAATCTCATAACTATACTTAAACTGTTGGATCTTGAAAATAAGAGCTAACTAACCAGTTTAAAGGTTAAATTAGTTTTTTATAACCTAAATGGAATATAAAATTGCTACTTTCAAGCAGGAAACATTTTTGTTGTTGAACTGTGTTATATAAAAACTGGTGACATTATATAAACTGACGTAAAATAATAACTTCAACCATAGCGAGTAGAAGAGAAAGTGAGATCACTTAGCTAGTTACTGTGGTTCGCTGCAGCGTGGCGCTAACATCGCCCGTTGTGTATGCGAGCGTGAAGCACGCTGATAAGTTTTAAAACAAAATTCTGTATTAAACAATACTTATTTGAAACTGTCGTGAATTGTTTTTACATGTAACAATTAAAATTATATTTACGATACACTGCAAATGCGTACAAATGTATCGAAACCTTCAAAAATTTCCGAGAGGATTTAGCCGATTTTGTACTGGTAATTTCTCTACGTTTTTTCTTCGTATGGAAAAAGAATCGGCACTGGATATATGTGAAAATTAGCTTGCCTACAACGTCTAGTGTGTGTTCACGGCAGCATCCTACGCTGTCTGTTTCGTGTTCATTAATTTCTTTGATTTCATCCAAACATTCAAAAAAAAAAAATATCCCCCCACATACTGCTTGGTGAAGAACTAAGTTTTATTGTAACAGTTGTTTCTGCTCGCAACAGTATTAGTATATGATAAACACCATTTGAAGGGTGGGTTAAATGAGATATTTCTTTGATAGTTCCGTAATCTTTTATTTTTGTCCACACAGTAGCAGGTAGATTAGGAGGACAATCGTTCCTCAGTGTAACAGCAGAGTCACCACAGTCAGTAATTCTAGATGGTTTTCTCACTATGTACCCTGTCAAATGATATACGAGCCATTCTTTTGGAGCACCAGTTTTAAGCTCAGGTAGTTCCTCTGCCCAATCGTAGCATTCCGAGTCCTTTAAAACTACCTTTTCCTTGATGAGCAACTCCATTGATTTGTTGAGGGCTTTGTTTTCATTTTCTACCTCCTTACGCATTTCACGAATTTGATTTACAAAAAAAGTGAGTGGAGCTTCACTTTTCGGTTTACAGTTTGCTCCTTTTGCCAACGTAAGTTTAAGTGGAACATATACCGACTACCGACTACAACATATTATGAAGGTGTAGAAAGTCAACTGTAGATGGATGGTCATCGCATGACAAAGAGTGGAGAATCCTGAAATGGTGTTCTAGAGGATCCTCATTGTATTTTGCATATTTGCAGTACATATTTAAATTTATTGCTCCACAAATATTCGGATGCCTCCAGAGTACTTTTTAGAGTAATCCTGAGCCTAAAATGTACTTGACAGATATAAGATTTATGTGTAAGACATTTGTCCTTCCTGGGAATTGCCCTCACCCACTTTGCAAACTGATCTTTGTTCCTGAGAGGTCTAAAGAAATGATTTCCTTTGTAGAGATTTTTACCATACCCATTCTGACTGTACATCCAGGTACAAAACAGGACGGCATTTCTATTATATATTTTAACACATAACTTCTATACAACTGCACTACTACATAAATTTTTCACACGCACTGTTAACTGAAACTAAAAACTTACCGTATAGGAAAAATAACACATAAATCATTACTATAACCATTCATACATTCTGAGAATTTTTACTATATATTATCACACGTTTATTACTCAGAATGTTTGTAAATCACTCAAACCTATAATTAATTGCAACTGAACACGATATAAGTAATAAGACGCACAAACACACTTTTTACAACACATAACACACAGCTCTTTTTTGCACGTGGTAAATAGGCTTAACGTCTCAACTACAACAACCAGCGATCGCAGCGCCGAAGTTTAACGTATTCACCGCTAGCCCTATTCACGACTGTAGCGCGCGCCCAGCATGATCTCACTTTCTCTTCTACTCGCTATGCTAATACTATATGGACTGGAAAACAAGGCAGCGTAAGGCCGTTATGGCGTATTCGTTTCTCTGGAAAATTATATATTCTCTACAAACTCATAAATTCAAATGCCGTAATAGCGAACAAATGTGTGCATATACACAAACTTCAAACAATGTGGAAGACTTAGAATATCTTGGAGTGATAATGATCAAAGATGGAACAGTAGGTGAATAAATTGAAAAAAATGAGGAGACAGAGTATATTATCAGACGTACAATACATTGATAGGGAAAAAATAACTAAGGACAGATCATTATTTCCAGTAACTGATGCTTTTGTGTATAAACAACTTTTATGAAGAAAAAAAAGTCAGTTACATGCGCGCGCGTGCGCATTTTCGTCTTTTCGGGAGTTCCCATTTTTGTTAAAGTATTTACATTTGTGCTTTCTTTGTCTGTGGCATAATTGAATCGATCCTTTTTAAAAAGGCACAAGTCACGATTTCGGTCATTTTGACTTTTTCAATGTTTCATATTCTTTAAATGTAGGTCTATCAATTTGTTTTAAAAGGGCGTATACACTGCAGTTAGTTATAGAGCTACAAATAATGAATATTCCGGTTCTTTTTAAAAAGGCGTATGTCAGTGTCTCAAAAAAAAAACAGTGCTGCAAATCATTTTTGTACTAAGATAGCTTAGTAAACACCTATTGCAGGTTTCTTATTCTTTTCCGTTGTTACTGATTTTTATCTGATCTGTGTCCCCAGTCTTAGTGACTGTGGTTGTACTTTTTATACTTAAGAATTTAGTGTTTATGAAAACTTTAAACTTTTTGAAACCTACGATTAATAATAGCAGTATTTCGACTAATTCTAATATAGTAAGATATCGTTATCCTTCCTATATGACGAATGAAAAACCCTGCTGGATATCTCTTCTTCCTTTACACTAAATTCACGCATCACGATTAACAAAATTTGTGTCATTTTATTATGAATAAATTTTCTACAGTGCCAAGTATTTCTTTATATTATTTTATAGAAAGCACTTGTTGTTTCCATGTAAACTTTTATTATATGACAATGTTTTCTTGTATTGCAAGTTAAATCTTCATTACTTCAAAAATCTTCATGAAATTAGATATTTCAATGGCCACTGTAGTATCACCATTTCGGTCAGCTTTCCTGCTACTGAAATTGAACAGAGTTATTTAAATATTCTGAGGCGTCTGTTATCCACTTGATGTGTCTTTGTCTTCTGTTGTGTGCAGTATTCCGGTTTGCGTAATCCCGTCTACCTATTCTGCACAAGTTTCACAATTTATTGTTGCTATTCAGGCTTTAGCTAATATTATTTTAATTACACAATGTAGTTTCGGCTGTGAGACATTAGTGAATCCATATATATATATATATATTTTGTGATGTTTTCAATTTGTTTCTTCTGCAAGTAGATAATATTGTATATTCTTTTTTTTTTTTTTTTTTTTTTTTTTTAAGGTGTTAAAAAGAATATACAATATTATCTACTTGCAGAAGAAACAAATTGAAAACATCACAAATTATATAATTACTGCAAGAAACATCGAGTTACTTATATAGAAAATGATATATATATATTTTATAAAGACCTTTTGTCTATCTATCTATTTTCTGTATATAATGATAGAACAAATCTTACTTACCCGTGAGTTTTTACTTTACCTGGGCGTCAGAACAAATCCCAGATACTGATGACACGGATTCAACTTTGCTCAGAGCACAGAGACACACTATCTCAGGATTTGTTCAGTGAGTGGAATATTTAAGGGGAATCGTTACAAATAACTCTTAAATAATGTTGAAATTTGTTTAATTAATGACTTTGTTATTGAATTATTTCTTTAAAAGTTAATTTAATGACTTATTGCTAACATAAATCTTATTGGTTAATGAGTATGCTTGAAAAGTGAAGATTAAAACGTCCAAACGACCAGTTGCTCTTATCTGGTTGATTTAGGGATTTATATATGACCCAAACCAGTGGCAAAGAATGGGTCTGCAATAATTTGCACGTTCAATACTACACCTCACTCTCCATTCAACACTCCTATATTACTTTATATCTAATCTTAATAATTAAATACAAAATTTGAATTTATATAGTGTCTTTTAAAAATGTTTATTGATTTAATTATTTATTTTGTTATTTTATGTTCATTGACCAATGAATATATTTTTTATCTGATTGATGCGTCGACCGTAGATAGTAATCAGTAGAGATACTCCTTTTGATGGTTCGGCTCAGAAGAAATGATGTTGACCAATAACGTTGACTGATGATTCTGGACAATTACAGATGCTGTAGCTACTCTGGTGCACAGGTCACTTCACTGTTAATTATTTATTAATTAATTAGTTATTACGCAGCGAGATTATTTATTGAACTTTACTAGTTCCTCTACTACTGCGGACCACTTTGCGAACTGTTTATTTAAATAAATACTTTGCGTTTGTGCAATTGAGATCGTATTTAACACATGTCTTGCTTATTTAATGCCCGAATGAAGAGTGATCAATTCCCTCATTCTGAGTTAGCGTCTACTCTTAATACAAGGTTGTGATTGGTTGTTCCAAATAAATCATGTGTTTTCCATTTGAAACAATATCGAACAGGTCGGTCAAACTCTCCTTAACAAGTTTGAGATGGTAGAGAATTTCTGGCTAATTTCATACTTCCGCTGTTTGCAAATCATTTGTTTACAGGTATTTGCAAATGTGTTTTCAAAGATCTGACCACAGAATATTATTGCTTTGGTCTTTCTCTGTATGTGTGTGAAAACACCTAATTCGTACCTAGCCTAATTCTCTAGTTATATCTCTTGGCGTTCTTCTTCTGTATAACTTCTTTAAATGTTAATTATATTAGTTGATATTTTGGCTACTTATAGAGCTTTAATTGCTGAACACTATGCAGGTTTCAGAATTGCCGTATATTTATTAGTTTTGAAGATATTGCAGTTTTAATAAATAAAATTAATTGAATAAAATTTCATGTCTGTGCACGCGTCAGTAGTAGCAGTGGCGAGGTAAGACAGAGATGGCTGTGATCATTCCCTCTCTCTCTTGCTTACGCCGCTAGACTAGCACAGTTTGACACTTTCATATAACGATCTGATAGGTCGACTATATGAATCGTTATATATATATATATATATATATATATTGTTACAACACAAATAAGCCAACCCAATACCAGGGATGAACAAGATAATATTGAATCTAAAATAGTACTTCATATTAAAGAAAATGCTTAATTTAAATAAAATATAAAAACTATGACTCGACAAACGACGACATGACCTAACCCAAGTGATTGACCCAACAAAAGGAAACAAAAGAAGAAGGGAACCACGAAAAATAAACGAGAATAAAACCAAAGAAGAGAAGAAGGTGATTGACGAAACCAAAGGAAGAAGGGAAAAGACCAAAACCCAAACAAAAATGAAACAAGTCATGGTATTAAATGACTCAATGTAACACGTTAAAATGTACCCAAAGGAGAAGGTGGAAAAACCAAGGTATTAACCAGATACAATGAAAATGATGAAGGAGGGAAATAGATAAAAATGAAAACCAATGATGATACACAAACAAGTAATAAAGCATACGAGAAGGAGAAATAATGCACTCAAAAGTAATATTGGAACCAAGACCAACAATTAACCTATGAGAAAGGAAAAAGTAAATGTCATTATCCATTAATGGACAATAATAATCTAGGGAAGAAACCCTATTAAAATATGTTAAAGATAAAAATATAAAAAAAGCAAACTAACCCACAATTTAGAGTTAGATGTAATAATAGAAATGTCAGGACACAAAATTGTTAATAGTATTAAGGAAATATTGTAATGAAAGAGATAATACGGTAGTGAGATAATAATTAGAGGGATTACCTATTCAGAAACACTTAAAAAACAAAAACATTTGTGAAGTGCAAAATGAAAGTGTAAAAACCCCAAAGTGTAGTGATAAAGAAGGTACACTAATTAGATTATAATTAACTATAAATAATTTAAAAGTGAAGGAGATGATTGAATGAAAATAGTGTAAAATATAGAATGGAAATATAGTGAAAAATAGTGAATGATAAAATCATTAACAATTAATAAATCCTAAAGAACGCTAAAGGTTTAACAGTGAAAAATAATAGTGAATAAGTATGTTGTGAAAAATAGTATTAAGTATAAACTATAAAGTAAGAGGTATTGAACACTGGAAAGTGATAATCACAATAGTAAACAAAACAAAAAATATAATTAATAAGTTTAAAAACATGTAATCATATTTAAAAGGGAGAATCCCAGGAAAGAGTAAATTGAAAGTGTTAACATGGAGGGAAAGTAAAGATTGTTAGAAAGTTAAGGAGTTAGAAACAAATCAAAAAACACCCATGTTATAAGGGATCATTATAAGTTCATAAAAGTGATGTTGTTTGTCACACTAAAAACTAATATAAAGTAAGATGTATTGTGAACAAAGATTAGCAAATAATAAGTTAGTTAAATAATTATTCAATCAAGTTTATGAATTGGATATGGCTGTAAGAATCATACAGACCATAGGCCTACATGTTATATTTAAATAAGATCAAAAAAGTAGTAAATAATAGCCACCTTGTTATTATTGGCAAAGGAAATAAAAAAAATGTTAAGCAATGTATGACTAGAAAACTTGGAAACCAAAGAGTAAATAATTGTGTATAAAATAATAGTGACGTAATAATAACACATAAACAGACTCAAAACACAACACAACCAATTATAATAACAAAATAAAGCCCATTAGGCTGAAATGAAATGTAATTTAAATGAAATAAGTCAAATACCATAATGGCTACTTAGGCCTATGAAAATGCCTAACTGTCAGAAACAAACGACTACAAATTATAACAAATTAACAAAGAAATTAGCAAATCCGAGGTGAAGGATTCACCAAGAATAAATTGTAAATCATTTGTAGAACAAAATATTATAATATTCATGTTTAATATGGTAACCAAATCACTTGTACGAATTAATAAATTAATTACCTTAATTATCCGCCGTGTGATTGCATATCTTGACATTTTAATTTTTTAACGATCTCGTATGAGTGACCGTTTTAACTTTTAATATCTGATGATGGAGTATATGCTCCGAAACGCGTCATAGACGAAGCATAGGAAATCACATGGCGGATAATTAAGGTAATTAATTTATTAAAAATATTATAATAAGCATTTGTATACAAAAAGAAATGTAATTAACAAGTATTAACATAATTGTAAAAACAAAATCTAAAATTACCCGTACTTGTGGGGTATCAAAATAATCTATGAAAGGAAATACATACTATAGTGACAACATTTAATAACCAGGAAGGAAGATAGAGGAATAACAGCAGTCAGAAGATATACGAAGAATTCGAATTTTGATAACAATATATCATCAAAATCAGCCAATCAAAATCATTCAGTTACCATAGAAACGACGGTTGAAGGCGAAAAATTACCGTTGAATACCATTATGCTCGTAAAGCGTCAATCAAGCAATACAGAAGCCAATGTTTGGAAGACCGATTTTCTAATAAAATAATGAAAAACAGTAATCGAAGTTCATAACCATGACGGTATAAGAAGCAGACGACCCATTTATAGCAGTCCACTTAAGATCCAGGATAATTAAACTGAAAATTAACTGAAAAGTATGACCAGATACTCTATGAAAAGGACGCCCGACCTATTGAAGTCCAAAAATTAATGGAAAAAGAACTGATTGCAGCCAAATCCTACCCGATCAAATGAACGAAGACACCAAGTCAGGCTGAGGTGTTAAGTACAATTAAATTACCTATTTCCAAAAACCTAATCACTATAAATTTTACTAAAGGTAAATTTATCTCACTATAAACAGAATATTTCTCTTTCACAGATTATTCAAGTAAAATAAAACTCACTGAAAATTCGTTAACGTAAAATATAACCTATTATTTAAACACAAACTTTCAAAACACATTTAACGACACTACAGAACAGATTGTAACATCACACATTATTATTTATGTACACTTAGAATAAGGTAAAATATTTTTATTGTAACCATAGGAATTCTTTAGCTCATAATCACAAGAATCCCACGATTTTGGAACAAATTTAATTGTAATAACAAAACTTTCCGCAGCCATACGGATGCGAGCACATCGTTCCATAATCGATTTTTCGTCAACCTTGAGAAAGAAGTGTTTCATGTAAAAAGTCTGTGCAGATTTATTATAAAATAATTGTCAAATTGAATATTTTAATTATCACCCATTAAAAAATAACTAGTACAGGAAGTAACAGTTGTTATTATTTCATAGGGAGTGCATTACATTATTTGTGTTTATTTATGAAGAATAGGTTTGATGAGCAGCGAACAAGTCGTCATTTGCACAGCTGTCGATATAATCCAGACGGCCGTACGAGCGGGAATTATTTGAATGCCCCGATCGTCACCGTTCAAAACACATTATCCAGTAGTTTTAATTGTTTTAATAAACAATTTGGTGCCACCCGGGATTAACACACCCCTATAAGTAAACAGGTAAGGTTACTGCCGTGTTATACTGGTGATTACCGCAACGCTACGGACATCGTTAGCCGCGACCATTGATGTAACAACCCCGGTGCGAGACGAACGCACTAACATTTAATACACATACAAAATTGGTGTACATTTTACAGATACGACCGAGGCCTCTACGTCGTTACAATATATATATATATATATATATATATATATATAGTACAACACAAATAAGCCACCCCAGTACCTGGGATAAAAAATTTAATTATTAATGTAAATATACTTCATATCAAATAAAATGATTAAAAATAAATAAAATATAAAAACTATGACACGACGAATGACGACATTACCCAACCCAAGTGATTGATCCCAACAACAGAAACAAAAGAAGAAGGGAACCACGAAAAATACACAAAGCAAAAAAGGTGATTGACCAAACCAATAGGAACTAACAAAAGAAGGGAAGAAACCAGAACCAAAGAAGAATAAAGACAATTAAAGGAAGTGAATGGATTCCTACAACTAAATGAAATTAAACCAGACGAGAAGAAGAGAACCGAATCAAAATGAAGACAATTGAAAATGAAGAAGATGAAGGAGAAGAAGAAGAAGAAGGGAGAGGAGACAAAGTGAAACCAAGAAATAAGAGACACCACATATAAAAGGGAGAAATGGTATACTCAAATATAGAATATTGTAAATAAACCCAATAATTATCCACTAATGGAAATAAATATTGTTGTAAATGAGATAATTTATATACCTGTTTTGAACAAAAACAGTAAAAAGTAACTTAGTAAAGAAAAGTACACTAACCCAAATATTAAAGTTAGATGTAGTGAAATATATATAACAAAATATCATTAATATTATGTATAATTTTATAATGAAAGAAATAGTGAGAAAGAGAAAGAGAAGTAATTATAGGGATTACTCACTAAGTAACACTTAATATAAACAGTGAAAAAAGTGCAATAGTGTATGTGTAAATACCCCAAAATAGTGAGTGTATCAGTGATAAACACCAATTAATTAAAGGTGAAGGTGATATGTGGAAAAAGATATTATAAATAATAAAAAGTATTAATAGTTAAGAAAACACTTAGTGAATCATTGATGAACCAATAAATGATTTAAGTGAGCTTATGGAAAATTATATAATTAAGGATAGTTAGAAATAGTATTTAAAATAGAGATAAGTAAAGGATGTAATATTATTCAGGGAGAAAGCCCACGTAAAAACAGTTTGTGTTAACATGGAGTGGAGAAAAGAAGTAGTAATGAAATAAGAATTTAAGTATATAATTAAAAAACACCCAATGTTAGAAGGGAAAATAAATTTAATAAGTTTGAAAGAAGTGATGATGTTCCTCACTAAAAGTAATAGCAAAAGAATGAAATGAATGTTAAACCAACAGTAACTAATAACTTATAAAGAATTGTTCGTTTTAATGTTATGAATAGGATATGGCTGAAAGAAACTTGCAGTCCATAAGCCTAATTGTTATATTTTAAATATGGATAGTGAAAACTATATTGACATGTAATCAGAACACAAACAGAATCAAAACGCAACACAAACAATTATAATAACAAAATAAAGCCCATCAGGCTGAAATGAAATGTAATTTAAATGAAATAAGTCAAATAGCATAATGGCTACTTAAGCCTATGAAAATGCATAACTGTCAGACACACACAAATATCAATTGTAACAAATTCACAAGGAAATTTACAAATCTAAGGCAAGTAAATAGCCAGTAATTATGTGTAAATCATTTTAAAAGAGAAATGTTATTATAAAGGTTTAAATTAAAGGAGATATGTAATTATCAAATGTCAACATAATTAGACAAAAATTAATATACAATAGAACATGACCTTATGAGGTATTGTTTTAATCTTTGAAAGGAAAGAAATATAATAGTGATATTATTTATTACCCCAAAGGGATGACAGAAGAATAAAATCATTCAGAAAATATATAATAAATTTGAATAAAAATTTCAAATATAATAATGCTTTTAATCTCGGCCTTAACCAATCAAAGAATTTCAGTTACCATAGAAACGGGCCGTTGAATACTAATTTTCCGTTATTTATTAGACTTGAAAAACTGACGCGTGGGTAAGCGGTACGCAAGATTGAGATGACCAAAATTTTACTTTAAAAAGTTCAAAAGACATTCAGAAGTTGACAGTACGAACCAATGACGAGTCGATGAAGAGCTTCAAATATTAACAGATGTCCAGGAACCAAATAAACCAAATTAAATAACAGGAATTCCCAAGACGAGATAGAAGAAGATGCCAGCAACTTAAATCAGCCCAAAATTGACGAATTTCCAATATCCCTGAATGACGACACATCGTAACCTTCTGAACTGATAAGTATCAATTAAATGAAATAATCCCAAGAATAAAAACACATTAAATATTTCTCAAATCAATCAAAATTTCTCACTGTTAAACCAAATTCATTTTCTTTGAAAGGTTGAATAAATATAAACATACGTAGACGATTTTTAACTTAGGAATAACCTCGCATTAGAGTGCGAATTTTGTAACAACTAATACGACACTACCGAACAATTTGTAAAAACACTTTATACTATGTAAGTACGGATAAGGTACGGTAGTGTACTTTTTTAATGTAACCAGCTTTTATGTTTTATTTATAATCCAAAGAACCCCAGATTTTTAACAAATTAAAATATTGTGTGTAAACAGAAGCCATGACGGCATCAGAATAGTTCATTTCAAAATCAATTTCGCCAACCTAGAGATATATATGTTTCATGTTCTAAGCCGGAGCAATTTTACTGAAAAATAATTTATAATACTTTTATCATATTGATTAATGATCAAATCAGAATTAAAATTACAGTACAGAGTATTACCATTGTTTTATTTCATAGGAAGTGGTATGATATATGTGTGTGTTAGCAATTTTTACTAAGTAACCAACTAGCGCTCTGGCCGAGCGGGCAATATAACAAGCAGTACAGCGGCGGGACTCATTTGAACGCTCCAGCCGTCAACGCTGACAACACCTAGTTAACTTGTAAAATCACAAATTTAATTGTTTTAAAGTAAACAATTTGGCGCCACCCGGGATTCGCAACCCCTATGAATAAACAGGTAGGTTGTACTGATAATTCAGACCATGCTACAGACTTCAGTAGTGACAACCATTATTGTAACGACCGGTGTGAGGCGGACACACCACATTAACACTTACTACAACTACAACTAGTGTACACATATTACAGATACGACCGAGTCATCTACATCGTTACAGATTGACGACTCCAACGTGAGGCTAAATAAGAAGGATGCCCCTTCTACATCGTTAGAGATTTGGCTTCCATCGTGAGGCTTAAATAAGAAGGACGCCCCTTCTCTACATCGTTACAGATTGGCGACCAACATAGTGAGGCTAGGAAAGGACGACTAGCGGCGGTTATGAATAGACATAGTATGGTTACAAGGCTCAAAAGTAAGGAAGCATCAAACCAAGAAGAAATGGAAGAAGTTGAGGAGATGATTGGAGGATTGTTTGAAGAGGATACCCAGGAGGGACAACCGGAAAATCCAAACCTACCGGAACCGGAAATTGAAGTAGTGGTTGATGTCCAACCAGTCAAACCAACTGAAGGGGCAAGGATAGAGAACATGATGAAAATGATGATGGAACAGTTAAACAAAAACCAGGAGAAAACTGATGAAAATTTTAAGAAACAAGAGGAAAAAATTAAGGAAGAAATACGGGAACAAAGAAAGGAAGGCAGGGAATTCTATAATGAAAAAATGGACCAAAACAGGGAAGAATTAAATAAAAAATTAGAATCATTGCAAGAGGGAAGGAAAGAAGACAGGGAATTTTTGAAGGAGAACATAGAGCTCCTGAATAATAAATTGGAAAGCAACAATGAGGCTTTGAAGAGAAGTCAGGAGACGTTAGAAAAGAAGAGTGAAGAGCTGAAGAAACAGATCAAGAAAGATCTGGAGATAGTGAATAAGAAGATCGAAAATAATAATGAAACGCTCCTACGACAAATGAAGGAAGATGGTGAGAGGAACAGAGAAGAATTAAGATCATGCTAGTAGAGTTTCGTGAAGAAGTCAAACGGACAAAAACAGGGATGAATAAGAGATGGGAAGAAACAAATTATCTGGCAGATCAACTTAATGAAACAGTAGTTAGTGATTTCAAACCATCGAATGAAACACTAGACACCACTTCTGAAGATAGTAAGGAGATGGAAATTGTAGAAGAAACAAGTGTATTGTTTTCTGAAAATAAAGATAACAATAACACCGAGGAAATCAAGTGCATAAAAACCAACAGTAGAAGAGGAAGAAAGAAGAATCGGATAATTAAGAAGATTAAGAAAACAGAGGAAATGGGAAAAGTATATAAAAAGAAACTAATCAAAACAAAAGACGAGGTGGAGATGATGAAGAACGGACTCATTGATGTGTTTAATTTGCCCCTTACCTATCAAAGCAAATTAATGAAGTATAAAGATTGTAGGAGGACTCTGAGGGAAATTACAAAAGGAATTCACAACCAACCAGTGGATGAAAAATTCAGCAAATCTATGCTTCGGGTGGAAGATGCCAGAAATAGAAATGACTGACAACAAAACAGAGTATAACAAATCAAGAAGGTTAATAAAACACTGGAGCACACCAGAAATGGAAATACAGAATGAAAGGTCAATAACATTAATGAGAGAGGCACAATTAACTTCTCTGATTAATCGACAAAGTAATCAAATGATTGAGGTAGACATTAATACTACGGAACATATGGTATTAGAGGAATTATGGTACAAGACAGAGGAGACCTATATCACAAGGAAGGAAATAGTTCTACACGCCAAGATTATCCGAACCACAAGTGCAGAAGAACTGATGGACCATGGGTAATCTAAGCGAAGATACCACACACCAACAAAAGGGACTGATCTTCGAATTGCTGACCAAGCAACCAATGGAAAGAAAGAAGTATTAAAATTAAATGAAACCACTAAACAATCACCAAAACAAGAGGGGACAAGAAACGACTAAACGACCAAGACGAATTAAATGAGCAAAAATTAAACCATACCTAATAAATAAATTTAATAAATTGTCCAGAATAAATGTTGTACATCTGACATTTGAAGGAGTAGAGGAGAAAGCCAACAAAGAGTGAAATATACAAGAGAAGGTAATAACAAGGAAAGAAAAGGAGAAGTCAACTTACAAAAAAGTATAAAGTATAAATAACAAGGTCCAGTGTATAGTAATATGAATAGTAATATGTATAACCCAATATATGACCGTACGTTATCACAAAGGATAATGGTAATAACACTTACCAAATAAGAAATGTAAACACAAGAAAAGTAAAGGGAGTTTACAACCAAGCTTCAATAAAAAAGTTTTATGAAGAAGAATAGAAACGAAATAAACAAATTTCAAAATTCAAAAAGTTTGTAAGAGCAACTTATTACATTATTTAGAAAATATATGCGGAATGGAAAAAATAAAATAAATGGATAAAAATGTAAAAACAAAGGAATAAGTTACACGAATTCCTATTAAGTTAAATCAACTTACAGTCTATTAAAAGGTTGATATATGAAGTATAAAATAAAAAAGTGAGATAATAAGGAATAAATTACACAAATTCCTATATAAAAAAGTAAGAATCACAAACTTACGATAATAATTACACAAAAAGTAACTAAAAAGGAATAAACTACAAACATTCCTCTGAAGTAAGAGAACCAACTTACAAAAAATTTATCAAAAATGATATCTGATACAAAATAAAATAAACAAAAATAAAATCAAGCTAAAATTGTTACGATAAATACCTGAAATTATAATGAATCAAATGTATTCAAAGAAAACAAAAAAATCTGAACTGGTACATGGAAAAAGAGAAGTTATGTATAAAACAAATATACAAGCTATGGCTAAAGCAGAATATTGCTAAATAACCAAGAAAAAGAATAAAGATGTCTAAGATAATTAAAATGATCACAAGAGGAATAGAAAAACAAACTAATGAAAAGTTAGATATGATGAAATTAACATATGAATAAATAAATAAAATATCGGTATGGAGAACCATACATGACTTCCATATTCTAGGATTTATATTTAAAATTATTTTCGAAATGTAATATTACCATAGAAACTACTTCTTTCTACTTACTGCTTCAGCCTTAACCACTGTACTGTGGTCACTAACATATACCACCTCACGTTATCGCACTCGATTTTCACTGATGATGGAAGTCAATGGCATTGCCGAAACGTCTGGTTTTGTAGAAAACATTGGACTACGGCCAAATATCCCGGGAAGGAATTTTAACAAAAACTACTTCTTTGTTGCCGATAACGTTGTACACATATATATAAAATATATGCATAAAATTAATGGCTTGTATAAGTTAATGATTGATCTCCATTAAGTAGTGCTCAAGTTTTCAAAGTTTTAATATTATGATGTCCGTAATTAAAACATCAGAGCAGGTTTAGTGTGAATGAGGGTACACTGTGGACAAAAATTTTCAACATTTCCTATTGAGCGTTGCTTAGAGTAAAGCTGCGAATCTACAGTGTATGTTTCACAGAACAAACACGCGAAAGAGAAGGAGCGCTCCGAAGTCACTCATGGACCCTCAGCATCTTGCAGAGGGTTCATTCCCTAAAGACGAAAAGTCTGTCTATGAATCGTTCCTCTGTAAACACGTGCAGTTACATTGCCCAGCGATCCACAGGAAGCAAATTGATGTCCATTTTTTCGGCTTGCACGCGTTATGTTGGTATGGGTTTCGGCACTTTCCATTTAAAAAGCGTGCAAATGTAAGAAAATAAACATGAGTGAGGCCAGAAATAACGTGAATTGTGTGTGTGTGTGTGTGTGTGTGTGTGTATGTGTGTGTGTCTTACCTGCCTTTTTATTGCTGTAGGCATAATAATAAAATGGAAACGTAAATATTACATAACTGAGATATGCTTACCTGCCACGAACGATATATTATTTTATACATGGAGGAGTTCAGTGACATACACACGTACAGAAGTCATCTTCAAAAAAACTAGAAGTCGTCCACGCTTTTATGTTGGCAGTGTAACTTACAGGAAGTTTTTTGATGTTTTTAAAACATCTAGGATGCAAACTTTTCCCGATAACTAAAAGTTTCCTTTTTTCGGTTCCCGTCATGTTCGCACAAACAAAAACTGTAACTCTTTGTTTAGAGAGCTTCCCACCAACGCACTTTTCATTTGTAAATTTGAAAGTCTTATCTGGAATTAATTTATAAAAAATTCCGGCTTCATGTCCATTAAAGATGTCTTCATCTTTATATGATCGTCTAATTTCTGGCCAAGTGTTATGCACCCAATCGCCTGTAACGTTCAGATCTACGCATTTTGCCTCACCACAAATTTTTGCAAAGGAAATCGAGTGTCGGGCCTTAAATCGATCTAGCCATCCGTTGGAGCACGCAAAATGGCTGGCGCCGGCAGTCCTGTTACAGTGCTTATCGCTTGCATACAATGTATGTCTGTAGCCATGGGCTAGCGCGTGCGCGCGCGCACATATATACGTTTATATGAAATTTAGAGTAAAATATCTGAGAAATATTTGACGCTATAACAGAGTAGTACAATATTTAGTGACGTTAAAACCGGGAATTTTTATAATGTTAAAGATATCAGTTTGACCGGACTTATGACAAAATAACGCTACACCAGAGTTGACGTAACAGCCGAGGCCGTAATAACCAAGTTCCACTGTATATATAAAGATATTAACTGAAACATAATTTACATTAAAATGAAAAAATTATAATTTTATTGCCTGGCAACAAAATTATTTTATTTTTAACAATTACCATTGTTTCAAAAAGTTTAAATAAATTTTCAAGTACTTTACTCTTGTTAAAACGTAAAAGGTTGCAGGTAAACTACCCCTTCCCATTAACCGATCTTCACCAAAATCGAAAGTCCTTGAGACCTCTACAATTCAGGGATGTAAGCAAAAAATTATTTGATTCTGTTTGAATTTGCGGCTGTTATCGTTTGCCATAGAAAATACGCTTGACAAAAAAACGTTGCAGGTAAACTACCCCTTTCCCCTCAACCGATCTTCACCAAAAACAATAGATCTTGAGTACTCTACAAATAAGGGCTGTATGCAGAAAATTATTTGATTCTGTTTGAATTTGCGGCTGTTATCGTTTGCCATAGAAAATACCCTTGTTAAAAAAATGTTGTAGGTAAACTACCCCTTTCCCTCAACCGATCTTCACCAAAAACAATAGGTCTTGAGTACTCTACAAATCAGGGCTGTATGCAAATAATCTTTTGATTCTGTTTGAATTTGCGGCTGTTATCGTTTGCCATAGGAAATAACCTTGTTAAAACATAAAACGTTACAGGTAAACTACCCCTTTCCCTTAACCGATCTTCACCAAAAACAATAGGTCTTGAGAACTCTACAATTCAGGGCTGTATGCAAAACATTATTTGATTCTGTTTGAATTTGCGGCTGTTATCGTTTGCCAAAAAAAAAAAATTTCCCTTGATAAAAAAAACCCGTTGCAGGTAAACGACCCCTTTCCCTCAACCGATCTTCACCAAAAACAATAGGTCGTGAGTACTCTACAAATCAGGGCTGTAAACAAAAAAATTATTTGATTTTATTTGAATTTGCGGCAGTTATCGTTTGCCATAGAAAAAAAATCTACAGACACACAGACAGACAGACAGACACACACACAGACACTTTCGGAAAACGACTTTTTTTCATGTTTTGAGTGTAGTAGAATCAGAATCTGCAATAATCTCGAACACGATTTTTTTTGCCATCACCATACTTCCTCCATTCCTTAAGGAATATGGAAGTAAAAACAATCAACTGTATGAGCAAATGATAGTATATAGCAAAGGTACAGCGGAAGGAAGAATGAGTAAAAGGCCAAAGTGATCTAAAAACAAGGTGGACAATCCCAAAATATATTATTATTATTATTATTAATTTAAGTCACAAGTTGACAAAAAAGGTATTTAAGATTGACTGTTGAAAAGTCCAGCAATCCAAATAAACTGAGCAGAGATGATGTTCCTCTGGTCTCAGAAAAAAATGAGTAGTAATGGGAGAAACCAGCTACTAAAAAGTTAGGGAAAAAATGTGTATAAGGGAGAATGTACCAAAGGAAATATAAATAAAAACATATCCAAATAAAATGGAATGAATTAAGTAAGAAGAGATATAAAGAATGGAGAAACAAACCAGAGAGAAAAGGAAAAAGATTATATACAACTGATAATTTCATAAAAAACTATGCTAGTGTTTTATTAAAATGATCAATTTTGAAGGAGAGGCATTATGTTACAACACAAATAAGCCACCCCAGTACCAGGGATAAAAAAGATATATATTAATGTAAATATACTTCATATAAAATAAAATGATTAAAAATAAATAAAATATAAAAACTATGACACGACGAACGACGACATTACCCAACCCAAGTGATTGACCCCAACAACAGAAACAAAAGAAGAAGGGAACCACGAAAAATACACAAAGCAAAAAAGGTGATTGACCAAACCAATAGGAACAAAGAAGGGAAGACACCAGAACCAAAGAAGAATAAAGACAATTAAAGGAAGTGAATGGATTCCTACAACTAAATGAAATTAAACCAGACGAGAAGAAGAGAACCGAATCAAAATGAAGACAATTGAAATTGAAGAAGATGAAGGAGAAGAAGAAGAAGGAAGAGGAGACAAAGTGAAACCAAGAAATAAGAGACACCACATATAAAAGGGAGAAATGGTATACTCAAATATAGAATATTGTAAATAAACCCAATAATTATCCACTAATGGAAATAAATATTGTTGTAAATGAGATAATTTATATACCTGTTTTGAACAAAAACAGTAAAAAGTAACTTAGTAAAGAAAAGTACACTAACCCAAATATTAAAGTTAGATGTAGTGAAATATATATAACAAAATATCATTAATATTACGTATAATTTTATAATGAAAGAAATAGTGAGAAAGAGAAAGATAAATAAATATAGGGATTACCCACTAAGTAACACTTAATATAAACAGTGAAAAAAGTGCAATAGTGTATGTGTAAATACCCCAAAATAGTGAGTGTATCAGTGATAAACACCAATTAATTAAAGGTGAAGGTGATATGTGGAAAAAGATATTATAAGTAATAAAAAGTATTAATAGTTAAGAAAACACTTAGTGAATGATTGATGAACCAATAAATGATTTAAGTGAGCTTATGGAAAATTATATAATTAAGGATAGTTAGAAACTTGCAGTCCATAAGCCTAATTGTTATATTTTAAATATCGATAGTGAAAACTATATTGACATGTAATCAGAACACAAACAGAATCAAAACGCAACACAAACAATTATAATAACAAAATAAAGCCCATCAGGCTGAAATGAAATGTAATTTAAATGAAATAAGTCAAATAGCATAATGGCTACTTAAGCCTATGAAAATGCATAACTGTCAGACACACACAAATATCAATTGTAACAAATTCACAAGGAAATTTACAAATCTAAGGCAAGTAAATAGCCAGTAATTATGTGTAAATCATTTTAAAAGAGAAATGTTATTATAAAGGTTTAAATTAAAGGAGATATGTAATTATCAAATGTCAACATAATTAGACAAAAATTAATATACAATAGAACATGATCTTATGAGGTATTGTTTTAATCTTTGAAAGGAAAGAAATACAATAGTGATATTATTTATTACCCCAAAGGGATGACAGAAGAATAAAATCATTCAGAAAATATATAATAAATTTGAATAAAAATTTCAAATATAATAATGCTTTTAATCTCGGCCTTAACCAATCAAAGGATTTCAGTTACCATAGAAACGGGCCGTTGAATACTAATTTTCCGTTAAATTTATTAGACTTGAAAAACTGACGCGTGGGTAAGCGGTACGCAAGATTGAGATGACCAAAATTTTACTTTAAAAAGTTCAAAAGACATTCAGAAGTTGTCAGTACGAACCAATGACGAGTCGATGAAGAGCTTCAAATATTAACAGATGTCCAGGAACCAAATAAACCAAATTAAATAACAGGAATTCCCAAGACGAGATAGAAGAAGATGCCAGCAACTTAAATCAGCCCAAAATTGACGAATTTCCAATATCCCTGAACGACGACACATCGTAACCTTCTGAACTGATAAGTATCAATTAAATGAAATAATCCCAAGAATAAAAACACATTAAATATTTCTCAAATCAATCAAAATTTCACACTGTTAAACCAAATTCATTTTCTTTCAAAGGTTGAATAAATATAAACGTACGTAGACGATTTTTAACTTAGGAATAACCTCGCATTAGAGTGCGAATTTTGTAACAACTAATACGACACTACCGAACAATTTGTAAAAACACTTTATACTATGTAAGTACGGATAAGGTACGGTAGTGTACTTTTTTAATGTAACCAGCTTTTATGTTTTATTTATAATCCAAAGAACCCCAGATTTTTAACAAATTAAAATATTGTGTGTAAACAGAAGCCATGACGGCATCAGAATAGTTCATTTCAAAATCAATTTCGCCAACCTAGAGATATATATGTTTCATGTTCTAAGCCGGAGCAATTTTACTGAAAAATAATTTATAATACTTTTATCATATTGATTAATGATCAAATCAGAATTAAAATTACAGTACAGAGTATTACCATTGTTTTATTTCGTAGGAAGTGGTATGATATATGTGTGTGTTAGCAATTTTTACTAAGTAACCAACTAGCGCTCTGGCCGAGCGGGCAATATAACAAGCAGTACAGCGGCAGGAATCATTTGAACGCTCCAGCCGTCAACGCTGACAACACCTAGTTAACTTGTAAAATCACAAATTTAATTGTTTTAAAGTAAACAATTTGGCGCCACCCGGGATTCGCAACCCCTATGAATAAACAGGTAGGTTGTACTGATAATTCAGACCATGCTACAGACTTCAGTAGTGACAACCATTATTGTAACGACCGGTGTGAGGCGAACACACCACATTAACACTTACTACAACTACAACTAGTGTACACATATTACAGATATGACCGAGTCATCTACATCGTTACAGATTGATGACTCCAACGTGTGGCTTAAATAAGAAGGACGCCCCTTCTACATCGTTAGAGATTTGGCTTCCATCGTGAGGCTTAAATAAGAAGGACGCCCCTTCTCTACATCGTTACAGATTGGCGACCAACATAGTGAGGCTAGGAAAGGACGACTAGCGGCGGTTATGAATAGACATAGTATGGCTACAAGGCTCAAAAGTAAGGAAGCATCAAACCAAGAAGAAATGGAAGAAGTTGAGGAGATGATTGGAGGATTGTTTGAAGAGGATACCCAGGAGGGACAACCGGAAAATCCAAACCTACCGGAACCGGAAATTGAAGTAGTGGTTGATGTCCAACCAGTCAAACCAACTGAAGGGGCAAGGATAGAGAACATGATGAGGATGATGATGGAACAGTTAAACAAAAACCAGGAGAAAACTGATGAAAATTTTAAGAAACAAGAGGAAAAAATTAAGGAAGAAATACGGGAACAAAGAAAGGAAGGCAGGGAATTCTATAATGAAAAAATGGACCAAAACAGGGAAGAATTAAATAAAAAATTAGAATCATTGCAAGAGGGAAGGAAAGAAGACCGGGAATTTTTGAAGGAGAACATAGAGCTCCTGAATAATAAATTGGAAAGCAACAATGAGGCTTTGAAGAGAAGTCAGGAGACGTTAGAAAAGGAGAGTGAAGAGCTGAAGAAACAGATCAAGAAAGATCTGGAGATAGTGAATAAGAAGATCGAAAATAGTAATGAAACGCTCCTACGACAAATGAAGGAAGATGGTGAGAAGAACAGAGAAGAATTAAGATCATGCTAGTAGAGTTTCGTGAAGAAGTCAAACGGACAAAAACAGGGATGAATAAGAGATGGGAAGAAACAAATTATCCGGCAGATCAACTTAATGAAACAGTAGTTAGTGATTTCAAACCATCGAATGAAACACTAGACACCACTTCTGAAGACAGTAAGGAGATGGAAATTGTAGAAGAAACAAGTGTATTGTTTTCTGAAAATAAAGATAACAATAACACCGAGGAAATCAAGTGCATAAAAACCAACAGTAGAAGAGGAAGAAAGAAGAATCGGATAATTAAGAAGATTAAGAAAACAGAGGAAATGGGAAAAGTATATAAAAAGAAACTAATCAAAACAAAAGACGAGGTGGAGATGATGAAGAACGGACTCATTGATGTGTTTAATTTGCCCCTTACCTATCAAAGCAAATTAATGAAGTATAAAGATTGTAGGAGGACTCTGAGGGAAATTATAAAAGGAATTCACAACCAACCAGTGGATGAAAAATTCAGCAAATCTATGCTTCGATGGAAGATGCCAGAAATAGAAATGACTGACAACAAAACAGAGTATAACAAATCAAGAAGGTTAATAAAACACTGGAGCACACCAGAAATGGAAATACAGAATGAAAGGTCAATAACATTAATGAGAGAGGCACAATTAACTTCTCTGATTAATCGACAAAGTAATCAAATGATTGAGGTAGACATTAATACTACGGAACATATGGTATTAGAGGAATTATGGTACAAGACAGAGGAGACCTATATCACAAGGAAGGAAATAGTTCTACACGCCAAGATTATCCGAACCACAAGTGCAGAAGAACTGATGGACCATGGGTAATCTAAGCGAAGATACCACACACCAACAAAACGGACTGATCTTCGAATTACTGACCAAGCAACCAATGGAAAGAAAGAAGTATTAAAATTAAATGAAACCACTAAACAATCACCAAAACAAGAGGGGACAAGAAACGACTAAACGACCAAGTCGAATTAAATGAGAAAAAATTAAACCATACCTAATAAATAAATTTAATAAATTGTCCAGAATAAATGTTGTACATCTGACATTTGAAGGAGTAGAGGAGAAAGCCAACAAAGAGTGAAATATACAAGAGAAGGTAATAACAAGGAAAGAAAAGGAGAAGTCAACTTACAAAAAAGTATAAAGTATAAATAACAAGGTCCAGTGTATAGTAATATGAATAGTAATATGTATAACCCAATATATGACCGTACGTTATCACAAAGGATAATGGTAATAACACTTACCAAATAAGAAATGTAAACACAAGAAAAGTAAAGGGAGTTTACAACCAAGCTTCAATAAAAAAGTTTTATGAAGAAGAATAGAAACGAAATAAACAAATTTCAAAATTCAAAAAGTTTGTAAGAGCAACTTATTACATTATTTAGAAAATATATGCGGAATGGAAAAAATAAAATAAATGCATAAAATGTAAAAACAAAGGAATAAGTTACACGAATTCCTATCAAGTTAAATCAACTTACAGTCTATTAAAAGGTTGATATATGAAGTATAAAATAAAAAAGTGAGATAATAAGGAATAAATTACACAAATTCCTATATAAAAAAGTAAGAATCACAAACTTACGATAATAATTACACAAAAAGTAACTAAAAAGGAATAAACTACAAACATTCCTATGAAGTAAGAGAACCAACTTACAAAAAATGTATCAAAAATGATATCTGATACAAAATAAAATAAACAAAAATAAAATCAAGCTAAAATTGCTACGATAAATACCTGAAATTATAATGAATCAAATGTATTCAAAGAAAACAAAAAAATCTGAACTGGTACATGGAAAAAGAGAAGTTATGTATAAAACAAATATACAAGCTATGGCTAAAGCAGAATATTGCTAAATAACCAAGAAAAAGAATAAAGATGTCTAAGATAATTAAAATGATCACAAGAGGAATAGAAAAACAAACTAATGAAAAGTTAGATATGATGAAATTAACATATGAATAAATAAATAAAAAACAATCGACTGTATGAGCAAATGATAGTATATAGCAAAGGTACAGCGGAAGGAAGAATGAGTAAAAGGCCAAAGTGATCTAAAAACAAGGTGGACAATCCCAAAATATATTATTATTATTATTATTAATTTAAGTCACAAGTTGACAAAAAAGGTATTTAAGATTGACTGTTGAAAAGTCCAGCAATCCAAATAAACTGAGCAGAGATGATGTTCCTCTGGTCTCAGAAAAAAATGAGTAGTAATGGGAGAAACCAGCTACTAAAAAGTTAGGGAAAAAATGTGTATAAGGGAGAATGTACCAAAGGAAATATAAATAAAAACATATCCAAATAAAATGGAATGAATTAAGTAAGAAGAGATATAAAGAATGGAGAAACAAACCAGAGAGAAAAGGAAAAAGATTATATACAACTGATAATTTCATAAAAAACTATGCTAGTGTTTTATTAAAATGATCAATTTTGAAGGAGAGGCATTATGTTACAACACAAATAAGCCACCCCAGTACCAGGGATAAAAAAGATATATATTAATGTAAATATACTTCATATAAAATAAAATGATTAAAAATAAATAAAATATAAAAACTATGACACGACGAACGACGACATTACCCAACCCAAGTGATTGACCCCAACAACAGAAACAAAAGAAGAAGGGAACCACGAAAAATACACAAAGCAAAAAAGGTGATTGACCAAACCAATAGGAACAAAGAAGGGAAGACACCAGAACCAAAGAAGAATAAAGACAATTAAAGGAAGTGAATGGATTCCTACAACTAAATGAAATTAAACCAGACGAGAAGAAGAGAACCGAATCAAAATGAAGACAATTGAAATTGAAGAAGATGAAGGAGAAGAAGAAGAAGGAAGAGGAGACAAAGTGAAACCAAGAAATAAGAGACACCACATACAAAAGGGAGAAATGGTATACTCAAATATAGAATATTGTAAATAAACCCAATAATTATCCACTAATGGAAATAAATATTGTTGTAAATGAGATAATTTATATACCTGTTTTGAACAAAAACAGTAAAAAGTAACTTAGTAAAGAAAAGTACACTAACCCAAATATTAAAGTTAGATGTAGTGAAATATATATAACAAAATATCATTAATATTACGTATAATTTTATAATGAAAGAAATAGTGAGAAAGAGAAAGATAAATAAATATAGGGATTACCCACTAAGTAACACTTAATATAAACAGTGAAAAAAGTGCAATAGTGTATGTGTAAATACCCCAAAATAGTGAGTGTATCAGTGATAAACACCAATTAATTAAAGGTGAAGGTGATATGTGGAAAAAGATATTATAAATAATAAAAAGTATTAATAGTTAAGAAAACACTTAGTGAATGATTGATGAACCAATAAATGATTTAAGGAGCTTATGGAAAATTATATAATTAAGGATAGTTAGAAACTTGCAGTCCATAAGCCTAATTGTTATATTTTAAATATCGATAGTGAAAACTATATTGACATGTAATCAGAACACAAACAGAATCAAAACGCAACACAAACAATTATAATAACAAAATAAAGCCCATCAGGCTGAAATGAAATGTAATTTAAATGAAATAAGTCAAATAGCATAATGGCTACTTAAGCCTATGAAAATGCATAACTGTCAGACACACACAAATATCAATTGTAACAAATTCACAAGGAAATTTACAAATCTAAGGCAAGTAAATAGCCAGTAATTATGTGTAAATCATTTTAAAAGAGAAATGTTATTATAAAGGTTTAAATTAAAGGAGATATGTAATTATCAAATGTCAACATAATTAGACAAAAATTAATATACAATAGAACATGATCTTATGAGGTATTGTTTTAATCTTTGAAAGGAAAGAAATACAATAGTGATATTATTTATTACCCCAAAGGGATGACAGAAGAATAAAATCATTCAGAAAATATATAATAAATTTGAATAAAAATTTCAAATATAATAATGCTTTTAATCTCGGCCTTAACCAATCAAAGGATTTCAGTTACCATAGAAACGGGCCGTTGAATACTAATTTTCCGTTAAATTTATTAGACTTGAAAAACTGACGCGTGGGTAAGCGGTACGCAAGATTGAGATGACCAAAATTTTACTTTAAAAAGTTCAAAAGACATTCAGAAGTTGTCAGTACGAACCAATGACGAGTCGATGAATAGCTTCAAATATTAACAGATGTCCAGGAACCAAATAAACCAAATTAAATAACAGGAATTCCCAAGACGAGATAGAAGAAGATGCCAGCAACTTAAATCAGCCCAAAATTGACGAATTTCCAATATCCCTAAACAACGACACATCGTAACCTTCTGAACTGATAAGTATCAATTAAATGAAATAATCCCAAGAATAAAAACACATTAAATATTTCTCAAATCAATCAAAATTTCTCACTGTTAAACCAAATTCATTTTCTTTCAAAGGTTGAATAAATATAAACGTACGTAGACGATTTTTAACTTAGGAATAACCTCGCATTAGAGTGCGAATTTTGTAACAACTAATACGACACTACCGAACAATTTGTAAAAACACTTTATACTATGTAAGTACGGATAAGGTACGGTAGTTTACTTTTTTAATGTAACCAGCTTTTATGTTTTATTTATAATCCAAAGAACCCCAGATTTTTAACAAATTAAAATATTGTGTGTAAACAGAAGCCATGACGGCATCAGAATAGTTCATTTCAAAATCAATTTCGCCAACCTAGAGATATATATGTTTCATGTTCTAAGCCGGAGCAATTTTACTGAAAAATAATTTATAATACTTTTATCATATTGATTAATGATCAAATCAGAATTAAAATTACAGTACAGAGTATTACCATTGTTTTATTTCGTAGGAAGTGGTATGATATATGTGTGTGTTAGCAATTTTTACTAAGTAACCAACTAGCGCTCTGGCCGAGCGGGCAATATAACAAGCAGTACAGCGGCGGGACTCATTTGAACGCTCCAGCCGTCAACGCTGACAACACCTAGTTAACTTGTAAAATCACAGATTTAATTGTTTTAAAGTAAACAATTTGGCGCCACCCGGGATTCGCAACCCCTATGAATAAACAAGTAGGTTGTACTGATAATTCAGACCACGCTACAGACTTCAGTAGTGACAACCATTATTGTAACGACCGGTGTGAGGCGAACACACCACATTAACACTTACTACACAAAAAAAAAAAAATAAGTGTACACATTTTACAGATACGACCGAGTCTTCTACATCGTTGCAGATTGACGACTCCAACGTGTGGCTTAAATAAGAAGGACGCCCCTTCTCTAAATCGTTACAATATATATAGTTTACACCTTCACGTATCCTATCTGACTGATATTGGCTGAACCTGATTTCCTGCCTGAATTATAACTGCAATAATCGGTTATCATGGCTTGTGTCTTAAAGTGATCCAAGTTCAAAAATTATTGTTACGATGGTATCGGGTATCGTCGTATGGTACAGTGGATAACAAAATATAAGGCACCAACGAGGTCACTAAAAACCAGCTTTAATTATCACAATTAACAGTTTGTAATCAAGTTATTCAACAAGATTATACACGTACAATAAATCAAGTTAATCTGTCTACACAATAATAATGTCAACTGTAAAGAATTTCGCACTATAATCACTTTTCACTATAATCACTTGCGACTCACTGTGTAAATCGCCCGACATAACACTGAACGCTGAGCGGCAGGTATGGACTATTTAGTCTGCAGGGTTCCATAATATGCGTCTTTACAAACACGTCAAAATTCTAGAGAATACTTCAGCGCGGCCATGGCAGAAACACACCGTTGGGCTAACGAGAAGCTTCTAGAACGACACCGTCGATCGCACGAGACGCTCCGCATTACGTAATACTGCCTCGCATGTCAAGCGTCATGTACGCAGCTGCGGGAATAGCCGAGAAATGTGTAGAACACTCTGAAATGGCGTAATACTATAATATCTACCACAGTGTTCTGATCTTAACACTATTTCTATTATTATTATTATTATTATTTTTTATTTCAAAGCTGTCAGACCTCAGATTACACCTTACATTATTAAATATCCTCTCTCCAACTTAAATCCACACTTGAAATCATTAATAGCATTTTTCATTACATATTCCCTATCTTTTTCGATTCATAGAAAATTCAAATAAATTAACAAAAGTACAGTGAATTTTATTTATTTTCTGTTTTTGAACTTCTAATTAAGACAACAAATGAATAAAAATAATGGTGTTGTTTTATTGATTCTTTCACAGATATGAGATAGTCGATAGTTTCGTCAAAGTCTGATGGCGCCAGTATTGTCACAACCTGAAACACAATAAAACGACATTTAATGAAATAATATTTAGGAGACACATTCACTGGACAATTCAGAGTTATTCCACGAGTACAAAGAATTAATATTTTGATAACACCCTTCAGTTTATTCAAATAGTTTATTGTTTGATAGTATAGTATTGTACTGTTTCAAGTACTGAACTTACTGTTGAGATATGAAGTCCGTGTCAGGTGCTGTTATTTTTCGTCACATCCGGAAACCGAAGTGGTGGAGTGTAATGTCAAGGCCGGTGGTGTAATCCCCTCCCGTACGTCGTACATCGCTGGATTTCGGGGAGGGGATTGCCGTCCGGGAGCCCTTCGTAGGCGCCCAGAGTCCTCCGTCTTCGCGACTCTGCAGAGGCCACCAGACTTCTCTACTAGAATCCTCTGGAGGCGCCTGGGGTCCAACGTCCCTCTTCCGGTCGGTATTCGTCGCAGCCGGGGGTTCCTGTGTTGTCACAGCCGGCGATGTGGTGGTTATGTAGTGTCAAGGTCGGTGGTGTAATCCCCTTCCGTACGTCGTACGGGGGATGTTGAGTTGGGCCCACGGTCAGTGATGTCCATAAAAAGGACGGTTGAGTTGGGCCCATGGTCAGCTTGGAGTGAGGGTCGAATTGCCCCCATGGAACTGCCCCCAGTAGTCACAACTTTTGGAAATCAGTTAAAATAAGTTTTAAATGCGGTGTAGAGTCCGTACTCAAAACTTAGTATTTCAAGCCTCCATGCAGGGGTGGGGGAGTCCCGGGTAACTTGCTGTCATTGTTTTGACCGGGCGAGTGGTATTCCGTTGGAATTCCCAGTACTGCCGCCCCCACACTCCCTTCAACCCCTTGCACATTTCTTCACATTCAGTCTGTTACCATGAGTGAGAGCAGTGCAAACATGTTTTCTATGCTAAGTGAGAAAGTTTTCAAATTAGTAGTTTTGGAGGGTTTTAAGTTTTCGAAAAATAGAAGAACACAGTGCGGTCAAAAGTGGCGTTGTGTTAAAAAAGTTGTTCCGCGCATTTATTTACAGATGATGATGGTGATGTTTTGTTCAAAGCCGTTGGTGAGCATAACTATGAACCCTGCCCGAACTTACACAGGCAGTACATTTCCAACAGTGCGAAGCGCAAGGCGACCGAAACTTTATCCGAACCGCCCGCAAAAGTGATAAAACAAGAAATTGTGTCTGCGCCTGAAGATATTAGCAACCAAATGACACGTGATGACATGGATCGAGTGCGAAGAAACCTCAACCACGCAAAAAGAAGTAAGCTTCCTCCTCTTCCTAAATGCATCAGTGACGTCCACGACGCTTTGGACAGCATTCCGATCATGACTACTCAAGGTGAGGAAATGTTGCTGTTAAACTTAAGAGAGGAAAACATTGTTGTTTTTTGCCCCAAAAGCAACTTGAAATATCTTGCAAAAATTGGTAATATTTTCATGGATGGTACTTTTACCTATGCACCAAAGTACTTTTATCAATTTTTTACTATTCACGGCGTAGATAATGGCAACTATGTTCCGCTTGTTTTTTGTTTGTTTTTTTCAGAAGAAACGTACAAAAGCCTATTTAATCATCTGAAATCAAAGTGCGAGGAGTATGAGATGCACTTCAATCCAAAACACATAACAGTTGACTTTGAGATAGCGCTTCAAAATGCTGTCCGATCATCTTGGCCTTCAGTACATGTGAGAGGCTGCAGGTTCCACCTGTCCCAGGCCTGGTGGAGAAAAATTCAACAGCTTGGATTGAGCCAGGAATACAAAAATGAGACATCGGAAGACGGAAAATGGTTGCACTGGGTGTTTGGTTTAAGTATGTTGGACGCTGGTCAGGTGGAGGACTTAATGTCCATACAACCCCCGAACGTCGAGGAGTTCTCTAACTACCTAGTAGAGAACTACATTGATAGCAGCTCTTCATTTCCCCCAAGTCGATGGGCAAGTCGACTTCTTCAGAAGTCGTTCCATGACAAATTTGGAAGAAATTTCTATTACCCCCATCCTAATATCTTCGTCTTTTTCGAGGCAATTAAGAACGTCCAGATCGATACCTACATTAGCATTCGAAGTGCAGCAAGTACTCGAAAAATCACTAAAGGACGGTACAAGAAGAGACTTCAGTTTTTGGAAACTCTGTACAATAAGTACACCTCTGGAGACATTTCTAGATTGCACTTCATAAAATACGTCTGTTATCAGTACAAGAAAGGACCATCAACTTAAAAGATTTCGTAATGAAATGCCCATCTACAAGGTAGGACCAACAAATATAGTTTTTCTATAAAAAGAAAAAATCAATAAAACACATAAAATAAAAAAAATACAAAAACTAAAAAAAAATAAAAAAACAAAACTAACAAAAAATTGGCAAGGCCGGAAGGCCGCTCCTTATATTGGCCATATTGTCCTGTGTTATTATTGGGACAGTTGGTTTATATATGCCTTCACACTTCAAATGGACTTCAGGTGATCGAGTTCATCGTTCAAAGGGAAATAACAGGTACGACTTCACTACTGTTTAAAATTGTTATTGGAATAATCATTCAAATAAAATTTTTTTTTACTATTTACTGATTTTTAGGGCTGATTTTTTTTGTTTGTTTTTACAAGTAAAAAATAAGAACTTATGTCCACGCTTAAGACCGAGCAACCATTCTTAACAAATTCCTTTAAGAAACCATCCTTAACAAAGGCCTAATGCACCAAAAGTAATTTATACAAGTTTGGATTTGTTGTAGTAACTTAATTGGTTATTATTTTAGCATGGATTCTGTTTAGTGATTAAGTAATGATTTAATCATAAATGAAAAATTTTTTTAACCTTATTTCATGTTTGTTAAAAAGACGTTTTAATTAAGACGTTATTATGGTAATCATTAAATGGGGATGTAATAATTTCAATAACTGTCTTGAAATTGTCTTGAAATAAATATCAATAATTGATATTAAAATGTAATTTTGATACTTGTTAATATTAAGAAGAACATTCAAATAAAAACGAGCGGCCGAACATTAACAAATGTATAAAATCGCCACTTTACTTTGTTTTATTTTATAGTTGATACCTTCATCCATCACTTTTACCATGTTTTGATGATGTCGTCTAAAGATACCTAAAAATCCACTGTCTTTTATAACGTACGAACCCACTGTCCTATTAACTCTTCACCTCCAATAACCAGCTTTTTGGTTATCCAAAATTTATATCGAGGCTCCAAAATCTGTATTTTTTGGTCATGGAATTTTCGGTCATGAAATTGGAGTCCTGTTCGTCCAATGCTACCACAACTTGTTCATCCGCGAAGACAAGCGTGTAAAGATAATTGTCATTCATTAAAAAATAGTGTCTTGAATAAAACTCTTAAAAATCTTGAAGAATGTTAAAGGTATTTCGCATCCCTGTCTCAAAACCTACTTAAATGTGCGTTAATATAAATTTTAATTCTTTCATTTTAATTCTGTTCCTCAATAAAAAGCATTTTGCAGCAAAAAATGCTAGTTTTTTTAAATTTCAAAGCGTTTTTTTTTAAAAGAGCGTTAAGTCTTCAAATTTCAAAATTTTTTGTTAACAAGAATAATTAAAAAACTATAAACTCTTGCGTACTGCAATTCAAAAAGGGTAAACCAAAGATAAATACATTTCAGTTCAAAATTTTCTTTATATTCAAGAAATAGAAAGTTTCTTTTTAATTTTCCAAAAGTTTGCTTTTGTGGACTTGGCGAAAAGAGGAGCGATTCAATTATGCCTGCACTCTGGTGGTTGATAAGTTGACGAGTTGTAGAACAGAACTGCTTATAAGTTAAAATTGTTTCTTATAGATAGCGCGACATCGCGTGTGGTATATACAGAAATTAATCAGCTAATAGTTCGCATGAGTATAATTACAGTACAGTATTATAATTTCAGAAATATGTCACTTTCTTCTGGGAAATTTTATTATTCATAAAAAATTTATGTTTAGTTAAATACATTTAAATGTAGACTTAATTCAATTATAAGTACTTTAGAAGTAATAAAGGTTCGATTAATTATATTTATAGGTTATAAATTGCCATTGTTATTATGATTATTTAACCTATATTTTAATTACTAACTTTCAGTTTGTAAGTTTAATATTATAACTTCAAGAAAGTTTAAATAGAATTTGAGTTTCTTCATAAAAATTTTGTCATTCGTTTACAGATCAACTGCAATGATAATATTTGCATACTTTCCCAATATCCGTACCCAAACTACATTTTCGGTGTTTTGAATATGGATTGTAACGCTATACCACGATGTGAAGAAGAAGAAGAAGAAGAAGAAGAAGAAGAAGAAGAAGAAGAAGCAGCGTACTAATTGCATTGTTCCATTTTTTAATGTAAAGCGAAAATATGTTTTGTTTTCATTTATGAGGTTATGTAATAATGGTTTGCATTTTTTAGCGAACTGTTTAAAAAAATGAAGTCATGGTCAGAAAAAATACGACGTTTAATGTATATACACAATGCTTTAAAGAGAGTAACATTAAAAACAAAGAACATTTTTTAACAACAGTAAATGTAAAGTGAAAAATACAACTATTTCTGAACAAGTAAGATTAACACACACACAAAAAGAAAAGAACAGCGTAGACTATTAACAAATGAAGACAACATTTGTTATTCGTTAGGTGGCTAATATTCTTTTAAGTTAGTAAAATCTCGAAAACTTCACTAGAAGCGAAGCAAAAAATGGAAGCGGAAAAATGTGACATGTATAACTCCCCGCCTTCCTTCGAGTTGGTTGCTTTTCCAGTAATCTGCACAAAAACCGAATATTAGTGACAAAACGAGTACTAGTGAAAAAGAGCTGCTACCAAAAGGGAGACGTGTAGTAATAAGCCCCTTACTTCGAGTTGTTTTTTTTACGAGGATTTCACAAAAAGTGAGTATTATTTTAAAGGCATATTGGTTTTCACGTGTAATCTTAGTTTGCATGTTAACTTATGGCGTCACAGTCAGAGTTATTGCTAGAAAGTTTTTTCGTAAAAAAATATGACAACGAAACACCATTGCAACCGTCAAAAAACTATTTTACAACATAGTAAATAAATTTTCACGATTTCCATTATCTAACCAAAATTATATGCGATATTCATTACATATCGATGCCAATAATCGCATAATCGAATATCGAAAATGAGTGTTGGTACGGTTATTGGAAATGTACCATTATTCTTTTGTATCAAGGCAGTCTAGGCCTATATATTTTATTTATTCAAACACATTTTGCTACAGTCCGTTTCTTGATGTATATAATATATGTAATATTTATAAAGAAATTACCTCAAGATATTTTTTTCCTTATTAGGAACATGTTTCGAGAACCATTGTGTTCTCATCCTCAGCCTTCGTGATTTGCGTCTGGTGAAGTGATGCACAATCACGAAGGCTGAGGATGAGAACACAATGGTTGTCGAAACATGTTCCTAATAAGGAAAAAAATATCTTGAGGTAATTTCTTTATAAATATTAAATATATTTTATTTAATATAACAGCTATTACTGTTTACATCAACTATTCAAGAGCAAATCAAAATTTGAATGTTTTAGGTTATTGTCAACCGGTTTTGTATACAGTATACGGGTAGGGAGGAGACACAAGACCAAATTTAGGCTGTTTAGAGCTTAGCATAAATGCAAGCGCATTTTTAAAACCGAAAAGAAGTGATGAAATGTCCATGGAAATGGATGAACTACTCTATATTTCATTTATAATTCAGACAATTAACACTGTCCAAATTATGTAAAAGTGAATACTAAATAATTATACATATAAATACTGGTGACATTATTTAAATAAACCTATAATCATAACTTCAACCTTTATCAGCGAAGCTAGGTTATGTGAGGCATAATTGTTTGAAAAAAAAAAACGATTTATCTGTAAATTAAGTTTACGGGATATTAGCTTAATATAAGCTTATAATATATATAAGCTTGAAGGGTGAAATCCGTGATATAATTTGAGCTACGGTCTTGTATAAAACCGGACGTGAACTAACAATTATTGCTGTTTTCCAAACCAGATGGCAGCTGCCTCTCGCGAGTGAAAATGTTTTGCTACATGAAAACTAGTCGAATGACTGACAGTACGGTCAAAAACACATTTTGGAAACTAAACAACAACGTTTTGTGTTAACCTATATTTTCAAGATTTTACAGGGATACTTTATAATTATGCACCTTGTTTACCGTTTAAATCTACTTTGAGTAGCGGATTCAGAGATTTAATAATACCAAAGCCTCCCGTAATAAATAATACAATGTAATGATTTTTTTAAACGTTATTTTCTAAGAATAGACAGTAATGCTTCATTTTAAATCAAAAGCGATCAAACAGAGATAAAACCTCATTAAACGTCGTTATTATGTGGCATTTACGGCGAATAATACCTGATTTTTTTTTTAAATTGATCCGCCCCTCAGTAAGTCAAGATTCACTATTGAACCTGGTATTTTAATAACTGGAATAGCATCAATAGTAATAATAAAGATAATGCTAATAATATTTTATATATATATTAACTTTCACTGTGAACACTTACTTTTTGGTTTTGTTTCCCAGACGTTTCAACGTGGCGTTCGTCTTCCTCAGTGGGATTTAAAATACTCTATTTTAAATTTTAAATGAAACAAAACCAAAAAGTAAGTGTTCACAGTGAAAGTTAATATATATATATATTGTTACTATACGGGTTTCCTCTCCTTAAATAACCCACTGTTGTATTTGTCGATGTTGTTGTATTAATTTAATTGTATAAATTCTAGAAAATATTTGGAGTTGTGGAATATATGGATGTACTTAATTAATGTTAACTTAATTCTTTAATAATTATCAGTGTTAGTGTGCCTAGAACTTAAATAACTTAAGATTTATTCTACAATTTCATCCAACCCTATTATGCCTTGAAGAGAGTTCTGTCTAATTTTATATTTTTACGCTCCCTCTTTGGTGTCAGATAATTCCGCTATAAGCGCTGTAGTATCGGCTCAACGAAACTTATAGGTTATTCGATGTTTGTATTAACCATTTATTCTCTACTTATTCAGTTACTTTTGTTCCAGTTCACTAAACCATACTCCAAATAACAAGGTGTGACAAATATATAAAGATTCTTTATTTGTTTATCAATTCACATTAACTAAGATATATTCCAATTAATATATGTTGGGACTATAGATTCAGGTATCGATTGTTGATTATTTAATCCTTTGTTTATACTTGGTTATATATTATATTTGATTTGTATTTTATTTATTTCAGGGTGTGAAGGTTCTTGTAACTGTGGGGAAGACTAAAAATACATAATAAGAATGCAAGATTTACAAAAATTATGTGTTGTGTATTTAGTATGATTAATATAATATAACTTTACCAGTCTCTAACGAAACAAATCACGGAGGCGGTTGATCGCTAAATTCGTTGTTCTGGTCAATTATGAAGTACAGTTTTCTTTCTTCAGTTTAATAAAAGTAATTCTTGTCCTGTCCACTTCGGAATACAGCTTCTGAATTGTTTTACAGCACGATTGATGTTTCTTCTGCACCGCCAGGATCCAAATAGGTTCTTCCTTCTGTTGAAGCAGTTAGTGTTGTTCCGTGTATTTGCAAGGTTATAATTTCTGGTGTTGTGAATATTATGAGTTGTGTTCTATTAATTCTTTATATTTGATTAATTTTTCATCAATTCCCTTCGGACATGGGACAGTCCAAGTTTCTTCTTGTAGAATTCGGTTATTTGTTCTCGATTATTATTTCATAATGTATCGTTATTTTATTAATCTGTGTTAGTGATAGATGTAAGTATTATCATTAGTATTTTGTCTTTTTTACAATCGTATCTGTTGATTTCGAATATTACGATTCAATAAATAATTCTTGGGTTTTTTAAATCATCACGTTCAGTTTTTCTAAAGCAATTCTTGTTATTTTTTTAAATCAACAACCTTCTTCTTAATTTTTTCCCTAGCAACCTATATTAATTTCCGCTTCCACATGTTTTGACTATATAGTGTTTCTTTCATATATTTTTTTGTCTATTCTTTGTCAATTTGCTGTCCTATCGGAATGTAATTTTACCGATAGCTGGTTTATTATTTTATACACATCTTCTACTGGTTTTTTGATAAAATTCCGTTTTTTCCTTTTTTATTATATTTAATCCACCTTCGATATTATTTTTTACCAATCGATATTATGGCGTTATGGTATTATTATAATTTGTATAAATTTTATTAAATATTATTATTAACTTAATGTTTTTTCTTCTTTCTAGCTCTTCATAGTGTGTTTATTAATTATTATTAATTGATGCATCTAACCTTTAAGTTATAAGTGTTTATTTAGTATTTTTGGCTGTTAGGCCTTTTATTGTAAATTGATCTACCTGTGGTTATGTCTGTTAGGCATCTATAGTCCCTTTTATATAAATTCGTACATACAATCAAAACTTAATTATTAACATTTGTATAAACAATTATTTTTCTACATCTAATAACAAATTTATCTTGATCTCTTGATCACATACAACAAAATTCGAACTTATGAACATTGGTTAACTGCCTCACACTTCATTCTATGACAGTCATTGAATAACACTATTTGTTTCATTATTTTTCATGAACTCAACACATATTTGATATAACATCACATACACTTTATCATAACATTTTTGTCATAATATTATACTTTTTTAACACAAAATTCTTATCTGTTATTACCATAAATTAAGTCATTGTTTCATTTTTCTGTTTTGTTTTTTATTAAACATATATCATTAGCTATTATTTATTTTACAGGTTCGTTTATTCTATTCAACACTACCTTGCATTCTTATTTATTTTGTCTATGACTATAATTGTCATAATTGGGTCTCTGTTCTATTATGGGATTAAGTATCAATTTATTTATCAATCTGTGAATCTTCTTTTATGTAACAGCAATGCGATCATTTTTGTTGCGCTACAATATATATATATATATATATATATATATATATATATTACTATAATACTTATAACTATTTTACCTCAAGATATATTTTTTCCTTTAGGAACATGTTTCGGGAGATCATGTTCTCCCATCTTCAGCCTTCGCCATCTTGCTTCTGGTGCAGTATTTGTGTGTTGGCTTCTGGATGTTATTAAGGTGGTTTGTTGATCTTTGGTCCTTCAATGTTGCATTATTGTGTGTGGTTGTGGTATCTGTTTTTGTATTTTGTGTATTTTCAATGTTGAGTGCTTTGAATATTGTGTCATGTTTTGTATTGATTTGTATTTGTTCTGGTATTAATTTGTTTTGTGTTTTATGTTTGTAAATCTGTAAATTTTCCCAAATGTTCATTATGGTGCCTTTGTGTGGTATATGTTTTATTAGTGTTACATTGGTTATGTCTGGGAATTCATGTCCTGTGTTTATTGCATGTGTGGCTAAATATATATAAATCCAATTTAGCCACACATGCAATAAACACAGGACATGAATTCCCAGACATAACCAATGTAACACTAATAAAACATATACCACACAAAGGCACCATAATGAACATTTGGGAAAATTTACAGATTTACAAACATAAAACACAAAACAAATTAATACCAGAACAAATACAAATCAATACAAAACATGACACAATATTCAAAGCACTCAACATTGAAAATACACAAAATACAAAAACAGATACCACAACCACACACAATAATGCAACATTGAAGGACCAAAGACCAACAAACCACCTTAATAACATCCAGAAGCCAACACACAAATACTGCACCAGAAGCAAGATGGCGAAGGCTGAAGATGGGAGAACAGGATCTCCCGAAACATGTTCCTAAAGGAAAAAATATATCTTGAGGTAAAATAGTTATAAGTATTATAGTATTATATACATCAAGAAACGGACTGTAGCAGAAAGTGATTGAAATATATATATATATATATAATATTTAAAAAAGTGAATGAAGAGGATGTACCAACAAGATAATTCTAATAATATTTATTGGTGTAATAAAATAATATATCATTAATAATAGTAGTAGTAGTAGTAGTCTTGATTGAGTTTCTATTGTAGAATCTCTTATCGTAATTGACAAGCAAATTACATTTTTTGAGATCTCATTTTATATGGCTTTGTCTGTCCAAATTATGTCTCCAAGATACTTTACCTCGTTTATTTTGTTGATTTTCCCTTATTCCGTATCTAAAGTCTTTGAGTATTTTTAATTTTGGTCATGAACTTCGTCTTTTCAAGGGATACTTGTTAATAAGCCCTTTCTGGAGTAAAACTGATTAGTTCCTTTGCTGCGCCAGTTGTTTCGGAAGAAGTATTACTGAAGAAGTGAAAAGTATTATATGATACTAATGACGATGATAATGTGCATCCTAATAAGCTTATAGGTATACACACATTACTCTGTTTTCACCTAACTGAAGGACGATGGTTGACGAGGACAGTAACAAGGGCAGTATTATACACTTAATTAGTCACTTTCTGTATTGAATTCCTTAAGTATTCATAGCATTTATTTATTACTTATTTTACAAATTGTCTAATCTTCTCCATTTCGCTTTGTTGTATTAACCATTACAACCAGCCTTCTGCGTTCCCTAGTCTTTTCAACCCTCAAGAATTTGTCACGCTTACGCATGAACTCTAACGTTTGTTATTTATTTTCTTGGATTTCGTTGTCCATGACTTGTCCGTTACTTAACTAAATACAACTATTCCTGTGTTTTGTTATTTCATATCTTTGTGAGTGAATATGTTCATTAGAAGAGAGCGCAGTAATAACGAATTCAAGGAGACATTTTAACTTTTTCCTAAACGGTTTGATGGTTGCGGATGCTATTCGAATGGAGTCTTCAACATAAACTGAATGGAGTTTTCAAATGTCGTTTTTTATTTATAAAAATACTAATATTTACCTTACTTTTTGTAAGTACAAAAAAAGTTGTACAAAGAAGTGACGGTATGAATATGATACGTTCATAAAAAGAAGATGAAGTTCACAGAAATTTAACATAGTCTACTTACTTGAATAGATTCCCCTTTGAGTTACCTATGCGTTACTCTACCCATTTCATTTAGAAAATCAGTAGATAAATATATCTATTGAAATATACTGTAGTTAGTTTCCAAAAATCTAGAAATCTGTTCTCAAAATGTATCGTAAAAACATCAACTAAGTTTTTAGGCCTACATATTTTTAGGTATTCTATGCTTACGGCCAGGCAAAGAGATTAAATTACTGGCCGAAACTTAATGGAGTCAACCGTGGGACACAAAGAGGTAATGAGTTGCTACTAGCAGAAGTAGGAACTTGTTTACCGCAGCTCTCCACCAGTAGTAAACGAATGACTTATTACATTGTTCAGTATTTATAAGTATATTGAATTACAAGGTTTTCTTAATTCTTGCCGCAGTAATATTTGAGGTCATAGAAAGCATTGATTGTGTAAATCTTTTTTTTTAGGGCAAATTTTAGATAACATGGTATGAATACCCTACCTTCATTCTATCCTGTAAGCCTAGCTTGTCTAGTAATTAAACGGCTCTGAAGTTCTATACGGAACTAATCATAACCTTTGGCATCGGACCATTGTAAAATCAAGAATAAGATTGCGATTGTGAAATAAATAAAGGAGTCACATAATGATAAGGACGTTAATTTTTTAATAATATTTTGCTGTGGAATAGCAAAATAACACTCAGGGATTCTCTCAATAAATATGGTTCAATACACTTTAAATAAAAGTTCTAATCCAATTTAAGCAGTTGTATTTATTACTATTAGTACTAAAAGTATTTAGGCCTATTAGTTATTTCATATTTATTTTTATTTATTTTACTTTCAACAAAAATAGTGAAGTCAAACTCAATGGAGTCAATCAATATAATCGACAAAGATTTATATCAGTAATAGTGTACGACAAAAAATTCTTGCAAATAAAATTACGTTCATTTTGCTCAATTATTCTTGTATATTTTATGTTATTATTAATAATGCTAAAACTTTTTGAACAAGAAATAATGTTTTTTATTATTTATTGAATATAACACTGATATATATTATAATCATTAATAAAGTCTATTACTTTCACGTTTAATAATTTATATATCTGATGATGATAGTTAATACTATTGAAATAGTTTTATATTCAAAGATATATTCTTGTACAAAAAGTTTTATTATTATTAATAATAATAAAAAATAAAGAAAATAAAATTGTTTGTTAAATCTGGTATGTATACTTGGATTGCTACCCGACAAATACAAGAACTGTGTTTGTAATTTATTGTTTAAGGTTTTTTACAAAACGCACGTATGTTCCTTGACTTACACCATTAATGTTGTCAAGGGGTCATTTTCAGCAAAGGTAAAGGGGTACAAAAGTATCAATTATTGCTGAAGCAACAAAAAAATATACTGTTCAATTCCTCGATGGAAGAGTGTATACGTAGGAATACGTTCCTTACCTAAGTAAGAACAAAGAAATACGTAGGAAAATATGTAGGGTACACTGCTTCTTGCACAATAGAGACAGACGACTGTCATAAATAGCTGCAATCGACCATACAGGTGTAACAAATAACCCCATATCATAGTGACGACAATGTACTAACATATGGGGTAGGATTCTTAACTCATCGCTCATCTCGTAGACCTCGACTTTCTCCCCCTCCTCTCTCTCTCTCGCGCGTCACTTTCTCACTCTCTCTCTCTCTCTACTTGTTCTGCTCTCTTGTTCTCTAGCATTACCCAGTGTTTCTGAATAAAATTTATCGGTGATTGACATCGCTCTTGTTATACCAGGTCCGAGAATTTTCCGTTGTCACGTATTTCCAGGTGTTGCTAAACCAGGTCCATTGTCACATATTTCGGAGGTATCTTATAGAAATTGCCAAGTCCAGGATCAAGACCGAAGGCCCACTGAATTCACAAGTGGCCTTTTTTTTACTTTTTACCTGTATGAATTCACCTGGCTGACAGAGCTTATTTCTTGACACGTTACCGTATTTTGTTCTAATGGTACCATTTCGTTATCATTCTATGATATTTTGTTCGTTATCATTCAGGTCACTTTGACCAGATTACAAAAAAAATACAGAAATTATATTGAATAGTCTCTTAACGTAATAAACGTTATTAGAGTTTCTACAGAGGTTAAGGATTAATAACTTGTACGTACAAAAATTGCAGCTAAGATTGTGCATCTGTGAGGATGATAAACCATTATCGGTTTAAATAAAATTGTATGGTCTTATGATGCGCGGATTTGCGGCTAGGGTGGAAGAAGGCGGACGAAGAATTTGAAGAACGTTCCAACTGTTTTCAACGGGTAGGAGCTCTATATATACACAGGGTGATTCAAAATTGCACGGAAATATCTCGGGAGCTGATTCTATAGCTAAAAATAAGAAAAAAAGTTCATATAAACATAGGTCCGAAAACGGTTCTTAGCGAGTTACTGCTCGCGAACCAGTTCGTCCCGATTTCTGCTCCCACGGTAAAATGACGCCATACTGAAATTCGTGGGGTATAAAGTGAAGGGTCAATTTGATGGTTTCTTATAGTTTTTGATATGACAAAATTGAATAAAAGAGGTCCCAGAAGTAGAGGGAAAGTGAGCGTATGAGAACACTTCCGGGTTCCAGTTGAAAACACTACCGGGTTCCAGTTCATGACGTCATAGAGGCACTGGCAGCTGGTGTCCGAGCTGTCCATGTGACGTCACTGTTTTGTGTGTGTGTGTGTGTGTGTGTGTATGTATGTGTGTGTATGTGTGACTGAAACACTTCCGTGTTCCAGTTCATGACATCACACAGAGGCTCAAGTCGCTGGCGTCCGTATGGCTAAAACCTGTTTCAAGACGTCACGGAGGCCGCGGTTTCTGCATGTCCAAAATTTGGTAGCCGAAAACAATGTGTAGCGGATGGGGGTACCCGGAATTCGGCGGTTGCCCGGAGAGGCGATGTCATCGGGTACCGTTACTCGAAATTTTGGGGGTATCGGTTACCGTTACCCGAAATGTTTAAATCAACGGATGGGGGTACCCGAAATTTGCATGACAGAGGCCCTGGCAGCTGGTGTCCGAATGTTAAAACACTTCCGCGTTCTGGTTTATTTTGATGTAACAAAATAATCGTTCTCTCTCGAAATTTTTTTAATGTCAGAATTTTGGTACCCTAAATGATTAAAACAACGGATGGGGGTACCCGAAATTTGTGGGTACGCCCACATGACGACGACGTAGAGGGCGTGATGTCTGAAATGTTTAAATCAACGGATGGGGGTACCCGAAATTTTCGGTGTCTGAAATTTAGTACCCGAAATGTTTAAATCAACGGATGGGGTTACCCGAAATTTTTGGTGTCCGAATTTTGACACCCGAAATGTTTAAATCAACGGATGGGGGGGGGTACACCCTAAAACAAGTCCTGTATGTCTAAACTCTGGACGGGGAGGAGAAACCGTTACGCGAAATTGATCGGTTAAAATTTGGGACAATAGGTACCTGACGGGTTCCGAAATTTGGTGATTAATGACATCCCGACGCGGTTCCTCCGGTACTCAAAACCGGATATTGTATTATTATAATGTTTATATTGTGTTAATATAAAACAGATGCATCGATTTGAATACTGTTTAGAAAACATATATTCTTATCATGCGTTACTAAAATTGTTAACTGAATAAATATATTTACTCCTGTGACGATTCTCCTGTAAACCAGTCAAACAGCATCTAAGCTGGTACAAGCGGTGTGTGTGTGAAACACTACCACGTTCCGTTAATGTATTCAAAGAGGAACTGATAGCTGGCGTCCGTGTTTTATAAAGCTCTGTGTGTGTGTGTGTGTGTGTGTGTGTGTGTGTGTGTGTGTGTTACGTAGAGCCGGCACAGGCAAGCTGTTGTAACTTGCAGCGCTCTTTCTCTACTATAAAAACCGGTTTCTTTGCTGTTACATTCCATGTGAGAGACGTACATCTCTACTGCTTTTGCGATTATTCAAGTATGATAGGAATAATTGTTTTGTATAAGGGGTATAATAATAAAAATAACATAGGTTATGGTTTATATGTATATATAATTTTTAATAATATCAAAAGCTTTTACAATCAAATCATAAGCTATAAGTTTTTTCTCTCTCTACACACACATGTTCTATATTCACAAGACAATTATAATTGAGCAAAACATACGCCCTCTCTCTATATACATAACTAAACAAAATAGACACTTTATCTATATATATATATATATATTTACATAATTATACAAAATAATCTTTTTTCTCTCTCGCTTTCTCTCTCTTTTGCAGCCTTGAAGGTTCTCTCTCTCTCTCTCTCTCTCTCTCTCTCTATATATATATATATATATATGTATATATACACACATACACACACACACATATAATTAACAAAATAATAATTACATTTACTACAACCAAAACAAGCCTTATATGTCTAACAATAATAATAATAATTAATAACATACAATATTACAATGTTGATGTGTAATATATTAATAATAACATACTGAATGTAGACACACATCAAATGATAATTAATATGGTGTTAACTACATGTGTAAAATGGTACACCAAAACCTTGAATTCAACTCTTTTTAGTATTTTAGATAATAACAGTGGTAACAACGCTTATAAAGCGCACATCCAGTGGAATTATGCCTTAACCAATTACATTTTTTCGTCAAAATAATTTTTTAAAACAATTGTTCTTCAGAGTGTAAATTCTCTCCACTCACAAGCACTCAGAATGTTACAGTGGTCACCATATGGTGGTGAACGACATACATCTCCCTCGCATTCGCACAAACACATAACATCGAAACAAGGTTTCTGTAACTATGAGAGAAATCTTTTAAAAAATTTAATTACACATAAAAATTTAATTAACACTTTAATGATTGTTTATCTCAACTTTTTATGTTATAAACCACATACGTTTTTTAATAATTAAAAACAGAATATAATTTCCTACAATTAATAATACTTGATCAAATACAAAAGAATGTAGACACATCAAATGATAGTTAGTGTGGTATTAAAAAAACATGTATTCTGAATTAAAGTCATTTTGATATCTTAGATAACAACAGACGCGACAACGGTTACGAAGCGGACATCCGCTAGAGTCATGCCTTGACCACTCATATTTTTTTACTAGCGAGGTATACGCTGTACCAGTAAAATTATACATCATATAGTATATCTGATTAACCAGCTTTGTTTTAGCAATTAGCAAATCTTTTATTTGAAGATATTCAATATTATGGTTGTTACAATAACTAATTGATGTTTTGAAGAGTTTGAAAAACTCATTACGAATAAATACTTTCATTTTGTAAATATTCTTTTCGTTTCGTATTGATATCCATCTACTCAGTGTCTTACGATTATTTCTAAAATTATAATCGAATTTAATCATGTTGCATTGACAATATAATCTATTATTACCATTTATTTCTCTGTTTAAAAGTTTTTCTACAATATTAGATCCAAGCAACACCTTGTTCTTTCTCTGAAAATGAATAGTTAACATTAAAAAACGACAAAAAAATAGAGAAGTCTACTTCATCATTTAAAAACATTTTACTATTAATGTTATTATTACTATTATTATTATAATAAATCAATCCTGTTCTCGTTTATTTGGTCTGGAAAAAAAGAGAAAAAATTAATACATAACCACTTCTGTATAAGTAATTATTAGTGGTACTGAAATATCATACTCACATAATCAATATCCAACTGCACGCTCACTTTCTCGTTCGCCAGCGGAGTGTGTGAGGTTACGCATAGTGATAGGACACAAGGCTTCACAGCTTTCAATTGCTCCTCTGTAAATACGTCACACCATCTTTTAGGTAGGTATACATAGAAAAGTTTATCCTCCGGCTGAGGACAAGCTCCGGTATCTTCCAAATCTACCACAACTGACTCCCCGAATTTCGTTTTCACAAATTTCATGTGAATTATATGATACTTTACTCCTAAAGAAAGACTTGACAAGTCTCTTTTTGGTAAAAAATTTTCAACTGTCTTCGCGTTCGCAACGATTCCTTCCATGGCGAGTACTGATGACTGCACAGGGAAACACTGACGTATTTATTCTGTTTCCCCCACCACGTTCCTTCCTTCTAAAGCGTCATCTCCTTCGGTCACGACACCCTACCCCGCACCTCCACCGCAACGGTAACGGCTATAATTTTGCTTCCTACCCCACCCCGCGTCGTCACGGGCCACCATCTGCTTTCGGTCACGACCGGACGATGACATTATACCCCGCACCCCCACACCGCACCCAGAGCCTCGCCACCACCCCGCACCTCGCCTACATATTTTGTTCAATTACTTTGTCTGTCGCTCCGCAACGACCGGGTTTACCCCCCCCCACCCCCCACTCGAGTCCGTCGGTCACGGTCACCCCGCACCCCACCCTGCGTCGTCTCGGGCCACCATCTGCTTTCGGTCACGACCGGTCGTACAACCCAGCCCCCCGTACCCCGCACCCTACATCCCGCGCGAGGCGACTCAACGAGCGCGCTTCGGCCAAGGTCGCCGGCATCCTGTACTCCGCACCTCGCCTACCTCTCGGTCACGGACACCGGCTGCAACCTAGCTCCCTACCCCGCACCGCCATCCCACACCTTTACCCCGCACCCCGCACCGCATCGGTCACGGACGTCGGCTTCCTACACCGCACTCCCCACCCCACCCCACCCACCGCAACGCGCGTCGTCGGTCACGACCGGACGACTACCTACCCCGCACCGCTGCTCCTCGCGAGGCCGATCGGTCAAGGGCGCGCGGCGACAGAGTCACCGGTTACCGGACTGTCTATATAGGGAACCGACGACGCGAAGCCGGCCTCACTCCTTTCGCAATGACCGACAACAGCAGCAGCAGCGGCAGCGGCAGCAGCAGCGAACACCGTGCTATCAATGGTAATGTAATTACTATAAAATTTATGATACTTGACAATACACTAAACACACAAACAGTATTATTAGATTACAAACACACGATTGTTGATAAGATTTGTAGCGAAGCCGTAGCATTAAATAATTATATAAAATGGTATTTAGCAGTTCGTGTATCTTTTAAAAAATTAATAAACACCGAAAATATTTATTGTAATGCGGTATTCAGATCGCGTACAGAACTTAAGTCACAGTATGACGATATCGATGAACAGTATTCGATAGCTAGCGAGAAAATAATGGAATCCGTTGACAAATTCACGCGTGACGGAAGCGGGTGGGTCGAAAATGGTGTCGAGTCGGTGGAAATAAATATTACAAAATACAATCCTCTTGTGGGGTCGAGCTTTCTACCTACACCATCGAAATTGTCGCACAGTAGGAAAGGAATTATTAATGTGAAAAATTTAGAAGATGAAAAGTGTTTCTTGTGGTCTGTGCTCGCCTGTATACACCCGATCGCGTGTAACCCACATCGCGTTAGCCATTACCTTCCGTACGAAGAAGAAATAAACATGAAGGACATACCTTATCCCGTCGCAGTCAATAAGATAAAACGTTTTGAAAAATTAAACGAAAACATATCCGTTAACGTTTTTGGCTACGAAGGCGAGGTATATCCTTTACGTATTACTGAACACCGCGGTCGAAAGTACCACGTAAACCTACTGCTACTGTCCGACGCGAACACTACTCACTACTGCCTCATACGGAACCTTTCGCGTATGCTTTCGTCGTTGTCAAAACGAAACGGCGCTTCGTTTTACTGCAACTACTGTCTACACCGATTTTCGGACAATAAAGATACTAACGCGGCGCGAAAACGAGTTGAAGAACACGAACGCAACTGTTCTCAGCATGCAGTACAGAAAGTAAAACTTCCTGACGAGAACGAAAAGTGGATGTATTTTAAAAACTTTTCACTTTGTCACCGCGTACCTTATACGGTATACGCTGACTTCGAATCGTTTATTGTTCCGACCACCGGTAAAAACGTGGCACATCATATACCAGCCAGTTTCTGCTATGTGATAGTTGACTGGATGGGAAACGCCGTCAAGGAACCTGTAATATACCGCGGTAAAGACGTGGTGGACACGTTCCTTCGTGTGCTTTTAGTCGACGTTCAACGACTCGATATAAAGTTTAATAAACCGATCCAAATGACAGCGGCCGATGAACGGTCATTCCGAAACGCTACGCACTGTCATCTGTGCAAGAAGGCGTTAACGGATGACACGGTTCGAAACCATTGTCACATAACGGGAAACTATTTAGGCGCTGCTCACAATGCGTGTAATATAAATTACAAAATACCAACACACGTTCCGGTTTTTTTCCATAATTTAAGTGGCTATGACTCGCATCATTTGATGCAAGGTTTCGGAAAGTACAAGGAAGATGAAATAACGTGTATCGCTACTACAAGCGAACGTTACATCTCCGTTACACTCGGTCAGCTCCGGTTTCTCGATTCTCTGCGGTTCATGAACGCGTCACTTGAAAAACTCGTCTCCAACTTATCCGCGGATAAATTTAAAATCCTTAATCAATTTTACACGCGTAATGTTAATTTACTGTTGCGTAAAGGCGTGTACCCTTACGAATACGTTACGGACGATTCAAAATTTGACGAGAGGCAGTTACCGGACCGCGAACATTTTTACAACGGGTTGACAGAGTCGGATATAAACGAAGAAGATTACGCGCACGCTCGAGCGGTTTGGTCGGCTTTCGACATGCAATCGTTCGGTGATTATCATGACCTTTATTTAAAAACGGATGTACTACTGCTTGCAGATGTATTTGAAAACTTTCGAAACATGAGCCTGCAGTACTACGAACTCGATCCGTGTAACGTTTTTACCACCGCCGGTTTAGCGTGGAACGCGATGCTGAAAATGACAGGAGTTAGGTTAGAGTTACTCCGCGATATAGACGTACACCTGTACATCGAAAGAGGTATCCGTGGCGGCTTAGCAGCAATTTCTAATCGGTACTCCAAGGCCAACAACCCGTACATTCCCGATTATGACGCAAGCAAGCCGCATAACTATTTACTCTACCTCGATTGTACCAACCTGTACGGAACGGCTATGACACAGCCTTTACCACTGTCAGGTTTTCGATGGTTGGAACGTACAGAGATCGATACGTTGAACGTGCACACGTTACGTGACGATGATGACACCGGTTATATCCTGGAAGTCGATCTGGGGTATCCACATTACCTACACGACTTACACAGTGACTACCCTTTAGCACCCGAAAAGTGTACTATTACGGACAGTATGCTTTCACCGTACTGCTATCGCATGAAGCTGTTAAAAGACTTTGTGTGTAGTAACGGTAAGGTAGAGAAACTGATAACGTCCCTCGAGGACAAGACAAAATACATTGTTCATTACAGAACATTGAAATTCTACCTCGAACTAGGAATGGAGTTGAAAGCGATTCATCGTGTGTTAGCATTCACACAGTGCCTATGGTTGAAACCTTTCATCGATTTTAATACGGAGCGACGAAAGGAAGCCAGAAACACCTTTGAAAAAGACTTTTTTAAGTTAATGAATAACGCACCGTACGGAAAATCGTTGGAAAACGTACGGAAGCGAATCGATTTCAAGTTAGTTCCAAACGAGAAGAAACTTCACAAACTAACCGCTAACCCCAGGCTACAACATTTTTTCATCTATAACGAGGACCTGGTAGGTCTCACGATGAAAAAAATATCCATTACACTGAACCGACCTTTGTACGTTGGGTTCAGTGTATTGGATATTAGTAAGCTGATTATGTATCGGTTCCATTACGGATTCACGATGAATACGTACGGGTCACGTGCACGTCTATGTATGACGGACACTGACTCTCTGTTGTACGACATTCGCACCGACGATGTGTACAAAGACATGGAGGAGCATCTCGAACTCTTTGACACGTCGGAGTACCCTAAGGCACATCCGTGCTATAGTGAAACAAACAAGAAAAAGTTGGGTACTTTTAAAGACGAAACAAATGGAATACCGATACTTGAATTTGTCGGGTTGCGCGCAAAATGTTATTCATTCGTTACGGCAAACGATAAAGAGAAAAAGGTAGCGAAAGGTGTGCCACGTTCCGCGATAGCTACACAGTTAAAACATCAACTTTATAAGCAATGTGTAAAGACCACTTCTCAAACTTATACTACGGCGCAGACTATCCAAAGCGAAAAACATAACATATACACAAGAAAGCTTACAAAATTATCGCTGTCACCATACGATGACAAACGATATGTCTTGGATGACGGTGAAACAACACTGGCGTACGGTCATTATAAACTCTGTCAACCCAGACGCGAGATAATTCAGCAAGCGAGAAAATCCGTTATAAATTATGCGTTCGATATACGTTGATATAAGACTCGCTTGCAGGAGCAACACACTGTCAGTAACGACGATGAAGTCGGTGAGGTTCAGTGAAAACGTAACGGTATATCTCGTACCAAAATTTTGCGATTCGCGTTTCGGGTGGCGATATGGAAAACGTACGCAAAACTATTGCAAAAGAATTGCACAGACCGGTGAGAAGGAACTTTCCCAGACGTGCGGTGGAGGTGAAGGGGTTACACGATCTCTACCAAGCGGATTTGGTGGAAATGATACCGCATGCCAAGTTGAACAAGGGGTACAAATATCTAATGACGGTAATAAACGCATTTAGCAAGTATGCATATGCGATTCCCTTAAAAACTAAATCGGGTGTTGAAGTAGCACATGCTCTCGAACCAATAATTGTAAAAAATAAAATGAAATACCTGCAAACGGATAAGGGGAAAGAGTACTTTAACACTACCGTACAAGCTTTACTAAAGAGATATAACGTCAAACACTATTCAACGTATAGCGAGAAGAAAGCGTCCATCGTAGAGCGATTTAATCGTACGTTGAAAACGAACATGTACCGCGCGTTCAGCGAGCAAGGCCATTATCGGTGGTTGTCGCTTTTGCCTAAATTGGTGATGGACTACAACGACAGAGTGCATAGAACTATAGAGATGAATCCGCGACAAGTCGACAAGAGCAACGAGCAAATTGTGTTGGAACGAATAAGAAAAAATACCGTACCGCGGAAAGTGAGCAAGAAACATAAGTTTAAAATAGGCGATCGAGTGCGTATCAGTAAATACAAAATCACATTCGCTAAAGGTTATACACCAAACTGGACGAACGAGATATATACAGTGCACAGAGTTCAGCCAACCGTACCGGTTACGTACTTGTTGAAAGATCACACGGGTGACGTTGTAAAAGGTGGGTTTTATGAACAAGAATTGAGTAAAACCAGCGTTGGTGATGTGTATCTCGTTGAGAAAATATTACAACGTAAAGGTGATCGCGTGCGAGTGCGCTGGCTCGGCTTTGATGGTAAACACGATTCGTGGATACATAAAAATGATCTGATATAATAACATTACCACAGTATTTAACCGAACGTAAATGAGTTAAGATGAAGATTGAACAACAATCGTTAAAGTTAAATGTTAAGAACGTAGACTCTGCTAAGTACAACGGTGAAGTTGCATATAATAAACACAGTCCACTGTTTCCAAACACAGTTCGATGTATCGTGTGCGGCGGATCATGTAGCGGGAAGTCAAACGTTGCCTTTAACATGTTATTCGATTCAAACGGACTGCGATTTCAGAACCTGTACGTGTTCTCCAAATCGTTATTTCAACCAAAATATCGTATGTTGGAAGACATTTTTAATACTCTCGCTGACGAAGGAATGACGTACTTCACATACAGTGAAAACGATAAAGTACCACCTCCGCACGAAATTGTACCTAATTCAATCATGTTGTTCGATGATGTGGTATGTGAACGGCAGAATAACATACGAAAATATTTCGCTATGGGACGGCATAGCGGTGTGGACACTTTGTACCTTTGCCAAACGTATAGTCTGGTGCCAAAGCAACTGGTGCGTGATAATGCCAATTTCTTGGTTTTGTTCAGACAAGATGATCTCAATTTACGTCACGTTTATAACGATCACGTTAACACAGATATGAAATACGAAGAGTTCAAAGCGATGTGCGCCGAAGCGTGGAAGGATCGTTACGGATTCATAGTCATCAACAAGGACTCACCGATAAACGCAGGTAGATACAGAGTGGGTTTCGATCGTTTTATACATAAATAGAATAGTTTGTGCAAGAAAGTCATCAGTGTCAAGATGGATGACAAGCAACTGACACATGAAATCGATGCAATTAGCGATAACATAAGACAAAAGTATCGCGCGTTGAAACATGACATCAGAGAGAGCGATGAAGCGTTAACGAGAAAGTACAAACCTCTTTTGGAACCGTTAACCCAGATTTCGGAAAAGTTGAATGACTCCAGTGATAAAATTAAAAAAAAAATAAAAGTTGAAGATGAAGATACGAAGGCAGCTGTTGAGACGAAAACACCATCACAACCTCGTTTCCTCAGAACGGAAGTGTTGGCACAAACGCCTGATGTCGAAACACCGAATGTAACTCTTGAAGAGTTTTTATCAACACCCGAAGGTCGACACGAAGCACAAGAATACGTTGAACAGTCTGTCGAAGGTCCGCTCGCGAGGAAATACTTACTGCTCGCGTTGTCTGATGATCGAGATAAGAAGATGGATCATACATACGGTGTTCGTAACGTTGAAGATAAATGGATGGTAGGCAATTCGGTGTTAGAGATCAATCAAGACGATAGCTTCTACATAGCTGGAAAACGATACAGAGGCACACCGGGCCTCTACGAACTTATGTTTATGAAAGAACCCGACAAGAGCGTCTACGATGAAAACGATTTAGCAGCGTACAGGTCTATATTGTCGGACACTAACGCTTATAAACGTTATTATTTACCCGGTGCTAAAGTAAATACAAACAAAGGTTTAAAGTACAGAGAGATAATCGCTCGATTGTTCCCACCACGCAGCGGACGTGGTATCGATTACGTACATTGGAACGATCCCAACGAACTGGTTGAACGGTTGAGACTGCTGGTAAGTTCAAAACGCACCGGTCACACCGGACACGACAACGAAATCATCTCAGTAGTAGAGGAATTACGTGAAGCCAACATTATCGTATAAATTTTATGAACGTCGGTGTAACAACTCATTGTTGTCAACACTGTCGACATGTGCGGATTAGATTTGACACCTGACTTTGAAGTCGAAAACGAGAGACTGAAAACCTTTACATCATGGCCTGTGTATTTCATCAGTCCGACCGCTATGGTTGCCGCAGGCTTTCATTACACAAATGAAATTGACAGGGTTCGATGTTCATTTTGCGGTATAGAAATCTTTCGTTGGAAAGAGGGTGACGATCCGATTGTGTTACACACGCGATGGTCACCACAGTGTCGTTACTTAAAACGGTTAGCACATCATTTGTAGCGTGCAGTCGTACAATGGTTGTGGACAAGTTCGGTAGACATCAAAGCGCCGTGAGCGTGCGACGTGAAACAAAAAGACAATTACGCGATACTGTAGGATTTAAGATTACGAATGATGGGCATATAGATGTTGAAAACAAAAAGATCCGCAATCTGAACGAACCGGATGCAGGAAAGGATGCTGTATCCCTGACTTATATGCAAACACATTGTCTGCTACTCGATGATGAACGTAAAAGCGTGGACGTTAAAGGGTGTAGATTGAAAAATGTTGATACTCCTGTAGACGTTAAAGACGTAGTCAACAAATATTACGTTGATGACAACTGTATACAACACTCGAGTCAAGAGAGAGGTGAGGTCATCGATGCACGAGATCGATGGGTAATCAACGTTCGAAGTCCGGAACTAGCGACCGATGCGGTCAACAAAAACTACGTAGACTCGAACGTCATTAAAAAAGTATCGAACAGCTATTTGTTTGGGCAGAGCTGGTTGTCAGGAGTGAGTTCACCGATTTTTGCAGATGACGCGGTTAACGTAAAATACATGTTGCAGAACACCGTTAGCTTGGGCGAAGATGGTGTTTTCAAAGCAGCGGAAAAGAGAATATCAGACGTAGCGGATGGTTTTGCAGAGAGCGATGCTGTTAACTTACAACAATTAAATGACGTGAGACGATACGTAAAGAGCGAGATGTATAAGGTCGTTAAAACATTTCAGTATCAACTGGATTACTACTTATTGAAATTGTCTAAGCCACGTAGTTCAGAAGACGAGTGGACACTCGACACGAAGGAAATAAAAAGGTTAATAGATGAATACGATAAAAACACAGAAGAGAAAGGCTGGAGATCGGTTTACGATGAACAACAACGTTAAGAGGAAAAAGGGGTGGGGCGTCGGAAACGTGCTTAAAAACGTTGTACCGTCCGTTGTTTCGTCAGTTATCAATCGAGCGGTGGACGCACTACCTGTCGAATTACATCTGCCGGGTTACAGATTCTGTGGACCGGGCACGAAACTTGAAGAAAGATTAGCGCGTGGTGATCGCGGAATCAACCAATTAGACGAAGCCTGTCGCGAACACGACATCGCTTACGCTCAATACAAAGACAACGAAAGTAGACGTATTGCAGATCGTAAACTCGCGGAAAAAGCGTGGGAACGGGTAAAGGCGTTGGATTCGGGTATTAGCGAACGAGCTTATGCGACAGCAGTTGCAGCGACTATGAAAGCAAAATCAGCAATAGGAAGCGGTCGACGTCGTAAAAATAAAAAGAATGTGAGTAGTCGTGGTCGTGGTGCTGGTGGTGGGATGAAGAAGAGGAGGAAGAGAACTGTCCGAACCGCTAGGAAAAAGAAGAGAACTGCGTCCGGATTGTATCTACGTCCGTACCGAAAAAACTAATTCACATACCGCTCCGCCCGTTGTCCGAAGATGAATTACGTGTATACGCAAAAAAGCTAAACATACCGTATTTTAGAGGTGTTTACATGCGTAACGCATTACCGGATACAGCGCCGTGGAAGAACGAAAGCGTCATCGTAAATTTGGACGACGAGAGCGGACCGGGAACCCACTGGGTATGTTACAAGAAGCGTGGAAATCGAGTACACTATTTTGACGGGTTCGGTAATTTACGTCCACCTCTCGAGCTGATGCAATATTTTGGTGATACAACCGACGTTCGTTACAACTATGAACGGAAGCAACCTCCTAACACGGTCATCTGCGGTCATTTATGTTTAGACTTTTTATCGTCTTCTGATCAGTAAACTTCAGCATGTCGTCGTTAACGGTTACCGTGACGGGTACCGACGCTGCGAATCTCGTGTGTAACTTTTTCCCACCTCTCGAGTTATACGGTGAATGGTACGTTGGACTATTGGATTTTACATCGTATAATTCAATACCAAACGTTACTGAAGGAAAAAATAATGCATTTCCAGTAAAAATTTCCAAGGATCAGTGGTCCGTCATCAAGTTTCCTACCGGCACCTACGAAATCAGTGATATCGAAACGTATCTGCAGAAACAGTTAGGCGAGAGAACAATCAGTTTACGTCCAAACAACAACACATTAAAGTGTGAAATTTACTGTAAGCATGTCATCGACTTTTCGCATACACCGAATACCATTGCAAGTATGTTAGGATTCAAGGAGAATCAGCAGCTGGAAGCGTATATAACACACGAGTCGAACGTACCCGTCGACATAATCAAAGTTAACACCGTTCACGTACGGAGTAATATCGTACAGGGTGCGTACAAGGACGGCCAGGACCAGCACACGTTGCATTCGTTTTATCCGACCGTGGCACCAGGTTTCAAAATAGTTGAAACACCGACAAACGTAATATACTTACCGGTAAACGTACAACGCGTTGACAACATAATTTTGTCTCTCGTTGATCAGGACGGGGATTTAGTCGATTTTCGCGGTGAAGTTATCACGATACGACTGCATCTGAAAATATGGGATTGTATTTCGGACAAACGTCACCTGTAAAAAGGGAGTGTGTACGAAAGAAACATGGTAGTCGGTGTTCAACGTTGAAGCGATTGACATCAAGGAACAAGCGTTTCTTACTTTCACTTGGATTCAAATTATACGATTAAAATAATGTCGGGTGAAATTCTAGCTATCGAACGAGGAGCGGCTTTCGATAACAGAATCGTTGAGTTCGAATATCGTACGCACACACCGTATGCTTCCACCCGATACGGTAACAACGATGAAATACGTATACCCATCCAACAACAGGATGTTTTCACTTTACCGGCGGAGAGTTTTCTGTACATCGAAGGAACATTGACCAAGGTTAACGCTACCGACACAGCGTTGAACGTGAAATTAATCAACAATGCAATGGCTTTCTTGTTTGAGGAGATCCGTTACGAAGTGTGCGGTGTGGAAGTAGATCGTACGAAAAACGTTGGAATTACGAGCACTGTGAAATTGTTACTATCGAGCAATGAGCATGAAAGAAAGCATCTAATCAATGCAGGATGGGTGACGACAACCGATGAGTCGTTGACAGTACACGAGAGTACCGGTGATTTTACGTTTTGTCTTCCGTTAAAAATGCTACTCGGTTTCAACGAAGACTATACACGCATCATGCTGAACGTTAAGCAAGAATTGATTCTGTTGCGTACCTCTACCGATCAGAACGCAATGGTGCTAAAAGAATCAGGTGCAACTGCAAACGGTAATCTCGTAATAAACAAAGTACACTGGAAGATGCCCTATGTGCGCGTGTCAAACAAGTACCGAATACCGCTATTGGAGCATATCGAGGAGGATCATGAACTGGTGATGCCGTTCCGCAGTTGGGAATTGCACGAGTATCCCGTTCTACCGACGACAAATCGACATTCGTGGACCTTGAAGACATCGTCACAGTTGGAAAAACCACGGTATGTGATACTGATATTTCAGACGGACAGAAAGAACAATATAGCGAAAAACGCGTCGGAATTTGATCACTGCAATTTAACGAATGTCAAGCTATTTCTGAACGATAAATACTATCCGTACGATAACCTGAACCAGGATATCGAAAAAAAACGTTACGCACTGTTCTACGACATGTATACACGTTTTCAAACATCATACTACGACCGTCGCAACAGAACGCCTCTTTTGACACCTAATGAATTTATAACGAAAGCACCGTTGTTTGTCATCGATTGTTCCAGACAAGAAGAACCAATCAAGTCGTCTGCCGTTGATGTGCGTTTAGAATTTGAATCCAGTAACAATTTTCCAGATAAAACCACCGCTTACGCTTTGATTATTCACGATAGGATAGTACAGTACACAGCGTTGTCGAATACTGTTCATCGTTTGTCATAAAAAACTTGTTCTCCCCTCTACCAGTTTATAAAGATAGGTATTAGCGATCTCTAGCTTGTAACAAGATCAGTCCGTCTCAACGATGGAAGGTGACTGTGGTAGCGGCGGCAGCAGCAGCAGCAGGCATTGTGAGTGTAACGTTTACTTATCTCTTGCATATCCTATTAACTCTTACACTAAGTTCGTTACCGTCGGACTGTTTAACGAACTCAACTATGAACCGGGTGTTTTGTTTACAAACGGAAAAAAGAAACGTATATTACTTGACTTTTCTGAGTGGAATTACTTGTTGATCTTTCGTGAACAGCTACTATCCAGTATGTTATTGCACGAAGAAGGTGAAAACCGTGAAAGGAAGAAGAGTGTGATGATCAGTCGTAACTTTGGGAAAACGTTTGTTCGGATTAAAGGTAGTAAGACCGAAAAATTTGTTTTCACAGAACCCGAGTGGATCCGTTTTGGTTGTTTATTAACAGTACTAAAGAAATATCTTGTTCGCTTGTTTTATGATCAAGATCACTTCAAGTCGTACATTAATCAGGTAGTAGCCAAGGGGTGTTATGTACCACCATCCTTCTTTTTCCCCTCGTTTTTTCGATTGGAAAGCAGTCGTCATGACCAACAGCTAACATTTGATCGTCTTTACGATGAACTGGTATTGGAAGGAAAAGTAGAGGGGGAATTTGAAAAAATTAACGTATTCGATGCGAACAAGTGTCACTCGGAAAAATGAACTTGAATAGGACGGTTATTGCCGAGTTTGAAGCGTTTCGTGGTGACAAAAATGAATATGTAATCAAAGAGTTCGTTGCAGTTGATATAACAACCGGACGTTTTGTTATCGTGTTGTTCGCTCCACCGTACGAACGTGCACGACTGCACCTGAAATTTCAAAAAATCAATGACTGGTTGGAAACACATTATCACAGAATTCGGTGGAACGATGGTAATGTGCCGTACAACAATATGGTACGCATCGTTGCAGACTTTTTTTCAGACAGTTCTGTTGTCTATACAAAAGGGTTTGAGAAGGCAAATTTCTTACGACAGTTGTATCACCATGGTGAGGTGATTGACTTAAACGATATTCAAGCACCTGTAGTTCCTAGATCCTTTGTACCCATCATACAATGTCCTGTTCCTCATCGTCAACCCGTTACCACTCCCCCCTTACACTGTGCATTGCGCAAAGCTTTGTTTTATGCAGAATGGTTGCGGCAACGAAATAAAATATAGTCGGTTGTGAACATGTTTTCATCATGGTGTTAGTGTGAATGCTACGTGACAGAAATGTCCATAAACGTAGAATTAGGTACCGTAGTGTGTGCGTGAGTGTTAACCTTGACTACGTCACTGTCGCGGTAGACATACTCATAAACGTAGTCCTGGTAGTTCGAGACGGGTCACTGGCACGGTAGATATACCTGTAAACTCGTCAAGGACCAGCATGGGTGTGAAAATTACTCATTACGGTACAGCAAATGTGAATACGCATCATGTATGAACAACATATACACCCGATAAAAAAATAAAAAAATAAAAATAAAGTAAATAAATAAAAAATATATGTACTGCTTTTATACATTGACTTAGCATTGCATAGTGTATCTTATCATTATCTACCACTGTATTAGTTAATAGTACAGCGATAGATAACGTGGAGTAGGCCTGCTTTACGAATCTGTAAAGTTGGGGAAACCACGTTAAAAAAAGCGTAGCGGTCTCTCATTCGCCTCTGGCCGCTAGGAAGAGGATGAGAGGTAAAAAATAAAAGTATAAAAAATGTTTATTTATTTTTAATAATAAATAAACTTATATTGTGCTTTTATGGTTTTACACATAGGACAACAGTAGATATCACTCGTCCACCTCATAGTTGCAAGTAAGAGACGAGAAGTATAAGTACAAAAATAATTACAGTTAAACGACAACGGCCCCTTGGTGTAGTGGATGCATGCCGGTTTGGAGTACCGGAGGTCCCGGGTTCAAATCCCGGAGGGGCCATAATTTATTTTTTGCGGAAACCAACTGTTTCGCCTCGCAGTCGAACACATGCGTCATGTCGGGTACCCCCATCCGTTGATTTAAACATTTCGGGTGTTAAATTTCGGACACCAAGAGATTTCAGGTACCCCCCCCCCATCCGTTGATTTAAACATTTCGGGTGTCAAAATTCGGACACCAAAAATTTCGGGTAACCCCATCCGTTGATTTAAACATTTCGGGTACTAAATTTCAGACACCGAAAATTTCGGGTACCCCCATCCGTTGATTTAAACATTTCAGACATCACGCCCTCTACGTCGTCGTCATGTGGGCGTACCCATAAATTTCGGGTACCCCCATCCGTTGTTTTAATCATTTAGGGTACCAAAATTCTGACATTAAAAAAATTTCGAGAGAGAACGATTATTTTGTTACATCAAAATAAACCAGAACGCGGAAGTGTTTTAACATTCGGACACCAGCTGCCAGGGCCTCTGTCATGCAAATTTCGGGTACCCCCATCCGTTGATTTAAACATTTCGGGTAACGGTAACCGATACCCCCAAAATTTCGAGTAACGGTACCCGATGACATCGCCTCTCCGGGCAACCGCCGAATTCCGGGTACCCCCATCCGCTACACATTGTTTTCGGCTACCAAATTTTGGACATGCAGAAACCGCGGCCTCCGTGACGTCTTGAAACAGGTTTTAGCCATACGGACGCCAGCGACTTCAGCCTCTGTGTGATGTCATGAACTGGAACACCGAAGTGTTTCAGTCACACATACACACACATACATACACACACACACACACACAAAACAGTGACGTCACATGGACAGCTCGGACACCAGCTGCCAGTGCCTCTATGACGTCATGAACTGGAACCCGGTAGTGTTTTCAACTGGAACCCGGAAGTGTTCTCATACGCTCACTTTCCCTCTACTCCCAGACGTCTATCTTAATTAGTTTTTAAGAAAAACTGGGTAAAACGCAAAACATTTGAGTCGAAAAATATACATTTTACTTCCATGTTCCATAAAGAAATGGAAGTATGGTCATGGCGAAAAAAATCGTGTTCGAGATAACGGCTGATTCTGATTGTACTACCCTCAAAACATGAAGAAAAGTCATTTTTCGAAAAGTGTGTGTGTGTGTGTAGAATTTTTTCTATGGCAAACGATAACAGCAGCAAATTCAAACAGAATCAAATAATGTTTTGTATACAGTCCTGAATTGTAGAGTAATCAAGGCACATTGTTTTTGGTGAAGATCGGTTAAGGGAAAGGGGTAGTTTACCTGCAACGTTTAATGTTTTAACAAGGGTAATTTTTTCTATGACGAACTATAACTGCCGCATATTCAAATAGAATCAAATAATGTTTTGTATACATCCCTGAATTGTAAAGGACTCAAGGTCTTTTGAATTTGGTGAAGATTGGTCAAGAAAAGGGGTAGTTTACCTGCAACATTTTATGTTTTAACAAGGGTAATTTTGTCTATGACGAACAATAACTGCCCCACATTCAAACAGAATCAAATCATTTTTTACATATGTGCCTGAGTTGTAGAGGACTCAAGGCCTATTAATTTTGGTGAAGATCGGTTACGGGGAAAGGGAAGTTTACCTGCTACGTTTTATGTTTTAACAAGAGTAAAGTACTTAATTTTGATAAATAAAGTATCCTGATTAGAAGATCATAATAATCCACTGTAGAAACGTAGATGAAATATCTATAAATGAAGAGGTTAGGTGAACGGGGTGGGGGTAATTTTCTATAAATGAAAATTATAGTTGAAGGGGGAGGGGATAATTTTTTATATGTGTACTACGTTATCGGCAACAAAGAAGTAGTTTGTTGTTAAAATTCCTTCCCGGGCTGTTTGGCCGTAGTCCAATGTTTTCTGCAAAACCTGACGTTTCGGCAGTGCCATCGACTTCCATCATCAATGAAAATCGAGTGCAATAACGTGAGGTGGTATACGTTAGTGACCACAGGACTGTGGTTAAGGCTGAAGCAGTAAGTAGAAAGAAGTAGTTTCTATGAAAATATTTCATTTCGAAAATGATTTTGAATATAAATCTTAGAACATGGAAGTCATGTATGGTTCTCCATACCTATATTTTAGATTTGGGATAAAATAACTTCGTTAATTTGCTAATATACAAATAAAATTTTCTAACTATCTTTGTGGTCATTATACTGGTCCGTTTCGACCAATCCATCGCTTACCGAATGTATTATTTAAATGGTTCATCAAATCACGACAGTAGTGAGCAGATGCACCGTCATTCAAAAACAACATCTGAACTCTATCTGCAAGTGGAATATCTTCCAAGTGTTCCATCAGATGCGTTTGCAAAAAATGTAAGTGCTGTCTTCCATTAAGCCTTGGCGGTAAGAAAAAAGTGTCTAAGAGATTATCACCAAGAAGACCGCACCACACATTAAATGAAAAAGTATTTTGGTCTTTGGTCATGTCTTGGGGGCAGTCTCATGGGTTTTCGTCTGCCCAAGTGTAGGTGTTTCGAAAGTTTACAATGCCATTTCTTGTAAATTGTAACACTTTTCTGGCACATTTTGGTTTGTTTTGTTTTTAATTAAAGTCAGATTTCTCAAATTTGTACTTACTTTTAATAGACATTATACACATCAGTTTTCTCATAGTTAAATTGTCTACAAAGTTAGTTAGAAATTTTTATTTGTTTATCAGGAAGTTAACAAAGTTATTTTATCCCAAATCTAAAAATGTGTGTTTTTCGACTCAAATTTTTTGTGTTTCACCCAGTTTTTCTTAAAAACTAATTAAGATAGTGGTCTGGGACCTCTTTTATTCAATTTTTCAGATCAAAAAATATAAGAAACCATCAAATTTACTCTTCACTTTATACCCCACGAATTTCAGTATGGCGTCCCACTTTACCGTGGGAGCAGAAATCAGGGCGAACTGGTTCGCGAGCCGTAACTCGCTAACGAACCGTTTTCGGACCAATGTTTATATGAACTTTTTTTTCTTATTTTTTGCTATAGAATCAGGTTCCGAGAGATTGCCGTACAATTTTGAATCATCCTATAAATAATAGCTTCGCCTTATCTAAGATATGCAGCATATTTGATGTCGTACATCCCAAAAGCAAGAGACTGAAATCGACGCGTCATACGTTTACAATACGAGATCGGTAGTCACTGACTACAGTTACTAGAATGAACTATGAATGTACAGTCGCGTTACTTTATGGTGGCCGACTGGGTGCTCGGCGAGAAGCACGGCTCTGTGCATGCTGCTCTCGCTAAAGTTGCAGGCCACCATAAAGTAACGCGACTCTAGACGTCGTGGCAAAAGAGTTGCCCATTAGCCAGGCGAAAACTGTGCTTATGAGGATATTACTCACAAATCTGGTTGCTGAAAGAGTTTCGTCAAAAGGCGTGCGTGGTTAACCGTGCTCAGTCCAACCTAATCTTTGTAACATAGAATAGGTCACGACGTGAACCAGTATATTTTCAAATTAAATGTAAGATGCGGAACCAAAATTAATAAGAGGCTCTTATTCATTAACGAATAAAGGTTAGTTCTATAAGATGAGAGAGAAGGAAGAAAATTTACGCTTCTTCAAATATAATTTTATTTCATCAGTACGGTAGAAAACATAATTATTATACAAATAATTGAGGGCGTAATTGAAGGGAAGACCCAGCCAACAGTATGTGGATGAGATAAAAGGAGGAAGAAAGCATGTGGTTATTAAGAGACTGTATTCGAAAGGAAAGAAACTGCAAGCCCACCAATATCTGGCTTGAGAAGAATAAGAGAAGAAAATTGTGTTTGAATATTTTCACACATATAGAATTTGTCACTAAAATATTAACTTATAATTCGTGCGAATTATAACTAATCTTCTATTACTTTATGACTTTACTAAAAGAAAATTTATTGAATTGTATGTTAATTATATAAGTTCTAATATTTTTTACTTATTACATTGTAGTTAAATTATAGAATAACAGATATAATAAACAGCAGATTGTTAATACGTTTTGAAAACATTACTTTCACGAACCTTGCAATATAGTTTCATAAAAATGTTACTTTATAAACAAATAAATATAAAAAAGTAAATATAAATATAAAAGCATATATAAATATAAATATAAAAGTAAATATAAATATAAATATAAAAGTAAATATTAATGTAAATAAGAGCAAATAATTACAAAGAAATAAATTTATTAAATAAATAAAAATAAAATTTTGTTTATTCCTCAAGAATTTTATTAAAGTTTACTTTTCCTAATTAAAATATTGACTAGGCCTTTAGTCAATATATTAACCTTTAGTCAATTATTGACTAGCCTTTAGTATTAAAATATTAAATACGTGATCAGAAGTATAGACAACCTTTAAGAAAATCGCACTCGCGAAATTTATTTTGACTTCTTTACGCTTTCTTGGTAAATGTCAGTCTTAAATTTTTCCTAATTTCATCCAAGATAGTTGTTTCTGTAGCTAATGATATTTCCGTTTCTTTCAACAACTTCTTGGTACTGACTGACAAATACTTTTAAATTTGTTTTGTGTCATAGTGTGCCTGTTTTTCAGTACAAGAGAAAGGAGAGGGTTAAAACATTTGCTATAAACTCCAGGAGGAGATGATTATTTTTCTGAAAAAATAAATTTGAAATCACATATAGACGTAAATTTACTATATTGTATTTTTTAATTAAAATTATTTTGTATAATGATTTTTTTGTGCCACCATCAGCGAACATTGTTTTTACATAGTTTATTTTGAAAAGAGAATAATAAAAACATAACTCTTTCAACTGTGGCCAGATTTAATGCCTTCTCTTCTCTTATGAACTAACAACAGAACTTTTCTGTTTGAATTTCTCTGTTCGAATCCTTACAAAGTCGCGATGTTGTGGTCTTTGACACCTTATAACTGGACACAAACGGAAAACGAATTTACGGAAAACTTTAACCGCATTAATTTTTTCCTGCACTATGCACACCGTCGAGGGTTCGTTCATTTTTAAGAACGGTAACAGTTGATTGAATAGGCCTGTTTATGAATTTTTGCTAGGTCAGAATTGGCGACCTAGCCAGTAAGAAAATTAATATATATATATATATATATATTCAATCACTTTCTGCTACAGTTCGTTTCTTGATATATATAAAGTATTTAAAATTTATAATTATATTACCTCAAGATGTTCTTATCTTTATTTGGGAAAAATAAGGAAAAGAACTCTCCAAATAAGGAAAAGAACATCTTGAGGTAATATAATTATATATTTTAAATACTATATATATTGTAATGTAACAGTTTTTACGATAGTTGTTAAGATGGAAGAATTGTGTACTCGTCTTATTTAATTACGCCCCACTGTTGTAGGCGCCACCTGTAATATAACAGTGTATTGTGGGTTTTATTTTCGTTTATCGTGTTTGTTGTAACTCATTTATTGTGAATAGTTTAGTAGTGTTGTGGTTTCTCCAATCGATTTTGTTCTCGAGCGCCCCGTTATTCTTCTAAGTACTTTGGTCCGTTCGCTGCTCACTCTCCTGTTGAATTACCTGTAATTGTCCTGTAAACTTTCAAATTTTCTACAATGATAATTCCTTGGATCCCAAATAACAATATTTATTTTCATTAAAGTTATTTAGAGAAAATGAACAGTCGACTTGTGTCGAAACAAATATTGGTCGGGTCGAATCTAGCGCTCAATTCGACTTTTACACTAACAAGTTTCAAATAACAAATTATTTATAATAATATATTAATTCTCAGGGTTTAAGGGTTCTTTGAGACTGTCATTGAATTCAGAAAATACATACAAAAATACAATACATTACAAAGGTAAGTAAAATTTTAAAATCTTAATACTATATTTCGTTATTATTAGTTGCTATGGCAACCAGACTATTGGCAAGATGGCCGCTGAAAATGTTTGGCCACGTGCTGTTACAAATTATTTTAAAATAAATGTTTCAGTGTTCACAGTTTTAGTTTTCAAGGTTTTCCTTCAATAAATGATCACTGGTGTTTTTCTGTAAGTGTAGATAGTGCCTACAATAGTGTTGTGTATCGTACCTGTAGTATGGTTATTAATCAGGCTTGGCGTCACTCACAGAAGTTATAAAAGTGCATTCATTATAGGCCGTCAGGATTTTCTGAGTTTATGCGTTCAATTGTAGTTTTATTTTAATTATTTTCGTCTTCTTATCTCCCACAGTGTTTACAGCTTCTGTTGGTAGTTAATTTTTATCGCCAGCGGTCCAAAAAACATTACTATTATTTAATTAAAATTTTCTTCATCAGAGCTCATCTGCCCTCTGCAATGGTTAACAATACAACTCTAAATTCCTGCTTTTCAATCAACGGTTTCGTGCCCTCGCAATACTGGCCTGTGATTGGTCAAAACTGAGAGTTCATAAGGTCACATGGTCAGTTTACCAGATTTAAATGTTCATTTGGCTATAAGAAAAATACTCCTTTTTTAGCTTTAAGTCTCCTAACATTTAAAGTACATCATGTTTTTCTTTATGTAATTGTGAACATTTTGATACCTTATTTTATATAAATTGTTTATTATAAAGGGTGGTTTCCCACCTTACAAAATTTCTAACTCTGGGCCTACACTTTTAGTTTACTGACAACATTTACTAATTTGTTATATTTTATAATTTACAATTGTTATTACTGAATCTCTGATTATGAACCCTTTTCCTGATTTTAACTATTCACTAAACGAGTCTGGACCCTTAACATTATTTGAACAATGGTTACAATAAAATCCTTTATCATATTATTTAATATATTGCTTCTGTGGCCTAGTTTACAATTATAAAATGATAAATAATATACTTAATGTTAAAACAATAATTTAATAAGAATAATGACTTAATAGGAACAATAACTTGATAGGAACAGAATCATCCGGCATGCTACGTTTTTGGGTATGGCCTACATGGTGTAATATTGTATTTTACAATTAGTCACAAACATTAGTTGACTGGCATACTATTCAGCCATCCCATTAATCTTAATCATTACTAACTTTATCTGATCAATGATTATTTTATTGCTCATGGGTTTTCTGTCCCTAATTTATCACCTTCTGATTCTGTTCATAGGCTCTAAATATTTTTAATAACATAGTTTATGAATGTCGGTCATAAGCCCTGGCATAAAACATAAACATAACTGGTTATGCCAAAACCTTTATAAACATCTTAACTTTATTCTAAACTCCCATCACAACTCTCTATTAATATGGTTCTTGGGTTTTCTTTTTACATAAAAGTACTTAACCCGCACCTTTTCCATTTCCCCCTCACTGACACTTTTAGTTTGGGAATATCACTTGTACATCACTATATAATATCAGGGATCACTAACTTTACTCCCCACTCCTTCACGTTTACATAACTACACAAAGGTTTGTATGTATATTATATACTTACTATAATACATTTTAATTATTTATTTTATTATTTGGATTGTATTTTTTTCTCTTATCATTTATATTGGAGTCTTTTTTTCTGTAACTACAGGTTGTTTATTTTTATTTGGGTTTATGTGGATAGTACAGGCGACTTTGCCTACTGAATTGGGCAGTTTAGGTTTTGGGATGGGGCTACTATTATGTCGCATTACAATATATATATTACAACACATCAACTATTTAATGTGCGAATCCCCAACTTCTTGGGCGACAAATCTTTACAACACTACAACATATTAAAGTCGTGTGTATATATGATGATAGGTGTAATCTTAATAATAATAACACTATGTAATTTGGTTTAAAATCATTTAAATATTTATTAAATAAAATTCTTATTTTTGTTGCGAATTAAAATCATTATTATTTGCATGTGTGTAGTCTTAACACACATCTAATTATTACATATAATTGATACTCTCCTATTACACATAGACATATTATACAACCTTATATTCTAATACATCTTTATAATTATCTAATATTGCTCTCAGCTTGCTCATTAGTATATTACTGATTAGCTTATCTAATTTTTCTAATGATCTAATCTCTTTTGAATTTGCTGCATATGCATTGCTATCTAATAAAATTCACTAATTACTTTATAAATTTAAATATCAAAAATGATAAATTCCAAATTATAGCTTCTAAGTTACTGATCAAATTATAGTTAAACATTCTTAACATTACATTAATTATTGTACAAAGAATATTTACATTTGTAAAAATTATTAATTCATATTTGAATTAAATTGTGTGTCTTTTTACTTCGTTAATTATTGTCTTTGAGTGAGTCTCGGTTTACAAGTACATGGTTGTTTGTCACCTTATTGTTGTGGTAAATCGGCAGCGTGTCCTCTCCGGTCCTAGGTCCTTGATACTGGATGCTCCTTTGTCGTCCTGGAGTCCTGGTTCTTCTTTCGTCGGATTCTCGTACGCTGGATTACTGCATGTACTTGGCTGCTCCCTCGTCTCCTGTCATGGCCTCAGGTTGCAGGTATTCTCACGAAAATGATGAGTAGTCGTGAAGTCCCTGACTGCTGCTGTGGTTGAGATACCAACGTTGTTGTCTCTAAGCAGAGCCTCCGGCCGCCACAGCAGTCGATCAAGAAAGAGTTGTAGTTGTTGGGCAAAGCCTCCGGCTGCTACGGTCGTTGATTGAGGAAGAGTTGTATTCGTGAAGCAGAGCCTCCGGCTGCGACTATGGTTGATCGAGAAATAGTTGTATTCGTGAAGCATAGCCTCCGGCTGCGACGATGGTTGATTGAGGAAGAGAATGATGTTAACGCGTCTCCTGTATTTATACCCAGGGCGCTAAAATCATGTTTCGACAATATTCTGCATGTCAGAGACTGTCGTGGCGTCACTTGTCACACACGATTCTTGTCACACTTAATTCGCCTGTCTTCGCGATTTGCGAAGGCTTTTGCACATTCATTCTGTCGGTAATTTTTATGTGTTCACCATGTACAAACCGTTTTCTTTATCTTAATTAACATACTGTAAGTCATATTTATTTTTATTTTTTTGTAATTATTTTAATTTGTAAATTAATTATTTTTCTGTAATTACACTTTTTATCCTTTTTACACTATTTTTATACACATGTACGTCTTATTTTTATACACATTTTGGTGTATTTGGTTTTGTGCTATTATGCACACAATCTTTAGAAATTAAATAAATTCAAATAATTGATAGCGTTCCTTAAGAGTTGACGCTTTTCAGGAATGGACAGGTCTCACGCACACGTCTAACATACGTGTGTACACACAGACAGAGCAGCTGGCGTGATTCACCTGTTCCAACCTGAAAGTTTGGTCGTTCATATTGCAAGCTGAATTATTATTATTAACAATATGAATTATTTATTTATTTTAATTACTTTGTGCAATGCACAGTACCCTATACATTTGTACTGTTGCAATATATATATTTATTGTTAGTAATAACTAAAGCTACCAGTTTTATAAAGCCTTTTAGTAGTATACAATACTAATAACTTCTCTGTTGTTTGAGCTTCTACAGAGGGTAAATCATCTATTATTTAGGACTTACAGTTCACTAATATTCCGGTTTTCAGTTCACTAATATTCCGCTGCGGATGGCGTCGGTTTTAAAATTATTACTTAAGTTGTTTGTAAAACAATTTTGCTCCTCCTCCTCCTCCTCCTCCTCCTCCTCCTACAGCCCGAAGTCGAGCTTTGACGTCCTCCATCTCGTTTCTTTATATTACTCTATTAGTAGAGAAGAACTTCTTCGAGCTCTCATTATATTTTTCGCTTACGTCGGAACAATGTCCTCCGGTATTTTCCTTAGTCTTTTGTTCTCCGTATTTCCTGTTAGGACTCTTTTTGAAGTTGTACCATCATCCGTTCTCACATTATTGATAATACCAACCACTGCTCTTTTCTCAGTAGTACGTTGACTCATTGAAATGACGTCTTGATTACCCCCTGTCCTCCATTCTCCATTTCTATATACGGAGCCTGGGTCCACCTCAGGAGCTTCCAAGCGTGCAAGAGCTCTTTGAGTTAATGTACAGGTTTCACACTACAGCATGGGCGGTCGTATAATAGTTTTACATATGCCAATTTTTGTCTGATTAAGATCGTTTCTTACTTTAAAGATAGTGATAAGTGCAAAATAAAACTTGTTGGCTAGAATAATTATACTTTTTCTTATTTCTGCCTCTTCATTACTGTCTGCATTGTTGCTCCCAGGTATGTGAAACACATGATTGTAAGAATCTCCTTCTATAATAAGGTTTTGGTTTGATTGACTTGTTTTAATTGGTAGTCCAACCCGTTTCGTACTTGTTTTCGGGCGAATATATATTTACCTTGAGCTATATTTGATCGGGCTATGATAGCTATACCATGCGGCATATGGTGCTGTTTGTAGGCCTACTGACTTACTGTAGATTACTCCTAAACGATCTATAATGACTTTGCTTATTTCATATTCTAGAGCCACGCTGAAAAGGAGAGGAACTAGCCTGTCCCTGTTTTAGACCCTGAGTCAGCTCAAATGGTTTGGTGAGTTAGTTCTGTATTCTCACCTATTTAAGTGTTTCACTCACGATTACTTTGGTAGGTTACCCAGTTTTGTAGATATCCCAAATCCTAGCATTATAGTATGTATATTGAATCTTAATATTCTGTTGAATGTCTAACTGAAATCCACGAATTATTGATATACGTACCGATCAAACTCCCAGCACTTGTTAAGGATTTATGTAGTAACGAAAGATTCTATATTGACCGAAATGATCTCTAATTGTTTAACATCTTTCACTTCAAGTCCTATGGTTATATATAGATCGTCTCAAGATTGCCCACAGAGTTTACTGCTACTGGAAGATAATATTTTTTTAATTTTGAATCTTAATGTGATCAAGTCGTGTGTAACGCTGTTGACCGATCTGAAACAGGCTATGTGTTTTCTAAGTAGTGTGAACTTATTATTTTAAAAATAGTATTTATATTTTGTATATGTTATTAAAAAAATATATTGTACTCGAAGAAGAGATTTACTGTATTCTAACGGAAACGTACTAACCGAGTCTTACTGAATTCGTCTTTGAAGACGGATAGAGAATTGTTACATACCCTCGACTTTCAAAACCACTTTAGAAAGTACATAATTTGTAGTGATTTTTAATTTAAACATAAATTTTTTCCAAATATTTTGAACTGAGGTTACTTTATTGTAACTTAATTCTTAACGTGGATTTTACTTGATGAATTTTCAAGTACTGTGTTAAAAGATTTTGTTCACATGTTTTTGAAAAAATAAAGAATAAATTTGAGTCAAGTAATATATAAAAGCTTTAGGTCAAATGCAAGTGGTGAAGATGAGTTTACAAATTTAAAAAGAAGGCCTATATTTGTTGATCGTTACATGCAACTATCGTGCAGAGATAAATACGAATATTGTGTCTTTATTAAGAGTATTAATGTCCGAAGATACTTATAATTGGAACTGCTTATACTACACATTGTGTCCGAGAGCTTACTGGAACGCTAATCGGAAAAAACTTCTGTTCTGAATTAACTACGTCGCAATGATAAAACGATTTTTTTAGAATTACAAACCACTAACAGTTTGTATGAAATGGCCAAAGCTTAGATCATGATTGAATTTATGTGTAACCAATTTCTATTATCAACATTATTGAAAATTATTTGTACTACACAATATTTTAAAGGATCATCATTGTGTTAATGTGTTCTGTACACAGTACTCAACATGATACTACAGACTGAGACGTTACTAACGCGGTAGGTTTGGTAGAATTGTTCTTCTTAGAGGTTGGTAGAGAATGTTACAGTGATTAAAAACAAGCGAACTAACTGTAAATTGTCCTATTTCTTAATACAAAGCGAACGTACGTGTGCTTTTATTTGTTAGGTTAGGTAACAATGGTTTTTGAATTTTAGTTTACTGCTGAAATAAAATATCGGTATGGAGAACCATACATGACTTCCATATTCTAAGATTTATATTTAAATCTTAATATCGCCTGCCAAGCGCGATATATTTTCTCTTATACATGATTTACATTAAAATGAAAAAATTATAATTTTATTGCCTGGCAACAAAATTATTTTATTTTTAACAATTACCATTTTTGAAAAAGTTTAAATGAATTTTCAAGTACTTTACTCTTGTTAAAACGTAAAACGTTGCAGGTAAACTACCCCTTCCCCTTAACCGATCTTTACCAAAATCTAAAGTCCTTGAGTCCTCTACAATTCAGGGACGTATGCAAAAAATTATTTGATTCTGTTTGAATTTGCGGCTGTTATCGTTTGCCATACAAAATACCCTTGTTAAAAAAAACGTTGTAGGTAAACTACCCCTTTCCCTTAACCGATCTTCACCAAAAACAATAGGTCTTGAGAACTCTACAATTCAGTGCTGTATACGAAACATTATTTAATTCTGTTTGAATTTGCGGCTGTTATCGTTTGCCATAGGAAATACCCTTGTTAAAACATAAAACGTTACAGGTAAACTACCCCTTTCCCTTAACCGATCTTCACCAAAAACAATAGGTCTTGAGAACTCTACAATGCAGGGCTGTATGCGAAACATTATTTGATTCTGTTTGAATTTGCGGCTGTTATCGTTTGCCAAAAAAACAATTTCCCTTGGTAAAAAAAAAACCGTTGCAGGTAAACTACCCCTTTCCCTCAACCGATCTTCACCAAAAACAATAGGTCGTGAGTACTCTACAAATCAGGGCTGTATGCAAAACATTATTTGATTCTGTTTGAATTTGCGGCAGTTATCGTTGCCATAGAAAAAAAATCTACAGACAGACACACAGACAGACACACACAGAGACACTTTTCGGAAAACGACTTTTTTTCATGTTTTGAGTGTAGTAGAATCAGAATCTGCAATAATCTCGAACACGATTTTTTTTTGCCATCACCATACTTCCATTCCTTAAGGAATATGGAAGTAATAAAAGCCATGGTTGAGGAAAACATAACGTTTAATGTGTATATACAATGCGTATAACACAGTAACACTTAAAATAAAGAACCTAACGTTTTTGAGTTAATGGGTACTTGTGTTGACATAATTTGAAAATGCAAATATATCTATATCTCTGCTCTCACGTTCTCAGTTAGGAAATCTGCAGTAGCACAGAGAATTTCAAATAAATATTGAACGACTAACAACTGGACTTCTAAAGCTTAACAATTTATATAGTGACGCTAGACTCAATTTTGCTCGATGTATTGGATTAAAATATTTCTGACATACAAATGCAAACTCAAGACATCGAATTAAGGAATATCAAAGCGACCATTGATGAGTTAAATAAATATGTAACTATAAATGATAATATGTCGATTTTACGTGGTTCATTTCATCAAGGTGATAAACAGTTCAACATTGATTCACGTGGTAAATTGTATACTGGTTTAGCAGCAGTTGCTTGACTAGATATTAGATCGAAATACTTGGGACTATAAGTGACATAGATTACATAGCTATAGTAGGTGATAAGTATTAAAGAGAATTCATATCATTGCGAGCAAATCCTAATATTCAAGAGCAAAATAAAGAGTATTTAGCGACGACGGATCTTCAGTCACGGTTATATTTTAATAATCGTTGCATATTATTGAATGTATGGTTTGATATATTTATTGATGGTCATATTGATGAAGATTAGGCTAAAGTAACGAAGGGTTTTCTCAAACTTGAAAGAAGTTTTGATCGCTATTTTCGGAAATCACAAGTATGGTATTATTACGGCTAATTCATTTTCAGTAGCTATGGTGTGCACAGATGTCAAATACGTTTGGTTGCTTGATTTACGTGCTAGAGGGCTAAAGGGTCACAGAGCGACATCCAGAGGTGTATCGCGCTGTATGCGTTTTGTGAGTTTTGAAGAACTCCATACAGTTTTACATAGTAATCTGAGAATAACAAAAGCTAATGATACAAACGTAACCCTAGTAACGCAGTAAGCACAGTCTATTATTGAATTATAAAAACACAAGTATAATAATAAAATAAGTATTCTGCTAGTACTGGCTCAGTACTGTTTCAATTCCAATTTTAAATTCTATGGGACTACCGCAGAAAAATGCCCTTTAAAATAAAAAAAAAGGATTATTAGAAACCGGTTCAGCCGTTCTCGAATAATCGGCGAATATTCGTATACAAAAAACATAGGAAGAAATATAGTACCTTCTTATTTTTCTTCTTCTTCATAACACATATGAGAGAAGATGTGTAGCATGGACTGACACAGAGCTCCATGTTTACGTATGTACATTTATGTTTGACCCTCTTACAGAATCGTCTTATTAGACTTTTCATAACCTGTATGTAAGCCTACAAAACTTTTTTACATAAAATATCCTCCATATTCTCCATTTCTATTCAGTAAACATTTCCCCATTATACAACCCCATTATACAATTATTTACAGCAAAATAAAAATGAAGAAGCTGTAAATCTTGTCCGTGTGGAAAAACTTGTAACAGTTATGTAACTTGTTCATGTAAATCTATGGACTGCCAATAATTTAATACTGTATTTAGTGACAGTTATTAATAATCGTGTCGCTGAGTAACAGGATTGATTTTTATAATATGTTTATTTAATATGCTACGTAAGAAATAATAATTTTTCCTAACTTTTGTTAACTATTTTGGAGTATATATAATTGAATGTTTACCCACAAATATATAATAATGTAATACCCACAAAAGCTCAGTAGGCATTACTGAATTAATCTGCACGATTCAAAGGAAAAACCAATTCCAATCATACGTCTTACGCACCAACAGAACAAAATGAGTGTTTTCAAATGAAATTAAAGTACCATATAAGTAAACCGTTACTGGACTAATTTTTGACTTTTCGATTCTGCTAAAGTTGGTACCGATGTGTAATGCATATCTCTTATAACTTTTGAAAAATTATAAAAGCGCGTTAATCAATTGTTTTATGCTATTAAATTGGTTTGTTTTCAGTTTAATCTCTTTTCACTGCATTGTAACTTTTATGCCAAGCCTTTCTGTCATAATATAGGTTATACTGGCGCCTGTAATTAATTGCAAAACATGGTGTTAGGTTAAAAACATGGGTGGAAGAACACAGAAAAACCAATACACCTTTAAAATAGTACTCGCTTTTTTGTGGAAATCACAAAAAAACTCAAAGTATTACAGGTTACTATTATAAAAGTCTCTCATTATGTGACAGAAGTCGATGTTCGCTTTAAACGTTAAATTTTACCCTTCTGTATTACCGAAACTTATTTGTAGTTTTTTTTTTTCTTTTCCCTCACTACATTTTCAATGTTTCTGTTTGTCTGAGTAGGCCTATTCCACACACCAAACACTGTTTTTGTGAACAGCCTGCGTTTGTAACTTTGACCACACGAGCACAAATTATGGCTGCTGACACGCGGGCCACTCAGTCGCGCTCGGTTGTTTTGCATAGTTTTTTTTGTACCCTTGTACACGAGCGTTAGTGGCACGCGACTGTGGCAGCCAGAAGCCAATCACCGCCACTAGTGGCGACGATTTGTGGCGTTGGAGCTTGCACACAGACCACTTTCAGTCGCGCCACTGAGTAGTTCTCAGCGTTTATAGTAATGTTGTCAAGGTTGTATGAGGTGAGTAACGTTGTAATGTTGTGTAATTGAACCGTTGTTTCTTTACTATAGCTATTGAACTGCTATAGTTAAGTTTTCTTTACTATTTCATGAAGTCGAATTATGATTCTAATTATAATAGAAGTAGAGTCAAAACCGGAAATTTGGGACCCAAGGTACTCTGGTTATTCAAGCAAATTCAATCATTTGCTCTGACTTCTTTTAAATTTAAACTTCTATTTTTAATTTTAACAGAATTTTAAACATTTTAACCAAATTTCAGAGCTTATACGTGTATGCATAAAAAATGTTATGAGTAATTTTTAGTACAATACAAACCTTTTAACCTATAAATTAATCTTATGCACCTAGCAATACAGATTTAGATGCTTTGGCAGTTTTTATTTGTGTGAAAACAACATAGCTTCGTAAATTCTCGAGGACATGCGCCCCCCCCCCACACACACACAGAGTCGTAAGGGTTTACGCTCCGGAAACTTATGCTTAAAGTCGAATGTGACGTAGTTTCATGGGACTTTAACTTATTAACTAACATAACATTTTATTTTTTGGTTGACACGTTATCAGTAATTTAAGCCGCAACATACGTAAAGGAAACTAGACAGAATACCCGCTTAAACGTGGCATTTTGCTTTGAGTCGTTGTGTATTTTTTTAATGACTACTTCCATTAATTCAATTTTTTCTATTTTTTCCTTATAACTCGCGCTTACGTACGTCGAAGTTGGACTGTGTGTGAGTGTGAATTAATGTTATAACGTCAAAGTAATTGCAGACCTCTCTTCAGCAGGCAATGTTTGTATTTTTCTTCTGGATATGAAATTTCACTAAATTAAGAAGCCGATTGAACATGTTTTGGGACATTCTAAAATAGTTTAAAATTTTCGCATCGTTCACTTTCAGATCACCCATTAATGTATAAAACTGTCGCACTACCAACCGATAACGTGTGAAGGGTCACACATCTGATGCATCCAGAATCGACGTTGTCTAAATGGTGACGTCTTCGTACGGGAAGAGGAAGGAGAAGAACTTCTTCGCCAGAGTCAATGATCAAACTGATATGAAAAATAAATAATATAATCTTCTTAATAAAACTATTTTCCATCACTGAGCAAATTGACAGTGGCGCGTCTCTGAAGCAAACCCATTCACACGAGCCACTGAGTGGTGCCACTGCGTGGCGCCACAAAGAAGCTGGTACAAGCGACTGAGTGTCGCCACAGAGTTGCCCGTGTGTCAGCAGCCTATATTTGATAAGTGCGTACAACTTCCCACTTTCGTTGAGTCAACTAGAGTATAGGTGAGAAGAAAACATCCAATCGAGCAACACTCATGGTAGACGGACGTCATTGGCCTAAACGCCTTAGTTGATGAACCCCCTAAAAAAACATTAAAAAAATCTGCAAAATAAGCAAGACTTATTTATGTAGCAGACTACTACAGACCAGGTAGTAACTATAAATATCCTATCAAACACTGAATGAAACACTCTGTTCTTACCTACAAAAACAAACACTACATATTCACTGGTGCAAGATACGTGAAATTGAGTTAACGTCTTTTACAGAGTAATTTAAACAATATAATTTCTAAAATAAAATACACTCAGTATAAACAGTTTAACGATAAATCACATTTTATTTACTTTGGATCTAAAACATAAAACTTGTACATATTTGGGGAAGTCAGCGATCTCGGAATTAAAAAAAAATTGTCTCTAGTGGAGTAACTGGAAGTAACGATAATTTACTATAGACTTAAAACTAAATAAGATTCAATTGAATTAAAATTATTTTTAATAATTTAAAAAGTGTAAAAGAGTTTTATTGTTATCTTATTATTGTAAATAAAAAAATCTCACTCAGTGGCGTATCTAGAATTTGGTCTGGGGGGGGAGTCCGGTCCAGTCGGCTTCATACAAAAGGAAAAACAAGTTAAGAATAATCAATATTACTATCTTTAAAGTTGTTGAAAAACGTATGATAACCTCCTGAAATCAATCCCATTAAAGATAAACTGTAATAACAAAATAAAAATACGGTATTGAAATATTGTTTAGAAGATAGTTATTGATTAAATTGTTTTTCCTATATTTCAAACCTGTTTGTATATTCAAAGAAGAGTTGCAAATATGCAGAGTAAAAAATAATAAAATTGCCTAAAAATTAAGAGATTAACAGAATTCGTCAACTTTTTTCGACCCTCTGGTGTGTGTGTGCGCGCGCGCGTGTGTGGGGGTCCGATCCTGTTCGTTTCCCCCCGTAAATACGCCCCTGATCTCACTACTATTTTCCCTGAAATTTTTAAGAGTAAATGTAATCATGATTTTTAAAAAAAGTTTTAATTTCTGTGAGCAGCAACACACTATAAACTCTGATGGAGAAAGTACACGGGTACTGATTTTATTAATCATGGGGCACATATCTGTCTTGAAATGATTGAATTGGGTTTAGAAAATGGAGTTTTCTTTTGACTTTTCCTGTTTTTACAACACACTTGCTACAGCCTCTTGACGTTGGAGTCTATAAATCACTAAAGTCTGATTTATAAGCTCAATTCAGCTTATTGTAAGTTGAATTCGTATATGATTGAGCATCCACATGATAAACTAAGTCGGTTTAATTTCTTCGAAAATTGTATTCCAGCTTTCATAAAATCTATGTTTCATTCTAACATCGTTAATTTGTTTAGAAAAACTGGCGTCATTCCTTTAAATTGTAATGATGTACCAGCTGAAGCTACTGCTCCATCACTGTTGACTGAGAAACTTTCAGATATTGTTACTCTGCCTGTACAACAAAATGCAATTATGCACAGAAACGGAAATTCAAAACTCGTTATCTCTAATCAGTAATAAAAAATAACCACCGAATAAAAAGTAAGCTATCATCAGATAAAAAAAAACTCTTTCTCAAATATTATTCAAATATTACGCCTGGCACGTCTTTTAACTAGAGGTAAAAAGAAGAAAACTGAACAGAAACAAAAACAGAAACAGATAAAAGATGGGTTTATTTTTCTTGTGGTGGATTTAATTCTACAGATGTTGAAGAAAAGAATGGAGCTGAATGGATACAGTGTTCTTTCTGTCATTTAAGGTAACATGAGAAATGCCAGTCTGAAGTGTTTCATGATGAAACAAGTATTTTTATGGGTGATAATTGTAGTAAAAAATACAAGTTAAAAATGCCAGAAACTGAGAAAACTCAAGTCTGGAGTTACTTTCTTGTTAGCTTGATTCCAGTATGTTCAATTTAATGAAATTAATTCAATTTAATGTCTTAACTTTAGTGTAATTAAAAAAAATATTTTTTAAGTAATGGGAAGATGTTCTAACAAAATTATTTTAGAATTTATGCGACTTTTAGAAGTGAATTTTATTAATTTCAAATGTCAGCATTTTTGGACTGGTGTGTTTCATTCTAATTGTGTCAGTAGTGTATGGAATTTAAAATATTTAACAATATTAAATAATTTTGTTCGCACAAAAATTAATAGTTTTATACTTTTTGATACTCACCAAATAACGTTAGCACTATGACCAAATAACCTGTCCTATCACCAATTAACTTGACCCAAAAAGGAGTTGATAAATATTATAGTATTGGGTCTTGATTTAGTAAAATTTTAACTTAATATCAAATTAAGACAAAATAGTCACTTAAATAACTGTTGTTAGTTTTGTGCAGTTATATGATGTAACTAATAAATAATCCAGGTTTCTAGGGAGTTTATTAAAATTTATCACCAAATTACCTCACTTTACCATCTATATTGCGATGTATAGGTGTCGCATAGAATAAGTAGTCGAGATGTAAGTTACTGGAATAAAGTGGATTTATTATTCCACGTAATCATGCTATTATTTTCTGACAATCTACTGAGTTTTTAATACAGTTTATAAAAATAAGTAATCTGTCTCTGTTGACCTTTGTAACACAAATGAAATTTTACTTTCTATATAATGAAGTTAATTAATATTTAAATGTTATTTTTGTCTTGTTTACTATAAAGTCTTTACTGATGTGGTAGAGTCTTTCTTTTAAATACATTTTTTTTTCAATTGTACATAAGTAATATGGGTTCACTTTCCTTTAATGTTGACTGTAAATCCTTCAGACGACGGGTTGATTCTGGATGATCCTGGATCTGGATGAATAAGTATACTCTGTCCGGCCCCAGGGTCGTTTTCGGGCGTGTAAATACTTCTCACGAGCACGGTTATATACTTTCACGCCAACAGATACTGTTACCGCTAAAAATGGTGTGCCAGACTTACACCATCCAGTCAGCTTTAAGTGTCTATACACCTTAATCGAATATCTTGAACTTTCACTGATTAGCGAAATCTTAATTGTAACATTTCTTGCAGTAACTCTAGGAATTTTGTAACTTGTGTTTGTCAGCCAATAAGAGCCAGTCAATCGTTTCGCTTACTGGTTGTCGCAGTGTACTCCGACTCTCACTGCGCAGTGCGCTGACACTTTTCGTCTTTATAGGCCTATGTGGTCCCAAGTATAGTGTATTGTGTATTTGATATGTGCGAGTTCTGTCGGACCCACACCTGATTGTACTGAAAGGGGGTATTTCGGTGTGTGAGTGACCTACGGTTCAGAGACATGTATAAAGACAAATAATTAAATACGTTTTATTTAATAAAATTTGCACATTATAAAACACGTATAACGAATCAGGCAGTGCCATTGAAAGACGTGCAAATAGACGCGTGTGTGGACACAATTTTATTGGAAATTACGCAAATACAGCTGAGCTATGCAAACTGAAATTAATTAGTCCGGTAATTAAAACGTTTCAAACAATTAAGTTATATGCAAGTAACGGGTGAAAAACTGCGAATCTAATGCAACTAACTACTCGTTGCACACTCACGTTGCACATTAGTGCAAAAACAGACAAAACGTGATTTGTGTAAAACTGACGCTATGCACGCTTAAACAAAGTTTAGGAAATTAAAGACGGAATTTTTTCGATACCCGACCTGACGATTTGCATCAGAATATAAATACCTCGGACAATTTCGAACGGGGGACAGACGCTAATAATTACCAACGGGATCACTATGTCGCTCTGCTTCTCGACATAGATATTTCATCGTCAACAGCATCATCCTGCAGTGAAACAAGACATACAACGATCGACGAGGGAGCACCAGACCCAAAATCATCATCATCACAATCATCATCAAGTCAAAATCAATTTTGACAAGCTTGAAGAAAGTACAAGGGTGAATTCTTAAGTTGACAAAGTGATTGTTTCAATAAAAGTGGCACAGAGTGGTGCATGTGTTCCGAGGCGAGAGAGAGAGTGAGCTAGTTGCATTTCCTGACACCCAGTACAAGTAAAATGTTTTACAGGGTTCTCGAGCAGCCAAGAGATGGGATGTGAACGTGATGATGACTGTCCAACCGTCACCATTGGCAGAGATCAAGCAGTAGAGGCTCCTCCACGCCGACAGCCACGCACAGGATCACGTACTCCAACAAGACTAATCTAGAAGGAACATCCGGGCATGATTACTGGCACCTCTGTTAACCATCGTAATCACGGACTCAAACTCAACCTCCACTTTTCAGAACACAAGGTGGGAACTTTCTATTATTAACTTTTGACACCCTCAACATTTCTACAGTTTCCAAGCAGGAAGACATGTGTACATAAACTTGTAAATTTTGTGAGAACATGCCCAAGGCATGTGCAAGACTGATTCATTATGTAAAAGGGGATCACATCCTTATATTGCCCGATTAAGTTACATTGTTTAAATTGTTTTCTATTTTGATGCTATTAATGCAAAGCAGGATATATACAAATATATACAAAGCAGGATATATACAAAGCAGGATATGTGGGAGATGGAACAAATTTAAATGAAATTTGATTACATAATAACAAATAGTGATTGGCTAAAACAAGTCCAGTAGAAGACTATATGCATCATGTTCTATATTGTCAATTGAATGAAATCATCCACTATTCTGATTGTTTTGTTAAAATTGTTCCTGATGGCATGGGTTATGCTAATCAGAGTAAGGGCATACACTTAAATGGTGTTTCATAATTGTAATTTTTAGCTTTTGAATATCCCTGTAAATTATATCTTGATGTTATCGTGGGTTGTCTTAGGGGTTACCACTTGTGAAGCCATTTGATTCTTGGGAGGTTGGTAGTGATGTTAGTTATTGTTCACTCGAATTAAAATAATTGTGTGCATGTACGTGTATGTCTATATATATATATATATATGTGTGTGTGTGTGTGTGTGTGTGTGTGTGTGTGTGTGTGTGTGTGTGTGTGTATTTCCAGAAAGGTCAAAGATGAGAATTACTGTATAACTATATATGTGTATATAAAATAATCCAGTAATTATTTTTTGTAATGATTGAGAAAATTAAGAAACGTAGGAGCAATAATTAAATTTGGTTAGAACTGTTATAAAACATGTAATGATAATGTTAAAGGAAAAATTATGAAGAAAGAAACACCAATAAAAGAAAGAAATTGTTACTGTTATAAGAATGTTTTGATTGCAAGTCCTGTCACTATGGGCCTCGGCACAATTTTCTTCCATCTAGACCAAGCGTCTAGTATTAAATATTTATTGTAACCGATGTACGTTACAGTGTAAATATATAAATTAATAATTAATACGTAAATTTTAAGTTTTTTAGTTTTAATTTTAGTTTTCCTATTCATTAAAAAAATGGATACACTCTAAATAATAATTTTTTAACTTAAAGTAAATATTACTAGTAAACTTTATAATTTTATTTAATAAATATACTTCAGTAAATGTTCCGCATATCCTACTCCTGGATGTGAAACATCCTAAGGTCCCAACATATAATACATAAAACAGCGAATGAGGTGCTATGAAAGAGAAAGACAAATTTCATAATGACTGGATTGAAGGTATAGAACGAAGACATTGATAAAACATTAAAAGAAAAACAAAAAGCTTATAATAATATTTTTAAACATAGAACACCAGAAAATGTACAGCTATACAGACAGGGAAAAAAGGAACATAACAAAAACAATAACACGCAAGGCACATACTGACAGCTGGGGACAATGCAGCTCTAATATTTAAGATGTAGTACATGGTGGACAAGAACAAACATATACAATTATGAAACATCTTAAAAAAGAAGAGATGGATGCATCTAGATTGAATATTATTGGGAAAGAAGAATGGATTGGACATTACAAAAAACTTTGGTTTGACTCCAACATCGAAGAGGAAGAAGAAGAGAGAATGGAAATACAAAACATTACAGTAAGACCACATTACATTAGAAGAATTAAAAGACGGTATCGAATTGTTTAAAAATAGAAAAGCAACCGGCCCAAATAATATAAACTCAGAACTTATTAAATATGGTGGTATTTTGTTACACTGAAGGATCCTACATTTGCTTAATATGTGCTGGCAGCAGACACGCTTACTACAAGAATGGACAATGTCGAAAGTGATCTCCCTTTTACTTCACGTTCCATAAGGAAATGGAAGTATGGTGATGGCAAAAAAATCGTTTTCGAGATAATTGCAGATTCTGATTGTACTACCTTCAAAACATGAAAAAAAAGTAATTTTTCGAAAAGTGTGTGTGTGTGTGTGTGTGTGTGTGTCTGTCTGTCTTGTGTCTGTCTGTGTGTCTATCTGTAGATTTTTTTCTATGGCAAACGATAACAGCCGCAAATTCAAACAGAATCAAATAATTTTTTGCATACAGCCCTGAATTGTAGAGTACTCAAGATCTGTTGTTTTTGGTGAAGATCGGTTAAGGAAAAGGGGTAGTTTACCTGCAACGTTTTTTTATCAAGGGTAATTTTACTTCCATATTCCTTAAGGAATGGAAGTATGGTGATGGCAAAAAAAATCGTGTTCGAGATTATTGCAGATTCTGATTCTACTACACTCAAAACATGAAAAAAAGTCGTTTTCCGAAAAGTGTCTGTGTGTGTGTCTGTGTGTCTGTAGATTTTTTTTCTATGGCAAACGATAACTGCCGCAAATTCAAACAGAATCAAATAATATTTTGCATACAGCCCTGATTTGTAGAGTACTCGCGACCGAGTTGGTGAAGATCGGTTGAGGGAAAGTGGTAGTTTACCTGCAACGGTTTTTTTTTATCAACGGAATTTTTTTTTTTGGCAAACGATAACAGCCGCAAATTCAAACAGAATTAAATAATGTTTCGTATACAGCCCTGAATTGTAGAGTTCTCAAGATCTATTGTTTTTGGTGAAGATCGGTTAAGGGAAAGGGGTAGTTTACCTGCAAGGTTTTTTTAACAAGGGTATTTTCTATGGCAAACGATAACAGCCGCAAATTCAAACAGAATCAAATAATGTTTTGCATACAGCCCTGATTTGTAGAGTACTCAAGACCTGTTGTTTTTGGTGAAGATCGGTTAAGGGGAAGGGGTAGTTTACCTGCAACATTTTTTTATCAAGCGTATTTTCTATGGCAAACGATAACAGCCGCAAATTCAAACAGAATCAAATAATTTTTTGATTACGTCCCTGAATTGTAGAGGTCTCAAGGACTTTCGATTTTGGTGAAGATCGGTTAAGGGGAAGGGGTAGTTTACCTGCAACCTTTTACGTTTTAACAACAGTAAAGTACTTGAAAATTTATTTAAACTTTTTCAAACAATGGTAATTGTTAAAAATAAAATAATTTTGTTGCCAGGCAATAAAATTAAAATTTTTTTATTTTAATGTAAATCATGTATAAGAGAAAATATATCGCGCTTGGCAGGCGATATTAAGATTTAAATATAAATCTTAGAATATGGAAGTCATGTATGGTTCTCCATACCGATATTTGACTTCCATATTCCTTAAGGAAATGGAAGTATGGTGATGGCAAAACAAATCGTGTTCGAGATTATTGCAGATTCTGATTGTACTACACTCAAAACATGAAAAAAAGTCGTTTTTCGAAAAGTGTCTGTGTGTCTGTCTGTCTATGTGTCTGTGTGTCTATGTGTCTGTGTGTAGATTTTTTTTCTTCGGCAAACGATAACAGCCGCAAATTCAAACAGAATCAAATAATTTTTTGCATACAGCCCTGATTTGTAGAGTACTCACGACCTATTGTTTTTGGTGAAGATCGGTTGAGGCAAAGGGGTAGTTTACCAGCAACGATTTTTTTTATCAAGGGTAATTTGTTTTTTGGCAAACGATAACAGCCGCAAATTCAAACAGAATCAAATAATGTTTCGCATACAGCCCTAAATTATGGAGTTCTCAAGACCTATAGTTATTGGTGAAGATCGGTTAAGGGAAAGGGGTAGTTTACCTGCAACGTTTTATGTTTTAACAAGGGTATTTTCTATGGCAAACGATAACAGCTGCAAATTCAAACAGAATCAAAAGATTATTTGCATACAGCCCTAAATTGCAGAGTACTCAAGACCTATTGTTTTTGGTGAAGATCGGTTAAGGGGAAGGGGTAGTTTACCTGCAACCTTTTACGTTTTAACAAGAGTAACGTACTTGAAAATTCATTTAAACTTTTTCAAACAATGGTAATTGTTAAAAATAAAATAATTTTGTTGCCAGGCAATAAAATTATAATTTTTTCATTTTAATGTAAATCTATACATAGTATAAAGTAAAGTCGGTCCGTTTTCTCTCTGTGTTTGAAATCGCTAATCTCAGGAAGTACTGAACGGATTTTATTCAAGTTATCGCCAATAGATAGAGTGTCTATCGAGGAACATTTATGTGTATAATTAATACATATATGTTGTACATTAGCTTAACTATCACGGTTTATGTCAAGTAAGTGGTATAGTTTACATCTTATATATAAAAATGAATGTTTCTTTGTTTGTCCCGTATGCGTTCCTATACCATTCATCCGATTGCGATGAAACTTCGGTGAGTTGTTGTGCGCACGTCCGCGAAGGTTTCTTCCACATCTCCTCCTAAACCACTGTACCGATTTCAACCAAACTTGGCACAAATATTTTACACAACGGGAGAACCAACATAGGATAGGTGGTTTTTCGATGGGGTCCTTTTGGGGGTTCTTTGGGGTCTTCCACATCGCCTCCTAAACCACTGGACCGATTTCAACCAAACTTGGCACAAATATTTTACGCAAAGGGAGAACCAACATAGGACAAGTGTTTTTCCGATACGATCCTTTGGGGGGTCCTTTGGGGTCTTCCACGTCTCCACCTAAACCATTGGACCGATTTCAACCAAACTTGGCACAAATATTTTACGCAACGGGAGAACCAACATAGGACAGGTGTTTTTTTCGATACGATCCTCTGGGGGGTCCTTTGCGGTCTTAAAAAACTATTAGATCTGGTTACTATGGCAACCCAACAGAATAGATTCTGTTCTAAATATATTATCGCATTAAATTGAAGACCACGCGAACGAAGTTGTGGGCAACAGCTATTTATTTTTAAGAAGCCTACTTTAATTAAACTTTATTAATTAAACTAACATTTTCATTACGTACAACGTGAAACTCCGTAGCGAAGCACGGGTATTCTGCTAGTCATGTATAAGAGAAAATATATCGTGCGTGGCAGGCAAGCATATCTCAGTTAAGTACTGTTTACGTTTCCATTTTATTATTATCACTACCGCAATAAAAAGGCAGGTAAGACACACACACACACACACACACACACACACACACACACACACACACACACACACACACACACACACACACACACACACACACACACACACACACACACACACACACACACACACACACACACACACACACACACACACACACACACACACACACACACACACACACACACACACACACACACACACACACACACACACACACACACACACACACACACACACACACACGCACGCACGCACGCACGCACGCACGCACGCGCACGCACGCACGCACGCGCACGCACACACACACACACACACACACACACACACACACACACACACACACACACACACACACACACACACGCACGCACGCACGCACACACACACACACACACGCACACACACACAATTCGCGTTATTTCTGGCCTCATTCATGTTTATTTTCTTACATTTGCACGGTTTTTAAATGGAAAGTGCCGAACCCATACCAACATAACGCATGCAAGCCGAAAAAGTGTCCAGCGTGGATAGCGATTTGCTTCCTGTGGATCGCTGGGCAGTGTAACTGCACGTGTTTACAGAGGAACGATTCATAGACAGACTTTTCGTCTTTAGGGAATGAACCCTCTGCAAGATGCTGAGGGTCCATGAGTGACTTCGGAGCGCTCCTTCTTTTCCGCGTGTTTGTTCTGTGAAACGTACACTGTAGATTCGCAGATTTATTCTAAGCAACGCTCGATAGGAAATGTTGAAAATTTTTGTCCACGGTGAACCCTCATACACACTAAACCTGCTCTGATGTTTTAATTACGGACATCATAATATTAAAACTTTGGAAACTTGAGCACTACTTAATGGAGATCAATCATTAACTTATACAAGCCATTAATTTTATGCATATTTTTTTATATTTTGTGCCGAGTTTCGGAATACTCGGCCCTTTTCCCGGTTAATTATGTGACTGTCATTGCGGGGGTTTGTGAATTAATTATTAGAGCGGAGTATACGCTGTTATCTGCATGCTTGTGGCCGATCCGCGCGCTCTCTGTGTGGAGCGATACGTAATATTTTTCCTGTGTCGGCGGTGAGCAGTTTCCGTCTGGCATCCAACGCAGCATCAACCATTCTACCTCCCGGCGGCGAACTGTTTGAATTTTTGTCTGCTAAAATCTATCATGATTAGATAATCGACTACGCGACTCTCCGGTAAGTCTGTTCAAGGTAACTTACTTATTATTTAATAAAAGAATTGTAATTTAGCTTAAATTAATGCCGATGCAATATACGATATATATGCGATATATATACGAAAGTCACCACGTGGCAAGCGCGGGTTAAATTCTGTATATGCATGTCTTGAAAGCTAACACTGGCTGAGTTAAAGTATTTATAAAGTAATTATGGCTGTGTATTTTTCCTAATTATATCATAGTAATTTCATTATAATCAAAGGGGGGCGTAAGAGAATGTTTTATTAACTAAATGTAGAGGTATATGAAACTGTATATGTATTGAACCTGTTTAAGTTTGCAACTCATCTCGAAATTGTAATAAGGGATTATTAAGTTGACGAACAATCTATAAATACTAGTCATTTATTTCTAAATTTTTTTTTACTGAAGGTCATTTCTGTGCATTCTTAAATTTTTTCAAGATTTTCTTTTAATCTGAGCATGTGGTAGTGTGTGAATTATGCTGGAGTCATGAATATTAGGGGGATCGTGAATTGGGTAACATTTGAGTAATTGTCAATATATATAATTGTTCAGGGTTCCCGACCTAAGACGATTCCCGATTCACTTCTGCTGGTGGCCGAACATCTGCCACCAATGGTATTACACGAGTGATTCTCCGTCTGTGCCGTCGGGAGGAAGAAATGGACAATACATCATGAGTACCTCAGGTTTTGTGCCGGATTATATCAGGTGACATTTAACCCATTTATATATATATTTTCTTGGCCTCTACAATGTTGAACATCTGATTCTCTTCCTGGAACATCTCCAGTTAAAGTTTGGTACACAAGTTCAGCGAGATAATTAGTGCTTGTAAATTTTGTCAGTGTATTTTACTAAGGCTTAAGCCCCCCTGAGTAAGTGTGAGCCCGGACGGGGTCATGCGTTACCGAATTTTGCTGCGAAATTTTCTTTTAGGGTAAAAGTGTGGGTGACTTAAGATTACTGATTTTGGGGGGGGGGTGAATTATGCTTGCATTGATTAAGGGTATTCATAGCTATATGGGTTTGGTTTTTTTTAGTAGATTTAAAGGTTTGGGGAGGTGCTGTAACCTGTGGACGTCACCTGTCGGTGCCGTTAGCTACAGGTCTATAGCATGTTTTAGGTTGCTGGATCTGGTGGTGCGCATGGCCTCGCCTGTGGCCAAGCCAGTTCTGTAGGAACACCTCATATGTGTTTTATTAGGGGCTGATGTTATAAAGTTTTTATTAAAATTGTCATTATATATATATATATTATAAAAATTATCTTAACTCTGTAATAATTCAGTGTAAGTGAAATTTCATTCATTTTCTTTTACTGCCATAGCCAGTGTATTACTAGTTCAGTTTAAAATGAGCACACTATTGGTTCTTACTTTTCAATCATAAACCTTATTATATATATTTTATAAAATTTATCTTAACTCTGTAATAATTCAGTATAAGTGAAATTTCATTCATTTTCTTTTACTGCCATAGCCAGTGTATTACTAGTTCAGTTGTTAATATGAGTATACTATTGATTCTTACTTCCAACCATAAATTCTGTTATACATTTTGTACGGCCGTGCAGCCATGTTGACCTGGCGATGGCACATTCCTATCTGGGGGAACCTTTTTAAAATTCTGAATACTTGTAATAATTTCATTGGTTGCAAGCAGACATAACCGGACGGGTTAATGGATTGGTTTATGAAAAGTTTTTTATGGAGGCTGGGCACTTTACCCTTTTACAGTAGTTTGGGATGGGGGTCTAGGTCACTGATACTGAGGACTGTATTCTTCGGCGGCATGGTGAAATGTATACGGGCTGCCTGCCAGGTGAACATGTGTGTAGTATATATTGTAGCGTGACAGAAAATCCACTACTTATTAAGTCATATAAAATCATAAAGTTTAATTACACCACATATGTTAAAATAATATTGAATGAGATTTAAGGAAATCAAAGGAATGAATCACGATGAAATAAAAATCCTCATTACATTATATAAAAACCACTATTTAAATATCAAAGAAAGTATTGAAAGCAACTCATGATATAAGATCAGTAATTTAGCCAGGAAGCTAGGAGCAGTAAACAAATAATAACACCATATAAAGAAGAAAGAGAATCAGTTTAAGAGTGGTGAATACCAAAATACCCCAAAAAACAAGAAGAAGGAAGAATAAAGTTTGTGGTCAGGAAGGAAACAATACCCTGAAACCTTTAGAGAAGAACAAGGTCCGTATCAGTAAATACATTAGATGCTCCAAACTAAACATCAGTCGAGATAACACAAAGTACCTTGGTTTACCCAAGAATAAAGAAGGAAGACAAGAAGACCAGAAGAATGAAGACTAGAAGAAGGACAAGAATGAAGACAAGAAAGAAGATAAGAAGAAGGACAAGAAAGAAGACAGAAGGAGAGGAAGAAATAGTATGAAAGAAACACCGTTGTAAAACCTATTATTATTATTAACTACCATCAACCCCAAACCCACAAAAACGGTTAAAAAGAAAGTATAACATACCAAAATCCTATAAGAATGTAATTATTTAGAAAACTAAAGTGCTGTATAGTATTATAAGAAGTGAACCGACTAAAGCTATTGTGTGATAAGAAAATAAACAAGTCTTAACAGTCCATGATTGCTAAAGGTCTGGTCTGAGATAATAAGACTCAAAATATCAGAACCAACAGTGAAAGTGAATTTGTGTAAGTGTTTTTTAGAAACGCAATAAACTTAAAGTTAGTGATACTATGACTTATCAGTATGCTATATAACAACTTTAATATCCAATAATAAACAGCATAATAAAATAATAAAATGGAAGATTTCCAGTATTTTATTATTTTAATGTAACTCTTTGTTTACAAGACATTTGTAAAAAATGCTAACAACTAGAGTATGGGTGGTCATGTTTACTGATGAAGGGTATCATAAATAGTAATGGTTTAGACCAGAAAGGACTGGCATTAATTTAGTATTCATAGGTTTAAAATGTTTAAATAGACTGTGTGTTCACAGCAATAAAATCAATTTGTTTGTAAGAATTATTAGAAAGTAAGATTTATATTATATGTTTAAAAGGAATAATGTTTGCTAAATAACAGCATACACACCATTAATAATGTTTCAATAGGTATGCTATGTTAACTCAAAAAGATTTAAAAATATATGTTCAAACCATGTCAGCAATATTTTCAGTTGTGCAGATTGCTAAATAATGTTCATAATTATTTTGTATAACAGTAGTGTTAATTAAATACTACACCTCACAATAAGTTATAAACCATTTTATTTTCATGTAACAGTAACTATGTAAAGTCAGAGGAGGAAGTAGGATTAAATTTATTTGAGAAAGACAGAAATATAAAATTCTAAACTCTAGGCCATTTGGTGAATTCATAGAAACAATATAAACCAGTATAATTCACTTATAAATCCTGTAAACTAGCAAGATTTAGATAAGGTAACTCAGTTAACCACTACTGGGAATGATCCTATGAGTTAAAATGATAATAAGGAAATATACCTTAAAACATTGTAAATTTTCAAAATATATAAATTAATTAATTTTAAAGAGCAATGTCAAAGTCAGAGATTAACACAAAAAACCAGTTTAAAGGTTTAATTTATATGTATTTAAGGAGAGGAAGAGGAATATGACTAATTAAAATTTATTATAATAGTATTAATGATAATTAAAATGGAGGAAATTTGTATAAAGACGGAAATCCAATTTTGAGCCTATATAAGTAATATAGCCTATATATAAGTAAAGAAATTTGTTAATTTCCACAAAATGTCTACAGATATGGACTATAATATATCAATTTGAAAGGAATGAGATGATTAAACCAATGATAAGGTTCATAATTCATGAAAGTGATGAATAAAATAAATAAATTCCATATATAATGTAATATTTTATCATGTGTATGAGTAATCGAAATATGTTAACAATACTTTTTCAAAGATTAACTGGGCCAAATTTTGACCAAGTTAATTAGTCTTTTGTTGAATATCAAACTGAAGAGTTGTGTGAAAAACGTTCCTTTAAAACCGAGTCGGAAATGGTACTAACAGTTAGCCATTAAATAAGTGAATCGAGAGTTAGACGAATTAGATAATTTTTTAACTAAATCTACCAAAACGTTCACGACAATAGTGAAAACAAACACCTAACTTCATGATACGAGTGATATAAAACAGTAAAACAATATATTTAATCTAATTCACTCTACAAATCCTAACCATATCTTGAGAACTTTAACCCACAGAAGTGAACACATACAAAATAAACTAATTAACACAAGTTTACACGGAACACTTCGTCAGAATACACCAAATAACTTAACAGACATATTACACCAGTGCGGGAAAATTTCAAACATTCCTGAAGGTAATTTTGTTGTGATTTTCGGACACGTCGATTTCGCAGTAACTACGCCAGAAATAGTAGCGGCCATCTTTTAATTTTACCAGCCTGCCTTCTACATCGTGGTGACATCATAGTCTGCATATGGTTTGACGACAACTTTCATAAATATTACATATCAGAATTATTTAAATACTATTGATTAATAATTATTGTATTTATTTTAATTGTTAATGTTATACTTTCTCGTCACCCTTCTCTGACTATTAATTTAATCGCTCAAAGAACCTGTCCTTTATATATTAATTATAATAATTTTTGTTCTGTATGCACAATCGATAGTTCCCTGAGACGGAGTCGATAATTGTTCTCCATCGATAAAAAATCGATTATTATTTAAATTGTTCAATAAATCCTTATATTTCCATTATTTGTTATCTGTTATTATTTCACAGGCTAATTTAAGATTATTTATTAAGGCTGAGGGACTTCAAGAAGAAGAAAATATTTTATTTGAGTGAGATATTGGACCAGCAAGAAAAATCATCGATCGATTGCTGACTGGAGTTAATCTATTTAACTCCAGACTTGGTTCAAATCTTCCAGAAGTGCTCAATAGTTAATAAATACCCGCCTGATTATCGAAATTTTACAAGAACCTTTTAAAACAGATTTATTTCTTATTTACACACATTAATAAACATAAACAAAATTATTCTTTTATTAAAATTTATTTATTTATAAAATTTTCCATCTACTTTTTATCTTTTGTAACGACCGGCATACAGGGCATTGTTACAAAGTGGCGTCCAACTTAGAGGGCTTGATAAAATAAGCCTGGCAGCGATTAATTAATAGATACCAGAAAAATGCAAAGAAGAGCTACTTCGAAAAAGAGGGCGGCAGAGGCCGAAAAAGAAGTTGACATGGGGGATAAAGAAGCAACACCCGTTGAAGATCCGGAAGTGTTACTAACCCAGGTGGAACCGAAACAACCCGCACCATCAGAGGAACCACCTGAAGTAACAACGCAAACAGGGGAAGTCAATGTCCCAGAGAAAGAGAAACCCTCACAACCAGAGGAAACGACACTACAAGAGATGTTCAAGGTGATGATGGAGATGAGAAAGGACATGAATGAAAATAATAAGAAATTGAGTAAAGACATGGAAGAAACCAGTAAGAAAATGAATCAGGAATTAAAGGAAGACCTGCATAAGAAGATGGATGAAAGTAGTAAGGAAAGAAAGGAAGATAACCATTCATTAAATGAAAAACTAGAGGATCTGAAGGAAGATAACCGATCCACAAAGGAAGAATTGGGCCGTAAGATAGAAAACACTAACAAGAGGATTGAAGAAACCAGTAAGAATTTGAATAAGAAGATGGAAGATCTGAAGGAGGACAACCAATCCTTGAGTAAAAAGATGGAAAAGAAGATGGAAGAAACCAGTAAGAAAATAGAGAGTGACAACCAACAATTAAAAGAAGAATTAAGGGAAAATAACAGGAAAATGGAAGAGACGATGGGGGAAAGATTGGAAGAATTGAGAGAGGACAATCAACTGCTGAGAGAAGAACTAAGGGAAGTTAACCAAGAGAACATGAATAAATTAGACGAGAGGATTGAATTGGCGAAGGAGGAGTTGAATAAAAAAAATAACAGAGACGAAGAAATCCATCGTAAAGAAGTTAGAACAGGAAGTCGTGGTTGTTAACCAGCAGATCAGAGAAGTAGACGAAAGATGTCGTCAAACAGAAAACGAAGTGCTGGAAGTCCGGGAAGTAATAACTAAGGAGATTACTCAGGTCCAAGAACAACAGAAAACGAAAATGGAGGAGACCAAGAAATTTGCTTTGGAAGAAGTGAATAAAGTGCGGACACAGGTAACCGAAAGATGCGACGGCGTGGAAGCCGCTATGTCGAACATAACCGGACAGGTGCGTCAGAGCCAGGAGGAGATAGAGATGATAAGGAACAGACCATCTGGATATCATAATTTCCCCATGTCAGAGAACAGAGAATGGCTCAATTTCCGGCAATATAAACGGAAGCCTATGGAGTTCTTGGCACGCATAGAGGAGTACCTCGAAAAACACAGAGGGAACCGATGGGTCCAGAATAGGGAAATCCTTGACGAGTCGTTTCGGGAGGTGAATGACCATTGGTGGATGGCCAACCGGAGCGACATCGACAATTATGAGCAATTCAAGAGCCTATTCAAGGCCAAGTACTGGTCAGAGACCACGCAAAATTTAATAAGAGACAATATATGCCACGGCCGCTACAAACCACAAGTCGGTAGTTCAATGACAGCTTATTTCCTCGGCAAGGTATGTATGGCCAAGCACTTAGAACCGGCCATCCCTGAGGAGTGCCTAATAAATAAGTTGTCCTATCATTATGATGAAGAGGTAATTCGTGCGAGGAGGGGCAGCCAAATAAAAACCATCCAGGCAATGACAGAACTCCTCGAAAATTATGAAAATGAAGACTACTACCGACAGAGTCGTAGAAGAAGTGATGGGCCCGAACCAAGGACGTATCAGAACAATAACCAGGGTACGAACAACGTAAATACTGGGTACCAAGGAGGCCGGGCATACCCGCGAAATAACGGTTCTAATAATAGTAATAATGTGAACAATCCTAGTTACAATGATAATAATAATACGGGTCCAAACCATCAAAACCCGAATCGACCCTCTAATGGTTATCAAGGTAACCGCAATCCCTACCCTAATAACGCAAATAGTCAGAGAAGTCCCAATTATGGTAATAGTCATTACCCTAATAATACTAATCGTGCGGGTCCCAATAATGGTAATTTCATTAATAATAGGTTTCCTCGCCCTAGAGTGAACTTCATACGAGCCACAGATGGACGACAGCGGAGATTCGATCACAATCGAAGAAACAGCTACCGCGGATATGAAGAAAGGCGGAGGAGCCTAGAACGGGACCAACCAAGGTACTATCCGGCAAGAAGGAGTAACAGTTTAGACAACGCTGAACGGAGGTCGCGAACGACCGGAAGACCATAGGACAGATCGACAGGTAACCACTCTGAGCATCCCAAATGAGGCATCAATTAGCATGGCTCCAAGGAATAATGATGCCGAGCCTTTAAACGGGCACAGGCAGTAATAAATCGCCAGAACCCGTTACTGCTCCTAAATACTGGGTATAATAATAATAATGAGTACAATCATGAGAATAATAACAATCGTATCACAATCATAGGGTGCAACTACCTAAAGGACATCAGACAGGAGTTATTGGAAGAGGATAACAGGAATCCCACCAATAACTTCAATAATGAAATAATACATGTCGACGCCAAGGTAGAAGGCATCCCAGCCAAGTTAATGATCGATACTGGTTCGAACGTGTCAATCATAAGTACGATGGAACTGGAGAGGATACAGCAAGAGTGCGGGAGAACTTTACCAACGTTGCCGTTGAATAATATTGTTTTATTGGGAGCAACCGGCCGACAAAACAAAACTATACGTAGACAAATCTCCGCCAGTGTGATGAGCTGTGGTATAGCAATTGACATGGAATTCTTGGTGGCGAGCGGTCTGCCATTTAATATACTGGTCGGGTGTGATGTGCTTAGGAGGAATTCCGCCATCATTGATTTGAGAACTGAAACATTGTCGCTGTTTTCTAACGGACATACTTGGACGGCGAACTTGGTGGGTAGTGACCAAGTCGTTCCAGATAGTATTCACCAGCAAATCCGCAAAATTAATTACATCCATCCAACATCTATAATCGATCAAAGGATAGACGACACCTCTAATGGAGATTTATGGTCACAAAAAATCCAGGAGATCAGGGATTTCCGGAGCGGTATAACTGGCGAAGGTTTAACAACAAACCAAGCGAACAAATTAATAAACATATACAACAAATATAAATCAGTCTTTTCTGATGAGCCCGGTAAAGTGAAAAACTTCCAGTGTACTCTACAGTTCCGAGACACAGTGGACTTTAACCGGAAGTCTTACCCCATTGCGCAATCACGAAAGCAAGCAGTAAGAGCTGAAATAGAGCAAATGATTAACCGTGACATTATAGAGAGTAGCCATTCCCCATATACAAGTCCTATCGTGGCTATTCCTAAGAAAAACGGACAAGTCCGTTTGTGTTTAGATGCGCGCGAAATAAATAAAATGATCATTAATGACAGGACTTCGCCCGGTGAGATTGAGGAGATCTTAAAACGGTTCCACGGTACCAAATACTTCAGTACCTGGGATACGGTGTGCGGGTACTGGCAGGTGGAATTACATCCACAGAGTCGCCAGTATCTGGCCTTTATATTCGAAGGGCGGAACTACCAGTTTAAGAGATAGCCCTTCGGACTGGTAAACTCAGTCGCATTCTTTGTGCACTGCATGGACCAGATACTTGGCCAAGAAGCACTAAAATTCACCACCGTATATGTCGATGACTTGCTAGTGTCCTCAGAAACTTGGGAGGAACACTGCTACCGTGTGGAACACGTCTTACAGAAGCTAGCAGCAAACAATATTACGCTGAAATTAGCAAAGTCTCATTTCATTGCTAAAGAAATACAATTCTTAGGCTTCATATTAAATGATCAGGGAATCTCACCGTCGGCTGAAAAGGTCGAAGCGATTCAGAACTTTCCTACACCTAAGAATCGAAGGCAGTTACAGTCATTCCTGGGACTCTGTAATTATTACCGCAAGTTCCAGGAAAAGTACTCAGAACTGACTGCCAAATTTCAGCCGCAACTGTCATCCAAAAATAAATGGATCTGGGGTAATGAACAACAAAATACATTAACTCTTATAAAACAAAAATTCCTTGAACCCATTATACTCCGCCATCCAGATTTTAACAAGCCTTTTTTCTTAATTGTGATGCCAGTGACATCAGCCTCGGCACTACCTTATATCAAGAGGATGAGGAGGGCGAACATCTTGTGATCTGCTTTGCCAGCAGAGCATTGAACCAATGTGAGAAAAACTATCACGTTACAGAAAAGGAATTATTGAGTGTTGTGTTCGCGTGCGGAAAGTTCCGCACTTATATCCTTGGTTATTCCGTTACCGTCCGGACAGACCATAAATCAATCTCGTTCCTTAAGAGATGTAAGTTGAGCCATGGAAGGTTAACGCGGTGGATACTATTGCTGCAAGAATACGACCTTAAGTGGGAGTATATCCCCGGAAGAAAGAATGTCGTCGCGGACGTATTGTCTAGAGTAGACATTGACAAACAGACGTTCGAGGGGGAGAAGGAGAGTATTCTGAAGGTATACCATATTTTAAGCAGCAGCGCCGGTCTACAATCAATTTTGGAACACCTAAGCACACACCAACAAAATGACCCGAAGTTAATTTCTATTATCTCAAGATTGGAAGCAGGGGATGAGACAATCTCCCAATATTATACCATACATAATGGAATCCTGTTTTCAAGACCATCATTATATAAGGAGGAATGGAAGGTAATAATTCCGACCCATATCGAGAAGGAAATAGTGTTCAATTATCATGTTCGATATGGGCATATGGGCGCCTTAAAGGTGGTAAAGGCCCTGGAAGAGAGCTGCCATATCAAAGACATAAATCGGAAGGTACGGAGGTACATTAGAAACTGTCGCATTTGCCAACTCGTAAAAACAAACAACGAGAAGAGAGAGGGGCAGATGATTCCGATAACCTCGCAGTCGAAACTTGAGAATGTATTCCTGGATATATGTGGGCCATTTCCCCGCAGTGGAGGCCGCCACCGATACAAATATCTCGTCATCATAATGGACCATTATACCAAGTTCGTGAAGCTATACCCAGCGAATCGGGCGACTACGAATAAAGTTCTTGAAATTCTGATCAACCAGTACTTCCCAACCGTCGGAAAACCGGTATCGATCATAACCGACCATGGAACACAATTCAAGGGGAGGAAATGGCGGGATACACTGCTGTCAATGGGGGTTCATACATACAAGACATCAGTATACCACCCGAGCAGTAACCCGGCCGAAAGAGTCTTGCGAGACGTGGGGCGCCTATTAAGAACGTATTGCCACGATCAGCAGAGGAGGTGGCAAGAATACTTGGAGGCCACTGAAGAATTCCTCAACCTGGCATACCATCCAGCCATAGGAATAACCCCATACTCCGCAATGTACGAGAGACAACCCCCTAGAGAGATCGAAGATATCTTGGAGTTCCCCAGAGAGCATAAATATATATTTAATAGAATTCAATTTCACAATAAGGTGGCCGAAGATCAGGAGAAACGGCGGAATAAATACGATAAAAGCATGGGTAAGGTTATTAATTATACCGTTGGAGAGAAGGTGTTGTTGAAGAATAGAGAATTACCCAGTTCCTTAGAGGGGATAACAAAAAAATGATTGCTTCTGTACACTGGTCCCTATATTGTCTCTAAGGACAATAACAACAACACGTACGAACTAAAGGAAATGAATTCAAATAAAGTTAAGGGTGTCTTTAACCAGGCATCAATGAAGAAATTTTATGAATAACTCATCTAAATTCAAAAACAAGTAAGGACAGCTTATAACTATTTATTTGAAGAGAAACATTTTGACAATAATACCAACAGAAGTTAGAATTTAAAACCATCAAAATTCCAAAGACAAAGTAAGTACATCTTACTACAAGATTATTAATGAAACCATTTAGAAGATATATAATATAAGAAGAAGTTAGAATTTAAAAACCCCTAAATTCTAAAAGGAAAAGTAAGTCCACCTTACATAAAAAATTTGTTGAAGAAAACTTTATGGCAAGAATATAAAAAAGAATTTAGAGTGAGAAATCATCTAAATTTAAAAAGATTGTAAGTTCACTTTACTAACCAAGAATTTGAGAAAAAACATTTTGAAGGAATAAATATAAAACAGAATTTAGATTGAAATAATATAAGTTCTAAAAAGAAAAGCAAGCCCACCTTACATACAAATTATTTGAAAACTTTATGGAATAATATAAGAAGAGTGAATTTTGAATTATGTATAAATCGAGTTTCCAAACCAAGAATAAGTACAACTTACCAATCAATTATTAATAAAACACTTTGTTGAAATAAACAGAAGAGATTTAATACCATATTAATGGTAAGCATAAAATATAATTACCATGTTAATGAAGGATCATAATGGGATGAATAAAGGAAACATACTTTAGAATTATAACAAATAATTCTGGACAGTATGATCATGTCTAATTTCAATATAAAGAGTAAAAACCTTTCCATAAAATGATGCCAAAGGAAATAAAAAATTTTTTTTTATACGATTTGAGTTGATACGATTTGAGTTGATACGATTTGAGTGATTGAATATAATAGAATACAAAAACTTATTTGGAATTATGAGATAATAAAACTTTGAAGTGGTATGAGGGGAAATTATGACCTCATTATGAAATTAATAAAAAACATTCATTCGAAAGTATAATAACCATGACAGGAATAATGTGAGAATAATATCAAAGATATATGTAATTAAACGAATTAATATAAAATGATTTATGAATTAAATGTCAATTATGATAATGACAGTTATAAAAAGTTCTAGAAGATAGAACAAGTGGAAATAATAAGAACAAAGAAACAGTCTAAAAATGTCATAAAGATATGCTACAATAAACAATGCAGATTATAATAAAAAAACCAGAAGGTAATAAAGAATTTATAACCAAAAGATTTATATGATAAAAAAAGTTGAAAAATGTAATAGTAGAAGAGCTTCCTACCATAATATCAAATGAAAGAAACATCCAGTTAACGAGTCAGAAGAACAACTGAGATAGGAATATTAAAATCTCTGAGAAATATAATTAGTAATAAGTGAAGTATCCCAAAGATATATTTTTTTTTAAATAGTAACAAATGTGTACTATTCTGAATAATTTTTTTAATCTGTCTGTAGATAATTCCAGCAGTATTAATATGTTTTTTGAGCAGAGATGATTTGCCTCTGTACTCAAATATGTGTGAAGTATTGGACAGCAGAGGAAAGTAGCGTACAGTGCCTCTCTGAACTGAACCAGCTCACAAAGTAGGGAACGATAGGGAGGAAATATCCCAAGGAGAAAATACTAAGAAGAAATATGAAAATGAAATAATAAATATGAACTCAGATGACTATTACTATCAAGGAAGATCAAGTGAGAATGATATAAACTCAAATATAAATAAGAAAATTTTTAAAATCGAAGGAAGTCCAGAATAATAACAAACCTAGAATAATTATCATAAGCAATTGTTTCAGACAAAGCAAGTATAGTCTGAAAAAATTACTTCTGGAGAAGGGCATTCTGTAGCGTGACAGAAAATCCACTACTTATTAAGTCATATAAAATCATAAAGTTTAATTACACCACATATGTTAAAATAATATTGAATGAGATTTAAGGAAATCAAAGGAATGAATCACGATGAAATAAAAATCCTCATTACATTATATAAAAACCACTATTTAAATATCAAAGAAAGTATTGAAAGCAACTCATGATATAAGATCAGTAATTTAGCCAGGAAGCTAGGAGCAGTAAACAAATAATAATACCATATCAAGAAGAAAGAGAATCAGTTTAAGAGTGGTGAATACCAAAATACCCCAAAAAACAAGAAGAAGGAAGAATAAAATTTGTGGTCAGGAAGAAAACAATACCCTGAAACCTTTAGAGAAGAACAAGGTCCGTATCAGTAAATAAATTAGATGCTCCAAACTAAACATCAGTCGAGATAACACAAAGTACCTTGGTTTACCCAAGAATAAAGAAGGAAGACAAGAAGACCAGAAGAATGAAGACTAGAAGAAGGACAAGAATGAAGACAAGAAAGAAGATAAGAAGAAGGACAAGAAAGAAGACAGAAGGAGAGGAAGAAATAGTATGAAAGAAACACCGTTGTAAAACCTATTATTATTATTAACTACCCATCAACCCCAAACCCACAAAAACGGTTAAAAAGAAAGTATAACATACCAAAATCCTATAAGAATGTAATTATTTAGAAAACTAAAGTGCTGTATAGTATTATAAGAAGTGAACCGACTAAAGCTATTGTGTGATAAGAAAATAAACAAGTCTTAACAGTCCATGATTGCTAAAGGTCTGGTCTGAGATAATAAGACTCAAAATATCAGAACCAACAGTGAAAGTGAATTTGTGTAAGTGTTTTTTAGAAACGCAATAAACTTAAAGTTAGTGATACTATGACTTATCAGTATGCTATATAACAACTTTAATATCCAATAATAAACAGCATAATAAAATAATAAAATGGAAGATTTCCAGTATTTTATTATTTTAATGTAACTCTTTGTTTACAAGACATTTGTAAAAAATGCTAATAACTAGAGTATGGGTGGTCATGTTTACTGATGAAGGGTATCATAAATAGTAATGGTTTAGACCAGAAAGGACTGGCATTAATTTAGTATTCATAGGTTTAAAATGTTTAAATAGACTGTGTGTTCACAGCAATAAAATCAATTTGTTTGTAAGAATTATTAGAAAGTAAAATTTATATTATATGTTTAAAAGGAATAATGTTTGCTAAATAACAGCATACATACCATTAATAATGTTTCAATAGGTATGCTATGTTAACTCAAAAAGATTTAAAAATATATGTTCAAACCATGTCAGCAATATTTTCAATTGTGCAGATTGCTAAATAATGTTCATAATTATTTTGTATAACAGTAGTGTTAATTAAATACTACACCTCACAATAAGTTATAAACCATTTTATTTTCATGTAATAGTAACTATGTAAAGTCAGAGGAGGAAGTAGGATTAAATTTATTTGAGAAAGACAGAAATATAAAATTCTAAACTCTAGGCCATTTGGTGAATTCATAGAAACAATATAAACCAGTATAATTCACTTATAAATCCTGTAAACTAGCAAGATTTAGATAAGGTAACTCAGTTAACCACTACTGGGAATGATCCTATGAGTTAAAATGATAATAAGGAAATACACCTTAAAACATTGTAAATTTTCAAAATATATAAATTAATTAATTTTAAAGAGCAATGTCAAAGTCAGAGATTAACACAAAAAACCAGTTTAAAGGTTTAATTTATATGTATTTAAGGAGAGGAAGAGGAATATGACTAATTAAAATTTATTATAATAGTATTAATGATAATTAAAATGGAGGAAATTTGTATAAAGACGGAAATCCAATTTTGAGCCTATATTTCCATAAGGTAAAGAAATTTGTTAATTTCCACAAAATGTCTACAGATATGGACTATAATATATCAATTTGAAAGGAATGAGATGATTAAACCAATGATAAGGTTCATAATTCATGAAAGTGATGAATAAAATAAATAAATTCCATATATAATGTAATATTTTATCATGTGTATGAGTAATCGAAATATGTTAACAATACTTTTTCAAAGATTAACTGGGCCAAATTTTGACCAAGTTAATTAGTCTTTTGTTGAATATCAAGCTGAAGAGTTGTGTGAAAAACGTTCCTTTAAAACCGAGTCGGAAATGGTACTAACAGTTAGCCATTAAATAAGTGAATCGAGAGTTAGACGAATTAGATACTTTTTTAACTAAATCTACCAAAACGTTCACGACAATAGTGAAAACAAACACCTAACTTCATGATACGAGTGATATAAAACAGTAAAACAATATATTTAATCTAATTCACTCTACAAATCCTAACCATATCTTGAGAACTTTAACCCACAGAAGTGAACACATACAAAATAAACTAATTAACACAAGTTTACACGGAACACTTCGTCAGAATACACCAAATAACTTAACAGACATATTACACCAGTGCGGGAAAATTTCAAACATTCCTGAAGGTAATTTTGTTGTGATTTTCGGACACGTCGATTTCGCAGTAACTACGCCAGAAATAGTAGCGGCCATCTTTTAATTTTACCAGCCTGCCTTCTACATCGTGGTGACGTCATAGTCTGCATATGGTTTGACGACAACTTTCATAAATATTACATATCAGAATTTTTTAAATACTATTGATTAATAATTATTGTATTTATTTTAATTGCTAATGTTATACTTTCTCGTCACCCTTCTCTGACTATTAATTTAATCGCTCAAAGAACCTGTCCTTTATTATTAATTATAATAATTTTTGTTCTGTATGCACAATCGATAGTTCCCTGAGACGGAGTCGATAATTGTTCTCCATCGATAAAAAATCGATTATTATTTAAATTGTTCAATAAATCCTTATATTTCCATTATTTGTTATCTGTTATTATTTCACAGGCTAATTTAAGATTATTTATTAAGGCTGAGGGACTTCAAGAAGAAGAAAATATTTTATTTGAGTGAGATATTGGACCAGCAAGAAAAATCATCGATCGATTGCTGACTGGAGTTAATCTATTTAACTCCAGACTTGGTTCAAATCTTCCAGAAGTGCTCAATAGTTAATAAATACCTGCCTGATTATCGAAATTTTACAAAAACCTTTTAAAACAGATTTATTTCTTATTTACACACATTAATAAACATAAACAAAATTATTCTTTTATTGAAAATTTATTTATTTATAAAATTTTCCATCTACTTTTTATCTTATGTAACGACCGGCATACAGGGCATTGTTACAATATGTGTGTATATGTGTATATGTGTGCGCTATGTGTATTTATGTAACTATTTATTTATGTGTATTTATGTATTTATATTGATTGATGTTCTATTTATTTATATTTGGGAGGTATTATTATGCTGATGTTTACATGTATTTTAATTTGATGAGATTACACGTGCATATTTTCACAGGATTGTAATGACAGGGAGGGGAGTAAAAGTTTGTAACAAAAGTTTTTTCAATTCTATAAAAGTATATTGTATACTGGGAGTGATACTTGAAATGGCATTACATGAAATGTTATTTGAAATGGCTGAATAAAATTGTTATTGTTGCTTAAAACGAGTTTAATTGCAGGTCCCGTCATACTGGACCCAGCGCAGTTTTGGCTTCCCTAGGCTCTGGCCTAGTTTTAAATAACTAGTGGCCCCTCTTTCAAAAAAAAAAAAAAGTCTAAAAGTTGAAAGAGAGGTTACAATATATGTGTACAACGTTATCGGCAACAAAGAAGTAGTTTTTGTTAAAATTCCTTCCCGGGATATTTGGCCGTAGTCCAATGTTTTCTACAAACCAGTCGTTTCGGCAATGCCATTGACTTCCATCATCAGTGAAAATCGAGTGCGATAACGTGAGGTGGTATATGTTAGTGACCACAGTACTGTGGTTAAGGCTGAAGCAGTAAGTAGAAAGAAGTAGTTTCTGTGGTAATATTTCATTTCGAAAATGATTTTAAATATAAATCTTAGAATATGGAAGTCATGTATAGTTCTCCATACCGATTTTTTTTCTATGGCAAACAATAACAGCCGCAAATTCAAACAGAACCAAACAATGTTTCGCATACGGCCCTGAATTGTAGAGTTCTCAAGATCTTTTGTTTTTGGTGAAGATCGGTAAAGGGAAAGGGGTGACCTGCAACGTTTTTTTTTTAACAAGGGTAATTTTTTTCTATGGCAAACGATAACAGCCGCAACTTCACACAGAATCAAATAATGTTTCGCATGCAGCCCTGAATTGTAGTGTTCTCAAGACCTATTGTTTTTGGTGAAGATCGGTTAAGGGAAAGGCGTAGTTTACCTGCAACATTTTATGTTTTAACAAGGGTAATTTTTTATGTCGAACGATAACTGCCGTAAATTCAAACAAAATCAAATACTTTTTTGCACACCTTCGTGAATTATAGAGTACTCAAGGTCAATTTATATTTTGTTGAAGATCGGTTAAGAGAAAAGGGTAGTTTACCTGCAACGTTTTATGTTTTAAAAGGGTAATTTTATTTTTATGACGAATGATAACTGCCGCATATTCAAAGAGAATCAAATAATTTTTTGCATACATTCCTGAAGTTTTATATGGTCAAAGTCTGTTGATTTTGGTGAAGATCGGTTAAGGGAAAGCGGTAATTTACCTGCAACGTTTTATGTTTTAACAAGTGTAATTATTTTTATAACGAACGATAACTGCCGTAAATTCAAAGAAAATCAAATAATTATTTGTATACGTTCCTGAATTCTGAAGAACTAAAGGTCTGTTGATTTTAGTAAGGATTGGTTAAGGGAAAGGGGTAGTTTACTTGCCACCTTTAATGTTTTAACAAGAGTAATTGTTTATATGACGAACGATAACTGCCGCACACTCAAACAGAATCAAATAATGTTTTGCATAAGTCCTTGATTTGTAGAGAACTCAAGACCTGTTGATTTTGGCGAAGATCAGTTAAGGGAAAGGGGTAGTTTACCTGCAACATTTTATGTTGTAACAAGAGAAATTTTTTCATGACGAATGATAACTGCCGTAAATTGACACAGAATCAAATAATTTTTTACATATGTACCTGAGTTGTAGAGGACTCAAGGCTTATTGATTTTGGTGAAGATCGGTTACGGGGAAAGGGTAGTTGACCGGAAACATTTTTTGTTGTAACAAGAGTAAAGTACTTAATTTTGATAAATATCCTGATAAGAAGATCTTAATAATCCACTGTAGAAACGTAGATGAAATATCTATAAATGAAGAGGCTAGTTGAACGGGGTGGGGGTAAATTTCTATAAATGAAAATTATAGTTGAAGGGGATAATTTTTACTTCCATGTTCCATAAGGAAATAAAAGGTGATGGAAAAGAAAATCGTATTCGAGATAATTGCAGATTCTGATTGTACTACCCTCAAAACATGAAAAAAGTCATTTTTCGAAAAGTGTCTGTGTGTCTATCTGTAGATTTTTACTTCCATATTCCTTAAGGAAATGGAAGTATGGTGATGGCAAAAAAAAATCGTGTTCGAGATTATTGCAGATTCTGATTGTACTACACTCAAAACATGAAAAAAAGTCGTTTTCCGAAAAGTGTCTGTGTGTGTGTCTGTCTGTGTGTCTGTGTGTAGATTTTTTTTCTATGGCAAACGATAACTGCCGCAAATTCAAACAGAATCAAATAATTTTTTGCATACAGCCCTGATTTGTAGAGTACTCACGACCTACTGTTTTTGGTGAAGATCGGTTGAGGGAAAGGGGTAGTGTACCAGCAACGGTTTTTTTTATCAAGGGAATTTTTTTTTTTGGCAAACGATAACAGCCGCAAATTCAAACAGAATCAAATAATGTTTCGCATACAGCCCTGCATTGTAGAGTTCTCAAGACCTATTGTTTTTGGTGAAGATCGGTTAAGGGAAAGGGGTAGTTTACCTGTAACGTTTTATGTTTTAACAAGGGTATTTCCTATGGCAAACGATAACAGCCGCAAATTCAAACAGAATCAAAAGATTATTTGCATACAGCCCTAAATTGTAGAGTTCTCAAGACCTATTGTTTTTGGTGAAGATCGGTTAAGGGAAAGGGGTAGTTTACCTACAACGTTTTGTAACGTATTGCCGCGTTACAAATCCAGGGAACCCATCTTAACTGACCTCTGCCAATTACATGGGCTGCCTACGTTGTAACGAACTGTATTCCAATCAAATTAACTGAACAAATTACTTACTAACTGTGTAAGGAAACAAGGGAAGGTATTGTACTGATTTACGCACTCATTTTATGTGTGTAACAAGACGACTTCTCTTTATTTAACAACTGTTACTGACAGATCCCATTGCATCACTAATTAAACTAAAGTATTTAAATTCTTTTATAAAACTTTGGGATCAAATTGACTCTATTTTGCTATACCTCGGATCCGGTTTAACTTTCTGTATTTGATAGTAAAGACTTTTAATTACTTTCAATTCATTATCTTAGCTTGCAAGACTACTTTAACCATTTGAAGAATGGTACTATTACTTGGAATAATAATAAGATACATTAGTATATAAAGCGTTACAACGTATGATGTTTGAGTTTTTTACAGTAAACTCTTAGATTTACTCTTTTAATGTTTACATAAAATTAATTGTCTTTGAAAAGTCTCTTTTGGAAGTGTGTAGTGTAACAAATATTATTAACTCTCGATAGACAGGCTATCGAGTCACCTTTAGAATGGAATGTAGAAACCTCGTCCTGGGGTGTCCGTCTTGGGAATCCTTGTACGCGCCGTCATCATCTGGGTGGGGTCTTCGTCAATAAAGTGTCGAAATTTCACAGAGGAGATTGAAGCTTCTTCGGTGTAAGTATATGCAGATTCTCGGATGTCCTAAACAGCATCTTCTACCGGGTATACGTGTCTTTAAGCAGTTCCTGCAGATCACATCTTCAGGAATGATGTTGAAATTTGAGTTACTTCTTGAAGGGAGTCGTCATCTTGCTTGACACTATTACTTTTTGTTGTTACATATTATTTCTTCTTGTCACCACATATTTATAGTTAATGGTACATGTCACACGCTTTTAGCAGTGGTAGTTACTAAACTACATTTAAATTAAACAAACAACCACTAACAACATTTTATCAGAGCTTTCGCTCGTACGTCTGCACTCTGTGAGGTCAACATAGCGAGAGAGAGTTTTTCTGCCCGCTTCGACTGGTACTTAACAAAAGAGAGGGGCAACTACTCCGCGAGAATATAGTCTCTACCTTTATTTAAGTAAACATTTTTAATTACAAAAACTATGCCTTAATAAACATATACAATTTTAGTGACTTATTTTAACGACTATCTGTGTCTTCAGATTTTTTAATTATTAACATTATGATTTTTATCTTATCCTAAATTACAGACGACTCGGAAAACATGTCGAGTCCGGAATTAACAGGTCACCGCATGATGACAAGCAAAGGGTTAAATATGACAATAATAACTATTTACAATTTGCCTTTTTATTACTGTTTCTTTGGACTTCTTAATTACTTCTTATTCTCATACTGAGTACATACAGGGGTTTTAGATATTATAGTGAGATTTAAAATTCCTTAATCGCTCGCAAACTTAATTTTTAATTTTTTTTTTATTTTACGATTACTGTTACAATTTAAATCGTCACAGTTTTTTTAACAAGGGTATTTTCTATGGCAAACGATAACAGCCGCAAATTCAAACAGAATCAAATAACTTTCTGCATACAGCCCTGATTTGTGGACTACTCAAGACCTATTGTTTTTGGTGAAGATCGGTTGAGGGGAAGGGGTAGTTTACCTGCAACGTTTATTATCAAGCGTATTTTCTATGGCAAACGATAACAGCCGCAAATTCAAACAGAATCAAATAATTTTTTGCATACGTCAGTGAATTGTAGAGTACTCAAGGACTTTAGATTTTGGTAAAGATCGGTTAAGGGGAAGGGGTAGTTTACCTGCAACCTTTTACGTTTTAATAAGAGTAAAGTAGTTGAAAATTTATTTAAACTTTTTGAAACAATGGTAATTGTTGAAAATAAAATAATTTTGTTGCCAGGTAACAAAAATAAAGTCATTTTGATTATAAAATATAAATATTTACAACAAGAAAAGAATTTTCAGTTTTCAAAATTTAAATATATTTTTATAAAAAATGGGTTCTTCATTGAGGTGGGGACCATGTCACTCACTCCATCTCAAGCCTCTCCCATTTTGCAGAAAAAGAGGACCCTGTCAAGGCTGATACTTTGACGACAGTGACAGGGCTTTCCACCAAATTCAGCAGAGTGACAGGTAGGCCCAACTCTGATTGGCTCCTCAGATTTCCCCAGCGTTAGTAGGTTCTATGAAAATATTTTATTTCAAAAATGATTTTAAATATAAATCTTAGATATGTTTTATAAATCTCATGTTTTATGTTTTAACATGGGTAATTTTTTATATGACGAACCATAACTGCCGTAAATTCAAACAGAATCAAATAATTTTTTACATATGTGCCTGAGCTATAGAGAACTCAATGTCTGTTGATTTTGGTGAAGATCGGTTACGGGGAAAGGGCAGTTTACCTGGAACATTTTTTGTTGTAACATGAGTAAAGTACTTAATTTTGATAAAGTATCCTGATAAGATCTTAATATTCCACTGTAGAAACGTAGATGAAATATCTATAAATGAAGAGGCTAGTTGAACGGGCTGGGGGTAATTTTCTATAAATCAAAATTATAGTTGAAGGGGGAGGGGATAATTTTTTTTTATATGTGTACTACGTTATTGGCAACAAAGAAGTATTTTTTTGTTAAAATTCCTTCCCTGGCTGTTTGGCTGAAAATGATTTTAAATATAAATCTTAGAATATGGAAGTCATGTATGGTTCTCCATACCGATATTTTTTTTTGGCAAACGATAACCGCCGCAAATTCAAACAGAATCAAATAATGTTTCGCATACAGCCCTGAATTGCAGAGTTCTCGAGACCTATTGTTTTTGGTAAAGATTGGTTAAGGGAAAGGGGTAGTTTACCTGCAACGTTTTATGTTTTAACAAGGGTATTTTCTATGGCAAACGATAACAGCCGCAAATTCAAACAGAATCAAAAGATTATTTGCATACACCCCTAAATTATAGAGTTCTCAAGACCTATTGTTTTTGGTGAAGATCGGTTAAGGGAAAGGGGTAGTTTACCTGCAACGTTTTTTAACAAGGGTATTTTATATGGCAAACGATAACAGCCGCAAATTCAAACAGAATCAAATGATGTTTTGCATACAGTCCTGATTTGTAGAGTACTCAAGACCTTTTGTTTTTGGTGAAGATCGGTTAAGGGGAAGGGGTAGTTTACCTGCAACATTTATTTATCAAGGGTATTTTCTATGGCAAACGATAACAGCCGCAAATTCAAACAGAATCAAACAATTTTTTGCATACGTCCCTGAGTTGTAGAGATCTCAAGGTCTTTTGATTTGGGTGAAGATCGGTTAAGGGGAAGGGGTAGTTTACCTGTTTACCTCTAACCTTTTAACAACAGTAAAGTACTTGAAAATTCATTTAAACTTTTTGAAACAATGGTAATTGTTAAAAATAAAATAATTTTGTTGCCAGGCAATAAAATTATAATTTTTTATTTTAATGTAAATCATGTATGAGTTAATAGTATAATGGATTAATTTACACTCAAAATGTACAAACAGAAAATTTTGTTACAAACATCTATATCATTCGTGTCAGGCAAGCATATCTCAGTTATGTAATTTTTACGTTTCCATTTTATTATTATGACTACCGCAATAAAAAGGCAGGGAACACACACACACACACACACACACACACACACACACACACACACACACACACACACACACACACACACACACACACACACACACACACACACACACACACACAATTCGCGTTATTTCTGGCCTCACTCATGTTTATTTTCTTACATTTGCACGCTTTTTAAATGGTAAGTGCCGAAACCCATACCAACATAACGCGTGCAAGCCGAAAAGTGTCCAGCGTGTATAGCGATTTGCTTCCTGTGGATCGCTGGGCAGTGTAACTGCACGTGTTTACAGAGGAAAGATTCATAGACAGACTTTTCGTCTTTAGGGAATGAACCCTCTGCAAGATGGGTAGGCAAAAATCTTATCTTAAATTTTTTTTAAGGAATCACTAAAAGGACGGTGGTTCAAATCGGACGCTGAGGTAGAGTTTGCGTAACCGAATGGTTCCACAAACAGCCGTAAGAATTTTACTAGCAGGGAATCTACAGGTTAGCGCAACAGTGGAACTCATGTCTTAATGTTATTGGAGACTTCTTTTAAAATCGTTGAATAAAAAATGCTTTACAGCTCTATACGTGTTTCTATTGAACAATCCTTGCATTAGTCATACACAGTAATACAACTAATTGAACTTCAAATTTTTAAACTTGATTAGTTTCTATATATATGTTTAATGTTACAAATAATTCAAATAACAATCTTGCTCATCTGTTAGTTCAGCAGAATAACAGTGACACTTTTAATAACCGCATAAAATAAACACACTTAGAAACAACACAGGCGCTTTAATTTAACTGTTTGGTCTACAGAAGTGAGGCATGCCTCAACGCTCTATGTTTACAGCGCGGGACAATCCCCCCTCCCTTCACTTCCCTATCACACCACTACATTGCTTACATACGATGTATACAAAAAACGCTGAGGCAAGTTCAGGTGCCTCATTCGCTTTAAACGAGCTATGCCGAATCTCACCTGTCACCATCTAGCGGTCGCTCAATAAAGCACGTTTCGGTTTAATAAATTTGACAGTCGCAGTAACAATGTATAATCTTTACGTTATGTAGTTTATACGTATTTATAATTTTTATTCTACAGAATTTTTTAGGGTAGGCATTGCCTCAATTGCCTCCATGTAACTTCGCCACTGATATATATGTGTACAACGTTATCGGCAACAAAGAAGTAGTTTTTGTTAAAATTCCTTCCCGGGATATTTGGCCGTAGTCCAATGTTTTCTACAAAACCAGACATTTCGGCAATGCCATCGACTTCCATCATCAGTGAAAATCGAGTGCGATAACGTGAGGTGGTATACGTTAGTGACCACAGTACTGTGGTTAAGGCTGAAGCAGTAAGTAGAAAGAAGTAGTTTCTATGGTAATATTTCATTTCAAAAATGATTTTAAATATAAATCTTAGAATATGGAAGTCATGTATGGTTCTCCATACCGATGTTTTTTCTATGGCAAACGATAACAGCCGCGAATTCAAACAGAATCAAATAATGTTTTGCATACAGCCCTGAATTATAGAGTACTCAAGACTTATTGTTTTTGGTGAAGATCGGTTAAGGGAAAGGGGTAGTTTACCTGCAACGTTTTTTTAAAATAAAGGGTAATTTTTTTATATGGCAAACGATAACAGCCGCAAATTCAAACAGAATCAAATAATGTTTCGCATACAGCCCTGAATTGTAGAGTTCTCAAGACCTGTTGTTTTTGGTGTAGATCGGTTAAGGAAAAGGGGTAGTTTACCTGCAACGTTGTATGTTTTAACAAGGGTAATTTTTTCTATGACGAACGATAACTGCCGCATATTCAAAGAGAATCAAATAATTTTTTGCATACATTCCTGAAGTTTTATGTTCTCAAAATCTGTTGATTTTGGTGAAGATCAGTTAAGGGAAAGGCGTAATTTACCTGCAACGTTTTATGTTTTAACAAGGGTAATTTTTTCTATGACGAACGATAACTGCCGTAAATTCAAAGAGAATCAAATAGGCTAATTATTTGCATACCTTCCTGAATTGTAAAGAACCGAAGGTCTGTTGATTTTGGTGAAGATCGGTTATGGGAAAGGGGTAGTTTACTTGCCACCTTTAATGTTTTAGTGTGTGGTGGTATACGTTAGTGACCACAGTACTGTGGTTAAGGCTGAAGCAATAAGTGGAAAGAAGTAGTTTCTATGGAAATACTTCATTTCGTAAATGATTTTAAATATAAATCTTACAACATGGAAATCATGTATGGTTCTCCATACCGATATTTTAAGAAGGGAGACAGAAGAGACACCATCAATTACAGAGGTATTAGTTTCCTAAATTCATTTTATAAATTATACGCACATATTATAACAGCAAGAGTACAAAACATAGCAGAAACTCTTTTAGAGGAAGAACAACATGGTTTTAGGATAGGACGCTCTTGCATAGACAGAATATTTACCATAGAACAAGTGGTACAAAAACGATGTGAAAAGAATTTAGAAGCACATATTGTATTTATCGATTTCAACAATGTTTTTGGTAAAGTGATCAGGCCGAAGTTATGGGACATACTTGAAAATAAAGGTATACCATACCACCTAGTTCAGGTCATAAAGAGTTTATGTAGACACATCACGATAATCATAGACGACGGAGAAGAATATATCCCGATTGAAACAAACCAAGGCATAAGACAAGGTTGTTGTCTGTCACGACTACTTTTTAATCTTTATCTAGATGATCTCCTCAAAAAATGGAAACAGCAATCCCCTGACGGTATTAAAACCCACCTAAATAAAAGTTTGAAAACTATTCTCTTCGCGGATGACCAAGCTACGTTCGCCACTTTAGAAGACAATCTCCAGCGAGCAATATACATCTTACGTACAATAGGAAAAGAATATAACTGTAACATATCTGAATCAAAGACAAAAGTAAAGTATAGCCTCTATAGGAGATAAACCGGTTCGGACCAAAATATGCATAGACAACACATGCATAGAACAAGTAAAACATTTCAACTATCTTGCACGTGACATTACTTATGATCAAGATAGAGATATAGAAAATAAAGTGACGAATTTCACAAGAATGTGTGGATCGATTTGGAGAACGTTGGGAAATAAATGTAGAAAAGAAACCCAAATAAAATTTTATAAAACAATGGCAATACCTACACCACTGTATGGTTCTGAAACTTGGGCCATAAAGAAAAAAGTTTGGGTGCGTGTATCAGTAAGTGTGTACACGCGGAAGAAGTGAAACTTCTTTGGGTTATATCCATTATTTTTTGTTTATCCATTATTATTATTATTATTTTTAACTGTATACTTAAAATTTAATAGGATGGGAGAGGTATCAGTATAAGACAAATTTTCATTTTTAGTAAATTAAAAATATTTTATTATATACATTTACAGAAATTATTATTATTATTATTATTAATCTATTTCGTTAATATTTAGTGATATTTCATCATAAAATTTTGTAACCAAAGGCTTATGGTAACTAAAATAAGAAAAGTATGTTTTACATTCAATATTATCCAGAAACCTTGTGAATACTGCATCAATTGTTGTATTCGATTTTGTCGTAGATAGTTTTTTATCATTTTGTATAGACAGGTTTAAATTATCTTTTAAAAATTCAACCAGTTTTATAGATTTGTCTAATGCAAAATTGACATTGAAATCTCCACTTAAAATCATAGGTATTTGATAATCTTTACGAAGTATGGCGGCACCTTGTGATGTATACGATAATAATGAACGATGGAGAATATCAATAATATCATCTAATGTTTTATTAGGAGAAATATACACTGCTACAATCACAACTTTTTGCCCATTTTCCATTTTCCATTCAGCCATACACAAATCGCCAACTGTAGATGCCATTGAACCATAGACATCAGATTGAGTAACGGAAAAATCCATGGATGGAGTTATAGTGTTAATAATATCGTCAGAATTTTGAAATATCCCGACACCTCCCGCTCTAATATTTGAATGTTCATCACTTCTTTCACAGCACTTAACAATTATTATTTAAGGCACTTTCACTTCTGAAAAACTTACTTTTAAAGTTTTTCACAAGTGAAAGTGCCTTAACTAATAATTGAAAAGGTGGAATGTGGAATAGGAACAGGCCGCTAAATCCTAAAACCGTTAAGAAGATGATGATGATGACTTCAGTATACGATTTGCTACGTTAAAAATATTAATAATTCAAATTTAATATTTATGTCAGACACCTAAGAAATTTAAATATATGTGTTTTATGTTTGGTGTTTGTCTATTATTCTTTTGTATTATATAATATGTATAATTTGTTTTTTTAGCTTCTTAAAAAAGGAAATATTCTAAATTTGTATTTTTTCTTTTAATATTTAATTATTAAAAAAAATAAGAATAAGTCAATGATTTTACTTTTCCATGTTAAATTAATTATTTCATGCCATCAAAGTCGCCTCTATGCTAACAAAGAAACGTTTGTTGTGAAGCAATTATACTTAGCGCAACAAACACAAAATCCTACAACCTAGCCGGTGGTTTATACATTACATTTGCGTTCATTATTAACACAAATTTGTCATTGTATATATTTGTAATGTCGTTACACACACACACGCGCGCGCGCGCCCACATACATGCCTACCCATACCCATGTATAACAGGTACATATACCTATAGGAAAAAAGAGCACAAGAAGACTACGAATGAAGACTCAAGGGTTGTATGGCTAGAGGAAGTAAGTATGTATACTTACATACTTACAGATATTAATAAAACATGACATAATAGATATTACTAAAACCAGTTTGGAAGACTGGAATTGTGTTATGGGCTTTCAGTATCGCCAAACATAAAGATTCTCCAAACATTCCATTCAAAAAATATCTGTTACGTCCACATTCCCTGATGTGCCTATGTCTAAACGTTACAAATGGATTGCAGTGTGTTAAAAAAATAACTTCCAACAATGTACTTAGTAATACGCCCATAAACGAAGAATTTTCCAATTAACTCGTCTCTGTAAGAAGATTCAAAAAAGTTTTAGTCACATCATTTTACCTAGATGAACTAGAAGAAACCATCATGGTGCCGATTCGAGTCACGTATTATATACAATATTCACATGTAACTTTGTTTCGTAGATTGTAAACTAGTATAAACTAACAACAGGTAAATCAAAAATTAAAAGCACAAACTGTCCTTGTGAATACGATCTTTAAATCAAACGTTTGATGGTGCATGAACATCAACAGAAAGATAATTATTACTGCCTGACGATGAGCTGAGAAGCTTGAAAGCGCTAATCGGAATATTTTTTCTATAGCTGTGTGCAACAGTAATAATTCTGTTTGTGATTATAACCACTAACACAACTTTCTTCATTAATCAACAGAAAGGTTAGGTCGGATAATTACCATAGTTATAATTTGTCACACTACGTTTCAGTACTAAACAATCCGTGTTTGTAAACTTAGGTAAGTAAGCCTAGTATATTAAAAAAATGTAGATGGTGATGGCTTATCAATTTTTTTGTCGGTTCACGCATGTCAGTGAATGACTCTCGGAAAGGCTTACGTTTGTAGTTTAATTTACCAGGTTAACTTACACCTGAAGACAACCGCAGATTGTTTTAATAGTTGAAACGTATTGTGACAAATTATAACGGTGACAATTGTTGTCCGACCGAACCCTTCCGTTAAGGTGTTTGTGAAGTGGAACAACCTAGGAAGATTCTGTATGTAACACAATACGCACTCTTTTAGTATTAAAATTTTATTTATGTTTCTTCGTTTCAAGAAGAGAGATAAATAAAATTACATAATAGTTACTAACGTACAAACGATAGAAAAGTGTTTGTTCAGATTTCTGTTGATTATTGAAAGCTGTGCGACGCGCTTTTGTGTACAGCGACTTAAAATTACAATAAAAAAAGAGAACAAACGATGCGGGACGGGGTCGCCCATTGGGGGCAAGTAAAATTATTTCAACCGCTTGCATACTGTATTTATTATTCATTTCCCCACAGGTATCACCGCGTGTCAAAACGCTTCAAGATTTATTCGCCGGGCAAAAATATTCCGTTTGTTCCGTGGAGCGCGAGAATATTTTCCCAGCCAAAGTGGAAATGGAATATTGTGCTGAGACTCATAAATCCATTTGATATCAGACAATATCCCTATTATTTTCAGTACAATATACTGCTCGCCCGCTCCGAATTCATTCTTTTTCCTCTCTCTCTCTCTCTCTCTCTCTCTCTCTCTCTCTCTCTCTCTCTCTCTCTCTCTCTCTCTCTCTCTCTCTCTCTCTCTCTCTCTCTCTCTCTCTCTCTCTCTGTGCTGACTTCTGCCCGCAACAGAGTTGATTTAGACCACTTTTATAACGGTAGTAGGCCTCGTTGCGGCTGTTTTATTTTTTTATTTTAAACGTTTGGGCTGGAGGCGTTTTTTCTCAACCCAATTACGTTTTGAAACGTGTTATGCTTTTGGCGTTTCTCTGAGAGTATTATTAAAGTTATCGATATACTGATTTTACGTACACCGTATGTTGATATTGGAAAGCAAATTCAGATGCCATTTAACCCCTTTGAATCGCGTGATCACTTTGGAGCTTTGTAGTTCTCTTTGTATGCAGATTTCAAAATTTAAAATCAGAACATCACCGGTTTGAACCTTTGTATTTCAAGTGTTTAATGTATTTTATATGCCAAACATATTACTGAAACTAAATAGTATGAGTGAAGTTGGTTATTACTTCATAGTAAGTTCAGTTTGTGTTATTTAATTATTGTTAATAAATTCACCGACTTCGTTTCCAGAATGAATGCGGTACTGTTTTCTACAAAAATCGCCACTACATTCAGTTGTTTGTACAGACCTTATGTATCATTTTCGTATTCTGGGTTTTAACTATTAACGAATTATTCTCTTTGGTCAGTCCGTAATCCACAAATGAAAACAATTGTGGGTGTAAAAACGAGGGAACGGTAAAGTTTACTTACATGCGAGGATACGTTTTCCCATAGTGTGTTTGTTGTTTATGTTAATAGGGGGGGGGACGAACGACATTCCGCTTTTAAAATTGCGACGTTATAACACTTCCATAATACTGTTCATAATTTGTGTCGCTTAATGAAAACTCCTACTTCAAGTTTCACCTCTATCGTTAGGTTTTCCGACAGTTTTCGTTAACAAAATAAAAGTTAGACAGGTACCTTTTCTCATCAAAACCCAAATTAATTACTTGCGTAAACCCAAACTTGATCCTTCAAAAAAATTGATCCATATTTGAGCGAGGCTATAAATTTTGTGTTTTATCATTAATCATTCACTCAGTTTGTACTTAATGTTCTTGCAATCCAGTCGTTTGAATAGTTTGGATCTTTATCTAATTTAAATTATATATATATATATATATATATATATATATATATATATTGCAACATAACACAGGATGATAAGATATGCTGTTTGTATCAGAGTACATGAATGACGAGCATTTTCTTGTTTAAATTTGTTTTGTGTAATATTTTGTCTTTTAGTCATAAGTTTTGTATTTAAAAATTGATAAGCATGTAGGTTACACCAAACTCTTCATAAAAAGATGTACTATATTGTCATGTATTTTTAGTATGAATTGGTGCGCGTGTGCGGGTGTGATAATCTGCGATCGCTATAGCGGCAGTGGTAGTTAACCGATTTACATGAAAATTTGACAAGGAATATTTAAGTAAATAGCTTCGATTTGTGTATACTCTGAGGTTCGTAACTATTTTAGAAATATGGTTTTTTAAGTAAAGAAAAACTCAAGAGTAACTCTTATCAATGATAGGGTAATCAAAATTGTAGATAATTTCCATGCAGGACTATGCTAAATTATACAAAGTTTTTCATGAAATTTGTGTATCTGGTTGTTCCATCAATCATGTGACTTGGGCTTGGCCTATCAAAATACACCAAATTCAGTGAGATTCATACGTTGCAGAGCTAGGATGTACACAGTCTGTCTGTCGACTTTGCTAGGGGAAGTTGTGCCCGGGTAAGAGAGTTGTTCTCTTACAAAAGTAGAAATATCTTATATAAAATAAACCATAAACCTTAAAATTCTTAACGAAGTTTTGCGGTAAGAACCAAGAAGGAATAGAGGAATATTTTATATAAAATAAACTATAAACCTTGAAATTCTTAACGAAGTTTTGCGATAAGAACCGAGAGGGTAAATAATTAAATAAAATTTAAAATATAATACAGTGCTGTTTCGTGTAAGTTAAGATATCCGCTTAGGGAACTTAAAGACACTACAAGATATCGTTGGAAGGTGTACATTAAACGCACCGCATTAGTAAATACCCCGTTAAATCCTGAGATAAAGAAATTATAAATATAAATTAATAAGAAACTGAATGAATGAAATTCATAATCATTATGAGTGAACAATTTATCAAGAAACTAATCAATGTTAGCAGTCAAACATAACTACGAGACTCTGTGAAATATCGCCGCTGGAGCCGCTTGCTGTAGAAGAGGACGACGAGACGAAGCGGACGCCAGGACGAAGAAGACACCAGGAAGGAGTGAAGCTGTAGAAGAGGACGACGAGACGAAGAGGACGCCAGGAGAAGAGGACACCAGGAAGGAGGGACAGGAAGAAGAGGACGCCGAGACGGGACCGACGAGACGAGAGGCGGACGTTGCAGCAAACAAGTAAAATCGATTTATATTATCGAACAATACAAACAATTAAATATATTATCAATACATGACAATTTAAAATACATTATACATCTTTAAAAACAATATTTGTATATAATAAATAATTTTTCATCTCCTCCATAATAGACTTGTATCGATTTTTACACACTCACAATATCCTTATTAGAATAATAAAGTTTGATCTGTTGCAATAAATATATATATATATATATATATATATATATATATAAAATTGAACGTGATTTTATTTTGTGTCTTCCACAGCAGTGCCCTTCTTTAACATTTGACACTTAACATTTTGACACTTAACATTTGAGACCACTAACACTCCAATACAACAATAAATTATCAAAACACTTTTTATTTCAGTGTCTGACTTTGACTCCAATTTTAAATAATAATAGCAACTCATTTTCAAAAAATAATAATATTAAATCTCAAGAATAAAATTAATTGTTGCTATAAACAAAATAAAAAATATAACATTTACTTCCAACCTATTATTTATTTCTATTGACACACCCAAATTTTAACATATAACAGACAGAAGATTAGTATTTTTAAATTTTCTTGTTAAATTAAATTATTGTCTTTAACTATCATTTATTTTTATGTACAGTGATTATACTTAAAACTTTAAGTCTTTACTGTACTGTATATATATATATATATATATATATATATATATTGCGACAACACAAATTACTAAATTATTGGCGCATAGGATATGATAGTATGTGTATTTCAAATTACAAGTCTATATTGGAGGGTTTAAGATTATTTATTGTACAAACACAAGTTATAGTTTATATGGTATATTTGAAATGTACAGAATGTAATGTTTGATATAGAGTCTTTCTTTTAAAATGTTAAATAATGTTCATACGCAAGACGTGATACGTTACATAAGAAGACTCCCACGATGATGTTGTTGAAGAGAAGGGCCGGTCTTTGCGGTATAGATGGTTCGTCAGGTGTGGCTTACAAATGACAGACGTTTCACCAGAAACGTTTACAGCTGGGCTGGTCCTATAACAGCTGGGCTGGCGTCCTGTAACAGCTGGGCTGGTCCTATAACAGCTGGGCTGGTGTCCTATAACAGCTGGGCTGATGTCCTGTAACAGCTGGGCTGATGTCCTGTAACAGCTGGGCTGATGTCCTATAACAGCTGGGCTGATGTCCTGTAACAGCTGGGCTGATGTCCTATAACAGCTGGGCTGATGTCCTGCAATTCCCACGATGAATCCGACACTTCGCACACAACGGTAATACGGATTTTATTACTCGCAAAACTTATATAGAGTTTAAGACCAAGTAATATCTCAGGTGACAGTGAGTTTAATCAATAACGGTATATTGAGCTTATACCTCTCCGGCTTCTTCAAGTGTTCTCGCGAATACCAAGGTCTACCGCGATCAGCAGACCACCCTATGAGGAAATCTTGCACTAGCACGGAAACGTCTTGATGGAACTATTGCGTAACAATTAATGATACTGTCACTGCGGAAATCTCGCACAGTGATACAGTTGCACTCACTTCTTACACACGTAATACTACAATATTAATATCGTGTGTAACGATATAAAATCAATTGTTATGCGTCACACGCGTTACTATCCCCGAAAAGTCTTAACAGATCCTTGCAAGCGGTAGAGTCTTGTACAAGGATTGTATGTACCGTTAGCGGTAGCAGCAGTGAAGAACTGCTTGTAAATTTTCGCACAATGCGTTAAAACACTGATGTGTGCAAATGTACTACACACACAGTTCTGAGTCTTCCCGTTTCACTAACGACGAATAGTTTTTACAACACCTTGCAAGCGGTAGAATTCTTGTACAAGGAGTGCACGTTCCGTTCGCGGTAGATGGCGTAGAAGAACTGTCGTAATTATACGCGTAATGCGTTTAAACACTCCTGCATGCAGATGTACTACATACACAGTTCTGAGCCTTCCCGTTTCACTATCGACGAATAGTCTTTACAACACCTTGCAAGCGGTAGAATTCTTGTACAAGGAGTGCACGACCCGTTCGCGGTAGATGGCGTAGAAGAACTACCTGTGTAACGACAGGCTTAAGAAAATTCCCAACCACCAGTCAGCATTCTATTGGTGGATGGAAGTCACATGGTTAGTATAAATGACCATGCACTTTTCATGCAGTAGAGTGCATTTACTTTGTAACAGCATGCGTAGCGGTAATCAGACTACACGTATCTCATGCATGCTGTCTACATACTAATAATATACATGAACGTAAACAATAGTCCGACAGGTATAGGGATTGTAGCGATACACATGTCTCAGTTCAGCTAATGTCAAAACAACGATAATACAACACGCACCGCCCGGGAAACGTTTCCCACTCGCGCACGCGCGCACATTTCCACTAACACAGCACATGAATAACCATAAATAATAATGCACAGTTTTTCTAAACTAAACCCTTAACCTTACTAAATACAATTGATAACATAACCAAACTTAATCATCTACCAATATAATATGAATGTCCATTGTCTGTGTAATATATGACTTGCCCCGCCTATCATGATCCTGTGATTCGTTGCAGGATTAACTCCTTCCCGCATAAAAAAAAAATTTTTTTTTTTTTTTTTTAGTTAACTAACAAAAAATAAATTTTTTTTTTTCAATATAACCAAAACAACTTCCTAATCCTGAAATAATAATAATACCCTCAAACTAAAATCAAATAAACATCCTCAATTAATACTAACATTTCCAACTGTCACATTGACAGAAGCATCAAATCAAAAGACACGTGGTAACCTTCAAACCCAAAACAAACACACATGTTCTTGACACACAGATAACGAAATCTTATTGAGGGTCATAGGGTACACAGACAACATTCCTTATCAAAACTAGATTATTGTTCATTCACAGAGCCATCTTACATACAACATTTAAACCTGAATTGACATATTTAAATCACTACACATTCTTACCCCTATATCCTGACATTTATTTCTGAGTTTACGGATCCTTTGTATAATACTTCCTCAATGAGGACGCATGGAATTTACCAATCGCACGGTTGGTATTTGGGTTGGTTAAGATAAAGGTATTTTTCCCAACTTGCTCCGACAGGGTATACGGACCATTATACAGCCTAAAAAACTTCGCGGCTGTGTTGTCCTCCCTTCTTCCAACATTTAATGCTCGTAACAGCACACTCTCTCCAGTCTTGAACTTGACTAGTTTATGTTCCGCATTAAATTTTTCCGTGCGCTCCTCGGCGCACTTTTTAATGCGTCTTCTAGCTTCGATTTTCTTTATCTCAACTGGTATAGGCATATTATGCGTCGCTATCCTTTCAATGTGTTTACCCCAGACCCGGCCTGGCATTTCTCCGGTTTGGAGTTCATTCGGAGTATACCCAGTAGTAGAATTATAATTTCCATTTATGGCATACTCAAAAAATTCTAGGAATTCCGGCCACTTACTCTGGTTAGTATTACAGTACGTACGGAACAACCGTCCCAACTCCTTGTTGACCCGCTCGGCCAAGTTACCTTGCGGTCTCCGGATCGCAGTCAAGACCGTCTGGACCCCGTGTTTCTCAAGCTCGGAGTGCCACTTGGTGTTCGTAAATTGCTTACCTTGATCTGAGAGTATCTTCCTTACGGGCCATTTTTCGGCATGTATTTATTTAGCATAATGTTTATGACAGCCGACGTAGTAGGTCTGCCAATAGCATATAGGCTAACATGTTTGGTAAAGGCATCCGTAACAACCACAAGGTTCTTCATTCCACGTGCCGCCCGAGGAAGTGGACCCAAAAAATCAATGCATACAAGGTCATTTTTATTACGCACAACAATGTTACCCATTTCAACCTGGGTATGTTGGTTCGGATATTTCGCTGTTTGGCAGATGTGGCATGAGCGGAGTATGGCCTTTATTTTCCTGGTCATATTTAGCCACACAAAATCCTCCCGCATTGCCAGGTAACATTTATAAGGCCCCGCATGAGCCAGACTCTCATGACACATCCAGGTGAGGTCTTCCACCATGGCGTCCGGTACCATAATCTTCCATCCGCCATTGATAATTTTATATACTACGTCTTTATATATTCTGTACTTAGGGTTTTCTTGTATCCGGATAGCGTCACATATCCGCTTCAATTTTGCGTCCCGCTGTTGTTCCATACCAATATTCCTTAACCTATTTTTGAGACTGTCTTCTAATTTATATTTGACAGCTAGAATTTGAACTTCCTGGTTATTAGACGCATGACGTTCTTCCACCATTGGAGGGTATCGGCTTAACGTGTCAGCTGCTTGGTTCTCGCTTGCCTTACAGTACTTAATGGTAAAGTCGTACTCTTGGATGGCCATGATCCAACGGGATATGCGAGCGTTCGCCAACTTGCAGCGCAACATGAACGATAAGGCCTGGTTGTCCGAAAGGATTTTGAAGTGTTGTCCAACCAGGTAATAACGAAATTTACTAATGCAGTACACAATAGCCAATATTTCTTTCTCCGATGTGAAATAGTTACGTTCGGCCCCTTTTAGTGACCTACTACTGTGCGCAATTATTTTGTTTTCACCCTTCTCATTCCGTTGGTAGAGTACCCCCCCAATGGCATAATCAGAAGCATCGCAATTCAGGACATATGTGCCCCTTTTCTCAGGATGGAACACGTGCAGGTTTCTACTATACAAATTTTTAGTCGCGTCGAAAGCATGCTGATGACGCTCCTCCCATCTCCATTTATTACTCTTACGAAGTAGTTCTAACAACGGCTCAATTGTCCCAGAATATTCTGGAGTAAAACGTCTGAAGTAACCAGTCAATCCAAGGAACGCTCTGATATCCCTGGGTTTTGTGGGTTTCGGGAATTCCATGATCGCATGTATTTTTTCCGAGTCTGTTGTTATACCTTCCGCTGAGATAATATGTCCCAAAAATTTAATTTGCGATTTCCCGAATTCACACTTTTCAAGATTGAGAGTCAGGTTAGCGGCTTGCAATTTCTGAAATACAATCTTGAGATGTTCAAGATGTTCTTCAACTGATTTGGATATGACCAAAATATCATCAACAAATATGCTGACGAAGTCCTCCACCTCGGGTCCCAGAGCTAACTCCAAACACCTGACCATGGCCGCTAAACTGGTAACCAAACCAAATGGAACTACTCTAAACTGATAGCATTTATTTCGATATAGAAATGCTGTGTATCTTCTCGACTCTTTGGCAAGGGGAATCTGCCAGAATCCACTTTTAAGATCAAGGCGAGACATGTACTTAACACCTTGACATTTTATGAATAGGTTCTCCGCATTCGGAGCACAGTCGTAGCATTTTTTTGTAATAGAATTTAGATTTCTCATGTCGAGACATAATCGAATGTCGTTATTTTTCTTTTTAACAACAACCATAGGATTTAAAAAATTGCTATCAGTTCGTTCAATCACACCATTCTGAAGCATACTCTTAACTTCGGCATCAACCTGTTGTTGATAGTAAAGGGGGATGGGGTACGTCTTCCGTACAAATTTATTTTCATCAGTGACCTGAATACTGTGTTCATAAACATTCGTGACGGTAGGATTTTTGGAAAACACAGATTCAAATTTATCAAGCATACTTTGCAGCTTATCTTGCTCATTGCTCGTTATCTGCCTGCTGTGATTCCGCAGATTATGTGTTATCTTATCGGCAAGTTGAACCGCTGGGCGAGTTATAGTAATAGGTTCACAATCAGACCCCGTCTTACCCCTCCTGCGTCCTAACCTGATATTGTGTTTACTATTATTTACTGTACATTTTAGTATTTTATTTGGAAAATCAATGGTCGCGTGCAGTTTATTTAATGTGTCCACTCCCAAAATAACATTATACACGAGTTTCTTGACCATAAGCACAGTGACCTCTATTTCCATTCCCTGAATGGATACTGTTATCATAGCTTGACGGTCAACCCTCTGAGATTCACCCGTCGCTGATTTTATGATTTTGTGGGCTGCTGGCAGAATCGGGATTTTTTTAAAATGTTTCCTGTGCCTCTCTAGGAATCGCTCATCCATTAACGAAATTTCTGCGCCGCTGTCAAATAAAACTTCGCCGACACATCCGTTAATTTTCGCGTTGACAATGAGGTCAGTGTCATTTTCAACGCTAATACCTTTCTCATTTTCCTTACTATGGTTATTGCAAATTAAACTATCTCTAATTACAGCAGGATACAGGCCGGACACTACTAATTTTCTCTTATAGCTAACATCTTTCACATTTGATTTATTGAACTGCTTTTTATAGTTATAACGGGCTTTTGAAACTTCATTCATCCCATTATGTTTACACCATTTCCGATTGGTATTTCTATTAGGTATTTTATATTGTTTTGGTGACTGTGTGTGCTTGGTTTGAGTTTGATACTGAAAATTTTTATTCTCCCGTCCATAAAAATTTTGCTGTGAGCTGACGTCATTTAAAGTCTTATATACATACGGGATACAGTTTAGTGGTGACGAGGTACTTTGCAATCGTGACACTTGCTGTTGTAGTTTTTGAATCCGCAGGTCACGTTCGGCTATTAATTCCTTTATCGTAGATCTGTGTTGCACTACTTGCTCTGCCATTCCAGAGAGTTTCGCTTCATATTCACTAAGTCGTGACTTATTGACTTCCAAATTTGCCTCTATATTGGCTTTCATAGTTTCCACGGTCTCGCTAATATGCTTTTCCGCCGCTTCTACCATTTGTTTGCTTTGTTTGGATTGCTCCTGTATGGCCACGTATGATTTCTCGTTCTCATCATGGAGTGATTTGTTTTGTTTCCCAGCTTCTATTTTACCAGATTTAATTTCTTCTTTATTGGCTTTCATCTCTTCGGACATGATTTCCATCTTCGCTAATATGGCTGCTAAAGTATTCTCTATCCCTTTTGACTCCGCCATAGTGACCCAATTTTAGTTTAAAATTTTATAAATTTAAATTTACTGATTTATACGCAAAGCAAGTTATTATTATCACAACAAGATTAGAACATATGGTAACCAGTTATATGCACACAGAAAAAGCAGTTCAAAATATCAACATGTAAATACCTTATCTAACATACAACAACTAATAATCTACCTCCAATATACTGATAAAATCTGTTCATATATGATATACAAGAGAATATGCACAATTGAAAAATTATATCCTCAGATTTTCATATGAACTATACACTTACAATTATTACGTTAATTATACTTATACGTCGGATTTTTCCAACAAGTTTTATATTCATAGACAAATATATAATAGTGTAAAATTTCCCGCTATTTACGAGCCCTACGTTGCTAAGCGCCAAAATATCTCTATGCGACAACACAAATTACTAAATTATTGGCGCATAGGATATGATAGTATGTGTATTTCAAATTACAAGTCTATATTGGAGGGTTTAAGATTATTTATTGTACAAACACAAGTTATAGTTTATATGGTATATTTGAAATGTACAGAATGTAATGTTTGATATAGAGTCTTTCTTTTAAAATGTTAAATAATGTTCATACGCAAGACGTGATACGTTACATAAGAAGACTCCCACGATGATGTTGTTGAAGAGAAGGGCCGGTCTTTGCGGTATAGATGGTTCGTCAGGTGTGGCTTACAAATGACAGACGTTTCACCAGAAACGTTTACAGCTGGGCTGGTCCTATAACAGCTGGGCTGGCGTCCTGTAACAGCTGGGCTGGTCCTATAACAGCTGGGCTGGTGTCCTATAACAGCTGGGCTGATGTCCTGTAACAGCTGGGCTGATGTCCTGTAACAGCTGGGCTGATGTCCTATAACAGCTGGGCTGATGTCCTGCAATTCCCACGATGAATCCGACACTTCGCACACAACGGTAATACGGATTTTATTACTCGCAAAACTTATATAGAGTTTAAGACCAAGTAATATCTCAGGTGACAGTGAGTTTAATCAATAACGGTATATTGAGCTTATACCTCTCCGGCTTCTTCAAGTGTTCTCGCGAATACCAAGGTCTACCGCGATCAGCAGACCACCCTATGAGGAAATCTTGCACTAGCACGGAAACGTCTTGATGGAACTATTGCGTAACAATTAATGATACTGTCACTGCGGAAATCTCGCACAGTGATACAGTTGCACTCACTTCTTACACACGTAATACTACAATATTAATATCGTGTGTAACGATATAAAATCAATTGTTATGCGTCACACGCGTTACTATCCCCGAAAAGTCTTAACAGATCCTTGCAAGCGGTAGAGTCTTGTACAAGGATTGTATGTACCGTTAGCGGTAGCAGCAGTGAAGAACTGCTTGTAAATTTTCGCACAATGCGTTAAAACACTGATGTGTGCAAATGTACTACACACACAGTTCTGAGTCTTCCCGTTTCACTAACGACGAATAGTTTTTACAACACCTTGCAAGCGGTAGAATTCTTGTACAAGGAGTGCACGTTCCGTTCGCGGTAGATGGCGTAGAAGAACTGTCGTAATTATACGCGTAATGCGTTTAAACACTCCTGCATGCAGATGTACTACATACACAGTTCTGAGCCTTCCCGTTTCACTATCGACGAATAGTCTTTACAACACCTTGCAAGCGGTAGAATTCTTGTACAAGGAGTGCACGACCCGTTCGCGGTAGATGGCGTAGAAGAACTACCTGTGTAACGACAGGCTTAAGAAAATTCCCAACCACCAGTCAGCATTCTATTGGTGGATGGAAGTCACATGGTTAGTATAAATGACCATGCACTTTTCATGCAGTAGAGTGCATTTACTTTGTAACAGCATGCGTAGCGGTAATCAGACTACACGTATCTCATGCATGCTGTCTACATACTAATAATATACATGAACGTAAACAATAGTCCGACAGGTATAGGGATTGTAGCGATACACATGTCTCAGTTCAGCTAATGTCAAAACAACGATAATACAACACGCACCGCCCGGGAAACGTTTCCCACTCGCGCACGCGCGCACATTTCCACTAACACAGCACATGAATAACCATAAATAATAATGCACAGTTTTTCTAAACTAAACCCTTAACCTTACTAAATACAATTGATAACATAACCAAACTTAATCATCTACCAATATAATATGAATGTCCATTGTCTGTGTAATATATGACTTGCCCCGCCTATCATGATCCTGTGATTCGTTGCAATATATATATAAGTTTCTTTTTGAGAGTTCTTTTCACAAACAAAAATATAATTGTCTATTCATTATCTGCGTACTGCCAACGTTATCGTTGCATGTGTGTGTGTCCTGAATCCTGAGAATTTGATGATGATGATGATGATGATGCTGATGCTGTGTTCTCTGTCTCTACGGTTATTTGTTTGTGATGGTCCAGAGTTCCTCCATAATAAGTCTAGGTGTGTGCGGTAAAGATGTCGAACAGTCGGCAGACCCGGCAGCGTGACGTTGTGTGAAGATTTCTTGAGTCTGTGAGACCGCCCCAAAATTGCCGGTGGTATTTATACTGGACGGCAATCTGACAAGTCCAGGACTGTTTTCGACCTGTTAGATATTGTTACTTCGTGCAAAGCGTCCTTTTAATTACAAATCAATTTTGGTTCATTTTCGCGATTTCGTAAACATCCTCGTAGCACGAGCGATATCATCGTTTGCGTAATTTTTTCCTGGTCACTCACATATAACACACTTATTAATTACTATTTAGTTACACTATTAATTAACATTAAAATGCCTGGCGTCTTTATTATTGCAAATTTCTGCAATACTTTTACATCACTATATTCGTTAAAAATTCCTTAATGTAATGGTGTTTTTATAATTAGGGTGAGTCTTTGTTCACAGGTTTAAAACGTATTAATTAGTTTATTTTTATCAGGTTAAAACCTGATTACAGAGAATTCGTACGCATCACCCTATCGTAGACTCTTGCCTGTCGTAGCTTGCGTTCACACACACAAACACGGGGGCAGGTGTACATTTTCTGACAATTCTGAGCCTGCATAATATTGTTAAAAACTGTTCATCCTATATTTTCTATGGTAAATATTTATAAACATACCGCCCTGGGCAAATATGCAAATATATGTTGTAATGGTACATATCTTCAACAAACAATAATGAAGAAACATGATAAGAATAAATTATTAAATACTTAACACTATGATTAAAAGGGATGAGTCAGAGATAAAAGAATGGGTAATTAAAATAATAATACGATAAAGCATATGAAAGTAATCATAAAAGTAACCTCTGATAAGTAAAAAGTAACAAGCAACGGACAGAAACGTTGAAAACAATGATACATGGCGATTTAACCATAAAACCCAATAGATGGTAAGTGAGAAAGTAGAACCAGCCCCCCAACACCAAGGAAGGATATACAAATAATGAACATTTGTAAGTGAGAAAGTAGAACCAGCCCCAACACTAAAAGAAAGGATATATAAATAATAACAAGTGAAGATGAAAGTAGAAACAGCCACAACACTAAAATAAGGATGTATGAATTGTAACAAGATAAATGGATAACTAGAACCAGCCATAACACCTATGAAAGGATATATGGATCATCACCAAATGAAGTAAAAGCAGTAAAAGTGCACAACACCAGTGATAGACCAAGTGAAAAGAGACCAATCAATAATAATTGTAAATAATGATGATAAATGTAAACCCAGAAAAACAATGTAATATGAGAAGTGTTAAATCTCAATAACTTAAATTTTAGAAGGGTACACTAACCCAAATGAATAGAGATAACTATGACAAATCAATCTGATACAACATAAACTTGTTAACGGTATAATTGAACCTAGTAAAGTGAGAGATAGTGAATTAGAGTAATAATGAACATTTTGTAAAATGAGAAAGAGAATTGTATTCTTTTGATCAGAGAACGAATTAGTTATTTTTAATTTATTGTAAGCAGTCAGACATCTTATTTCTTTTAGCTGCCATTGATAGTATTTCCCCCCTTATTTCCTATGTTTTTGGTATTAAAATCATTACTTATAATGAAATGACCATTCAGGAATTATGTCTTTCTGCAACTAATTAGAGACCACATCTATTTCATGTTCCTTCCTTTCTTCGCATCCGTAAGCTGCATGACTGTAGATACTTCCTGTCAGTTCTTCATTAGATAAATTATAATCGTATCACATCCCCTTCTACCTCAGAAAAAACTATGCATGAAGTGATTTAAGCTGTTGTACGATAAACATCTCCTAGAATACCAATTGACAATACAATTAGAGCCTTTTTAGGGCATACCTTATCTAGTTGCTGACGTCCGAATTTTAATATAAATATTGCGACAACACAAATAACTTAACTATTAGCGCATAGGATATGGTGGTGCGTGTGTTATAATGCAAAAGTTTATATTGGAGGATTTAAGATTATTTATTGTACACAAGAAATATGAAATCGGTTATGTGATATATTTAACAAGAATAAATAATAATAGTGTTTGCAGATATAGTCTTTTAAAATGTTAAATAATGTTCATATATGATTTGTTTGCTGTACATTACATATACGAAGTTTTCCACTGCAATGTGGAGGGGGGTTGTAGTGGAGTCGTCAGGCGTGGCGTACGATGACAGATGGTTGACCCTGGCGATGATTACATCTGGGCTGGTGTCCTGAAGTTCATACGTTGACACTGACGATTCGCACTCGAACACTGATTCTAGTGGTACCGTTAATGGAATTTTACACAGTAATTAGAATAACACAAGTATCTCATGTAACAGTGGGTATTTAACTAAAAACGGTATATTAAACTTATACCAATCCGGAATCTCCGAGTGTTCACTCGTAACACTAGATCTACCACGGTCAGCAGATCTTCGTAAGCGGAAATCTTCCACTCACACGGAAACTACTGATGATAATATTACAACAATAAGTAAACTATTAAATACTTCTGGTACTGTAGAATACCTCACACAGTAAACCCAGTTTAAGTTCACTTTTATACCCGTTACGTTACAATGAACAATAACGTGTCTGAAGATGGATTAATTAAACAGTTTTGAGAGTTCGCACTTGTTACTACCGACGAATGGACTTAACGAATTTTCGCAAGAGAAAAATCTTGAACGAGAAGCGCACGTTCCCTTCGCGACAGGTAGAAAAGAAAAACTGGCCGTTCAGCACCCGGCTGAGGAAAATTCCGACTGACCTTTGAAGCTTCTTATTGGTGGAAAAAAAGTCACATGGTTATTTTGCGCACGGTACTAGTGTGGTTTCATGCAGGAAAGTGCAAAGAATTTGCAAAGGCATGCATAGATGGTTATCTAAGAATGTCTTATCTCAAGTAGAATTGCGTTTTATAAAGAGTTTTATATTAAAAAAAAAACATATTTTAACGTTATATTACGATCAGGAAATATAGGGACACTGTAGGTAATATAATAGTTTATGTCCAGTTCAAGTGTCAATACGATCGGATAATTATATCACGCACGGCAGGGAAAAAACGTTTATCACACGCGCACGCGCGCACATTTCCACTGACACAGTACATGAATAAATAGAACATAAAATAATAAACAGTTTGACTTATCCTACTTCCTTGTCCGTTCTAAGATACAAAACTTATAGCGAAAAAACCAAATCTAACAAAATACCATTTAAAACCTGAATGTTCATCGTCCGTGTATTTAGATTAGCCTGCGCTGCTTATCAGGATCCTGTGTTTCATTGCAATATATTACAAACATTATTATTTACTATCTAATTTACTTGTTAACAAGATGATGGTGGCCACACAGAACCCTTCAGAAGCTGAAATGAGTAAGCAGTTTTTAGTTGAGGTCGTAGATAACGTTTTTAAATTATTTTACTGCTTGTATTATTTTCGGCACATTCGATGTGTACAGTGGTCGTACAAATGAATAGGGATAACGGGCACCGTTGCTGCACCAAACCCGTCGCACCCAGGAAATGCATTTCTGTGAAACAAATTGAAATGAAACTGCATATCGTTTGTTCGTTTGTTTGTGTTATTAGCGGTTTGTCGACAAACGGGAAAAGTAGCCAACGCACGCGCGCGCACAAATACACACACACACACAGCGAACACAGTATTATAATAATTTAATTGTCGGTGTGCGCCGCAAGGATTAAAAAGACAATCTAGGTGTGTAAGGGAGTGGGGGTTAGGGGTTAGGCGTGCAGTTTAGGGGCAGGCTAATCAACCGACCGCGGCCGCGCTGTTTCGTTACTATTTTTGTAAATTTAATTATTCCCATAATGAACGCAAACAACACAAATGGGGACAAAACAAACTCACCGGCCGGCTTAACCGGGATAAACTTGTGATGATGCGATGATGAGATGCAACAGCCGTGGAAGATAGAATTTTTTTCCACGGTTTTAACGGGGCAGCAGCACGCGGCGCCCGGCAAAACAAATGTTAACACTAAGCTTTTATCAAATTAAAAACGGCGTACGTGTGTGAACGTCACACGTAATTACGTGTCAATACGGCCGCGTAATGGCAATCATGCATCGCGGCGCGTTGATTACTTTTTGTAGCGGTAATCCACACACACACACACACACACACACACACACACACACACACACACACACACACACACACACACACACACACACACACACACACACACACACACACACACACACACACACACACACACACACACACACACACACACACACACACACACACACACACACACACACACACACACACACACACACACACACACACACACACACACACACACACACACACACACACACACACACACACACACACTTGATATGTGTATACATGTATACACATATGCCGACACCGTGGGTATTATGAGAACTAAGAGAAGATTCGTGAGGATAGAAGAGACTGGGTGAAGAAAGTGTTTGAAAGATGAAAAGACAATGTTAAGCCAGGACAAGACAATGCAGACGCGAAAAGAGACAGGTCTGACGAGAATGAGATAAGGCCTAGGCAGTGTGACAAGCCTATTATATTCAAGTATGTTTCGAAACTAATATCTTGGAACTCAGCCTCTAAATCAGTAGAGAAACCAACAGGTACCGAGATATCATTATGCATTTTCTTGTCATCAACCACGGCAAAAAAAACTTTTTTTTCTGTTGTACATTGTCCATTATCGAAGGTAGACGTTTAGTTCAGTAAACAGCTTTATAAAGGCGTGTAGATTTGTTGTGTACAATATTATGTTCTTTCAGTTACAACCTATATGCCGATTCATGTCAATACTCCATTAGGTGGTTTGTCAGACTTCGTTTTCATATCGGTACGGGTGTCTTGCCCGATATCTTGGAATACATATTACATGCATTACATGAGTGTGCAGCCTGGATATTTCCTACAGATAACCGTAATTTTAACGAAAACGTTCAATTGTCTATCATGCTGTATAACTTACATTTTCATTTCTAATCTAGTTTGCTGTTATGTTTAAAAAAAAATTGCTTTCTCCTTTCTGTTTAGTATGTATTTATTTTTATTGTAGAGCACCACAAAATTTAATTACATTGATATAACAAGTACAGAATTAAGTAGGCAATGTTGCGTTTGTACTAGAACGATCAAACACACGATTTCTTGAAGTAAGGAAACACGCTGTATTAGAATATCTAACATGTTTACTGAACGCCTCTAAGCAGTTGAGAAAGAACCGCGAGAATCCATTTAAACCAGAGTACAATTCTACGTCTTATAGTCTGTTATTTTTTGAAACGTTTTAATATCAAATTATTAATGTTTAAATACGACAAATTAAGTAACATTATTTCGAAGTTGAACTATCGACATTATAAATGAAAGTGTAGTTTTAATGAAATAAATTCAGTGTTATTATTTTTCATTAAGAACAATACTGTTATGCGTGAAAGGTAAATGTGATTTTTGTTATATTGCTAGGTTGTTTGTTGGCAATTATTTTGTCACCCCCACCAAGACAAAGACAATGATAATTAGTAGGCAAGGAAGACAACACAGAATAGTAATCAACAATAAGGAAATTAAACAAGTGGCGAAATTCAAATATTTCTGTGGAAAAGCGAAGTATCACAGAAAACCAAACTGGCAGTATACAAATCTGTAGATGCTCCAACATTGACGTACATTTGCGAGTCATGAACTCTGAATGACAGACATAAAAAGAGAATACAAGCAATGGAGATGAGATTCTTAAGGCAAATTGAGAAGAAATCTCGTAGAGATAGGGTGAGAAACATCCGGAAGAATTTGACGATATTCTCTTTAAAAGATAAAATTGAAAGCTCGCAACTGCGTTGGTTTGGCCCGTCTGTAGGATGCATGAGAAAAGATACCCGAGACGAGCATGACAGGCAAAACCAGAAGGTAGAAGAGGAAGAGGACGGCCCAGAACGAAATGGGAGGATTACATCAAGAAGAGTGTAGAACGCAGACGGGCAGTTTGGGCCCGTGCCAGGGTTTTGGCACTGGATAGGACGAGATGGAGCACTCTCTCGAAAACCTCGACACTCGACGGGTAGAAGAGGATGACTAATAATAAGAAGAAATCAATCGATACAGAGTTATAATAACTCTTTTGTACACTCGTGTTACTGTAGTTCTCTCCCAGTTCTGTAGAGATATTCAGTATACAGGAACAGTTGCTAAGTTAAATAATTTTAGTAGTGAGCATAAACGTTTTGATAATGCTCGCTACAACGCATATTCTATTACTGTGAAATACTCGCTAATTCACTTTGTATTTTATAGTCGCCGTCAAGATAAACAAGTTTGCAGTACCCGAGAAAGGTCTATTGTAGTGTACTCAATTTTTGTTTGAAGGTGACTCTTCATACGAGACGACTCGCACATTACTATGCGATGAGTCATCAGCTGTACACAGCAAGTTGCGCCTACTCGTGGTCTACTGTATGTCTCGTTTACCGAGAGTTGAGAGCATTCGCCTGACAAAATACAGATAATTGAGTACCAGTCTAAACATTTTACGTATGTTAAAGTAGTGTTGTTATGTCTAACCCTATCGTGTAACTCATTTCTTTTTTCTAATGCATTTCATAATTACTTGCAAAAATAATTATTTTGTGACGATTTAATAGGGTTAAATAGCACAAAATAAAAAAAGAGGTAAAAATAATATAATCCTAAATGAAACTACATAATTTCTCTCCCTATGAAATAAATATGAAATAAATAGAAAACTAAATAATGTTAAACAAATAAATATGTAAACCACCTCCTGTTTCTTCAGCGAGTATTAAATTATAGAGAGACGTAATAAACCAGCAATTTAAAATAAGTAAAAATAATAATTAATAAATTAAGAACTATTTATCGCGCCGGTAAATAACAACACGCGCGGACAAGCACTTCGCTAAGCCAGCGATGCGCCCCAAAAATTAGTTGTAAATCAGACTCCGCAGCGAGAACAACACAGTTGAAAATGTAGTCAGTAACTACAAAATTATAGAGAATGAAAGAATATGTCATTCACTCTCTTAGTTTCTTTAAGCTAATGCTTAGTAAAGCTGATAGCAAATATTATCAGTAATTTCAATATGTTTAACATCTTTGATACGTTTTAAGTGTGTGTTTATGACATCTCTGCAGTTGATTTAATATCACGTCAACGTGATAGAGATCACAGTATATGTAACAGTTTAACTATAAGGTAAAAGTGCGGGAAAACCGAAGTAAGTGAGTTCAAGTGAAAGTTTCTCACCACCGCCAGCACCAGAATCTTATCAACCTTGCAAAAAGAGAGAGAACCACACCTTCCATTATTACACCTTTCTTCAGACCTCCAGGATATACCAGAAGCCGCATAGCCACCGTTTACTACAGACAACCCCGATTCGCCGAGGATGCTACATACAGGTGACCGAGAAGTCAAACTTCTGTAGTTCAGAAATCACTTAATAAAAATATGAAAGACAATTGATACCAAAGTAATATTAATATCATAATACAAAAGACTGGCCGAATTAAATTACCAATGTAACTTTGTAATAAACAATATGATGTATTTAGCTTTAATGACTATAACATGCTAATACTAATAATTCCATTCTTCAAATGGAAGCAAAAGTAAATTGTTTAACTTTAATATAAAGAAAGGATATATCTCGGATCCGAGGGTATGAATTACCAAAGTTTTATAAATAATTAACCAAGTTGATTAATGAATACATTATGCAGTTATTATTTTTTTAATATAGTTAACTAATCAGTTGAACGAAATAGAGTAAACGAAAAGTAGGTTAAGTATATATATGTATGTTTTAACTATACAAATCACAAGCCTAATTAATTTTTAATAACAAGACAGTAACTCATTTTCTTTTATGCTAATTACCAGGTATGTAAATAAAGAGATGTCATGGACGTAAACATGCGTGGATTAATTTGGCAACACGAATCTAATATTCCTTAATTCACAGGTTCCAGTTAAGTGTTTTGTTACGTTGTATTTTAATTAAATATATATATTTTGTGAATATTATGGCAGCCTGTTTAATTGACCGATGTCAATTAACCGGGCTCCCGAGGTTATAATGGCGATAGTATACAGAAGTTATAAAAGATAGTGTACAGCCGTTATAGTTTAAGATAAATAATATATTATTTTTAACTTATTTTAAAGTTTTTCTCAATTTACGATTTCCGTGTTCACTGCTGTGATGGTCTTCTATGGTTTTTGCTAATTTCATTCACATTAACTTCAGCAATCATAATGTTTTTTGTGTGTACATCTAGGTATAGCCTACTCTCAACAGTTGGTAAATACACACATAGCCATAACAGTTTGTAATGAACGGAAATGTAGACGTATAAATCATAAATGCAATAATATTAATGTCTTTTAATAAGTCTATAATTTTTTCGGACCGCGCTTCAGTTTGATTATGGTCATACGAGCGCGCGCGCGCACACACACACTCGCGTGCGTACACGCATAGATTCTGTGTGTATGCGTTTTGAACGTAAGCTTGCTTGGAGTGTATAAATTATAAATTAGTTAACAAAGTGGAAGGTTTTGTATTGATAAGTAAGTAAGGCAGACGTTAATCGTTCTGCTGGGACGGAACTGGACCGGAACGGAACCATTAGAGTTGAGCGTACAGCTAAGGGAAGCAAAGCGGACTGGAGGTGGTGGTGGTGGCGGCGGCCTGCACCCGTGGGGCTATGATTTCTCAGGGCTGTTTTAATTGAATTTTTGACGAGTTGGGGTAGATCCCAAGCGGACAGTGCCGGCGACTTACGGCTTACCGACACGCCACGCTACTGGCGCTGTTGTGGCCTACCTCACGCAATGTGTACCTTGCACATACTCATGCGTATACTGCACTATACTTAAACAGTTTAGGCCTACATGCATTAAAAAAATCATGATTATGGATATCTACTTGGACAAATTCCTCATAGTTAACTTAAAAATTAACGATATGACTTTCACTGGATTGTCTAGTGACGTAGCGCTGGACTTCGATGTGCACTACATATGTTTTTTGTTCACATTTTCTTACTACATTTCTAGATACGCTAAACATATAATTTTACACTATATGAATTCAAATTGTGTCCTCACGATACAGAATTACATTTTGATACAATTATTGAAAACCAGCGTTCCTCTTTGTTTAGCGCATAAAATAAATAGTATTTTTCTTATGTTTTTTATGGTATCAGGGGTGCCCACAGCATGGTGGAATGGTGCAAGTCACACCACTGGAATTTTTTTTGGAATTTTTCAAGGCGTCATAAATCAAACAAATGAGTGAAGAAAAAAAATGCAACTACAAAATCAAGTTAGATTATCTTGATAAGGCCTAATGTACTACTAATTATGTTAGGCCAGGTTAGTCCAGGCTTTTACATTTCTCATAATTTAGTTATTGATTAGGCATACTAGAAAACCTTTTAGTATTGATAAAAAGAATAACATTATTTTTTTGATTCCAATAATTGATTAAATGGCTTTACTTTTTCAAAAATGTTTGGATAAAACGCCAAGATCCACCGTTAACTGGGAGTTATTCCATACCCCTGTATTGTGATCCCCCCCTACCCACGAAATCAAATTGGGGATTTCGGAATACTTGGGGGGGGATTGCACTATGGCCTTTGGGGGGGATGGGCACCTCTGTATGGTATAGTATATTATATGAACATGTTACATGATCATATGAAAATAATGTAATATATTTTATCTATATAAAACTTAGAAAAAAGGCGACTAAATCATAGAAAATTTAACTGTAATGCAACAGTGATACTGTCTTTTAACGAATCAAGAAATTTTTTAGAATACGCACTAATTTTGTTAAGGACATGTTACCATCGGAATATATGACAAGTACGTGAATGTATGTGACTCTATGTTTGTATGTGATCAAGTACAGGCCTATTTGTAATATACTGTTATGGTATAATAATGATCGTAGATCTTTTATTATCCATACTAATATATGAAAGAAAGCCGACGACTGTTTGCTTAAATGCTTTCAATCCTAAACTAATAAAAATTGTTGCAAATTCATTGCTAAACTCAGTTGAAAGTTTGCAAAGGTATTCTTTAGGCCAGGGATTCTCAACCTTTTTGTGATTGAGAGCACCTTTCATACTCCGGGGCAAGTGGCAGAGCACCATGCAAATTTAATAATAATAATAATAATAATAATAATAATAAATACATTCACCAGGCTAATGAGATCCTTGGCCCTGAATGTTACTCAGAATTTCACTAATATCTAAGGAGAAGTCGCCTGCAGCCACACGTAAACAGTCCTCCAAATGTGAGTCATTTAATCTTGATCGTGATTTGTTCTTGATGTATTTCATTAATGAAAAACATTTTTCACACAGGTAGGTTGTCCCAAACATCGCCAAGCATTTGAGAGAAGCATTTCGCAATGTCGGAAATTTCATTGTATCATTTGCACCCCAGAAATCTGTGATCCTTTCCTTTTCGAAAAGATATTTTAAGGCTTGAGAGGACTGGAGCTCTAATAATTCAAGTTCCGCGCGAGCAAGTTTGTGCTGTTGAATAATCTGAATTTTTCTGAGAGAGTCCACATTGAACTGAAATGGATTGAGCACCATATTAAACAACGGCTCACTTTCTTCGAGTACATGAAAACGTGTAGCAAACTCTTTCAACAGACCTTGAATTGCCAGAACGACAATTTTAGGACACTCCGAGTGGGGACGACCAAGACTCGAGAGTGTATGTGCCAGTTCAGGAAAATGAACCAAGTCATTTTTACTTGCCATCCCGAGGAATCTTTGTAACTTTGATCGAAAGGAAAATATAATTTCTTTCAGTTCACAAATTGTGTTTTTCTGACCCTGAAGACGTTTGTTCAGCTCGGTGAGATATTGAAATAGGTCTACCATGAAAGCAAGATTGATCTTGAAATCATCCCCGAATATTTCTGGAAACTTAGTGACATAATCGTTGGCAGAAATAAATGCTTTGATTTCTTCGAAAACTTTCCAGACCCTTGTAATTGCTTCCCCGCGACTTAGCCAACGAACATCCGCATGTAGGATTAGTTCTGAATGTGGCGCTGATAAATCATGCAAGAAGACTTTTAGTAAGCGTTTATTCAGGGGTTTAGAAACCAAAATGTTGATCAACTTAACTATCAGTTTTAACTGTTCTGAAATTTCAGGAACAGATATAAGATGACTGAATTATGAATTAATGAATTAAACAATGATAGTGAACAAAGGGAGGAAAATGTTCATCATTTTTCAGAAGAGCGACAAATCCTTTATTTTTACCTACCATGGAAGGTACGCCATCAGTAACCACACACACGAGCTTTGATAAGTCAATGCCATTAGGTTTCAGGAAATTCGCGACAGCGTTGTAAATGTCTTGCCCCGTAGTTGTACCCGGGAGCCGTAAAATTGTTAAAAAGAAATCTTCTACAATTCCCACATTATCTATACAACGTACAAAGCACGCCAATTGTGCTACAGAAGCAATGTCTGTTGATTCGTCAACAGCAAGAGAAAAATAACTACATTCAGAAAGTTTCTGGAGTGCTTTTTGTTTAATTTGAGCCGCGATGAGTCAACGCGCCTGGCAACAGTGTCAATTCTAAGTGGCACATTTTTTGCCGCATTAATCAAAACATTTCTGTATTTCTCAGGTATACTTTCAGCGAGATTTGTCACTGCGGAAACTATGCACTCCTTCACAATTTCTCCACTTGTAAATGGCATCCCATGCTGAACAAGTTTATGAGACACAGATACAGACACTTCGGTTGAAAGTTTGTTAACAGAACTATTAACATTAAATGAAAAAGACTTCTATTGACGTTGGAGTTGTGATTTTAACTCTTTGATTTTATGTATCCTTGCATCTGATCCCGTGGGATATTGATCAGAAAACGCACTATGATGAGTTTCATAATGTCTTTGACAATTTGCTTTTCTGAAACCCGATAAGGGTGCATGACACAAAACGCAAATAACTCCGGTATTCTCGTCATTAGTGACCACCAAAAAATCTGTCTCCTAGTTACCTTGAAAAGAATGCAGTTTCTTTCTTTTTGCTTCGCTACTTTTGTTGGAATCTTGGGTTGATGAAGAAGGTAACTTAGGTATCGATTCTTCACTACGTTTTCGTATTACAAATTTATCCATGTCTCTTTTTTAAGAACGTTCACAACACACTTCGAGGCGAAAGGAAAATTGCAAACTGACAATAATTACGCGTATTTCACAAATAACAGAACAGCAATACTACAACCAAAATACGTCACAAAACTGGTGTACACAGCTACACTATGTCACTCCAGTCACAAATGTCGCTCGTGTAAGTGGAAATGTCACGCAGAAACATTCATTGGCAAATTTCGAAATTTCTATTTAAAATCTGAAAATTGATTGGTTGAGCTAAGTGTAAAATGCTACGTGACTATTTCTGTGAGAACGTGCTTAAAGCTGCCAAGTTTAGGGATTTCAGAGGCAATAAAATTAAAATATTTTGAATAACCGCTTCTTTTGAGGGTACTAGTACGTGTTTAACAGCCCATTTACAAGATGAGACAACCTGGCGCCTACAGTAATAAACCCCTCGTAGGCTGTCTCTGCCTTTTAAAGCTGCAAACAATAGAGTCGGTATCGGCTTGTAAACTACGGACAATTCCGGAAACCATTGCAAGTAGTGCTCTTAGAAGTAACAAAGGTTTCCAAACAGTATTCTGCTACTCAGTTGTTGGTGGACAACAGCTGTACGGCCGGCTATATAGTTCGTAATTGAAAATTAGGGGTCACTGTTGCTCGCGAGCACTTTTTTATACATCCATGATGAGCACCATTTTTAGTTACGCGAGCACTACAGTGCTCGCGAGCACCAGGTTAAGAACGCCTGCTTTAGGCAGATGTTAGGATACAGGCACTACATTTTATTTCAATATCATATTGCAAATGTGATTAAGTAACTTTTTTTCTGGTTTGTAATTCTATAGATATCCCAACTTCTGTTTAACACCGATGGATGGCGCCACTTAAATTCAAAAAATGTTTGAATACTAATAATGTTATTGTTTTTCATTGGAGTACAATTTAATGGGAATAAAAGGGATATTATTATTAATTTATTATTAAGTAGGGATAATTAGTTTAATTTAATTTAATTAATATAAATGTATTACATACTTATTGGAAAGCAAGAAAAAAGCGGAAAGCACAAATTGGATTATACACAAGAAAATAAAGCATTGGGTTATTTTACGCAGTCCTTACACGCCAAAAATCGATAGGATAAGAAGAAATATATTCATGTGCTTTTTACTCATCGAAGTTTTTCATGGATATTTACTCATCTTATTTTCGTTTCAAATTTGTCGTATTGACTGTTGTTATTAAGTGTAATTTTCTAAGCGAAAGTTTTAAGTGTAATTTTCAGTATACGTTAGTAGCTCAAGAACAGATGTACCATAACATCGGTGCTTTATTACCACAAACAAATCAGTAGCAGAAAGTTTTACAAACATACTTTATTGGTAACGACTAAGATCGTCTGGCATAAATTATATGGCAACATAATGTACTTTCCGTAATTGTTTTTTATTTGGATCTTTTGTTGTTATCTGTTATGACTTTGGTTTAGCATTGGTTTTTTGCATTTTACTGTTGGCTTTAACTATGACTAGAAAACGTAAGTTTAATTTATCACGCAGCTCTGCTAATTCATGTGCGTTAAAACGAATTTGTCTGGAAGAGCCGACAGAAGAAACGTCTGTCTCAACAATCTGAGAGGCGAGCTTGTTCACGAGCTTCAGAAGCACCCGGCAAAGAACCAGGCCTTCACAAGTGTATGGCGTAAGACGAGCACTACTTCGTGCTTTAGAGTCGCCTGAAGAAAGTCGTCTGTTGGACGCAGAACATCATGCAATTAGTTATGATTAGGGGGCGGATTTCTATGATATGTCATATTTTTTTCCTTGACATTATTTCAGGTTTCAGCTTGATTTAATCTTGATTCCAAGTATTCTGATGAAGATTGATAGTGTTTTATTATGCATATTGTAACGAGCCGATCTTTACGACGCTACTTTCTGTATGTAATTATTCTGCCACACGTTGTTGGCGTCAATTTGTAACGAGTAGTTCTGTATGCCTCTTTTAAAGTGTGTTTTATCGTGTGTTAGCCTCACACGTTGTTGTCGTTACTTTACGTTTACTTACTTTTTTATCTTTTCTTGCTGACGATGTCCGTCGCGATCTCACGAATCACCTGTACCAATATTTCGCGAGTGTAAACCTTACCTGTCCTTTAATGAGTAATTTTAATTCCCGGGTGGCGGCAAATTGTTTATTAAAACAATTAAAAATGTGAAATCGAGCGGTCGTTTTAGACGGTGTTGACTGATTCAAATTACCCTCGCAATTGGCAGGCGTATGAATCTCGCTAGTAGTTCGCCGTGCTGCCGACGTCTAACGCTGGCCGTCAATCTCGCTCGTCGCTACTGTACACAAACTTTATAATGCAATTTACAATGAAATAAAGGACGATTATTACTACTCAGTACTAGTTTATTAAAGTGAAATTATCAGTTATTCAATTCAATACAAAATTATATACTGTTATTTAACAAAGTTGCTCCGGAAATAAATAGACTATTTTTCTCAGGTTGGCTAATATGATTTAAACGTTATTCAATCGACACGGCCGTCGTTTTGTGTTTATTTTCTTCCTGTTCGTTTAATCATGAGTTCTTTTGGTTACGAAAAAATATTAATAAGATGACAATAAAGTACACTACCTTACATCAATGGTACTTATATACTATTAGAGTTGATTACAATTCGTTTTTTAAGTGTTATAAAGTGTGTGTTAAGAATTCGTAATTTGTATACAGGTTATTTTCTGTTTACATACAAGTTTAGTTTTTATTTTCAATTAATCCTTGAAAGAAATATAGTTATCAGTTCGGAGTGAGAGTTATTTGTATTGTGAGAAAAAGTTAATAAGAATTTATTCCATAAATTCGGGTATTTCAGATATACTTAACAAATCTGTTGAATTCGGGTGGAAAGTCATTCAGTTTTTTAGTTAGGTTGGTCCATATAATCATCACTCTTCCTTGATTTATAAATTGGAGTACATCTGGTGTCTTTTTCAATCAATTGGAAGTTTTAACTATTTTCAACAGTTAATAATCTGGTTAATTGGCTCTCCTAGTTTGATTAGGTCTTCATCAGACTTCTTGCATCTTTATTTTATTAGGTTTTGACTTATTTTCGATTATTTTAAATTAAAATTGAGTCGACTATGGTTTGGCTTCTGTATGTCTTGAGCGTCAATAATGAACTAACTGTTTTATAACGGAATTATAATAAATAACGTTCCGTTGTTATGGCAACTGTCTGTACTCTCATTGGCTGATCATATTTATTTCTGTTGTTATAATATTTGAATTTTAATTCAAAATGAATAAATACCTTCTGATTGCTATTATTCTTCTGTCTTCTTATTTATGTATTAGATATTATCACAACTGGTTATATTTTCTTTCAAAGATCATTTTGACATCCCACAAAGCTGGGTTTGTTTATGTATTAAAGTTTTGACAATAATGTTTATATTATGTTATTACATTTCTTTCTTATTTTATGTTTTTAATCTACTTTGACATCTTAATATGATTTACTAATTCTTAATTAGTTACTTGCCCTAAATTTTCTAATGCAATAGTTAATTTCTTATAATTTGTTTATTTTGGATTTATACAGTTAGGCATTTTATAGGCCTAAGTAGTAATTTGCTATACTTCTTATTTTACATAAATTAAAGATTATTTTTCACTTACATGTGTTTTGCTTGGTGTCACTTATGACTTGTTTACATTTTGAATTAATTTGGGCTGTTTTACAATAATTGTATGTTCTTATTACTTTACAAAATCATGGCCGCTGTTATTCTCTAATTTCTTTTCCTGTCTTTACTCTGAAGATTATTATTATGTTTGTAATAATTTATCTCCTTACTTATCTATATTGCCATTTTTTATAACTTGTCTATCATTTAATATTACTTATAAAACAACACAAAAATCAGTTTTATGGTCTGTTTACTTTTTTCAGCCATATTCCTTCTTATAAACTTAATTGAACAAATAACTATCTTGGTGAATAACATTATAACACCCTTTATTTTATCTTGCTAATTATCCCTTTGAACATTTTTATTAACATAGGATGTTTTACTTATTTTGCACTTATATTATTTAGTATATTTTTCTTTTAACTTTTACTATATATTTTTTACTACTTAACCATTGTAACAATAACATTTTTAATCATTATGGGATTTTTACCCTGAATAGCCCTGTATTCCTAATCTACTATCATTTATAATTATAATAACAATATTCTGGTTATTTTTATTGTTTGGTATCTATCACCCTTAAACTATAGTGTTAATCACTGGTTTTGGTGTCTTTACCTATATATTGTGTTTTCTATTTATTTTGGGTTACACTGGCACTTTGCACTTTTTCACTGTACTTTAGTGTTACTAGTGGTTATTCCCTAATATTGATTTCTTTTACTCACTTTATCACTTTCACTTCCTACCTATCTCTCACTTCGGGGTTTTTTATTATTTTATTCACAATTGTTAGTTAGTATGTTAACAAATTTCATGTTCTGATTCACTTATCATTATAGAGTTATTCATAATATATAATATCTATTTCACTGGTTAGTGTACTTTAATTGAGAGTATTTTATTTGATTTTAATATTTATCATTTACATTTATTATTTGTTTGTGCCTTTTTCATCATCATTTAAGTTTAATATTTTTCATTTTATTTTCTTTTATTGGGTCAATCACTTGGGTTGGGTCATAGTCATTTGTCTCGTCATAGTCATTTTATTTTCATTCATTTAATATAGTTGATTCATTATAGTTTTTCCCCTGGTATTGGGGTGGATTTTTGTGTTGTAACAATATAATTGCATATTTCGGTAGTTTTTAAGTTTTGTAGCATATTAAGCACTAAAATGCATATTTCAGTTATATTTTTTTACTTTTCATATGCGTATTTAGACATTTATGAAGTTTTGCTGCAAATTTACAGTGAAAATGAATTATAATGCCATTTTTCGTGTATTTTTCACATGAAAATGCATTTATTCCTTCCGTAACAAACTGTGGTGTGTTAAAGTAGTAAAAACATCTTTCAGGATATCCTTAAAATACCTATATATTCGGAGAAATGGTGAATGATGTGAAATGGTTTTGGAATGCGGATTTTCAAGTACCGTTAGACCTCTATAGTTTGCCTCCGTAAGCGATAATGCCAGCGGGCAGAAGTCAAGGGAGGGGGAGGGTTTTTCTTACATTTTGTAAAGTGCTTTTAACTTTCACCTTTCCCCTGTAATGGTCATTCACTCATTCCGTGTGTCCGCAGTCTGTTTCCATCATGCCTAGAATAAAGAGTTCGGTGAATGAAAAGTTGTGCGGATTTATTCGAGAATTTTGCGATAAAATATTCAGTACCGATGGCACTATTTTATTTTGTAAGTTGTGCGAAGTTAAAGTCGCCGCTGAGAAACGTTTCATTGTGCAGCAACACTGTAATACGGCAAAACATAAAAATTTCTTACAAAGACAGTCAGCAGTCGAAAGTAGACAACTTCTATTATTCGAAAAATTTGCTAGTACTTCAACTTACAAACATTTAAATCCCAACATTTAAATCTTCAGCACTTCAGAGTTTACGAAAGATCTCTGCAGGGCGATGATTTCATCCAGCATCCATTGAAAAAGCTTAACAATCAAAGCTTGAGACAGTTTCTGGAGAAATATACGAAACATCCGGTTCCAAATGAATCGACGCTGAGGAAGAACTATCTGACTGGGTGTTACGAAGAGGTGTTGGATAAAATAAGATGTAGTGTGGGGGACTGTAAAATATGGGTTTCAATTGATAAAACAACAGATGTTGATGGGAGGTAGGTTGCAAACGTGATTGTTGGAACACTAAAAGAAGACAGACCTGGAGAAATATTCCACGTAGCATGTGAAGTGCTAGAGAAAACAAATCATTCAAGTGTTGCTGTCTTAATCAACGATTCTTTGACTATACTGTGGCCAAATGGGCCAAAAAGAGAGAATGTTCTTCTCTTTATTACTGACGCGGCTCCTTATGTGATGAAAGCAGCCAAGAGACTTAAGATGTTATATCCGAAGATGTTACTTGTAACGTGCCTTGCGCATGCTTTACATAGAGTGGTCGAAGAAATTCGCAGTAACTACCCGGAAGTGGATAAATTAATATCAAATGGAAAGAAAGCCTTTAAGAAATCACCGCTCCGCCTGCAGGCATTTAAAGATGCAGCTCCTTTATTGACCCTTCCTCCCCACCCTGTCGTAACACGCTGGGGTACGTGGATTGAAGCTGCAGTATATTACTGCAACAATTATGACACCGTGAAGGAGGTCATGAACTCCTTGGACCCTACAGATTCTTCGTTAGTGAAAATAATGCGAGATTTGTTTTCGTGTTCCACTATAAGAACTGACCTGGCTTATTTGAAATACAACTTCGGTTTCCTACCGAGTAAAATCACCCAGCTAGAAGCTTCAGGTTCTGAACTAAGTGATCCTCTGAATATTGTAAAATACACAGAACAAGAGTTAAAACGTGCAAAAGGAATAGTAGCAACCAAAGTTCGTGCAAAATTAGTGAGTGTACTGGAGAAGAATCCTGGATTTTTGCAACTGTGGTATAATTGAGATTTTGTGCGGAAATGAACCAGGTTCAGACTTCGAAAATGAACTTTCAATCCTTTGACCTAAGTTTATTTAAGTACGCCCACATTACTTCGTGTGATGTGGAGAGAAAGTTTCTCTCGCTACAAGACCATTCTCAGCGACAACAGGAGAGGATGTTCATTTCACAACCTGAAAATGCATGTCGTCATCAACTGCAACAATTCAGCTGATAATAAAGACTGAGATCAGGTAAATGGATTTGAGCAAGTAAAATTATTTAATTACTTTTCTCTCTCTTACAGGGTTGGTGCTGTTTTGCAGAATGCAGTTAAATAAGCTCGTGAATGCTGCATTGTGTGACTATCTTAAAGACACTCATTTGAAGTAGATAGATAAAAATAATAATTAAAAGTGAAGGTTGAAAATTAAGAAGAAATGATGAATATATCAAAGTATAGAAAATATAAAGAAACAATGAGAAAAAGAAGACTATTATTTTTTGGACATTTATATAGAATGGACGACAATGGGTTGAAAAGGCAAATCTTCAGATATCTGTGGGGGAAGAAGTCAGCATCAAGATGGAAAAAGAAGTCCAAAAGGATTTAGAAATAAATAATATACACGCAGAAGAAGCACTTGACAGAGAAGTTTTTCGGGGAAAAGCGTTGAAAGTTGAGGGAGTCTACGGTATGAGAGATAAAAACGCAGGTTCAAAGTGGACTAAAGACAGGAAGAAGAGACACAGTGAGAAGATGAAAGAATATTGAAAAAAAAGAACAAAGAGTGAAGAATTGAAATTGGCATGTGGTCCTTAGATGGCCGATATGAAAAAAAAAATAAGAGGATTAGCACATACGTGTCATTAATGAAGTCACATTTTGGATTTTATTGGTCATGTTTTAAGGTTTTTTAAGTCATAAATGCATGCATATTTCCTACACTTTTAGGTCATAGAAATCCGCCCCCTAGTTATAATATTGAAACTGAGTCCCAAAGAACTGCACGTGTAACGCAGATGCAGGTTAGAAGGGTAGAAGTTATTGAAACAAATTGAGCTGCGTTTTGTAGCACTACATTTAATTACGTCTGCAATATAAATTATGAATTCATCTGGTAATGTAGTTGGGATAATGTGTAAAGTTGCGAAAAGATTTAAAGTGGAATGGGGAAAATACAAGAATGTGTTGTGTAAGCGGTAAGTACAGATTCCGCTACCAGAAGACCACCAGAGCCACTGAAGATTTTGCTGCCGGATATTACTGAGTCTTCACATCATTTTCTGAGCAATGCGCCAAAATGTATTCGTGTTTCCAAACTACTTTTTTTTGGGATTGAACTGAATTTTTGGGTTTTAACCTACGTTTGTAGTGCAAGGATAAATTCACAAAAACATCGATGCTTTATTACCACAAGCAAATCAGCAGCATAAATTTTGCAAATATTCTTCATTTGTAAAAACTTAGATTGTCCAGCTCAAATTGACAATCGTTAGTACATCCCAGGAAATAGTGAAAGCATTGCAACGCACGTTGCATGAACACACTATGTTAGTCAGGTAGTTTAAGTCTGCGTTAGAAAACATGGGCCAAAATCATTATAAAGTTGTAATACTTCCTGAACGAAAACCGGCAGGGGACATAAGCATCTATACAATGCATCAGTTATGAATGAGGTTACTGTTGTGATGGCTGGTAATGAGTTTGTAACCCTAGATATTGTACTTCGCGAATACGACGATACGGTAATGCGTGTAAGTGACACACGTCGTTTTTAAGATGCATCCCAAAATCTACTCATATTCTGGAAAGCCAAAGAAGGATACAGCATTGATATTCCACAAGTTAATCCAACTACAAAAGCACCCGGTCCAGACAAGAAAGTGTCATCGGAGAATTTTACGCCTATAATTTGATGGTTCGTAGAGGGAGTGCCAATTTCTGGACACGTACGTTAAAGTGTAAAGCGAGCGGCTCCGATACATATCAACCTATCAGAGCACTTTATGTTATATTCATCTACAGGATACTATAGCGATTAATGTAAATGTTAACCCTAACGATTTACGTAATATGGCAATATTACCTTCAAGTTTTATAAATAGTCCCAGATGTGTGACAGAATGCTTTGGTCTGTGTGCGTAATTACGGACGTCGGATATATTACATTTACGTGTAATCCGTCATGGGAAGAAATTGCAGAAAAATCTTTGCCTAAAAAAACGTTTTTTTAGGTTAGAAGTACAATAACTTTGTTAAATGACTAATAAATGCATAAAAGTTAAAAACAAAACTTGTAAAGAATTTAATTCTGAGAAAAATGGTGTAAATAAAGTCAATAAAAATCAACAAAAAATTCCAATTGTTTCCAATTTTCCAAACGTGTTTTTAGGCAAAGATTTTTCTGTTTTACGTCGGATATCATGAAACTTATGGGAGATACAGTTCTGCGACCTGTTTTTCGATTTTTCAGGTCAAAAGCCATAAGAAACAACAGAATTCGCCCCTTAATTTACCTTCCCAGAATTTCAGAAAGTCTTCATTTACCCGGGGGAACCGAAACCCGGGCGAAATCTTTCGCTAGCCGTAACTCGCTTACAAAGCGTTTCCGGACATATGTTTATATGAACTTTTTTTCTTCTTTTACACTATAGAACCATTTCTCAAATTATTTCCCTCTCCTCCCGGGACACCCTGTATATAAGAAACAGCGGCCGGCTTAGAATTTAGTTACACCTGGCGAGATTGTAGAGAGCAGATCAAGTGGTTGTTGCTGATTAGTGGAAAGTGATTATTGTGTTAGAATAGTGCGGAACTCTAATAATTGACGTTATTATTGCGTGTGGACAAATTTAAGTAGAATGGTTGTATATTGAGAGTACCTTGGTCATTTCAAGTTGTTATTTGTGACTAATTAAAGCTGGTTATTAGTGACTTCATTGGTGTCTGTGTTCTGTTTCCACTGTACAAAACGACGAACCATGAGACCGACGTATCAATACTAAATACTATATGACTGCTAAACTAATTAAATATATTTTGGTTTAATTACAATTTCTCATAAAATATACAAGATCTGCAGAACAAAATGTGACATTTCCTTAGCTAAATCAGGTAAAACTCGCATAAAGCTTACTAGCTACCAAGGCTTTCTCGTTCTAGGGACAATTTAAATGAACATTTTTGTTGAGAATAGTTTATGAAAAATTTCATTATTATGATATTTTGCTAACACAGTTTATAAACTAAATTATTAATGAAATATAATTAGCATATTTCAAGTACGAAAGTACTGGGTATGTTGTTTCTAGTCTACTGTTTATTTAATAAGCAAAGCGCTGATTCATTTAGTTGATTTGAATTTTCTTTGTTTTAAAAAGCCGTATTAAATTACCATATCGGTTCATCACAAAATAAAGCCACTAAACTCCTTCAAGGAGTACGTTTATACTTACTTTGTAACACTGGTGGTAAATAACACTGCCACGATACGTAGAGATTAACAGAAAATCAACAAAAGAAACAAAGTAAAATACTAAAGAAAATGTCGAGAATAGTGATGGAGCATCATTTGTAGTTTAGTCGTATAGTGATGCAGTCGACTGAAATGTTGCACGAAGTCTAGAAGATGGCCGATGATGGAGACAACAAGAAGCTGTCCTCCGAAGAAGATTGAGTAAACAGAACTGAAGATAGTAAACACAGAATATCCAAACGATAATATAAATTTCAATAACGTTTGAAATATGCCTTGAATTATAAGGACTTCTGGCTGTCTTCTAAACATCAATTAGTGTATGTTTAGCGGTGACTATGTTAGGTGTATGAATCTGATATTTCAAGCAAATATAAATTTAACGGAATTATAAATTCTTAGTCAGTTATTAAGAAGAAGCAGTGTGCTTTCGGCAGCCCTGTTTATAAGGTAAACTGTAATTTAGGATTAAGTGAAGTATTTAAGTACATAGATGCTTGATAAAACCGTCGATCAACTTGTAAAATTAATTTATGATTATTCATAGGATAGTATGCTTATAGGCTATATCGTTGTAACTTACAAGGTGTCTTTAAAACTATGCGTTACATACTTAAGAAAACTACAAGTTTTTGCAAACCATTTGCAATTTATATTAACAAATTTGTTAATTTTAAAAAAGTGACTTAAAACTTTAGTCCATAAAATGGTCTAGCTATTTGTGGCAAAAAATGTATTTGTTTTAAGACTAGTCTTGGAAAATTCTGTTCCCATGTTCAGTAGTTCCTTGAGGACAGTAAAGAGATGTTGCCAGGAAAGTTGAAAAACGTATATTCTTTTCTGATTAGTTTGTTCATAATAAGAGTAAACACTACGACGTAAATTCTATGTTTACCAATTGTTGCGTCTGGAAGCTCTTGAATGCTCTTGAGTTATTCCTAGAAACGCTAATTGGAAATGGCTGGTTAGAAAGAAATTTAACGTGGACTGTATGTTTTTCATATAATAATAGTTTATTGAAATTTTAATGATGCGATTGCTGACACGTGCAGAAGTTAACGCGGCATGATGCCCGCTAATTGAATTAGAAATAAAAGTCGAAAGACATAATCGCTATTAATAAGGCAGGAATCGCCCAAGTAGAATCAGTGCATGTTGCACATACTAAATAATTTAAATAATGAAACCCAGCAGCCGGCTGGAAATAGTACGAGTGATCAGCTCGGAGTCTTGAGTATAACTAACGTAATTTTCGCTACAGTCAACCCGGCTGGAGACCGGCTGTAGTTAGCAGATAAAAACGTGACGTCATCTGCACGTGGCGCAATGCGGTATTTAGATTACAGAGTTTACAAGGTTCAAAGTTTGACCATACTGCCCGCTCAAAATCGGGACGATTTTGAAATTTAAGTTATTGTGTGAAACGTAAATCACAAATTATCAAATGTTGTATACAAAGAAAATACATAAAATACTTGAAAGCCTTATACATTAAATAAATTGACCTATTGCTTAAAGTAAATAGTCTCTGACACAAGAAATCTGTAAGTAATAAAATTCATTAAGCTATCAGAAAAACTCAAAGGCAGAACAAAACAATTTCTGTGCTAAAAAATGTACAAAATAAAAAAAATCATGATAAAAACAAGCCTTTACATAACTAAAGATGATCTCTCTTGAAGCATGAACATATGGACATTAAATACATATATTTAATTTTTAACAGAAAATAAGTGATAACCTTTAATTTATATAAAGAAAACATCCTCAAAACCTGACTCAATATAGTAATACAATGATAAAGACATAATAGCTGATACAATAATAGTAGACTAACAATTTAAAGATACATAACCATGGTAAATACAATAGAGAAAAAACATAATAATGTACATGCATAGTCTTAGTATAATGATATCAAAATGCAATGATACATAGCAGTAAGATAGACATATCCGAATGGATGTAAAAATGCATAATATGAGTATACATAATACACAATAGTATTAACATAACGATTGACATAATGATTAACAGTACATAATAGCATAATAATAATCACAAAAAATTCAATAATATAATAATAACATAATAATGGTACATAGGAATACAATAATAAAAACTTAATAATATAATACAAACAACAAATAGAAAACATGATAAATGTTTGAAACAATGATGCATGATAATGCGAATTAGTCTGAGTCCACCGGAAGTGGGCACATGTATGAATGGGTCGTCGTAGGATACCCTGTGCGGTGCGAACGTCAGCAACGCGCACTATTGAGTACTGACCCGAATAAACATTTGTGATTACCCCGCGTTTCCACTGAAGGGGGGGGAATTATCATCTAGAATGAGGACGAGCTGTCCAGCAGTCAAATTTCTTGACGTAACGCGCCATTTGTTGCGCTGTTGCAACTGGTGCAAGTAGTCCTTTGACCACCTGTTCCAAATGGATTGGGTGAATCTTTGGAGCAGTTGCCATCTGCCCAAACGAGTAATATTGATTTGTGAATAGTCAGGTTCAGGGAGAGCAGTGATCGGAGAACCAACCAGGAAATGAGCTGGAGTTAAATGTTCGGGGTCCCTAGAGTCACTGGATATTGCGAACAAGGGGCGTGAGTTAAGGCAAGCCTCTATCTGGGTTAAAATGGTGTAATATTCTTCGAAGGTTAGAATGGTCGCGCCTACCACGCGTCGCAAGTGAAACTTTACACTCTTGACTCCGCTTTCCCATAGGCCGCCAAAATGCGGTGCTGAGGGAGGAATAAAGGACCAATTAATGCCTTGGGAACTGGTAAAACCCTGGACGGACTGCTCAAAACTCTTAGACTGCAAAAGTTTATATAATTCCTGAAGCGTGCTATTTGCACGACAAAAATTTGTTCCGTTGTCGGAAAATATCTGATCAGGGATACCTCTACGCGCAATAAACCTTTTTAAGGCAGCTATAAAGGCGTCCGATGTCAGATCTGAGACAAGTTCCAAGTGAATGGCCTTAGTAGTCATGCATATAAATAAGGCAATATAAGCCTTGGAAGTTGATTTTGAACGCTGCCTGCCATGACGAACAAATGTCGGACAGGCATAGTCGACCGCCGATTGGGAAAACGGTTTAGCAGGCGTAACACGGGAGGGGGTAATTGACCTAGTAGTTGGTTTGCGCCCCTAGCACGGAATCTAAAACAGGTGATACATTTATGTATCACCGAACGTATATAAGATGTGTCATTAAGTATCCAATATTTACGTCGTAGAGAGAACTGAGTCAATTGTACACCAGCGTGTAATAAACGAAGGTGCTCGCTTTGTATAATCAATTTACTTAGATGAGAGTGTGGGTGCAGTATAATTTGGTGTTTGCTCTCGTAATTGAGCTGAGAGTGCTGAAAGCGTCCCCCTACGCGTAGTATTCCTGACTTGTCCAGAAAGGGGTGAAGAGAGAGAATTTTACTGTTATTAGGGATACAGCGTTGTTCCTCAAGTTTGTTAATTTCGACTTCAAAATGCGACTTCTGGGACTGACGAATAAAAACCAAAAGTGTACCATGTAACTCATGGGAGGTTAAAAAGGAAAGGTTCCTATCCTCTGTGGGAATCCTAGAGTTACGGATGAATCGACGACAATACGAAAACACGCGAATGAGCTTTGAGAGCGATGAGTAGTTCTCAACATAATTAGATGCGGATAATGCGACAATCAATGCGGTTTGGACCAGTTTACGTTGTTCCTGCTCAAGCTCAGGATGAGTGCATGGAGAATGGGCATCGAAGGTACAGATAGGCCATGAAGATGACTCATGGGATAACCAAGATGGACCATGTAAAAAACGGTTACGTTTACGTTTACGTTTCTGCTTGAACTTGGGTTCCCGTGATTGAGACCTACGGATAGCGCCGGAGAGGGAATCACCTAACTGACAATTATGTAACTTGCGTGGCAGGAATACCACAAATCTGCCATCCTTATTACGGACAGTATTCGATACGAAATGAGTCTCACAATCTGAATCCTCAACGGAAGGAGTACGATTAGCAAGATCCTCTAACTTCCAAAAGTCCTTCAGTTGCGAGGAAATGGCGTTATCATCTTCACATAACATGAATGATGAAATCGGTTTTGTCATATCGACATTAAATGGTAAGTTACCTGCAAGAATGAATCCCAACTTAGTCTCCTGTATTATGGGGAAATGTGGGCTACGAATAAATTTGACAGGTTCAATTAATTGCAAGTAATACTGAGCACCGAGCAATATATCGATTTGCGACGAAAAAGTTCAGCTGCGGGTCAGCTATTTTACTAAAAATATGCCCTTTGGTAAGGTTAGAGAGGAGAGGTCAAATGATTCAGCAGGGAGATTATTAGTGATACTGGGAAGCACAGCGCAATGTATGTTTAAACTAAAATGCTTATAGCGTGAATGTAACCTTACTCTGGTACTGAAGTCAGCTTGGGACAATGAATTGCTTATACCCGTGATGGGTAATTGAGATTTAATCAGTTTTAAGCCCATGCGGCGAGCGAAACTCATGGTGCAAAAATTAGCTTGCGATCCTGAGTCCAACAAAATCCTAACTGGGTGCATCCTACCTGCTTGGTCAGTTGTCATGCAGACTGCGGTGGACAATAATATCGATCTGTTTGTTTGTAATTTTAACGAACACTGATTGTTACTTGACGAAGCGTTATTGCTAGGTATATGTATCATTGTGTGATGGCGTTTAGCGCACGTTCTGCAAGAGAATTTGGAGGGACAGTGAGCAAAGTCGTGGCCTGTGCGCATGCAGTTTAGGCAAAGTTTATTTTTAATTAGGATATTTTTTCTCTCGAGAGTAGTGATCGCAACAAATTGCGGACACTCAATAAGACGATGTTTAGCTTTGCACAGCTGACATATGTTATTGACGATGCGAGCATGGAATGCGGTTCTATTGATACTAATCGGTTTAATTGCTCTGCGATATGTACTCTTATCGATAACGTTTATCTTGCTTACGGAACTGGGCACGCTATCTAAATTTTGCAATACTTGCCTACGGTTATTTAAAAATTTTATAAAATTGTTAAAATCGGGAAGTCGTTCGTCCGACAAGCCTTCTTTCCAGAGACTACACGTTTGAGTATCGAGTTTCTGCGTTAAGTGTTGAACTAAAATCATTTCAAATGTATTTACGTGTAAATTTAATGAATTTAAGGCATTTATATTTGCCATAATCTCGTCAATGAACCTAGAAATGCTGACCCTGGAATCTGGTTGTACGGACTTGACGCCAAAGACATACCCTATGTGATGGGCTGACAGATTAATTTACTGTCGTATCTATTTTTTAGTACATCAATGGCTACTGCATAATATTCATGAGTTATTGGAATAGATTTAATTACGTTTAATGCCTCGCCACTCAATGACGAGTGTAAGTAGTGTAATTATTGAATATCTGTCAGATCAGTTCTAACGTGTATCAACTCGACAAATATATTGTAATAATGTCGCCAATCAATAATGTTTCCTGAAAAGGAAGCCAATTTGATCGGTTCTAAGTGTATCGGGGGGGGGGGATTTAATTGGCGTAATTTCGGTTTGAATTAACGGTTTTTGGTTCACCTCCTCTACTTGTTTCAATAGATGGTGTAATTTGCATTCGATATTGCAGAGATCATCCTCGGTTTGAACTCTGTCGCTGACTGTAGCTAAATCTGAATCTGATTTGAGTCTGAATATCGTCATACTTAGCGGACAATTCCATTAAATGGCGGAGCTTTGTTTTTAACGCATGATGATTACTTATGTCTGGATCAAAGTTATCCGCGAAAGTATTCACGCGAGATATGGAGGCCTTAATTGTGCCGCGTTTGTTTATCAAGGCCTTCACATCAGCCATGACCAAAATTTTAAAATGCAAATTGAAATCAAAAAACTAGATGTAGGGAAGGTGAACAGTTGTTGCAATTTAGAATGATTTACTACAATTTGATATAATGCAGGAGCCAGTGATCTATGTACCTTAATATATAACTGATTATGACAGGTACTTAATTTTCTTAAAACTAGTTGTGAATGTTATCGACAATATAAATCATTCGACATGATAATAAGTTTATGGCCATTTAACAATGATATCTGTTTCTGTAAAGCTTATTAATAATGTTGTATTAAATATTATTAACTGTATACCAAAAAGTTACTTAGATTGTCATAATTATATGAAAAGATTATAAAAAATAAAAGTTCATAATCACGTGGACGTTGATCCAGGCGTGCTGAAGCTGGCTTCGATCCCGCTGCTCGATCCTGTTAGGAGTTGTTGCACCTCTTGTCTCTACCGGTCAGATGATGCCTGATGTTGCAGCTCTCCATACTTTTAAAGCTGTGGAACTTTTTCATGTAGAATATGTAATGCTGTCCTGCCGTGTCCCGTCGTCTCTTTGTAGAATCTTGTAGTGTTAATTATGACGTGATTTTTGAAAATAATAGAGGCACGCAACTGTCAGCAATTCAAGTTGAAAATGTTGGGGATTTAACCAAACGCCGTTTGGGCCCATTAAATGAAATATTAATGTTGTCCCGTGGGGACCAAAAATGTTGGAGGAAAATCCGGATTCAGGAGGACCAAATGTGTTGTCGCTGTGGACAAAAATGCCGTCGCTGTGGACCAAAAATGCGGTCGCTTGTGGACCAAGAAATGCGAAATCCGGCCCGGAGGACCAGAAAATGTTGCGTCTGAAAGCTCTTGAATGCTCTTGAGTTATTTCTAGAAACGCTAATTGGAAATGGCTGGTTAGAAAGAAGTTTAACGTGGACTGTATGTTTTTCATATAATAATAGTTTATTAAAATTTTGATGATGCGATTGCTGACACGTGCAGAAGTTAACGCGGCATGATGCCCGCTAATTGAATTAGAAATAAAAGTCGAAAGACATAATCGTTATTAATAAGGCAAGAATCGCCCAAGTAGAATCAGTGCATGTTGCACATATTAAATAATTTAAATAATGAAACCCAGTAGCCGGCTGGAAATGGTACGAGTGATCAGCTCGGAGTCTTGAGTATAACTAACGTAATTTTCGCTACAGTCAGCCCGGCTGGAGACCGGCTGTAGTTAGCAGTAAAAACGTGACGTCATCTGCACGTGGCGCAATGCGGTATTTAGATTACAGAGTTTACAAGGTTCAAAGTTTGACCACCAATAATAAAATGACACTTTTCATCTGAGTTTCTTAGGTGGTCAGAAAGTCTCGTAATGATTTTGTTAAGACTGGTAATGATTATTAGACGTGTTTATTAGACTTATGGGGGGTCTTGCTGCCGACCAAGTGAAGCACTAATGAAGAAAGCAACCACAGATTACAAGGAGTGGAACTGTCAAACGTTGTCTGCATCCTACTGTCTGGAGTTGGAGTATACAAGAAAAATGTTACAAGACTATTGTAAAATTATTACTAAATAAGAACTGTGGAGCATTGCAAAAGAAAAACTCGAATATGTAAACGCTGTAGAAGCAATGGAAATGGCTTACTAAAGAATAAGCCAGCTCTGCAATAGCTTTACAAGGTCGGGTAGAATGAGAAATCAAGAAATTAGAGAAAAACAAGAGATTGTACGGATTCAATAAAAAAAAAAGGAGGCAACGATTTGATATAGACGCACGAACAAAATTTCAAAAAACCACGGTCACACAAATATATATTTAGAAACCAACAGGAAAAAGGAAAAGGAGAAGACTAAAACTTTCGGGGAGGGGAGATGGTGTGAAGAAAGTGGTGGTGAGTTACCTAGTAAAGGAAGAAAACCAGAGAAATGGGTAGAAATATAAGGTGGAATGTGAACGCAAAGTTAAACATTATATATTGTAACAATACATATTTGCATGTTTGTCCAGGGTAATCTATTTGTATATATAAAATAAAGATAAACAGTTGTAATTAGTTTTAAAAATTGCGTACGGGAACAGACGCTAAGAATTTACTCACGGAGACACTACGTCAGCTTGCTCAAAGACATAGACAGACGCTAAGAATTTACTCACGGGGACACTAAATCAGTTTGCTCAGCGACATAGAACAGACACCAATCGTTCTCGACGGGAAAGACTCTGTCCAATGGACAACCGACAATAGACTACAATCATTCCCGACGGAGGAGACTCTGCCCAACAGATGATAGTAATGGAAACTCCGGCATAAGAATCATCACCAGCATCATCAACATTGTCCAGGACACACACACACACACACACACACACACACACACACAATGTAACCACCACAAAAATAAACAGGTAAAAAATGGAAAATGAATCTATTATAACAAAGACTATAAATGGAACTTGAAAAGTGTAAATAATGTAAATAAAAAAACAAGTAATATAATAAAATGTTGTAATTTTAACATTGGTTTCTAATGAGGTTTCTATTTAATTAAATTGGGTGTGCAATAACTAGGATGTATTGAACTGAATTAAACATTATTTTTGATTAAAAATTTGGAAGTAAATTTTTCATTTTTATGTAATAAATATTTAAATTGTATTTTTACATATGAATTTGCATTATTTAAATTAATTATTTAAATTCAATATTTACGTCAGACACCAAAGTAACTCAAATATTGTCTTATATCTATGTTCATATGTGTTTTATTTTTGTTGTTTGTATATTATTTATGTGTGATTTATAATGTGTATAATACGACTAATGCTTGTAAAACAGCTTCTTTTAAAAAGTAACATTTAATACATATTTCTTGTCAGTCTAAAGAATTGTTTTTTTTTTTTTTAAATAAGTCAATGGTTTAATAGTATTTTTTCCACGCCATAAAACTTTTCTCCTCTCTTCTTACATTAAAATTTAATGTGCAACAAAAGGGACTTAATCTAAACGAACGCAGAGATCCCACGACCTAGCTGGTAGTTTATTCGATAGTTAACGGTGAGTACTCTTCAGACACACAATATATAAACTGTAATGTTGCAATATATATTGCAACGATACGTTTAGCATAAGTATATGTATCAACCCCTGACTGAGGTATGATAACATACGAACGCACGTATGAGATATATAGATGTAAATAATAAAAATAATGTAATAATTAAGCATTAGGTATAAGAGATAATAAAAGAAATAAACGTAGTATTTAATTTTAAATAAATCAAATATTGTAAGTGAGCCTGCATATGGAATTAAAAGCTTAAATGGTTTTTAATCGTAGCGAAGGGGAGAAACTGACACGCGCTGACCGGTAGAGGTGACGTCATAGTGACAGGCAACCGCTTGTGTATCAGTCTGCGTGTGTGTGCTAGTATACATGTGTAAACGAGAGACAGGTTGAATTATGTAAACGAGGGTGGAAGATTTTACACAGTTTTTTAAATACTGAACGAAAACCAGAAGTCACACGAATCAGCGACATATGTAAAAACATCGCTGGCGCCTGGTGCTTCAGTTTGGCGTTAAGTGGTCATTGATCGTGGGAACCGTTCAGCCACCGTGTGAAATTTTGCCATAACTGCCATATGTAATTAACATTCATAATTTGCATAAACAAAGTTTAATATTATACCTAACGATTGGTGAAATAATATTTATAAAAAAGTGTGCGCTGCATAGAAAGACGCGTAGGTTGAAATTAGCAATTAAATCGATGCGCAGACCTGTTCAATGTTGTCAAAACAGTTTCCAACAGGTATGGGACGACGGCAGCAGTATAAAACCCCAGCGAGCGACACACTCTTACTCAGATAAAGCTCATTCAGATCTCACTCAGACTCAGATAAACTACGTAAGATCCACGCATCTCGCAACCGCGAATTTTACAAGTCAAGTAATGTTTTTTAACAGTATTCAATAACTTGAAGTGCGATGGAACCGGCATTACGTCGGTGCAAGTAATAGTGGAACACGATTATTTTAAAAGACTATAAAATCGTAATCTACGAGAAGTCGTATCGTCGATGAACTTCAAGAAGTAACATAGAACTTCGAGACATCCACGAGGGACAAGATAAGAAGAGGAGAGGAACCAGAGCAGAAGACGAGAGGACGCAGGGACAGCCACATGCAACTACATCCAGCCGTACATCATCACGACCAGAGGTCCACGTCAGAACTCAGCATCCAGGAGACGGAGCGAGGAATTTCAACGGCGCAGAGACAGAGAAGGTGATACCGAAGAGAATCAACAAATTCGAGAGTCCAGATGACGGTAACGACAAAGTTAAATAGTTGCAGAAAAATGTAGGTGAAGTCAGACATTTATTTAATATTATAAATGGCTCTGAGGTCTATCGAAAGAAAGCTCTAGATTCCATATACAAGTTTACAAAGAAGTTAGTATATTTTTTTAAATTTTCATAATGAATAAATAAATGTTCAAAGTATAATTGATAATAGAGAATATAACTGTAGTAATCTCAAAAATAAAGGAAGAATCATATTTTTATTATATTTTTGTATTTGATTAGATAATTAAATTCAAGTATGAGAGTTACGTAATTTGAAGATTGTTAATTAATTGAGACATTAAATAATAGAATCAATTAAAGTAATAAATGTTCTCTATTAGTAGTTTAATAAATGTTTAATTAATTAAAAGTTTTTATTAAGTGGTATATATTAAAAACCACACTTGCAAAGACAAGATGAATTAAATTTTATACGTGTTAATCACGTTTTATAATAAATATGTGTTATGTATTATATGTCTGTATAAATATTTCAGGTCATATAGGTTTTATGTTTGTGTATAATATGTCTTAGAATATAAGAAACTAGCAAAATACCCGTGCTTCGCTACGGAGTTTCACGTTGTACGTAATGAAAATGTTAGTTTAATTAATGAAGTTCAATTAAAGTAGGTTTCTTAAAAATAAATAGCTGTTGCCCACGACTTCGTTCACGTGGTCTTCAATTTAATTTGATAATATATTTAGAACAGAATCTATTCTATTGGGTTGCCATAGTAACCAAATCTAATAGTTTTTTAAGACCCCAAAGGACCCCCCAGAGGATCGTATCGAAAAAAAATGTCCTATGTTGGTTCTCCCGTTGCGTAAAATATTTGTGCCAAGTTTGGTTGAAATCGGTCCAGTGGTTTAGGAGGAGATGTGGAAGACTCCAAAGAACCCCCCGAAGGATCATATCGAAAAAACACATATCCTATGTTGGTTCTCCCGTTGCGTAAAATATTTGTGCCAAGTTTGGTTGAAATCGGTCCAGTGGTTTAGGAGGAGATGTGGAAGACCCCAAAGGACCCCCCAATGGACCCCGTCGAAAAAACACCTATCCTATATTGGCTCTCCCGTTGCGTAAAATATTTGTGCCAAGTTTGGTTGAAATCGGTCCAGTGGTTTAGGAGAAGATGTGGAAGACCCCAAAGAACCCCCAAAAGGACCCCATCGAAAAAACACCTACCCTATGTTGGTTCTCCCGTTGCATAAAATATTTGTGCCAAGTTTGGTTGAAATCGGTCCAGTGGTTTAGGAGGAGATGTGGAAGACCCCAAAGAACCCCCAAAGGACCCCATCGAAAAAAATTCAGAAACCTTCGCGGGCGTGCGCACAACAACTCACCGAAGTTTCATTGCAATCGGATGAATGGTATAGGAACGCATACGGGACAAAGAAACAAAGAAACATTCATTTTTATAGATATAGATAAGATTTAAACACGTTATAATTACATTATATTCGGATCGAATATAAGGGTTCAAATAGTAATTAACCCACACAAAACAATTAATAATATGATAATTTGAATTTTTAAATAATAAATCAAATGAATATGATTTTATTAACACAGTCGTACTAATTTCACAACCAGTACTAAATCCTCTGTACTCTTTACTTGTATTAAAATTATGTAACGATATTCACGTGCTTATCCACACTCAATCAACGACCAAAGCCTACGACCCAGCCGGGGAACATCAAGGTAAATACTGCAGAAGAAGAGTATACCTTCGAGACGTGGGTAAGTGCGCACAAATGAGTAAGAGCATATGTGTAAAAGTAAATGTCTAAAAATAACGTTGATATATATATATAAACGTATCTTCCCATCAGTTCACCATCATGTTACAGGAGGCATCAATTCTTGAATTTTTTCGACCCCACTATATAAAAAGTACTAATTATCAGAGGCATTTTATTTTACCACCATCAGATTCAGTGATAAAAACCGCATAAGAAAAGTACCACATTTTTTGTTTATACATTCATAACAATAACCTCCAATTCTAACACAACAGTTTTCTTCAGTTATACACATCAATTGCGCAACAGAAGTTTCTAAACCTTTAACAGGTCGCTCCAATTGTTACTCTGTATTCAGGTGTAAGAATTGATGAGTCAATGATGTAGAATTGGGCTGTATAATTATTTTATACACTTTGGTCCCCCCACCACTGACTTATTCGATCATTATTTTCAAGGACTTTCTCAGAAGCCACCTGCAGTAAACATCCTGTGTTTTGGCTATCGTACTATAAACGGTATTTCTTATCACACGATGTCTGTCTTTCTCTCTCACTCACTCTCTCTGCCTAAATGTAAACCAGAAAGTCTCAACAGCTTCATAAGTAACACGTTATACGACACATTATATGCAGAATCTTATACAACCTCAGTTATGTTTAACTATTCCAGTGTAACATTGTCGTAGTTAACATTAATTCGCCATATTCCCAACAGATCCCAGTTCCATTGAATTTTTGCAAAATAAGCACATTCGTTATCACAATTAGCAGTGCGATCGCGGTCATTCAACGATGTTATATACACACGAGAATAATTCTGACAGATGGATGGCAGTGTACAAAATAAGTTTGTCGCACGTAAATTGCATTGCGCAAGGGCACTTGGTCACAAAAATCGAAATTACTGTTTGATACAGTTAGGACTATAGTTTTTACCTACACTTATGTGAAGGGCCCGGGCTTAGGTTAATGGCGCCCTGGGCAAGACTTAACTCAGACGCCCCCCACCCACCACCACCCACACCAGATTTTAAGGAGAAAATAAAATCATCCAATTTTAATGACTAAAAATGTTTTATTTAATTCTATTAAATACATATTATTTCAATACCCCAAAACAACTAACTGTCATATACCTTAAAAATATTTAAGAAATACAAAACTTTTAAATTAGGTTACAGATTTTTTCCTAGCATTCAGTTTAGCAAATCTATTTCATTTAATTAATTATGTAAAATTACAATAGTTGAAAAAAAAACACAAAATACTAGTAACACATCTTCAAGATTTTTTAGAAGCAAAAAAATGTTAAATGATTGTTTTTTTCCTAGCTTTCAGCTTAGCAAATCTATCAATGATTTCTGTAAAATTTGTTTTCAAGGTGATGTCTCTCTCACAGCACATTAATACTAGAGTTGAGCTTTCTGTCTGAAAGGGTAGACCTTTTCGATTTCTTCACTCTTGTCAGTACAGAAAATCCTCTTTCAGCAGTACAGTTCGTGATTGGTAAGGTGAGGAAGATCCTTAAGGCTATTTCCAAGTTAGGAAATGTGATGGTGCCCAAGTTGTTCTGTTTAATGCGTGTAAACATAAACATTTGTGGTATCCGTTGTATCTGTTCCAAATCAATATAAGCTTTAAAGTGGCAACATTCATTTGGGAAATCTACATTAATGTCATCATCATAAAACTGAGTCAACTTTGTAGCTGCTTTTATTATCGCTTCATTTGAAGTTTGTGATAACAGAAGTGTCAATGTTTCAAATCGATCCACCAAAGCATCATACGATTCTCTCTTCCTTGCTAAGTTTACTAGTAGGGAATCAATTATTGTATTGCACACGTTAACCCTAAATGCAGTCCTTTCATCAAGATCGCTTTCAACCCACGGGTTTCATCTGCAAATATTTTCCGTCTTCTATTCCTGTTGTAGGTGGGTGTTTTGCAATCTAAAATGTCTATAGCAGTTTTTTCATACGTGTTAAACTCTTCCCTTTTATCTTTTATAAACGTTTCCAAGGTTCGTAGCTGTTTGGAACCTGCTAAAAGATCAAGCGTGTGTTTTTGCAAGTTATTGTTACATTTATCAACACGTTCTAAAATATCATTCCAAAAAAGTGATAAGAAAATTATTTGAAAATTTTGGAATTTTAATTCAATGCCTTGAGCTTCCAACCTCACAGCAGGTTTAACACCTGGGTCTTCAGATATTTCTTGAAGGCAACTTTGTATTTCTTTATAGCCTTTCACTAGAGCTTTCACTACTTCCGCCCTTGCAGACCAACGGCTATCCGACAAAGATTTGGCCACTGGAGTTTTGTTTTTCTCAAGATGCGTTTTCAAAAGCTCCCATCTGTATGTAGATGCCGAGAGAAAGTTGTAAAGTTCTTGTACAAAAGGAAAAATATGAATACTTCTGTACAACTCTTGGCAGCTGTAGAACCTACAAGGTTAAGCGAGTGTGCAGCACATGGCACATAGTCTGCAAATTTATTGTCCCCCTTAATCCTGGCTTGAAGTCCTTTGTAGGGGCCTGACATATTAGATGCGTTGTCGTAGCTTTGCCCCCATGCAGTTTTTAATTTCTAAGCCCAATTCTGTCAGACATTTCAATAAAGCTTCTTCTAGTTGTTCAGATGAATGACGAACACGTGGTAGGAGCTTAAATAAACGTTTTTTAGGTTCTGCTTCCATCAAAGATACGTATCGAAGCACTACTGCTAATTGATCCGTGTGAGAGCAGTCTGGAGTCGAATCGACAATGAGAGAGTAGTACTTGGCATCCTTTACTTCTTGTGAAATTGTTTCTAGAACACAACTTGCCATAATGTGAATAAATTCGTCACGGGAATGGGCTGATAAGTAAGACACATGACCTGAACCTTTATTAGCATATTTTGAAAGATGCTGTGAAAGGAAAGGATCATATTCACTAATCAATTCCAAACATCCCAGATAAAGGCCATTAGACTCAATACGTTCATTGTCTCCCTGAAAAGGCAAGCCTCGTGATGAAAGAAATCTTACAACAGAAACTATTCTTGATAACACATTTTGCCAGTATGTTACTTTTCTACATACTGATTTGATAGAAAAGTTTTTATTTTGATGGATTTTTTCGCCTTGTTATGTAAGTAAGAATATTATATCTGTGATTAGGCGACTGCTCGTGTTGTTTGATCAACTCGCTGCCATGTTTTCAATCGTTAAACCCAGAAGAAAATTGTGTTTTGTTAATATTTTGTTGAAATAAGCAACAAGGAACACAAAATAGCTTTCCTGTAGACTGGGAGTACAGCAGCCACTTTCTTACGAAGGTTTCCCCGTTTAGGAGCGTGCCTTTAAACAAATTAGTTGATAAAGTGCGCTTTACTTCATTTTTGTAAATGCGCTCAGACCCTCAAAAATCCGTATTTAAGTCTTGTTCGGGAGTATTTTCTAAAATATGCTCAACAACAGCAGATAAATCCACTTTCAAAGTAGCAGGATCTTGTAGAATAAATGTTTTAGGTAGTTGGCCTAGCGTTTGGGAGCTGCTTTTAGATAAATCTGGCTGTTGTTCATTCAAGATATCAGTTACTGGTCTAATAGGCTCGATATTAACATCTGCATCTGCGGTATTATTCAACAAAGGTGTAATTGATTTATTTGAGCCTACAGCATCATGGTCGCTTAGGTCTTCCTCGTCGTAACTTGAATGATCGGTTAGGTCTACTTATTTTTTATTGGTGGATGATGGATGGTTCGTCTTCATCTAAAAATCAGTGTCTGTGGCTGTACTTGTACTCGGCTGAGTTGTAGGGGTGAAAAATAACCCAATTTTGGGAACCTTTTTTAAAAAATGTGCCTCCTTGTTTTGTCTTTTGAAAACACGTTTCCTGTTCTCAGCACCACTTAGTTTTTTATTCATTTCGTGTTTTATCGAGACCAAAATATCTCAGCACCAACTATTAAACACTAAAATACAAACACAAAACACAACACAAACGAAGTTTGGTCGAGTTTACACTGTAGTACTGGAGTTAATAACACAAGTCATTAACAAAGAAAACTGTCAAATCTGCTAATAGCAATATAGTGTGTCGTGTATGAACGGATTTTAATTTTTACTGGCAAATAAAAAAATACGACTATACGGTACGTAAACAAAAACATACACAAATACTAAGTACAATCCAGTTCATGGAACACGATCACATCGGTTGGCATCAGGGCCGGCCCCAGCGCTTCTGCCGCCCTGTGCAGTATTTATGAGTGCCGTCCCCTCCCTATTTTAATTCTGAACACATTCACGCACACTAGACCTGCTCTAAAGATACGGGGATTGCCTTCAAATGACGACTAGGAATGTTTGCATTGTTGTGTTTATCAAATAACTAGAACTTTTCCGCATTTGCGGAAGCGGCGAAAGCATGCGGCTATATAGCTTTATCTGAAATGGAAGGTGATTTTCTTTGTCTCCAACGCCAGACGTATCAGCCTAGACGAAAAGATAAATTCGTTGGTGTGATTTATAAAGATTACACTAGGGAAACAACAAACTATAATGAAGATAAACGTTTGACAGTTTTTATCTGTGATGAAATAACTGAAATTATAGTTATATAATTATAACTATAACTATAATTATAACTACTCTTAGTAACTTTCACTACCAAGAGAACACATTTTTTTGCACAACGAAGTGAACGCGATAACATTGAAAGCGTATACTGACAGGAAACATGAAAGAGGAAACGACTATATTAATTTTTTTTTTATCGTAGTGTAAACAAATTTGTTGTCAGTAAGAGTTGCAATTTACTGATATTGAGTAACGATATGAGGCGACATCCGCCGCTGATCCTGTATCAAAAGGCTATACGTCAAACATATAAGCAAAAGGCTATAACGCAAACATCACACACACACACACACACAGAGGAAACTATGCGTAATATAATATTATTCATTACATATTTCTTGGCGCGTGCCGGCGTGCATTCGAACGTTTTTTCCTTCATTCCTAGAATTTTAACAATAACGCTCAACTGTCTACTGTGTTAGTCTTAACGCGTATTGTTTTTCGTTCATTGGCGCCCCCTTGGAATAGGCGCCCTGGGCATTTGCCCAGTCAGCCCATTTAAAGCCCGGGGTCTGCTTGTGTGGTGAGTATACAACCACAAAGTTTTGCGCTGACAAGGTCGTTGTCTCCCCGTACTGCTACAAAACTGAAAGCGTTATTACGCGTTAAATCTGTGCTCCATAATCCCGTAGTAGTACGGAACGGTCAGTCGCGGTCCGGATTTTTAGATCCTGTGTGGGGTACATACGCAATCGATCAAGTCATTATGGACCGCCGTTAAACGTCGCAACAGGCGTGAATGCGGAAAACTAACCAAACTCAGCTTTATTCATACCTCTTTTATATAGCATATAGAGATATCGCTACAAAGATAATAATTATTTATTTTCCAAAAAATGTGGACAGAGTCGTGCATGCTAACCGCCTAAATAGTTATTAAATGTGTATTAAAAGAGTGTTAGGTTTTAGTATAAATGGTTAGCTTTATACATACTAATTTTGTGCTGTGTATAATCTACAGATGTTAATTGAACTGAAGCTAACTCACTTAAAATACGTTGCAAGAACTCCCTTATCCGGGTCAATTGGGGCCAATGTGGATGATATAAAATTCTGATATGAGAATTACAAAAATAGGGGAGGCCCAAATAAATGAGAAAGCACTATGCTGTACATTATTTGCATACATCACAAAAAAAGATACACTCAAAAATGAATTTTAAAATACCTGTATGTATCATCAGTGGCGTAGCTAGGCTTTATGGCGCCCGGGGCAAGGAGATCGTCGGCCGCCTCTCCTTTACAATTAAAAGTGGACAAAAGAGCAAAAATGACCGCCAATCCAGTGAACAAAGTACAGTACTTAATAAATAAATACAAATGTGTAGATTTTTGTAAGAAAACACGTCCAGCAAACGTCTTAAGAAAATTTGTTAAGTCAAAATTAAGAAATTACATATTATAATATTACTGGTAGATAGTTTGTATACATTTATTAGTAACAAATGTAGACTATAAAATTTAGTAAAATAAAAAATGTTTAACATAAAAATGTTCTAATAAACATGCAAATTCATTGTAGGTCTAAAGCGCATCGTCAAAACAATATCCCAAAGCAACATAAAGTTAAACAAAAAACTACACTAAAAATAATAAACTTAATAAATTACAATTACATGTAGCCATAATTAATGCGGCCTACATAGACTTATACCAAGCAACATCGGCGCTCACATTACAGGCCTACTTAGTACTTAAATAGACTATTATAACGCGATCGAACACATTTGTTATAAATTATAAAGTACTCAAGTAAATATTATAAAAAGTAATACAATGTAGTAATCAAAAAGAAACTTATGTGAACTGTACAAACGTTACATATTTTGTCGCATTATATATAGGTTGCGATGTTCTGGACGCGCGTTTAATTGATGTTCTGTACAAATTATGTCGTGTGACTTCTAAACTAAATGAAGTATGGTAAAAATGTATACAGCTCCTCTCTGTCTGTGTACCACTGTCTCACTTTCTTGCTCTCTCTCTCTCTCTCTCTCTCTCTCTCTCTCTCTCTCTCCCTCTCTCTCTCTCCTTATTTGTTCTATTTCTTTCCCTTATTTTTATTAAAGAATGAGCCAAGGAGGTTATGTACATTTACACCTGCCGGACACCTCTAAGGTTGCCTCTGTAAGAAACAATAAAATTTCTCAAGTTTTTATGAAATATAAAGGACACTGGAACACGGTAAACGCATAGTAATGTTTATTTGGCTGAGACAAGATAAACGCGAAACGTGATTACATTTCTGGCGGGAATGAATCTTTCCTACGGACTGAGGCGGGAATGGATATCACACACGTCCGTCTTTTCTACAAACATTGTGCACAGTTTAATCTGAGTTGTGGTATCGCGAACTCAGAAATGGTTAATATACGTCAGCCACTGCTATGTACAGTGATATGTGTTGTGTCTATTCAGCATTAACACCACAGGTCTCCAGCACAGAGACAAGATTTCTCATTCCCGTCAACACGAGTACCTACTCAAGGTCAAATAACATTCTTAATGTTTTAATGACACAGAAGTGTACGTTTGCAAAACATATTACTGTTTTGGCTGACACATATATACACATTTACGTCTGAACTCGCAACCCCTTATTTATCAGCTGTCTGTTTTTACGTTTCCACCAAACGTGTTCCAGAAAATCATATTAAAATAATATGAATATTTTATAATAAAAACATAATAAAATAAAAATAATAATAATAACAATTTGTAAGCTTAAGCATTCATAACGTAAAAGAGTTTTTCAACGTTCCTTTCTCCCCCTCCTCCTAAGACACACTCACTCTCTCTCTCTCACACACACACACACACACACACACACACACACACACACACACACACACACACACACACAAATAAAATACGTATTAGACGACATTATTGTCTGATGTCCAATGTCCAATCACCTATCGCAGTGGTCGACTGCCTGGTATTCTTCCTTCCTTGTGTTTCTACTCTAACATGTGTTTTTGGAATCTCTGCTCATTTGTTGTAACTTACATGTCCGGAGTAGGTTAGCAGTTTATTATCTGATCTGTATACAGTCGTTACTTTGTCTTATATTTCTTTATTATCTAACACTACATCGTTGTTGGCCTTTTCATTCTGCGGATAAATGAAATTCTTCTTCGCTTGCATCTGGAAGTACTATGTCATCAGCATATTATAGATTACAAACCTTCTTACTTAACATGACACTTAACTTATTACAGAATATGACATACATATTGGTTCGTAATGAAAACGAAGAGTTTCAACTTCGTTACTCACAATCCTGGCAGCTTTCTGGCTAATAATCCTTACACACTACACGGTCGAGATTATCGAACATGAAGGAGCAGACTAAGTAAAATGACTCTTGGGTACCAGGATCTGATGGCGATCGTACAGTACGCAAATCTGGAAAACTGGACAGGTTTTTAACCATGACCTGCAATCCGAAATGGACAGGTATAACTTCTTAACTTGGTGAAAATGAAAAATCTGCCGATCGTCGTGATAGGTTTCTGGAGTGTTTGTTGTAAACTCAACTAGTGATAAAAATGATTTACTAAAAAATCACTCATGTGAGCAGTTGTTATCCTACACATATTTATTATTGAATCCCTGAAACGTGATTAATACACTAGGCCTACCTCATGCTTATCCTAAATTTTGTGCGGAGAAATACCTGACCCAGTCAGTTTTACAAGGATTCATAAAATTGTTATCTCGAATGATACATGGATCTTGTAGAGCTCGTAATCCTAATGTTCCTTGCATGATTGATGGAATATGTACACATAATAACCAAGCAACGTTTTACATTAAACTATTGAAAATAACAATGGTTTTCCAAAGTACCGGAGACGAGATGACGGAATTGTTGAACTAAAAGGAATATATCATTTGATAATCGTGATTCGTTCTCTACACTCGCTTCCTAATTCTACAGTACAATGCTCACATCAATATTGAAAACCGGTTTGACCGGGATTGTCCCGGTTTGACGACCTGATCCCGGGGTCCCGGCCAGTTTGTCAGTTGTCCCGGTTTGAAAAGTTATTCCATATAAAAAATATTGAATTACCGCATAATAAATGGAACGGTCCGCTGGCCTCAGTGTTGCCAATTTGACTTTTTTGTGGCAACATGTAGATGTAGCTTAATAATTTGTCATCATCATGGCCGTAACTTAACAGTTAAAGACTTCCACAAATTCGGTTGCAACCATGATGGGCATCGTTTGAATTCTAACGAACATTTTGTTGGTTGTATTTAGTGTTAGCTTGATGCCGTGATTACCATAACGTGATAGAGCTCACTGCTAGATTGTGTCTAAAGTCTGATATAAATAGTTCCAAGATTGTGTCATTTCAAGAACATCAATATGCTGAAAAGGAACAGCACATTTACTGATGCTTTAAAGCAAGATTATCCATTTTTGAAAAAAGTACGTGGTTATGAGGACAGAGTAAAGTGTGAACATTGTTTGTCTGAATTTTCAGTTTCTCACGGCGGGCGTTCAGACATAAAAGAACATTTGAAAAGTACAAAGGATAAAGCTAGTTTAACTGCAATTGCTGGTTCCTCAACAATTTCGTCATTTTTTAAAAGTGCCGATCCCGTCGACAAAGATCTTTTAATTGCTGCTAAGGAAGCTACTTTTGCTTTCCACACTACTGCTCACAATTTAAGTTTCAAAACTGCAGATTGTTCTTCAAAATTAATATCTAAGTTCTTTGAACCTAAGTTTGGTCTCGCCCGAACGAAATGTGAGGCTATCATTATAAACATGATTGCACCAATGGCAGTTAAAGAACTCAATGATGATTTGAGTATATCAAATTTTGTGACACTAACAATCGATGTTTCTAACAGAAAAGCAATTAAGATTGTCCCCTGTATTGTGCAGTACTTTGTGCCAGAACAAGGAGTGAAAGTTAAGCTTCTAGAATTTCAGTCAGTTCCTGGTGAAACTTCCGAGATATTGGCAAACTATTTAGTGTCAGTTATAAAGAAAAATGACTTAGTACAGAAAGTCGTTGGATTTTGTGGTGATAATTGCAACACAAATTTTGGAGGCGTAAAACGCAAAGAAGTTAATAATGTTTATGTTCGACTGAAGAAAGAATTGGAAAGAAATGTTGTGGGTATTGGTTGTGGTGCTCATATAGTCCACAACTGCCTGCAAACTGCAGTAGATGTGCTACCTATTGAAGTAGAAGCTCTTGTAGTAAAAATATACAAATATTTCTACATTTATACTGTGCGAGTGACTGAATTAAAAGAGTTCTGCGACTTTGTACACATTGAGTACAAAAACGTTCTACAACATGGTACCACCCGGTTCCTTTCCCTGCTTCCAGCTATTGAGAGATACTTCTCATGTATGAAGGACTTAAGTCTTACTTTTTATCCCAAAAACAGTGCCCGAAAATGATAAAAGAGTTCTTTGAGAGTGATAGTGGAGAAATGTATTTGTGGTTTGTTCGTGGACAGCTTTAATAAAACAATCTTGGCTATGGAGAAAACTGCAGCTAGTGCAACCGATATTGTGATTGAACTGGAAAATCTGAAACACAATCTTCAAGAAAAGCGCGACAATAAATTTGTACAACAAGAAGCTAAGAAACTATTGAAGAAACTTGAGGATGAGGATTGTGGTATCAATTCTATTAATATAATAAGAGAGTTTACAGATTTTTATGACCGATGTTTCTCCTATATTGAGCTGTGGGTAAATAGTTTTGGTGGAGGAGAATCATTTACGTGGATAAACAACAATGCCATTACATGGCCCGAAATGGAGATAGCTGGTGAAAAAATCAACGAAACACTTGGAAAACCAGCCATAATAATGGATGAACTGTTTGATAAAGTGGTGGTTGCCAAAGCATTTTGGTCTTCAAACTGTGACAACTGGAAAACCAATAACTTGAACTGTCAAGATAAATGGGTTCAACTGTTCCGGAATTTCAAGAATCGAAATATTTCTGTGGAAAATCTCAGCCGCGTTGTCGAGTACATTTTCTGCCTGCCAGGCTCTTCTGCTCCTGTTGAAAGGGCATTTTCAATTATGAATAATATATGGTCTGAAGAAATAGGTAAAATGGCGGAATCCACAGTGAAAGGCCTAATGATTTATAAATTAAACATTGAACTCAGCTGTGGTGAATTTTATGACAAAATTAAGAATGACAAACCGTTTCTAAAAAAGGTCCACACCAGTAACAACAAATATGAATGGTTTCAACCAGCTGATAACTAGGTTTTTCCAGTAAGAACATAAGGTAATTTTGTTCCTCATATAATAAAATATGTATCTATTTTGTAATTGTAATTCTATGTGATTGTGAACGCGTGAACGCACTTTTAGTATTCTGTAATATGTACCCAAGTTGGCCTAATTGTGTAATTAAGGCGTAGAAAGCTTAAAGTTACGTAATAATTAAGTCTTGATATTTTCAAAATTGCATGACAAATTATTTTACAAGTGTCCCGGTTTGAGAAGAAAAAATTATGGTAAGCCTATAGTATAAATAATGTGACTCAACATGTATGCAATTCGTAAGATGCGTCAGTGACGATCATCAACTGGATATGTTGTAACTATAGCATACGCGAATGTGCCATACTTTAGCTCTCATCAGATATTCTGTGCCTTCATTCAAAATAAATGCATGATCAGTCACATACAATTGTTCGCTTAGCTGTGCTTGAAGATGGATATTATAATGTGTATTACAGCAGGGGATGAGAATGCAATCCATGGACCTGCAATAAAACGCACAACACTGATGAAATCATGGTATGATTTTAATTAATGCGATCCCTGTGCTTGTCAATTCCTGTATAGTGGCATTTCAGGACTTTACAGATTCACTGACAATAAGTGGATTCCAGGAAACAGAGATGGTTGCAAAATGATAGGGAGAATGTACGCCGTCGCACCAAATGATCATAACAGATTTTATATACGTATGTTACTACTTCATATTAAAGGAGGAACATCATTCGGATGTCCACGCATCTATAGCAGTACATACGCAACTTATAGCCATACAAAGGAGCGGCTCTTGCATGTGGGTTACTTGAAATTGACACAGATTGGCACAAATGTTGGGAGGAAATGCAGAGCACATACTGTACATGTCGTGTCAACTTCGAGAGTTGTTCTCATTAATGTGCTACTTCTACAAACCAACATCACTGTTTCAAGTGTAAACGATTATCAAAACACTAATGTAGACGATACGCAGGCCCTTGAAGGAAATGCAGCATTGCAGGATATAGATTACATTTTAAGAATTAATGGTTTGGAGTGCAGGAGCATCGGCCTGCCAATACCAAATAATCCAATGCTTATTAACCCTGTATGCAATGTGAATGAAGAGGCCAGTCATGGTGCTAATATACATAGCAAATTAAATGAAAAACAGAAATTAGTTGTAAATAAAATTATGTGGGCCATAGCAGGCGAGATAATTGAGAGGCTGTTCTTCTTAGAAACCGCATCAGAATGTAGCATGTCCTACGTATTCGCAAATATTCTGAATATTGTTAGGGAACTGGCTCATTTAGCATTAGCAACAAAATGGACATGCAAATCTGCGCAATTCTTGGCTGCATGCAGGAGTTATACTCCATTAGTTATTTGGTCTTCTTGTTCCAGTGTTGCCTTCTTCAGTTTCCTCCATTAAGGCTATGTCAGGAAAAGCTACATTTCCACACGAAGAGTCAGTTATTCTAATTGATGAGATGTCAACGATCTCTGCAGTAGCAGTATTGATCATTTACTTCGAAACATAATGAAGTGTATAGTTCGGTGTATACTTCGAGACATCCATTATAAAGTAAAGTTCAGGCGGATGGAAAAGTGATACTTTTAGTGGAGATTTCAGACAGGTCTTAAGGTTAGTCCAAAAGGCGGGACAAACAAACAAAACTTTGACCTTTATAACCATACTCTATTTGACATAAAATATGTGTGCCAGTGCTAATGAACTACAATTTGTGGAGTGGAAACTTCGATTGGGGAACAGAACTTTTTCTGTGATGGAAACACAGTATGATGGAAATATTTTTAATATTCCCAGCAAATTTATATGTAAGAAGTATTCAGTTGCTAACCATATATTTGGAAAAATTAATTGGATGGAAATAATGCAAATAATTTCAAATAATAAGTTTATAAATAAAATAAAATAGTATTTTTAGAAACTCAAACCCGATTTATTGAGTGTCCGTTAAACGACAACTGCAACCTGATCAACCAGAGCTGTGCTGTGTTTACTTTCAGGGGATTTTGACAGAGTAGGCCTACTGCAGTGTAGACTCGATCTATGCCAAGATGGTGATACGGCATATACAAAGAACGTAGTATACACAGAAATACTTTTAAAGAACGACGCAACCACCTAGGCTACTTTTATCACCGACGACTAACAGCGCAAAACTGGTGGGAATAAAGTTCGTTTCTGAGTTTATTGAAATATTAAATAAAAGGAATTTTAATAAATTTGTGTCTCATTTCATTGAAATAACTTTAAACATTCTCAATAAATTGTCGTTATTGCTCCACCAAACCACCAGTTAGTTACAAAATTTTACGCTCTTCATCTGAAAATCGCATACAACTTAAAGAATATAAACTAAAGTGTACATTTCCGGCAAGCTACTGTCGTTGTACCACTGAGTTTTCAATCATGAGAATATTTTTCTGTATTAGCGTTGTAATAATTAAACAACGGGGACAAAAACACAATTGTTATTATATTATTCAAAAACTGTACAGACTTCATTATACGCAAAACTATCTAAAAAATATAGTTGTCATTGACACTCTAACTAAATAATAATTTTAAATAATTGCACCCTTCCACTAAAATACGTTCTTCGTTTGTACTTTACAATATAAGCTTTTGTTATATTTAGTGCAAGATTAAATAATAAATAAAAATGTGCAAAACACAATGCGCTTATTAATCAGTAATGTTCAGAATATTTTAAAATATTTGCTCTTATTCGTTGGAAAAAATTTAAGAAAATTAAGCGTAATGGTTATACCACGCAAACTAAGCAAAGACCCGCACGACAATCAGAAAAAAATTCATGTAGACTGTCAGCAGTAAACAAGGTGCAAGTGTCCTTTTGCTATGAGTGAGTTTTGGCATGGTGTGTGTGTGTGTGTGTGCGCGCGTGTGGCTATCGTACGAGAATGTGCTGACGTTTTGTTTGTGTTCTTAGTGTAATGCGCGTGAGTGACGTGAAAGGCTATACACAGCAGAGGCTACTGACCTTGAATCTTATGACACTCACAATACAATACACTGAACACTGGAACGTGACGAGACCACTTTCATGTTTTTTTTTTTCAACACAAGCTTATTGTGTTCTTGTTTGCCAAAACAAAGGAGGAATAAAAATTTCTTATCGGGCAGGTTTTAAAGTATGAAGAGACCACAGATACAACGCAGCATAGAGATAAATTTAGCTCAACAATATCTATACATTTTCTTGGGAAATCGAAAAAAGACTGATGTTGAAACGGAGACAGTGCTAAGCGTTGATTATGGTGTGCCAATGCTAACAAACAAATGCACATACCAATTCAATAAACATTAATGTAATTTTACAGTGTCTGCTGATATAAACTTGGCGTCTTTATTCAAGGAGCCGCCACTTCTTTAATCAAATGCGGCCGGCACTTTGATTTCGAGTTGCCAGTTCGCATAAATAAGAGCGACGGCTCTCAGTGATAGTAGGCCCTACAGAGATAAATAGTAAAAGGGGATCAGTACCATACATTACTCTCCCGTTAAAAGAATGACAGCCATCAAAGCAAATATTATCTGTCGTAATTCACAGTACGTAAAATCACGCGTAAGCATCACTACTTGTACTCTGCTTTATGTTGACTGTATTAGGAATTTCTTACAGTTAGCAATAGAAATTCTACAAAAAATCAAACCACGTATTTCATGGGTAGGCTGCTCTAAGCGCCGATCTTATCTATGCTTCATTGGACAATTGGCTGCATATCTGACTATCCGCTGTTTGCTAACTCTGTAGTAGTAATATAATTCGCTAGCGGTCCTATAAACATTTGTACAAGTCATACTACTAAGACATTATCATAGCACTTGTAAGAGACCAGAACTACCAGAACGGAATACATTTATTGATAATACTTTGTAAGTAACTCGGTGAGTTTCCTGCAGGTCTTCTATATAATATCTTCAAATAAATACACTACAAGTAGGTTTACTTTTACCTGACGCACGTTTAACAGAAATTATTCTGTATCATCAGAGGTTTGTTTGAATTGCAATTGAATGTTTCGCTTACAATTGAACATTCAATTACAATTCAAACAAACCTCTGAAGAAACAGAATAATTTCTGTGAAACTTGCGTCAGGTGAAAATAAACTTGCTGTGTATTTGAAGATATTAGATTTATTATTAAGTTAGTTAAATTCCAATATGAGACAATTCTTATATTATCATAAAAATTTAAAAAACCTAACTACTCTGCTATTTTACTAACACGTTATTAGTAACATAACCGTAGATCAGACAATCATAAAATAAATATTAAAAGTTCTGAGCTACTAGTTAGTATTTTAGTTAAATTTGTAACCATAATACCTAAATGACAAATAGTTTAGTCGTAGCTTTTCATTGTGTGTATATTTCCATAGATCTCTGTATTTAACCATATTCATAAATATAATATATAACTGATAACAAAATATAGTTTTTGTTAACATAGTTTACAAACTTCTTGAAAGCGCTTCAAAATTTCAAATGAATGTTGAGACATATTAATTCTGTCAAATTACTACACATACAAAATTCAGAGGATATGGATACAGATTTTGTATTTTCGCTAAAATATCTCACTACTTTACCCCCAAATAAACATTACAGCTCAGCTTTCTGTCTCACAATCGTATTTTCATTTTCTTAATTACAGCTGTATTTAATCAACTTTGTTCGTCCCAACCGAATGAGCAATCATGATTTAATAAAGACGATTATTCGCTAAAGATGCACGTGCCAAGGCACTATTACATGCATAATAAAAAATTTCAAAGTGAAAGTTGCAGGCTTCTGAAAAATGTATAAGACCATATTCAGGTCATATATACATAATAAATACATAATAAATGCATAATTAACCACAACTTTTACTAATGATTTTTACTAACAACACATAGGTTACTGTTCTGAGAATGAGAATACAGCGGTTTTCTGAAAGTTTTTAGAAAATACAGTAAAACCTCAACGACAGGGATTGAAAATCAAAACAATGCATATGGAAAAATAACAGTTCTAGAAACCCAATAAATTTAAAGAATAATTTAATAACATATACTGTAGGCCTATGTTCTTGCTGTCTGGATTATTTTAGACTGTCAAAAAATGTTAATTACAAATTGGTTAAAACAACAGATACCGTTACCTAATTTGTTTGGGTTAAAGTATTATGCTCATTTGAAAGTAGTTTTCATGTTTAATTTAAAGGGTTCCTATAGCACGTAGCCGTCGAAAATAATTTGTCATAATAGGGTATTCTTTCTGCTGTGAACCAGTGCCACTCTGACCTTCAGCAACAGAAGTGGATCTAGGTCTCATTGGCTTATTGTTGTCACATTCCTAAAATATTCTGATCACTTAATGTCAAAGGAGCTGAAAGCCCCTTTCCACTTGACACTGTCAAGAAAGATGCTTGGTGTCAATCCTTGTTAAGAATGTGTCCCCCCCATCCGTAGAAATTTGACCACCATATAAAGCTCTTTTTTATGGTCTGTTAAGGAGCTCTATAGGGGTTTTACTGTGTACATTTTCTTAAAAAAAATCTCTACAGGTCTTAACAGTTCAACCACAGTAAAACCATATGCAAAACACAAGATAGCATTAAATTATATGAAAATCAATATTCTTAGTTCTCTATGGATTTTAACTTATTTGTCTTGGGTGTATAGGTCAAACATCACATTACATAATAACATCACATGACTGTTTTTTTTAAAGCTGAAATATCATCTTTATATTTTATTACATGTGATACATCCTGCCATCTGCTATGAATTTTCCCGTAGCTTATACAGAAAACCACTGAGCTACAAAACATTAAAAAAAATATGGAAAACAGTTATAGTGAAACAAGCCATCAGTTTCTTACAGAAAAAATAAAGACAGGATCTAGTTCCTAATGCAAACTGTTAAGTGTGTAAAATCTATTGAAAAAATCCATTATTCTTTCTACATGTAATGTATTAGGTTTTATTTTTGTCGAAGTTGTTCTAAACTGAAAATGTGTTTTCATTTTCCTCTGCGTTTGTCTCTCCAACAGTGTACTGGCCTTCGCCTTCGTTATGGTATAGTTGATATATATTTTTGGAAAATTTTGTCTACCATTGTGCAATGAACCTACTTTTGAAGGTGAAGTGATTTTTGTAAGCAGCAGCTGGCTTTTAGTAGTAATCAGTTCACAGCGAGTGTTGTAGTGATTAGAAGTGCGAGTGTGATTTTAAGACATATGTGTTTAGTTCTGATGGTGTTGTTCATGCCTTGTAAATTATTAATACAACTGTAAAGTTTGAGTGATACATTTTTTGAAAAACATTTAATAATAGTGTACTGTGTGGTGAAGTATAACACCAAAAGTTAGCAAGATAATAGTGGAAGTGTACTATAACATGTGGCCAGTTGAGAACAAACAATAACACTCACCTTTCTTTATTTCATATTTCTAGACCACTTAATAAGCACAAGAAGTAACAGTAATAACAGCCTCGTACGCGAAATGTGTGTGTGTGTGTGTGTGTGTGTGTGTGTGTGTGTGTGTGTTAAAAAACAAGCAGATGTAAACTATCCGTAAAGAACCGGAGAGACAATATTAATATATTATTATTATTATGACCTGGTGTAGGCTAGACATTACAGTATCTGTTTATTCAGGTGCAGTCATGTAGTGCGATTCTGTCAGCTTGAGACTAAACTGTAACGATTAGTCACTCTTATTTGAATAGCAGTATGATACAATATGTGGATATTGCAAAATGCTTATTACATCATTGTGTATGGGTTGTCATAATTATTGTTTGTGACAGGAGGAAGGAACTAAAATTTTTGACAAGACCTCTTATAAACTTTTATTGAAAGCAATTATAATTGCGGTTGCAATGAAAGACCAGATTTGACGTCATATCGTACGCAAAAATAAAACTCTAGAAATGCGACATAGCACTGAAACGAGACTAGGAAAAATTTCGGAATATTTACACCAAATTTCGTATGTTCTGGAACATTAAAAAAAATCGGAAGGTCTTCCGAAATTTCGGAAGACCTGGCAACACTGCGCACTAGACACTAGATGCCGGCTCACTGAGGCAGCAAAACAACTGACAAGTATGTAAACAAGCTGGTGAGTCATCAACAAGTCGGTGCCTGAGCCGCGGTCGGACCAGCCGGGGGTCGGACTAGAGAGGTTTTACTGTACCTGTATAATTTGTTATAACAAATAAATTGAATCTAAAAGTATTAACAGTGTTACTTTACACTGTGATTTTATTAAGCTTTTACTGTTTAAAAGAAAATAAGAGAATTTATAGGCCTATCTGTCTTTGGGAATACTAATTTAAACTTTCACTAGGAGTAAACAAACCTGACATAGATGTAAAGAGGTTTCTGTTTTTGTTAAAGGGTGGTTTTATGTATGTTTGTTCAAAACACTTTATAATCATAATAATAATAAATAATAATGAACAGATTTAGTTAATTATGAATGTGAGTTAAATTATTTTAACGTCACCTCGCCTTTACCTAACCTATTCTCAACGAGTTTGTCAACGGCCCTGGAAATTCTGATACGGGGAAGTTAGATGTATTTAAATTGTTTTCTCGAGTACAGTGTTGAGGTTTCCACATTCCGCCTGTCAAAATGTGGTGGTCACCCAAGGGCATTTGGTTTTTCAGAATCTTCTGATAAGGTAAATGAGTAAAGTATCGGGGTATATTATTCTTCTCTTTAATTATTTTTATTTATTATTTATCCCCAATTATTTGTACTATTACAAACATATAAAAAGCATAGATTTTAATTTGAATTGCAACATTGGCATAAAAACATCGATGTTTGAAATCTTAAAACATCGTTGTTTTCATACCGATGTTTTTTTAACATCGATGTACTCTTCACGATGTTAACATCGATGGTTTTCTGGCGATGCTCATCCCTAGTGTGTAGTGGTGTGCCCATCACTCCTCCTTCACACCGCTCCTGTAGGAGAAGGGACTGGCGGAACGTTGGTGGGGGAGCTTGGCGGGTTCGTGAACGCTGTGAGAGTTGTTTGTAGACAAATACTTGAAAAGACCCTTGTTCCCGTATGTGTTACAGTAATCACTTTTAGTAACGTATTTTAGTAATTTTGACAACATGCAACATGTTATATATATTTTACATGTATGCAATATTAGATAGGCTATGTATAGAACGTTAAAAAAAAATTAGCGTAAAGACAACGCGAAAACAAACAAAAATCGTGGCATTTACTAGATACTAGCCGATTTACCCAGCGTTGCTCGGGTTCATAATATATTCATAGGCTCATAGGTACCTATTCTTGTTCTAACGTTATATTACTTCTATATTGTATAATCTTCCTTATACTGTTACGTTCACATTCTCACTGGAGGAATAGACTACTCTGTAGCGCACCTGTTTAAGAACATGTCATAAACTTTATTCTTATATCTGGAGAAAAATTCTGTTGCGCGTGATGCTCCTGCTCGATTTCTAACTCTGGAAGAGGGCGAACAGCTAAATTAGTTTTCAATAAAATGTCTACAATACTTGCATACGCTGCGTACTTAACTGTCATTTTATAATTCATTGTATTAATGGTGAAATAAGGTATTCGTTAAATTAGTGTCTCCTAAACTTATTCTAACAATACAATACCTCTATAGATTTCAGCTTATCAATTTTTAAATTCAAACTGAAGCAAGCGCATTTATATTGTCTGAACACTACGATCTGAATACATTCGCTATCAAAACATGGTTTTTTATACTCGTTTATAACTTACTTCTATCTTAACATATCCACTTTTAAATTCAAACTGAAACAACTCTGAATTCACGCACTATTAAGAAGTTTCTTAAGATGCATACACCACCTTCGATATCATAACCTATATCTTTATTTATAAGAACCGTGGACTCTGGCCCGGCCGTACTTAGGTCCGACCCAAGACTCCCCGGGTTCCGTGGACGGACTCCGGGGAAGGCCCGTAAGGCGACTATTGCACTATTCCCTACCCGGGAGGCTTCTACCTATGCCGGGATACCCCCTGCTTTTTCCGGCATCCAGGCCGGTCGATCTCCGGCGCTAGAACATTGTCAGAGACCTCCCCTTAGTACGGATGGTTCTCCGAAGCCCGGAAAAGACTTTGACATGCCAGGCGACGCGCTAGAATTCTGGCCCGGTCGTTTTTAGCGAGATCCGACCTAAGACACCCCGGGTTTCGTGGACGGACTCCGGGGAAGGCCCGTCGGACAACTCCCGCACTATTCCCTACACGGGAGGGTTTTATCTATGCCGGGACACCGCCTGCATTTTCCGACATCCAGGCCGGTCGAACTCCCGCGCTGGGACATTGTCAGAGACCTCCCCTGGGTACGGAAGGTTTTCCGAAGCCCGAGAAAGCCGTCGACATGCCGGGCGAGGCGCTGGAACTCTGGCCCGGCAGTTTTCGCGAGATCCGTCCTAGGACTTCCCGGGTTCCGTGGACGGACTCCGAAGAAGGCCCGTCGGACGACTCCCGCGCTATTCCCTACGCGGCAGGCTTCCACCTATGCCGGGACACCGCCTGCTTTTTCCGGCATCCAGGCCGGTCGAACTTCCGCGCTAGGACTCTGTCAGATACCTCCCCGGGGTACAGAAGGTTCTCCGAAGCCAGGAAAAGCCGTCGACATGCCAGGCGAGGCGCTGGAACTCTGGCCCGGCCGTTTTTCGCGAGATCCGACTTAAGACGTCACGAGTTCCGTGGACGGACTCCAGGGAAGTCCCGTCAGACAACTCCCGCGCTATTCCCTACGCGGGAGGCTTCTACCTATGCCGGGACACCGCCTGATTTTTCCGGCATCCAGGCCGGTCGAACTCCCGCGCTAGGACTTTGTCAGAGACCTGCCCGGGGTACGGAAGGTTCTCCGAAGCCCGGAAAAGCCGTAGACATGCCAGGCGAGGCGCTGGAACTCTGGCCCGGCCGTTTTTCGCGAGATCCGACTTATGACTTCCCGGGTTCCGTGGACGGACTCCGGGGAAGGCCCGTCGGACAACTCCCGCGCTATTCCCTACGCAAGAGGCTTCTACCTATGCCGGAACACCGCCTGTTTTTTCCGGAATCCAGGCCGGTCGAACTACCGAGCTAGGAGATTGTCTGAGACCTCCCCGGGGTACTGAAGGATCTCTGAAGCCCGGAAAGCCGTCGACATACCGGGCGAGGTGCTGGAACTCTGGCCCGGCCGTTTTTCGCGAGATCCGACCTAAGACTGCCCGGGTTCCGTGGACGGACTCCGGGGAAGGCCCGTCGGACGACTCCCGGGCTAGTCTACGCGGGATGCCTCCACCGATGCTATGGCAACCAGAATGTATTCTATTGGGTTGCCATGGTAACCAGATCTAATAGTTTTTTAGACCCTAAAGGACCCCCCCCCCAAAGGGTCGTATCGAATAAAAACACCTGCCTATGTTGGTTCTCTCGTTGCGTAAAATATTTGTGCCAAGTTTGGTTGAAATCGGACCAGTGGTTTAGGAGGAGATGTGGAATATACATACATACATATATACAATGACTTTTATTTATATTAAGATAAGCCCTCAAGATTCTGAGTGTAATTATGTAGATTCATATATACAAAGTTTATGTATATACATAGACATAACGAGTAAAAGTGTATAAAACGAGTTTGAATTGATGGGTGAAATGTTACTTGTATAAACGTTTGTATATATTTTCTTCAATTTAGGGCATCAGTTCAACGTCATCGATTGTTGAACACCGATCTGATGGCGAATTATTCTGCATCAAAAATGTTCTACAATCACAGCTAATTTCTATGGGGTATTGGTTAAACTGATGGGCTGCTATATCTATATATATATATATATATATATATATATATATATATATATATATATTGCAACAAAACACAGGATGATGAGCTATATTAAGTATATCAGAGCATGGATAACGGACATTAACAGGTTTCAAATGGATTTATACAATTTTTTGTCAATTAGCTATAAGTTTTGTATTTTGTGATGGATAAGGACTTATGTTATATCAAATACTTTCTACAATTTTTTTCTTTTATGTCATGTACTTTGTGTGTGAATATGTGCGTGCGTTCGCGTGTGGCAAACATTTTTTGCTATATCTTCCGTGTTAATTAATCCATCGGCGTGAAACTTGGACAGTGAATTAGTTAGGGAAATAGCTACATTTTCTATATACTTTGTGGTTCTCAGCTATTTTATAAATGTGCTTTTTCAATAATTCAAAACCTCAACTTTTTAATCTTATCTATGAAGAGTAATACAATTTCGAGATTAAATCTAGGCAGGCTCTCGTCAACTTATACAAAGATTTGCATGCAATCCGCCTATCTTTTGTTCTATCAACCACGTGGACAGCTGATTGACCAATCAGAAATCCCTAATTTCAGTAAGATCCGTACGTCGTATGGCATATATTGGGGCAGTTCATCGAAAGCGTTTGCCAAGTGCACGTGTGTTCCTCTGCAAGAGTTTTTCTTATATGAAGTAGAATAAACCGAAAGTTACGCTAAAACGTGGAACACTTTTCGAGTTATTCGTCAAGAACCAAGCTGGTGAACAACCATACTGTTATTATTATTATATAAAGTGCTTTTCGCGTGAGTGGAAGATATCCGCATAGGAAGATTTACTGACCGCGGTAAATCTATAGTTTCGCGGAACACTTCAAGATTTGCCGGAAGGTGTAAGCCCAATACACCGCTTTTTAAATATTACTCATTATCACCCTGAGATTAAATAATAAATAACGTTTTAAAATAATAATAACTGAGTTCGAGCGAGAACGCTAATAATTCCGAGAGTGACAATTGGTATATGTGAAATCTGCTTTAGTGTTATCAGTGTTCGACGGACTCATCATCAGAGAGCGGAAAGGAGAGAGTGTGAGGCGAGACGCGCAGAGGAATTGCAGCAGGAGCAGCAGCGGAGCGAGGACGTCACGCCGAGTGTTTAGGATTTCGACTAACAAGTAACATCCATCTAAATTGAACAATATAAACTCTAGTACAACAAATATAATTCTATGCATGACATTTGTGTATTTTAAAATATTGCGTATAAACAATCATTTCTTGTGTGCTAATAAATAATTCTTCATTACCTCCAATATAGTCTTGTTCGTAATTTATTTACACACACAACATCCTATGCGAAAATATTGAGTTGTATCGTTGCAATATATATATTGTAACGATACAATTAAGCCAAATCTCGTACCAGTGATAAAAAAGATAATTCTTGATATAAAATTACTTCATATGAAATAAAATGTGTAAAAAATGATTAAAATGTAAATACTTTGACAAGACGTACAACGATATTACCCAACCCAAGTGATTGAGCCGAAAACACAAACATAAAGAAGGGAACCACGTAACATACTTATTAAAATGTAAATATTTTGACAACCACGTAACATACTTATTAAAATGTAAATATTTTGACATGATTGAGCCAACAACCCAAACATAAAGAAGGGAACCACGTAACATACTTAAGAAAAATATGATAGACAAAACAATGATGGACACAGAACTAAAGAAGAACCAGAAGAAGAGGACAGATCCATACAAGTAAACAGAATTTAAACCAGAAGAGAAGAAGAGGAGAACCGAACCGGATTGAAGAAGAAGTAGAGGAAGAATGAAGAGGAGACAGATAAAACCCAAGGGGAAACTAACACACATATATAAAAGGGAAAGATTGTCTGTTTAGAGATAGAATACGGTCAATAAACCTTGAATAATTATGTATTAATGAAACCAATGTTATTATTAGCATTAATTTAACCTAGGTACCCATTTTTAAGACAATACAATTATAAAGCAATGTAGTATAGGAAAAGTACACTAACCCTGTCAGAAAGGTTAGATTCAACCAAAACACAACTAGCCTAGTATTGTTAATAGTAAAAATAATACTAAAACAAAATAGTGAGAAATGGTAGGAGAAAGTATAGGGATTACCCATTAAATAACACTAATTACAAAACAGTGAACCAAAGTGAAGTGCTTTAGTGAAGTGTAAATGCCCTAAAAAATAGTGAAAGTGCATGTGAAACATTCAAAATAGAATGATAAGTAAGCAGACACTCTGTAAAACATTGATAAACCACCAATAATTGGAGTGAGATTATAATTAGTTATATACCTAGAAGTAATTAGAAATAGTAATCCAAATTAAGCAGACACTCTGTAAAACATTGATAAACCACCAATGATTGGAGTGAGATTATAATTAGTTATATACCTAGAAGTAATTAGAAATAGTAATCCAAATTAATATTAAGGAAGCTTGTAATAATATTCAGGGAGAAAGCCCAGACAAACAACTTGTGTTAACATGGCATGATAGGATAGAAGTAAAGTTTGTTATTAAAGATTAAAATTATAAAGAATACAACACCCCATGTTGAAAGGGGAATTAACCTTCATAATATTAGAGAAAGTGACAATGTTTATCACCCTAGTTTATAAGACAAGAAAGAAATCAATGTTAGTACTAAGAATAATTTATGACTTGTAAAGAATAGTTGATTCAATGTTAAAGAAGGAATATGGCTGAAAGGGACTTACAGTCCATAAACCTAACTATTATATTTTAAATGAAGAGTAATGAAAATGTATGTTGAATAGTAATTAAAACACAAACAAATAAGTGAAGCCCATCAGGCTGAATTCAGAATGTAATTTAAAAAGGAAATACACTAAAAAACAATAATGGCTGTTTGTGACTATGAAAACAGTTAACTGCCAAAGACATTCAAATGCAAATTGTATCAATTTCACAAAAAATCTTACTAATCTAAGAACAGTGAATGGACAGTAATTATATATCAGTTATTTCAACACAGAAATATTATTGTAATAATTTAATTCAAGAAAGATATGTTATTTATTAAATGTCAAATAATTAGACTATAGTTAAAGTGTAACAGAATATGACCTTATGAGGTATCATTGTAAACTTTGAAAGGAAAGAAAAATAATAGTGATGTCATTTATTATCCCAAAGGAATTATAAGGGAATAAAATCATTAGGAAAATACTTAATAAATTTGAATAAAAATTCAAATATTTCTAACAATGTATGTAAGGAGTAATTAACCAAGCATTGAATTATTGGTTACTATGACAACGAGACGTTTGAGGGCTTATTTTTCCGTTAAATTTTAGAGACGCTGAAGAAACGAAGCGTGGGTAAGCCACACGAAAAATTGGACAAACCAAAATTTTAATTTAAACAGTTATAAAAAGTCGAATCAGTGAACCAAGATAACCCAATATGAAGAGACGTCGATCTATACAGAATTAATGATGTCCAGGAACGAAATTAAATAAACTAATTAAAGAAAAAACCCAACGTGAGATGAACTGATAAGTACCGAATAATTCCTTACTCCCAAAACCCCAAATTACTTAAATTATTTTCAAATGATAAAATTTCTCACTATTTAAAAAGTAGTATTTTCTTTCAAAGGTAAAGGCATAATTTACTTACATTAAAAAACATTTAATTAAACTATAGAGATAACCTTATTTGTGAACATAACTACTGTAACAGAAATACGACACTACTGAACAAATTGTACAAACACATTATAAATCCTAAGTACGCATAAGGTATAGTAGTGTACTTTTTTTTCATGTAATCAACGTTTATGTCTATTTTCATGATCAAAAGAACTCCAGATTTTAAAAACATAGTAATTTGTTAAAAGTAACTGAACGATAGTGTTTTGAAATCAATTTTGCCAACCTGAGATGTTTTGTGTTTCAAGCTCTAAGCCGGAGCATAATATTATAAATTTGTTTATGATTCAGTTGTCATATTTATTGATAATTAAATGTGTATTAAAAAACGCAGTACAGAACATTACTATCTTGTTATTTCATAGGAATTTTGTAGAATATATGTGTGTTAGCGAAGTTTTAAGCAACAGCCAACTAGCGCTCACCACGAGCGGCCGAGTCGACAACCTGTGTAGCAGCGGGAACAATTCGAACGTCACAGCTGTCTAGCTAATATCACGTATTACCTTAAAAATTAAATGTTTTAATTGTTTTAACAGAAACAATTTGGCGCCACCCGGGAATCGTAATCCCTATGAATGAACAGGTAGGTTGTACTGGTGACATTGACAACGCTACGGACTCCAGTAGTGACGTCGATTTATGTAACGACCAGTGTGAGGGAAACACACTACATTCACACTAATACACAAAATAAACAAGTGTGATACATTTGAACAAGGGTGTCCCACAAGTAGATTGTTACATATTGACGAACCCAACGAGGGGCTTTAAGGAAGTACATACACCTGTGTTTTTATACGTTACATATTGGCGACCAGCAACGTGTGGCTAGGAAGAATAACTGGCGGCGATCATGAATAGACACGGGATGGTTACGAGACGCAAAGGGAAGGAAACATCAAACCAAGAAGGAAACCCAGAAGAAATGGAGGAAGTTGAAGAAGTAGAAATGGAGGAAACGACTGGAGAATTGTCAGAAGAAAACCCACAGGAGGACCAAACGGAAAATCCAAGCCCACTTGAACCCGAACCTGAACCGGAAATAGAAGTAGAAATCAGGGTAAATAACCAGCCAGTCAAACCAACAGAAGAAACGAATTTAAATAGCATGATGAAGTTCATGATGGAACAATTTGGACAAATAATCAAAAATTAGAATAAGACAAGGAAGATTTAAATAAAAAATTAGAATCACTGCAAGAGGGAAGAAAGGAAGACAAGGAAGATTTAAATAAAAAATTAGAATCAGACAAGGAAGACTTGAATAAAAAATTAGAATCACTGCAAGAGGGAAGAAAGGAAGACAAGGAAGATTTGAATAAAAAATTGGAAAAACTGGACATAAACAGCGAAGAATTGAAGAAGCAAATGAAGGAGAGTATAGAATTCCTGAATGACAAAATAGAGAGCAACCATGAAGACTTGAAGAGAAGTCAGGAGGCATTGGAGAAGAAGAGCGAGGAGCTGATGAAACAGATCAAAAAGGATCTAGAATTAGTAAACAAAAAGATGGAAAATAACCATGATATTCTTCAACGGAAAATCGAGGAAGAAAGTGAGAAGAACAGAGAAGAATTGAGATTCATGTTTGCAGAGTTTCGTGAAGAAGACAAACGGACAAAAACAAGGATGAATAAGAGATGGGAAGAAACAAGTTACCCAGTAAATCAACTTCAAGAAACAGTAGTTAGTGATTTCAAACAATGGAATGAAACACTAGACAGCACTCCTGAAAGTATCAAAGAGACGTTAAATGAGAACATGGAACCGGGGAATCAGAAAATAACACAGAAGGAGATGGTCAAGGAACTGGAGGAGAGGCACCAAGAACTACAAATAGGTGTAAACAGTCGTATGAAGAAGAATCGAATTATTAAGAAGATTAAGAGAACAGAGGAAATAAGAAAGGTATATAAGAGGAAACTCATCAAAACACGAGAAGAAGTGGAGATGATGAAGAACGGACTCATCGATGTATTTAATTTGCCCATTACCTATCAAAGCAAATTAATAAAGTACAAAGATTGTAGGAGGACTCTGAGGGAAATTATAAAAGGATTTCACAACCAACCAATGGATGAAAATTTCAGCAAATCTATGCTTAGATGGAAGATGCCAGAAATAGAAATGACTGACAACAAAACAGATTATAACCAATCAAGAAGGTCAATAAAATACTGGAGCACAACAGAAATGGAAATACCAAATAAAAAGGCAAAAATAATATTAATGAGAGAGGCACAAATAACTTCTCTGATTAATCGACAAACTAATCAACTGATGGAGGTAGAAATAAATACCACGGAACATATGGTATTAGAGGAATTATGGTACAAGATGGAGGAGACCTATTTCACCAGTAAGAAAACAGTTCTACACGCCAGAGTTATCCGAACCATAAGGGCAGAGGAACTGATGGACCATGGGTAAACTAAGTGAAGATACCACAAACCATGAAAAGGGACGGATCTTCGAATTACTGACCCAGCAACCCAATGGAATAGAAGGAGATATTAAAATTAAATAAAGCTACTAGACAATCACCAAAACAAGAGGGTACAAGAAACGACTAAGACGAATTAAATAAGAAAAATTAAACTATAATAAATAAATTTAATAATATCATCCAGAATAAGTGTGTCTACCAAGCACTTGAAGGAGAAGAAGTGCATAATAACAAAGAGTCGAACAAGAGAAGGAAATAATAAAGGAAAGAAAAGGAGAAGTCAACTTACAAAAATATAAATAACGGACCAGTATATAGCAATATGAATAAACAATTATGTATATCATAATAATCCGTATATCATCACAAGAGACAATGGTAATAATACTTACCAGATCAGTAATATCAATACAAGGAAAATCAAGGGAGTTTACAACCAAACTTCAATAAAAAAGTTGTACGAAGAAGAACAAAACCATTGTGAAATGAAACCGATTTCAAAATTCTAAAAGAGATTGTAAGAGCAGCTTACTCAAATATTTAGATGATATATGCGGAACAATAAAAAAGTTTTATAAAAAAAAAAAAAAAAAAAAAAAAAAAATTGAAATATGAAGTATGAAGTAAAAAGTGAGATAATCAGGAATAAGATACACACATTCCTATGTAATAAAAATGTAAGAAGCACAAACTCACAATTATAATTAAAACAAAAAATAGCTAAAAAGGAATACGCTACAAACATTCCTTTAAGGTAAGACCATTAACTTACCAAAGAATTATCAAAAATGATGTTGAATACAGAGTAAAATAAACAAAAATAAAATCAAGTTCAAATTACTGAGATAAATACTTGAAATTATACTGAATCAAAGGTATTATCAGAAAAAAAAAATAAATAAAACTATACCTGGTACAAGGAGAGACAAATTGTATATAAAACAAATATACAAATATGGCTAAAGCAGAATCCTGCTAAATGACTAAGAAAAAAAAAAAGTCTGAGACAATTAAAATGATCACAAAAAGTGAGATATGATGAAATTAACATATGAATAAAGATAAAATTTCTCAATATAGTATATGAGTAGATGTTAGTGTATAGTTAAGGTATAGCGGAAGGAAGAATGAGTAGTAATGACAAAGTGATCTAAAAACAAACCACAAGGTGGACAATCCCAAAGTATATTATATTATATTATTATTATTATTATTATTATTATTATTAAGTCACAAGTTGACAAAGATTTAAGATTGACTGTTGAAAAGTCCAGCAATCTATATGAACTGAGTAGAGAAGATGTGCCTCTAGTCTCAGAAAAATGAGTAGTAATGGGAGAAACCAGCTACTATATAAAGTTAGGGAAAAAATTTGTGTATGAGGGAATATGCACCAATGGAAATAAATAAAAACAGATCCAAATAAAATGGAGTGAATTAAGTAAGAAGAGAAATGGAGAATGGAGAAACAAACAAGGAAGAGAAGGAAAAAGGTTATCTATAACTGATAATTTCATAAAAAACTATGCTAGTGTTTTATTAAAATGATCAATTTTAGAGGAGAGGCATTATGTAACGATACAATTAAGCCAAATCTCGTACCAGTGATAAAAAAGATAATTCTTGATATAAAATTACTTCATATGAAATAAAATGTGTAAAAAATGATTAAAATGTAAATACTTTGACAAGACGTACAACGATATTACCCAACCCAAATGATTGAGCCGAAAACACAAACATAAAGAAGGGAACCACGTAACATACTTATTAAAATGTAAATATTTTGACATGATTGAGCCAACAACCCAAACATAAAGAAGGGAACCACGTAACATACTTAAGAAAAATATGATAGACAAAACAATGATGGACACAGAACTAAAGAAGAACCAGAAGAAGAGGACAGATCCATACAAGTAAACAGAATTTAAACCAGAAGAGAAGAAGAGGAGAACCGAACCGGATTGAAGAAGAAGTAGAGGAAGAATGAAGAGGAGACAGATAAAACCCAAGGGGAAACTAACACACATATATAAAAGGGAAAGATTGTCTGTTTAGAGATAGAATACGGTCAATAAACCTTGAATAATTATGTATTAATGAAACCAATGTTATTATTAGCATTAATTTAACCTAGGTACCCATTTTTAAGACAATACAATTATAAAGCAATGTAGTATAGGAAAAGTACACTAACCCTGTCAGAAAGGTTAGATTCAACCAAAACACAACTAGCCTAGTATTGTTAATAGTAAAAATAATACTAAAACAAAATAGTGAGAAATGGTAGGAGAAAGTATAGGGATTACCCATTAAATAACACTAATTACAAAACAGTGAACCAAAGTGAAGTGCTTTAGTGAAGTGTAAATGCCCTAAAAAATAGTGAAAGTGCATGTGAAACATTCAAAATAGAATGATAAGTAAGCAGACACTCTGTAAAACATTGATAAACCACCAATAATTGGAGTGAGATTATAATTAGTTATATACCTAGAAGTAATTAGAAATAGTAATCCAAATTAAGCAGACACTCTGTAAAACATTGATAAACCACCAATGATTGGAGTGAGATTATAATTAGTTATATACCTAGAAGTAATTAGAAATAGTAATCCAAATTAATATTAAGGAAGCTTGTAATAATATTCAGGGAGAAAGCCCAGACAAACAACTTGTGTTAACATGGCATGATAGGATAGAAGTAAAGTTTGTTATTAAAGATTAAAATTATAAAGAATACAACACCCCATGTTGAAAGGGGAATTAACCTTCATAATATTAGAGAAAGTGACAATGTTTATCACCCTAGTTTATAAGACAAGAAAGAAATCAATGTTAGTACTAAGAATAATTTATGACTTGTAAAGAATAGTTGATTCAATGTTAAAGAAGGAATATGGCTGAAAGGGACTTACAGTCCATAAACCTAACTATTATATTTTAAATGAAGAGTAATGAAAATGTATGTTGAATAGTAATTAAAACACAAACAAATAAGTGAAGCCCATCAGGCTGAATTCAGAATGTAATTTAAAAAGGAAATACACTAAAAAACAATAATGGCTGTTTGTGACTATGAAAACAGTTAACTGCCAAAGACATTCAAATGCAAATTGTATCAATTTCACAAAAAATCTTACTAATCTAAGAACAGTGAATGGACAGTAATTATATATCAGTTATTTCAACACAGAAATATTATTGTAATAATTTAATTCAAGAAAGATATGTTATTTATTAAATGTCAAATAATTAGACTATAGTTAAAGTGTAACAGAATATGACCTTATGAGGTATCATTGTAAACTTTGAAAGGAAAGAAAAATAATAGTGATGTCATTTATTATCCCAAAGGAATTATAAGGGAATAAAATCATTAGGAAAATACTTAATAAATTTGAATAAAAATTCAAATATTTCTAACAATGTATGTAAGGAGTAATTAACCAAGCATTGAATTATTGGTTACTATGACAACGAGACGTTTGAGGGCTTATTTTTCCGTTAAATTTTAGAGACGCTGAAGAAACGAAGCGTGGGTAAGCCACACGAAAAATTGGACAAACCAAAATTTTAATTTAAACAGTTATAAAAAGTCGAATCAGTGAACCAAGATAACCCAATATGAAGAGACGTCGATCTATACAGAATTAATGATGTCCAGGAACGAAATTAAATAAACTAATTAAAGAAAAAACCCAACGTGAGATGAACTGATAAGTACCGAATAATTCCTTACTCCCAAAACCCCAAATTACTTAAATTATTTTCAAATGATAAAATTTCTCACTATTTAAAAAGTAGTATTTTCTTTCAAAGGTAAAGGCATAATTTACTTACATTAAAAAACATTTAATTAAACTATAGAGATAACCTTATTTGTGAACATAACTACTGTAACAGAAATACGACACTACTGAACAAATTGTACAAACACATTATAAATCCTAAGTACGCATAAGGTATAGTAGTGTACTTTTTTTTCATGTAATCAACGTTTATGTCTATTTTCATGATCAAAAGAACTCCAGATTTTAAAAACATAGTAATTTGTTAAAAGTAACTGAACGATAGTGTTTTGAAATCAATTTTGCCAACCTGAGATGTTTTGTGTTTCAAGCTCTAAGCCGGAGCATAATATTATAAATTTGTTTATGATTCAGTTGTCATATTTATTGATAATTAAATGTGTATTAAAAAACGCAGTACAGAACATTACTATCTTGTTATTTCATAGGAATTTTGTAGAATATATGTGTGTTAGCGAAGTTTTAAGCAACAGCCAACTAGCGCTCACCACGAGCGGCCGAGTCGACAACCTGTGTAGCAGCGGGAACAATTCGAACGTCACAGCTGTCTAGCTAATATCACGTATTACCTTAAAAATTAAATGTTTTAATTGTTTTAACAGAAACAATTTGGCGCCACCCGGGAATCGTAATCCCTATGAATGAACAGGTAGGTTGTACTGGTGACATTGACAACGCTACGGACTCCAGTAGTGACGTCGATTTATGTAACGACCAGTGTGAGGGAAACACACTACATTCACACTAATACACAAAATAAACAAGTGTGATACATTTGAACAAGGGTGTCCCACAAGTAGATTGTTACATATTGACGAACCCAACGAGGGGCTTTAAGGAAGTACATACACCTGTGTTTTTATACGTTACATATTGGCGACCAGCAACGTGTGGCTAGGAAGAATAACTGGCGGCGATCATGAATAGACACGGGATGGTTACGAGACGCAAAGGGAAGGAAACATCAAACCAAGAAGGAAACCCAGAAGAAATGGAGGAAGTTGAAGAAGTAGAAATGGAGGAAACGACTGGAGAATTGTCAGAAGAAAACCCACAGGAGGACTAAACGGAAAATCCAAGCCCACTTGAACCCGAACCTGAACCGGAAATAGAAGTAGAAATCAGGGTAAATAACCAGCCAGTCAAACCAACAGAAGAAACGAATTTAAATAGCATGATGAAGTTCATGATGGAACAATTTGGACAAATAATCAAAAATTAGAATAAGACAAGGAAGATTTAAATAAAAAATTAGAATCACTGCAAGAGGGAAGAAAGGAAGACAAGGAAGATTTAAATAAAAAATTAGAATCAGACAAGGAAGACTTGAATAAAAAATTAGAATCACTGCAAGAGGGAAGAAAGGAAGACAAGGAAGATTTGAATAAAAAATTGGAAAAACTGGACATAAACAGCGAAGAATTGAAGAAGCAAATGAAGGAGAGTATAGAATTCCTGAATGACAAAATAGAGAGCAACCATGAAGACTTGAAGAGAAGTCAGGAGGCATTGGAGAAGAAGAGCGAGGAGCTGATGAAACAGATCAAAAAGGATCTAGAATTAGTAAACAAAAAGATGGAAAATAACCATGATATTCTTCAACGGAAAATCGAGGAAGAAAGTGAGAAGAACAGAGAAGAATTGAGATTCATGTTTGCAGAGTTTCGTGAAGAAGACAAACGGACAAAAACAAGGATGAATAAGAGATGGGAAGAAACAAGTTACCCAGTAAATCAACTTCAAGAAACAGTAGTTAGTGATTTCAAACAATGGAATGAAACACTAGACAGCACTCCTGAAAGTATCAAAGAGACGTTAAATGAGAACATGGAACCGGGGAATCAGAAAATAACACAGAAGGAGATGGTCAAGGAACTGGAGGAGAGGCACCAAGAACTACAAATAGGTGTAAACAGTCGTATGAAGAAGAATCGAATTATTAAGAAGATTAAGAGAACAGAGGAAATAAGAAAGGTATATAAGAGGAAACTCATCAAAACACGAGAAGAAGTGGAGATGATGAAGAACGGACTCATCGATGTATTTAATTTGCCCATTACCTATCAAAGCAAATTAATAAAGTACAAAGATTGTAGGAGGACTCTGAGGGAAATTATAAAAGGATTTCACAACCAACCAATGGATGAAAATTTCAGCAAATCTATGCTTAGATGGAAGATGCCAGAAATAGAAATGACTGACAACAAAACAGATTATAACCAATCAAGAAGGTCAATAAAATACTGGAGCACAACAGAAATGGAAATACCAAATAAAAAGGCAAAAATAATATTAATGAGAGAGGCACAAATAACTTCTCTGATTAATCGACAAACTAATCAACTGATGGAGGTAGAAATAAATACCACGGAACATATGGTATTAGAGGAATTATGGTACAAGATGGAGGAGACCTATTTCACCAGTAAGAAAACAGTTCTACACGCCAGAGTTATCCGAACCATAAGGGCAGAGGAACTGATGGACCATGGGTAAACTAAGTGAAGATACCACAAACCATGAAAAGGGACGGATCTTCGAATTACTGACCCAGCAACCCAATGGAATAGAAGGAGATATTAAAATTAAATAAAGCTACTAGACAATCACCAAAACAAGAGGGTACAAGAAACGACTAAGACGAATTAAATAAGAAAAATTAAACTATAATAAATAAATTTAATAATATCATCCAGAATAAGTGTGTCTACCAAGCACTTGAAGGAGAAGAAGTGCATAATAACAAAGAGTCGAACAAGAGAAGGAAATAATAAAGGAAAGAAAAGGAGAAGTCAACTTACAAAAATATAAATAACGGACCAGTATATAGCAATATGAATAAACAATTATGTATATCATAATAATCCGTATATCATCACAAGAGACAATGGTAATAATACTTACCAGATCAGTAATATCAATACAAGGAAAATCAAGGGAGTTTACAACCAAACTTCAATAAAAAAGTTGTACGAAGAAGAACAAAACCATTGTGAAATGAAACCGATTTCAAAATTCTAAAAGAGATTGTAAGAGCAGCTTACTCAAATATTTAGATGATATATGCGGAACAATAAAAAAGTTTTATAAAAAAAAAAAAAAAAAAAAAAAAAAATTGAAATATGAAGTATGAAGTAAAAAGTGAGATAATCAGGAATAAGATACACACATTCCTATGTAATAAAAATGTAAGAAGCACAAACTCACAATTATAATTAAAACAAAAAATAGCTAAAAAGGAATACGCTACAAACATTCCTTTAAGGTAAGACCATTAACTTACCAAAGAATTATCAAAAATGATGTTGAATACAGAGTAAAATAAACAAAAATAAAATCAAGTTCAAATTACTGAGATAAATACTTGAAATTATACTGAATCAAAGGTATTATCAGAAAAAAAAAATAAATAAAACTATACCTGGTACAAGGAGAGACAAATTGTATATAAAACAAATATACAAATATGGCTAAAGCAGAATCCTGCTAAATGACTAAGAAAAAAAAAAAAGTCTGAGACAATTAAAATGATCACAAAAAGTGAGATATGATGAAATTAACATATGAATAAAGATAAAATTTCTCAATATAGTATATGAGTAGATGTTAGTGTATAGTTAAGGTATAGCGGAAGGAAGAATGAGTAGTAATGACAAAGTGATCTAAAAACAAACCACAAGGTGGACAATCCCAAAGTATATTATATTATATTATTATTATTATTATTATTATTATTATTAAGTCACAAGTTGACAAAGATTTAAGATTGACTGTTGAAAAGTCCAGCAATCTATATGAACTGAGTAGAGAAGATGTGCCTCTAGTCTCAGAAAAATGAGTAGTAATGGGAGAAACCAGCTACTATATAAAGTTAGGGAAAAAATTTGTGTATGAGGGAATATGCACCAATGGAAATAAATAAAAACAGATCCAAATAAAATGGAGTGAATTAAGTAAGAAGAGAAATGGAGAATGGAGAAACAAACAAGGAAGAGAAGGAAAAAGGTTATCTATAACTGATAATTTCATAAAAAACTATGCTAGTGTTTTATTAAAATGATCAATTTTAGAGGAGAGGCATTATGTAACGATACAATTAAGCCAAATCTCGTACCAGTGATAAAAAAGATAATTCTTGATATAAAATTACTTCATATGAAATAAAATGTGTAAAAAATGATTAAAATGTAAATACTTTGACAAGACGTACAACGATATTACCCAACCCAAATGATTGAGCCGAAAACACAAACATAAAGAAGGGAACCACGTAACATACTTATTAAAATGTAAATATTTTGACATGATTGAGCCAACAACCCAAACATAAAGAAGGGAACCACGTAACATACTTAAGAAAAATATGATAGACAAAACAATGATGGACACAGAACTAAAGAAGAACCAGAAGAAGAGGACAGATCCATACAAGTAAACAGAATTTAAACCAGAAGAGAAGAAGAGGAGAACCGAACCGGATTGAAGAAGAAGTAGAGGAAGAATGAAGAGGAGACAGATAAAACCCAAGGGGAAACTAACACACATATATAAAAGGGAAAGATTGTCTGTTTAGAGATAGAATACGGTCAATAAACCTTGAATAATTATGTATTAATGAAACCAATGTTATTATTAGCATTAATTTAACCTAGGTACCCATTTTTAAGACAATACAATTATAAAGCAATGTAGTATAGGAAAAGTACACTAACCCTGTCAGAAAGGTTAGATTCAACCAAAACACAACTAGCCTAGTATTGTTAATAGTAAAAATAATACTAAAACAAAATAGTGAGAAATGGTAGGAGAAAGTATAGGGATTACCCATTAAATAACACTAATTACAAAACAGTGAACCAAAGTGAAGTGCTTTAGTGAAGTGTAAATGCCCTAAAAAATAGTGAAAGTGCATGTGAAACATTCAAGATAGAATGATAAGTAAGCAGACACTCTGTAAAACATTGATAAACCACCAATAATTGGAGTGAGATTATAATTAGTTATATACCTAGAAGTAATTAGAAATAGTAATCCAAATTAAGCAGACACTCTGTAAAACATTGATAAACCACCAATGATTGGAGTGAGATTATAATTAGTTATATACCTAGAAGTAATTAGAAATAGTAATCCAAATTAATATTAAGGAAGCTTGTAATAATATTCAGGGAGAAAGCCCAGACAAACAACTTGTGTTAACATGGCATGATAGGATAGAAGTAAAGTTTGTTATTAAAGATTAAAATTATAAAGAATACAACACCCCATGTTGAAAGGGGAATTAACCTTCATAATATTAGAGAAAGTGACAATGTTTATCACCCTAGTTTATAAGACAAGAAAGAAATCAATGTTAGTACTAAGAATAATTTATGACTTGTAAAGAATAGTTGATTCAATGTTAAAGAAGGAATATGGCTGAAAGGGACTTACAGTCCATAAACCTAACTATTATATTTTAAATGAAGAGTAATGAAAATGTATGTTGAATAGTAATTAAAACACAAACAAATAAGTGAAGCCCATCAGGCTGAATTCAGAATGTAATTTAAAAAGGAAATACACTAAAAAACAATAATGGCTGTTTGTGACTATGAAAACAGTTAACTGCCAAAGACATTCAAATGCAAATTGTATCAATTTCACAAAAAATCTTACTAATCTAAGAACAGTGAATGGACAGTAATTATATATCAGTTATTTCAACACAGAAATATTATTGTAATAATTTAATTCAAGAAAGATATGTTATTTATTAAATGTCAAATAATTAGACTATAGTTAAAGTGTAACAGAATATGACCTTATGAGGTATCATTGTAAACTTTGAAAGGAAAGAAAAATAATAGTGATGTCATTTATTATCCCAAAGGAATTATAAGGGAATAAAATCATTAGGAAAATACTTAATAAATTTGAATAAAAATTCAAATATTTCTAACAATGTATGTAAGGAGTAATTAACCAAGCATTGAATTATTGGTTACTATGACAACGAGACGTTTGAGGGCTTATTTTTCCGTTAAATTTTAGAGACGCTGAAGAAACGAAGCGTGGGTAAGCCACACGAAAAATTGGACAAACCAAAATTTTAATTTAAACAGTTATAAAAAGTCGAATCAGTGAACCAAGATAACCCAATATGAAGAGACGTCGATCTATACAGAATTAATGATGTCCAGGAACGAAATTAAATAAACTAATTAAAGAAAAAACCCAACGTGAGATGAACTGATAAGTACCGAATAATTCCTTACTCCCAAAACCCCAAATTACTTAAATTATTTTCAAATGATAAAATTTCTCACTATTTAAAAAGTAGTATTTTCTTTCAAAGGTAAAGGCATAATTTACTTACATTAAAAAACATTTAATTAAACTATAGAGATAACCTTATTTGTGAACATAACTACTGTAACAGAAATACGACACTACTGAACAAATTGTACAAACACATTATAAATCCTAAGTACGCATAAGGTATAGTAGTGTACTTTTTTTTCATGTAATCAACGTTTATGTCTATTTTCATGATCAAAAGAACTCCAGATTTTAAAAACATAGTAATTTGTTAAAAGTAACTGAACGATAGTGTTTTGAAATCAATTTTGCCAACCTGAGATGTTTTGTGTTTCAAGCTCTAAGCCGGAGCATAATATTATAAATTTGTTTATGATTCAGTTGTCATATTTATTGATAATTAAATGTGTATTAAAAAACGCAGTACAGAACATTACTATCTTGTTATTTCATAGGAATTTTGTAGAATATATGTGTGTTAGCGAAGTTTTAAGCAACAGCCAACTAGCGCTCACCACGAGCGGCCGAGTCGACAACCTGTGTAGCAGCGGGAACAATTCGAACGTCACAGCTGTCTAGCTAATATCACGTATTACCTTAAAAATTAAATGTTTTAATTGTTTTAACAGAAACAATTTGGCGCCACCCGGGAATCGTAATCCCTATGAATGAACAGGTAGGTTGTACTGGTGACATTGACAACGCTACGGACTCCAGTAGTGACGTCGATTTATGTAACGACCAGTGTGAGGGAAACACACTACATTCACACTAATACACAAAATAAACAAGTGTGATACATTTGAACAAGGGTGTCCCACAAGTAGATTGTTACATATTGACGAACCCAACGAGGGGCTTTAAGGAAGTACATACACCTGTGTTTTTATACGTTACAATATATATATATATATATATATATATATATTTTTTTGTGTGTGATGTTTTCAATTTGTTTCTTCTGCAAGTAGATAATATTGTATATTCTTTTTAACACCTAAAGTTTCTTTTTATCTACTTGCAGAAGAAACAAATTGAAAACATCACAAATTATATAATTACTGCAAGAAACATCGAGTTACTTATATAGAAAATGATATATATATGTATATATTGTAATAAATTTTACAAATTAAATTATCTTGACATATACTTTGGTTAATGAGCATAAAATAATTCTTATCCTCCATATAATTCGCAAATAAAATTGTAAAATTGTGATTACCTGGTTAAAAATCATTAATGTTGACTCACGTTGTGGACGCCAATTTGTAATAAAAAAAATTACAAATACCAATTATGATGATATGAAGTTAAGAGTAGTTTGCTTCTTGCGGTTCAATTTTATTGACTTTATTCTATTAATTGTTAATTCATTTGTCGTGGTGTAGTACTGTTTGCTAATTTTATTTATAAATTATACAGGTTGGGTTGGTTTGTAATTATGGTGGAGTGGTTCCCTTTTGCTCGCTGGTATGAAACTAGAGTGCTCTGATTTTCTTTTATTGGTTTATTATTAATTGAGATCTTAAAAGTTTGTATTAATTGTCATTCGTAAGTTTTATTTAATTTATTCTTTTTACTTTATTAGAGTTCACTGATCTAGTTAAATGATTTAAAAAGCATGTGTTGTTCCATAGTAGGTACGGCCAACTAATTCTTATGAACAATCAGAATAATCACAGTTGCACACCACTATATAAAAATATCCCGATTAGCGCTTTCAAGCCTCACAGCCCATCGTCAGATCGGAATAGGCAGAAATTATTTTAAAACAAACCCTTCACCCCTCTCCCCCACCCTGCTCACACACAACAAGCTATAATATAAATGACCCTTCCCCACCCCCTAAACCCTGTCCCACACCATCTGTACAGTTACATATTTTTCTAGCAAATTCCTTGTGTTTCAGTGTGTGTGTGTGTGTGTGTGTGTGTGTGTGTGCATCCTTTTAAACTTACCCTACTTCCTCTCCACACACGTGGGTCAGTCACACACCCTTATTTTAAACCATCCAATTAGTACTATGCAATATAATTCTTAATCTTATCTATCTGTCCTCTATCATTTACTTCTTAATCATGTTATAAAATATTTCTTCATTATCAAATTTAATTTTAATATTAATTAAATTGTCTAACCCTTTTTCTCTTTCTTTTAATATTTCTAACTCCTCCCTAAGCTTCCTTTCAACTGTGTTATTTACTGCTTTTACAATTTCGTATTCTTCCAAAGGATTAACAAACTTATGGTTGCCTTCTATGAAATGTCTTGCATATAACGAATTGGTTGTTCTATTACCTTCTCCACGTTTGTGGTCAGACAACCTGCATACGAATTTTCGTCCTGTCTCACCTAGGTACACTTTGTTGCAGTCTTTACATTTTAATTTATAAATTCCGCTTTTCTGTAATACTGGAATTTTTTCTATGTTCTTATTTCTTATCTTATCAAATACCGTTTCACATTTTTTAATAGCTATATCTACTCCATATTTATTAAAACATTTTATAATTTTTCTAGTATGTGAACCTATGTATGTCAATGACCCTGCATAATTCTTTTGTTCTGGTTCTATTTTATCTTTTTGTATGTTAACCCTTTTCATAACTTTATCCACTATGTTGGTGTTATAATTATTATTCCTTACAATTCCCTTTATCGTTTTTAACTCCCTATCTTTTGATTCGGTCTCTTTTAAACACTTCTGAGCTCTGTAACAAAATGTATTGATTGCCGCCATTTTATATCTATATGGGTGGTAAGACTCTCTTGGTATAATTATATCAGAATACGACTCCTTCCTAAATATCCCAAACTGTAGTTTCTCATTATCCTTAATTTCTATGTTCAAATCTAAATAATTTATTTTCTTAACTCCTATCTCTTCTTTAAATTGTAAGTTTTTATCCTTATTATTTACCTCATTTATAAACTCATGCACTTCTTCTATGCTTCCTTCCCAAATTACTAATACATCATCAACGTATCTAGACCATAATTTTATATTGTCTTTATACTTAGTGGAAGTTATTAATTGCTTTTCAAAATCATTCATGTATATTTCAGCAAGAATAGGGGATAATGAAGACCCCATAGGTAAACCTTTTTTCTGTATATAAAACCTGTCATTAAACCTAAAATAGTTCTGATTAACAAAAAATGCCTTTTTGAAGAACAAAACATTACAATACCAAAATTAATTATAATATTATACAACAAAACTAAAATCTAAAGTGACGAACAGTTGTATATTGGACCGAGTCCGCTTTTGAGGTTAACCCTTGGTGGCTGGATTATTCAAGTTTAAATATTAAGTACAACGAAATAATACTTAAACACTAAATAATTATAATAGTGTTAGTGTTTCCATACTGTTATGGCATTAAACTTAGTTCGCAAGTGTATAAAAAAGTTACCGTGGTATAGTGATACTTAAATATTAAGTTGGGTTATAAATATTTTAGATGCACTATATACTTTCCCTTTCTTTATACATTTAATATAATTCACTGTTATTATTTATTCACTATAATGTCCTTTAATTATAAAAAAAAATTCACAACACTTGTTCACTGTTCGGTTATGTCCCCGCTTGTAGGTTAGCACGCCTTTTGTTTACACTTCATCTAACCTCACTCGGGTTAGAGAGTTTGGGGACAAGACTATTTACACTTTGGGTTGGAGACTATTTACAATTTCCTTGTCACAGAGGAGGTGTTCTTTACTGTATGATTACCGGCGAAAGACTGTCTCTTTGGCTGTGCATTATGGGTGGCTTCACCTGACAGGTGAAGGTTTCTGATTGGTGGAATTTACCAAGCATTCCGCTTTTAATCACAAAAATTCCGTTTTATGGTTTGATGCTCACCAACAGACGCCAACCTAAGCGTCCCTTTTTTGATCAAATATATTAAAAAATCTTAAAATTGACATATTTTCCTTATGCTACTGAATATAACAAAGATATTACCACCATTAAACTGCATTTTTTATGCTGATCGTTTTGAGATCTCTTAAGCCATATTTCTGTTCAGTAATAACAAAAATAACATTTTAAACTGATAGCCTATTCTAACATTTTTGTTTAAAACTAGTCGTATTTGTACATACCTAAATTGTTGTGGTTGTACCTTCTATCTTATGCTAATAAAAGATATTTTAATATTGGTACTGATAACTATAAACATTAACTTTTCAACAAAATAGTGAATTGCCCTCTAGGCCCTATAATGTCCATTGTTCTATGGACTATAATTCTTTTCTTTAAACAAAATTATTTAACTGTAATACAGTTCAACAGTTATTAATTATTCCTCATGAACTACATGAACTTTTACTATATATCTTATAAACTAATACACTCTTTATTCCCTGTAATGTTCATTACTAACTTATACAGTAAGTGTAAGTTGGTTGTCCAAGTTGATTTGTTATTATTTACATTATGTATGGTCCATTATTAACACTTTTGATTACTAATAACTTACTCTACTAACATATATTATCTTTTAATCTATACAGTATGATTTAACATGTTTTATATATACAATTTGTTTCCTTTTTTCCTACCCAGTATGTGTAGGCCTTAGGTGTAACATGATTTTCTTACTATTTATATTATTATTTGGTTCATAACCAACAATAGTCATGTATCATTGTCTTAGCTATTATTCAGTTTATTGGTTATACTTTCTATTATGACATTCTTTACATTACTGTCTTCTTCATTTTCTTCTCTTTCCTTAACATATAACAATGGTTATTAACCTAACCTACATTGTAACATGTTCATACAAAATTAAAACTGTTATTACACTTATCTTATAATAATTATTCTCTGAATTGTCTATGTGATTTCATTCATACTCAGGTAGAATTATTCTCTAGCTTTGTTGTTTGGTTTCATTAAATTTTTATTTAGTTTGTATTCACTTTCCTACTTGGTAACCCAGTTCGGTTCTGTTGAATAGGCTTTCACCTATTTTGTCATATTTCTTATTCATTCTACTGGATTTATTTGTTACAAAGTTCCAGATAGTTATATATAGTATCTTGGTCTTATTATTTTATTTTAAAATGATCTTAATTTATTGTTTGACTTTTATACCCCATGATATAAATTAAATACTCTCTTATTGTTGTGTCCTTCATTATTTTAGTAATACAATTTTTTATATTAAGGGATATCTTTTATGTTGAGGGAAACCTCACGTTACAATATATATATTATATATGATGACCAATTAACATAGTAGCAATAGCGAAATATTTGTTTCTCTATTCAGAATATCGACCATACTTTTATAAACAGTAGACCGCAGCAACTGCTCGAATTTGCGTGACCAAGTTGTTTATAAATCACACTTCACTGATGTGTCTTAAGTTTTAACCAATTATGATAGTAATGACTGCTAGCTTTGCGGGTATAGCCTGGGGAATACCCTTATGTTAATCATTATTTTCATTATTTATGTTTCATTCTAATCACGTAAATGTATTGAAGGAAATAAAATACAAGTTTTCATGATTGTGCAAAGGAAATTGAAAAATTTATTTTAGAAATTCTATAAACGACGTAACGAATAACTGAAAAAGTCAAAACATTGAAAGATTAAAAATATTTATTTTATGCAGATTTTCACCGTTTGACAGAGTAGTGTCTGTTGCGAGGGATCCAATAACTGCTGTACACACCAGCCAACCGACCCCCTTATTTCAACCCCGGGGTGGAAGACTTATTGCCCTCTGGAAATTTGTCTCTTTCGTGAAAGAAAAACTCAATATAAAGAAAAACGGAAGCACGTTGCGGCACGTATCTTGAGGAGGAGAAACATTTACAGCAGGAAAGGAAGAAGAAAAAAAAGATAAATTGCCAATGCAAGATAAATTGAGGTTTAAATAAGTCGGAGAAGAAGCCAGGCTGATATATTATACATTACAAATTAACGGGGCTACGTGCCGGCCAACCCGAACAATAACTCATTCCTTTCCTACTTCAATAACAAGGTGAAGATGAATAGCGATTTTAAATTCTTGTTTCCCTTTTGTTTTTCTTTGAAGCAACAAAAAACTACTGCTAACAATATGGATCAGAGACACGTAGAATCTTGTGACGCGAGAGATTTCCGAGCAAGACGACATGGGTTCGTTTTTTTGCCTTTCAGCTATAAATATGAATACTTTCGTTAAGTCTATTCCTGACAGCACTCAGTGTATCGGTTTCTAATGTGATGAGTCTTCAATGCGAATGTTTCTGATATTTTTGAGAAATTGTTATTTTTTACGAATATTTGTAATTATATTTTCTCTATGATTAATGTCCTCGTTGTGTATTTTCCGTACTAATTGTGGCAGAAAGGGAGTATAATATGTGTGACAAAAGTATTTTTGCGTGAATTTAGGTATATAAGCTTCATAATGTCTAGGACTGGAAGAATAACTGAAACATGCAATTCCCAAATTAATATTTATTTATGAATTTATAATTTTATGCCTACCATTATAAGTAAAGGTTTCTTATTCGTCATTAATAAGTTTTTGTAAAAATTAATTTTTATTTGTAGGCTACATATATAGTCTACAGAGTTGTAAGTTCCAAATTGGAGCCGATTGATTGAGTTTTTTGATACCTTTTAATTTATGACTGGAATAATGTGTCATTACACTTCGTTGTTCTAATTGTTTACTTCATGTACTACAGAAAGGAAGACGTAGAGTAACAGATTTAGAGTCCCTTTTTACAAAAGAGAATCTGATACGTTTTGCCTTTTGTTATCCATGGCGTATCCGAGCATCAGTAATGCTATGTATAAACTTTTCCGACACGGAACACAAACACGGAGTAGGCCTACATATAATGTTAAAAGTAGCCTATTTTATAACGGGCACGACAGTGGACAGTGGCCCGTTTTATCGTATAGTCGACCGCCGTTGATCAGGATTTACGGTGAAAGGAGTAGAAAAGCATTCAGGCAAAGACGACAATGATGGTGTAAATGAAAATGGATTCAGTAGAACTTTGTAGCGAATTACAAATATATCTTAAATTAGTGCTTCATAAAGGTATATTTACTGGCTTGAGTTGAGATTAAGGTTAACCTGACAAATAATAAAGATTAATACTTTAAAGTAAATCAAAATATAAAAAAGATAAGTGTTATAAAAAACAAACTTTATGATCTTAGTAATAATTTGTTTAATGTGAGACTAGTAGAGGTTTGCATTATAATTTACTAGAAACCTGCCATCCTTTCTTGAGCGGTAAATTGCGCGAAGGCAACGAAAGAATTACTTCCACTTAAAAGTGACTAGAGAAAAGATATGGTAGAGAACGGTATAAAGTTTGCTGTCTCACCCGCACACTAGTTCGGTCTGTTACATGCGGTCGCTTAACAACGACACTTAGGCATATGCGTTTATAATGTTCTCACCAGTCTGCTTCAGCCGACCCGGTCACTGTAAAACATTATACCAGAAGACTGATCTGCGCATGTGCGAATTGAATGAAAATTTTGTTAGTCTCACAACGTGGTATTTCCCCACTACGGGTCTCAAAGTTAGTGTTCAAAATCTGTTGTAATCGCTCGCGATTACAAAATACAATGTAGACTATATCCAATTTCAGAAGTTTAATACACCAGTTTACAGAAATTCACTGAATCTACTTAGTAGTTGATAGTATGTTTAATTTTACTATATAAGAACGAAGTTGTGGAATTACTGGAACGTTAAGTTCACGAAAGCTCTAAAAAACATCGGTGTACGGTAGTTACTGGTATTGGATGTGTTGTAAAAAAGAATTATTATTATTATTATTATTATTATCGACTTCAAGATTGTTGACGCTTTGCTTCTCTTACTTGCTACATATTACGTAGAATCGCTGAAGCTGGTTTACAAAGAAACAGCAATTTGTAAATGAGACAGAATTATTGTATCGAAGGCACTAACGATTCCCGGCTTAAAAATGTGTTGAGCTTCACTTCTCTTGCACGTGTGTCTTGCATAGAATCACTGAAGCTGGTTTGTGAAGAAGCAGCAATTTGTAAATGATTCGATATGAGCACTTAGTGACACATGAATGTTAGCGCAACGGGGGCTGCAGCGTTTCCCTTCATTACTCCAATAAAATATTACGACTGAAAATTCAAGCAAAACTCGAGAAGCGAGAGATATAATATCGGAAAGGAAAGGAAAGGGCGGCGGCGGCCGGTGGAATGGAGCAATCAGAAGGCTTGAATAATAAGTAGGGAGGCAGTGCGGTAGATTGGTCGGCGGTAGATTGAGGTTGCAGCGCGAGGTGTGAGCAGTCGAGCTTGGAAATTGAAATTGAATGTGCTGAATACACTCTTGGCTATGGATTTCACTTACCATTTCCACGCAATAAAGGTTTCCCCCCAAACGCCTCTCTATGAATATGTTTATTCCAATCAGCTATGCATGCCTCCTTCTCTTCTCGTGAAAAAAATCCTTTTTTATTTTATTACCAACTGAATTCTTCCAATCATAATAAAAGTGAATAGAAAATAGAAAAAATGAATATTTTTTTGTTTGGCTTTATGATTGTATTGCCGCTGTTACCGGTTGCCTGAGTACCCTAAATCTTTCCTCGTTTGTTGCCTGCAAAATCACGAGGTACGTTTTTTCGGAGACTGGTACCGTAATATACAGTTCTGTTGCAAACGTTCTGACGAACTGCGAATTTCCTAATGTTATAAATTGTGTTTCATTGGCACGTAACATAAAACCGAAAGTAAGTTTAAAAAATTACGCAAATTGTTAGTTCTTTCATGTTAAACTATACTGTTTTTTATGATAATTGATTTGGCTTATTCTGCTGCTATAAATAACAATATTTTACCCCTCTTATCGTGCATCATAAAGGATACGAAATGAACAGGCTTTGTTTGTAATAATTCAATTAAATGTTTTCCTGTTATAATTTAATGGTTTATAGAATGTCATTACAGTTTCGTTTGTACACACAATCACAAATATACGGGAATGCTCTTTGAAGAATATGAAATATGCAAATTTTAATTACAATATACTGTAATATCATATTAATAGCTACACAATGTAAGTAATACATGTTGGAAATTAACTTAATTAGCTTAAGCATGTTATTTAGATCGGTTAATAGTAGAAGGCCTTTTAAACAAGTGTTCATTGATTTATTTTACTAACCAAGAAATAATGTTTTTCAGTACTCTTTTAAATGGCTGACAATTACCGCTTTCCAGTCCTACCTTATGCTCACATCGGTCGATAACGGTAGCAGTTTTAAACAGCTGATTTAAACAAATAATTACAATTACTGTTAGTAGATGTAAGTTATATTTATGAATTAATAACTTGGAACGTTTGGAATACATTTTTTCTAAAATTATTAATATTGGAACACAAAGACTGAAGAGTGTTATCTGTATGTGTGTGTGTTAAATTATACAAAATGCTGCACAGAATCAAGTAATATTTATTCCATGGCTAAGTACCTACGTTGCTAAGAAACTAGTTAGCTTCGTGTAATACCGGCGTGTTCTGAAGGGGCAGAACGTACCTACGTATGGACGTCAGCACCTTTATGTAAATGTTCCTGAAAATTTCAAACAGAGAATTCTGTTGTTTCTTCAAGGTTTTTCTCTCTGATTATTGTTATAAGTATGTCATTAAAGTAGTACTGGGCAGAGGCACGGAGTGCCAGAGGAAGGGAGAGAGATTTTAAAACGAAGCAAACGACGAAGGAAAAGAGAGAGGGAGAGATTTCAAAAGTCAGTTTGCAAGTCATACTTGTTAAAAAACAGAAGATGTCTGTTCTGAAGAAGGGGGAGCTATGAAGACACCGGCCACATGCGAAATAATTTCAGAATTACCGTCTTCATCTAATTAAGTCTGTTCCTTGTCTCAGACTGTCTTGTTTGCTTATGGAACATTTACTAATCCAAGTACAGTCATTTGCCCGAACCTTTATTTTTAACGTAATCGTCTAGTTTTGATGATCTTATCACATCGAGTCTTACCTGAACTGATAAATAGAGTTCTTATTAAATTTGCGTTTTGCAGCTGGAGGATGTTACCTTACTTAATAACGGTCTATGTAGTCCTATTGTTATGAACTCGTATATTTCCGAACAATGGCATAATTATAACAATAAAATTTCAGAGTGGAAAACTTATACGACTTATTCACTTAGCTAAGAAATTCCAAATTAATAGTAGCACTTCTAGCACTAGATTATTTTTTAACATAGGTTTGTAACAAATGTATTAATATATTTATTAACTTGTTTATTTACAAATCAAGACTAACTCCACACGTCAGCCAATATCAATTATATTTTCAGTTCTTATTTCTGTCAGAATGTTAAATGTGCCGTATCGGATCTGTAGATTTCGACAGTTTTTTTTTTACGTGAAACAAAATATAAAATAATTCATCGTTTCCCACGTAATTCTAACTGGGCAGTTAATTACATTAATTTAAATTAAATGGTATCAAAAATTATTTATTATCTCATTAAAGATGTCATGTTACAAATTATTATAATTACACGTTAATACTGTAATTTTCTTTAACTATATTTCAAGCGTATAAACAAATTAAATACGGTTGTAGCCAGATAGGCAATTGTATTGACAATTACAGCTGCAAACTAAGTTAACTTTAAACGAGAAATGAAATTAGGGAAATGCAGAACTCCACATACACATGAAGTGTTGGAGAGGAAAAGATTGAATGTGAAAAGATAGAGCAAACATGTGTCTACGTGAATCACAAAATGTCAAGTGTGAAAAACAGTGAAAGAGTAGAAAGAGGATAAGGATGCACGAAGGGTGTGATTATAGGTAGAAAAGAGAGAGAGAGAGAGAGAGAGAGAGAGAGAGAGAGAGAGAGAGAGAGAGAGAGAGAGCGAGAGAGAGAGAGAGAGAGAGAGCGAGAGGGGAGACAGGCAGATAGAGAAAGGGAGAACAATAATGATACTAATGGCGGAATTAGAACCATAATCACTCCATCGTTTAAGATACTCACTAACAAATTAACTATTCAGTGTTTTATTCGTCTAGTTTGACAAAGGTAATGACTGCGATTATAACGTATGTCTGCGCGCGCACGTGTGTGTCGCATTGACAAAGGTTTGACAGCAATAAGTTACAGCACAGCAAGCAAGACAACGGTTAGAAAGAGAGAGAGAGAGAGAGAGAGAGAGAGAGAGAGAGAGAGAGAGAGAGAGAGAGAGAGAGAGAGAGAGAGAGAGACACCGTGGTGGAGAGACGGAGGGAAGGGTTATCTAAGGGATGAGAAGAAACGAGGGGCGGCACGATCAGCATGCGTACCACGAACGAGCGCTACGCAAAATGTCGTCGTGGGATACATTAGGAAAGGAAGGAAGAAAGGAAGAAATCGAACTCGCGACTACCATATTATGGCGACGACGACGATCAGCTGTAATCTACACACAACAATCGACTGATGATTATTGTATCGCGTATCGAATCGAAACGCGTACCTTTTCCCTAGCCTGAAAATATTATTTAGGTGTCTTTTGTAGTTTCGCGTGAACACAGTACTACAGTTCGCCATGTTATTTCACGTATAACCTATAATTTAATTTGTAGGGCTCCATTTAAAGACCTTGTTGAAATTTTACTCTATATTTTTTGGTGAGCGATCAATAAATAAGTTAACACATTTCAATCAAAATTAATAGTCAAATAATTTACTTCTGAAACTTCGGTAGTTACATTTTTCTAGTTAACTGTAAGAATTTATACAATTATTTTACTTTGTTTTTGTTTAGATTTAAAACAATTTATCACTATAGGTGACTGATTGTTTACTTGAACATTTGTTAACTTATAAGCCTACCGTCTCTTTGACTAGAAGTACCTTCGCGGCAGAAAGACCTATTTTGTTCATTTTATAAACATGAAATATACTAAAAAAAATGTTAGAACTAAAAGGCTGTAACAACAAATAAACACCAAATAAATTAAGGTAACTAAAATTACAGTTTATGTAGCTACTAAAAAATTAAAATTTCCGTTTTTTTAAAGTATTCACTTGTAAATATTGTTTTAATAAGTGTAATAAATTCCCATTAAAAATTTTTGGCATTTACGTTCCTATTTTACTTTAAAAAAATGAATTTTCGACTTTCTGACTTAAACGCATTTTATACTATATTTACTGTATTATTTAATAAGGTTTTTATTTGCAATTTTGGGTTATGTAAATATAAAAAGTTTACACTTCTTAACGGATAAACGACAAAAATGCTTAACAACTGTTAAGTCTCTCATCGCTTCTCCTCACTCGTTTCCTCTTTCTTAACTGCAAGCACTCACTCGGCTGAACGGTGGCGGGTATGTGAACATGTCTGTGATAGCCGAGAACGCACCAAACTTTCTATTCGCATATTTATTACTGTTTCAATAGCATTGGGAATCTCAATATTGATTCAAGATACTGCTGGAAGTTTCCGTTTGTTTACAAATCGGGTGCTTGTGTGATGACTCATCAGTTGCACACCTACTATATTATGCGTCGATGTAACAATAGGCCTATATTCATTTTTGTGTGTGTATGAACGTATTGCACAATGTATGGTACTGAACCTGCAGCATTCTATAAACATCAGTTTCAATACAGTGGATAAAAGCTAAAATCAAACACAAAAGTAGATACAGTAATTATAAGGTTACGTGAATATCAGTTCTATGATATTGTTACGAGGATCCCGTGGATCATGTTATTTAAAACACCGCAGAAATAGATACAATTTTTATTTACACTTCTGTGAAACAAAACACTCGTACTACAACAGTCCTGCCAGTTATACAATTATCCAATACACAGTATAGCGTACACGAACAACAATAAATGCCTTCTAGATTAAATAATCCAAATAGATCGCAACACACTTAAAGAATTAAACACTGTAAATTCTACTCTTAACGATTTAATAATTACACCGAATGAACACGGCTTACCTAACAGCCGCACAAGAAATCCGCCTTAATAGAGCATGGAACCCTCAAGTCAACTCTTCGCATAACTCAAAGGGGCAAATCTCCGCGGCATGCATCTATGTGTAAGCAAACAAGGTAACCTGTCGTGTAAGGTGGAGGAGAGAATTCCACGACGTCGAGACGGATCTAGAATATTGCGTCGTCATGGTGATTATGCAATATGTGACGCAATACTGATCGTATGATAATACGGCGGAGTTACAACATCATTAACTCGCTCACTCTCTACACTGGAGATAAACAGTGAAACGAGCACAAATTTATTTACCACTTTTCTCCAAATCATACTTAATTTAACATGCTTCTGTACAATACTTAATCCAAAACATACTTCAGTTAACATTATTCTACAAATATTACAATAATTAGCACTACAAGAACAAGATTGGCAATATTAGTTACAAAATTCATTATGATAAACATTAAGCGCTATATAAATATGCCTTTGAATGTCGCGGGTGAGAACTTGATGTGTCGTTTTTTTTACATGAAGGTTTTTACACTATGAAATGCGCGTTTGAGTCAAAATATCGCTGAACTGCGGGTAACTTCAGCGATATGAAATTCACTGTAACGTTATGCGTTAAAACAAACCCTGGAACGTAAAACAACTTACATTTATTACTAGTCAAATAATGCATCTAGTGGTACTGTCCGTTATAACCGTAATACATAAGCATCTAGTGGTATTGTCCGTTATAACCGTAATACATAATGCATCTAGTGGTACTGTCCGTTATAACCGTAATACATAAGCGACTTAAGCTTTTACGACATTAAAAATAATTATTATACTCTTATTTAAATGTACTTAATTCTTCATATATTTTGATCTGTAGATGACAACTATAAATAATACCATTATCCAGTGATTGATTATCGTTATGACTAATAGGTAGCTAAACGATACCAGTGGCGTATCTAGAAATTTGCCCTGGGGGGTCCGGGGTCGGGTCGGCTTCAAACAAAAGAAAAACAAGTTAAGATTAATAAACTTTACTATCTTTAAAGTGGCTGAAGTCATGACACAATAAAAATACGCGTTAGTGAAACATTTTTTACAAGATACAGTACTTATTGACTTAATTGATTTTCCTATATTTCATATTTCAAACGTATACGCTAATTATGTGTAATAAACCCGTTTGTATATTTAATAAAGAGTTATTCCTATATTAGCGTACACAGCTGAAAAAAATAAAACAGCCTAAAAATTAAGAGGTTAACAAAGTGCGTCACTTTTTCGACTTTCTGGGGGGTAGAGTCCGGTCCCGTTCGAACCCCCCTCCGTAAATACACTCCTGAATTGTACTGGTTGCAAAATTATATTTATTCTCTTTTATCTCGGGATCGCCAAATATGAAGGCTTTCCATGTGAAAGAAATGCCAAGGCGCTTCAGAATCGCAAACCGTTTATAAGTAGGCGATAACTACGTGTTGTGTTAGATTAACTCTGTGCTCCATGAAGCGCCCGCGTGTGTGTGAGTGCCAGCTCGCGTGTACAGCCTGCAGGGCGGAGACTCATACTTAATGTTTAAATTGATATTGAATTAAACAAAGCACGTGTTTCTAAAGCTTGTCGTTTCACGTTTGATATGTTTATGCCGGACAAGGATATATGTTTCAGTTTTATATAAAGATAACATATTAACGAACAGGAAAAGCAGCATAATTTATAACAGATTTAATGTTAATTAAAAATGAAAGAACATTATCTGCTAATGGACGGTATATGAATCTGTTGATGCGAAGTTGACTAATCTATGGCGTTGTGGTGCCTCGCCCTTGTGGGAGTAGCATGACACGGGGACACACACACATGGGGTTGAACGTCACCCCTATCTTCCTACATCGCCAGATTCTGTAATAGTAAACAGCAGTTAGTTTTTGTGTACCGACGTCCGATTTTGTCTGGTTAGTCAATTATTATGATGTTACCATTCTTTTTGCTTAAGCTTTCCTCAAGTATTTTCCAAAAAAAGTCACTCTTCAGTCAGGTAATGAGAGAGTAAGAGGGAGATGAGGTGGAGAGAGATTGTAGAGAAGATTTAAGGTAAAGAATGTCATTAGCTGTTAATATTATTTATCCAAGAGGTTAAAGGTAATAATTTTGTCAATCAAGAATAATTAATTAACAGTTTATGCATATCTGTAATTAATTAGTTACTTCAGTTACTGATTGTACACCTTTGTTTTTCAAAAATGTTTATACTACTTATAATAGTATTGGCTTCTTAATTGCGGCCAGCACTACGCCTCAGCCGTCTGTTATTATCCCAGAATGTTATACAAGGTACTCAAGTCCACTGACTGGGTCGTCGGAAAGCTGAAAACAACACTCTGATGTTATGGCGCTAACCGAGAATCGAACCCGAACTTCCGGATTATTAGGCCTAATCAAGCGCTGTAGCCTCTGATCTATTGATCCCATAGTTTTTGCTTGCTTTTAAATTATTCTTAAATAATAAAAGTAAAGGCTACTTATATATCACTGTAAAACAAGAAAGGTAAACTTCACAGAATAATGGCCATATATTGGGCCAACTAAAGGCAAACTATTGGGCTAAAAGAAATTCACGAAGTCTGAGGGTTTCTTGATTAAAAAAAGCCACGATACTCAATGCGAGAAGAAAGGTGGTTAAGTGTGAAAGATATACACATGTTATGTAAGTCTGAAATAGAATGCGAATGTGGGACGTAGAAGATGTCACAAATCAACGTAACTAATAGTAATGTCATTTTACAATAGTAAATAATTCTACAATTAGTCAAACAACTGGCTCTTAAAAAATATACAAGTTTTGTGTACATACAAATACAAAATAACGAAAAGGTGAGAGTGAACGGTTGATGTTTTTAAGATTTAAGGAAGGTTATTGTCATGTAGGCCTACTTCGTGTACAGTGTACTTTGCAGTTCTGGTTTGTAATACTTTTTACTTCATGGTTCTCGAGTTCTAGGAAAATATCTTTAAGCTGCGTGTCCTCTTCCTCCCTCAAAACGTTTTAACGAACCCATTTAAATATTTCCTCTTCCGTTCTAAAGCTTTCAAAATCTGTAAACTTCTGTACTTTCTTCTCCTATTACTTATTTTAGAAAACATTTTGCCTACAGCTGTGTCCATTCCAGTTTTGTGCTGAAGCAGTCACAGATTTTTGGTGCCGTCCTTCAGTATAACCATACCTTCGACATACCTAGCAAACGTATTGAGGCACTATGAATTGTAGTAAAAATTAACAAATTATGCTAAAGATATTATAGATTTTAAAAGAAGGGAATTTTTATTCACTTGGCGCTAACATCGTTTCCGATTCGATATGGTTCAGAAAACGGTTTGATCCATCTTGTCCATAGTTAAGCACTTATACTTTGCGTAACGGAAAAGCAATAAAACTAAATGACATATCGGGCAGTTGGCGTACGTTGCAGCGGAGAGATGGATGTTCATTGATTGGAAAGCTGTGCGCGGCAGGAAGAAATCGTTGGACGTGGACGCGGACTCATTAAATATGTACACGCGTTTGGCAGCTTGACAGAGCTTCCTGTTTCAGATAAGAAACACACCTGTCACTGGACACACACTGTTTTTCCTTTAATCTCATTATGGATAAAGCTTCTGCTCGCTCCATTGCTATCAATAAAACCTACCACCGCCACCACCACCATCACCACTATCATTACTACTACTACTACTACTACTACTACTACTACTACTACTGCCCTACTGTTAATAGTTCTGCGGTTACTGGTACTACTAATTTTACTGCAAAGCCGGTGTTACCATCATTACTATTGCTAACGTGTTTTGACAAAAAAGTCGCATTTACAGGCCTATTTTATTCATGGGCCTACTTTAAAATTCCTGCCTAATATACTGTCTAAGAGGTATAGGTACAAACATCAATACACATGAAAACGAATACAATTTGTAAAGCGTCGAACGGATGGCAACAAATATTTAAAATCTAGGAGGTTTAAAATGAAATAAAACATTTTTCACGTTAATTAAATAAATATGTCAAATATAGTACATTAAAAAACAAAAATAATATCGCCCACCACAAAATTCTTTACATATGGTGTGTTGTACTGGAACATATATTTGAATGGTAGCCCAAGCGCCAAAGACAATTGAAACGGATTCTGGTGGGTATTTGTTAGGAAAATGAAATAAGAAATTGTTGCCATCGCCAGACCATGAGCTTCATAGAAAAAATGGTGAAATGGTACAAAAAATCAGCTTTTTGCGATTGTCTGCATAAATATCAGTTTTATGAAAAAATTATTAGAGATCTAATTTAAAGAGCATATATATTCTACATAAAATACTTTATAATAATTTACATAGAGTCTATAGTTTTCATGTAAATTGTGGTTAAGGACAAGTCAATTATTATTTCTGTATTTCCCCGAGAGCTAAGTAGAAAACATTGTTCTGATGCGAAAAAAAAAACTAAAATGAATAATGTTAAGTAAAATAAAAATTTTAAATACGCTAATTTTACAAAATAAATGTTTACTTTTGCGTATATAACGTTTGAATGGTAAATAAATAACATATTTAGGTACAAAATGTTACTTTTATTATATGTGCACATAGGTAATATGAAATTCAATAATAATTAAAATTCTTCATCATTTTCGTTTGCTGCTTCTTCATTATCTATATTTCTTATTAAAGTTTCATTTTGATCCTCATCATCGTCATCAATATCAACATCATCATCACCATCTTCAATTTGTAAAAAATTTGTGCAGCCATTGAACTTGAACACTTAATGGACAAAACACTGAAAGATTTTAAACACAATATTACTTAAGAATAACGAAATAAATACAAAAACAGTGGAAGATTTAGAAAGTTATGCTCCTAAAATGCGCAGAATGTATACAACTCATATCATCTATACCGGTGCGCACCTTTGGCGCGCAGCTGCCGGCGTGTGTCGGCAGCTGTGATCTCCAGTAGAGGTAGGCTAAACTGTTATTTTAAAATACTAGGTATGAAAATACCGTTCCAAAAAATAACAGTTACAAATACCTGTTATTATATACTATATATACATAACCTATATTATCCTTTGTAAGCAACTCGTTTTGAGTTTCCTGCAGGTCTCGTATGTAATATCTTGAAATAAATACACTGCAAGTAGGTTTATTTTCACCTAGATAAACCTATTAATATATTAATAAACCTACTTGCTGTGTATTTATTTGAAGATATTATATCACCTATACTATATAAATTTGTTATAAGAAATAAATTGAAACTAAAAGTATTAACAGTGTTACTTTACACTGTGACTTTATTAAACTATTACTGTTTAAATGAAAATAAGAAACAAGAGAATTTATAGGCCTATCTCGCTTTGGGAATACCAATTTAAGTTTTCACTAGTAGTAAACAAACTAACATTGGTTAGACAAATCAGTTGCGAAACTCGGGGCAGTTAAATAATTTAGAGTAGGCCTACACGTAATACCACAAAAAATAATGTGAAAAAACATCAGAAACGTATAATAAAAACATAACAGTAAGTCAAAAGAGTGAATGAGAATAAACAAAATTTTACAAATAAAAATAAAAAACAAATTGTAATAAAAAAAATATAAATAATAAATAAAAACTTATAAATAATAAGCAACAACGAAAGTAAATTAAATGCATTACAGATATTTAAGGAACAGGACTAGATAAAGTGCATAAATATCCATTACAACAATCTCATCATTTACGTGAGATGTGTAGTGAAGTTAAAACCACATTAATAAAAAGTATAATATAGCTTATCAACATGAGCCACTCGATAGGTTATAACTCAATATAATTAAATACAACTATTTCACTAACGACTCGGAACACAAAGTTTTTTTTAGTAAAAACATAAAGTTTTACCAACCGATTTTAGTTACAAGTTGGTGACTAGTATAATATATAATTTATTAGCATATAATCTGTATTATATATCTGCATATCACACGAGAATAAATGTAACAGCAGGATGAATTATTTCCTTTATTAAAAACAGCTTCGTCTCTTTGCGCAGAATGAAGTATTCAGGACGAAAAAGTGGCTTCGTACTACTTTCTACTCGAAATACGCTTGATATAAAAATACTACTTGTTCCTAAAATACTAGGTGTTCCTAAAATACTACTGTTCCTCTGATACGCTTAGTATTTGTAATACGCGTTGTTCCTTGTGTATCGGTGATACTCCTAGTATTTAAAATACCTAGTATTTCAAATACAGGTTGTTCCTTGCGTACCAGCGATATTTTTGTACGCCTAGTATTTGGCCTTGGCGTATTCGTTTACTTGTTACTTGCGTACTTTTTGTGTGTGTGTGTGTGTCTGTATAGGAGTGTGGGGGGCGTGCCACGACTCGGAACAGCTAGGGGAGCATGTCTCGACTCGGAACAGCGTCGCCGCGAATAACAGGTATTTCAACTTATCAGTCACTGTTACATCCGTTCCACAAAAATATCGTTCCAAAATACCTGTTACAGGTATATCGGCCCACCTCTATTCTCCAGTCAGGATTCTTCTACCCATATGTTACGTGCCTTTGAACCTAAATATGTTAAAAACTTGAGAACCTGCCTGGGATTTCTTATTCAGCAGTTATTAGTACAAGTTATTAAGAAAAATGCTATAGTTTGAAATCATAATAATGAGTTTAACAAATAATATTTATATAAACGTGTATAAATATCCTGTTTGCGCACTTTTTGTTTATAATTATTAAATTTAAAAATAGAATATAAAAGTGAATATTTCTTGTTGGAACATGAAAGTAAATACTTCAAGCTATAAAACAAAGTTTGTTTCATGTACTTAACATCATTTTTTACTGTTTTTTGCAGATATTTATACGATCCTTTTTAGAATAAATTTAAAAAATACGAAATTTAACAACTTTAAAAGTATATTTTTTTTAAAATTCGTAATGAGCAGGAAATTTTGCATATAAGAAATATAAAGTTTATAGTCTTATTATTTTAATAATGAAAAATATCTCTATAACGTTTAAAAATATTATTATTTATTTAAACATATAGCCTACTTTTAGCATATACAGGTTTGTTTAAATTATTATAATCTATATAATAAATCTCTAGGGGGGTCTACTTTGTCCCCGGTAATCTCAGAATCTACTGAACCGATTTCAATGAAACTTTGCACGCTGACAGCAGGTACCCAACGGAAGGTTTTCCACTTTATTTGATAACGATAGGTTAAAAAGAACCGAAGTTATTGCAAAAAACAAACTTATTTTTTTAAACCCGCGGCTTCGATTGCGAATAACGATAGGTTAAAAAGAACCGAAGTTATAGCAAAAAAAAAAAACTCATTTTTTTAAACCCGCGGCTTCGATCGCGAATATTTGTATATGATTGTTGTGGTAACTGTCGAATTGGTAAATTGCAAATGGTACATCAGTATTAATAATATTCTTATGGAATTATTATCAGCATATGGAATTCGTATAAATAATAAGTTTACAATAATTCATTGTTTGATTATATTGTAACATTGATTATATAGTACACGTTGATTCTGATTAACCATACTCTTCGACATTTGAATATTCAGTAGGCCTGTGTGCAGTAGGAATAATTAATTGTCGAGAATTATACTTAACCTACTTCATCGAGAATTATGCGATGAGCGTCAGTGCCTTTTTTCGTTAATTTTACGTCATCGGTAAGTAATATGTGCAATATGTATTGTATTGTATAAATTATTAATTGGCCCCTACAGATTTATTAGTGTAGATCAAATAAATACATTTCCACTTTTTTTAGCTTTGCAATGCCAAAAAGACGATCATGTTTAGGAAGATCTACTGCTGTTGCGGAAAGAAAGAGGCGTCTTAGAGCATCTGAAAATGACGTCGAAGGAGTCGAAATGCAATCAGCTCCTGGAAACTCTTCAGAAAGATCTGGATTAGAAGAAGTCTCACGGGTTGAAAGTCCTACGATTCGTGAAAATAGATTAGCGGGACAAAGACGCAGGCAAGCGACTCTCAGATCACGAGGTCCTACTTTACGATGGAATGCAAAATTAAATAGTGGTTTCAATTATAATCCAGTTATTAACTACGCGAATGAAACAGATATCGGGTTACCGAGTATGGTTTGCCCTCATTGCAAAGCTTTAAAGTGGAAAAATGAATCACATGGATTATGTTGCTCTCCAGGAAAAGTGCGATTAGATCCCATACTTCCTCCTCCAGAACCGTTAAAATCATTATTAAATGGAGAACATCATTTATCGAAACAAAGTTTTGAATGCACTAAGATCGTACAATTCAGCTTTTCAATTTACATCATTCGGAGCCAATGAAATAGTCGAAGGGAGCTTCATGCCTACTTTCAAAATTCAAGGGCAAGTATATCACCTCATGGGATCATTACTCCCTAAACAAAACAAAGTACCAAAATTTCTACAGGTGTATTTCATAGCTGATTATTTACAGCAAACTGAAACAAGAATGGATCATATTCGTAACTTGGATAAGACATTAGTAACAGAACTTCAAAATTTACTTCACGCAATCAACCCATATGTTAGTGAACTTAAAAGTGCGTTTGAATTTGTAACATCTGCGAATAATAATCAGTACAATATTGTGATTGGTCGCTACAATGCACCGACAACTAATGAGGTGGCAGTAGTTTTAGTTAACCAGGAATGCGATAAATTCGATATAATAATCCGTGCGAGGGATCATACGCTACATCGAATTGCAGAAACACATCGAGCTTATGATGCTTTACAGTACCCTTTAATGTTTTGCAGAGGAGAAAATGGTTATCATTTTACATTAAAATTAGTCGATCCTCAGACTGGGTTACAAACTACTAAGAAAGTTTCAGCTCTACAATTGTATTCTTACAGACTCATGATGAGAAAAGATGAGTACGGTTATTTAATTTATTACAAACAGCTTCTGAATCAATATATTGTTGATATGTATGCTAAGATAGAGACGGAAAGGCTTATATACATTCGTACTCATCAAACTCAGTTACGAGCTGAGAATTACATAGATTTGCGAGATGCATTACGAAATAATGAAAGTTTGGATAATTTAGGCCGCTTGGTCATTCTAGCCTCAAGTTTCACAGGAGGTCCACGATATATGCATGAGCGAACGCAAGACGCTTTTTGCTACGTACGCAAATACTCGCGGCCTGATTTATTTATTACGTCCACTACAAATCCTAAGTGGAGAGAGATCGTCTAGGAGTTGCATCAAGGCTTTTCAGCTCAAGATCGACACGACTTGGTAGCACGCGTATTTCATCTGAAATTGAAGAAATTAATGGATTTTTTTTTAGTGAAAGGTAACATTTTTGGCTCAGTTGTCTGATACATGTACAGCGTAGAGTGGCAAAAAAGAGGTTTGCCGCATGCGCATATTTTGCTCTGGTTAGAAGAAAAAATACGACCAGATCAGATAGAATCTGTGATTAGTGCAGAATTCTGATAAAGATCCAGAGCTTTATGATATAGTTAAAACACATATGATTCATGGGCCATGTGGAACAATTAATGCACAGTCACCATGTATGCAGGAGGGTCAGTGTACTAAACGATATCCTAAATCGCTTACAAAAGAAACGACGATAAATGATGACAGCTACCCTAATTATCCCCGACTAAGTCCTGAAGATGGAGGTTTTCAGTGTGAAATCCGTTTGAGAGATGAGATTTTGATAGTTGACAATAGATGGGTAGCTCCATACTCACCGGTGCTTTAACGAGCTTTTGGTGCTCACACCAATGTTGAATTGTGTAGTAGTGTAAAATCCATTAAATATATATGTAAATACGTCAATAAAGGCTCCGATCTAGCTACGATTGGTATACAAAATTCTTACGATGAGGTATTACAGTTTCAAAATGGTCGATACATAAGCACATCTGAAGGTATATGGAGAATCTTCTCTTTCCCTATACATGAGCGTTTTCCACCTATTATTCATCTAGATGTACATCTCGAAAATGGGCAGAGAGTTTATTTTCGTGAAGATAATTTGCACGGAAGAATAGAAAATCAAGAAACACCACTATCATGGCATTTTTTTATCTATGTCGGGAAGATGACTTTGCCAAAACTTTGTTGTACGAAGAAGTGCCAGCATATTACACTTTCAATAGGCAGACAAGAAAATTTCAACGTAGACGTCGAGGAGTCTTATTAGAAGGGAGCGAGAACGTATATCGTGAACACGTATTGGGTCGAGTGTATACAGTTCATCCAAACAATCATGAATGTTATTTTCTTCGTTTACTTCTGCACAATATAGGCCTACGTGGCCCAACTTCTTTTGAAAATATCAAGACTGTCGACAACGTAATTCATCCAACGTTTCAAGCTGCAAACTCAATAGAGAATGACAATCATTGGAACGACACAGTGTCAGAGGCAAGTTTATCTGCTAGCCCTGACAAAATGAGAGAACTTTTTGCAATAATGTTGGTGTTCTGCAGTATTCTAAACCCGAGTGCATTGTGGATTAAATACAAAGACCACTCCTCTGAAGACTTGGTTCGAGATATTATGCGTCGAATTGCTGATGCTGATTTGAGTTTATACAAGGAAAGCATTGAAAATAGTTGTTTACTGCTTTTACAAGATTTTGTTACTTCTGTCGGTGATAATCCGGTAGCTCAATACGGATTACCAAATCCACAGTCTACCGTGCAAAACATTTCAAAGGAATATCTTTCTGAAACCACTTATGACAGACAACAGCTACTTTCTACAGTTGAAGAGAATGAAATATTACTGACAGACGAACAAAGAAATATATATCAACTCATTCTTCAAAGTGTTTACTGTAAATCTGGAAATGCATTTTTCCTTGATGCACCAGGAGGCACAGGTAAAACATTTTTAATCAAATTGACTCTTTCGAAGTTAAGAAGCGAAGGCAAGATCGCATTAGCAGCAGCTTCCTTGGGAATCGCTGCTACATTATTACCTGGCGGAAAAACGGCTCATTGCTTTTTCTAAATACCAATAGATTTGAATTGCAACGAATTTCCAGTGTGCAATATTTCCAAAAATAGTGCTAAAGCAGAATTGATTAGAAATGCAGACTTGATTGTTTGGGATGAGTGCACTATGGCCCCTAAAAAATCAGTAGAAGCTCTTGATAGAACTCTACGAGATTTGCACAATGACAACAGATTTATGGGTGGAATAACTTTTCTCTTTGCCGGCGATTTCAGACAAACATTGCCCGTAGTTACGCGAGGTACCAGAGCTGATGAAGGAAACGCTTACGTCAAACGATCGAATATATGGCGTACCGTTGAAACAGTATCACTCACAATAAACATGAGAGTCCAACTTGGAGGTGATGGAGATATTCACGAATTTTCTACTACTTTATTAAACCTTGGAGATGGTAAGATACTAGAGACAGACGGTGCGATATGTTTACCGCCATCATTATGTCGTACAGTTTCTTCACTGGCAGAGTTGATCGAAAAGGTTTATGGACATATTGAGTTTATAAATTTGCACGATGATGTGTGGTTATGTGAGCGTGTGATACTAGCACCAAAAAACGAACAAGTAAATGCCATAAATAGCTGCATATTGCATAAATTTCCAGGAGACGAAAAAACATATCACTCTATTAATACAGTTTTGAACGAAGAGGATGGAGTGCATTACCCAACTGAGTTTTTGAATACTTTATCTACATCAGGATTACCAACTCACACATTGAAATTAAAACTAGGTGTTCCAATTATACTCATGAGAAATCTGAAGCCACCACAGTTATGCAATGGAACACGATTGAAAGTTAGGTCGCTAAAAAAACATATCATCGAAGCGACTATCTTAACAGGCTGCGGCAAAGGAGAAGCAGTATTTATTCCATGAATTCCAATCATATTTAACAAGAATTGCAGAAACACATCGAGCTTATGATGCTTTACAGTACCCTTTAATGTTTTGCAGAGGAGAAGATGGTTATCATTTTACATTAAAATTAGTCGATCCTCAAACTGGGTTACAAAATACTAACTCGACAGTTACCACAACAAGCATATACAAATATTCGCGTGCGAAGCCGCGGGTACCTGCTAGTTTACAATAAAATGAATATTTTGGACAGAAAATTAATGCATCAGATAGCTCAAGATTTACACTTCAAAATGCTTTTTTTTTCAATGCGTCCATTTTTAAGAAATTTATTGCAGTTTAAAGTTTTTGTTTCTCAGGTATTTTGAGCCGTTGTAAAATTACGCGTACTTACTTGGGATGGAAAATCGGAAGACTTTCAACCATAATTAAGTCTAAAACGGTTGGATTTATAGGAATTTTACTAATAATCTTTCTTTTTAGAAAATGTAGAAAATATTATGATCTTTTAATTAGTTTTCTCGTGTTTTCTTCATAAAAATGATATTTATGAAGATAATAGCAAAAAACAGTTTTTTGCACCAATTCGCCATTTTTTCATCAATATCATAGGCTGGCGATGGCAACAATTTCTTAACAATTTTCCTAACAAATATCTACCAGAATCCGTTTAAATCAGCCACTTTTTAGTGCCAGGTTAAAACCTCTCTGCGACTGGGCTATGGCTATTATGTGGTACGACTGAGTAGCCTACGGCTAGCGGTGGTACTTTTTTTTATCAGAACATTTATTTAAATTAAGAACAAGTGAACAGATTTGAAGAATGGTACCACCAACGACCATTAAACAGAACGTACCCATAAGAGAGTACAGATACTCTAACTACTATCATGTAGATATATGAAGGCGATTGGCACTTGGCAATAGTTAAACATTCTTTTGATACAAGTATGGTGAATCTTTGCCATGTGCACACTTGTGTTTTTTGGAAATGTTTTTCAATTTTTCTTTCATTTAGATATTAAGCGTCGTCGTGAAGAAACTAACCAGAGAGTGAGAGTCCTCAGTCGGACTCTCTGGTCCTGTTTATATATTTTCACTTGCACCTGCTCTACATGTACATTCTCACCTGCTGTACAACGCACATACGTAGAGCAGTTGCCAAGACTATGACTGCTTGAACTAGTTTGAGGTTTCATTTCCTCTCGGAAATTCATCGTTTACAATGTACATTTCAACCTCTCTTTCTGTTTGGTCAATTTCCACGATTCAATTCCTCGGTGCCTCTTTTAATTTATTTATTTGAATTTACTTTAATTTGTAGAAAACGAGGAAGACCAACAAAAGAATTAAGAGAAGTGACAAGAGATAGGAAAGGGTGGAGAAAATGGGGAAAACCAATCAAATTTTTTGAGATCCGACGCCTTATAGGGTAGCAGGAAATAAGGAGGAGGAGGAGGAGGAGGAGGAGGAGGAGGAGGAGGAGGAGGAGAAGAAGAAGAAGAAGAAGAAGAAGAAGAAGAAGAAGAAGAAGAAGAAGAAGAAGAAGAAGAAAAAGAAGAAGAAGAATTTAACCTTATTCATTAGGTTCTTAATTAGATTTTGTCTTTTTTTACCATTCTTCTGTTATCTAGTATGCTGCATTGTTTCTTTCCACAGTTAGGTGTTGTATATTCCTCACTTGTGTGTATACTTGACTTTGTATTCTGACATTCTGGAATTTGTTATTTTTGTTTACGTTACAAGACATAACGTATTATTTTGCTTAGACGTAACAATTCTGTTTAGTGCATGGTGTTAGGCGACATTTTTAGGGAAATTTGAGAGTAAACATTCTTATTTGTACTCAGAGTATTAGTCGTAAAACGTAAGTTTTTGTAACTTTTTAAACGAAATACATTTCAAATGTTTATAAACGATTTCAAATCACGTCAACCTGTTCTTACTGTATAACTGTAAGTATAACTACAGACTGCCGTGTTGCACTGTCTACGGCAGGGCGATGATAGTGCGTGCTTGTCTTGTTGGGGTATTACTGGTTCTGTAAACATTGTTCAGTTGTTCAGAAGACGTATTTAGTTGTGATTTTGTGTGCGCATTAGATTGAGCGATCGCACATTATATTAATTTCAGCGTAATTTATTGAATACTTTGTTAAAGTGTGTTTTCGTATCCGCTACAAGAAATATCACGTGAAAGACAGTCAAGTCGCACCAAACTGTGTTAACGTATCTTAAATGTGTAGTATTACAGTGATGCGTGCAGTCGAATGGCATACGTCACCACATTCCTTGCTTAGTAGCAAAGCTGCTGCTTTGACAGTAGTTATAAGTTGTAAAGTATAGTAGTTATAATGTACGTTAAACGCGCGCGCGTGTGTGATCATTGTCTGTTTACTTTTAAATCGTTGAAACACGTAACGTCAGTTATCAAAGCAACTCTTATCAACTTTAATTACTATTTTATTTCCGCATATGTAGCCGGGTTGTTGACACATTCTTATAGCATTTAAATAAAGGCGTACAGTGTAAGCAAATGCTGACATCACGAGACGGGTCGCTTTATTGAAGGTGATAAACTGCAGTTACTGAATAATACAATGTCACACTGGCGCACGCACAGGTTCATGTATTATACTGAAGTGATATTATTCATTAGGTGTAACTGATGAATAAAAGCAAGCGGGAGTGACAGTAGAGTACTACGTCGCAACAACGCTCATTGCCAGCAGATCCAATGCTTTTTTTTTAAGTTTGCACTCGCTATATTGATGATATAGATACAGTGAGCTCTCAACTTGACGAACCTATTCACATTGACATTCTCAGAAATAAATTCTCTTCGAACTGTACGTGAAAGTTTTCTTTGTATATTAGCAATATAACAAAGTTAATACAGCCAATCTTAGAAACTTATGTTTTAAATTCTAATTTTTCACACTTTTCAGCAAACTCTACATGAGTAACACCGCTGAAAACTTAATTTTTTGTATTTCAGGTTAAACAATAAATGGAATTGTTTTCTTAATTTATTTCCCAGGAATTTTCGTAATGCATTATTTTACCATCTCAACAGTAATCGGTGAGAAATGTTCAATTAACCGGGAAGAATCATTTGCGGACCTACGTATGTTTATATGATATTTTTTCGTGTCTTTAGCTCTATAATCGCCATCCGAAATAGTATTGTTTCCTCCCGTGACGACACTGTAGGCTATGTCTTTGAACGCCTACAGTGATGGATTTTTGCATCAGTCAGTTAGTTTGCATGCGCGAGGAAAATTGTTTTATACTTTATCTAGCCATAGTTATTGTATTTTATGTAAGTTTGTTTCCGATTCTGTATCAACTGAGTGATAAAGTACTCTTAACGAAATCTGTGTTGATTATGCTTCAGTAAAACACCTTTAGTATACACGTATGCTTTAGATACCTTTAGTATGTTTTAGTATACACATTTAGGCGGAAGACGGCTTCTTTACAGCCTTATACAGTCAAAACGTTAATATAAAAAAAATTTAATAGTGGGAAACGTCCTTTTTTAATTTCAATACTTTCGCAAAACATCCTGTTTATGTAGTCACATCACAGAGTAATACGCATAGTGGAAAGTATTTTTGACTACATTTTTATAATAAACTACCCGTCCCGTCAACCGCCGGAAGAAGTAACATGAATACGACTGCAGTTACAGGAATAAATTAATTCGTTTCATTAATTTTTATTAGTAATTATAAGGTGAGACTGTCTTGGAAATACGCAGTAATTACATATGAAATATGTGTGTGAGTGTGTAATGCAATAAGTTATTACTTATGAAATGTCTACGAATTGAAATTGAAATTCATACAACTGATATGCATATTGTAGGAGTAAATAACATGCATAAGGCACAGGTGACACTAAATAAACGTGCATCTGTAGCCTACTAACGCTTTTCACGTATGTAAATCATGTCTATATGCGGTAACTTACGATGGTTCAGCACTTATACTTTCAGGAACACATAAATATAATTTATATGTTTCAAATGTATCAATAAACACAGCATGTCTTTCGGTGAACGACAAATACTTCGTCTGTTCTGGACTCAGTCCAGAAAACGTGGATGGCACCTGTGCTAATGAAAAACTAAATTAAATAAATCGCTAAAAAAATTAATTCATCTTTTATAGAAATACATTTTTGGGTGACCCACAGCGTACATCTACTATAGATTATATCTATAAGTGAAGTGTTTTACCACCATTCACAATGATTGAAACCTTTGGGTGTTGAGGTTTTGTATCTATTAGGCCAGTATTTAGACTCTGAATATCGATCTGTTAAGTTCTCGGAACTGCACTAATTGTTGTTGCTTGTAACAGAGAAACAGACAAAATTCGCAGTGATGTCTTATTGTCTTTGACAAATAATGTTTGATTATCCCTATATCCAGTCATCAACAGTATTTTCCTCAAGTATATATAGTTTGAATTTTAGTATTGGGTTATTAGTATTTTTACTAATTAGTACTTTAGTAATTTATTAGTATAAATTTTCTCTAGCAAGACATTTTTCGGTTAAATGTTTAGTTTTTAATTCCTTAAAAGTAATCTAAAAAAAAAATAAATAAATCTAGTGGTCACTACTAACACGATTTTGTTATGGTTTACTAAACTTCTACGGAGGAGGAAAGGATGATTACCATAATGTTGTCTACGAATCCTGTGAGAGTGGGTTCTAATACCACACAGTAGAAACATACAGAATCACAGAGATCAGACTACTGTACTTTATTATTGCACTAAACCAACCGCCGATGTTTTGGCTGCAGAAACAAATATGAATTGGGACTGGATGTTAACAAATGCATGTAGATTTTTAGATGTCTAAAGAAAACGAAATAATAATGTGTTATTTCAAGGAACACGGTCTGAACAAAATCTCTTGACAACGAAAGAAAATGCAGAGTAACGATAGTATATTTATTCGTGAATACATGTAAACATACAGAGATATAAAGTTAGGCCAGGTTAAAGTAGGTACACATATAACTCATTACGAGCCGACATGATGGTTCGTAATGATAGAAAGGTGATTGAAAAGATGAGAATTTCTAATTCAGATCAGTGTAACATAAAAGTAAATCGAGACAGATAAAAAGATAAATATAGAGAGAAGACGAAATAATGATAGGATCACAGAAAGTGGAATTAGCGATAAGGTGATAATGAAAGGATGAGATGAAGAAGAGAAAGAAGAGAGGCAGTGAAAGATCGTGTATGCTGCTGCGCAACAAACATTTTCATAGTGTAGTGTTGGTCCATTACTCTTTCCATCAATAGTGAAACCGAAGGACGTATTGATTTTTTTTCTTTTTACGTTATCCAATTCCGATATTGCAACAGAGGCTGGCTGGCAGGCACATGTGTATAGAAAAATGGCTAATACAATTTGTGCAGCGTGCGCCTGCAATAGCGCTATAATCTAGTTACCGGATGTGATTGTGTCAATCAGCTGACGGTATCGTCTTACACCCACCGTGGGTTCGATGATGTCACGTGATCTCACACTCATTAAAAGCAAACTGGATTTTAATATCGCTAATGCACCAACCGACATTCTTCCTTCCTGTCATCCGATGCGGTATATCTCTTTTATTTCACCTAAATACGTTTTAGTGTAAAACCAATATGACGCATTGACAGTAATTGATACTGGCCATGAGCCTGAGCACCGCCCAACAATAATAATTCATTAATAACTTAAATTATTTTTCTTTTCGTAGTTCCGAAACGTGTTTTGAGTCGATATCATTTTCCAATGACAGACCGGTAGAGCGGCTTACGTAGCTCAGTTCTAGAGATTTCTTCCTTCTTTGGGTTTATCGTAAACATGTGAAATATGCACGCAGTCATAACAAATCCGTATTACTGCAGCCAGAGGCAATGAACGCGTCGCAGAACACATGTTACACTCGTTTCTGGGAACCTTTAATTATAAGACTTGACCCAGAAGTATTTTTCTCGTTTATAAAGTAAGTTAGTAGCTTTTAGTATCAATACATAATTTGTCACAATAAAACTATTTAATTTAAAATATTTAAAACATTAAAATTAAAAATCTGAAAATTAAAAAGTTTTTTCTTTATGTTGGAGAAGTGACGGAAAATTAGACACAGGAGATTTTGACAATAGAGCAGACACTGAGGTTGGCTCTTTCCTGTGCAGTTTCCATCTATATGTAACATGTCAGTCTTACATCATCATATCAGCGTGGAATCGGCCTTCCTCATCCTATTTCCTCTTCTTTTGGTTTTCATTTGATGATTTACCTACTTCACTGTTTATTTTGTGAGTGTCCATGGTATTAATGATCAATACCACTGATCAGATATTTTCCTAAGACGCTGTGCAATCATTCTGCTTTTCAGCGTGCACGCTGTGGACTCATTATTTTTATCTTCTCCGAGTTCATTTTTAGACTTATTTTACTGATTCATCCTCAAACTCTACCAGCATTTGCTTAAGATCGCCTTTAGTTTTGCAACTATGTCAACGGCAAATCGCAGGCGAGAGTCTTTCATCGTTGACGTTCACTCCCATATTTGTCATATTTAATTTTTTATGACTTCTTCCAAGGCAAAACAAGGTAAGAGAAATCAGGTGACATTCTACTTTTTTGCCTTACTCCTCTTTTAATACATATCTATTGTGACCCTTTATAGTCTGTTTTGTAAATTTCCGTCATAGCTTGCTGGCGTAGGCCTATGCTTTTCAAAGTTCTCTATAATGATAATCTACACGCGTCCTGTCTGGTTCTATGAAGCCAAAGCCATTATTATACTCCTCAAAATCCACGTGTAATGGAAGGTTTATTCTGTTGATTTCATCTGCTCTGTCGGAAATTGTATCATCTACTTCTCTGTCAGTAAGTCAGTTAATAAAGAGAAAGGTCAAGAATCGCTTAACAAAACTTTGCTACGTCTGGCTAAATAAACATTAGATTTATTAGAATCAGCACCTGTTAAGGCCTGTTGTGACTACGACCCGGTGTGAAGGCAATGACTACGATGAACATGTCTATGGCAATGGTGCAAAGAGAACGATGATGAAGATGTTGATGACTCACAATCTGATGCCGACCGATAAAATAAATTAAACGTTATTTTCAGTTTTCAATAACAAATGTTATTGTTAAACATTTAAATATTAAAACAATGCTACAGGCTATTTTAAAATTTATAATAATAATAGCTACTTTTTTATACCACCGAATTAGTTTATGAGTACCTACCAGAATGTCAACTTGAAGTGGCAGGTGAAGTTTATTTACACTATATTTACACTACGCTTCACCTGCCAATTATGGATGTCTAGATTAGTAGCCAGACTCCCCATACCTATTGGTATGCTGTTTTAGAATAATTAACGAAAGAAACATTTCATAAAATGTTTACGTGTTTTATTTAGTAAAATTATACATTTACGAAGAAACATTCGTTTTAGATTGTGACTGTATATTACAGCTACATTTGAAGGCCCTTTCCCTCATCGTGCAGTGGTTGGAATATTCGCATTAAATATCCTAATTAGGCCTACTTAAAAAAAAAAAAAATACCTGCATCACAGTTTGGTAATAATCTGTGGTAATAAGAGTTTGTTAATAATCATAAGTTTTTCTCCATTCTGTTTACGATTATTCTTGTGTATAGTTTGTACACTGAGATAAAAAGACTTGTCTGCTGATAACTCTTCAGTAGTGCGCTATCTTCCTTTCTGAACAAGACAGCAATAACAGTGTTCAGATACGGCTTGTTGTTTTAAATTTTAACTTTGGTATCACTATTCATCTTTAGTATAACCAAACCTGATGTTTACCTTTTGCTTTTGTAGATGCTGAGAGTAGTAGAAATAGGCTAAATATTTCCATAATCCGCCATGTACTTCTGGACGAACTATCTGGTCTTGGTCACCACCCAAGAATAGGCTCTCTGAAATCGACTTGATCACTGACCAGCAAACGAACATTTACGCCAGCACGTTAGATTAAGATTTCGGATTTGTTTGTCATTAAAATCTATCAAATAAGCTGTTGTTATTTTTAAATAAAGGATATAAAAATATTAATAACATGGATTACTGTATAAAGCAGGTCTATAGTATAAAAGGTACAATGGTTTATTCTTAAGCTGTAATTGTAAAAAAAATTATACGATTTAAGGAAATTCAATTTTAATAAATTAAAATCAGTGGAAAAGTCATGAAAGTCGATTAAGGATTTTATATTTAATTGAAAGAACAATTACTACCTCACTTATAGGGTTTAGCGGGTTTTTACTTCAAAAACAATTGCTATAATACGCATATAACTAAACATTACTTACGAAATTCAGAAAATTAAATACGTATTTGTACTTAAAAAACAAAGAAAATTAAAAAACACGTTGTAGAATTGATTGTCGTTTATAAACGTGTTGGTTATACGCATACTGAGTAAAGAAAGAACGTTTCCACAGTCGGTAGTTAACACATGGAATAGAAGTTGTAAAATAGAAGTTAGCCGTGTAGTTTAGAAGTGATCGTGAGTCACTACTGATTGAAAAGTTTTGTGAGGTTTAAATATTTGAGTTGACGTTAAGGCAATATTTATTGTGTTCATCAGGATCCTGTATACGGACGGTACAGACATAATTAATAGACAAACATATATATATATATATATATATATATATATATATGTGAATGCATATAAACGTTGCGAGTATGTTACATAAAGATTAATAAATAACTATTATACATATTTTATTATTCTTAATTTAGTAAGATATAATATTCCATGAATAGGCCTACTGATAATCATTATATGTCTATTAATTTCATTCATATAATGTACAGAGGAAGGGTAAGTGGGGGAGAGAACGAAAGATTCATACGTTAGCACGCTCTTACTGTGTTGTTTAGATAGACAGGCTATCATTTAGATAAACATAGGTAGATAGGTAGATAGATAGATAGATAGAGGAAAATTGAGAGCGAGAGAGGGAGAGAGAAAACTTCACAAAGACACATTAGAGACACCGGTTAGTAGACATAGGTTTTAAAGATGTTAAGATACGCTTATTTAGGAAGGTGTCAATTTTGTAGTCTCTTTAGGCCAGTCTACGATAAGTAATGTGCGTGAAACGAGTGCGAACACTATTCGTAGTCTTTAACGTTCCCAGCTGATATCTTACTGTTGCATCTATTAGTGTTGGGAGGACCTACCGTTGTGGCGGATTCAAACTATGCCGTCCGGACTTTACACCAAGTCTAATACATTCGGCTCCATACACGTTTATATTTACATATGCGCATGGGTTCGTATTCGTGTGGTCAAATCGCCGAACATAAAGAAAAAAATTGTACAAAATGAAACGCCACTGGGAAAAATCCGAAACAAATTAACTGAAAAGACAAACAACAGCGCCATGCTATTTTATATCTCTTTTATACGTATGAATATAGATGACTGACTGAAGGATTCACGACTTCGGTAAATAAAAATGAAAAATAATGTCTACAATACGTTGTAGAGAAAAAGTGAATCGTTAAAATTTGTACTTTATATCGGATATTAAATATCCGATTCGTTAAAATTGGCCAGCAACACAAAACACAAAACACTAGTGAAAAACTTCCCCTTCTTTCTCTCCTTGAGCACAGTCGAGCAATAAGTGCAAATGAAGAAACTCACAAAGAAAAATTGAAGAGAATGACTGAATGAGAGAGGAAAGGGCGTAAGATGCTTTTGGCATGGGAAACTAGGTCAGTAGGCATATATTTCCCAGGAACTTGTAGGTAAGGTACAATTTGACGAAGAAAGAATATTATTTAGAGTGTCACAGAACGTACAGAGGAGCTCTGGGCAGAGGAGGGCGGTTGACAGTGAGAAAGACAGAGAGTATGACAGAGTAGTGGTGCGTGGGGTGACGACAGAGGGTTGAGGAAGTACAGGCCTGTCCGACAAGGCAAGCACTTGACAAATAGAACTCATAATGACGGGCACCACTATTTATGAACCCTGAAGTATGTGTAATAATCAGGACGAGGGGGTCGGATTTAATTTCGCGGACTGATTTGAGCCAGTTAATCACCGGCAAGGGTAGCGGGTGGGGTGGGGGTGGGTTGCCGGCGAGTAGCTTCATAAACAACAAGACGAATGACCCAACACGGCGGTGGTCTGGTCGCTGCTAAGTGTCCCCACTGCACATTAATCTCCGCCAACTACACCAGACACTTTAAATACAAATACATAAATTGTAGCACTACAAATCGTGTACAAACACACATACTCTCCTGCGTTACGGTGGTCGGAATATTCGCCTTAAATATTGTACCTGCTCGCTTTAATTTTACACAAACATGCAATTTTCAGCTAGCATCTCATAAATGTAATGTGCATGTTGTTTTTTAATGTGCATATTAAAAATCGCACACGTTATTTTTAGTAAATAAGCAAAGCTTAAGCTTATAGAAATTGATAGATTAATTAATTATTCCGACTGTACAATGTTTACACATTTTCCGGAACCAAAGATTACAGATAAGTGATGATTGAATTCTCATCTTCCACTGCTGCTTGTCCATCCAAAGATCTTCAATTTCTCGTTCCCTCAATATAGTCTGAATTTTCTTCTATCCAGGTGATATGCGGTCTTCCTCTTTTCCTTCTTTCTGGTGGTGTCCATTCCATTACTCTTCTTGGCAATCTTTCCTGTGCCATTCTTTTCGTGTGTCTATACCATTGAATTTTTTTGTTTAGATAAAATCAACAACTGAAGTTTTCACATTCATTCTGTCCTTAATGACTTCATTTCTAATTTTCTCACGTCTGGATACTCTTGCCGAACTTTTCCAAAAGGCCGTCTCTGCTGTCATTAATTTTGTTCTTGTGTGTTTACTAGTAGTCCAAACTTCTGAGCCATAAGTCATAATACATCTAACGATGGTTTTAAATATTAAGTCTCTGCTGTAATTTGCTTATCCCACAGGATTTCATTTAATGTAGATATAGCCATCTTTCCCAAATTAATTCTGGAAAAGCGCCTCCCCAGGTGGCGGATAGGGTTGCTCACCAGATATGGTGGGTACCGGGGAAATAGAATACCCGGGGCGGACCAAAACTAGCAACTGCTGCCTTGTAGTTGGATATTGGTTTATCAAAGGATAAAGGAAGTAAAGCTTGATTAAAAGTTGCCTGGTCCTCCATTCATTGGAAAAAAAATGTTAAAAAACCATATAGAAATTGATAGATAATTGTCATAATTGAAGAAAATTATAGTAAAAAATAAAACCATAAAATAGTTTTTGTGATTTCCACTCGTCAATTTATTAAAATTATAAAACCATGACAGCTGTTTCGGCAACACAGTGCCTTCATCAGATGGTATAAGCTGACTAATTTTCGTACAAACAATACAGAATATAAAATATAATACAAGTGCTGTTGTATAGAGAGCGATAGTAATCTCGTGTCAATAAGATTTATACACATTACACAAATATATAACATAACATATACCAAGTCTATTTATACAAATTAAGCAGAGGCGAGCTATTTAGATCTAACTGATCATTTAATAATACATTTAAATATTTGTGTTTATTAATTTCAAGGGTTTCTAATAAATCAAGCTTTGGACCTTTATCAGATAAATGTAAAATTTCAAAATTGTCATTATAACTATGGTCTTTTTCTAACAAGTGATTTGCATAATTTGATTTGCCATCATTATATCTAAAACTATAATTGTGACCATACATTCTTTTTTCGAAAGATCTACCTGTCTGTCCGATATACACTTTATTACAAGACCCACAGGATAATTTGTATACACCAGACTTTTGCAGTTTATCTGTTTTACTCTTATTATTTTTAATATATTTTCCCAAAGAAGACTGCGTCTTAAAAGCTATATTTACATTCCTTTGCGTGAAATATTTACCAATATTATCAGAAGCAGAACCTATGTAAGTGAGAGTGTGATATCTTTTAATCTGTGTTGAGGGAGGGTAAACTAGTTTTAAAGCTTGTGAATACAATTTTTTGTTTAACAAGTGATCTATGAGGCTAGGTTGGTAACCATTGTTGACAGCTATTTGTTTAATAATGTTAAGTTCTGATTGGAAATTTGAGTCTGATAACGGAATACTAACTAGTCTGTGGATAAAACTGTGAAAAGCCGCCAATTTATGTGAGTATGGATGTGTGGAAGTAATGTGTATTGTCATATCTGTATGTGTAGGCTTATGAAAAATACCGAAGTCTAATTTATTATTGCATTTTGTTATTGTAAGGTCTAAAAAATTGATACTATTATTATCTTCTAATTCTAAGGTAAAGCTAATATTTTTGTGTAAATTGTTAATAAAATTAAGAAAGATCTGTAATTGTCTACGTGTACCTAGAAAAATTGCTAAAATATCGTCCACATATCTATACCAAAAAATAAACAATTTGAAATAAGGGTGTGCTCTAATTTTAGTTTCTATGTAGTCCATAAAGATTTCAGCTGCCAAAGGGCTAAGTGGATTTCCCATTGCAAGCCCTTCTTTGCCAATATAGATCTTTCCATTAAATTCAAAGTAGTTTTGATTAAGGCAAACCTTCAGTAAATTCAAGATATCCTCTCTCATAAAGGGGTTATTACAATTTTCAATTAATAATTTTTCTACAATATCTATTACATCAGTCGGTGGAATACTCGGAAACAAATTTTTCACATCAAATGATAATAAAACAGCTTTGTCTGGGATATGTGAATCTTTAATTCTGTTAATTAAGTCTAGTGAATTTTTAATACTATGTGTTGACTGAAATTTGCATTGTGTTTGTATAATCTTAATTAGTCTTTTAGATAATTTAACAGAAGGAGCAGTTACATATGATACCACTGGTCTAATTGGATGGTTATCCTTATGCAATTTAATTAAAGAGTAAAGCTTTGGTGGCTGAGGATTCATTACTGATAAAAAAAAAAAAAATCCAAATCTCGATTATCAAAGAAAGAACAATTCTTTATAGCCTGTTTAACATAAATTTCAAATAGATGTTAAACAGGCTATAAAGAATTGTTCTTTCTTTGATAATCGAGATTTGGATTTTTTATCAGTAATGAATCCTCAGCCACCAAAGCTTTACTCTTTAATTAAATTGCATAAGGATAACCATCCAATTAGACCAGTGGTATCATATGTAACTGCTCCTTCTGTTAAATTATCTAAAAGACTAATTAAGATTATACAAACACAATGCAAATTTCAGTCAACACATAGTATTAAAAATTCACTAGACTTAATTAACAGAATTAAAGATTCACATATCCCAGACAAAGCTGTTTTATTATCATTTGATGTGAAAAATTTGTTTCCGAGTATTCCACCGACTGATGTAATAGATATTGTAGAAAAATTATTAATTGAAAATTGTAATAACCCCTTTATGAGAGAGGATATCTTGAATTTACTGAAGGTTTGCCTTAATCAAAACTACTTTGAATTTAATGGAAAGATCTATATTGGCAAAGAAGGGCTTGCAATGGGAAATCCACTTAGCCCTTTGGCAGCTGAAATCTTTATGGACTACATAGAAACTAAAATTAGAGCACACCCTTATTTCAAATTGTTTATTTTTTGGTATAGATATGTGGACGATATTTTAGCAATTTTTCTAGGTACACGTAGACAATTACAGATCTTTCTTAATTTTATTAACAATTTACACAAAAATATTAGCTTTACCTTAGAATTAGAAGATAATAATAGTATCAATTTTTTAGACCTTACAATAACAAAATGCAATAATAAATTAGACTTCGGTATTTTTCATAAGCCTACACATACAGATATGACAATACACATTACTTCCACACATCCATACTCACATAAATTGGCTGCTTTTCACAGTTTTATCCACAGACTAGTTAGTATTCCGTTATCAGACTCAAATTTCCAATCAGAACTTAACATTATTAAACAAATAGCTGTCAACAATGGTTACCAACCTAGCCTCATAGATCACTTGTTAAACAAAAAATTGTATTCACAAGCTTTAAAACTAGTTTACCCTCCCTCAACACAGATTAAAAGATATCACACTCTCACTTACATAGGTTCTGCTTCTGATAATATTGGTAAATATTTCACGCAAAGGAATGTAAATATAGCTTTTAAGACGCAGTCTTCTTTGGGAAAATATATTAAAAATAATAAGAGTAAAACAGATAAACTGCAAAAGTCTGGTGTATACAAATTATCCTGTGGGTCTTGTAATAAAGTGTATATCGGACAGACAGGTAGATCTTTCGAAAAAAGAATGTATGGTCACAATTATAGTTTTAGATATAATGATGGCAAATCAAATTATGCAAATCACTTGTTAGAAAAAGACCATAGTTATAATGACAATTTTGAAATTTTACATTTATCTGATAAAGGTCCAAAGCTTGATTTATTAGAAACCCTTGAAATTAATAAACACAAATATTTAAATGTATTATTAAATGATCAGTTAGATCTAAATAGCTCGCCTCTGCTTAATTTGTATAAATAGACTTGGTATATGTTATGTTATATATTTGTGTAATGTGTATAAATCTTATTGACACGAGATTACTATCGCTCTCTATACAACAGCACTTGTATTATATTTTATATTCTGTATTGTTTGTACGAAAATTAGTCAGCTTATACCATCTGATGAAGGCACTGTGTTGCCGAAACAGCTGTCATGGTTTTATAATTTTAATAAATTGACGAGTGGAAATCACAAAAACTATTTTATGGTTTTATTTTTTACTATAATTTACAATGGATTTTCACCAAGTAAAGGCATCAAGCATTAATAATTGAAGAAAGAGTAAGCTAATGCATGAAGACAAACGATATAAACCAGATCCTTTTAGAGTAGTTTCAGATATTTTTAGTGTACACTACTGTTATTAGTGTAAATTGTAAGAACAGTAGTGTATTGTATGTTTGACTTCAGCGATATCCTACACGTCATAAACAAAACTAATTAGAAAAAATCAGTGGCTAGGTAAGACAGACACTTAAAATATAAATATTTTTACAATTTATCGTCTGTTAGTTCTTCTTCAATACTTCAGGATAATGTGATCAGCATTGACCTAGATTTCTTAAATAGATGTATCAATGAAGGAAGGTGTAATTTTTTTTAAGTTGCATGTAATAAATTCTTCACACTATCAACTCTATATATATTATCGTATCTACAGCATAGGTACGTTATTAGGAGAGCCGCACTTACCGTACTTGGGTTCCGAATGTGTAAGTTCTTGCGAAATTCTACATGTTACAATAATAAGACTTTGCGGAGCTGTACTGTGGAAAAGCACCTATACAACACCTTTGTTTAAACACAAATAATCTAATAATAACTGCGCAATTCAAAAACGACAAAGAATTAAACCACACTGTGCAAACTCACATGAGAATAACGTTAGTCATGTGTTATACAGGATGTTGCAAAATTATGTTCCATAAATTAAGGAAATGATCAAACACGAAAAAACAAAGAAAAAACTTTCAATAAACATATGTTCTATACTTCGTTTTCCGTCTATCTGTCTGTATGTGTTTTTCACAAAAAAATTAATATCTCCCGAACTGATTAAAGTAAAACCTTTAAATTGGGCATGCTTATTTATATTACGGGTATACATAATTATTAAAAATTTAATTTTGTTGTGTTTATCCGTTTCAAAATGGCGACCGTTCAAAATGTTTGATGCCAAATTTCATGAAAACCGGTTTGTTTTCCGAAATCCTACAAGAATAATAAAAGATGCAGTTTGTTGTGCAGAATCCATTGGTGTGTTAATTATTAGTATTGGACCATAAATAACGGAAAAATCAACATTTTATTAACATGGGTAGTGGTGAGTTCATACACATAGAATTGACTGCATGTTACATGTTCTTGTTTTTATTTGCATTGTTGGTTAAATTCATTTATCTATGTTTTTTGAGAAATAAAAACTTCTACACCCCTTCTTCCATTAGGCACTTTGAAATAATAATATAGAAAAAGCATTATTAGTATTTACTGCAAACATTAGACTGTGATAAACAGCTGTTGGCCGTTTATTGTTGGCCGTGGTATGTAAACGACCTTTATAAATGTACTATTCACAGTGAATTGAACATCTTACTCCAGATTTAAATTCAGATTTACTCAAAATGTATTTATTTAATTATTTTTATTACTCCAGTTTAACTTACTTATTTTTGATTAGTCTTCTTTGTGTTCAATATGGGAGGTAATGTCCATGTTTATACAAATGTTGAAACGGCCGACATGCATTTGATGTATAGACTCGCGCGTTGTAATAGTGTTGAAGCTAGACGGCTGTACCAAGAGAATTTTCCTGATCAAATCCGTTCTTGCCATAAAACCTTTTCGTCAATCCATCGTCGCCTTCGTGAAGTAGGTACTTTTGTTTCACAAGAACATGTCAACGCAGGAAGACCTCGATCAATTAGAACACCTCAGTTTGTAGAAGATATTCCTAATTAAATATATTGGAGCATCCTGAAAAGAGTACTAGGGAATGGGCTGTACAGTTTGATGTTGATAATTCAGCTGTTTGGAGGGTATTTCATGAGCAGCTATTGCACCCATAACATGTTCGGCGAGTCCAATCCCTTTTCCCAAATGACTTTGCTCCTCGTGTTATAATTTGCCAGTGGTTTTTAGAAAAATGTGCTGATCCTAACGTCTTATCAACTGTTTTATTTACTGATGAGGCTCAGTTCACAAGAACAGCCATTGTTAACTACCATAACAAGCACAGGGCTGACGAGAACCCTCATGCCATTATTAAAAATCGTCCACAACATCAGTTTTCGTTGAATATTTGGGCTGGTATAATTAGGGACTGCTTATTTGTTTCTATTATTCTTCAAAGGTTCAATGGTGTAGTGTAGGTATTTAAATTTCTTGAGTGAGGATCTCCCTACTTTGCTGGATGATATGTCACTTCAGACACGCCACAACATGTGGTTTATGCATGATGGGGCTCCAGCCCACTTCAAAAATAATGTTCGTAACCACCTGAACCGAACTTTTCCAAATAAATGGATCGGTCGTGGAGGGCCGTTAAGGTGGCCTGCAAGGTCCCCCGACCTCAATCCTCTGGATTATTTTTTATGGGGTCATCTGAAGACACTGGTATGTTCTTCTCCTGTTGATACCATGGACGAACTACGTGTGAGAACAATGGATGGGATTAACAGGATTCGGCAGAGTCCTGGAATGTTTGAACGAGTCCGACAGTCTATGAGGAGGCGCCTAGATGCGTGCATTTTAAATAACGGACGCCATTTTGAACAACTTATTTAGGTTTTGTAACATAAAGTTAGTCTGGCTTTGGTTTGATGTTTGCTGAAATGAATTTTGTATTTAAAAAGTAGAGTTCTTTTATTTTAAGCTTTATTTTCCAAATCAATTTTAATCAGGAGTCTGTTTACTATCCACATACACAGAGAATACAAAAACACATTATATTCACTGGAACTGGAGCATACATTTTAACTTACAATGGGAATTAGAAGTTATTAGACCTTTTACCGCAACTAAACTTATCAATTATAAAAATGCTACATGACCTACTTTAATCTTTTAAGACATTCTGTCAGAACATTTAAGTTTCTCAAACATAGGTAAATGAATTTAACCAACAATGCAAATAAACACAAAGACATGTAATATGCAGTCAATTCTATGTGTATGAAATCACCACTACTCGCGATCTGTTCTCGGACTGTTTCTCAACAGTGAAGAAATTTGACTGCTGATCAGTTAACTTGAACCAAACCGAACTGATCTTGAAACCGACTAGTTCCTTCTCAGACCTGAAGGTTTCAGTTGAATTAAGCGTTTTTTCGACCTTTCAACGGCATTAGGCCGTTCATTCCCTTTATGCCTGTTTGTACGACGGGAGTTCTATTGAAGATCGGAACACGGGGTAAAGGTGGACGACGGGCTTGCCTGTCGCTTGCACAGTCCCTGAAGCTGTGTGTTTATGTTGTTAAATTAACACAAACTCAATACGCTTCTCTGAGCAATCAAACGAACAGATAATTAAACAATAGTTATTTTCTATTATTTATTATTATTTATTTTTTGTTATTATTATGAACCATTAGTATTATTTATTTTAAATAAATACGGATTTATTGAAATTTTCTTAAATAAAAACGTAAAACGAAATTAGTCATATAAATACTACGTAGCCTACATCTTGTAAGAAATGTATTAATGGTAAAAAAATGGTGTTCAACAAGAAATATCACGTCTTTGCAATCTTCGCTTTATTAAATTCAAATTTTATTAAAATTTGTCTCTCTCTTCTGCAAACATACATGTGAAACGACTTCCAAGATTTAAGAAAGATATGTGTTACGGCTTCAAAGTCTGGATCTCTTCCTGGATCTTCCCTCCGCACCCGGCCTGTATTGCAGTGGAATTGGCATTCTTTCCACGTGCGCTTCACGTGGTATGAAGTGATGTCATCCACAGTATTACTGATTGCTGTCTAATTCCATAACCTATCCAACCTGCTAAACCTTTCATCCACCGTAAGAATGTCATTTCGACCTATCAATTCTTCTTTCTTTGTTGCTGGTCCAACCCTCATATAGTCTACAAATATGAAACCGGATTGGCCGTGAATATAAAAACAAAACTATTTACTATTTACTTTTAAATACGACATTAGTTTTATTTTTACGATACGTAAAATCAGTAGTATAATAAATTATAGTTTTAATAATGCTTGGTTTTTACTTAATTATACAGACAGAAAACTAATATATATTTTAAGATACACTAGAAAAGTGTTATTGCTTTGTGTTTTTTATAGTGTAAAACCTAATTTTGCGTTTTTAAAATGTTACAGAACTAATTCCCTTAAACGAGTGCCTCAGTTTCTAGAGGACGGGCTTCCAAGAATTTTGTGCAATGTGTTATTTCTCTGACAATAATGGAACCCAAGTTATAGTGTTTTGAACATCAAAAAGGTTTTTTATTTTTAAATAATAATTTTTTTAAATGTATTTGAAACTGTTTTTAGCAGATACGTGCTAATATAGTCATATTTTTATTTCATTTCCCCTGTCCCATATGTTGAAACTCCCTTTCCATTCTTTTTCCTATTTATTTGTTTGTTCCTTAACCTCATCTTTATTCATTTTCAAGCAAATGCGAAATGAAAACATTATTAATGTTAGGCCTACACGTAATCATACACGTAATCCATGGTCTGTTCACTCTTTCATTTCAGATTTTTTAATCACATATCTTAAAAATCGTGCAGCAAAGAATTCGCAATTAACAGCTTGTGACCTTCTGACACGTTTTTGTAAACCGATACATATTTTTAATTGTAGAACATTTTCGCACATATATAAACAACGAACGCGCTCGCTCGCAGACCTATACATTATTTTCTGCTAATACACGTTATGTGTATAATTTTTCAGGTAAAAATACGAGTATATTACAAATTGAGTGTGTTTATATATAAAATCATACGGTAGATAAGAATGGTGTATGTTGGGCGGCAGCGGGAGTGATTTGGCCGGGAATGTCGTGCCACTGCGGCAATCCCGAGAGCAACACCGCATTCCACACACACACACACACACACACACACACACACACACACACACACACACACACACACACACACACACACACACACACACACACACACACACACACACACACACACACACACACACACCGTGGACAACAAAATGAAAACTCACAGGCCGCTCCGTACTTGCTCTCATTTATAAACTGTTCCCTGCGTCTCGAATGCCATCGGCCACAGCGGACTTGATTGCTTTGTTCCATACAATCTCTGGTATTATTAATTAAATTCCTACACTCCGTTCTAATATAGCTCTATATAACATTAATAAAATCATTCTCACTGGTACTTCTTAAATCGTTCAACGATTTCAAGTTGAACTTTCAGAATTTAAGTACTATAGCCCTAAGCGTCTTTGGATTAGAAAAACGAGGTTTGGAAGATGTAGAAGGAGAAAATAAAACTGTATTAGGACTTCTTATCACCATCTTAAAATAATTGTTTGGGAATCATTCATTTTTTATTTTTGTGATTCATTTTGAAATTATATTCATTATTTTTACTGAAACAGTCAACAATTTCTGGAATGCCAAGAAAATTTTTCTTGGACTGTCTCCTACAAAAAGGTCAAATTACACTGATCATAAGAAATTTTCACGATGATGATAAACTTTCAAACGTCTCTCTCGCTTTGTGAAACGGTACAGGAGTTTAAATAAACGTATAACTGGTTCGTTAGTTAATGGTAAAATTAGTTTATACGAGTATTAACAATTAATGTTAAAATGACTGATTTTTACAATGTGAAGGTTACACGACGGTCGTTTAGTTCATGTATCGTGGTTCCACTTGTAAAATCAAGCGCCAGGTGCATGGATACAAAACCTGTTTGGTTGACCGCATTTGAGATCTGTGGCCGGACACTTATAGTCTGCGTGCTCAAAAAAGTGCAGTCATTTGACTCAGCGAAATATTCATATGTATAATAAAGGTGCAGTAAAAAATGAAGGTTTATCTGCGTGCAAGGTTGCGTTTCAAAATGGCGTCTACTCTAAAATATAAAGAAAGACCATAAAGTAAATTTGACCCAAGCTAATGTTTGGAAAATATAGGCCTTTGGCCGGTCGTAACAGTGAACAATCAATGGACCTGACGGTGGCTACGATAGGGCGACATAAATGGTTAATGTTAACGATTTTAAGAGTCTGAGTCAGGTGCATTAATTAGACCTAAGCTAATATTTGGTACATACGTTACTTTGGTTGCCGTTATTCTTCTACCTCCGCATGTACAGGCAGTGTCTGTTCATCATTATCCTGTACGGAATTTGTATCCCAAACATTAGTTTGGCGGGCGGGGAGATCAACCATAGATCATTTGTTTTGCTTGACGCAAATCATAGAAAAGAAAACTGCTGTAAACCAAGAAGTGCACTTACTATATGTTGACCTTAAGAAAGCGTATTCCGCACACCAAGCTTTGGCTGGCACTTCAACGAACAAACATCGCTTCCACTTTAATCGAAGCGGTTAAGATTCTATACAACGGATTGAAAGCGCACGTAAAAATTGGAAGTAAAGTCTCAAAAGGATTTAATGTTAGTAAGGGCCTGAAGCAGGGATGTTGTCTCTCACCGACGCTTTTTAAAATATACCTGGAACAAGCCCTCAAAACCTGGAAACAGAAATGCCATAAAATGGGGATACCTCTAATTGACAGCACAGTGTACACACTGTGTTTTGCTGACAACCAAGTCTTGGTAGCGCAGGACTATCACGACATGGAATACATGACACGAAAACTTATAGAGGAATATAAGCTATGGGGCCTTGAAGTAAACACAAAGAAAATAGAGTATTTGCGAACAGAAGAATTTAATTTTAGAAAACGAACAAGAAATAATAAATTGCAGTAGCTATAAATATCTAGGAACAACAGTTACACAAGATGGTAGTCTAGATAAATCGATAAGAGAAAGAAATAACCTAGGAAGAAAATCAATAGCATTGCTGAACAACATATTGTGGGACCAACAAATATCAAAACAAAATAACAGTATATACAATATCGTGAAACCAATTACGTCATACGGTTGTGAAATATGGCCATTAATACAAAGAACAGAGAAGTTGTTGGAAGCTACTGAAATGAATTATTGGCGAAGAGCGGCGGTGAGGTCAAAACTGGGAAAAGTAAGAAACGTCAGATAATGGGGGTACAGGTACTCTGTTGCCGATTACATAAAAACAAAACAGCTAACATGGTTTGGGCATGTACAAAGAATGCCGGATAATCGACTCCTCAAACAAGTTTTGAGATGGACACCATACGGTCGTAGGCGAGGAGGAAGACCTAGGTTGAGTTGAAGAGAAGGCATCAACCGGGCAATGAGAGATCGGGAATTGGAAGAAGAATCTTGGTTAGATCGAGACCAATGGAGACTAGGGATCGGAAGACGTATTATAACGTTATGAACCGATTTATATATACATTAGCTTGGGTCAAATGATACACTTGACCCTTCAAAAGTCGGCATTTGTAACTTTTCTGGCTATCGTAACGCACTCACAGAAAATTATACCAAGTAGAATTTGAATTTGCCATTATATTATTAAATATTACACAAAAAATAATCTGGATCAAATTTTAGCATTTACTTTTTTAGATTTTCAAGCGGATGCCGTTTTGAACGCAATGTGTGCAGAAGCCAGGCTTGCATTATCATAATCGTCAAGTTGAACTTTATTATACGTATGAATATATCGCTGGACCAAACGACTTCACACTTTTTTTGAGCTGGTTCCCGGACTACTAACGGTAGCCTGGACTGTATGACAGCCCAAGGAATGAATCCGTCATTGGTTTTGAAACAAACTTAACAAACGTTTTCTCTTTCATCACCCAACTTGTTTTCATGGATTTTGGTATCCATAAAGATACAATTTCTTAGTACCTAACGTCTGAATGTTAGTGTGATTTGCATTCTAAGCCGGGGTTTTTTAAGATTACTGGGGTCACCTGATTGGGGTGATTCGCGGCCATTAATAAAAGTTAGTTTTGATTAGTAAACATTAAATATAATTTCAGATAGGGAATATGAATCATAAATTTCCGGCTACAACAACGAGTTGAATACAGACAACACACTCCACTATAAAAAATTTAATTTCTCTAAAAAATATAAACTTTCTTCTGTAGTTGAAGTTGTGCAACTTAACAAACTTGTTACTAACTGGTCTTCTTTTTCAAGATTTCCCATCTTTGAGGGCTCGAGCTAAAGATGTTATACAATTTTTGGACAGCGCCAAAAAAAGTAGTCGCAGCTGGACAGCTCTCTGCTGCTTTTTCTCCACATATATTTAAAGAGTGACAAGTGCAGGCAGAGTAAATAGCTTCACTGTTGGCTGAGAGTATGATCGCTTGGGCTCCTTTATATACACCTTTCATGTTGCTGCCCTTGTCGTATCCTTGTCCTTTGCAGTCTACGAGAGGAATTTCATGTTCTTTTAGTTTATTCATAATCAGTTCGGCTATGGCTTCGCCAGTTTTTTTATCATTTGCCACAGCTTCTTTTACTTCGCTTTCATTAGGAGTAGCATTTAAATCAACTCTAATTATGCCGTTATCTTCTTTTTCAATAGACACTTTATTTGATACCGATAAAGTCTTAGTAGATGGTACAAACTGTGATTTACTCGGAAAATAATTTGCAAGTGACAACTGACCTTTCTCCGATTCCTTTTTTTCAATTCTCGATCTTCCTTTTCTTTTCTCTTCTGACAACCAGATTTAAGTTTGTAACCACTCATTGCTACTCATGCACCCTATAGTAGCAGACAATGATTTGAGACAAAGACGGTGACAGTGATGCAGACGTCCGAGTCAGCGTTCACTGATAGAAAGCAGACAGCGGTGTTTTGAAGAAATTTCCCCTCGAGATCATGACTTTACATGTTAAAATATGGATGAATTCGCTTATAGACTACATAAAAATATGTGTTTAAATTGAAAGTTAACGAATTTTTTTATTGAAAGAATGCAAACTTTTTTATAATACATTGTACTGTATATTATTTTTTACACTAACGCGATACAACTTAAAGTTGTTCATGGTACACATATTTTTACTTTTATTGATTAAATTCATATTGCAAACTTTATTAATCTAATGCCGAATTAAAACAAGTAAATCCTTAATTTAACTATTAGTATATTAAATTATCTGTATTTGTAAGAGCACCAGCTATCAGGACGGAAAAAGTCACTTATATTACGGTATGAGCTGCAGTTAAGAAATTAAAAAAATTTTACCGTCATTATAGGCTTAGTTATTTCTTTTAACAAAGTGCAAAGGCCGTTATGCGCCGGGCCCGCTTCGGGACCCCGGGCCCCGGGGCTCTGGCCCCCCCTCTCGCCGGCCCTGATATTATCATAAAAAAATTGTAAACCTTCTTGATTCCACAAAGAGCGACTCTGGTATTCATATAAGTTAAGTTAAAAAAACAGTAAGAAATTATATTATTGTGTCCGATTAGTTCAACGACTCTTATAATTTTATAATTTATTAAAAGATTTAAAAATAACGTGAACAACGTTGTCTGCGTCCTGAATCTGTAAAAACAGTTTGATAAGACAGCTAAAGTTTAAATAGTTGATCCTGTTTTACATAAACAAGTTATTATCTGAAACACGGCAATTTCTTATTCTATGGCTGTATTAAATTTTATAAAGTTTTAAAAGTTCAGTGTTACTAAAAGAGACCTCTGAATAGTCTCATTCACATGACTGTTTCAAAAATATTTTGCTCCCTTTAGTCCATGACGAATATTCAATAATACCACAACGGATTAATAGTAACAATGATGCTGTTGATGTTAAGAAGAAGAAGAAGAAGAAGAAGAAGAAGAAGAAGAAGAAGAAGAAGAAGAAGAAGAAGAAGAAGAAGAAGAAGAGCAACAACAACAACGACGACGACGACGTGAGAATTACGTGCCTTAAGGCTCTCCGCTGAGCTGCACGTTGATTGTTATCGCTGTATACGACATCTTTAAAGACACTGAAACATGTATAGGAAAATACCTATACGTTAATGACCTTGCTCTGTTTTACTCGGCATCACCAACCGTGTTAATAAAATATAACTTACAAAGAGCCGTAAACAAGATTACAGAGAACGCCGTAAATGTTAGTTTTTGTTTCTCGGTAGCAAAGACAATCGGCGCGACGTTTATTTCTGTCGAAAACGACTGAAATGATGAAATCCGTCTCTGAAGATAAACCGAGTTGGGATTCAGTATCAAAGGGAAGTTAATTTTTGTGGGCCTCCTTTTCGACAGACACCTAACATGGAGAGGGCATATATAAGATCTGTCTGCTAGATTAATTAGCACTCAGTGAAATTAGATGCACCTCCCATATCAACAGGGAAGCAGACAGACAAGTGCTGCTGCTCTTATACATACCCCTGATCCATTCAAAAATGGATTATGGGCGCGCATCCCACTCTTCAGTCAAGAAGAGTCTAACTCTTCTAGTCTTATCTCAAACTATTAGACGTAGTGCATGCATAATGCAGTGATCCATTATGCCACTGGAGCTTTTCGCACCGATAGTTAGACTTTATTCCGATACAGAAGTGTCGTCACTACAGTTTAGGCGTCATAAGTTCATTGAGAACAGACGGATACAAGTAGGCCTATATATCCGGCGTTGCACGTCCACTCGATCGGCTGGTGTTCGCGCGGTGGTTTTATTCAACTAGTACAGCCGTGCATGTACATCGGATTGTGCCATATGAAGACTGAGGTTAGGAAACCTGAGTGCCGTTTTGATACAACCAATGCAGAGAAGCAGAAGTACACCCCCCTTGTGTGGGAGCTTCGATTCCGTTCGGTGACTGTCGACTACAAGTAGACGTTCTGTTTAATACTGTATAAGACCCGCCGATTTGAAAATTGCTACCACGTCAGCGATACTTATGTCATGGCAACAAACATGAGGCACATTTTGCACATAAGTGCGAGTGTAAAGCAGACGGCAACATGCAGGAGAACGTAGTCGACGACAACAGGTTTGTCTCGCAGGACTACGTATAGGACATACGAAACTGACATCGTCGTACCTGATACAACCTGATCTACAACTGCCAATATGTACATGTAAAAACATACTTACAGTAAAACACGTTACTTATAGGAACGCTCTGCTTTTCAAGCCTTAAGATCAGAGATGCGGTGCCAGAGGAGATCTGAAAACATGTTTCCTTTTCTCTGAGATCTGACTGCATATTGAAAAACAAGGGCTTAAGATCCCAGTTGTCGAACCCAACACTTACAAAAAAATCTCAAGTTAAACGGGATTAACAAATGCTCGAATATTTTACGTGATAAATCGTTTTCTGGACAATGAAATGCACCTAAAGAAACTGACTTGTTTAGGGAAACTTTTTACTAGAATATTAGGCAATAGTTTTTCATAAATTAAAAACTGCAGGACATCTTACTATCGAACTAGAGTTTTAAATTTTGTATACCAAATTTGAAACATGTATGTAGTTACACTAAACTGTAATAACAAGAGCTATGAAAATAGTCTTACAGCTTAAATGTCAACTTCTTCTTCTTCTTCTTCTGCTACACTTCAGGGATTAGACAATGTGCCTGTTCCGACTTCACATTATAAGATCCAGTTCTGTCTTGGCCTTCCTACATGTCTTCTTCCAGAAGGTTTGTACTTGTTTACTGGTATTCTGTCATCATCCATGCGACTTAAATACTGTCTCCATTTACCCCTTTATTCTTCAATTTTCTCATTTATCTTATATATAAAATTCTTCCCGTAAATCTTCATTTCTTATATGATCCCTTCTTGAGCATCCTTTAACCCTTCTTAAAAATCTCAATTTTGCTGACTGTCTGTTGGTTTTATCTTTTTTGTAATCCAGGATTCACTACCATATAATAGCACTGGAACCGCCATTGTTTTACAGAATTTTAATTTTGTCTCACGTATTGTTTTATTTTTTAGTCTTCTATTCACAGTTCCACATACGTGTTGAAATCTATCGATTTTATTTTGTATATCTTTGTCAACGTCACAAATTTATATGACAACCTAAATAGTTATCCTCAATAATAATCTTTGAGCGTACTGGAAATTTTCCGTATTGAGGCATAAGATTTGTTTTGTTGGTGGATATCTTTAGGTTGTAGTATGTAGTATGTTTAGGTCGTCTCAGTTTATGTAGTCCGTACACAGAGCGTTGTAAGTCTGCTTCATTATAACAGTTAGTGTTATATTATAACAGTCAAAAATAAAATTATCAGTTTATTAAAAAAATTATTGAATTTCGCGAATATACGCTTTTTACACTTATTTTTTTAAACTAGGTATTTAAATAAATGATACTCCTTTCTGTGTGTACTGATATGACTTTGTACAAATGAAGTCAGTTATTAGTTTTATTTTGACGTTTCTTCATGAAATAACGGATAACCTTATGGACGAGCAAGGGAAGCAAATGACTCACAAAATGTGATCTGAAGATGGCCATGAAGGGGGTGCCAATTAGGGAATGAGCGTGTGAAAATGATAAAAGCACTGCTTAAAAATACCTTTCGGTCACTGCTAAACCTACTGGGTAGTAATTTTCTGAAGTAATAACTCGGCTGTGTTTTGTCAAATGCGAACGAGCGGCAAAGTGTTAATTGTCAGGGTTGCAAAGATAACGTCCGGGGGTGATTAGTTTTTATTATGATACATACAGGGACGCGATGGATGTCTCACATTGTTTCTGTTTACCTATAACTGTGCGATAATAAAACTTTATTAAGCTCTGTGTGCACGCTATTTGTATTATAACTAAAGTACTCACCCCCCGGCCTTTGACTGCCACCGCCGGACAAACAAAAACACAAAACAATCGTAACTGAAAGGCTGTAAATATACTTTGGCTTTTCTCATCAAAGCCGGTAGCTGAAACACACACACACACACACACACACACACACACACACACACACACACACACACACACACACACACACACACACACACACACACACACACACACACACACACACACACACACACACACACACACACACACACACACACACACACACACACACACACACACACACACACACACACACACACACACACACACACACACACACACACACACACACACACACACACACACACACACACACACGCACAGACGTCACAACTGATGCTGATACTGCCATATCGGCAGGAATATCGTAAAATTTTCTTTCTATATAACGATCGTCATATAAACTTTTAACATAAATTCAAAACACCACGTAGGTTCAGTATTGTCTTTATTTTTTATTGTTTTTGTTTTCCGGAGATATAATTGAATCGAGACAATATATATGCGTACAGATATTGGGTGTCTGTATGTTTTTTAAATACAAATTTTTCTCTTATAAGCAACGAGTTGCGTTTCATGAATAAATGTTCATAACAATTACTCGCTTATGTTGAAACCTCGTGTACCGTTTACTTATGTGTTTCAGTACTAAATGTTTCCTAAATTTACTCTTTTTCAATTTGAATTCCTAATATCGAGATTATGAAATAAAGTGGTTGGTAAATTATCGTGATAATAACATTTTTTAATGTCACAGGCGAAGTTTCGGCAAAAATGTTGCCCCATTGTCCGATGTCAGCGTTTTGGCTGTTCTGCTGTAATCCTTTTCGGAAAAAGGGAGGACATAGAGATGGAAGGGGAGAAATTGAGTAAGGTGCGCTAAACCGTTAGCTGTATGGTAGCCAAGCAGACTGCCAGTTAAGTTCACATGACGACTTGCTATAACAGTATAACGCGTCAGATCATCGAGGTATATCTCGTACTGACTTTGTCCAGTTGTAACAGATGGCCAACTAATCATGATTCCAAAGAAGGGAAAAGATTTTTCTCTCGGATAGTCTACGGAAGCTTAGCTTTCTATCCGGCTACGTTAACAGTCTTTGAGAAGCGTCGCGACGAGTTCACCTCAAATGACTGTACAGTTCGGCTTTCACGATACGCGTTCCTTAACTCATAAGCTAATGAGGCTCTTTGAGTGTGTTATCGTGGTTGGTTGCCTTACACATGGACTACCGCGTGCTTTCTTTTGACCGTGTATGGGTATAAGTCTTCCTGAACAAGCTCCATGAAGTTATATTCCCAGTCTGCAACGCCGTTTGATTGCTTTTTGCCAGAATGTACACTTTTCTGTGTGGGTTACCTGGCTGCCTGGAACAGAAAAGTGGTATGCTATATACACGACATGGCTCTTAAGCTAGTAGTTAGTTTCCTTCCGTTTATGAAGTATTTTCTAATCAGGTTCGGATTAAAAAGAATATTTCTCTAGTCAGTATTCTATTTTTCTAATTTTCCTTTCAGATATAATTACTTCCATAAAAATCTAAAAATAAAGTCTGTGAGAGTTGTTTACATAAAACGATGTAAAATCTTAAGCAATTTTTTAAACATACGGTTTTGAATAAATACTTTTTTCTAATCTAAATGTTTCAAATTACTACGTTTACTGAAGCTTAATGGACAAAGTTTTCAAAAAATTGTTATCTGAGCATACAAAAATATTTGTCCAATTCTTATTTTTTAAATTAATATTTGTCACTTTAAAAAAAGGAACGTATTTTTTACTTTTGTAGATTTTAATAGACATTTTAACCTTTAAAAAATAAAACATTTTTATATTTAGTTAAGCCTATTACGATGGCTTTGTGGACGGGTAAGAATTATACTTCAATATTCTTGTGAAGAATATTCTTGTTATTCTTGTGAGAGGAAATTAAAGTAATAGTTTGTAATATATGTGTATACATAATTTTATTCATATATATTGTTATTAATCAATACAATTAAAGTTTTTTTAAACCTAACAAAACGTTTCTTGTATTTTGATAATTTTGTTTTCCAGTTTTTATGTCCTTTTTAAAGCGTAACTCGAATAAGTAATATTATCAGCAGTTTTGTCAATACTGTAAGCAAATATATATTTGTGTGTGTGTGTGTGTAAATATAACAGGTTCAATGTGACAGGTTAGGGTCTGTATACAAAACTGCAAAACGTTTTAGCCCGGTCGATTAATACGTTTGTCATCAATGCTTTTTTTTACACATAAAATTCATTTTTCGTTCTTTTTATAAATTTAAAGAAGTTAAGTACTTTGGTACCTTAAGGACGAGAACTTTGTATAGAAAACTACGCATACGTATAGTTCTTTATTTTTTCATATCAATCATTTAAGGCGTTGAAATCAAATTTTTATTTACTGGAATACGTGTTATCATATTATCGTGGGAACGCAATGAGTCTGAAGAATTTCCTTGATTCCGCAAAGTCGAAATAGGCAACATTGGAGAAATTAAATTTGGTTGTCTGATAGTTGACTTCCTTTTCTCCCGTTGTAAGTCCCGGATCAATGTGTGTATACCAGATACTTTATTTGGACCAAGGGCTTTCTAAAGACACTGAGGAGATGTCGATGGACCAGTCAGTCACTTATACCATGAGTATTGAAAAACGACGCTTAACTGGTGAACACTTTTCGCAAGAAGTATGATTGATTATTTACTACGTACTTAAAGAGTTAAACCGTGCTCGTCAGAAGTTTCAACATTTTACTGTATAATTTTGGTTACATCAAAGTATTTTTCGAAATGATAACTACAAATGCGGCACTATGGTGCCCGGCTCACTCCTGTACACCTCGCGCTCCTAGGGTAGTAAACTGATTTAACAGGTCACGAAAAAGATGAAACAAAAAAGCAGTGCCGCCAGGTCAATCAAACCACCCAAAATTCCCCCACTGCCACAAATATGTGTGCTTTAAGCAAAGCGTAGTATTTTATAGACTGTGAGTGTATTTTAAATGTTTAAATACTATTACAAGAATAACGCAAATATTAAAAATAATTTTATTCTTTAATTAATTTTTTTGGCATTTGATCACATTTAATGACAAAATGTTTGGCGTTTACTTCAGGGCAGTCACCAGAGCGCAGCACTACGGTCATTTCTTTCATCATATTGTATCACGTTACATTAGCGTTAACTTCAGGTCCGCCATCAGAGAGCAGCACCAAACAATATTTGATTATTAGACAATCAAAATAATTAAAAAAATAAGCTTTTTAATTATTTTGTAAAAAAAGAAAGAAAATACATTATTATATCACATTCTACTTTTCAACTAAATATTGCGTAAATCATATTGTTACATGGAAAAAATGTATTATTTACATATTCTTTTTATATGTATATATATTGAAAATAATACGACGTGTGATATGATTCTGTTTATTTCTGGATTTTGTTGTCCATGACGTGTGCGTTGATTAACTAATTATAAGTATAATACTACTGATTCGGAACACTAAGTTTTTTATTGGTAAAAATGTAAAATTTTACCTTGTAGCCTGAACCAGTTTTCGCTTATTACAAGGTTCGTCAGAGGCTGCCACTAGGATTCTGTTTATTTTATTGTAAATATCAAATTCTTATAATAAAATATTAAAAACACTACTATGACCTCGACCCATTTAATTCTCTTTTCACTCTTAATTGGATTTTAATTCTTTATAGCAAAATCTCTCTTATTCTAAATGCATCGAGCAACGCTTTACATGGTGAATCAATTCACTAGCCATTGACACAGAAGTTCTCACTGCGGCGTGTGTCCTACGACACGCCCATTTTTTGTAGAATGCTCTATCAGACAACTACGGTTAAAACAGTTGAAATTCATATTATAATAAATAAGTAACGAAAATGTATAGCTCTACTTACAAAATTGTTATATTATAATAAGTATATGCTGAAAGAAAAGAGAGTTTAAAGATTATTAGTAGGCGACTGTATAAATATATATATATATATATATATATATTTAATATATTATTCTTCTGTCTTTGAAATAAATATATGCTTTTATTTATAGAATCTGCAAGTCTATACAAAAATGTGTATTTAAATTTAAATTTAAATTTGGAGTAAAAGCCTTTGGTAAACATTTATTGTAAACACAACGATAGGTTAAAATAAAACACTTACAATAAAGTTATACCTAAGAAAAATAAACAATTTACTATTATATGCAATACACATGAGGAGTTTTTTCTTCTGATACTTGCCTCACGTTATCACAAGAAAGAGTTAAGAATATTTAGAAAATAGAATTTTAACCGTGTAAAAAGCTACGAATTATGTTATTTAATTATTTGTAAGAAGATATTTGTTCAGCGTGTGTCCATAAGTAAGAGTAAAGGGGACGGAATGACAGCGGCGGCGGCAGAAGAGGTTACGCCCGGCATTCCCGGGTGGCGAGTCACCGTCACAGTCCCAGCCCTCAATGATTTATTATTCCTCTAAATGACATTTCACCCTTCTCTCCATAAAGTGGAATTTTATTGAATAATAAAGCACATTTATTGTTATCCTTAATCGTTTTGCAATTTAAATATGTATAACCTAACTCTTGGATCATTATTATCATCACGTATTGAGAGAATTTAATTTAAATGGTAAGTGATATTAATAGACGGCGGCACTGGGAATGTTATTAGTATACTGTCCAACCCGTCTGGGATTTTATACGATTCACGTCAATCACAGTTGCTTACATCCTATGGTAGAATTAGTTTTGTCGCTTTGCAAGCATACTGATGGTTAGTGCAATGAATTTCTGGGTAAAAATTTGAATTTAAAAATGAAATTGTCGTAGCGTTGAATGAGTGACGAGAACTGACAATTTTCAATAGTCTTGTTGTTATTTACGACATTTTAATAGTATACTTCAATATTTCACCTTTGTGTTCTAAATTCTTTACCGGTGGATCATATATAAAACCATCAATCATAAAATACTAATATTTACTTCAAAGCAATGAGCCAATTTTTTGTTTGTTTTCCAAACGTCAAAACGAAAAACAGTATCTAGGAAAAATACGGGCTCAAGAAGGTGCCAACCGAGAAAGTACTATTCACAAATTTTGTCAGTCAATAAGGAGAACATTTCAGTCGGGTAATAGTTTACCCGATCGGTGACAGAAAAGTTTCGTGAGCAAGAGGGTGCGCAGTAATCAATTGGGTTTTAGGGGTCGAAGAGTTGGGGAGAAACTCTGTTGCAGATTTAGAGACGAATTTATGACATCATTACGTGCTTAACTTATAATAATATCAGGCTTGTACGTTAATAACAGCATAGCAGGATCTTATAAATAATAAAATCTTATAGACTCTATGCAGTTTACAGAGGTATGAGCGTACTAATATACAGACGTATGTTGTATAGACAAATAGACAAAAAAAACACATATAAGTGACAAGACATATTGGGATGTCAATGGTGGAGTTACGTGGTAAGCTGTGGATCGGAAATATGGGGAGCTTGAACGTTACAGCTAAATGGAGAATAAATGCTTGAGGCGCAGTGCAAGGATCTCGAAATTGCAAAGAATATGTAATTTGGCAATCAGAAGACGGATGCAAGCGAGAGAGACCACAGTAACTCGTATTGAGAAAAGGGGGAAAAGTGGTTCGGTCATGTGATGGCAATGGGGGACACGAACGATGGCCGAAGCGGGTGTTCAAGTAGACATCACCCGAAAAACGGAAGAGGTGAAGACCACGAAGATCGTAGAATGATTGTGTGCCAGAGAACATGGAAGCATGCGGAATCAGGCGATCAGGTAACGCCTGGTAGATTCTGTATAAAATCCATTAAGAGAAGTGGTGGTACGACCCGTGTTGCATGAACGTGAGGCTTACTGGTCTAGGTTACCAAAGAACTACTTACTTCAGGAGGGACAAGCAAACGAAGAAGAGTTAGATGAGATTGTAAGTGCGGCGGGATATCAAGTCGTCCTCTGTGTGAAGATGTCTAATGGCAGTTGTTCCGGTAATTTCTATTCTCCTGCGATCTGTTCAAAGTCCTACTAAACATTTATCAGAACCATGTGTACAACCATGTTAATGCAAAAATTAATATTTTAAATTTACGTATGTCTTAAGTAATGTTCTTTGTTCTTTGCTTGAGAACAGTTAGATTGGTAATGGAAAGACATGGGTGATAGTCCCGATGAGACCGAGGCCATATTTCAGCTACTTTTCCTCAGCAGAACACGAGTAATAATTTAAAGACAAATGTTATAAAACCATTATCAAAAGTAAAACTCTTCGGCATAAGTGAAAATTCAGTGTTATAGCAAAAACATCTTTCATAAATTTGCTGTTGAAATATTCTAGAATGTACAAATCCGAAAGTTGTATTTAGCGATTTAAAAACCGTTTTAAATTACCGTAATAAATACAGAAAGTGTGTACGTTATACCAAACGTGCGGGTCCTACCGAGGCCTTGGTCCTACCCACGTGTCACACATTTCAAAACATCAACATTAACGTTGCTAATAAACAACAACAACTATAATAACAATATTTTTTTACGCGGATAGGTAAAAACGTTGCTGAACAAATGTCCGAAAGGGTGCGCACTTCCGTGGTCCGTGGGTTTCGGTATTATACCCGACCCACCAAAAAACAACCTCCCTTTCCTCTTCTAGGACTCTAGGACACAAATCTGAAAATGTTTGACACATCACACTGGGCTAGGCCAATTGCTCTTCAGCCTTTAGGGCTCACGTCTGACTTTTTATTCTTCTTCTGTATTAAGTTGTCCAAGTCGCCTTTGTTGTTTCTTCGCCTGAAGCATCTCTCCTGCGAAGCTTGCCACACAGTTCAAGGTGTCGCTTCGACAATATTGTTCAGTGGAGGTCTCCTGCATAATATGCTATTGCAATGATCTCCTGTGTTGCTCCCATCTGGCAGACGAAGAAAGTATGACTGACATCGTCTGTAGCACCGCGGGTAGTATAGGCATTCTGGCGAATACTACACTACTGCTACTACTACTACTACTACTACTACTACTACTACTACTACTACTACTACTAGTAATAATAATAATAATAATAATAATAATCCAAATATATCCATAGTAATTTTTGTCAACTTGTTAGTAATATTCCACAAATTCTATGGAAACTTACAAAATATTCTGTAATTATTAGAAATCCATGGTTAGGGCCTACTACACTCTTTCAGCATCTGTTCAAACTAATTGTTTTTTTTATTCGTGTTAAAGATTACGAGCAATTTGATCTACCACACTTAATTACTGCTTTGTTCAGAAATCCGTCATGTTGAACATTCCCTCAGTGTGACCATACATACTCCTAAGTTAAAACAAAAAAAAATACTTTGCTAAGAAAGAAGCGCTGATTTCACTGGCTTGTTAAAGCAGACGTATACCGTCCTGACATCTCAGCTTCTCTTATATTTTTCTCTTCTTCATCTCAGCGTTTTCCAGGCAGAACGGGATCCACTCTCCTGTTCAAAGATTGCCACTTAATGCGTCTGTCACGTCTTCTAGGCTCAGAAGTTCGGCGTGTATTGTGTCTACCCAGCACAGTTTGGTCCGTCTGCGGGTCTTACTACCGTCAACTTTCAGGTAATAGGCTAAGTTTATGACGGTGTCAGATGCTGCTCGCACAACATCTCCCCCACCAACAAAACCACCATTCCTGTATTTTCTCATTTATTGAAGCCTCGCCAGCCAGGCGCCCGACAGTGGTGTCAGGGTAAGTGGTTTTACCATTATGTAGTAGGTTATATTCTAGATTTTAAGCGAATTGGCATTATGTTGTCACAAAGGACACCTTTGACCTCCCTCCATCGCATCCAGCCGTCATTAATCCTTCCTCGTATGTCTTCAAGTGAACAACCATCACTATGCAAACGGGATTCCAGGTCAAGAATGTATGACCCAAGAATATTACCATCTTGGTAAGAAGCACTCGATTAATTTGAATGGTGCCAGGGGATGGGACATTAAGACATTACTCTGTCTTAACAACGTTCAGACGCAGACCGAATTGATGAAAGTGACCATAACATACTTGAACTTGACACTGAAGATCTTCTCTTATGTTTGCAGCAAGCATCACATCGCCGGAATACATCAATGTAGATGGGATTTGCTCCTTTGCAAATCCCTAGGTATGGTGTCCATAACCAGAACAAAGACTAACTACTTTCCGTGTACAACACCAATCACAGGGAAGCTTCACTTCTCTGACATCATCATCATCATCATCATCATCATCATCATCATCATCATCATCATCATCATCATCATCGTCGTCGTCGTCGTCGTCGTCGTCGTCATAATCACATACTAATAATAATCATCAAAATAATAATAAATCATAATAATACTTTTTTTGCAGGGCTCTCACACACCGCTACACCCTACCGATCCACCCACTGGGACAGAAGGATATCCAGTAGAGGAAACAGTCGACAAGTATGGTAGAATCTTAGTATTTCACACTTAAAAAAGGCATAAATCTGAGAGGTTTGTTGTGCCAAGTATGAAGACATCTGTGACAAGAAAAAATAGAAGACATAGTAAAGTCTAAGCACTAGGACTCTAAAAAGACACGCCACAAAATGAATGTGGCAGGCCAAACAAGTGCAGTCAGAAAATTTCATCCCTTACTGCCCGTTGAAACTTCTTTTTGTAACGAAAAAAGTCGAAGTTATGATTTAGTGGCATGCAATTCCTCCGTGCCCACTCTACAGCATTATCTATGCATTGTTGAAGTGTAAGATATCTTAATATCATGTGCGAACATTTGGACATCAGGACAAATGTTATGTCATCAATAAACATAAAAAAGAAAGGTCATTAGTTGGAGTCCTGCGGAACTCCAGAAGTGGCTATAAAAGTATCAGATGTATTTCCATCTTACTCGAAAGCAAGGTGAAGGTACTCGCTTACTCGCTGGGGAAGATACGGTCCGATCCACTGAATAAGTTGGAGACTAACACCAAAACTCGTTAATTTATTTAGAAAAATATGGTGTGGCAATTTAACAAACGTTTTCATAAAGTCCAAATAGACGACGTCCACCTGGCCACGACTCTCCACTGCTGGACTGGCGACAGAAGAAAACACGCCAAGTTGATAATTGTAGATCACCCATTTATAAAGCCATGTTGGTGGGGAGAAAACAGGTGGTATACTCCTCTATGTAGATACTTAGACACGATCTTTTCAAAAATCTTGGGAATAACACGAACGACTGAAATTATCTTACAATTAATTATTACATTACGACTGTTCTTTGGAATAGACATTACTTTCCATAGTCGTGGATATTCTCTAGACGTTAAACTCTAATTAAAAAGCGAGGCAAGAACGTGAAACGATACTGTATAACAGCATCATAATTTAATATGTATGTAAATACCTATAATAAGTAAGCGAAATTTAATGATAAATTAAAGTATTGAAATGTACGTAGTTGTAAGTAAAGTTATAATTGAATAGTGAATCTAAAGAGGCTCGGCTGTGCGACAGACCGGCGCCGGCAAAAATATGTATAATAGACCTAAGACACCCTACATGTCGTAAACACATAAATTGTTTTGTAGTGTAAAACTAGCAAAAAACGCCTATATACCGTTAGGTTAACGGTACGGTGTCCTTCAACAGACAAAAGAGGCCACGCCAGTAAATATGACGATTTTAGAAAGTCGCGTCACTTTTTAGGGAGTATAACGAACACCCGCGTAAAATTATCGCCCGCACTTTGGGAACCAATCACCAATAGCGTCAGTAGTGAGCGCGAAAGAGATACGACACCAGACTGGATACATTCAAAAATACCGGCAAAATTTTGAATGTAAGACCAATAAGGAACGATCAACAGAAGATGTAGTGAGGGTAGAATTGAAGAAACTATAAAAATAACACGCGGAGCCCACAAGGGGGAGTCTAAGTTAAAAATTCACGCAAAACACGTGAAACCTGCGTCACTCGATGTGAGCAAACTAAATTAATCAAAGTTCAAATCAATATTCTCTCGGTTTAATAGTGACAGTCAGCAAGAAGTTTTATTTAGATTTGTGCGCGAAAGTACGTGTGGACAAGAAGCTATTTAAATTGTGCGCGTAATTTGCAACAAAAGTATATTATTTATTTGTGCGTGACGTATAGTAATAACGCGAGCGTGTGATGTGTTTAAAGAAAGTTAATAAAGCGTGATCAGTGAAAGTGTCGTGTGGTAGTTAACGCAAGAATACAATTTGCCATTCGCCTATCAGGAATCCTGCAACAAGTAACAATATCTCATTTATAAATTACAATATAATTGATTAACATAAATTTCATATCTCAATAAACTCATCTCATTTTCAAAAGACCCACGATGTTCAGATACTAAACATTCAATTTATGCTAGACGACATGTTTGGGTGACTTAAGATATAGCAAAGTAAGAAACCAGTACTAATAATTATTGAAACGATAAATGAATTAAATAATTAAATATAGATTGAATAGTATAGAAGTCGTAGCAGTTAAGAATTGATGATAGATATACTTATATACACATATATGTTTGTTTGATTGATAGCGATGATTTAAGTTTGTTAATGGAGTAAATTGAATCTACTAAGTACTCCTTTGAATATACTTGATTAATCTGATTTCGAAGAAGCTGTAACTAGAAATATTAATAAATTCTTTTGTTGTTATTAACTTTAAAGATGATAGTAATGATTAAGTCTAAGATGCAACAATACATAACAATGATTAAGTAACAAGAATCTAACAATACAAATATTAGTATCTGAACAGTTTGTTATTATTTCATAAACAAACCTGAGATCTCCTGCTCTGGCGCCCAGGTAATAATTAATAATATAAATTTGAGTGGTGCAGTTCTCAATAAATCTTAATAGTTATTAAAATATCTTAATATTTGTCGCCATTAACGTGGGAACATATAGAGAATAGTTATATTTGGCGCCCAACGTGGGGCAGTTGTTCCAACAACAAGTAGTAATTAAGAATAGTTATATTTGGCGCCCAACGTGGGGCAGTTGTTCCAACAAGTAGTTATAAATAGTTATATTTGGCGCCCAACGTGGGGCTTAATTATAAAATTAAGTAAGCTCGGTAAAATGAGATGAGTAGAGAATAAGAAATAGAATATAAAAATTTAAAATTAATGTTAACTAGAAGTAAAACTAGAGAATTAAGGAATTTTAATAGACATATAAATAGTGAAGTAAAAATGGCAAGTAACTCTAATACCAATAATACCAATGATAGTGATGAAGGGGAGTTCGAAGTTAATAACCAGATGGGAGAGACGGGAATACTTGACGAACTACCCGATAACGAAACCGCACCGGTTCCTTCAGAGGCAAGGGGACGGGCAGAAGAAAACGTAACCAGCGCAACACAACATACAATAACAAACATAGACATAGTCACAATGCTACAACAATTAAAACAATAGATAACGGAAACCAATAAACAGACAATGGAAAAATTAACGCAACACATGACGGAAAAACTGGCAGAAAATACCAAGCAGCTAGAGAAAAGAATTGAAGATGTTAAAGAGAGCATGCATGAAAACAATATACAATTATAGACGGATATTGAACAGTACATGACACAACAGTTAAACAAGCACAGATTGCAAGTAGAACAACAACTTAGTGAGATTAGGCGCGAGAACCAAGAATTATCAACAAAAGTGAGATCGGAAGCAAAGGAAGTGGTAAATGAAGAGATGAAAACCTTTCAAACGCACGTGAACGAACAACTGGAGAGAAAAGAACAGATAATCCGGCACACGCGAGAAGAAGTCGCACTAGAAATTAACAAGCTAACTAAAAAGGTAGATCTAAATAATAAGAAACAAGAAGACCAAGTTCAGCAACACAGACAAGAAGTTACCCGCGAAATAAATGAGGTAAGAGATGTAACTACAGAGCAGATACAAAGACTCACAGAACGATACGAAAATAATTGTGTAGAAGTGGATGGACGATTAACCCAGGTAAAGGAAGACGTGAGAGCGAGATTTGCGCAGTTGGGAGCTGTACCAATGCAACGCAGTATCACGGTGGAGCATCTGAAGAGTGTGTCGTTCAACGGGGAAGGGGAATACCCCATGGAATTCATAAAGGAGTTGGAGGAGATCCGGAAGGAGTATTACGCGAACGAGGGGGTAAACTGGGTCGCAAGACATCTAGAAGGTGAAGCAGCGATATGGTGGCGGTTGATACGAAGTGATATTAATACATTCCAAGAGTTCCAGAACGCATTCATTGCGAAGTATTGGAACCAAATGGTACAAGAAGAGGTGCGTGACCGGCTGGAATTCGGGAAATACAGGTATGAGAGTGGATTGAGCATGGTTCAATACATGGAGAGATGTATATTACAAAATCGCCAACTGATTCCACCCATATCTGATCAACACCTGATAAGGAAGTTAGCACGCCATTACCACCACGATATAGCTGTCGCTACTATCACTAGAGGAGTCAGTAACATTGCAGAATTCCAAATGTTATTGATGGAGTTTACAGCAATGCGAAGTATGAATACAGTACAACGACAGCAGGTAAAACGAGAAGAAGAAAGTACAAATCGCCCGTGGCAGAATAGGAGGGCAGAAAGGCCGGCGGATAACGGTAATAACTCATGGCGGAACCGGGTGCAGAATAATAATGAGCACGGTCGACGGGACGTAAACAAGGGTCCACAAAAGCACGTATACGAGGCGCAGGTCAACGCCGTCGCAAGTACAAGTCAAGCTCAAGGACAAACAACCAGCCCAAATACACAATATCATAATTCAAAAAACTGAGTAGGATTCCACGTAGTGATAAGGTAGATTTAGTAAGTAGTTATAAAGTTATAAGGAAATTAGCACAACATTTGTAGATGTAAGGGATGACTTATTAGAAGAGGATAAAGAGACGATAAGAACACGAAGATTGAAATGTCCGGAAGTGGAGTTGTATCTAAATGGGGTACCGGTTATTTCTTTACTTGATACTGGGTCCCAGATTAATGCAATTTCCAGAGAATGGTTTAATAAAAACAGAAATAAAATGGGAAAATTGAATATACTAAGACTAACAAATACAATAGTGAAAGGAGCGGTTGGTAAAAAATCGAAGCAAATTACCCAACAAATATTGGTAGAAGTAAAATTCGGTGCGTGCGTGATCGATAGTGTGTTTATTATAGTACCCGATCTAATAAGAGATTGTATAATGGGGATTGAGCTGTTACAAGAAGGTGGCTGTATCATCAATTTCAATAACAACCAAATAACATTTAAAAATCACGTCACGGAAATAGGTGTACCGGAAAGTTTAGAAATGCTAACACTGGAAATGAACCAGGGAGAGGAACACACCACTACAATGATCCGGGAAAAACTGGAGGAGGTGACTGGGATTAGCAAGCAAACGAAGAAGGAGCTGGAAGAGGTATTATTAAATAACCATAGAATATTTCGGGAGCAGCCAGGTAGAGTAAATGGATATGAGCACAAGTTCGTCGTAACGGATAACACGCCATATTGCATAAAGGGTTGGGCTATACCCATAAAATATCAAAGTGCCGTCGACCAAGAAATAAGAAAAATGGAGGAATGCGGAGTGATAGAGCGAGCTGCCAGCCCATATATAAACCCTATCGTGACTGTCATCAAGAAGGACCAGTCGGTACGGCTATGTCTGGACGCCCGGCGAATTAATTCGGTGACTATACCAGATTATGAAGGGGCGGTACCAATTAATGAGGTATTAGCGAACTGCGGTGACATAAGGGTAATGAGCAGTATTGATCTAACTAGTAGTTTCTGGCAGATGCCATTGGCCAAAGAATGTCGGGACTACACAGGATTTTTATATAAGGGACGATGTTACCGCTACACTGTTACTCCGTTTGGACTAAAAACCAGCTTGGCGAGCCAGACCCGTGGATTGGACCATGTGCTGACTGACGAAGTGAAGCGATTCACAATTATATATGTGGATGATTGCTTATGCGTATCCCGGAGCATTGAAGAACACATAGTCCACCTGCGATTGGTACTCGAAAACTTGAAACAAGCTAACCTCACCGTGAATCTACGGAAATCAAAGTTCTTCAGACAGAAGATAGATTATCTAGGGTACGAGCTATCTACTAAAGGCATCAGTGCGTCACCAGAAAAGGTAGCTGCAATAATGAACTTCCCTAGACCAAGGAATCCAAAACAGCTAAAAGGATTCCTAGGATTAACAAACTTTTATAATAAATTTACGAGTCGTTATGTCGAAGAGACTCAGCCACTGCTACAACTGCTGAAGAAAGGAGTAAAGTTTAAATGGTCGAAAGAGCAGGACGAACAGTTCGAGAAGGTGAAACAATTGTTCGTAAACACGGTGATGCTCAGACATCCAAATCCTAACAAAAGATTCTACCTACAAACAGATGCAAGTAAATATGCGTTAGGAGGGCAGTTGTATCAAATTGACAACGATAATCAGATAGGAGTTGTTGCATTTACTAGCCGCGTTTTCAGGGGAGCAGAACTCAATTATTTTACCACAGAGTTAGAATTATTAAGTGTAGTACACTGTTTAAAGAAATTCCGAACCTATGTGTTAGGGCGTCCACTAACAATAATAACGGACAACAAGGCCCTAACTTTCATGCAAAAATGTCAGTTAACGAATTCAAGAATTACGCGATGGATACTCGCTATCCAGGAGTACGACTTCCAGATCCTACACTGTAAGGGAAGTGAGAACATCGTAGCGGAAATACTCAGTAGATATCCCGAAGATTCACAGATGGACAGGCCCATGGATTATGATGAGGAATTAGAAATAAATGCGATAGAAATAAAGATCAACCCAAAGCTAAGGAAACAATTACAAAACATATCACAATTACAGAAAAACGATGAGAAACTGAAGAAAATCATAAATCAATTACAGAGTGATCCGCGCAGTAAACTACACAAGATATATACGTGGCTCAACCAAAAATTATACCGTCAGGAGAAGCGGAAATGGAGACTGGTACTGACGAAAGAGCTGGGTGAAGATTTAATTAAGGAAATCCACACAATATATGGTCATATTGGTATAAAAAGAACATATGAACTAGCCAAAGAATACTTCACGGGGGACCACTAGTCTAAATTTACAAAACGATTTATCCGAAACTGCGAAAGATGCCAAAAATGCAAGGATCACCACAGAAAGGGTATTGGTGAGACCAAACGAATATTACCAAAGGCCCAAGGAGAGTTGGTCAGCATGGATTTCTATGGACCACTACCGACATCAACGGGCGGTGTAAAATATTTATTAATAATTATCGATAACTTTACTAAATATGTAAGATTATATCCCATGAAGAGAGCAACGACTGCCACAACAATTAATAAGTTAAAGGTATATATACAGGAGGTAGGTAAACCGACTGCTATATTAACTGATAATGGAGCCCAATTCACCAGTAAATCGTGGGTGAAGAACTTAATCCACCTTGGGATTAAACCGAAGTACACTGCTATTCGGAACCCATGTACGAACTTAGCGGAAGGGGTAAACAGACAGCTAGGGAATATGTTTCGAATACTGGTGGGTGGACACCACACAAAGTGGGCTAAATATATTCGATTGGTAGAACAGTGTATCAACGAAACATATCACGATACCATCGAGATGACACCACATCAGGCTCATTGGGGTCGGAAACCAAAAAGAGTGTGGGAGATGTACGTTCACAAAGAACTGATGAAGGAAGAAAGGAAGGTAAACCCAGATGAACTCTACCAAAATTTGAAAAGAAAGGGTGAGAAGAGAGCGAGGAAACATAATGAAGGGAAAATGCAGCTGAAGTTCAATATTGGAGACCTGGTGCTGATCAGAACTAACCCGATCTCTGAGTTAACAAATAAAATCACTGCGAAATTTTGTGAGCTCTACGAAGGCCCATACAAGGTCAAGGAGGTCAAAGGGGGTGGAACATACGTGGTAGCTGAGGTCGACGACCTTGAATCGGTGCGGGGAATCTTCAACGTCAGACAGATGAAGCCATATTACCACGAATGATTCGCTATGAAAAGGGGAATTTAAAGATAAATAATATTAAAATTCCTTAACATAAAAAAAATTTTTTATGTAATCAATTTAACCTGATATGGATAAAGTGTATTAATATTTATATGTAATTAATATAACTTAAATATTATGTAACATAACTTAAATATTATGTATGTAAAGAAGATACAAAGAAATTTGATGTTAGAACTAAATGGACAAATTTTTAAAAATAGTAATCGAATGTTATACGTTAAGGAGAGAAAGTAACTTAAGTCTTAGAAAGGGATAGTGATTGTTTAAAATGTGTGTTAAAGTAGCGAGTAAGCGAGGGTATGAGAAAGTAATGTTATGTAACTTAGAAGTAAGGGTGGTAAGATATGTAGCACCGCGTATACCCTTCGGGCGAAAGCGAGAGTGACTAGCTAAGGGGACCGGTTTTGACCGTATTGTTAAAGTGTGTCACACCAAAAGTGTAACTTTCATCGAATGGTTGTGCTGTTAGAGGCATACGAAATAATTCCACAAATTATATAAAACAATTATTGGAATTAGTTCGGGGGACAATGAAACGATACTGTATAACAGCATCATAATTTAATATGTATGTAAATACCTATAATAAGTAAGCAAAATTTAATGATAAATTAAAGTATTGAAATGTACGTAGTTGTAAGTAAAGTTATAATTGAATAGTGAATCTAAAGAGGCTCGGCTGTGCGACAGACCGGCGCCGGCAAAAATATGTATAATAGACCTAAGACACCCTACATGTCGTAAACACATAAATTGTTTTGTAGTGTAAAACTAGCAAAAAACGCCTATATACCGTTAGGTTAACGGTACGGTGTCCTTCAACAGACAAAAGAGGCCACGCCAGTAAATATGACGATTTTAGAAAGTCGCGTCACTTTTTAGGGAGTATAACGAACACCCGCGTAAAATTATCGCCCGCACTTTGGGAACCAATCACCAATAGCGTCAGTAGTGAGCGCGAAAGAGATACGACACCAGACTGGATACATTCAAAAATACCGGCAAAATTTTGAATGTAAGACCAATAAGGAACGATCAACAGAAGATGTAGTGAGGGTAGAATTGAAGAAACTATAAAAATAACACGCGGAGCCCACAAGGGGGAGTCTAAGTTAAAAATTCACGCAAAACACGTGAAACCTGCGTCACTCGATGTGAGCAAACTAAATTAATCAAAGTTCAAATCAATATTCTCTCGGTTTAATAGTGACAGTCAGCAAGAAGTTTTATTTAGATTTGTGCGCGAAAGTACGTGTGGACAAGAAGCTATTTAAATTGTGCGCGTAATTTGCAACAAAAGTATATTATTTATTTGTGCGTGACGTATAGTAATAACGCGAGCGTGTGATGTGTTTAAAGAAAGTTAATAAAGCGTGATCAGTGAAAGTGTCGTGTGGTAGTTAACGCAAGAATACAATTTGCCATTCGCCTATCAGGAATCCTGCAACAAGTAACAATATCTCATTTATAAATTACAATATAATTGATTAACATAAATTTCATATCTCAATAAACTCATCTCATTTTCAAAAGACCCACGATGTTCAGATACTAAACATTCAATTTATGCTAGACGACATGTTTGGGTGACTTATGATATAGCAAAGTAAGAAACCAATACTAATAATTATTGAAACGATAAATGAATTAAATAATTAAATATAGATTGAATAGTATAGAAGTCGTAGCAGTTAAGAATTGATGATAGATATACTTATATACACATATATGTTTGTTTGATTGATAGCGATGATTTAAGTTTGTTAATGGAGTAAATTGAATCTACTAAGTACTCCTTTGAATATACTTGATTAATCTGATTTCGAAGAAGCTGTAACTAGAAATATTAACTTTAAAGATGATAGTAATGATTAAGTCTAAGATGTATCCAGTAACAAGAATCTAACAATACAAATATTAGTATCTGAACAGTTTGTTATTATTTCATAAACAAACCTGAGATCTCCTGCTCTGGCGCCCAGGTAATAATTAATAATATAAATTTGAGTGGTGCAGTTCTCAATAAATCTTAATAGTTATTAAAATATCTTAATATTTGTCGCCATTAACGTGGGAACATATAGAGAATAGTTATAAACGGGAGCGACAGTCTCAGCCACACCTTTAGTAATAGATAATGGAATCTCATCAATGCCAACCGCAATGCTGGCGATACAACATTTAATTCATGATAATCAGTAATAAAAACGTATTCCCCAAATAGTAATAATAATAGCAATGATGATGTTTATTATTACAAATAAAGATAATAATAATTATTATTATTACAAATAATAAAAGTAGTAGTAGTAAAAATAATATTAATGCCTTATAATACGTAATTCATTTATATTATGTAACTTTTGTGTTAATAATTTCTTTTTTATTTTAGGTCTACGGAATATTAAAAAATTCGATTTTTGAAACCTAAAAGTTAAAAGAACATGTGTATAAAAACGGGAAAGGTTTGGTGAGGATTATCATTGCTGATTATTCAAAGTCTGAAGTAGTTTTACAAACTGTTACTGTACCTTGGAAAAACAGACGTGTCCAAAAAAGCGAAGTGTAAGATAAGTCTGTAGTGAAAAATAAAGTAATTATGAAAACTGATCTTAGTGTTGCGTATTGTGGTTATGTATTTCAGATATATAAAATTAAATCATTTATTCACTTCCTCATCTAATTCGCAATTTACAGACTTGTATATTACAATAATGTATGTTAATTTAATGAATACGCTGCGTATTGTTTCTAGAAAAGAAAAATAAGGTATATTGTATTAATACGTAGTTTAAACACTATAATTAAAATAAAATTCAATAAAGTTACATTATTCTTGTTATATTTTGAGTATTGAATAATAAATAATATATTATTTACATAAGATATTTTTATATAAATATCATACCACAATTTTTAACGGTTTTCATTTTTACTGTCGCATTCAGATGTACAAATTATAATAAATAAATAAGTAAATAATAATTTAAAATTAAATTGTTAAACAACAGCTGTTGAGCAAATATGTGTGGTATTATATATATATTTATATATATATTTTTACGCAAATAAATAAATAGATTAATATAATTATAAACAGCAATATAGGTGACTTTGTCAAATTAACAATTTTAAAAATATGGTAATTTTTTTTAATTAATTTGAAATTGTTCCTGTATCAAATTATTATTTATTTTATGTTTATATATTTCTATTTTTCCCAAATATTCAGTTTCGGACTTTAGATATTTATTTTTATAAAGCTACATTTCCTAAATTTAGGGAACGTATGACCATTCTTTTAAGGGAATGGATGGTGAAATTAGATTAACGGATTTCTGGTTTTACATAATTTAAATAAATAAATAAATAAATAATTTATTATCTCAACAAATTAAAATTAATACAGACAATGAATTACATTTACCTATTTATATATTACCTAGGCTATATACATGTACAGTATAACCATACTTGTTCAACAGGTGCTGTGTAACAATTTAATTTTAAATTATTTTTTAATTACTTGTTTTTATATTAGGCCTATATACAACTGAAGATGACAGTAAAAAAATGAAAACCGTCGAAACATTGTAATATGATATAACTTAATTGAACAAAAAATTATTTCTGTAAAAATAAAAAAAATATATAATTTATTATTCAATAAAACACAATATAATATATGACACGATATAATAATAATATAACCTAGTTATAATATTCAGGCTTACTCACAAGGTCTTAGATTAAATCTTCTGTTAAATTATATTAAATCTTCTATTTTTGTATACTTTAGGTTTTACATTTGTCATTGAATTTCAACGATGGAAAACCAGTAATTTGATTTCGTAGCGCGAAGACAACCACCAAAGCATTCGGTTTTCATCTCTGTAGATGTTCACTTTTGGCTTACTGACTACGGTGTTAATGATCCATTAATACAATACTCTGACGCATCGCTTGCGGAATCTTTAATGTTTAATCGGATTGAACAGACAGCGTAGACACATACAGTAGTGACTACCCGTTTCCACCGCTGCCCTGATAAATATTCATAAAACCAATAAAAAGCTTTCAGGGAAATAACATAACACGGGTCAAGGTTTTATAAGACACTTGTGTGCGTATGTTGAGGGGATGGGTCCGCCGATGCAGAGGAGAATAACATTATTTGTTTAAAAGGCGGTGCCGTGAAAACGGTCTCCAGGGTGGGCAACAGCGCCCGAGAGAGAGAGATACGGCCGCAGAAAGGATAGATTTCAGAAAACAAAACGCCGAACACGGAGCCGGACTTATGTAATATGTAAATGAAGTCCAGCAACACTGCGGTTGTTAGGTACAACGGATATTGGCCCTGGTACGCCACTATTACTACGGGGCAATCAGGCGAGCGAAACTAATTTAACGTACGTAACCACTCGCTCGGCGAACAAACTGTTGTTTGTATAGAAACAGAAAAAGCTGGGCTTACAACGAAGCTGATAACTACGAGTTGGCATAAGTACGGGCGTTTATGTAACTGAGGAAACATTTTCAACGTCTGTTGAATCCTCCAGGAACGGTCAGATTTGACTGTATTACAGATTAATTTAATTTATTCAATCAGACTCCATATAATTTTCTATCCTTAATATTCGTCATAAAATAATTTGTGATTAAGGACAAAAAGAATACTAAACAAGCATTTTGAATTTTATAATTTTTAAAATTCGCCTAGACTGTAGTAAATAGGTTTTCATAGTTTCGCGTATACTGTGTGCCGTGATTGGCACAAAGCATATAATCACGGCGCCGTTACGGTTAGTAAATTTCGTATTTCTATTTTTTTGCACGCCCGGTGTGTGTCGAAGTCATACGCGCGCATTCTGGTGATTGAAAAGAGCATGTGGGTGCACGGACGCCAAGGTCAGTTCCATTTCCGTCACGGCTGATTAACTATCAATATCTCGGCGGCGAATATTTTTGACGTGTGGTCATCTTTATATCTGTATAGATTGCTAATCCATAAAGTACCTCTGGGTTTCTGACTCGTCGAAGTGCTCGAGAGATGAGGATGACTACAACTCCATCCGTGGTCATCTGCTGAGCAGCTAAGCTTTAACCTGAATTTCGCCGTCGAGAGAATGTAGGAGTCTACCTAGAGCATTTGCCCGGGTAGGCTGTGACTGTTTTTGCTCTGCAAAATTTTTCCAAATTGTGCGGAAATATTCAGTTTTCACCATTTTTCTTATCATCATCGTATTCAGCATCATCATCACTACCAGATTCACCAACAGTTCAGTGCAAATCAGCTTTATTTAATCTGTGCGGGAGTGTTTTTGTTTCCGAGTGCTGTGCGGTCTGTGTCGTGTTCAATTGTGCCTGTGGATAGTTTTCAGTGTCTGGTGATCCCTCTATCCTAGACCTAGCGTAGACGTTCATTTCGGCTTGTCCGAAATGGCGTCGAATACGCCTCCGAATCCTCTGCCGGCGCCGCTTGTTTCCTTAATGGAAACATGCTCAACCGGCTTCCGTTCCACTCCACTTCCTCACGACAGTGAAAGTGATAGTGAAAGTGATAATAGTGCGGTAGATATGTGTAGTGTTGGGTCGGGGGACGGACAGTTCTCGCTTGTGGAGGGCAAATCTGCCAAACGCAAGCGAAAACTGGCCCAAACTCCGCCGCCCGCCTCAGCTGCAGATCTGCCGTCTAATCATGGTAACAGCGGCACTCAGCGCGTGCAACGTGAGTATCCAGCTACTACCCAAACTGTGTCTTCTCCTCGCATTCTGGACGCCGGCGAACTCCGCCACCGCCCGAGGAGTGGGACGCCCTCCTCGACCACCCCCTCTCAACCATTGTAGCCGGCGACTTAAACGCCAAACACCCTTCATGGAACACCCGCGTTGTCAACGCCTATGGAAATTCTCTGTTCCGGTTCGTCTCTGGCGACCCGGCACTTAATGTCATCGGCCCTGAAGACTCTACCTACTTCCCCTTTCACGGCCATCGGCCGGACGTTCTTGACATAGTAGTTGTCAAGAACGTTGCCCGCAACATCGAGGTCTCGTCTGTGTCGGACCTTTCGTCCGATCACAATCCCCTTGTTATAACTGTTCGAGAGCTGTCGGCGTCACCCCGACTTCCCGCTCAGATTGTTAGGAGAGTCAACTGGCGATCCTATCATGACGAGCTCTCTCGAAGGTTACCATCTCTCCCGGCGGACCCAATCGTCACTCGTGACGATCTGGATCTCCGCGCCACAAATCTTCAGGAATTGGTCCAAGGTGTCATGGATCGACACACCTACGCACTCGAGGTGAATCATCGTAAATCGGCCTTACCTGCGGAAGTACTCCACGCCATCTGGCTACGGCGCCAGCTCCGCCGCAGATGGCAAAGAACCCGAGACCCAGTCGTTAAGCGACGATTTCAACAACAGTCCCTTTACGTTCAGCAGCTACTGCGGGACGTAAACTCTGATCGATGGGACTCATACCTTGAGTCTCTTGAAGTCGACCACGCCTCCGTCTGGAGAGCGGTGAGTAGACTGACCCGCGAGAACAGAACTCGCAACCCGCTTGAAACCCCGAACGGGGTTGTGTCTTCATCAGAAGGCAAGGCTGAGGTCTTCTCCGACTGCATGGAGTCGCAATTTACCGTTCATCGAGGCGTTTCGGACCCTGCTCACTCGGCAGAAGTCCGGGACTTCCTATCTGGTTATTTTTCTCGCCCTCCCGATGGCCCAGACCTCCCGTTCGACAGAGACGAACTCGTTTCGTCTGTCTGTCGACTAAACCGCCGTCGCACCCCCGGTCCTGACCGGATCGGGGCCGCTGCATTACAATATCTCCCGGCCTCAGGCGTTGACCTCGTTCTCGAGCTGTTCAACTCTTGTCTCCGGCTACAGTACTTTCCCCGCCTGTGGAAAAATGCCAACATCGTTATGGTTCCTAAACCCCGCAAGCCGCGCATGCTTCCTGAAAGCTATCGGCCAATATCTCTCTTGCCAGTTATCTCGAAGGTGTTCGAGCGGCTCCTGCTGGCCCGCATCTCGCCGTTGTTGGATAATTTTATCCGCAACGAACAGTTCGGGTTTCGGAGAGAGCACTCGACCACGCTTCAACTAGTTCGCGTGGTAACGCAACTCTCTGACGCCACCAACAGGCGAGCGGCTACGGCCGCCGCACTGCTGGACGTGAGCAAGGCCTTCGATAAAGTCTGGCACGAAGGTCTTCTCTTCAAACTCGCTAACTCCCCCTTACCATCGTCCATAGTGTTTTTCCTCCGGTCGTATCTCAGCGACCGAACCTTCAGGGTGAGCGTCGACGGAACCTGCTCTGCAGTTCGTCCTGTCGCCGCCGGCGTACCTCAGGGATCTGTCCTCGGCCCCGTTCTGTACCTCGTGTACACGAACGACCTGCCTGTATTGCCCGGAGTCACGTTGTCTTTGTTCGCTGATGATGCAATGTATCATTACAGCTCTGTGTCCCCGCGTTTTGCGAGTACACAGTTGCAGCGTCAGTTGGACCAGCTTCCGGACTGGCTACGGAAATGGCGGGTGACGATCAATACGGAGAAATTTCCTTCCCTTACCTCAGGACCATTAGCACCACGCAACCACCTCCCCCTGTCCGGGTCAAACGCCCTCGGGCGATTCTCGATGACCCGCCATAAGTTTAAGTAAACTGCTTAAACCTCACTTTGCATACTCACTATCTGCCCCTGCCCCAGAATATACCTGCAAAGCTGTTTCCTTCCTCCCTTCCTAGTATGCCGACCGCGCTGAATGCAGCTGCTACGCGCTATCACTGGCACGGAGGCTCTCTGCCTCGCGGGGAGCGACCGACGCCTCACGGCGTCTGCACGCGGGACTGGGAACGGGCGACATCTGTCACCTGAACCCGTCCTTGCGGCAGTGCCCACTGATTGCAAAAATTTTAAAATAAATAAAAATTGAAAACCTTTCTCCCCCGCATTCTCAGTTAACTGGTTGGCGGTTGTCCATTCCTGTTTTTAGGCACCAGTCGAATGAACCAGGACTAAGTGTATCCACAGGCAGCCATTGGGCTCGACCCAGATGCTGCAGTCATGCACCGGGTGCAAAGACGCCCCGCTACCACAGAGCTACAAGCTACAAGCTACACGAGAGAATGTAACCTGGGAACCCGAATCTTTCATCCTCTATCTGCAATGAACTGTAACGGGGACTTCTGTGACCTTAAACTACACGCAGGCAGCTGATCGCCTTCTAACCACGGAATACAAGGTGACCATTTTCCATTATTTCACGCTCGAGTTTCGCAACAGAATTCACATGTGATTGACACCTTCTACAAATCAAATTACATTCTCTTTGAACTTAACTTGTAAAGTGATATGAATAGACCGAACTTGACGTGTGCGTAGAAAATGTGCTCAGTTGTGCACTGTTTGTATTACACCATAGATTTATAGGGAGTCATAAATTGTATGGGGGTTAGCAGGCATTGCCAGCTCCCTTAATTTTTGTAACTTAATTTTGGGTACCTTATGATATACAGTATATACTTTTACTCAAGCAAGTCCGTCTGAACTACATGCTGGAACATTCATGAATTACCATGTCAGCCTTGCACATGCTATTGTCGGGTTTTCCTTTTTTTTACTTTAATGATGTTTGAACTTACAGTTGGGCGGTGAATTCTGCTATACCCTTGCGCTTATTATTTTAACTTTGAAATTTATTATTTTCGTTTCTTTGGTCTCTTTCACTCTTTCGGGTCATGTCTGTGCAAGGGATGCCTGGCCTGGGCATGCGGCTGGGGTCCGGTCATTTTGAAATCTGTGTGACTTTACATTTTGTAAATTGCCGTTTTTAGTCTAGTCTATATTTCTAGTTAGTTGTTTTATTTAATTGCTCTAATTTAAGATTTCGGTTGATAGTGGGCTGGTTATGCTGGCTGACTTGCTGGTCACATGTGTCATTGCAGTATGTAACAAAGTGTTCATATTCTATTAATGCAGAACCAAGGGTCATTAATAATTATGAATGTATTTTATATAATAGGTGTTAGGCTGTTATGAAAGGGCACAAAAAAAAAAGAATTTATCTGTTTCTTTGCTGTTATAGCACTCATATAAAAAAAACATCATTATTGATTATATTGGATCACACTTTGTAACTTTTATTGTTTAAAACTCTGCGTATGTGATTACTACAATCATAGAATCCTATATTTCTGATGAGCTATGCATATTTTTAGGCAGTTTTCTTGTGCATGTAATGAGTTTGGTAACACTGTACGATATAATCAAGATAATATAAAATACAGAAAAGGGTTTGAAAACTAGGTACTTGCGGTACCAGATGTTGTGTGTGATTATCGCAGTATTGTGAAGTTTTTAAAACAAATGTTAATAAAATTTGTCTTGTTAATCAGGCTGTTTCATTTCCAAGTCCTGTCACAATGGGCATGGTACAGTTTAAGCTTCGTCTGGGTCTTTGGCCTAGTTTTTAAATTTTACGGGACGCCTTCATCTTTTAAAAAAAAAAAAAAATTATTTCTCAAAACTTTGAGAAGGGGAAATGAGGCAGCTCAACTGCAAATGTAAATGGCTAACAAATGTGTGCATGCTAGTTCGCGAGTCTGTGTATACGTTTCCCTGTTCACCACAAAGGTTGTAAGTTATTACTTACAATATTTAAGAAAAATAATTATTTTGTTCCGTCTATTTATGGACAGAGGTATTTTTGATAAACGCACATAAAATTTTCATTTCTGCTCGTCCTCCAAGATTTGATTTCAAGAAAAGAATGTAGAATGTAGAAAAGTTTAATCGGCGTAGAAAAGTTACAGGATTTTGTATAATTTCACACTCTATAATATTTCCTTCTTCGTCTTATTCACTATTACGCTCATACTCTAACGTAATTCATGAATCGCTTTTTATCATTTCCTCTTTTAACTTAACTTTCATTGATAAGTTACCACTTTGTAGGGTATCTTATGGTAGTAAATATTTCTAGAGCAAACTTTCTTTAGAAGTATACACAAATAAAACTAAAAAACTTAATTATATTTATTGTGTAATATCATTTTAATATTTGTTAGCAAATTTTTTTATTTGCTTAATATTTTATTTCTGATTTGCCTATTTGTTTTCGTATTTCCGGAGATCCTTATGTATTTTAATTTTTAGTAGAAGTTAAGTTATAAGGCTGGCATATATGACTGAAGCATTCGCATGCAAAAGTAAGAATACCAGAAGAAATAATAGGGCGTTTCTGATAGGTAAAGGAATAAGGCTGGGTGATGCGCTGTCTACAACATTATTTAACGTATTTATCAACATTATTTATCCGCAAAATTGTGACCAGGAATTAAAAAATCTAATATCAAAAGAGACAATATTAAGCAGATTAGTCTAGACAACCGCTTATACCGATAATACAGTAATAACTGCAAGAGAGAAGGCAATCATGAATGCAGCAGTCAATAAATTGCACAAGAAGGCAAGGGAATGCAGTATGCAGTAGAAGATATAGGTTATGACGGATAGCAGGGGAAGCAATACGAAACAAGCAGAACTGAAGTTGTGAAGAGGTGGACATCTTTAAATATTTAGGTGCAGAAGTTAATAGGTGGAAAAAAAAGCAGAAGATCGGTCAGTGAGTTTTACCCGGACACAGAGCCTACTTTAGATGTAAGACAAAAAAACAAGGCACAACATAACGAGCAAAAAATTTACAAGGCTGCAGAAGACCGGATGTGACGTATGCATCTAAGCCTTTTTACAGACAGAGGCGAAGAAAAATTGAAAAGGTCTGAAAGAGAAGAATAGAGAAGTCTTAATAGACCAACTTTTAAAGGAAGAAAACATAGTAAAGTATATTAAGGCACAGATGCTGGTGGAAACCAGTGGAAATGCGGAGGAGAGGTAGACTAAGCTTAAGGTGAAGGACAAAGTTATAGAAGCCATAAAGAAGTTAGAAACGGAAGAATAGAGAGAAGTATGTCAAGAGAGGATAAAATGCAGAGAGATACTGTAGGCCTACATGGCGCAAAAGCTTACATCAGTCTATAATGTTAAAGATAGTGCTATAGTGAAGGAAGATAGCGGGTTGCTTCCCTAAAAAAAAAATACAAAAAACTCAGTCGGAAGAACTCTTGAAGAGCGGTTACACCTCCAACAAAGCCTATTTGTTGTAGTGGAAATTAAGTTAAAATTTTTATAACTTTTAAAAGAATTATAAGTTTTTGAATGTTTGTAATAAAATTAAGATCACACATTAATAGCAGTAGAAACATTGTTTTTAAATTTAACGATGATGATTAATCATCGTAAATTTAAGAACGCTCTATCAGCGGTATTCAAATTCATAGAGGTGGGACTTACTAGAGTTTTGAAACTTTTTTTATGTCTCACCTGAAACATATTTATTTTCATATCAATACCGATTTGAGTATTCAGAATTTCTTACTTTATAGGCCTGATGTAATAGTTGTGGAATGGATAGGAAAACATTGTTTTTTAAAGGGATACAAAAAATTGCGCAGCTTCGCTAAATCGTCGCATAGAATGTAATAATAATGTAGCTTATTTGTTAAGTAATAAAACTAAAATTTTTAGTACTCAATATAATTTAATTTTATTGTTTACTTCTTTCAAATGACGGCACAGATAACACCTGTCATACCAGTCTGGAAGATTCAATTGTTCAACGATAATAAGGCCTACATCGTCTTGGGATCAACAGATTATTAAGTGGCAAGCGGACAAGTAAAGACTATTGTTGGAGAAATGCGAGCAAGTTAGAAATTTTAAATATTTATGCAGTTTATTAATTTTTAGTACAGAATTGCAAGTGGAAAAACAGCGTTCAACAAATGAACAAATTGTTAGGTCTGGAGCATAGTATTATAAGATGATGCGGAAACATGAACAACGAGGAAAGATAACCTGAAGAGTTTTGAATTGTGGGTGTAGAGAAGGATGCTAAAAATTATTTAGAGGAGCAGAGCGACTAACGAGGAAATGTTAAGGAGAGATCATGAGGGCCGTATAATATTTGCGACAATAAGGATGAAGGAGGCGAAGTAGATAGGGTACTTGTCGAGACGTAATGCATGCGGAGTACAATAATTGAGGAATTGAGGAAATACATGTATTGAAAAAAAATGGGGGCAGAGTACGGGAGTATTGGTGTTTTGAAGGGAAGTCGGGAATATAAAAAGCTGAAAGTCAGCGCACGGGATAGGAAAGGCTACTGTTTCTACAACACAGTATATGTCATTCTTTGTTACCTCTTAGTAGACAGTTTTAGAGAAGGAGGATCCTAAAAATATATTATTATTATTATTATTGTAAGTTTAATAATAAACAATGCTTGTTGAAATTTTTTAAATGCAAAACGTTACGTTATGTTAAAAAGAGAATTACTTGGAACTCATATAGACTATATAACAAAAGAAAAATAAATAAATTAGTGTTTCACGCATACGATTAAAATAATAAGTATCAAATTATTTTAAACACTTACAATTTGTATGTATAATTAATTGTGTTACAAGTGAATATATAATTTAGATGCTATATAAACTAGACTACAAGCAGTAAAAAGATATCTCTTGGATTAAAACTTGATTATATATTTCAACAAATGAATGTAAATGTTTTAATGTGTACATAATATCAGAAAGAATCCACTCAAATTAAACTCTTAGTACTGCAAAGAAAATTGCTTTTACGAGTAAAAGTAAATATTTTAATCATTTAATGTTCTAGTAGTTTAGTCGATAAATAAATATTAATTTTAATGTAAACTGTATTGACAGACGATGGGTTGTCAGCAATTGATATCAAATGCACCTTTAGACAATTGTCTTTGTTAGAGTAATTGAAATAGTTTCAGTAACACGTGAACTACAGCAGTAAATAAAGTTTATCCAAGAAGTTGGAGCCGTTTTCCAGTAATCATAAAATTCGGGAAGCTTGACCTAATTTCAAACAAAATCATCCTGTCTTATCTTGGTGGCTTATTTGACTTATTGTAGAAACAGTGTGTTCGGACTTAGAGGATCACAAAACGATTATTTCCTGTGAAAACCGAAAAAAATCTGGAATCAACATACTTAATTTATTGGTCATATACTCATATAAAACTAAGGCAATGTAAAAAATTTTAAATCGTTACATTACAATCAGTATACTGGGTCAAAGAATACAAAAACGATAAAATATAATCGTTTTTTAAGTATCTTGTGAAACTAGTATTAAATATACTTGAAAAAATTAAACACAGACGTACATTCTGTACCTTAGGTAAAGAGTAATACAGTACTACAATTATTTTATTTTATATTTTTAATAGTTGTTCTCTAAGGTTAATAGTGGTTTCAATTCACAAGTCTGGTTTAGAGGCATTAAGTTTACAGCCCGCATCCGACTTATATTCGTCACGTACCGTACCGGGTAGTGCAAGGAGGCAGGCCTACCTAAGCAATGTCCACATAAGCAACATAAGCAATGTTACACACTGCTACATAAGCAATGTCTACATGGCTACATAACCAATGTCCACATAAGCAACATAAGCAATGTTACACACTGCTACATAAGCAATGTCTACATGGCTACATAAGCAATGACCACATATGCAACATAAACAATCTTACACACTGCTACATAAGCAATGTTACACATATGCAACACAAGCAATGTTACACACTGCTACATAAGCAATGTCCACATATGGAACATGAGCAATGTTACACGCTGCTACATAAGCAATGTCTACATGGCTACATAAGCAATGTTACACACGGCTACATAAGCGATGTCTACATGGCTACATAAGCAATGTCCACATAAGCAACATAAGCAATGTCACACACTGCTACATAAGCAATGTCACACACTGCTACATAAGGAATGTCTACATAATTAATATAAGGAATGTCGACATGGCTACATAAGCAATGTCTACATGGCTACATAAGCAATGTCCACTCTAAACGAACGTAAAACTTTCACGCCGGTATTTACATTATCACAATTTTCCGGGTTGTTAGGCCGTGGTCCAGATTGCCTATGTTTACTACCAGACGCGTCGTCCGTAACGATGACGAACATATTCAGTGGCGCGTGAACACAAATTATAAACACCCACGAACGAATGCAAAGACTGTTCTGTCCCGTTGAGGTACTTAAATTTATAGCTTTTTTGAAGGTGCTGTTTGGTCGTTTTGTAATATTGGTCATTTAATTGTATTGGTCATGTCCATGTTCGTATTCGTTCGCGGGTGTTGTGATAGAAACAGCACGATGGTCCCTAGTATGATAGCATGACATCATGATAGTAAGTGGTGGGTTCCCGCGCCACTGAAGATGTCTGCCATCGGTACGGACGATACGTCTGGAGGTAAACATAAACACTCTAGACCACAGCCTAACAGCCAGGAAAACAATGACAATGTTTACTCTACTTTTAAAATAAAAACGATAATTTTTTTCCTGTTTGTATGTGAAAAAGTTGGCATAGTATTAAGAGAAACTACTGTTGTGACAAATCTGTTTCATAATTAAGTAATTTTACAATAGGCCTATATGTCAAAACGGTTGTCAAAATACACATCGCGAAAAATATTAGGTACGTCGGTTACAAATAGTACCAGTAACTAACAAAATAATGTTAACCTGCAGCGTCAAATATTGAATATATGATTTTGAAACCAATAACTTGATTTATTTTAATTAAAATACAGCTGTTTTTATGTACAGCGTTTGATACCATTGACACAAAAAATTGTACAACAAAAACTGAAAAGATAATTTTAGAGAATAAGTCAAATTTTACGTTATCAACCATCGCGATAACGAAAGGAATACATCCAGATAGCAAAACGAGAGTCTGTACAATTATTCATCCGGTCATAAATTGTGGAAGTGTAAAAGGGAAAGAAAAGCAGTAAATGCGTCTTAGAGAAAATCGTAGAGGATTTTAAGCCAACAAGGAAAATTGAATTGGAAATTATAAGGGACGATAAGATATTCGAACTGTAGAGTGAGCCGAGGAATGTAAAACTGAGAAGACTGCAACTGGCCGGATGTGATAAGGATGAATGATAGTGAATGGAAGGTTGCAAAACAACCCCGAGGAAGATAGAAGGACAGAGTGAAGGAAATGCAGGGGTATTTTTAGGGGTGAGGGGATAAAAGGTAGTTGCGATTGATGATATATATATATATATATATATATATATATATATATACATATATATACGGGAGACTTTGCTGGAGACCAGGATCCAAGGTTGGCTCTGTTAAGTTAATCGTGCTAACAGCCTTCGTAATTCCAAACTTGTCGTTACTTGTTGCAGAACTGTTACTGTTACTTGCTTCGTACTGGTCGAAGACATTCCAGTAGCAGTATGTAACAGTTAATGCAACAAGCTATGAAAAGTTTGGAACCAAGGCTATAGTGCCATATTGTTTACAGTAGTCTGTTTGACGTTCCGGACACTATAAATATACCATTAAATGTTTATATGTTTGCACTTCAAACGCGTTTATTCTGCGTTGATCGGATAGAATAATTTCGTATTAAGCGGCTCCAAAGATATCTTATATTCTGGCAACGACGAATGACGCAAACAAGTATAGAATCTTAAGCGTTATAAGCGGATTGTTGGTAGGTTCGTAAGGAACTATTTGAATTGCAGATTTGATCGGATACTAATACTTCCTCATACAGGAACTCTTGTGGTATGGTGAAAGATAAAAGGAAGTCAAAGTGAAATGAAAAATGTTGTTATGGAATGGTTAAATATGATTTATAACTTCCTACGTTATCAACGGAGGTCGTGTGAATGCGTTGAAGCGCAAGCCTGGTCTACCTGCAGAGCACGATAACCATCACCATTGTTGGAAAAATATGCAAAATTACACTAATGCTCGTAATATAGTTTCGATAGTCAGTCTTACCGTTAAGCTGATACTGGTAAACAAAAGGTGATGACGGGTTGACGTAGATAATCATCACCGTCTCCACTTCAAGGAATAGGCGCTAACTGACCTGTTCAGGGACTTATCTCCTTCCCGATCTGCCCACGTCGCTCCTTCCAATCGGCCGCTATGCTAAGACCGTACTGGGAGCCTTTTAGGTGGTGTACGGTTTGACATTTAAAGACTGGATCCCTAACTCCTGCCAGAGTTCCACATTACGTTTCTTCTCTAGGAGGGACTTCCTCTCAACACTTCTCAGGAACTTCATTTCTGCAGTTGAATATTTCTTTCTCCCTTGTTTCCAACGATCTACGTCTCACAGCAATAAAGCAATGTCGGGATAGCCAGTGTTTTAAAATCTTCAAGAAGATATCTGTCCTAGCTTTATTCTTCTAAGTGCTATAAATTGTACCATAGATCCTTCTGAACCATGACAATTTTTGATCCCGGCCTCTGTGCAAGTCAAGTTAGATACTGTATCCTAAATAGTTAAAATCATAAACCAGTTCTGACGTTTTATCGCCAACAAAAATAAAATAAAGATATGAGGATTTATCATATCTTTGTTCTAACGCGATTCTTACCAAAGAAAGCCCGAGACTTGCAACCCATATCCCTGCAAGACATTAGATAATATAATCGCAATTAGATTAGATACAATTATATAATCGCAACCCGCTCTCAGTAACTGACTTTCCGTTTCTTGAATAATGACTTCATCATCCGCGTAGAGTGGAGGATTCAAATGAATGTCTCAACAGAGGAATATTCCTTAGTCAACTTGCGCCATTAACGCAAATATGTAGCAATTTTAAATCTTGTCATTCATCGGACAAAAGTAGGTAATTATGTGAATAGCATTTTGTGAATTTTCCTCAGACGACTCAGTTGTATGGAAGTAACTTTCATATATTTTCCTGTGTAGTGCAGGAGTGTTATTCACATTTTTGAATGTGTGTGCTTGCGCCTATGTGCAGTATGTATGTGAAGCCTATAATTTCTTACGGTATTTAAGAAAAACTTACACATTATAATTACATTAATTAAACTTAAAGATTAATAAAATTGAAATTAATTTAATTTTAATGAATTTTAAACAGTACATCCGTAGTAACTATAAATGGAACAAAATGAAACAAAACAAGAGTTGGCGCTTTGGTGAGACGTGTAAATGTGCGCGTCTTTATTTATGTTTAATAGAGCCGTATTATATGCGCTGCATTAGGGAATGGAAAACTGTAAGAATCGTAAAGGCGTAAAAGTAAAATGGCGGGAATAAAAAGGGAGATAAAACTGTTGTGTTATTGGCGAGTTATTCAAGCGTCACTCAAAAATATGACTTGACTCTATCTATAAACCCTTTTTAACGGCGTCATGGATTCGAGACTGGCACAGCCGTGACGAACTGTTGTTTGTTTTGCAGATTGGAACTACGCGAGCGCTCTCTGGCATAGAATATAGACGGCAATAGTAACAGTCCTTCCCAACACTAAATCATAAAATCATAATCGTATCCATCGTTACGACACCCATTTCGACAACAAAACGCCGTAGTTTACTTGAACGGTTTCAATGGAAATCCGTTCTGTCTCATATTGTGTGTTATATGGTGGAAGTCATGAACAGAGAAAGAAGTAGTCTATATCAAATTAGACTCAACAATGACAGGAAGCATAGTAATTTAATGTAATTTTTATTCTACTATGTATATAGCAAAAATAAGATCATAATCAACGAGATTGCATATGTAAATTCGTAAACAAATTATTCAATAAATTTATTCAACTAGGTACAAAATTTATTCAACATTTGAAGACTGTAAATAATCGTAAATAATGTAAACAATATGACGACGTAAAGAGGGTATACAGAATCTTTACCCTCTGCCTATCCTTACGATTGTAACGATTGTAGAGGTCTCTGGCCTCCTGTGCACCGTGTTTTCACACATCCATATGTCTTAAAACTATCCATGAGTTAAACATTATAAAAACTAAATGTTTCTTGACATTGTATCAACGCTTTTCTAGTGAAGGTGTAGGCCAATAACCTGTTCTATTTTATCCAGAAATAACACTGTTGCACACCATTATAAAAAAATATTTTCCTATTAGCGCTTTCAAGCTTCACAGCTCATCATGAAATCGGAAGTAAATGCTGTTCCTATTTACATAGATGTGATAGAATAATATATCGAAAAAATAATAGGTATATTTCCGATTTGATAATGAGTTGTGAAGCTTGAAACTAATTGGAAAAATGTTTCTGTAGTGGTGTGCAACAGTGTTATTTCTGTTTGCGATTACAACCACTAACATAGCTTTATTAATTAAATATTCTGTTCTATTTTAACATATCATGCAGCCAAACTGTGTAAAGGATGTTTCTTGTGCATTTTGTAGACCAAGGGAAAGACATTTTTCTCGCTAGCCGTTCGAATGGAGGGGGGTAGAAATTCGTCCGCAGATGTAAAAAGAGGTATAGATTTTAACAGATTTCATTCATAGTTATACGTAAACAGGGATACCACACCTGAGAGAATTATAATTAGGGGCTATTTGGCTATTTAAGTAGTGCAAAGAATAGCTGAACATACAATTTTTACCTAAAGTGCCACTGGTAGAGAAGTGTTTTTTTTTTATTTAATAAATTTATGAAACTAAAAATATTGTTCATTTTGTCCAGAATTTCAGTTATTTAAAAAGAAAACAAAATACTTGTGTATCTACTGTTGTGTTTCTGGATTACTTTAATACATTTTCTTCATAATTACTCACATTATTCCTTTTCGCAATGAATATTAAATAATAGAAAATATTTTTTTATACAATAATATATTTTTACATTTATTTTTAGTACAGTGTTTCCACAATTAATTGTTTATAATGTCTATTTAGATATATAAAACATAAAGTAAGTAAATACATATTAATTTAAAAACAGCTTTTGCTGATCATATATGTAACGTATGTTGTATGTGTGTGTGTGTGTGTGTGGGGGGGGGGGTATGCGCACATGAGTGTACATATAATCATACACTGGGATGATACACTTACATTTTGTAAAACGTGAGTCAGGTTGAAATAAAACGATAAAAATAAACAAAATACAGACGTAATTATTATTTAATAATATTGTTACGATACAATTAAGCCAAATCCCGTACCAGTGATAAAAAAGATAATTCTTAATATAAAAATACTTCATATAAAATAAAACGTTTAAAAATTATTAAAATGTAAATACTTTGACACGACGTACAACGATATTACCCAACCCAAGTGATTGAGCCAACAACATAAACATAAAGAAGGGAACCACGTAACATACTCAAGAAAAAATATGATAGACAAAACAATGATGAACACAGAACTAAAGAAGTACCAGAAGAAGAGAACAGATCCCTACAATTAAACAGAATTTAAACCAGAAGAGAAGAAGAGGAGAACCGAACCAAGATGAAGATGAAGACTATTGAAGATGAAGAAGGTGAAGACGATGAAGAAGATGAAGAAGAGGAAGAATGAAGAGGAGACAGGTTAAACCCAAGGGGAAACTAACACACATATAAAGGGGAATTATAGTATACTCAAGGATAGAATACTGTCAATAAACCTCGAATAATTATGTATTGATGAAACCAATATTATTGTTATAATTAAATTAACCTATGTACCCATTTTAAAGACAATACAATTGTAAAGTAATATAATATAGAAAAAGTACACTAACACAGTCAGAAAGGTTAGATTTAACAAAAAACAACTAGCCTCATATTGTTAATAGTAAATGTCATGCTAGAAAGAGATAGTGAGAAATGATAGGAGAAAGTATAGGGATTACCCATTAAATAACACTCAATACAAAACAGTGAACCAAAGTGAAGTGCTTTAGTGAAGTGTAAGTACCCTAAAAATAGTGAAAGTGTATGTGAAACATTAAAAATATAATGATAGGTTAGGAGACACTTTATAAAACATTGATGAACAATCAATGATTGGAGTAACATTGTAAACATTAATATATCTAGAAATAATTAGCAATAGTATTCCAAATTAATATAAAGGAAGCTTGTGATGTTATTCAGGGAGAAAGCCCAGACAAAAGTAACTTGTGTTAACATGGTATGGTAGAATAGAATTAAAGTTTTGTTATTAAAATTAAGACTACAAAGAATAAAACACCCCATGTTGAAAGGGGAATTAACTTTCATAATTTTATGAGAAGTGACAATGTTTATCACTATAGATTGTAACAAAAGAAAGAAATTAATATTAGAACTAATAATAACTAATGACTTGTAAAGAATAGTTGGTTCAATGTTAAAGGAGGAATATGGCTGAAGGGAACCTACAGTCCATAAACCTAATTATTATATTTTAAAAGAAGAGTAATGAAAATGTATTTTGAATAGTAGTTAAAACACAAACAAATAAGTGAAGCCCATCAGGCTGAATTCAAAATGTAATTTAAAAAGAAATACACCAAAAAACAATCATGGCTAATCTTGACTATGAAAACATCTAACTGCCAAAGACATTCAAAAGTAAATTGTATCAATTTCACAAGAAATCTTACTAATCTAAGACCAGTGAAGGGCCAGTAATTAAATGTCAATTATTTTAAAACAGAAATGTTATTGTAATAGTTTAATTTAAGAAAGATATGTTATTTATTAAATGTCAAATAATTAGACTATAGTTAATGTATAACAGAATAAGACCTTATGAGGTATCGTTGTAAACTTTGAAAGGAAAGAAAGATAATAGTGATGTCATTTATTACCCCAAAGGAATTATAAAGGAATAAAACCATTAGGAAAATACTGAATAAATTTGAATAAAAATTCAAATATTTTAACAATGTCTTTAAAGGAGTAATTAACCAATCACCGAATTACGGTTACTATGACAACGAGACGTTGAGGGCTTATTTTCCGTTAAATTATATAGACTCTGAAAAAACGACGCGTGGGTAAGCGGCACGCAAAATTGGAACGATTAAATTTTCAATTTAAATAGTTACAAGAAGTTTAAAAAGTGCACCAAGATGACCAAAGACGAATAGATGTCGATCTACAAAGAATTAACGATGTCCAGGAACCAAATTAAATAAATCAATTAGAGAAAAACCCAAGACCAGATTGAAAAAGATGTTAGAAGTTTAAAACCAGCCCAAATTTGAAGAATATCCAACTACCCTGATGACCACACTTCAACGTGATACGAACTGATAAGTATCGAATAAATTCCTTAATCCCAAAACCCCAAATTACTTAAAATATTTTTTTCAAATGATAAAATTTCTCACTATTTAACAAGTATTATTTTCTTTCAAAGGTGTAAATGCACAATTTACTTACTTAAAAAACATTTCATTAATCAAAATATAACCTTATTTGAGAGCACAATTTTTGTAACAGAAATACGACACTACCGAACAAATTGTAAAAACACATTATAATTTCTAAGTACGTATAAGGTATGGTAGTGTACTTTTTTAATGTAACCAACGTTTATGTCTTATTTCATGATCCAAAGAACTCCAGATTTTAAACATAGTAATTTATTAAAAGTAACTGAAGCCATTTTCGGCATTGAGAAGTGTTATAAAATCAATTTTGCCAACTCTGAGATATTTTGTGTTTCAAGCTCTAAGCCGGAGCCGAATGTTATAAAATTATTTATAATTCATTTGTCATATTTTTTGATGACCAAATTTGTATTAAAAACACAGTACCGAGTATTACTATCTTGTTATTTCATAGGATTTCATAGAGTATATGTGTGTTAGCGAGTTTTAAGCAACAGCCAACTAGCGCTCATCACGAGTGGACGAGTCGACAACCTGTATAGCAGCGGGAACAATTCGAACGCCACAGCTGTCCATGCTAATCACACGTATCAATTTAGAATTTAACTATTTTAATTGTTTTAATAGAAACAATTTGGCGCCACCCGGGATTCGCAACCCCTATGAATTAACAGGTAGGTTGTACTGGTAACATTGACAACGCTACGGACTCCAGTAGTGACGTCGATTTATGTAACGACCGGTGTGAGGCAAACACACTACATTCACACTAATACACAAAATAAACAAGTGTGATACATTTTAACAGGTACGATCATATTGACTCGTTACATATTGACGAACCTAACGAGGGGCTTTAAGAAAGAAGGACGTACACCTATTGACTCGTTACAATATGTATAATATATTATATTCATATTCATATAATATTTTAGATAAAAAAAGTAATTACAACATAAAAATATAATATATATTATTTGATCAAATTAATAAATCAGAAAATGATGTTCATAACATTAGTGAAATATTTACTTTAATTAATAAATTATAATAATAACTTTACAGCAAACTTTACAGCAGAACATGAAAAAGATGATAAATTAATTTTATTTTTGATATTACTGTTATAAACAGCCAAAATAAATTTGGATACACCATGTATAGCAAGCCTACTCAAATTTCGTTAATTATTCTCCAAAATCCAGTTCATCTTTCTCAACATAAACGTGCTGCAATTAGTTTAGTGATACATAGGAAAAATGTATAGTCCTTTAAACAAATTATAAAAACAAAAAGAAAACACAATTGTATATGATGTTACAATACAAATTGGATATTATCTAAAAATCATTAATAACACTGAAAAAATTAATTAAAAATACGGAATAGTTCTTTTAATAGAAGTCCATAAAATATTCAGAACATTAAAAATGTTAATTAATATAATTAACATACATAGGCACAAATTTTAACATTTTAAAATTATTCAAAACACAAATAGAAAAATTACATATAATAGTAATAAAACAGATTTTGACAGAATTAAACGTAAAACAGGTAATTCAATTAAAACGATGTATACGAAGAATTGTATGTCTTGATTATATTCTAATCATAAATACTATGTAGGCGTAACAAAAAAAAAGTTTAAAAGATCGATTTATTCAAAATCGAAACTAGTATTTAAAGAATTCTTCTAGAAATCTATAAGATAAATTTAGCAGTCCATTCCCTTAAGAATAATACATTTCCAAATATACAAAATGTTCCCTTACCAAACAAATATGTAAAGGTAAAAAAATGAACATTTGCGAAAAAAGGCAAAAAGAATTTAGAAATTTTAAAAACAAAATAAATAATAAATTAATAGAGTAACAAATTAAAATTAACACAAAAACGATAATAATTTAAAAATTATTTATATGACAAAATAATACTATTTATATTTAAATTGAAATTACCTATTTATGTAAAATATTTTAAATTTATTAAAATTACATATACGTTCAACAAAAATTGTTATTAACAACTGTTTTTAAATTAATATTAACTTGTTATTTATAAGCTTAATGTCTCATAAATCTAAAGATGACACTACAAAAAACCGGCGAATGGAATTAATGTTGTGTTTTTTTTTTATTTTACCAACACTACACCATTTTAAACATTCCTGCAATTGGTAATTGAACGAGAGGAGCGAGTTCTCAGTTTTTGCTCGACCCTTTGACATTTTTCTGTCTATCTATCTGTTTGGGGTATGTCTCTCGATAACGTTTGGACTCATTAACCTATTTTCGTAAAGTTTGGTATGTATATACTTAGTAATATACCCTACACCCTCTTAGTTTTTGAGACTTGTCCCCCAAAAGTAAGAGGTACGGAAGACAAAAGTGTGAGATTGTAAAGGTAATTTTAGTCAAAATCTAAATACAGTGTTCGTGTTTTAAAATTTTAACATTTTAGGACAATAGGGCCCAAAATGTGGGTCAAAATTTTCAGAAAATATCAAAAGTGTATGTAGGGTATCAAAGAGAATTTTAACCAAAGTGTGAATATAATGAGCAGTTTTAGAAATTTTAAAGCCTAGTGACTTTTTAGTGACTTCAGAAACAGAAGAAATTAAAAAATTTGAAAAATTGTAAAAATCCAACCGGTTGTCTGACTAAAGAGTATTTTTACCCAAATCCGAATGTACCATGTACTATGAAAATGTTTTAACTATAGGACCACCACGGGCCAAAAATGGATTTCAAAACTTTATGAAATTGCAAAAGCCTATGTGTGAGAAATTTTATTCAAAATACAACTCTATCTTTAATAGTTTGACAGAACTAATATCTCTCAACACTCCTTACAAATTTTGGATCACTTTCAAAAAGTTGGTAACATATGTTTAAAAAAAAAGATTATATTTTGTTAAAATGTATATATGTGATTTCGTTGAATCATATAAAAATTTGTGTATGTCATGGATATTAATGAATATTTGCGAAAAGTATTAGATATAGGCGCGTAGGTATCTATAGAAAGATACATAACCTTAAAAGCTAGGGATACATTATTTGTCGTTTTGGCATTTTGGTCATAAATTTAACTAAATAAACAACGCAGTAGTTTGGAATGTTTAGTGTTTGTAGCTGATTGTCAATTGTTATTTTACTAAAAAAATAGTCGAGTAATCGGAATTTTCGCAAATTTTTGAAAAATTGAAAAATTATCTGGTTTAAAATTTACTTAATACTAAATGTATTTTGTTCAAAATAGTGAGCGAGTTCTGCAGCCCAGGTAGTTTATTAGCTAGTAATAATTATAGCAATTAATAGTATTTTAAGCTGCTTAAGAGGCCGGGTTCGAATCCCAGTTACTGCGGTTTCTTTTTGTCATTAACCACGTACAATCAGATTAAAAATTTCATACCTTCTGCAATATATTTTTCATGTCTTTAAGAAAAAAAAATTATTTTAAATTTAAAAATTGACTGTTAAATGTCTGATAAAACGGAGTGATGAAAACAGTATATTTATTCGTTGACGCTGACGAAAGCGTAAGTTTAAAAAATAACTGAAAACAAAGTACAGTAAGTATTGATAAAAAATAAAGAGGAAATATAATGCATTGTGTTGTGTAGAAGGAGCGGGCCGGAGTAGTCATTCGGCCGGAGAAGACATCAATAAAAGAACAATCTTGAGACCGGAGCCGGATCTGTAGTTTGAGAACAAGGTTTACGGCCTTCCGTTTAGTTTTATGTATTTCCATTCTGTGACTCTTTATACAGTTGTTGTCTGGTCCCAAGAGAAATTTCAGCACTGATGATTTCACCACCACCACTACCGCCGCCCACTCCCCACCCCGTCACAATCCCCTTTGTTTCAACACTGGTCACTTCAAAAGGGGAATCTCAGGCCGGTCAGCAACATGGCTGGCCACCCCTGATTACATCTCGACAAATCCTTTAAAGCGTTCGTCCTCGCTGCTATTATTTCTAATAAAAATCCTTTTACGTGCACAAGCTACTCGCTGGATTTGACTCGCACACAAAACGTAGAACCTGGGCGACCGTGGAAAATTACGGAATCATCCTGACTACTAGCAGACAAGTAAACAAAACGATTGTCTTGTTTTTTACAGAGAAAAATATGTTGAAACCGAAAAACGTAAAAAGATAAGAGTGAGAGAAAGCAAAGGAATAAAAAGAAAAGTGAGTGAACGGTAAGATACAAATAATGCAAAGTAGTTGTATTTCTTAAATTAAAAAAAAGTTTATTTTTGTTTATTGTGGGTACTATTGTATATTAAACACGGAGCAATACCACTAAAAACACAACAATTATTTATAAAGATAAAAATAATATAAACATAATAAAAACGTAATATAAAAGGAAAAACTAAATTTCTTAATATTCAGTTTACAAAATAAGACTATATTATTTGATTCTGAATTTCAATATATGAGAACAACGAAACACACTGCACTTGATACCCCAACAACTGAACCCAATTTCCAACACCAAAATCATAGCTATTCTAAAATATTCAATAACTTTCTTCATTGTTGGAAATGAGTTGACCTATAACTTCCTTTATGAGTCGACCCATTGTTGGAACAGCTAAGGAGCAACAAAGGAACGTGGTGTGAAAATGTGGGAAGAATGGCGGGTGACAGGATTCCAGTGCTGGCTATGGAATACAGACCGGTGGGGAAGAGAGATGTAGGACGGCCGGGAGCGAAGTGGGTCCCGGAACATGATCCGGATGAGCCTGATCCTTGAGGTTGATGATGATGATGATGATGAACTTTCTTCATATTGAACGGAGTTTTGGAGAGGGTAATATCTATGATAAATTTATGGTTATTGTAGTAAAGGGTAATTAGACAACAAAAAGCCATATGTATATTGTAAAACCTTGTTTTCTTTCTTTCACAAGTTGAAATAATTTATTTTTGTTTACATAATTTAAAAAATTTTGTTTTTAAAAATCATGAAAATACAAATAAGTTTTCTAATACGATAAAACAACATAGAGTATTGGCTTCAGTCGGTTTTGTTTGTTGATGGATCCGCTAGTATGACTAAAAAAGTCGTCAAAAATTCAGTATGTCCGGTATATAAAACACATATACATTTTAAGGTATGTTCTAGTTCTTTTGTTAAAAGATGATAAATGATAATAATAAAATAAGGAAACGTTCTAAAATTGAATAGTAATTTGTCTCGTATGTCGGTTCTAAAAGTTTGAACTTATGTGTGAGCCAATACGTATAGAGACTGAAGACAGGTAAATTATTGCAAACATTATTGATCCATTATTGCAATATAGTAATCAACAGATTGTGTGGAAACTGTATTGTGTATTCCCTCTTATTTTATCTGTACGTCTCCTATTTCTATTTCTGTCTCTGTGCATGAGTTTACGCGCGCGCGCGCGCGCGCGTGTGTGTAATCTTAACAGCAGGTGTAAGTGTAAAACGCGGAAGGAAGGGACGGTGTTGTCGTTGCTGGCGGGCAAATTCCCCAGAGAAGCGTCCGTACCGGGGGCAACGCGACGTCATCCCCGTTGTTTTTATAAATATACCATACGCGGTAATTTTCCTAATGGAAGTTTACATATTCACAGACGCTCGCCGCTCTCCGACTCCGTTGTGTTTATGCGGGCCGTTCTTGGTTCTCCGCGCCGGACCTCGACACCGACGACTGGATTTTCCCTGCTCCCACGGGATACTGTAAAGTAAAAGCAAAAACTAGGTCATTTTATAATGAGGATGGGTTTTAGTAATTACTTTATTGGTTTCCAGCACAACTTTGTGCTGAGAGTACACGCAAGTTTATGATTTATTTTCTTGTTTTCAACAATTCTTTCATTTTCCTTCAGTGCAATCAATGCAAGCAGTGCACCACATTCAAATCCATAACTTCCTCGCTGTTTTTTTGCGGCATTATGAATTCCCGCATTTTATGATTTTGTCCTTTACAAATTTTAAAGCATAAATATTATCTTATCTTGTCATGTATGAATCGCTCAGTTGTTTCCGTAGAGTCATCACATCGCTTTGAACTAGAGCAATAACAAGATGGGACGTCGGACAGTAATACTTCGTAATATTTACCTTCTAAGGATCCAAATAAAAAATAATCTTTTCTACTAACGTTAACAAAACCATTAACTTTTTTTTATTTCTATGGATTTGGTGCACGTAATCATGGATGACGTACGCTGTACTCGCTTATTACCAAAATTAAATTTATACTTAAACTTATTGATGGTTTTCGGTTAGAAAGTTAGTAGGTTTAAACTTTATATTTTTAAAGTTAGAACTCGAAAATAAATTGAATCGCTACCTGCAGATACGAGACACAAAATTTTTTCAAAATTTATGTATGAAATTTTTCCATGTTTTCACTTATAAAAGGTAAACAATAGTTTACTACAGAAAGACTGCTAAGATGAAAATAAACGATCAAATATGTCAGTATGTTGCGGTTCACTACTGAAAAGGAATTTCTGTTGTGGGGATTCTTGCAGTAAACGCCTTGTTATGTATGTTTCACTTCCAAGTGTTTTGCATTAAATATTTCTACAGAACTTTGTTATTAATCTTAAATTGTCTACGTGTTATTTATCTAAAATGTCTGACAATGATAATATAACGTACTGATGTGAAACGGGGAAAAGGTGTAAAAATGTTTATAATTACAATCACAATATTCTGAGAAAGTATTTCTAAAAGATCAATTGTGGCATTCCCAATTGTTCCTGCAACAATTCCTGCAAAAATATTTGCCAAATACTGCAGGGGTTAATACAATTTTTTATATTTCAAATTTGATTCAAGAGGAAAAACAAAAAAGTTTTAAAGCGTTTTATTCAAATGAGCTCAAAGGATGAACAGGATTCATATTTACAAGTATATATATTGCGACAGTACAAATAAGTGATGTACTGAGCATTAAATATAAAAATTTAAATATACCTAATAAACTGTAAATAATTAATAATGTATTAGAAATAAGCATGTCAGGGATTGCAAGCTTGGCTCAGACAAAAATATGAACAGGTGTTTCGACCTGAATCGACGTGCACACACACACAAATGTAACTGAAAGTGTGTACACCAGTATTTTGCTAGTGTGTGTGAACGCAGGTCTATGCAGGCGAGTTTACCACCCCAAGATGAATAATTGCATAATTACTGTTTTTCCGTAATTATTCACAAACTATAATTAAGAAGTGAAATCCAAAAACACAATAAAATGTAATAAAATTTACTAAATACTGTGTACGAAAACCACGCGAAAGTGACACACCGTACGAGTGTAATAGTGAAATAACTGTGTACAAATCGAAAGGGTTAAGTTGCAATGTCCAAAATTACAGTGAACATGTGTTGTAAAAATAGTTATAAGATAAGTATAAGAGTATACTTACAGGACTCTGTAATTCGCAGAAATATAAGAAATAGCGAAATTGACAAAGAGTGGGGGAACTGAATTCAGAGACAGTTTCTGACATGTCGATTTCGTACCACTGCAGGTGTCGACCAAGACATGGGTATAAATAGGACACACAAGCTACAGTGGTTCTCTTTCGTAAATCATCCACGGTGCAGCGGGAGCTTCTGCCCGTCCGCACAGAATATTTAAATTTTTGTAAATAGTTTCATCTTTCCAGTTACATACAGTTATGTAACTGGATTGTAAAACAAACTGTTTTAAATAATAACAAAATTACATAAGAAGATCCATTGACGTCAGAAACAGCACGAGGAGAAATTCCAGAGAGTGATACGACGCTAGACAAGAAAGCGATTCGACGCTGGACAAGAAGAGCGAGTCGACGCTGGACAAGAGGAGTGATTCAACGCTGGACAAGAGGACGCTGGAGTGCGAGACGAGGACGACTACAGATGGATCAAATGATCGAGTATGATTGACGACAATAAGGTGATAAACAACTTATTTATCTCTTAATCGTACAATGAACTCAAAGACAATTAAAGACATTTCTATTCTATTTAAAATTAAGAGCCAATGTTTATTGTAAAGTAGAATTAAAATCATAGATGTTTTAGAAATACGATTAACGTAACAAGAGCTCAAATTAATATGAAATAAAATGAATACAAAGCATTTAAATGAAAACAATTAGTATTTGAGATAAATCAGTACTGAGAAACAAAAGATAAATTCAATAACTATTAATATTTTGAGTACATTACAATATATAAAAAGAGATTTAAATATTGATATTTTGAAACTTAAATTTATTTTCAAATTTAAATATTTGATATTTAATTGACTGAGTAGTCTGGAAATGAGATTTTTCTTTAATACAATAATTAGTAGAATAGAATATTTAGTCAGTAAGGATGTATATAGCATAAGCCTTACGGCATAATAACAAATAATAACGAATGTTTTAATTCGAAGTAAGTGCTAGGTGCACAATTTTATTAATATTAAATAAATTTGAAATACCGTTACAAGTTACATAGAGTTCTTATTGCAGATACACCTGAAACCCAATTTAAATGCTATATTGTTACATAATTTGTCAATCTTGGACGTGAGACCGGTCACGTCTATTTTATGTATAGTTGTATCGTTGCATAATAATGGCGCTCCAAGATCGTGGGGCTATTCAAAAACAAATAGATGTGTATTTGTATTAGTAAAATGTATATAATATGTTGCAATATATATTTATATATTTTATAACGATACCAGGTATTTAAACAGTTATAACGATACCAGGTGTAAACAGTTATAACGATACCAGGTGTTTAAACAGTTATAACGATACCAGGTGTAACTGTAATAAGAGTAGTAAATTTATGAGTAGTTAAAATTTCATGTTTATTGTTTAAAAAGCATTATAATAAAACATTGTTAATAATCTCCGATCAAGATATCACTCATTATTAAGTGTTTATCTCTTAAGCTATACGGTGTTACACACATTTAAAACACTCTTACATCTAGACATGTTAATAATCTTAATCTAGACATTTATTCAAATTGATTTAATAAAAGAAATAAAATTTAAATGTAATTAAGTTTTATTTTAATTGAATTCATTTAAATCAGATCTGATCTCAGCTTGCTCAGTCTATACCAATGTTTTTAAAAAATAAATTTAAAATTATATTAATTACTCTTAGACTGGCATTTGTTTCGTATTCAAAATTTAAATTATTCTTTTCTACAAAATGCAAATATCAAATCATTTCAATTATTTTTCTTTGATAAAAAAAATACTATCTCAAAATTAAACTCTTTTTTTCTATATTTATCTATATGCGATCGCTCATTCTTACGACTAAAACATTTACATAAGACTCTATTACATTATTTACCTAATTATAAACTTTTTTTTTCTAATTCATTGTCTCTTTATATACTCTTCATGAGCTCTTTGAAATGAGTCTCGTTCGTAGATGAGACTTATAACAAAATAAAACTGTTCTGCCGACGGACAGCGTGTCCGACTGCAACTGTGTCTTGAAATGAAGAGAAGGGCTTCCAGTCGAACCCTTCATTTATACCCTCTCGAGATTTCGCACCTGTTGGTTCCGAAATTGTCCTGTCGAGACCTGCAGATCACATGATAGCCCCCACTCCCGAACCTTTTCATATATTTGCAATTTTCTGGCAATGTTTTGTACGGAATTGAGATAGCACAAATCGTAGATAATTTGATTAAACACTCACTGTATTAATTTGAGCGTCTTAGTGTAATTTGCGTATTTTTGGCACACTTTATTTCGCACTGACTTCGCGTAGTGTGTCCTACTAACGTCAATGACGTTTCTTACTGTGGATAACTATAAAATTTACACACATTTTGGTGCCTTTTGTTTGTTTATACACTAATTAGTTTTCACACAGTGAATTAAAATAATTATTTTAGTAATTAATTGGGGAGGGTTGCTGGGATTCCTGTCTGTACATGCATCACTAACACACACAAGATACACGCGTAACACACATACAATCGAGCAGGTGTTCCTTGCCTGTTTTAACACGTTAATTTCTCCTTTAGTGTAACAATGAAACATTTTTACAATCCCAGACATGTCCATTTACCCCAAACTTATAATAATTTTACAAATTTTACATTTATTTAAATCAAATCAATGCTCAATACAGCATATGGCTGTATCGTTGCAATATATATATATATATATATATATATATATATATATATATATATGTATTATAACTATACAAATTTATCAAAATGACAAATAATCACGCCCCACTGTTGGTCGCGACATTTATAACTATACAAATTGTTGTTTGTTAAATTTGGGGAGCCCCACGATCTTGGAGCGTCATTTATAACTTTACATAAAAATGATAGTGGTGTGTGAACTGACCTACCTGCTGTGCGTTCTTGCGTCTTCTTCTTCCGACTAGGGCCGTAGGAATTTGTGTTTTGAATTTTCAAGTAGGTTAATTCAAAAGTACAAGCACTAAGTGTACAGTTATAATTATTTCGAAAAGTTTTGTGATGTTGGTAGATTTTGGAGTACAGCAATAACAAAAGAGTGTTGGGTATAAAATTGGGGGTTATTATTCTAATAGCACATAAAATGAAAAACTTACATCTAACGTAATTCTTACGTACTAAAGAGTAATTAGTAATTTGTTCAATGTTTTCTGAATGAATATTAGCTTTCAGAGTGAAAGCTTATGAATATGAATTTATACGGTTTTGTTTCTTATTGCTTTCAAAAGTTAATTTTTTAAAATAATTTAATTAATGAGTTTTCAAGACTTTAATACTGAATTTACTGCTTCAAGATGCTTTTAAAATACCCTTAAATAAATTAGCCATGAATCTTGTTCAACGTGCTTTTTATTTACTTGTGATTTGTTTCACGTATACTGCAGTAATAACTACAGTACACTACAGTAGTTACTGTAGTTTCTAAGTAATTCAATATTAAGATTTGTATAGCGCTTTTTATTATTTCTTATCTATTGCCTCTTACTTAACTTATACTTGTTCTACAGATTATCACAATATTCAGGTTCTTATTAACTTAGAGTCTCTGTTTTATAGGCATCTGAATGAAGTTAACTTTACAATTGATTTTAACAGAAAAAGAAAAATGATCTTTTTATATAAAAATGTATAAATGATTTTTGACTTTCCTGGTACTGAAGTTCTCGATGATGTCCTCTGGGGTCCCTCGATGTCCTGGTCCAATCAGCTAGTGGCGATGATTTCCTCTGCGTCCTGGATTCCGGCAAAGAGTTCAGGGATCAGCAACTCAGCTCCTTCAGCAACTGTTGATGGATTTAATGTCCGTGGTTTAACTGCCGCAACTGCTTCAAGCCCTCGGTCCGGATGCTCTGCACTCGTGTGTGTGTGTATCTCGTCTCGGGAGTCGCTCTGCGTCGTCAGTTCTTCAGCTCGTACCACGTTCTAGACGGCCTCGTTCTGTTGTACTCTTGATGTGACTTCACGTAGTATATGGTCGATCTCTTATATGCGTACGCCAACAGTTTGATGTATTGCGCAGTACGCTTATTTGTTAATAAATAAGAGTATCGTACGTAGACGCCTTCACAGTCCAGTCGTTACAGTGACACATAAGATCTGTTTATTGACACATAAGACTATGGTGACTGTTCGTCTTCACTTCGAGTCGTTCCAGAAGAGTCTCTGTGTTGTTCAGTTGTGTGCTAACAGAAGAGTGTGTGTCTACCGATTGAGTGCTAACAGAAGAGTATGTGTGTACTGGTTGAGTCCTTACAGAAGAGAGTGTGTGTGTTGACTGGTTGAGTTCTAACAGAAGAGTGAAGAGCGTTCAGCTCGAAACCAACGGTTGTTCAAAATTTTTAGAATGATCTGATTGGCTGAAACATTCTTCCTTCTACTTGAAATTTAGTCACCTCATTCCGTGAGAACGAAAAATAATTCCCACAGTTCGAGAATTGTTATTATTTTTAATATTCTGAAATACACCGGAACAAATTGTCGGTCGGACGTCCGGTTGCAATTTGTATTGCGATTATCTTGGCTGCAAGCCAAGTTATGCTTATTCTAACATATACATTTGATTAGTAATTTTTATAATTATAACATATTCAAATCTGAACTCCCTAGCTCTCTTACTATGGAAGTTATTTAAATAAAATGAATTATCTCATTAACTCTTTAATTATATTTATTGAAATTTGCACACCCTATTCTTAATATTTCGGCAAACATTTTTGCTATATTGGTTTTGCCTATATTTATTCGTTTCCGAAATATTAATGTTTTAAAGTTAGGGCGTGTCCCTAATTTATAACGGTGTGTGTGTGCTTACATAACGCCACCGGACATAGCCGCTGCACGTTTTACAATCGTTTCAAATGCTCGCTACAGCGCGAGATATGGTTCTATCGATTTAAATTTATTTTATATTTGATTTTTGAAACCTTCTACATATAACCCCAAATCTATGGGATTTGGTACGTTATAATATATGTATATATAATCAAAATATAAATTAAATATAATAAGAAACTGAAACTGATATTAGTAAAAATATGTTGTAATAGACCATCCAGGACACAGGTGTAAAATTATTTTGTATTAGCTTATAATATATCAAGGTCTTATTACTTAAACAAAGAGTCTCCTCATGATTTAAAGAGAAAAGTGCAAGTAGAAATGGTAATTTTGGTAGAGTTGTTAATGTTGTAGTAATGCATGTTAAATTGTTTTCGAAAAACTAGTCACACTATATATTAAAAGAAGTTAAATGCAGTGATTCAAAATTTTCAGTTATACTTATGGACGAATTACTTAAATTAAAGAATTCACATGATAATATAAGCTGCAACGTTGTAGAACCTTAGAGTTCTTTTATACATGAAAGCCATTTGGAGCTCTGGAGTTAAATTTTTAAGCGGCATCAGTAGAAAAAGACACTCATAACGACTAAATAGTCTGATCATTAAATGTTATTTAATATGCTACTGTTTTGCTCATGCTAAAAATAAATTGACGCACTAAAAATTAAGCGTCTTCTTTTTTGGTTTCTGAAGAATGACGACATAAAATTATAATACTAAATTTATAAGTAAGTAAAACAAATTTTGAGAAATTTGAAAAACTTATATCATATCTGGAGTTAACAAACAAGGAAATAACAAAAAGTAACTTTCCATATCAATCGTAGAAAAATATTTAATATATCTCCATAACAAATATAAAAGTGTGTAGATATTGCGTCCTTGAAGTACACTTAGTTTTAGAAGCGAAAGAGTTCTAGATGACTAGCGGGAACTTTAAGGTACAATTTGGAATAAACTCTCTTTCAGCTACATTAATGATTGACACTGGCAGCATTCTACCATCTGATTAGCGCTAGTTAATCCTGAAAACATTAGTGCAGGCCATCGAAAACTGTAAAGAAGAAGCTGAAACAGCATTTTTGTAGTTACAAATTTAAAAAATAGGAGTCAATGTAATAAAATCTACGGATTCTCTGTTGAATATTCAAGGTTATTGTTTCATAGTTTAAAAAGCATGTTTTAATATTAGCCTATTAGCATCTAAAACATACGATCGGGATTTTGGTAGTTAGGTTGTTTAAACAAAGTATTTAAAAAAAGAACACCTGAGTATTTACCACTAAGCCAAAGTAAGATACGAGTATATGAGACTTTAAATTTTGCCAAAAATACACTAAACGTTAAACTAAAATGAATGGAATTAGGCGGAAACCAATATTAAGCCTCTATAATCTCTGAAGCCGTATGAGACGGCAATTTCAGTAGCAATTAATGCCATTAAACTTTTCTCGTGGATCCCCCCTTCTTTTTACATTGACTTTGAAGTTGTTACGGTCTCTTTAAGGTATTAAAAAGAGCTACTTTCTTCAAAGTTGACCTGCGTTCTTGTCTTTCTTTCATAGATTGTACGCATAAATTCTATCTTGTCTTCCGAATGTTTGTCTTTATTTGCTACTGGAGACAAAAATTAATCCTGACCTTTTTATTACTTTCTATTTTTAACAATTCTGATTTTAATTTTATTTACTTAAGGTGAAATATGTTTTCATATTATTTTTAAGTTATTAGCGGCTGTGTTCTATCATCCTTATCGTCTGTTTAATTGTCTACATAGACTATACGAAATTGTGACAGTAAAAATTAGTAAAGTTTTACACTCATGAAAGTCATGAGGACATATTATTTTAACATTAACTCTGTAGAGACATAGGGGATATTTTATAAAAGTACTCCAAAATTATAACAGGAAGATTTAGTAGTGTTTTTTTTTTGGCATTTTTCAACGTTTCAAGGGGGCTACATTTTCAGTAAATAGAGAATATTCCACTACGTGACATAGCACACAAAGGCAATCCACAGTCTTACATTTTGTACCTATGTTTCACACAAGCCTATGTAAGGTATATCCAAAAATTTGTTAATTCATTTGCATAAAAAACTATATCCAGGAAAATCAAATATTTACCGTTTTCGACATTTGTTTAAATATAGGCAACTGTGTGAACAAACAAAATAACGCGTCACAAAATATAACCTCACATTAAGGCAAATAGTATTACACACACAAATGGCAATATTGTTTACTACATTTCATATGCAATTAAAATGTAATAGATAATAAAGCCTTTGACAGCATATAAAGATGTGTATGAATAATTAGAGATTGCAAGTTTGAACACTGTAAATTAATTGATAAGGAATATTGTAAAAAAAGTTAGTTTTAAGTATTTTTGGACTTGTAAAACAAATTTAAGTGCAGTGAAATAGTGCGTAAGGATACCTAGACTTACGCAATGGTGAGGGTACGTAATTGTTTTACGGTATATCCTTAAATAACACGTTAATTTAAATAACTATTGAAATATAGAAACTTTTGAGATGGGACTTTTAACAAAATACTCGTAATAAAAAGACCTTTCTGATGACAGTAGTTGTTTTAAAAATTAGTTAACTGAGATTGTCTGTTTTTGACTAAAATTGTTTTTTAATGAAGAAAGTTGTGTTAGTGGTTATAATCACAAACAGAATTATTACTGTTGCACACCACTATAGAAAAATTATTCTATGAGCTGAGAAGCTTGAAAGCGCTAATCATAATAATTTTTCTATTGTGGTATGCAACAGTAATAATTCTGTTTTTACAATTGTTTTATAGCTTATAAAATCGGTTATAAAATATTTCAGGTTTTTGAACATGAATTTTTCTGTACAATACGTTCTTATACAGGAAAATTTATTATCTGTAAGAAAATCATGAGAAGAGGTTACAGAAGAACCAGTCATATTGCAAGAAATTCAGTTTTTGAAAAAAAAAACTATGAACGCATAGGTCAGTCTCTCTTCGAATCGATAACGAGTGAACGGGCTCTGGTACATGACGTTTGTTCTGCCAGTTGCGACGAACGGAAGTTAGACAATTTCTGTAGAGTTACTGTGATAGTTGTTATAATTATGTGCTATCCGCAAAAGTGCAAGATATTCCGTTTGGGGTATATCGACACTTCAAGTCAACTGGAAACGTGTAAGCCGAATACACCAATTAAGCAGTAACAGTATCGGTTCGCGGTGTGAAATTGTATGTAACCGTGCCCACGAGAACTATCTACACGAAAACAATCCTAAAGGCGGACAGAGTAAATTAATCCAAGTATTTGTCCAGATAATATCAACCCGACATCTGAAGGATCTGCAGGCGACGTTACAGGGAAGTGAACTTACATTATTATTTATGTACACTTATAATAACGTATTTAAAAGACAGACGCTATTACAAGTTACTTCAGTGTAGGCCTATAAGTGAAGGCTTTTCAAATGTAAATTATTTTATATTCGTCTGGTCCATGTAAAATTTGTAGCAGTCTTTGCATTCTGTTTTGCATTTTCCATTGTTCAATATATCATCTTTGTTATGTTGAGTTAATTAGTTAGTATTTGTTTATTGTTTTTGCAATTTTTATATCTGTATTTTAAAGAGTTTCTCATGGCGCTGTTTGTGTGTATGTGAATGTACGTAGGACAAATTAATGAAAAAAAAACAATTAATAAACGTTATTTTAAACACCTAGATGCGTACAAAGAACTAAACATTTACAAGTCGAATTTAGCCAGACACGCAATAAATACAGGACGCGTACACCCAGACATCAACAACTAAACATTTACAAGTCGAATTTAGCCAGACACGCAATAAATACAGGACGCGTACACCCAGACATCAACAACATAACACTAATAAGACATGTACCACATAAAGGTACTGTAACGAATACTTGGGAAAGCCGACACGTATATAAACATAAAATACGAAGCAAATTATTGCCGAATAAAAATCAGTACAAGACACGCAAAAATTTTGAAACGCTAAACATTGGAAATACTTAAAATACAAATTTATACATCACATCTGATCACAATAACACCAAAAAGCCTCAATCAACAAAAAGCATCCAAAAGCCAGCAACAGCAACCAACCAGTACATAGGCGACACACAGATTAGAAACCAACATGGCTGACGATGAACATAGTGCTTGATGCTTGAAACATATTGCAAGTGAGGAAAATACATCTTAATTGCACAGTAGTGTAGAGTATAAGTAATTCATATATCAAAAAAAGAACTGTAGCAATAAGTGTTCAAATATACACAGGCCTATAATACACATAGCTTATAAATGTATAGTCCTATGTAGGCGTTATATATTATAGTCAAATTAATAATACATTATTATATGCAATATGTACTTATAGTCGCACATGTGTTGTATCAGAAAAGTTCATAATATCTCATCTATAGTAATCATTGTGGTGTAGTATAGTTTAGAATTCATACTTCCCTTTCGATTGATTTATGGCGTCATTCGTTTCATACGTACGCTATCACTGTGCCCGCGCACACACATCCGCGCGCGTTTCCAACGTCGAATGGGGCAGTATATATGAATGCACGTCACAGCCTAAGACAAGTCGCATAAATCAAGCGGGCGTATCAAGTTTGTGGATTTTAGCGTCAGTCCGCTCGCTATATCAAAATGGAAGACGTATGTATGTAAATCGCTGGGGGCAGTGAATGCGCGGTGTCCCCGAGCGATGAAGCCGGCGATGGTACTCCAGAGACGATCGTGTTTCTTGTGTAAAACATTACTCAAACTCGATCTTAAAGAGAACTCGGTCGGTCCATTTCCCCCTGCGCGCGCGGCGCCAACTTTTTATGTGCCGCCTGCCTTACCTTATATTTCGATTTCGTGATGGACATGCATACTTGATATTACAGCCATTTTGTTTTATTTCCATCTACCACTGTGTGTGTATCCTGGGAATTGTTTATACGCTCACGTCCACTGGCTTTTACAAGTAGTTGGCTGTCCTGTCGTGTCCTGCGAGTCCCGCTTGTTTTGCATTTTTTAAGTGTCCGGTTTCGCGTCAGTCACTCGCTTGTCAATTCCATCATATCGGTTACACACATAAGTAAACGTTAGGGGAAAACGGACGCGTCTCTCCTGTGTACGTGATCCGGCTCTTCGCCGACATTAAACTTACCGACACGTCCAGGGAAATGTTTATGTTTTCTGATGAAATTCACGTTGTCTTGGAAGCTCTTCTGCAGTTTTATGTAGATTTTGTTTCTTTCCCCACGTGAATTTGACTACTGTAACACTTGACACGGGAATTTGATACTTGAATTTATTTATAGACCAAGTAAATAAACGAATGAATAAATAAATAAAATAAAGTGTGTTACTATCATTAATTATTACTTAGTATAACAGTAATTATTATATTCATATTCACTCAATTTATTCTTGTTCTTGTAGTAATAAATAATATTTTATATTCATGAAACAAGAACATATTTTTTTTTTGTTTTTACAATGTTTGGACAGTTTTAAATTACTGTCACTTTCAGAAATATAATGTATAAAGATTTCTATATTATATTAAATCCTTAAATATAGGTTCTCTGTACAGACCAAGTTCCAGGTAAATAACATTTACAAAATGTAAATATTCAGTAATAACCATTTTCATATAATAGATCTGTTATCTACAATGTTGTGTTATAAAAGTTTGTAACCCTTTAATGCAAGCTGGTGAATCTATTCTGTTATCGTGTGCATAATTCTCTATTTTATATGAAGATGATAGTGTAATAAAAATGGTGAGTGTTTTAGAGTGCCAATTGTGGACAAAGACAAGTGAGAGAGAGAGAGAGAGAGAGAGAGAGAGAGAGAGAGAGAGAGAGAGAGAGAGAGAGAGAGAAGGGTGGAAGAGTGAGAGAGGGAAGAAGGGAGACAGTGAGTGAGATGTAGTAAGGGAGAGAGTGAGTGGGAGGGATAGTGAGTGATAGAGCGATTTCAGGTTAGAGTGAGAGGCTGTGAGAAGGACTGGTAGGGGGAGAATGGGTGAGAGAGAAGGTGTGAATGTGGACACATACATAAATTACATTATTCTATAGTACTCTTGACTATAATTTACAATAAGATTACAATTATTATCCAAGTTTACCTGTTAGTAAAATTTATCAGAAACTTTTGTTTGTAACCTTTGTCAACTATCTGATGTAAGTCGTAATGTTCTACAGTTATTGTATAAATTATATGTTTCTAAATTATGCATAACTTTTAATAATTACTGTAGTGAACATCCCCTAATCTGTTTTAGTTATAGGTAATATATTTTACTTTGCTATATGTTGACTGCTTTAGGTATAAACAATTTATGTACCAATCTAATATCCAATTGTTGATTACTGTTTGTTTAATTAATTAAAATATCATTACATTTAGTAATTTAAATTGTAATACTGTATAAATAAATTTGCTCGTTTTCTTAAAGATAATTTGAAGATGTAAACAAACTATCATAAGTCTTCACATATACAATGATACATACATACGCACGCACACACTCACATACACGAACACGTTCACCCAAATATTTAATTGTTCCATTGTGTTTGACATTTCTTTTGTATTTCATACACAGGTCCTGAAGATGACAATAAATACTGTCGAAACATCGACGCAAAATAGTTAAAATTTGTGTTATTTTTGACCGATCCTCACTAACCATCCACTAAAAAATTATATTAAATATTATACATTTACATACTCGAATTTAATAAATAAACATTTCGTATTGTTCTACAGATAGGCCTACTTTTTACTTTCCTGACAATTGTTTCACCAGTTACCGCAGCCTCAGAGGTTAGATTTGAACTGAAATAAAAAGTATCTGTAGAACTATAGCAAGTGTTTATTTATTAAATGCAAGTATTAATAAAAGTTCTACCAAGTGCCGAGTGTCCATTCCATCAGTGTAATTTATACATTTTACATTAAATTTTATATTAAAAATGTGTACATTATATATTTCTGAAGATGACAGAAATTTAAAACTGAAGAAACATTGTAAAAATAATAAAAAATATATTATTGTTTTAAAAATATAAAATATTGAGTTCCAAGTCGTTAGTGAAATAATTATATTTAATAAAATATAATTAATTATTACGGCAATTATTATTATTCATTAATTACAGGGATGCAGTCAGGACTTATTTCTGGGGGGAGGTTTTAGCTAGTTCTGAAGCGGTTTGAGATTTTTGTGGATAAAACAACTCAATTAAGTTGCGATTTTTTGAAATCAGAAGGTAACAGTGGAAACATAAACGTATGTTGCTAAATATCTGAAATTTAACAAAGTCATAAAACAAAGATGATATCTTACATTACAATACAAATAGAATAAACAATACAAGAAAACTGGTAGAAATTTTTTCCCACCGTCTGCAAACGCTGATAGTTTTTTTTAAACTTCCTTTTAGTGAGTACGTGTCTGAAAATATTTGTAGCAAATGGAATTAAATTGCCTTATTCGTTTTGCCACAGAAATGAAGATTTTCGTATAATATGCACTACAGGTCCTCAAAAACAAAACTTTTCAAAATTGCGCGATTGGGCGAACAAATGCGTGGTTGGCGTCACTATGTCTTCTTTTAGCATGTCACACTAAGCTACTTCACTAGGAGTGGGGGAAGGCAAAATTATGATCGTTAAAAATGTTGAAAACATCGAAAAACACAATGTAGAGTTTAGATTGAAGAGGATTTTAATTAAAATCTGAACATAGTTCAGTCTTGAAAATAACAAAATTTTGGAACGCTAGGGACGAAAAAGTGAACCAAAATTGTGAAAAATTGCAAAAATCCATGGGGGGGATCAAAATAAAAAGTATTTTAACCACATGCTGAATATACCGGGTATCAGAATAGATGAAATTTTTATCTAAACAGAATGTAATGAATGTAATTATTACTCTGAAAATTGTTTAACTTCGGCCCAAAAAAAGGACGTCAAAACTGTAAGAAAATTTTAAAATTCAATGTGGGTCATCAAGTTATGAGGACTCAAATACAACTCGTTATCTTCAATAACTTTACAAAATTAATACTTTTAAACACCCTTTGCAAATTTCGGACCGTCTTAAAAAAGTTTGTAAGGTATAATGCAAAAAAAACCTTATATTAATAATGTATTGTTACCAGTTTTGTCTAACTGTGAAAATTATTAGACACTGGCCTAGAATAGATGGACCTAGGCTTAGATATTTATGGAAGAATACACAAACGTAAAAGCTAGGACTAAATTACTTGTTATTTATCCATTGCGAAATAGATTTAACTAAAAAAACCCAATGCTTTAGTTTAGAATTTTTAATATGTATCGTATGATTGCCTGATTTATAATGGTTATATGTTACCAAAAATAGTTGACTGATCGGGATTTTCGTAGCGTTTCTGATATTAAAAACTCGTCTAATATTGAGATTTAGCTAATAATTAATGTATTTCGTTCAAATAGGGAGCGAGTTTTATTTGGTTCTAAAATATATAAAATTCATCCTATTTACTGCTTGTCGCCGCATTTCCATTCGTCTTCACCGTAGTCTCCTGTCCAAAGCGATTCTTCTAGTAGGTTACACTCTTCCTCAGCATTTCTTATACTCTCCATCCACGAAGATCGAGGTCTTTCTATTTTTCTCTTTTTTGGAGGAGGGTCTTATTTATATATTTCCAGAGGCCACCGCGCTTATAGAATTTCTAATAGACACAGGAACCGCTTCAAAAGTATATTTCAGTTCTTTCATTTCCACTTTCCTTTTCATTCATTTAGTTTTTTCATCTCTCCTTTAGTTTATTTTACTTTTAAGGTCGCGTTTAGGCTCATCACTTCACATCATGCACTGATTTAACGTGACTTGTCCAGTCGCCTGCAGGCTTCCTTTGAATGTTACGATCCGATTAAAGTAGGTACAGCCCCATTTAACTTTCTAGCTTCAAAAATTATATTTATTATCTAATTTGAATTTATTATTTGTTTGTTTCGATATGATTACCCGTCAGCACTCAAGTTTTGTTTGTGAGTTCACAACTTGATAGTTTCTTTTTGTAAGCTGACTTATTCTAAGTTTTCAAATTCTTTACTCAAGCATATTCGTCATGAATTCAAGATCGTAGTAATACTGAGCCTGAAAAACCACACCTCAAGAAAACTAAGAACATACCGTGTCGGTCTCCCACTTGAAGTTCCATTCCATTACAATGAGATTTCCATTATCTACGTACAGGTTAAATATGACTGGAGTTGTATTACAACCCCATCTGAATTCCTTGATTCGTTATTTACGTAAAATTAACGATTTCTATATAGATTATGGAAATCAACCAAAACGTTAGGTATTGTGTAAAAATTTAGTCAACTGATATCACCTTTTTACAGAAATGAAAGTATTATAAGTAGTTCTATTAGGTATATTACAAAACAAAGTATTTTTTAATATGTTTTCAATTAGTGGGTATCGTTTAGTAGATAATACTAGACTAAACGTACATATTATTGAAATACTAATATTCACTACTTTCATTTAAATTTAGTCGTGGTTTACGTATTCAAAAATAATTTACACTCATTAAATTTTAAGCGTTAATGTAATTAATTTTTGTTTATATAAACATACCCTTCCCCCCAGACACAAAAGTGTACACCATGTATTTAAGTGACGCATATTTTCATGATGGTAACTGTTCCGTTTTTCCTTGCACAGTAATTAATACGGATTCTCTTTAAATATTAAGTAATTACATTTACTTTAGCATTACATGTTTCTCGACGAGTATTAAATAATGTATTTTAATAAATAATATTCTCATTATTTGTATGTAGGTAGAGAGTGAATTAAATAAAGCACACACACGTAGAGGCAGGGAGCCACTCATATTTTTTTGGAAAATGGAGCCATATATTTTAAAACAAATTTGGCGACACATTTAGTATTAAGGATATTAAATTATTTTCAAGAAAATTTTGGAGGAAGAAATAATACTGTTAACAAACCAGGATGAAATTAATGCTTCAACATTTAATAATTTTTGTTTACATAGGTAGCGATGTTGTGGATAACAATAGGCAAATTAATATTGCTGATACAAATATATTGAAAGATAGTTTGTTAAAATTAATTAATTAAACAATGGTTGAAATTTAAAAATTTTTACTCCTGATTTGCTTGACAAATTACTCTGTTGACCAAGATAAATTTAACTAAAATTGTTTTTTAAGACTTCATTTTACAGTTTTTGAGTCTTTAAAATTGCTTTAGAGTTTATGATTGAATAGTACTATTAACAATTGGTTTACTTTGACTGTTGTCTGAAGAACGATCCGTAGCTGGATGCCGGCGAGTTGAAGGTCCACAGTTGATCCTCGACTGTGGTGAGTTCGTAATAAAGTCGATGGTAGGGTTCCTCAAGGTCGCCTTCGGGTTGTTACTGGGATCGAAATTTCATGAGTTAAACTCGGTGTGCCCGTGATTTATTGGTCTTACACTAATTCCGGTACGTTTGAAGTGTCCTAGGCGGACAATCTTACACTAGCACGGGAAGCACTCCGAGTTAAACTGAGATCGGACAATAGTTGCTTATAATATTTAAATAACTCGAGATTGTTTCCCCGAGATCGGCATCGTTCAGTGCGGAGACTTCGCGGACTTGTAGCCGTTTCTTCCAAACTTATCGTCTGTAGAGAAACACACGTGTATCACGTTCGAATAACCGATGTGAAGTGGTCTTGTACGATTATGATCTGAACTCTTGACTGAAATTTAAAGCTCTGATTGGCCAATGTGTAATTTAAATGAGGGAATTACTATCCGATCACATAAAATTTGACTTCTGGTCAAGAATTGTTCTAAACCTACAGCAAAATGATATAAAATTGTATGTTATTTTTATGGTTTTTTTCAAGAATGAGTTATACATAAAATTATTAAGAAGAAAGCATATTTACTCCCCGTGAATCACATATTTAACTACAGCAGATTTTACTAGTGTAAACTATATTCTTATCGAAGACTCATTAATTCTTATATTCTCCCAATTAAGAACGCTGCTATAACGTTTTTTTCTAATTGGCTTCTATGTGACACACGCAGACGCGCAGTCAAATGTATGCGTAACCCGAACGTTCGATAATTACGCACATTATCATATATCGCGCTACATATTTGCACTTACAATAATTTATTTATAAGACTAAACAACAAGGTTCCTTACAGACTAAAATACAAAGTCTCACATGCAATTCTACACACTCTATATATTACACACATATTATTTTCTAAATAATAGTATCGTTCATCTTTTAAACTATAACTAGAACCGTAAACATAAAATTAATTGTAATGTTCAAGTAGTCAAATATTGTAATGTTTATAAAATGGTTATGAAATAAAAGTTATAAAATTAGTCTGTCGTTATCTTGATGTTTTTTCTTTCTTACATATAATGAAACAATGTTTCAATTTTGAAAGAACTATGATGCTTTAACAGGGCCAATATCAAATATACGTAGAGATAAAATGTGTAACCAAATGGGAGCACTTCACAGGCATATCATTACTAAACACTGAGTATGGAGAGAAAACTGTGTGTTTGTGTAAGTATCCGTATGTGAATACTTAGGTGACCCTAAGGCAGATCCCCGAGAAATTTTGTTATTATGACATTGAGCTGTATCATTCTTTGTAAAATTTGTAGGCCTACAAAGCTGCGGCTGAATATTAATAGCAGAACTTTATGAAACAGCACAAGAGTTTAAAATAGTGCTGTAATTAATATAATTATTGTGATTGTCCGAGCCTGTAGCTAAATATAAGATATGGATCCAGTTCTTAATTAATTAAGATCCAGTTAAAAATTTTTAATGTTTTATGATGCGTATAAGGGAGATTCCATTTCTGCTATTCTGTTCAACTTTGAAAAGGAAAGAGTATTGCAAGGCATTTCAATAAATCCATGAGGATCTTTAGTTAAAATTTCTCGCATTGAAGCAGTGGGGGCGTCCTCACTGGAACACCGTTCGCAACACGGTTACAGTCGAAACGTTTGGGAATAAATACAACGTTGACCACAACCATAGAGACGGGAATGTTATAAGCCTATATAGTCCCGTATATAAGCCTACATAACCAGGAGGATCTGCTTTTAAAAGCCATCTTTAGAATTTTTAGACGATGAATATAAGCAGTAGGAAAGAGAAATATTTAAAGAGTATATGGGCTTACAGATTTTTGAGGAGTGGCTGGACGAGTTACCTTAAGAGGAGGTTAATAAACGTAAGGTGTATTAACGACAAGAAGGCATGAAAAACTGCAAGATAGTAGTATTGGAATAATTAACGATTAATGGATAGAACATTAAGGGAGTATTCCTGTTTTACTACTTTGAATCGATTATTAAAAAAAAAATAGTAATAATAATAATTCTTAAGAGAATGTAAAGTCTAGAATTATGTTGAAAAACAAGCGTTTTTTAATTAATTTTGAAAGGTAATAAAGCCAAATTCACTCTTTATGGACACAAAAGTAATGTTCATATTACAGTGTTCTGACCTATAACAAATGTCTGCGGCTGCAGAGGAGACATGATAAAAAAAAAATGAAGCCATACTAGATGCAGAAAAGAGGGCTAATGTACTGAGGAAAATATACTATTCCAGTGTAGGGCAGTGGAATATAAAGAGTGACACATAAGCCAAGAACCTATAGACACATTTAACATACCAACCATGACTAAAGAGGTTTAGACGTAAAAGGAATATTTGTGTGAAATTACGGGTGCCAAGAAAGTTGGAAAAGTATCATCGCTAGACGTTCCTACTCACTTCTCCTTCAGCACATTTACTTATTTCGCTATGTTTAACTGGGAATAGATCGGAGCAAAAAGATTGTTTATATCCAAGTAAAATTATGGGAGGGGGAAGAGAGGGATAGGAAGGTCACAGGAAAGGAGGTTGGATTAACACGAGCAATGGTTTAGATGAAGAATAGGTAACAAATAAAAGAGACTGATAAACAATGGCACAAGAATCAAAGAACGTTAAACTGGGAAGCGTAATATGTCTTTATGACCTTAAGAGATTGTGGTACAGGTATCATTATATCTACTGAAGTAAAGATTTAGTCACTCTAAGAGAGGTTCAAGGCTCTTCGTGGGCTATTTAAGCTGTGACTAGTAGTTGTAACTGGCTACACATTGAACCGTATTATTACTTCAAATATAATTAACTTTACGAAAACGTTTAAATATTATGAAAACAAAGCTTTACTCGTTAAGAAAGAATCTGTATAATACCTCTAGAAGATGCTAAAGCTCCTATGAAAGTAAATTAAATTTAGAGTAGCGTCGTAGTCCCTACCGACAAACGAGTTATATAATTAACCTCTCCTGCAATTATTTAAAGTACATTAAAATTATTATTACTTTTTTAATATTATATCTTTATTTACATTATTTAAATGTATCATTGAAAACTATTACTAACCAGCTGATTGTTTTCTGCAATTTATTGATGAAAATGCCCTATTAACATTCACAGGACTAGCAGAATTTATTTAACTTATATTTAATATGCCGTTTGTTTTTAATATTGTAATATTATCATAATATTACAAATAAAAATAAAATAAATAAAATTGAAATATATATATAGATATTGTGTGTGTAGCTTTTGTGATAACAAGGGTATTGTGCTCTTCCTTTAGCCCCACTGGTTAGGCTAGTCAAATTGTAATATAATTTCAAATGTAATAATAAATAAAATATAAAGATATTGATGATAAGAATATGTTATAACTAGGTGTGTTTGATTGATAAATAACAAATACATCAAACTTTAAAAATTGTGCAAATATTTTTTCTTGTTCTTGTATCGAGTTTGATGGAATGATTTAATTTAATTAAATAATAATTAATTAATTAGTTGAGTTTGTAATTTCCTTCTATATCTATTCTCTCAATGTGAATTATGTTTTTGCTTAATAAAAAATAATAATAACATTAATGGTAGAAATAAAAACAATGCTGGTAACTGAATAATGATTTGCGTTTATTCATTCAAAATTGTGCGCCAGTCAAACTGCGCATGTCCCAGGCACTGGCGAATATTTGCCACAGTCGGCAGTGAGAAAAATCAACAAATATATTTTTTACAAGTTTAAATTTATGGTTCTTTTAACGAGTCGAAATGGTCAGAGGGCAAGGAACAAGATACATTTAACAGGTATTCTTAAACTAAATGTTAATATCTGAAATAGAACAGAATTATTATTACAATTGTCAATTAGAAAGAAATTATTTAAATTTCGAACCAAGTCGAAGAAATGACGTCACTCCTCTCCAGGAAGCACTGGCTGATCGTCTTTATAGAAATTCAGCAATGGCCGCCGTCTGCTCGATTTTAACTGCTATGATGCCGTTGGAATTGAAGATCTTCTCCCACAGAAATAAAACGATGTTCCCTTTTCTGCGAAGTGGTGTTGGTCCAAAATATAGTGTGGAATGCTCCCTCGTCGTCTGCGATGTCGAATTCTGGATGGATCTCTTGTGTAGTGTGGTGTTCAAATATGTGTGTGGGTTTCCTGTGAATTCGTTCCAAACGTTGTTCAAAATGGCTGTCGATTTCTGGTGTTGCGTTTTATGGTGTTATACTGTGTTTTTGGAAACTTGTGAAGTGTTAGACATTGATAGATAATGTTATTTCACTTGTTAGTTCATCTCCGTTACACGCCGCATAACCACACTTGGTTTTAATACAAATTATTTTGGTTTCAGTACTCCACTAACACATTTTTCAACTGTTCAGCTTTGCGATTAACAATAGACTAATAGACGCAACGTCGTCGTTTTAGGGCAATTGGTTCTATGTCTTTTTCCTCTTCATATTGTTTAATTATAAAATATCTGTCTAAGACTTGTTTCACTATCTAACTATACATAACAAGTTTTCTTATTTTTTACTGTATTTCAAATATTTCTTAATTTTACATGAATCTAACTATTCAGTAATATTGATTATTTAATTTTACATCTTTTGATATATAGCTGGGTTTGTTTCAAACTCATTTAAGCCCAAAAATTACAATTTTACATAATGATTGTATGCCCCATATTTTGTACAAATTCAGTGTTTTAAAGGCTTTTATTTGTTTTTTCGGTATAATATTTCCCTGGAATACACCTAATAACTCCGTAATTACTTTGTTGTTAATAATTTGGTTATTAAAACATTTCAATATTGATTAATTTGCTGTTTAGTCTGATTTGATTACTATCATAAGCCTATTTTTGACTGTTTCCAAAAGAAGTTAATTTTCTTTCTTTTGTCATTCTATTTGCTATTAACTGTATCTGCATTAATTATACTTTCAATTTCTGTATTGTATGTATTGAATTCTATTCCTATTACATAGATTAATTCTTTGATAGATAATTTTTTTGGTTTATAGGCCAGTCTGTGTTTACAAAAATGGTGTCTTGGCTGGTCTGTTTGTACAATTATACATGGTTTACTGATTTGAATAAAATTATTACATTTTTATGCCCTACTTGCCTCTCTGACTTACACAATGGAAAATTAAATGACATGATTTTAAATACAATAGAATATCTTGTATCTACTAAACTTTCTTTATACTAATAACATCATTGAACCATAACATGAACATCTTATGCCTAATTTTAACAAAAACATCTTATTATCAACTATTTTCCATATATCACCTAATTTTAACAAAAACATCTTATTCCTATTATTTTTTTACTGTATCATCAAATGATAACAAAATAGCTTATCCTAGACATAATTTAATTAAAAAAATTAAAAAAACTCCTATTACTAGTAACACTGTCAGTCACTAACTGTCTTGTGTATTTATGATTCTTTTGAAAACACTTTAACTGTGATTAAAAAACATCGTGTATCTATTTACACCTTACATCTAAAATATTATCTAATTAATAATAAATAACAAACATCTTAATATTAGTCATACCTTCAGTTATGAACTGTCCTTTGGTATTTTTGTCCTTCTCACCATTTACTTAGCTATAATTAAAGAAAACATTTCATATGTAATAGTTTTTCTTATATCTAATTTAAAAACTCTTATTACTGGTAATGTTGTCAGTCCTTAGACTGTCTTTCATTCCAATGGTTTTATTATTATTATTCTACACTCATGGTAGTCTTTTTATAATACTTAAACTTCATTGAAGATTTTTTCATAGATTTTTTAACTATGTTTCTCACTATACACTCTGTAGTTTCTTAATTTTGTTATCTCACTTCACTTTATTGGATTCTACACTCTGGTAGTCTTTTTAGTGAGTTCTACTCTATGGTAGTCTCTTTTGACACATTGTTTTAACATATTACACTTACAACTAATATACAATTTGTGTTTTATAGTATTGTATCTTGTAACTTGTTTGGGGTTTACCTATATCGGTTTCAATTTTGTCTCATGGTATTTATTATATGACTAACATTTTGTTTTGGTATATCTCTTCCTGTTTCTGGTCTCTTTGTTGGAATCTTGATATGTTTTGTCCCTTCTTCAGATATCACATTAGTAGTTTCCTTATTAAAATGGTTTCATGACAGATTATTTCCTTTTTTATGGTCCTTCCCTTTTTGTACTGCTTCCCCAATCTACTGGGTATACTGCTGGTTTAACTGGTTTTTTCATAGTAGGTTATTTTAATTAATGGTTTTCTTTATTATCTTCCATTTTTATTAACATTTTATAGACTTAATTATACAGTTTCTAGGGGAAATCCTTAAACAATTTATTCTTCTCACTCACTATGGAACTTTTTCTTTTATTTATGTAACATTAATTCAAATGTTTAGTGTGATAATTTTGTTATGTTACATATGCTCTCCTGTAAAAGTGATTAGTTCAGATCATACTCTGTATGGATGAAATAATTACTACTAATTCTTTTGTATTTACATTTTCTCCGTGATTACATGTTTTCACTTTATATACCTTCTTTTTCCACCATTGCTTCCTCTCAGCTGATGTGTATCTCCTTCCTTAGTTTTTTTTTTTTTTTTCATTGATAAGTGGTCTTCAATCTTGTGTATAACATTATCATTTTATATTCCTTCTTATTTGGTGCTTCCTCACCAGTATGTTTACTCCCTAACATTCCCTAACAAATTAATTGGAACAGTTCAGAGTGGCACTTTTGGCTTCAATCCCTGCTGTCCAATACTTCAATTGAGTCCAGAGGTATTATCATCTCTGCTCAACACATAAGACTGATGGCATTTTCTACATCCAGTCATAAAAATAAATAAACAGTAAAAGTAGTCATTTTTGACTAAAATAAACATCTTTAGATTCTTCACTTCATAATACGTTATATTAATTAATACTTTTATACACTTGACTCTTCTTCTCTCTTAAAGCTTATTCCATATTAGGTGGTTTAGGTATGTGGTATCATATACATTTCATCATGTTTACATAGTAAGTAGTATTTATATTTACTCTTTCTACCATCTGGTATCCATTGAGTTACTTTTATTGCTCATGGTATAACATGAATTAATTCTTTATCACTTTCACTATAACAGTGGTTGTTGTAACAGCATTATCATTATTAGTATCAGGTTTTTTTTTTTTTTTTTTTTTTTTTTTTTTTTTTTTTTTTTTTTTTTTTTTTTGGTCTCTCTATTTGGTCTTTAGTGAGCTGGTCCTTCTTCATTGTTCCATTTTTATTAAATTATTTTCTGTGTGAGTTTGGTTAATTTGTTCGATTAAGTCATATGACATTCTGGTTTCCTTTCTCCTTTAGAATTTTGTATCTCTTTCTTACAAAATCTTTTTTCATATTTCAGAGTTATTTCTCACCATTTGTATGAGTAATGATATGAGTTTAATGTTTTTTAATTTTAGACATTTTTATTCAACTACATTCTTTCTTATTCATAGTTGTTTTTCAAATATTTAGGTATAAGTTGTACTTATTATTGTTTTGAATTTTGAAATTATTATTCCTCAAAATTCTTTTTTCATTCATAATAGTCTTTGAATGTTTGTGTAAGTGGTACTTACTAATTATTTTGAATTTGGACAATTATTATCTCCCTCCAAATTCTTTTTACTTGCATAATAGTCTTTGAATATTTGTGTAGCTTGTACCTACTATTGCTTTTGAATTTTGAAGCTTATTATGTTCAAAATTCTTTTTATTTATTCACAATAATCCTTCAAATGTTTTGTTGTAAGTTGTACTTACTGATTTTTGAATTTTGTAATTATCTATTTAGCAAACTTCACAATTTCTTCATTATAGTTTTAACTCATAATTATGAGTCCTCCAAATATTTTTTAATGGATAACTGATTATAAGTTCCTTTTACTTTATTCGAAATGATATCCTTTAGTACATACGTATTGTTATTATTGTTTTTAATAATCAGGTATGGGCCGGTATACAGCAGTAATAACTTTTTGGTAATGCCTTCCAAAGTACTGGGTAATTCCCTGTTTTTTAGCAGTACCTTTTCTCCGACTTCATAGCTTATTATTCTCTTAACAGCCTTTTGATATTTGTTCTTGCGCCTTTCCTGGTCTTCTGCCAATTTATTGTAGAATCTAATTCGATTGAATTTGTATTCTTGACTCCTGGGGAACTCTATTATGTCTTGTATTTCTCTCGGAGGCGGTTTTTCATACATTGCCGTGTATGGCGTGGTACCTATAGCGGGGTGATATGACAAATTAAGGAATTCTTCCGTAGCTAATAAATATTCTTGCCACTTCCTTTGTTGGTTATAGCAATAAGTCCGTAATATTCTTCCGACCTCTCGCAGTACCCTCTCCGCTGGATTGCTGCTGGGGTGGTAGACAGACGTCTTGTATGTCTTAATGCCCAATGTATTCAGAGTATTTCTCCACCGCCAACCCTTAAATTGCGTTCCATGGTCGGTGATTATGGATGTCGGGCTTCCTACCTCTGGAATGTAATGATTTGTTATTATTCCTAGAGTCTTCAGAGTGGTGGCTCTGTTCACAGGGTATAGTTTTGTAAATTTTGTAAAATGATCCATCATAATAACAATATATTTATATCGATGGCGTCCGCCACTGCGGGGAAATGGACCACATATGTCCAGAAAGACCTTTTCCAGTTTGGCTTGTGAGGTAATTGGTATCATCATACCTTCCTTTCTCTCATTGTTGGTTTTCACCAATTGACATATCAGACAGGTTTTAAGGTAGTTTCTCGTTTTTCTATTGATACTTTTTATGTGACAATTCTCTTCTATTGCCTTGATCACCTTCATGGCTCCCATGTGACCGTATCGTAGGTGATAGTCCAGGATGATATCCTTTTCGATTGTAGTAGGGATCATGATCTTCCATATTTCTTCATCAAGGGATGTCTTGATGAATAAAATCCCATTATGTATACAATAAAATTTGTTTATTGTGTCATCTTGGTTGGAGAGACGAAGTTTAATAGAGTTTAACTTCGGATCGGACTGCTGGTGTTTGCTGATGTCCTGCACTATCTTCTCTAAATCAGATCTGTCCTTAATAATGTTATAGATTTTCAAAATGCTCTCCTTTTCGCCTTCGAATGTTTGTTCTTCCAGATTCACTCTTGACAATACGTCGGCTACTACATTTTTACTTCCAGGAACATACTCCCACTGTATATCGTATTCCTGCACGGCGAGTACCCATCTGGTCAATCTACCATGGCTTAATTTGCATCTTCTTAGAAATGATATTGACTTGTGATCTGTTCGGACGGTCACTGGATATCCGAGGATATACGTCCGAAACTTCCCGCAGGCAAAGACTACACTTAGCAGTTCTTTTTCCGTCACATTATAGTTCTTTTCACACTGGTTAAGGGTTCTGCTAGCAAAGCTCACTACTAGATGGTTTCCACTTTCATCTTCTTGGTACAGTGTTGATCCCAAGCTAATGTTACTAGCGTCACAGTTTAGAAAGCAGGGTCGGTTAAAATCTGGATGGTTGAGCATTACTGCATCTAAAAATTTCTCTTTAATTGATTTGAAGGTTTCGTCTTGTTCTTGACCCCATCGCCATTTATTCTTGGACGATAACTGGTACTGAAACTGGGCTGTTAGTTCGGAATAATTATTCTGGAACTTCCTATAATAGTTACACAGGCCCAAAAATGATTGTAGTTGCCTCCTGTTTTTTGGTGTAGGGAAACGTTGTATGGCGTCTACCTTTTCTGTTGATGGTGTTATTCCTTGACTGTTTAGCTGGAAACCCAGGAATTGAACTTCTTTAGCTATAAGCTTGGACTTGTCCAGTTTAAGGGTGACATTATTTTCAGCAAGCTTCTTCAAAACATACTCCACACGATAACAGTGTTCCTCCCAGCTGGTTGATGTTATTAGGAGATCATCAACATAGACAGTTGTGAATTGGAGCGCTTCTGGTCCTAGTATATGATCCATACAGGCGACAAAAACAGCTACTGAATTCACCAACCCGAAGGGCAACCTCTTAAACTGATAATTGCGCCCTTCGAAGATGAACGCCATGTATTGCCGGCTTGCTGGGTGCAACTCCACTTGCCAATAGCCGCATACCGTATCCCAGGTGGTAATGAATCGTGTTCCGTGGAACCTCTTCAAAATTTCATCAATTTCGCCAGGTGAGGTACGATCGTTTATTATCATTTTATTTATCTCACGAGCGTCAAGGCAAAGTCTTACCTTCCCATTTTTCTTTTGTATGGCCACAATTGGGCTTGTGTATGGCGATTGACTGCTCTCGATGATATCTCTACGGATCATATTCTGGATCTCTGAGCGTACGGCTTCTTTCAAAGATTGTGCTATTGGGTACGACTTTCGGTTAAATTCTACCGGTTCTCTGAATCGTATGGAACATTGGTAGTTCCGGATCTTTCCAGGTTCGTCAGAAAATACAGCTCGATATTTCTCATATATTTCTACCAATTGATTCAGCTGGTTTTCTTTAATTGCTCGTTCGCATTGTGGCACTGGAAGTTACGTATCTCTTGAATCTTTTGTTGCCATAGGTCTTCCTCCGAATCCTGATGTACTGGCTTGTTGTTTGTTGAGTGGTTGGATAAGTAATTCACCTTATTTTGGTGGTCGAGAAGTTGTCTGGAGTCTAAAGTCTTGTTATCAGTTAAATTGGCTATCCAGGTTGAACCTTCAGCAAAGAGTGATACCTTTCCTCGGCACAAGTCGATAATTGCTGAGTTTCGGCGCAATATGTCACATCCTATCAAGATGTTGAAAGGTAATCCGGCTGCAACAAGAAATATCATATCCACACTAATGCCCTGACTTTTGACATTGAGGGATACCTGCTTTCTTATGGTCTTGTTCTGTCGGCCGGTAGCTCCTACAAGTACGATATTATTAATAGGTAGTACCGGTAAGTTTTTGTGGCATTCCTGCTGTATCCGGTCCAATTCATTTCGATTTATTATGGAGACATTGGCTCCAGTGTCTATCATTATAGGAACAGAAATACCTTCAATTTCTGCGATTATGTATATTATTTCATTATCATTATTTTTAATATTAAGCTCACTTTCTTCTAATAGGTCCTTACGGATATCCTTTAAATAATTGCTGTATATTATGGTAAAATTTTTTCTGTTTTTCTTCAAATTCATACCTACTTGGTTAAACCCAGCAGATTGGAGCAGTAAAGGGTTATTGGATTTTATTACTGCCTCCGTTCGTTTAAATGTTCCGCTTCATTACGGGTTAGACCGTTGGAAGCGTCAGCTTGAAGTCCTGAGGCTGTTTCGTTTGGTTCTGCTCGATCGTCTGGTTGGGCTTCTGTTACAGGTAGTCTTCGCTGATTATCCAAGCTGGAACTACGTCTGGGCTCGTACTCTCTGTACCGATTACTTCCCTGACTTCCTTGGAAAGTCTCGTACTCGTAGTATCGGCTCCTTCGTTGAGGCTGGTACCTCCTGTGTCCACTGCCTTCTGCTCGGATGTAGTTGACATTGGGTCGATATGCCCTGTAATTGTGGTTACCTCCATTTGGGTAATTCCGGTTATAATTACCATGATAATTATTATTATTAGAAAGGTTGGGGTTCCTCTGACCATTTGGAACATAGTTACTATTATGATTATAATAACCGTTGTTATTTTGTGGACGGCTATTATTATTATGATTATTATTGTTGTGGTTGTTGTTATTATTATTTATGCGAGGAATATTACTATTATTATTATTGTTGTTAAAACGGGGCAAATTATTGTTATTTCTGGGGTTATAATTGTACTCGGCATTATTCCGATTTGCGGAGTTATAATTATTATTATTACCCACATTCTGCCGATTATTATTATTATTCAAATTATTGTTGTTATTCCTTGGTTCCTGCTTTTCATATCTCCTGCGACTTTGACGGTAATAGTCTTCGTGTTCATACATTTCTAAAAGCTCGGTCATGGCTTGCACCGTCTTTATTTGACTGTTTCGTCTGGCTCTGATAATATCCTCCTCGTAGTGGTATGAGAGTTTGCTGACCAGGCATTCTTCCGGTATTCGGGGCTCTAGATGTTTGGCCACGCACACCTTTCCCAAAAAGTACGCTGTTAAAGTTTGGTTTCCATATGGGTTGTACTTCCCATGACATATCCCGTCTCTGGCGATATTTTGCGTTGATTCAGACCAATATTTGGCTTTGAATAGCCTTCTGAATTGTTGATAGTCGGTCACCTCGTATCTTATCGCCATCCACCAATTGTCTGCTATCTCCTTGAACGATTCGTCAAGCACCTCTTTATTCTCCCTCCAGCGATTACCTCTGTGTTTGGCAAAGTATTCCTCGATTCTTGCTAGGAATTCCATGGGTTTATTTTTATAAAACCTGAAGTTAATCCCTTCACGATTTTCACTGTTGGGACAACTGGTAATGGTTGTCGGTCGACTATGGAATAGGTCTATATCTGTCTGGTTCTGTCGTACCTGACTGTTGATACTGGTCACAGCAGCTTCTATGCCGTCACATTTTTCTGTGAATCGGTCCTGCACTCGCTCCCAGTCTTCCCGTGTTTCCTTTAGTTTTTCCTCCAACGTCTTCCTAGTCGTTTCTTCAATGGTGTTAACCTTCGTATTTATTTCTGTCCTGATACTCCGTACTTCTTGTTCGGTTTGACTCCATTTTTCGTCAGCTCTGGTAACCCTTTGTTCGATTACCGTTATTTCCTCTTCTACCTTCTTGCTGATTGTCTCATTGTTTTCAGCTATCTTCTGGCTCAATTCTTCCTTCAATATTTCCATTCTTCCGTCCAACCGGTTCATGTTCTCTTGGTTCGTCTCCTTCAATTCTTCTCTCAATTGCTGACTATTGCTTTCCATTTTCTGATTTGTTTCTTCCATCCTCTTGTTGGTTTCTTCCAGTTTTTGGCTTATCTGGGTTAATTCCTCTTTCGACTGTTTATTGTCAGTCTTTATTTCCTCCATTTTCTCCTCAATTTTCTGAATATTTTCTTCCATCTTCTCTTCTATCTTCTTGCTAGTATCTCCAATTTTATTACCCAACTCTTCCTTCAATCGTCGATTATCATTCTTCATTTCCTCCTCCATCTTCTTACTATTCTCCTCCATCTTCTTACTATTTTCTTCGATTTTCTTGTTGGTATCTCCGATTTTATTACTCAACTCTTCTTTCAATTGTTGGTTATCGTTTTCCAGCTTCTTACTATTTTCTTCCATCTTCTCCTTTAATTCTTCCTTCGTCGTTTTAAATTCTCTGAGTAACATCTCCATCATTTGATCAAATTTTGTATCTTCCTTTGCGGTGGATTTCTCCGGCTGTTCCTTCTGTGGTGCCGGCTTATTTGGTTCTGCTGGCGGTAACATTGACTCCACATCTTCCACTGGTGTCGCTTCTTTATCCTCCATGTTTATCTCCTGCTCGGCCTCCATAGCCCTTTTTCTTGATGTAGCTCTCCTGTGCATCTCGCTCCCTCTTCCGACCTGTTGACCGTTGCCAAGCTAAAAATAGGAAATTGGACAATCGTCCTTATTTTATAACACTATTACCTCCTATTTAAAGCCCCTTAAGTTGGACGCCAATTTGTAATATTAACAAAATATTACAAATAAAAATAAAATAAATAAAATTGAAATATATATATAGATATTGTGTGTGTAGCTTTTGTGATAACAAGGGTATTGTGCTCTTCCTTTAGCCCCACTGGTTAGGCTAGTCAAATTGTAATATAATTTCAAATGTAATAATAAATAAAATATAAAGATATTGATGATAAGAATATGTTATAACTAGGTGTGTTTGATTGATAAATAACAAATACATCAAACTTTAAAAATTGTGCAAATATTTTTTCTTGTTCTTGTATCGAGTTTGATGGAATGATTTAATTTAATTAAATAATAATTAATTAATTAGTTGAGTTTGTAATTTCCTTCTATATCTATTCTCTCAATGTGAATTATGTTTTTGCTTAATAAAAAATAATAATAACATTAATGGTAGAAATAAAAACAATGCTGGTAACTGAATAATGATTTGCGTTTATTCATTCAAAATTGTGCGCCAGTCAAACTGCGCATGTCCCAGGCACTGGCGAATATTTGCCACAGTCGGCAGTGAGAAAAATCAACAAATATATTTTTTACAAGTTTAAATTTATGGTTCTTTTAACGAGTCGAAATGGTCAGAGGGCAAGAAACAAGATACATTTAACAGGTATTCTTAAACTAAATGTTAATATCTGAAATAGAACAGAATTATTATTACAATTGTCAATTAGAAAGAAATTATTTAAATTTCGAACCAAGTCGAAGAAATGACGTCACTCCTCTCCAGGAAGCACTGGCTGATCGTCTTTATAGAAATTCAGCAATGGCCGCCGTCTGCTCGATTTTAACTGCTATGATGCCGTTGGAATTGAAGATCTTCTCCCACAGAAATAAAACGATGTTCCCTTTTCTGCGAAGTGGTGTTGGTCCAAAATATAGTGTGGAATGCTCCCTCGTCGTCTGCGATGTCGAATTCTGGATGGATCTCTTGTGTAGTGTGGTGTTCAAATATGTGTGTGGGTTTCCTGTGAATTCGTTCCAAACGTTGTTCAAAATGGCTGTCGATTTCTGGTGTTGCGTTTTATGGTGTTATACTGTGTTTTTGGAAACTTGTGAAGTGTTAGACATTGATAGATAATGTTATTTCACTTGTTAGTTCATCTCCGTTACACGCCGCATAACCACACTTGGTTTTAATACAAATTATTTTGGTTTCAGTACTCCACTAACACATTTTTCAACTGTTCAGCTTTGCGATTAACAATAGACTAATAGACGCAACGTCGTCGTTTTAGGGCAATTGGTTCTATGTCTTTTTCCTCTTCATATTGTTTAATTATAAAATATCTGTCTAAGACTTGTTTCACTATCTAACTATACATAACAAGTTTTCTTATTTTTTACTGTATTTCAAATATTTCTTAATTTTACATGAATCTAACTATTCAGTAATATTGATTATTTAATTTTACATCTTTTGATATATAGCTGGGTTTGTTTCAAACTCATTTAAGCCCAAAAATTACAATTTTACATAATGATTGTATGCCCCATATTTTGTACAAATTCAGTGTTTTAAAGGCTTTTATTTGTTTTTTCGGTATAATATTTCCCTGGAATACACCTAATAACTCCGTAATTACTTTGTTGTTAATAATTTGGTTATTAAAACATTTCAATATTGATTAATTTGCTGTTTAGTCTGATTTGATTACTATCATAAGCCTATTTTTGACTGTTTCCAAAAGAAGTTAATTTTCTTTCTTTTGTCATTCTATTTGCTATTAACTGTATCTGCATTAATTATACTTTCAATTTCTGTATTGTATGTATTGAATTCTATTCCTATTACATAGATTAATTCTTTGATAGATAATTTTTTTGGTTTATAGGCCAGTCTGTGTTTACAAAAATGGTGTCTTGGCTGGTATGTTTGTACAATTATACATGGTTTACTGATTTGAATAAAATTATTACATTTTTATGCCCTACTTGCCTCTCTGACTTACACAATGGAAAATTAAATGACATGATTTTAAATACAATAGAATATCTTGTATCTACTAAACTTTCTTTATACTAATAACATCATTGAACCATAACATGAACATCTTATGCCTAATTTTAACAAAAACATCTTATTATCAACTATTTTCCATATATCACCTAATTTTAACAAAAACATCTTATTCCTATTATTTTTTTACTGTATCATCAAATGATAACAAAATAGCTTATCCTAGACATAATTTAATTAAAAAAAATTAAAAAAAACTCCTATTACTAGTAACACTGTCAGTCACTAACTGTCTTGTGTATTTATGATTCTTTTGAAAACACTTTAACTGTGATTAAAAAACATCGTGTATCTATTTACACCTTATATCTAAAATATTATCTAATTAATAATAAATAACAAACATCTTAATATTAGTCATACCTTCAGTTATGAACTGTCCTTTGGTATTTTTGTCCATCTCACCATTTACTTAGCTATAATTAAAGAAAACATTTCATATGTAATAGTTTTTCTTATATCTAATTTAAAAACTCTTATTACTGGTAATGTTGTCAGTCCTTAGACTGTCTTTCATTCCAATGGTTTTATTATTATTATTCTACACTCATGGTAGTCTTTTTATAATACTTAAACTTCATTGAAGATTTTTTCATAGATTTTTTAACTATGTTTCTCACTATACACTCTGTAGTTTCTTAATTTTGTTATCTCACTTCACTTTATTGGATTCTACACTCTGGTAGTCTTTTTAGTGAGTTCTACTCTATGGTAGTCTCTTTTGACACATTTTTTTAACATATTACACTTACAACTAATATACAATTTGTGTTTTATAGTATTGTATCTTGTAACTTGTTTGGGGTTTACCTATATCGGTTTCAATTTTGTCTCATGGTATTTATTATATGACTAACATTTTGTTTTGGCATATCTCTTCCTGTTTCTGGTCTCTTTGTTGGAATCTTGATATGTTTTGTCCCTTCTTCAAATATCACATTAGTAGTTTCCTTATTAAAATGGTTTCATGACAGATTATTTCCTTTTTTATGGTCCTTCCCTTTTTGTACTGCTTCCCCAATCTACTGGGTATACTGCTGGTTTAACTGGTTTTTTCATAGTAGGTTATTTTAATTAATGGTTTTCTTTATTATCTTCCATTTTTATTAACATTTTATAGACTTAATTATACAGTTTCTAGGGTAATCCTTAAACAATTTATTCTTCTCACTCACTATGGAACTTTTTCTTTTATTTATGTAACATTAATTCAAATGTTTAGTGTGATAATTTTGTTATGTTACAATATACGTAACGAGTGGTATTCAATTATTTTATATGTCAATTACATTTTGTTAGGCCTATATTTACTTTCAGTGCAATGTCGGAGTGGGTAGGCCTATTTGCGCCATAGAGTCACGCATTTGGTCTAAACGTTACGTTTAGTTTCATGTTTCACGTTTACGTGCGTGTTCAAACGTGTTTATGTAAACATTCATGTCAAAGTTATGTCGCAAAAGTTCATCGCAAACACGAAGACTCGCGATTTATTTGAGCGTGCTGTTTTTGGAAACTAGGCCTCTATAATTTGACATTTGGAGTTGACAAATGTTACCGATTGATGTCTGTTTAGTTTAGTCGGTGTTTACCGTTTCCACAATCACTGGATAGTGTTTTATAATATTGTGAACAAATGTGCTATATAACCTGACGATGGTCTGTGACCGAAATCGATCGCTTTAAGAATATAAACAATAACATTATATGGTACCTTTAGGCTATATAAAAAGAATACAAAAAATAAAAAATTGAATCACTGGATAGTTACGGAGTAGTTAATAGAACTGGATAGTAGAATGTTAATAACATTCAAACGTTGTACTTCAACAGAATGGTTCTTGAAACAGGTTAACATTAAAAGTCTGTGTTTAATGTTGACTGAAATACTTACTATGAAACATTTTTTGAATATGTTGTAATAGTTTAGTAGATTTATTACTTGTATATTAATCATTTAAATTATAAATCACTAGCTACGGGATTATTACTGTTTATAATATAAAATTAAATTATTGAGCGTGAATTAAAGTGTAATACACATACACCGAAATACCTAATAATTTTGTGTGTAATTGTGACATAAGGTTCCCTGAAAATATTTATTAATTTTATTTTTTGTTATGCAAATTTGACTGAACTTTATTATGCAACACCATCAGAGTTAATAACTGTTTATTTATAATGTAAAATTTTATTATTTATTCAGTTGTTATGTTAACTGTGATCAGCTGTAATTACATTTTGATTTAAATACGTATAAATACGTAATGGCAAATTGCAAGAGTTATTGCACTTTTGGTCTACAATTTTAAAGAAATTATCATATTTTAAATTCATTTGTGTTTGTTCATTGTTTAATAAGTGTTTATGTTCATATTATTTAAAAAAAAAAATAAGTTTTTACAAGTAATGTTCATTTTTTCTCCGTTGCGCACACTTTAAACTAATTTTACATCGTTTAACTTTGGGAATGTGAACGTATTGTTTATTGACATACGTGACTAAATCTGATTTAAATGTAAGCCTGTGTAGATTGACATACTCATTTTTGTAGTATAAATTATTGTACACACACACTGCAGTATAAATTATTGTACATACACATGGCAGTGTAAATTGTACCCACAATAACCAACAATATTGTACTACAAAAACCAACAATACAAAGCAACACACACATAGAAAGACAAAATATATGAACGTAATACATAAATATTTAATAACAAAATTTGGAAGATAAAAATTATTATGCAATAATTAAATTAAAATAAATTTAAATTTAAATTCTAAGAGAAACAGCAGCGATGGCAGTTTCACAAATATCTTTTGAAAAGTCAGAGTAGGCCTACATGAATCTGACACCTTGGACAATGACGACCACCTATCTGATATCGAAATATCTAAAGTCAGAGTAGGCCTACATGAATCTGACACCTTGGACAATGACGACCAACTATCTGATATCGGCACATAGGAGGTGAGATTCTGACCCCGAAGATCAATGAGAAGGCATAGATTGAAGAAGGGGAGAAAAAATATGGATATATGGATATAGCTTCAAGATTCGCCAAAATACTTACAAATCTATATCACTATCCTATCACGCTAAATTCAGACACTGCATTACGGTAGTGGCAGATACAATACCTAGTAAAGGAGCCTCTAAAATTAAGAAAAAATTAAGAAAATATGGAAAATTCTGGGGCCCACCAAAGTATCATCAAATGAGTTTGCGACGTTGTGTACAGACGTTTGAAAAAGTCCGTTTTAATGTAGTGGTGGCCTCAGAGGAAAGACTCGTCCAGTTTGCTCGGGTCGCCAACAACATGCCATTCCACAACAAACCGATCGTTGAGCGTGTTTATTAAGTCTTCGCACACTTGACTGGAGTTTTTAGTCAAGTTTACTCTTCAAGGCAGGCTCGATAAAATTTAATTTTCTCAAAGTTTTATGTATTTAATGGTGGTGCGATCGCCGTCGTAACAGCTGTGCTGAGGTCGTTCAAGGTCACGACTCGGGTTGTCTGCACACCCCTATCGCTGTGGACAATTATACAATCGGCCTTATCTGACATGCTTGGGCTAGTAAGAAACAGAGGTACTCTTACAGTACACTCGCGCACGCGCGGGTACATACAAACACAACTATCTCGCCACACCCTGTACACCGTGCTGATTTCTCCCTCTGGCGGTGGTGGAGCGTGGGCTGCCAGGGGGCGCAACAGATTACGAGGTTAACATTTTAGGTAACTCTAGGTAGAACATGTTTCCTGGATAGTACTATGCGGAACACTTTACCATCATTTGCTTGTAGATTCTATGATGCTTATGAGATATTAACAAAACAAACCAAAATATGATTCTTCCTGTTGAAAGAAAATCTAGTGTGAATGGTACAGAGAAGTAATTAAAGAAAAACAAAGGCACTAACAACGAAACACAAAAAAAAATAATCCTTGTTAGTTAGAACAGTTATTAAATTCTAAGTAATAACTGTTTCATAAAATGTGGCAGTTAAATATGATAAACAAATTTTTATGTACGTTTACCACAATAATACCGTGTTTAGTAACGAAAGGCAAATTGATAAATTGAAAAATTATTATTCTCGTGTCCCATTAATTTATGTTAGTTAAATAAACTCGAGCGATCCATAAGCGCGCAGCAGGTAGAGTCCTGTTACGAGTAAATAATCTGGTTCAATTTCCAGCGATGACGCAACGAATACACTATTATGGTGGTAATGTATCACACACACGCACACACAAACGTCAATATAAGAACGAGCCAAACAGTCAATAGAACGAACGACACGAGAACAAAGCATATCGGCAGCGGCAGTGGCCACTATATTCAATTAGACATATCACTGAATAAAGTATGGTGGGGCGGCCGCAAGCCATGTTTACCGTCATCGGTAGTCCTAATTTAATCCTCTGTCGCTCGTGTATTACAAGAAAATCCAGGGATAATATACACACATGGGCAGAAGAACAACGCGGGTGGTTGCGCATAATGCTGGCTGTGTATTTTGACACCCTGAACAAAAGTAGCCTGATTGAGGGTAACCAAGGATAATCTCTAAAGTAAATACGACGGGGAGAGAGAGGAGCAAATACGCGTCATGTGTGTTCTGGGATTTGTTCGTCAACATGCCAGCCAATGTTTCAGCCAATCAACACCACCACGGTTCGAGTGAATTTAAATTTACTAAGCAAATGTTTATATGCACACATGAGCGCACACTCACGTTGCAACCTACTTTCCTACATATTTTTATATTTTCTAACCAACATTAAAACGTCTACCAAAAAGAAAATGTTTCTGCATCATTTTTTACTTTCTCATAAACGTTATGAAATAAATGAAGATAAAAAGAGGCAAAACCATTATTAACTCTGATTTACGTAAATATTTTAACATGTTTTTCACTCGTAATAAAACTGGCGTTGAGTTGCAGGCATTCTTTGATTATAAAATAGAAAATACTAAGGAAATTTTATTTACTTATTGAAAAGTGATTTTCGAAGATTACTGTATTTCAGTTACAAGATTAGATATTTCTAAATTACCTGGGCAACCCCTTATCAGCGTACTGAGTCAGTGCCCATCAGTGCTGGGTGAATCTCGGACCCAGAGTCGGCGAACAACCACCATGAATTAGATATAGAATAATTACCCCTACCACCCTGGTAGCTGACCACACCTAAAACTTCACACTTTTCAACTTTGTTCCCGCGGCGGAAGCGCGGTGCAGTAGCAGCGACTGGCTTGCCCATCAGCTTGCGCAGGCCCTGAGGTAGTCTAAATTATCTCAGTCAGGTTGTTATCTTCTAAACACTAAAAATATGTAATGTAACTGTGAAAAGTTGAACATGAAATATTAAAAATATACGGGTAATCCTTTTATTCGGACTGGTTCCATCGTAATTGTTTTCTCGCTTGACGTTCTATCGTCTGGATAGAACTCTGGAACTTTCTCAGTGAATCTGGAATCGTCGTCAGAAGCTGTGATTGGCGATTGAGTGACTCTGTTGAAAGACCTAACAAAAGGGCCTTTCAACCACACTTACAACTTCTGACGACGATCCCAGATCCAGTAGTCGAAACGTCAACCGACAAAATATTACGATGGAAGCAGTCCGAATAGAAAATTTACCCGTAAGAAATTGGCCATCACTTACAGGTTTTAAAGAATTAAAAATAAAGCAAGATTTACGAACAAGGTTGTTTACGTAACAATTAAAATGTACTAACTTTCAGTAATTCCCGATTGATTAACTATTTACTAGTAACAATTCTGGTTTATAGAACAATAATAAATCGATCACTTATAAAAGAAAAATGTAACCGGAAAAGAAAATCCTGGTATATAAAGCCTAAAATAAACCTACTTGGACAATCGGCGTAAATTAAAACATTAAGGTTATACCATTGTATCTACACTGTCATTGCATTTACATTGTACCCTATGTACCCAAGGACACTTCGAGCAACAACCAAAACGGCATGGTATGTTACAAATCAGACGGTACACTACGATTGTTGTATACCAACTGCCCTTGAGGGTATACACGAAACAAGCGGTAAACATAAAAAAAGATTAAGAATACATGTTAATTGTGTTTTGTGAACTTATATTATTATACCGATTAATCAATAATGTTGATTAATGTGTGTTTTGTTTCTGTTACTAAACGAATTTATTTAGCTTAAACGGTATAATGTATTTATGAACCATTAAACAAAAACACATTTCATGTGACTTTCAAATTCAGATCCTATCCCATTCAAGAATGGAAACCTCCGGTTTAGATCACCATTACAAAATTTAATTATTATATGCCCTGGGTTCTAAGTACTTCTACTACAACTGAATATTTGTAATTATTGAAATGCAAGTCGTGACCGTAGGAATGACATCATACTGTATGCAATCGTATAGAGATATAGTGACGTAATTTATATAAGTAAGTTGTCAATTTAAATAAAAATTATATGTAAATAAAAAAATATCCATTTTACTTACACTATTAAACACCACAGTTTTGATTTCTTTAAAGTCGCTAGCCGCGGTTTTATCGGTACACGTTTTTATTTTTTTCGTAACAAACTTCGAGAAAATTTGTTAACTGAGAAAGAGAAGAAGCGAGAACGATATAAAAACTTTTCCACCCTGTAGAATCCCAAGAGGACGACTGTTGTAGATTTCGTATATCTCACTGATTGCGAGATCATAAACCCTGGAATCCGAGAATCAATACGCGCGCAGGGATGAAAGATTGGAGCTGCATCATTAGGATGTGCTGAGAAATAACTGGGGTGAGAAATATCCGATACCGCGTTTACTAGCCCGCTACGTGTCCCGCTACGCGCGAGCGCGCCCACACACACACACACACACCCATAGACTACACAGATATATATTTGGGCACACCATTGTCGCCTGTCCTATGAAAATAATAATAAAAATACTAATAATTAATTAATTTAAAATAAGAGAGTTAGGGAGCAAGGGAAACAAAGGAAAGTTTTTTTTTAGATAGGAGAGCTATAACATAGGAAACAAAGGATTTTTTTTTAATTTTTCACAGTCCATGTGTTAAGTACGTTTGACTTTTATAAATAGAGTGATGCAAAGTTTGTTGTTATTTACATAATCTCGGATGCGCCTTATACCGTAACATAAAAAAAATTAACTTACACAGAAATGAGATAAACTTCCACTATAAAGTAGACATAAGGAGCAATACGAACAACTTACAAAAAATGAGGAAAACGTTTGGCAATATTCTTTCACTCGATAACAAGTGATGAAAACCATTGCGTTCACTCTACTACGCTCCTCAAATGTGGTGGAACTAGTTCTGAAACTACTGATGCTGTATACCCATACCGACACACCGTCCCTATGACGTTATGGAGGCAATCGAGTTACCGAGATTTGGCGTACATCATGCAAAATATTTACATAGATACACAGAAGTACGCTCATCTTACGAGTCATTCAATAATCTTACTGGGGTGAAGTGATACAACATTTTTGTGGGGGTTTAAGCCCTGAAGTGGTTTGTCGCGAACCGTGTTATATCCTTAAACGATAAGTGAGTGAGAAGAATTATGGTTTTAGAAGCTTTCTAAATTAACACTGAAATCAATATGACGAAACATCTACAGCTACTTGATGCAATTCGTAAGTCTAATTGCGCAACATGCAGTTGGAATTAACACGAAAGAAGCAAGGTCAGACAGGAGAAGAAAGCTTATAAGCGATGAAAGTAAGTCAGAAGAAAGCCTTGATTATAATGCACGCATAGGTGAAGACAGTCAATTTTGGACATGAATAGGTTTAATTTTTAAACGAATTAAAAAAAACGGATTTTTCAGTATTTAGGTATCTAATTTTAGACTAATCACTTGAAATTTTGGAGACACAGAAAACTACTCTGATGCTATTCTTTAGATTGAATCTTATCCTCTGAGTCATACTCATGTTTCGTCTCCTGTGACCACATTTTTGAAAGCTTCTGTCTCCAGCTTCAACTACCTCCACGAGCTCTTTACGCAACTTATCTTCTTCAGATTGCCAACCGTCAACTCTTTGGAAGCCTAGTTAGCAAAGACTTTTCAATATCTCAAAATAGCAATTATTATATGTACAGAACCAGCGACACGTTCAGTAAACTAGAACTAAGATATGTCTCTCTCTATCGAATCAACTCGTCAGCTCGTTGATAGTACTCATCGGGATTGATGTCGACTGACGGACGTTCCTCGGTGTCCGTGTTCGATTGATTGACGGAGGTCGTACTTTCCAATGTCCCCATTAACATACTATAGCCGATTGTGGATTTCGTTAGGCGCGTCACCCACGTCGTCAGAAATTGAAAAATAGCTCTTGGTTTTAGCATCAGATCCATGATTCTCATCAGTTAATCTTAACAACATACATAAGTGTAGTAGCAAAGACACCTCAATAATATTAAAAATTATCATTTACAGATATTTTAATAGATCAAAAAATATCGATTGTAATCGATTTGGTTCCAGTCTCTGCTGAAACGTTTTTTTTTTTGCTCTAAACCATTTCTAGGAAGAAATTTTCAGCATCACAACTATCAAAGGATCTTGGTAATCAACTGAATTTCTATTTAAGTTGAAATTAAGGGGACCGCTACCACAACGTAAGACTATATTATATAGGACTGCAGCCACAAAAGTTTATGAATAGATTGAAAACAAAAATTGCCCGTGAGACGACGGGAAGTAAATCGATTGTGGTACTGGTTATATACGGATTACAACTCATTGAAAAAGCCTTGTTGTTTAACTATGTACTCCATTTACTGTATGCATACGAAACACGTTCACAGATATTCAGCACAAGGTTTACGTCATGCAGGATGGGACCAAGATATTTCAGCACTGAAACATGTTATACTAAAAGACGGTAGACAATTTAGGCAAGTTTGGAATCAACAAATTGTAGAGGACAGCGTTTAGGCGAGTTTGAAGTCAACAAATCTTTGTATGTAATTAAAGTTCAGGAGGTAAAAATTCGGTTTAAAATTAATTATTGTGAGTTTATTCTGAGTTCTTAATACTTCGAGTTCAAGAATTCTGTGTTCCTTATTTCTACTATAGAATTTAAGAATTTAAAACATATTTTGACTTTAAACAATATGCAATTGATGGATACCGAAGTTTAGAAGTATACTAAAAGAAGGTCGTCTTATCTACATCGGTCCAAATCCAACTGCATCCTACTGTATAATTTCCTGAATACGTTCCATGTCCTTTCTTTTAGTGCTATTTAAGAAAGAAATAAAATGTTCAGATGCGTGTGTTCTAATATTGGGCACATGAAAAAATCTTTAACAAAAGAAATGCTTATATACGTTCCCTCAAGGAAACGTTTGAATTAGAATGAAAAAGATGCACAAATTCATCAGGATTGTAGGTCCATATCTGTATGTGCGCGCGCTGACTCGCACGTATGTTGCATATGAATTGTACAGATCGTGTACTATTTATTTAAACCATTTATTGTAGTTTTTGTGACAATATACACATATTATACGTTCGGAATATGTATCAAGTAAAATAAAACCAATTTCAGCAGAAACTTAATCGATTTTTTAACATAATTATCACACACACACACACACACACACACACACGCGCGCGCGCGCGCGCGCGCGCACACACACAAATGTGCGTCGTTACGTACACGTAAGATTTTGTTATTAGTAAATATTAATAATCCCATATGACATATTTCGTAGACATAATGCTTTTGTGGAAATAGAAATCATAACAGAATTAGGAATTGTGAGAGGACATACAGTCACAAGCGTTTATATTTCTAATGCGAAATGTCAATAACTCTCCGCTCTAGTCGGATCCTTTTATTATAATTACTCTTAGTAAAGGATCAAGCCGAATCAAACCGGACGGCGTACCACACTTCAAAGGTCAGAACAAGAAATTAAATATTAAACAAGTACGCGTTGTCACGCTGGGCATGCACATGAAACAATGGAATGCAAGTGCTAAACTGTCACATTCAAGAAGTGAAAACACGATCGCATGTCCACACACACACACGCGCACACACACACACCACGTTACATGCCGTTATGCTAGAATTTTTACATAGTATGGCATGTTTACACTGACGTCATAGTCCTAAAAGCTTTAATTAATTGCATACCACAAAACATAAAAATGTTTTTGATCCTTTGTGTCAAGATATTTTTAATATGTTTTTGTAAAATTAATTAAACTATGTCACACACACACATACCAAATAATTAAATATCGGTATGGAGAACCATACACAACTTCCAGGTTCTAAGATTTATATTTAAATCATTTACTTGAATTCGGTTTGATAATTTCTAAGAAAATATCCCCCCTCAAACTATTTTCACTATTTATAGGTATTTTTGTTATTATGGAGTAGTCGTTTAATATAATATTATTTTCGAGTAACTTTATCTATAAAAATTAGGTACTTTATTCTTATAAAGAAACTGAACTACGCAGATATTCATCCCTCCTCCTCAACCAATCTCCACCATTAACGATATTTACAGTTTTATAGAGTAGGCTCAATAGTTTTATCATATGTAATTTCTAAGGTATCTTCTCCTTCAAAATTAAATACTCGTACTTTGGTTGATATCAGCAAAGTAATTTTCAATCATCCCGTTCCCCTTCAACTACCCTCTCCATTTATAGATATCTCATTTACCATTTTACAGTGGATTAATATGACTTTATTTTCGGGGCACTTATTTATCAAAATTATGTACTTTATTCTAGATAAAACACAAAACAATGGAGGTTAATTACCCCTTCCCCTTAACCAAAGAACCCCATTTTTGATATTTACAGTTTTATTGAGAAACAGTTTCATATGTAAGTTTTATATGTAATTATTAAGATATCTCATTCTTTAAAATGACGTACTTTATTCGACATCAAAAAGGTAGTTTACGAAAACATTACCCCCTCGCCCTTCAACTAACCTTTTCATTTATAGATACGGTATTTCATCTACCTTTCTATAGTGGATTATAATGACCTTCTTTTCAGGATACATTATTTATCAAAATTAAGTAATTTACTCTTGTTAAAATGTAAAATGCTGCAGGTAAACTACCCCTCCTCCTCAACCGATCTTTACCAAAATCAATAGACCTTGAGTCCTTTACAACTCGGGTACATATACAAAAAATTATTTGATTCTGCTTGAATTTTCGGCAGTTATCGTTCGCTATAAAAAAAAATCCTACATACTGATGGACAGACACTTTTCAGAAAATGACTTTTCTTCATGTTTTTAGGGTAGTACAATCAGAATTAGCCCTTATCTCGAACACGATTTTTTTCGCCATCACCATACTTCCATTTCCTTACGGAACATGGAAGTAAATAATGACAATATTTTATTAACATAGAGTGAGTGTGTGTGTGTGTGTGTGTGTGTAAATACATCGGATGTACAAAACTTATGACCGTAGAAACAAAAGATTTTACCAAAACGTTCTACCATTGTGTAGAACCTCCGTGATGTTCACTGAAGACAAAGCCTTGTCTTTTATCCTCGGTGCGGAAAGTCAAGTTCGTCATTTACACATCTGCTGACTATCTAGTCAAACGTGTTGTCGGCATTGCAGACACTGTGACCCGTGTTATCTGATACTGCGCGACTGTTTGTTTGTTAGTAACGATTTATAACATTTTGTAATACTTCTATTTAGAATATCATATACTATAGAATTAATTTGCAATTACAGCAAATTGTCGATACAATTTTCACACATCCAGTGTTCGCCATAGAAAAAATTCTACATACTGATAGACACACACAGACACTTTTCAGAAAACCTTTGAGAAACTTTTCAGAATCTTAATTATTCGCTGTAAAATATCAAAGTGTCGTTTATTGTAGGCTAACATGCTCCGTGAGCTGCAGAACTGGCTCACTATTTTAAACGATGTACATTTATTAATACATACATTTTGATACTAGATAATTTTACAGTTATGAGAGAATTGCAAACATCTTGATTACTTTACTATTATTTTAGTAATATAAAAATTGCAGAGCACAAAATCATACAATGACAACTAAAAATTCGAAACATTTGGATTTGGATTACAATTGCTACAGTCCTGGTGGATTTTCACAATTTTATCAAATTTTTTATAACGTTTGAAGCCCTGCGATCCCCAATTTTGAACAATTTCAAACTTGACACTACACATTGATGTTAGTTAAAATTCTCTTAAACTTGATCTTAATACCCACACGAATTTTTGCGATTTTATTAAGATTTCGCCCATTTTTTGGGACCTGACGTCAATAAATTTTTAAATTTTCAAGAAGGAACACTATATTCATTTACGGTTAAACTTCCTTTTAATTTGAAACCCCACTTATGCTTTTAAAATATTTATACAATTTTTATCCCCTCACATTTTTGCCTCCCCCTCCCTATTTTTGGACGGATCAATCGCAGAAACAATAGATTTCTGTAGGGTAAAGGTGTGGACAAATATACCAAGTTTACATCTTTCCTGAATAGACAGAAAGAGAGACAGACAAATGTCAAACGGTCGAGTCAAAACTGAGAATCCACTTCGGTTGTTAAAAAGTAGTAAATATACTTTGAAGTAAAATTAATTTAAATGCTGTAAAAGTACTAGACATCTATATAAATAATAGTTAAATACATTTCCTTTAGTGTGAGGATTAAAGTGTTTCCATGTTATAGTTAACGTTGATATTTTTATCTGAAGTAGTTTACGTAATGGAATCGTGATTCTACAATAAACGATAGTGCTATCTTCATCTTATACGCTCGTAAAAGTGACTACGTTCTGAAATAATGCGGCGTTCCCTTAGACAAAGTAGAAGTCTAAAAACTATTGACAGGCTAGGGTCGTTTAACTTTCTTTTGACTGACAATCTTTAGGCAATCTTTTGACTGACTTATTATCGGCTGTTCGGAAATCGGTGGGTCGACTACTAGTTACAATCTAGTTTTACTCACACTGTTAAAATTTATTCACACTAGTTTTACATTCAAGATGATGGCCTAGCTATGGGCTCACCCCTCTCCGGCCTACTGGCCGATATTTATTTGAATTATTACGAGAATACTCACTTGTTTAACAATAATATATACGCAAATAAAATAATATTTTATGCACGGTATGTGGACGATACGTTTTTCATTTTTTATGGTACTATAAGACAAATCGAGTTATTTAAAAACTGTTTAAATAAAGTATATAGGAACATCCAGTTTACGCTCGAAACAGAGGTTGATAACAAGATAAACTTTCTAGATTTAACCATCGCTCGACAGATGAACAAACTAAAGTTCAACATTTATAGGAAACCGTACCACTGATACCACAATACACGCAGACTTCCATCATCCTTATTTACAAAAAATGGCGGCGTACAATAGTTTCATTCACAGATTATTGACAATTCCTTTGGATGATAATGACTTTCGTGATGAGCTAAATATCATAAAATATATCGCGTTGCCAATGGTTACAATAGTCTGACCATTGACAAACTGTGCATTGAAATTTATAATGCATATACAAACCTAAGGAGTCGCGATATCGTGTTAAATGACCAACTGAACTTTGTATCCAACCGCTTATACGATACCGCCTTGAGTCTGCTCGCTGAGACTACGACAAGATAGCAACCGCTCAGTGGCAGATTGAACTTGAACGGGTGCGCACCCAAATTCGCGTACGGTTCACATGCAAATTTTGACATTTTACTATATAACGATCTCGCAAGAGTGATGGTTTTATTTTAATTTTAATATCTGATGATGGAGCATAAGCTCTGAAACGCGTCATAGACGAGATTACAAGAAATCACAAGGCGGATAATTGAAGGTAAATAATTTATTAACATTTATATTCGTCTGTTAGTTTCAAGTTGTTGATCTTCATAATTTTCAAAAATATTAAACATTTTGTAGTTTTATGTTACAGATTTTTGATTTTCTTTTGCAGAATAATTACCGTATTTTGTCTAGAGGACGTTATCGTTGGGCGTGTACCATGCATGAACTTATGTACACCGCACAGACTACAAAAACATTTGTTCATAGCCAAGCAGTGTCCACTTTGCTTGATTACCAACGAAGAGCTCTCTTCGTCTGTGTTATTCAATTAATGAGTTATTACCCTTAACGAGAAAATATTACATCCCTCCAGCATAAAAAGGCTACCATCTGCTGTATCAAAGTTGTAAGGGCTGAATTACAGTAAATTTCCTCCATTCGTTGTCATTGCTTCCCATCAACTTAGTCTAAAGACAGTAGTACTCGTATTAACGACGATTCCTGTTAACAGCTTTTGTATTTATGTGTGTGTGTGTGTGTGTGTGTGTGTGTGTGTGTGTGTGTGTGTGTGTGTGTGTGTGTGTGTGTGAGGGAGAGAGAGAGGGGGGCATTGTGATGCTCGTTAAGAATTGACCATTTTATTGATGTTTTATGATTACTTTTTCTTTTATCTTCCTACGCTTAACTGTTGGATAACTAGACGGGATGAATGTTGGATTTCGCCTACCGGTAGAAAACTAGACATTGCCCAAAATTAAAATATAGACCTAACCGTACTCGTGTGATTTTCAAATTAGTCCGCTTGACTATCTGTTTTGTTGGTGTATCTATCCTTTCTCTCTTTCTATGTATGTATGTAGTGTATCTATCCTTTCTCTCTTTCTATGTATGTATGTACGTACGTACATACGTATGTACGTATCTATCTATCTAGTATATATAACTTAATTACCACTGAAATAATTATTTTTGTTCGTCGCACATTTAAGGGCTTCAATACTTACTGTTATCACAGACAGTAACGAATAAAACTAACGTATAAAACAGAACTAATCGATTTTTATTTGACGCTACACACTTACAGTGTTTAAAGAAAATAATATTAATGTTCCTTATAAACACATAAAATATCGAACACAGGAACACATGCAATAATATGAAAATATGACTAATCAAAGTAAATAATGAAAGATTAATAAGAAATACATAATAAGTATGATCCAAAATACCAGGGAATATGTTTAAAGTGTGATTATAAAATCATAAAAAACTAAAGGAGAAGAAATTTAAATACAAAACGCGACGACTTTTAGAGATTTAGACGTTTGCAAGAATTAAACTGGAAAACAAAAACAACAATTTGAGCAAATAATAAAACCTGAGATAAAAATGCCACCATACACTGGAAAAAGTACAAAAATGGTAAAAACTCTAGAAAATATTTTAAAGATAATATAACGCTAATCAGCCGAATATAAAAGCTAATTCTGTGGTTGTATGGCATCTTGGTACACATTGAAGATATCTGTATGATTAATAGTAAAAGAAGTGACATTACATACGTCTGGCGCCTGTGTATATGGGACGTAAAATAATAAATAAAAAAGTATATATATATTTATTTATAGGTACAGTACTGTATACGTATAAATATGTATTTATATATATAAATAATATTATATATATAAGTAATATGCATTACTTTACATTTGATTTTAAATCAAAATTATTTTTATAAACCCTTACTCGATTAGACTTGACTTTGCAGGCGTAACATGTTAGTGGAAAGGACTTGATTAATGATTCATGATTACTTGGCTAAGAATTTAAGATCTGTTGTTGTAAGATTGAGTTAGAACTGTTTATGGTGTTTGTGCGTTATTATGTCTAGTGACATTCCATTTCTGTTGTGAATAAAAGTTGGTGATTTCGTCGTGCTATATAATTACACAACTTTAAAAAAAAAAAGAAGAGATTTCTGAATCTATTATTTGTATTTGTGTGTTTGTGCGCGCGCGCGTGTTATCTTTCTATCTGTCTGTTTGTAGAAATACTGTAAAACTTGATTGCATGTGAATTTTTTCAGGTGTTTTGATTTTCAATTTTCTGTTTGCTGTTCACTTCAGAAGAAATCGTCTAGACACTCTCGACTTTGTCAAAAAGTAACAACTGTTCGTTCAAACGTATTTTTTTTATTTCTGCAGCTTTTTTCGCGGATAATCCTAACGGTAATAAACATTCACGAATTCTTTAAGATATTTCTAAGATACTTATAAGCCTACTTCAAAATTCTAATAAACATCATAATGTTACATCATAAACATGACTTGTTACATCATAATGTATTGAAATTACGTTGATAATAATCTAGATTCAATTTGCTTCTCTTGTTGCCAATTAGAGTGTATATTAAGTCAGCAGCTCAGAATTCTCTTTATCTGTTTATATAAAAATGCCACTTTTATGGAGGGTTTATGGAGTGTTCCACAACTGTTTTTATCATTAAGTACATATTATTACAGGCAATACGTAAGGAAGAAAACTTATTCAACCCATCTTAACGTTAATACAAATTTTAAAGTCGTTTTTATTTACATACTTTGTGAAACACTGTTAGTGAATAATTTTAGTAAATATAGTGCTGACTTTATTAATATTGTTGTGACGGTCTTACTATGGTACAGTGGAAACAAAATAAAGACACCAATGAAGTCACTAATTACCAGCTTTAATTAATCACAAATAAGAGTTTGTAATCAACAAGCTATTCAACGAGGTTATATTCATACAATAATTCAAGTTAAATTTGTCTACAGCAATAATAATGCCAATTAATGGAGTCCCGCACAATCACTTTTCACTAATTCCCACTTGAGACTCACTGAGTAAATCGCTTAACGTAAAACTAAAACTAAGCGGCAGCTGTTATTATAGCCTATTTATAGCCTGCAGGATTCCAGACTAATGTTTCATAATATGCGTCCTTAAGCACCCGAAAACTCTAGAGGACACCTGAGTCCGGTCTTGGGAGAAACTCGCACCTGCTGGGCTAGCCGTGAAACGTGTAGAACGACAATCTCCATTGTTTCAGAACGTTCCGTAATTGCGTAACAATATTTAATAAATACTATTTATGTAAATGTCCTTACGATTTAAGAAAATCTATGACGAGTTAAAAGGATGCAATTTAATGTGTTAGAAAGTTATGATAAGTAGTTTTGCCATATCTAGTGAACAGAGAAGTATCGTGTGGCATCTTTGTACCAAGTTTTATATGTTGAGTTAGCAAACACTTCTGATTTTATACGTTTAAACTTTGTTCACAAGTAAAGACCCTTTTGTGAACTCTGTTTATCTCAGCTTTCATAGCTTGTGTTTGTATTTGATGAATCCTGTAACAGCTTTTGGGAATTATAAAATATTATAATTTTTTCGAATACAGTATTATGTTATTAAATGCATTATCATAATATTTAGTCATTTTATTTTGGGGAATTAGGAATTAGCGAATATTGTAATGTAAATTTATCTTCTACTTTAAAAAACAGTGTCAATACCCTATAATTATGGTGCCGTGAAGGAGAGTTGGGAAGGGCACGGTTAAATCTCTATTTAAAGCAGAGGTCATGATGAGCAGTTAGCGTGTGTCTCAATTCCCAGCTGGTTTGCACCGTAGAGACCCGCGTTTATCAGCTAACATTACCATAAGTTGCATGTCACCACTCTGCCTCGACTGACAGATTCTGGGTCATTTTTTGTGTACACCCCCACCCCCACCCCATTGTGTGCAGTAATAAAATAGCAAAGCCGTAAACTCGCATTTACATTTAATAATTAAAAATATATAATTGTTAGAGACTTGAGCGTTTATATAATCATTTTAATTAGTATAATTGTTCAAAAAAGTTAATTCGTTTGGAAACTAATTTTTTGCAGACTCATGCAAGGAAAGATAATCTAGCGAAAGTAATAAATATAATGAAGACTTAGTAAATATAATAAAACAAAAATGTGTAGAAAAAACATTTAAATTAAAAATAATACGTACTTTGTAAGATGTTACAGGCAACGAGAATAGATAATAGATATATGTAAATCTATCATAATAGATAAATGTCGGAAGGGGGTAATTTCATAAGAAGAACTTGAATCAGAAAAACAACCGCAAAAAACACTTGATATTTTTACTTATATATTGAATACTAGCTGTTACCCGCGGCTTCACGTGCGAATATTGGACTTTTAATAAGTATTTTGATATAATTTTTATTGTCTATGTCTATATGGCGTTCTGTCAGCTCGTATAACAATTTTGTACTCATTAGTCAAATTCTCTCCAAAGCTGTTTTCAACACTTGTACTATTTTAACTTGTACTAAATTATTATGTTGGTGCAACGGCCTTTGGAGTTTTAAAAGTACCCGTTTATAAAGCCTTTGAAGATATTTATAAAGTATCTGTTAAATCAAAAACGCTAAATTCTTTATTTTTTTAAATTCTAAAGTGTTACTGTGTTAGAAGCATTGTATATTAAACCTTATGTTTTCCTCAACCATGGCTTTTATTTATTTCAGCAGTAAACGAAAAACCAAAAACCGTTGTTACATAACCTCACAAATGAAAACAACACGTATTTTCGCTTTGAATTAAGTAATAGAAAAATGTACAATTACTACATTTCTTCTTTTCCACATCGTAATATATCGATACAATCGCATATTATATAAAACATCGAAAATGTACTGTAGGAATGGTTAAATATACAGTTCCGATGCCGCTAAATAGCTTTTGTTTATTTACTTGTTACTATGGTAATTAAATCTGGTCTCCATGGTGTTGTTGACATCTTTAGTAGTAGTATTTAATATATTTCATTGCTTATTCATTACATCATCAGAAATACATATGTACATAAATTTTATAATCGTTTAAGACAATTACAAAATATATAGACGTATCTGTATACAAAATTACAAAATATATCGATACAATCGCATATTAAAAACATTAAAAACTGCAGGCACGGATAAAGGTACACTTCTGAAGCCGCTAAATATCATTTGTTTATTTACTTGTTACTATGGTAATTAATTCTGGTCTCCATGTTGTTGACATCTTTATACGCGTCAACGGAAAGGCATAATTAAAAGGGCCTAAATCGTGCGAACGGTGCAAAATATCAAATTCCAAGTTAGGCTGTATTTTTTGCCTTGTGTCAAAGGTTACCTGTCCAAAATTTAGTGGCAGTCGGTGTAACGGCGTGGCTTTGTATTCAGTACACATAAATCCTCAGACTTTGAGTTTTATGTATATAGATTGGTAATTTAAATGTTTTAATGTATAATACTATACTTAAGTAATCAAATGTGAATAGAGTAACTAGTAAAAACAAAGCAACATAACCTAACCAGCAGTAAAAAATTACTATTTTAATGACAAAAGATAATATAAAATCGATGCAAATCTAGTGTATGTTGATTTTGTATGAAACTATTATTATTAGTGCAAATAATGTTTTTCAGGCATCACTGAATTGTAGAGGACTCAAGGTCTGTTATTTTGGTGAAGATCGGTTAAGAGAAAAGGGTAGTTTACCTGCCACATTTTATGTTTTAACAAGAGTAATTGTTTCTATAACGAACGATAACTGCCGTAAGTTCAAACATGAACACATAATTTTTTACATATATACCTGAGTTGTAGAAGACTCAAGGCCTATTGATTTTGGTGAAGATTGGTTACGGGGAAAGGGTAGTTTACCGGAAACATTTTTTGTTGTAACAAGAGTAAAGTACTTAATTTTAATAAATAAAATATCCTTAAAAGAAGATCTTAATAATCCACTGTAGAAACGTAGATGAAATATCTATAAATGAAGAGGCTAGTTGAACGGGGTGGGGGTAATTTTCTATAAATGAAAATTATAGTTGAAGGGGGGGAATAATTTTTTTTATATATGTACTACGTTATCGCCAACAAAGGAGTAGTTTGTTGTTAAAATTCCTTCCCGGGCTGTTTGGCCGTAGTCCAATGTTTTCTGCAAAACCAGACGTTTCGGCAGTGCCGTCGACTGACATCATAAGTGAAAATCGAGTGCGGTAACGTGTGGTGGTATACGTTAGTGACCACAGTACTGAGGTTAAGGCTGTAGCAATAAGTGGAAAGAAGTAGTTTCTATGGAAACATTTCATTTCGTAAATGATTTTACTTCCATGTTCCTTAAGGAAATGGAAGTATGGTGATGGCAAAAAAAATCGTTTTCGAGATTATTGCAGATTCCGATTGTACTACACTCAAAACATGAAAAAAGTCGTTTTTCGAAAAGTGTCTGTGTGTCAGTAGATTTTTTTCTATGGCAAACGATAACAGCCGCAAATTCAAACAGAATCAAATACTTTTTTGCATACAGCCCTGATTTGTAGAGTACTCAAGATCTGTTGGTTTTGGTGAAGATCGGTTAAGGGAAAGGGGTAGTTTACCAGCAACGTTTTATGTTTTAACAAGGGTATTTTCTATGGCAAACGATAAGAGCCGCAAATTCAAAAAGAATCAAATACATTATTGCACACCGTCCTAAATTATAGAATACTCAATGTCTAGTGATTTTGGTAAAGATCGATTAAGAGAAAAGGGTAGTTTACCTGCAACGTTTTATGTTTTAAAACTGTAATTTTATTTATATGACGCATGATAACTGCCGCAAATTAAAAGAGAATCAAATAATTTTTTGCATACATTCCTAACGTGTTAAGTACTCAAGGTCTGTTGATTTTGGTGAAGATCGGTTAAGGGAAAGGGGTAGTTTACTTCCAACGTTTTATGTTTTAACAAGGGTAATTTTTTTTATGATGAACGATAACTGCCTTAAATTCAAAGAGAATCAAACAATATTTTGCATACATTCCTCACTTGTAACGAGCTGAAGGTCTATTGATTTTGATGAAAATCGGTTAAGGGAAAGGGGTAGTTTACCAGCTACATTTAATGTTTTATCAAGAGTAATTGTTTCTATGACAAACGATAACTACCGCACATTCAAACAGAATCAAATAATGTTTTGCATACATCCCTGAATTGTAGAGGACTCAGGACTTGTTGATTTTGGTGAAGATCAGTTAAGAGAAAGGGGTAGTTTACCAGCAACATTTTATGTGATAACAAGGTTAATTTTGTTTATGACGAATGATAACTGCCGTAAATTCAATCATAATCACATAATTTCTTGCATACATCTCTAAATTGGAGAGAACGCAAGGCCTGTTGATTTTGGTGAAGATCGGTTACGGGGAAAGGGTAGTTTACCTGAAACATTTTTTGTTGTAACAAGTGTAAAGTACTTGGATTTCGTTGTCCATGACGTGTCCGTTACTTAACTAAATATCACTATTGCATTAACGACTCGGAACACTAGGTTTTTTATAAGTAAAAGCATAAAGTTTTACCTTACAGCCTAAACCGGTTTTCTCCTTTATAAGGCTTCTTCAGAGGCTGCCGTTGGTAGCGCTGTCCGTCTTGTTGTAGGCGACGGAATCGAGTTTCGAAAGATCGATGTTGTGTGTGTGGGGTGAGATATGTTCGAATAATGCGTGCGATTTGAAATGTGTCTGTTCGTTTAGGATGTCGTTTTTATTTGTTTTTGTGTGTTCCTAATTTCCAATTGTTCTAGGGTGTCTAGTTTTCGGCCTTTTGTGTGTACGTGTAGAATGTTCATGTTATTGTCGGTGTTTTTATATGTGTGGTTTGCTTCAATGAGGTGGTTTGCAAAGATGGATTCTGTAGTGGAGTGGAGTGCTTTTGTGTGTTCAACGTATCTCTGTTTGAAGCTACGTCCTGTCTGGCCTATGTAGAATTTATTGCAATTTGAGCAATTTAGCTTGTAAATACTGGGTAGATCGAATTTGTATTGTGCTTTGTGTGTGTGTTTTGATAGTGTGTGTTCTGTTTTGTTAGTAGTTTTGTAAGCGATTCTGTATCCTGCTTTTTTGAATTTGTAGGCTATTTTTTCAGTTTGTTTGTTGATGTATGTTAGTGTTATGAATTTGTTGTTTTCTGTCTTTGTCTGTTGTTTGTTTTGTGTTTTGTGTAGGAGTTTACTGACTATTGTTCTGTCGTATCCGTTAGTTCGTTTAGACGAACTAAACACGGTAAAATATCTAGCAGACTACGGTCAAAGGAAGTTCAGATTTCCATATTACCATTCCATTATGGGCCTAAACGCTAAAGAATTTTCGACGAGTAAAAACTGTAAAACGAAAAAAGTTAATAAATTTAATTTTAGTTAAATTTATGTTGGTCAACAGAGTAATTTGTCAAGTAAGTAGGGGGGAGTAAGAACTTTTTAAATTTCAACCCCAATGTTTAATTAATTAATTTTTTATAAACCATCATTCTATATGTTTGTCTTCTATATATCATTCTAATATTAATTTACTGCACTCATCCATAAAATCGTTGTAATATATATATATATATATATATATATATATTATATTTTATAATGACTTTACCTCAAGATGTTTTCTCCCTATTTGGAACATGTTTCGGGAACCATTGTGTTCCCATCCTCAGCCTTCGTGATTTTGAGTCTGGTGAAGTACTTGTGTGTTGGCTGGTTGTTATTGTGGTTTCCTGTTGGCCTCTGGTACTTTAAATTGGTATTATTGTGTGTGATTGTGGTGTATGTATTAGCATTTTGTGTATTTTCGATGTTGAGTGCTTTGAAAATTGTGTCATGTTTTGTATTGATTTGTATTTGTTCAGGTATTAGTTTGTTTTGTGTTTTATGTTTGTATATTTGTAAATTTTCCCAAATGTTCATTATGGTGCCTTTGTGAGGTATGTGTTTTATTAGTGTCATGTTGGTTATGTCTGGGAATTCTTGTCCAGTGTTTATTGCATGTGTGACCAAATTAGATTAGATTAAATTAGATTTGTAAACACATGCAATAAACACTGGACATGAATTCCCAGACATAACCAACATGACACTAATAAAACACATACCTCACAAAGGCACCATAATGAACATTTGGCAAAATTTACAAATATACAAACATAAAACACAAAACAAACTAATATCTGAACAAATACAAATCAATACAAAACATGACACAATTTTCAAAACACTCAACATCGAAAATACGACTCGTTGGAATGACTGACTGTTATTAACCACGGGTGTTTAAATGTTTACCTGCTTTACAAAACTACGCTTTTACATGAGGCAAATATTAATAAGCTAATTATAATTTCCTAGAGTGTAATTAGTTAATTTAAATTCTCAAGATAACAAATTATTATTATTATTATTGTTATTATATTATTCATACTTATGTTTTTAAATACTTAAAGATTGGAGACAGATAATGTTACGTCAAACAGGGTGTGGTCTACAATAATTATACAAGGTGGTGTTGCAATCCTACCCCGCCCCCGACATATTTTGTTTGCAAATCTGATGTTCCGTAACAGCACGCATACTAGGAAGTATGTACTGTCTTGTCCTGAACACCTCCTCCCATGCTTTTGGATAATTGGAACCCGCTGTTTGTGTAATCACACACACACACACACACACACACACACACACACACACACACACACACACACACACACACACACACACACACACACACACACACACACACACACACACAGTGTTTACAGTAGCCTGCTGTGTTCAAGAGATTTTGTTTGGGGATCGCCCCACCTTTCCTCAATTTTGAAACCTTTATAAATAAAACGTGTACATAAAATTATTATTCACGATAGCATTAGTAAAAATGTTATTGTGTAATTTACGAGATTATAGACCAATAACAAGAAAGACTACACCGGAGCCAGATAAGTTTGGAACTAATAATGATAAAGTACACTAGGATGGAGCAATTCGTGAAGTCTAAACGATTACAACAGCTCATCTTATGGTTTACTACATGCTGTATATAAATATAAAATTATAACTTATATAATTTACTTAAAAGAATCATTAGGTATTGTTTAAAATATACATATTTATTTGTATATATGTCGAATATATACAGGGTGATTCACGAATATATGCAGAGACTTTAGGAGCTCTTTCTACATGTAAAAATAAGAAAAAAGTTCATATAAACATAGGTCCGAAAATGGTTCATTAACTAGTTACGGCTCGCGAACCAGTTCGCTCTGATTTCTGGCCCCACGGTAAAATTACTCCATACTAAAATCCGTGGGATATAAAGTGAAGGATACATTTGGTGGCTTCTTATAGTTTTTGATCTGAAAAATCGAATAAAAGAGGTCCCAGAGCTCTATCTTACTTAGTGTTTAAGAAAAACTAGGTAAAACACAAAAAAGTGGAATGGAAAAACACACATTTTTAGATTTGGGATAAAATAACTTTGTTAATTTGCTAATAAAAAAATAAAAATGTCTAACTAACTTTGTAGAGAATTTAATTATGAGAAAACTGATATGTATAATGTCTATTAAAAGTAAGGACAAATTTGAGAAATTTGGCTTTTTATTAAAAACAAAACAGACCAAAATGCGCCAGAAAAGTGTTACAATTTACAGGAATGGCATTGTAAACTATCGAAGCAACTACACTTGGCAGAAGAAAACCCACGAGACCGCCCCCAAGACAGGACCAACATACTTTTTCATTTAATGTGTGGTGCGGTCTTCTTGGTGATAATCTCTTAGGCCAGTTTTTTTTACCACCAAGGCTTAATGGAAGACAATACTTACACTTTCTGCAAACGACTCTGATGGAACCCTTGGAAGTTATTCCACTTGCAGATAGAGTGCAGACGTGGTTTTTGAATGATGGTGCATCTGCTCAGTACTGTCGTGATTTGATGAACCATTTAAATAATACATTCGGTAAGCGATGGATTGGTCGAAACGGACCAGTAAAATGGCCACCTCGATCTCCTGATCTCACGCCAGCAGATTTTTTCCTTTGGGGTTGAATGAAGTCGTTAGTTTATTCCGCTAGTATTGGCACACAAGAAGAATTGATACACGCATAATAGAATATGGAGATCCTGTTAAGAATAATCCTGAGGCTACAAAACGTGCCCGGCTAGCATGGATTCCCCGAGCTGAATTCTGCTAGTCAACAAAATGGCCACATTAAACAACTGCTTTGAACTAACGTTTGCAGCTTTATCAATTTACCAATTTTGATATTTAATCATTTGAAGGAAAACTTCAATAGTATAAGTTTTTAATTTGTTTACAGTTACATTTTTTATGAAAACATTTACGAAAACCTTTGATCTGTTTAAAATTGTAAGACTTTTCTGGGTAATTCGAGATAGCCATTTTACTGGTCCGTTTCGACCAATCCATCGCTTACCGAATGTATTATTTAAATGGTTCGTTCATCAAATGACGACAGTAGTGAGCAGATGCACCATCATTCAAAAACCACATCTGCACTCTATCTGGAAGTGGAATATCTTCCAAGAGTTCCATCAGAGTCGTTTGCAGAAAATGTAAGTATTGTCTTCCATTAAGCCTTGGTGGTAAGAAAAACGGGCCTAAGAGATTATCACCCAGAAGACCGCACCACACATTCCACACATTAAATGAAAAAGTATGTTGGTCATGTCTTGGGGGCAGTCTTGTGGGTTTTTGTCTGTCCAAGTGTAGGTGTTTAGAAGTTTACAATGCCATTCCTGTAAATTGTAACACTTTTCTGGCGCATTTTGGTCTGTTTTGTTTTTAATTAAAGCCAAATTTCTCAAATTTGTCCTTACTTTTAATAGACATTATACATATCAGTGTTCTCATAATTAAATTCTCTACAAAGTTAGTTAGACATTTTTATTTGTTTATTAGCAAATTAACAAAGTTATTTTATCCCAAATCTAAAAATGTGTGTTTTACCATTCCACTTTTTTGTGTTTTACCCAGTTTTTCTTAAAAACTAATTAAGATAGAGCTCTGGGACCTCTTTTATTCAATTTTTCAGATCAAAAACTATAAGAAGCCACCAAATGTACCCTTCACTTTATACCCCACGGATTTCAGTAAGCGTCATTTTACCGTGGGACCAGAAATCAGGGCGAACTGGTCCGCGAGCCGTAACTCGTTAATGAACCGTTTTCGGACCTATGTTTATATGAACTTTTTTCTTATTTTTACATGTAGAAAGAGCTCCTAAAGTTTATGCATATCTTCGTGAATCACCCTGTATAAGGGTACAAAGGTCGCGTAGAATAAGCAGTCAAGATAGAGGCTACTGGATTGAAACGGACTTATTAATGATGCTATTAATTTTTTAGACAATCTACTGTGCCTTTAATACAGTTTACAACAAATATTTAAATTATCTCTGTTGACTCTGTAACGCAAACTAAAATTTACTTTTTGTACAATGAAATAAAATACTATTTAAAAGGGTTTTTTGTATTGTCTAAACTATAAAGTCTTTACTGATGTAACTTGTACTAGGGTCTTTCTTTTAAATAAGTTTTTATAAGTTGCATAAAATAATACAAGTTTACTTCCCTGAAACGTTAACTGCAGTTCAAAAGACAACGGGTTGATACTATCCGGAGAAATACATGGGTCACAAACTCTGTCCGGCCTCAGGGTCGCTTCAGGGGATGTAAATAGCTCTCGCGGACACAGTTACATAAAATTCTAAAATTCCACACTGGGAACCGATACTATTACTGCTCAAACTGGTGTATTAGGCTTACACCTTTCCAGTTAACTTGAAGTGTCTGTATACTCCTAAACAGACTATCTTGCACTTCGCGGATTGCACTTCACACAATTATTGTAACTATTGCAGTAACTCTACGGGATTTTTTTTAACTTACGTTCGTCATAACTGGCGGACCAAACGTATTGGACCAGCGCAGCGTTCACAGACTTATATTTTAAACTGAATTACTTGCAACTTGATTGGTTCCCCGGTAACCCTTTCTCGTGATCTTCTTATAGATAGCAAAGTCTACGTGTACATGAACGTTCAGAAACCTGAATTATTTTATGGCCGATTTTATGTGCTATAAAAACGTTTTGCTCAAAACACGCATACACTCAGTTACTAATTTTCAAAACAACTACTGAGATCAGGTAGGTCTTTTTATTACGAGTGTTTTGATACAAGATCCGTCTCAAAATTTTTCACATTTCAATAGTTTCTCAAATTAACGTGTTTTTAAGAATATCCCATAAAATAATAACTTACCCTCGCACTACACACATGGCTAAGTATCATAATACACCATTTCAATGCACTTAAAGTTGCTTTACAAATCGAGAAATACTCAAAACTAACGTTTTTCACAACGTTCCTTATTCACTACTTTAAAATGTTCAACCCTGGCAAATCTGCAATCTGTACTTATTTACATATCTTCTTTATATGATATCACATGGGGATATTGCTTGCTACATTCCACATGGAATAAGAAAGTCAATTGCAATATGTATGTATGTGTGTGTGTGTGTGTGTGTGTGTGTGTGTGTGTGTATCATTTTCTATATAGGTAACTCGAAGTTTCTTGCAGCAGTTAGGCTATATAATATTGTGATGTTATTCAATTTGTTTCTTCTGCAAGTAGTGTAATTTCGTATTTTCTTTTTAATACCTGACGGACGTTTCACTGAAAAATATCAGTATCATCAGAGATTTGTAAATACTTACTTAAATAAGTATAAGTAAGTTTATAGTTTATAAGTACTTACAAAACTCTGATGATATTATTCAGTGAAACGTGCGTCAGGTGTTAAAAAAAATACGGAATTACACTTGCAAAAGAAACAAAATGAATGAATAACATCACAATATTTTATATATATATATTGTAACAGTACCAAATATGGTAGTTACATAATATAAACTAATGTAACGTCAAGTATGAGAAAAACATGGAAGTATATCTAGATAAATAAACCTAAGTGTATATAAGTGTGTATCTACAAATATATTAATAAAAAATCCAACGATGAAGAAGAGAATACTAATATATCAACTTTAAATACAAAATGAAGAAAGAAAATGCAACGAGCCAAAACAAAATATCAGTAACTAGACCCAATAGGATCCAACAGTGAGGGGAATCAACAAAACAAGGATCAACAAGCTCCAACAACAACGGAGATAAATAAAAAATAGCAACTACATTGAAAATATAGGAAAAAGAAGAAGGAAGAAGGACCAGGAAGAGCACCAAGAAGAAGAAAGAAGATGGACGGAAGATATAAGGACTCAACATAAACCACATGTACTAAAAACAATGTAAGTGACAAAAGAAATGATGATTATAAATGTGAAAAGAAGACCAGTGTGAAACATTTAAGGAACCACAAACAATTACAGTGTGTACTTAATACAAATGTGAAACCTGTGAATAATTAACTGATTTCAACTGAATAAACCACACAAACAATTACAGTGATGAAGTTTACAGTGTGAAAAAATATGTTAATTTCATGATGAAACAACAAAAATTAATATAGTCAAATAAACACAGACAATGAGTGTGACTGATTTAATAAAGTTGTGATCAATACACATAATCATAAGACCACCAGAATAGAACAAAATAGAACAATTATGTTATTGTTCATAGAGAACTGACAACAAATAAAAGACATTTGTTATGTATCAAACAATGACAGGAATTAAGTTCCACCATTGACCAGAAAAATATTGTAAATAATACAAAAAAAAATTTGTGTTAGTGTTTAAGAAGGAATTGTATAAACATGTGTAACAAAATAGTTAAAGTATTATATTAAGATACCGTAGTGAAGTCAGTTTAGTAGTAGAAAAATACTGCACTACAACAGATGGTATTTTGTTACATAACCCCACAGGGAAGATACCTATTACAACAGAAAATAATATATATTAGTATAAGTATATTATCATCAACCATGTTATAAAATGAGAATTTATTATAAATAGTAATAATAAATATTAAGAGACAATGTATTATAATGCTAAACAATGCAAATAGAACAACTCAGACATAATGGCACAGAGAATAGCAGAGAAGGAAAAAGTATACCAATTTAGTTAGGCAAAGTACAGTATCAAAACCAATATCAATGTCTATAAGAGTATTACCAGTAGTGAGATAAATATCTGATAATACATTGAGAACAGATTCTGAACATAATAAGAACAATATTATAACTAAATTATTGTAAACTAACTAACTATGTACATATGACCAGAAGTAAGCTGAACCATTGTATAGCTAATTAGTTAAGAAAAATACTGTATCAAATATTGAACACAGATTGTTACAATTGTTACCAGTAGTAAGAGGAAATCCCAATGCTACTTTGAGAACAGATAATGACCATAAAAACAGTCATGTTATATACAAACAATTAAAAACCAAATGACTATTATGAAGAAAACCAAATGTAAACAAACAATGACAAACAAATTATTTATGAAAAATATAACATATAAACTTGTGTAAAAGTAAATGAAAACATTATCAAAAGTTAGAATAATATCTAATGCTACTTTGGAAATCCAAACCAAGTAGAACAATAACAATTTAATTATTGTATTAACAAAAACTAAATGACTACTATGAGATGACACAACATAAACAGAGCCATTACTGAAAAATTAAAGGGTTCTGAACTAATTAAAGGATAACCATTGTATATAATAAATTAGGTACTATATGTGTACACTAATTACAATCATTAAATGATATGATTTATATAGAAGAGACCAAAAGTAAGGTGAAAAAATTGTATAAGAGAGACAGGAGAGGACTGAAACTATGTAAATATTAAATTAACCACAGTCATATATAAATATTATAGTGTAAAATTGTGTGGATAAACTTTACTAGTATTATTAGATTGTAATATTATCGTTTTAAATAAGAAAAATTCATTCTAAGCATATTTATGGAAAAACTAACATGGACGCTTAGTGACGCCATAACGAGATTTGTGTAGGGAACAATTATTCCCAAATTGTATATCAAACCGATTGAGATATAGACTCAAAGTGTTTAGATAAGAAGTGTTTTATTATAATTAAGTAAAATCTGGTGTAACGGACTTATAAAAATAAGATACACCAGAAATAATAAATAAAATCGTTATTGTGATAGTAGTGATGAACGGAAAATAAGCATTTTTGGACTTAAATTAACAAGCAGAATGTCCGCAATTCACTGACATCAACCATTTAACGATAGGACGTAAATGAAGAAAGTTATAGTAATTTTAAACTTTTCAGTTAAGTTTTTGTACTAGTACTGACGTCAAAAAGCCTCCACACCAAACTCGATTTTGTCAAAAAATTAAATATTTTAATAAAACAAAGGCGTTTGGGTCAGAGAGTACAACGTTTCCAGCCAATAGAATGAATGACTTTCGGCAGACAACCGAGAGACGCTTTCAGGAAACATTACAGTTCACGTCTAGCTTTTCAACGGAGAGGTCACGCAACTCGGCGAACATGAAGGAGTTTATATTTGAATTGTGTGCGCGACATATTTATTAAGTAACCAAAATAACATAACCTTTAACACTACACCAATATATATACGAGTGAAAAGTGCGGAGTTATTTAATTAAACAAGTAAGGTCAGTGTATAATGTCGACCATACTTGCGAGTGATGTGATAAATAAGAAACAGGGAGTACAATTTTATTTAAACGATACTGAATAAAAAATAATAATTTCGTAAATTACTAACTTTCGATACTACGCAAGTCAGATAATGCAGAGTATCGAAAACAATAATTAAATTATCAGAATTAAAGAAAGATTTAATTCATAATTATTAAAATATTATAAAAATATTTTAATTATTTGTAATAATTTAAAATATCATGTTTGAAATAATTATTAATGAATACAAGAATATTTAGTCACTCATTTGACTAAACCTATTTTTCTTGATTTTTTCGATGTTTTGAAATATACTTTATTAATTTTCATACAGTATAAATAAATATAATTCTGATAATCGTATATTAAAGTATTACGAATGATATGTTTATATGTATAGTTTAAGAAATAATAACTGTTAAGGAATACTCATCCATTGTAACAACACCGGTTATAACTAACCTCAGAATCGTTACGGTAACTTGATAATTTCAATATTACCGATCTGTTCTCAAGTAACATCCAAATCAGATAGAACTACTAACAAGAGTTTTTTGAGAAATTTTTCTCTTGTGAATAGATGATTTTTAAAACGAATTATTAAACGAAAGTAATACATTTTTAAATACTGTACAAGTCATACAGCTTGATAATTGCAAACTAGTATTAGAGATGCGTGCGCATGCCCGCGTACGATAGTTTCATAAATACCAGACATATGGTACCAATTTTGATTTTTTATATTTGTTCGCTTATTATTCATTATTGTTAATTTTATATCGTTATTTGTATTACATCTTGTGCCTGGTATCATGTTACCTAAAAGAACCTTACGAAATATGGTAATTCACTGAACAAAATAACATAACCTATTGAAGTTAAATTATTGTACCAATAACAGGTCTACCAGCCTTGAGAAATGGACAGAGTCTTATTTGAATTTATTAATTGTAATCAGTAATTGAAAGGTTGTTAGTTTTTGCTTATTAATTGTCAAAGAGTTTATTATTTGTTAAATTGTTAATAAACCTCCACTTTTATTACCAGTGAAAGGAGTATCATTTCTATTAAAAATAAGTTCATTTTATTTTTTAATCAGTTCTGACACAGGTGGCGGAAGAATTTGAAGAGATCTAACATAATTCAGAATTTTAATTAGATATTACTTTATGTATTTTTATGTGTGATAATGTATTAAATATTCCATCTGAATATTTATTTGTATTTGAAGTGCATGTATTTCAGAAAAAACGTCACAGAACAGGATTGAAGTGTTCACATGTGGTAAGTGAGGGAGGTATACAACAGAGTGCGCGAACCATTGTCAAATAAAAGAAGTGGACTATTATTACGCACCCAGTAAAAAACAATACAATAACACCAATAACCTTAACAATTACGATTACATCTTTTAATAAACAACATTATCGTAGATACCAGTGCGTGTCTACACTCACATGAACACACCAAAATATATCGAATATACCATACATTAAGAAGAAGTGAGTGAAGATCCACGAAGAATTTATAAACACAATATACATAACTACATCTATACTTACTTGTAATTTTACATTACAAGTTGGCGCCCAACGTCTGGGCACGATTTAAGGGAAATTACAAAATAACTAGTGACCCAACCACCCCAATTCGTGAAAAGACAGCAGGTACATTACCAGTACAGCAAGATGTACACCAGCAGATTAAAATCGAGATCAAAATCGAGATCAACATCGAGGAAGAGGGCAACCGAAATGGAGAAGGAGGCCAGAAGGGAAGAAAAGGAGGCCATGTCGACAGAAGACGTGGAAGAAGTTCTACTAGAAACAAAGGACAAACCAATTGAACCAGCGGAGGGGGTTCAACAGCCTATGGAGGAACCGGAAGTGATGAGTCAAGAAGCTCCACCAGAACCAAGACAGCCTGAACAAACAACGTCACTAGGAGAGTCTGTATTTCAAGAATGGATGAGGAAGGTGATGGAAGGTTTGAACAGCAAATTAGACGATAACAATAAGAACATGGAGTCGTTGAAAGAAGACCTGAAATCCACTAAGGAGGAGAACCAGTCCACAAGGGAAGAATTAATCAGGAAACTGGACGAGACTAGTAAATCCACCAAGGAGGAACTGAACAGTAAGATAGAAGAAGCCAGCCGATCCACAAACCAAAAAATAGAGGAAGGTCAGAGGGAGAGTCGAAAAAATATGGAGTTACTCAAAGAAGAACTTAATCACCAAATAAACGAGACGAACAGAAAGATGGAGGATGGGCAACGGAAAACCGAAGAATTGTTGGAGAAGAAAATGGCCATCATGAAAGAAGATTTATCGGCAGAGTTGGGAGAGAAGATTGATCAAACCAACCAAAAGATTGATGGGATCAACGCTAAACTTAATCGAGATGTTGAAACCATACAAGCTGATCACGAAAATATATGGCAACAGATAAGTATCAACAATGATAAGATGGAGGAGACCGCTAAGGAGACGGTAGAAATGGTTGAGAGAAGATTGGGAGAAAGTGTCGAGGAAATCGAGAAACAAATGGCCATATTAACGACAGGAATTAATGTCGAGATGTCTGAAGTGCGGAAAGAAGGAGAAAGTATCCACCTAAAACTAATACAGACGGAAATGGACCTCAACCAACGTATTAATGATGTGAAGAAAACCCACGATACCCAACTAGATGTAATAACACAAGAGCAAGCAAAGATGAAGGCAGCGCAGTCAACATTGAAGGATAAGTGTGAAGAAGTTTCTGGAAGGGTAGACGCGATCAAGCAACAAGTACATGATGATAAAACACAATCCACAGAACGTCAACGGAGAGAATTGGACGATCTCCGAGACGAAATGCATCGTCTGCAAGCAATACCAAATTTCCTATCCGGTTTGAGTCACTTAGAAGGAAGAGACCAGGTTGACTTCCGGACCTATTCAAAAAATCCCTTAGAATTCCTAGAGAGAATGGAAGAAATAATACAAAGAAACCGTGAGAGCAGATGGTCTGTCATTAAAGGTATGTTAGATGAATCGTTTGAAAACACGTTTGACAACTGGTGGACAGCAACCCGTCACGAAGTGGGTAATTATGACACTTTCAAGACAGCATTCAAGCAAAAGTATTGGTCGGAAGCCACACAGAACATCATAAGGGACGACATTACCAACGGAAGGTTCGACGTGAATGGAAGGCAATCCATGACCACCTACTTTTTAGGAAAGGTTTGCCTGGCAAGGAATCTGGAACCGGCAATCCCAGAAGAATGCCTGGTTACAAAGTTGGCTTACCATTTTAATCAGGGTATCTCACAGGGAAGATTAAATGCGCAGATAAAGACAATTCAAGGAATGTGCGACCTACTCGAAAGCCACGAGAGAGAACGATACTATCAACGGAATCGACAAGCACCAAGCCAAACATACGATCGAGGAGGGCCTGGGAACAATCATCCCACCAGCCACAATAATGGTAATAGCCCAGGAAGGAATTTTAATCACCCACCAAGATTTCAAAATCAACCAACACCACGCCAAGACGGAGGTGGCAATAACATAAATAGAGGGAACTATAATAACCATCGTCCTGGTGGTTACCAGAGAGATACGCATTACCAAAGAGGTAATAACTACTACAGGCCGTATCAGAACCAGTCTCCTAATCACCAACCAAGACAAGGTAATGGTCATCATAATAACAGTAATTTTCGAAGAGTCCACTATACCCATGCCAGCCGAGGTGGAAACCGTAGAACTTATTATCAAGGAAGGAGGAGTTTCCCACACCAGCACAATCATTCCAATAATAGTGACAGAGATGAAAGAGAGTCCGGCTATCGATCAAATGGAAGTGACAGCAGTGGAAGTCCTAGAACAACCACACAAACTACAGAGGTATACCATAACGGACATGGACCTGGAAATCAGGAGCCCGTAGCTTCAACGTCTCAAGACAGACGCGAAAACGGTGACCTGAATTTAAACACCAACCGGCAGTGAAAAACCCAAGATCACCCTCACTGAACCGGACTATTGGGTCTGATGTTCTGGCAAAATCTTCGAATCAGCGCAAAATATATAACAACAACTACCTAAAAAATATAAGAAAAGATTTGATGGAAGAAAATGAAAATGCTATCGGCGACACAAGCAACAGTGAAATTGCGTATATATCCGTGAAGGTAAACAACACCGATGCCACAGCAATGATAGATACCGGTGCAAACGTATCATTAATCGACAAGATGGAACTGGACAGAATCCAATCGGAGAATAAAGCTACCATACCCACATTGCCAATTAGCAACATAATTCTCATCGGTGCTACCGGACGTCAGAATAAGACTATCCGACAGCAAGTACAATTAGATGTATCAAGCAATGGGAAGACAATACAGATGGTATTCCTAGTAGCCAGTGGGCTACCGTTCACTCTACTCATTGGTTGTGATATATTAAGAAAATACACCGCAATCATCAATATGGATACAAATACGGTGATGATGAAAACAGAAGAAATAGAGTGGACCGCCAATTTGACAGAATACAGGAAGGCACCCTCGGAACATGTAATATACTACATCAGGGAAGGCCGTGAACACCAAGAAGGCGCCATCAATCAGGGACTACACAACAGTCCAGAGGAAGCTTTATGGTTGGAGAAAATTAATGGCATCCGAGAATTTAAAACCAGCCAGAATAGCCAAGAGTTAACTTGGGAACAACGGGAACAATTAATAGATATATACTACCAATATCGGCACGTATTTTCTGATACGCCTGGGAAAATAAAAAATTTCCAATGTGAATTGAAATTCAAAGACCAGACAGAGTTCAAGCGGAAATCCTATCCTATCGCCTTTTCACTAAAAGAAGCTGTAAGAGAGGAAATTCAGCGTTTAATAGAGAATGACATAATAGAAGTAAGCAATTCACCATACGCCAACCCTATTGTCGCTGTACCAAAAAAGAATGGTGCAGTACGAATTTGTTTAGATGCTCGTGAACTTAACAAAACCATAATTAATGACAGGACATCGCCTGGAGAAATCGATGAAATACTAAAGAAATTTTATGGTACAAAATTTTACAGTATATGGGATACGGTATGCGGATATTGGCAGGTTGAGCTGCATCCGAACAGTAGAAAGTACACTGCTTTTATCTTTGAAGGCCGAAATTACCATTTTAAGAGACTACCATTCGGTTTAGTGAACTCAGTAGCAATATTCGTCAAATGCATGGACGAGATACTGGGCCACAACACACTACAGTTCACGACAGTTTATGTCGACGACCTCTTAATAGCCTCTAACAATTGGGAGGAGCACTGTGACCGGGTGGCACAAGTACTGAAAAAATTGGAAGACAACCACATTACATTAAAATTAGATAAATCTCAACTAATTGCAAAGGAAGTGCAATTCTTGGGGTTTAACTTGTCTGAATACGGAATTACACCATCCCAGGAGAAAATGGAGGCAATTCAACGTTTCCCTGTCCCGAAGAACAAAAAGCAACTGCAATCGTTCCTCGGAATATGCAATTATTATCGGAAATTTCAAAATAATTATTCTGAATTGACAGCTCGATTCTCAACACAGCTATCATCGAAAGAAAAATGGAAATGGGGAGCAGAGCAAGACTCTACATTTGAATTGATTAAAGTAAAGTTTCTGGAGACCGTTATGCTGCATCACCCCAATTTTAATAAACAGTTTTTTATGAATTGTGACGCTAACGACCTAAGCCTTGGTTATGAACTCTATCAAGAAGACCAAGAAGGGCATCATCAAGTGATCAGTTTCGCAAGCCGTACTTTAAACAAATGCGAACGTAACTACCATACAACAGAAAAAGAATTATTGAGTATAGTGTTTGCATGCGAAAAATTTAGAACATTTCTTTTAGGATATACAGTAACAGTGAGGACAGATCACAAATCCATTTCATTTCTAAAAAACTGCAAGTTAAAACACGGAAGACTGACAAGATGGACTCTTACACTTCAAGAATACAACATACAATGGGAGTACATACCCGGAAAAAGCAACACAGCTGCAGACGTGTTGTCCCGGATAAACATTAACGCCCAAACATTTGAAGGAGAGAGGGAAACCATTGCGAGAGTATACCACCTACTGAAGAGTAAATCCGAACTCACTAATATATTATCTGACATAATCAATCAGCAACAACAAGATCCCAAAATATCATTAATTATCCAAAAACTAACCAACAATGACGCAAACATAAACCATTATTACTGTACTCATAATCAGTTGTTATTCACCAAACACAATAGAGGTGATGAGAGATGGAAGGTAGTTATCCCCAAAGCCCTAGAAAAAGAATTGACCATCGACTACCACGTACGTTATGGTCATATGGGCGCAGTGAAGGTCGTAAAGGCTTTGCAGGAGCATGTGCATTTCAAGGACATGAGTAGAAAAGTCAGAAAATATGTCCAGAGTTGTAATATTTGTCAACTGGCAAAATGCAGCAATGAGAAGCGAGAAGGAGTTATGATACCGATTACATCAACAGCAAGACTAGAAAAAATTTTCTTGGAAATTTGTGGACCATTTCCACGGAGTGGTGGGAGACACCAGTATAAGTATATCATCATAATATTTGATCACTACACCAAATATACTAAGCTGTACCCACTCAATCGAGCGACAACCAGTAAAATACTAGAGATAGTCATAAATAAGTATATACCCGAAGTGGGTAAACCATCGATGATAATTACAGACCACGGAACGCAATTCCGAGGACGAAAGTGGCGGGAAACACTGATCCATCTGGGAGTCAAAACATACAAGACATCGGTGTATCACCCCAACAGCAACCCTGCTGAGAGAGTGTTGAGAGAAGTAGGAAGGATTTTAAGAACCTACTGTCACAGCCAGCAGAGGAAGTGGGAGGAGTATTTATCCCCGGCTGAAGACTTCCTAAATCTAGCCTACCATCAATCGACTGACGAAACACCATACATGGCTATGTACGAGAAAAGACCACCCCGTGAGATCACAGAGATAATTAATTTTCCAATCAGTGCCGAAGTAAAATTTAACAGAACTCGATTCTATAATAATGCAGTTGAAAGAGCGAATAAATTGAGGCTCAAGTACAAAAAGTTACAACCCAAAATTATCAAATATGAAGTGGGAGACCAAGTGCTTATCAAAAATCGAGAGCTCCCAAGTACTATTGAGGGCATTGCAAAGAAGCTGCTACTGCTATATACCGGACCATATACTGTGACAAAAAACAATCTAAACAACACATATGAATTGCAGAACCCTATTACAAAGAAGATAAAAGGTACCTATAATCAAACCTCAATGAAAACATATATTGAAAATTAAATTATGGGACCAAAAGTGAAAAGATAGAGATAAGGATTATTTTATTATTGATAATGTAAAGGATGGTAATATTTGTTATGAAAAATGAAGGTATAAATATGAATATGACTATTGACTATATCAAGATGAAAAATGAAATGTGGCCATGAAGATTATTGTTCTTTAAGAGTAAAAAATGAAAATATGGTTATAAAAATAGATGTTGACTAAAGAAAAGAAAGGATGTGTTATTATTATGAAAATTATTATGTGTGTATATTAAATGAGAAGTAACTGTATAATTATGTATTGAACATTGAATATATTGTAATTTTATAATGTGAGAAAGCATACTTCAAGAGAATTAATGTAAAGGATTCAGAACATTGTATTTGTTAATAATAAGGTAATAGAAAAAAAAATAAAATAAAAAGAATATACGAGATCGACACCCTACATCCACGGCATATATGTATGATACATGTTAATTCCAAGAGCCTAGTCAACAAGTAAAATTTAACATCCTACCCGTACTAATAAAAATGATATACGAGACAGACAAACAACATCCACGGCATATATGAGATGAAATCATAAATTTCCAAGAGCCAAGTCAACAAGTAATAAAAAACAACATCTTACCCGTACTATAGAAAAATAAAAAGAATATACGAGACAGACAAACAACATCCACGGCATATATGAGATGAAATCATAAAATTCCAAGAGCCAAGTCAACAAGTAATAAAGAACATCTCACCCGTACTATAGAAAAAAAAGAGAAAAATTATACGAGATCGACAAATTACATCTTTGGCACTATAATTCCAAGAGCCACGTCAACAAGTAAATAAGAACACCTCACCCGTACTATTGAAGAAAGAAAGAAGGAACAAATGAGAAGTTGGAAAAAATGAAACCAAAGTAATGTATTAATGTAGACAAACCATCACACACAACCACATTGTTTCTAGTGTATGTTACTAGAGAAAAAGCCAATACCACATGGAATATAAATACCAAATAAAAACCATGATGAAGAAGAAAAACAAATGTACTTATGAATTATATCTAGAAGAATGAAACCTGAGATGAAGAATATGACGAGACGACATTCAAAGTGACAACAAAATGAAGAGATTAATCAATGATAATGAAGAATGAAAAATAATATACTAACGAAGATAATCATGAGAGTATACCAATAAGGAAGTGTAAAACAAACTATCCCTATAATATGTGAAGAATATAGTTAAGTTGAATCCAGAAAAGAGAGAATAACAATGTATAAACCGCAGATGCGTGAATTAATCCCAAGGATATTTATTATTTGTCGGAAGAACGACCACAATTATTATTTTTGATGATTTGAGATGAATTGACTGAAGAGTAATGCCAGCAATCATTTATTATTATTGAAGGAGATGATTTGCTCCATATTTATTGAAGTTAGTATGGCCAGTAGAGTTGAATAGCCAAAGTGAGCCGCTCTAAACTGCCCCAGCTAAACTTATGTTAGGGAATTAGGGAACTAAATAAACAAGGGAGATGATTACATAGAGAAGATATAAATACGATTCGAATAGAAGAAAGTGAAGGGATATATGGAAAAAACATGTAAATCAACATGGAATGTACAACAATTGATAAATTCTTCAATGAAAAATATATTATAATAATTCAGAATTAATCAATTCTTATAGGAAGGCATATGTAACAGTACCAAATATGGTAGTTACATAATATAAACTAATGTAACGTCAAGTATGAGAAAAACATGGAAGTATATCTAGATGAATAAACCTAAGTGTATATAAGTGTGTATCTACAAATATATTAATAAAAAATCCAACGATGAAGAAGAGAATACTAATATATCAACTTTAAATACAAAATGAAGAAAGAAAATGCAACGAGCCAAAACAAAATATCAGTAACTAGACCCAATAGGATCCAACAGTGAGGGGAATCAACGAAACAAGGATCAACAAGCTCCAACAACAATGGAGATAAATAAAAAATAGCAACTACATTGAAAATATAGGAAAAAGAAGAAGGAAGAAGGGCCAGGAAGAGCACCAAGAAGAAGAAAGAAGATGGACGGAAGATATAAGGACTCAACATAAACCACATGTACTAAAAACAATGTAAGTGACAAAAGAAATGATGATTATAAATGTGAAAAGAAGACCAGTGTGAAACATTTAAGGAACCACAAACAATTACAGTGTGTACTTAATACAAATGTGAAACCTGTGAATAATTAACTGATTTCAACTGAATAAACCACACAAACAATTACAGTGATGAAGTTTACAGTGTGAAAAAATATGTTAATTTCATGATGAAACAACAAAAATTAAAATAGTCAAATAAACACAGACAATGAGTGTGACTGATTTAATAAAGTTGTGATCAATACACATAATCATAAGACCACCAGAATAGAACAAAATAGAACAATTATGTTATTGTTCATAGAGAACTGACAACAAATAAAAGACATTTGTTATGTATCAAACAATGACAGGAATTAAGTTCCACCATTGACCAGAAAAATATTGTAAATAATACAAAAAAAAATTTGTGTTAGTGTTTAAGAAGGAATTGTATAAACATGTGTAACAAAATATTAAAGTATTATATTAAGATACCGTAGTGAAGTCAGTTTAGTAGTAGAAAAATACTGCACTACAACAGATGGTATTTTGTTACATAACCCCACAGGGAAGATACCTATTACAACAGAAAATAATATATATTAGTATAAGTATATGATCATCAACCATGTTATCAAATGAGAATTTATTATAAATAGTAATAATAAATATTAAGAGACAATGTATTATAATGCTAAACAATGCAAATAGAACAACTCAGACATAATGGCACAGAGAATAGCAGAGATGGAAAAAGTATACCAATTTAGTTAGGCAAAGTACAGTATCAAAACCAATATCAATGTCTATAAGAGTATTACCAGTAGTGAGATAAATATCTGATAATACATTGAGAACAGATTCTGAACATAATAAGAACAATATTATAACTAAATTATTGTAAACTAACTAACTATGTACATATGACCAGAAGTAAGCTGAACCATTGTATAGCTAATTAGTTAAGAAAAATACTGTATCAAATATTGAACACAGATTGTTACAATTGTTACCAGTAGTAAGAGGAAATCCCAATGCTACTTTGAGAACAGATAATGACCATAAAAACAGTCATGTTATATACAAACAATTAAAAACCAAATGACTATTATGAAGAAAACCAAATGTAAACAAACAATGACAAACAAATTATTTATGAAAAATATAACATATAAACTTGTGTAAAAGTAAATGAAAACATTATCAAAAGTTAGAATAATATCTAATGCTACTTTGGAAATCCAAACCAAGTAGAACAATAACAATTTAATTATTGTATTAACAAAAACTAAATGACTACTATGAGATGACACAACATAAACAGAGCCATTACTGAAAAATTAAAGGGTTCTGAACTAATTAAAGGATAACCATTGTATATAATAAATTAGGTACTATATGTGTACACTAATTACAATCATTAAATGATATGATTTATATAGAAGAGACCAAAAGTAAGGTGAAAAATTGTATAAGAGAGACAGGAGAGGACTGAAACTATGTAAATATTAAATTAACCACAGTCATATATAAATATTATAGTGTAAAATTGTGTGGATAAACTTTACTAGTATTATTAGATTGTAATATTATCGTTTTAAGTAAGAAAAATTAGTTCTAAGCATATTTATGGAAAAACTAACATGGACGCTTAGTGACGCCATAACGAGATTTGTGTAGGGAACAATTATTCCCAAATTGTATATCAAACCGATTGAGATATAGACTCAAAGTGTTTAGATAAGAAGTGTTTTATTATAATTAAGTAAAATCTGGTGTAACGGACTTATAAAAATAAGATACACCAGAAATAATAAATAAAATCGTTATTGTGATAGTAGTGATGAACGGAAAATAAGCATTTTTGGACTTAAATTAACAAGCAGAATGTCCGCAATTCACTGACATCAACCATTTAACGATAGGACGTAAATGAAGAAAGTTATAGTAATTTTAAACTTTTCAGTTAAGTTTTTGTACTAGTGCTGACGTCAAAAAGCCTCCACACCAAACTCGATTTTGTCAAAAAATTAAATATTTTAATAAAACAAAGGCGTTTGGGTCAGAGAGTACAACGTTTCCAGCCAATAGAATGAATGACTTTCGGCAGACAACCGAGAGACGCTTTCAGGAAACATTACAGTTCACGTCTAGCTTTTCAACGGAGAGGTCACGCAACTCGGCGAACATGAAGGAGTTTATATTTGAATTGTGTGCGCGACATATTTATTAAGTAACCAAAATAACATAACCTTTAACACTACACCAATATATATACGAGTGAAAAGTGCGGAGTTATTTAATTAAACAAGTAAGGTCAGTGTATAATGTCGACCATACTTGCGAGTGATGTGATAAATAAGAAACAGGGAGTACAATTTTATTTAAACGATACTGAATAAAAAATAATAATTTCGTAAATTACTAACTTTCGATACTACGCAAGTCAGATAATGCAGAGTATCGAAAACAATAATTAAATTATCAGAATTAAAGAAAGATTTAATTCATAATTATTAAAATATTATAAAAATATTTTAATTATTTGTAATAATTTAAAATATCATGTTTGAAATAATTATTAATGAATACAAGAATATTTAGTCACTCATTTGACTAAACCTATTTTTCTTGATTTTTTCGATGTTTTGAAATATACTTTATTAATTTTCATACAGTATAAATAAATATAATTCTGATAATCGTATATTAAAGTATTACGAATGATATGTTTATATGTATAGTTTAAGAAATAATAACTGTTAAGGAATACTCATCCATTGTAACAACACCGGTTATAACTAACCTCAGAATCGTTACGGTAACTTGATAATTTCAATATTACCGATCTGTTCTCAAGTAACATCCAAATCAGATAGAACTACTAACAAGAGTTTTTTGAGAAATTTTTCTCTTGTGAATAGATGATTTTTAAAACGAATTATTAAACGAAAGTAATACATTTTTAAATACTGTACAAGTCATACAGCTTGATAATTGCAAACTAGTATTAGAGATGCGTGCGCATGCCCGCGTACGACAGTTTCATAAATACCAGACATATGGTACCAATTTTGATTTTTTATATTTGTTCGCTTATTATTCATTATTGTTAATTTTATATCGTTATTTGTATTACATCTTGTGCCTGGTATCATGTTACCTAAAAGAACCTTACGAAATATGGTAATTCACTGAACAAAATAACATAACCTATTGAAGTTAAATTATTGTACCAATAACAGGTCTACCAGCCTTGAGAAATGGACAGAGTCTTATTTGAATTTATTAATTGTAATCAGTAATTGAAAGGTTGTTAGTTTTTGCTTATTAATTGTCAAAGAGTTTATTATTTGTTAAATTGTTAATAAACCTCCACTTTTATTACCAGTGAAAGGAGTATCATTTCTATTAAAAATAAGTTCATTTTATTTTTTAATCAGTTCTGACACAGGTGGCGGAAGAATTTGAAGAGATCTAACATAATTCAGAATTTTAATTAGATATTACTTTATGTATTTTTATGTGTGATAATGTATTAAATATTCCATCTGAATATTTATTTGTATTTGAAGTGCATGTATTTCAGAAAAAACGTCACAGAACAGGATTGAAGTGTTCACATGTGGTAAGTGAGGGAGGTATACAACAGAGTGCGCGAACCATTGTCAAATAAAAGAAGTGGACTATTATTACGCACCCAGTAAAAAACAATACAATAACACCAATAACCTTAACAATTACGATTACATCTTTTAATAAACAACATTATCGTAGATACCAGTGCGTGTCTACACTCACACGAACACACCAAAATATATCGAATATACCATACATTAAGAAGAAGTGAGTGAAGATCCACGAAGAATTTATAAACACAATATACATAACTACATCTATACTTACTTGTAATTTTACATTACAATATATATATATATATATATATATATGTATATTGCGATGATACAAATAAATATTTTCGCATAGGATAATTATGTGTGTTGAAATTATGCACAAGTCTATATTGGAGGTGTAGAAAAATTATTTATTTATCACACAAGTAAATAAATGTTTATATGATATATTTAAATTAATCAAAATGTCATGAATTTGTTATTTTATTTGTTATTTGTTATCAAAGTTTTTTATTTTATTTTTATTTGTTATCAAAGAGTTTATATAGTTCAGCTTTGGTAAGATTTACTTGACACGTAGAATTCCTTTACACTCGGCGTGACGTCACTCGCTCCACCGCTGTTACGCTCTTCTCTGCAATGATGGCCGCTCTCCTCTCTCTCTCACTCTCTCTGCGCTGGGGTTTGCCGACCAACTGATAACACTGATGCAGATTTTACACACGGATTTGTCACTTTCAGAATAGTTTGTTTACTCGCTCGCAATTTGTTATTATTAATTATTGTTACTCAGGGTGATAATTAATTATATTGTTTAAAAGCGGTGTATATTACATACACCTTCCGGCTATTCTTGAAGTGTTCCGCGTTAAGAAGAATTTATCACGGTAGATAAATCTCCCTAAGCAGAAAATCTTCCACTAACACGTAATAGCACTTGTATATTTTAAAACTGGTAGTTCACCCACTTGGTTCTAATCGACAAACTCGAAAAGAGTCCCAAGACTTATAGATGCTCTAGATTAAACCAGATCGAACAAGAAAAACTCTTGACGACGAGCACACGTTCACTAAGCATCGGCTTCCGATGAACTGCGTCGAAGTACTCATGACAACCGACGGATCTGACTGAATTTAGGGGCTTCTGATTGGTCAATCAACTCTCTACGTGGTAGACTGGATAAAAGATAGACTCGTTGCAGGCGAATCTTTGTATAAATCTGCGAGTGCCTGCTCAGATTTTATCTAGAAATTTTATTACTCTTCAATAGATAAGAGTGAAAAGTTGAGTTTTCAGTTACAAAAAACCACATTTAAAAAATAGCTGAGAACAACAGAGTATATAGAAAATGTAGCTATTTTCATAAATAACTCACTGTCCAAGTCTAATGCCGATCGGTTAACCAACGCGGAAGATATAGCAACGAAGGTTCACCACACGTGAACGCGCGCACATATTCACAAACAAAGTACATGACATTATAGAGCAAACATTTACAAAGAATTTGGTATAACACAAGTCCTTATCCATCACTAAATACAAAACTTATAGCTAAGTGACAAAAATTGCATAAATTAATGTAAAACATGCTAATGTCCGTCATCCATGCTCTGATATACTTATTCTAGATCATCATCCTGTGTTTTGTTGCTATATATATATATATATATATATATATATATATATATATTGTTACGTACCACTCCTCACGGTTTACCAATCACAAGTTGGTTGCGTTTGTTTGTTACGTACCGGAGTCGTACCCGTTGAAGCCTCACCCTGCTTCGCCAACCTATTACCTTACTTTATTTTATTGATGTGTTGTATTTGGTTTGTTTCCCGATTTTAAGGCGCCAAATTGTTTTATTTCCAAAACAATTAAAATGATTCTTCTTACCTATTTCTCCTTTTCTCTTATTTTAAATTAATCCAACTCACCTGTGTCTTGTAGTTGATTTGAATTCGTTCCAAAAATTCAGGGTTACCAACCTCAATTTTTTTTGTAAAACAAAATTTTCACCTTGGCTATATTAAGGAATAAATTGTCTGTAAGGTTAACATAAATTAAATACACAATTGATAATAGTCAATACTATATTATTTCTGCAGTGTTTTTTATTAATTTCTTTTTTTAAACAACATGAAATATGTTTATAATATATATTTTGCTCCTTTTCTTGTTCTTTACTAGCTCAGCAGTTGGCAATAGTGTTCTCTTAGTATTCAAGGTGTAGTTGATTAAAACGTTATGTTTTATTTTATTATTTTAATTCAATTGGGTTCTTGTGATTGCAAGAAAGTTAATGAAAGATCTTTAGAAAGTACACCACAAACTTCACCACATAAAACATACTTAAATTATATACAGTTTCTTAATAAATTACTTCTTAGGTTATATTACATGTGTTGGATCAAGTTGGTGAGTAGGTTATTAGTTCGTTTTAAAAGAAGATTCCAACGTCCAATAATTTGATCACCATAAATTAAAAAGTGAATAAAGATATAAACTGATTGTCCCTAGTTTATTCCTTAAGTGAGTGTTTATATAAAGTTTATTAACGATTGAAAAAAGTGTCACAGTGTAGATTAGTCTTTTTTCATTTTAGTTTTAAGTTAATTTATACTTATTTATACTTATCACTTTCCTTTACATCTGATTTGTCTCTCTGAGTTCGTTTTTCTTTTATAATTTATTAAGTAGATTTTTTCTTTCAATTTCCAATAATTCTGGTTATTAAATTCCTTTTTCCCATACTATTATTAATCATCTCATTTTGGTTCATTGCTATTTCATTTTTAGTTGATTTATTGCTATTATATAATTATATTGAGCTGCATGAATTTTATGATCTGCTCTTCTCTGAATCTTATAATGGATTAACCGTTTTTTCTGTTAATCTTTGGTTGTCAAGGCAGCAAGCCTCAGATTCCTATTAGTGGAAATTATTGTTTACATTGTTAGATCTTGCTCCTGAATTTTTACAAAATTAATAGATATTTTTAAATTAGCATAACTTTCTTATACTACTTTGAATTTCTTTGATAATAACATTATTGGATTGCATTTCTTTTATAATTCAGTTAGAAACCGAACATGACTGGTTTCGGTTCCGTATTTACTGATTTACTAATTTAACAGTTTTGTTCTTTTTATATTAATTATTTTATAACTGGTTCTTTTGATATACATTAGGTGTCCTTAAATTTATATTATCAATTTTAATAGTATTCCCTACATTTTGTCCTTACTTATTACTGTTATTATATCAAATTTTACAAATTACTGCCTCCTTCCTATAGGCTCCTTAGGCCTATATCACCTAACTTTCCTTATACAGTTACTATAACATATTTGTAGAATTTCATGAAACAAAACTATTTTAACCATAACTACAATAAATTAACATGGAACATTTATAATTTATAATCATTTTCTAAACATTATTCTAAATATTATTTCTATTATTCTATTCTTTCTTTAACATGCTATGCACATGCTATTTTTTAATACATTTCTTATCTCCCTATGCTCATTAACTATTATTTATTAAACATGCTTTTTTACCCTTCTATATACCGTATTCTTTTTAACACAAACAGATAACTATAACTATTACTTAACTATTATTTTCGTATTTTAACACATGAACTTTAATTCTACCTATTCCATTTGTGTAGGCCTATTATGTATTAGTTTATTCACAGTTTGCATTCATCATTTTTTACTCAAGCATTAAGCATTATTCATTCTACACATTATTACTACTGCTGACTTTCAGTTAGTATATTTTTCTTGGTTCTGTTATTCAATTTAATATTATATTATTCACTGTTTTTCTTTCTTTTCTTCACTTGGATCTAACCACACCACTCACCTTATCATTAACATTGGGTATTTATTATATAAGGGGGTTGTTCCCTTCATATTCTAATAACAATATTATTTAACATTACTTAATTTACATTTATGTCAAGGTAGTCTTACATGGGACTACTCACACTAATAACATAGCTTTGTAGTTTCATAATTACATTTACTATTTTATTATTGGTTGACAAGGGGTTGTGATATGGTCACAAATTTATTTATTGTTATCCTTCCCTTTGCCAATCACTTGGGTTTTGTCATCGTCTCAGTCCTTGTCTTGGTTTTAAGTTATTATTGTGCTATATTTTAATATATTCTGTTCATTAATTCCTTCATACTTTGACTTTCTTTATTCCTTTAGTGTTGCAACTCAGTTTTTTATTAAATGGTAATTTCTTCTTTATTTGTGGGCTACTTTTTGTAACGTTATAATATTCAAACTCATTTTTCAAAGCACTCAAAATCAAAAATACTCAAAAAAATAATATATACACCATAATCACACACTCACACACAATAATACCAGTTTAAAATACCAAAAACGAACAGGAAACCATAACAACAACCAATCAAAACACAAGTACTTAACAAGATACAAAATTAAGAAGGCTGAGGATGGGAACAATATGATTTCCGAAACATGTTACAAATAAGGGAAAAATATTTTGAGGTAAAAAATTATAAATATTAAATAAATAAAAAAAAATAAATATACATCATTCCTTTTTCAGAAACACTTTCCTTCCAAAGAGCTAGAATATTACGGACAAATTGGACAATTACGGACTGAAATATTAGTTAAATTAGACAATGAGATATTTTATTACCAGGAGCTTTGCCCTGTTTGGTTATTATCATTATCTCTATCATTAGTATCACTTGAAATGTATTTCAGAAATTCCAGCCTGAATGCAGTGTCCAGTTTATTCTAACGGCGTGTTCCATATTCACCTGTTACTGTTTTAACTGTAGGAGCCCATAAACTAATGCCATAACCTTGCGTGCAGATAGAATAGTCTTTGGCGCAGGGCAAGTATAATTTGTCAGTGGTTGTTCTTCTTCTATCAGGGACTAGGCGAATCACTTCCTTAGGCATCTTGCAGCTGTCATCCTGTTCAGATGGGCAAGGAATCTCTCTTTGTTCCCTGCAATACGATCTTGGATATTAAAAATGTTAAAATCTTTAGGAACGTCTTAACTGTAGTCTACCACTTGTGTGGAGCCTTTAACAGATCGCAAGACTCTCATCTCCGATGCCTGTATCCTACTAAGCTGTTACTTTGCCGGAACCCAAGCTTTAGAATCATACAATAATACTGGTACAGACACTACCTTATACAATTTTAATCGAGTCTCTTTCCTTTTTTTTTCTTGACAGTACTCGTCGAATTACGCCACATAATGATTGAAACTTAGCAAACTTGTGGCCACATCGTAGGTGATGTCATACCCAAGATAGCGGAAATTAGACACCTGCTCTATACTCTTATTATCCCAAACAATCTTAGTCCGTAAGGGGTATTTGCAAAAAAATGCCTTATTTTTTTTGTCTTCTGCACAGTTTTATAGTGTAATTTGAACAGACTTGTTGCAGATGGAAAATTGGTTTCTGGAGCTCGCATTCGCTATTTTGGATGACTACGTGGTCGTCCGCAAACAGCATTGTATGTTCTATTATTTATTTTTATCCCCGGATCCACTCGTAATTTCTACTCTCTAATTGTGTCACCAATATAAATACTATAAATATTAAACAGTGTTGGAGACATGCTACAGCTTTGGCGCACTCCCTGATTAATATAAATCTTTTCTGTCAAGTGCTCTTCTGGCGTAGACAATACTATCCTTGTACAATAGTATAAGGTGTTTATAACGTCTACAAGATGTTTAGAATAACCCGTCTTACACTTAATATCTCACAGAATGGGTCTGTTAACTCTATCAAACGCTTTCTCATAGTCAACGAAGGCAAGGTGTGTCTCCAAATTAAAGTCGTTTCTTTTATGAGTCAATACATCATCAATGCAAGATTGGCCTTTATCAATGAAATCCTGCCTGTTCGTCCAGAAGTAAGGCAACCGAAATAGAACAAAATCTTTCATTAATAATTTTTTCATATAACTTGTAAGCTATATTTATCAAGATTGTACTTCTATAATTTGATAGCACAGTTCTATCACCTCTTATTAAAACAGAAATAACCTCCACTCATCCGGGATCCTGAGTCTCGTCCAGCACATATTCAGTAAATGTAGCAGTCGAATCATCAATAATGTATTAAAGTACTTAATTTCTGAGTTTATCCCAGCCAAACCAGCTGATTTCCGATTCTTCATGGATGACAGTACTTCTTCTAGTTCGTCAATTGTTATTGAGTCTACACCTGTGTCGTCTCTTCTAGATTCTGCAGCTTCCTGACGAACGTTAAGATCATTCCATAGTTCCTTGTAATACTCAATCCATTTGTCCTTTGCAATCATATTCAGATGCACTGTCACCCTCTCTTCTTGGTTGAGATGCTTCATTATTTTGTATGCTACCATCTGACGTCCATGTATTTCGTCCTCTATATTATTAATAAATCTATCCTATGATTTGTCATGTGCTTCCCAGATAATATATTTCACAGCATTACATTTCTGCTTATAAATATCCAGATCAAAGAAACAAATCAAATTTACAAATCCAAAAAACATATCACATTTACAAATCAAAGAAACTTTACTTGTATGACTGGCAAATAATAAAGAAACTTAATTACACCTTTGACTGGCAACTACGTAGGCGATTGATCTTTCTAATATCGCAAAGGTACAGTAGAATACCAGTTATCCGAATCGCCAATTATCCGAATCGATATAAGGAAATGCCATGGAATAAAGTTAATGGAATTTCGACAAAACAAATTCAGAAAGATAAAGAAGAGGCAGTGAACAACAAGGAAGAGAAAAAAGGGCAAAAGAAAGTGTCGAAAAAAACGAAGGTGTATTAACTGAAGACATTCTCGAGTTGTCGACGAAGGCGATGACAACGTTGCTTCAGTTGAACCGGAAAAGGAACCTACGGCAGTGAGGGATTCGGTTGTTTTGACGCTGCCTTAAAGTGGATGGAACGGCAGCCTGAATGCGACCATGTGCAGCTTCTTGCCGTCAAGCGTTTGCGGGACCTGGCTGCACGCAAACCAGTTTCTACGTCAAAACAATTAACTTTGACACGTTCAACTGAAAAATTATAAATTATTTGTGAGTATTATTTTTAATTTTTTTGTAGTACAAGTGAACGTTTTGCAAAACACGTGTGATCTGGTTCTTATTAAGATAGTGTATTCGTGTAATAAAAATAACAAAACTGATTTTGGGGCATTTCGCGTTTTCTTTCACAACATAATCTTTTTCTTATATCTGTCCCAATTATCCGAATTTCTGCATATCCGAATTACGTCTGGGACTCATTAGTTCGGATAAATGGAGTTCTATTGTATTATCCTTATCATATTATATCATACCTAAAAGCTGCTTAGCTTTTAGGTTATTTTTATTTCACTGTTGAACTCGAAATGTGATACATGTTTTATCTCTATATGTATTTGCCCGCTGTCTTTCTTAACACGTAAATTAAAATTTATATGTAGTAGGCCTACTGTCTGGATAATGAATACTGATGCATTTGTAGTAAAGTCGTATGATTGAGTTACTTGATTTATAGTTTTAAATACTAACATATATTTGCTCCCAATTGTGAACTCATGGATTAGCACCCATCGTATAATGACCTAGATACTCGAAAGCGCTTATCTGTTGCTAAAAAACATAGTAGACAAGGAACATAGGTTGTATTTCAAATTTTATAGATTCATGAAATGTGTAGTGCACAAAACATTTATCATATATTTTACTTTTCTTTTTAAAAGCAATTTCAACTTTATAATTAACACGTTTAATGACACATAAAAATAGAATTAAAACGAGCTGGTGGTGGTACAACGATATTACTGTACACAGGTAATTACCAAAGTGTGGAGTTAGCCCTTCATTCTAACCTTGAAGTCGGACAGGTGACAACGGTTAGTATGTAGTTTGTACTTTCTAATAACGTGTACCATCGTTAGTAACCCGTCGTACAGTAATTATTAAACATATCGTTGTCATTAAACATACTTTAACGAGCCCTCTTACTTTCTCATTTAAATTATAGTGCATTAGTCAGAAGAAGGAAAGTTTCAGTTTCCGTGATAGAAGTTAAGTGCCCTACCGTTTGCTATATTAAAGCACAGTTATGCACTAAATTACAAATGTAAACTTTGAGTGGTGTGTGTGTGTGTGTGCGCGCGCGCGCGCGCGCGTTGGTGAGCGTTATGAAAAAGTAAAACAATCCAATCAAATAGCACTTCTCTGAATAAGGTATCAACGCTAATAGACATCACAAATCTCCCATATTAGCGAACTAGCCGTCTTTATCCACTGTGTGTGTGTGTGTGTGTGTGTGTGTGTGTAAAACGATTGATGTAATTATATAAAGGAGATCAAGAAACTGTACGTAGTCTGTGGGTAATCGCTGTGGGACACGCGAAAACGTTATTAACTTTTGTTAAATAAATAAATAACTGTGTTGTATGAAGCCGACGTCTATGGGGAGTTAGCCGGTTGGCAGCACTGAGTCAATCCAGTTGCGACCGAACATTCGATCCCCAAGCCCGGGAGTCACGAAAACCGTATATTCTTGCATTTTCAATTACGCCATTAGCCCGTATTAATATAAACAACGACATTAACCCCCCTAATACGATCATGTAGGTTACTGAAGGCAGTAATCTACGTCTACGCCATTACGGACACTTGTGTAAATAACAGTTATTAAATTATATATACGGTATGTAGGTTATGTACTGCACCGCTTCGTTTATTCTGTATCAGCTAGTAGACCCATTGTTGCGGACCTACCCACGTAGCTTCTGCTTTCTTACACAAGGTGTGGTTCCTTACCTTCTTGTTCGGTGCGATCTCATTACGACAAACAAATTATATCATTGAGTGTAACTTATTCAATAGATGCCATAACATATTATTGAAAAAATTATTACATTATCGAACAAATATAGGTAACATGTCAACACACTATAGGCCTAATAATAATACCGTGAAATACTACTACTACTACTACTACTACTACTACTACTACTACTACTACTACTACTACCACCACCACCACCACCACCACCACTATCAGTACTACTACTACTACTACTACTACTACTACTACTGATGTTTGAAAGCTCACTATAGTAGTATCCCGCAAACTAGACGCAAGCTTCGTTTTGTATATTCCTTTTATCTGTTAACGAAACCTCTAAATGAGGGGGCCGGACAACCGGTGCTCGGTTCCAGACTGAAAATTGGCATCGTTTTATGAATCTGTATATAGATTAACCAAAGGAGAGGATTGCGGGAGGGGAACAATACAGGATATTTCAAAACTGATCCAACTGTGCCCTATATAGACTTTAGGAATGACTTCAGGAAATGAATAAATTAAAAGAAATAGGCCTACTAATTTTTATTCTAACAACGATTTTTTAGTGAAATTTATTAACTTCAGTCGCATAATTGTAGAATGTTTCTTCTTCTTCTAAATTGGCGCTATAGCTCTTGGAGAGCCTTGGCCTCCTGAACAATCCGCCTCCAGTCATCTCGATCCTTTGCTCTCAGTCTCCATCGTCTTACATCGAGCCTGCGTAGGTCGTCCTCAAGATTATCCACCCATCGTTTTCCGGGCCGACCCCTCACTCTTATTCCACCACGTCTCCGGTAAAAATTGTCTTCAATGTGGATGTCTCTAACATTCTCTGGACATGCCCTGCCCACCGGATTCTACTTTTCTTTATGTCAGTGACGACAACTGGTTCTCCATAGATTTGCTGGATTTCTGATTCGTTCTTATTCTCCATGCTCCTTGGATGTTCACTGCACCAAATATCCTCCTGAGGACTTTTCTTTCCAACCTGCGCAACCAGTCTTCCTCTGTCACTGACATTGTCCAAGTTTCGGACCCATACATGACCAATGGCTTAAGAACTATAGAGACGAATCTTGATCGCTCTGCTTATGTTTTTACACATAAATATTCCTTGTAGGGAGAAGAAACATCTGTTTCCAGCAGATATTTTTCTTTTATTTCTGTGGCCATAATGTTGTAACTAATGAAGCCAGCTATTTAAATTTTTCAACCTTTTGAAATTCGTATCCTTCAATTAACAGGGGTGCTCTTATCTCTTGTATTTTACTGCCTGTTAACATGTATTTGGTCTTTTCAGTGTTTACTTTTAGACCTAAATTTGTTGCTGCTCATACAGATTCAAGAAACCCTCTTTTGGTCTTGTTGGCTTCTTGAGATAAGTACTATGTCATCAGCATTCTGTTAAGTATCGTGGTCCCTGGGTTTATATTTGCTTTACCGCTTTTTCAAGAGCCAAGTTAAACAGAATTTTAGAGGGCACATATCATTGTCTAAGCTCCCTTTGAACATCAAATTCTTCTGTAAGCTCTCCTTCTACTCGCACCTTGCTCCAATGTTGTTTTTATCAGGCTCACTAGTTTCCCTGGTAAACCAAATTCTTCCAGTATCTCTATTATACTTTGTCTTTTCAGTCTATCATACGAGTATGCTTATTTGTAATCTACAAGAAAATGATGGAGCCCAATTTGGTATTCATGGCACTTTTCCAACATTTGTCGTATCAGGACTTGATCAGTAGTGGCTCTTTTCTTACTGAAACCACACTGGTATTCCCCTACAATGTTTTCTGCAAGTGGCTCTAATATCCAGGCTAATATGTTTGCTAGCACTTTGTATACAATGCTTAAAAGTGTAATGCCACGATAATACCTCCACGAGCATAGCACCTCCATACTTTAGCATTTCTGCCTCTATCTGATCCTCTCCAGGTGCTTTAACGTTTTTTAGGACTCCGATGCTAGTCGTACTTCTTCTTCTGATGGTAGCCTTGAACGTTCTTCAAGTCGGTCTGTCCTTAGGATGGTTCTTCTCTGATGCTCAATTCTCCCAACTTCTTCCTGCGCTTGAATCTCATCTTCTCAATTTGAATGTTTTCGGAAATAGTTCCGCTACATTTCTAACATCTTTTCCTTGTCTTCAATCAGTTCCTCTTCTCTATTTTCTTCATAAAGACTGCCATGGGGTTAAACACCTTCTTATTTTTTCTTGATCTAAGATAAAATTGTCTTAACTCATTTCTGTTTCTGATGTCTTCTAGTTCTTCTAGTCTGTTCTTTTCAAATACTCGCTTCTTTTTTCTACATTCTGCATGCACCCTTCTGTAATTCTGTCTGTATTCCTCTACAGTTTTTCTTGTTTTACGCTGAAGCATATTTATTCTTGGCTCATCTCTCTCTTTCACTGCCTCTGCGCACTCGTTGTCAAACCACTCGGATCGTTTCTGTTTCTCCCTTTTTCCAGCTACTTCTTCTGTCACAGCTTGTATTGTTTCCTCAAATTTTTGAGTCACTTTGTTCGAATATTCCTCTCTTAGATGGTTATTTGTTTTTTAACTTATCCACATCAAAGCGACCTTGTATCTTTGTCTTGCACAGTCTATTTTTTGTTGACACTTCACTCTCACTAAGTAATAGTCCGTGTTACTATCCCACCTCTACAGCTTCTAACCTCCATTACATCAGATGCATGGCATTTATCAATCAACACACGATCAATTTAGTTTTCTGTGTTGCCATCACTCGAGCGCCAGGTTACTTTATTATCGTCTTTCCTCTGCATTCAGGTGCTCTTTACCAACATATTCCTGCTATCTGGAAACTCTATTAGTCTCAATCCATTATCATTACTGACATTCTGTAAACTTTCTTTCCCTACTGTCTATTGGTAAATCTCCTCCCTGCCCACCATGACGTATAGGTCCCCCAATATTATTATAGAATCATGTTTTTGGATCTTTCCTACTTACTCTTACAACTTACTGTAGAACGCTTGTTTTCCATCTTCACCAGCTTCTTCTGTCGGCGCGTAGACACAGAACAAAGTCACATTGAAACATTTTCAATGTTCAAAAATTCTCAGAGAACACATTCTATCATTTATGGGGCCAAGTGGTTTTACTTTCTTATGCATTAGAAAACCAGTTCCACTAATGTATCCGTCACTATGCATAATCACATACTCTCCTGAATTCATTATACAACTTCCTTGGCATCTTGTCTCCTGCACTGCAGCTATTCTGCCAATTCATCCTTTAATTGTCTTAACGCTCCAACCTTCTTTAGGGTTCTTAAATTCCAGGTTGCCATGTAAATATCATTTTCCTTTGTCATTAACCGTTTGTCTTGTGGTTCAGTGCCAACTTTCCAGTCCTATTCCAAGGCATTATACCAGTATCCGTAACTTGAGTGTTTTTCCGGGGCAAGAATAAAAAAAAACTTTTTACTATAAAAATAATGTATGTTAATGTACGTCCAATTGGGTCAGTGCATTATAATTTTAAGGCTGTAAGGTAGATTGTAGTGCATTTTATTGCTGTTTTGGTTTATGGAGACGATGTTAAATTGTTTGGAACGTAGGCCTACCCTTATCTGCATGCAAGGAAGCGATCATTCCGCAAATTTTGTGACTGGCAAGTAAAATGTAACTGGTTTCAGTGTTTTTGTTCAAATTTATGATTCTAAATTGCGCTAATTTACACTGAATACTGAAATTTATTTCAGCTAACTTTACCTTACTCCACGTTGCTGACAAAAGTGTGACGTTTCGCACTAACAGTGTTACAGTATTTTCTCTTTACTTGTAAAGTGTGAAAGCGGGTATACGTTTGCTGAATTGAGCACTAAATTTAGTTAACTTTTACAGTATAACTACTGCAAAACCTTCCTTATGACTATTACAAAGACAAATTAAAAAATTTGTACCTTCGCTAAAGGCGCAATTACCTTGTTTTTGTGTCTGACCTGTAACGTTATAAAACCTATTATTATAACCCATTATTTTAAAGTACGCATTTTTGTTAAGATTATTGCATTATTAACAGTATAAAATTCTTATTTGTAAAATATTTTCCATATGATATTGACCTTTACAGGCTATATCCGCTATATATTTTGTGGGAAAGGTGAGAGGGTGGGCTATGAAAATTTTGGTTTCGCCTAGGATCAATCCGTGCCGAACATGCTCATCGAGTATAATTTCACACACTTGCAAACAGGAAGTGTCCGAGCGTTGAAGAAGACCTTGGAGTAGGTGAATCACACGAAGGCGATACCGGGTGTAGAGCACTGATGGCACGAGGGTCTTAGGGACCTCGACCCAGTCTTAGGAACGAACTCCCACCCGAACCCTCGTCCCATTCCCACCCGAACGCCCAGTCTTAGGGAATTTTACTCTAGCTGGGCAACCACAACCACCACGAAACCATTGGTCAACTCGTGAACGCCAAGGGACAGGACCCCGGGCGGTCTGGTTTACGACCCTATGGTAGCATTTTTGAGTACGTCGCTGATCAACACGAGGACCTCCCGAAACCCTGAATGGTCGCAGACCCGACTAACTGATTCGATCCAAAGGATCTCCCTCGGAGGTCTACGCCTTGTCATCTACTTTCTGGCTCCGGCAGGAGAACACCACTCCGCTGCCCTGACCTCCCACTCTCTCGCGCCAACTGAGGACTCCACCGAATACTCCACGGACGCCAGTCTGCCGAATAGAGGAGAACAAGCAGGCGAGAGCGTAGCTACTAGGATTAATTGTGTAGTTAATAGACGTCACGGTCTGGCATGAGCTTCGCCCGCCGGTTCCAAAGAAGGAAATCACTTGAGACTACTAGCTACGGAAGAGAACCCTAGCGATTCTTGTTCCTCGGATCCTGGAAGAGAACCCTGGTTCCCAAACACGCGGCGCTATTTTAGATTCACTGCACCTCGTGGAGCTACTGGAAACCCTGTCTCCCGTGGTATAGCCATTTAGGAATGGCAACCACTCCATTTCACTCATGCGCTACGCTGAGGCAGCCAGAAGGAATACCCAAATCTTTACATGAATTTAATAAATATCCGTTTCGATTCTCAGATCTATACAATTTATTGGGGAGTAAAATTTAATTTGAGTATAACAGTCGCTTTTTAGAAACTCTAAACAGCATTTTGAAAATTTGTCAATTAAAAATTTAAAAATTCAGAATATTTATACCAATCTCAGAAATCAATATTTTTTGAAACTTGTCTGTCTTTATTTTCTATTCTCCTAAAATTTTCGAGACTAATATTCAAGCACTCTTATAAGAAGTCGCTTAGTTACCTAAAATATTTCTTAAAATATTTCAATTTTCCTACATTCAGTGAGGTATCGCAAATGCCACTGAAGTGGTGTGAAGCATACCATAAAAATTTAAGCATCAACTTAATCACAAAAATATTATCTAAACGTTCGTTTTCTATAGCCTTTGAAGTTCTGCTGAAAACTTTGCTCTTTTTTTTCTAAACGATCTTGAGAGTAGCAAATTATATTATTTTGGTAACACAAACTATTACATCTTTCAAAGATTCTTAATTTAAGTGTCTCCCACTTTAACCTGAATTGGTTTAAATGGATTGCTCGCCGATGGCTCGGTACAAGTGCTATACGAGCATTAGTTTCGTTCACCTCAGTACTCTCAGAACGGTACTAACAACGTGGACTACTTTAAAACAAAATTTGTTTTGTTTATTTTACTTTTATGACAAAGACCACGGATAACGTGGCACTCATACAAGCAGTGAGGGAGGAGCCATGTGAACCAAGACAAAACGCAACGAGGGTCTAAAAAGACACAATTCATTGACTGATCAATATTTTATATAAAGTGTCTAATAAATTCGTCATGAATTTACTGTGCTTTAACTATACACTAACTCTTCCGTTAGTAGGCTGCCAGACATAACAATAAATAAATTAAAATAATATTTTGATGATAATGGTGTTGATCTTCATTGAGAAGGAAGAAAAGATCTTCACAAAGTATGCTTGGCTACCCACATTTTACCCGGTCTTTCACTTTCTTTTACTTTCCCTCTCCCCCTCCCCCGCCCCTCACTGGGTTGCTTTGTCTGTCTATCTATCTGTCTGTCTGTCTGTCTAGCTCTCTCTCTCTCTCTCTCTCTCTCTCTCTCTCTCTCTCTCTCTCTCTCTCTCTCTCTCTCTCTCTCTCTCTCTCTCTCTCTCTCTCTCTCTTTGTGGCCTGAGACATTTCCCCCAAATATTACCACCAGTTTATTGAGAGACAGTCTAGTCTGGCATATATTGGACGAACTCCTTTCTAACTGATGTTGTGAATCCTTTCTAAAGGATTGTTTTCAAGAATCAGAATAATGATAGAATGGCTAATTAAATTTTTTACTGAAGGAAGAAAAGAAACAACTGCTGGCAGTTTTTGAAAGATGCATAACGGACAATAAGGTATTACAGTCGGAGAATCGCCGCCTGGCCCCTCCAAACAGGGAAATGAAAAATAATTAGTGAATGCTACCGAAGTTATTAAAATTATAAGTTATAGAAAATTTTGTGTAAAGACTATAACAAACGCAAAAAATTACTGTAATACAAAATGGCAGTGGCGCAACAACGACATTAAACATTTTTGTATTTTCTATTAAAGTTTTTTTACAAAACTTTAAATACATTGTTTTATTATTTTTTTTATTATTACTAATAATGTGACTATTATAACTCCTCCTACTCTGTCACTTTACCTTCGTCGCGGCAAAGTTTGGTATTTATAAATTTGCTTTAAAATATTAGAAAATGCAAGTAGAAGCATTATAAAACACCTGTAGTAAATATTCGTATTTTACAAGTACTCAGAGTTATTTATTTTTCTGTAACACTTGGAAAATATATGTAAACAAAGTACATAAATAATTTATGTAGTGTGAACCTTGAAACTGTGTAAATTTCTATTATTTGAAAAACTATATGTATGTCTTTCTATATGTATGGATTATTTGTTTGTTTCAGATCGAAAGGGAGAAAAATGAAAGTATTTAAAAATATTTCTAGCAAACCCTGTTTGGCGGCCCTGGCCATCGGTGGAGGGCGGTAAGTAATCTTAATCTCTTCAGTATGTAAAGTTTCATAATTACAAAATAAAAGCCCAGATCCAGTAAAGAGAATAAAAAATGATGTTTAATGAAAAGTTTTATGGGTTAAGATATTAGCATCATATAATAACCGAAAAACACGTAAAATAATCATTTTGAATTTTCTTATAGATCCTTTTTTAATCGTAAGACTTTAATGTTAATTGCACATACAAAATAATTACTTATTTGCAATTGAAGGAAATAATTTAAAAATAATCTAAAGTGTTGTTTAGAATTCTAAATTGTTTTAAGCCTGTATGAAACTAGATTACGACTGAAGACGACGAGAACGAGTCGTAAAATTAGTACTGTAGGACTGGATTAGACCTACATACATAGTCTGTATAGACTACATTAGTCTATGTATGTAGGTCTAATCCACTTACCGCCACTCCAGCGATGGAAATCCATAAATCTGGAAAGACACATATATAGTTTCATCAAAAATAGTAATTTACACAGTTTCAAGGTTCATACTATTTTGTAACATGTATTCAATTAAATCTCGTATGCCAATACGTAACATAGGTTACGTATTGGCATAGGTTAGGTTAGGTTTGTAACATAGGTTTATTTTACGTTTGTAACATAGGTTATGTTAAGGAAAGGCAAGAAGGATTTCAGCCATATTGGATTCAACGTTTAGTATAAAATAAAAAGACGGTAAAGGTTTAAAGTAAAAATAATAATGCGATATTAACCAATAAATGTAAAAACTGTAAATAATTAATCAAAAATTAGGTATGTAATAATGTAAATAAGCAAAATTCAATTGATCATAATGTATAAAATGTTGCAGTCGTTTGTAAGAAACAGTAATTATGATAATACATAGGCATAATCAAGGACTCACAAGGCATATGTAAAGCTCGAAACTATAGTAAATTTTACAGATTATAAATGAGTTAAAAATATTGTTATATGGCATTACAGAACAATCTACGTGTTTCTCGAATATTTCAGTGGAATCCGGCTGTAATGTGTGTGCGTACGTGATTCTCAATGCGTTTGCTAGACTGTACCAGAATTCGCGCGGCCGCGCGCTGTGTGCAAGGCCACAGTAAATTACGTACTGGTGGCGTTACGTTTCTAGTAGCGTTCTTGACGCCCAGTATGGAATATTCTGGATTTTCGGCGGAGTATAAATACAAGTACTCAGCGACGCTCAGTTCAGTTTGAGTCGCCATTTATTGGAGTGCGGTTCGTATTGTGGCGAAGTTATGTGTTTTATAATTGTGCGGGACAATTGTAATACAATTGTAATACAATTGTGTTTTATATTAGTAGACATTTTTATTGCATGTGAACAATTTTTATTTGATTTGTTGTAACAGACTATCTTGTTGATTACAGACTGTTTAATTGTGATAATTAAAGCTGGTGATTAGTGACGTAATTGGTGTCTTCTGTTTTGTTTTCCACTGTACCATACTGCGATCAGTTAGACCGTCGTAATAATATGTAAATTGGATAGCAAATAACTGTAATTTAACTATGTAGTGAACTACGTAGTAAAAACCGTGTTACAGGCAAAAATAAGAATTTCAAAAATTTTATAGTATAAAAAAACAAAGGGATTTGAAAAATTTGGTTTATAACAATAAGACATTGTAGAGAGGACGCCAAGTCGCTCTTGTATCAGCGTCTGATCAGAAAACATCGGAGTGGAAGAATGCCGTGTATTCATGTTTCATAGAACTGATCAGTGTTACTTTTTGTAACTGGGGGGTTAAAGCTACTGACCATTAGCAAAGTCAGGAATTCCATTAATAGGAAAGCATACACATAAACAAGGAATGCCCAGGATTGAAACGTAAAGTGATGAAAGTTGAAAATTTATGGGTGACTATTTTTTGTAGTGTTACTGAGTAACTGAAGCCATACGAGATTTAATTAAAAAGTTGGTGCAATTTTTTGATTATCTCACAATAGAAATGTCCTATTCAAAAATTGAATTTCGTAATGTTAGGCTATTACAGCTATATGCAAAAACTGTCCTATGTGCCTGTACGTATGTAGTTTGGATTTAGGTAGTTTAGATATGACAACTGATTGAGTAAGTTATGTTTTGGTGTAGTCGGAGATTTTTAAACATTCTTCAATGGAAGATTCAAAAACTTGCTTAAAGAGTAAAATAAGCTGATATACTGTAAGTTGGTGTAAGTGGTGGTTAACGTGGTGTTACAGAAGGCTTTAGCGAGTCGTATGACATGCGCGAACGAACGGTCTACAAATACGCCTACAATAAAAACTTCAAAGGCAGTTGTGAATAAGTTGAATACCATGATAGAAAGACGAAGATCGTTGTATTGTAACCATTTATCAATGAATAATTATTTTCAATAGGTACTACACCCAATAAGGTGTACCCCCTTTAAGCCACTTGAGTGAAGCTATTCGTAGGAAACAATCAGATTTATGGAAGCATCGTTTATGACAACTGCACCGGTATAAGACACCAACACTTACGTCATTGATTGTGTAAGAATTTTGGGCAAACAACATGTTAGTAATCCCGCAACCGCCGTATATCTCCAGTGCAAGTTTTATCTTCTAAAGAATGAAAATAAACATGAGAGAACAACGTTTCGCGACTGTTGAAGACATAAAACAAAATCCGCTGAGCGGGATCAAGCAAGACTGTAACAAAAGTGCTCGACAAAAATGTTTTGGCCTAAATGTGACGTATCCAATGAAAATTACTTTGAAGGGAACAAATAAATGAATAGTTTAACGGAACGTGTCCGTCCAATTTGTAAAAGTGTAAAAGTATTCTGAGTACTTTCAAGGTCTTACCAAGTCGTCGACACTTTTAAACGTATCTCACGTAGACTACGTCCGTCGCAAACGCACGAATAACCAGTACCGATATCCTTACCTGTCCTTATTTTATATATTTATTTCCCGAACTGCGCCAAATTGTTTTTTTCTTAGAAAACAATTAAAAGATTCAAATTAGTTTGTCTCCTGTACGGTGATGATGAATTCGAATTACCTCGTAGACTGGCGGGAACTCGAATTTCGCTTGTCTTTGGACGTGTTGCCAACATACGTTTTTGGCAAAGAATTCTATTCTCCGCTAAAGAACAAACTATATAATACAATTTCAATAAAAACAAAGGACAGTTAGTAATGATTCGTACTTGTTTATTTGAGTCTAAAATTCGCTAATTTTTGATAACTTTTGTACAATAGAGAGTATTATAATAAAGTTTCGCCCCGGCAACAAATTAATTTTCACTCAGTTGAGAGCAACGGTGGCAGCAGTCGTGTGACACCACAATGGCTAGCGTTCTTATTTACACAAGTTATTCTGCCAATGAGTTCTTTGGGTTACGAAAAGTTTTAAAACAAGATGTTAAATAAAGTACATCACCTTACATTTGTGGTACTTAAATACTAAAAAGGTTTACATGAAATATAACTCTTGGTGTTTAAAAGTGTGTGTCATATTTATAGCCTATAAATAAGCAATATGGCTTCAGACATAGGTTATCTTACAGTTACAGTGTGAATAAATATGATCCATTAATCCTTGAAAGAATTTGGTGTTCGAAGTTCAGAGTGAGAGTTATATATTGTGAAAAAAGTTAATCAGTTTTAGTTCGTAATTATTGAGAATTTAATTTATACTTAACAAAACCATGTTGTTTTGGTTATGGGTCGTCAGGATTTCTTCAAGGTTGTGATAGTACTTTCTTTAATTTTCAATGGTATGGTTGCCCGTCTCCTTCTGGCGTCTGTTTATTCAATGTTTATTTATTTTTTAATTTTAAAATTTTGTTTATTGTTCCTCCTTGAGTTGCTGGAACTATGGTTGACTTCTTGTGTTCATTTTACTTTCATTTATATCTGATTTTCTTCTTTAATAGCCTTTAATAGAGCCGCAGTCAATATAGCGTCTGTACCGCTGGATAGTTAATAATGGAACTCTCGTTTCATAACGGTCAAAATTATAATAAGGTTTTGTTGTTATGGCAACCGCTTGCCCTCTCATTGGTTAAACACATTTGAACCTATTCTTATAAATCCTGGGTTTCTGTTCAAAATGAATAAATATTTTATAATGGTTATTGTTCCTTGGTGATATTATCAATGTATGAAATATTAACATAGATGTCCCTATTTTCTCTCAAAGATCAAATTGACATCTCACAAAGCTGGTCTAGGTCATGCATTAATGTTTTTGGACAAAATTACTAATACTATGTTATTACATATTTCACTTATTTATACTGTTTATTACAATTCTGACATATTATTATTGTTATTTAATGGTAATCGCATAATTTACTTGGTCTTATTATTCAAATACAATATTCAATTATTTACAATTGGTTTTCTGAAGTTAGACAGCTATGTCATTTATAGGCCTAAACTGTAACATCTTAGAATTTCTTATTTTGCTCTATTTAAACATTATTTATTAAATACATATGTTCTGCTTATTTTCATTTCGCACTTATTGGCTTTTGAATTACTTTGAAACTGTTTTACCATCTATTGTATTTATACTTTTACAAAATTATTTCTTATCTGATATTTTTTCTTTTCTATTTATATAATAGTGATTAAACTGTTGCTTGTTAAGTTTATATCATTGCTAGTTTATTCCTACTCCCATTTTTCACACACCTATTTAACACTTAAATCTATTAACAAAACATAATATAGAAATAATTTAATGGTCTGTCTATTGTTCAGCCATATTCCTTCTTATTAATTACAATTGTCATATTGTATGTTATTACTTGAAATTAACATACTCCTCATCTCTTTATAATATCATTACATACATAAAAAATACAAACATATTACCTTAATGTTATGCCTTCTTGGTTTATACTCCTATGAACACTAAACAAATAAACTAATTTTCTTTAAACTAACAAAACTGTTTACCATACATTAATCTTATTTTCCTCAGTTCAGTTTCTTCAACACAATTTAATTTAATTCTTTCTGACTGAATAAGTAACGTATCTTATTGTTATTGATGTCTCTTTGCATCAACATTAACTCTTACAAAGACCTAGGGATCTTCTGTAACTAATACCAAAATTGGCAATCCCCTTACTCATTGACAAGCATAATTAGGAATTATTATTATTGTTATTCCAACATAGTTTTTTATTGTTATTCCAACATTGTTTTTTAATCTTTTTGGTTGAGTACACTTATATTTGCACTGACTAAACTCATTAATTTCCACAGTCCTGCCTGTTTGATTAGTTATTCCTCACTTATCACATCACTTTTACTATTTATGGTTATCACTCCCTACCTATCTCTCACTCTTGGTTTCAATGATATTTTAAACACACATTTATATTTATTCTTTCAATATTTTGTGTCTTACTTTCTTATTATAATAAGGTTCTTAACAACATACTTTATCTACTAATAATTGTCTTACTTATTTCTTATGGTTAGTGTACTTTCTTTATTATTGTTTTATTCATGGTTAGTTATTATATTTGCTTTACTCATTTGTGCCTTTTATCATTAATTTGTCTTTTCTCATCTTATTGTCTTTATCTGGCCAATCTCTGGGGTTGGGTCATAGTCATTTGTTTGTCAGTCTAGTCTATTCATTTATTTATTATTCTTGTTTACAATTCTCCTTTTTTCTTTCTTAATTCCATTTTATATTTTTTTCATTATTATTCATTAAATTATTTTACCTTTTATCATTTATTTAATACTTGTGGATACCCTATAGGGTCTGATTTCTGCAACGTTATAATAGGTAAAGGCATAATTTTTAAAGCAAACAAACAATCGTGTGAACTCTCTGATAAAACCTCGTATACACAGAGCGATAATGAAACAAATAGCGACGCAACTTACTATTTGTAAGAAATTTCAAACTAATCGTATGTCAAGCCGAAGAAATTAGTATGCAAAGTTACCATAGGCCCAGTGGCGTACGCAGGGGGGCTCACGGGGCTCAAGCCCCCCCCCCCAACCGCAAAAATGTAATATACACTTCCTTAATTTGCTTAGTCTCTCGTTTAAAATTATAAAATTGCATATTTCGGCCGATTTGGACGGGGCTATAAATACTAACAAAATAAGTAGTTTATAATAACAATTATTACTTCAGTTATAATTTATAGTTCATTGAGCGGTGTATTACGCTGAGTGTAACGGTCAGTAAGCTACCTGTTTTCTCTCTCTCTCGCTCTCATTTGACGGCGCGGCCACACGCACGCCACATCGGCCACCGGCCACTACTGCCAGTGAACCCTAAGAATTTTTACTTAAGTATTAAATAATATTTTTATGAAACTTAAATAAGTAAATAAACCTTTTTCATAAAAATATTATTTAATGCTTAAGTTAAATTCAGCTCTTCCTTGCAGATATCAGTGGATAAATAAAACGATAATTTTAATAATGTTCCTAATTTCATATCCTGAATAATGAAAAAAATACTTTAAAAACACTTTACATTTATATAAAAATTGTTGGATAATTGTTTTTTTAATTTTTGGATAAGTCCCCCAATCACGAATAATACATTTTTAATAAAGAAAATGTGAAACCTACTGAAAATAATACGCCTACTAATAAATTGTAACCCTTAACTGGCATATGTACTCTATCTTATACTATAAATTGTAGAAAAGTAGGCTAATATATGGACTAAGGTTGCGCCCCCTCCCCCCAGGTTGATTTCTGCATACGCCACTGCATAGGCCTAACTATATCTACCATAACAGTACATAAAGTAACAGGATCTGTATAGGCCTACTTGTGATTCGTAATTTTATTTAATAATCATATTGTAGTAAAAATAATTATGCCTATTATTTATTTATCATATTTTTGTTCTAACAGAATGAAACTATTATTTGTCCGGATTCAGAAGCTAATAACAGATATGGTTAGATTTTTACACAAATATCATAATCATTGTAATTATAACTTGTTTTCCTGATCCTAAGAGAATATTTCTTAATGCTGGGCATCGGCTTATCTAAAGAACAAATACGATAACTTCCTAGTGCTTAAGTAGGCCAACTATCCATCTTACATAGGACCGTTATTACGAATGACATAACTCTCTTGTGCATCACGATATCCATTATTTGAGTAGATGGGATCAGTTGATGGATGGATACATTCAAGTACAAGATGGCATTAGAAGGAGCAAGCTGTAATAGAGAAGTGTGGAGGTACAAACTAGACCAAGGCTGGTCGGTGAACTCCGGGCCGCGTTTGCGAAGAGAAAGCACATCATGTCGGGACCCCTCATGGGATCCATGAGGGGGGACCTATAACTGTGTGGTCGATTACAGAGCTGTGTTTAGGATTGCATTAATATTGTAACGGCGAGCAAAGACCTAACCAGCTTCAGAAAAGCGAAGACAATGGCTCGCCTTTGGAAGGCGATTGCCTTTTGCTGTTTGATACCTCGGGCCAGCGTAGGCTAGAGTACTAGGGGCTAGATTGGGTACCGCGGTGAAGCCTGCTAGCGGTGGTAGCGAAAACGGACCAGAGATCATTAACTTAATCTGCCGACGTTTTGTCTCCTCCTTCCGGTCTCGGTCAGTTGCGACGAAACGACATTTTTACTTCTTCTTACCCGGTCAATTGTGGCCGCACTTTCAGTTGGTCGCAACTGACCGAATCCGTGGCAACTTGTAGAAAAAATTCCTGTTCCAAACTTCGATGGGGTGTCAAATCTGTTACTTTTTTTATAAGTTTTGTTATGCGGTGGATGCACATGCGATATCCTCTTAACTGCGAGCGGAGCGAGAAGAAACGGTTCGTTAATGGACCAAGGGTTGCGATCTAATGTTTTGATGTATGTGACATATGAGTAACGTTTTTAGCAACCCGCGAACGATGGACGGCCGACGCCTATGTAGGGAGAGCGAAGAGAGTGCAGAGGTCTGTCACATGTGGGTTCAGTATGTAAAGTGTAAATACTATGGTGGTCTGAAAAGTTCTCGGCCTCGATCATAGACATCAACTCTATGAGCAAGATTTTTTTTATTAGGTTGGTGTGCCTGTCACAACAATTCATGTGAAATTGCGAGTCAATCTATCACGTAGGTTTTTGTATACAGCTATTTGAAGTAGCGTAATTGTGCATATTTTGTACAATGGATAAAATTGAATATCGTGCAGTGATACAAGTTTTTGTTAAAGAAGGTTTGATGCCGAATGAAATTCATTCGAAGTTCACAAAAGTTTATGGGGAATCGTCTCCTTCATTTTCGATAATTAAGAAATGGGCTGCCGAGTTTAAACGTGGTCGTACCAGCCTTTAAGATGATCCACGTGAGCAACGCCCAAAAAGTGCAACAACATCAGAAATCATCGAACAAATACACGATTTAGTATTCGAGGACCAACGGATTAAAGTGCGTGAAGTTGCTGAGGCTGTGGGAATTTTGAAAGAACGTGTAGGTTATGTTTTGCTTGAAGGATTGCATATGAAAAAGCTTTGCGTAAGATGGGTGCCGCGCATGCTCGCAGCAGATCAAAAACGCACTCGCATGAAAATCTGTGAACAGTGCTTGGAGCGTTTTTACAAAAATAAAACTGATTTTGTGCGTCAGTTTACTACTATGAATGAAACGTAGATTCACCATTACACACCAGAATCTAAACAGCAGTCAAAACAGTGGACAGAAACTGGCTGTTCAGCGCCAAAGAAGGCAAAGTCGGTCCCATCAGCTGGAAAGGTTGACATCGGTGTTTTGGGATGCTAAAGGCAGTTTGTTAATCGATTACCTTGAAAAGGGTAGAACAATAACCGGAGAATATTATTCGAATCTTTTAACCAAACTAGGCAAAAAAATTCGTGAGAGAAGACCCGGTTTGGAGAAGAAAAAATCATATTTCATCATGACAATACACCCGCCCACAAAAGTGTTTTGGCAATGGGGAAATTGAGAGATTTGCGCTATGAATTGCTGGAGCATCCACCCTATTCTCCAGATCTGGTTCCCTCTGACTTTCATCTTTTTCTGAAACTCAAGCACTTCCTCGCAGGAGAGAGATTTTCTTCTAATGAAGAGGTGGTTGCAGCTGTACAGGGGTATTTTGCGAACCTTCCAGAGAATCACTACAGAGATGGGATAATGGCATTAGAGCATCGCTGGCACAAGTGTATTAGTCTTAAGGGAGATTGTGTTAAAAAATAAAAGCTATTTTGAAATTATAAATTTGTTTTTTCATTGTTAGGCCGAGAACTTTTCAGACCACCCTCGTATGCACAGGGAAAGTTGATTGGTCGCAACAGTGTATAAACATTGGAAGCAGCCGTACGCAGTACAATTCCAGACTCGAGCCTCCACCCCTTCACATCACTTTGATGGACGCAGTCTGTGTATGTAGCTGATAGGACGATGTTTTTTATCTTAATTGGCCGGGTCGCAATTGACCGGGTGCAAATTTTTGCCTTGGTCGCAACTGATCCGGTTTTGTACGATTTGGTCCCAACTGACAGCGTCCGGGAAAGGTTTCAAAGTGGACGACGTTCGCATAGCAGTGGAAACTCTTTTCCTTTCTGCACACGTTTTATAAAAGAGGAGGCGCAAGCAGTTACCATGTTCTCTGGATATAAAAATCTCTGAATTCTATTGGTAAAGCAACACAAAAGTGATAAGAATACGACTTAGCATCTAAACAAACAACTACAATGAATAGGAATTTTTAACAAAAAGTTGTAATCCTGGGTCAATTAACTTAAAATGTTTTAAATTCCTTGAAGCAGCATCCTGCTTAAAATACGTTTTACTCTGTCCATTTAGTAAGTTTATGGAATTAGTACAATTCCTTAGGGTTGTGCTATACGATTTTTAAAAAAACTTTGATTATTTAAAAAAAGTGAAAACTGTCTTATGGGACATGGTTCTTACGTATCATCACACACGCGCGCGCGCGCGCGCACACACACACACACACATTTCAACATAGTACGGTTAAAATCACCTTACAGCAGTGTAGCCTCTAAGAGACTGATTGCTAAATGTATGAATTTCATTTAACTTATATCATATATGTAGTATTTACTCTGTCTTTAAAACTTGTCCCACTCTTTAAAGGGGTAGGGACCTAGACTTCAAACTCTACGCCCATGCTAGACTAATTGCTCGTCTTACCCACACTTACTTACAGTAGGTAGTAGTTCCATGCGTGGATAACAGTTAGGCCCATCGTCCCGATACTGACTATAATATAATTAAAGAGGATTATCAAACTTAAAAAATTTAATTCTCGCAATATTCGTCTTTATTGGGTGACATCTCGTTTGTCTCCTCTGTATATTAAACTGTTTTCTTCTTTTAAAACGACCGACAATAAAAATTTTTTTACAACGTTTGATTTTTATGGTTTTCTGGATATTGAGAAGGCGGACGCCGATGTAATTTATGTATAACCTGCAGCTCCCTGCCTGCATTTAACAGGACAAGTAATAGTCACTTTAACGGTAAATATCGCGTTACAAAGCGGACGCGAGCTTTATAATTCCCACGTGAATTGATATAGATCTACATAAATGCATATTTGCACTTTCGAATGTGTGTGTATGGGGGGGGGGGGATGTGTCAATACATGAGGCAAATAACTCAGGCCTATACACAATCATTGGAATGAGGGAATACATAGTTACAACAATAAACGTGTAAAAGTAGCATAGATAACAGATAATGAAGTGGCAGTTGTTGGGAAAAGGGAAGACTTCCAAATATAGAATAACAGATCTCAGTGGGTGGAAACATTCACTAAAAACGCAATATGTAAACAAGGAAGAAATAGCTTTTTTGAAAGAGCCGATAAAAAATTAGAAAAAGGTTTTTCAAGTCTTTTATGTTTGGTTCTGCTGTTCAGACGGGTATAGGTGTTCAGACAATTTCGTAAAGAGTTAGGTTAGACAATGATCAGTTGTTTAAATGTGACACGTGAGTGTCTCGTAAGAACAAGATACTCAGCGTGTACAAGCCGCTGAAATGAAGTTCTTGAGACAATTGAAAGGTTGTTCTCTCCGCGATCGAATTAGGAGTGAAGATATAAGAGCCAAGTTGGGGATGTGTAGCATAAACTACAGGATTAGGCAGTGCTCAATGCAATGGAAACAACATATAGAAAGAATTGCGATTGTTGTCTAATATTAGGTAATCAATTATAGACCTTAAGGACTCTAAAGAACCTAACACAGGCAGGCTCAGGAAAAGATGACAAGCCTGAAACCGGAACAGGCTATAAGCATAAATCCTCAGGTGAAGAAGAAGAAGAAGAAGAAGAAGAAGAAGAAGAAGAAGAAGAAGAAGAAGAAGAAGAAGAAGAAGAAGAAGAAGAAGATGCGCAGAATGTTAGTAACCGCTGGCTCACAGTTTATTTGTTCTAAAAAACAGGATGGGAACTGCATTCATTTTAGTATTATTTCAGATTAACCGACTGAGTGAAAATTAAACATGCCAATAGATATCAAAAATATATGTCGAAGTATATCGACAGACCATAATACACTCTACCGAGTCCCCTTAAGTTTTCGGTACATTCCCGTGCTAGGTTATACCTAGAAAGTCTTGGTAAAAACAAATACTTGGGCAGGCTTGTATTATACGGTAGTTGTACAAGACCTGTGTAGTTATAAACAGAAACCTAAAATACTAATTCTATAAAATTAGTTGTGTTTCTAAAAAACCGCTATAAAAATGAACTGTAAAATAAAAAATAAAAATTGTAACTGAATTATTAAAAGCTTATTAAATTAAATTAAATTGGTAGTCAGGGATGTAAAATAATGTTTAGTTGGCCAGGAAGAGACAATCTGTTTATTTATACAGATTTGACCGGGATTTCAAAATGTCGAATTCTTTTACAGCAATGTACGTATTATTTGAATTTACGAAAATGAACTTCAGGTCTGTCTTAAATGTTACTTAAATCAAATGGTTGTTTGTTAGAAAAACCCTGACACTGCACGCTGCTCATCTTTGGAGAATATCTGTAAAGCTGCCGTCATATATATATATATATATATATATATATATATATATTTATATATATATATATATACACGTTACATATAAAGTTACATATATTGTAACGTTACATAACCCATGCCCGAATATGATAACATAATCACCATCGTTAAAACCAGTAATCACCCACATTCTAAAAGTCAGAAATGGGTATTATGTACCAAGCTATAAAAAACTTTGTACTACAAAACACTGTAAACAATAACAAAGTGAAATATAGTGTACGTAGAGAAAGAGTAAACTTTTAAAAAAGAGCATCTAACAGATTGGTACTGTAGATGAAAAAACAATCAATTGTAGCAGTAGACTATATTGCTGCTGACAAATTTTGTATTTCTTGTATTTTGTGTAATTTTGTATTGTGTAGGCCACAAAGGTCTTGTACCTAGGAATAATATTTGTGTTTAATATAATGATTTTGTTTAAATATAAGATAACCCAGGGTTAGATATAAAATAATAATAATATAAAATAATACTATGTTGGCAAGATGGCATAGGAAAAATAGTCTAGAGTAAGGATACATTCAGTAAATAATAAATCATAAATAAATCAAATTAAAAGAGATTAAAATATAAAATACCGATGTAAAAGCTTAAGGAAACATAAAGAAAAACCTTAAATAAATTAAATTCGATTATAAATAAAATCTAAAAAGGATTATTTTTCTGAAAAAAAGAAATAAATTTATAATAATTAATAATAGCCTATATACTAAAAAGTATATATATTCATCAATAAAAAACCATAAAAATTCTTGGTTACTAACAGTAACCAACTAACAAGATTTAAAATAGATTGTTAAAACGATTTGGAAGTGAACGTTTTGAAAAAGTGTAATGCCTATAAAAATTTAAGAAATTAACAAATACCATTTGGAATAAGTAGTGCAAAATTAATAAAAAATTAACGAGTGATGTCCACTACATATTAGAACTCCTTGGAATAGAACAATTCACGCCCGTAATTTGATGAAACCTTGAAAAATCAACCTTCGATGTCCAGGCCTAGATCACAGAACTTCGACATTTTGGTGAGATCGTTAACGAGTAAAATTTAACTAAATTACTCCTCAACTATAACTTTATAACACTATAAACAGCACCATATCCTTAAATACTTCAGGAAAAGAGGTGAACATAAACATTATTTTTTTTGTTAACCTAAAGAAACCAGCAGTACGGGTTCCAGTGAACATTCCGGCCGCCATTAAATAATTTTCGTGTTTTCAGTGAAGACGTAATCTGCTTTCTAGCGGTAAACCAAACAACTACATAACATAAATAATACAAATTATAAAACTGTATTTTTGTAAAGCTTGGTATTAACCCATATTCATTTCTGACCTTTTCATAGTACAAAGAACTCTATAATAACCCTGGGAAATTAATAAATTGTCTCTTTATTGTTTTTTGAAATAAAAAATAAAAATATTTGTTATATATTATAGGTTTAAAAATAAGATCGAACTAATTCAGTGTTGTCAATAACAATCGATTATTCCTTTCTGTTTTTTGGGAGAAGATAAAACAAAAATTTGCTAAATAAATCCAATGAATACTTTGTTGTTTGAATAAAAATGCGTATTATTTTCAGTAGATGGTAGTTGGTTACAGATTGTCTGGAGACAGAGAAGAGAACGGACAACCAGAAAATATTACATACCATTTGGGGTTAAATTAACCTCAAATGTGTTTGTAAATGTCACAGTCAGCTGGTCTCATGAGCGGAGAAATTTAAATTAATTAATCGTATGCTAAGAGAGTAATTCTCTTTGCACTCTCTCTCCTAACTACGGTCAAACAACGGTATTGATTTCACCCAAATAAAATCTAAGGGAAATATTTGCATAATCACACACACTCGATTTTTTTGGAAACATTGAACATAAATTATAACAAATTCTGTGACTCTCATTATAGCGAGATTTTCGAAGAGCATAAATAGACGATAAGATCAAACGATACTATTTGACTCTGAGAGAGGTTACCCGCGAGACGTTACAAGTTGGCAAACCCAATAGTGGGGCTAATAAAACATTATTTCATTAAATAATTACAGTGACGATCGCGAGGGAGACGATAAGAAACCTTTTTTAGGAAACGTAAAATTACTACTACACAGAGAAATAAACCGCGAAACGTTACAAGATGGCGCTCAACTTAAAAGGGCTTTAATTAGGAAAGAAATTTTGAGATATACGAAAGATAATATAACAAAAAACCTAATTTTTGTCGGCAACTATGAGAAAACAAGAAATGCGTAATACCAGAGGCAGATCGAAGAAGAGGGCAGAAGACAATGAGAAGGAAGAAGGTGGACAGGAACAAGAAATAGAAGTAGTCACGGACAGTGAAATGGAACAACCGACGGGTGATAAAGAAGAAACCGAAGTAGTTACGGACATAGAAAAGCAAAGAGTTGAAAAGGATGCCCAAGGGCATCAACCAGATAAATCCAACCAAAAAGAAGATATAAGCATACAGGAGATGTTAAGAATTATTATGGAAGGGAAGTTGGTAGAATTTTGCGTACCTACTGTCACCAAGAACATGGAAAATGGAGCCAGTACCTTGAACCAGCAGAAACCTTCTTTAATTGGTCATACCATGACACTATCGGAACCAGCCCTTATCAAGTAATGTTTGAAAGACCACCACCCAGAGAAATCACATCATTAATAAATTTTCCTCCAGGAGAGAGAGTAGAATTCAACAAGATCGAAATGCACAACAGGTTGTTGCATAAAGCTGAAATTCAAAATAAAAAGGAAACGGAGAAAAAGAAAAGAATAAATCCATACAAAGTAGGAGATAAGGTGTTGATAAAAAATAGACAATTACCCAGTTCTATAGAGGGTATTGCTAGAAAATTACTTTTACTTTATACCGGGCCATACATCGTAACCCAGGTGAAAGGGAATAACACATATGAGATCAAATCTGTTAACAATAACAAAGTAAAAGGAGTATATAACCAATCAGAAATAAAAAGATATCATGAAGAATAATGAAAGAATCCGAAGACTGAAGAGTTCAACTATTATTTTTTAAAAACCAAGTAAACAAAAATAAATCTGTTCTAGTGGGGGGGCTTTATGTAACGTTACATAACCCATGCCCAAATATGATAACACAATCACCATCGTTAAAACCAGTAATCACCCCATTCTAAAAGTCAGAAATGGGTATTATATACCAAGCTATAAAAAACTTCGTACTACAAAACACTGTAAACAATAACAAAGTGAAATATAGTGTACGTACAGAAAGTGTAAACTTTTAAAAAAGAGCATCTCACAGATTGGTACTGTAGATGAAAAAACAATCAATTGTAGCAGTTTACTATATTGCTGCTGACAAATTTTGTATTTCTTGTATTTTGTGTAATTTTGTATTGTGTAGGCCACAAAGGTCTTGTACCTAGGAATAATATTTGTGTTTAATATAATGATTTTGTTTAAATATAAGATAACCCAGGGTTAGATATAAAATAATAATAATATAAAATAATACTATGTTGGCAAGATGGCATAGGAAAAATAGTCTAGAGTAAGGATACATTCAGTAAATAATAAATCATAAATAAATCAAATTAAAAGAGATTAAAATATAAAATACCGATGTAAAAGCTTAAGGAAACATAAAGAAAAACCTTAAATAAATTAAATTCGATTATAAATAAAATCTAAAAAGGATTATTTTTCTGAAAAGAAGAAATAAATTTATAATAATTAATAATAGCCTATATACTAAAAAGTATATATATTCATCAATAAAAAACCATAAAAATTCTTGGTTACTAACAGTAACCAACTAACAAGATTTGAAGTTGATTGTTAAAACGATTTGGAAGTGAACGTTTTGAAAAAGTGTAATGCCTATAAAAATTTAAGAAATTAACAAATACCATTTGGAATAAGTAGTGCAAAATTAATAAAAAATTAACGAGTGATGTCCACTACATATTAGAACTCCTTGGAATAGAACAATTCACGCCCGTAATTTGATGAAACCTTGAAAAATCAACCTTCGATGTCCAAGCCTAGATCACAGAACTTCGACATTTTGGTGAGATCGTTACCGAGTAAAATTTAACTAAATTACTCCTCAACTATAACTTTATAACACTATAAACAGCACCATATCCTTAAATACTTCAGGAAAAGAGGTGAACATAAGCTTTATTTTTTTTGTTAACCTAAAGAAACCAGCAGTACGGGTTCCAGTGATCATTCCGGCCGCCATTAAATAATTTTCGTGTTTTCAGTGAAGACGTAATCTGCTTTCTAGCGGTAAACCAAGCAACTACATAACATAAATAATACAAATTATAAAACTGTATTTTTGTAAAGCTTGGTATTAACCCATATTCATTTCTGACCTTTTCATAGTACAAAGAACTCTATAATAACCCTGGGAAATTAATAAATTGTCTCTTTATTGTTTTTTGAAATAAAAAATAAAAATATTTGTTATATATTATAGGTTTAAAAATAAGATCGAACTAATTCAGTGTTGTCAATAAGAATCGATTATTCCTTTCTGTTTTTTGGGAGAAGATAAAACAAAAATTTGCTAAATAAATCCAATGAATACTTTGTTGTTTGAATAAAAATGTGTATTATTTTCAGTAGATGGTAGTTGGTTACAGATTGTCTGGAGACAGAGAAGAGAACGGACAACCAGAAAATATTACATACCATTTGGGGTTAAATTAACCTCAAATGTGTTTGTAAATGTCACAGTCAGCTGGTCTCATGAGCGGAGAAATTTAAATTAATTAATCGTATGCTAAGAGAGTAATTCTCTTTGCACTCTCTCTCCTAACTACGGTCAAACAACGGTATTGATTTCACCCAAATAAAATCTAAGGGAAATATTTGCATAATCACACACACTCGATTTTTTTGGAAACATTGAACATAAATTATAACAAATTCTGTGACTCTCATTATAGCGAGATTTTCGAAGAGCATAAATAGACGATAAGATCAAACGATACTATTTGACTCTGAGAGAGGTTACCCGCGAGACGTTACAAGTTGGCAAACCCAATAGTGGGGCTAATAAAACATTATTTCATTAAATAATTACAGTGACGATCGCGAGGGAGACGATAAGAAACCTTTTTTAGGAAACGTAAAATTACTACTACACAGAGAAATAAACTGCGAAACGTTACAAGATGGCGCTCAACTTAAAAGGGCTTTAATTAGGAAAGAAATTTTGAGATATACGAAAGATAATATAACAAAAAACCTAATTTTTGTCGGCAACTATGAGAAAACAAGAAATGCGTAATACCAGAGGCAGATCGAAGAAGAGGGCAGAAGACAAGGAGAAGGAAGAAGGTGGACAGGAACAAGAAATAGAAGTAGTCACGGACAGTGAAATGGAACAACCGACGGGTGATAAAGAAGAAACCGAAGTAGTTACGGACATAGAAAAGCAAAGAGTTGAAAAGGATGCCCAAGGGCATCAACCAGATAAATCCAACCAAAAAGAAGATATAAGCATACAGGAGATGTTAAGAATTATTATGGAAGGGAAGTTGGTAGAATTTTGCGTACCTACTGTCACCAAGAACATGGAAAATGGAGCCAGTACCTTGAACCAGCAGAAACCTTCTTTAATTGGTCATACCATGACACTATCGGAACCAGCCCTTATCAAGTAATGTTTGAAAGACCACCACCCAGAGAAATCACATCATTAATAAATTTTCCTCCAGGAGAGAGAGTAGAATTCAACAAGATCGAAATGCACAACAGGTTGTTGCATAAAGCTGAAATTCAAAATAAAAAGGAAACGGAGAAAAAGAAAAGAATAAATCCATACAAAGTAGGAGATAAGGTGTTGATAAAAAATAGACAATTACCCAGTTCTATAGAGGGTATTGCTAGAAAATTACTTTTACTTTATACCGGGCCATACATCGTAACCCAGGTGAAAGGGAATAACACATATGAGATCAAATCTGTTAACAATAACAAAGTAAAAGGAGTATATAACCAATCAGAAATAAAAAGATATCATGAAGAATAATGAAAGAATCCGAAGACTGAAGAGTTCAACTATTATTTTTTAAAAACCAAGTAAACAAAAATAAATCTGTTCTAGTGGGGGGGCTTTATGTAACGTTACATAACCCATGCCCAAATATGATAACACAATCACCATCGTTAAAACCAGTAATCACCCCATTCTAAAAGTCAGAAATGGGTATTATATACCAAGCTATAAAAAACTTCGTACTACAAAACACTGTAAACAATAACAAAGTGAAATATAGTGTACGTACAGAAAGTGTAAACTTTTAAAAAAGAGCATCTCACAGATTGGTACTGTAGATGAAAAAACAATCAATTGTAGCAGTTTACTATATTGCTGCTGACAAATTTTGTATTTCTTGTATTTTGTGTAATTTTGTATTGTGTAGGCCACAAAGGTCTTGTACCTAGGAATAATATTTGTGTTTAATATAATGATTTTGTTTAAATATAAGATAACCCAGGGTTAGATATAAAATAATAATAATATAAAATAATACTATGTTGGCAAGATGGCATAGGAAAAATAGTCTAGAGTAAGGATACATTCAGTAAATAATAAATCATAAATAAATCAAATTAAAAGAGATTAAAATATAAAATACCGATGTAAAAGCTTAAGGAAACATAAAGAAAAACCTTAAATAAATTAAATTCGATTATAAATAAAATCTAAAAAGGATTATTTTTCTGAAAAGAAGAAATAAATTTATAATAATTAATAATAGCCTATATACTAAAAAGTATATATATTCATCAATAAAAAACCATAAAAATTCTTGGTTACTAACAGTAACCAACTAACAAGATTTGAAGTTGATTGTTAAAACGATTTGGAAGTGAACGTTTTGAAAAAGTGTAATGCCTATAAAAATTTAAGAAATTAACAAATACCATTTGGAATAAGTAGTGCAAAATTAATAAAAAATTAACGAGTGATGTCCACTACATATTAGAACTCCTTGGAATAGAACAATTCACGCCCGTAATTTGATGAAACCTTGAAAAATCAACCTTCGATGTCCAAGCCTAGATCACAGAACTTCGACATTTTGGTGAGATCGTTACCGAGTAAAATTTAACTAAATTACTCCTCAACTATAACTTTATAACACTATAAACAGCACCATATCCTTAAATACTTCAGGAAAAGAGGTGAACATAAGCTTTATTTTTTTTGTTAACCTAAAGAAACCAGCAGTACGGGTTCCAGTGATCATTCCGGCCGCCATTAAATAATTTTCGTGTTTTCAGTGAAGACGTAATCTGCTTTCTAGCGGTAAACCAAGCAACTACATAACATAAATAATACAAATTATAAAACTGTATTTTTGTAAAGCTTGGTATTAACCCATATTCATTTCTGACCTTTTCATAGTACAAAGAACTCTATAATAACCCTGGGAAATTAATAAATTGTCTCTTTATTGTTTTTTGAAATAAAAAATAAAAATATTTGTTATATATTATAGGTTTAAAAATAAGATCGAACTAATTCAGTGTTGTCAATAAGAATCGATTATTCCTTTCTGTTTTTTGGGAGAAGATAAAACAAAAATTTGCTAAATAAATCCAATGAATACTTTGTTGTTTGAATAAAAATGTGTATTATTTTCAGTAGATGGTAGTTGGTTACAGATTGTCTGGAGACAGAGAAGAGAACGGACAACCAGAAAATATTACATACCATTTGGGGTTAAATTAACCTCAAATGTGTTTGTAAATGTCACAGTCAGCTGGTCTCATGAGCGGAGAAATTTAAATTAATTAATCGTATGCTAAGAGAGTAATTCTCTTTGCACTCTCTCTCCTAACTACGGTCAAACAACGGTATTGATTTCACCCAAATAAAATCTAAGGGAAATATTTGCATAATCACACACACTCGATTTTTTTGGAAACATTGAACATAAATTATAACAAATTCTGTGACTCTCATTATAGCGAGATTTTCGAAGAGCATAAATAGACGATAAGATCAAACGATACTATTTGACTCTGAGAGAGGTTACCCGCGAGACGTTACAAGTTGGCAAACCCAATAGTGGGGCTAATAAAACATTATTTCATTAAATAATTACAGTGACGATCGCGAGGGAGACGATAAGAAACCTTTTTTAGGAAACGTAAAATTACTACTACACAGAGAAATAAACTGCGAAACGTTACAAGATGGCGCTCAACTTAAAAGGGCTTTAATTAGGAAAGAAATTTTGAGATATACGAAAGATAATATAACAAAAAACCTAATTTTTGTCGGCAACTATGAGAAAACAAGAAATGCGTAATACCAGAGGCAGATCGAAGAAGAGGGCAGAAGACAAGGAGAAGGAAGAAGGTGGACAGGAACAAGAAATAGAAGTAGTCACGGACAGTGAAATGGAACAACCGACGGGTGATAAAGAAGAAACCGAAGTAGTTACGGACATAGAAAAGCAAAGAGTTGAAAAGGATGCCCAAGGGCATCAACCAGATAAATCCAACCAAAAAGAAGATATAAGCATACAGGAGATGTTAAGAATTATTATGGAAGGGAAGTTGGTAGAATTTTGCGTACCTACTGTCACCAAGAACATGGAAAATGGAGCCAGTACCTTGAACCAGCAGAAACCTTCTTTAATTGGTCATACCATGACACTATCGGAACCAGCCCTTATCAAGTAATGTTTGAAAGACCACCACCCAGAGAAATCACATCATTAATAAATTTTCCTCCAGGAGAGAGAGTAGAATTCAACAAGATCGAAATGCACAACAGGTTGTTGCATAAAGCTGAAATTCAAAATAAAAAGGAAACGGAGAAAAAGAAAAGAATAAATCCATACAAAGTAGGAGATAAGGTGTTGATAAAAAATAGACAATTACCCAGTTCTATAGAGGGTATTGCTAGAAAATTACTTTTACTTTATACCGGGCCATACATCGTAACCCAGGTGAAAGGGAATAACACATATGAGATCAAATCTGTTAACAATAACAAAGTAAAAGGAGTATATAACCAATCAGAAATAAAAAGATATCATGAAGAATAATGAAAGAATCCGAAGACTGAAGAGTTCAACTATTATTTTTTAAAAACCAAGTAAACAAAAATAAATCTGTTCTAGTGGGGGGGCTTTATGTAACGTTACATAACCCATGCCCAAATATGATAACACAATCACCATCGTTAAAACCAGTAATCACCCCATTCTAAAAGTCAGAAATGGGTATTATATACCAAGCTATAAAAAACTTCGTACTACAAAACACTGTAAACAATAACAAAGTGAAATATAGTGTACGTAGAGAAAGTGTAAACTTTTAAAAAAGAGCATCTCACAGATTGGTACTGTAGATGAAAAAACAATCAATTGTAGCAGTTTACTATATTGCTGCTGACAAATTTTGTATTTCTTGTATTTTGTGTAATTTTGTATTGTGTAGGCCACAAAGGTCTTGTACCTAGGAATAATATTTGTGTTTAATATAATAATTTTGTTTAAATATAAGATAACCCAGGGTTAGATATAAAATAATAATAATATAAAATAATACTATGTTGGCAAGATGGCATAGGAAAAATAGTCTAGAGTAAGGATACATTCAGTAAATAATAAATCATAAATAAATCAAATTAAAAGAGATTAAAATATAAAATACCGATGTAAAAGCTTAAGGAAACATAAAGAAAAACCTTAAATAAATTAAATTCGATTATAAATAAAATCTAAAAAGGATTATTTTTCTGAAAAGAAGAAATAAATTTATAATAATTAATAATAGCCTATATACTAAAAAGTATATATATTCATCAATAAAAAACCATAAAAATTCTTGGTTACTAACAGTAACCAACTAACAAGATTTGAAATTGATTGTTAAAACGATTTGGAAGTGAACGTTTTGAAAAAGTGTAATGCCTATAAAAATTTAAGAAATTAACAAATACCATTTGGAATAAGTAGTGCAAAATTAATAAAAAATTAACGAGTGATGTCCACTACATATTAGAACTCCTTGGAATAGAACAATTCACGCCCGTAATTTGATGAAACCTTGAAAAATCAACCTTCGATGTCCAGGCCTAGATCACAGAACTTCGACATTTTGGTGAGATCGTTACCGAGTAAAATTTAACTAAATTACTCCTCAACTATAACTTTATAACACTATAAACAGCACCATATCCTTAAATACTTCAGGAAAAGAGGTGAACATAAGCTTTATTTTTTATGTTAACCTAAAGAAACCAGCAGTACGGGTTCCAGTGATCATTCCGGCCGCCATTAAATAATTTTCGTGTTTTCAGTGAAGACGTAATCTGCTTTCTAGCGGTAAACCAAGCAACTACATAACATAAATAATACAAATTATAAAACTGTATTTTTGTAAAGCTTGGTATTAACCCATATTCATTTCTGACCTTTTCATAGTACAAAGAACTCTATAATAACCCTGGGAAATTAATAAATTGTCTCTTTATTGTTTTTTGAAATAAAAAATAAAAATATTTGTTATATATTATAGGTTTAAAAATAAGATCGAACTAATTCAGTGTTGTCAATAAGAATCGATTATTCCTTTCTGTTTTTTGGGAGAAGATAAAACAAAAATTTGCTAAATAAATCCAATGAATACTTTGTTGTTTGAATAAAAATGTGTATTATTTTCAGTAGATGGTAGTTGGTTACAGATTGTCTGGAGACAGAGAAGAGAACGGACAACCAGAAAATATTACATACCATTTGGGGTTAAATTAACCTCAAATGTGTTTGTAAATGTCACAGTCAGCTGGTCTCATGAGCGGAGAAATTTAAATTAATTAATCGTATGCTAAGAGAGTAATTCTCTTTGCACTCTCTCTCCTAACTACGGTCAAACAACGGTATTGATTTCACCCAAATAAAATCTAAGGGAAATATTTGCATAATCACACACACTCGATTTTTTTGGAAACATTGAACATAAATTATAACAAATTCTGTGACTCTCATTATAGCGAGATTTTCGAAGAGCATAAATAGACGATAAGATCAAACGATACTATTTGACTCTGAGAGAGGTTACCCGCGAGACGTTACAAGTTGGCAAACCCAATAGTGGGGCTAATAAAACATTATTTCATTAAATAATTACAGTGACGATCGCGAGGGAGACGATAAGAAACCTTTTTTAGGAAACGTAAAATTACTACTACACAGAGAAATAAACTGCGAAACGTTACAAGATGGCGCTCAACTTAAAAGGGCTTTAATTAGGAAAGAAATTTTGAGATATACGAAAGATAATATAACAAAAAACCTAATTTTTGTCGGCAACTATGAGAAAACAAGAAATGCGTAATACCAGAGGCAGATCGAAGAAGAGGGCAGAAGACAAGGAGAAGGAAGAAGGTGGACAGGAACAAGAAATAGAAGTAGTCACGGACAGTGAAATGGAACAACCGACGGGTGATAAAGAAGAAACCGAAGTAGTTACGGACATAGAAAAGCAAAGAGTTGAAAAGGATGCCCAAGGGCATCAACCAGATAAATCCAACCAAAAAGAAGATATAAGCATACAGGAGATGTTAAGAATTATTATGGAAGGGAAGTTGGTAGAATTTTGCGTACCTACTGTCACCAAGAACATGGAAAATGGAGCCAGTACCTTGAACCAGCAGAAACCTTCTTTAATTGGTCATACCATGACACTATCGGAACCAGCCCTTATCAAGTAATGTTTGAAAGACCACCACCCAGAGAAATCACATCATTAATAAATTTTCCTCCAGGAGAGAGAGTAGAATTCAACAAGATCGAAATGCACAACAGGTTGTTGCATAAAGCTGAAATTCAAAATAAAAAGGAAACGGAGAAAAAGAAAAGAATAAATCCATACAAAGTAGGAGATAAGGTGTTGATAAAAAATAGACAATTACCCAGTTCTATAGAGGGTATTGCTAGAAAATTACTTTTACTTTATACCGGGCCATACATCGTAACCCAGGTGAAAGGGAATAACACATATGAGATCAAATCTGTTAACAATAACAAAGTAAAAGGAGTATATAACCAATCAGAAATAAAAAGATATCATGAAGAATAATGAAAGAATCCGAAGACTGAAGAGTTCAACTATTATTTTTTAAAAACCAAGTAAACAAAAATAAATCTGTTCTAGTGGGGGGGCTTTATGTAACGTTACATAACCCATGCCCAAATATGATAACACAATCACCATCGTTAAAACCAGTAATCACCCCATTCTAAAAGTCAGAAATGGGTATTATATACCAAGCTATAAAAAACTTCGTACTACAAAACACTGTAAACAATAACAAAGTGAAATATAGTGTACGTACAGAAAGTGTAAACTTTTAAAAAAGAGCATCTCACAGATTGGTACTGTAGATGAAAAAACAATCAATTGTAGCAGTTTACTATATTGCTGCTGACAAATTTTGTATTTCTTGTATTTTGTGTAATTTTGTATTGTGTAGGCCACAAAGGTCTTGTACCTAGGAATAATATTTGTGTTTAATATAATGATTTTGTTTAAATATAAGATAACCCAGGGTTAGATATAAAATAATAATAATATAAAATAATACTATGTTGGCAAGATGGCATAGGAAAAATAGTCTAGAGTAAGGATACATTCAGTAAATAATAAATCATAAATAAATCAAATTAAAAGAGATTAAAATATAAAATACCGATGTAAAAGCTTAAGGAAACATAAAGAAAAACCTTAAATAAATTAAATTCGATTATAAATAAAATCTAAAAAGGATTATTTTTCTGAAAAGAAGAAATAAATTTATAATAATTAATAATAGCCTATATACTAAAAAGTATATATATTCATCAATAAAAAACCATAAAAATTCTTGGTTACTAACAGTAACCAACTAACAAGATTTGAAATTGATTGTTAAAACGATTTGGAAGTGAACGTTTTGAAAAAGTGTAATGCCTATAAAAATTTAAGAAATTAACAAATACCATTTGGAATAAGTAGTGCAAAATTAATAAAAAATTAACGAGTGATGTCCACTACATATTAGAACTCCTTGGAATAGAACAATTCACGCCCGTAATTTGATGAAACCTTGAAAAATCAACCTTCGATGTCCAGGCCTAGATCACAGAACTTCGACATTTTGGTGAGATCGTTACCGAGTAAAATTTAACTAAATTACTCCTCAACTATAACTTTATAACACTATAAACAGCACCATATCCTTAAATACTTCAGGAAAAGAGGTGAACATAAGCTTTATTTTTTTTGTTAACCTAAAGAAACCAGCAGTACGGGTTCCAGTGATCATTCCGGCCGCCATTAAATAATTTTCGTGTTTTCAGTGAAGACGTAATCTGCTTTCTAGCGGTAAACCAAGCAACTACATAACATAAATAATACAAATTATAAAACTGTATTTTTGTAAAGCTTGGTATTAACCCATATTCATTTCTGACCTTTTCATAGTACAAAGAACTCTATAATAACCCTGGGAAATTAATAAATTGTCTCTTTATTGTTTTTTGAAATAAAAAATAAAAATATTTGTTATATATTATAGGTTTAAAAATAAGATCGAACTAATTCAGTGTTGTCAATAAGAATCGATTATTCCTTTCTGTTTTTTGGGAGAAGATAAAACAAAAATTTGCTAAATAAATCCAATGAATACTTTGTTGTTTGAATAAAAATGTGTATTATTTTCAGTAGATGGTAGTTGGTTACAGATTGTCTGGAGACAGAGAAGAGAACGGACAACCAGAAAATATTACATACCATTTGGGGTTAAATTAACCTCAAATGTGTTTGTAAATGTCACAGTCAGCTGGTCTCATGAGCGGAGAAATTTAAATTAATTAATCGTATGCTAAGAGAGTAATTCTCTTTGCACTCTCTCTCCTAACTACGGTCAAACAACGGTATTGATTTCACCCAAATAAAATCTAAGGGAAATATTTGCATAATCACACACACTCGATTTTTTTGGAAACATTGAACATAAATTATAACAAATTCTGTGACTCTCATTATAGCGAGATTTTCGAAGAGCATAAATAGACGATAAGATCAAACGATACTATTTGACTCTGAGAGAGGTTACCCGCGAGACGTTACAAGTTGGCAAACCCAATAGTGGGGCTAATAAAACATTATTTCATTAAATAATTACAGTGACGATCGCGAGGGAGACGATAAGAAACCTTTTTTAGGAAACGTAAAATTACTACTACACAGAGAAATAAACTGCGAAACGTTACAAGATGGCGCTCAACTTAAAAGGGCTTTAATTAGGAAAGAAATTTTGAGATATACGAAAGATAATATAACAAAAAACCTAATTTTTGTCGGCAACTATGAGAAAACAAGAAATGCGTAATACCAGAGGCAGATCGAAGAAGAGGGCAGAAGACAAGGAGAAGGAAGAAGGTGGACAGGAACAAGAAATAGAAGTAGTCACGGACAGTGAAATGGAACAACCGACGGGTGATAAAGAAGAAACCGAAGTAGTTACGGACATAGAAAAGCAAAGAGTTGAAAAGGATGCCCAAGGGCATCAACCAGATAAATCCAACCAAAAAGAAGATATAAGCATACAGGAGATGTTAAGAATTATTATGGAAGGGAAGTTGGTAGAATTTTGCGTACCTACTGTCACCAAGAACATGGAAAATGGAGCCAGTACCTTGAACCAGCAGAGACCTTCTTTAATTGGTCATACCATGACACTATCGGAACCAGCCCTTATCAAGTAATGTTTGAAAGACCACCACCCAGAGAAATCACATCATTAATAAATTTTCCTCCAGGAGAGAGAGTAGAATTCAACAAGATCGAAATGCACAACAGGTTGTTGCATAAAGCTGAAATTCAAAATAAAAAGGAAACGGAGAAAAAGAAAAGAATAAATCCATACAAAGTAGGAGATAAGGTGTTGATAAAAAATAGACAATTACCCAGTTCTATAGAGGGTATTGCTAGAAAATTACTTTTACTTTATACCGGGCCATACATCGTAACCCAGGTGAAAGGGAATAACACATATGAGATCAAATCTGTTAACAATAACAAAGTAAAAGGAGTATATAACCAATCAGAAATAAAAAGATATCATGAAGAATAATGAAAGAATCCGAAGACTGAAGAGTTCAACTATTATTTTTTAAAAACCAAGTAAACAAAAATAAATCTGTTCTAGTGGGGGGGCTTTATGTAACGTTACATAACCCATGCCCAAATATGATAACACAATCACCATCGTTAAAACCAGTAATCACCCCATTCTAAAAGTCAGAAATGGGTATTATATACCAAGCTATAAAAAACTTCGTACTACAAAACACTGTAAACAATAACAAAGTGAAATATAGTGTACGTACAGAAAGTGTAAACTTTTAAAAAAGAGCATCTCACAGATTGGTACTGTAGATGAAAAAACAATCAATTGTAGCAGTTTACTATATTGCTGCTGACAAATTTTGTATTTCTTGTATTTTGTGTAATTTTGTATTGTGTAGGCCACAAAGGTCTTGTACCTAGGAATAATATTTGTGTTTAATATAATGATTTTGTTTAAATATAAGATAACCCAGGGTTAGATATAAAATAATAATAATATAAAATAATACTATGTTGGCAAGATGGCATAGGAAAAATAGTCTAGAGTAAGGATACATTCAGTAAATAATAAATCATAAATAAATCAAATTAAAAGAGATTAAAATATAAAATACCGATGTAAAAGCTTAAGGAAACATAAAGAAAAACCTTAAATAAATTAAATTCGATTATAAATAAAATCTAAAAAGGATTATTTTTCTGAAAAGAAGAAATAAATTTATAATAATTAATAATAGCCTATATACTAAAAAGTATATATATTCATCAATAAAAAACCATAAAAATTCTTGGTTACTAACAGTAACCAACTAACAAGATTTGAAATTGATTGTTAAAACGATTTGGAAGTGAACGTTTTGAAAAAGTGTAATGCCTATAAAAATTTAAGAAATTAACAAATACCATTTGGAATAAGTAGTGCAAAATTAATAAAAAATTAACGAGTGATGTCCACTACATATTAGAACTCCTTGGAATAGAACAATTCACGCCCGTAATTTGATGAAACCTTGAAAAATCAACCTTCGATGTCCAAGCCTAGATCACAGAACTTCGACATTTTGGTGAGATCGTTACCGAGTAAAATTTAACTAAATTACTCCTCAACTATAACTTTATAACACTATAAACAGCACCATATCCTTAAATACTTCAGGAAAAGAGGTGAACATAAGCTTTATTTTTTTTGTTAACCTAAAGAAACCAGCAGTACGGGTTCCAGTGATCATTCCGGCCGCCATTAAATAATTTTCGTGTTTTCAGTGAAGACGTAATCTGCTTTCTAGCGGTAAACCAAGCAACTACATAACATAAATAATACAAATTATAAAACTGTATTTTTGTAAAGCTTGGTATTAACCCATATTCATTTCTGACCTTTTCATAGTACAAAGAACTCTATAATAACCCTGGGAAATTAATAAATTGTCTCTTTATTGTTTTTTGAAATAAAAAATAAAAATATTTGTTATATATTATAGGTTTAAAAATAAGATCGAACTAATTCAGTGTTGTCAATAAGAATCGATTATTCCTTTCTGTTTTTTGGGAGAAGATAAAACAAAAATTTGCTAAATAAATCCAATGAATACTTTGTTGTTTGAATAAAAATGTGTATTATTTTCAGTAGATGGTAGTTGGTTACAGATTGTCTGGAGACAGAGAAGAGAACGGACAACCAGAAAATATTACATACCATTTGGGGTTAAATTAACCTCAAATGTGTTTGTAAATGTCACAGTCAGCTGGTCTCATGAGCGGAGAAATTTAAATTAATTAATCGTATGCTAAGAGAGTAATTCTCTTTGCACTCTCTCTCCTAACTACGGTCAAACAACGGTATTGATTTCACCCAAATAAAATCTAAGGGAAATATTTGCATAATCACACACACTCGATTTTTTTGGAAACATTGAACATAAATTATAACAAATTCTGTGACTCTCATTATAGCGAGATTTTCGAAGAGCATAAATAGACGATAAGATCAAACGATACTATTTGACTCTGAGAGAGGTTACCCGCGAGACGTTACAAGTTGGCAAACCCAATAGTGGGGCTAATAAAACATTATTTCATTAAATAATTACAGTGACGATCGCGAGGGAGACGATAAGAAACCTTTTTTAGGAAACGTAAAATTACTACTACACAGAGAAATAAACCGCGAAACGTTACAAGATGGCGCTCAACTTAAAAGGGCTTTAATTAGGAAAGAAATTTTGAGATATACGATAGATAATATAACAAAAAACCTAATTTTTGTCGGCAACTATGAGAAAACAAGAAATGCGTAATACCAGAGGCAGATCGAAGAAGAGGGCAGAAGACAAGGAGAAGGAAGAAGGTGGACAGGAACAAGAAATAGAAGTAGTCACGGACAGTGAAATGGAACAACCGACGGGTGATAAAGAAGAAACCGAAGTAGTTACGGACATAGAAAAGCAAAGAGTTGAAAAGGATGCCCAAGGGCATCAACCAGATAAATCCAACCAAAAAGAAGATATAAGCATACAGGAGATGTTAAGAATTATTATGGAAGGGAAGTTGGTAGAATTTTGCGTACCTACTGTCACCAAGAACATGGAAAATGGAGCCAGTACCTTGAACCAGCAGAAACCTTCTTTAATTGGTCATACCATGACACTATCGGAACCAGCCCTTATCAAGTAATGTTTGAAAGACCACCACCCAGAGAAATCACATCATTAATAAATTTTCCTCCAGGAGAGAGAGTAGAATTCAACAAGATCGAAATGCACAACAGGTTGTTGCATAAAGCTGAAATTCAAAATAAAAAGGAAACGGAGAAAAAGAAAAGAATAAATCCATACAAAGTAGGAGATAAGGTGTTGATAAAAAATAGACAATTACCCAGTTCTATAGAGGGTATTGCTAGAAAATTACTTTTACTTTATACCGGGCCATACATCGTAACCCAGGTGAAAGGGAATAACACATATGAGATCAAATCTGTTAACAATAACAAAGTAAAAGGAGTATATAACCAATCAGAAATAAAAAGATATCATGAAGAATAATGAAAGAATCCGAAGACTGAAGAGTTCAACTATTATTTTTTAAAAACCAAGTAAACAAAATTAAATCTGTTCTAGTGGGGGGGCTTTATGTAACGTTACATAACCCATGCCCAAATATGATAACACAATCACCATCGTTAAAACCAGTAATCACCCCATTCTAAAAGTCAGAAATGGGTATTATATACCAAGCTATAAAAAACTTCGTACTACAAAACACTGTAAACAATAACAAAGTGAAATATAGTGTACGTACAGAAAGTGTAAACTTTTAAAAAAGAGCATCTCACAGATTGGTACTGTAGATGAAAAAACAATCAATTGTAGCAGTTTACTATATTGCTGCTGACAAATTTTGTATTTCTTGTATTTTGTGTAATTTTGTATTGTGTAGGCCACAAAGGTCTTGTACCTAGGAATAATATTTGTGTTTAATATAATGATTTTGTTTAAATATAAGATAACCCAGGGTTAGATATAAAATAATAATAATATAAAATAATACTATGTTGGCAAGATGGCATAGGAAAAATAGTCTAGAGTAAGGATACATTCAGTAAATAATAAATCATAAATAAATCAAATTAAAAGAGATTAAAATATAAAATACCGATGTAAAAGCTTAAGGAAACATAAAGAAAAACCTTAAATAAATTAAATTCGATTATAAATAAAATCTAAAAAGGATTATTTTTCTGAAAAGAAGAAATAAATTTATAATAATTAATAATAGCCTATATACTAAAAAGTATATATATTCATCAATAAAAAACCATAAAAATTCTTGGTTACTAACAGTAACCAACTAACAAGATTTGAAATTGATTGTTAAAACGATTTGGAAGTGAACGTTTTGAAAAAGTGTAATGCCTATAAAAATTTAAGAAATTAACAAATACCATTTGGAATAAGTAGTGCAAAATTAATAAAAAATTAACGAGTGATGTCCACTACATATTAGAACTCCTTGGAATAGAACAATTCACGCCCGTAATTTGATGAAACCTTGAAAAATCAACCTTCGATGTCCAGGCCTAGATCACAGAACTTCGACATTTTGGTGAGATCGTTACCGAGTAAAATTTAACTAAATTACTCCTCAACTATAACTTTATAACACTATAAACAGCACCATATCCTTAAATACTTCAGGAAAAGAGGTGAACATAAGCTTTATTTTTTTTGTTAACCTAAAGAAACCAGCAGTACGGGTTCCAGTGATCATTCCGGCCGCCATTAAATAATTTTCGTGTTTTCAGTGAAGACGTAATCTGCTTTCTAGCGGTAAACCAAGCAACTACATAACATAAATAATACAAATTATAAAACTGTATTTTTGTAAAGCTTGGTATTAACCCATATTCATTTCTGACCTTTTCATAGTACAAAGAACTCTATAATAACCCTGGGAAATTAATAAATTGTCTCTTTATTGTTTTTTGAAATAAAAAATAAAAATATTTGTTATATATTATAGGTTTAAAAATAAGATCGAACTAATTCAGTGTTGTCAATAAGAATCGATTATTCCTTTCTGTTTTTTGGGAGAAGATAAAACAAAAATTTGCTAAATAAATCCAATGAATACTTTGTTGTTTGAATAAAAATGTGTATTATTTTCAGTAGATGGTAGTTGGTTACAGATTGTCTGGAGACAGAGAAGAGAACGGACAACCAGAAAATATTACATACCATTTGGGGTTAAATTAACCTCAAATGTGTTTGTAAATGTCACAGTCAGCTGGTCTCATGAGCGGAGAAATTTAAATTAATTAATCGTATGCTAAGAGAGTAATTCTCTTTGCACTCTCTCTCCTAACTACGGTCAAACAACGGTATTGATTTCACCCAAATAAAATCTAAGGGAAATATTTGCATAATCACACACACTCGATTTTTTTGGAAACATTGAACATAAATTATAACAAATTCTGTGACTCTCATTATAGCGAGATTTTCGAAGAGCATAAATAGACGATAAGATCAAACGATACTATTTGACTCTGAGAGAGGTTACCCGCGAGACGTTACAAGTTGGCAAACCCAATAGTGGGGCTAATAAAACATTATTTCATTAAATAATTACAGTGACGATCGCGAGGGAGATGATAAGAAACCTTTTTTAGGAAACGTATATTTATGACTCTGAGAGATTTTTACCCGCTAGACGTTACAATATATATATATAGTAGTCTACTGTCGTCACAGTGCATCTGACAACTGGCATAGTTACGTGCACCAATTCTGTATACTTGAACACACTAAATTTCAGTACCATAGCACATCAGAACATGACTGAAAATTTTTATGATCATATCACTCACCATTGTATTTTTAAAGGCAATATATTTTATAAGTCATGTAAGAAGCATAAGAAAGGTTAGGCCTACATAAATATTAATTATGTATACCTTCCTCATATATGTAACAAAGTAATGGAAAAATTGCTTATGAAATGCAACCGAGTTAATTGAAACACTTGGCAGAATTGAAACCCTACGAGACAACTATAATTTTAGTGTCTTATAATAAAAGAAATTACATTCATTTCTGTCTATTAGAGAAATAGATTTGAGTTCGCTATAATGATAAAACTCATTATTTGTATCTAATGAATGCAGGTAGACTGAAACGGCAAGTGCGAAAATTTGGATTTGTAAGACGAGAATAATTGACCAAAGCTGAAACAAAATAAAAACAAGGAGAACGAATAAGGAAAAGACGAGAATAAGATTAGTTCGAGGGCTGAGACTAATTTTCTAAAGAATTCTGAATAATCGAATAAAATGTACAGGGTAGAATCAAACTTCTACTCAGGGTCGTAGATAATGATTCTTAAGTAAAGGGAATGGTATAACTAGCATAATAAAAAAATTATATAAATGTTATTGCAATGTTAGAAGTAAATCGAGAGAACAGGGTATTGTTTACATTGTTTACAGTGTTCATTGAATGTCAGTGTTATGTTGTATGAAGTAAGTAGCACATCAAATAGAAAGGCTTAAAGTTCGATGAAAACAATGATAGAAAGAAGCGTTTGAAGCGTTTATTACTTGCATAAAAGAAAAGGAAAGAACAAAACGTGTGAAAAGATGAAAATGTTCAAACATATTGGCCAATATGGAATTCTGAAGATGATGGTGATCAGCTTTTTAATGAATTTTGTCAATTTATTCCAGTCGGTAAAAATTACGAAAACTAACTGGAGTCCTCGGAATTACTTCTGCTTTACACCGTATCAAAGTATCTGACACAGCCCACAGAATTTTTACAAGTGAAAAACACGTGTAGGTCTACTACTCAGGGTCGTAGATACCGAATGCGACGGCATTTGCTTGCAGAACGTGTTCGCTTTACTCAATTTGTAACATCTCAATACAATAAGTGAATAATCCAATGGCGGGAGGGGGAGAGAGAGGAACGACAGTTTAAAATTGTCATTCGTTGTAATGGAATTGTTGAGACGAATAGCCGCCTCGGGAGGGATGAATTACATTTGGATAAGATCAATATGCGGGTGACAGACACCTGATCGTGATCTCTCTAGGGGAGCTTTGGAATATTCAAACAGACGACAGCGCGTGCTTCTGCCGTCGGTGCTTCTTCTGATGTCAAAGATTGATAGCGTATCAATACGCTGAGCTACTTTGTTAAATGACTTAATAATATGCGTGTTCTCGCTTTAAATTTAATCACATTCAGTGTTCGTGACAAGTATGGAGTATGCAAACTACTGCACTGTCGAAGACGTATTGCGTCTCCTGCCTCGTCGTAACTAATCGAACATGCTCCTTCTCCTACGCTGTTAGTCAGCCGTCTGGAATTTACTTAGCGGTAAGTCTTTGAGGCTGCTCTTGGGTACTGACATTCTTATTATTCCCATAATCTTCAGATTAGTATCGTGAACTCGCGCTAACAGCTCATTACTTAATGTAAAGTCCCGCTTATGTGTTCTGCAAAAAGTCGCAAAGTCTAAAGTACCGAAAGTAGGTCTTGATATTTTGATAATCTCATCACATAAACGTATTGGCCTAAAGAATGAAGATACCTTTTTTATGCCATTTAAATTTTACAGGATATATGGTTGTCTGAGCATGGATTTAATTTAAATTCTAAAACTTAAAAAGTATAATTAATGAAACTCAATTGAAAATTATTAGTAGCAATACAAATTGGTAATATAAAAATAGGCTAATAACTGAGAAAGGAGAGCGAAGACGTAAAACGAAGAAACGAAAGAAGATTCATTAAAGAAATATAGAAATATTTAACCTAAACATATGAATTATAATATTTATCCCTCTTTCTTTCGCTCTCCCCCTCACTCTTTCACTCTGTCTCCTTCTATTCTTCTCTTTCCCTTTTTACAAGTATATTTTTACATGCAAAAATCATTTAATAACTTTAATAAATCGTAAAAAAGACAGTTTCTGTAACAAGACGTGAAAAACTTGAACGGACTCGGTTAAAACATTTAAAGAGCAATTTCTCCCCTTCATATCCAAGAGGTCGAACGATACCCGCGAACAATCAGGCAAGGGGGTAAGTTGATGAGGGTTCCGCCAAATCTGTCCATTTTGCATGTATATGAAGCCAGAGGGCCACTACGCATGCGCTCCTGCTGTCAGCTCAATTTGATGCCGACAAAGGTTCCAAAACCTAATTTTAAACCAATACTTTATTGTATACGGTGTACAGTAGTGGGCGCGGGGATTCGTCAAAGCAAAAATATTAACATAAATAATGACCTCATTTTGTGTAATCCCTCTGGGAACAGTTTAGCCGCGCGCGCGCACACACACACACACACACACACACACACACACACACACACACACACACACAATGTAATCAAAGAGAGCGGAGCAAAATGTTTATACAGACCAGTGGCAATAGTTCATTTAAATTTTGTAAATATTGCATGAGGTACGACTCTCGCGCGCGCACTTACGCGCTTGCCATGGCGTACACACTATGAACATACATAATGATATAAAATTTCAACACAAAATTGCGTAGCCTATGTGCTGTACCAGTCCATGTTTCCAGGCCATTCCATTTAATTTTGTTTCACATTCACATTTATTACATGTTCTACACGAACGTGTAAGTTTTTTAAAATATGTGTCTGGCTTTCTTTTGACTACTGCAAGGCTTCATTTAAATTTTACAAATTGCTGGCAGACTATTGACTGATAATTTTATAAAGATTTACCTTAAAAGGAAATCTAATTCAATTTGGAACGTAACATACAAATTACAGTGATTTATTGTTTTTATTACTTTCTACTATTTTAAGTGTTAAAGTAAAAAAAAAGGGAAAACTTTTTGTTATTTACCTGGGTTATAGGCATGTAAGTAAATGAGTAAGAAAAGATTATTTTGCAAATTGCAATTTTAGCTTTCGACAATGAGAAGCATTCGATTTGTTTTATAATATTTTGTAATATTACGAAAATATTGTATACATATAGAACAGTATATTAGAAACTAGAACATAATACAACTTACATACATTTAAATGTTTACTGCTTCACTTGTGTGACTCATTCTAAGCATGTGAAGACTGCCTGAGGACTAGTCTGTAAACAACGTAGTCAGGTATTAAATATTTAGTATAAAACCCGATGATTTTATTTATGTTTGTTGTACGTTCACATTTTAGTATACCTTTACGCACACTTGCAATAGCCACTAATCAACGTTTATTCAAACCTATTCTGCGTTTTCCCTGGCAGGTCCTCACATGTTAGCCGTCTATGCCTTGCGATGCTGTGTCTAGTGTCTTCATATCTTCCTGTAGTCTTGACTGAATCTACTATGTAAGCTTCACGTTTTCTTTTTTCTCCTCTGAACGCTACTAACCATTCTCTTATGTGACGCTTTCAGCAAACCAGGAAATCAGTCTCGCCTCACCCAAGTGCCCCACCCAATTCGTCTTTATTTTTCTTACACTCTTAAGCATCGTCAGCATTCCTTTTCAGCGCCGCCTTCTTCCTTACTTTGTTCTCCCACCTCATCCCTCCACTCTCTACCATATCAACGTATGGTACAGTGTAAAGAAATTACAGACACCAAGGAAGTCACTAATAACCAGCTTTAATTAATCCCAAATAATAATTTGTAAGAAACTCGTACAATAATTCCAGTTCCACTTGTCCACATACAATAATAATGTAAAATAGTAGAGTTCCAGACTAATTATAACACAATAACACTTCGCCACAATACTTCAACCACCACTCGATCCGCGCTAAGGAAAATCGCTTAACGAACTGACTGAGCTAAGCCAGACGCTCTTAGTTTTATAGATCGCGCAGAGGTCCAGAATAGATTTCCATCCTTACTGTACGTCAGCTTAATGCGTATATCAAGTGTTCTTGAACATACTGGAACGTACTCGTGTGCAGCCTTGACTGAGGCTACACCTGCTCGACTAGCGTCGGGGGAACGGTGAAGGACGCTCTCGGCTGTTCGAGAGGTTTCCATCGTTTCAATATTGTATCATTAATACATTTCACTGTTCCTTCACCTTAATCACTCTTCTCCTGTTACAAAACATTTCCTAATTATTTTCTCCAATACAGGTTACAAAGAGCATGGACAAACTGTTCATTACTGACTTGACAATACTACAGTACCCGAAACTCTTCGTCACACATAGTTGTATAGCAAAAACGTTTTTCATACGTATTATAAGTAACCGGTGACATCAAAATGAACGTTCTACGCTTTTCACTCCCACCCTCTTGACTGACTGAGGACTCGTTCGACAATAAAAGTTGTTTTGCAAAACCCATTAAGACATATTATCCGCCTATCTACGGAGGACATTAAGATCATATACGCATACCATTGTACACTGTATTACGGACGGTAAATTCGTAAGTAATACTAGTAAACTGATTATGGACTAAAAAAAACTGTTTCGTATTTAGGATCTTTAAGAGTCAATAAAGTGTAGCTTGATTTTCTATTAATCTTCTCGAGAAAACAAACGTGGGGTCGATGTGGGGAGCGCTGTTTTGTGTTTTTTCTGTGATTTCCCGCAACAAAATCACTTATTCTGTGTGCAAATTTAGTTATAGAAAATATAGTTGACCTAAAGTTGATAGTGCAGGCCATAATCTGATCCAACGACGAGTTCCAGGTTACTTTAAGGTAATGAAGCTTAACAATAACAGTAAAATGAAGAAAAGTAAAGAATTTAGTATTGGCAAAGTAAAGGATATTAGCACTTTTGCCTAAAATCATCCTGTTGAAAACGTATATACATCTGTTGTATATTTAATCACATAAATCTTATTATTACTATGAAACTGTGTGTTGTACTAACTGTAAGACAAAACATTTTAAAATGTTATGCAACATAGTACACATATTTAATAGATGATGTGCTTTATTTAGTTTAATGCATACTGAAAACCTATACGTTAGCAGAAATAAATTACTCAACTTGACAGGCCTATATATTCTTATAATCATAAGAACAGATTTCTTCTGCAAGTATAGTAGGCGTATTTGAAGTTTTATTAGTATATATAAAAACATAATTTGAATTGTTAATTCACATTGAAACATTTGAAGATACAGATTACACTGTGAAACGTGTGTATGTCAGGCTTTTATATACTAATAAAACTTTAAATATTATACTTGCAGAAGAATATATTCTTATAATTAACATAGAAAAACTGCAAGACACTAAAATAACAAGAGTTATTGAAAAAGAAATGATGAATATTCATATAAACATATTCAATAAGTATAGGTCTATATTTACGTTATATTAAGAAACAACTTAAGACATACTTAGATTACGTATATCTAAGTAATACTTGTGTGTAAACACCTTTAACACTCATGAGGATAATCACTCAGAAATTTTGTTAAAATATTAATAACAATAAAATATAAATCCACACAAGTAATATAAAAATACTTATTTACATTGAGAATATATTATATGATTGAAAGTGTAAAGAAGAATATTTTCTCTTGTTTCCTTAAAATACTAAGTACTAAGAGTTTTAATGTTCTAAACAGTTCTTACTTATTCTAATTTTCATCAGCGTACAGTGTGATCACATTGAAAGAGAACCCCTTTATGTGGAAAAATGAAAGACTATGGTTTTAGTAGAGTATATAGAGAACTATTTAAAATTATAAAATTTTATAATATTAGTAAGTTATCTATACGTATAATGTAAAACTCAAAGTCTGAGGATTTATGGGTACTGAATACAAATCCACACCGTTACACCGACTGCCACCAAATTTTGCACAAGTAATCATAACTTGGAATTTGATATTTTGCTCCGTTCGCATGATTTAGGACATTTTAATTATGCCTTTTCGTTGGACGCGTATAAAGATGTCATCAACACTATGGAGACCAGAATTAATTACCATAGTAACAAGTAAATAACAAATGATATTTAGCGGCATCGGAACTGTACCTTTATCAGTTCCTGCAGTTTTTAATGTTTTTACTATGCCATTGTATAGATATGTTTTGTAACTTTGTATACTGATACGTCTATATATTTTGTAATTGTCTTTAACGATTAATAAATTTATGTTTATACGTATTTTTGATGGTGCAATGAATAAGTAATTAAATATATTAAATACTACTACTAAAGATCTCAACAACACCATGCAGGCCAGAATAAATTTCCATAGTAACAAGTAAATAAACAAAACCTATTTAGCGGCATCAGAACTGTAAATTTATCCATTCCTGCAGTATATTTTTGATGTTTTATAATATAATATGCGATTGTATCGATACAGTACGATGTGGAAAAGAAGAACTGTACTAATTGTAAATTGTTCTATACTTAATGCAAAGCGAAAATACGTGTTTTCATTTGTGAGGTTAGGTGACAACGGTTTTTGGTTTTTAGTTTACTGTTGAAATAAATAAAATCCATGGTTGAGGAAAACATAACGTTTAATGTGTTATACAATGCTTCTAACACAGTAACACTTAAAATAAAGAATTTAGCGTTTTTGACTTAACAGGTACTTTATAAATATCTCCAAAGGCTTTATAAACGGGTACTTAAATCTCCAAAGGCTGTTGCACCAACATAATAATTTAGTATAAGTTAAAATAGTACAACAGCTTTTAACTGTTGTTAAAAACAGTTTAAAAGAATTGGACTGTTGGAAACAGCTTTGGAGAGAATTGGACTAATGAGTACAAAATTGTTATATGAGCTGACAGAACGCCATATAGACATAGATAATAAAAATTATATTAAAATACTTATTAAAAGTCCAATATTCGCTTGCGAAGCCGCGGGTAACAGCTAGTTGAATATAATCAGTGAAAGAATGTAAAATTACACATTAGGAAAACACAAGTAACAGTCGGTTTTTTCGACGGAATAATTACACTGCAACAAAGGTACTACAGTATATCTCAATATAAGTGTCTGGTAGCTGCCATTGCTTTAGATGGTAAAGTCAAACGATGAAAATCTGTAATCGTAGGCCTACAGTTAAATCCGGTATCATGGAATGACACTGCATCAATTAATGTACCTACACTGTGGAATCATATACCTAAGTTACAAACATAAACCTGCCATACGGGCCAAACCAAATATAAGGGTAAATTCCAAGTAAGTCCTATCTGCAGTTTTATATAATAGATAACCACAATTTCAGCATGCAATGTCGGTCAGGATACCAATAGTTATTGGTATTTAGCAGCTAGACCAGTGTAGTTGGCCGTATGCCACGTTTGTTACAATTGAACGGGTTCTATTGCTGTTTCAAGATAATTAAAATTTTCCGTCAGTTTAACTTATATAAACATGTAGTGTATTACTTTAAAGCTGAAAGTGTATGTAATCAGATACGTTACTCATTTTGCGTTTACAGTGTTTTAACATTGAAAATGTTTATAAGGACGTGTCGCACATTTGCGGCCGATCGCTGGTGCGTGATCGAAAATGGGAACCGGTGAGTTTCCATAGAAACTACTTCTTTGTTGTCAATAACGTAGTACACATATAAAACGTCGCTTATGAGTGCGATTGCATGTAACTTATAATCTGTACATTGGTAAATGAAGAGTGAATTAATTGATTGGTGAATGAAGAATGAATTCATTGATTGGTGAATGAAGAATGAATTCATTGATTGGTGAATGAACATAAATATATATATTTTTTAGATTTATTGAAGCATTTTCAAAGCCCTTCTCTGCGCATTGCATTTGTGCAATGCCTGTAAATTTTTATTTGTTTTTCGATAAACCGATGAATCAAAACAACATACTCGGGTAGCTCGATGTAACTATCAGGAACATTTTCTTTTGATCTCATACTATTTGTGAGACTACATCCCCCCCCCCCCCAGAAGGAAAGCAACTAAAATCAGAAACGTAGTCTCCATTTCTTCACTAGCCAGTTCAAAGTAAACAGGAAAGGAGTTTCAAATCTTAAGAATTGAGATGACTTATGTCTACAATAAGTGAAGATTTCCGTTTTTATAATTAAGATTAAGAAGGATTTAATTCGTATCTAGTAATTAAGAAGGAACATTCTAGACATCATTCTTCAGACCGTGAAGTAAAGAAAAAAAATACATACAGTCAACGAAATATTTTTATCTTTTTTTTTCGTATTGTTTAAATTAGCAGCCATCCTTACTATTTCTTTTATGAATTTGCTAACTGCTATAATTTTTTATTGTCCGACTAAGCTTTTCGTCATTACTGACATCTTCAGGTCTTAAACAACCTTGGTCGGACAATAAAAAATTATAGCAGTTAGCAAATTCATAAAAGAAATAGAAATATTTTAAGTTACAAAGTCATTGAAGTAATAAAGCATCCAGCAAAGGGAAAGACTGAAAAGTTTAACGAACATAAACACAAGGTTTGTTGGGAAAGAACAAGGAAAATGAAAATTTGGCTGTAACGAAAGCCTTCATGGAAATATCATCAAGGCATATCCAATAATGTACATATTGACGGAAAAGAAAACTGGTTCCGTTACCAGCCTGATGCGTTACTGTGCAGACATCTAATTGCTGTTATGAGATTGTAAATGCGTCAATAAAGTGTGTGTTGTGCTAATGATTAATGACAAAATAACGTTGCTTTGTTCTTCATCCTGAATTGAAGAATTAAAATGTTCAGAAACGTTCTCTAGATAATATACTTTTCAATTTTGATTATTTGTTAACATTGCTAGCATTATTATTTGTTTAATTTAGCTTTTTTTCTTATCTTCTTTCTTAACAGTGATTCTCAAACAAAAGAATGCGAATATTAATACAATACTTCTTATTGATTTGAAAAAAAAAAGTTTTTTGAAATAAATATTTAGGCTATACAAAAAAGTAAATACGATACTTTTTTAACTTTATCCATAAAACGGGTCTTATCTGGGGCTACAAGAGTCTTGTTTACAAAGCAGTAGGTGTTTTTAATAAGGCCCAGTGTTTATGTTTTAAATAATGTTCTGTTACTTAAAAACTGTTCACGCCTTCTAAATTTAAATGCCCAACTTCTAAACTGCATATCGTAGATATGTTAAAATGCAATTTTGTGAACGTTTTTCTTTCAGAGAAAAAAATTTAAAGAACTTAAAAGGTTCAGTTGGCTTTATGTGTTACATGTACCGCTTTTACAGATGTCACAGAATTGATCTACTGACCTAAAGTCAATAATGAATCTTTAGAGTGAGCCTTCCGCGTTTCTCTCCTTTAATAGAGCATCTCTAGACTTATTTGATTTGTACGCATGTAGGCCTACCAGAAACAAACAGCACAAATCACGTTGGATTCACAATGTTTCAACACCTCTGACCTCCTGCAGAAGTGTGATGAGTGCAGGAATATCAGACACTGTATAAAACTAAACTTTGTGCTTATAATAAATGTGGTCTTTATCCGAACATTAAGTTATTAATTCAGATGAACGCTGTACTTCAAAACAACGGAGGTTCATAAATTTCACTAAAGGCCCACAGCACCTACTATCAATTACTGAATCTTGGAATTGAGTTTTATTTAAAACTGAAATTCAGATTCAGTTTGTGTCACACATTTACCAATAGACCCATTAACGTTACTTTACTCGCTGGCACAGATGTATTTGAATCGGATGCCTTAGATCATATAATATGCCCTTGCATTGTCATATATGTGACCTTGCCATAATGTGACATTTTAACTATTAGTTTACTTAGTAACGTGTTAAGTGTTATGAATCATGTAAAATGTCACACTGAGTGGTGGTGAAACTCCACCTCCCCTTTCGTTACGGCTACAGCCTTACACTGCACAAGACAGCAAATATGTGGGTTTACTTAGTTTTAAAGAACATAGGCCTACATGTCTGGAATAAAGCGTTGTTTCTTTCAATCATTATTGGATATTAATTATCATTTCATGCTAGAAACCATTAATTAAAGAGTAGTATGAACGATTTGAAAACAGTCTAAGCGATTCAGACTAAGTATGTGTTTTGAAAGGTTACCGAGAATGTCATATGACAATAAGACAAGATGGTAGGCCTACTTTTTAAAATGATGGCTGATGGTTCATTTCCTGCGACCTGACTGGATTTGGCCACAGTTTATTTTATTTTTGGAAAGTTCAAGAGCGGCAAGGAAAAACAATTAAGCGTATGTAATAATAATATTTAAAATAAAATTCCTTTCGAATGTTACAGTTTTGAAACTTACATTAATTTAATTTGTAGAGCTTGTGTCTAATTAAATCAAAATATAGGAGCGAAGCGACTTCCCAACCGGTTGTGGTCGATCCGGTAAAAGGTATCAGCAGATATTATTCGGAATTATAAATAATAAAGAAAAGCAGTATAAATAAAGAGTAGGCCTATATTATTTTAGCAACACGACAGAGGTTTTTGAGTTTCTTACTGAACTTATTCTAGAAGGCGGTAGTGACGAATTCTCCTGATACCGATATCTAGGCCTATTAGTTTCACAATAAAACTATTCAATTTAATATAAATAAATAGAGGAAGCAGGCAACAAAAAGGCACAAAAAAAACTAAAAAGCGATAAAATGATTTCTTTTAAAATCATAAGACGCCATTACTATGAAACGACAAATGTTCTGCTAATACGGTAACATAAATTAGCAGGAAATTGTAACGGCATGTTATACTTTGAAAACAGAGGAAGTTTGGTAACAATTAATTACACTGTTTCAATAATAAACATTTAATGTTAGCAAAGATTTAATAAGATTCACGAACAGAAATCAAAATTGTCTTTCAGCTCTATATACACATGCCCTTATTAGCGCTTTCGATCCTTTCAGCTTTTGTCTGTTTCAACCTTTCAGCTCAACTTGCTTCCTGTCTGAGGCTGAGTTGAAAGTTACGAAAGCGCTAATCAGGAGTTGTTTATATAGTGGTGTGCAACAGTTTTATTTTCAGTTTGTAATTAAAATCTACTGTGCTGTCTGTCCCCATGGCTCGCGTCCTTCTCGTGCACAGCTAAGGTGTTGTGGATATTCTATTGTGCTGACGCTAGGTTATAGGAAGAGTATAGCGACTTCCAACGACTGAGGACCACCGTGCCATTGACTGATTCGTCAGTTGTTTTCGTTTCACAGTCTGTGTCAGTGAAGACAAAAAGTTGTAGCTGTTTCCGATAACTATGGAGAATGTGACGTTGACAGGACAGAATATCTTAATGAATCTGAGACCGGCCCAGAAAGGTTAATTATTTTTAATCAGTGCAGTGTATTGCTTCAGTTTTTTAACTCTACATTTTACTCAATGTTAATAGCTCTAAACAAAAATAGTAAGCGCATTCATACACTAATAAGCCTTTGGATTGAGAAGAAATTGCGATTTCAAGGTGAAGGTAAGACCAGCCAGTGATTATTCACGGGTTATGATTATGTATTCTAGTGTTACCAAGCTTTGCGGATGTTTGCTCAAACACAAAACAAACAAAGGTGCCGTAGCGTGCAGTACCGTTTCTATGATTCAACCTGAACCCAATCGATGGCCGTCATTATTACCCAGCAAACAAAGCATTCATCATGCGAACACTGCTCCGCATGGATAATAAATAATTTTTATGTGACAACGAAATCTATAAAATACTGCCTACCTCGTCGTTTTATTTGCACCCAAAGTAAATAGAAAGAAACCGTTTGTTTTGTCATTAATAGAGGTTTGGTGGTATCGGCTTTTGGTTTTTAATAATCAATTCACGTAAAGCAATTAATCACACACACACGCGCGCGCGCACACACACACACACGCACGCTACTTTTTAGTCTGAGGTACATCAATTCTATGCATTTCAGTCCTTCCACGACGATGTTTACTTGTGCCCGTTTTAACTTTTTCTTGGTCTGCCTCTTTTTCTTCTATTTGGGGGAATCACCCAATTATTAGTTCAGACCACCTTTCGTCACTCATGTTCTGTACACAATCGTATCGCCTCAGTCTTGAAGCATATCAATATTGATTCCCATGCCCCTTCTAATTTCTGTATTTCTTATTCTTTCGGTTCTCGTAAATTGACAGCATCATCACAAGCAGTTAAATTTCAGTTGAATTTCTGATATCGTGGAAAGGCACCTTTTATTGATACTTAATACACTTTTATTGAGTATACATAACTCAGCACAGAATGTTGAAATTCTTTCTACTACGATTTTGTTGATCGTTATTTTTGTTTTCAAGAGATATTAGGCATTAGGTATTAGATATTATATAAGAGTCCAAAGTCTCTCATTTAACTTGAGTATAGCCGCCTTCTCTTGATAAATTCTACTAGCAACTTACTTTGAACTGCGACCATAATTTGGTATCTTTACATCGAGATATTCATAATGATAAGGATATTTAATCTCAATGTGTCTAAGAGTTAACTTATTTCCTGAACTACCTTCTTCCACGTATTCCGTCTTAGATGGATTTATGATCAGTTTCCAGTTTGTAAATTCTTCATAAAGTCTCCGCACGTGTTGTATATAATTTTATCTGGACATTATACGTTACATATACATATAACTTTCATCCTAATCGTTTGGCTACCTACAAAATCTATAAAGTGTAGGTACTCATGGGTTTATAGTTCCTCTACCACTTTTCTAACACTCCCTTTAGATTGGTCTTGAACAGTGTGCGCAATAAAACAACCTATTTGTGACCCATATCGTCTCTCTTTCTCACCTTTTGTCCAAATTTTTGCTGAGCTTGTTATATTTTGTACAACTCTTTCATAGTGGTACCCGGATGCAGTGGTACAACTAGCTACTATTCTGGGAAAGGAATTGCAGTTCTTTCAACATAATTACAAACGTTAAAAAAGTATAACTCTTTATTTGATATTTTGTATAATAAAAAAAGTAAATGTAGCAAGGGTTATGTTGTTAGATATCTAAAATTTACCATAGATTCTTGTTTAATAACATACTTGTTTACTGTTTTGCATAAATTTTTCAAAACTTTGCCTTGGTCAATACAGGTCTGTAAATGGTTTGCAGCAAACAGAATTAAATCGACTTACTAATATGTACCGAGTAGCTAACGCGGTTTAAGAGTTTTATTGGTGATTTATATTCGAATGATAATAAAATAGTAAAATAAGGAAGGTACAAAAAATATTAAATACGGATCAAACAACGTCAATCCCCGATGAGGGCACAGCAGTATAGATTCAAATATTAAACAAAAAACTGTTTAATATACAATTTGTAAGTTGGTTATCAATAAATAATTGCACTATGAATGTCGGAAACCGAATTGGATACACTGCAGTCTGTATAAACATTCGAAAGCCACTATTCTAACTGCTCAATGAGAGGAATTAACTTCAAAACTAGGAGAAAAGTTTGAACCAGGAGACTAGCAATGTTCACACTATAGCATAGCGTAAAATAATAATGTTCATATTCACATAAATAAATAATTATTTAATAAGACTTATATGTCTACATGTATACTAGCACTTTTTTGAGTTTTGACATTTTATCATTCAATTCTTCACTCCTCATATTCATTTTCATTCAATTCTTCATTCAATTTCATATTTTTTCAATCCTCCCCCTCTTCAGTAGGTTACCGCCAGATGATATACCTATATATTTTACCATGTAGCAGAGTTTACGTGACCTACCCTTTGTAGACGAAACACGCACGCGCGCATACCCCTTGTTTATATAAGGTTAATAATTATTACTATTTTTTTTTTTAATTCCTGAGTGATAGGTCAGGAGATCTCTATCAGGCACTGCCGTCATGTAGTCATATAGATAAATCATGTCAATAACACTGTATGCCTATACTATACAAATTTTAGGTATAATTAGTATAGTGTGTAGTGTTATGTGATGTGTTTATGAGTGACTCACAATCCATGGATGCAGATACATAAATATATCTGGAAACGATGGGAAGAGATTGTGTTTTATTTAAGACCGAACTCAATATACACAAGAGTAGTATATTAATACGGTCGAGAAATATATTTACCGATGTGATATATAGAAAATAAAGAGGCGGATGCAGAATGTTAGGGATCAAAATTCTGATAAAAATCTCTGTGCCGTATCAAATTAAAAGAATTTTAACAAAAGTCTCAATATAGTTTCCGAATTTTTGAAAAATATTTTAAAAGATCCATGAAAGCTATCAGAAAAATGGGAAATTTAACCCAAACCCAAACATTGTAATCCGACATTGTAAAAACCTATTTGGGGCATTTTTAAGTTGACTACGCCCATTAAAACTCCATAAGATTTTTATTCTGTATCTGTTTAATTTTGATACTTGATTAATATAAATTAAATATATATTAATTACATAAATTAATATTAATGTAAAATATGAAATTTAAGAAAGGGTATTTGTTTGCCCCTAGTGATAGTTATCGGCTAAAGTTAAGAATCGTACACACGAAGAGCTTTACTCGCAGCATTAACATATTCAAATTAGTTAATTTGATTTTATCTAATAATAATGTATTTCGTTCGAAATAGAGAGCGAGTTCTGCCGCTTAGGTAGTTTGCTTTTTACCTTATTCAATTTTTATGCACGTTTCTTAAATACAGAAATAAAAGGTTGTGAAGCCTGGGGCTATAGATTTGGTTATACATTTTATTTCGTTTCTCAGAAGTACCATAATATTGATGTGCATTTATCAGCCACTGGTCGAGTCGACTGGCAGGTGAAGCGATATAATGAACTTAAATGAACCCTATATTGTCCTCATTTCCTAGTTCTTGGCTGTCTACACTCCCTTTAAAACTCTACTTCAGTTAGTAAAAAATGAAATTACGTATTAATTTTATTTACAGCCTAGCAGTATGTGTATTACTAAGTGTAAGTAATGATAAAACATGTGTTTCGAGTTCGTTTTGATTTTAATTGAACGAGTGAAGTAAATTCTCAGTTTTAACTCGATCGTTTGGTATTTGTCTGATAGTCTACCTGGCTGTATGTCTACGTGGGGTTTGTCTCACTTTAACTTTTGATACGTCAACCAATTTTCGTAAAAACAATTTGCCAAATGCATTTCCACACGTAATATGGCATTTGGGTGCCTATAACTTTAACCTACAGATTGGTCCTTATTTGTTTTTGAGATTGATCCCATAAAAGTTGGGGCTAAAAAGTTGGCGGTCAAAATTTTGAAAAGCCGTAAGAATTCATGTAATTTAACAAATTAAATATAATTTTAACCACTGTCTGAATATAATGTTCAGTTTTCGAAATTTCCAAAATTTGGAATGCTACGATCCTAAAAAGTGTACTACCAAAATTAAAAAAACCGCATAAATTCATATGGAGAGTTTGGAATCAGGTTTGAAAATTTCAACATTTTAAGACAATTGTTGACAAACAAATTGTTGGGTCATAAATTTTGAAAAAAATTAAAAAATCTATGTGGATCATCAAATTATGAGGAATTTTATTCAAAATACGAACCCGGCATCTATTAATATTTGACAAAATTAGTATCGGTCAACACCCTTTGCAAATTTCCCACTGACTTCAAAAATTTGTAAACTATGTTTGCAAAAAGCTTTACATGTGGTTATCAGTTACGTTTATTTGTGACACGTATTAGACATTGGCCTGGAGATAGCTCCGGAAAGATACATAACTTAAAAGCTAGGACTAAATTATTTCTCATTTAGGCATTATAGTTATAAATTAAATTAAAAATTCAATTCAGTGTCCTGGAACTTTAGTGTTTAGTGTATGCATAATAATAAAAAATAATAACGATTTTCTGCTTTACAATTGTTATTTTACTAAAACAATATTAGAGTAGTCGGGGTTTTTGCAATTTTCTTTCACCTTTTTCTGCTTGTTAAAGTACTATAAAACTCTAATAACGGCTATGGGCAGCTCCTCATGGCGTTTTTAGGCTAAAACTAAGAATGAAACATACTAAGAACTTACAGCTTTAGAGAAATAAAATTTGTTAATCTGATATTATCTAATTAGAGTATTTTGTTCAAAATAGTGAGCGAATTACGTTTTTACCTATAACTTAAAATATTATCTAAAGCTCTGGGAGCTTACAAGCTTACTAGTTATGTCACCTTGCCATATTCTATTTACTTTTAAAATAATTCTGTGCATTTAAAACGTTTTACTGTTTAACGAACACACATTACTCATCTTCGATTTGAATTTTGCTCTGTTGTGGGAGACGCTGCAACTGGGTTTGGATGATGAAATGTTTGCGTACGGATATTTTAATTTCATTCAGCAATTTAAAGCTGTATTCTGACGCCAGAATTAATCAAAATTATTATTAAAATATATTCAATCCACTTTATTTGCAGCGTTATCTGTTGCAAACGATTATAAAACTAATTTTTCGCACGAACTCTTCCATATTGTTTAATTAAATATTTGATTCCATTGATGTTTTAATCTTTCGTTTGGTCAGTTTTTAATTACATATTCTCAATTTCGCTGTCTACCTCCGTAATGCGCGCGCACACACACACACACACACAATTGTCATATTACACAATTCTGTGGACGTTTACATGCTGTTAATGCAATTAAGTATTTTATTTTAGTGTGACCACCGGAAAATACAGTACGGCTGTTAGATTACTGTTAATATTAAATATTTGTTTTAAGATGCAAAATAAAATTTTTTACTTGTTTCCGGTTGTGAATATATTATTAACTACTGAATTATTTAATGAATGTTTTGATCCTGGTGGCGAGCGGCGGTGGACAATATTAATTTGAAAAATTTAGAATTTAAGCCATTAAAAATAACTTCGATTAACTTCAGTCATTTACATTGGAGAAAGATTAGATTATCTTTTTTATGATTAATGTAAAAATAAGTTTACTTGTTTGTGGTGTTACCTCAACCAAATAATGTAAGGGAAAACTATAACACGACTCTTTTCCCTACTCTCTTTTTGCATTTAAAAAATCACCCTCCTGAGATTTTTCTCGTTTAAAAGATCGGTATTTTAGGCTGCTTCTACAAATAAACTACTGTTTGTTGAGAAAATTCCAGAACAAAGAAACTGTCAAGTAACAGTAACTGAAAACCAAACTCATGCGCTAGTACACTTAATCTGGTAAGCTATGGAAAGTAACATTAGTAGAAAACAATAATAAAAAAGTGGAATCTTCTATTCCAAAGAACAGTCAGAAAACTTCTCATGGGAACCTACGTGTCAGAGAACTTTGGTTTACACGTGTACAAATCTTGAACTCAAAACAACTATCCCTTATTGCCTTTCTAATTACCAATTTGTAATTAAAATGACAAGTGGAGGGATAAGCCAAAAGGTGAGGAAACGGATTTTATAAATAAGAGCGACCTAATGATAGAAGAGGAGTTCCTGAAGAGAATTCAATGGTAAAGGAAGATGGTGTACTCAGAGTGCCTACAGCATGGATTCCACGACAAAATGTAAGAAAGACTGTTTTTAATACTTGGAAATTTCAATAGGGGTTGTCAGTCTTGTAGAAATGCAAACAAATATAGTATTATACAAATAATACATATCATAGAAATAAAAATATCTCTTGTAAAATTAAATACTAGAGTATATTATATACAAGATGTTAAGTGAATAAAAAATAATGGTAATAATCAACATTAAGTAGTTAAAGAAACATTAATGGTATAAATCAGATTTAAGGCGTTTATATTATTTAAAATATTTTACTTACCGGTACTTTATTCTTATTTATAAAATGATGTTTCTCTCTCTAATTAAATAAAAGGTTCTTTATTACTACGTTAAGATCAATGAAACATTTAATAATTAAAAGAAATTGTCTTGAAAGCCTTGAGCGATATACGTCAACCCCCCATCCACCAAACAAGCTTAAACTGTATAATCTTACATGTATACATGTTCTCAATGCAGAGCGATTGTGTCTTCACAACCTGTTACCAGTCTAATCGTCAATAGCACTAATTCACCGACAATAAGCCTATAATTTAAGTTAAGAAACTAATTCTCGGCACATTTTTTTTTTTAACTACAACACTTGCGAATACTGCAGACAAGCAAATAGTATGAAACTACATGTCAAAAGTTGACATCAAACTTATTTACCATTGAAATTAATTATTGTTCTATATTCTAACATCTGTTCCACAACAAAAGCAACTTTCCTTCAAACCTAACTGTGAATACAATAACATAAAAATACGATATACTAGCGGGACCGCTGTAAGAAATTCATAGGTATTTCTGCTGTTTACTATCCTACCAACCACCTTTCGAACAACTGAAGAATGAAGTTTATTAGAAATAAAATTAATTAAATGCTAAATTTTATTACAAAGACGTTTCAAGTCTTTGAATGTCAAAAAAGTGTATAGAAGTTAATAACTTACAAAACTACTTTAAACATATTATTAGAAATTAAGATTAATAATTTTAGCCATGAACTATACTTTCCTGCTGTTTATTTTTATGTGCATGTACACAAATGTTTTTAAAGTTTTACCCTTAAAGTTACAACATACAAGTAAAAATACAGGTTCAAGTAAATGTATTCTTGTCTTTTGTAACGTATTCATAACCACGGCAAAAGCTATTAATTGTTTAACTCAGTAACTGTATTCTAGACACCATAAAGTCATGATTGGATCTGAAGACGTTAGCGTGATTCTTGATATGATTGCAACTTTTCCTGAATCAATTGATTTTGCAACATTATTAAATTCATTTAAGAGTATGGCAAACCTTACACCAGTTACCGTGGCTTTAGTGCCCTTTTTGTTGGGCTTTTATAAGCTTCTAATAGAAAAATACAGCAACTTTCGAATATTGTATTCAATCTGCCAGAACGTAATGTAAAATTATAGTATGAACTGGTGAGCCGATAGCTACGCTTACAGCAGATTGGTTTTAGTTATTGCATGCTGTATTTTGGATATTCTGAGGTCGTGGTTAAATGCTTTAGAACAGGTTTATATCATTTATAGAATATCCGTCTTTGGAAATTCGGAAATAATTAAAGTATGTCAATACATGTTCATGTAAAAGGAAGCATAATTATTAAATTAGTCTCTTAATTTTAAAATAATTTATCATACTCATCTTCTGTATAGGTTATGATGAATTTCTAATGGTACTACTTCTGACAGTCAAAACCGTAGACAGCGGAGACAATATGAAAGAGAAAGGCCGCCGTATTTTTACCTTAAAGCTGATTCTCTCTCCTATGGCACTACACCGCTTGTTGGGTTCTGGCCTCCTTCAATTCCCCCCCCCCATTCTCTTCTGTCGGTAGCCACTCTCCTCCAGGAACGCACTTTCAGTATTTCTTTCGCATCCTCATCCACCGCGTCCTCCCATCTTCTCCTCGGTCTTCCCACTGGTCTTTTTCCATGGATTCTGGTATTCAATAGTTTTCGTGGTATTTTGTCTTCCCCCGTCCTGGCTACATGACCAGCCCACCTGTGCCGATCTTTGTTCGGCATATTCGAATAGTCGCGCCAAGGTCACGGCCTTCGGTCCCGCTCAGTCGACCTGAGCGATAGGGCACCGCAGTGTGTGTCGTCAAAATTCAGATAGCAGCCTCGTAACAGCTGTTTCATTCCTACTTCAAGTTTTCCGTTGCCGTTGTGCATTGGTAAAACGCGTGTTCATTCCCATTTTCTCTTCAGCTTCCGAAGTGCTCGCTCGTGGTCTGGCGACTGGAATTGTAACTTATTCTCTCCGACTCTACATGAATACTTAAACTTTTAAAAGGTCTCAGGTAAGCATTGTTGCAATTGTTCGTATTAGGTTAATGGGCATAGATGTTTTATATTTGTGTGTCTGTGTGATCAGTATATGTAAAATTTTTATTTTGTAATGTATCTGTTTTAATGTAAATTGTACTTGCTTCTGGCACGTGGCGATCTGGTCTCAGCATGTTTGAAAAGTTAATCTAGAGTTACTGTGCACCCACAAATAAAAGAGACTTAAATAAATTGAGCTGAAAGAGTTTTAAACATTTATGAATGGAATTTTAACAAAACTGAATTTATAAAATTCAGGTACATATATTAAGAAAATGTAAAGATGAATTAACGTATGTGTGTTACATCCTGCAACCATTAATGAAAATGCAGTGATCAATTTTCGAATGTTTTAAGTAATCAGAATATAATAATTTCCAAGGTATTAGACAGTGTGTGTGTGGTGTTGCTATATTGTGGCGAGAAAGAGTCGTAGGTGAATTTAAGTGGTGATAGATATCTACAAATAAATGACGTTACAGGTTCCTCGGACCGTCGAGGAATGGGAAACAGCTGACATGATGGCACCTTCACCAACCATCATCATGGAAATAGACCGACAGTAAACCGCTCCCCACGTCGCCAGCAACAGGGAGAGCCAGTAATTCCCGAAGGACAACCATTCAGCATGTAACCACTTTCTTCTTCACCTATCAGCACCATCATCATAAACGACCATCACAGTAGTCATAGCCGCTTTTCGTTCTCCAAATCTAGGTGGGAAATTTCCAATTAAATTTAACTACATCACACAGCATCATTTCATAGAATATTGGACATGTATGTAATATTCAAAAAGGGTTAAATTTATAATGATAAAAGAGACATTCGAACTTTCATGAACACATTTTTGTAATTTCAGTGATTAACTGCATTAATAATACTCTGTACGAGAGCAAGGCTGCATTTTATGTATGCATATATGTTTGTAATATTTGATATAGCTATGGACTTGTGCTGATATGGGGGAATATTCATTTATGTCTAAACAGCTTAAAGAAGGTGTACAGTTAATTGATTTTTCTATAATTAACATTCATTGATTGAATAATTCAATTGACTAACCTAATGTATTAAATTGAATTGCTCAAATTAAATTAAATTAAATTAAATTGAATAATTAAGACTTTTGGTATCAGAATTGAGTTATAATGATTAAGACAAATTATTGTAAAAGGGGTGTGAATATATATCTTGGTAAATTAATTTCAGTCGTAATCAGGGTATCCTATTGTTATGGTGTAGCTCCTATTCTCATTATTGAAGTACAAGTATTAATATATATGTATGCATGTATACGAGTTGTTTCTTAGATGGAATTATATGGTATAATAATGTTATAAAAAGAATGCACCAATAAAATGTTGTTACTGTTACTGTTATATGATTGTTTTATTGCAACTGTTATATGATTGTTTTATTGCAAGTCCTGTCACCCTGGGGCCAGTACCTCTTTTTCTTCCGTCTAGGACAAGTGCCTAGTTTTAAAAATTAAGTAACACCCCTGATTAAAAAAAAAAAATTATAAAAAAATATATTCAAAAAAATTGTAAAAGTTTCGGGGGCCGTTTCACACCTTAGATGCTGTAGTTTTATGTATCATGTTAGCGGTGGTTCTTTATACATTTGATACGCGTCCAATTCAAAGTTGTATCTTATTCTCCACTTAAAGCTGATTAGTGCCGCCTAATTTCATATTTATTTTTCATACTTAAACTGTTAAACACGTTTTTTAATACTAATTTTAAGATGTTTATATGTATAATTAGTATGCATTAGATGTCAATTAAAATGTCCTTCTAACGGTACCACTTTAATTAGGTTTTATTGCGTAGATAAAAAGAAAGGTATCTATACAACAGAAATAATACACAGTGATTTGTTACAAATATGTTTATTACTCGTACTATTGATTTTTAATAACAAGTGGCTTCGTTTTTAAAGGGATAAAACATTAAGCATTTCATTTTAATTTCAGGAAGTCAAATTACTTAGCTACGTCTGAGGAGGGATGTAATCTTATCCTATTATCTCTTCTAACAGGCCTATACATCAAGATAATCGAACTGTCAGATTAAAGTTCAAATGCATGTGTATACGCTTCTCTCATTCCAAAAGTATTATTGTTATTTCCATCGAACGATGATTAACTTCACATATAGTTACCAAAATCTCATTACTAAATGACAAAAATACTTTTAAAACACTTTATTTATTGTTAAGTTGAAGTAAATTACTCAGATTCTGTATTGACATTGTTACGTGGATAAGACAAAACTAAAACAGGAATATTATCTAATACGATAGTACAAAAATCCAATGCAGGTATAATAATTCATATATCACAATATTATGACTAAAGAATGAGTCGCTTACGTTAGTAACTGACGGGTAATTTACCGAATAATAATACCAAAATTCTGAAACATTTCTGAAAGCTCGCAACCACACTATCACAAACGCCAACAGACAACTAACTGTAGCGGTAGCCGTTACTATACGTAGCTGCGGTCCTATTGCTGAGTTGTAATTGGTAGTCTGCACGGCTGCACTGTTCTGTTTCCATTTGTTCTGTCAGCTTTCGGGCGGACGGCGTCGGTTGTTCGAACAATTGCAGGCACGTTCCTAAGGACTGTGCTATATAATGTGTTAAATACTCTTAATACGTTATGCTATACAATATATTACTTTAATTTTGCAACAACTCGCTTAGATGGATTATAGTAATGACGATGCTTCCGTTACATTCTGTTGTCTTATTTCTGGGTTTAGAACAATATATTTTTGACAAATAAACAATAAATTTCTGGCCTGTTATTCGCCGACGTCATGATGGCGTTTGTACTTCAATGCAGTACCCTTGGCCCATTGCTTTATTTACTACACACGGCAGATTTACCCACACATAGCCCAACAACAATTGCAACCTACGCCTGCGATACGGCGATTGTATCATCACTTTCCAGTCACACAGTAGCATCATTAGCCTAATCTACAAAATAATCTTACAAATTTTCAAAATTGCCCACAGAAGTGGCTCATAAGACAAACGAAACAAAACAAAATCTGAACACATCACATTCATAATAAACATAAAAATCCCCCCCCCCCCGTTTTGATAAGGAACCAGCCGATTCCACAGAAAGAAACCATAAATTATGTTTGGATCTTCGACTTGCACCAGGTACAACAAAAAGGCAACATATAGACTTAACATATACTGGTTAGACATGTACTGGTTTATAGGTCGCAGTTTACCTTTATCAATTAAGAGCAAAATCGTGCTCTATAAATATATTTTAAGACTGTGTGTAAATTCGGCCTGTGGTCTTCAGCAGCTAACTCCACCATCGACATGGTGACAGAACAGAAAGTGGCAATCGATTTTGCCACATTTCACAATTTTAACCAACTCATTCTTTCCTTATAAAAAGATGCACAATTATACTTGATGTGCTAGAGGACTTCAGTCAGTAATTTATTATGTTTTAGTGAATGGAAAACTGTGGCATTTGGTGGATGACACAAGCGTTTTTAGACGATGTGCCATTGACTCTGATCATTTTCTCCACATATCAAAGATTAGTATTCCTGGTAGGTGGAGGAAGGTGCGATCCATAGAAAGTCAATGCCCCACACCAACTTTTAAAGTACATCTACTCCAAGATGATAGTAGGCCTACTGATATACGACAACTGCACCAGATTTGGTTAAGTCAGTTTGCCCATCAGCAATAACGTAAATCAAGAATGGGGTAATAACAGAGTTAGAAGCACTTTGTATTTGAAGCAATGGGAACGAGAAGTAAAAGATACGGAAACCGAGGCCTGCGTATGTGGGAAGACGATGCTGCACAAGTAATAGGAGCTAAGGAACAGAGATATTTCAAGCATCTAGCTTTAAGAACTGATCAGCGAGGTCTGAATGTAAGCTCTGCTGTGTTTGCCAAGAAAAAAGTAAGAAAAAACAAAGGAATAGTTGGAGCAAATATATAAGTGATATTGAAATACTATGTGCAGGACAAGGCTTACAAAATATTACGGCTTTTAAATCAAAAGGAAAGAGATAACCTTAAGATCAGTAATATCACAGAGAAGGAATATCTTAGATATTATGAGCAGCTGTGGACCCAGGAGCAGCTGGAAGAAACGAAATTTGTAGACATCAATGAACGTGTAGATGTAACGACAATGGATGAATCTTTAGCTTTACAATGTTGTAAAAACAGAAAAATCACCGGGCACTAATGGGTGGGAATTTCGAGTTTATGCAGTGTTCGCCAGCCTTGCTGTATGATCGTTTATTTAACTTTATCAATCTGTTCAGGACCACTGATCGCATTCACGAAGATTGGCGGACGGCAAAATAATCTACGTATTGAAGAAAGGAAATCATAATGAACGTGATAACTGTAGAGGAGTCAGCCTGCGTAACACGTCTTACAAATTGTGTGCATCTATCCTACCAAAAAGGTAGAACTCAATATCGGAGATAGGAGACGAAAAGTTTCCGGAGTCTCTCGTAGGTCCAACATGGTTTCAGGAAGAACAGAGCATTGTCGTATTCAAGCAGCTGAAATGAGATTTCTCAGGCACGTGGCAGGGTATACTCTGAAAGCTCGTACAAGTAATGTAGATATGCTGCAGCAACTGAATATTATGAGCATATTCGATAGGATTTCCCAATATCAGCTAATATTGTTGGAACATCTTAACTGAGTGGATGACTGCCGCATCCCCAAACAACTATGGAATTATAAGCCGAAAGTACGTAGAGTTAGGGGGGCATCCAAAGAAGCGTTGGAGTGACCAGATGTAGCCTATCTGCATGGAACCGGAACAAACCATTTTTGGCTTAATGATTCTTGACGACGATGATGATGATAACTTGTCAAATCCTAACAATGTATTGTGCAGACTTAAGAGGTTTAAAGCGTCTGACTACTGAGTGGATATGAGTAGTGTCTACGTAAAGTACTATTTTGTCGACAATAAAGTGAGTCAGTAATGGGTTATTGCTTTAAATAATAACCTACAAACCATTCTGTACCACAGAATTTACTTAATGCCATTGTATTATGGTATACTGTAAAATTAATGACGATAAAGGTAATCCACTCAAAAACAAATTAAAAAATGCCCAAGTTTTTCAGGAAAACCCCAAGAAGAGGACAGGTGCCATCTGGACTGCGAAAGGAGGGAGAGACAATCGATCAAGAATGAAGGAGATATGGGAGAGGAGGAAGAGAGAGGAGAAGAAGGGAGGAACAAGTTGAACCAAACGTAGTCCACAGCGGCTCACAGGCAAATAAAAGATAAATAAATAAAGATAATGTTTTAAATTTTGTCGAATTACAAAATTTTGAATAGTTTTAATGTTACAATATATATGTTGAATACCAAAAGAACAAAATTCTTGAGATTTGTTTGCAATTTATTGTTTATTTAGTTTAATTTATTAGTGTATAAATTAAATTTGTGTCACTGGTATCAGAAGCAAGTTTCTTAGTTGATCTTCGACTATATTTACAACGCAAGTTGAGTCGTAATGAACAAGTCAAACGTAAATTTCTGTTTTCTCAACTGAATATAAATGAAAGGTAACAAAGACTAGCTTTCCCTAACTTCATTTCTGCAAGCTAACATGTTAGGTAAAAAGAATAAACAGAATAATTATCATTGCACTGTTAATATCAACTCGTTTAATACTGTTAATATTAACTATTAATATTGCACTTCTTTTTAACCTGTTTGCTTTTATTCGAAGAATAACTAAGTGTAGTAAGAGAGAGAGAGAGAGAGAAGAGAGAGAGAGAGAGAGAGAGAGAGAGGGGGGGGGGGGGGAGAAAGAGGGAGAGAGAGAGTGAAAGAGAACGTGAGAGGGGGAAAAAGAAGAAAAGAGAGTGCAAAAGAAAGAGAGAGAGAAGCGAGAAAGCTAATGAGTGTAGGCGAGAGAGCGATTACTTGTACATTTCGTAAGTGTGGGAATGAGACAGAAGAGTAAGCAGTTTAAGTAATGTTTATGTTATAAGTATAAATGGTAGAAGATGACATAGGGTGCCGAGGATATTCCTCTGCTAAGTGATTCTATTACAGAAGGTACAGCAGAAGCAGCACATGATTATATCTTTCTTGGCCAACCCTTCACAGCGTGCCGCCTCCACCCAATTTACTCTCCCTGTTCCATCACAACAATTTTCGCAAAATGCAATTTGCATACATTTCTCTACATGCGAAACGTACGTAAGGGGGCGGGCGCCAAGTAACTGCTACTTCTTCTTCCAGCAGCATGACCGAGTTGTAGTAGAAAACTTTTAAGTTAATAAAAAACTTGAGCAGTGCTCTCTGTGTGTAGATTCGCTGACTGTCGGGGAGCGGCTAGGGATAACGGGGAATTACCATTTACATGGAGACAATTTAAAAGGAAAATTACATTGTTACTTAGTAGAGAGTTACTTAGTAATTTGACAACGCGAACGGCGTCGTTCCGAGACAAAGAATTAAGGTTGGGTTACTTAACTCACGAAGGGACGACCCTTCACTCCAGTTCTCGACCGGCAATTTGGTCAGGGCTATAATTTTCGCGAGCCGACTGGTCAGTTAATTGTCGTACTGTAGAGTAACTGGGTTCAGGAAAAATTAACGCACTCACAGACTGGTTAAACATTTTCTTGCCAGAAGACATATACAGCAAAATACATGGAGAACAAAGAAAACATTTCATTTGTTTTTTGAATGATTGGTTGTTGCATGAAATTGATTCTTCCTTCATTTTCAACAATAAAGTGTTGCTTGAATTTGATCCATTCTAAGCAGTTGAATCTTACAGAAATTGTTCAGAAGGTGCATTATACGGTTTGAGTAAACTATTAATGGGTGTAAACAGTGAAGACTGCGGTATTTCAGAACATCGTACATCACAACTTAATTGAAATTTAGATATGAATAAACCGTGTGCTAGATGAATGAATAATTTGCTGATAGATGATCGAAAACACGTTTATGTAAAATTTATAATCGCAGTTCGGATCGCGTTAAGAAAAATATAAGCAATTTTATGTGGTTGTCCGTAATACTAGATGAAATTTGAATCCACCATTACATACTGCAAACAAATTATTTTTAACACGTTACGAAAAATTACAAATTTGTTGTCTTAGAAGTAATGTTTTACCCTCGCCAGGTAAGATTATGGTATCCGTTTTTATGATAAAGGAATTTTATTTACAATTTATCTTAAATGTGTTGTAAGTGTAACGATAAAATGTGGTACATATTTCTTGGATACAGTAGACGGAAAGATTGGTGAAGGAAGAAATATTGGTAAGTTTAGCAAACAAAAATTACGTACTTTTCAGATGCGTCTGAACACAAATCTGCTTTGCAAAAAACCCCGGAAATTTAAAGAGCAAATCGATTGTGCTTCTTTTTAATTTTCCCCTCTCTTTCAAACATTCATCTCAAGCCTCCAGAAATTTGTACTTAAAGCGTTTCACGTCAAGTGAAGAGGTAACAGCAGCTGTGGAAGTAGTTCGCAAATCTTCAGAAAAGCCTTTGTAGCAACTGGTTTCCGGTTAAAACCAAAATAAACCTAATGATGTTAATCGATATTTATTAAAAAATAAATTTATTTTAAATAGAAAAAACCTTGTTTATTTTCAAGGTGAAAACTCACTGAGCACCCCATTTATTTATTTATTTTCGACGAAGTTGAGATTGAGATAGTTCTGCTCATAATTAATTGACGATTTAAATGAATCGATTTTGAAGCAATTATTAAAATATATTAATATTAATAAGGGCTTTAAAATTTACGTTTACACAGATAAGGACAATTTAAGTTGAGTTATATTTTTAATAGTGGTAAAATAATAGATTCCCTTTTGCAATAGGGAAAACTATTAAAACATAACAAGGAAAAGCAATTCGGCTTAGGTCAAAAATAAATTTAATAGGCCTACCTGAATTAAGCGACCAGGACTAAATGTTTATTTATTTACAGAGGAAGAATAGTTGCCTGCGTATTAGTAGAAAGAAATAAAACTTAAATTTTTTATTATTATTTTTTGGCATAGCTACATCGACTGGATGAGAAGCAGTTTTTCTTTCAATCTAAAGTTTAATCCTTTTGCTTCGTCAGTTGCTAATAATGTAAGAAGCGTGCTTGGCATTTGGTCTGGATTTCACTGTTGCAGATTATTAAATGGAAACTGGGTTAATGGGCTGCCAGACATATTGCCTTGCGCGAACTAAGGTAATTCCAGAATATTACTGCCGTACAGGTTGGTTATCTTAATGATTAGATCATTCTGACGCCCATTTATCCGTGTACTGTTTCCATATTAGTTGAAGATGTTGCTTATAGATTACGTAGAAACTCATGTGGCAATCAAACATTTACTTAATGTCAATGTTAGACTCATAAAAATAATCATATAATCAAAATAATATAATCAAGACAAAGATCATAAAAATTTTCATCATAATGACGTCATATATTACTTCAGATCGTAATCTCAATCTTAGCAATCCGTAATCGAAAGTTGTAATAGAACGTGGAATTATATAATATTTGTGTAGACTTTGGGAAGAGGTTTGTGATTCTATAAGTAGGGAGAGACTTCTTAATGTACTGTATGCATTTGGAGTATCGGCTGAACATAGAAAACTCATTGATATTATAATGAAGGACACGTAAGCACGCGTATACATAAAAAAACATATGACAGAACCATTTGAAATAATACAAGCTTTAAAAAGTGGTTTGGTTCTAACGCTGTCCAACCTAACATCAGAGTACGTAACAGGAAAAATTTGAGCAGCAGAAGTAATTTGCTGACTATTAAAACAGTTTGACTAGAAACGTAGGTTCATTTAATGACGGAGAGAATAACATAATAATAATAATTTATTTACCTTGTATCAGTCAGTGACTTCGTTTTAGCGTTTTTCATATAGGCTAGACGCGTTTCGTGACATGTGTCACATCATCAGTATCCCTCGTCAAATGTTAAAATTCACATAAAACACATAAAAACACATTTGCACATATTTACTAAATCGTGGCCGGCAACTACACGCGCGGTCGGACCGGTCCAACGGTGCCGAAGTTACATCGTATTATGTGTGTGTCGTTATTGTGATTTAGTAAATATGTGCAAATGTGTTTTTATGTGAATTTTAACATTTGACGAGGGATACTGATGATGTGACACATGTCACGAAACGCGTCTATATGAAAAACGCTAAAACGAAGTCACTGACGGATACAAGGTAATTAAATTATTTTGAAATAGTGACATGGATACTATACAAAGCAAAATACAATAATAATGACACATTTATAGTGACGGAAAATCGACAAAGATCAAAGATCCCGGAATCTAGAAACAATTCCTCAAATATTCAGCCTCTGATAATCTAGAGGTTGTTAACAGCCTTGTATATTTAGGGATAAACCTTACTAACAATAGTGAAGAAAATATCGAATGTCACAGATGAATCATCCTATCCAACAGCAATATTCAATGTTTTAAGTCGAGAGGTGTCCATTGTAGAACTAAACTGTGTGTGTATATATATATATATATATATATATATAACCTACGGAAGCGAATCGGAAAATCGAAAACGCATTTGATATCTTTTAAAGGTAAACAGGTAAACATCACACGTATTTTAGACTCTAATAATGGCGATTGCGGATGAATAATAAGATATAACTTTAACATATGTGTAATTTACCGCTATCAGTAAACGTAACCACGTATTTGCGCGTCTTGTAGTGCGGTTCTGAAATAGCGTAGCCCGTTTTTGAGGACCTTCAGCATCCAGTGTATGATAATCTGTGATTAATTCATGTGACAAAATTAGTAAACCGATTTCATTCTATTTGTCATAGATATTTACAGATACGTACTCAGTACGTCTCAAAAGTTCCTACAAAGCATTAACACTATCAACGTCTGCAGAAGTCGAGAGTAAATTTGTGCCAGTTTTCTGGTATCTTTTATTTATATTGTAATGTAAGAAGTCTTTTTTGTTTCCTGACTTTGTTAAATGTCAGGTATTCATAGTGGCCCTTTATGTTTCTATACTTACCTTTTTGATTGCAACAAAATAAGTAGGAAATAACGAGTTATTTTCTTTTAAATGTCATAGTTTTGAATGTAAAAACTATCCTGAGCTTGTCAGAACCTTCCCAGATAGAAATCCTTTCTGCATATCTGTAAGTTGATAAACGACGTTTTCAAATTTTGCGAAGAACTTAATCCTGTACCTAACAACAAAGAAACAGTGAATACAAAAAAGTCATTTAAAGTCGAATTGTGTGATACAACAGTTATTCGTTCAAGGAGTTTACTTCAAGGAGTTAGTATCATGTTTTAAAACGTAGAATGTTTATGTAGTAAGAATCTGTAACGTTTACTGTACGTAATTTACAGTATTTTACATATCTGTAAATATATACTTTAATTTTATACAAACGAAGCAGATAAATAAAAAATTATGAATGCGCAGTTGTGCGATTGTCAAACACAACGTTCAACAAAAAATTTGTGTACACTAATTTCTACCATCACTAGAATCATTACTATCGTTATTACCTAAAGCCGAACTTTGCGTTTCACTATTCCAAATGTAATCCTCTTTGGTGCCATACAAATTGTTACTGTGCCGCAATCTTTAAAATTCTTAACGATTAATTCTTCAGAAATTTCACCCCATTTTGTATTCACCCAGAGTAAAGTTAAAATGGCATTTTTAGTGTGACAGGGTTAAATAGAGTGATCACTATTCGTCCAGCCGTCATACTTAATGTAACGCTAAGGAAATAGCCTACTACCGCATCGCTGAGTGACTAAGTGACGCTTTGCACGTACACGTGAGAGGCAGAATTACGTAACGGTCTGGATCATTCGAGATGCGTCACTCGACTATTCTACGAGCATCCAGACCCGCTACGTCACAACAATGAAAGGCGGCGACGTATAAATACTGGATTTCGAAGCGGTCCAGGTTGAGTTACACTTGGCGATATTACAAGTGCGGATCGAAGTGATTGTTGTGGTTTAGTGGAGAGCGATTATTGTGTTATTTAGTGTAAAACTTTAATTAGGTAAGATTTATTGTTGTGTGTTAGACAAATTTAACTTCAATTGTTGTATAAGACTGGTTTTGTTGATTTCTAACTGTTATTTGTGCCTAATAAACGTTTGTAATTAGAGACTCCATTGGTGTCGGTTACTCTGTTTCCACTGTACAACACGACGATCCGTGTTACCGCCGTAACATTACTTTCTGTGTAGCATATTAGTATGACGTCATGCTATGTATATTCCACACGAACTCTTTAAGCCTTTAAGTAGTGTCAGTACACAAATTTTCAGTAGTTCTCATTAAAAAAATGTGCGTACATTACAGGAATAAACAAGTTACAGTTTATAACCTTATTAATTTCATTTTCCATTGGTAAGAAACTACAAATGAAGAAAGATAAGAACTCATTTTCATTTACTTACGTATGTTGTAAATGAAAAAGCAACAATACCTGGGTACTGGAGACCATAGACTGTTAAACCTGTCAGTTTTTTTAAGTTTCAAGTAAAGATATTTGTCCAGGGACTTGTCGGCTGTCAAAATAATGTTATCACAAAGTGTTTTTATCCGTACGCCTATGTCTTAGGCAACCTGATTGGCGAGTTTGCTATACGGATGTGTACAAGTTTGGCAGTGACGTAGTACGAAATCTTCCAGTGTTTTCCAGGCGCCGATTGTTCTTGACGCATGGTCCGGAAAGCGGTTTAATCTCGAACCTCAGCGGACTGTCAGAACCGGCCAGTAGTCAGTTTGAATTTGCAATTTACTGTACGTTATCGCAATTGTTACTATTGTGACTTGCGATTATTATAAATGTTTGTCTGCGGACACATGTAATTAGTGATTTGCATTATTTATTTTAGACAAGTGCAGTTAACGACTTCCATAGTGTTCAGTTGTTTAACACGACGATCCGTACGACAGTCGTAACAATAATTATATTCAAGTGCATTGTAGTGTATAGGCCTACACTTCTATATAATGCAAAGGTGAGAAGTAAGAAATCGTTTTTATAAAATAAAAACTGATTGTTTTCATCATTTCGAACAATGTGTGCCTACGTTGTTTTCAGATCACACAGGCGATAAAAATCCTTGAAGCTTTCTTCATCTACATTAATAAACTATACCTCAGTACCTCAGTTTCGCCTGTTTATCGTTAAACACTTAGTTATGTCTCCATGAGGGAAAAAGCATGACGTTGAGCTAGATTTAAAGACTACAGTGAATAGTGTGACGATTTTAAAATAGGAAATGTAAAAAAGGAGAGAAATTTAAATTTTAATAAATCGCACATTTAAACTAATTTTAAATCCCTTAAATAACTCAAAATAATGAATAATGTTTAATAAAGAGATTTAAAAAAAAGGTAAAAAAGGAATGCGAGTGTAAAGGTAAGGAAACACTATCATACCGATGGTGTGGTCCTTACCAAATTCACAAATACTTAACTCCAGTAACAGTAGCCCTGTACGAACCCTCTACTCAAAAATATGTACGAAGAACACATATTTCGGAGATAAAGTGTTATCACGAAAAAGGAAATTGTAGAGTGCAAGCAAACTAAATGTAGTAAAAAGGTATACCTGCTACAGAGTACTTGAGTAACCACTTAATTACCTAATCGTATAAATAGGAATGAGGCCTTGGATCCTATTCAGCGAAAGTAGAGAAAAGTGAGAAGTCAGCTGACATCGAATATAAATAATAATTAAGTAATAAATTACTTAAAGAGTAATTCTACAACAAGAGTTACTCACAACTAAAGAAAAAACCGGTAGTAGTCGTAAGTATTAGTTTTAAGAAGAATTTAGTATGTTTTCGATAAATTTTATAAAGTGTGAATTTTATGTAGTCTAAGAATTAGTTTGTAAGGCGTTGTATATGTTGATAATAGGAAGAAGTAAGTCGAGAGTGACTCATGCACCTCATAAATTTGAAAAAAGAAATGAGTGAGAGAAATTTCACACAGTAATGCCAAGCATACTCCCAGTACATTACTGACCTAATAACCCATAGAAAACACATCTGTTTCCCCACCCGGTGTCTTCTTTAAGCGGTTTTAAAATAGGAAATGTAAAAAAGGAGAGAAATTTAAAATTTAATAAATCGCACATTAAAAGTAATTTTAAATCCCTTAAATAACTCAAAATAATATTTAATAAAGAGATTTAAAAAAAAAGGTAAAAAACGAATGCGAGTGTAAAGGTAAGGAAACCCTTTAATAATCTACCATGCATTGACATGCGGTAACCGGAATCAACTTGCATACAGACCCATAAACTAAACTAATAATACTTGTAAATTGATATTAAATAAATAAATAAACAATAACACAGTAGTATACTATAATAAATTCTGAAGTAAAGCATATCTTTGGATAATTAAAAGGTCAAACATTAATACCGTAAATATCAAATAAAGGTGGAACTATTTTATGGTGATGCGTAAACTCCGCGCAGTTAACTTACCTGTCCTAACATAGTAAGTCAGTCGAGATGGAGCGTTCTCGTAGTAAACACTACAGACCGGAACCATGCCCCAAAGTACGACAATATTTGTTTATTTTAGAGTGCAGATTTAACAATGTGCAGAGGAATGTAGCGGTAAATTAGTGTGTTATAAAGTAAACATGTAATGTATAAAAAAAAAGGAAGAAATAAGTGTGAGGGATGACATCTCTACCGACTAGTGTGTAAGATATCAATGTTTGTTTAAAATAAGAAGGTACGACGTACCTAAAGTGAGAACCTTTTATAAATAATGATGTGACGTGCATTTCTGTGGCAAACAAAAACATTAACTTGAGTCATACTACTAAAGAGGCTTAGCTACCAGACTTCTGAGAACAGCATACCAGCTTCATAATGACCGAATCACTTCAGGAACTTCAGCAGGAAAGAAAACTACAATAAAGATCAACCATCTGTGGACACCCCAAGGACCAAGGACCAAGGACCACGACACGGAGTAAACTTCAGGATATCACAGGTGACACGGAGACTTGTCTTCCGTGGTTAATTGTCATTCAAACAAATGATTTTTAAAAGACACTTTAAATAACAATATAAAAGACTTTAATAATAGTCACTTTATAACATGTAGTATGTCATACGATTAAAAATATTTGTAGTAGCAAGTAGTGCTTATATGATAAAGCTTCACTGATACTAAGAGTTAAATTAAGTCCATTCTTCAAATGGCCCCCAAATAGTATGATAGTATATGAGTAAGTGAGCTTAACTTACAAACCAGTTTAATATCCCGGATCCGTGGAAAATGCTAGCATATAACTTTCCTTATGTTGAGGGCCCCTTTCAGAAAATATTTTGTAAACTGTAACCTATATATTAAGAAAACCTTATGGTGAAAACCTCATGTAGAGCTGTTAAAGAAATCGTTTAATAAAGAGATGTCATTACATAACACATATTACTGAGTGAATAAATCATCAGACACCCCTGTAAGATTTCCTTTAATTCTAACTACAGCTTGTAAAATTAATAATTAGAAGTTGGTTAGACTATGGCAGCCTATGCAATTGATCCGAGGCAATTATGCACAGGTTCCCGATGTTATAACGTAGGTAAGACGTTATAATAGAGTCCCTCGAACCTCTCAGGATATAGAAAACGAAGAGAACTTAAAAATGTGAGTTAGTGTCTACTTTTATGGTAATGTCTGACGAATAAAAAAAAAAAATATCTTACTGCTCAAAAATAAAAATGTTGTTTATGCATAATACTTTGTAAAATATAAAATATGTGTCAAATCTATTTATTATTTAATTTATTTTATTTTTTTAATTATGATATCTTTACCTTCCTCTAGACACATTACCAATTGCGAATATTTAAATTTAAAAAGTTACAACAATTAGGCGTCAGTTAAGTCTCGCTCAAAATTATTACTTACATCTAACTTTATATTTTGTATCTTACACGTTTAGTATGTGCAGAAAATAATGGTAACGTTTAAGATAACGATAGTTATCAAAATTTTTTAATTACTTCACTGGTCAGTATTGAATCAAAATTACCTGTTTTTTTTTGTACTTACGCTTTTGAGCAACAGTAATAACTTTCGTGGTACGTCATAGAAGCTATCCTTAATATAAATCAGTCGCTTTTTTTAAAGAAAACAGAAACATAATATAGGGATAACGATATAAAACTTCGTCTCTAGTACGAAAATGCGGAAAAATAACACCAGATTATCCTAGTCGTGCTCTACAGAATCTATGGGGAAATGCAGGAAGCCGAGAGCACAGTTGGACATGTCGGCTGTAAAATGGAAAAACTAAAGTCTTTTTGTAGCAAGTGTGGAAACCGATTTAGCAATGAATAAGTTAGTACCTGTTAATTTCAAATGAAGTGTTCGCGAAGCTTACAAATCAATTGTTTAAAAAAAAAAATCAAAATAGGTACGAGTTTCGTTAGTCTTTTATAATCCGCGAGATAAAAAAAATGTATAACTCAATAGACTGTCCTAAGCTGCAAGTTTAAAGAAATCTGAAGATATTTTTATTTAAACGTTCTGAACCTTTTATTTCTCGATCACGTATATTTGTACGTATATTATTACTTATAGGCTAAGTGGTCGCGTGGAGTATACATATTACACAAGAAATAATCGACACTAGCCTATTCTTTGTTCACATAATACGAAACAGTTCCATGTGACTTTTTTTTGCAGTAGTTTTATGTTGCTACGTTATCAAACACGAAAACTAGATCAAGTTATCTTCACTATTTGTGTAGACTCAATTGTAACGCCTTGCGCCTGTATGTGTGTGTGTGTGTGTAGGGGGGGCACGAATTGGTGTTTGTTTTAAAGTCAGTCACTGTCGGGCAACAGGCCAGCGACACCTTTCACAGCGTTCTTTAGTGAACATGCATGTTTATTAAAAATAGAAACATATAAAATATTTTCAGTTATGTCTCTCGTCAGAATCGATTAGAAATATCTGTGTCTGTTTCGAGGAAGACAGATTACATAAATGCTAATGGTTTGTTAAGAACACGAAGGCGGGGTGGGGCGGAGACGGTGTGATGTTGCCACGTTATCGAGCAGGCGCGAGGAATTAACTAACACTGTCTTTCTAATTCTTGTAACAATATTCCAAGGAGCTTCTGTTTCGCAATCAATTAATGCAGAGTGGGTTTTAATCATAATATCACAGGCTCAAAGATGGCGCCAAGCGTAATCTAATTTGCGGCCGAGTATGACGAAGAGGGGTTGAAGGCGAGACGACGCGAGCGCGAGCGAGACGCGACGATGGGGAGTGGGATGAAGATAGTAGTAGTAGTAGTCGCTATGGTTTTATCATCTTGTGAATTCCATATTCCCCAAGAAAGCGAGGGGTCGGGTCGTGTTACACGGAAAGCACTCCGCCTGAACGCGTCGTGGAAGATTCATGCTGAATACTAACTAATCTGTGTGATATCGGCAGTCGACCAAACCAAACCAAACCAAAGTGAAGATTTATACCTTATACTTATATGTTACTTTTTTATACACCCTTCGCCTGATTCGCGTTTCTCTTCTAGTGTTTCAACCCCTATTCAATTCTGCTACCACCTCGTCTCTCCGACTCCATCAAGACAACTTCATTTCGTATAAACCCACCATGTTTCAGACGTGGTGAAAACATTTTAATGTGTTTTACACAAAATATATAAATATATTTGTTCAATTTATAGACTACTAATGACATATTTCCACTTACGTAGACCTAAATATAATACATTTTTATTTTATGCTATATTTTGTATTTAACCCTTGTATAGGCTACTCCCTTGCTTTTTGATGTAAGAAGTAGGCCTACTTTTTAACTATTCATTTCGTTAGTAACAAAAATTAAGACTATATACGGGAGTTTTAAATTGTATTTTTTTGTATTTCAACAATTAAAAAATAAATTCTATTTTTGTATTAAAATTATTATTGTTTTAAATAAAAATTAAACATTTTGAATAACTAAGTTATTTAGCATATGTCAGAAGCGTTTTAACTAAAGACAAATTCAAAATGTGATAAGTATTGTTGAAACAAAGTAAAATTAAATTTAAAACATATCTAATTCATTTTATTACTAATTATTATTATTAAATTTAATAAACCGTTATAAAAATCGTTGCAACACGGTTTATTTTAATATAATAATAATATTGGTATCGATAATAATAACTATTAGCCCTATTATTAAAAACGAATTTTATTCATACCTTTCTTATGTGTGTTGTTATTATCTTAAATAAAATACAGCTTGTAGGCCTAATGTAACAGTAGCCTAAGTGTGTGAACTTCTTCCAACCTGTATTGGAGAGAAGGACTGCTGAACAGCAACCCCAGTACAGACTTGCACAACAATCCTACTGCAGACAGACAAGTGCAACATCGAAAGAGTGCCTCGGCTGCTAGATTCTTTTATTCCCAGTTTTTATAACTCCGAATTTTTATTTCTGTTAAGATAATTTTAATTTGTCAGAGATATGTTTTAAACACATTCTATATTAATTTGAAAACCTGTCTAAGTATGTTTTTTATAATGATGACATAGGCCTGGGATGGTAAAATTGTGTTAAATCTAATATGTGAGCTTTATAGCTTTTAGGGTGCTGATTACAGGAAAAATAGTGAAAAATTCCTCACATATGACGTTTTTACAATATGAAATTATTGTATTGATATTTAACAAAATTCAGCTAATTTAATGGTAACTTTTGTATGATTATATAGGTAAATACCTATTAGACTTTTTAAAATAGGCAATGGGCGTATTTTTTCAGACATAAAAATGAAATGATAATGTGCACCAGTAAAAAGACATTTAACAAAAAGGAAAACAAATTGATCCTTGCATGCGTTCAAGTCTAGCCCCCACGTCCCCTTCGCACTATAACATTCTATTGTTTCATTCTCTTCTCTTCCTCATTTGTCTGTACATTTCAATGGGGTACACTGGTCATTGTTTGTGGTGAAGTGATGATACAGAATTATTTTTGGATTTTCCTCTTTTTTAGTTGTTAACTTATGGTTTCAAGCAGTTGGGTAAATTAACTAGATTCCATTTGTTATATCTATGGTGTCTTCACTGTAAAAAACACAACAGAGAAATATAATTGGTTTTGGGAGGAAGGTGTACTTTGTGTAGTTTGGTGTAAAATTAGGAGGCCAAAATATATCGTGGGCTCCTCACGGAGCGGGTTCAACTTGTGTTGAAGAGCTTCGACAGTGGTTCAAAACAAAAAACCAATCTCTTCGCTTTGGAATACTCATGATTTGGAGTGATGATGACCACCCATAAACCATAAGCATAACCATAGTGTTGATTGTTATTTTTGTTCTTCCGGTGTCCAGAAATTTAATTTAAAAAACAAAAAGGAAATTTCTTACACTAATCTTTGATCAGCGATTCGTCCTTTAACTCATGCACCAGAAATTTCTGTTCCGTCGCCTCCAGAAAAGTTAATCAATGTTTACGAGGAAGTTAAATAGTTATCGGTATTTGTCTAATGACGATCGTAATGATGATACTATTTTTATAATCCAGGTGTTAGTGATAAACCACAACTGTTCATCCAATTGGAATTAAATGTCTTGGTGAGGAACCTGGATTTACAAAATACTCAGCAAAGCTTTTAAACTCTAGATTGAACCAAAAAAAAAAAATTAGCTTACTTCTTTTTGTGGGTCCTAAACAGGGAAAATTTTCATTCTTTCTTTTCTCTAGAAGGTGAGCTAGTTTACTGAAATGATATACTTGGGCTTGTGAAAAGCTTCAAAGTCGCCTATAAAGCAGATGAATGGTGACTTTTTATGGACTCTTCAAAAAGAAATCTCAAAGCTGTTTTGATCAAAAACAAAAAGAAGCATAGAACGACTTCAAAGATGTCAAAACTTTCTTGGAAGCAAGAAAGACCGAGACTATCAAAATATTATCAGAAATAGGTTAAATAAGTATAAAGTACTGGAAAGTCGAAGGGTCTTAAAAGTTGGGTACATTTTCTGAATTCGCGTTTGGACTATTTTCCGGAACACCATGATACAGTAAGGGAAGAACAAGGTAAAAGATTCCATCAAGATATTAAATAAATGTAAAGAAGATATCAGGAAATGTGGAATGTAAATAGAAGAAAAGTGCCGTAAGGAGCGTTGAAAGTTAGCGACAATGGTATAATAAAGACTTATAATAATCAACAGTGAACTTTAAATGTTGTTTGGACCATATTTAAGATTTTAGCTGCAGTTCAATTGCCAACATTTTGTTTTAATAAACTTTATTTAAAAAATGTTTTATTTTGCGTCATTTTTTAAACCTCAATACTATTTTTTTGAAAACCACCTTACGTGGTGGGAAGAAATGAATGTTGTATTTGCAATCAGCACTACAAAAAAAAATACAACGTTTACCTACAATATTTAATACAATTTTGAAAACCCTTGTTTTCAGACCTGTGTAATAATTAAATGAGCTATGTTCTCTGGGGAAGAAAACGGCAAATTTATGAATTCTTCCATTAAGCCTTTGGGAAGGATATTGGGAGTCTAGACAGCATACTTTTCTGGCATTCAGAGAATGTTGTAGCCTGTGTATCTGACAGGCACAGCAAGTGCCTAATTTGACAGCAGTAAGTGAAAACATTTTTTTTGTTAATAAAAATAATAATAGCAAATGAAATAGCTATATCAAAACGTTTTTTCTCATTACCCTCACAAAAATACTCCCGCACGGCACAATACACTGGTGAAACTGTAGCACATTGATGTAGAAGACTGAAGCTGATGATGATGATGATGATGAAGACAGGTTGATGGTGATGCAAAATAACTGATAATATCACAACCGCAAATGCGAGTCAGAGTAACACAGCCTACCCGGGCAATAGCTCTAGGTAGACTTTTGAACGTCTATGGATTCTAATGCCTTTTAAAATGTAAATATTTAAGCCTCTAGTTTTACGTAACACTGAGGAGGTGGTATGTTGGTAACAGAGCAGTCGCTTCCAAAGTCAGTCAGTAATACAGCTCGTGATTCCAAGGCGGTGAATTTGAATTCTTCTCAGGGCAGATCGTTTACATAATGGGCTCCATCCAATAGTAACAGTTTATGCCTAATCCATTAGGAAAGTTAAAAGCAGTATAGGCTTAGTAGTAGAAAGAATTGTTACGTTGACATGGAAAACAATTACGTGACACTTAACGCGGCATCATTGGAGGATGTTCCAGATGGCACCTGACGCGTTGTGTCAATGTCGTGCACTGACCCAGAGAATTTTAGCGAATTCCGATCGCAACGCTTCTAGAATCGTCGGCCGGAAAGTAGCAGATACCTCTGGAACCTCTACAGGCGATATATGCAAGGATCAACGGCCGGCTTATTAACATAGCAGTGCGGTTTTACAGTGATTGTTGCGGTTAATTGGGAAGTGATTGTTGTATTAATTAGAGGAAAACTGTAATAAGGCGACGTTTGTTGTTATTTGTTGGACAAATTTAACTTGAATTAGACTATTGTATAAAAGTTCCTTTGTTGATTTCTAACTGTTGTTTGTGTTAAACTAAAGTTTGTAATTAGTGACTTCGCTGACGTCAGTTATTCTATTTTACTAAACAACACAACGATCTGTGAGACCCCCGTAACAGTATTTTATCCAATTTGTTTATAGTACGGCTAGTTGGAATTTAATCTGATCTTCGTCTGGAATGGCTACCTGAATATCAGGTAGATATTATAAAAATTAATTTCTGGTATTTCGTTTAGAGCAGCGAACGAACAGTATTACATAGGCTACACAGTAGCGTAAGAAAGGAAACATAATATCCCCACGGGCACATCGAATAGATTTCCCGTACCCCAAAGAAAAATGGGCCATTTATGTTTTAATGAATTTTCAGAATTTAGATCGTTAATCTAATCAGCTGTCATTTGTACTAAACAAGTTTAATCGTTTTAAAAAGTTATATAATATTAACGGGAATTATTTTTATCCTAAATTAATACTTTCATCGTAGTAAGTAAATTCTTTGAAATAATACGAAAACTGAAAAGATAAGGAAACTCAACATCTTAAGTGAGCTTGTTAAATATGAGCTCCCCGCACTGTGCTGTGCGTACGCCACTGTTGAACATTATCGTCGACAGTAGGCCCTACTGGCACCGTTACTTCTCCATCATTTTCATAGCCATGTCCAAAGACAAAACTTACCTGCGGCCTTTTCCTCATTAACTAGCTGGTAGTAGTCTGTCATTAGACAAGGGGACAATAATACTAGGAGTACACATACGTACCTTTCGTGATTCATACCATGGTATTACAGTTTGTGTTTTTTAATAAATTTTTAACTTTTTGTAACATTTTAGTTTCATTTCATGTCATTGTGTTTGCAACAAGACCCTTACAATCACTAATTATAACGGTTAACTTATGTCAAGTCTTAATGTTCAATATGAGGTTCATGAATACATAGACCATTTACAGGCATTGTACCCTAAGAGTCAACTTAGGGTTAGGTTATTGTAGAGTGGCAGAGCCTGTTAGTGGCTCAGAGACGAAGAATGCTTTCATCACGATTGACAGAATTAACACCTTGAGTGTGCAGTTTTTCTCCTGTTCTTGATTTTGTTTTAAAATTTGTAGTACTGCGATTGACTAGCGTTTCTTATAGCCTAATTAATAATCATTTGCAGATATAAACCTAGCTTATAAATTTTGTAAGGGCGGTTTAAGAGTTGCAAGGAGTTCTGCCATAGCCTATATTAATGTTGTCAAATGATTAAAGATACCGAGTATGCATTTCGAATAGAATTCCTCATAATTTGACCCCCCCCCCACGTACAACTTTTTTAAAATTTTGACTTCCGTTTTTGTTCCGTGGTGCTCCAAAGTTGATTAATTTTCGGAGTAAACACAACCTTCATATTTGGATATTTGGGTTAAAATTCCCATTATTTTGATAACCGGATTCGTTTTTTAAAGTTTGTTTTTAAAACGGATCAATTTTTTCAGTCCTGTTGTCCTAAAATTTTGACATTTTCGAAACTGAATCGTATATTCAGATATGGGTTACAGTTCTATTGTTTATTACCGCAAACAAATTTAAAACATTTTTTGAAAATGTTCATCCACTTTTTAGTCTCTAGCAATCCCAAAAATTTTGAAAAATTCAAAACTGAACACTTTTATTTAAAATTAACTGTAATTTCGATTTCCAGAATTTTTGACTGCTTATTTTTTATTTCCGCCACTATTTTTGGGTATCAATCTAAAAAACAATAAGAGCTGAGAGGTAAAAGTGAGGAATGTTTTACGAAAATCCGTTGATCCTTTCAAAAGTTATCTTGGGACAGACTTTAAGTAGGCAGACAGAATTCATGCCCAACCGTCAAGTTAAAACTGAGAATTTACTTTGCTCGTTCAATTATTATCCGGATGGCGTATTTATTGCGCAGTGGTACTATTCGGATCCGCAGTGGTTCGAATCCACTTTAAAGTTTGTTTCGCTAAAGTATGTTAGCGTTTGTGAGCGGACGATAATGTTAGTTTTAGGCGATGTGTTAAACAAGAGTATTAAGTGCATGTTAGGCCTAAGTATGTTAAAAACTATAATGTTAGAGATAGTGGCCTATATTTTATTATTTTCTCATAGAAACACGAGCTCTTGAAAATCTTGAAGATTTTAGTTAGCAAAGAAAAAAAGATTACGTGTTAAAAAATTATTTTCCAGCGTGATTATTTCAGCTAAGCTACTTCAGTAACAACATTTATGAATAATAAGTTTTAATATTTTTTATTATCCTGTTTTCTTTTTAAGTTACTGTATTGACACGCTATTAAATTTCAATTCCCCATTTAGCGTTCATTTACACGGTGTAAATTTCATTAACCATTGTTGCAATATGGCATCAAAACAAATGTTTTAAACAAAATTCATATGAATATGCGCAATAAAATCTATTGTTTAAGATTGTGTTGATATGCTGAACAAATAATACTACTGTCCCACGTGACGTCTTTAACGCTTTTCTTTAACGAATCCAGCTGTAGGCTTATTAAGGTTACCATTGATATTATTATGCGATTACTAAGTACCAAATAAACTACGGCCTTATACTGCGTATTTAGATTTCCTAAATATAAGTCTTGTAGGCTATTCGAATTTCCAGGCTCTGTAGACAGTTACCACATAACTCATAAGTAGAGATTTATTAAAATCCTTTCCCCTAATATGAGAGCTGTCTGAGACATTTTCAAGGTAGGCCTGCTTGATGTGCCGTGAGAAGAGATTTAAAACGAAACAAATTACATCCCATTGAATTGTATTTGACTGTGTTGCAAATAAAATTTATTATCAAAGAAAAACAAAGTATAATAAGAAAAGAACATATCACATTTATAAATGAAAAGAAGTGAAAACGATCATTGCACATCATAGCTTCTGACAATTATTATTATATCGAACACTAGAAATCTTACATACAGATATCTTTTATTTATCTTTTATAATAATAATAACAATAAAATTACAACAGTTGTCTTTATTTTTAATAATAATAATATTAATAATTTAAATGGAATAATAAATTTTCAACATATACAATTAAATAATTACGATTCTTTGGTTAAATTCAGACTTGATAAGTCGGAAAAATTGTATACTAATAATATTTATCAATAGTTTGAATGAATGTTTACACAATTTTATTTACAGATTGGATAATGTTTGTCCAATATTGATAACTTTATACACTACTATATACACAGTACGGTAATGACTTACATTTATTTAGCACAAGTATAGACATACTAAACACATAGGTTGTAATGTTATCACAAATTGTCTTTTTATTCTTGTCGCTTTCCTTTAATTCATTTTCTCTTTAACAAACACATTCGTCCTGTCAACATAGGTAGGGTATTCAAGATACAAGTCCAATGGTACTGCAAAACGTCATTGCCACACATATTCATGTAATCTGAGGTTCTGATTTACATTATAATTAACATAACAGTTGTGATTTTACAAGGCTGATTATCTTTATCTCTTGCTTAAAAATACTAATTATAAAAACCTAATGACCATTGAAATTTTTGTATTATTATGTTACGAAATGTTTTAATTCCTTATGTCCTACTTTGAGCGAAGTGCATTATTTCCACTTCACCTGAGAAAAGTCATGGATTTTTGTTTACTTTACTAACAGTTCAGGTACACATCAAGGAAGCATAAACTCAATATAAATACAGAAAAACGCATCAAGCCATTTGTATACAAACAAATACTGCAATGAGTATGAGTGCTTACGGGTTCGATCATTAGAAAAAACCAAGAAAGCATATCAAATTTTTAAGGTCTTTCAGAACGAGAAATTGCGTGGAATAGTTAGTTCACGATAATAATAGATAGTTAGATCACTAGTAATAGAAGTAAGTCTGCAGATCTTGAAATGGGTACAGTCATTATGAAGTACAGCACTGAAGGATGAATGTAGATTTCACAGTCATGACAAATACAGATGGCTGCCAACAGTTATGCATCGCGGAGACACAAATTACGAGATTCTGGGACCTGCTGAAGTGAACTTATAACCTTATTCCGATGCCGCATGCAAATTGCACGTAGAGAGACAAGAAGCTATATTCAGAGGAATGTATGACTCAAAGTTACGATTTTTTACTAAAATTGAAACTGATAAACAAGTGAATAATGATACATAAAGCATGGAAAAGACAAAAAATATAAATCATTCTTACAAAAGTATCATCCTAAAAAAATTTCATCCTAATATAAGTAGGCCCTATGTTCTCCACGTTTTTCTTCTGGTATTCTTCCCAGCGAGCTTAGACCATTATGATGTTACCTCTTACTAATAATGGTTTTGGTTTTCAATGTGGAATGTTTCTGTATTTTTAAACGCGTCTTGTCTCATGCATGTAGTATTCACACACTCGTAGGCCAAAGTTCGGGTAAAGATCATAGAACAAACAAAAACTCTGTCTTAGGCTTTCGAGCGAAGTAAAAATATTGTAATTACAAATTATTTTTTTCCTGCTTTAAATTTTCTTGACTCCTACGTTAGAGTTTAAACCTTTCTACATCAACATTGTTTTGATTCCTTGTATCGAGTACAGTAAACGAGTTTATTAATTATTGTAATCCGATCAATTAGCTTTGTAACTAAATTACAGATCATATGTAGCCCGTTAGCAGCCTCCGTAATTCCAATTATACTTGACCACATTGTAGGCCTACTTGGAAGAAACTTGTTTGAAACATTGTTGTTTGAAACTCGATAATAGTGAAGACACCGAAACGGCTTGTGCGGTACGGACAAGTAGCAGTTCTGCAATAAGTGACGACAATGTTTAAATATCAGTTGTCTTTCATCGAAAAAGAGTTTCATTAGCGAAAACATCGCACCCTGCTGGTACAAATTAAATCTTGTAGGTCAAAGTGTGGACCTCCTTCCAACAATACGCAGTCTTACAAGAGCCTTCGGATCTTAGAATGCAGTGCCTTACACATCAGTTACTATTTATTTTCTGTTATATTACATGTTCTGTAGCACTTTAGAGGAACACTCAGGTAAATGGAGAAGAACAATGTGGATGAAGTTAAAGAAAGTTTATGTGATTATAAACTTGAAACAAAATACGATGTATCCAGACTGACATAAATTGTTAAGTGCTTCTAAATAACAAAACTCTTGGTATCAACAAACTCTCCATCCACAAAAAAAAAAAATGTCTTACAGTAGGCCTATGAAAAATAACAACTACTGTTAATCGTACTTTATTTTTTGCATGATTTTGCTTTCGTTGGGTACAAAGCGGATGGCAGATGCAACAACCAAAGTCTTCCACTACATAGTCATGGGGCTTCCACCACAGTCCGAAAAATTATTATACTCCACAGTTTACCTAAAAACATTTACATGTTTTTGTGAAAATGTTTTAGACAGCAGTTTTTATTTTGGTTTACAAGATCTTATCTCGTCCTACGTACAATGAGACGGGCTTTTACAATTATCGGTTATACAACGAGACGAGTTACTGTTGCTATTATAGATAAATAGACGTAAGGAAATATCTTCATTAATGACTTTAAATGTTACTCTTCGGCTACAGTGTTTTCAAGCTGCATGTTTTTTCTGTTGTATTGAGCTCTTGAAACTTATCCTTTACAGACTACCCTGCTGTTCAGTAAGCTATCGTTGCATACAATATTTTGTGAATCATTGATTTATTTCTGTAGTTGTTTTCGCTCTGTTGACAGCCGTGGTGGCCAAATCACTTCTCCCTTCTGAAAGCAGAGACAGGAATGCGGACCACAATATTAACCTCTCTGGAAAACTCTAGTGGTCGGCTTTCGAGGTGCTATTGATCCTCTTTTCCACTTGTCAGTAGAACTCACGTGGGGACTACAAGGCTCCGACAGAGTTTTTGTTTCCGTTTATTACAACAAAGCAAGAATGTTGAGAAAATATAGCCTAAGTGTCCGAAAGTATTCACGTAAACAGGTACATAGCCTATATTGAAAACTGAATCGAATTCTATCGTTCAAGTGAGTTCAGCGTCGGTTAATTGTTTTTTTCTAAAATGTTCAGTGCTTGAAATGTTTCATTATTTCTTGTATAATTAAAATTTACATTAACTCGAAACTTCGTATCCATAAAATCGATTAGCTGTAGTCATTCAACATTAATTTGTTTTAAATATTGCATATAAGACAATACTTTAACAATACTGGCCTAATCGTTATTTTAACGATTAAAAAAAAATTATTTTGCTTTTAAGGATAGTAGGCCTAGATAAAAATTAATAACTTATTTTTTAAGAGTAAAATTTTTAGTACCTAATATTTGTACTCAATGTTGTGTTTTACGTTTCCTTTTCCGCTAAAACGGAAACAGCGATTCTAAAACTTTCAGACCAAATAAGTAGAGAAAAAATATTCTTTTCAACAAGGAAATTACAAATATCGTAACCATATAGCCGGTATATTTATTTTAATTCAGCGAGGCGTAGGGCTATAATAGTAGACCTATTTTTTCTTTGGGCATAATGAATTGTGTGTATAATAAACTTCACGAGGCAGGATTAGATTTGATTTTAAGTCGTCTTAAACACGGTAAAGTTTATCTTTTAAACATAATAGGGATTAATATTATTGGCCAAATTTCTTATGGATAAACAGACCTAGATGATACTAAACGGGAATACGTTACACATTACTTGGCCTATTTTAAAAGTAATCATACAACAATAACAACAATACAAAAGTTTTGTTTTCCACAATTATGATACTATGTCTTTCTCTCGTCAGTTTGAATTGTAATCAGTAAGTCCAGATTGTGTACTTATATTTGAATATAAATATTTAAAACTTTTTTTATATTAGACGATAAGAAATTGATTTATTAACTTTTTTATGTAATTGAAGTTTGCTGACGTGGGTTTTACGAATGTCAGAAATTTTGGCAAAACTATCGTTATATTAAAAACAAATAAATAATTCAAAAAGAACGTATTACTGATTCACTAGTCTGCAAACGTGTGTTTACAGAATAGACGCGTGTTCCATGTGTTAAGAGACGGGCCTCATTTCCGTGTGCTGGGTTTCCTTGTGCCTTCTCAAATCGACTTTGCGTTGGAATGCCCTTCCACAAAGGTCGCAAGCGAACGGCTTGAAGCCAGTGTGTTTCCGGCTGTGTGTTATCAGGTTCGATGATTGGCTGAACGCTTTTCCGCAGACCTGACACTTGTGCGGTTTCTCACCTGCGAACACAACACAATTTGTTTCAAACATATCTTATTTATTTTTTTATAGTTAGGCCTATATTATTTATATTAACTCAACGTGAACTCAACTTTATAGGCGAAAGGAGAGGGTACCATATAATTAAATTTTTCTGCCGCTCGAAGCTGCATGAGACGAGTGTTTGAGCCCCCAGTTAACTGAGGGTAAATCTCATGTATTAAGATATAGGCCTAAAGTATTCGTGTGTATCAGCTGAATACAATCTAACATATCTCAGAAGTGAAATAAAATGTTTAATTCATACCGTAATTTAAACAGTATTAGAATAAAATTAATAATTATAAAAATCTAATTAATAAGCCATATTCAGTGTTTGTTTATGTTAGTAAGATGAGAATTATGACTAAAAATTGTAGACATTCACATGTATAGTCTTATAAGTAAAATAGAACTGCGGGGACAAAAGTAAACACATGTTACACAACTAACATAACTTACTCTACGTGTTAAGTGTTTACAAAATCAATTAACTTACTCCCATTAATTTTACTGCACTAACACACAACTCAAGTCAAAATTAAAATGTGTGTGACTATCGAGTTGTTTTGTTCCATTAACGTTTGTTATAGATCCAAAACTTTAATTCGGTTAGTTCTTACCTACAAATCCGTCAGTGTTTACAGTCTCGAATAACAGAGGCCTGTCAACTGTTCATAGCTTACTGTTTTATCGCACGCTATAAATACATAACATACAAAATATACACACAACAAAAATGAATAGTGTGGGCCAACCTCAGAAAGGCCAGAAGTGTGAAACAGACTTATAAGGTGAGGACGACGACTTTTATAGGCTATTTAAAGTGCCAGATAAGCAGGGAAAGTGCTGTAAGTAGCCCTACATAAACAGATACGAGTAAGAGACAGGCGCAAGCAGGAGGCTTGTCTCTGGGGAGGTTTTAGATTTATGTGAATAAGACTACAAAACTTAAAAAAAATAACTCTCTATTTGCAATATATTTTGGTGTAGTTAATAAGGTAAATGGGCAAATATAAGAATTAGCCTACATTATACGTAAATAGATCGAATCGATAAACTGAGTAAGTTTTTGATATGGTTCGAATAGCAAATTAAAAAAACTGTTTAACACAGAAATTTTTTAAGTTGCTGTGGCATAAATTATTCCAGTATAAATACCATAAACCGAGTTGGCTATAGGCCTACTGCAGACTGAATAATATTCGAAGCAGGGACGGATTCCAGCAAGCAATTTTGGGTATGGAAAGTTGGAGCATCCTTTAAATGCCTAAAGTATAAATGTTAGGAATGAGTGAAGATACAAATAGGCTACAGTTGGTTATTATAAACACAATAAATTTGTTGACGTAGGCCTACAAGTATAAAATCATATGTGTGTTTGGCAGTTCTCTGTTCTTAATGGTATTCACTTAGGCCTATAGTTTAAAATACACACTACACATTTAGGCCTATGGCGTTTATCATGTACCATAGGTCTATATTTATATATCCTAAGTATGTTACTCATATGACTACTTTCATTAATTATTTAATTCGTCATATCCTAAATTACATTTGTACACGCAATTTTGTTTTAGCTTCTGTTATTTTCTGTTATATCCCTCTGGGCGGTTTTAACTCCTCAAAATCCTCCTCGCTACGCCAGTAGTGGGAGACGATACACAACCGAAGAATATCTGGGACCTAGGCAAATAGGGAAAAGTAAGCTATAAAATGAAGACAGTGGCAAATGTGTTACAATGCAGCCAGACCTGCGAGGAAGCGAAAAACTGAAATTCAGGAAAAAATTAACAAAGGACCGAAAAAGTGGAAAACTCTAAGTACAAGGAAACGGAAGAGGAGATCTCAGAGCTCCCAGTGTACTAGTAGAGGACAAGATCGAGGACCTCCTTTCTACCCAAAAGTGTAGAAAAATAATGAAGGAACCAAAAACACCACTATTTAAAAACGTTTTCTACTTCTTTTATTACGGGAGTGGTTAGGATATTACTCGTACCTAGCTTTTGTACGAGCAGTCTACGAGTTTACCTAATTTTTCGTAAGTATGCAGTTTATTATCATTGACATATTATAGGCCTATCTAGGCTGCATGCTCTAGTGACGAAGTTGTTTTCCATAATCTCAGTTAGTAGGCCTACGGCTTAGTATTCAAACTAATGACGGTTATCTGCCTATCTTGTGTGGCCCAATCGTGGCTCGAAAAACTTCATAGTGTAGGCTAGCCTATGACCACGATAACCACCGTGTTAACGTAACCACCGGAATAGTGTCTATTCCGAAAATAAGGATAGGCCTACTCCTGCATTCTTATTTGTAGCCTAAATAGATCTGTATCTATTAATACTGACAAGGCAATTGTCAAGGAGCACATTTTACTTTTTACTCATAATGAATAATTAGTTTTTTTACATTACATTATTTAACGAAACTAAACGTGCTTCCACAAACAAGCTCGACCGTATTAGGCCTATATCGCCAGCAATTATCACAAAAATTGGAAAATGTTTATGAGTTAAACATGTGTAGGCCTATGTATTAGGCTAAGTAGTCTATGTGTGAGTAAGTATTGGAATTGTGTATAAGTATGTTCTTTCTTAATTCTCTCAGAACAAACAATCTTGTAGGCTACTTTTAAAAAGTCCCCTTTAGCCTATATATTATTATTTATTTACTAAATAATTAAGATTTATGTTGTGCATTATTTTCATAGGCTATAGGCCTATATGCTATAACTTTTATGAATAAAATAGGCTACATTTATTTCTTTTGACTTTTTATGTTTATGCATAAAGTTATAACAACAAGATAATGCGAGTGAAATTCATACATACTGAAGCACGAAATCTCCACAGACGGTTAGCAGTGGGGTTGTTTATTTGAGAGTAACATGCTGAAGGAGACGTTAATGCGTTTCACGAGTTAGGCCTTGTGATTCCTCTGACCTGGTTTTTGCTTGCAAGGAACGAAAGGGAATGGTTTGATAACCCACACGAGTAATAGTAAAGGCAATTAAAATATGAACATTTTTACACTAGAAACACGCAATCAGTGATTTAATATTATTCCAAATAATCTAAAATTAGGTCTATCATTGTAGAAGAAATAAGTTCAGCAGCCCAGTAAAGAGCAGTTTGCCAGAATTTTCCTTGCTGTTCCATGTATTGTACATCAAAATATAGGCTTATAATTTTTAAGTCTAAGCTTACAACAAAAACTGATAAATAAGCTTATGAATTCCGGCAATACTTTTTAAAACTAATATTGTATATCAGACGTACGACAATATCGTAGTATCGTTTACAAGCTGAATAGTCAATGTCATACTCGTAGGATACGGCCGTGAAGATTTACGATCGGTTAAACCAAGCCAAGGGTATCATCGCTTTTTGACGAGGATTATCGACTTGTCAATAAGAAGGTTAGACAATGAATACAAGTGCGGTCTGAGCGCGTGATGTTATCTGCATGTTGTCATGGTAACGGCAAGGCGTGGCGTTGTCAACCAATCACGTCTCGACTCCACCATCTTAACCTCCAACAATCTGGCCGGTGCACTGTGTTATTGTTATTGACAGTAATGCCAATCTCACTGAACAACTCCATCCTTCTCAACAACTAATAATAGTGGTGGCAATCGTTTATTTCGTTATTATGTTGCTCCGCACGCACACTCACCCACTTCCTCCCTCCATCACTCTCTCTCTCTCTCTCTCTCTCTCTCTCTCTCTCTCTCTCTCTCTCTCTCTCTCTCTCTCTCTCACACACACACACCACAAAACATTCTCTCTCTTTCCATCTCTTCCTTACCCTTTCTCCTTCTCGTTTATATCTTTTTCTGTCATTGTAATTTCACTTTTTCCTTAAACATATTAGAAAAAAATGGGTTACAGACTAATAAAAAGAAACGAAGAAATAGTCTTTTATGAAGAGTAATTTTTTCAACGAAGTAGGCCTACATGTTATCTATAAACAAGACTAGGTGGACCGTACAGTTTCACACATTCGTATTCATACGTACTATTACTCACTTTTTACTTTCTTATTTCCTTATTATGAACAGGTACAAAGTTTTTATATTCTGAAAATAAGGATAGGCCAACTCCTGCATTCTTATTTGTAGCCTAAATAGATCTGTATCTATTATATATTGTAAGCTATAAATGTTGGTCGAGGACTACTATTAAGATTGATTTAATTAAAAAAAAAAACATCTTGACAGCACATTTACCCAATATTAAGTTATTAAAAAAAAAAAAATCTGCGGTAAGGTCGTGTGATTAAGCATCGTTTCATCACATGCACGAATACAAAACCTGCATAGATGACCACATGACCGGGGCGGGGGATTTTTACAGCCGCAAGGATGAACAGAGGGAGATGATTATGTAATTTATTAATTATTCAAGAAAAGTATCTACATCAAGTTAGAAATTCTTATTTGCGTTATAATACTTACAGGTTAATATTCTTTTAAATCGTTTCATTTGGCTTATGAATTGCTTCTATGCATTAATTTTTTAGTTTTTTAAACACACACACACACACACACACACACACACACACACACACACACACACACACACACACACACACACACACACACACACACACACACACACACACACACACACACACACACACACACACACACACACACACACACACACACACACAGAGTCATAGACACGTTCAGTTTATATAAAAACGTATTTATTATGATGAATCTTTTCTCTTGAGTAGGCTAGGCCTATGTCTAGGTCATAGCCTACACTAGTGCAATTTCATATAGGAATAAATTAACCAATGTTTCTGCCTAAAGGGTTTACGCGGGTGGAACAACAATAATCCTGTTTCTTTGAAAACTTTATATTAAGCCTGACGATGATGAAAACAGTGAAATTTATAATTCTTCAAATAATAGACCTATGAGACTGCAATTCTTGAAGTGAAAATTTTAAGTAGTAGTTACTATGCCTATATTTGTGTGCGTGTATTTATTTTTATGTAAATAGGCCTATATGTGCTTAAGGTGTGTTTAATCTACGTGTTTCTAGTCGCTAGAATCTAATTTGTGTTCAAACCGCTAGTTTCTAGGTTGTGCGTTGCGAATTGTATTAAACAAAATTCTACTATTTAGGCTTTTATTAGGCTTACGATATATAGGCTAAATATCGGTATGGAGAACCATACATGACTTCCATGTTCTACGATTTATATTTAAAATCATTTAGTACTTGAATTAGGTTCGATAATTTCTAGCAAGTTAGGTGTGTTCCTTGTAAATCGAGTTTTATGTTTGACAAATTGAAATGAAATATTTCCATAGAAACTACTTCTTTGTTGCCGATAACGTAGTACACATATAAAAATATCGGTATGGAAAACCATAGGCCTACATGACTTCCATGTTCTAAGATTTATATTTAAAATCATTTTCGAAGTAAAATATTTCCATAGAAACGACTTCTTCCTTCAGCCTTAACCACAGTATTGTGGTCACTAACGTATACCACCTCACGTTAGCGCACTCGATTTTCACTGGTGATGGCAGTCGATGGCCGAAACGTCTGATTTCGCAGAAAACATTGGACCACGGCCAAACAGCCCAGGAAGGAATTTTAACAATAAACTACTTCTTTATTGCCGATAACATAGTACACATGACATAGGCTATAAATAAAAATTATCCCACTCCCTTCAACTATCATTTTCATTTATAGAAAATTACCCCCAGCCCCTTCAACCAGCCTCTTTATTTATAGAGATTTCATCTACGTTTCTACAGTGGATTATTATGATCTTCTTTTCAGGATACTTTATTTATCAAAATTAAGTACTTTACTCTTGTTAAAACATAAAATATTGAAGGTAAACTACCCTTTCCCCGTAACCGATCTTCACCAAAATCAATAGGCCTTGAGTCCTCTACAACTCAGGCACATATGAAAAAAAAATTATTTGATTATGTTTGAATGTACGACAGTTAACGTTCGTCATAAAAATATTACTCTTGTTAAAACATAAAATGTTGCAGGTAAACTACCCCTTTCTCTTAACCGATCTTCACCAAAATCAAAAAACCTTGAGTCCTCTACAATTCAGGGAAGTATGCAAAAAATTATTTGATTCTGTTTGAATTTGCGGCAGTTATCGTTCGTCAAAAAAATTACCCTTGTTAAAACATAAAACGTTTCAGGTAAACTACCCCTTCCACTTAACTGATCTTCACCAAAAACAACAGGCCTTGAGTCCTCTATAATTCAGGGATGTATGCAAAAAATGATTTGATTCTGTTTGAATTTGCGGCTGTTATCGTTTGCCATAGAAAAAATCTACACACACACACACACACACACACACACACACACACACACACACACACACACACACATTTTCGAAAAATGACTTTTCTTCGTGTTTTGAGGGTAGTACAATCAGAATCAGCCGTTATCTCGAACACGATTTTTTTCGGCAAGACCATACTTCCATTTCCTTATGGAACATGGAAGCAGAAAAGGCCTGCACTAGCCTAATTTGTTTAAAAATTAATACTTAACGTCAAAATTAGGGCATAATAACTTTGGATAATACTAACATAACTTAGTAAATGGTGGCTTTAATTAACAGGAAACACAGGTCTACTAAGTTCCTCCAAAAGCCTACTCGCCCCAGAAGAGAATAAAATTTCCTTCGTCAGTCATAGAGTCTACCGTGCCCGAGAGTTTGTGTCTATCCATTTAATGACATACATTACCTTAATGACGTACATTACGTACATTACATTACGTAGGCCTATACTTTGTAATGTACCTCTGACTTACAACAGTGTAAGTTATAACAACATAGGCCTACCTGCAATCCAAAAATAAAACTTGTAAGTTCTAATGATTTTCTTATTCCTTTTTTATTATTAGTAGGCATAATAATGGATTGTAGGCCTATTTAACTTTGCATCTGAAAGATGAATGAATGTTGTTATCAATAATTATCAATTATTCGGGTAGGAAATGAAATCGATTTTTCAAGACGACAATGACGTTCAAAATATTTTTCAGCATACATGTTCTTGTTCTTCTCCTTCTCATCCTCTCCTCTACCTCCTTCTTCCTCCTTTTTCTTCTTTTTCTTAGACTGCTTATTGCCGTCGTAATCTTCAATAATCTGTTTTGCTCCATCCTGCTTACGTACCGACCCCACATCCAACTTCTAACCGTTGTCCACTATATTATATCAGAAAGGCCTTTTCCACAAATATCGTATGTTATTACGCCCCATGATGGTATTCTTGTCTCCCATCATGCTCTTCGTTTAATTTTCTTTACATTCTCATTTCTATCACTTGTAGATTTATCTGTCTTCTTTTTGTTTTATGTGTTTCTTATCTAGTCTTTGCGTCACATATCAACCTAGGTGTTACTGTGTTCTTGAAAGGAGGTTAGGTGTCATTTCTAAGGTATTTAATTCGCCATACAGAGTCATTCATTCAACCAGCTAATCCGTTAGTTTCATTCGCAATTTATTTTCCCTTTACGTGTCCAGAGTTGAAGAATGCATCTATAAATAATTGAATTCCACAATTAACCAATTATTGTAGGCTATAGTGTAGGCCTACTACTACTTTACACCTTTCACGTTCCGTCGCAATTGTCCGTGTTGTATTTTTGATTGCTGAAATTTTCAGCGCTTCTTTTGTAGAAAGTTAACTGCAAATAGGTCAATCACTAAACTTCATTTGAATATCATCTTTAAGGCCTTTATTGGCCTGTTGTGTTTCCTTATTATTCAAAAACGTTGTGTGCATACTGGAAAATAGAATTCTTGAAAGCACTTAGGAAAAGCGAGTGCTACTCAGACAAAACAATAACATTCAAACAAAAAAAGTTTGTATATTATGTGGCTATGTTAAATCAAATGCGTGGATGCGTGGAAATTCAACCACAAATTCGATTGAAAATTAGTTGTTTTGCTAATTTCATTGAGTAGGCCTACTTTGAGTACAGAACAGAATTATTTTTTCATAAGATTCTCTTTAAGTTTCAGTAACCAGTCACAAATGTTGCTCTATTGCTGTTCAAGCGTAATATTTATTAGACAATGTGATCTGTAGCTTAGCAGTAAATTGACTGTTCGAACGCTGTTATGGAATGTGAGATAAGCGAAGTAAGGAAGTTGTTTCCTGCGATCTTCAGCCGAACGGAATTATAATAAAGCACAGATATAACAAGGGAGAGCGCGAGAGGAGAGAGGGGTCCATTAGAACATTTTTGTGCGTGCGCGTGGCTGGTAGTTTTATTGCGCGGGGAGGATTGATGGGCGCAGGGCGCGGATATTGCCGCAGTAATATGCCGTAGATTTGTTTCAGCGATCTCCAGAGGCCAAACGCGTAACCTGGAGCACATCGTAAACATTCAATCTGCGTCCACTCGCTATCACAAAAATTGAATCTCTGCGTGCGTCCCTCGCAGCCCGTCTCTCGGCCGACCATTCGTTACTTCTCGTTGACCTTATGTCGCGCCTAAACCTTCGTCGTCGTCACCATTCCGGACTTATAACCGTTTTACGACAGATGATGAACACTACAGAATTACTACCTTTCCGAAATACATCCCCTAAAAGAGGAACGGATAAATTAAAATTAATGAGTGTTCAACTGAAGCTATTTGCAGATTTAGAATATAGGCCTATTACCTTGTCCTTCGTACAATAAAGTAAAATTCAACAATACACTAATAGTATTTTATTTGGAAACAGTTATTTTAAACGGATATTCACCTATGTATCCGCTAGCATTAGCACAATTTTAGATTAGTTAGGCCTACTTCCGACTTCCGAATTGATTCACAGCATGCTATAATGCCATTTTTTTTAAAAGACTTTTGACATTCGTCTGCTACTATGTAGACAGATTTTTTTACAATTTAATAGGTGCAGCTACTGTAAAATAAACTGAGACTCTAATATCCACAGTAAATAAACAGCCATTTATTATTTATTTGTATTTTTCATATCTAAGCAACAAATAGGCCTAAAACTTATAGTTTTACCTTATTTCCTTTCCATCTTGCGACTTCGTTATATGTCATACACGACATGTTTCGGGAAACATGTTCCCATCTTCAGGTTTAAAAACTTTTCGTTCTCACATGAAGAACTTGTCAACGTAAATAAAAACTTTTACTAACATCATTAAAAACACACTACATTAATAACGTACCGCGCGAAGAATCAGTGCGCACTGCTCGGGTTTGCGATTATGAACCCGAACAGTGCGCACTGATTCTTCGCGCGGTACGTTATTAATGTAGTGTGTTTTTAATGATGTTAGTAAAAGTTTTTATTTACGTTGACAAGTTCTTCATGTGAGAACGAAAAGTTTTTAAACCTGAAGATGGGAACATGTTTCCCGAAACATGTCGTGTATGACATATAACGAAGTCGCAAGATGGAAAGGAAATAAGGTAAAACTATAAGTTTTATTTCAATAACGCGACTTGGAGACCATAATCACAAATTATGAAATAGGCCTACTTTCAACATTTTTTGAATTTATCATTGGTGGCGTTAAATCTAAGAGGAATCTTCATGTGTTAGGTTAAAACCATGATGTAGGCTACTTGAAAATAAAAAAATTAACATATCTTCACATTTCTTACTTTTAGGGAACTACACCTCCTATTAATTTCGAAATTTCGTTTATTACCATTTTCTCTACAATTCGTTTCCTAGTTAATTGTAATTGTTTCTCATAGGCTCTTATGTTTCTAAGAAACTTCAAGACACATCAGATCGATAGTTTGTTTTAATGTTCTTAATCTTACTTAAAAATTAGATTTTAAACACTGATTTTCTACTCAAAGTATGTTGCAAAATATTTGATCCTATATTATTTAATCAGAAGTTGAGATGTTTATTTAATTTTGTGTAAATTATAACTGTATAATTTTCTGCCGCTAATCAATAATTCGCTAACAGAAGGAGAAAATCTGATCTCCCGTAACACTGAATGAAAACAATTGCAACATACAGGGCACCCGAAATATCTTGATCGGAGGACAGTAGGCCTACATATGCTCAGCAAACAGAAACAAGTGGGGCTAGAAGTAAGACAGTTGTACAAGGTTTATGGGCAGACAGTCACAGTTAAAAAAAATAAGTAATTAATATTAATATTAATATAAATTATTATACAAGACAATTTAAAAACCCATATGGACCTATTAAGTGCACCTTTGAGGAACCGCCAGCAACAACAATAGCCTATAGACATCAAAAAATTTCAAAACAAGGTCTGACAACCGTTGTGGACGGTAAGTAAAAATGGAATAATACGACGCGATGTAAATATCCAATATCAAAGAAATATAAAACGAAACTGCACGTGTCAGATAGTGTGAATAAATTTAGTAGGACTACATCCAAACAAGCAAGTCGATAAGCTGATGGATAACCAAGACAAACCAGACGACTGAAGAGGATTAAGCTCATTGATTTACCGACAGTATTTGCTATAAATTTGTGACTGGCATTTACAAGCAAACAGTGAATGTGTGACAGTAATGTGTAACAAAGTGTGTGTGTGTGTGTGTACAGCCACCCGAATGTGGGGGCCTGAGTGTTAACCCCCTGGGGATAAGAGGAAGGAGCCTATACCGCCATCCCCGGTGACTCCGACTTCTACCATATCCACCTGACACCGACCGCCTTAACTTGGTCCGGGATATTTCGGCTGGATTGGAGCTGACTGACACCGTGCTAAGGTGGGTGCAGGGTTGCCTCGTCGCTGGTAAGTAGCTGCACTAGGAAACCACCACTGTCCTAATGGTCCTAGCCAAACATCATGTTCAGAGACTCCTAGTAGCATAGCGAAGCCTCCACGCGGCGTTCCCTTGTCTGTTGAGGGAGGGCCGTTCAGTGAGTGTCGCCGCCTGGCTGGCTGAACCTCGCCAGGTGGGTCTGGGGCTACGGCTCTGGGAGGTTGCGGCCACCTGATTACCGGTGGGTCCTTCTTCTTCCGAAACCCTCACCCTGGCGCACGCTGCCTTTCAGATAGCGGGGTATCAGGGCTGACATTCGAAAAAAACGTGCGTCCAGCGCTAGATAGGGCAATTCGTGGTTCGGGTATGAGTAACCGACGCTAGCGGAGCCTGTACCTGACTCGTGGCTGACCTCTATCGTCCGCTTGTCCAAAACGCCGCCGCCGAAACGCCGTCTCTTTGAGACCCTCGCTGGGCAACTGTTGTCTTGCACAAACAGTTTATGTTTTTACATGCAATAGCGGCGAAGCGCGGTAGTCTCCTTGCGAGGAGACGGTTCTAGACCACCCTCGTTGACGTATCCAGTGGATGGAGAGCGGAGACTTCTCTTTGCCCTTGAGGCGCAGCGGTGATGCTAGGTCTCTCTCCATAATACTAGTTTGTACCGTATACAACCAATCAAATATACGAATACGAATGTACTAGAGTACGAAGGAAAGTATTCATAGGAGTAGGCTCTACAAGACAATTGATATGCCATAAGATGAAAATAACTTATTTTCCTGCTTACCAGATAGATTGTAAAATAAATAATTACATAAAAAGTTAGTCAATAATAATTAAAATTCGTATACGCTAAACTATTTGTTTATAATAGTTAAGAAGTAACATTAGTACCGGAGTTAACAGTCGTAGCAGATCTCGCGGAAGTGCCTACTGTGTAAATAAAAAAACAATATCAAGTAATATCAGTGCTTATTGTTCATGAAGACTGAATATTTTCCACACGTACATACGATAACAGACCAATTGTAAGACAATAAAAACATTAAATGATATTTTACTTACATTTGATAAGCTGTAAAGACAACTTAATCGATTAATCTCGTTAGTATAGGACTAATTATAAAAAACTATCTTATCAAATGTACATTGTAGCAAATATATTTTCTTCGTTAAATTAATATCTCGCTTACGTCTCAAAAAAAAAAAAGATTTTAGTCCGTATTACTTTTAAAATTTCAGAAACACATAGGCTATACACATTTGCACATGTAGGCCTACTATCTGCCCGTCTGAGTTTCTAGAATTCATTGGTAACACGTTGACTTGATTTTTCTTGAAGATTAGTGAGTAGATTAATTTATGACGTGCTGTGACTGAAGGAAACAAGTTTTAAATCTTATAATTTATGACACATTTCAGTAATCTGTCCAGACGTAATTCTGTTAATTCAGTAGCGAAGTGATTGTAAATCAAAGGTAATTTCTGATTACCAGTATTAATGCAGACATCTATACTCAACAGTTTATCTGTCCGATTACTTATGTAACCTACATTACAGATGTAACAAAAGACTATCTGGCAGTTTCGAAACAATAACGAAGTCTTGAAACGTTCTATACTATAGATAGTAATGTTATGTAATATTTATGCACCAATAACAAAACCTCGTGGTTCAATATTCTCACTGGTCGTAGCCCAGAGATTCTTATCAATTGTACGCATTTCGATTAGGAACACGGGACCATGTCACTATTACGCCCAGTTTCTTGTTTTTACTTACTGTATGTTACTCTCTTATCCTTTATTCTGTCCTTCTTCGTCATAACCAGTAAGCCTACTTTTTCTTTGCCATACTTCTTTTTTACGTCCAACGCCTTTTTTCTCCCCTTTTTACGTCTTACGCCATAGTCCTTTTGGTTTTCCTTTCCGTTTCCTAGAAGTCTTTATTCTGTATTTCCTTCTTACATTCTATACTTTTTTCTTTAATTCTGCCTTCTTATATCATATAGCCTAAATTTTATTTTAGTTTCTCTTATTTTAAACCATATTCTTTTATTGTATTTCCTTCTTATAAGCTATCTAATGTTCTTCATTACTCGTTAACTATTATCGCTGCAGAGGCGTATTCAAGAGGGTTACTGGATGGGTTCAGTACTCACCACTGCGTAGGTCGCTAATAAGGTTTTATACGTAAAAGCTATAAGCAGGCAGTTATATCGCTAGCATTCTGAATATACTGTAGCACACACAGTGGGGTATAGATGTAACTAATAATTTCCTAGTAGGCTACCGCCAACGACTATCGCCGCCTCGCGTATCATTAATAATCCACTGTCATTGAAAAGCAGTACTATCCTTACTGAATTGCATCAGCATTTTATAACTGAATATAACTGGAGATATAGAACGACTGTAAAACTGTAATTGTTTAGCACTGGAATTCTATTTTAATTTTTTGTATGTCATTTTGTTACGCTTAATTTTGTTTTGGGGATGGGGAAGTGGTTATTTGGTCATTGTGCTTATGTGTTAATAATATACCAGCATCGCATAATCACATATAATACTATACGAGGCCTGTCTAAAAAGTATCCTAGTGTCATACTTTGAGAAAAGTAGCTTACTTAGCACAACGAGACCTTCTTAGTCTCATCCGAAGTGTTCTCCTTGGGATTTCACACGCTTATCCCAGTGTCTCTTCCACTTCTCGAGGAGTCTGCAACGTTCTCTTTTGGAACGGGTCTCACTGCCGAATGAGGAGTCTGACGGAAGCCTGACTGTTCACGTGTGCGCAGTAAGGTGTATGTAAAGGTCACATGATGCGTTATCGAGATGTTCACTTGTTGGATACTTTTCGGGCAAACCTCGTATACAGTGCTTGTTAGTATAAGCACTAATAAATTTGTATCATGTTCGGTTACATGTGTTTATTGTCAGCTGTTTTTCATCATTAAGGACGAAAATTCCAAGCCCACTCACGCGTCCGTACAAGGTGCGCGGGCGTAGGTCGCGTGACTGAATAGCGACCCCTGCGATTGGCCGGGGAGGGGCTCCGAAGACTCACAGTTGGTTATCACTGCCGATTGCGGGTGGCCTCCCGTGGGTCCAAGAACACACCTAGTTACGCACTGCTTTCTTCCTTCGGAAGCGCAGAGGAGACCCCTTCCTTAGGTGGCATCGGCACTAATGGTTGGGAAAGATGCGAATCGCTAGCGCGCCCGGTAAATGGTTTTTCTGGGAGTTAGCGATGGGGCCTTCGAGCTAGATGCGTCACTCTCGGAAGCTAGAACATTCAAAGGTATTGAAAAGTTAAAAAAAGGGAGCTACAGTAGACTTGACACGTTACGAGAACGACAAATTTTAAGCTACTAAAAAAGGTATTTGGAAACTGAAGAAGTCAAGGACTACAAACACTGTCAAATTGATCATAAATTTGCGAAAAATTGTGACAGAGACGCAGAAAAATGGCAGCGAATTGTTTTGTTTCAGTACTTGTAGCTGTAGGGCCTATAGTCTCCGAATTACGTATAAACGCATAAATAAATAAGATTAATCGAGATTAATGTACCGTCTCAGTCCCAGAGGTGATTTAAATGGGGTATTAGGTTGAAATGAAATGCATGTGAAATTAAAATGGTATGAAATTTTCGCTTCGTGAAATAAACTGCGATCAGGACTGGGAATCAGCAATTGCCGTATCAAAATGTGTATAGTTCCTGTAGGATATAAGGTCGATAAGAAAACGGAGGCATAAATTTACTAACAGTAACAGTGTAAGTGTTACTACACCTTGTAAATGAATGGCGAGATGAGAAAAACAGGAAACGGAAAGACAGAGACTGTTCTTCTTTCGGATAGCTAACCACACAGTGGACGTAGCGAGAAAGTTATAAACGCTATCTTCAGGCTAATGAACCTTGAGTTCATTTTAGCACACGTATATAATTTTCCTTTTTAACCTATATATGACAACCGGCTTTTCCCATCAAGCACGAGAATAGCTGATATTCTGTCTGTTCCACTAGTGACGTACATATGTCTCAGTCGTGTGTGTGGTTTGATATTTAGCTTTAACTGCATTACATCACGTATCTCTTCATCGGCCCTCAAGGCTTTTCCAAGGTCACACTTCGTGTTGTCTACCTTAGCGCAGCTTCTCAGTGGGCGCTCGTACTAACCCCCATTCTCAGGAATTGTACCAACCACTTCAGCATCTGTATTGCAGTAATTAAATTAAATTAGACTCGGAAAAGCTGCATACACATTCTGTCTCCACTACTACTATCACATGATAAACTGAACACTTTGCTACCTAGAAGATCTGTCTCCAGATTGTGAAGTATCCAGATACCGACGGCATATATTATAATTGCCTGATTAACGTTTATAAATTCTTAGCTTAATTGTGCGCTTATTAAATTATTCTGCAAAATTTTATTCAAGGCAAAGTAACTTTTGCCCTCAGCTGAACTTCTTTTCCTCACAGTACTCTTCTTTAAGGTACTGGCAGCTGTGTGAGGTACTGCCTACAGACAATAACACCAAATAAATGGTATTTTAACGACATATCTGCCCACTATAATAGTTGTCTTCCCTTCAGTTATACACAAACAAACTTCGAGTGCAGGTAAACTTTAACTAACTGTTTTGAGGTTTCTCCTTTGGTTGATAAAGATGTTCAGTAATGAATATAGCCTAAGCTTTTCCTACGACAATCGTAACATTATTCGCAAGGCTAGTATTTACGTCTCATTGAACAACATTTCGCCTATTCAGAATAGCCGTAACTGGTTGCGGCCTAAAAAATAATGTTATAGAAGACGAGGGTTGCACATCAGGTAAATACTTGTTAGCTTATATGAAAGGAGTAAAGACACAGCCACCGCCCTTCATCTCGACTTCCGTAATCACATAGGATATCAGATTTTAAATTCCATCAAATCGTGTTAATCATATTCTGATTTTAATTGTCCCCAAGAAAAGTTGCCATAATGCATATTCTAAGCACTAATATTTCCTAATGTACATATTCACGAAATTGAGTTTGTCGCTGTTGTTAAAAGACAACAACGTGTTTTAAATCTTTTAGAATCACGGCTTCCACGGGCCCCAGTGCAAAGTAGAACAGAGCATACATAGCACTGAAAGCGGTAAATCCTAGTGTTTAGTCTAACATCACAACTAAATAGTAGGCCTACCTCTATTTTTCTATGATGAGGACTGAGCGTACATACATTTCTTGTTTATTAAAAATTATAAAAGAATACTAACTCAGTATCTTATACGAATAGCATGAGTCAGGTGAAATTGTTATTTGTAAGGCTGAAAGGAATACTTGTGGAATCCAGCCCGCAGGGAATTCGGCTGAGAGGGTGTGAAAAACTCTGGAAACGTTGCAATACGATTCGATCCTAAACAAAGAATAGCCGATAACGATGTTTAACGACGAGTTGAGCATTGTTATTGTTATTATGAGAGCGGTAAACACATAGTCGGGTAACGTTTACAACTTCTCAGACATAACGAACGGAAATAATTCATCAAGTTCATTTTCATTAACGGTTAAAAAAATATTTGAAGAAGACGAAAGTAACGGTTCGGGTGCATCCTGTGTTGTACGATGCTCAGGGTGGGTTTAATCTCATAACACTAATGTATTTTTTTAATTCCCTCGTGTTTGATCTGGCGCCTTGTTTGTTGGTACCGTGCTCGCGCGCGCGTGTATGTCTGTGTGTGTGTGGGGGCAAGCGAGCGTCAGCGCGAGCGCGCCTTTATTCATTTAGCGATGCGCCACTGTTTTCTTTACACCCCCATGTGTACTGCGCATAATTCTTTCCCCTACATTATTAATAAACCAGAAAAAGCGGGCTGTGCATGGCTGATTCTCTCATTGCATTCTACCGCAAGGGGTCGCGCGTGGTAAGTGAGGGATTATTATTCTGTTTAGAGGGTTAGCTCTCATATATACTAGATAGAGGGGTAGATTTGGCCAGGTTACCTAAAGCTACAAACACACACACGCACACACAGGTTGTGTGTTTTTACAATGTGATCCCCGTTTCTGGCTTAAACGTTTGTTAAATATGGTTTTCTATTGCCTTACCTAACAATTCCATTATACTGCCATGCGTACCCCTTTATAAGGCTACTGAAACGTTGATAAAAAATACCACGTCCCTCGTAGCCATTAAAAAGGGTTTAAGAAGATTGCTGTTTAATCATCTTATAACCTGATTAAATTGCAATAAATAATATTGTTGAAAATATGCCTACTATACTTTTATTAGATAAAATGGTGATGATGGTCACTAAGATGATGTCATCAACATTAATAACATTACAACCGATAGTACTGTTTACTCATAAAATAACATTTAATAATAAACAGTATTTGTAAAAAATTTCTGTTTCAAAAAGGAAAATTTTCCTGCACCTTCAGATATAATTGATTTATTTTAACAGAGTTAGTTGACACTTGGGTTCGTCTGTGTGTGTGTGTGTGTGTTACACAAAGGAGAGAGAGTGACCAGACCTAGAGAACAAACTCGAAAGCTGCGATTAAAGAGCATGTAAGAAGATATGAGAGCTCTATGGAAAAGATGTTGGAGGGGGATTGCTGGAAGAAGAAAGGAGTGGGGGAAAATTGTTGAGGAAACAAATTTGACATAAAGTCAAGAATTGTAGAGGTAAACAAGAGGTAGTGAGGAAGAAGTACGACGATATGGTGTTTTCCGTATTAAGTGGCCCTTGAACCGCCAACGAAACATGGTTGAAACGTTTCTGTAATATATTCCCTACAATAATCATCATCAGGATCATCTCAGATTTTCGTTAAGTTCCGGTCACTGATCTTACGTGTTGTACAGTTTATCATCAGCAGTTTGATATGCTATTTTAGTTGCAGACTTCTACACTGGATCCATCCATCAGTTAAGCTGGTCACTCTTAATTTAATCTATCCAATCGAACCGGTATTGTGCACTCTCTGTTAGCCTATATGTTAATATCTTTCAGTTCCTATCTGATTCGCACAAACAGAGAAATAGTGTCAATACGTGGCTCAAAATTATGTTGACAAAGTCATTTCTCAAACCTCGCAGAAAATTTTACTTCTTTCTTTGTCAGTGTTACTCTTTAGAGTTGCATCGAAAAATCTAGTAGGTTTTTCAAGGCCTATGGAACTTAGTCGAGATTGGTTAAGCCTTTATCAGAGGTAGCAGATACGTAATTAGCCTAAACTTACACATACATATGCCTATATGTATTTAGACACATTTATAATACCGTATAGCAATTGCCAACACAGAAAATATCTACTAAACCAGCAGCTGAATGTAATAAAAAGTTCTGATTATTAAGATAATCCATAGAATAACATTATGGAATTTGGACGAAATGTAAGAAGAATCTGTCATAGAACAGTTTATCCATATGTCCACACCGTGTTTCATCGATTACGGTAATTCCATTCTTGACGTTGCTGCACTTTGTTATCTAGCACGAGATATTGCATCTATCCTCTTTGTCTTTGATATTCTATGAGTCTACCTCTATTTTTGTCATTCTTTTCTCTGTTTCCAATCTAGACAATGACATTTCAGACAGTGGTGTACCTAGAATTTGGCCTTGGGGGGCGGGAGCCTGGCCGAGTCAAAACAAGTTAAGACTAATCAAGATTACTATGTTCAAAGTGGTTGAAAAACGTGTGATATCCTGCAATCAATCCTACTAAAATAAACGGTAATAACACATTAAAAATACGCACTATTGAAACACTGTTTAGAATATATTTATTGACTGAATGATTTTCCCATATTTCATATTTTAAACGTATACGCAAATGATGTGTAATAAACCTGTGTGTAAATTTTAAAAAACAGGTACTATTAGCACACACAGCTGAAAAAATAATAAAATAGTCTAAAAATTAAGGGATTAACAAAATTTTCAACTTTTTTCGACCCTCTGGGAGGGAGGTCCGGTTCCACCCCCCCCCGTAAATACGCCCCTGATTTCAAACGGATTCTGTAACAGCGATGTAATAAATAACTTTCCTACATACAGCACTGTTTGCAGTGTAATTTTGGTTCAATGTATATTAAACGCTTAGTAATATAAACGTCCGTTCCCCAATTAAAAATATTGTAAGTCAAGTTTTGTGTATGTTTTGAATCTATAACGTGAAATATAATTGATAAAGATAATATTTAAAGGCTTATTAACTTAAAAATTAATTTACAGCGGAAACGCTTTAATTGTGTCAATGAGCCAAAAAATTGCAAGTTAAAAACAGTAAAGTTGCGAGAGGTAAAAAACAAAATGTACACGAGCAACTTACGAGCATAGAACTCTGTAAAATAAGAGCATCAAGAGGCGATAAAACCGTAACTGAAAGAAACCACCGACTCAAATATGCAACTACGAGATATTTATTTAGGCCTATATCTAATCGTATTTATAAAAATACCTGAATTTCAACTGCTTCGAATGAAGAACAAGTAACCAAAGCACTCATTTATAAAAAAAATTATATTAAGCCTTCTTCTTCTTGCTTGCTTGCCAGAATAAGGCACTTCTGTCTTATTCTGGATCTCCCAACACTTCGCTTTCCCACAGGCTTGCAACTCGTAGCCTGCAGGGACATATGCATACCATTGTCTCCCATCTTTCTTTATACCATGATGATATTTGTGTTGTGGTCTTTGCATCAAATTTGCGTCTTACATCATTGCTTTATATACGCTCGAGTCTTGTACAACGTAAGGCTGGTCGAAGAAATCTCCTTTCTGAGAATTTCGTCAATCTACAGTCTCCTTTCCTAGGTGCCCATGATTCTGATCCACACAACAAACAGGTGACTGCCAAAATTTACAAAATTTTATTTGAGTATCCCTCATCGTTTTCCCTTCAGAGTTCGTCGTACAATGCTACGAGTCCTTCGATATTTGTTAGTCTTGTTTAAAATATCCTTGCCCTCCTCGTATGTTATGTTAATCCTTGCCTTCCTTGAATGTTACATCACACCTCAAATATTTAAAATGTGCTACTTATTCGAAAATTTGATTGGAAATTATGATTTTTGTCCGTAATGGATATTTTCCTATAAATGCCGTGGTCTTGGATTTTTGCATTGGTGTTTTTAAATGTGCCACACAGTCAACTAAATCTGTGAACAGCCAGTTGCAATGTGCCTTTACTGTTCTGGATTATAATTTGATCATCATCAAAGAGCATAGTACATGAAAATTTGTGCTGGGAAATGTACGTATAAATGGTGGCTCTGCAACTTTTTAAAATAATATTATTATTTATTATTATTATTATTATTATTATTATTATTTCATAATGATTACATTAACAATATACATTAAGTTATTTAATTATTTATTCGATTTTTATTAAGTTAAAGACAAAATTATTTACGAGATATTTTAGAAATTTAAATTTCTGAATACTACATAGCCGAGGTCAAGGTTCCCGGTCTAGTAATACGTGGGGTCGAAGAAATCCTATGGTATTATGTACTGACGGATTCGAAAGGGGAACTTCTTGATTTATTAGTAATAACTCTCTAGTATGTCCCACTTTCTTATAGGCCTAAGTTGATTAATTTTAATATTGTACGGACTTCCGTGTATGTGTTTATTTATAGGCGTTCAATTGGGTACGTGTATATTTAGGGAGAGAGAGAGAGAGAGAGAGAGAGAGAGAGAGAGAGAGAGAGAGAGAGAGAGAGAGAGAGAGAGAGAGAGAGAGAGAGACAGAGAGACAGAGACAGAGAGGCAGACAGAGACAGAGACAGAGACAGACAGACAGACAGACAGACAGAGGGGCGAGATAGAGAGAAAGACAGAGGAGAGAGAGAGAGAGAGAGAGAAAGGAGGGAGAAATAAGAGTGAATTGAGAAATACAGGAAAGAATAAACCTCACAATGCTACTGGAAAAATTTTCAAAGCCTCAGTAATTTCTAAAAAGGAATTTGCTGGTTAATTAACTCTAAATGGATTTTTTATACAAATTTTGCACACTCATATGGTCACGATTGGGGTTAGATGTTGTCTAAAGATTCATAAAGCCGGCTGTCCCCTTTTAATCCATTTAGCAGGCGACTAGCAGTAATGATTCATAAGTAGCTGGACCGGTGACCGCCACCTAGCTTAAATACACACACCCGCCCCGACTCACTCTCTCTTGCTCTCCTTCTCTGTTATTTTACACACCACAGCGGCAGTTCTGTTCTGTTTAGCTTCTGTGTAGGGTGGCAGTCTTTCCCCTTTCTACCCTTTTTCAATTCTCCACTCAAACTCCGTTACACTAGCTTGCCCTGCGTTTTTATCTGAGTGTAATTTTTCTTTCGCGGTCGGCTTTCCTCTTACTCCTCTCTCTCTCTCTCTCTCTCTCTCTCTCTCTCTCTCTCTCTCTCTCTCTCTCTCTCTCTCTCTCTATTTTCTCAGTTTCTTCCCTCTTCGTAGTTTCTGTAATCTAGTTTTCATCAAAATGAAAATTCCCGACAAAAAACCGGCGGTTGTCTCCGCGTCCTACTAATCAATTAAGAAATGTACATAAGCCCCATTCTCTCCTGTCTTTTTTTTGTTTTCCTTCATTCAGTTAAATTAAAAAAAGAAGTAAGAATAAAAAGGGAAAACTGTAATAAGGGCTGATTTAAAATCTAATCTTGCAGATGTTATGGGTGGTGTCAACGTTTTTATACACGCAGAGTAAGTCTCTCTCTCCGTCCGACAGGTCCTAACGTAGTACACAAGTATGAACTACTGTGCAGTAACAGACAGATTGACGCGTAATCGTACTCTTTAGCTGCCGTGGAAAAATGTTTTTATAAAGAAAAGTACTACGTATCGTCCGTCGGGGAAACTCCACCAATCACTTTAAACTGGAAATCTCACTGGACTGCCTATATTGAGATGCGCATGTCTCATGTGGTCTGTATCGTCATCTCTACAACCTTTTCATTCGTTTTCCATCTATCATAATCATTCATTCATTATACATCTTTTTCAGTTTACCTCTTCGTTACTGTCTTTTACAGTTTGTCTCCTCTGTCTTCCTCTGTCTCTGTCTTTTTGATTATCTGTAGGACATATTTAAGAGAGGCTGAACAAAATAATCAGTGTTATGTGATTATAACACACGACATGCGAAATATTACATACTTAAAAATTCTGGAAGATATACTCTCAAAGTCAACTCATAATGAGTAATTGGATTTACTGTTAGTTAACGATATGAAGAGTTTTTCGTCCAATATTTTTGTAAGCAAAGTTTTTTAAAACAAAGATCATAGCTTTTTAAAGGCACAAACAAATATCTAGGTGACATTTGGAGTGTACTTGCCGACCGCTAACAGGTCCTTGGTAATGCGCTGTGCCATAGTTCTGTGTAAAAAAATATTTTTCATCCCTAGAACCAGATGTTACGTTTTATGAGAGGGGTTTGGGCTCTAAAGAAGTGGTCAAGTGAGAATAAGTATTATGCAGACAAACCAGAGACGAGAAGGTGGAAAAAGTTACTGACGCTATACTAGCATGTGATAAGAACTGTTTTACAAATATTTATATTCTTTAAAACAAATATTGCCTACTTTACGAATACCCGTCGCCAGCGCAAAAAGATTTTCTAGTGATAGACGGCTAAAATTACATTTACGGGCACACATACATCTAACTATAGATTGAACGGACTTACTTGAATTTCTATTTAGGGGGGGGGGGATTTTATAACTGACAAAGAAGGGATTGGTAAAGTTTTAAGTCACCATCATCATCGTGTTAAGCAAGGATTAAACCAAAACTGGCTTGTTCCGGTTCCAAACAGATAGCCTAGAGCTGATCACTCCAACGCTTCTTCGGACGCCCCACACCTCTCCGACCTTTCGTTTTATAATTCCATAGTTGTTTGGGGTGCAGCAATCATCCATTCTCTTAACGTCTTCCAGCCATTTTAGGCGATATTGGGCAATTCTATCAATTATAGTCATAATATTCAGCTCCTGCTATTATTACACCGACATTTCTTTTGCGACCTTGAAGAGATTTACTGCCACGTGCCTGGGAAATCTCATTTCGGCCGCTTAAACTTGGGCCTGGGACTTTGTTAAAGTCCAATTTTCAGACCAATAGATAGGTATGGGGAGAGCCATCACCTTATAGAACATCAGAAGTGTTTCTTTCCTCGTAGATTTTAGATTTCTCCTGGTGGTCCCACACATATGGTTAAACTTCATCATATCATTGTTTGTAATGTAAGATACATTACAGCCACATTCAATATTTGTAAAATTGTAAGTGTGCTAAAAACATTGTAAATTTTTTCTGATTCTCATCAACCAAATTTGCTTCCTCTAACGTATACATTATTAATTTCTTGTTAAAATCTCGATGACTAAATTAATTAAAAAATTAAAAACCCCACGCATTCATACACACACACGCGCGCGCGTGTTTATATGGGGTATTTTTTACATATAGCACTGACTAATTTCTGGAATTTCATAATGAGTAGATCATATTAAGATAAAGTGATATATAATATGATCGTGCGCGTGTTAAAATCATGTACGTATTAATGAGTTTTCCTCATGTTGCAATACACTAGTTAAGTAGCAAACAATCCTAGTCTCCCGAAAATTAAATTCTATAATCGCCCTAACTGCGACTGGCTGAATTCCGTCTACAAAAAAAAAACTCATAGTAATATAAAAGAGATAAGATGACAGAGAAGAAGAAGAAAAAATAAAGAAGAAAAAACAGTTTCCTTCTATTTTTGGTGGTTTACCTACAATACAGAGAAGCATTCGTTTCCAAAGCGGTGGTTCGTGGATTCGCAGTCGACAATTAGGCCTAATTGTTTGTCATGATGTCTAGCGGGGTTCTAGTGATACTTCTAGCGTTAATTGTTCGGCATACTAAAAAGTATGTAGAGTCAAAGTCAATACGTAGTTGAAAAAAGCTTTAAAAGAAGCTGTGAAAAAAGTAATCGAAATTGTGAAAATTTAAAGAAACCGAAGTGAAATTAACTTAAATGTATTGATTGATTTTGTACGGTCACATCCACACATCCAGAGGATGGCGGACGAGAGGCTTCCAGAGAAGGTGATTTAGTGGGTTCCGTCCTATCGTCAGAAGCGAGGAAGACCGAGAAAACTCTGGAAAGAAGGCGTATGCGTGGCGTGAGCCCGAGATCTCCGGGATGGAACGTAGAATGATCCCATCGAGTGTATGTTAAGCATCGGAGACCGTTTCAAAATCAATATAGAAATATGATTATATAAGTATGTATTATATATATTATAAGTATATGTATTACATTATAAACGTTTCAATCAATATAAGTATTGAATGATTATCTTACATGGACGATCAGCATACTATCCTCATCGTATTCACTGATCGGAAAGTCATTTTGCTGAAGGCTGTAGTAATTTCCACCTTCTATAGCCTATACAAAATAACAGACACGCTAATAATGTTATTCGTCTGTAAACTCTGTAAACGTTTATCCATATGAACGGAATAAACAATGTTATGAAACTACTATTAGGGGAGAAGATTTTTTTATTCGTAATACTCAAATAGTTCTCTTTTCTTTATACTAAATAGTTCCCTAATCTTTATAATAGTGGCCAAACACATATCCGGTTAATGCTTGCGTTCTTGTAGAGTGAAGCATTTTCTTGTTACTTCTCTGTCACAACAGGCGCCTCCAAATTCGACTATAAAGTGGCGTGTCGGAGATACCCGATAGTTACTGACTGCTAATGAATGTGAAATAATGATTTGAATGATATTGCTTAGTTATTACTGTGAAGTGTAAATTGTGCGTACTGTATAATTGTAATATTTGTTGGTGGAGAATTTCTAGCCTAAGATATTGAAATCTTGTCTTCTTTCACTGTCCGTGGGGTCAATTTGAATGTACTATCTATAATCTATAATTCACCGTACCAAAGTCATTTTCCACGCTGCGGTACGAATGTTAGTTTTTTCGTACCAAAGTCATTTTCCACGGTGTGGTACGAATGTTACCGTTTTTTTTAGTAGCAGCTTGTAAGTAAAAACTGGACATTGTTTTATGGGGTGGATAGTTACAATAATTTCATTTGCAACTCAAAATCGGACCGACTGTGCTGCGGTCATGTGTTCTAGTGAAGGTCACGACTCGGTCTGCCTGTCCAACACTATTGCTTGAGACAAATAATACAGCGGCCTTGTCTGGCGTGACCGAGCTATATATATGTAACAGAAGCACACACGCTCGCATCCCTTCTCCTTCCATGCGGCTCGACACCGCACGTGGTTACTAGGTGGCTGATTTCTCTCTGGCGGAGGTGGAACGTGAGTTGTACCACGACCAAGGAGCGCAAAATGCCGCAGGCCTAATGCTTGAAGGCAGAAGAAGAAGAAGAAGAAGAAGAAGAAGAAGAAGAAGAAGAAGAAGAAGAAGAAGAAGAAGAAGAAGAAGAAGAAGAAGTAAATGTAAATATCTTAGAGATATCCCAGAGATACAATAAGTTATGGTAATTTCCCTTTTTTATATCCTTAGTAAATCATAGCCACCTGTAAACAGTCCTAGTTGTAGTAGGCATAAATTCTATTATGGACTTTTTAGAATATGAGGTATTCAGCTGAAATGGCTTCAATAATCCTGTCATTTACTCCGTGTTGCAGCAGGCTGCCTACAAACGGAACTAAGAATTAAAAGAATTACCTCCTATGATGCTTCAGGAAATTAATAGTCTCCGATGAGTTATAAATATTAATAATTATAATGATATTATCGCAGAGTCGCGTCATGATTTATAGAATCCGACGTTAGGAGTGGCAGTGAAAAGAGTGTGTTAAGTGCTTAATGGGTACATGTGTGATGCTGGAACCAATCAGTGGCCTGGCATGCAGTGCTATCTGTAAAACGATTCCACTTGAAATCCCATATAATAATATTGTTACCCCCATGACGCATGCGCGCGGAACGTCTTTATTGCTCCGGTCGATGACAATCAGACTCAACCCACCCCATGCCATCCATCTACCCTCTGGGAACCCAAACTCCCTCACTCCATAGTAATAAGCGGGATAATTATATTAACGCTTAATAGTAATCTCACGCCAGCAATAATAACGGTAATGACGTTGACAAAGATGATGATGATGACGACCATCGTGATGATATTGACGCATATATCATACAGGCCCACATCGATGTTATCTTTGTTTTTGTTGTTGTCAGTTGCGTTGCGTGCGGAGTTCAGTCTAATGTCTTAATTTTGTTGGAATACTCATTGCCACGTTGGCTCAACAGTTTCGTTAATTATTATACACTCATCAAGAGTCAAACTATGTTACTTATTATCACATGTCAATTCCGTGGTTTGCAAGTCTCCATGATTATGTATCTAAGGATGTGATGATTGGTAATTTAACCGAGAACGCGTGTCCTCTAGAAAAACATAGCGCGATCTTACGTCCTTCAGTAGCTAAGTGTTAACTACTTTATCATTTGTTAAAATTATACGTTCCGGACTGTTAGGCCGTAGTTGATTGCTTATGTTTTCGCGTATAAACGTTTCGGCCACACATCCGGAGGCTATCTTCAGTGGAAACAAAATAAAGAAATGAAACTTTCGCAAAGTTGAAAAGCCGAACGCACTTCTCAGTTGGGGAGTAAGTAATTACTTAGTACTAATTTTAACAGTGTTAACTTCGGAAAAATGACTTCAATCATTTGTCTGTTTCTTTCCAAAATGTAGCATTGTGTTTGTGTGTGATCATATCTGTACATTAGTGTTGTATAGTTGAGTTAGTGGAACCATCTCCCACTGATATCCAGTGCTTCGTCAAACGTAGATCGGAGGTTTAGATTATGTTCTTAAATTTACTTTCTGCAGTCATCCGATTTTCATATACTCAAACCTAAAATCCCAGAATAATATGTGAGACGCTTTTTTATTTAAAGAATTCTTACTGAAACGCGCGCGCGCGCACACACACACACACACACACACACACACACACACACACACACACACACACATCACACAGCTTATTACACAATTGATTAACCATTCAGGGCCTACAAAGACCACCCAGCGTAGCATTTTGTCGGACTGCTCCAGTCTTTAGCAGAAAATGAGGAATAGTACATAGGCTAAAATTCAGAAATTTTCTTCTATTGATTGTCCACCGTGCACAGAACGTACATACTCATGTCTTAACGGGTTTTCGTTATTCAGGATTATAGGCCTACTTATCATCGAGACCTGATTACCGGGGAGCACTAAAATTCCAGAAGACGTCACCAAATTAGCACAAACTTTATGACATCCGCTCACTTCTCCTAGTTGTACAGCAAACAAGATAACCTCTAATTTTACAGAAGACTTCTGTATTAGAAATGTTACTTCCACCATTAATATTAAAAATATGCTACAAAAACTAGAATCTAAGTGTGAACAGTATTTTTGCCGTATCTAAATCTATTGTAAGTTGCGTAAGTAATTGTATTGTAAAGATACGACATAGGCCTAAGTAAATTGCGTATCCTACGTAGTTTGTCAGGTAGCGAGTATGACACGATATTCTAGAGCCAGCCGGCAAGACTACCTGACGTTGCAGGTGTCCGATGTCACTCGTGAATGTCGTCCACAGATCTGGAGAATGACACTAAACAACACTACATCACAAAAGTGACTTTGGCTACCGTATACATAAACAATACCCGAAACTAGCAGGCTGGTTCTTACATTAATTGTGCGCCACATATTTTGCTATTGTCTATAAGCCTATCCAGTGATAGGCAGTTCGTTATTTTCGCAAGAGGATCAAATGTTCCACTGCTTATTTAAAGTATGGAGCATTGTAACTATTTAAATTGGTAACTTTTATTATTAGTTATTATTATTATTACTACTGGTGATTGTTATTATTGGTGATTGTTACTTTGTTATTTTTGGTGAGCGTGTACTGGCCAATTGTTTAACTAGGGGAAGTACTGTTATACGAGCGTTGTCTTAGAAAATGTTAGAGTATCGATTTCTCTGGTGTTCAGTAATTTATTCCAATGTTTTCATATAACGAATATGCGATCTTCGTAATAGTACATTGCTTGTTTGCTAAATGGTTGAGTTTAATTAAGCGACACACTTTATGACGCTACCTACACCAGTCGCACAGGATTAGTCTCAATCAAATCGTGCTAGTAGGTCAGTTTTATTTGTTTTATTTGGTATAGTACTGAACATACGAGTATACTTCCAATTCCCTATAAGTTAAGCCTATAATATCTTATTTTGAGTAGTACCACATATGTAGTTCAGTGCGTTTCAAGGATCTATCCTCACATAACATGAATACACTTTTAACATAACGATTCTATAGGCCTATGTCAGTAACTTAGTTTTCTAAACAATTTATAGGCAGTCGCTAGTCACAGCAAAGTAAGCCAGGAATTTTGAATTCGATTTTTTGACAAGAAAAATAAAGGAATGCCATGTTTACCATGAAAGGTATTTAAATGTTTTCTAAAGTAGGTTATGGAAAAGCTGAAATTGCAGTTATGTATTCGCCAATCTGAGGCGTCTTAAGTGTTAAACACTAACCCGGGTAAGAAAGCCTAAAGGACGGCTTCTAATCCTAGGTTACGTAATTGATTTATCTCGAATTCGTAATTTAGAAATTTGGGACCTCCAAGGAAAACGGTTTAAAAATAATCGTCAACTAGCACATTCTCAAATTTAACAATTGTTTTACATGTTTATTTGACACAATCTGTCACTGTTGCCGAAAATTCACCACCGTTTTCCAAGATAAAAATTATTTAAGATCAAATGTGACAAATGTGACATTACCTGCTTCTATTAATATGTTAAATTATCTGTTATTTTTGTCCTACTTCATTATTATTTATTTTGTACCGTACACTTATTGCATTGTAAAGGAATTATTTCATAAGTCGAATCAGGCAAACGTTTGTAATAATCTTAATGATAGCTGAACTTGCGCCGTCTTTTATACTCTTCCGCCTTTCTGTTTGGAAATTATAAGAAAAAGAATTGGACCAATAGAAGTAACAATTGCCGAATTACGCAAAACACGTTATGGTTTTGTTTGCATGCGCTTTTTGTATACCTTCTAGAAGAAAAAAAAAGACGTATAAATTTAAAATATTTATAGAATTTTTAAACCCAAGATTAGATGGCGTGTTCCTGTTACTCAACTTGCCAGTAATATCCCCAGTGTGCGTCTGGGACGTTGATGTTTGTGGGTTCAGGCTCTTACACACTACCTCCAAGATAAGAGCAATACTGGTATGTTCAATTTATGTAAGCCTTTTGTTCTATTCTTCTTTATTATTTTGACTCACTGTGGTCGAATGTCGTGTTTATAATTTGAGTTGTACGATGGAAAAATCTTAGATAAAAAATATATAAAGGTCACTCACATCTCGCTACTCAGTCGATTTCCCCACTCGCGTTATCTCACGATGCGCATCGCTACCGACCCCGCGAGCGACTTACAAATCTATTCGGCCTGTACCTATTTGTCGTGCTGTTTCAGCATGCGTATAGCAGTATCATACAGTTCGTTTGATTTGAACGACAGTTTCTCGTTCAGAAGCTGATCATTGTGTGTTGTAGAGGCTCTGTAAATTTCAAACTCCTCCAGTGCGTCCATGAGTTTACCCTTTTTGCAGAAATGCAGTGGTTTGAAATTATTTCTAAAACTGAAATAGGTATGGTTATGATCGATGATATGCATGGCAAAGTTTGATTTGACGTTCCTGATGTTGCCCCTAGGCAGGTGCTCTTTATATCTATCTAAAAAGTTTCTGCCTGTTTGTCCAATGTAAAAACTATTACATACTTCACATTCTATTTTATACACCCCTGAACAGGTTTCTACTGGTTTATTGGATTTTGGCCTTAAAGTTTTTAAAATGCTGTTATTCGTCTTGAAAGATACTGTATAGTCATACTTTCTAAAAACATTATAAATAGTATTGGGTAAAAGATTCGTATATTCAGTTGCTATGTATTTCTGAACTCTACTGTGTGTTTCATTGTTATTTCTATGCAGGTTCTTTTTTTGCTTTTTTACTAACCTATCCACAATCACGCTGTTATAACCGTTGGCCATCGCTATGCATTTTAGAGTACTAAGTTCTTCACGGTAGTCCTCCGGCTCCAATGGAATTTTCAATAGCCTGTTGACGAAGGAGTTAAAAGACGCCATTTTCTGAGCGAATGGATGAAATGAGGACGCATGGATAGTAATGTCCGTAGTGGTCGGCTTTCTGTAGATTTTAAATTTAAGGTGGTTATTTATGTTTTGTATCATCAGGCCAAGAAAATTTAAGCTATGTTCGTTCTCCGACTCGAGTGTAAACTTTATGTTTGGATGTATACTATTTATATATTTATTCAAAATTTCTGCCTACCTACATGTGCCATCAAATACAAGAAATGTATCATCTACATACCGCGTGTATGAAATGATCTTTTTATAAAACCTATTCTTATGAGACAATACGTATTCATTTTCAAAGTGGTTACGATAGAGGTCAGCCAAAAAACCACTAAGTGGCGAACCCATTGCAAGTCCATCGTCCTAGGCAAAAAACCTATTATCAAACGTAAAATAGTTCTGGCTTAGTATTACTCTTAATAGCATGATAAGTTCCTGTACTTCTTGTTGATTCAAGCTGCCTGAACTCTCCAGATTTTCCTGTACAATATTTATGGTTTGGGTAACTGGAACATTGGTGTAAAGGTTCACAATATCAAGGGACATCAGTTTATACTGTGGCAACATTCTTAATGATTTTACCCGACTCACAAATTCAATATTATTCCTGATACTGTAGTTATTGTTTATTTTTATATTATTTTTTAAAACCTGTAGAAGTTTTTTAGCCGCTTTATATCCGGGTGCTGTGGTAAAATTAACTATGGGTCGTATGGGCATATTCCCCTTATGTATTTTTGGCAGACCATTAAGCGCAGGGGCACGAGTATGTATTTGTTTGAGTTGACGCATGGTACGTATAAAGGCCGATAAAGGCAGTACAGTTGTAATTCTAGATCAACATGAATACAAAGCGAAAGTTTACGAATTTATCAAGGATAATAATATACGCACATTAACGAAGGACCCCACCGCAGACTATATTAAAGATATAAACCACAGTATAAATAAATGTACGAATTTGTTTGATATACGTTTTTAGATAGATATAAAGAGCACCTGCCTAGGGGCAACATCAGGAACGTCAAATCAAACTTTGCCATGCATATCATCGATCACAACCATACCTATTCCAGTTTTAGAAATAATTTCAAACCACTCCATTCCTGTAAAAAGGGTAATCTCATGGACGCACTGGAGGAGTTTGAAATTTACAGAGCCTCTACAACACACAATGATCAGCTCTTCTGAACGAGAAACTGTCATTCAAATCAAACGAACTGTATGATACTGCTATACGCATGCTGAAACAGCACGACAAATATGTACAGGCCGAATAGATTTGTAAGCCGCTCGCGGGGTCGGTAGCGATGCGCATCGTGAGATAACGCGAGTGGGTAAATCGACTGAGTGGCGAGATGTGCGTGACCTTTATATATTTTTTATCTAGTGACGTGCTCTACATGAGTGAAAAGTTTATCCACCTGATGATGGGACTTTAAATCCCGAAACGCGTAGTGTATATGAGAACACAAAGAAGTTGCAAAGAAGGAAACCAAGGTAATTCCAATATTTAATTAAACCTTTTTGGCTGTATTCCCCTAATCGACTTTAACGAAACATTTACCTGTTATCCGCATAGAGTCTGTAAGGTTTATTGTTCTAATAAATTCAGACACTTGTTTATTTGTAGCACATGTTATTCTAAACAGGGTTAGTTACAATTTTTTTTCGTACATTTTTTTCTTCACAGCGTATTGTCTGTGAAAAACAATCGACATATTACGGAGCCTATCACGGCCGGAGTCGACATTTTAAGATCAAAACTGCCGGGCTGTTTGGCCGTAGTCGATTGCTTATAGATTGATCCATACTTTCCTCTAAACGTTGCGGTCATCGGAGGCCTGTTTCAGTAGTAAAAAATGTTCGACACGGGATGGTAGGCCGAACGTACACCAATCTGAGGTATAAACAACAAGTTTCCGAGAATGCTAGGTTCCCTGTGTCAGTCACAACGCAGCAATCCGACTTGGAGTCCGAGTGTGGCTTTGATTCTTATAACAATCGATAGCCTATAGTTAAAACCCGATATAGTGACAATCGATAAAGTGCTTTGTCATTGTTTCATTTTATACATGTCAAGAAATATAATAAAAATATAATAAATTAGTTCTGTATTTGACATTAGGAATTTCTGGATTGTTACAGATCTCAGTATCAGGGACATCTCATGAGAAATGAACAGAGATTTTACTTATTGCAGTCCATACTACAGGGAAAAGTACTTGGAAAGAGAGGAGTTGGGCGACCGAGAATATCATGGCTGAGAAGTTTAAGGACCTGGTTTGGCATGAATACAACTGACTTATTCCGTACAGCAGTGCAGAAAGTTAAAATAGCCTGTATGATATCCAGCATCCGAAACGGATAGGAACTATCAGAAGAATAAGAAGACACTTCTTTATTAGACCCAAGATAAGAGTTTCTCTAAACATTACGACGGCAGGGTATGCTGTTCTGCGGGTTCGAATCAAGGTCAAGTCAATCCAGTGCCACCTAATACTGTCGGGGCAACACAGCGGGTCTACTGTCTGTGTCAGGTACGCGGACGACATCTACGCCTACATATAGGCCTACACCGAGCAGCTCGTCACTGTCCATGGTTAAATGCAGACTGGTTTCATTCTAGCGGTGCTGTGGTGAGTTATGCATTACAGTTAGAGGGTACAACAGGTCGTGGGCCTAAAAAGTAATGGAACGTAATCTCATCTTAACATTACTTTATACATTACAAATTTTTCATTAAAGAAAAGTTAAAATTAATATTGCATTCGAATTGTTAAATTATTTTACAGCGTAGGGATTGCGGGTTGAGAATTATCTTGTCTGAAGTTGATGTAAAAATATAGGTACACTTTATAATTTAAAATTTGAAAATCTGAAAGTTCCCTATCATGTCAGATGATAGTACTTGAAACAAAAATATTGTAATATCTGACTACACGTTAAACATCTAAGTGTCTAAAAAGACAAAGCTATTGAAATCAATTTCTACGGATCGGAATTATTTTTATACGTTCTAAAAAAAAACAGAAGCAATCGGTCTTGTGGAGTTTTCATTTTTTTATATTTGAATGTCGCTGTTAAAAGTTATATGCATAAATCACCTGCACGCATTGAGTGATACTTATTGTTTGGGTGGGGTCCGTCGCTGTAACGAAGGGGGACTGGCTGGTCTCTAGAGACACTCGTCGGCTGCGAGGGAGCCAATCGTGTTAATTGGAGATAGGATTTTTGTTGGCATCGGTTGGAGCAGCTTCAATTAGCCACTCGCTGCTTTGGGAGCCGCTAAACACTGCCAGTGCCCCTCTTCCCCACCGACTAGGGGTAAAAAGCCATCTGACAGTTGATAATCTATATATGTGTTTCTGTATCTCTCCCTTTCGCTAAACAGTACATACGTAGGCTATAAACAGTGCGGATTTCTTTCTTTAAATAAAAAAAAAGTTTGGTTTGCTGGAAATATTTCTTTTCATTCTTCCAGACACGTATTTAAAAATATAACAATAAGCCTAAACTGTGTGAGCTAAAATTTCTTCTCCAACTTTACGTATAATTACATTTTTTTATGAATATGTTACTGAGTCTTTCTCTGATGCAATACTAAGATAGCCATCTCATAAAGTGTTTCTAACACTTCCTCGAGAACTGTTAACAGCATGTATTCAACAAAAGTTATATTCACATGTTCTTGGTCAATCATTGCTTTCTCTTTTGGTAATATTTCAATTCTCTCGTTCCTATTAAACTCCAGATTTTTAAAAATTAAAATATATACATATTTTTGTATCTTACGAAAAATGATTAAAATTTTTTGTATGTTTCTGAACAGGATGATATATGCCTATACACATCTGAACGGCGAGCGTTTGAATATATGTAAATTATTGAACTAGCAATGAATACATTTTTTTAAGCCAGCGAATTTAAATTATCTTTTGTCTAAAGCTTGCACGGCTGTGTCAATATTTTCAAATTATTTCTAAGTACAGTACGGATCTAGTCCGAAGGTCTATAAATATTCCTGGTGGAGGATGGCAGTAGCCACCAGTACCAAGATAAGGCGTAAGGGAAATGATCCCGGACCGGCGTAGTTTTTGAATGTTACGTGCGGGAATCTAGTTAGATTTAGTTGGTTTAATACTGCTTCCTATTTTTATAAAGATTATATTTTGCAGTTGCCTTGCAGTTGGATGCTGAGTTATCAAGAACTAGGGGAAGACAACCCTGAATATAAAGTACCGGAATGAAGCAGCCCCTCCACATGTCTTCACCAGCTACAGGTGGTACTGTATAAAGGGAAATTAACATAATCCAAATCCTGAAAGAAAACAGCCGGACACAGATAATGTGGGGAGATGGATGGAGGATTTTTTAAGGCAGAACACGCAGCATCTTGCCTTGATGTGATGTGAAGATGATGATAATGACTGTAAGGACAGCAGCCCAACTCTCTGCAGTCCCGTACTGCATGTAGCCGCACAGGTTAATTGAAGGCTGACTTGCAGTGAAATTGCAGATTCCTCAGTCACAGTAGTTCGCTGTTTCGCTGTCGGTCTTATAGTTTCTTCCGGGTTTAGTCTTCCGGTTTACACTTTATTTACACGTAGCTCATATGAGGTTCTGTTTTGCTCTACGATTCAACATTCTCAGCTGTCAACTTAAAACAACAGAGACCAAGATTATAGTTTTAAAATTTTGTGTGAAAAGTATGATGAAGGAGATCTGTGTAGAATATAATAATGCAGTCGAATAACATTACCATCAACATGTTAAAAACATCACAAAAACATTACATTTGCCATGTGAACTGTTAAAAAGAGCTGAAGACAAACCGCAGCGAGTTAGTGATTCCTATAATATCGTTATTGTAAGTTCTCCTACATTCATCCTGAGTCAGTCGACATGAACCACGAAGTACTTTCCTAATAACAACCTACGCCTATTGAGGGCGACAATGAGATCAACATTAGAGATACCCTTTAGAGAGTACTTAGTATTGGTAGCAACACGTACGTAAGGGTTTAAGAAGTGTTTTCAGTTCCCAAATTTCTCGTTAATGCCACTCTCTCTGCTCTGAATAGTTAGTATGGAACTAACTGGAACTAAACGGGTAGAGAATTACATTGGATACTAATTAGTGATTAAGGTGATTAGATGAATAGGCTGTCTTGCAACTCGTTGTGACCTGTTTGTTGAAGACAAAAGACAAACTGAAACTGGGATTAAACGCTGTCTAATCACTCAACGACGATGACAACGGTGACGATGACGACGAAATGATGAAGGTTATGATGACGGTGTGACAAGACACAGGTACTGATGATGACAACATGAACTGAAAATGATAGAGCTGCGTTCAAAACAGTCTTTTTTGTAAATTAATTAAAAACAAATCTACTTGTGCAGGTTTGATAAATGGGTGAAGCGTACTCAATCAAGTGTACAACGGACTTAGTTAATCACAGATAATTTACGATTGTCGAAGGATTAACAACGACAAAATGATGCAATCCCGCAGCGTTGACGCACGCGCGCGCGCACACACACACACACACACACCAATTTAAAATTAATAATTCTCAACTGAATGAGGTACACAGATAAATGTTTCAAAAAACCAATATCACGATGACAAATTGCAGTTATCAGTCATACTTAAAAGCTGTTACAGCTTCTCGCTGACAGCGCTGGTGGAAAACATGTGAGCGATGTCCACGCTGGAATACAAAAATCTGTTGTTTATAATATTATGTGCCATACTGTACTTTGTAAATTTTGTGACAATTATTCGAAAATATAGGTAATCGCTTACAGAAAATAACAAATTGCTGTTAGTTGGTAAACCAGGGTTACTGCTTCGCCTGCTTTCGAGCGTGCGGATGTAGGCTTATTTAGTCATTTCAAAGAGTTTGTCAATAGCAAGATTCATTTTATTGAGCATTAAAATGAAATATGTCTTACTAGCTGATCTATGTGGGCAAAGGCATGGTAGACAGTCTTTTTGCGGAATAACAGTTAGCAAACCTGTAGCCATTCTCCAACTACCAACTACTTGTCTGTAGGGTCAGTGCCACATGTGCCTATCATAAGACTTACACCTAAAGACTTGTGCACTGGATGTAGCTATGACATTAAGAAAGAAACTTCCTGTACCACAACAAAAACTGTCTGTTACTGAAACGTAGTAGCCGAGAAATATTTAGTGTCAAACAAACCGGGTTTGGCATAGTGCCAGTAAATGAAATAGGAAAAAAAAAGGTTTCTTGAAGATAACATTTAAATTATATTAAATTACAAATCACAGGTAAATAAAGCTGGAATAATTTATTTCAAACGGACGCATTCATTAAATAAAAAAAAAAAGGCACAGACAGGAAGAAATCAACGGGCAAACGTAAGGGAGGAATGTTTCATTCATTGTGATCTCTTTAGTAACCATCCCTGTAACGTTTAAAATGAAATAGTATAACGATTTAGTACAATTCGACGAAGTAGGTTAATGTCAGCTTGTTTATCCCGAAGTGATGCACTTCTTTATTGGAGCACAGATTTTTTCGGTGCTTATCCAGAAGACAGGAGCGTTCCAACCATATCTAAAAGTATAGATGTTTGACAATTCGCTACGGTTAATACATAACACACACACTATTACAGTAACGCACATTATTAACAGTAATGTAATACATAGTATTACATTACCAATATCACAACCAAGTATCTGATCTGAAAAAGTATCAGTATTCTATTCTCAGAAATTTACATGTAACGAGGTGATTATTAGTAGCGGTGAGTGTGCTCTTTAGATTAGTTGCGATACGGTACGAGAATACAGTTAATTGTTAAAATAATGTTAGTCCGACAGTAGGAAAAGCTCTCCAGGATGGCATAATACAAATACAAATGTTTTGCTTTACCGGTAACAAACTGGTAATTAGAACGTGTCGTTTTATAAAAGAAAATGTTACAATTTCAGAAAAGCAATCACTTCAGAAAATATAGAATCGAAGTGTTTTGGTCACGAGTAAACAGATAAGCAAGTTGTAGCTAATTCGTCAAGGTACATTAGGCAGTACACATAAAACATAGCAAACTGCTGGTTGTGACGGCATAAGTGTCAGGTTCAAGCGAACGAAATAATTATTTGTCGAATTAAAAAACTATAAAAATATAAAAATAAAAATTAACTGTAATGTTTTATGCAAACGTAAAATACGTTCGGTTAAGTTAATACGTTAACAGAAACCACACAGGCGTTCACTTTGCACATCGTTATAATTAACGATAAAATTGATGGTGGCAGTAAATGCCATAATGCTACCACTCGTTAACAGAGTTACTAAATAAAAAAATTGGTTTTCCGATTCTCGTCAGCAGGAAGAAAACACAAGATAGCATTATATCAAATCGACTATGCCAGTTATTTCGACTTTTCATGTCAGGAACAGGTTACAATGAGAAGTATAGGACCAAGCTTGTAATCCTGAGCGTCTCTTCTTTTTTTTTTGTGAATGCATTTCAATTCTTAAAACTAAGCGTCTTTGTATGAACATTCAGTGTTACAAACAGTCATACCTTAAAATATTTCATTCTTCGTCCTATAATTCAGAATCACTTCTCTTGATTCTATTAGAAAGTGTACACTATGCTATTCAAATCTGTTAATATTTTCGCTGCAACAATGCTAAATTTATTCGAATTGAAACTAAAATAAAATGAATAACGTTTCTTAATTTACAGCTGTTATATTAATTTATAATGCAGATTTTGGACAGCTGTACAACGAACCTGGAATATTGGCAGAAGTAAAAACAAAAGCATAATTAGTTTTGTAGCACTTACAAAAAACGTCACTGTCCAAACAAATTTCCAAGGATGACCAGGAGGGAAGAGACCGGAGAGTTAAGCCAACGAAGAAGTGGTTCCGTGATTTTGATTACAGCCTGAGGAGAATGGGTGTACGGAGGTAGAGGATCGAGGAGAATGGAGACACGTTGTCGAGGAGTACAGAGCCCTGCATGTCACGACACTATTCCGAATGCCTTATTTTCCTAAGCTCTCCTGCTTATAATTTTCTAATTTTAGGTTTACTTAATAATAATGATACTAAATATAAAAAAATAACTAAAAGTTTTTAGAACTTATCCATGTCTGCAGAGAGCTGTTCAATTTTTTAAAGCTTTTCTGATGTTAATTTTATTAGTTTTATATTGTAGCTCATGCTCGCGATCTACTAATACTTAATTTCTACTCATAGTTAATAATATTACTGTACTCTTCTGTAACGAATATTACGTCACATATTTCTTAAAATTTCAACGCTATTCGTGTCATTTTATTTACTTGGTGCTGAGTGATCTCATTGATTTAAGCTGGATATAGCCTATGTGCTTGGGCTACTTGACCCTGGTTGCTCTGGAGACCATTATGTTGTGAGTAAGAGTCTATACATACTAGAATGGCATACAGGTCGGAAACGTGGCCGGGGACACGACAGTGATGCAAAAAATGTTATCGCACAACAAACTGAGAAAGAGTAAGTTAAGAATGATAAGAAAATACATGAATGCAACGATATGCATACATATCTAACAAGAATAGCTGTTTTATTTTAAGAATTAAGAAAGTAAAACGGAAGTGCATGGAACGTTTTCCTGTGCGAAGATGTGGCTCGGATTTACGAAGGAGATACCATCTTGCAGGCACCTTGATAGAAAGAGGGGTGATCCGGTTGAACACGTGGTTTAGTGGACTGGACAATATTTGCTATGGAAAGAAACAGCAGGAATAAGGATGCATTCGTTCAACGCTAGGGGACGTGTGCTAACGACGACCACGGCGAGATACAGAAACGCACACGCACACTTACGGATTCGCGCGCGCGTTATTTATACTGTAGTTATAATTAGACCCTTGTACTGAGATTGTTTTGAAACATTTGATCTTCATTGTGATTGGATATATTGTGTACACTAATGACGATTATAATTGATACTAATAAGAAGAAAAATTGTTTTGACTTGATTAATAGACTGGTGCAAGTGTTAATACTCTTACGACTCAGGAAAAACTAGAATGTAATCTGCCCAAGCAATTCTAACCGTTTTGCGGGCGAATACAGAGTTGTATTATATCTGCTTATTTACAGAAATCGTGGTGATGCTATTGAAAATTGTAGAGTGAAATTTACAACCAAGTGACCGGAGGGGGGCATACTCGATTTCGAAATTAAGATCATTACGTGAAGCCCCGATTACATGGATACGAACCAGCGACAAACCTCCGTCACCTCTGCTATCCTGTCGTTCCAACTGGCATCTCAAGGTTCATGTTGGTTTATTTCGACATCACTAAAAATGGTTTTTGAAGATTACAGAATGAACGCGAAAGAAAGAAATGAAGAAATAATCGGTAAAATGAGATATAACAGAGTAATGGGGAATACCTGTAAATGACGATTCATAAGCACACGATATACAATAACACATTTTACAGGAATATTAACATATTATAATTTAATATTTCTATATTAAATATTAAATAATTAATAAGTTAATATTAAATAGTTAATAATTAAATGCATTCAAAACATATCAACAATCATAATTAGGTGACGAACGCAATTTCACATTTACGATTACAGGATTATTTGCAATTGTGTTAGTTTCATTTATACTTTTAATGTATTGAAAATAATTAAATATATTTTAACGCAGCATTATGTAAATAATGAATAATTAATTTGAATTTAAATATATAATAAGAATGGAATTATTAAAGCGTTTTATGTATTATTGTGATTTAGGTACAATATCATTTCATTTTGAATAACATTTTAGTTAATTTATTTAGGCTTTTAAACGTAGGCCTATACATAAAACGTAATTTGTTTGCGTGAGATAAAATTACGTAAGTTTTGAGTATAACATTTAAATATTGTTTAACTGTAATCGTGATAATATAAATTTAGCTAGCAAAATGTCCGATGGCTGGTGGTTGTATTGTCGTCTACTGGATTTTTAACCAAGAGTTTGGAGTTCTGCGAGGCTGTTTTTATTTGTAAGAGCAAAACCTTGCTCCCTCTCCTTACTATTTATATTAAATGTAGTCTAAACAAACGCTCGTGTGATGAATAGTACACGAGCTATCTAGGTTGCTGAAAATGACGAAGCCTGGATTCAAGAGAGTGGATTTCTTCTAAAACTTTCTTTTTAAACGAATTCTATTCAAGTTGGTTAGTGGCTACGGGATTATTAAAGTCCAATTCATTCTGACATTTTATTGTGTTACTGGATATCTCTAAGACGAAATTATAAACTGACCCAAACCCTCAGTTGTCTTTTGTTCGATTACTATTTTTGTCATTTGCAAGAGGGGTTTGGGGTTTGAAAATGAATTCGCTTGGGTATCGAGAGGATTCTTATTAATTTTTAATTTGATCTAATCTTAATAGTAAATAATAATAATCTAATTTTATTAGAAAGGGAAATAGAATATTATGAATAATAATGACATAAGTAAATGAAAATAGTGTAAATCCCTTAAATTGAATTTCTACCATTATTTTTTTACTTAACATTTTTATTACCATTTTTTCATTTACTCAACATTTTATTTTTGTATATAATTTAACAAAGCAGCAGTATATATAATGTAGCAAAGCAACAGTTACTCTGGACGTTTATTTGCTCGCTTGTTAGGTTTCAAAGATGGTTTTGTGAATTGCGTCGTGGACTGAGTCACACAATGTTAAAATACTCTAACGTTTCGTTAGCGGCAGTTCTACTTTACAAAGTGACTTCAACACGTAGATACAAGTATCTCAAATTTGATGTAAAAGAATAATAAAATTCAGTTTATTTAGCAAATGTACTATAACACAAGTAAATTTCTCAAAGTCACTCTTTTAGCTTCTCAGAATTTTTTTTTTTAGAAGTAATGGACAGAAAATACAGTATTGTAGGACATTGTAGAGCAGTATTGTAGGACATTGTAGAGATAATGTGATACGCCCACATTTACAAAGTGACGGTCACAACGTGGCCAATAAATGTCTTTGACTCGCCTCTTAAGGCAGACAGTAACGTAAGAGGCTTCAGCAAGTTAGAAATCAACAGCTTGTGACAAGGACAAAGGTTTGAACGTTCAGAGTACAAAGTGACACCTCCTGTCGAATGGACAAGTCTATAAAAGTACATTAATCAGACTAACTCTGGATATAATTTTAACAGATCTGATCTTGGATAAAATTTAAAATAGACATTAATGACATTTTCTGAATAGTTTTAAAACGTTCAATCGACACAAGAATGATTTACGGTAGACCGATAAAAATAAACTGAAGTTTTGAAACTAATGTTTTTCATTTTCACAGTCATATAATATAAACCTTTTTAATCGTTTACATGCATTATACAAAATATTTTGAATTTATAAATTCAGTAAAACATTATGTACCTAACAAAAACGTTTTGTTTTAATACTGTCACGTGTTACATAATATTTTTGAACAGTAGAAAACTATTTTTGTAAAATATTTTTACCGTTACTTTGAGTAGTCTTCAGTTTGTATTGAGCCAGTAACGTATTAGTGAGTCACAATTCCATTTTACCCTACTCTTTTAACTGACTTTCAAGAGGTTTTTATAGTAGGCTATATTAAAGGTAAAGTGTAGTTATTTTCTATAGTGTTTAGGAATAATTGTTTATTTATTACTGTTGATAAAATATTTTTCTTAACTATTACATTGTAAATACAAATTTACACACAAATGTTCGACTAAAATAAATACTGATTTCGACAAAATCACTTAGAACCCAAACGTCATTTCCTATGTTTTGTACAAACATTTAGTATTTGTCATTGGTTAAACTATTCGATGATGACAGTATGAATATTATGTAAGCATGAGTACACAATTTATTCGCCTAACCAATCAGTAACAACAATTTGTTGCGCTCACTCAGTTACGACGAATGTAAATTTTGTAGCAATAACAGTTAATTAATAAATTGAAATTTCGCAACGCCTCATTAAAGTTGTAGAGCGTGTATCAGTGCAGGTAAACCCCAGGTAGGCGTTAATATAACAAATCTATTGCAGATAATAAAGGCTGATAATGTTATTAATGTTTATGGTAGGAGCTTTACACACCATAATTGTAATGCGTGATTGTTGTCGCTCAGCTGTTAACGTAATATAAGCATTAGCCGTTCCAAAAACGTAGGCAATGTTTTCCCGTACTGAAACCGAGCTAACGGGGTGGCTGTTTCTGCTCGGGAACATTGGGGTTGTTTCTACCTAGCAATATTTACTTTGCAATACAATACTTCGTCTATAAATGAACAATTATCTTACAAACTGTAAGCATACTAAAAGGAAAGCATCAGTGGATAACAGTACTAACAAGATATGTTAAGGCGAACTGTGTAATCAGGGAAAAGCAATATGAAAACACACGGTAAAGTGTAATTCACTTACATCTTTACGTTCCATAGTACAAGCTCCCTGAATCTACAGTACTGTTACAGGATTGATCACTGTCCATTCCATGTAAAACTGAAAGTGATTCACGAAGTTATGTAACTTTACGTTTTAGCTAGCAGTATTAATTCGACCATACCCTATGTAGACTTAACTATAAAAGTCGGAAAGAGATTCTGGATGCAAGATCTTTGACTTGGTAACCTGGAATATTGTTTTTAAAAACTGCAGCGTAAAGAAGGCGGTAGGGCAACGAAAAATATTCAACACAGGTCGCTGAAGCTGGAACGAAGGTCGTTTCGGTACGTAAAATTTTCAACGGACATCAATGCAAATGCGTACCGAAGATCGCCCATATGGTGCTCTCTAGGAATTATCTCCACAGTCGGCCCTAGAAAAAGACGAACTTCATGACCGTAAAGTGTCTGCGCATTAACAGCAGTCAAACAAACAACAGTTTGAACACATTTGTTTGTTACAGATCTCAACAATTAAAGCGTTGTAAAATTGTAAAAATGGAAATACTTACATAAAAGATAATAAAAATTAGCTAAACTACGTATAGTGACGGTAGTGAGAAGTCTCATAGGTTAAGGACTAATACGAGAATTTACAATTTAACAGGCAAAAGAGAACTGTATATTGCGCGGCTCATGTATCATAGATTAAATCCAAGTGATAAACTAGTACTGAAACTTAATAAATTATTAAACAGCTATGATTTGATTCAGACTTCATATTATTAATTTATTACTTTTTGGTAAAGTATTTGTTCATATTAAATAGGATGTGGCTAACGTTTTCCATTGTTTTGTAAATGTGTAACCTACTCTTATTTCCATTCTATCTCCAATATTTTTGTTGTTGTTTACTCAAATATTTCGTTTCACTGACACCTGTTAGACCATCTTCTTTTGCTGCCATATTAAGCATTAAGTTTAGAAATTTCAATACCTTTGAGGCTAACATTTACACTTTTCTGGTTCTGTTCATTAATCATCGTCTTCGTCCCTCTTGCGTTTTTTTTTCTAAATAATACTACCAGCCTCACATCTCAGATTTGATAGTGACTGAATATACTAAATTACACACACACACACACACACACACACACACACACACACACACACACACACACACACACACACACACACACACACACACACACACTTTTAATAAGTATTCACAGTGAATTTGATCATTTAGTTCTAAAGATACATAAGGAAACATTCCACTTTCGTCATACATCTGTTATTACCATTACTACGGTAAAAATTAAAAATATTTATTATCAATTAATTATTTAATGTCTTCATTATTATAACAGAATATTAATTTATTTTAAGACAGACGAAATTTATTATTACTATAGCTGAATAAAATTAATAAATAGTACACTACCATTTCTCAACTTTTTGTATCGATAAATAAAGTTTAAATGTAAAACCATTTAGAGAAATTCTTTTCAATAACAAACGTTGATTTACTTTTTAGAGTATGATAAAACAAATTATTAAATTATTTTGAGCGCCAAAGTGAGACAAAGCCAGCAGAACTGTTACTTCTAAAAGGACTCCGTGACCGTACAGATAAGAAGAGAGAAACATTGCTAAAGCAGACAAAAATAATGGACTTTTTTAAAAAGGTAAAGGCTTTGATCATTCATGTAGGCCTATGTGTGTTTATTATTGTTTTTCTCACTAAATTAAACTTGTTAATTTTTAGAAATACTACTACTGTACTGTACTGAATTTAATATAATGTACACGTATGTATAATGTCTAATGCTAAATAATTTTTTTTCTTGTTTATACAGTATAATATTCTGAAATAAATTTTGTTTTTCCTTAAGATTTGCTCGTAAAATGCAATACAGTAGGCTATTACAGTTTGAATAAAGTCTTCAAAATAAAAAAACACAACTTTTATGTATAGCGGTAGGTAAACATCGCTAATACCGGCATTTTCGCCATTAGTTTGGTTTATCCGGAATTTCATTTATCCGGAAAGGGTCCGGTCCCATCAATTCTGGATAAACAAAAGTGTAGTGTATTACTGAAAAGAAAAAATACAGAAAAAATGTGTAAGCATAGAATATATTCCGTCTTTTTTCGCTTAGAATGAAACATAAAAAATGAAATTAAGTATGCTATAAACTTTTTTCACAGTCTATAAGTTTTGATGTGGTAAAGGAATATTTGTTAGACGACAAACGAAGGAGTTATCCTTAATCAATTTACGAGAATTCTTAAGATTTTACAAAGTTGAGTTCTGGAATATTTTCTTTAATGCTGTGTGCTTTTACACCTGTATGTAACAAAGAAAAATCAGTTAGTGATGGAGAACTTCTCAGTTGGAGAGAAGTTCTCGTAAGATAGTTATAAGATAGTTATACGTAAGGGAGGTAATCAGTTAGGCAGAACGCCGTAAGCTACTTAGAAGCACACTTCTCAAGTGTCTCGTAAAGACAAGACGTTTTGACCAACACGTGAAAGTAATCTGTGACACTTAAATTTTTTGAAAATTAATATAAATAATTTTCTGCTCAGGAAATACGAGATTATGCACTGCAAACGATGTTATCTGTGTATTTAAAATGTCAAACCCAACTTTATATGTTCCGCCAGTTAATCATTATCACGACTCGTTATCACTAGTTAAAAATCAATTACAGCAATAACTTTAAACACATTTTTGCACTCAATTTACATTGAGCTTATGATGACTCAGTCTTTGTAATGCGTTGATCCGACGGTGCTTTGAGCAGAATTCAGTGGATTACGTGTCAGTAACGGCCTTTCCTGAGTTATCTTTTTCTCGACTGTTTCAATTAGTCGCAAAACGTATAGGCTACGTGTGCTAACGGGCATTTTACACACACACACACACACACACACACACATTGTTACGAGATCGCGTGGATCGGTAGTTTAAAACAGTGGAATAAATCACTGAACGTCAGAGAAATCGATAATCGATACAGCAATTTTTCATTAACACTTCTACACACACATTAGAATTACAGATAGTTACCCCAGTTGTACTATCGAACACGGGTTATACACAAACAATAATAGAAATCAGCAAGTTGAATAACTTGTACTTTTCCACATACTAACACGCTGAAATCTCTTGCGGAAATAATGGACTGTCTATCTCTAAATATTCCCGGCGGAGGCTCAGTACGGCGTGCACTCTGCGTCGTGAGGCAAAATTGAGTAGCCGCTGAGATAATAGCGGCGCCTCCTGGCTGTGAATACCGCAACTAGCGGCTGGCCACGCGTTGTACTAGCTATGCAACCGTCCCACTAAACAAAAGCCGTGCGGTATGCCAAGGGTCCTTTACGGACTGTTGAGCAGAAGTTTATTTATTTTATTTTATTATCTCTAAATATACTGACTACGTCGTGACTGCAATCGCTTCAACACGTTTCGCAAAACTCAGGTGGCTGTAGCGGTAATGTTTTACATATCAAGGTAAGGTAACTTGAGCATAATGTTAACAAGAAGCTTCTAGATGCTTCAAGATTAATCGGGACGTTTGTGGAATGTGAAGCATCTGAAACATTGCACTAGACAGCTCTGAAACACGGCATCTACCCGTTGAATCACCAATATGTAAAGCTTCACGTGCGGTAGACTACACATAATACTGTTGGTGCGTCGCGTATAGATCTATACATACATAAAGTATAAATACATTGGAACAACACAAATTGCACAAATAGATAATGCACAAAGATGAGTATGAGAATTTACAAGAACCCGAAAATAGAAAAAGTTTATAAAACACCCTCTATGATTTAAACTGACAGTCTCGGGCAGGAGTGGGTGACTTGATGTAATGTAATGATGGATGAATTCTGTGTGTACAGTGTGATTGTTTGTACGTATGAGACCTAGACTGACTAGAAAGGTGGCACCCACAAAATTGTAAGTTTTCGCGAAATTTGCAAAATTGAATAATGCAAAATTGAACAATGCAAAATTGAAATGAGTAACGTTACACGCTAGTAGATTTGCAGTTCTGAGAATTCACTTATGCATAAAGTGACAAAATAATTATTTGTTAATTACTCCATTAATGAAATAATTATGTTAACAGAGCAAACAATATTTTATGGATTGAGTCCAACTGTTCAATTGTTATAAATAAGGAATACTTAAATGTATTCGTATTTATAACCTATATTGCAACTAGAACTATATGAAAATCTGTGTGTGTGTATGTGTGTGTGTGTGTGTGTGTGTGTGTGTGTGTGTGTTTGTATTTTAACATTTTTTGGATCTGGCAAAAATTAGTAGGCATAAGCCTAATAGGTATGGAATAAATATAATAGATCAGAGTATACATTATTATAGTAAATAGTTGACAGAAATAACATTAAATAATATTACTAGTTACTACAATTTCCCAACCACATAAACTTGTCTAGTGGCCTAAAATCACGGGTGAGGGCTTAATCTCTAAGAAAACTTCAATTGTTTGTTTCACAGTGTTTTATATTCTGAATGAAAATTCTACACCTCTTCAGATATAAGTATTTACTACCAAGGTACAGAACAAACGTGTTATATTGTAAATATATTTTTTTTTTTTTTTGAACAGAGTATATTTCGTATTTTAATTTGACGCAAACGACAAGCCGAGTCTTGTTTCTTGCTTCGTACGTCGTACGGAGAACCAAAGATTCCAGCGCGTACTCAGTTAATGAAATGGCTTTTAATGAAGGCGCGAGAGAGAGATAAGTTAGAGTGGGGCGGGGGTGTTAGAAATCTATAGGACTTAATGAGAACGCCGTCGGAACGTGACCCCGATAAAAAACCCGATTTAAGCAAAACACGGGATTTTCTACCGGCAGGGTATTATTAAACGAAATAAACTTGGATTTGCCTTCATTTTATTTACCCTCGTAGTGTGTGGCAATGGCAGAGTGCATTTGTCGTTTCTCGTCATAAAATTCTGCAGTTTCTTCCTTCTTAGTATTGTAAAGGCTAATGAGACTCATTGTCTTTTATCACAGAGAAAATAGTAATGCAATTACAAATTCAAGGCCACAAGCGTGGAAACAGTCGCATTGGATTGGAAACCAGTGAAGCTACCTACACGCACGCAGAACTGATAGACCAAAATTAAAATTATGAAGGTCTCCACCACCAAACCGCGATTTGGTTATCTATCCAAATTTGTATTCCAGCATATACTTGATTTTATTACGGCTACGATGACTTAACCAAAACCTTATCCTAAGTACTTTTTCGTAGTCTGTTTTGAGTTAGTTTAACGTTAAATTTGTTTAAAAAACTGGAATCCTATCTATTTGTTTTTTCTTTTTTAATAGAATAGGTTTCTCAATACAAAATTAATGTAATTATATTACTTTAGCTTTATAAATGTTAAGCCCAAGCTTTCAAGTCCTATTGTCTTGTAATGTGTTTGTTACATTTTACATTTCTGGCTCGTTTCGTTCACAAACTACTGTGGCATTTTCTTTTAATTAGTGAGACAGATAGTAGCTGCCCTATTTCTACTTGTAAATTTTCTCATCGCTTTCTCGTTGATTTTCTTTCCTGTAGTTTATCTGTGAAACATTCAGACATTAATTGCAGCTATATCGTTGTAAACAAACATAGTCGCTCTTATAAATCCATATTCTTCACAGTTGCTGCCTCGTGTTTTATTTGTTTGTAATCACAGTATGTTAACAATTAACATTATTACGTCTTTTCCTAATTTTAAACGATTTGGGTACAAATGCCTGTTTCAAATTTTTACCTCTTGTTTGATTCAGTAATTTTGTAACTGAAGTAGATAAATAGTAGAATAGTATACACAATCCTTAAATTTTTAGTGACCGTCAATCAGTGAATGTTTTAGTGGATGGTTAGTGAGGATCGGTCAATAATACAACTTTTAGTTATTTTGCGTCGACGTTTCGACAATATTTATTGTCATCTTCAGGACCTGTGTATGAAATACAATAGAAATATCAAACATAACGAAACAATTAAATATTTGGGTGAACGTGTTGGTGATGTGAGTGTGTGCGTGCGTATGTATGTATCATTTTTTATGTGAAGACTTATGATAGTTTGTTTACATCTTCAAATTATCCTTAAGAAAGAAACTATCATAAGTCTTCACATAAAAAATGATACATACATACGCACGCACACCCTCACATCACCAACACGTTCACCCAAATATTTAATTGTTTCGTTATGTTTGATATTTCTATTGTATTTCATACACAGGTCCTGAAGATGACAATAAATATTGTCGAAACGTCGACGCAAAATAACTAAAAGTTGTATTATTGACCGATCCTCACTAACCATCCACTAAAACATTCAAGTATACACAATAATTGCAAACAAAACACAAAATTAAGACTAAATTTCAATTTTAATTAACTTTAGCATCAGACTGATTACTTAGTAAATTATACTTGCTAACTGATGTTAGTACTTTTAATGACTACAAATATATTTTAAGAGACATTTCATTTTTACAGAGCCTCCAAAATAAGTGTTCATATTTATAAAGTTAGCGATTTTTGTGATCAATAAACACGACTTATAAGCTATACACACGTCTACACACAGCACATAGTTTTAACAAAAATATTTTTTTACCCTAGGAGTACATTACCGATCACACTTCACCATTAAGAGGATTATTACCTTTTTATCTGGGCCGTCCAGAAATCCTAAATTATTTCGGTCTTCTGTCTGTGGTCTACTGTATGTCCTAATTCAGTCGTATTAATCTATTAATCCTTTCAGATTTGTCTCTGTTTATCACCTAATTTAGCCAGGAAATCACTGTTAACTCAGTACCGAAGAAATCTAACCACATGGTCTGTAGACGCCCACCCTTGACAAGTGCTACAATGTGTTTGAACTAATTACAATATAAGGTTTACTTCCGGATTTAAGATGGTCCACAAACTCACTGCCGTCTACTGTTTATTGGCTATAGTTGTTACAAATTCAGGTATTTCTTATCCGTTATTCTAAGGCCTTCATTCATGGTCAAGCTCTAAAAACAGACTGCTGACATCTCTTGGTCACCGATCCCCATCTTTTCGTTTCCTTGCTGTCTCTGATGATCAGGAATCCAGGTTAAAAAAGCACATCTTTATGTGAGTTTCGAAGAAATTTAAGAGTTGTTGATATTCAACTTAAGCGCAAGACGTGTGATAGTGCATCGCTGTCTTACCAGTGCACTTTGTACAATCATTATACTTTGCTCCGATATTGTCTAAGTTAATATTTTGTTTAGAAACGTTAAAAGCAGTTACTTGATTTTTATACTTTGTTTATGCAGGATAAGCTGGATTGAAGGTATATTTGAATTGTAGTCTCTATAGCGTGTTCTGAATAAAGGTCGAGTCAAGTGTGTAACGCTTATAAGTGCGGGCGCGCGCGTGTGTGTTTGTGCGCACAGCGCCAGATTCGTTTATTGGATAAGTATTGATTCGTCGCTTTCCGTCTAAAACGGGTTGTAATCTAATACAGTGAACGTTCCAATGAGAAGAAATCTAAGCTTTCTTTTAAAAGGTGTGTTTTAGTAACCAATCACACGCTGTCGTCCGTAAAACTGAAATAAACCCCGATTGCTTTAACATCCCAATGTTTATTTAGCTTCAAACCCATTCTCACGCTTATATTTTCTAAATGTTCGTCTCTCTCTCCCTCTCCGCCACTCTCTCTCTCTCTTTCTCCTCCTCTCTCTCTCTCTCAAATCCACAAATCCATTAGTCCTCTTTATACCACTCAATTCACTTCATCGGCAGCCATATTTTTCTTCGTCACATGTTCAGTAACGTCATTCTCTTAACGTTAATCTACTGTAACTCTTATTTACCCCCGTATAGCTCTACTTTCACATTATTTTCAGACATACAAGTGTATAAAAATTTCAAATTTATTTTAAGTTGTATCAAAAAATGTTTTAAATATTTCAAATCGTTGTATTCTACTTTATAAATAACATTGATATTGCAACAATTAAATACGGTACATTTAAAGTGGGAAGTTGTGATCGATTGGCATAAGTTACAATCCGCTGATGCTTGGAGCTACATGAAGAGCCAGTGTTCAAAGTTTGACTTTTCTCGGTGAAAACTTGCGTTGGAATACTTGCACAGATGTATTTACCTCACAGGAGAACATATTTAAAGAAATTATTTCACCGCAATTGCGTGACTTCTTTCTCTGGGGAAAGAAGAGATAGAGACCTATTGTTCTTGAAAATAAAGCGTTTGTTTTATCTATTTCTTTCCATAGTTGAGCTCTATATCATTTTCATTTTTCTCCACCTGATGGTACACACTAATATTCACGGACAGATTTTTGTTTTTATTATTTGAAAAATCAAAGAAAATATTACTTTATTTTAAAATTTTTGCTTTATTTTCACTTTATTTAAGGAATTTACTTTATTATAATTCATATGAAGTGTATGTATATTAGTTTTCGACAATCACTAGTTGGCAAAGTAAATGAAGGAGCCCGCACTTGCTTAAGTTAAATAAAGTCGTACATGTTACAATCCTTCTTTATAGTAGTCAAAGAGTGGCGCTTATTAAATATCATTAGACCTAATATTAAAGTTAGAAATGAAAATTCTGAAGTTATTAACTTATGTTGCAAAGTGTGATAAAATTTTAAAGGATTTACTTTATCCTTTAACGAGTCAATTATGCTTAAGGCCAAGGAAAAAGTCCACTTATGATATATATGTTATTGACACTTCTACGTCTATGTACGTCTCCTCCGGAATTCAGTGAGGTCTGTACTGAATTATGTACTTCTGTATAAAGTGAATTGATTTTTATGGCGTTTATCCTTTGTGTATTGTTTTCAATTCGTTGTCGGGTTTAAAATATTATTAGCTGATAATAATAATAATAATAATAATAATAATAATAATAATAATAATAATAATAATAATAATAATAATAATAATAATAATAGAGTATTATTATTATTATTATTGTTTGTAAATAATATTAGTAACCCTAATATTAATTGCACAATGGTTTTAAAAACAGTTTTAATGTATTTAAAATATAGGCTCGTAAAGTGTGGCAGTATTTACACCTGGTCACACTGAAATCTTAAATAGGGCTGATCATTTTTCAACGAGCATATTTTTTCTACTTACAAGAAACATATTTGAAGTCAACACATGGAGATGAGGATTCTAATAAACACAGGTTTATGGATCGTTTGTCCAAGTATTTTTATTATGTCCAAAAATATGAAATTAAGTCCAAAGTTAGAACCTTTTGTGTTTACAGTAAAAATAGAACCTTTTTTTTTTACCGGTCGAAAGAAATTAAATTTAATTAATTTGTGTTTAATTTAATTTTTGCTACATTTTCTCTTATTGTCATCTTCCAACTCACTAACTAGTTACGATTTAATTATTTGTTTTTACTGTGCAGGTGTGTAGACGTTTAGGTGGGGACAGATAAACATAAATAGTAAGCACAATGGTATATAGAGACAGAAAATAAGGAAGGGTCAAATGCTGATCATTTTCCATCATGCAGCTCTTCACTCTCTGCAGACTTCGACCTGAGTCAGTCTACGCTCCTTCACAGTGTAGAAGTATCGAACACGAAGTGAACAGCAGAGCCATAAACAGACAGAGACAGAGAAAATGAAAGAGACGGCGCGTTTGCTTATGTGAGCTAGCTAGCAGACGCTCACTATCAGGGGAGAGAGAGAGAGAGAGAGAGAGAACACATAGGGGAAGAAGGATTACAAGATTGTGACTAGGAACAGAGGTAATGGTGAGGAGAGGGGCCACCGTTAAATAAATACAAAGCGGCAGTGCTTTTCGATACAAGGAGAGATAAGTAATTTGAGACGTCTGTGAAGAGAAGGGACGAAAGCCAAGATAACCAAAGCTTACCAATAAAGATAACTCACTTATTTATGGCCTTTATAAACTCTTCAATTTCATATCTGTCGTTTTTGTTATTGATTTTTTTAAAGAACGGGCATAAAGATGTCCAATAAATTTTTTACTCAGAAATCCTCAAGGGTCAGAGGGATTTTTGAACCCGCAGACAGGTTTGAAGTGGAAGAATTTTATAAACGCATATGCCTTTTTAACTTGGCCTGCATTTACGTTGCTGACTACAGCATAAGTTGGATAAACACGCTGTCCCCAAAATTTTGATAACTAAAACATTATAGGAAGTAATTTTGTTTTAGATGTTAGTGTTAGTAATGTTTGAAAGATATTATTTTTCGCTAAAAACTATTTTTTATCATCGTAAAGACTAAAGATTTCACTAGAATTAAAATGCATACCAACTTTGCCGGGCAGTGATAACTGCTGACCATGACAATCCATTTTTTGTTCGCCAGATTTGTGGTAGGTCTATCTTTTCTGCTTTTTTTTGTGGTAGGTCTATCTTTTCTGCTTTAGTTCAGCACACTATAAAAATATTAGTTACTGACAGCACTACTTGTAAACTTTCGTCTGTACAACAAAAATAATGTGCTAGATCTTCCCAGTACTAAAATCCGAAAATGTCGGCATTAATACGATATATATATATATATATATTACTATAATACTTATAACTAATTTACCTCAAGATATATTTTTTCCTTTAGCAACATGTTTCGGGAGATCCTGTTCTCCCATCTTCAGCCTTCGCCATCTTGCTTCTGGTGCAGTATTTGTGTGTTGGCTTCTGGATGTTATTAAGGTGGTTTGTTGGTCTTTGGTCCTTCAATGTTGCATTATTGTGTGTGGTTGTGGTATCTGTTTTTGTATTTTGTGTATTTTCGATGTTGAGTGCTTTGAATATTGTGTCATGTTTTGTATTGATAGAAACGGACTGTAGCAGAAAGTGATTGAAAAAAAAATATATATATATATATATATGTATGTATGTATGTATACATATGGGTAGATAGGAAAACCGTGAGGTTGTAAAATACCAAAAATTTCGACGAAACCGAAACATCGAAGCATGATAATGTTTTTAGGCTTTTGAAACGTATAATGTGCATAAACTGCAGACTCTCCTGTTCAGCGATGTTCGTACGGATTTCGTGTTAAAACGACAGAGACCGAAGATTTCTAGACTGTGGGGAATCGAAAGTGTGGAAAAAATATAGTGTTAACATCACCTGGAGCGTTACATTTTTCGATGACGTTACACATTTTGTGGAATGACCCCCAGCCTAAAAACATTATCATGTTAAAAATTATATCGTTACTATAGAATTCCTAGGCTGAAACATAGCAACGCTCTTAGGATTCACTCTACTAACCCTAACTACTACGGATAGTTTAAGAACTATCCTAATAGTTTAAAATAAACGCTTAAGTAAAACTGTTATGTGAAGTTCACCCTGAAATAGGTTAACAGTATTGTTTCGTGATATATTTTAACTGTACAATGCGAACAGTTAATTGACAATAACAGAATGCAATCCAACTAAGTGACGTCATCAAGAGCTAACAAAAAGGAAAAAACAAAATCGAAAGCGGAGTGGAAAAGTAGTCAAAAAACGAAAACTACGAAAGGCGGCAGAGGAAAAATGAAGCCGACCAATTAAAAAGGTGTGTTGGGGAAGTCACAGTGTTGTAATCCTCAGGGAGTGTAGAACAGCCTTTCCCCAGAATGGAAGTCCTTCTTTCATTACCGAGTACAAGCTTTAATTTTTCCACGCACGACAAAACGGATCCTTTTTATCAGTTCCGCCTCAATTGTTGATCATTGTTCGACATTAATCAGATTTTATTTTATTTTTATTAAAAAGACGTACGAAATTATAGTAACAGAAAACAATAGGTATTACAGTAACAGATTGGAGTTACTTTCGAACCAGCGTTATATTTTTGTTCAGTTATCTTTCAAAGATACTGCTTTTTAACACTTATAATGGATATGTAAATTTAAAAATGTAGTTATACACTAGAAAATTAAGATGGAAGAAATATGTTATACCTTATTTAAAGGCATTTGAAAAAATATGTTTCACTTTTAATGTTGAAAATAATAATTTTTGTTTTTTTTTAGCAGCCCATATCTCATTTCTGATGAAACCACAACTTGTTAAAATTAAAAAAAAAAAAAGGTGGAAGATTTTCTTCTGACAAAGAATACTACTGATAAATCTTTTACAAATGACTTAATATTGTATTAAATTCTTTGTAGAGAGTAAACCCTGAGTACTTGTAAATCGCTTAAACTATCGTCTTGAGAAGCTTTGAAGTGGTTGAAGCTAAAACTAAAATTAAATTCTAAAAAATATAAAATCTTGCCTTAATACATATGATATATGTTGTCATATTATAATAGTGACACGCACATGTATAGCTAAATACACTCCTACAAAGTAAGCAAAATGTCAGTACCCAATTATGAAACATCAGTTCATACATTAATGAGTAACTTTTAGCTCACTGGTATACACTCGCACGCGCGAGCGCTTGTTTTGTGTATGTGTGTGTGTGTGTGTGTGTGTTTTGTTAGTGCGTGTCTGAACATGTTTTCATAATTTTGGATACAGACACATTAAAGAAAGTAAGATAATGTACGCATTTTAGGCAGCACCTCTAGAGAACACGTTATGGTATAAACCCGTGTATTACTTAATCCAGATTTTTATAACATAGTTAGTTAAAAAATGACAAATAATAAGTTATAATCATTTGGGTATAAATTATAACTTATTAAAAACAAAATTGTTAATCCCATTTTTGTATTCGCATTTATTTTCCGGCGTAGAAGCAGAAAAGTGTGGCGGTGGGATCAGTAGCCCAGGTGTGAATGTTCTCTGATTGCGCCGTTCGATTCTAACTTCGTTACCTCGCTCAGCGCCGTACCGCCCCAAACACTCTCTCGATCAAATTGATTTCCAGAACCAAACCGATACACGGGGCAACTCTCCTGCACGACACGGTTCGCTTGTTAACAAGTACAAAATAAAATCTTTGTCTCTCGTTTAATCTCAGCTCGTTTAGAGATACTCTCTCTCTCTCTCTGTCTCTGTCTCTCTCTCTCTCTGTCTCTCTCGCTCTCTCTCTCTCTCTCTCTAGCTCTCCCTCTGTCTCCCTTCTTTTCCGTATGCTGCTTGAGAGAGAATTTAATTTTTGCACAGTGGAGGAGAGTGTATGCGATTTATCGCTGAAAAAAAAACGACTTTTTTTGTAAAGTAATATATTGAAAACCGCTTTCTTGGGACATGTCATGTAAGACTAAATCAGTTCGAGTCTGGAGAGTCGTTGGTTGGGTAATATGTTGTTCTCTGTGCCAACAAAATTAGCAGGAGTGATTGTGTTCTTTATAATTGTGTCACTGTCAGTGAATAAATTTTCTTTCAATTTTAACAGTTTTAGTAAAAATAGCCACAGTACAGTTCTGAATGCACCGACAGGTGTCTCTACCAATCAAGAATTTTGTAATAATGGAAAGAGAAGATCATATTAAAATTATCATCAAAAGGAAGGCATCGGGAAAAAAACGATTGGCGGAAGAGTCCTACCTAATTACACAAACCGACAATTCAGATTCTATGAATATTTTTTTAAACCAAAGATGAAGACAATCCTTCCGGGCAAACTTTCACATGAAGCTACATTTCCAAGTATATTTTAATTAAATTTTTTCTTGCTAGCTTTTTTGAGTAACAATTTCTTAATGAGATAGAATTTTTGATCTCGCTGGATGACGTAATCATTAGCCAAGGTAAGTACCGCGCAGCTACCAGTTATGTTCTTCTGACAGTTCGACATTTAATTCATCTTAAAATCGACATTTAATTTCTCATTTCACGCTTGCTCTTCATGCAAAAGACAGGTCGATGCAAATTAATTTATAAAATTAGATTGAAGTGAAGAGGTTAACTTCAGTTAAATCCAGTTTTATTATTACATAAAGTAAAGTCAGAGGTTGAAGGTAAAAAGTTTGTTTGCCGAAGCCGGGAGAAGGGTAGTTTTACTCCGGAGCTTCTCCTGCACTGTTGTGTCAAGCTTACAAAAATATTTTGCTAACGGCTGGTTACGTTGGTTGAGAGTGCAATCTAAATTTGGGAGAGTGGCTGCCGTCAGATGGCGCTCATCATCACAGTTGGCAGCAGTGTTTTCCTTCCACGGCGTCAAGTGTTGACGCTGGGAAAACGGATTGCGAGCCGGGAATGAACACGAACAAATAAAGCAGTCCCAACTGTTTTCATTACACTTACAGTCCCGGGCCCGGTCTGATTATTTGATTTATATTGCCGCGCGCGCGCGCGCACACACACACATACTGACGGTACGACAGTTGTCAACAAATGTTTGTGTTTTTAATAACCGAATGTTTTGTCAATTCAAAACAAAACTCTGTCCATTTAATATCAATTGGCAATCGCAATTGCCAGTGAATTCTGTTCAAATAACTGAAGATAATTAAATTTAAAAACTGTTGTTCGTTAACTATTAAACGGATTAAATACGATTGGTTTCTAGATTTATACGTGATCTACATAGGAACCACGCCGATTCTTTCGTCTTCGGAGCGTTGAGAAGTCATGGGTCTTTTACTTAAAACGTTCCAGTTTCTGAAATTTTGCAGATAAGGGGTAAGTAGATGAGGTTACATTTCCGACCAATGTAATTATAGAGTGATCAAAGACTGTTATATCATGGAGGCACCATGTTAATAGCTCACTGTATGATATGGACGTAGACGTCTATAGACGTTTGTCGACGTTTTTGGATTTCACTTATGTGTTGTAAATATCAACGACAACATTGGAAAATATTTATTTTGACATACAAGATTTGTCTGCTGCTAGTTGTAGGCAACGGCGCCTTAAGTAGCCTACAGTGTACCGGTATAGGTTTATGTAATAAACAAAATACTATCGTTTTAATTTTATAGTTAATGAACATTCGCTGCTATTTAATTTCGTTCGCTTTTAGTCTTAACAAATTGATATGCAATTTATTCGAAAATACGACCCTATTTTTGCTCTAAAATTTTGAAAGTATTACTTTAACCTTGTATCGAGTAGGCCTATACTGAAACAGGAAAAATAAGTGAGAACGAGGAATGTAGTGGTTTTCTGTACAAATTTTCTGTGTGCATTCGGGAAATTAAAATCAGATTATCTGCATTTGACTAAGGGAAATTTATCTCACGCAAAGCTAACAGCATTTCCTGTCAAACTAATAAAATATGATTTTTCTGTCACTTAGAACTAGACTTAAACCTATATTATGTAGGCTATATTTTTGCGAGTTTAAAATTCGCATATAAAGAAAATTTTAAAAAATTGCGTGCCAAAAATAGGGAGTCTTATAACCAAGGGGACATTATTTCTCGTGTAAATAGTGTATTTAAAATTGCTAACTACCTCGTAAAACTGTTAGCTGTTTTGGACAAGCAATTTAAGACGAAAACAAGCTACTTCCTGTGTTTTCTTACAACCTCAATCCGGAGATTGGTGGATGACCACATTCTAAAGTCGTTAAAGCGTCCTGTTAGTCCCTCTAAGTTTACAATCACTGTATTTGTATCAGTTCAGCAGCCACTTGATCCAAGATTTTACTTTCGTCGTTGCTCTAGAATACCACTTCCACCAAACATTTCCTCAGTCCCGAAAAGGAGGCTACTGCTATTCTGCACAATTGTGTGACCAAGCCTTGTGTTGGCTTTCCTCAGTCTCTGTTTTTTTTTTTACATGTAATCATATAATATAATAATTCAGTTAATTTATAATAATCATAGCACATCTGAAATAATTGAGATAAATACTAATTTCTATTAATATAAACCCACATAAATTAAAAAAGTAATTTATTTTTCAAGTAGATCTACAGTACTTTTCTCTTACATAGATCCAGCTGTAGCCTACTTGAATGTAAGATATCGGTATGGAGAACCATACATGACTTTCATGTTCTAAGATTTATATTTAAAATCATTTTCGATATAAAATATTTCCGTAGAAATTACTTCTTTCTTCAGCCCTGACCACAGTAGGTGGTCACTATTATTTGTTACTATGTAACATATAGTTACTATGTAACGTATACCACCTCACGTTAGCGCACTCGATTTTCACTGATGGTGGCAGTCGATGGCATTGCCGAAACGTCTGGTTTAGCAGAAAACATTGGACCACGGCAAACAGCTCGGTAAGGAATTTTAACAACAAACTACTTCTTTGTTGCCGATAGCGTAGTACACATGAAATATAAATAAAAATTATCCCATCCACTTCAACTATCATTTTCATTTATAGAAAATTACTCCCACCCCGATCAACTAGCCTCTTCATTTATAGACATTTCATCTACGTTTCTACAGTGTATTATTAAGATCTCCTTATCAGGATACTTTATTTATCAAAATTAAGTACTTTACTCTTGTTACAACAAAAAATGTTTCAGGTCAACTACCCTTTCCCCCTAACCGATGTTCACCAAAATCAATAGCCCTTGAGTCCTCTACGACACAGGCACATATGTAAAAAGTGTATGGTAAACTACCCCTTTCCCTTAACCGATCTTCACCAAAATCAACAGGCCTTCACTTGTTTACAATTCAGGACGGCATACAAAAAAGTATTTGATTCTCTTTGAATTTACGGCAGTTATCGTTCGTCATAAAAAAAATTACCCTTGATAAAAAAAACGTTGCAGGTAAACTACCCCTTTCCCTTAACCGATCTTCACCAAAAACAACAGGTCTTGAGTACTCTACAGATCAGGACTGTATGCAAATAATTATTTTATTCTGTTTGAATTTGCGACTGTTATCGTTTGCCATAGAAAAAAATCTACAGACACACACAGACACACAGACACTTATCGAAAAACGACTCTTTAAAAATTATACCCTCCCCCTTCAACTATTATTTTCATTTATAGAAAATTACCCCTCCCCTTCAACTACCATTTTCACTTATAGATATTTCATTTACCTTTCTACAATGGATTATTATGACCTTCTTTTCAGGATACTGTATTTATCAAAATTAAGTACTTTACTCTTGTTAAAACATAAAACGTTGCAGGTAAACTACCCCTTCCCCTTAACCGATTTTCACAAAAATCAATTGGCCTTGAGTCCTTTACAACTCAGGCACACATGCAAAAAAATTATTTGATTCTGTTTGAATTTGCGGCAGTTATCGTTCGCCATAGAAAAAATTCTACACACAGACAGTATTCGGAAAATGACTTTTCTTCATGTTTTGAGGGTACTACAATCAGAATCAGCCCTAATCTCAAACACGATTTTTTCGCGACCACCATACTTCCACTTCCTTATGGAACATGGAAGTAAAGTGACAGGTCTATATTTAGTTTGCTTTTAATATCTTATGAAATCTTAAATACTGAATTTAAACCAGCTCATTTTTTTTTAATATATTATTATTTCATGTCTTGTTATTAATTTTTGTTAGATTAAAATTTGTTACGTTTCTCTCATCAGTACTGCTGTTTTAAGGGTTGTCGACATTCAGCTTAATTTATTTCACAGCCTAACCTTTGATGGTACAGCACAAATTTAACGAATGGTAAAAATATTTTCAGATCAGATTCGTTTTTGTAATCATTTTGAAAAATGTTAATTCCCAGCCAGAAAATTAAAATAACGAGAACAATTTTTTTCAAGAAATATTAAGGTGAGAATCAACAGTATCAGAGGAGAGGTTAGGTTAGGAGAAGGTTTGTATTTCGTTTATGGTTAATTTTTATGAAACTGTAAATATTTATTTAAACGCCATGTTAGTTATCACATAAAATACTGCAAGTTCTTATCAAAAGCTGTTTAATATTATTTATCTTTAATAACGTGTTATGGCACTGCCTTGCTTTGACGTTTAAAAGATAGGCTAAGTAATGTTTTGATTAAATTTCATAATTTTTATGAGACCACCATAGTCTCTATTTGTACAGTAAAACTTGGCTAATTCGAACTTCCGTAATTCGAATTCTGGATAATTCGAACTTTCTCCGTGGTCCCCTGAATATTCCACGTATGTGAAACCGTAGAAAAACATCTTCTATAATGCGAACTTTTTTTTTGGTGAATTCGAAGTAAAAGTTTTGCAAAAATTACAAAAAACTGCCTGGCGATCTGTTGATGTTGAAACTGCAAATTCTTGGAAAGACGTTTTGTTGCAAATGATTTCTGATAGAAACGGTACAACAACTTTTACGTTGTTTATTTACAATATCTTCAAATATGTCCGTATCAAACATTTACTTTTAAAGGTTGTAGTGGCGGCTGACATAACAAAAAGAGGAAACTCCAGGTTTTTCTGGAAAAACTGCCTTTTTAAACGATTCGGAAATCAGTTAGCCCATATTGTTTTAAAAATGTAAAAAATCAGTTGAATATGAATCAAATAGTAACCTTTGGAAGACAAAAGAATTTTCTGAAAGACATATTACAATGTTTACAGGAATTTCGGATTCAAAACAGAATAATCGTTTTATTTATTAATAAATGTAACAATATTCCTGTGAAACGTGAAGGTCCTGGTTTCCCCAAAACATAAATTGAGTAGATAAACCTATGGAGAAAGATGTAATAAATACGCTAAATATTTTTACAGATTTATTGTATTCCAAAACATTGTGTTAAGTTCTCACTTAGATGAGCAGGGAAGATCAAGACTAACAACTTTAAGCTACAGACGTGTAAAACAGTGATTGGGACACGTTACACACAAAAAAAAGATTGCTGATTGCTTTCGTAAGATGGTTTCTGTCACGTCGAAGCTGAGGAAGAGAATAAAGGTGCCAGAGAAATCGTACTTATATGGCTGCCTGGGAAGATGTTGGGTACGACGTTACGTAGATTTATAAACATGGATTTACAAGAATCCACAGGGAACTGACGTGGTTGATGTTTTGAAAAAAATTATGGCGTATCTTAACAGAATTTCTAATGATACCGATTCTAACAACGTCACAGGCATCACATTACATTCGTGATTTGAGACGGTTTGACGAAGGACAGACAATGTGATACTATTTTCTAAGCACTTAATAAACTTGAAGCGTTTATAACAACTCACTGTATTAACTCCAAATTCCAATAAACAAATTTCAGCTCTCTAAGAAAACTGTAAATATTTTGTACTGCATATAACACATATATATATAAGGATACTTTTTAATAATGTTTTATAAGAAAACTATTGCTTCACTAAACTTTTGATTGATTTCTCTTCTATTTTTAAAACTTTCTTAACTCGAAATATTTGATAATTTTTTACTAATACCTTCAACATCGAACTAAACAAATTTCATTGTTTTTTGTACAATATATGAATTTATTGTTATAATTATTTGTGATCGCTAATAACCGACGTTGCAGCGACTTAATAAATACAAAATTAAAAAACGTGTTTCATTGTACCATAGTGTGTGTCGTTCTTATTTGGTCACTCCTCTTCTGATGGAAGTGAAAATACTTCATATAAGAGTAAGTAACAATGCTAATTTCTCTCTTCTGTCTGTCTGTATCTCTCTCTTTTGTGCGCGCGCGTGTTTGTGTAGCCGTTCGTAAAAACATATATCTGTACAAATAATAACAAATATTTCCTCATAAGTGCAATAAACGGCAAAGTGAGGGAGGCACGGAGGAAGAATCAATGGTATTTTGCAGAAGACGTGTTCTTGATTGGGATCTGGTCTTAGTCTGTATGTTCCACTATCCATAAAATACTCTAATAACGATACCAGAGTTAACTCACAGTGAACACAGTGACTCAGTATTACGTCCTGCTTAACAGAATTAGCATAGTCTTCTTCACTCGTGTACTATCTATTATAAAAACTGTAATGTTTACATGACGTTTTCCGGAACGTATACAATTTCACATAACTGACGCATTTTGTCGGTAGTACACAAACAAAAATATGAATTAACACGGTAACGTAATAGGTAACAGAAATCTTAAAAAAATAAACAGAACGATTGTTAAACACGGAACTAATTTTAACGAGGCGTGAATTCCAGGCGTTGATTTAGTGGTAAATATTCTCCACTTAAGTTCTTGCTTCAATAATTACAGTCGGCACTTTACATGATAAACACGTACGGAGCGTGTCGTTTTACGCTTAACAAGCAGACTGAGGAGACAATATGCGCTCTTACGTAAGCTGGCGATTGTTAAGATTATGGATCATAAACGTGTATAATTCATAATAATGAAGGTTTGCGCTCGGCGGTAAAGCTGTGATGACCACCTGAGACATGGTTTATCGCCGGCATAAACCCCGGACTGCAGCAAGCAGCAGACCTCGTTTAATAGCGTGAGTGAGATTCCTGGGCGAACGGCGCGTCTAAGAGGCGAAGGGGTTGAGAATTGTTCTTACCCTTAAAGAGATTTCCTACCTTCCCTTGCGGAGTAATTAGAGAATAATTCACAAGGCTGTGACAATTAATAACGGGATTGTGTTAGCAGGCGCCCGCTGCTTGCTATCTCCGTTATTAATCAATGTCTGCAGTAATTCCAGCATCTCAAACCGACGATGGAGGCATTCCAGCACTCTATCCTCTTTCTTCTCCTCACACCAGAAACAAAACTCCGTCTTGGTGTATACAATGCTCTGCTTCGTACGTGGTCCTTTCCGTCCAAGCCTAAAATAATTTAAAAGAAAAACAAAAACGACTACGTATTTTATCTTTCTTTTGTGTGTGCGCGTTCTGCGTCTTCATGAATCTCTCCTAATTTCTTCGAAGATAAGTGCTTCATTAATATTAAAACGCGTTAAGAAACGCAAGGGAGTTACAATTTATGCCCTCCGCCCTTACAAAAAGTGGATTTTGTCAGGTAACACGATAAATAAAACGGAATTAATTTGGTCGTTGTTACTACTGTCGCCGAAACGCTTACACATAATTTAATTGTATATATTACTATCTGAAACAAACGTTTTTGGCGGATTTTAAATTACGCTTATTATTGTATAAACTGATTAAAATACGCTACAGTTTATAAAAACAGTGATCATAGAATTGTCAGGGAAACTTTCTTTTCACATCGATTACCGAAGAAACCGTTTACACCCGTTTCAAAATAGGGATTCATCACTGAGACGTGTTAGTAAAAGCAAATTACCATAGTACGCTGAGCACAGTAAAATTTTAAATAAAACACACATACACGTACAATGTGTAATATTCACTCCTACAACTAATCTCTCTATATTTAACGAGAGTCTTGAAACATACGCAGTGGATTAGTTAATAAATGGCTCTATCTTAGTGCGCCTGTGACAATCACAGACTAATCTAAATGGATTCGATCTCAAGGAGGTCTCTTCTGAAGGTTGTGTGAAAAAAGAAAGTACTTGTACGAACGGAAATTGTTTCACTTCTATTCAGGAAAGAAACGGGGAACACATATTTTAATGTGCCTGAAAAATCTTAGCAAACGAGGACAGATGAGTAGCAAACGAATATGACGGCTACCGCTCGACACTACTTGAAGGATATCAAGTGTATCTAGGGTACACTACTTCCAGGATATCGTATACCAACAATGGAGTTCCACGCTGATTGTATTCCATCTGCATTGGGTTCCTTGCGTATACGAAACATATTATATGTAAAATCATAAGTTTTACCAATAAAGTAACAAAAATAAAACGTTCTTGTTTGCTTTTCACTGTAAAGTAAAATAGATAATAAAATCTAATGAAAAATTACAAAAAATCAGTGAGTTATTCCGTATAAGAGCTTGCGCTGTTACTGGCACGCGAGCATGTTTACGTGTATTTCTATATGTGCTCGCCTGTCCGATGTCTAAACGTCAGCAGTAAAGTATATGATTAAATGAAACAAAATGGTGATTAAATATTAAAAATTCATTTGACCTGACGATGGTGAGGGCGAGTCACAGATACACATATGTGCGGTCGATCGCGTGTCAAACAACAATCTCGCAAAAGTTTGCAACGGAGGCACGCACGGGCGCACCCGCCGCAGCCACCGATCCTTGTAAATACAAGATGAGCGGACGATAAAAATCCTCCCTCCGGTGGAAGACCCTCTTCCCTGACTGCCGTTTGAAAACCGGTAATAGTAGACGGCGCGCTGTGCCTTTTCTTACCGTTCCCAATAGGAACGTTTATATTTTTACGCAGTGTATTTTATTATAGGCGTGCGCACGCAACTATGGGCACACGCGCGTATATCTTCTTTGTTCACTTCAATGCAGAAATGTGTAGGCTACTGGATGCACATAGTATGTTCTCAAGTGCTTACAATTGTAGCACATATTTAAATCAGGGTTTCAAACGAATTTCTTATTATATTCGTGGCGTGTAAAGAAAACTTTGCTCCCGGGGCAAAACCTGAATTTGACACCTATTTCGAAAACTAAATATGATGTTTTTGTATATATGATAATTTTGCTGTACGTGGACCTACTAATCTGTATTTTCAATAAAAAGCAGGCACATTTTAAGATCAACTATACAATTTTATTTAAGTAGCGTATAGTAAAATTTCATTAAGTCATGTTTTTGATCTCTGTAATCGTCACACACAGTGTGGCAAATGAAGTGAAAACGCGAATTCAACGTGGAAATAGGTGCTACTATGCGCACAAATTCTTAATGACATCGGTCTTGTTAACTAAACGCATCTAACATAAATATTTTAAAATATACAGAAAGTGTTAAACCTTATAAAAGTCTTGTAAAGGTATTCTTCTTCTTCACTACATGGCTACATGGCTTGGGCTATAGTCCGTTCCGACTTCACAGAGTCTCTGACCTTTTTTTCCAAGATCTTCCACGATCTCTAGTTCCCACTAGCCTATATTCAAACGCTTGTTTAGTAATACGCGTGTCCACCATGCTTTCCACATAGGACTTCCAATTCTGCCTGTATTTCTTTATTCTATCCAGAACCGATTGTAACTTCAGGTCTTTCCTTATGACGTCTTTTCGTTTTCTGTAGTTATTAAAGATGGAAAATAGAAATTCTGCCTGTGGCAACTTACGGTACTGAGGCCTGGACTTTTGTTTGACAAAGGCTGATGAACAGCTGTTAAGGAGATTCGGAAAAAACTAATATATCTTTTAATAATAAAAAAAATTACAAACACTTACACTGCACTGTTAAACATTATCATTTGTGAACTGTACACACTCGCGTTCACGTTTTAAATGTAATGTCCCGCAGGCGACCACCATTTTAACCGTTGGACACGGACATTCTGGCGCAGAAATAGTACACGCGCCGTTCCAAATCTCGATAGGAATAGGCCTATTCCTGATGTCTTCACGGCTATTGTTTCTGAGCTCAGCAGTAAATTGTGTGGACGCGTTGCATACAACTTGTGTTTAAGGTACACACAAAGAATTTAAAACTTTCAAGTCACCTGAGGTCAAAAGCCATTCGTGTTGCGGTTTCCGAAAAGACATCGCACGGTTTCCATTGAAATTTTCTGCACAGTGAGACACAGGGGTGAAATCGAAGTGGTTCATATGAAAGGAAACACGCAAGTTGAGGTACAATAAATGTAATATTTACCTTATTTCTTCCGTCGTGTGACTTCGTGTTGCGTTTGATTTGATTTACGCGTTTCGAAACATATGTTTCGTCATCAGAAATAAATAAAAATTCACTCTTAGCGAGGTCGTTACATATTAAAATACAAATATTGGAAAACGATTACACACATATCCGCTTTACATGAGTGCGCACTCGAGTCGGACCGATCGGACACTGACTATCAATAGCTATTATGTAAACAGGTTTATTGCGGTATCGTAGAGCGGGTTTGATTTGAAATTTAAATGGTCGTTTAGCACGAAGTCACGACTGTGCACGTCATTGTACGCCCTATATATCTCGAATTCTTCCAAGGCGTTCATGTAAGTGCCTTTATTACAAAAATACATGGGTTTCAAGTTGGAATTAAAGCTTGTATATTTATGATTTTCGTTCATCAAGTGACGTGCATAGTTGGATAGTGTTGTCTGACCCTTCAGATTGTGCTTTGGTGTGTGTTCAATAAAACGTTTTTGGAAACCACTTCCCGTCTGGCCGATATAAAAACATTCACAATCGTCGCACGATAATTTACACACCCCCGTTTTCTTTTCTAAAGGGATAGTTATTTTATTACGGAGTATGTTCATAAGATTATTGTTGGTATTAAATATTACGGTTCTATTGTTATTATTTAACACAGTAGTTAAAATTTTTTGCATTATGTTGGTGTACGTCGTTGAAATAAAAATGGTTTTTGTGTCTTTTTCTATACGAGGTTTAGATAGCTTGTGCTTTTGTTTTCTGAGGAGGTTGTCAATCAAGGAACTACTGTAGCCATTGGCTTGAGCTATGTATTTTATTGTGTTTAGTTCGTCATTAAAATCCTCGTCGTCAAGAGGTACTGTTAAAAGTCTGTGTATAAAGAAATTAAGGGTGCCATTTTTTGCGAAAAGGGGTGATGTGAGTCGACAGGTATGGTTACATCGGTGGTGGTTGGTTTCCTATAGATATTGAATTTCAGTTTAGCAATGTGTTTAGTAACTGTTAAGTCCAAAAAGTTTAATTTATTATTTGTATGCACAAATAACTGTCTTTTACAATAAATGTGTCTATTGTGACATCGTACGTCTGCGACATTGCCGTAGTTTCTTGTCCTTGCTCTTCCTAGAAAAGTAAAGACCTATTGAAGACACGTATTGTGCCACTCTTATTGTGTAACAGTCAGCTGTTGACGATTTTCCTACAACACCATTACAATGACAGAACCACTACAATGAAAGTGAGCCTCTTCACTTATCAACAATAAACGTAAAAAAACTTAATTTTCTTGCACTGTCACTAAAAGATTCACAGAGATGTTCATTCGCTGTTCGTAATCATTTTAATTTATTTTTCATACAATCTGTATCTTGTGCGGTTGTGACTTTAAATTGTCCCGTAAGATTCTATGGACACTGATGCTTGAGATTCTCATTACTCAAGAAATTCGTCTCACAAAACGTTTCGGACTTTGTGTTACATTTTCCACTCTCTGCATTTGTTCTTGCGTTTGAATATTCCTCGTTCTACCCAGTGCTGACGTTCACTTCAATGCACTTATCGTCCCATAAGTTTTCACCCCTAATCTGCGTATAGATGGAATTGGACCATGTCTCCCGGTATTATAATAATGCCTATATTTTCCCTAGGAACGGCAGCCCTGGACCATTTTTTAAGCGCCTTAACAGCTACAGTATGCTGAGCGCTATTCCATTCATTCATTTGGATGAACGGCGACGCACGGTGAAATATTTAACAATGACTAAGTAAGTGTTGTCAACATTGCTGCAGTGAAAAGTAGCCTATACGAAATTCAAATGTCCGAAAGTAGAGGGCCGACTGTACAATGGCTGACAGAGGAGAAGGTTGAGGGAAAATATTAGGAGAGAGCCAGGAAAGAGGTTCGTGAGTCACGTTGCCACAGAAAAGGATTTGAAAGGGATTTTAAATAAGGGAGATCAACAGACTGGCTGCTTGTCGACTTCAGAATACTGCCACCCACCAGTCTCTGGATTGAGGAGGAAGAGACGCAGTAGGCCCTATTATAATCCAAAATATAATAAAACGATCGTTCAACTGTGCCACCATAGAGTACGCCCATATAATACAGTAAAGTTCATCTTTAGTAATATAAAATCATCCAAAAAGATATTCTTTAAAAGTACACCTTTGAAGCATTGAATCGCACTATTTAGAAGTGCTAAGCGATAGTAACAGACCGCTAGAGTATCATTTAGACAAAATTTCTTAGATACGTCGTGGTATAGGTATAAATTGTAAACCTGAGTGTGTATGTGTTACACTCACAACTATGAAACAATTTGGTTTACATGAGAATTCAACATATTGTAACGACGGAACTCTATCGAAGAGTCGAGAGTGTCATCCACCCGTTTCTCCGCTAGTCGAGCAGGTGTAGCGTTTCAGTAAAGTACCTTCCAGATTGTTCTGGAGAGCGCTTGAAATGCGCATTATGCTGGCAAGCCGCAGTAAGGAAGAAAAGTTATTCTGGAACACCTGGACTACGTATATAACCTACAGTAGCTGACTTTGTCAGTTCAGTTACAATGAGCGATTTCTTTACTGCGAATCGAGTCATTAGTAAAAAGTGATTATTATGGATAAATTTGAATAATTAAAGCTGGTAATTAGTAACTTCATTGGTGTCTGTATTTGTTTCCACTGTACCGTACGACGATCAGTGAGACCGTCGTAACAATATTGTTGTCTTTAGTGCAATATTAATAAACTTCAAACGTGATTAACACTCAAAATTCTTGAATTTGAAATCTCTTTGAAAATATTTTTATTCATTTCTTCACCTCTACAGATTTTCATAAAAAATAGTTAAATTTTACGTTTTACAGAATTCATTGAAAAATAAATAAATGTTAGATATATGAATATACATATACCATATGAATATGAATATGAAGCTCGCAGGAAGTCTATTTTTAAACAGAATCGACGAGTCTAGACAAATTAAAATTCGAAAACAAGTAGGAGTTAAAAAATTAAAAAATACATCTTAAATGAATCGGTCCAAAATCGGAAGATACGCTCATGATGTAACATGAAAATTACATTTAATTTTATTTTATGTTATCTCTGTAGTTGTTCTGTTGACTTTTAATTCCAGACGACTGGAGATGGTGTTTGTGTATCGGCAGTAATAACACGGACACGAGGTTCAGCATCTTGTGACCAAAGACACAAGGCTTACATTTGTAGCAAAAAATGAAAATCTATACCCACAATGTCCAGTTGATGTCGCCCGCATCGGCTGCTGATGAAGCCACGGGTAAATTACGTCGAATTGTTGTTAAAAATTTCTATTAATTTCGAAAATTTAGCTGCACGTAGCTACATAAATAATGAGCGTAATACCGGCGCGCGGCCTTAATTCCCGTTTTGATACAGGATTTGGAAACGAGTCTCGAGATTTTATAAAATACAAATTAAATTTGACTATATATATTTGCTACTCTACTCGATGTCAATATGTTTCTTAAGATATTAGCATATCGAATATGTAGAGTTCAGTCTTAGCTCTTTCAGTCTTGAAGAAAAATTTAGTCAAGATATTTTTTGGGTCTTCATAGAATATGTCTAAGTTAAGTTCTTAGATTGAACAAAGTATAAAGACGTTGATGACATAAACCAAAGTGTTGTGTTTGTGAGAGAAGTTTGTGTCAGTGAAATACCGATTGAAGTTGCGCGTATCCGTAAGAACACATGTTCGAGGGTTTTAACCATTCTAATGTTGAGAATGGTGAAAAAAAACAGAAAAATAATTAACTTTAATAAGGTAAACCCGTAATTGTGGATTCAAGTAGATATAATGTAATATGTAAGTTAAGCCACGTGGTATCAAGTGCTCTCAATTAAGGAAGTTGGATATTTTTAGCATTTGGTCTACATGTTACAAGACATTTTGAAACATTTTAGTTTGAGGTTGTAAATGTCTTATTAAAGCTAGTCAGATTCCAGTATTCATATGCTGCAATCCGACATGATGTTATATCGGGCAGCATCAATGCACGCATAAAGAGACATCAAGTACAGTTTGTTTGATTTAGTCATCGATTAAGAAGGTCGCGTTATATAACCTCAACAAGTTCGACTGACACATGTACTAAGGTTTACAGGATTAACCTCAGCCATGCCAGATCATCTGCAGTTGTTGACCACTTGGGTAAACTGGGACGGAGGTTGAAGCGACAGAGGTATCCCAATAAAATCTCAGGAGAACGAGACACGGCATCGAGATCATCATGTCACGGATCCTAGATGCATCATGATTAATCCTGTGTCTTCGACACCACGGAAGTGAAAACACTATTTACTAATATTTTATAAAAGAACATTTAAAGACATTATATGAACTTTTAAAGGCATTTTTTATTAATAATGAAGACTTGTGTTCACGAACAGTATTCTAATTATAATATAATTCATATCATACACGGGCGTATAATACGAATCATACCATAACTATTTCATACCTAACTGTATTTACGCGCGTCTTGTAAATACAGTTATGGCTAATGTTGTTCGTTTTCTTAAAAAATCTTTTCAACAATATTTTGTAAATAAAGTTATTCTATTTAATTTTGCTATCAAAGTAATTGTAGGCCTACTAACGATCTTTGAACATTATGTATATTTAAAAAGCTGTTGCTTTAAAATTATTGTCAAGATTTTAGTAAAATACAGTTTATTTCTAGTCTATGAAAAAAATAATTAATAAAATTTATTATGTATAAAATTTCGGAGAAATAATAATCACATAATCACTCTTTGCGAGAACTTCTGCAGTTCTGTACACGTCCCAATATGTTGTGTAGTGTTTCTATATATAAGATGGTCTACATAAAACTGTAGTTGACATGTAATTTTTTCTAAATATTAGCGCGTCGGAAATGTAGACATCCGTTAAGAATGCCAGAAAAGTAGTGGTCAAAAATTAAATAGCAAGGGCTTAAACGATTTCTTACGCAAAAGTACAGAAAACCCCATAAAAGTCTTCCTTGGGGACCAGGTGGGAGAAAGAAAGGTAGAATCAAGAAACGTCATTATATTCATGAGAGACGAGATTGGGGGGAACCGAATAAATAAAAATTAGAGGGTAGAATATGATGATACTGTAAAAATTCGCTAGAGTATTTTTGAGGTTACAGTATTAGAAAAGGTTTACAGAATTACAGGGTGCGAAAATTGTCTACTTGGTGCCGTAAGGTTTCCTTTTAATCTAACAGCGATGACTGTTCCTTTACAAACGTACTGTGCTACAACTCTTTCATTTGATGAATCACTGAACACACATTAACCTTATAGAATACAGTTATAACTTATTCAACTCATTAAAAAAAAAGTGTCATTATTGGACCACAATTGAAGGAAATCAAACGTTTTTGCAGCAAAATCTTTCAAAATATTTACAGGTGACGTGTAACGAGTTGTAACCTCAAATGTACACGTCGTCATACAATGATATTTTTCGATTAGGCCTACCAGATGGACGGCAGACGAGTTGTGCGTTCTTTCGTGTCAACACATACACGTATACGCAAACAACATGCGTGCGCTAATCGATGTTGTTTTAAGTCATTCGGAACAAACAAACCACGGGTAAATATTTTGAGTTTACCACCGACGGTGGAAAATTAATGAATTTCAATATGATGCGAGCGTTTGAATCATTGGGACCATTATTGTGATACAAATTAAACGATATTAATTGTCCACGGCGTGTGAGACTACATTCTATTGCGTGCGTGCTCTCACCAGCCCTGCGTACACGACACGTCCTACTGCTTGTAAACAATTCTACGTATTTTTTAATAATTTTAATTTGTGTACAAATTATATAGTATTTCGTGATATGTGATCGCGCGCGCGCCCGCGCGCGCGTGTGTTGTACAAATAAAATAAACAAAAATGTTGTCACAAACAACACAAGCTCTAATTTTTATGTTTTGACTCCAGGTCACAATATTACAACCTTAAAATAATCGTACTTGAACGGTAGGCCCAACGTGATTTAGAAAAGCATGTACGAAAATGTAAATGAATATTGTTACGTATTCCATCAAACGTTGGATGAAATGAATGATCTTGCAGATATTTATAAATACTAAGCTTGTGGTAATGTTTTATACACGCACCCACGCAGTCGTATATTTCACACGCGCGCGTACATTCTAAGGAAAATATTTTTCCCACTTGCAGGATTCAAAATTCATCCAATAAACCAACTTCAGGCTCTAAATATAGGAGCATATTCCAATGTTCGAATTAGTTATTTAATACAGTAGGCCCATATGAATATAACCGGCTTGTGATACGTAATAGGATGTATTGCGATCTGCCTGCTATAAACTCAGTTTAAAAATTTTACTTGGGCCGGCATTAGAAGATCAAAATTTGTTTCTTCAGACTTTGTTGGGAAGTTGATTGATTATTCAGATAATTATATTTTTGAGAGACAACTATCTACAAATTTTGGTAAAACTTAATACATAAAAAATCCAGTAATTCATTAAAAAACAATTTTTCAGTACAAATTTAACGTAAGGCGATTTCTAAACTTGCGTTAGATTGAATAACGGAATTTCAATACAATATCGTCTTATGGGTTCCGAAACAAGAAGTCTGAATTATATAAGATGTGTTTTATATAGTATATTACGTAATATAATTTAATAAGTATTAAGTCTTCAGCCTCATTAAAATTATCCCAAATGCCTCTACTTCAAACGTCCCTACAGCGTGCCATCCAACTTTCTGTTAATAACCTTGTCATTCAGATCATCAATAACTGTTAGACTTTCACTTGCACATTACCTTTTTACTTTCTTCTATTATATTCTCAACTAAGTTTAACGTTTTCTTCTTAACATATGTGCTAATCAGTAAGTTCCTGTTTTCTTTATATAGTCTGTGTCAGTAATTTTCGCCACCATATTTTTCAACGTTGTATTCTTTGTACCAGTCTGGCACTTAATAGACATTACGAAACTCTTCGGATAATTTCCTTCCTATCTCCTTTAATCCAACTGTCTGGTAGTCATGTTAGTTACAAAATTACGCCCCAGGCATAGTTCTTCATTAATTTTTTTCTTATGTACTCCAGTAGAAGAAGACTTTTTTGGAAACCACTCTTGTATGACTCTCCTAGCTCTTATATCTGTTATGTCGTCGTTAATTAAAATACTACACAAGTATTTACGTTGTTTTACTTGTTTTAATTTTTAAACCTTGTATCGGTTATAGTTATTAAATACTGACCAGTAAATACTCACAGTACCAGCCACGTAGTCTTCGTAATGTACCGTACAGTGCTAGTGTATTGACATTACACTCTATGGATTTAAAGGATAAGGTTTTAATAAGCTTGGTTATTTGACACTGCTCCCCCCCCCCCAGGTAGTAGAAACTCCATTTTCTTATACTAATAGAATGAATTAATTACTAATGAATTCGGCAGTTTATTTACAATATTATTAACATTACGTAGTTTTAACATAAATTTTTTAATTTTAAGGAATAATATCTAACATTTTAAATAACAAGTTTTTAAAAGTTAGTTGATATAGGCTTGCCAAAAATTGGCAGTAAAACATTTCACAATACACAAACAACTAAAGCATATAATTGATACTAAATTCAGACCAAATGGGTACTAAGTGTTTGTACCTACTGTTTGTAAATTTAAAAATTTATAAAAATAATGGAACAGATTTTATTAAAATATAGACGGTACAGGAAGAAATAGACGATGAAATATGGAGAAAACACATTATGACATTTGATCTTGAAAATCGGAATATCGGTTCCCCGGATATTGCGGCTGGAAATATTCTGGTATATCTATACTAATTCTTCAGTAGCAGTTTTGACATTTTCAGCTACTAGATGTAGCTAAAACGATCTAACGAATACAGCCAACAACGGTATTAGCACTCGGAAAAAGAGACACCATAAACGAAAACGAATGTAGGTCGTGAAAAAATTTAGCATCAGTATATGACAGGTTAGTTACTTACCGGTGTGAATGTACGTGTGCTTCTTCATGTCTGACTTCTGGTGGAAGCGCTTGCCGCAGAACTGGCACGGGTACGGCCTCGTGTCTGAGTGGATCAGCAGGTGTGTTGACAGCGTCGACGATCTCTTGAACGTCTTGCCGCACTGTTTGCACTCGAATATCTTTTCCACATTGTGCACGGACCTGCGACAACACAACCACCTGTGCTTGCTAGAGTAGGCTCTACTAACTGTTTGTCTTTGTCTAGCTTTATTATAGTAATTAGTAACTAAACAAGATGTAAATTTTTATGTATACTATAATATGTTTATTGTGATAATTAACAACTAAAGTTTATGAAATAACACGTCTACCGTAAATTAGAACTTAACACTGAGCATTGTTAAAATTATTATTACTAGCCGGGCCGGAGTTGACTGTTGTTGTGCACAGACTTTTGGAGGCCATATTCAATGTCAAAAAAATAGTGCTTGGTAGCTGTGCAGCAATTCGACCCAGTACTGAGGAAGAGACTATTAACTATAATAATTTTAAAAAATGCTGATGCCGGCCGTGAAAGTTATGAATTGGCCTAGAATTACACCGAGCAGTTTAAGAATTGGCTTACACCGAGCAGTTTAAGAATTGGCTTACACCTAGCAGTTTAAGAATTGTCTTACACCGAGCAGTTTAAGAATTGGCTTACACCGAGCAGTTTTGACCATTATGAGAAAAAGCAACGTTACAGCTTAAGTTCAATAAAAAAAATTACCGTGAATTCACGTCCTACAAGAAGATGAAAGAAGGTGGAAATCCACGTTAGTACTCAACGGTATTAACATCCTAAATCGTTTCTCGCTGGATTGAACTTGAACGCGTAAAACGTAGTTGAGAAGATTAATTAGCAATAGATGAATATTCGGCCAACAGGTAGGCCTACGTGTTTGCTAGTCTGCTATAGCAAAATAATGGTATTATGGTAACGGTAGTAATCTGTGTATTTTTAATTGTTCTTACTTTTCACTCTAGCAGTTGTTTAGAGCTATAATAAGTTTGGCACTAAACTGGGCTTCAAACTTGCTCCATGTTTAAAGTATAAGTCTCCTATGTGGGTGAGATACACTGTGTGCCGCTCCAGGTGTAGGACACAGTGACGTCAGATTAACGGACGACGATTCCTTGAACGGTTATCCCTCTCCACTCCTGTAACCGCTAGTGCGGTCTTGCGACTGTGCTATGTCAGTTGTAGCACATAGGCCGAGTATATTTGAGTGTTTACAAATGTTTCTGTGCTATATTTATGTAACGTAAGTGCATTAACGTACGTATATTTTCGTGTTTGTTATTTAACAAGTGAACGAGAGTCGTTGGGCACGGAGGGTGATGAATGGGGACTATTGCCCAACTGTACCCGTTTGTAAACCTTACTAATACGAGTAAGTATATATTAGTATATAGTAGTATACATTGTAGTAGCTTATTTTTATAGTAAACGTTTGTAGGCTTAAGTCATTAAAATTTCTTTCGTGGTAATTTGTTGTTGTTGTATGATATAGTCGTGTACGGAAAACGATCACGGGAAATTTGCTCCTTTTCTTGTGTAAATTTACCCGCTGATATTACTACGTAACGCTGAACGTAATCAAACCCATTTACAGTTATGTTAGGGTGAGAGAGTACACTAAGATACAGCATTGTCAGTTTGTGGCACACGATTTCGGGGACTTACCGACCGTCAGTGGAGTACTAGAATGTAGATTCTACATCAGTCCCTTCTCAGACATTTTGGAGGCTTCTTGTACTGTGTTGCTTGTAATATAACCCGAAACGGGTAGTAAAATATGTTTTTGCTTGACAACATCTACAGCTTTAAATATCGATGATGTACTTCTAAGAACATTAGTCCCTAGCCTGCAACAGATTTGGCATATCATGGATGGTATTAAGTAAGAAACATATGAAATGACAAAGAGGAAAACGCTATAGCAATCAGAATAGAAGACTGCTGCAAACCAGTTTGCGGAGTGACAAAAAAAAAGGAATAGATATATGAGTTGAACAAATGTAAAAATTAATATTTTCATTTCTCATTCAGTCGTCATATACAAATATATGTACTTAAAAGATAAACACAATTTAGTGGTTTAGTCTAATTTTTACTAAACTTGTATAGCAACCATTAATACGCAGTTATACTTTCATAAGCGCTTTCAAGCCTCTCGGCTTACCTTCAGATAGAATAAACCGATTTGTATTCCATCTGAAGATGGGCCGAGAAGCTTGAAAGCGCTTACGAAAAGTATAATTGCGTATTAATGGTTCCAATACAAGTTTAGTAAAAATACAAATATACTGTCACCTGATCTCCCTAATCGATTGCTCAGAAATTTTTTCTGCTGTGTTTTCTTCTCTATAAATTCTGGTGTTATGTTCTCGTTAAGTAATAGCGCGTTTTTGCTATTATTTTGTGTGAAATGTTACATATTTTAAAATAAGTCTATTTCGACATAATAACCTGAAATTTCAATATTATGATCATTAACAAAGTTTTAACGTCTTTAATATAATTAAAATTTTACTTAAAATTATAACGAACAAGGTACTTTTTTATAATAAGTATATTTTATTTCTTCATCTTTATACTTTTGGTTATTCTGTCTTCGAGACTATACGTTGGGCATATATTCGACTGAGCTCGTACATTTGACGTATTACATTTGTTTAAAGATACAAAGAAAGATTTGTTTATAGTACAGAGAAATTTAATACTAGCGTTAGTCAAGGGAATGCTGCTACAAGTCAAATTAATGGGGATAGTTTGGAATAACAGAATTGGTTGAAACACAAAAGTAAGGATCTAAAAACCATCACAAAAAGTATTACAACATATGATACTGAATTAGGCCTATGTGTAAATAATAAAAGAAATACCTCCAGAATAGGAGCAATCGAAGTGAAATGGTGGCGTAGGTGCTGCTAATTGACGATAACCAACAGGATAAAGAAATACAGAAATCAGAAGGCGTTTGGCAGTCAATATTCACATGGGATTTTAATTGCCTTGAAACCTTAGAGCACTAGAGTCTGAGGTGGTGCAGTTTTTGTTACTGCAGAAGAAGGGGCAGACGGTGGAAAGGAGAACGACAGAAATAAGCACCGTTATGGAAAATAGAGGATTGGAAGGATGGAAGGAAGGATTGGAACTTGTAAAAAGGATGGAGTGCAAGATCAGTGACAGCTAGTACTATACGAAAGTCGGCGACACACTTATAGAAAACTCGCATATAGTGATGATGATATATTTTTTAATTCTTTAATTATCATGAAATTTCAGATTTATTTACTTTATGTAATACATTTTGTTCCCCTTTTTCCAACCTGTAAATACATGTTAAACAATTTAAGATTGTCAAATGGTAATGGAAATTTCTTATCCCATATGTAGTATAGCTACAGACTAAGGTCTGTATGTTAAGTAAATATAATTTTAATTGATTTCATAAATTCTGGCTTTAATACACTTTCACGAAAAATGATGGCATTAATTTAACAAGTACTTTACCTATTACAAGTTAAAAAATTTTACTTCCATATTCCTTAAGGAAATGGAAGTATGGTGATGGCAAAAAAATCATGTTCGAGATTATTGCAGATTCTGATTGTACTACACACAAAACATGAAAAAAGTCGTTTTCCGAAATGTGTGTGTGTGTGTGTGTGTGTGTGTGTGTGTGTCTGTAGATTTTTTTCTATGGCAAACGATAACAGCCGCAAATTCAAACAGAATCAAATAATGTTTTGCATACAGCCCTGATTTGTAGAGTACTCACGACCTATAGTTTTTGATGAAGATCGGTTGAGGGAAAGGGGTAGTTTACCTGCAACGGTTTTTTTTTTTATCAAGGGAAATTTTTTTTTTTGGCAAACGATAACAGCCGCAAATTCAAACAGAATCAAATAATGTTTCGCATACAGCCCTGAATTGTAGAGTTCTCAAGATCTATTGTTTTTGGTGAAGATCGGTTAAGGGAAAGCGGTAGTTTACCTACAACGTTTTTTTAACAAGGGTATTTTATATGGCAAACGATAACAGCCGCAAATTCAAACAGAATCAAATAATTTTTTGCATACGGCCCTGATTTGTAGAGTACTCAAGACCTGTTGTTTTTGGTGAAGATCGGTTAAGGGGAAGAGGTAGTTTATTTACCTCCAACGTTTTTTTATCAAGGGTATTTAATATGGCAAACGATAACAGCCGCAAATTCAAACAGAATCAAATAATTTTTTGCATACGTCCCTGAATTGTAGAGATCTCAAGGACTTTCGACTTTGGTGAAGATCGGTTAAGGGGAATGGGTAGTTTACCTGCAATCTTTTACGTTTTAACAACAGTAAAGTACTTGAAAATTCATTTACACTTTTTCAAACAATGGTAATTGTTAAAAATAAAATAATTTTGTTTCCAGGCAATAATATTATAATTTTTTCATTTTAATGTAAATTATGTATGAGTTAATATACATGTATAAAATAATATATCCTTCGTGGCAGGTAAGCATATCTCAGTTATGTAATGTTTACGTTTCCATTTTATTATTATGACTACAGCAATAAAAAGGCAGGGAAGACACACACACACACACACACAAAATTCGCGTTATTTCTGGCCTCACTCATGTTTATTTTCTAACATTTGCACGCTTTTTAAATGGAAAGTGCCGAAACCCACACCAACATAACGCGTGCAAGCCGAAAAAATGGACATCAATTTGCTTCCTGTGGATCGCTGGGCAGTGTAACTGCACGTGTTTACAGAGGAACGATTCATAGACAGACTTTTCGTCTTTAGGGAATGAACCCTCTGCAAGATGCTGAGGGTCCATGAGTGACTTCGGAGCGCTCCTTCTTTTTCGCGTGTTTGTTCTGTGAAACATACACTGTAGATTCGCAGCTTTACTCTAAGCAACGCTCAATAGGAAATGTTAAAAATTTTTGTCCACGGTGTACCCTCATTCACACTAAACCTGCTCTGATGTTTTAATTACGGACATCATAATATTAAAATTTTGGAAACTTGAGCACTACTTAATGGAGATCAATCATTAACTTTTACAAGCCATTAATTTTATGCATATTTTTTATATATATGTGTACAACGTTATCGGCAACAAAGAAGTAGTTTTTGTTAAAATTACTTCCCAGGATATTTGGCCGTAGTCCAATGTTTTCTACAAAACCAGACGTTTCGGCAATGCCATCGACTTCCATCATCAGTGAAAATCGAGTGCGGTAACGTGAGGTGGTATACGTTAGTGGCCACAGTACTGTGGTTAAGGCTGAAGCAGTAAGTAGAAAGAAGTAGTTTCTATGGTAATATTTCATTTCAAAAATGATTTTAAATATAAATCTTAGAATATGGAAGTCATGTATGGTTCTCCATACCGATATTTTAAGGCAGGAAATAAATGATAGATTATGTTAATACTTGTGGAATAGTAAATAACTAAAACTTATCTTCCATTTCAAGAAGAATATTTTGTTTTTTATAGTATAGAAGTATGAGTCGAGTTAAAAAGTACCTGTCTTGTTGCACAGTAATCGTGTATTTTTCAAAAGAAGAAAAAAATGTTGATGGCACTGCACTTGAAAGAAAGAAGTTTTTTTGGTCTGCGTCACGTACGACATTAGAAGATCGACACGGTGTGTTTGTGAATAGTAATTATAAGAAATGTAGCCTAAAATATTATTATTATCCTTATTAGTCAACTAGTGGAGCCACTTGATGCAGACAATACTGAACAGATTTCCCCCATCTAACTACTGAACACAAAACAAATAGCCATAGATGATGGTAGTTTGTGATTTGCCAAAAACGAGCTCCTAGAACAACAAGGACTAAAGTGCAGAACAAGTTATTTGCGATTCAAGTTATAATCTTCATAATATTGTGACTGAATAATCAACAAAAGGAACGTAGTAAATTGTATGAATAATGTTCACGCCTAAATTTCGGCATTAAACAGTGTAGCCTGTGCTTTTCGTAGTATCGGTAATTAATTAAGCGACCAACCTCATAACGATACATCGTCATAGTCATAGTCCAGTACCCCCCTAGTCCAGCTAATGTTAACATTACGAATTCAGTTTAATGTTTATTCGCAACTTACCCTCCGTAGACAACTTGAATTAACAAGGTGGGAATTTGTTTAAGCTAAGAAAACAGGAGAGATTCTTAGAACTAACGATGACAAGTAAAATGACACTGACGTCGTGTTTTACCCATAAAATACGCAAAAAACAACTCTACTATAAAATACGCCGCGTATTATGGTCAAAAAACTGTCTGTTTTATTATTTTTAAATGGCCAGCTATTAGCGCAAACCGAAATTTTTCGCATTATTATTTCGAACGAATCTTAAATATAAAATATAATATATTTTAGGCAAATAAACATGGATTTACTCATTACCTGAGCGTGTCATTTTTTCTTATGCATCTACAAAGTGAAGTCTCTAAATCTGAAAAGAATTTTAAAGCCATTCACACAGCCTACCTACTCAATTACATACACGTAGCCTATCACAAATAACAATTCATCTGTTTGTGTATGCAGAAGTTAAAACAGTCATGTAAGAAGCTGCAGGTTACTCAGCAATATTGTTACCGCCTAGGTTTAGAGCAAAAGACTGTTACATCACAGCTGGTGGTAGGTGTAGATGCTAATATCCATTAAGGCAGTTTTATGATTAATATTATCAGAACATTTTTAAATTAAGTATTAATAAATGACAGTATACATATGGAAAAGGGTGAAATAGCCGAAACCGTATAATCTTGGTTTGCTGGCTCTCAAGACTACGGACTGTAAACCGTTACAGGGCATAAAAGCAGATATAGGTACAAACTGTAAAATAATTTGTTTCTTACAACCGGTATGAATTAGTCAGGGGCATTTGGGAATAAATTAGTGTGAATACTTTTATATATATTTGCCTATTTGAGACGGGAACAAACCAATCTTGGTTTAAACCTTGAGGATGATGATGATGTGATTATGACTTCTACATATTTACTGTAGTTGTAAATCAACATATTTTTACCAATAGACGTGTATGCAGATTCGTAACACACACACACACACACACACACACACACACACACACACACACACACACACACACACACACACACACACACACACACACACACACACACACACACACACACACACACACACACACACACACACACACACACACACACACACACACACACACAACTTACATATATTTTTTCATGACGAATCCGACTTGGGCACATTCTGTAGGCCTAGTACCTTGTGAAATATAGGCTACATCGGATTACAAGACGCAGAGTTGTGCAATAATAGGCCTCCTACACTTGTATAATACACGCACGCATTCAGGGAGATACGCAACAACGTCCTAGAGACGACTCAGTGTTGCCAGGTCAATCAGTCCTCTTTTCCCCACATGACTACCTGAAATTTCCCCACTTTGCCATCGAAATTCCCACTGCCACAAATTCATGTACTTTATGCAGAGTGTCTCATTTTATAGACTCTGAGTATATTCTAAATATTTAAATTCTATTACAAAAATAATAAAAATATTAAAAACTTGTTTTTTAGTATGATAAAAGAAAATGTTCTCACCTGATGAGGTCAGACTCAGTACTTCTTGAAATACTTTTCACCCACTTAGTTCATTTTAGGCTTGATTCAATATTCACACTTACAGTATAGGCTACTTAACAATTTTCCAATAGTTTAATTCACAAAACAATTTACACTTATTCACACATATTTTTAGTTCATATACATATAGTTGCTGTTTCACCAGCATTGAAACATTTTTATTACAATCTAAACAGGATTAATATTGTTTGTTTGAACGTTTTTCATGTGCACCTGGCCAGACAGTGTCTCAGTACCCAATTTACTTCTGATTTTGTTTTTATTAATTTTGATATAATATTCAACACACCCACTACGATGTGGTAAAGTAAATAGGTAAGCCACAAAATTATTTAAAGTTGGAAAAGTCTCAGTATCTTTCATATTTTTTGTATTTTTTAACTTCTCTCGAAAAGCTTAATAAACTTTCATCTGTACTAGTGTTAATATTTATTTGTATTCCTAAGAAAACTCTCTGTTCCCTGTCTAGGTTTACCATATTTATTTTAATACTTTTCTCAAAGGCTGCTCCTGCTGCTGAAGCCAGTGACTGACTGTCTTTAATTTTTTCCTATCTAGAAACTCTAGATATTTTAAGCTATGAACATAGTCACTGTTAAAAGGGAACTGGCTGTTTTGGTGTGCTCATTCAACATAAAAGTTTATGCAGTTTACTCTGAAATTTTGTATTCCTCAAGATTTTTACTTTCCAAAATCACAGTGCTCTTACAGCACCTACATAAATATTTTGTAGTTTTGTAAACTTTGCAGGATTTCTGTACTGCAGTTTGGTCACATCTGCATTATTTGAAATCGCCACCAATTCGCCACATTTACACAAATCCCCACCATTTCCCTACTTACCATTGTGAGGCTTCAAATTTCGCCAGTGTGGGGAAAAATCCCCACACCTGGCAACCCTGACGACTAATGTTTTCTGCATTCGTTTAAATTACTCATGAGCGGGTAAGTTCTCACATTCGACAGTATGCATACCAATGACGCTGCGTCATGCCTTGCGCAAGGAGTTCGTGTAACCGCTGTAGTGATTGCGCCGTCAATCGTGCAGTTCAACTACAAGACTCCAACGGACATTAAACAAAACGTCATTATGCGTGTACTTTCCTAACGTTTTGAAGACAAATTTACTTTTTCACCGTTCAGTTTTCACTGGACGGATTTTTTACGAATTTGTTTTTATTTATTTGTATGGACTGTCTCGTCTCTAGACTGCTGTTACCACACTTGGTCTCCGTGACATTAGTAATCTGAAGCGGCATCTAGTTTTATATTATAGGCTGTATTCTACAGATGATCATATCAAGTCAGTTGACGGTACCAACATTCACTTCGGTGCTTCTGCTGTGTACATTTCTTACCCTAGTTTGTGAATATCTAGGGCTACTGTGCGGTCGTCAATCGTTCTTTAATTTTTTCGTCACGCTCACGCTCACACTAAAAAGTTTATAACAGTGTCTTTGGTAGTTACATTTCTCCATAGCATTGCGAAGGCAAATAACCTTTCTTCACCATAATTACCGAAGATCAATGCTTCTATATATTATTTCAAGATTTTTTACCAGGGCATTGTAAGTTTTCCATAATAAGCTGGAAATTTACATTTCCAGTCGCGTTATTATCTTAATAAAAAATATTTTGGTTTACGTAAATATATTAAACAAGCATATTATCATTCTCTTGAGTATATTCTTGTCAGTCAACCAATATTAAAACAAGTGGAAACGGATTGCTAGCAGGGCTACATCACCAATAGTTATGCTCATTTCTCCAAATTTTCTCCTAGTAGGTCTAATTATAATGCTTCAGACAGAATGTCTTTCACGGACACATGTACTAAAGAAACACAATTTTTTACATATTTGCAATAAATTAAAAAAATAAAATCATCTTCCTTAAAAAAACTTGAATTATTTTACTTGCCTTTACCATAATAACACTTTGTGAATGTCACAACCTTATCTTGTTGCTTGGTTGGTTAGTTATTTTACAGAAAATTAATAAGAATGATCTTCATTTGTACGAGTGTATGTTTTATAACTAATACTTGATAAAATATTTTGAACAGAGCTATTATGATTTATAACATTCTCTACTTATGTGTTTTATGATTTCCAAATTCGTATACTTTTCTTTGCTTATTTGTCTTCTGTATTACGAAAATTTTCCCTTAGGCCTATTTGGATAAAAATGAAATACTTTAGAGAGTTATCTAAAAGTTAATATTAATTTTTAACCGATAATTAAAAATTATTTCAGTAGTTAGGAAGTTGAAATGATTTATAATGCCTACAATGACAGCTTATAAACTTATTGTTGTTTGATAACACTATTGTGTACATTCATTGTGTTTTAAAAAAATGTAAGTATTTTGTAATCACTGATATTGGATATTATCGGACTCTTCTTTAATATGGGGTTTAAGTGTTATTTGCCTCCAGCCTTAAAACAGGGTTTTCACCACCTTCATGACAGCTATCCTCAGTCTAAAGTAACAGCGTTGTATAGCAATAGAAAAGTTATACAGGATATTACACGTATAATGGTATAATTCAATAGGCGTTTAGCTCTACGGGATAGTGTATGTTGTATATTCTTACCTGTGTTGGCTTAGGCTGACTTCGGCGCCAAACGTTTTGTTGCAGAGTTCGCAGGCGAACGGCCGTTTGCCGTTGTGCGACCTTCGGGCGTGTACCTCCAGCCCGTGCGGCGTGGGGAACATCTTGTCGCACTTGATGCAACTGTACACGTCTCCGTTACCGCCACGCATCAGTAAGTGATGGTGGTGGGGATCCGACGTGTGGTGGGCCGCGGAACCCAAGAGGTGGTGCCGCAGCCGGAAGAGTTCTTCGGTGGTGGGCGGGTGCGGCGGCATGCCCGGGAATACCGTGCTGCTGCTTCCACTTGTCCCTGAAACAACGTAACGCAACCTGGAGACAACAGAAATACTGACAAATAGGCCTAAGTAAAACTAGGAAACGGTGGGAGAGATAGCGGGGATGCTCACTCTACGATTGTTACGGTCTAGGTAGAAGAACAGGACTCTGTAAGAGAAATATGTTGACGAAGTATGTTCATTAGAAAATGCTGTTATCCAACTTGAAAGTAAAGGAAGAAGTCAGGTATAATATTTGTAAACACGGTGGTTCTGTTTCTTATAAATACGAGTGCTGATAGAATAACAAACATAAAGATCTTGTGTGACCGAATCCGTGAGAAGATCTTACGTGTTAATGAAAGAATGAAGATTGTAAAGAGAACTAACTTTTAGTTGGTATCGATAACATAAAAACAAATTAGGAAGGTGGCAGTGGTATCGTTTCAGCCAAACAAAACAAAGACTGAAAAGAGAAATTAATAGGATAAAGACGGAACAGGACGTTCGGAAACAAAAAATTTGTTACCGAAGACCGGCTACAACGAAGAAATTTATGAGTCAGTATAAAGTGGTGTATTATTTACAACAGAAACTGGGAATAAAATGTATCTGCATTATCACTGTAAGCTGAGACCCAATTAAGCGTCTCTTAACGAGCACATGATGCAATAGAAAGTCCAATTTGTTCACTAAGGTAAATCATTATTCTGATAGGGAATCAATAAGTTTTTTGAAGACAACGTAGTGCTTGGAGTCAACAAAAATCACTGATAAGGCCACACGAAAACTACAGAATGCGATAAATAATGTGACTGCGTATTGTACAAATTAACATGTTAAATCAAAATCACTAACAGAATATAACTACTCTTGCCGTCCTAATCAACGATCAGTCCGCACTATATGTGAAAGTTGTGGGTAAGGTGTTAGGTACAAAAGCGTATAACAATACGCAGATTGCTTGGAAGGAGATCTGAATTTATAATTGTGAATGACATCATTATTTACAAATAGTAACTGTGTGTGTTAGACGTACGGATTGAACGACAGGTCTGAAATTAGAATACTACTATAGAAATAACGTTTGATTATGAAGTCCAAAAGTTAAAAAGGAAATTCTGCCTTATTGCGAATGAAGAACTATTACACTTCAGTGACTTGCACATTGGTGGCAACAAAATTGTCTATAGTGATTGCTGAAGAAGTCACAGTCAGCGTCTAGACTTCTGGAAATGGAAGTAAAAGCCGAACTTTGCATTGGTAGTGATGTGCGCAGACTTAAAACGAGAGATTGCTGCTATTAACGAAGTCAGTTTGTAATCTATTGTGTAAGATAGGTAAGTTATTCACCTGAGCGTGTATAAATAGAATGTAGTTATTAACAAGTTGAAACCAAATCGAGACATTTCAAAGTTGTGAAGCCTACATATACGAATGATGGCTTCACCGACTGTGAATGATATATAACGTATTCTATTAAACTTCGTGACTTATAAAAAGCTTATTTCTTGGACTATGTAACGTGAAAAGAAGGTGACAGTACATGTGTTGGTGTCATATACACATGTTGGTGACGTTAATGGAACACTTGTCCACGTTGCTTGTCTTGTAAAGTTACCAGGTTTAGGACTAGTTACGTCGAGTTTATTATTTCATAAGCTATAATGTTATCAAGTAGGATAATGCAATAGTTCGACGTCTTAACCGCCTTTATCATCACTACTTGATAAGGTTAGGTGAATATTAACTGAACGTCGTTGTGAAGATTGAACGTAAGCTGGTCTCGAAGTTAAGAAAGGGTGTGTCCAACTCTTGCCAACCTGACTATCTAAAGGAAAACTTCAGATGCTATTTTCAAGCAAAAATTTCTTAAAATAAATATGAATTAAAAATAATGTAAATACGAAGTCTTGAAATTTTCCAGTAAGAGAAAAGTATTAGTAGGCCTAATTTATAAGCAAGTACTTAAATTATGTCATAAATGACGTATATGCTAAAACGGTAAAGCTGTAATAATGTACAAAATAAATTCAAAATACAAAGAATTAAAAATATATAAACATTACAATAAAAAATTAAAAAACATTATTTTTAAATTGAAAACAATACGTACAAAACTTTAATTTAAAAAAGTACAAGATGAACAGAAGGCCGTTGAATTTATCCTGACTACCCTATATCATTAAGGCGATGATAATGGTCAAAGAGATAGAAGCAGATAATGAGAAAGAATGAGGGGATAAACAAGTAAAGTTGTTTTAAATGAAAATTAAGTATTCATTTTATTTTCATTACTTAAGGCATGATATCCTTTGTGGTTAGTGTTGTTTTCTGACGTAATTTAACGTTGATTTTATACACCTGATTTACACGTAAACAGATTTGAAAGTAGGAAATTATTCTGTTATAAAAACTGTGACGTTTCTGTTGTTGAACAAGTGGTCTCGAGCGCGCCCGCACGCAAACACAAACACACGAGTATTCCCTCAGGAAAAATTGTATAATAAATCGTTTGGTACGATTTCCATGTTTTACCAAGTGATGTTATTAAATTAGTATTTGTTCAACACCGTAACAGTCTATTAATTAATTAAATGTCGAATCGCTGATCCAAGATATTAATCGAGTTATACTTCTAAACATATTGGTTTAAAATCGTTCTGTTCGCTTCGATTAATAACAAATAGTAGATTTCAGGAAATAAATTCAAGCGCATAAAAACTTTCTGATGTTCTTTCTTGCAAAATTATTAAGTTATTTTAAGTGTTATTTAAGTAAAAACTGTTTAGAACGTTTTCTTGGTTTTTGCATAAATAACTTTCCATAAATAATTGAGAACGCCTGTCTTTTTCTATGTACATTTTTCAGCAGTTAACTCGTTTTTACTCCAAGTATTATCTCGTATGTTTCTTGTATGACTAGTTAAATACTCGTATTTTGATCATACCAATGAATCATAAACGCGTTCTACGGTTTCAGTAATATGACTGCAAATTACTAAGTCTTGGTCAGACTAAGATGGCGTCCTGGAAAAGCAAAAATGGGAAAATTGTAAACGACTTGATAATCTCTTGTGTCTAGGAGAAGTGTCAACGTATGTAACCTTACGATTACTAAACGATCTATCAGTAGTATAAAAGCAAAAAAGTTAAGTGTAAACTCTGGTTTGTCAAGAAGGAGCAAATGAATAAGGGAAGAAGTAAAGAAAAGTAGAAAAAAAGATGAAGAAAAAGATGGTAATGATGGTGGTGGCGAAGGTTAGATTTTTTATAAACAGATTATGGCTGAGATATATAAAGAAAGGCATCACCATTTAAAATTTATCGCATTCAAAGAACTTATGTGAATATTTCCCGTTTTCTTAGATAGGCCTAAAAGTGTCCAGTTATTTGAACGTCTGACAATAGTAGTTTTGTATAGTGAAAAAAAATATTTACTTACTAAGTGTGTACTGACCTTGAGGTGCTGAGGAATTAGCCATGGCAGCAGCAGCCGCAGCCTGAACTGCGCCCAAACTCAGGTACAGAGAGCCAGTCAGTAGATTTCTATTGGCGTCAACTATCTCGGAACTGTCTTTAGGTGGGTTGGTATACAGACTGGGAGGCAGCGGAAAGCCGGGAGTCGACAGAAAGTGCCTGGGAAGTATACTTGCAGTATTAGTCGGTACTGTTCCTTCCTTATCGCGTAGAAGAATGTCTGAGAAAGGAAGTCCGGGATAGAAGAAGGACCTCGTCACCGAAATCGTTTCCGAGAAGGAAGGATGATAAGAGTCAGGGTTCTTCTTAGCTCTGGGGATATCCGGCCTGAGCAGCGCGCTAACGCTGAAGGCTTCTGATTTCTTTGTTTTCGTTATTGGAGACGGCGTGCGCATGGTAACCTCTAGCGGCGGAGTTCGCGGCGGACTGTCGACTTCCAGTTCCGGAGACGTCGACGGCGTCCTGTTCTGGTCATTCCAAGACTCGTCGATCCTCGGCGAAGATGTGGGGGTTACGTTCCCCGCTGACTCTGTCATCGTCGTTACATCATTCCTGTCTCCGTTCATCGCCTTCCCCGAGCGAGTATCCTCTTCTTCATCTTCATCGTCTGATTTGTCGACGAGTCTTCTTATTCCAAACGTGATTCCATCTGCAACAGAAACATAGGAAAATAAAATATATTAGGGCTACTAAGACAAACGTTTCACTTTCTTTGGCCTAAAAGTTGGAGAGGTTACGATGCGGTCGTTTGGTGAATCAATCGATTTCGAATCCTAGTAGGAATACGTAGCCTACTTTTCGATCTGTGTTTCAGGTAAGTATGTTGTGTCCTGGCATAACTGTTATCATTGCTTAAGATACTTATGTATATATGTAGGACTACTTATAAACAGTATTATTAATAACACTAATCAGTAACTGAAAGATTGTTATAAGGGAATCTATCGCTTATGCCTACATGACGCAAAAACCAAAATGACGGCCTACCAAAAACAAATGGTACGTCTCTGGAAAATTCATTCACAGTCATCGAGATATAGCATTATATTTATACCTAATGATAGTATTTAGAATCAGAAATAGAGAATAGAAGTACAGCTTGAGAAATTAATTAGAAGAACATTATCATTATCATTAGTATATACAAAAATCATTTTGTGGTTCTTGACAAAGTATTTTGTTCGTGTGAGGACTGTCAGAATCTACTACGAGCGTTGTCCTTAGACTTATTTACAATGAAAATGTTTGCACAAAATGTGTAAGAGAGTTGACATTTTGTAAAAATATAGGAAATACGTATGAAAAAGTTGAGCCTTGAGAAATAAGAAATAGGTCTCAAATACAAATTTGAAACGGTAGGCTACAAATTGTCGTTAACAACATATATACTAATTAGTAAAATTGATAGTAGAATTTACACCCTTTTTTTATTCTACTGATGTAGAGGTTCCTGGCCACTAAATCGCCGTCAGTTTTGTATTTCCAGGTATTCATGCGTGTGACTCTTGAATTTGAAACGTATCAATTTCGAAAAAATAATTATTTACCTAGAATTTACTTTTCGTATTGATGGACTGACGGCGATTGATGACAATGACGTAGGTAATTAGATGTAGGTCTAGAAAATTTCTAAAAGAACGTGTGCACACTTCAGGAGGAGGTAATAAGGTACTTTGGCTGTTTAAGACACAATATACAGAAAAAAATATTATCAATTAATTACTGCAGATGATTAAGTCTTAGTGAGTCCAATAGAACTGCGTCTTAAAAAAGCAAAAATGAGAAGAATAAAAAGACTGTTAAACTCTTGTGTCCACGAGGAATGTGAACTTATGTTGTCAAGAATAATCAATCAGCACGGGTTAGGTAATTGCCTCTGGTTAAGATTGATGAACCATCAATAATCAGGAAGGAAAGACAGATCTTTAAAACATGGTGTGGAGACTCCGTGTTGTAAAAAGACCCAGACGAATGAGGGAAGAAGAAAAGAGGAAGAAGAAACAATCAAAAATTAGAATGACAATGACTGAAGTTTAAGTTCGTTATCAGTTCAAATAGACTGAGATATTCATGTTCAAGAGAAATTTCTTGTAGCGGAAACGTCTGAGGAATAGTGTTATTCACGTTGATAGAATACAGGTAGTAACTTGTATTTCTTGTTCTTTTGTCTGCTTAGTTGAAAGGGAACTCTGAAGAATATAGTCACACTGTTGTCTGTCTATTGATCTTTGCTACACTCTCTGTACCTTAAGCCATTTCTGCGGCCGCTTGACCCCAGAAATTCTTTTTCATTTCCTCCTATTATATTCGTACCATCAGATTTTCCTCTAATAAATTAGAAAATGCTATATGTGTCGACATTTCTTTCTAGAGAATTGTTTTCACTTTTTCTAATATATTCCCTTAAATAGCCTACTTTGTCGTTGCTTGCTCATTTTTGTGTGAATTCCTTTGAATTTCCCCCACTAATCGATCCTTGTCTCTAATCCAATGATTAAAAGTCAATCAGAGCCTTGTCCCACGCAATATACTTAATGCTATTTTCATTTGCGTTGCGTCCTCTTCCCTCTAGGGAAACCGATTCGTTCGTTGCACTCAGTAATTTTTTTTTTTTAATTACCCAGTAATTTTTTCATAATAAATATTTTTGGCTGTATACAGCACAGTGAGACCGCCCAAAAACTACAGTTACTTAACGTTAATATTACACTCGTTCATAAATAGTGCATCGCGTAATATTATTTACAAACTCCGCGCTGCTCGTGTCGTATGTACTGCGATTACAGTCCGGTTTGGTCTGGTGTCGGGCCGAATGTGCGCGCGTATGCATAATAGAAAACAATAAAACCAAGTGGTTATGAATACATAATTACAAAGAGCTGCAAGTGGCGCGCGCGCGCGTGTGTGTGAGGTGAATACAACAACGGCGCGACGGAATTCATTTTACTGGAAATGAGCGGTGGCGAGTTGGTATCGAGGGGAAAATATTATGATTGTGTACGGGGGTAAACGCGTTACTGAAATAACAAAGAAACTCATCAACCGGTATTTAGTGTAGATTATTATTATTACTATTAATATTATGATGCGGAAACAAAGGAAAACTTTGGAGGGGACGCTGCCGCGCGACAATGAGTTGTACGTGTGTGATTGCTTTTTCCATTATTCACAAACATTATACACACACTCACACTCACGCTTGCACGAGGGGGGTGGATTTTGTTTGTATGTACGTAGGTACGGGGAGTGGGGGGATTGAATTTTCATTACTTCCACTACGTTTAAATCGATAGATACAATTGATATTTTCATACAGGTTGTCGGAACGAGATTAAAACATGGCAGAGTTTGTGTGATTCATTGCCTAGTTTTGTTTCTAATCTGCGACACGGTCATTACTATTCAATCGTCTGTCCGATCTCTCACTGCTTTGTTGTTTTCCAAAACAATGTAGCAAAGCACGATGAGAACTGGACAAAAACCAACCACTGCCTCTCTCAACACAAACATCGGAAATCAAACATTTAATGGATTTTATTAAAATTGGTGGTGGTGGCGGTAACGACACCGGTCCAGGGGGTGGTGGAATGGGGATGATAATTGCCTCTAGTTGTAGTTGCCTCCTCCTCTTTGTTTTAATCACTTTTACAACCCCTCCCTGTACCAATGCCCACTATAAGCCTAATTACTTTCATCGAACACCGCCGTCGTTGCGCTGTTGTTGAAATAAATTGTTTTAATTACCCACCTCGGCGTTGAGCGCAACTTATCATTAACGCGATAAGTGATACTCTTATATAAAGATTAGTAGTGATAAGAGCTCAACACGTAGTTAAATCTCTTTCCGAGTTTTACGGTCGGGAAAAACGTTTATTAGGCTTTGTAGTATGTTAGAATAACAATGAAGCTGTTCGTTTTCTTTTACTACAAATATGACGAAGAATCATTTAGAATAATACGCAGTTTGAAATCGTTTATCGCTACATCGGATTAACGTATGATCGTCCATGCTAATAGGTCTTGTAATACACGTTTGATTTACACATAAATAAGTTACGTGTTTTACAAAAAATATTGGGTACAACTACGAAGCCGGCTTTGGTAACTATAATGTACACGATGAACAATCTCTTCCTTTTACAACGTCTAAATATATTGCCAACCAGTTTTTTATTATCTTAAATGTTGCAGATATTACTTCATAGCAAAACGTCGACAAGACAAAGCATTTTACTGTTCTGTTATTGCGCTGAAAACAATAAACTGTCTCCTGCATTCACTGTGTTATATATATTTTTTTGCGTTTCTCAAATCAGATATTTTTTATATTTTATAATTAAAAGATAGTTAAACTGCAACACATATGTTCGTATTGAACACATGACTTATGATTTTATTATTTGTTTCATTCATAATTTACAACAATGTGTAAGAATTAAAATACAACTAGGCCTATCTGATTTGCATGTAGACCAATTTCTATACGGTAACAGCATTTATCTATTAGGGCTTCACCAACATTTGCCTATAAGCGTAATAAAAATATAACCGGTCCTAATAAATACACTTTCGAACCCAAAGATTTGAAACGGGACGCAATGAAATTGTAATACCCCATTTATATTGCCATTTTCATCAGATTTTCTCCATATAAAATGTATTGTTAAATGGGACAAGTTAATATGTGGAGAACACGTTTCGATTATAGAAGATTCATTGTTTGTAAACTCGCTATTTTCATTGATACTAAGATAAACGCTTTTTTTTCTAACTTACTCGTTGTAATCCTTACTCGTTTTTCTCTTCTTTTATCAGAACGATAACAGCTGGTTGTTATAACTGTAACAAACGTGTTAGATTTTCTAAAGTCAATACTCGTTACATTTCTGCCAGTTCCCCGAGATAATCAAATTTCATGGACAGACTTATAACTTTTACTAGTCCTTTAAATTATTCGATTTCTTTAGGGTTTTTTCAAATGTTTTCTTTCTGTGACGATAATAGTTACTGCCTCCCCACGTAGATTACTATGAGATGTAGCTTATCCTTGACGCATCCAATCCTAAAAAATTCGTATAGCTGGAAATATTTTATCACTCGTATTTAATTAGAGTTTATTCTTATTCACGGGTACGTTACAATCCATGAAATAATATGAAATATTTCAAGTGTATTACCATACAGCAGGTAGGAAGCACTGTCGCAGAATATTTATTTTCATTCTTCTCGACAGATGCATCTGTCTTTATCTTCCAGTATTATATTTTTTAGCGAATGATTCTGGCTATTATCCATCTTACGTTACCTGTTACCTTTCTTTATCTTTCCTCTTAGTTATAGGAAACGAAGGTTTTCTTCGGGAGGCTTTTTGGAACACAGGTCCCTACCATCATGAAGGAACATCCTAAATAACTAACCAGCTTAAGAAAATACTCAGTTAGCTATAAATTGGGATCAATTTCCAGGAAGTCTAGGAAAAGAGATACTTCTGTCACCAAAACCTCTCCGAAATCTCGTCTTTCCGGAATTCTCCCTTCCAGATACGGAGATCCAGATAAGGAGAGCGTTCTCTCCTTAAACAGATATACACACTCATTGTTAGTATGAAAACTGTTGCTGTCATCCATCACACAACTCATTCAGTACAGTAGGAGACACACAGTGTGTTCTACACAGTATTAAAAACATAAAGGAATAGACCTATTCTGTAAAGACTGTAGAATCGAGGTGCTTGCGCCACTGCCTTCCCTACCTACTCGTGAAGTGAAGTACGTACAACATTATCAGAGCTAACGAAAGCGAACTTGAAAAATCTTAAAATCATCCTTTTTGCTAACGTGAAAATACCTGTAGTTATCCGTATTAGACAAGCCCAGGGGTACTTTGTAAAAGATATATTTGTAGTCAAAATATTGTTAAAGGTGCTGGTACTAAAAATTATCAGTACAGTATCTCTAACCGAAAATTGTTGGTAAGAATATCGTTTAACATTTACCTATGCTCATTGCCTATGTGTCCAATAATAGATTCAAATTAATAAAAAGTTTTTTAACATGGTGTCAGTAGTTTACGATGGATTTAAATATTTAATTTAAATTATTTCTTGTCGTCCAAAAAATTTGGTACACATTTTTAATGGACAAATTTGAACTATTCTAAAGTAGAAGAGTTTCAAACTCGATTCAACGCTGCGTAGACCCGTGGACCTAACCAATGTAACCTTTACACAATAACACTAAACTATCCTTACACGATTTTGTATGAAGCACTGCTACATGGCAAACTGCGAAAACTAAGCCTTAACGGAGTGTAAAGAATCAATCGGCAATGATCGAGGTGGTGTGTATAGTTAGTCAATATGTATCAATTGGCAACGCTAACTCATTTGTCAAGCCTTAGATACACTGCGAGAGGGGAGACACGACGAACAACCAACCCCTTTAGTTAACACGCCCTACTCTTCATGATCTGTGTCTAAACTCACCCCTTGCCCTTCTTGCAATAATGCATTATTCACAAAGTGTGACATCTGTTGAATCGGTAGGGACGCATGCGCGCGCGCCGCCCCATGTTGATCAATTTAAGTCATTCATGAGGGCGGTAGTCGTATTATTATTATTACGATATTATCTGAGAACGTACACACTGGCGCGACTGCAGTCTCCTATACTCATTTACGCCCGGCACTCGACAGATGCGTCTAGTTTGTTTTAAAAATATTATTACATTCTGCGTTCGTCAAGATTCATACCTATGGGGTGAAGTCGATAGTTTTAACTCTTTATTGACCCGTTATTGTGTTGCTGTTATTGTTAATTTTACCATGAAACTGAATTCAGAAATCAAATTAATGAAATTCCACCTGACTGTAAGAGGAATCACGAAATAATGGTGATGTAAACTTGGAAACGTGGGAAAATTAAAACAGTATAAATTCAAAAAATGTACAATTTTGTAAACGATTTTGTTGAAGTATTTTAAGTTTCGTGAAATACTATATCGACATTGTCCGTGTATTCTAACAGAATACATTTAATATAATTAGATATGATTTTAAATATTTTTTCGAAACCATTATTCGTCACAATTTGTTAGCGGCTAGACCATTTAAGTTTCTATTGGCCCTTATACATTAAGCTATACAAGAAGCTAACCTTTTTTCTCTTTAACTGAATATATTTTAATAGATTTCGAGACTTTATAATGACTTTGAAAAATTATACAAAAATTGTACTTTTTCTGCCAAGACATTATTAACGATAAATATTCAAACAACTGTGTGTGTGTGTGTGTGTGTGTGTGTGTGTGTGTGTGTGTGTGTGTGTGTGTGTGTGTGTGTGTGTGTGTGTGTGTGTGTGTGTGGACTTTAACACTACTATTAGAGAAAAGGGAAATAATCTTTGTGAGTAGAGTACCGAGATTTTGGTACAGTGTAGAAAACTCTGGCATGTCTGATATTTCAAGGCTAACATCTTCTCAGACTCTGGGGAACTCAAAGCTAGAATTTCAGGTGAAAATTCGATTTCCAATACACTACTAATTGGTAACTTATTTGTCCGCAAACGTGAAAAATAAAACCGATGTAGCCCTGGAAGGGAGCATCTTTCAGTTGGTTAAGATCCCACGACTTCGTTAGTGTGTAGGCCACTAGAGTAGTTTCAAACAAACGCAATACAGATTATTAGCAGACACGTAGGCCTGCAATACCGTATGTGTACGTTGTGAAAAAGGAATGTCGTGTAAAACAATCCGTGCTGTTTAATGAATCTAAATAAATGATAACAACTGTGCTCTGTGTTTGCACAGTTTATATGGGCGCGGTAGAGAAATCTCCGTCAAGCCATTATCTCGTGTAATAGTAATATAGAGGATTATGTGTGTCTGAGCCGCCACACTGCAATATTGCCTAGTTTTATTTTTACGCCGCGCGCTGATAATAAAACACTTTTTTATTATATCATTATTTGGCAAAAATTATTTTAGGTTGACCAACCACAGTAGGTTTCGGATGACATTCACTTCTCTGACTTTAGACCACAAACCGTACAAATGCATATTACTTTTACGAATAGGCAAAATCTCTGTCCGTCTGTCTATCTGTCTGTCTGTCTGTCTGTCTGTCTCTCTCTCTCTCTCTCTCTCTCTCTCTCTCTCTCTCTCTCTCTCTCTCTCTCTCTCTCTCTCTCTCTCCCTCCCTACATCTGTTTACTTCCCTCCCACCCCTTATCTCACAACACACACACACACACACACCTTTACATTCATATTAGAATATACATATATAGATTCGCGCGCGCTCTATCGAATATCTTATCCGAAGATAAATGATTATTGTTCGTAATTACCCATGCCCCATTATTTGGCCGTTATGGTGAGATAACGCGTCGTTGGAATTATTGGTATATACACAATTTATCGATTGTGATTTTCCTGCAGGTAAAGCCTGCCGGCTTAGTTGCAGTGTGTGTGATCCTCACTTGTCAGATTTAGTCCCGGCCGTGAGGATTATGATAACAGCGCTGATTTACAGCTCCTTATCGCTGTACAGAGGCCTAAACGCTTCAAATGTCCCCCAGCCGTAAACACATCAGTCCGTTGTGGACGTCGAAAAAATTATTCGTTCCCGATTTCCAGCGCTAAGTCTCGTAAGCGCCAGCCGGGGATTTGCCGACAACCGTTAATTGATTTTGTACGTGTTTCGTCGTTGTTATTTTTTCGGCGTGTATTACCCAATCTGTTTCCCAGAAAAAGAAAACAAAGAATTTAATATATTTTATCACTAATTGCTTGGATTTGTTATTAATAAGTTTACCGATGCCTGCTGTAATTACGCGGCCTTAAAGAGATTTGCTGGTTTTATAATAAGCGACTCACAAATTTTAAATTGTAAACATGAGTACCAGCAAGTCTGTATTAGCGTTTAGAACGTTTCAAAGTCAGTATGATTCGTGTAAGCTACTAATATGAAATTTTTCAGCTAAACGATACAACACGTGTATAGCCTACAACGTTCTATTCAGCATAAACTACAAACGCGAATCGCAGGGTACAGTGCACTGCACTATAGTATGTAACTGGATTGTGTCTCTGCCTCTCTCGAAAGTAAGCGCAAAAACTAATAATTAGTCTTTACGTCATATTGAACTACGTCTGTATGAAATCCAAACTGTTGAGAGACTGTTTATCCCTACTGTCTAGATACGGTTAGCATTCGTAAACGTAACGTAAGTGGTAGTCGTTTTACAGCATGATACCTCTAATCCTTAGTAGCAGTATAGACCTACGCATAAATAGGCCTTACTGGTTGTGTGGCCGACAAGCTTTGGTGACTTCGTGCTCCAGTTTGGTGAAGTGTTATTATCTGTAACTTGATACAGGTTTCATCTGCCGCCGTAAGTCTTACAGCTGAGGCTTAACACATAACAAAGCGACAAATACAGGGAACTGTTGTAACGTTGCCTGTCTGGCATAATGCTTATCTCACGGTTCATCTTCTTTGAATGCTATAACGTTGTTTGTAACGATTACAGGCGTTACACTAACTGACTTTAACGACCTGTGATTGATAAGACCCACATGTTGTAATCAGAGATCACGTTAACATTCTGTTACATACACATGCGGCACTACAGTCTAGGATGGATCTTGGCCTCCGTAATGATCTGCCTCCAGATAGTCCGATCATGTACCTTGGTCTTCCACGAGCCAACACCCATCCTAATCAGATCCTCCACGTCGTCTTGCTATCGTTTTCTTTCTTGACCTACCTCGTCTTCTCCTCCCATCTATATGCCCATTCATTATCCTTTTGGGGAGTCTTTGATTGTCCATTCTTTCTACATGCCCTATCAAGCGTTGACATTCTGTTAATGTTACAATTTTCACTATGACCTGACCCAACAGATGACTGGTAGGAATTTCCCGTTTATAGTAATAATTAATAAATGTTACACGAAGTTTGGACGGTCAAAAGCGTTTACCCAGTTTTACAGAGTGTAGATAATCAAGTGTCTTCTTCAAAATATGCTTACCCAAATATACTGAGTTTAGGCTACGAAATATCTTTCTCGAAGTGGTGCTTACCTCCCAACTATACGCAGTTTAAGCTTTCAAATACCTTCCTTCTCTGTTCTGTACATCTTATAAATTCTGCTTTTCCTACGTACTCTCTTGTAATTAATGCTGTTACGTGTGTGTAAACGTTCGCAACACGGAGGCGGATGATACTACTGGTAACCTCAGCATATAGGACACACCATCGACCTCTACGTTACTGGTCATTACTGGAACAGTACCACATAAATTACACTGATGGATGAAAGAAAGTATATATGCGAACACAGAGATGAAGAAGGGGGCAAGAAATATAAGTATGAACGAAATGGAGTTTAAATGCCAAGAAGACGCAGTGGACCAAAATAAAAAAAATATCTCACTGAAACACTCATTGGACATGCCTGTTTTAGAGGCTATATAAAACGAACACATAGGCTACTCAGGTAAAAAAACGAAGGCCATAATACAGCTGATTCCGTGAAGCACGTGATAAAAGGGGCGAAGTATGAGAGACGACTTACATACAACTGAGTTTCGTCTAAACCCGAAGACTACAGCTGTAGAAATGGTAGCTTTCAATGAAATGTGGATGGTAATTCAACAGACTATTGAATGGAAGGATACAGTGTCCACTAGTAAATAGCTGGATGAATGGTCAGGGCTGTAATGTACATAAGGTAAGCAAGAGATAAGAAGATAAAAACAAGAAAACTGTGATGACAGTAAGAACAGTATCTAGATGCGCCTGACTCATGTCATTACTCCTCGATTTCAGGGTTTAGCGGTGCGATTCTAGTGGGTTGGAGTTCCACACTACCATCCGATATTTAACCACCCGATAATTTAAGTGTATTCCCCCTTCCATAGACGTTCCTGTAAGTCATTTTCTTAAGCTAACACTGTTTCTACTCAAATAATTGTACGGTCCATGTAACACGACGTTTGCATAGCGAAACTATTGGCGTACTTTGTTATCGCAGGATCATTTGAGACGTGTGAATTTTCAGCACGGTTACCGAATTTACCTGTATTTTGTAAATCGAAGTATTGGTGCGAGTTATATGGGCTTAGTGGTCAAAAGGCTATACGTAATATACTGATACGTGCGCATACGCAAATATGCGCGCATGACCCATAAACGAGCCCCTTAAAAATATTCATTTTTCGATATACCGTCAAACACACAAGCAGCTTACAAATTAACCGTTACATTCATACAAATGCATTCGTTCGAAACATATGTGGTATGTAGATGGGACTAGATTATAAATAATAAGAAAGAGAGAGACGGGGAGGGGAGTGACAGACAGACCGACAGATAGACAGGTAGACAAACAAGCAGACAGACAGAGAAGTGAAAGAGAAAGAATGAGAGTGCGGGGAGAATAGACAGAGTAAGGGAGAGATTAAAGCACGGTAATAATAATTTCCGGAAGAGGAAAGTCTGCATTAGTCATATTTAAATCTAGTGTGTATAGCTTGATTGCGAGGGGACGGGCTACTCCTACCTACGCGGTGTGTGTGCGTTGTCTCAGTCAGAGTGGACTGATAGGGTGGAAGGTCAACAAGGTGGTGGTTATAATTTACGAGGGTATGTATAAGGCAGGGGGCAATGTAAAGTTGTGATCACGAACACAACTACTGTTGACAAAATCGAGCCCAGTGCTTTATGTGTGTTTACTTTGCAGCGAGCGCAGCGTATATAAAAACGTCCAGTCTCTTTACACAAGCGGCCCCGGCTCAGCCTAACATATAATTTCTGTCCGATGTGCACACCACCACCACATCGGTTTACGTTGTATTTTCTGTGTTGTCGTTGGTTTTGTGGACTCTATATCCGTCCTTCATGTCGCTTATCAGTCACACAAGGCATCGATGCCGCGGGCCGGCTAAATCTCATAATCATATACTATCTCTGTCTCTGTGGATATTTACCAGAGGCCACAGTGACAAAGTTTGTCACTGTACGCTTGCGTGAACGTTGTTTAACACAAAAAACATGCGACTTATCGATAAATAAATTATACACCCAACTCAACTTTTTCCATTTATATTTCTCAGTCTCTCTCTTTCTCCCCCCTCTGTCTGTCTCTGTCTGTCTGTCTGTCTGTCTGTCTGTCTGTCTCTGTCTCTGTCTCTGTCTCTGTCTCTCTCTCTCTCTCTCTCTCTCTCTCTCTCTCTCTCTCTCTCTCTCTCTCCTTATTTTTCTCTGATTCCTCTCTTTCTCTACTAAACAAACGAAAAACGAATGTTATCATTCCTTCGGCTACACTATTCGTGAAAAATATTTCAAGAATTCGCCTGGTTCCAGAATTCGGATGTTACAAACAAACAAAACTATGTAGTCTCATATTAGAACTGGTTATAAAAATAAACAAAAGAAGAAATAGAAATAGTAATAAAAATTCTTTTGTTAAACATTTACAGCTAGTTACCCCGATTGCATTGGCAATCGGTTTTAAAGATAAGATTTGATGTCTTGTGGATATTACAAGGTACGTTTCAGATTCCACCATCGTAAACCTTAATGACAAACACAAACTTTTAGCCACTCAAATTCAGTGGTAGAAACGCCACAATTTTAGTATTATTTCGTGTTCAGACCTTTTCAACCCTATCAGTGGGTTGGTGTTCATAGATAAAAGCTCTTTCGGACAAAATCCAGACTGAGGACATTACTGGTAAGTTTAATTCACCTAAAACTCTAAATAATTTACTTTATTCTGTGTTTAGTAGAGACGAAATATTTTTGTTTATAGATAGCCTTTTTTTATAAAACTGTTATATATTACTCTTTGTCGTATTAACGTGCACATAAATACGACTATCGATTGTGAATAGTCGAAACGTTGTGTTTGTAATTAAACACTTTTCTATAGTGGAAGTCCGGGATTACATCCTTAATTTTCGGTATATAACATTACTATAATGATTTTGGAGCGCTGGTTACCGTGATGGATGCTTTGGGTTCTTCTACTCGGATCGCAAATGACAGTAAGTCCTCGCTCACACCTAGCAACGCGGTGACAACTCAACGAAAGGTAGCTGTGGAAATCTCTGGATAGGTATCTGTGAAGTGAAAGCGATATTTACTTCCTTGAAAGTAACCGTTGGGGATGTCACTTGCAAATTATAAATAAATCTGACATCAGTCTTCACCCTTAGTAATTAAAATTTTGCATATTTCTGTGCGGTGTTGGTGTTGGAAATGCATATATGCGCGTCAGTTCAGAGTCCTGAGATTCTCCTTTGTGTACGTCTCGTTTATCATACCAAAGGACTTATATTTGGTACGTAGGCTTACACGGCCGGAGTCAATTTGGTTAAAATTACTTTCCTGGCTGTTTGGCCGTAGTCCAAAGTTTATTACAAAACCACACGTTTCGGCAGTGCTATCGACTGCCATATTCAGTGAAATCGAATAATGCTAACGTGAGATGGTTAAGGCCCTTACCACAGTACTGTGGTCACTAACGTATATAATCTCACGTTAGCGTTACTCGATTTCACTGAAGTTGGCAGTCGATGGCACTGCCGAAACGTCTAGTTTTGTAATGACCTTTGGACCACGGCCAAACAGCCCGGGAAGTAATTTTATCCAAATTTAACCAAACTTACATTTGGCTTTTATTGTTTCAAAATCCCTTCCTTGTCGTTAATCGATTTTCCATGTTTATCTTGTAGGCTTAAGGTTACAAATATCTTAGTTCTTCAGCATATTGAACTGGTGTCTTATTTAAAAAAGTAAAAAACAATATAACAATATTAAAAACGTCAAATGAACCCGGACACTTACCTCCTAAGGGGAAAAAATAATTGATGAATCCCCTTAAAAAAACAGTTTTACTACAGACATACTTACGAGACGTTACGTAATTTTTAATTACTAAGGCGATGTGTTCAAAAGTTTTAATGTTACTATTAGTGGTTATTGAGTTTAAGGTACTAGGTGTTTTTAAGTGCGTCATTTGTACACAAGATTACTGTAACTCATTAATTAACAAAATCCGTTGAAACCATCTAAATTTAAAACAGTCTAAGAGATAGTACGTGCCAGTGTATGTATTTACATAGTAGTGAGCAGAGCTCGTAGTGCGAACCAGTTCTTGTGTTTAATTAAAATGCACTCTGCACGCTATAAAAACGTCTGCGCATCCTCAGCGCAGTCACTACTGATATTAGTAGCAATAAAAACTTAAGCATTTTCTTTATGAACTGCTCATATAAAATAGCGGGTTCTCGTAACAGTCGGCGGGGGATGTCGGCTAGAGGGTTGCGATCGGTGATCAGTATTCCGGGACTGTACCGCTGCTCTGCTCCAGGATAATAATTATATCACTTGGCAGCTTCATTTCCATGTTAATCTGCACAGTAGTTAGGATTCCGCTCCGCCTTCCGTTTTAATCTCTTCACAACGTGACACCCGGCACAAATCTTGTAAGATTTCCACCGACTACCGCCCGCCTTCACCGACCCATCGCCGCTCACTTTATTTCTTCCGTCCTAACTCCTTCCTTATGCTCTACCTAAGTACAACTTTTTTCCGACGTCTTCTAGAACATATATCGGAATCCGTTTGGCTTCTTCTTATTTGCTAGTAGTCTCTTTTTCAGTAAATCATTTTTCAGAAATCACATAATGCTAGTACATCACCGCAGTAATTGACTTTAACTCGTCAAGTAATAAATATCGGTATGGAGAACCATACATGACTTCCATATTCTAAGATTTATATTTAAAATCATTTTCAGCCAAACAGCCAGGGAAGGAATTTTAACAAAAAATACTTCTTTGTTGCCAATAACGTAGTACACATATAAAAAAAAATTATCCCCTCCCCCTTCAACTATAATTTTGATTTATAGAAAATTACCCCCAGCCCGTTCAACTAGCCTCTTCATTTATAGATATTTCATCTACGTTTCTACAGTGGATTATTAAGATCTTATCAGGATACTTTATCAAAATTAAGTACTTTACTCATGTTACAACAAAAAATGTTTCAGGTAAACTGCCCTTTCCCCGTAACCGATCTTCACCAAAATCAACAGACATTGAGTTCTCTATAGCTCAGGCACATATGTAAAAAATTATTTGATTCTGTTTGAATTTATAGCAGTTATGGTTCGTCATATAAAAAATTACCCATGTTAAAACATAAAACATGAGATTTATAAAACATATCTAAGATTTATATTTAAAATCATTTTTGAAATAAAATATTTTCATAGAACCTACTAACGCTGGGGAAATCTGAGGAGCCAATCAGAGTTGAGCCTACCTGTCACTCTGCTGAATTTGGTGGAAAGCCCTGTCACTGTCGTCAAAGTATCAGCCTTGACAGGGTCCTCTTTTTCTGCAAAATGGGAGAGGCTTGAGATGGAGTGAGTGACATGGTCCCCACCTCAATGAAGAACCCATTGTTTTATAAAAATATATTTAAATTTTGAAAACTGAAAATTCTTTTCTTGTTGTAAATATTTATATTTTATAATCAAAATGACTTTATTTTTGTTACCTGGCAACAAAATTATTTTATTTTCAACAATTACCATTGTTTCAAAAAGTTTAAATAAATTTTCAAGTACTTTACTCTTGCAGGTACTTTACTCTTTTCAAGTACTTTAAAACGTAAAAGGTTGCAGGTAAACTACCCCTTCCCCTTAACCGATCTTCACCAAAATCTAAAGGCCTTGAGTCCTCTACAATTCACTGACGTTTGCAAAACATTATTTGATTCTGTTTGAATTTGCGGCTGTTATCGTTTGCCATAGAAAATACGCTTGATAAAAAACGATGCAGGTAAACTACCCCTTCCCCTCATCCGATCTTCACCAAAAACAATAGGTCTTGAGTACTCTACAAATCAGGGCTGTATGCAGAAAATTATTTGATTCTGTTTGAATTTGCGGCTGTTATCGTTTGCCAAAAAAAAAAAATTCCCTTGATAAAAAAAACCGTTGCTGGTAAACTACCCCTTTCCCTCAACCGATCTTCACCAAAAACAATAGGTCGTGAGTACTCTACAAATCAGGGCTGTATGCAAAAAATTATTTGATTCTGTTTGAATTTGCGGCAGTTATCGTTTGCCATAGAAAAAAAATCTACACACAGACAGACAGACAGATAGACACACAGACACACACACAGACACTATTCGGAAAACGCCTTTTTTTCATGTTTTGAGTGTAGTAGAATCAGAATCTGCAATAATCTCGAACACGAAGTAACATTTTACTTCCATATTCCTTAAGGAATGGAAGTATGGTGATGGCAAAAAAAATCGTGTTCGAGATTATTGCAGATTCTGAGTCTACTACGCTCAAAACATGAAAAAAAGTCGTTTTCCGAAAAGTGTCTGTGTGTGTGTCTGTCTGTGTGTGTGTGTGTCTGTAGATTTTTTTTCTATGGCAAACGATAACTGCCGCAAATTCAAACAGAATCAAATAATTGTTTGCATACAGCCCTGATTTGTAGAGTACTCACGACCTATTGGTTTTGGTGAAGATCGGTTAAGGGAAAGGGGTAGTTTACCTGCAACGGTTTTTTTTTATCAAGGGAAAATTTTTTTTTTTGGCAAACGATAACAGCCGCAAATTCAAACAGAATCAAATAATGTTTCGCATACAGCCCTGAATTGTAGAGTTCTCAAGACCTATTGTTTTTGGTGAAGATCGGTTAAGGGAAAGGGGTAGTTTACCTGTAACGTTTTATGTTTTAACAAGGGTATTTCCTATGGCAAACGATAACAGCCGCAAATTCAAACAAAATAAAAAGATTATTTGCATGCAGCCCTAAATTGTAGATTTCTCAAGACCTGTTGTTTTTGGTGAAGATCGGTTAAGGGAAAGGGGTAGTTTACCTGTAACGTTTTATGTTTTAACAAGGGTATTTCCTATGGCAAACGATAACAGCCGCAAATTCAAACAGAATAAAAAGATTATTTGCATACAGCCCTAAATTGTAGAGTTCTCAAGACCTGTTGTTTTTGGTGAAGATCGGTTAAGGGAAAGGGGTAGTTTACCTACAACGTTTTTTTAACAAGGGTATTTTCTATGGCAAACGATAACAGCCGCAAATTCAAACAGAATCAAATAATTTTCTGCATACAGCCCTCATTTGTAGAGTACTCAAGACCTATTGTTTTTGGTAAAGATCGGTTGAGGGGAAGGGGTAGTTTACCTGCAATGTTTTTTATCAAGCGTATTTTCTATGGCAAACGATAACAGCCGCAAATTCAAACAGAATCAAATAATGTTTTGCAAACGTCAGTGAATTGTAGAGGACTCAAGGCCTTTAGATTTTGGTGAAGATCGGTTAAGGGGAAGGGGTAGTTTACCTGCAACCTTTTACGTTTTAACAAGAGTAAAGTACTTGAAAATTTATTTTAACTTTTTGAAACAATGGTAATTGTTGAAAATAAAATAATTTTGTTGCCAGGTAACAAAAATAAAGTCAATTTGATTATAAAATATAAATATTTACAACAAGAAAAGAATTTTCAGTTTTCAAAATTTAAATATATTTTTATAAAACAATGGGTTCTTCATTGAGGTGGGGACCATGTCACTCACTCCATCTCAAGCCTCTCCCATTTTGCAGAAAAAGAGGACCCTGTCAAGGCTGATACTTTGACGACAGTGACAGGGCTTTCCACCAAATTCAGCAGAGTGACAGGTAGGCCCAACTCTGATCGGCTCCTCAGATTTCCCCAGCGTTAGTAGGTTCTATGAAAATATTTTATTTCAAAAATGATTTTAAATATAAATCTTAGATATGTTTTATAAATCTCATGTTTTATGTTTTAACATGGGTAATTTTTTATATGACGAACCATAAATGCTGTAAATTCAAACAGAATCAAATAATGTTTTACATATGTGCCTGAGCTATAGAGAACTCAATGTCTGTTGATTTTGGTGAAGATCGGTTACGGGGAAAGGGCAGTTTACCTGAAACATTTTTTGTTGTAACATGAGTAAAGTACTTAATTTTGATAAAGTATCCTGATAAGATCTTAATAATCCACTGTAGAAACGTAGATGAAATATCTATAAATGAAGAGGCTAGTTGAACGGGCTGGGGGTAATTTTCTATAAATCAAAATTATAGTTGAAGGGGGAGGGGATAATTTTTGGCAACAAAGAAGTATTTTTTTGTTAAAATTCCTTCCCTGGCTGTTTGGCTGAAAATGATTTTAAATATAAATCTTAGAATATGGAAGTCATGTATGGTTCTCCATACCGATATTTTTTTATTGGTGTAGCTATAAAAAAAGTATATGTTTCGTTTTGTCTTCTTATCTTAAAAACGAAACAAAACGATAATGGTTCTAGGTAATGAGAAGTAAATGTGTGCGACTGTACAGACTAAGAGACAGACATGCGCGTCAGAGACGCGCGCAAGAGGTGAAGGCGTTTGCCAGAATACACAGTAGGCTACACTAATGCTCAACACTGAAGGTTCCAATCCAGTTAGGTTTTACTCACGGGTCCTCACTACCGTCTTCTTTGGTTTTAACTCAGTAAATGACGAAGCAATATAGCAAGTTAGTTACACGTCCAGGTAAACCATTGCTGGACTGAAAGAATTTCCTGTAAGTGGATTTAGAATACGATCATTCAACAGTAATAATCAATTCTCGTATTGTGGTTAATAAGAGAGTAGTCCTGTATGTGGTAACTATTTATTTAGATATACTGAGAATATTGTCTTTAATATAGCCGGCACATTATCTCAAAAGTTAAAGTTTACCTCATGCTTGGTCAATTCCAATTTCCGGTAATTTTCTTTTTTCACTCAGATACTATTTTTCGGTTGTCCTATAGACTTCCATCACTTTTCGTTACCGTTACAGATCGTCACCTGCGTCCCTTCATTATTTCCATACTTTTCTTGCCCTTTAAGTTTCTCAAAACGGAGTCTTCTTTGTTGTTCGCTGTTTTTATTACTTTCATTAGACGTTTTATTTACTTCTAAATAACAGTTTGCCGCATTTGCGAACTAAGTCTTAGACTACAGAAACTGTACAAGGTCAGTAAGATTATACTTAACACTGTTCCCTTATACTTAACACTGATCTACTTGCAGTTTCTCGTAGATCTTGTTAAAAAGGAAAATTAAAAATATCAACAATAGCAAACAGTTACTAATAACCTTACTGATACGTCATCTTTATTCTGTTTGTAATTGATTCACGATTAGAGTTGATTAAAGATGTTTGATTTGCAGCACTCTCACAAAAAATTCAACAACGATAGAGTTATATTTTTTGCCTACCATTGAAATCCACAACATTAAAAACCGAAAGTAAAATAACAGCATTTTCGTGTATCAAATTATCTACTTGACCTACCCTATTACATAATTTGATTTTTGTACACTCTACTCTTCGTGGAAAATTTGAACTAGTTTCAATAGTTTCAAGTTTGAAAACCTTTGTAGCCTCACTAAAAACGAGATTTAACGCACTTTGTTATAAAATAACTTTAAGTGCTGATTAAAGGACAGACTATTAAAAGAATTGTTTATATTATATAATATTATGTTTACGTCAGTTAATATTTTAATTCCTTACGATCAAAACTGGCGGAGTTTTTGAAGGTCTGCGAATTCTTCAATAGCCAAACAGAAATGTTGATTTCAGTGTTTAGCTCGATTTTCTCAATAATCGAGCTATTATAGCGCAGCGAATTGTGTATCATTAATGTTTATACAAATTTTGGTTGATCATCTGCTTGCTTTAATTGTTTACTTTATAATTTTGGTCTATTTCCCCTGTCATAGTAACGTTTACTTATAGAAGTTATGTTTTGCTACTTCTTTGCAATCCCTAATTAATTAATTGCTAATTAAATGCTCAATTCCTTAATAAAACAGCAGATCACATAAATATTTACAGTAATCACTCAATTTTATTTACAGTAACGAATCATTGATGTGTGAATTGTTATTTGATGACCCATAAGAATAAAAATGTTTGTATAACTGTGCAAACATCGGGATTACAACCACCGGTAAAACTGTGCTGAGCGAGTATCTCGACACTACAAATAAAGACAGACAAATTACTACTACCACCTGGGACTTTAAATAGTAAAGGAAAAATATAGTTTCCATGCAGCTGAACACAACAAAATGCTGCGTAATTGCACCTGTTACGCAAATGTTTTCCATACTTGTAATATATTTACGTTGGAAGAACGGAAGGTTCAGAATATGAGAGGTACATTGGAGCACCCGAAACTATGCCTAGGAGACTTTGGTCCAGCGCTGTTGTGCGTAATTTATTGGGCATTCTGTGCAGTAATATTTTAAAAATTTATTCTCAGAGCGAATAGTAGAGCGTAAGCGTACAGCTCTGGTTGGCTTGGCTGAGCAATAGCAGGCCGAGGTTATGGGACGCAGGTGTGCTAGTGGGTTCACTAATGCAATGGACTTTGTTTTGCTTACATCATACTGTCAGTTAATAAAACATTACCCCGTATCACACACACACACACACACACACACACACACACACACACACACACACACACACACACACACACACACACACACACACACACGACACTGACGTCGTGCACGTACTTACGAAACTACTACTACTACTACCACTACTGCCTGCTACCCTTGTCGACCTCAAAAATCAATAGACATTGTCCCCGTCCCATTCAGGCGCCCCTTTCTTGTGATAATGTGTTTAATGCCCTGATTTTGTTTATTAGTCAGTCGATCACTGTGTCATTTGGTAAGCAAAGTAAGGAAACTGAATTACTGATGCTATTGATGGAAGGAAGCTTGCGGTAGGAATCACTTACTTACCAGTTACGGTAATCTACGTACCTACAACGCTCGCTTCTAGTTTATTTAAGCATTTTTTGGTTAATATTTATTTCTACGCATGCAGCTACTTTTGTGTGTGTGTGTGTGTGTGTGTGTGTGAGATACTGAGTCATGTGTTCCGTCGATTTAATTTAGATTGACCTACTTAAATACGAGTAACTGCTGTGTAGACATAAACAAGTTGGTTCATCAAAATTTTCATCCACTTTCGTAGCTTATTCTGCAAGTCAAGTGAAGAAAAAAATTGCTTTATTGGCAATTTAGCAAAGTAAATTTACGTTTATTTACGTAACCTAAAACTTTTGTTTGTTGACTCAATTTTTTGGGGGGGTTTTCCTAAATTTTTTCAGTAAATATTGGCTGTACAGTTCTCAGATCCAATAGGATTTTGATATCCAATTTTTTTATCTTTGAAACCCTTGTGATTTCTCTTGTATAAGGGTACAACGTTTTAACCATCAATGTAAAGGGATAACGCAGTTAACGTCCTGACCACGTGAGTAGGCTATGTTTTCATATTACCTCCAAACATTTCGCAAGCTAATTATGTGCTCGAGTTTTCTCTGGTGTGATCCAGCTGGTTGATCCTATACTGGACAACTCTCTTCCAGTTTATAGATAAAATTCTGTGTGCCACCTTCCCTGTCTATTTGTCAGGAATTTCTTAGGGTTATAGGCTATAGGTAGTTTCACTAGAAATTCGTGTCAGTTAATGCGTACTGTAGCTTGCGTTTCTCAGTGGTCCGCTGGTGAACACTGAGCTGTTGTCTTGGGGTAGCAATGTTGGTAAAACCATTACTCCCGAGAGTCTATACAGGGGGTAATGGTACAACCGTGTGACTGTTACTATGTACTCGCTGATAGGAGGATTCGTCTCGCTCCGAGAATGTGCGGATGTAGTTTCCTCCTATCAAACAACACATGTCTTTGTGAACAGTCTACGGTATGGTAAAACTAAACGTACAGTGAACACGATGACAACCGCTTTCCAGAGGCAGAATAGCCCAGTTACAGTAGTGCTGTAAAATGGAGAAGCCTTGCCCTTGACAAAGATCACTGTAGAACGAGTGGGTAGTGGAGAGCCATTAGCTCACAAGCGGATAGAAAAGTGTTAATCATAACGATGGTGACGATAATGTTGGTGATGATGATAGTGAAAACGATAAAAGCTATGTGGAGACAAGAGTGCAGACCAGCATGTACATAGTACATAGAATTTGTATGTATTTGCACATGTTATATATTATTACTTCCATGGAAAGCATGTAATCCAATAGAATAACAATTATACGACTCGTCTTGCATATATATTTTTTTATAAGAAAGTTTCTAATACAAATACTTGTTTTTTCTTTGTTTATGAATATTTCGTTGAAACAGTTTTGTTCAGTATCGTCAGAGTAGTTCTTTTTACAATTTAAATGTTTACAATTGTTTGAAGGAACAAAACTTTTAAATGTACAAAGGAAAAGCAGCTTTGATGTTGAATAAAATTGTTTTAATAAAATGTGAATAAAACAGTATTTCACTAATGTTAGTGTCATAGACATGCTAACGACTTCATACTTCGAATAGGTAAGCACATTTTCGAGATTTTACATTCTTGATTTTAATACGTTTGAGATCACTCCGTGTGTGTAAAAATAAAAATTAGTTGCAAGATAACCTTGTATTAGAATGTTTCTAATAAAATAAGTAAATATATCCATGTGTCAAAAGTATTTTCCTCAAAATACGTTGCTAAAATGGGATTTAAAAAAAGCAGTTTATTTGAAGAAAAAAAACAAATTTTAAAGAAAATGTTCTATAAAATAGAAAGGTATCTAATACTAGATGTAATTTTTAAAAAGGACAGGTGTAACCTTTTAGCTATACTTGTTGGCGAATACGACGTAGCTGAAGTCGTAGGCTCGGGCAAGAAATAGTTGACAACCAGCAACTTTAGTGTCACAAATACGTTAACGGCTTAAGACTACAAACAGATACGCACATTTTCCAGATTAGATAAGATTTTCCGTTCTTGATTTTATAACATTTTTGATCGTCTCTGTTCTGTTTACGCATGTAAAAGTGAAAATGGATTTTGTAGCACAAGTGATAACTTGCCACTCGTAAACAATGTTGATAATATTCCGTACAGCTAAATAAACTTGAGGTTAAAGCAAAAAAATCTGCTAAAATGTATCGTAATAAATCTGTAACCATGAGAACTTTGCGCGATGATTTATGCGTCTTTGACAACCTTGCTTACCTGCGATTTTCAAAAAATTACTCTTATATTTAGTCTGCAACCGAAACTGTTTTAGCAAAAATACGAATAACCTGTTTAGCAGGAGTCACTGACACGTAATGAAGGCATACGGCACAAAAAATTTGGTTTTATCATCGTAAGCAACCTCCGTACTACACTCCATTAGGGGCTAAGGGGGCGCGATAGACCTACGAAGCATAGAACAGGTCACTGACTTAATTGATTATGCTTGAATATCGTCACTTGCTTGAATGACAGTGTCAAAGATTGCGGAAATATAAACTAAGTTATGATTATTTACTATACGTGAGTAATACATGAAAATTAAACTTCAGTGTTGACTAGAGTCCATTGAGATTTTATTCCATTCCTATTTGCAAAATTTGTAGTTAGAATAATATTTTCCTGGACTCTTGATGGTTTTCTTCAGTTTGTTTAAAGCTGAAATCAAGGGTCAAATAATTAGTAGTAATAAGTAGTTATAACATTTAAGTGTTAAAGTTGCACTAAAAAAGTATCCACTTAAATGTCTTCAGGTAAAAAGACAATAACACCGCAACCAAATGGTATGGTACCAATAACCACAGAAATTCATAAATTCAAATAAGAAAAACTAACAGTTTCCAGAGAATGTAAGAAAGAACAAACGATCATTATCATCTTTTACTTTTTCTGTACGCTCGGAACGAAGAAGAGATGACATTTGACAAATGGAAAAATGGGAGACAAGATATAAAAATCTGTAAGCTGCAGAAGACAAGGAAAATATGTCAGTACTGGACAAGATAAAGCGCAAACAAATGTTTAGAAGACATGTAAGTTGGACGTTTCCCAGAAGCAAAACGTTGTAATATAACTCTGGTAGAAATGCAACCGCAGTCAGAGCTAAAGGTGGGTGCCGGTGGGTGTCTTACACCCGAATGAATTGGGTTGGCCGGGTGTTAATCTGATGAGTGTCGGGATCTTACAGTTCCGAGCGATTGATACATAGGATTGAAGGTGAAGTCTGAACAGGAGCTCACGCCTCGTACTGGAAACATATGTGAGAGTTATGTATAATCCTTAAATATAAAAAAGTATTATTCTTTTATTCATTGTTATTCCCCACCTGAGATGTATCTTGATGAAGAGAAAGACTGCCGAATCCTGGCACCTGACTTATCGTTTTCTGTTTCATGATGTTTGCAATCCTTGTTTCAGAGACGATTGCTTTTTTCATTAATCCATCTTACCAAATCTCGTTTTCTACCGCAAGCTACCGGTAAGAATATTATTAACTAAACAAAACACACAAACACGTTCGGGTACAAATAATATATCCTCAGTTAATTCTTCGATTTCTTAATCTTCGTTTTCCAAAGAAAAATTTTGGCGGTTGATGGTGTTATTTTAATTTACAGGGATTCTGACTTTACAGAGACGAAGTTAACGCATTTGTCTTATCTGCTTACAAAAATTTTAAAGATAATGATTTTTTTAGTGTTAATTTATTTCATGTTTCTCTAAATGTAATTATTACATGTAAGTAGTAAATAAAAACTGATGTTACAGAAATAATTATTTAAAATTAAATATTCATAAAATGAATATTTTTTTATACTGCGACGTAATTATTATAATAAACGTTCTTAGGCAATTAATATTTGAATTTCAGCTTACGACAAAATATACTAGCCTATATAAAATGATCAAATGTAAAGTGTAATATAAACGCCTAAATATAGCCTTACTGTCTAAGAAATTTCGGTTGGCCTGTAGACGTGATGAGAAGTGTGTCTGTGGCGACCTGCTCATACTTTGAGGTCTGGTAAGAAATTCAGACTTCCGTCGCCTTGAAAAAATTCATTCATAAAATAGGGATGCCCGTGGGTTGGCAATTTATGAGAAACAAATATGTCAAGCAAGATATTCAGTCGAAGGTGTTAGCAGTTCTGTTTCGGGATACGTTTAACATAAAGAATATTAATGCCAACAAGAATAATCACAGTACATACCTGAAGTAGACGTCGGAGGAGGTGGCTGGACCGGAGGAAACCTCGGTTGGACCATTGGCGGAAAATCCGGTCCTCCGCTAGCGCGGAGTAGAGAGTGGGTATTCCACAGTCGATTGCAGTACGAACTCAGATCTGACGTGTTTGTACTGTGGAATGTGTTTACACTGCTGATATCCGGACTGCCTGCTCCTGCAATAGCAGATAATAGCAATAACACTAATTAATTATAATAAAAACAACAAAAATTTAGCAAAACATTGTTAATAATGCCAAACCTTATAGTTTTCATGTTTAACAGGACACGTTTTCAAGCTTCTATAAGGTATAACTAACACGATTGAAGATTACGATCTGTAGTATACAGATTATATTGCAGTAATGTAAACGGAAAACCAACATTGTTTTTAATATCGGTGTTGTTTGGCTAGCGGTCAAATGACATTTGCTGTTAATAGTTCATGTCCTATGAAATTCATTCCTTTCAAGTACACTGAGTCTGCCCTCTGAACCGTCCCGGTGGGTCACCGGGAAACGGAGTCGACTACCTGATGCAGAGACTCGGCGCCACCTCGCCACCTTACAAACTTTCATCTGATGGCGATTGACCAGAGCGATCGTTGTCCACTCCGGGTCATCTGATGGCGATTGACCAGAGCGATCGTTGTCCACTCCGGGTCGCTCGGGGCACGGTCTGGTATGTAACAGTATACATCGCGTCCGCCGTGCTTCTGTGTACAACCAGTTTCTGTATACCAGCCAAGCAAAGGTTAACTTCAGATAGAACTTGTGTTCAATGCTACACATAACAACGGAAAAGTAAAAATAACTAGTCAAATCGCTTGAAAATTGTCAAATGTGCAATAAATGTAGCTTTAACCGGCAATTTACGTTTGATGCAAGAAACACGTAACATCAAACTTAAGGAATCGGTATGCCTTGTAGTAATCCAAGTAAAAACTGCTAAGTATGGCTAAGTGCACATTTTCTTGTCAAGAAGCTAAACTCAAGGGAAGGTGACAATGTAGACTAAAATTTCGTAGCGAAAATAATTGAGTTGGTATATTGCAGCGATAGACCAGGAATAGAACAGTCCGGGCACAATGATGGTTTTTAAGGCGTTGTGAATATTTTCGTTTAATCTTGTAACCCATTTCTGACGTTAAAAAATTCTCAAATTTTAAGACCATTGACTTGCTTAACAGTTAATTTAAATCCAAGTTTCTCAAACACTCGTAAATATCTACGCTTCTTTGTGTTTGGTCTAGTTTTTGTTTTCAATGCCATTGTTATTTTTGCCATATCTGTGGCTTTTATACAATATTCTGGTTGCTTTCGCTTTGTCTTCAATATGAAATAAATGAGAATAAAAATAGTTGGCAAATATTAACGTGGATGATCATGTTTAACAAATAACACTCGGGTGAACTTCTTATGTCAAATAACATAACCATTTTTGTCTATCATTACTAAAGATGATTGTTAAATCTGTCGCACCGATTACTAAAGACCTGTGTCTTCTTAAATATGTACTAACCTTCTTTACCTAAATATTACAGTTTACACAAACAGTAGGAAATTTGACATTTGTTATCAACTTTTAAAGAATTTATTTTCTGAGCCTAGTTCTTGATATGCGACTCAACATTTTTTTCAGTCTGTACACAAATCTTCAAAAGTCAGAAAAGGCTGTAGTCAAAAAACATAAATGGCAACAGAAAAATATTTTAAAAAGTCACATAAAATGTAAAACGTGATAAACTTACTTGATAACATTATATTTATAATTTTAAAATTTGATATAATTTAAATTTTCAAAAATTAATCAGACGCACTATGATGACATCAGAAAATTAGATGAAGAAGGTGAAGAGTGAAGAAGGATGAGAAGAAGAAGAAGAAGAAGAAGAAGAAGAAGAAGAAGAAGAAGAAGAAGAAGAAGAAGAAGAAGAAGAAGAAGAAGAAGGAGAAGAAGGAGCAGGAGGAGAATAAGAAAATCGCCTATAATTTCTGAGTTAAAGTTGTAACTGTCAAAAGTGTAATGTTTTAAAACTATAATATTAAAGTTTACAATAAAAAATTGTAATAAGCGTATCAAACAATAGGAATGTAGCCATGAAACTCTACCAATACAATAGAACTTGGATACAAATTATTTCTTGTGATTCCCGATAATCGAACGTACTATCACATTCTACGAACGTGACGTATTGACTGCAATCTGATGTATTCGCAAACTATATGTCTTGGCTAAACGCAAGATTAATCAGATTAATTAAATCCAAGAGTTTAAAATTTTTAAATCTAATAACGCAATTGTCTCCATAGATGGATACATAGCTGTACTTTGGCTCGTCGTGTCCATTCATTACTTTGTATGTGGTGCAGTGTAATATTAATAATTAATTTGAAAAGAAGTTAACTCATAAAACCAAAGTCACGTGTACACTATACGTTTCAGCTAAATTACAGTGTTGAACAAATTTCTAATTTTCAAATCCAACATTTATTATGAACCTTATGTTCTTACCATCACCAGATCTAATTTGTGCTATGAAGAGGCAAGAAGCGCAGTAGTCCTAGAGACGGAATTATTCCCTTTGAACCTTGTAATTTAAATTTGAATTAATCCTATACAAAAAATGTTTTACATCATAAGACGTCACTTTGCAAGAGCCGAGATCTTAGCGAAACCATAGAGATCATGCTTAAAACTGTAATGAACACGTAAGCCTACTATACTGCATGTGATAGGGCGTGTTGGATCGAGGTCGAGAATGAAACCAATAAGAGTTAACAACAATGCAAATTATACTAAGAGTCAATGAACGAATAAAACCGTAGGAAAACGCAGAAGTAGAAGTAAAACCTATCACAGATACAGAGGTAACTGTTCGGTTAAAGCATCATCTTTCGCGAATGATGCGTAAGAGGACAAAAGATTTCAGGACTGTTGAAATGTTTTTCGTTGATAACGAAGAAAACAATTGACTTGAGTCTACAAAACTGGGACAGACGTTTAGGAAAAGTAACGGAAAAATTAAAAACTAGGAAAGGAGACATTTAAACTAACAGAAAAATTATATTAACGAATTATGAAACAGCACTCGAAGAGGATTACTACAGCCGTGGATGGGGGAGTGGTGGCGGTTTGTTACTACAAGTGCGGTGGTTCGGCCGAGACTTAAGTCAGTCTCCCTGAGGATTTGTGAACCAATATCAGTCCTGCCAGGCTTGATTTCGACGAAAGCGATTTCTGCTCCGTCCTCAATCCTCTTATATTTGTACACGGCTGTCACTGTGTGAATAATTTAAGCAACCACTTAAGTTTTATTTCTGTTATCTCCAAGCGATCATTTCATACACACATACGCATAGGCCTACCTGTCCTCTACAATCGTTATAACCGACTTACACTGTTATTGCTTGTTGCTCACATACATTTACAACGTGTTGTTCCTTAAGAACGGCAAATCATATCGTTCAGAATTAGGCCATGTATTATGTATGTGCGCGCGCGCGCGCTCGAACTCCTATGATTACGTGTGCAATTCTTGACTATAAATTCTGTCTTTAAGTTTATTCAACAGGTAACAGGACACTTTTGGAAGACATGGTCCACACGTCCAGCTATTACAGACGCAGCCTAATCTGAATTTGACGAATAATCACCATAATCCAAAACATGAGACCTGAATCTCTGAAGATGACTTTACCGAAAGTCGTTTAAATATCGGCCGAGACCACTGTTTGTTAACGGATGCTATACGAAGGTAGGTACTGAATTCACCGCGTCTGTTTCAACTCCTATTACTTACTACACACAAACGCAATCGTTTCCACCGTCGCGTAACTAGGAGCTGCTTCTGGTGGGGGTGGGGGGATGAGACTAGCTTGAAGATTGGAATCCCCTTTATTTTAATAATTTATAAATATTGTAATCCCTTATATTTCTGCAATTCTTTAATAAGCCGCTTTTTTTTACACACACAACTGGCTTAAATATAGGCCTACGTTAAATGATTATAAAATTTGCTGAAATAGTCTCTGGCGGGGGGATTGATCCCCTGGTCCCCCCCACCCGTATTTACGCTACTGGTTTCCATCGAACGTTACTACGTTGCGGACTTGTAGACACAGCAACATCACAGGAATCACATACGTCTTTATGTGTCTACGTCTCAATTTTCCTCTTCTCACTCTCTCTCTCTCTTCTACTCTCTTATTTGAGTGTCTGTCTCTTTTGTATCTCTCTTTTATCTCTGTTTTGAGCGTTGTAAGATGTGTATACAAACCGCTTACTAAAATCGTAGTGAAATAAAAATGAATTTAAATATGTGTGCGTGTTAGAGTGCTTTTAGCTTCTAGGTGTATATCGTCTGTGTGGGTAACCGTATGTCAGTGTTTGTACGTTAGGTTAGATTAGTTCTGTTTAGAGGGAAAGTATGTGAGTAAATTAAGCACATGTGTTCTCTCTCTCCCTCACACACACACACACACACACACACACACACACACACACACACACACACAGAGAGAAGCAGCAACAGTACAACACACCGCACAGTTTAAAACCAATGCGTGACCATTGTTTAACCGAAAATCCACAGATTGAACGCATTTAAAAATAAAACATGTTGAGGCGAACAACGGCAGCGAATGCGAATGCTGTGACATTTAATATTATCTCCGCAGTGAGTCATGCTTCTGTCACCCCAGCTCAATCTGGCAGTGATGCAAGTTCACAATATATCCCTTTTATTGCAAAATTTATCCATCAGATAAAAATAAACTAATGCCAGTGTACATACAGCGCGCGCCACAGTATTTCTGTAACGGATTAAAGCGGTTCCCCCCACGTCGCGGTACCATAAAAGTGTTATTTATAAATTTGCAATTAACAAACGATCTTGACGCACTTAAATTAGAGGTTATTTACAATGCGCAATCCTAAAATTATTTTTATTGCTTGTACACGTGCCATATGGTTATTGAAACTATCATAAATAAATTTAACCTTAAAATGTTTATTTATAAATCGAAGTAAGTTGATAATTATAATGTACAGAAAACAATTTACAAAAAATAAGGCGTGCACCAAGTCAGTATATTATGAAGCAGCTTCAGCAACGAGTGCAGAGGTCCGTGCTAAAACAGTGGTAACTGACTGTAACAAGGCAAAAAAGGTAAGGTCGTGTGTAGAGAAGGGAGGATGTACATTTGTTAAGAGAGGTGGAAACAAGAGATATGACTATAACGCAGTAGCAAACACGGCCGAAGAAGAAGATAGAGGACAGTTGTAAGAAAAAGCGAAGGTAGAAATATTTAAAACTAATAAACAAACATTTGTTTAGATCTACAAATATTTTGTTAGTCCCGGCAAATGTTTCACCAGTTACGGCAGCTTCAGAGGTTACATTTGAACTGAAGGAACGGTAGGTATGGAACACAAATCGTGAACAATGATTCAAACTGTCCTCTTGCAATTTGCAACCGACCAGAGTACAAGTAATTTATAGTAAGCTTTTGTGTCTAGAAATTGTACAAGTATGTGCGTATGTATGTAGGCCTATGTATGTATAGTCTTAGGAATATTATTCGTATGCAAATAACTCAAATAGTGTACAGTATATAGGACTAACAGTATAGAGACAACAACAAAACAGTATTTAACAACAAAAATAAGATAGAACTAGAATGATGAATGAGCTGCAAACCGCGCTCACTGTTTTGAACAAAGTACGTTCATTATTACATGTACTTCAATATTGGATAGTTTTTTGATTATGGAAAAAATTACAAAAATTCCGATTACTCCTACTACTTATTTAGCATACAATCATTCAATAAACCATAACAGTTCGTAACATTCGGATATTGGTTTTAGTTTGACGACCTGCTGGATTTTCTCAATTTTTCAAATTTTGTCTTTTTTTGAGGGGCCCGGAGGTCCCAAAATTTTGTAATTCCCAAAACTTAAGACTAGATTCACATTTCAGCTATAAATTCTCTTTAATTTGATACTCCACATGAATTTTTGCGATTTTATCAAAATTTTCACCTACTTATTGTCACCTGAATTACATTTTGAAATTTAATTTAATTTGAAAATTTCATAAATGAACGCTATTTTCAGATTGTGGTTAAAAGTCCCTTAATTTGATACTCCACATCGGCATTTGCGATTTTTCCACAATTTAAACTCCTCACACGTGTATCTCCCGTCCCTCTATTTTTGGAAGGATTGATTAAAAAACAATAGGTTTTATAGAGTAAAAGTATGGACATGCATGATAAATTTTACGAAAATCGGTTGATGAGTTCAAAAGTTATCGTGAGACTACACCAAATAGACAGATAGACAGACAGACAAATGTCAAACGGTCGAGTTAAAACTAAGAGTTCGCTTCGCTCGTTCAATTAGTGCTGATACTGCCGTGGTCTAGATCAGGGGTTCCCAACCGGTGGTACGCGGAAGGATCCAAGGTGGTACGCAAGACCTAGCTAGGAAAAAGGCATTTACTTAAAAAATAAATAAATAAAAATTCATGTTCAAAATAACAATAAATTTTCATCGGACATGATTTAAAACGACTACCCTTATAAAAACACAACCTAAACAATATACTCCATTCAGTGTGATTAAGGCTAAAAATAACATAAATAGAACCTGACAATAACTCTTTGGTACAAAATAAGCAGCACCAAGTTTCATATTAATTATTTTTTTAATATGTTGTTATTTTTAAGTACTAACAAGAAAATCTGTAATAAAAGTAACCAACTGCCTTTTCAAAAATCTTTATAGTTTTATTTTAGCATAGAACCAACCTGAAATTAATTTTTAAAATCAGCTTCCGTTTTGTAAATTCTATGTATTAGTATTAAATAATTATACATAACTAGGAATAATAAGATATACTATTCATGCGCTATCAAGTTTTGTTGTTGAGAAAACCCCAATAACCTTTCTTTAAGCTCCGGTGGTACTCGAAATGAACGCGGACGGCCAAAGTGGTACGCGGGTCCGCAAAGGTTGGGAACCACTGGTCTAGAGTGTCTACGTTTACTACCAGACGTTCCGTCCGTAGTGATGCGGACATCTTCAGTGGTGCGGGAACACAGATCACAACATCCGCGAACGAATACGAACTTACTCGTACGTGATCTGTGTTCGCGCACCACTGAAGATGCCCGTCGTCGGCACGGACGAAACGTCTAGCAGCAAACGTAGACAATCTAGACCACGGCGTAACAACACGGAAAATTGTGATTATGTTAACACCGGCCGTGAAAGCTCACATTTACTTATTCGAGTAATGTTTTCCATTTGTTTGGCAGTACAGTCTCCATTGTAGTTATTTTTTCTTGACATTTCGGCTCCAAAAAATTTGTGGTTGCCCTCAGAAACCGAGAATGCAATGGGAGAATGGTTGAAGAACTTGTCGGAAGACCTAAACCCCGCTGTTAGGTGTCGAAGCAGTCCGACGGTAAGTTTCACTAGATTGTCCTCCATATTTGTGCGCAGTCGGGTAATAATTAAACCGCCTCCGATGACGTTTGACGGGATGTTGAATGATATAAGGGGAAGCGTGCTCATGGTCGTCGAGGAAATGCAAATGTTTACGATTTAAATAATTAAGCGTAGACTATCAAGAAAAGCAATGTAAATGTTCGTAGATTGCGTCACTGACAGCTACGTAAGAGCATAGGAATCACTGTGAATCAGTGCGTGGTACCGATACATGTGATAATAAATGATAATTTATTGTGGTTGGAATGCAGTGAAGTTAATTATTTGTAGTTGTTACATACCATGAACATGTTCTAAACAGTGAAAAATGTATTGTTTATTTTGATTGAGTCATAAACTATGTTTTACATTAAAATTATTAATTAAAAGTCTGGCTATCAATAAATCATAAATTAGTAAGTTGATTTCCAGCTGTAGACATCCGGAGTCGATTTTTTAAATATACGAGATAATAATAAGCAAAAACTCTTTCAGGGGAGTATGAATCTGAAAATAAGACAACTGAGTAGTGGAGTGCATAGTGTATATGCGGAGTGTTCTGTTGTAAGGATGTGTAACATTGATTGTAGGGCAAAGGGAGAGAGGGATAGGATCGACAGAGTGAGTAATGTGGAAGTTCTGAACAGAATAAAGGAAAGCAGACCCGTACACTTTTAGATACAATTCTGAAGAGAATCTGGATAAGACATGTTGTAAAAGAAAACTAATGTTAACGACTTCTCTTGAGTGCGCACGGGACAGAGAAAGGAGAAGAAGAGAAAGAATAATGTTGATGATGATAGACGACGTTAAGGGAGGAAGAACAGGCCTGGGACAGGAATAACTGAAACAAGAATGCTACAGGACCTGCCAATCTGTAGAGAACCATAAGATGTTGGCAGGATGAGACAAAAAAGACATCTTAGAATGGAAGAGTTAAATAATAACTTAAAGACGATTGAAGGATGACCAATACATGCCATTAAATATAACAGAAATTATTTAGATTAAGATGTATTAAGTGATACTAAAAGAAATTGCACATTTAAAACTGTAACTAGAAGGATACGATAAAAGAGAAATAAGATAATGTGACTGGACAATAATTACAGCGATGACCTTAGAATAATCGAGAGTAGTGTGCTAAATGACATTCTAGAGACTGAGTTGTCTGGATATTATATCGTGATCGGCTAAAAAACGAGCATTATCTAATATTTTGGCCTCTTCGTTTATGTTTCAAAATTTCCAATTCTTAACGTAAAGCATATTTTTCCTGGGAATGTTTATGCAGTTGCAATTTACATCTAAGATATTTTATTCTTACTTCAGTCGGAAGAGTTGCTTTTTCAATTATCAACAAATTATCTATAGTCAGGTATTAGTTAGTAATTTAAAATTTGTGTTACAGGCCAAGCGAAGTTGTAATTCAGAAATAACGGTCCATCTTCTACAGTCGCCGTGTATGCACTATTACTGTCCACCTTCTACAGTCGCCGTGGTTGCACTATTACTGTCCACCTTCTACAGTCGCCGTGGATGCACTATTACTGTCCACCTTCTACAGTCGCAGTGGATGCACTATTACTGTCCACCTTCCACAGTCGCTGTGGATGCACTATTACTGTCCACCTTCTACAGTCGCCGTGGATGCACTCTTAATGTCCACCTTCTACAGTCGCCGTAGTTGCACCATTACTGTCCACCTTCTACAGTCGCCGTGGATGCACTATTACTGTCCACCTTCTACAGTCGCCGTGGATGCACTCTTACTGTCCACCTTCTACAGTCGCAGTGGATGCACTATTACTGTCCACCTTCCACAGTCGCTGTGGACGCACTATTACTGTCCACTTTCTACAGTCGCCGTGGATGCACTCTTACTGTCCACCTTCTACAGTCGCCGTGGTTGCACTATTACTGTCCACCTTCTACAGTCGCCGTGGATGCACTCTTACTGTCCACCTTCTACAGTCGCAGTGGATGCACTATTACTGTCCACCTTCCACAGTCGCTGTGGATGCACTATTACTGTCCACCTTCTACAGTCGCCGTGGATGCACTCTTAATGTCCACCTTCTACAGTCGCCGTAGTTGCACTATTACTGTCCACCTTCTACAGTCGCCGTGGATGCACTCTTACTGTCCACCTTCTACAGTCGCCGTGGTTGCACTCTTACTGTCCACCTTCTACAGTCGCCGTAGTTGCACTATTACTGTCCACCTTCTACAGTCGCCGTGGATGAACTATTACTGTCCACCTTCTACAGTCGCCGTGGATGCACTATTACTGTCCACCTTCTACAGTCGCCGTGGATGCACTCTTACTGTCCACCTTCTACAGTCGCCGTGGATGCACTATTACTGTCCACCTTCTACAGTCGCCGTGGATGCACTATTACTGTCCACCTTCTACAGTCGCCGTGGATGCACTCTTACTGTCCACCTTCTACAGTCGCCGTGGATGCACTATTACTGTCCATCTTCTACAGTCGCCGTGGATGCACTCTTACTGTCCACCTTCTACAGTCGCCGTGGTTGCACTATTACTTTTTATATTTACACAATCGTCATTCTGTTTCAGTCGGTAACACTGTTCAAGTGGTGAATTGTTTTGTTGCCTGTTTACACTTTATTGATTTCAAAGAAAGAATCTCTGACTACAGCAGTTATCAGTTGTAAACGGAAATTTATTTTTTCTTTCCCTATCACGTTTGTCGGTCATGTACTGATAACAGCAAACGGTTTACAGAACTCAGGTAGCTTGCACAAATTGCATACTAACATTTCGTTTGATACATTGCTAAATCATGAAACCCAGCAATTGATGAAATACACCTGGACACTCCTAAAAACTTAAGTAAGTTACTTTTTGTTGTAACTATAGTTTAAAGAAACATTTATCTGACAAGTTCAATACTAAATATGCCATTGACGTTCATTACTCTGACGTTCTCTCGTATTTTTGCTAATGTGTTGTTGAAAAAATAATTCTCTCCTTACTGTATTAATAGGTGGTGAGTCCTCCCTTTGTGTTGCCCAATCAACAACGTTTCGTGTGGGCCTATCTATAAAGCGCCAATCAAGTTTTGAAGTTGTAGTGTTTTCGCTGCAACCTCAATAAATATTCAGTGGCAAGATTATAAGAAGAAGAAGAACAGGAGATATCGAAGAAAAGCTTAACTCTCTTACCCAAAGAACTTACTAATAAGCGTCTTCGAGAACCCTCGAAAATACCTGACGATGGAAAAGAAATCGATAAGGAAGACGATGAACAAAAGCGGCATTAAACGTAACGTCAATTTACTTCCATTGAAGTATTTTCCTTACAAATATAGAGTTTTAAAATTTCAACACGTTCATAAGTATCATTCCACGAGGTAAGAGCAGCCACTTGAAATTCAAAGAAATACGTTCTTCATTCATGGAAATTATATCAAAATAGTATATAGTAAAACAAATATAAGTATTCATCGTCTGTTGTTTACTGAAAAACCAATTTCATTTCGTGAATAATTTTCTCCATATCAATAAACGTTAGAATTAAATTTATTTCGAGTTTATTGCAACCTAATGTTATTTGTTTGCATTCAAGTATTTAATTACCAAGTCAATATAAGTTATCAGAAAGGAAAGACAATCGATTGTATTTAATTCGTTAATCACGAGTCTGTCTTGTTTATTAACATTCAAATATCGTGTGTATGTTGAGTCGTTTAGTATGTAAGGCAAAGAAACTTACTGAAATAACAATCTAAGAAGTGGGCGTTTCTTAATGAATAATATGAAAGTTTCCGCGTGCAGAAGTGGTTGTCTTTGTTGTCGAGTTTCACACGACAATCAGTGAGCGGTGGCCGGCGTGCTTCTTGGTCGGATTGGTAAACAAACCTATTAAACCACTGTGCAGTGCCAGGGGAAGCACTGATTGAGGCGGAGAGAGACGGACCCCCTCGCGCTGGCCACGTGGTCCCCGTATGTCGGCAACCGTACACTTTCTTTCTTTGCCCACAGAAATCCTCAATTTTCTAATTCAGTAAAATGTCAGCTGTTGCGGCAATCAGCTGGATTGTTTCCTTTACTAAATTGCAGCCGGACTACATATTTTTAGACCGGTGCGGTGTCGTTAACCCATGAGTCACAACACAATTTTTTTCATTTTCATAATTTTAGCGATCTTTAAAGGTTTCTTTACGAGTTTTGCTCTATCGTTTTTAATTGTTACTAAAAACTTTTGATTTTATATAGGCCTAATCGTTGAACTTTCTGCACAGAGTTAAGCTACACAATTATGTAATCTATAATTGAATCGTGAATTGTAAAAACCACATAAGTGACATTTTTTTCAAAACGCGTTTTTTATATGATTGTTGTAAATTGAATGTAAATACACCTTTAGGTGTAAAAATAACATATCTGCCACAACCATAAGTGGTTTAAAATGAGCCTTGAAAATCGCGTTTGGTGTAAAAACCCCACAAGGCACAGAACTTATGTTGTTTTTACAACAAAAACAGTTGGCTTACCTACCATGTCAACAAAGAGTCATCTGTTGAAATAAACATAACCTCGCTCCTTTCTGGTGTTCCTCTTTATTGAGTACATACAGCAAGTTTCGGAGCGGTTATTTTGCGAATATTTTGTTATTTTACCATGGATTATTCGGATAATGAAGAAAACAACTCAACAGTTAATGCACTAGAAAAGAAGAAACGGAAACGCGGAGTGAGAAATGAAGAGTGTTATAAGCGAAATGTTATTAAAAGAGCTAGACTCAAAGGTCAAGTATGTACTACCAAAAAAGGGAAACAAGTTTCAGCCTCCAGAGTTGGATCAAACTGCAAGTAAGTGAGCGTATATTCCTGTGTTATTCCATATTCTTAGTTATTTAAGTGAAAACATTTACTATGCTGTAAAGCCAGGAGTTTGGCATGCAAAACATTTTTCAAGATTCTAACCTAATAATTGGTATTAACAAAAATTTAGGCCTGGGCCTAACGTTGTAAACTTTATTACAATGGGCTAGCACTCATGACTCCAAAATTTTGAAGAGTAGATTGAGTACATATTCTTCATATGTTTTTGAAGGCTAGGTTAGCATTTACATAAGCACAAAGTTGTGTTAAATTGTTTAGTACCCTTCATGACACTGGTTACAGAATAATATTTTAAATCATGATTAGGCCTAATTAACACTATTTTTTTCAGATGCAAGAAGAAGTGCTTTGAAAGAGTAGATGAGGTACAACGCAACACATTGTTTTCAAGCTTTTGGGATTTGGACTCCAAGAATGCACAAAATGTGTACCTACAGTCTCTGATTGAGCAGGAAGAGGTAAAACGGCGCAAAACTTCTGCTGACGATACAACTGGTTCGCCAAAACGAACAGTGAGCTACCGATACCATGTAAAATCAACAGACACCACACTGGAGGTATGCAAGCGTTCTTTTTGTAGTATGTTTGGTGTTAAACCTGAACGTATTAGAAGGCTTTGTAATCTATTGAAAGAAAACAAGCTTCCTTCAGATTTGAGAGGCAAAGCTCCAGCCTCGCATGCTGTGCCAAGAGAAATTTGTTGAAAAATAGAAGAACACATCAAGTGATTTCCTAACGACGTGTCACATTACTTAACCAGAGAGGTGCACTATCTCAGTGCAGAGTTGACCGTGAAAAATATTTACAACATGTTTAAAGAAATTAATCCCGATCTGAAAGTCAACTATTGGTTTTACTATAAACTTTTTAAAGAACGTTTTAGTTTACGGTTGCGACGACCGCAGATTGATTCTTGCGTCTCTTGTGAGTCTCTAAATGTGAAGATAAAGAGCCCTAGTTTAAACGAAAATGCCAAACGTGCCGCAGTAGCTGAGCTAATTGTGCACAAACGTCGAAGCAAAAAGATTTACGACAACATTAAAGAAATAAAATCGAAATGTGCAGATGATGATACAGTTGCAGCCTTATGCTTTGACTTTATGGTGTGTGTACAGCTTCCTAACATCCCTGTGCAAGATATATTTTACTACAGACAGTTAACCGTAAATGTGTTTTGCATAACCAATTTAAAAACCAATCTATCCAAACTTTACGTTTGCCATCAAGGTATCTGTCAGAAAGACCCAAACGAAGTTACATCATTCATAAGTGACTACATAAATGACGAAATTAATGACGCTAAAATCAAATCACTTTACCTCTTTAGTGATAACTGTGGACGTCAAAATAAGAACCATAACCTGATAAGATTTTGCAATGCCTTGGTGGAACATGGAAGACTTGATAAAGTCGAACAGTTCTATTCCCTTCGTGATCAATCCTTTTTGCCCTGTGACCGGGCATTTGGCACTATCAAAAGGGCAAAAAAGATGATAGATCGTATCTATACAGTCAAAGAACAGGCTGAAATTGTAGTTAATTCTTCAAGCAAGTTTTGGTTCAGCTTGTTGAGCAAGAAGACATTCTTAGCTTTAAAGACTGGTGGCCACAGTTTTATAAACTCACATGTATGTCTGACGCTTCGTATGGTCGAAATGTACTAAAAGAAAAAAGGTACACTTCAAGATATCCAAACTAAATCACTTCCTTCACTCTAAAGATAAAAAAGGAAAGGTGCTATGCAAAGAGTTTATTGACAGCATCACCCCATTCAATGGGTTTACTTTAAGAATCCCAGTAAAAAGCTGCAGTTCTCCGATATTAACTTTTCCAAAACACGTGCGTACATTGAGCGCATACCAATCAACGTAAAGAAGATGAATGATTTAAAAAAGTAATTCCTTGTATTCCAGAAGAAAAAATGGAAAAATGGACTTCTATGCAGATATTTTTACTTGGCCACCAACAGAAAACAATGATAGTGACCAAGAACATGAAGCAATTAACAAGTAATACTAACACTGATAGAGATTTCCAGGTGGAATTTTATATTTATAATATTATAATTCAGTAATACCACGTCAAATTAATTAATATTATGTAAATAAAGTGAAAATTTTCACATAATAAAAAACAGTAGTTCTTATTGCTATTTTCACTAAATATTTTATTAAAAATATCATTTGTTGGAAAAACCACATAGGCTAATTACAGCACTATATAAAAAAATATAAAACTAAGCTGCGGTCATTTAAATTTATTGAAAATATGTTATAAATGTTTGGATTTTTTACCTAATTAAACAATAAAACATTCAAGAATGTACATCAAAAGTAAAGTGATATAAACAGTTTTTTGTTGTTTTTCGAAAGTTTACTTTTTGTTACTTATGGGGTTTTTACAATTCACGATTCTATTTAAGATGTTTCGAAGCTAAAAACACACTAACATTCTATTTGTACGAAAATGTACCTCATCGTCTTCCTCTTGTGGTTTTTACTCTTCTAGTGAACTTGTCTGTCCAACACTCTTGTATATTATCTTCCATTTGCACGCTTTCCTCTAGGTATGTTTAATAGCATTTACCTCTTGCTCTTCGACACCTCTACCCTGTTATATTATTCATATTGAAATATGTGAGTCAATAAATGACTATCGCAATTAATGAATGCAGCGAATAAGAAAACTTGCTAAGATTGTGTGGAGGAGCAAAATTAAAATTTTCGTTTGAACGACGCATTTTAATGGAAATTAATCTTAGAATTATAATTGCCTTTTAGCCACATGGGAAATATCAACGATCGAGGACTCTGTGGAACTAATTCAAGAAAGATTCGAATGTCTAAAACAAGGAAGTGTAAAGGTTCGTATTTTAAGGTGGTGCAACTTTGAAATAGGTTTATTGACATTGAAAGGAAAACTCAGATGGAACTGAAACGTCGGTTCCTTAGTCCGTAAAGCACGATATACCTTGTAGTGTTTATGCTGCGGATGATTTTAAATAAAAACATATTAGGGTACATTATTAGTCAGATGCGTGGCACGTCCAGGTGATACAGTCAGCAGTGGCGAACGGCCAGTTCTGCATTACGTGTAATCTGGGTTTGCCGGAATTGATGCAAATAAATACAATAGACGTTGGTTGAATTTGGCCGCACGCCACTGATGATGATGGCAAAGAACATCTGGTGGATCGTTTATTTATTGTGTGGATATTTAATTAGTGTTGTAAGGCAGTTTGTATTTGTGCACAAACACCGTTCTACTTCGTAATAATTTCTGATTCCTAGAAGTGTCCGGCGTGTAAGTGGACTTCTAGATAAACCTGAAATCAGATTAATCAGTATAAATCTGTCACATGCCAGAAACAAATGTAATCCACCATCCCTCATTACTGCTACCTAAATCTTTTATACTAATGGTTTCTGATTCGATTTTGGATAGGGGCAAAGAGTCAAATGTCTTTGAAATATCTTCATCACCTTCCTTCCCGCAAACTAATAGTGGAGAGGTTTTGGCAAAATACTTGGTGACTTTACCACATAAATAAAGCCATTCCCGTAATTGTAAACGTCACACAAGAATGTGATAAATCGAGAAAACGGAAAACGGGGAAAACAAAAGCAATCAACAGCTTCCTAATTTTTAAAAGTGTTAACAGCTAATTACATAAATTAATCAAATTGCATCCAAACAGCTACAGTAGAAGGGGAGTAGAAGAGAAGGCGAAGTTCATACAACTCGAAAACCTCAGGTATATCAGGAATACAGTTTTCAACTCAACTAAATGGCTGGTTTCAACAAAGGAGATATCGACTATAATATGTGAAATTCGTTACATTTTTAAGAGGAATCAAAGTAGCAAATATAATGAATGTGATGATAAATAGGCTATACATGCCAATGTTTTTACAATGATCTATTGTTTATACGAAAATTGTTTGGACATACAAATTTAACGTACAGCTATGTTTCCGTATAATGAATCTAAAAGAAAGAAAAATAGCCCTTGCTTCACCAAAAAGATGTTCTCTGTAATTACCAAATGCTTATATAATCCTTCAGCCGTCCTCAGGGAGATGTTACCGATCAAACCACATGTGTTCGCACATTGTACCTTCCCATCTATCTACACACGCGCGAGCTCGCGCTCTTATGCAGAAACTCGGGAAAAGACAAGTTGTAGGCTAAATAGCGTAGGCTGGTTTCAACACGCAGTCTTGAGCGATTTTCTTCCTCTTCTTCTACTAGATGTAATAGGCCTACACTTTTAATAGTTTCGGTGACCTTCCTTTAGTTCTTTGCAGAAGCATGTTGTATTACAGCTTCTTACACTTTACCACTTCTATACATTTCTTCTTCATTCATTCATTTCAGTGATGTACATTGTAGATGTAGATAAAAACATCTAGATAAATCTAGATAAAAACCTCTAGATAAAAACTATAAGAAAACGGAGTAAGTAAATCAGGTCTAGTACAGGTACTGAATTAGTAAATCAATGTTATTTTGATCTCAGTCGACGGAATTACATTCTATGGAATAATGATAGCATGCACAATTTAAGTTCAGAGTGGGCCATAAGTCGCTTGATTAACCGCCCTACTTGGCCACAGCCATGAGGCAGGATCTCCAGAAGATAACTCGGAACTGAGAATCCCGAGTGGTACGTCTCTGCACAACTACACAGCCCAGAGTCAGGGCAAGTCGCTTGACACTATTAGGCCTAATAGAAGTTGTTCTTGGTTTAGTAGCTGGGGTGAATTAATAAGTGATGAAAGATTTTGACTGGACACAATTTTAAAATATTTGTATCGACATTTCGAAACTTTATTGTCATCATCAGGATCTGTATACAGGCATAATTAATACACATATAATAAATGTTAATATCTGTGGAATATTATAATTATTCTTATAATACAAAAAGAATAATGAAAAGTATTAATTTATGTGTAATAGTTATTACTATAATAATTTACGTAACATACACAAACATTCATATAACAAAAAATTATTCCCGTATCGTCACACACTTACACAAGTAGCCTACTGAATTACTTATTCAGTATTATTTTAACATTTGTACTAGATTTAGTCTTTCTATTTTAAAAAGAAATTGTTATGAAATACTTAAATTATTGAATGAAGAAGAAAGTTAGAAATGATAAAGTTATAAAAAAATTCTTACGTACGTATATAGAAAATATGAGGAAATCGATTGGTTTTAAAGCGTTTAATAGCATATAGTCATTTGAAAAGAATGCTACAGAAATAAAATATTCATAGTTTTTGTTTAAAAAATGTGTAACATAGAAACTTAAAATTTGTAAAATATATATTGCCGAGTCTCCAGCAACATCTTAACGATTATTACTACATGCAAATCGAAAAGGAATTAAAATCGCTCTAGTTATAAAAGAACCAGGACACTGAGCCTGTGAGTGACCTGGGTATCTCAACATTATGTTTTTGTGAGTCCACAAAAGACCAAAATCATGGTCAGCGCTTCGAAGTCTTTGGCACGCTCCGGCGCATGGAAGAGAAAACGCAGTAGGTATGTAAATTGGACAGTCGCAGTCGTGTGTGTACAACAGGAAAGGGTTGATTAAATTTATAAGTGTTTAAGTATGTGCATAATGATGATGGTGATGTACTCACACAAAATTATAGGTTACATTATCATAATAACGTACCTGTCGTAATGATACCATTATCATAATGATACACATAACTCTGAAACATACATGTTCTACGTATTTGCTACTCCTTATATAACTTCATGCTCGCCTAGGACGTATATTTCAAGCCGTGAGAGAGAGAGAGAGAGAGAGATAGATAGAGAGAGAGAGAGAGAGAGAGAGAGAGAGAGAGAGAGAGAGAGAGAGACAGACAGACAGACAATAAACATATACCGATGATAGTGCTCACGACAAAGTAGTTACATCTCTGCAAAAATTTAAATTCATTTATTAAGTAATTTATGTTATTAGTTACGCACGCTAGAGCACAGTGGCAAACATACGTATTCCAACAGTCATAACGTAACTGCTCGCTTTGTGAGCGCTCGAGTGCGTGATCTGAAGGCAGTGACTCGTTGACAGGCCTACTCAAACACATACACATTTGTCTACAAAATTAACAAATTTCTTTTATTACCTTATCAGATAAATTACGAAACTAATTCTGTAAAGTATATGGTAGTTGTTCATCGACAAATGTAACAACATGGGGTCAACATTTCTCCAGTTCAGAGCGAGAAACTGTTTCCTAAATCAGAAAGTTGGTGTTGTTAAGATCTTCAGATTCCGGCCTGTTTAGCCGTCGTCCATTGCTACACAAATCAGCAAATGTTTCGGCCGTGCCATCGACATCAGTGCTGATCGAGCTTACCCTAACGCAGATATCGCACGTTAGAGACCGCAGTATTGCTAACAATAGCAATGCTATTTTGCACAGTATTGCTAATTTGTGTAGCAATGGATCACGGCCAAACAGCCCGGATTCTGAAGATCTCAGCAACATTGACTCCGGCCGTGTAAGCTGGTGTTTAAACGATCAAATCAACCATAAAAGAGAAAGCAAAACGTCAGTAGTGAATTGTCTTTAGCCTATAGCATTGTTCGTTCATTCTTCAGAATTCAATAACGATACAAATTTTACTTTATACTTTCTGGAGGAACGTGTACAGTTTAATCGGCTTCCTTAAAATTTCGTACCGTATCATAGCTCTCCGTAATCAACGGCTATATGGGAATCTAGCTCACGAACCGGTGTGTAAATTATAGTTTCTGCCGACTCCCGCTCACGACACCAGCGAATGCGATCGCATCCACTCCGCGGAAGCCGCGCAAACAGTATCGCGCAGTACTTCCACATCACTGTTTATGGTTTTTGTCCACATACGTTTGGAATATCTTAAACAACATATAACTTGGAAATGTGTGTAACATAAGTCTTTTACATTACACACGTGACACACCATATTAAACAAAACTAGTGTGCACGAACGCGTGTGTTATAGCTTTTAACTTGGTGCAATAAAACCGCCCATAAACGTCATATTTGCAAAATCGATTGCAAATGCGGCTATAAATTTATTTAGGTCGACCGAATCGCAAAAACGCTAGTTTATACTCTTAGGTGTGTATAAAAAATATCTAGCTATACGCGCCGTAATGACTAGCCTTTTATACAGGCTATGCGGATTCTATGATGCTTGAATTCAGAGACACGAATAATATGACACTAGTCAAACATGCCACCCAGAAGCGTTATTATGAACTTAAAAAAAAATGCAAATTTAAATACGAAGCCAATTAATGTCTGAACAGATTCAAATCAATACAAAAATGGGCGCAATGTATAAAACACTGGCCAAAGGATCAACATTACGATAATCGTAACTAACCGGGTAGCCTACACTTAATAATCGTAATACAAAAGTATCCATCAACTCATTATTCAAGAGCAACTCATCCCATTATTAACAACTACCTGCAAGCCGATATTGTTAACAACGTACAATTTCTTACTCCCTACCCGAAAAATGCCTCACATGTATTTGTGAACAAATTATATTTTGGTTTATACGCCCTTAATAACAACACTTAACATTGTTAATATAACTTGTAAATTTCAAACAATAACAATATTAAAAATATAACAATATTTACTTTTTTTATTATATACAATATACAAATTGTAGCATCACAGACACGATCACAAGATCATGTTTTCTGTCTTCAGTGGGCCAAATAATTACAACAAAATTTGTAAAAACATTTGAGACTAGTTCTCGCGAAAAGACGTCTTTGATATAGTGCCTATGCGAAAAGTAGTACGTATTATAATTAATAAATATGCATACCTATAATATACAAATTGTGTGCGCCCGACTCTTGTTTGTTGACAACAATAGACTATTTCGTCTGTCTGAAATAGACGTTTGTTAAATTAAATAAACAAGTACCAGATAGCAAAGCGTAAGATGAAATTTATTCTTATCTATGGCGTAATAGCCTCTTCGATATTATTAAAAGAAGGTGATACTTAGATTCTCAGCTTTTATCAAAGAGTAAGTGTCCAGACAATCTATTTAATAAGTAACCCTCGCTTTTGTTTCATTTCACAAAGCACAGCGGTAGTTCAATACATGCTTAGAAAAGAAATGTAGATGAATTGGTATGTCGTACAAATGTCGCTATAAACAAATCGGAGTTATCAACACAAATAATATTTATAAAAGGGCTATATAAAAGACACAAAATCTGTGTGTGTGTGAGTGTGTTTTACAGTGTTAGTTGCACGGTATACGTAACTAGAAGATAGTTTTATGACGTAACATTGTCTCTTTCTGTCTACCCTTTCGAGTGCAGAAGTTCACAGCCATCTCTATCCAAATTTCTTCATGTGACGTTTAACCTTGCAAGTTGAACCACACAATCGTACCGCCGGGTGTTCTGTGATTGTGTCGAGTTCAAAGTGTTCCACACTGGCTCAGTTTCACAGGCTAAAACGGCGATCGTATAGCTACAATAATAAATCTGTAGGGGAAAAAAGTTTGGCCGCGCTAATCTCAGAAACTACTGAGTCGATCTGAATGAAACTTCGCAGGGTTATAGTGACTCCCCTGCAGAACGTTTCAAACTTTCTTTATTTTCGATGTCTCAAAACCAGCCGAGTTAGACAAAGTAGACAAATTATGTATCCCAGCAAACGTGGTCGTGAGTTTAAGTCCCAGCAAAATATTCAATATTGTCAACATACACTCATATGCAATGTTTACTCAAGCACATGATTATTTTCATCTTTATTCTCAAAGAATTTTTTATTCGTTTTATGTGCAAATATTTTGTTTTTCATTACTTTTTCCAGCGGTGTTTAATTGTCAGTCAAATAAGCCTAATGTTCGAAATAATAACGTATAAGGTTGATTAATGTGTTTTTGGCAATTATTTTGACTTTAATTAATTCATACTTCAAAAAGCCAAAGAGAAAATCATCTTTTAGGAAGGTTGACGATAAATGCAAAATGAAAATGACTTTCCATAAAATCGGAAACGCAATAAGGACGTACGAAAGGCTTACATCTCAACGAAGTTGGCAAAAACAAATGTTAGATTTATGGTAAAAGCTAAAAAAAAAATTCTTTGAGGTGGAAAAATAAATTAAATAGTGGTTTTAATTATAATCCATTCATCGACTACGCAAGTGAAACTGATATACGATCGATTAATAAGTATCGTTTGTCCTCACTGTAAAGCTTTGAAGTGGAAAGGCGAATCGGTCGGTTTATATTGCTCTGCTGGGAAAGTAGATTAGAGCCCATACTTCCACCTTCAGAACCTTAAAAATAATTATTGGGTGCAGAACATCCTTATAAAAGCAATTTTTAAATACAGTACGGTCTTAAAATTCATATTTTCAATTTACATCGTTTGAAGCCAATGAAATAGTCGAAGGAAATTTCATGCCTTCTTTTAAAATTCAACCATAAGTATATCATGTCATAGGGTTATTACAACCGGTAAACAACAACGCTCTTAAAGTGTACTTCGTCGCAGATTATTTGTACCAGGCTCAAATTAGAATGGATTATGGATCATATTAGAAATTTAGACCAAACATTAGCAACAGAGCTTCAAATTTACTTCACGTATTAAACGCGTACATTCGTGAATTGAAAAGTGCTTATGAATTTGTAACCTCTTTGAAAGTTTACGAATATAATACTGCAATTCATGCTGTTCGAAAAGCGAATCATACGGATCACCGGGACCGCTATAATGCGGTTATTACGAATGAAGTTGTGGTTAATCAAGAGTGTGACAAAAGGGATATACTTATTCGGGATGGTAAGCTATATCGGACTTGCAGAAACAAAGCGGCTCACGATGCTTTGCAATACTCTTAACTGTTTTCTCGAGGAGATGAATATCACTTTACGTTGAAACTAAGAGATTCCAATTTTTGAAGAGAAACAAATATAAGAACATTTCAGCTTTACCATTTTATTCGTACAGACTCATGGTTAGTAGACATGAATGCTAAAATAGCAACGGGAAGACTCATATTCATTCGTACCGATCAAATTAAATTAAGACATGAAAATTACATACATTTGCAAGACGCGATGAGAAATTATGAAGGCATTGAGAACCAAAGGCTGTTTGGTTATTCTACCGTCGAGCTTTGCTGGTTGACCGCGATGTATGCACGAACGAACTCGTGACGCTTTTTGCTATGTTCGCAACTATTCCAGTCCTGATTTATTTATAATGTTGACTACAAATCCTAAAGGAAAAGAGATTCTTCGTGAATTACATTAGCGTTACTCATCTCATGGTCGATACAACTGAGTAGCACGAGTGTTTCTATTGAAACTAAAAACATTAATGGATCTCTTAGTAGAGATAAAGGAGATGCAGTATTTGTACCGAGAATTCCCATCATAGCCAATGATTTTACATTTCAGTTCAAAAGACTTCAGTTCCGGTCAGTGTCTGTTTCGCAATGACAATCGATAAATCACAAGGCAGATTTTACGTACACAGGCGTAAACAGGGATTAAGAACTAAATGCTTTTCCCACTGACAATTGTATGTAGGCTAGCATGTTCTCGAGTCAGCAAAAGTAGCAATCTCTTTATTTGTTCTGATGGGAGTACAAAAAATATAGTCTATGAAGAAGCACTTCAGTAAAAAAATGTGTGTAATTGTGTGAATGTATAAATGTATATTGTTATCTTGTGTATATTAATATATTGTGTATGTAATGTATTCAGTATTAACTCTGTAAATTTGATTGGTATGTCCTGTTGAATCTTGGTTAATTTAAAGTATATTAAAGCAGTAAATTATTTACAGAAAAAGTAGCCTACATCTTAAGTTAATGTCAGTACCCACTGCGTATTAAATATAGACATAGATAATTAAACTATATTCACATACACATTAAAATATAAATATTCGCGTGCGAAGCCAGAGATATTTCTATATGTCCACTGGGTAGCAGGACGTATCCCAGTCGTTGTGTCGTGTCCAGGGCTCAACTTGATGCCCGAAACCCGACACTCGCGACCGTCGTCTCGCGCATTCCCGACTGCACGGTGTACTTTCAGATACTGTACGAGCGAATACTGATACACTTATCGTTTACGCCAACCTAGTGTCGTTACCTGGAGACGTTAAACAGGTGTTCGAACCGGACGCAAATTGTTGAGAGGAAAAGTTTGGTAAGAAATCGAGTTTCGTCGTGTCGGTCAACCGTAGTCTGTCACAATTGTTGTTCATTAAATAAACGAATCTTTACGAGATAGCCAGTGAATGCATTTCAACACATTGTGCAGTCCGCAGCCATCTGACTGGCAACAGCTGCGACTTTCTCCTCCTCAGTGGCGCGGCCTGTATAATCGCTAGCATGCAAAGCGTCGTACTCAACAACGATGCCATTCCTTACGTACATATATACACACTGACTTTACTCATATCTTCTGTCCAGCTTTATAGGCTATTAATTTAAACTTTTAATGAATCCGTATTTAAAAAAATTGTGGATAGCAAAGTTATAAATTTTTCGATGTTGTATTTGTTCATAATTGTATTTCTAATACGTTTCATACGCTAAGTAGTTAAATTATTAAGGTATAGGCCTAATAGTAAATAATTATAAACTCTAAAACAGTGAAACTATTATACGTTTATAACTGTGTAAGAAAGAGCCTTCTTCTTCTGATAGTTCCTATCTGTTTCGGATGTTGGATATCATACAGACTATGTTAACTCTCTGTACTGCTGCACGGAATAAGACAGTTGTATTCATGCCAAACCAGGTCCTTAAATTTCTCAGTCATGATATTCTCTGTCGACCAACTCCTCTCTTTCCAAGTACTTTCCCCTGTAGTATGAACTTATTAAGTAAGAAATATTAATAAGACATATTTATCGTTATGATATATTATTGCACTTAGGATAATCTTGATATGGTTTACTTTATAAACTAGTGGTTAATTTTAAAATTTCACATTACGTATTACTGTTCGACATCAATTGTAGTGATTAACAGTGTAAAACAAGCATACATATTACTTTTTGCCTTAGAGAAAGAGATTTATTAACCTATGATTTTAAGATATAAAGTTAAAGATTGTGGAATTTAAAGTGTATGTAAAATAAAATGCGTTCAAGTGTTGTTAAGTGTTAAAAACCGACTAAAAATGTCTATAAAAACAAATATGCATATACCAATAAGTTTTGGATAACTTATTTTTTTAATTATATTTTATTTTTCAAGAAATACTTGATTAGTTAATTTACAATAGGCTTCATGTTTTTCATTCATAAGTATTATTGGTGTTCTTATAAACAAAAAACAGATAGTCTTATAAATAAATAAATGACTGTTACGTTCGATGTCTGTCTGCAATAAAATTTTTCTATAACACAAAAATGTCCAGGACCTGTCAAATCCGTTGTGAGAAGCTTTTGCTTTAAGAGCGATCAACAGGACGACTTACGACTGGAGGAAACGACCGTCCTAAAGTATACAATATTTTGAAATGAAAAAAAATGATAAACTCAATCGCGGAAAAATAATGTATTCTTGGGTTCTACACATTATATTTTTATCAGTACTCACACTTAGCCACGGCCTCTAATGCTCCAATTAACACTCTTTAGTGCTTCACGTGATTATTTTGCTTTCCGAAATATTCATTATATTCGTCGATGTAAATCGGAACTTCAAATTTTAACGATTTTCGGAAAACATTTTGTAAATGAGAATGAAAGATGTTTGTGGACAACATCATCATCATCATACAGTACCCTGTAGTGTCCCAGACATCAGAGCTCCATTGTGTTATTTCAGACTTGAGGTTTCATCTCTTTACAGATACACCACATTCTGTGGCATCCAGGAGCTTCAATATTCTCCCCACTCTCTTTTTCTCCCCTTTCACTCACTATTCCATCAAAAATCGTTGTGTTGATAATCCGTTCTTACTCAGGATATGTCCAGTTCGGTTTCCGTTTACTTTCTTTGTAAGCCGCAGAAGACTCAATAGATTGGTGTGTACGGCGTCAGGGTCTATAGGTTCCGGTTCGATACATAAAATCAAAATGCGTTTTTCAGCCCCCAAGGTCAACTCAGTACCTGGGACCTGGGGTAATGAGACGGGTGAAGCTTAGTGCTGGCCACAGTATCTTCCTTGAATGCCGAACTTTTCAAATAAGGCACCCTAGGCTGCTTAGACTGTAAAAAGAGCCATTATTTTTATTTTACGCTCCTTGATTCTTATGAGCACCTCTTCATTATGAGCACTCATCTATCCTGTTACTCCACCATCTGCCTCCAAGACCAACGCTTTGACCCTATTACAATCTCCGACATTCGTTCTGCTGCACAAATTATATTTTTCTAGTGAACGCTTTCTTCATTACAGCTGTTTTAGTCCCACTGGTCCAGTCCTTAGTCAACAGGCTCCGTAAGAAATCTGTCTGCTGTATTCCCTCCTAATACAAAGCACATAAGACATAGTCTTTTAGTAAGAAGGGTGGGAGAGACGGTGTTCTTGAGTGAATAGCGCAGACACAAAGCAGTAAATATAGAGCCCTTGGCTCGTCAAGGACACGGGCGCCAGCACTACGATAAGACAATGAATTTGGTTACAAAACGCGGGGCACGGTGTATCATCTATCTAATCTCGGCTCGTTCGCTAATCTGACCGGCAATAAATCTCTAACGTAATAGTAAGGTACGCTCACCAAACGACGTACACATGTAGGCCTAATGTTTGCTTAAAAGCAAGAGTAGCGTAATTTCTAATTAAAACACGATAATAAATGTCCTAAGTAAGAGATAACGACAGACGCGCGTCACGTCACCCAGCCGTTTATATTGACGTGCCCATTGCAATAACGACGTGTGTTGTAACATGCGCTGTCATGTCATCCGAGATGAACTTCAAGTTGTTGCTGTTGATGGCGATAACTACTCAACAACATCAACAACAACAACCTTAATAATAATAATGCTGCTTATAATAACAGTAATAATACCGATGATAATAGGATGATGGTTATATGGCGATGATGATGATTTAATTATCAAATTAGATTATCAAATTAGTAATGAAAAGAAATCCTCTCAGAAGACAAACCAAGTAATCTTTTAAATCACCCAAAACACCATCATCTTACAATAGTGGAAGCTATTAGTAAAAAAATTTACAGGCATTGCACAAATGCAATGCACAGAGAAGGGCATTGAGAATGCTTCAATAAATCTAAAAAATATATATATATATATATATATATATATATATATTTATGTTAATTCTCCAATCAATGAATTCATTCTTCATTCACCAATCAATGAATTCATTCTTCATTTACTAATGTACAGATTATAAGTTAAATGTAGTCGCATTCATAAGCGAAGTTTTTTATGTGTACTACGTTATTGACAACAAAGAAGTAGTTTCTATGGAAACTCACCGGTACCCATTTTCGATCACGCACCAGCGGTCGTTTTCAAATGTGCGACTCGTCCTTATAAACATTTTCAATGTTAAACTATTAGTAGGCCTACTGTCTAAAAAGGTTAAACAAAATTCGAATACATTTTATTTATGATTTACGTTATTTACATATTCCAATTATACTGTATAAATCAATTTAAGAAAAACAGTGGCTATAAACATAGATCAGAAAACTCCTGGTTTTCCGTCTGGCCGCCATTTTTGTGTACTTTAAGAAAGACTATATTTTAAGAAGGAATTGAAATACCTTAACTAAATACAACTATTTCACTAACGATTCGGAACACAAAATTTTTTATGAGTAAAACAAAGTTTTACCTTACAACCTGAACCGGTTTTCACTTTTAAAAAGCTTCTTCAGAGGTTGCCGCTGGTAGTGCTGTCCATATTGTTGTGGGTGTACTAATAGACAGAAGGCCTACTAATATTTTAACATTGAAAATGTTTATAAGGACGAGTCGCACATTTGAAAACGACCGCTGGTGCGTGATCGAAAATGGGAACCGGTTGTATTTATTTAAGTAACGGACACGTCATGGACAACGAAATCCAAGAAATACCTTAATTAAATTTGGTACACATGTTTACAGTAACGTTCTTTAAGAAATAAAAAATCACAGTTAAATGTGATCTTAATTTTCAAAACGGCGACTACTTTAATTTTTTGTTCACTAATAGCTCTGTAAATATTAATTTTACCAAACTGTTGTTCATTAAATAAAACACTGAGAATTTTATTGTTAGCGTAACGCTACCTTTTTTCTTTAAATATGACAGAAAATAACCGTGTTATGGCGGAAAAAATCTTACCCATAAATTCTGACTATTTGTTTCCTGTAACGTATTTCGATTCCTCCAGTAGAGGAAAAATTTAAATGTATGTTTGTATTGTACATTGTAACAAATTATATAAATTTGTTATACTTTTGTTTTGTTGTTTGTAAAAAAAAATTTTTTGTTTTATTGTTTATTTTTTTTTTAATTTAAATTAATTTAAAATTAATTAATTTAAAATGTATTGTGGTGTTCCGAACTTCTTGTTATTTATTTTAATTGAATTATGTCCTTTTTTGTATTTAAAATTCCTTTCACCAGTTAATAAGATTGTCTCCAAATACAATCGATTAGTGAACTTTCCTTATTTGGAGGTTATCTTCCTTCGTGGTTGTGAAATTCTGGTAGCTATCGCTCAATTAAAAATTATGTATTATGCTAATTATTATATAAGAATAAACAATATTCAATTTTATGATATTCAACGAATTTTATTAACAAATATTGGTATGATCGATTTTCTATCGATTTATTAATCGACTCTCTCAGGGTATATTTCGATAGTGTTTACAATTATTTATTATCGGGTTCTTTTTAACAGTTATTTTAGAGATAGTCAGAGAAAAAAGGGTAAAGTATGGAAAGTATAACATTACAATAATATATCACCTTAAAAATTAAAATACATATATGACATTCAATATATAAATGTGATTAAAGAAATTTTCGAACCTTTCAGTTGAGTTGGCAGTGTCGCGTTGGATTGTGGGAAGAAAAAGATGGCCGCTTTGAGTTCAGATGTCAGACGAAATGCACCTAGCTAATTCTGCTTGCAATAAAGGCTGCTTCTCCTGTGATTTCTCGTTCCTGCTGTTGCGATTATTCCTTCTTGTGTTGGCGGAGTGTTCCTGGTTAATTGTTAGTGTTCCACTTCGATAAAATGTGTTGTAAAAGTTATGTTCAACTTTAGTCTGTTAGGTCGAGAATTGCACTTTCCGTTTCGTTGTGTGTAATTACTGTTTTAATAGTTTAAATTGTGTATTCACTGTGTTCTGTTCTTGTTTGAAGTTACTTTAATGTTTGTTGGTGTTCGTTTCACTGAATTTACGTTTAGAATGTATTTTTACAAAACTCGCGTTTTCCGCATTAGGCTAGGCTTATGTCTCAGCTATTAGGTTAAAATTGCTTAAGTGCTCGTGTCAAGTGTACTTCACAATATCTAATAATGAACTAACTAACTTCCTTCGTCTTGTCCAAAAGTCTTAGCCAAATTAATATTAGCTATCCATTGTTTCAAAATTATTTTACATCCTGTGCATGTGAGAATGTTACATTATATAACTGAATATATTTTTGCTATTATTCAAATTTATTAACAACTAAATACATAATCTTCTTCTTCAGTTCATTCTGCTTGATTTGATACCAAATAAGATAGTTTTATTAAGTTTTTGATCTAATATTCTATATTTACTTCATTTTGAAAATTGTAAGTTTTAAAATTCACTTCCTGTCCTTTTCAAAAATGTTGCCATTTTACATGTTATATTAATGATTGTATTAAATCTCAGATTTATATAAAAGGTTTATCTTTCCTTAATTTCTTGCAATTTGATTAATTGGTTATCTTTTAAAATATTAAACATTAATATGTGACTCCCCTCTTAGAATTTTCAGTTTTTACATTTACATTTTTAACAATAATTCTTGCTATCTTTTTACAAAATCTTTCTTACTTATATTTCCAATTACATGACTCTATGACTGATTTACCTTATATAAATTCCATCAGTTTAATTGTTTTTCTGTACTTATTTCATCAATTTTGATGCTGTTTAGTTTTACAATTTGGCCTAGATTTTTAACAGTTTTTACATACAAAGTTTTTAAATAATTCATTTTGTTTATACCCTCTCCGACTTTCTATTCTAATATGACATTAATTAACATTTTCTTATTTTAACAAAAGAACAATTAGTATATATTTTATACTATTAATTCATAACACATAATTGAAATTAACAATAGTCTTTCAAACTCAGACATTTTATACTTAACTATTATTAGTAATACACAATAAATATTTTATAAATAAAGAATGTTATTTATTTCTGACATTTCAGTCTTGATTATCACTAGTAACTTATTCTAAATAAACAAAACATATTGGTCCTTCCATCATATACTCTATTTTTTACACCTAGTTTTATTTTCAGTTTTAATCTGTTTTTTGTTTGATTTTGGGGTAATGATACTTTATCACTTCACTTTTTATATAGCCTGCTCTTGTTTTATCTATTGGCATTCTAATGAATGTTGTATATAAAAAGAGTGGCAGTTACTATTCAAAAACACTTGTATTATCTGTCATGATAATACTTTATTTCATATTATTCATGGACACAATATAAACACTTCAAAGTTATATTATTTCACAATTTACTCAGTTTGTGAACTGCAATACTGACACATAAGGTTTATTTATTATAACACAAAAACTTGCACTGATCCCCTTTTTATTCTTGGATTTTATTTCTAAATAGTTTTATAGTTTTATTAAAATCAATAAATCTATTTATAGAAGATAATGAAGGTTTGTTTTTTGCCTTATATAATTATTTCACATTGGTTCACTTTCAATTCTACTTTATACACTTTTGGCTTATATTTATTTTACATAGTTTTCTAAATTTGATATTTTGTTATACTTTCATTTGTTATTATTTTTATCACTTTCTTTTGGGGTTTGGGTTTTTTACAAGAGCACTCCTTCTTCTTGTGGATGCTGTCTTGTTCTGGTATCTTCATTGATTTCTCCTGTTCTTCTTGTTCCTTATAAAAGTATTTCCTTTTCTTATGGTGGATGTTGTTATGTTTTGGGTTTCTTCCTTCCTTACTCCTATCCTACCTGGGTATTATCTTTTTCTGTATTTTTAGTTTTGCAGTTTATTTTGATGATTCATCACTCATTGTAACATTGGTTTTAAATGAAACTTTTACTTTAATCTATGATTGTACTTTACGGTGGTTCTTAATTAATTTTAAAATTTTGCTTTCTCGGATTTAAAATGTTTTTATTTTGGTTTTATGATCATTCTACCATTCAGAATTATGGGCATTATCTGTCATGCTACAGATTGCTCTCCTCCAGAAGTGATTATTTCAGACTTGATTATGGTTGAAATAATTGCTTATGATAACTTTAAATTTATTTATTATTCTTTGTCTTCCTTCCCATTTCTATATCGGCTTCTTCATACTTGAGCTTAATAAACTTTATAGTCTCTTATCTGACTTTGATTCTTCTTGGATAGTTAGTGTTTTCTGAGATATATTTTTATTATTATTATATTCTTTCTTTTCTTAACTTCGTGTTTTATCCCTGGGATATTAATTCCCTAACATTCCCTAACATGTGAGCTGGGGCAGTTCAGAGAGACACTTGTGGCTACATATACTCTGCTGGCCATACATCACTTCTAATTGAGTCCAGAGGCAATTCATCTCTGCTCAAAAACATAATGGTGCTGGAATTATCTACAGACAGTCATCAAATAAAAATTACATATAGAATAGTCTCATTTTCGACTAATAAAAATATCTTTGGATACTTCACTTCGTTGTTTCTCAGATTATCTCACATTTTCTATCTTAGTTATTCTTCTTAATATTTATTATTCTCATTATATATTCTTCTAACTTTTTAGCTTGTCTGATATATTCATTTTTATTATGGTTGGAAACTTTGTTAATATGCTTGTTACTAGTTATGGTGTAACTTTTTCCTTCTTCATCTGAATTCTCATTATATCTTCTTCTGGTTATTTACATTGATAGCATACTTTTTTATATATATTATTTTCTCTTTGGTTCTTATTAATTATTTTAATATTATTATTTTATTTCAGTTAGTTTTTTCAATTGGTTTCTTTATAATTGACATTCAAGTTGTTATTATGATCATATTATATAAACATATTTTTCTTTCTTTTCTCTCTCTCAGAAAGTTATTAATCCGCGTTTGTATTCATTAAAATTAATTTATTAACATTACATTTTTCGTGTGGTCTTTATTTCTCTTTGCCTTTCACTAATGTCTTATTATTTTCTTGTCAAAATCATTTTCTTCATATGATTGGTATGAGTTGTTCTTCTTTGTTTTTTCAGAACTGAGTAATATTATGTCATCCTTCTTGATTATCTGTTTCCATAATAGTTTCATAAATAGTTAGTCATCGGTTGTTCTTATTATAATATTTTTTTTTCTTTTTTAGATTTTGATATTATTTTATTACAATAACGAATTCTTCTCTTTATTTCCAAATTATTGCCTTCTCTTGTATATCACACTCTTCTTTGTTTTTATTCTCTACTCCTTCAAATATTTGATATTCACATTTATTCTGGATTCTTTCTTATTTTTCTTCTTAATTAATCACATTATTTTCTTCAAATCTATTTGTGTAAGTTGATCTTATTATTATTTTAGAATTTTGATAATTTATACAAAATTCTTCTTTTTTTTTATTTTATTCAAAATTAAATTCCATTAATAATCAGTTGTAAGTTGACCTTACTATCTTTTAAAATTTTGACGGTTTTACAAAATTCAAAATTTTTTTTTTTTTTTTAATTAGTCAAATTATTTTCTTCTAAAATCGCTGGTAAGTTGTTCTTACTCTTTTTTAAATTTTGATAGTTTTTTATACATAATATTCGAACTTCAATTTTCGTAATATTTCTTTATGGAGGCTTGGTTGTATACTCCTTTGACTTTTCCAGAAACTATCTCTTTCAGTTCGTATGTATTGTTGTTATTATTTTTGGCAACGAGATATGGTCCAGTATAGAGTAACAATAGTTTCTTCGTTATCCCTTCTAGGGTGCTGGGTAGTTCTCGGTTTTTTAACAGTACTTTTTCTCCCTCTTTATAAGTTATTACTCGTCCAATCGCCTTTTGATATTTGGCTTGCCGTTTCTCTTGGTCTTCGGCCACTTTGTTATAAAATTTCACTTTGTAAAACTTACGACCATCATTCGTCGGGAACTCTATTATCTCTTCAATCTCTCGGGGGGTTGGTTTCTCGTACATGGCGGAGTAAGGGGTAATTCCTATAGCTGGATGGTGAGCGAAATTTAGGAATTTCTCCGTGGCTGATAAGTACTCTTGCCACTTTTTCTGTTGGTGGTGACAGTACGTTCGCAAGATTCTCCCCACTTCTCTCAGTACCCTCTCTGCCGGATTACTACTTGGGTGGTAGACTGACGTCTTGTATGTTTTAATCCCAAGTGATAATAATGTGTCCCGCCATCTTCTCCCTTTGAACTGTGTTCCATGGTCAGTAATGATTGAAGATGGTTTATCTATTTCTGACACATATAACTCCGTTATGACTCCAAGAACTTTTACTGTGGTTGCCCGATTAACCGGATATAGCTTTACGTACTTTGTAAAATGGTCCATAATTATGATGAGGTATTTGTATCTGTGTCGACCGCCACTACGGGGAAATGGTCCGCAGATGTCTAAAAACACTTTCTCCAGTTTCTCTTTAGATGTTATGGGTATCACTATACCTTCCTTCTTCTCGTTATTAACTTTAACACACTGGCAAATACTACATGATTTTAGGTAATTTCTCACCTTTCGGTTAATGTTTTTTATTTGACAATTCTCCTCTAAGGCCTGTATCACTTTCAGCGCTCCCATATGGCCATACCTTATATGGTAATCGATTATGATTTCTTTTTCGATGTTGTTTGGAATAATCACTTTCCAGGTTTCTTTATTCAATACTGTTTTAACAAACAATATACCTTGGTTAATATGGTAATATTTAGAAACGGTGTCATCGTCTGCTTCCAATCGAGTGATAATATTTTTTAGCTTAGGGTCAGATTGTTGGTGGTTGCGGATGTTTACCAATAAAGCTTCTAAATCGGATCTTGTTTTAATAAGGTTGTAGATTTTGACTAAGCTCTCCTTCTCTCCCTCAAAGGTCTGGTCTTCCAAATTAATGCGTGATAACACATCGGCTACAACATTCTTTTTCCCCGGGATGTACTCCCATTGTAGGTTGTACTCTTGCAGGGCGAGTACCCATCTAGTCAGTCTGCCGTGACTCCATTTGCACCTACGTAGAAATGAGATGGATTTATAATAAGTGCGGATGGTAACTGGATACCCTAAAATATATGTCCGGAATTTGCTACATGCGAATACTACACTGAGCAATTCTTTCTCTGTCACATTGTAGTTCTTCTCGCATTGATTCAGGGTACGACTAGCGAAGCTAATCACCAGATGGTGACCCTCCTCATCTTCCTGATATAAAGTTGTTCCTAAGCTGATGTTGCTAGCATCACAATTCAAGAAGAAAGGTTTCTTAAAATCCGGGTGACGAAGTATAACAATCTCTAAGAACTTGTCTTTGATGAGTTGGAAAGTAACATCCTGTTCTTGACCCCAGGTCCATTTGTTCTTCGCAGACAATTGCGGTTGAAACTTGGCTGTCAGCTCGGAATATTGATGCTGAAACTTTCTGTAATATTTACAGAGTCCAAGAAAAGATTGTAACTGTTTCCTGTTCTTCGGTTTAGGAAACTTCTGAATCGCCTCCACTTTTTCTGATGATGGGGTTATACCTTTATCATCTAGATTAAAACCTAAGAACTGTACTTCTCGAGCAATGAATTTGGATTTCTCCAATTTAAGAGTTATATTATTCTTTGCTAACTTCTAGAGTACATGTTCTACTCTGTAACAGTGTTCCTCCCAGGTTTCCGAAGTAATCAGCAAATCGTCTACATATACTGTGGTAAATTGGAGTGCTTCCTGTCCTAATATCTGGTCCATACAGGCCACAAAGATGGCTACTGAATTTACAAGTCCGAAGGGCAATCTCTTAAACTGGTAATTGCACCCTTCGAATACGAACGCCACATACTGACGACTCTGTGGGTGCAACTCCACTTGCCATTAACCACACACAGTGTCCCATGTACTAATAAACTTGGTGCCGTGAAATCGTTTCAAGATCTCCTCTTTCTCACCGGGTGATGTTCGGTCATTAACGATTGTTTTATTTAACTCGCGCGCATCCAAACAAAGCCGGACTTGTCCGTTTTTCTTGGGAACAGCAATGATTGGACTAGTGTATGGGGATTGACTAATCTCAATTATGTCACTGCTGATCATCTTATTAATTTCCGCTCTCACGGCCTCTTTCAGTGAATGCACGATGGGATATGACCTCCGGTTAAATTCCACGTTTTCCTTAAATTCAAGTTTACACTGATAATTCCTTACCTTACCAGGTTCATCGGAAAATACTGATCTATATTTTTCGTACACTCTTATCAGACGATTTGCTTGGTGTATGGGTATTTTCTCGTTGGTGGTTCCGCACTGGAAGTCCCGTATTTCCTATATCTTCACTGACCATAAACCCTCTTCTACGTTATTATATATTATCTGTTTATTCAGGGAGCTGTTCTCTACATAATTTATTTTCCGAAGCTGTTGGTGTGTACTACTGGGAAGTATATTCTCGCCTCCTACTAAATCTGCTGTCCACGTTATTCCGTCTGAAAATAATGATACCCTTTCTTGGTTCAGATCTATAATGGCGGAGTTCCTCCTCAATACATCGCAACCTACCAATATATTAAACGGCAGTCCGGTGGCGATTAAAAATACCATATTCAAAGCTATACCACGGCTAACGGCATTTATAGAAACTTGGTTTCTAATAGTTTTGTTCTGGCGGCCAGTTGCACCTATTAAGACAATATTATTTACTGGCAACATTGGCACAGTTTTACCACATTCTTTCTGGATTCTTTCCAGTTCAATTACATTTATTATTGATATATTAGCACCGGTATCAATCATGATTTTTGCGGGGATTCCTTCTACTTCCGCTTTTATATACAATGTTTCATTATTCTGACTATCGAGGCTAGTTTCGTTCTCCTCCAATAGTTCAGTTCTTATGTTCTTCAAATAGTTGTTGCTAATGATTGTAATGTTTTTCATTTCGGTTGCCTCTTGCAACTCTTGTTTATACCCAGGAGATAGGAGCAGTAAAGGGTCGTGATAGTTTATCACTGCCTCCTCCCGTTTAAATTATTGTGTTCGTCGTTGTTATTCGGATTGACCGAGGCGTCGTTCTGGAAACCTTGCGTCGGTTCCTGCCGCTCAGTACTCTGTTCGAACGTTTGTTCTCTGTTTTGTTGTCGGCCAGGATCATATAGACTGGTATTCCTTCTATGTTGTTCGTACCTCGGACCATCACGTTCTTCGCTTCTTCGCCGACGCTCTCCATCGTGGAAACTGCTCCTTAGCTGCCGGTTGTACCTTCTTGGCCCACGATCTTCAGCTCTTATAAAATTTACTCGTGGTCGGGAAACTCTGTTGTTATTGTTATAGTTATTAGCATTATAATTTCTATTATTTTGATAATACCGTTCAGTATTACCGGGGTGGGGGTTTCTCTGACTATATGAATTATGAGGGGGTTGATAATAATTATTTTGGTTATTTGGGTAGTGGTTATTGTTCCTACTATTATTTATATTACTGTTGAAGTTATTCCTATTGTTCGGCGGGTTATTATTGCCGTTGTAATTATTCTGATGGTTACGGTTTCCTTGGTAGGTGTTACCATTTTGGTTGTTACCGTTACTGGGGTACTGGTTATTTCTTACTTCTGGTCTATCGTTTCTCTTCTACTCTGACGGTAGTATTCTTCATTTTCATAACTTTCCAGTAACTCGGTCATGGCTTGCACTGTTTTAATCTGGCTACCTCTCCTTGCTCTGATAATATCTTCGTCGTAGTGATAGGATAACTTGTTCACCAGGCATTCCTCGGGTATCGCCGGTTCTAAATGTTTTGCCAGACACACCTTCCCTAAGAAATAGGCCGTCATGGTGTTACCTAGTTGGGCCCTATATCGTCCATGGCAAATATTGTCTCGTGTCAGGTTCTGAGTGGTTTCTGACCAGTATTTAACTTTGAACAGGTTCCTGAACTGTTGGTAGTCCGCAATCTCGCTTCGATTCGCCATCAACCAGTTGTCGGTCATTTCCCTGAACGACTCGTCCAATATCTCCCAGTTATTATTCCACCTACTTCCTCTATGTTTGGTAAAAGATTCTTCTATCCGGGCCAGGAACTCCATTGGTTTTCTCTTGTACTGCCGGAAATTCAACCATTCCCGGTTTTCATTGATGGGTATCCCGGTAAAATTAGTGGGTCGATTTCTCATGACTTCCATTTCTTCTTGGCTCTGCCGTACTTGACCCGTTATATTTGTCATAGCCTCTTCCATTCCGTCACACCTTTTCGCGACTTGGTTTCGCACCTTCCCGAATTCTTCCTGGGTTTCCCTTCGGTTTTCTTCCATCTTCCCTCTACTGTACTCTTCGGTATTCGTGAATTTGGTGTTTACCACTTCCTTGAATTCCTGTACTACCTTCTCCGTCTGGTTACATTTTCCGTCAATGTCCATGATCTGTTGTTTTATTACCATGGTTTCCTCTTCTATTCTTTTGTTAGCGTACTCCTTATTATCGTTGAGTTCCTTGCTTACCTCTTCCTTTAACAACTCTATCCTCTCATCTAATTTGTCCAGATTTTCTTGGTTAACCTCCCTTAACTCTTCTCTTAATAGTTGGTTATCCTCCCTCAATTCTTCCAACTTCTCCTCCATTTTCTCTTCCATCTTCTTGTTATCTTCCTTCAACTCTTCCTTCAACTGTTGGTTGTCGCTCTCCATCTTCTTGCTGGTTTCCTCCATCTTCTGATTAGTTTCATCAATTTTCTGACTCAATGATCGGTTGTCCTCTTTCAATTCTTCTAATTTTTCTCCCATTCTTTCTTCCATCTTCCTACTGTTTTCTTCAATTTTATTACCCAATTCTTCCTTGGTGGATTTGTTGTCCTTCCTTAATTCGTCTTTTGTGGATTCTATGTTCTTATTTATTCCTTCCATCTTCTTATTGGTTCCTCCAATGTCGTCTCTCATTTGCAGGAACATTTCCATTATCTTATCCATTTTACTATCTTCTGTAGTTTTCTAATTCTCTATCTCCTTCTCCGGGACATTGATGTCCCCTGTTTGTGTGGGTACCTCGGGTTGTTCCTTTGGTGGCGCGGGCTGTTTAGGTTCCACTGGGGGTAATAACCTTTCCACATCTTCCACTGGCGTCGCCTCTTTGTCTTCCATATTGATTTCAATTTCCTTTTCGGCCTCCGCCGCCCGTTTCTTCGAGGTTGCTCGACGTTGCATTTTCCCTTTTCTGTAACTTTATAACTGCTGCCAAGCTCCAATTAGGGATTGGGCGAATTATAATGGCCTATCAATCACTAATTAAAGCCCCACGTTGGGCGCCAATTTGTAACAAATTATATAAATTTGATATACTTTTGTTTTGTTGTTTGTAAAAAAATTTTTGTTTTATTGTTTATTTTATTATTTTTTTATTTAAATTAATTTAAAATGTATTGTGGAGTTCCAAACTTCTTGTTATTTATTTTAATTGAATTATGTCCTTTTTTGTATTTAAAATTCCTTTCACCAGTTAATAAGATTGTCTCCAAATACAATCGATTAGTGAACTTTCCTTATTTGGAGGTTATCTTCCTTCGTGGTTGTGAAATTCTGGTAGCTATCGCTCAATTAAAAATTTTGTATTATGCTAATTATTATATAAGAATAAATAATATTCAATTTTATAATATTCAACAAATTTTATTAACAAATATTGGTATGATCGATTTTCTATCGATTTATTAATCGACTCTCTCAGGGTATATTTCGATAGTGTTTACAATTATTTATTATCGGGTTCTTTTAACAGTTATTTTAGAGATAGTCAGAGAAAAAAGGGTAAAGTATGGAAAGTATAACATTACAATAATATTAAAGAAATTTTCGAACCGTTCAGTTGAGTTAATCTTTCTTACTTATATTTCCAATTACATGACTCTATGACTGATGTACCTTATATAAATTCCATCAGTTTAATTGTTTTTCTGTACTTATTTCATCAATTTTGATGCTGTTTAGTTTTACAATTTGGCCTAGATTTTTAACAGTTTTTACATACAAAGTTTTTAAATAATTCATTTTGTTTATACCCTCTCCGACTTTCTATTCTAATATGACATTAATTAACATTTTCTTATTTTAACAAAAGAACAATTAGTATATATTTTATACTATTAATTCATAACACATAATTGAAATTAACAATAGTCTTTCAAACTCAGACATTTTATACTTAACTATTATTAGTAATACACAATAAATATTTTATAAATAAAGAATGTTATTTAATTCTGACATTTCAGTCTTGATTATCACTAGTAACTTATTCTAAATAAACAAAACATATTGGTCCTTCCATCATATACTCTATTTTTTACACCTAGTTTTATTTTCAGTTTTAATCTGTTTTTTGTTTGATTTTGGGGTAATGATACTTTATCACTTCACTTTTTATATAGCCTGCTCTTGTTTTATCTATTGTCATTCTAATGAATGTTGTATATAAAAAGAGTGGCAGTTACTATTCAAAAACACTTGTATTATCTGTCATGATAATACTTTATTTCATATTATTCATGGACACAATATAAACACTTCAAAGTTATATTATTTCACAATTTACTCAGTTTGTGAACTGCAATATTGACACATAAGGTTTATTTATTATAACACAAAAACTTGCACTGATCCCCTTTTTATTCTTGGATTTTATTTCTAAATAGTTTTATACTTTTATTAAAATCAATAAATCTATTTATAGAAGATAATGAAGGTTTGTTTTTTGCCTTATATAATTATTTCACATTGGTTCACTTTCAATTCTACTTTATACACTTTTGGCTTATATTTATTTTACATAGTTTTCTAAATTTGATAATTTGTTATACTTTCATTTGTTATTATTTTTATCACTTTCTTTTGGGGTTTGGGTTTTTTATAAGAGCACTCCTTCTTCTTGTGGATGCTGTCTTGTTCTGGTATCTTCATTGATTTCTCCTATTCTTCTTGTTCCTTATAAAAGTATTTCCTTTTCTTATGGTGGATGTTGTCATGTTTTGGGTTTCTTCCTTCCTTACTCCTATCCTACCTGGGTATTATCTTTTTCTATATTTTTAGTTTTGCAGTTTATTTTGATGATTCATCACTCATTGTAACATTGGTTTTAAATGAAACTTTTACTTTAATCTATGATTGTACTTTACGGTGGTTCTTAATTAATTTTAAAATTTTGCTTTCTCGGATTTAAAATGTTTTTATTTTGGTTTTATGATCATTCTACCATTCAGAATTATGGGGATTATCTGTCATGCTACAACGTACATACTAATAATATTTATAACACAGTAAAGCATCTACTTTTTAGTGAAAATGATAACTTCTAACAGTTTTAACTACAATTATTTAGGCCTGCATTGGCCTACAGGCCTAAAAATTTGAATCACAACAAATCTATTTGGAACTAACAGATAACAATAATGGCACGATAACATTGGTATGAATAAAACATCAATACTGAAAGGATTTTCCCTATAAGAATTCATAAAAAATATTCAAATTGGCCTTGTTTTCAACACAGATCTGTAGTCGACGACGAGTGAGTCTGTATCACGTTCTCACTCTTTCAAAAATTCCTGACGTACTTCGGATCTGTTAGAAACCTTCAGTAATTCTCTGCTGTAAATCCTCAGTATTTTGAACTGCACTAGATTACACTGTGTTTTTAAGGTGACCCCATACATAAAAATATAATTTGGAGTGATCTTGCAGACCATCCTGTGCTTCCGCCACGCCACCTTTGACGTACTATTTGACTAAAGTGTGTTGGGATACCAACATGCTCAAAAAACGTTTGATTTCTTGTGGTTATTGGAAGCTCTTCCATGTTGTTCGATAAAATTTTTTCAAGAAGTTAAGATAATTCTGGCCATTAAGTCGTGGCGGCAAAAAACATGGCCATAAAGAAGTCACCGATGATACCAAATAACTGCTGCAGTCTACACTGGAATGATGGTGAGGGGTTTCTTCTGTTCAGTAATGACTGCTGTAAACATTTGTAATTCCATTCCGTGAAGTTTGCTTTGTCAGTGAACATAGACAGGAGGAAAAGAATACTGTTCAGTTCCAATTTTGTGTAGAAATGTAACAAAATGTCCACGACTCTGTTCATAGCCAACATCTTTGTAAATAATTAATAAAGTTGTGTTAGTGGTTATAATAACAAACAGAAATTACGCTGGTGCATACGACTATGTAAAGAATTCCCGATTCTTTAAGCTTCACAGCTCATCATCAGATCGAAACTGTCAGGTCAGTTATATTTCCGATCTGATGACGAGCTGTGAAGCTTGAAAGCGCTAATCGGGAAATTTTTACATAATGGTGTGCAACATCATAATCTTTGTAAATGGCACAGGTTTAGTAGTTGGCTTTGTAATATCCTTAATGCGATCCACACCTTAAACCGTACCAATTCTCCTTGCACTCACTTCACGATTTTCCTCAATTCTGTTCAATATCCTTTTCTCCAAATTCAACGTTCTTCTAACATAAAATCTACCTCAATCAGGGGTTTGCGGATTAAAATATTCAGTTTAGCCAATTATGCAGCCTAAAAAACATTTTCTCACTCTGCAAGTTTCGGTTGGGAAAGCGTACAACGTAAATTAGCCGTGCATACATGAGACGTGTATCTGACATTTCAGCAAAACTGTACCGGTAATTATCGATCTCAACGATTACTTGATAAACAATGAATAAAGAAATACAATCAAATGACTTAAGAATTTTAATTAAGAAAGAAATTGACGATATTATTTAGTTAAACTGTAGGCTACGCGTTTCAGCTGAACTCACGAAAGCAAACAGACGATTTGCAAGTCGAAACATAACACTGTTGTTTCATATTCATTCCAAATAGTCTTGTTGAGATTCAAATTATTGTGAGTAAACAATTGCAGTTAAATTTGTTAAAAGTTATTATTATCATTAAAAATAGACGCTTTACATGTTATAAATTATGTTACTGTGTTATACTGAATAAAACAAACATACAATTAAATTTGTAGGAGTCGAAATCCGATACAAAAAAATATCCAGTATTCAGAATTTGTGGTTAAGCTGTTTCTCATCATAAATAGGTTATCTCCTATTATATCAAAACTTACAATTTGTGATTGTGTTTACGATAACATCCTCAAACTTTATGTAATAAACCCTAATTTTATGAAATTAAAATTTACAGAGCTATTACTAGCCTATCAATTAATTAAATTGGCCGCCATTTTGAAATTTGATATCACAAAGTAAGCGTGATTTTTTACTTGTTAAGTAACATTCATTTAAAGATGTGTACTGAATGTTATTAAAATATTTTAATTCCTTCTTAAGATATAAATTATTTCTTAAAAAACTAAAATTGCGGCCGAACGGAAAACCAGGAGTATTTGTAGGGTATTTTTTTCTTATACTGAAGCGTAGAATTCGAATATGTATGCCTATAGTAAGAATAGTATGTTGCTAAACAATATATGAACGCTCTCAATATTATATAATATTGTTAAAAATAGTGTAGGCCTAATTTTCTTGTGTCATTTATATTATAACCTTTTCATTATTCTTATGTCTTAGATTCTAGTAATGTTTAGCTTCACATATCCTTTCAACAGTTTCAAACTCTTTATTTCTACAAATAGTCATTTTCGCCTACATATTTTGCTTAATCATCCATGTTTCGATTTCATACATCAGTATACGTGTCGCCATTAATCTGGAGAATTTGGTCTCTTTCCTAGCCTTAATTTCATGCGTTTTGTCTATTAGGCCTATAGCATAAATGAATTGGTATTTTCATAGCCTGTTTTCGTTTCCCTGTGTTTGTTATAGGCGATTCATATGCCTAAATAAGTAAAATGTGAAATTACTTTAGGAAGTAATATAACCTTTTTTACTTACTAGTCTGATTTGTTTTTAAGAAAATATTTAAGAAAAAAAAGTGAGTGTACCTGCTTAAATTTGAAATACGGACATTAACATCGAGGCGACATGTTGTGATCGTTTGGGCTGACCAGTTCAATGCACAGATTTGCATAGAGGATGAATGTCAACGCATCACTGTTAAGTATAGGCTGCCTGCGTGAAGACTCAAGTGACAATGCTGTATGACAGTGAAGACACAAAAATTCCTAAATCTGTCTTACTGTTTTTACTTGTTCGGTGTTATCAAAGTAGACGGAGAGATAACTGAACGATTCGTCCAATACACAATTTAGAAATTTGTTAATTCGATTACTTTCAACATCACAACAGATTTTAAAATATAGATCATTTTAAACACAAACTGGTATATAACACAAACTGGTAACCAAAACCTTTAGTTTCCATAATAGAAATTCAGAAACCGTTCTAAAGACTGTCTATAATTACTCTCGGAAGACCGCACATTCCTGTATTGTAAACCGAATATCCCATTAAATGATAGAATTGTAAATACACCTCGATAAATTTACACTTCATTCCCAATCAGATAGATAGACAGACAGACACAAATGCGCACGTGCGAGCCACACAGAAAGAAGAAAGTTTACCGAGTGAACATTGCACACGTATCTATAGATCGACAAACACTGACAATCATTGTAGCAGATGAAATTGCAGTGTCAGGTCAAGCACCAGATACGTAATAAAGTATTATTTTAATAGGGAAGAATTCGATCTACCATAATAGTTTTTATGACCATACAAGTCTAAAGATACTGATTCTTTGGAGAATCATTAAAACAATATAAACATGACAATATTTATAAATATGTATGAACATCTATAAACATGACATTCAGTCACATATGCCTTAAAGTTTGATACAAATAAAGAATGTTTAATTTATTTCTGACTTAAATTAAAATTTTTAATAGCAAATTTTAATTACTTCTGATTATATAAACACAAATAAGTATTAATTTTATTTACTGTTTCTAAATTTGATTAGTTAAATAAACTCACTTTTTTTTTTTTTTGTAAGGTGTCTGTTTGGTGGTTCGGAATTTTGTTCTAAGCGATCATGGTGTTTACAAGTTGCTGTTAATAAAACAGAAATAGTAAGTTAAAATGAATTTTCACTGAATCATCTGATCTTATGGGGAGTACAGTAGGCCTATATGATGATGATGTGATAATAATGACAATGGCGATTACAGTGGTGTTGGCGGTAGTAAGTTTTGAAAGTAATGATGGCAGGGTTTTGTTGATAGTAATGGTTCTGATGTATGTTGCGTTGTGGACGTTTGTAGTGATGCTGATACTGATGGTGATGAATGTGCTGGTAATGCTGACGGTGTTGATATTAATAATGATGGTAGTATTTGTTATGATGTAGTAATTAACTGTACATAATATTCAGAAGGAGGATAACGATGGTGCTGATAATTATGACAATCGTTTGGATAGTGTAGACAGTGGGAATGACAATCTAATTTATTGCACAGACCTAATCGCTGTGATTGAATGACAGATCACTATGACTGTCTAAACGACAGTGATCAGGGACAACGTACCCGCTAAGGGTAATTCAAAGACGCTAAGGGTAATTCCTTGAACATAGGATAGTAGTCCTCTTATTGTTCTCACCGTTGGACGTATGTAAAAGGATCAAAGTATTTTGTATTCTTACACATAACTAAATATGCTTCTTGAAGCCGGTATATCAATCACTCTTTGTAATTACTAAGAATATAATAGTCGAATATAAAGAGATAAGTACTGGCTTTTCAGAAACATTCTAACAATAATGAATTTACGTTTTTTTTTAATGAATTAATATAAAGCGGCGCAGACCGACAAATCGGTTATTAACCCATGCACACGTTAATACGAGGAAAAATTAGCAGTAAAAAAAGGTTTTAACCTACATAAGGTTTACGGTTTATGTGCTTTACGTCTTGTGCGCTTTGAATATGTCAGTTGAACAGCGCGTGTTGATTGTCCGTACAAAGGTGTCCGTTATAAAATTAACGAACTACAGGTGAAAAATTGACACGGGACCACAGACAGGAACACAAGGAAAGCAAGTGTAGCCTACGTGAGTGTGTGTTGCAGGTGTCATCGTGGCGTCCGACAGTACTTGCGTCTATTGCCGGTAATTCCGGTTCCGCAGTGCTCGGTATCGAGTACACACCATCTGTATCAACTAATGAGTTTCAAATAGAGCGCCTATATTTCTGCAGTACACGGCAATTACAATTAACATTTTACAGCCTTACACGATGCTCGGTGTTGTCGCCTCGCCGTCATCGCCGTAACGGAATTTGTAATGCATCGCTTTGGACAGACGTCATGTCCGTTTATAATGCACTAATGGTTTTGACACTGGAGTCGGTGCATAGGGAGCTGCTACACAAACGTTTAGTGTAAGCGGTTAACCAAAGACGGGGAGAACCGTGATAACATACAACAGCATGTTAGGTTTTATTGTAAGCAACCCAGATCAAGAAGAACAAGTAGATTTTAAAAACAGTTAGCATTATAAATTTTAGCGCAGTAAAAATGACTACAAACGATAGGATATTCTGAGTACAACATAAATGGGTTTTGTTGGAGGCTGTTAAGAATTAAATGGGGCTGTACGGAAGATATGTACATAAATAGATGTATAGAAAGTTCAATACATAGATAGATGAATGTATCTATAGGTAGGGAGAACTACATATGGATCCACGTGTTGACAGACATGCAGATAGAGAGGGAAATTGGTGGACAGATATATAGACGGTCACAGGAAAATACTATAGTAATACTATATATACTATATATCACTTGTAATAGTTCGCCGCCCTATTTTCATGTACGAAAATAACATCGAAATACATTAAAGCAGATAAATGAGTATTATCTACAGTACTTAATAGTCTTATTCAATAATGTGTTTAGTAAATTACAAAATAACATAAACATGCAACGTAGTCACTACAGATAAAATGAAAGAATTGTGAGAAGATACGTGTGCATGTATGAGACAGGAAGATCATGTGTACTCAGGACACAAGGACACTGAATGCTATACAGATAGCTACCCCAAGGGTTTTCACATAGGTCGCCTTATTTACAAAAGTAATGAAAGACATTAATATTGTGCGTATACTATCAAATCTTAAGGATAAGACACGGTGTGTAATGAATTATCGTATGGTTTTTAATAAACAACATAAATTAGTCTGTCAAACAGTATCGCAAAAAAGAAAAATCGCTGAAGATCGTTATGTCCGTTTTTAAAACAATAAATAGTATAATGATAACAATATTATTTTTATTATTGTAGTAGTAGTAGTAGTAGTAGTAGTAGTAGTAGTAGTAGTAGTAGTAGTAGTAGTAGTAATAGTAGTAATAGTAGTAGTACTAGTAGTAGTAGTAGTAGTAGTAGTAGTAGTAGTAGTAGTAGCAGTAGTAGTAGTAGTAGTAGTACTAGTAACACTAGGAGCGGCAGCTGCAGGACACCTGTTGTAGTAGTTTGTTGTTGTTGTTGTAAAGGAACGAAAGGAAATTGAACAGAAACAGAGAAAAAGATAAGGATTGAAAGAATTGAAAGACAGAAAATGATAGTTACCTAAAGACGGAGGGAGAGGTAAAGAGAATGAGAGAGAGAGAGAAGAGAGAGGAGAGGAAGATGGCGAATGTGTGTAAAGGAGCTCCATAGAAAGTAAGGGATAGGAGAAAAAGCCATAACTGATAAAACCGTGGCACATAGTAGGCCTACATACACCATGCTGCTGCCAGTGGACAGATCTTAACGCTAATGAGTTAAAGCGTTGTAAAAGTAATTAACTGAGGCCGTCATTAGCGATTAGAGTTAATCCGAAGGGCGGGGCAGTATAAACAGTTTGTAGTGTAGCGTGAACAACTTTACCTTGGAAACTAACAGCACGCACTTGGCCTTCGCATAAGTGTAGAACAGAAAGTCAGTAAAACATCGTTTAATTTTAATAATCACGAAGTTAGGGAGAAGCGCTTCAAAGCAGTTTGATCACATAGTGGCATGAATGTTTCCAGATTCGAAGAGAAAATATTAAAATCGATACATTAAGGGCGAACGCATTTCGCCAGACAAGCAGACAAGAATGGTTAACTATAATGAACAGTTAGAGTTGGTATGTTCATATAGGTAGCAAACTAAAAGAAAGACAAAGAGACTGGAAAGATTATGACATTGGAACTAGCCAAAGAGAAGGAACAGAGAATAACAGCCAAGTAGGCTATTAGGAGACCTACCACGGCGAGGCAGAAGACGTAAACGAAGAATTTGTTGGCACTGGAAGTGTTAATTGAGAGGCATGAGAAAAGCGTTCACTTTATTCAAATACTCCACCACTCACACCACGATCTGATGTATACATCAGATTCTTTACCAAGACTTTATACGTCTTAGAGAATACATGACACTTGCTCACTCGTACATAGGCCTACGCACACCCGCTTACTCACGCATAAGCGTAGGAAAGTATACATGCGACATACAGTCATTAAAACATCATATCTGTCATAGTTCTTACATTCTCCGACAAAAATTCAAATTTTACTAAATAACGTAAAAAGACAGGTAAATTAATATTCAAACTTCTGTGTCATACTTCAGAAAAGATATCTATTAAAAATGGTAATTACAATTAATTTCTTGTGATGTTTTGTTCTTCGTGATGTGTTTGCTCGACAAACGAGGTTAAAGCACATACAGACACCAATTATTAATTTTATATTTACATCTAGACAAAAGACGAAAGACATTAGAAGGTGGTATCAGAAGCAGGAAAACACGTTTTTATGGGTACCTGCGAGGTCTGAAATGGAATGTAGATTTTTTTTTTTTTTTTTGCTCTGGGCTTTGCGGTTGTGCATCGCAGAAACGAACCGCACGGGAACTGAGAACCGAGCTACCATCTGGAGCTCCTGCCTCGTGGCCCTGCCCAAGTAGGGCGTGTGCTCTATAGCAGGCCTTTCTCGGCTGTTGTGCTAGCCTACGCAGTATACACCGAGGGCGTTTCCACGAATCACCTGGGCGTATACGGTACCTTCCCAGCCCAGTCACTAGAGGATTGTCTGGGAACCTCGCCGCACGTGCATAAAATTTGCGTGCAAGCCGCCTAAAAGTGTCGTCTAAGGAGCGGACGCCAAGTCCTCTCCTTAGAAGGCGAGATGAGAAGCGACGGGGGACTTTGGCCGCTAGCCGAAGCCCCCTGTCGAGGACGCTCTGCAACTTCTTTTTATGCATTGCGGCGAGGTAACCCCAGACCGGGCAGGCGTAGGTAATGACCGGGAGCAGATACGCGCCGACGATCATCCTACCCAATTTCCTGGTCATGGCTGAGCTGATCAGGAGTGGAAACAGTGCGCACAGGCGAGTGGATGCTCGCTTAAGAACTGTCTGTGCGTGGGTACGCCAGGTGAGCCGACGGTCGAGGTGTAAGCCGAGGTACTTGACCTCTTTGGACCAGCGCAAGTACGTTCTGCCGATACGTAGTTGCCTAACGGGGTTCTTCCGTCGCTTAGAGAATTCGACGGCTACACTCTTGGTAGGGTTGAGGAGCACTCTCCAGTTATCAGTCCAGTCCACGAGCGTGTCGAGCTGGCGCTGCAGTCGTAGGACGGCCCTTTCCTCATGACGATCGGCCGTAAATACGGCCGTGTCGTCAGCGAAGAGGGCCATCTGGACTCCAGGCTGTCTCGGCACGTCGTTGACGTAGATCGAGAACAGAAGGGGGCCTAGAACACTACCTTGAGGGACGCCGGCTGTGATTCGCCTCTCGGAAGAGACTGAATCGCCAACTCTCACGCAGAAGGTCCTCTCCGTCAGAAAGCTAGCAACCAGATGGAGGTAGCAGTCCGGGAGCTGGACTTCCCTAAGTTTGAATAACAGGCCATCATGCCATACGCTGTCGAAGGCTTTCTCAACATCTAAGAAACAGCCAACGGTCCGTTCTCTCCGACACCCGGCTTCCGTGATGCTTTCCACCAGTCTCATCAGTTGATGAGTGGTCGAATGCCCCACACGAAAGCCGAACTGTTCGGGGACCAGCACGTCAAAGTTGGTCAGATGGTCTCGTACACGACGCTGTACGAGGCGCTCAAAAACCTTGGACGTAGCGGAGAGTAGGCTGATAGGCCGGAGGTTTTCCGAGCGGGTGGTATCCTTTCCCGGCTTCGGGATCACGATAACCGTCGCCTTTCTCCATTTCTTGGGAAAGTAGGCCAGTCTAAGACACGCGTTGAACAAATCAGTCAAGAATTGAACTCCAGGCTCGGGAAGAAGTCGTAGAGCGATGTTGGTAACACCGTCCGGGCCTGGAGCTTTTCTTGGCTGAAGTTCAGCGAGCCGATCTGAGACCTCTTCCAAAGAGATGGGTTCGGGCTCCGTCGTGATCGGAAGTGACAGAAAGTCTTCCACAGCCATCTCGACTTGTTCGTCGAAGTCCCAGTCCATGGGCGGGTTGGGAGCGAACTGTCGCTCGAAACACAAGGCCAAGTACTCGGCCTTCTCCTCCGGGCGACCCAGGGGTCGGCCGAACGGTCCAACAATGGCGGGAAGTGGAGGTCGGCGCCTCCGTCCCGTCAATGCGGTAGGTATTCTGTACGGGTGAGATTGCGGGTCCGCATCCCCCGTTCGGGCCACGTCGAGTTCCCAACAGCTACGTCGGAACGCCTTCAGACTGCCGCGCAGTCGTCCGGTGAGCCGATTGTATGCTGCCTTATCGGCCGGATCACGGGTCCTCTGCCAACGTTTCCGGAAGTAATTCCTCTCGCGAGCGAGAAGAGAGACTTCCTCAGGGATGCGTGGAATGTAGAGTTAACATAGAATGTACGTAGAGTGCCGGAGAAAGAGTCTAGAGCTGACCAATAAGGAATAAAATAGATCTAAAGGCACAGGCTTGAACTTTTATTAGTGATTTTGTGAGAGTTCTAGTTTTTAATTTACTCGTAGCTTTTTTTTAAATTCTGGGTTGATAACCCGTATATTACCATTTATCCTGCCAGACGCTTCAACTCAAGAGATGTTCGTAGTCCGGCCAATCTGAAAACACCTCGATACGGCGATACGGTGGTGCAAATAAGGCAGCTTGTCGCTGCAGACCACCGCTGTTACTGGAATTATATCAGTGAAGGTTACTGCAGAAATAACCGAAAAATCTGGCCGGTAAGAGACGTCGGACATTGAATCATGAGAAACATGTTTTGATGGTTATCGTCATGTACCGGTAGGCCTACGTACCAATATGTGCGTAGCGTAAATGGTGAGTGTGGACGTGAGTAGCCTACGTGTCCATTCTTATACGTGATGCGCAAACATTTCGCGACTTCCATCGTGGAATCACGATATGGAGAATAAGAAATTTATCGCAAACTAAAACGCACGATTGTGTTCCTAATACGGAGACTTATTTTGTTCTGTTCGAAGCGCTGAGCGAAAGTTTCTCTGTACAGTTTTAAGTCTATCGCGTTCCGCAAACGCCAGGCGCAAATAAGTTTGACGCAGCGAGGTAGAACGGCCGGGTGGAGTGAGGTCGGCCATATTATGCAAAGTATTTTGTAACATAACTAAGGGTACACGTGTAAGGGTGTCACACACCCCTAAAACGATTTAATTTTGCGCCGTAGTGCGCGTTTAAAACGGTAATGAAGCTGTAAGTAAATGTTTCACGCAGAAACCAAATTCAAATTATCGCCACTCCCGCCCCGTCGGCAACTTGAAAGGATATGCAGCGTCGATTTTTGGTGGCTTGAAAGTAGGGTTAAATTGATGCCAGTCTAACGTAGCCACATCATGCAGTTCTTGGAGCTATCACACTCAACTGTTATCATAAATTTAATAACATTAATTTTCCTGATAATATAATAATAATAATTATTATTATAATTATCATTGTAATAATAATTGATATTAACATTATTATTATACGTTAAGTGGTTCCAGGATGGATATAAATGCCTGAATTAGAGGTGGTTTTTTTTTAGTGGGTGAGAGTCCCACACACCAGAGGAACCACGGCCTCCTATGATGGTGCATAAAGCACTTTTCCCCCTCTATAAAAAAATTTATTATTGTATAGACGATAATTAGACTGTGATTGTTAATTGTTATCACGATTATTGAAATCCTGTCGACGAATGGTTTGTAGTTGTTTCGTTGGGTTAAGTTCATGTTAGTGGGGTGACGAGTTTTATGTGTCTGCATGTTTTATGATATATAGGCCTACACTTCACACGCACTAGACGATGTCATCAACATCCGTAAATTAACAAGTCAGTAATTAACATTTAATATATAAACGTCAGGTGGAAAAGTTGTTCTGCCATCACAATCTACACCCCTCCGTAATTTCTTCAGGCCTTTTTCGATCGTAGTTTGTGTGCAGCAATATTTTTTTATCCTTCTATATAACCATTTCCCATTTCCTCTGATTTACTATTATTATTATTAGTAGTAGTAGTAGTAGTAGTTGTAGTAGTGTAGTAGTAGTAGTAGTAGTAGTAGTAGTAGTAGTAGTAGTAGTAGTAGTAGTAGTAGTAGTGTAGTAGTAGTAGATTCATTAGATGATAATTCCAAATCGGTAAATTCAAATTTGACACTGTGCTCAAATACAATGTCTTTCAATCCATGCCGTAACAAAAGTCTGCTGTACAGACAATGTAAGTCCAGTGTTTTTTTATTACAAGACCGTAGGGTGTTGACGGGTTTGCGTACCGTTAGTAGTTTGTAAGGAAAGCCGCCCAATTTCGCATCGGGATCCAGGTCTGCGTCTGCATCGGTGACTAAAAGTTCTGTCATATTTCGCATGATTTTCTGCACCACTTATCTTGTAGTCTACCGTCTCGTTTTTCTTCAAAGGTCCTACGTAGTATTCTCCTATTTTTCATTCTACTGAAGTGCCCTAGTGATACCAGCTTTCAGTTTCCAATTTTTGCTATATGACTATATCAGGTTCATTATAGGCCTATAGTTATTTGATTCTGACTGTTACCGTATTCACAATTTATTCCTTTGTTTATTTATTGATCGAGTGGCTTCCTATTATTAGTATAATTGATTATTATTAATTACTGGTAAAAAGTTTAATGGCAAGAACAACATAGCTAAAATTGTTTCCAATCACGTCAGTAGCTCGTTTAGCTGTCTGCTAAGATGCCTTGATGACGTTCTTTTTAGTTGGGTGGTGTTGACACATTTTTCTTGATAAAAACTTGAACAAGTTCAACAATTCCGATGAAAAAAATAGATATTGCTGTTATCGAAAAAAATAACATTCAGAATAGCAAAAAGCGACATTCATCATTTGACATTCAAAGCGACTAGTACTGAAACATTACTGACAATCGCCTAGCCTTACAATTCTGACGTATTAACAAATGTGGTGTGCGATGGGGCTACGAAAATTCAGTACCTAGTAAAGATTTGCAGCAAAATGCGTGTTACTCTTTGGTCCAGTGTTTTGTGTCACGTAAGGCACCAATTAGCAATAGCATATCATACGAAGAAAAGGCTAGGTAGGAATTTCTTCAGACCTTCTTCAATCGTGGTTTCTGTGCAGAGATTTATTTATCCTTCTACATAACCACTTCATGTTTATTCTGATTTAGGTAATGATTTATTATTATTATTTTATTATTAGTAGATTCATTAAGCGAACAACAGGAAGGCGACGTAACTATTTTGCTAGGTTTTTGTAAAGCACGCAACGAAAGCTGTAAACAAAATTCTTTGATTCGAATGAAGTTTAAACATTTTTTTTATATCATCTTCTTCCTTTTATTCTTTTCTATTGCATCTGTAAGTTATATAAGAGGCTGTTTGCTGACGCTTTCGCGGTGGTCTCGAAATTCAAGTTATCGGTCCCACAGAATGAGAATTGAGCAGTCTGTTTAACAACCAACTCTACTTTTGATTCACTTCTACATCCTTATTACCTCGGATATGATATTTAAACGGTTGTTCTTAAGACACCGAATCAAAAACCTATTCTGTTAATAAAAAAATTAAATTTTCCATATAGCCTATAAATAAAAGTCAGCAAGTTTGATAAGATTTTATTGTTAATGCTTTTCTGGTCAAAATAACTTTAGTATTCTTTCCCTAGGATTTTGTTGTCCATGACGTGTCCGTTGATTAACTAATTATAAGTATTATACTTAGCCTATAATTATTCTTTTCCTCATTCGGCTCCCATCTCTTTAAGCATTAAGATTATCGTTATAGGCCTATTACAAAGTAATATGTCTGAAATTACCAAAGTATGGTAATTTGTCTAAAATGGCTGACGGAAGTAGGAAGGCCGTTAACTACAAAGAGCGCCAAATAAAAAAACCTTTACCACCTTCTAATACGTAAACAGACACACATTCCCCATCTAAAAAGAAGTTTATATTAAAGAGTAATAGTCTTTTCATAAAAATTTAAAAAATGTTGCTTTATAATACCGCACACCCTTGATGCTTTACAAAAATTAAGTTTGTAATCTAGTGAACCACGGATCGAGTAACGGTAAACACACGGTTCATATTGTTAAAAAAGTATGCCTATCTTTAGCACTAAAAAAAAATAATATTGTAACTAACACAGAAAATTATATTCACAAGATGTTTTAATTTAACTGTCACAGTTTCAAAGCGATAAATTGCTTAAAATCAGGCCTACTTATGTTCCAATAAGAGTGACGGAACCCAGTTCTGTGTGGTGTTTTCAAACTGTTTTCAGTTTACAAGATACCTTGAGATATAAATATTTTTGTAAGTCGCTGTCAGTGTAATGATGTAAAAGTAGAATCCAAGAGCAGAATATAGACTTAGGGAATAAGATTATTATGAACATAAGGGGTAGGCAGAAAATTACGACAGTTTAAAGAAAGTCTGCAATGAGAAACAACAGAATTACTCTAAATCACGTAATAACAAGATTGAATACAGGAGTAACTTCGTATGTAGAAAGTATTTTTAGTGTCTTTACGGAAGAACTCGCTAACACATAAGGGGTATAGCCATAGTTAAATATCGGTATGGAGAACCATACATGACTTCCATATTCTAAGATTTATATTTAAAATCATTTTCAAAATGAAATATTACCATAGAAACTACTTCTTTCTACTCACTGCTTCAGCCATAACCACAGTACTGTGGTCACTAACGTATACCACCTCACGTTACCGCACTCGATTTTCACTGATGATGGAAGTCGATGGCATTGCCGAAATGTCTGGTTTTGTAGAAAACATTGGACTACGGCCAAATATCCCGGGAAGGAATTTTAACAAAAACTACTTCTTTGTTGCCGATAACGTTGTACACATATATATCAGTGGCGAAGTTACATGGAGGCAATTGAGGCAATGCCTACCCTAAAAAATTCTGTAGAATAAAAATTATAAATACGTATGAACTACATAACGTAAAGATTATACATTGTTACTGCGACTGTCAAATTTATTAAACCGAAACGTACTTTATTGAGCGACCGCTAGATGGTGACAGGTGTGATTCGGCATAGTTCGTTTAAAGCGAATGAGGCAACCTGAACTTGCCTCAGCGTTTTTTGTATACATCGTATGTAAGCAATGTAGTGGTGTGATAGGGAAGTGTAGGGAGGGGGGATTGTCCCGCGCTGTACACATAGAGCGTTTGTGTCTTACCTGCCTTTTTATTGCCGTATTAAATGAAAAATATTATATTACATTAAAATGAAAAAATTTTAATTTTATTGCCTGGCAACAAAATTATTTTATTTTTAACAATTACCATTGTTTCAAAAAGTTTAAATAAATTTTCAAGTACTTTACTCTTGTTAAAACGTAAAAGGTTGCAGGTAAACTACCCCTTCCCCTTAACCGATCTTCACCAAAATCTAAAGACCTTGAGTCCCCTACAATTCACTGATGTATGCAAAAAATTATTTGATTCTGTTTGAATTTGCGGCAGTTATCGTTTGCCATAGAAAATACGCTTGATAAAAAATGGTGCAGGTAAACTACCCCTTCCCCTTAACCGATCTTCACCAAAAACAAAAGGTCTTGAGTACTCTACAAATTAGGGCTGTATGCAGAAAATTATTTGATTCTGTTCGAATTTGCGGCTGTTATCGTTTGCCATAAAAAATACCCTTGTTAAAAAAACGTTGTTGGTAAACTACCCCTTTCCCTTAACCAATCTTCACCAAAAACAACAGGTCTTGAGAACTCTACAATTTAGGGCTGTATGCAAATAATCTTTTGATTCTGTTTGAATTTGCGGCTGTTATCGTTTGCCATAGGAAATACCCTTGTTAAAACATAAAACGTTACAGGTAAACTACCCCTTTCCCTTAACCGATCTTCACCAAAAACAATAGGTCTTGAGAACTCTACAATGTAGGGCTGTATGCGAAACATTATTTGATTCTGTTTGAATTTGCGGCTGTTATCGTTTGCCAAAAAAAAAAAATTTCCCTTGATAAAAAAAAACCGTTGCAGGTAAACTACCCCTTTCCCTCAACCGATCTTCACCAAAAACAATAGGTCGCGAGTACTCTACAAATCAGGGCTGTATGCAAAAAATTATTTGATTCTGTTTGAATTTGCGGCAGTTATCGTTTGCCATAGAAAAAAAATCTACACACACACACACACACACACACACACACACACACACACACACACACACACACACACACACACACACACACACACACACACACACACACACACACACACACACACACACACTTTTCGGAAAACGACTTTTTTTCATGTTTTGAGTGTAGTAGAATCAGAATCTGCAATAATCTCGAACACGATTTTTTTGCCATCACCATACTTCCATTCCTTAAGGAATATGGAAGTAAAAATAAGAAAAACTTAACCATAGGCGACCCAAGATTTGGTCCTCTTTTGGTTCTTGGTGAAACGTGTGACACAAACATGATGAAAATAATTAAACAAACTGAAGAAACATTCCATTATGATTCGAAGAAATTCACTAATTACAGAACGTAGAAGTTTATTTCAACATTCTGAGCACTGAAAATTTGTACTAACTTTAAAGGTCAAATTTAAAAGAATATTGCTTCCTTGCTGTAGGCCTACTATTTCAAATAAGAATTAGCTTCTTTAACTCTTGATTTCAATGAATGTCGTTATGCTGTTTTTACTTTGGTTTTTAAAGGATAATTTATATTTTATTAAGTTTGTTTTTGTCGTGTTTCTACACTCTGATTACAATTTCATACATGAACTGACGGATAGTACGCTGCGGTAAAACCCATAGCCTAATTATCAGTGCTAATATCCTCTATACTTCCCATGTGATAGATTAATTTCCGTTTTTGAAGACAATTATATGTTAAGTTTTCCGTTAATCTTGGCACACGTCGTAGCGACAGTAATTTCCTGTCCAAACGTTTGCTCAGATAATAATTGTTGTTAAATTATATTCAGTTAATATAATTTTTAAGTTTGGAAAGGATTAGTTATCTACTCGTTGTGGAACATACAACAAAGAAATCAATAATTAAAAAAATAACAATAGGCTAAATATGTCCAATAAGGGAAACAGATTTACCAAGACAATGAAATATGAAAAAAAGGAAGAGGGGGAGGAAGGCGTAGAGAGAGAGAGAGAGAGAGAGAGAGAGAGAGAGAGAGAGAGAGAGAGAGAGAGAGAGAGTGAAAGAGGGAGATAGAGAGAGAGAGAGAGAGAGAGAGAGAGAGAGAGAGAGAGAGAGAGAGAGAGAGAGAGAGAGTGAGTGAGAGTGAGGGGGGAGACTACTGGAGACGGCAGTACTTAATTCACATGTAGCAAGTGTGCCCAGTCCATACGTATATTGAATATGAGCACACATACAATACCGGTTATTTGATTTTTATTTGTATTGCAAATAAAAGTCAAATAAAATTTTTATTGTACTTTCTTTTGATAATACTTCAAAGAGCAATGAAACGTAACGCCTCACTACCAAACATTGATAGAGCCTCCGGGTGGTCTAGTGGCTAACGCGGGCGATTGATGCGCTCGTGGTCCCGGGTTCAATTCCCGGCGGAGGTTCCGTACGGCGTGCACTCAGCGTCGTGAGGCAAACTGAGTAGGCGCTGAAATAACAACGCCGCCTCCTGGCTGTGAATACCGCAACTTGCGGCTGGTGGCGCGTAGTATTAGCCATACACCGTCACACTAACACAAAAGCCGTGCGGTACGCCTTGGTCCTTAACGGACTGTTGAGCGGAGGTTTAATTTTAATTTAATTTAATTTACCAAACATTGATAATGGTAAAAGTTGGAGGATCTCAATAGAAGCAAAATCAGTTAGGAAAAGATTAAAAACTAGAAACCAGGGACACGTTGCCAAGTTCGCCATTAAATAAAAACCCTACTTTTCTCTTTATTCTATACGTAGTCAGATTCACATAACAATAATTAAATAATGAACTGACTTTCGAACTTCCGATTCTTCCAGAAATCGAATACAGAATACACCGGATACAGTTCTTCACACTCTAGACTTGAAACTGATCCCATTTTAATAAATGTTTACTCTGCATAAAGAAAAATAAAATAATAACTCAAAAAGACAAAATAAAAACAAGTTTAGTAATATATAGCCTTAATAACGACTGTAACCCTCACATGTAGAAGGACACTTTAGCCGTTTAAAACCCTTTGCAACTTGTGGCCAATGTTTGGAATCCTTTATAGACCACTAACTTCCAGTTTATTTACCTCATACCGAGTCTCTATGATTTCACTATGAATTTTTATGAGGTATTTTATAACAGTGCACACACACCACTACAACAAACCATAGCCTACACTGGATTTATTTATGTTTTTTTAATATTCCGTATATAAGTCGGCCTAATGTTGTCTACTGTCAGTTCTTCAACCACAAGTTGCAACTACATCTTAGTATTCTTCTTCCGTTTTACTCTTAAGTATTCCAATGGCAACGGTGATCTGTTGGCACCAGATATCCATAAATTATTATTATTAGGCCTATCTGTGTTTTTTGGTTGTGACTAATCGCCACTGGCGAAAATATTTTTGCCAGTCCTTGTGGCAGTGTTACACCTCTGTCTTGTTTATAGCTGCTGAACAAGTGTGCCTGTCAACACAGTTTTCTTCTTTTCAGCTTTATATAGGCCTATATAGCTCGTGCGGGCGCGCGTGTGTATTTATTTATTTTTTTAAATAAGACTACCACAGATGAACTTTTGGCTGAAACATAAAAAAATAGAACGCTGGATTAGAGGCAGAAAATTTTTAAGAAAATAGAACTTTTCACCTCAGCTGTGAAGCTACGAACACACACGTCGACTATGCTGCTAAGTGATGGGAACTACAAGTATGATTTAGTAAGCTAAATAACAAATTATTCCATTTCTAATTATTTCTATAATTGGCTTATTGTAGCGTTTAATATAATGTTTTAAAATGTCAATTATATCAATGTTGAATTATTTAATCTACAAATAAACGTTAGATTAGTTCAACCGATTAGAATTTCTCTAATTTGAAGAGTCTCCAAGTCTTTTAATTTGATACTCAATAGGCTACATAGAGTATTCTTTTAGTGTAGCTGAGGATGTGAATTTTAACATCGGAAAGCGATTGATAACGATAATGGAAAGCAGTGAATTACTCTACCTACTGCAAGTAACATTTTAAAAATGAACAAGTAATTAAATTAACGTATAAATAGTATAGGCCTACTGTGTAATTCAAAAGTCAAACCTCCACTCAACAGTCCTTGAAAGGGCCAAGGCGTACCGCGCGGGTGTTGTGTGCAATGTGGCGGTTGCATGGCTAGTACAACGCGCCACCAGCCGCTAGTTGCGGTATTCACAGCCAGGAGGCCCTAACTCAGTTCGGCCTTATGCACTCCGTACGGAGTGCACTCCGTACGGAGCCTCCGCCGGGAATTGAACCCGGACCCACGAGCGCATCAAGCGCCCGCGCAAGCCACTAGACCACCAGGAGGCTCCTACTGTGTAATTATTTAAGCTTAATTCATATTTTCTCAAAACGTATTGTGCGTTGGCTGCTGAGGCAACCGACCTGGTTTTATAACCTCAAGCCGCCAGTAACACTTGATGAATACGGTGGTACACATCGGAGACATTATTATTAACTATACCATAAGCCACCGTTTAAGCACTGTGCATCTTCTGATATGGTTAACCACCAATTAAAAATATTTAGCTCTACGATAGAAACATATCCTTATTAGGTCTACTACCTATACATAAACACCCGTACTCCTTTTGACATACGAATCCTCTTTATGGTTAATTAGATTTATCCACTGCTGTGGTAATATCTGTATGTTTTATCAAAAATAACTTTAAATTTTTAGGTCTCTGTGTAATTCCGATGACTCACGTAGGAAGAAGTTACTGGTAACGTACATTCCGAAATAATGTTAGCCTACTTTAAATCATTTGTCTGTTAATTTACTTTTCCAATAATAACAAAATTTACTAAAATCAGAGTGAAAGTCTGTGGCCCATTTCCCGAAGACTTTGTTCCATGAGACATTTCGATAACATCAGCTCCTCTGGTGGTCCCACTCCAGAATAGTAATCTATCGCTGAATTATTATACCGGCTCACGTTGGTTGAAATTATAAGCGTTGTCGCCAACTGACATAATAATTTGATTAATTGTATGAGTGATTGGTCGTGTTAGATCAAGTTACCCTGGAATGGTCGAGAAAGCCAACTGAACGTGTTACCGAAGGAGTTTCAGATAAAATCGACATTAATGTTCGATCGTAAAACAGAGAAGTATGGATGATGATTTCACTTCTAATTATTGTCGATATTTTTCTTCTGTAATTTTGTTGCAAAATTTTAAAATTAGTGGATTTTTAATAACACAACAAACTGGCCTTCGTTTTTCTGTTTGTCAAGTTAGTATCAGGGCATCACTTAAGTTATACATTTGGCTTACATATTTTAACGGAATCCTGTTACTTTTTGTAAGATTACATTCTTAAGTTTCTCAAGGTGAGAATGTTTATAGTATTGTATATAAGAAACGTCTATCGTAAACTAATGTAATTAATGATAATTGACTAAATTTATTTAACTAATCTTACAAAGTCTGAAGAATATTTCAAGCAAATCGTCTCCGCTTGGATGTACGTATAACTACAGACCCAGCAATTTGAAACCCCGTGTGGGTTGGATAGTCTCTCTAGCTCGGATGTAGCAAGAAGGCCTACAGCAATAATGTACTCAGCTGTTTTTAACATTCCTTGTATTTACGATACAATTCGTTCTCCCCTTCTGGCGTTTTCTGATCCTCTCTTGGTCAACGTCCAACCGTATTACGCATCGAAAAGGCATGCGGTTACGCGTCTCAGAGCCTGGGTTTCTCTTAACGTAATGCGTTATAGAATGCAATATGACAAGCGCTCTACTTATATTCAAGTAACAACATTATTGTATTATGTAATTCTACACACGCGAACGCATGTACCACAAGTGCGTGCGTGCGCGCCCGCCCGCAGTTGTACGTAGGATAATTGATAGCCGTTTTTGCGCTTGTCAGTTAAGCTTTTGTTCCATAAAACACAAATCTGAATTAGAAATTATACAAAATTACCGTATAGTTTTCCAGAATTAAATCAAATGGGAGACAGAAACGAACGAGTTATGAACCCTCAATGTCAAAAAAGAACTCAAATCTTATGATCGAAGAAAGAGATGAAAACGCATAATATTCTCTTTTGTAAATTCTTGCAATTTACAACTTTTTTATTAATCGCTGTAAAGAGATGAACGATTTTGTGGCCTATACCAAAAATAAAACTATACCTATTAATTTTAAGCTATAAACGTTATTCTCAAGCAGGAACCACTAGTGTGAAAGGAGTTGATTGACTCAGGACATATCGGAACAATTCAGATAATTTAACGAGCAACCTTCATTTGAAGGAAAAATACGACTCCATTTGATTAGAGCGTTAAATTGGCTTAAGTATACATATATAGGATACATAGGCCTATACTGTTGTTTGAAAATTTATAAAAGAATAATCTACAATATATTTGCTTCGAAAATTTACCTCCTCTGAAATCCTGAAAAGTTAAATTGATAGGAAGTCTATAGGCTAAGAAATTGATGGACGCAGTTAAAAGTATTACACATTGAATAATGTGAGTACTAAATATTATAGGCCTACAGTCAATAATGTGAGTACTAAAGTACGAAATAGTAAACAGTGAATAACATTTAGAACGGGAGTGCAAATACAATGTATAATATTCTATAAATAAACGTAGTTATTAGTTTATCCTAATGATCTACATATTAACGAAAGACGTAAGGGAGTAAGGGAGCCATGGAGGAATCCCTTCTGGCAAACGGCAAATCCTCTATGGGGCTTAATATAAACCAGTCACAAACCAAGTAGGTCTAGGCCTGTATCGCGGCAGAGAAATTCCGCAAACCAAGCGCGCCGTCTGTTATCATCAGCAATAACTACTGCTTGCCTGGGTGGAAAATTTTACTTATTTGGGATCCCTAGTAACCTGAAGTAATGCTGTGTCGGAGAAAACCAGAGCAAGACTTACAGAAACAAGTAGGGGTTACTATGGTGATTTAAATCATTTTAAGATTCGACTGTTAACTAGGTATCCAAAATTAGTCGTGTACGAAAATCTGGAAATTCTCAATTTAACTTATGCTTTTTGAGACCTTGGCAGTATCAAAAAAGAACGAGAAACAAATAAACATATCTTAAATGAAGGTCTTGACGAGGTGTTTCAATCATGTGCTACTTGAAATATAAATAAGGGCACCGGCAAACCAGCAAACCAGTTAATGAAATATAAGTTTCTTAGGCATGTTGTTTGCATGGACAAGAATAAACCTGATAGGAAAATCATGATGGGGCATCGAAGCGGGCGGAGGAATAAAGGTAGACTCAAACTAAGCGGGGTAAATGGGGTTGAAGACGGTCCGAGAAACTGGATGATTGACTCGGTGGCGACGTGTCGTAGAGGATGCGAAGGGCTACGAAGGGCTGTAGCGCCAAATAAAAAAAGAGAGAGAGTATCATATTTCAAAGAAAACGGGAAACATAATTTTGTAATCAACAAATGTGGAAAATTATGCAAAAAAAGATAGACGGGCAAACATGTTTAAATGTGAATAAATCTGCTATAACTTAAAAAAAAGTGTCATGTCGTATTTTTCAAAAGATTTATAAAACAAAAATATTATTGATGACTATTTAATAGTTTTATTGTCCACAGTTACAAGATTTTCCTGAAGAGTCGTTTATTTTTGTATCGTATTAATATTTTACACTTGTTTTAGAGGTTTATCTTCTTTTGTAAATATTACTGGGTACAAATCCGAATACAACTGTAAACAGGAAAAGCTTTTGAAATGAGTTTTTCTTCAGGGTTTTTACTCTCTAGCCTATATTCTAATCCTGTTCTGTTATATGTAATGTTAGGCACCATTCATGAATAAATTCAGTTCAAATATTATAGAAACCATCAGCACAATTATTGAATTTGTACACTGCATTATAGACCTTTTTTTCTAGCTCTTGCAGATGTTCTTGTAAGAACGTTTTCTGGTATCTCCTTTTTTAAATTTATTTGACAATTTATCAGTTTTACTACATCTAAATTTTTATAAATTTTTGTTGCTTTCTTTTTTAATAGGTTTCTTTATTGTGCTCTAACAGTAGGTTTATTTACTCCTGTTTGATAGCAGTAAGGAGCAGACCTATGATAAGATGGTTGGATGATGTGCTGGAAAATCTAAAAAGAATGGATGTAAAAGGTTACACTGCGATGGTAAGGAATAGGATACATTGGAGAAGATTGGTTTGGAAGCCAGGGCTCACGTTGGTCTGTAGTGCTAAACAAGAACAGTAGGTTTCTTTACTGCTATTTGATTGTAAAGGAAATTTAGGAGAAGGACTGAAGTATGTTTTGAAAGAAATTCTCAAAGCTAACAGCAGAACCAAGGCTTACGGAAGCAACGAAAGTTGACACTAAAGCAGAGCAACATTGAAAGAAACTTAGGTGGCAGGGCATTCTAACAGAAACCAGATCTGTCCTATCACAAGGGTGAAGAACTATACGCTTATTATCATATGTGTACTTGACATAAAGACTTCCTCTTCTGTCCATTTAGTAAGTTCTTCAGATTGCTCAGATTTCATTTTTCCTTTTGCTCTTGGAAGAAATTGGACTCCTTTCTTTTTTGTTCAGAATCAGTGGCGAAACAGAGAGGGCCCCCGGGGGGTAAGCGTCTCCTTCACAAAAGCTTAATAGCCTACATTCTTAAAACGTCAAATTTGTCTATGGTACCGACAGTATTCTACGAATAATTCGTGCGTTTGTAATATGTATCCAAATAGTTTTCTCACGAAAGTAAAATACAAAATAACAAAAACACTTTTTTTTATCTAAAAAACTTAACCGACATGTGGTGGTTTCTTAGCGTACCAGCAGCGGCAGCGTGAATCCATTACGGGAAAACGGTTTGGCTTATAAACATGAACCAAAATTATTTCCCACAAAAGTACGTAGAAGAAAATTATCATTCTGCCTGGCACAGTTCGGATCTCAAAATTTGCCCTGCTCTCATGTGTTATGTAGTAATTATTTTTAAGAGTTTTGAAAAGGCATTTAGATTAAAATCGTCTAACTTTTGCGGTTTAAAAATAACGGCGAACAAAGTTAAAAATGTTGTAGATTATGTAATAATGTTGTGTTTACCGTAATAATTGATATAAAACGGCGAAACGTAAAGGAAAGAGTAACCGCTCTATAGTAATAGACTTGCGACATCTTATTTGTGTCACCCAAATTGACAGTGTTCGTCTATCAAAACAGTTTAGAGATATTCAGTTTTTCCTAGAACCTCGTTTACTGGTATTAAGAGTAGGAAAATGTTGGATCGGGTACGATGATGGTAACGCCTTCTTAGAAAAATCCCGATCCACTGGTGACACAAGCGCCCTCAGAAAGGCGCCTGTGATTTGGTATTAACCATTGTACCTTGTTAAAGCAATTGAAAATGATTTCTAAAACCGAAAATGTCACAAAAACATTCAGGAAATACAGGACCAACGTATAACGGGCTAATAAACTGGACAGAGACAAATTGAAAAAGTCGGCGGGGGCTGTGTCGGAGCCACTGCCGCTAATCTTAGAGCGTAGAATACGTCTGTGTGCTTTAAGGTTGCTAATGTGTTATGAATAAAAACATTAAAAACTGCAGGAACGGATAAAGGTATAGTTCCGATGCCGCTAAATATCATTTGTTTATTTACTTGTTACTATGGTAATTAATTCTGGTCTGCATGGTGCTGCAACGGCATCACTTTAACAGCCACTATCTTTACGTCCATCTGGAACCACAGTCTGTCACAAACGTCACACGCGTGTCCAAATTCATTAGCCTATTAAAGAGTGTTTTGTGGATGTGCTTTGTAGCTAACTGCCACGTTTTGCTGAATTCGATCGGCTGATACACTTGCGAAGTCGGGCGCTCTTCCTCATCCAACTCGACTTCAGTATTTATTTCCTTGTCTTTTAAGCGTTGTCGGTAAATCCTCTGACGTTCGGTATTGGTCATTTTGGGTTTTTTGAATTCTCCATGATTTTCTCTACTCTCCTGTATGCGTTTATGATACTTTTTAGCACGTTTAGCATCCATATACCGCGACATTTTGTACGAACACACGATTTTTACAACTTGAATTACGATTATTCAAACCTCTTAATATCACCGCTATTACGGTACGCTATGTAGATAGTATTCGATGAGACAATTTTAACGACACCTCACTCAACGTTCTATCGCATCGGAAACCGGAGAAATACTAATTTTAGTGCGCGTCGAGCGGCGCAAAACATTTCTATTTCTCCCCCCGCTCACCCTGCGCTGGATGATACAATAGCCCGCTTATATTGTGCTATTTATTATCTTTGTTTCTTTATCTGTCGAATGATACCTCATATAAGTGTGAATCTTAAGTCCTCTAGATAACATTTCAATTTCAAACGTGACGTGAAAACGTAACGCTCGATTTTCTGGTTGGGGGTGCCTATTGCTGGCCTGAAAGGTAAGACGTATTCTACGTCAAAATGCTTGTTATCGTAGACTGCATATTTGAATTACTCGTATATTAAGTCACCCCAAGTTGGCATGGTCACCCATTGCTGTGACACTCCTGGCTGCGTCGCCCAAGCTGTATAATCTTATCCTACATCGCCTCGTGTTACGTTCTATGTCGCCCTGTGATTGCTATGACGATCCCTCCGTTGCATCCTACATGGTATTTAAACGCATCATGTATACTCTTCCGTGATAAATCCTGGTTAGCGAAATGTAGAGCAACCATAGCCGGCAGTAACAGAAGAGGGCAAATGATATCTTCCATAAGTAAATTGTGTTAGTGAAACACTTCAGTAAGAAACGGATGTTTCCAGGTCAAAAGTGTAGAATATAGTCTATCATGAGCACAATTCTCAACTCACAAACGAGCTCTCTCATTGTTTGGAGATTTCGAGAAGGTTCAATTCAGATTCTTGTCTACTTTTTCGTTTCAATAATTACACGTACAATAGATACCCAGATACTTCTGATACGCCTACCATGCTAACATAGTAACACCAAATTAAGCCCGCTTGGTCTGTGCTGATTGTATCGTCTACAATGTTAAGAATTTTACTCATTGTTTATTGGTGTCTTTACTAGAAGTCTATGTATCGACAGCAGTAAAAGTTTGCCCTTCCGATAGCCTACACTTCTGATTGCCTTCACTGTGTTACAGTCCATTTCCAAGACGCTGCTAATTTTTTTTAATTTCCATATTAGACTTTAAACCACTTTGAGCCTATGTTCAGCCTGACTTGAAATTGAAATATTATAAACAAGAGCATATGATAAAATGCTCAGTCGTTCTTGGATTACCATCTAATTGATCCGCAGTGTTATTATTAGGCCTATAGACATAACCATACAATACTTCTTGTCAACTGACCAAATGGTTACTATCACAATGTATGACTATGTGATTATTTAAAAGTTTTATGTCTCACGGGGACTTTTTTGTTTCTTTTTTTTGTAGCCCTATTATAGTACTATGTTTACATTTGCTTGTTTATATTTTTTTTGTCATTCTGAGGAAAATGAGTCTATCTTACAATTTTCCTCTTCAATATGTTCTTCATGAATTTTATTCCTTCTAGGTAAAATTTATTAAAATGTATTGTATGCAATCCACGAACATGTCCACTAAAAACAATGATTTTGTGTTACTTCAGATTTAGTTATTACCAATATCCAAAGGTACTTAGGCCTATATATTTAGAGAGTCAAAAAGAACCAATAGTTTACGAGCGCGAATCTTCGAACCTTCAGAATGGGTTCATACGGTTCATTTAAATTCAAGCTTTATTATAACAGATGGTATTTAGAAACAATTAGTAGCAAAATAATAACCATCAGAAATCTTCATGCAGTACGCGAAAATCGTAGTAAGTACTTTACTGCAGAATTTATTACGTAATAAAAATAGCAAATTAATAGTATGATAAATTAATAGCAAATTAATATGATGATATAGACCTATAATATTCAAGTAATGAGTCAACGAAAAGAAGGATGATAAAACGACAAAGGGGGGAAATTTTGAGAAAACTGTCCGTTCTCGTAAAGCTACAAAACGCAATACCTAATAAAGAAACTTCAAACGTGTTGATTTTGTTACTGTAGACAGGGCGATTTATTTGAACTTGTGACCAAAGGGTTGTGAAAAGTGACACGTACAAAAGTAGGCAGCTTTGAAGGTCAAAAAATTACTACGTGCCTTGTAGGGCTACACAAAATATTTTATTGTCACTCGTAATTTCAAAAAACGGAGATTGGCAGCCATACCTTCAGCTATATCAGTGAATTTCAACTGTTGTCGGTTTACACAAAAAATGTTGGAGGCCTATTGTTTGTGTCTAAATACTGAATGAAATCTTAAAAACCTAATAGCCTATGAATAGTACTATTTTTCTAATGACAGATATAACAGTGGGTTTTATAGTGTGACGTAGACTCACTGCATACAACCATAGAACATTATTTACACCTATTTTGTATCCAATTTCTAAAGTTCTTATTGAAGCTGTTAAATTCGTCTGACACTGTCAAGTTTGCACGACGAGGTTTTATTACAGTCTCGTAAGCAGAAACTTGAACGTATGAATTTTAGAAAAAAATTTGTATTCGTGGTAGCAGTTGCCAACTACGTATAAACAACGATTCCACATAATCTAAAATCACATGCTTTGAATTTTTGCATTCGACATTTTAAAATAAACATTGTTCTTTGAAAACACACACACACACAAATATAAAATCCGCTCCATGTCAGAAGTAGCTTGTTTAAAATCTGAGGTTTGAAGATTGTTTCGTTGCAGACAACAATCTGTGAACTACCTATTTATTGATTCCAGTCTAGTAACTCAACAATTGTGTAATAATTGTAGCCTACGCTTAAAACTATAAAAATTAATATTTACTTGAAGAATCGTCTTTAACTGTAGATACTAGGATTTGTGTCTGCAGGTTCACATTTAAGTGATTTAAAAATATTGGATTTTAAGAGTAAAATTAAGATTTTATTTTATTAGTAATTTTCAACAGAACAGTTGAGTTTTCAGTTTCTTAACCAATAAATTTTTAGTTAGTCAGTATAATTAGGCTACAAGTAGATTTAATAAATATTATTAACTGTTAAATTTCTGTAAACTCAGAGAAACTTACATAAACGCTTACATAATTCACCAAATAAGTGTTAAAACGTAAGCCTCAAGTATATGACAGTTTACCGCGCATTGACATAGAAATACAACTGTAAACTTAAGAGGATAATGTTTGGTGTAATAAACAAGATAAACGAGGAAAGTTATGTTAGGCCTACTGTCAGTTTAATATTAAACTATGTCTACTCTGTCTAGTAATAATGTAATATTTTAAGGGTAGCATTTAGAAACAGAAATGCTGTACAGACTGCAGCAGGTCTAACTTGTTCCGTCTCGATAGAAGTTTGTTTACTAACAGCAAACAGGTGACAGCGGGGTTCGAAATAAACCTCCACACACAGAAATAATATGACGATACGTCATCAAGTGATTTTACTAGGATAATGTGCGATTGACATAATATTGAAATATTCATCGACACAAGTTTTACGATCTTTCGGAAATTTCATGTGACTATGGAATGGTGTAATATAACAATAAAAAATGATAAATTTAGTTATGATGAGACAAATGCAGCTTAAGTTAGTTTACTTGACAAATGTCAAAGAAAAGATATATTTTCTAATTAGCTGATAACGCATAATATGTTTTCTTAAAGAGTTCATGTAGTGTAAAAAAATAGTAATATTTTAAGAGAAAACTAAACAAAATTAGGCTACAATTAACATTAAAAACTGGAGTGGTAAAAGTATTTACATTTGCATTTTCAATAAAGCTTTTACTTAGTGTCGAAAGACTGTAGGCTATTCGCTGTTCTTTTTTTTAATTTAAAGTTGTTAATTACTTTTGTTAAAACTCTATGCTTTTTAGACAAAGTACAGCTACTTTAATTGCTGGCCGCTTAATCACTAAATCATGAAAACTTTAACACAATGTCATAAACCCTAACATATCATGTCTATTTTTTAATAGGCTATAGGTTAACATGCTTTTTTGCAAAGCGCAACTCGTATGGACGGAAATTAATTGATTTAGTTTCATTCAAAAGATATTTTCTTTTCGTTATATTATTACAAATTTTAATAATATATTATCCCATTGGAGGTGTAGGCCTACTGTTTTTATGGACCGCGCTGACCTAACCTCTTCATTATAAACACAACGATGCTGTCTTTCCGTGTCGCGGGTCAAAATAAACACACTAAAATTAGTCGTATCAACTAGATAGGTCTCTAAATTGTAACGAATTAGTTTCTCATTTTGAACAAGTATTAGTTTCTCAGCTTTCACATTTTATGGAAGAAGTCTTTCCTAGTTGGTGTAAGTATGAGGAGTTATTGATTGTTCGAATTTTAAGTTGTCATAGGATCTTTGAAAAGTAGTTAAAATTTTTTTTAATAATTTCTGTCTATGTATATAAATAGATTTTAATTTTAGTATTGTGGTGTGTGTGTGTGTGTGTGTGTGTGTGTGTGTGTGTGTGTGTGTGTGTGTGTGTCTGGTTTTTAAAGTTGATATAGGCCTACCAGGTATTTTTGAATGAATGGAATAACAAGTTACTTTTGTTATCCTTAGTTTTACTTATTTAGACATATGATTTTTAATGTGTTTGTTTCAAACCTATGTTTACTCAAGGCGTTTAATTTTTTAATTGTTTAATCGGCATTCATTATGCCGTACGATTACAAAAAAGAAAAATACATTAAAGTTTTATGAACGCCTACAAGTAGCTACACTCTTCTTGTTTTACTGTAGTCCATAGGCCCTACGCTTCTGATATTTTAAGCAAAAGGCACATTACCTGAAGGATTAAATTAGTCTCGATAAGAATTCTTATTTAACAGTGTAAACTGTAGAAAAGAGTGTTACTTTAAATCCATATACTCATGTAGACCTATGTAAAGGTTTATATTAAGAGACATAGGCCTAGAGGCTACGCTAAGACAGATACCGTATTCCATTATGTAGGTAAATATTTAGCTACGACGTGACATACCTGAATGCTTTCCCTTGGGCGTGACAACGCGGAAGGCACTGCTGCTGTCGGGACCGCATCTCTGGACGACGGGCGCCGCGGTCGCAGAGCCGTGCAGCAACTTCAATACAGCTGCGGACGTGTCCGTCGGGCGGTTCGGCTTCACCGTCAGACTGAAGTCCAGAGGCGCTGCTATTGTTGTCGCTTCCATTACTCACTCGCCTTTGTACCTGATCTACGCCTACTTGCCGCCTTTGACAACCAGCTTTGACACTGTCTTCACCTTACGAAATTTATACTGTTCATCTTGTCATTACTACCAACAATAACGGCAGACACCTTGATAACGATTAACGTTCTCATGTTGAGCCAGATTTTACTTATAACAAAATAATATTTTAATTAAATTTTTATATTATTTTTCTTTTTATTTAGAAAACTATTAAGCAAATATTTTTTTTCGGTTTGAATATGAGAAACTTTGTAAAAAGCAACTCTCTATGTCTGTTTAAATTTCGTTACGTTATCAAACCACAAACATCTCACATGACGTAAAACTACTAGACTATCATATTTGTTTTGATTTTCAAACGAAACCCAGTCCAACTTCGTTCATTATCAGATAGTTCACTGTTAGCACAATCAGTAGCACGATAACTGAGACGTAGGCTGTCAAGTGTCCAACAATTACCGACACGCGTGTCATGTGTCCGTCGTGGACGACAGAAGATGCACAACGCAGATGGATACAGGGCGCTGTAGTATCAACTGACTGAAACCAGCCAGAGACGCAAGTAGCTGGGGGGCGGGAACTTCATCCCCCACCATCCGCAGACAGCGTTGTGATAAACCCCGCCACAATTATCACCGCCTTGCCGAGCACACACACACACACACACACACACACACCTTACCTCTCTCTGTGCCACCGCAGAAACTTCACCGCAAACCATAGTCGTCGCCTTATATGAGAGTGTAACAAGATTAATTCTTGTAATTACGTACACGATTTCTCGCTTTATACATGGAAATCTTTTTTCGTTTTGCTTTTGCTTTTATTGAATAAGTTCAATTTTGTGTAGTATCGTTGTTCCTTTTTTCTCACGGTTATCATTCCCTGATCTTTGACAATGCATCGTTGTGGTTATTAGTTTAATTTTATTTTACCGTCTGTAATTTTATTTTGGTCTGTAAGCACACCTGCTTCTTTTTTAAAGCCTATGTCTGTCACTATTGAACTGTTTCTTTATTTGAATAAGATTTTAAAATTAATAGGGCTAATATTATTATTATTACTATTAAAAACAGTAAACAACTTTTCGATAAATACACCATGACAGTATAAGTTCGATGGCGACAAACAGGAGGTTATAAGTTCAATTAATGCTATAAACAAATAAATGAGAGGTAGGCCTACTACGTATAGAGACAGCAGGCTAGTCCATTTTGTGCCTACATAAAAATTCGTAGCCTACCAATTTAGGAAGATTATAGGAACGCTTGTAACTTGTTTCAGTCTTATTGGCTATATCTGCGATTTAATATTGAATTAAGTTATTGGGCACATTGTATCGATTAATACTATAAATATTTTCAAGCTACTTGATCTAAAAACATCTAGACGAATCGAAAATACAAAAGGATTTCTTATTTCCTAATCTTCGTCTATTGTACAGTATCCCCAGCTAGACCAAATTATTGGCTTATCCACAGTTTTAGAATACGCTTTGGAGTACATAATTAGACCGAACACTCCTTAGGAGCTGAGCTGAACTTGTGGATGTCACATAAGTTAGGCCTACTTATAATAATGCTGCCGTCTGAAATGACATAGTAGGTTTACTCTACTTTTTAGTTTTTCCCTTTCAATATAGCCTAAAGGCTAACATTTATGTCTTTTGTATTACGGTACTTTAATTGTAATTCGCCTTATTATATATAATTATGAAAATAGGCTACTTGTAAGAGTAATTACTGAACTGTAACTGAATTTACCATTCGGAGAAATCTAAGATGAACATTGTAGGCCTACTTTCATTGTTGCTAATAATAATAAAAGAAAAATAGGGGTAAGCTAATAATAATATTTTAAGATGTTATTTGTTATAATGCTTCTGAAGTAAGTCTATCGTTTCAATTGTTAATTGTTATACCTAAAGTTATTACATAGGTATATAAGTTATAGTCATTAACAGAAAATTCGTTTATTTTTAACGGTTATTAGGCCCTATGCAATGCTCACGCAACACATTTCACTTCCAGTAGGCCTAGTGAGGACCGCAGTAATGTCTGCAAAAATCAGTAATTTTAATTTTTTACACCATCTGTTAATATTTTTGCACTACACCACAGCACACATGGCAAGGATAAACAATATTTTCAAATCAAAATCATAGTGGAATAGCATCGTGCAATATATTATATTATATTGCAAGGTTTCGAATGATGTTTTATTTTTCTTCATGAAACAATTTTGTTGTTTTTGTAGACACGTTTTTAGTTTTCTGCGTATTTAACTCTATCAGTGTTCGTCAACACATGTAGGCCTACTGTCATAACGATTAATGACGAGACTGTCGGAACTGTTTTAAGGGTTTTAAGGACACAATTGAAATTAACAACACAGTTTGCTGATACCTGCACTTGAGCACACCTTACGTGTCTATAGGCCTGCTGTAAAATGTTGCAGACTCTTATTCTACTGAAAAGGTTTACTACCTCCAGCATTACCTTCAGTATGTATGAAAATCATTCTTTCTAGAATTAACGTAAGGTATTGTGATCACAAAAACGCCTTTTTTGTAGGCTACTAGAGCTGTATGCTACTACCTGTAAGCAATAGGATATACTCTCTCACTCTTTCTATCTCCCGCCCCTCACACACATACACACACACACACACACACACACACACACACACACACACACACACAAACTCATTTGACTTAATAAAGTTTTGACTGTTACGGTATGCAATTTGACTTATTAGGGCTAAACAGCCTACACTAACATGTAGAGTAGGCCTAATTGACTTTATCGTTTGGAGAAATCTGAGACCCCCATGGCTTTTTTTACTGACGTTGATTATCATAAAATAATAATAATAATAATATTCGTATTAGTAATGTGTATATGTGTATATACACACTCAGGCTTTGCATGTAAGCCTACGTATTTCATTCATTTTAGCCTGTAGACTACAATTTTTAAATATAGAAACGAGTTCGTGTGGTTTTTGTCGTGCATAGTGTAATTGTATTGTTCACACACACACACACACACACACACACACACACACACACACACACACACACACACACACACACACACACACACACACACACACACACACACACACACACACACACATTTGTAATGCTACAGTATATGCAACATAAAACATAATATAATACTATTAATTATAGTTCAATGGGATGAAGGCATGTGTGACTGACGAGAATCAGTTCCGCCACCATTAAGCCGTGTGTTAACATATTCCACAACGTCGACAACGAAAACACGACACTTTCAAGTAACTTTTCTTATTTAAAGAGAGACGAAAGTGGGAAACAGTGTTGAGGGGGTAAAGCACGTGCTCGCGCCCGATTGGTCTAGATTGACCACGCCTACTGAATCACTAGCACCCCTTAATAATCTGTCTTTTTTCATCTCGTGCAAACTTGCACATCTACCGTCTTCGTTGGGCCAACATGCGCTCTGTGTACAGTTCCACTTGTTTACATTATGTATTCATTGCACTAAATGAACACGAAAACTATGCCAGCGTTATTATAATAGTAATACATATCATTTACTGTCTTAGCATCTTGCTTCCTGGAAATGGGATTTTATAAAATCTGTTTTGAATAAATAAATTAGGCTATATGCTAAGAAAGACAATGTTTAAAAAAAATTCATGTTAACTTTTACGTAGGCATATATAGACTGCTGACATAGATGATTAGGGATTTCTTTTAACGAGAAAGAATTGTAGGCCTATACCGAATCCGCAATTCTGTGTGTGTGTGTGTGTGTGTGTGTGTGTGTGTGGTGAGAGTGAGAGAGAGTGAGTAGTGATATCCACCCCCATCAAGGTCAAAGTGTAATCCCCCAAATTTCTCACCAACTCCCTCCCCAAACTTCACAATCAGCTATATCAGCTATAGGCACAGTAGGCCTACATCAAATTCTGATGACTCAAATAATGTTATTATGAGTTATTAGACCCTACTCATAATAACTGTTGTTACCAAAAGCATTAACATATTTATATTTAATTAATTGAAAAACTCGTTACATTTTTAATCCATATCAGTAAACTATAATTAACACTGTATTAGAATATAGTGAGAGCTTTAAAGACAGTTTAAAGATATTTGAAAATTTCTAATTCCTTGCCACTTTGTTTCAGCTTTCAGTACACTACTTTGCCACTTTGTTTCAGCTTTCAGTACTTTGCCACTTTGTTTCAGCAATCAAAAAATATTACTCTATAATTTTTAATATTTTACAGAAAAGCTTTCGGTCACAATCGGTATAGCGGAAATGTAAATTTAAGTTCGGATTAAAGTTGGATTAAGAGATTTCTAAGTTTTTGAAACACTAGCTTATTCGTTTAAACTTTTGCTGCATCTGCAGTTCCCCCTAAAATTCCCTTACCCCCCAAATTCTGATGGCGCAACGTGCCTCCCTGTGGGCACCCCTGGAGAGAGAGCAAGAGAGACACCCGTGTAAGCAGATCTATAAGTTATAGCCTAAACATTATAGGAAAGTAAGTAAGTGTTCGCACCTAAGGTAGGCTATATGCCTTAAAATAGGTCGAGGCCTATATTTGGACACATTTCAGGTAGTAATAGCCTAATAGGTTTTGTTATGTAGGCGTAGTATTTAAGATTTCAAAATTACAAGGTTTTTTATTTATTATGAAAAATAAAACTTTCAAGCATAGTATTTCAGTTCTTGTGCCACTGGTAGGGTAAACACACGGTTTTAATCGTGTCAAAATACACTTTCATTACAGTAGACCTATAGTTTATCTTATAATTTTGTTATTAGTCTACATATAAATATGCGTATATAGCGTAATAAAAAAATGAAAATTTATTAAACTGTAGAAACTAAAAATAATAAACCATTTCTGTTTATTAACTAACAGTTACTTACAGTTATTTTTTTTGGTATAAATGTCTTTAAACTACATTGTTTTTAGTTAGTTTTATAATGCCATTTAATTTCCTGACGATTTTTAGATGGCAAACTTCACAGAATTTGTGGGCTGTGTTTTACGTCATCTGACCTTTCGTTTAAGAGAAGAAAGACGTTCTGCAGAGGAAACTGTTTTATAGGGAACTTTCTGAATTTATTTGAATTAGCTACTCTGTAAGACTTCCGTCTGGATCTTAAGAATGTTGTCTCGGTGCCTGTATCAGCTTCAAGAATGTTGTTGAAAGGTTGATTATTGTCCCTTTCAAATATTACGTTAACAGAAAAATATAAACAGATTATAAAATTCTTCTACTGCTAGAAATCGTTACCTAACAGTTTTTTTTTTTTAAATTGAATAGGCACATCAGTAATTCTGATGAGTAACTGAACTTGGAAAATCTTCCTCTTTAATATGCATCCATTAACTAGATAAATCCCACGTTCCTAAATGCGTTAATTTCTTTCTTTAGTAACAGACTTTTCATAAACCAAAAATCTTTACAACTTGAAACTGAGGAATACCGTTGGTTGGTAGGCAGCCAACACATTTCCGAATAGTTAACACATGGTTAGCTAAAACCAAAAGATCTGAATCGTCTTTAGTTGTCACAACAGACTTCCGAAAATATTGCAGCAACTCATAAAGTAGATCAACAATGGTGTAAGTACTGTTAGAATAGGTAGACTACATGAGTCTGTGTTTAATTCCCTTCCGCGGAAAAACGATAGCTAGCGGCACAAAGTTCCTAGTGACATTCACAACACAAATAACAGAAAAACAACAGTGACAACTGGTCTTTTCTCTCGATACAATTTTCCAAAGTGTCCTTTCGTCTTGTGTGGATAGCCCTACTATCTGTACCGTTTGTTTGGCACAGACCTTTCTCAAAAGGGAACTTTATTTGTTAAAAACAACTTCCTCTCGTTTCATAAAAAAACATATTGAAACTTACAATGCTCGTAAACGATTGGATTTTGCAATGGTTCACAGAGATAGTTTACGTTTTTTATTAGACATATTATTCCGCAGTTTATACCACCTAATGTAGTATCTACCTGAAAATTATGAATAATTTTGTTTTCATCTGCCCGCCGGAATGCTAAACGACGAACACACCTGTGTTCAGCATTTTGCAATGCAGAACTAATTCAGTTTTGACAGAGCCGGAGTAAGCCGGGAGGCTTCGATACTGCAACTTTCCTAAAACAACGATGCATTTACCATCCATTAAAGAAAGTTTGAGATATGAACCTAAAATAATCCATGAGCTTCTACCTTACACACTTTCCCACCACTTTCAATCGTTTTCAAAATTCGATTACAGCTTACTCCAAAACAAGAAACAAAAGTCCTGAAAGCACCTTACCAAATATATACGACTATCATGCGAGATATGTCTACTCGTAAAACTAGCATTCAGTGTAAGAGGGGTCCCTATTACGACAAAACACGAAGACGACACCAAATGTTTACCTAATCAACTGGAAGTTGTTATAAGAAGTACGAGTACCAGGCAGATAATGTAAAAATAGGCCTATGTTCTTAGCTAAGACTTGCATACCTTTGAGTCTTTTGAAAAACAGCTAAAACCTTTATCTATCCTTACTCCCGAAAAATATTAAAACATACTGTAACTGTAACTGTACAAAGTTACATATTACGGAACTAAATCTACGGTTTAGCCTATTCGTTGTGGCATAGATATGAACAAAGGTTTTCATAAACCGAGCCCTACATGTCCTCAGAAACAAACATTTCAAAATCGCGTTATGGTGTGCACGAATGGGGTGTGGAAGACTGCACAGTTTGTTGACATTAACATACAAATCAGTTCACTGGTAGAGGCTATCCAGGGCTTGTATACGACGCCGCATCCGCTCTTAAGTTTACGTCTGTACAGAATAACAAATACGTTTTAAGATTTTACTTGTTGATTTGTTTTTAAAACGTTAATAAAACACTAAGTTCAAAAATAAAAAAAAAGCAGATCGAAAATCGAGTGTGAAATACAGTACCTGTGTACGAGTTGAATAGCAAGCAAAAAATTATTTAATTGTTTAAAAATTGTATATTAAACAATTATTTAATATAGAATGATTTAAAGTCGCTGTGGAAATTGTAAACCGCGTTGCATAGACTGCGGACTGAATGACTAGTGGAAGGCTACCTCTTGCCTACTCGCTAAGACGACATAGCCTAACCTTCTAAACTAAGATAAAAAATGAGCCATCCTCAGTCACCAGAAAACAGAGCAATAAATTATTATAAATAAATATTATTATTGCAATATTATAATTATTGAAGTATACAAAGCATATAATAACATAAACAGCCGAGACTTCATATTGAATGACCACTTAAATTTTAAATCCAACCCGCTATACGATACAGGTTTGAACCTGCTTAGGCGTAATCACTCAGATAATAGTTCATTGTCCGATCGGCTTCGACGTGGTGCGCACCATTTAGGAAGCAAGTGAATTACATAGTGGACAATTATGTGTAACATGTGTTTTTAACGTTTAACGACCTCAATAGAGCGATTTTATCTGATGATGGAGCAGATGTTCCGAAACGCGTCATTTTAATCGACGTAACGAAGTCACACGACGGATATAAGGTGATTTATTTATAATAAATTACTATTCATACGTGACTTGGATACCAAGAACTAATACGCATTTTAAACAGAGCAATGTTTACACGAAACTATTTCGTACTCACAAGACGGCTAAAGGACAATGTAATAAAAAATATTATTAACCGAATTATTTATTGTATTAATTGTATTATTATTTTGCTATATTTTTATGAGCAAATTAAAAAAATTTTTTTTTGGTATTTTCTATTTTCATTATTTCTCTGGGGAGTAGGTTTAATCCACAAACCGTCTCGCTACGGCGTTGTTTCATAGTCTGGGTCTCATTGTTACAAAAGTCCTAGAGACGTCAACACTAACAGACTGGAGAAATAGGGCTATAAGTTAATGAAGCTGGCTTTCGCAACATCAAAGAACGGTGAATGAAAGGATGAGACAGCGGTATTAAGATACGACAGTGTTAGTAGAAGTTGCAAGTGATTAATTGATTATTTGTAGGCCTATTGCGACTGTTGTAATTACTTAGTGTGACTTTTAATATTAGTTGTGTACAGTGCGTGTGGGATAATTGCATAACTAGGAGAATTATTGTAATGCGAGTGTCATTGTTTCTTAGAAGTGTCGGCAAAATTTTGTGTAGATCGTTTTCTCTGGAGTTCGATAATTTATTCCATTGTTGATCACGACCGCATGTGATCATCGCAACACTGTTTTGACGATTCGAGTACAATGTTACTGGTTTTATTTTTATTATGGAATTGTTTATTCCTTCATTTCCTTAAATACTTCCTCATTTCCCGTAAATTATTGTAAACAGTATTTTTCATAATTTCTTGATTACATTTATATCACTATCGCCTGTGGTTAACGATTGTCCACCTCAGGGGTGCCAGGGCAAGGATGTCCTTGTAGGATGGTTCTGGCAGGTTCTGGGAGATGTTTATATTATGTAAAACCTTTTTTAATTTAACTTCATTCCAACTAGTTACAAACTATATAGAAATTTTATTCTAATACTCAAGTTAACAGTGTGTAGGGTAGGCTTCCACTGAAGCTTTCCTCAGTACAGTTAGGCCTACACTTTGTTCATGTGCTGAGAATAATTACTAAACATATTTAGTTCACTAGTTCAAATGGTTTCCGTCTCTGTAATCGCCAAACGAGTCCAGCATTATCAAGCAGTTGTAGCACTTCTATGTTTGCGTGTTCATGAAGTCTTTTATATTTATCCGCAACCCGTTTAATCTCACCATAAATCGTAGGCGTTTTCATGTCCTGATGGTATGTCATCATTTCTTACGTACCGTGGTGCATCAGCAGTACTGCAAAGAACCTTATTTTGTAAAGTCTGAATTATTTTAACATTAGATTTCTTAGTACAACCCCAAAGCTGTACACCATACATCCAAACTGGTTTCAAGACTTGTTTGTATACCAACAACTTGTTACGCAGCGACAGCTCAGAGTGTCTTCCAAGCAGCCACCATATTTTCTTCAATTTAATCCAAGTTCTTCCCGTTTCTTCTTAACATGTTCTTTCCACCTAAGTTTGGCATCCAGAGTCATGCCTAATACTTCACTGAGCTTGCGTGTGGATTTCTTTGCTGATCGATTACGATTGGTAAAGAATATATTTCCCGGTTGTTGAAATTGATCGGACTAGACCTGTCATATTCGTTCAGCTTGATGCGCCATTTTTTTGTCCATCTAATAACGTACCCAACTGCTGATTGTAGAGCATCTGTTGCTGCGTCTATACTAACACCAGTAGCTAGTAAAGCAGTGTCATCAGCGAATGTAGCTGTTGTCACTCCATCACATTTAGGAATTTCTCCTGCATGCAACAAATTCAGAATAGGTCCAAGGACACTCCCTTGAAATATCCTTTAAATTAGAATAATCATCTCCACACTTAACTCTGAACTGACGTTCTGAGATTTGGTGAACAAAAATACAAAAATTAAAAGCAAAAGAATTTGTTATTTGCTACTTACGAGTTGTTGTTGTTGTTGTTGTTGTTGTTGTTGTTGCAATCAAGAAGATAGGCCTACTAAAAAGTAAGTGTGTAAACATAAGGATTCCATTAATAGGTACAAGTTATTAAACGTAAAAAACACATCGTACATTGCATAAATAATATAGGCTAATCAAACCACCACACACTTTGTCACATCTTCTACAGACGCTGATTGTGTTAAAACGTGTTGTGCGTTTTTCTCTAATCTCAAATTGTTGAGTACGTGTTTGTAAATATTTGCAGTACAGGAAATTAAATCGGTCTACTTGTTTTGCCACAAAAGTGAATAGGAGATTTTTACATAACGAACAGATAGGTTTTCAAAGACGAACGTTTCAATGGAGCGAGATTGGCCTCACATTTTGTTGAAGTTACCACATGATTAGAGGCTATGTAAACCGCGTTCCATAAAGGGATATATAATGTGATAAATGACGGACACGTTTTAACATTTTATTTGTTGATTTATTTTCGAAATTGTAATAAGGCGCCTAAATGGTAATCAAGATAATAAAGGTATTAGAACGTACAAAACATTATTAAATACGGACTGAAAAATCGTGTGCACTAATAGGCACAATAATACAACATTCGAATAGGAAGCAAAAACTGTTTAATTTAGAAATTTTTAAAAATACCTGTGGAATAAACTATTGCACTACAAATACCGTAATAACATCGGACGGAACAAACATTGGAAAGCTGACTCTTTTCTACTCGCTGAAAAACATATTATCTCAAAAACTAGGATACAAATTTGAAGCCATACATCAACTATCAGACGATTAGCAGTGTTTCACGAAGCGATGTCGTACTCGCAAAACGTCTGTACCGTTGTTCAGCAATTATAATCCTTCGCAATTACATAATTAATTAGCATAATTATTTAATTTGACTACGGCCTAAGTGACGGGGATTTTACCTCCACATTTTTTTCTTTTTAAATTCTTGACATTTTTTCTTTTCTTCGTCCTTAGGGTTTTAATCCCCAAGACCCCTCGCTGCGCCATTGGCCTACGTTAAGACAACTGGTTACAACGATACAACGAAAGAGCAATAAGATAAGAGAAACGAGTGCAGAGAAAGTTGTAAAGGTTAATGTAGTACTTCTGCGTAACATAATGAAAATAATACGTAAACCTGAAAATCATACGCTAGTCCACTGTCCACTATTCTCATTTTTACTTCATGATTTTATAGTACACTTATCTTAAAAGCTCGTTATCCTCCACCAGCGTTTCCATGAGCATTCGATATCTTTGTGAGTTTATAGTATCTCGCTTAATGTCGATGTGAACTACATGATATTAACAGTGCGCAGCCTTGTATTATTGTCTCGTGTCGGGAAATTTCATATTTTGTCGATAGAATGCAATAGTAATTAGCAATGGTAAATAGAGCCCACATAAACTGCTACGTTATAATTACAAAAGGTATGTTCGTAGCCAAAGAAATACGCAGTGCAGTGTAATCGGCTGACGGTTTACATGTTTGCAAAAATATAGAGAAATTTGAAAATTTCTCTTTCTTCGTCGTTTTTAAACTTTTTATGATTGACCAACCTGTCTGTTGAATATTACCTGTTCATATGTATTCCTGTATTTGCCATACTACCATCCATTCGGATTAATCTGAAATTGCGTAATAGTACCTAGTGCGTAATACAGACATTTCAATTTTTTTAATCAATTTTTAAACATTTGCATTCGACGTTCAATTTCTAATCATTTCTAGAACTACGGGTAAGTATGGTGTACTGGCCTTCAAAACATTATAAAATAGAAGTAGGCATAGCGCTCCGAGGATATTTAATAGGCCTATGTTTACTTAGTCTGTTGACTTTCCCCGATCGGTGCTGTTTCATTTTCACCGTTGCTTAGGCATCTATCATACAGGCAACATTAGGTAAGGACGTTTTTCTAGCATGGCCAGACCCTCCTTCCTAGAAGGATCCAATCCGAAAAGTTATATATGTAACCATCGAATCACACTAAGGTATGTAACAAATAAGAATTAACTGGCAACTAAGACGATCCTTCTAATATCGTTACAATTTAACTACATTTCGAGTGGGTACCGACGAATATGTGATCAGGAATAGTCAGTAGTTGGAACGGGTCAGATTGGCTATTCGGTTAGCGTCGTAGTTCTACGATAACGAAGCTTCTAAAGAGGATAATACGATAATCGATAACAGGACGCACTAATTGCGATAATTATACACTGGAACAAGGTAGAAGGAAACAAAGAGACACAATGCGCGTAGCGCAACTCCATTATTCAATATGCTATGGGTAAATAACTATATGTCGCGACATGTTAAGAATATTAGGACTACACATAGATATTTCCGCTTTATTTTTGTAGAGGGATAATTTCTAACCTGTTGCCCGTCGCTTTCCCGTTGTGTGGATAACTACCACATAATTATTTCTAAATTGGCAGAAGATTTTTAAGGAAACAATACTTTTCACGGGTCATGTTCATCTTGGCAAATCTGTTATAATTTCTCCTCTTTCTTAAGAAGAACACATCTGATGCAAGTCAAATAGGCCTATCAGATGAAGGCCAGCAGAGAGAAACGTGTAAAATAAGCTAAGTGAATATCCAGAAGTGATTGCGATTGCAGGTAGATCATGATCGCAAAGTCCCTGTTGAAAACCCTACAACTTATTTTGTTCAGGAAAAGAAAACCTCTGACTACCAAGTCTACTTTTTCTTATTAATTTAGCTCATTAACTCACTGGTTAATTGCCCTAACCTGCGTTGATAGAGGAATTTGTAACGATTGGCGAGCAAAAAATGAAATAAAATAGTTTATAAAACTCAAGAGAATATCTCAAAATATAAGTTGAGAATAATTAGTTGAGGAAAAAGTGATGATAAATAAGCAGTATTATTTTCGAAAGATTATTGGAAGCAGTAAATGATTCAGTTTGGACCAGTTATGTATGTAAAATTAAACAGGTAGGCTTAAAGTCATCTCTACATAACGATCAAATATCTCTGCAAAAATAAAGTATAAAACAACTCATCAGTTTAAATATTATAGACGAGGGAACTTTTTTTTGCAAACACAGAGACATCATTTGAAAACAACTTTTTTATTTCTGAATCTTAATACGATTTTTGACACTTATTAAAAATTCTTCCACTTCTACAGACATGGAAGTAATAAGATCATGGAAGTGTCACGCGTTAATTGTTGTAACACAATTTAATTTTGATATATTTTTATTAGTTTTATAGTGCATTCCGAGTTACGATGTTTTTGCTGTTACTAACAGCATCAAGCAGTTTTCAAGATAGGAGAACGAAGAAAACAATATTTTGCACGGGGATGAATCATACGTGTGTTCCCTGCACCATGGAAACAATACAATGCATGTGTCTATCGTGCAATTTGTATTAAAGACTTACGTTTGTTTGTAAAAGTATGTCAAAATAGTAGAAATACTCTTTAGAAATATTTTTTTCATAACGATACACGATCACACGGTTAGTATATCTTTATGTATATTTTGGTATCAGAATTCAAAACTCGCGCTAAAAATTCCATATCGGCTACAGTATTTTAAAACAAAATTGTATTTTTATTTTTTAGGTAAGATAAAATTACTAAAGTTTAAAATAATTTTTATTGCATTTTGAAAAATACACAATACTCAGACAGGTAATAATTAATAATTAAAGCTAAAACACTTTGTCCAATAAAATTTAAGGCATTAATTCTCTTGTGAGAGTTTTTATAATATTAGTAACCCTCCCCCAAATAAAGATTTTCCTGTATTGCCAGAATATTTACGGGAATTTTAATGACTGAATGAATGATTCAATAGCACCCAACTGTGATCATTTTTTGAACTGTAACAGATTGATCTACAAAAAGGTGGTTAGAAAATTATTTCTGTAGTGGTAATTGAGGTTTGTTCTAACCTCAAATTCAATAGTTCATTTTGTTTTGTTGCTTTACAGTGTTCTGTAAATCACCCTGGTAAAGGTTTTTACATTTGTGGTTTACAAACATCAAAGATACATTGCAGTATCATTAGAAAAGTAAATTATGACTAATTTGATGTGAAGCTGGGAGATGTAGATTAACAATGGGTCGACATAATGTTTGCTGTGTTTGTATGAACAATTTAAGAAAGTGGCCAATGTAGGCTTATATAAGAGATCTTTTAGATTTAGCATTCCATGATTTATAGGGAACCAAAAAATTATTTTGATACACTATTTTTCAGTTGTGACTTATAGACTATAACATAAATAATAAGAGAATTATTTTATTTATTCCAAATGTTCCATCATGTATTCAAACTTGTGATGTACACATTCTAATATCTGTACCTTCAAAAATATTAGAAGATCCATAAGATGTTTCTGATTCGAATACTGAAGAAGATAATAAGGATCAGAGATTATAGAGTAATAAGGATAGTCTAAACAAGCCCTAAAAAATTCCCCCAAAGAAGACATCACTCTGAATCCAGTGATCAAATCACGGTGCTTAGTTGGACATTTAAACAAGGCGTTGGTTGTCTCTGACGTTGTTCGTAGTGTGAACTTGCCTCTGTGTGGATATGCTTCCGGATTCTGTCAAGCAGACTTACAGGGTAAGTAGCAGTACTTCTTTTCTTATATAGTTTTCCTATAGTCTAGTTATGTTTAGTTTGAAGATTAGTGGTTCTTGTTAGTGAATGAACCTCGGTTAGATCTAAGATTGTATTTAATGTATTAGTTTAACTTACACCTGAAAACGACCACAAATTGTTTAGCGGTCGAAACGTTGTGTGGTAAACTTCTAACGATGGCAATAGTTCGACCTAACCCTTCTGATAATGTTCACGTACCATCGAAAGTTAGGGTTTAAAGATTAGTGTATTGCACTTGTTAACGTGATAATGAAAGCACATACGTCCAGCGTCCTTAATTTCAATATAAGTTAATTTATAACGTGCTTTTTAATTATGTAGAATACTTAGTATAACACGAATCATAGTAAAATTAAAAAAGAAAAACCAGAACGTTTCCATCATTACCTATCTGTTACTGACCACAGGTGTTACAAAAACTTTACCTAACTTCTACCAAGAACTAAAGTACGTAAGATCTTTAATTAGATAACATATGAAAATTTAGTTTTTAGTAGGTTAATGTGTACTGTATGGCACTTGTCGAGTTTGTTCAGCAGATCAACAAAACTAAGTTATATTTTTAATATTTTATTTATTTTTTATTTTAATATCTGTTAATTTATAATTTTTTGACTTCTAATTCTCGATTCTGTGTTTGCAAAGACATGTATTTTACCTCTTATGTATACTTTACGTGTTTCATTTCTTAGGAGACGTTGTAGTGGCAGAAGTTGCGTTCAAGTAAGTTTTTTAACCCCTGGAAGACGATGATTGATAGGTAGTTATCGAAACGATTTTTAAAAATTTAACGATCGTTACTCAACAAAAAGGTAATCTACTAACGAGAATAAGGTTTAAAGATGCTTTTTAATTAGCTTATAAATTAAAATGTTATGTTAATAAGAACGTTTTTTACTAACCGCACTTACGGATATATTAACCACTGTATATGTTTTCGGCTGTATCATTAGCCGCAACTAATGAATTTTGAAGCAGTCACAGAAAAATGAAGAAAGCTGAAAGAGGGCAATGAGTTTAAACAAACAAACTGATCGGAAATATAACGGTGATAAAAAATTCGGTTCTATATTATTAATAAAAATAAATATTGTCGCTAGGATTCAGGTCATCGAAATTATTAGACTGTACTTTATAATTTGATAAAGAACAGAATTAACCGCCGTAAATAGTGGCTTACGTTTATCAATTTAGTAAGGAAATAAGATTATTAATTAACGTAAGAACTACGCACATTGCTAATGCTATTCATTTTATTTACTAATAATAATTTAGTTGTGGTAAAGAAACGAGTTATTTGTATTCGTTCCGATAATAAATTAATAGAAGTAAAATAAAATCCGCTAGTTCGAGTTATTTAAGAACACATTTAGATTAAAGTGTTTCTGAAGTTTTTTTGCAACAGATAAATAATTTGAATGGTATTATTTGTACCGTTATTTCTATAAAAGACACGACGCCGAGATTCAGCTGTTAACTGGGATAAATGGTGACTATAAGTTTTGAAGAAGAAAACAAACACTTTCCTCGTGGTACTTAGCGGCTTAAAAGTAAAAAAAAATGTTTTGACATAATAGCTTTTGCTGACAGGAGAGAAGAAAAAGATTTCGTTGTCCGGCCGGGAAAAATCCTAGTTACAAAATGTTTGGCCAAGGGTTTGAGGGAGGACCGACGCGGTAAACACATTACCTAGAGTGGTGGCCGCATTAGTTGGACACTGTGCAGATCTCTCTCGTAACAGCCGCCTGACATCTTTCCTCACTCACCTAAACAATATTACACTAATTTAATATCGGTAATTGAAATGCGCTCCATTTCGTTACTAAACGCCGTGCCCTTCATTACCATGCCCTGCAGTGTACGTAAATTACGCATTCGAGGTAAACGTGTAAGACATATTATCACCTTACCTGGTGATTTGTTTCAACTCATGTTGAGATTCTGTTCGTGTTTCAGTAATAATATAGCCTGATAGTATTCATACGTAGGCTACCTAAATGAAAAAAAGAAGGGAAGTTACTTCTAATTATTAGAGAGTTAGGCGCCTACGTATAAATAATCGGTACGTGTGGAGCTGATGTGACTACTAGGCTAACTGTTGGCTGAGAAACCTCAGCTGGATATCGTGAAAATCATGCGTCGGATATGGATTTAAACTCTGATCTGAAGGGAATGTTTCTTTTCTAATGTACGTGAGACGTTTTATTGAAGCCTTAATTATTCTGTCGTATGCAAATAAGTAATTTTGATATCATAGATTCATCCGGACTGTCTTAAATCCCAAGTGCTCACCGAGAAAGATTTATGAAAAGTCGCCTATAAGAGGTAAGCTGAGGAGGTTTTTGCTGCACAATAATAAAACTTCCAAATATCTGTTTTCCGAATCCTAAAAACAATTTGATGCAATGGACCTGCACGTCATTCGAGAGTGGAGCGGAAACCGATTTAAACCCCTCGACTATTTCTACCACAATCGGTAGTTTAAAATGACTTATATGCTCTTCTCTTACAGTAGCTAAGAGAAATTTAATGTCAGTAACTCACTGAACTTTTGGAGTGAACTGTTTTATTAAAATTGACGAAACTACGTATACCGTATCCCAATATGCTATATACTATTATAACTACAATATATGAAATGTCTACTGAAATGTCTACTACCTGCGACATTGCAATCACTTTGACCCGTGACATCTAAAGAATGGATCTTAAGCTTATCTACATGTAATTATTATGCCTGTATTAAGGTTTACGATTTTGGTATATTAAACCTAGCAATTGTACAATATTCTACTGTTTCATACTTACTATTAAATGCAATTTCTTCCTTTAATGAGACGTGGTTAAACTGTTATATTTTACCAGGTGGTATAATGAAATTCATTCTAAATATTTCAGTGGTTTAGTAGAATATAAATGATTTTATTTAAGATTTGCTAATACCTATATTTCTTTAAATATGTGTTCATTTCTTGGTAGGTATTATAAAAATGACTTTTCCTAAGCCCATAACTTAGCCTATAGCAGTAATGCTGCACAACCATACGAGAGAATGCCTGTGGAGTAAGCCTGTCATACGTCCATGCTAAAAGAACTTTGAATTGAACATAGTAAGTGTAGCCACTGATTTTGCTATTCATATCCTCATCTTTATACTAATGTGCACACTACTACACTACAACTATGAAAACCGAATCCGTGAGAAGCAAAAAGCAAGGTTATCACTAGCAGATTATGTTTTTGTCAGATCGTGAGACTTGATGAAGATTCATTTGTTTGCAGGAATTTTTGCTTACGTAGTAAAGAGGCAGCCAGTACGAAAACCGCTTATAAATTAAAAACGGTTAAAATTAATTTCCATTCTACACACTGCTTTGATTGTGCCAAATCATATATATATATTGCTAATAATAAAAGATAATTCTGCATATTCAACGTAGGGACTAATCGAACCTTTCCTTCCTTCGTAGTAAACCGTATAGATGAAACGAACCTTTTAGGTGGATAAAAATCTAAATCATGGGTAATTAAACACTATACTTTTATTAAATCATATTGGATAAACTCGAGCTTAATTGAACAATTCATTTTTGTAAATTATAACTATTAATACAGATAATGACAAGGGTAATTAATAATGTTTTCTACACAAATATGACAGTCACTTTCTGTTTGTTTGAACTCGGTGTATTGTGTCTTCACAAACGAAACGAGGTACTGACGACAGAGCCACTCCTGGACTTGTACGTAGTACCTCTCTACCAGATGCCAAACTGTCGGTAACACAACTCAAGTGTTCGGACAACGGTGTGTCTACGAAACCGACCAAATAACTTTCGGCGTACTAGGACAATCTCGCCGACTGTTGTTTCCAGCGTTGGCCTACTATTTAGTGTTGACAACTTATGTTCTACACGTCCCGTTTTCCTTGACTATCTTGCACTTTGTATTAAGCAGCGGCTTTCTGAAATATATAATTCTCTTCCATCATAGAAAGTGGGCAAAAATGAATTAGTTGCTTTCGGAAATGTTTGTTTCAGCAATTCTGCTTGTTTCGCTTTATTGCATAATATAATAGGCCCTATTTTTATCATGCGGTGTAGGTGTAACAAAGGATAGGACTATTTATAAATTGTAATTTTATAATTTTATCGATTTTAATTTTCTAAGTAATGTTTATAAATAGGCCTAACTAATGAAGATCTTAAAGTATCAAGATCATTCTATAATAAATAGGCCTATTAGAGAATTTATTGTATTATAAAAAATAAAAGCACCAGTTTTTTGTTATTCCACGGCAGTAATTTTAAATGGTGAGAAAGCCTTATTAAGAAGAAAAAAAAGAATTTTTTTATTAGTTGAATTTGCTCTTTCGTAACTTTAAATATTGTAGTCTTAATGTGGTAGACTAATATTTTGCCTAAATAGATTGCCGTCTCCAACTGATGAGACAGATGCCTACACTCGCTGGGGGACTCCCGCGATAACAGTCTGAGATGGATTTGGAGCAAAGATTTACTTTTCTAATGTAGGCCTATATGAAACGTTTTATTGAAGATTTTGTTTTTGCGTACGCAATTAAGTAAATTTCATATTATAAATCCGTCTGACTTAAAACATAAGACTAAATATGGTATGTCATAATTTAACAGAATACAAAAGTAAAAAACTGATGTTTTTGAACATCTACCAATGTTTGATGTTTCCAATGTCCATATGATATCCACCTCTTTAGATTTAGGCTTATAAATTGAACAAGTAAGCAAAACAATTCTGTCATAATTTTGTAAGTTATGCATCCTGTAATTCATTTAATAATTGACGCTTTACTATTTCAAAGCCCGTGTTTTTATCAACCGAAAAAAATAGTTTTTACGTTCTCTTTCATTCTTACATAAGAAAAAGAGGAAAAATATATTAAAACATATGGTATTTCTTTACATAACATTTAAACGTTAAAAAGAAAATGTAAAATGCAATGAAATGTAGAATACTACAATAAAAAAGGGAGAATACTTGAAGAAAACATAAAATATATATACGGACATCAAGAAAAAAATAACACTGAAAGAAATGCAATTCATAAACACATTTTGAGCCGGTAAAGATAACTTACCGTAGAAATGAAGAATTCTTAAAACGTTTTGAGTGAAAAATTATAAGGAAAGTGGCAGGGCCAATAAAGGAACGAAATATGTGGTGAAATTCACATGAATTTTGAAGTTTATGATTAACAAATAGCAAATACATAGTAAAGTTAACTAGGGTGGAGACATTTAGTTGGTTGGGACTGTTTTACATAATGGACAGGAACCGAAATACAAAAAATATCACAGAGTGTAAACCACGAGCCTAGGCCCAGAGGAAGAAGAATGAAATGGTGGATATAATGTGTCGAGAATTCCTGGAGATCACGGAAATTAGGATATCGAGAAGTAGGCTATTGCTGAAATCAAAAGGGAATGATGTAGGATTGTTGTGGAGGTACATCTGACAGATACATTAGAGTCATAGAAAAAAAGAAGGCGAAGAGATTTATTAAATGCCTTTAAAACTTAATTGTAAAAGTATATAATAACGTTATGGCTGAGTGGTTAACATGCGACTGACACTGCGTTTTATTTAATGTGGCTATGTTGCCAATTTGGCTTAAAAAACAGCCAAAGCTGTTGCATCTTCCCTACTTAGGATGCCAGCAACATTTCCTATCCGACCAGATAATAACAAAACGCCACACCATCAATTCTTACACCGTTCTGCTGTTTAGGACCATTTAACTCAGACTGAAGCCTGTGAAGACGGTAATTAATTATGTCTTCCGGACATACTACGGGAGATATAACGCTATTTTTAGATCCCTAAGTTGCAACAGAGCAGACGCCTAGTGCTTCGAAAGCTGATAACTTTCATTATATAAAACTATTGATAGCCTATCTCTGAATATAATATTTAGGGAACTTACGGCAGGATGCCATAAGTTAATGTTTAAAGACGTTAATTGAACTCATTAAATAAAACTAATATCGACTGATATTAACCGTTTTCACTCCGGTTAACCTATTAACCGATTTCAGTCTGTTAAATGCAGCACACAATCTGCGAAGTATTCAAAATTTCGTATGTTTTTTAGAAACGTTTTGTCTTTGGAGATGGTTGTAATGTCTATATAAGTGAAACGTTATTTTGCCTTTGGACATTTTATCTATTCTACCACACGTCTTTTTTACGATTTATTGTTTAAGTTACATAATTTTTGCATAAATTCCTTATTGTACACAGTTTGTTATAATCACCCTTCTCAAGCGCCCCCCCCCACACACATACAAACTCGTCTAGCCCGTTATAATTATCAGCTGAGATAAAGCGGTGACCGACCGAGTTGGTAACTAGAAGGATACGATAATTACCGAATCCAGGACTCGATACATTGGCTGCTTTTGCTGTTACTTTTTAGTTTTGTTTTTGTTTCTTTTTTTATGCCAAGTTAATGGAAGCTGTTGGCTGGTGGGAGGCGGTCGGGTCTGGTTTGTGATTAACTCTCTATCTCTCTTCGTCTCTCTTAAGAAAGTGTGCAAACTTCTCTTTGATCTGTATGAGAGTAACATTTAAATCATGCAAATGATTTAGAGCAGCGAACGCTAGCTAATAGAAATCATGCCCTGTGGAACGAAGGGATGTTTCTAATTTAAAGGAAAATTGCGCCTCACTTTGCTGTTACCGCCACCCGCCCAACAACGAAATCTATTTCGTCAGCTCCGTTTAACTCATTTATAACGAGTTCAAATGAGCTGCTGAGTATAGTAATCAATGCTGCTGCTACTGTCTATACGATAAGTTAAGGGACTGCAGAGTTCAAACCACACACACACACACACACACACACACACACACACACACACACACACACACACACACACACACACACACACACACACACACACACACACACACACACACACACACACACACACACACACACACACACACACACACACACACACACACACACACACACACACACACCAGAAGCATTTGATTCGCTTTTCGCTAAGAGGAATATAGCCTACATTTATTTCGAGATGAATGTTTCACGAATTGAATTCATACTCATTTCCATCTCATAGTAATCCGTCGAGTAATAGAAACGCCGAAGAGATGAGCAATACAGTCGTCAACATGATATCCAATTGAAAATAATTATCGCACACTTACAAGCTTATCTTCTGCGTTGAAGAAAATTGGTGTAACTTTTACTCGTAAGGTTTCACGGTTCTGTTCATCAAAAAATCAAGCCACTCTGTAGTAAGCACACGTTTCAGTCTGGCTATGACAACGAGAGGCGTCATCCATGCTACGATGTGCAATCGCAACTACTGAGGACGTCATATGGCAAATAGGTGAAATATCTGCAGTGTCAGCAGGTATTTAAGTAAAATGATAATTATTGGATATAACGTTTATTTTTTAGAGATATGTCTGTGTGTGCGCGGGCGTATATGTCGCACTTTTGTGTATGTACCTATTCATAATATTAAACAGTTCATCTCGAGTATTTGCCCCTGACCCTTGCACACGATTTTTCTACTTAATAAGGAATTCTGACGCAAAGAAGAGTTTATCATAAAATAGATTTCTTGCAACAAAAAATCCGGGATAAAAATTTTACATAAATACGGGATAAAATACGGGATAAGCAGCAACAACAAAAGTAGTATCAGTACCGTACCAGTAGTAGTAGTAGTAATATCAGTAGTATCAGCAGCAATAGCAGCAGCAGCAGCAGCAGCAGCAGCAGCAGTAGTAGTAGTAGTAGTAGTAGTAGTAGTAGTAATAATATCATTATTATTATTATTAGTAGTAGTAGTAGTAGTAGTAGTAGTAGTAGTAGTAGCAGTAGCAGCAGCAGCAGCAGCAGGAGCAGCAGTAGTAGTAGTAGTAGTAGTAGTAGTAGTAGTACTAATGCTGCCAGTTGTAGCAGAAGTGTGGTAGTAGTAGTAGTAGTAGTAATAGTAGTAGTAGTAGTAGGCCTAATTTACCACGTGAGGTTTTGGCAACTTATACGAATCAGGGTATTGAATGTAGATGCAGAGTCACGTAGTAGATTGTTCCATCTATACGAGAGAATCGGAACTTTCAATAGTTCATGTAGTGTACAACAGAACATTTGTGTATGAAATCTCCTTTTAATTTTTATGTTCCAGATTTGCTGTAAAGTAGAAACTACGACGTGCAACCTGCAAGAATCCATCCGTATAGACATGCGCGCGCGCGCGTGTGTGTGTTAGTATAAATCAATAACTTATACCAGTGGCTTTTTGTGACAAACGCACCGGAACGTCTTTCCAGCATCTTTTAAGAATAGTTTAACGTAAGCATTAGAAAAATCAAAAATTATACTTTACTAAAACATTTAATGGCAGTAGTGGTAGCCATGAAAATGATCGTCCATTAGAGGCAATAACCCTCTCCTCCTCCATATTTTATCCGTGAGATCCACTCATACGTGGAACTTACTTCTCCACAAAAAAGCACTGATCAAAACTATTAAAAAACAGAGTTTTTTAATCATAAAATGCTGATACACAACATGGAGGTTTGCTAAAATGAAGTTCAGGGTGGCAACCACCCGAGAAGGGAAGAAGAGGAAGGCCAATTTTAAGGAAAGGATTTCTTTAAAACTGATGAAGGTAAATGGATTGGCGATTGGTAAATTCCATGCTTACCGACATGCATTTGAAAACGGCTAAAATGTATTGCAGATAAAGTCAAACGAGAAGAGGATGATTACCGTTTGAGGACGGTTAACGACCATCTCTCTCTCGCCACCTCATAACGCAGGGTTATGGTTTGCGTGTAAAGTCATGCGTTAAATAGCATCGCAGTGCCAAATGTGGCACTACGAATAACATAACCTATATACGACTAGTTTCCCACACATGTCTAGACTCGGTGACTAAGCTAAACATTTGACCAGCTGATCTGGTTACGTCACGGGCGCGCCGCTCTGAGAATATCCTGTTTTCAGTTCCGTAATCCACACGAGACCGTCGTACGGCTGGCTGCTCGCTCAGTTTTTTTGTTTACATTCAACATTTGTGCTGCACAGATTGAGCAGCTGGTGACACATGTTTGTGGCTGGTGAACGCTCTAATTATCGCGACAATTTATTCTCGCGTTGCGTTCTTCACTGCAATATTACTCTGCTACACTGTTCTCGTTTCTTTACCAACACCGGAGAAACTTTCTCATTCCCTTTACTAATTTCTTACTTTATCTACTTAAAGTGAGTTATTATCCATACCATACATGCATCGTCCACATGCAAAAACGCATTTGCGGACACACTGTGGACCACTGAAGGGAAACAGAAGTGTACATAAACGTGTGGCTTCTCATCTTCGTTACATAGAAAATCTAATAACCGATATTTTTAACGTAAAAGTATGACTAAACAAACTGACGCTCACTCTATATGAAAAGAGAATTTTTGAGTAATAACTTAAAAGTAAGTTATGTGTGTGTGTGTGTGTGTGTGTGTGTGTGTGTGTGTGTGTGTGTGTGTGTGTGTTTTGCAGTAAGATAAGCATTTCGTCAAATGTATAATAAAACCAGCCTGACTTGTTGTGGACCAAATACATAAGTTGTCTTTAACGAAAGTGTTAATGCTTAAGAAAGTATTATCAGCCAATTAAGAACATAGGTTCAACATTAAGAACTATTTTAAGTTTGTCTCAGGCTCTGATGGCCGGCGTGAACTCTGTTAATATTTTGTTCATTGCGGGGCTATTAAGCCGTGGTCTAAGTTTTCAACAACAGACGTTTCGGCCCCATCATTGGATGCATCTGTACCACAGTACTGTGGGAATTGGCGCACATCTTGCCAGTAACTAACTTTCAATCGTTTAACACTGAAGATGACCTCCAATGGTGGTGCCAAACGTCTATTGTTGAAAACAGTAATAGCCAGGGTAATGAACAACAATTGTATTACGTTGTTAATGGTATAAACTATAGTGTTATGTAAACGGAAAAGTGTGCTTCAGTGAAATAGAGAATGCAGTGTACGCGTATCGGTAAAAACGGTGTTCGCTAATAATAACATTCTACCCATTCACGAGCACGGTAATATGTAAACTTTTGTACGCAGAATGGTGAGGGAATGTAGACAAATAATTTAAACCTTAATACCATAAAATATTATAAATCTTAATAATGGATTCAAATAGATCATCATCATCATCTTCACGACACGGCATATGCAAGGTACTGCCTGTTCCGCCTTAAAAAATTCTCCATCCGTCTCTTCCTGGGTCTACCCACACACCTGTGTTGTATAGGTTTGTATATCCAGACTTGTTTGGCCAGTCGGGAATCTGACATTCTTTTTAAGTGTTCTTTACACCATTGTTTGTAATCTTTTAACTTTTCATTCAAGTTAGTGATTTGTAACTCTTCTCTTATGGCCTCATTTCTTATACGGTCAAGCTTAGAACACCTTTTAACTCCTCTTCAGAATGGCATTTCCGAGGCCTGTATTTTACTGTATTGTTTTTAGGTTGTTGTCCATAATTCGTATCCATAGGACCGCCATAACTTTGTAAAACTTTAATTTTGTATCTCGACGTACTTTGCGTCTAAAAATACGGTTGATTGTTCCACAGATCGTCTGGAACTTACCTTACCTAATTTCTAACATAGTCAATATCATTTCCCTAAATAATTAAAGTGGCTCACCAGTTCTAGAATTCGATAACTAATCATTATTTATGTTCTTATTGGCTCCTTACGTCGAAATACCATTACCTTTGCTTTTATAGTGGATAATTTCATATTCATAGTGGAGATATTCTAATAGACATAATTCATAATTCAAGGCACTTGGTATGAAAGGTTATCGTTTGCCGGAAGTTAGACGTTTTAGCACGCGATATGAATGTTAGAAAACGTTTTGAAAATTTTTGGTTTGAGACAGCGGTTAACTTATAAAAGCCAATCAGGATTCAAATTCAGCAGCAAACCTCAACAAATGCATCACCTTAAGGTTCCAGAATCTACCACTACCGTATGAGATAATCCACAATAGTCAGGCCTAAGAACAGGAGACGGTAGCAACTGGGAGCATCCCAATAACATCTCATGAGAGACAGGAACGCAGGAGAACGGGATACGGCATCGAGATCACCGGGCAACGAATCCTAACCCATAACGCTTCATCCTGACTCGTCATCAATACCAGGGAAATGAATAACTATTCGTTTACTAATATTTTATAAAGGAAAATAGAAAACGAACATTTAAAACATTTCATAAGATTTTACAAACATTTTTATTGTTGGGGAGGGTTTATACTAGGCAGGGTACCTCTCGCTGGTTTGCCATCGCCTTGCGAGGGGGAATAGTCGTATCTAAATCAGATTGAACATTGTTAAAAGCTCCTAATTATAATGCAATTCACAGTAGCTGTTGTAAATGCTGCAAATGCATGCAATAAATGTAAATGCTTTTCAATTTATTAAATGTTTTTAACAATGCTTTTGTAAAAAAGTCATTTTTTAAATTATGTATCAAATTACACTAAGGGACTCTGAATATTATACATATTTAAACAGCTATGTTTAGAAACGCAAATCCATAAAAAACTGGATTTATTTGAAGTATATGAAAATAACAAACAAGGAAGGTTTCCATGTTAAAAATTTGGTGTACCAATCGATGTATCAATCACACTACACAAATGAGCTTCTGTAATTTCTTTACAGGACCCGACTTGTAGTGTTGCTGTAGCCTATGTGTATATATTCTACACATCTCGTTATTTCACACCTCTCTTTCTCAGTGGAAAACCAGAGGTATTCAGAAATCTCTTTAATCACACGTGCGCGCGCGCGCATACACACACACACAGATGTAAGAGAGAGAGACAGAGAGATACAGACTGACAGACTAAGAAATGGGGAGGGGCGACAGAGAAATTAACCGAGGAGATTTGAAGAGAGTCAAAACTAGACGCCTGGTTAAGTTGACACGACGGAGTATATAATAATAGGGTTAAGTGTGATGTGAGAGTAATGTAAATCAGTCACATCCTGAGAGAGAGAGATAGTGTGTGTGTCGTGCGTGGCCCACGCGTATTGGTAACAGCAAACAAGTAAAGTGAGGAAGCTCAATCAGTTGGAGACAACAGCGGCGCCCGAGTCTCACAGCGAGGAAGTTGTGGGCGCCGCCGAATTTGAATAATTAATTGGTTGAATAATAATAGCGGGCGAGCGCAAGCGGACCGGTCCGGCTCTGCAGTGAGCTCTGATTACATTGATCTCTGCCACGAAGTGATTGCCATGCCACACAGCTCGCTCCTGCACAACACGTAGGCCTAAATGCGCTACTGTTAATGTTAAATTTATTTTCATGTAAGTGATGAACTTCACTGGACTCTTACTACAGATATAGACTGTTGAAAAAATTCAATCTGGCTCATAATTGTAAAATTCATAAAAATTGTAAACAATCGTAGACAATAAAATACATTAATATAAAATTGGTGCCTTATTAAAACATATAAATACGCCTATTATGTTATGGAAAAGGACGGAACCAACTCAATTTATAGTGTCAGATCAATGAAATGGATAGATTAGAATTTTAAGTCTAAAGTTCAAGTTTCTGTAACGTTGAAGGAAATATTCTGTGAAAATGAATAACAAGAGTCCTCTATGTAGTTGCGTTCTTTGAAAGTACAGATACCCGTTATCAGATGACTTAAAACGAATGTTTGCAATAAGGCTCAATTTAATTCATTTGGTGTAAATTAAAATACAAATATCCCACACAGTTGCTCATTAAAACAAGAATAACGAAAAGTGATCGGCATTTTATTGATATTAATATGAACACACTTATTTTCCATTGTGAGAATTCATCACCAAATGTAAACACACTACGTACTGAGACAACAGTCCTATATATTTTTTAAGCCGTGTAATTTTTTAAATGGAATCTGTAAGACGAGACAGGTGTAGGCCTACCTTATACACAAACTCGTGCGAGCAAATAAATTAAAAATACAATTATGTAATAAAAGGTAGGTGATGACAGAACACTAAAGTTAACAAGATACGATTACATCCTAGGACTCTCATTGAAATTGACACCAACTCTTGTATATATTTTTTATACATTTAGTTAAACAGTTAACAGTTGGTTAACAGTTATACCCTATTTTAACTGTTTAAATCTTAGGGTGTAAAGTGGTCGGATACAATACTGTTAGATGTAGGCTACACTATATAATTAGAATAAAATAAACTGAATCACTTGCAAATTTTTCCAAGCTGATGAGTTTGGTTCATATTAGATTTGATGGGCTCAGATTCACTCTTCGTATAACAATAAACTGTCTATCCTGGGCTGGATTAAAACGCATGACACTCCGCATGAGCAAATACCCGACAACAAAGGATTTGAAATTCCATTATTACGCTAATATTATTATTATTATATTATTTATCGGATACAAAAATTGTTCTTTAAAACAATCGATTGATTGGGTGACCTACATGTATTCATATCCGAAATAAGAAATATATATATTGCAACAATACATACGTATATTTGCATATTTACCCAGGGCAGTGTTATATAAATAATTAGTATAAAGAGAGTATGATAAATAGTTTTAAAAAATTAGTGAAAGTACAGGCGAGTGACATGCTGAAGCCTGTAGAAAGATACCACTTGGCTCGACAGGGTTGTTAGAGTGTTACACTGTAAGTCGTATGTATGTGTGTCTGCGTGTGTGAGCCGGCACAGACCTGCATTATACTACGATAGGAGAGATGTCTTTGTGTACGTATAAATTATTGGTTTGTATTAGTAAATCAGGTATTGACATGATTAATGAAAATAAATAAATATGTTTTTTTACCTGTTACAAAAGACATATCACAATTCTAAAACGCTAGTAGAATAAGTACATTTAAACACAAATGGTGATGCAAAATTATTGTAGAAAAGTGCAATAATAAGATCGTTATACAAATTAAAGTTAATTACTACCGCAATTAACAAGTAATTAACGATTGTGTTATATGTGAATGACGAGTGAAAAATGGCAAAGACAACACGACCACTCGCCTAAAGATCAAGTTTACCGTTATTGCGAAAACATACAAAAATTTTAATCAGTTGAAAAGGGCGCTATACACGAACTAACGAAATTGAACATGTCAGAAACTGCATCTGACATGTTAGAATCGCTGTTTGCTATAAATACCTCTGGCGGGCGAGGGACAGACGCTAAGAACATTATCACGGGGACACTATGTCAGTTGTATCAGCTACATGAACTCATCATCACCATCATCTTCAACACACCACGACTGATGGAGGGGGGACCACCATCAACATTAGGCTATAGAACACTGAGGAATCGTCGTCATCATACTCACGGTCATTTTCAGGAGACACGCGGCCTCGCACGCACACACACACGTGCGCGCACGGAATAACAGGTTCGCAACAGAAACTCAACCAATACGCAGGTCACAAATGAACGGTTATATTTTGTTAAACAAAGAAGGAACTCATAAATAACAGAATATGAGTTAACAAAATAATACAAATACGTAAATGTAAATAGTGTAAATATTCAGAGTAAAATACGTAATTGTAAGTTGGTGTTGAAAAATAATTTCATTCTGTTTAATTTAAAAATGGGTGTATCGTTATAAATAATAATTATTCTTATAGTAAATGTTATTTTATTAAAGTATTTATAGTCAACATTCAATTCGATTTGAAAAATTTAATATTTTGTAGATGATTGCTATGAGTTCAAATTTTAATAATGGTTCAGAGTCTGACAGCCAAGAAATTTAAAAGAATTTTATAATTTGTTTATCATTTACTGTATGTTTAATTATTTTATTCCTATTATAACTAGACGCGAATGGTCCTATTGTAGGATCTTGTTGTCTATTTTATTATTATTCTTAAAGTTTTGTTTTTTATTATTAAGTTTTGTTTTATTGATTTATTCTACCCAATTCAATCTATTATTGAATCCTATATGAATAAATCGGTTCACTTACTCTTTGACGTCGTTTATTAATTTTGTTTAGATTGTTTATAATGGTTTTTTGTTCCGTATCTTGAGTTAGTATCTGAAGAAGTTGGGTTGACTTTTCTGCCTTTAGCTGCGGTGAGTCGATCGGTACTTTCCTGTATAGACATTAACATAAACACAATATGTACATGATACTTACTATCAGTCGTAATATGTTGAAAATATTAGATAATGTGGTTGGTGATAATCATTCAATTTGAATGTTCGCTCTGGCTTCTGGTACCAACCGTCTCTTGCTACTTACCTAAGCTGTAATTCTATTTTTTCCAATAAAAGTCAACACTTTAAATTGTTCATAAAACAATGGTTGTTTATTTAACTCAAGTAAAATGGTTTTTGTTACAATGGTATTATTTATCTTCCTTTTTTAAAATAATTAAAATTGAACATGGACTCTTAAAATAATTATATGCTCAGGGTGGTATGACTGCATTTGGCAAGTCGATTATTTTCTGTTTGTAAATACTTAGGTTATGATGCTTTACAACATTAGTAGGTTCTTTGAGTCTGCAAGATACACTTCTATAATAAAATGCACTACTGTAATAACGAGTAGGCGGAGAATAAAAATATTAATTGTTGTTTTAACATAACATAAAATATGAACGATTGTTTATTGTTTACAATTGAGGTTAGCAGCGGTTCATGTAACCTTGCTTATTTAAAATTGATTAAGTGATGCTTCTTTGAGGCATTACTTATTTAGGATATCATTATAATTTATTAAATTCAGTGTTATGTTCCTGAATAATCTCCAAGATTGGATATAAATAGAACAGGTAATTCAAACTAATTCGCTACGACTAGGTTACACTCATGTGTGACTCTGAGTTCAAGTACTACAATTAAATACAAAAACATTTTTAAATTATTAATTGTCAGGGTTCGTTTTCCCCTCATTGATCATTCAATGTCTTTTCTTAAACTAATATAATTGATTCAATCAAAGAATTAAAATTGTTATTAAAATCGTTCAATTTGATTATTGTTTATTTAATTTTTTCGTAGTCCCTTTCCTTATGGAATTAGGGTTATTTATCAATTAATTCAAACAAATTAGATTCGCTATTAGCGTTCTTTAATTAATGAATGATTTTATATATATATATATATATATATATATATAATATAATGGTCATTTGCACTGGTACTTGCGTAATCTGTTGATTCGAAGAATTAACACTTTTTTAACTTTTTATAATTAATTAATATTTTTAATTAATTTTCATAAATGCACTTCACACACTGCCTATGCGCATGAACTCCGTACTAGCACACTTAAAAATAGACTGCACTGTCTTCTCGGGTTGACCTAACCTCAACTCGAAGTTTCGAGGTTAGCTTGTGTATTAACAGCTGTCGGCTGTCAAACCCACGTTTTCCTGGACGTTCGGCTAACGTGGAGTATCTCTCGTTGTTGATGATCGACTGGCTATAGTTACCTGGTCGGTATTCTACACTTCGTATTTTTTAATGAGCTCTGATTGGCTAATTGTCTTTATTTCGTGTACACTCGGTGAGATTCGTCAAAATAGACGCTTAGCATAGCGTCAGTAGCTGGGTTCAAGATTATGATTTGTCGGTTACATACCCACGCGCAAGGGCTCGTCACTTTTTAATTATTTCTTATAAGTCAAATATCTTATCTATAATCACACTGACAATATTTTTATCATTCCCATCGTTTCTATTTTTTGATTACGAGTAAGTTGCATACCCTCATCATATAGTTCTGATTTGGGGTTGATAAAACCGCACTTGGTATAAATTCATAATACTTTTTAAGTTATTTAATACTTTAAATACATTGTTTTTATCCCATATTTTCGTGGTGATAACATATTGTTACAGTATTATTCACTTTTCCCTTCTAGTTATGTACTAATAATTATACAATATCTATTTTCATATGTTCAAGTCCTAGGCTTACTGTTACATATTATGTTTATTAATAATATTATACTAACAGTAATTGTGAATAACATTTTATTATGGCCTATGCATACTGCATTGGTCATTATAACTTCTGATAGTGTCCTTTTTCTTTATCATCTGGTTTTATTACCTTAACTATAGTTTGTTAAGTGAGTTTACTATACTTTAGAAAGTTACATTTTTACATGAGTTATAATCCTTTCAATTTATTCTCATTATTGTTTGAATATCTCTTATCATTGTTTTGATAACACTGTTATTATTGTGCAGTAGTTCATTCTGCATTTATACTGATAGTTGCTTTGGTTTAAAGTTACCAAGATTACTTGCATCTAGCTGTCAACATGGTTTATTTATTATTATTGTTATTATTAGTATTTAGGTGGCTATAATCCTTGAATTCACTAATTTGAACGGTATTCTGCCTCATTCAATGTTATTAGTTGAGTTCCTATTCTTTTATGAAAAGTTTACAAGATAATTTTGTTGCATCATGCATCCATTCTATGGCAAGCATATAGTTATATTAAATTACATTAATTCAGCTTTTATATTTACTTATTACCTTATCTATGGTACAATAAATGTTCCTTATATTATCTATTGTAACGTTTACTAGATGTACTCTCTCGTATTCTATTATACAAATCTAATAATCGTTCTTTCTAAATTATATTTTATTTAGCCTCACTATTGGGATAGCTAATTTGTTACATCTAGACTCGAATCTATGGTTATTTATCTGAATTTGTGTCTTATTTAACTCTGTTATTATTTGTATATATTTTTGTTAATATTAAATTAAGGATGAGTATCTGTTCAGGGGGATGTTTGTTGAGCGCCAATTTGCAATCACCGTTTGCAAATAAAATTTTATTGGTGAAATATCAATAATAAATTTTTGTTCAAATTTATGTAAATAGTATATGGTCTCTTTATTCTGTAATGAACTCTCTTTTATTCTTTTCTTTCAGCAATGGATATGATAACTTGTGCTTATCACCACATTTTTAAAAGAAATCTGCTAAGATTTTCAATTGATGAGTGTTGCCAACTTAATCTAATTACTGAGGTCAACTCACAGTATCAGATATTTTGTTCAGAATATCATACCCTTTTTGTTTTCATGAAATAAGAAACAAATAAACCTTTTTCTGTATTTTGTAAACTCAAATCCTTTATTTATTCTTTAATTTGTTCTAAATGTAAAACATAATTTGTAACAAAGTTTGGCCAGCTGTATTTTAATACGCTCAGAGTGGCAGCAGTAACTCTTAGATCTCAGGCTTTTTAAAACATTTTATAATATATTTTTAATAAATAAAATACAATTATAATGTTCAGTAGGTCCTTTCGACTACGATATAACAACAGTATTGACAGGGAAAGTACCAAAATACATATGATGAGAAATATTCACAATGTATCTTAAAAGGATTATATTAAGAGTGTAAAACAGTTCAGTGTATAGGTTAAGTTATAAAAATGTTTTTTAGACTTAATTAGCTTTAAATTATGTTAGCACTATACACTAATGGTGGCTTATGCTTATGTCCATATTATTAATCATTATTATTCTCAGTGAAAGTTAATTATGGTTTTTATAAAAAGCGTATTCAAAGTTTTTTGAAACCGTTAGATCAGGTTTAACAGGGAATATTTCAGATTAATTTTAGATCAAAAAATACTTCTCTCCCTGTGTCAATTGGTCCAATTTCTTCAGAGATGACCTGGTTTAATTCTGTAGATTCTTGTAGCAATTCTTTCTTCTATTTTAATCTTGATATATATAATTATTCAATTGTTTATCTGGAGATGCACTGATATCACATATATTATAATTTATTTTTCACTATAAGTATTTAAATCAACCTTTTTGCATTCAGTTTTTTTAGAATCAATCTATTTATTGTCTCCACATATCAGTTGCTAAGGTTCTCTTAGATATCTCCTTGGTTTCCAAGTAACATTTTTATATCACCCTGGTGACATCATAAGAATAATATAAACAAACTTTTTACTATTTTATGTCATTTTCTTTTAAAAGGATATACCTTTTTTATAAGAGCTCTTATCTTCTTTTTATTTGTTTCTTTGTTCTTCTGATAAAAAACTGATCATTTTGACATCACTCTTGACTGTTTTCTGATCTATATTTCCTGAGTTAATGATTTACATTTTTTTTATTATTTTTGTTCCAAACTTATTTATTATTTCTTTTTGTACCTTTCACTTTCTTAAATTTATTTTATACATTTGGTAATCTTTTAACATAAACTGACATTGTTTCCTTATTATTTTAATAGAAATCTTATTCATATAATTTGACTGACTATGATTTTGGTACTTTCTTGTTAAGACTAACATTAGTGTTATTAACACTAGTATACATAATATTAATGAATGTGACAAAAACTGATTACTAATAACTATTAGTAATATGTTAAAATTCCCCTTAACTGACTGTGTTTATAACTTTACAGTCTGCACACAAAAAACAAATTTCATAAGTAAGTTCTTACTTTAAATATAATAAACATAACATACAATAAACAATTAAAATTAGACATATTCAATTAAGTCTTTCTTAAAATATTATGTCTCCTGGTACTTTTTAATGATATAATCATGGTATATTTATGTTACTAGGGCATGGTAAAAATGTCATGTAACATAATGCCCCCCCCTCCAGAAAACAGGTTATTTTAGTAATCATTAGATTGCTTACATAAGCTGATTGATTTCACCATTACGTTTCTCAATCTCCATAATATTTTTTTATTTCGGCTTGATTATATACTCCCTTTACTTTGTTCGTTTCAGTGTTGGATAATTCATAAGTATTATTATGGTTATCCTTTGTTATTGTATATGGTCCTGTATATAACAATAATAACTTTTTAGTTATCCCTTCAACAGAGTTGGGTAGATGTCTATTTTTTAGCAAAACCTTTTCGCCCATAGAGTATTTTAAAATCCTGTTATGATCTCTTTCTTCTTTAATCTTCTTTAGCTCAGCTTTGTGCAACACTCGATTATGTATTTCGATAATAGCCAATTCTTTCTCTTCCATAAAAGGGAATTTAATTAAAGATGTTATTTCCCTAGGTGGTGGTAGATTAAACATAACTTGATATGGACTAGTTCCTATGGTCTCGTGGTAAGCTAGGTTGAGGAATGTTTCGGCAGCTTCAACATATTTACTCCAGTTTCTATGTTCTTCATGACAATATGCCCTCAGAATCCTACCTATTTCACGGAGAACTCGTTCTGCAGGGTTACTTTGGGGATGATACACCGAAGTCTTGTAAGTTCTGATTCCCCTATTTACTAATTCTTTTGCCACTTTTTCCTTTAAATTGAGTACCGTGGTCGGTTACTATCGTTTCTGGTTTACCCACCTTAGGAATGTATTTCGTTATGATTATGTCCAGAATTTTACGAGTTATAGCTTTGCTGATAGAGTATAATTTCGAAAATTTTGAAAAATGATCAAATATTATTACAATATATTTGAACTTACTTCTTCCCCCACTCTTAGGAAATGGACCACATACGTCTAAAAATATCTTTTCCAAACTATGGCTCGAAATGATGGTTATCATAGCGCCATCCTTCCTTTCATTATTCGTTTTTACCATTTGGCAGATTGTGCATTTTCTAACAGTTTGCCTTACTTGCTTATTTATCCCCTTTATGTAGACGTGTTCACTCAATGCTTTTACAACTTTAAGGGGCCCCATGTGTCCATATCTTATATGATAGTCAATGATTATTGATGATTCAACACTCTTAGGAATATATAATTTCCATTCCTGTTGTCGGGAAGTTGGAGATGTAAATATTAAATTATTATAAATACAATAAAATGCTAAAATTGTGGGGTCATTGCTTGCCAATCTTTCCTTAATTAATTTTAGTTTGATATCTAAATTCTGATGAATTTCTATCTGTTTTAATACTTCTGCTAAATCTTCTCTTGACTTCAGTATGTGATAAAATCTTCCAATGTTTTCTTTTTCTACTTCGTAAGTTCCGTTTGCCATATTAATTCTGGATAATCCATCAGCTACAATATTTTGTTTCCCGGGTACATACTCCCAATTTATATGGTACTCTTGTAATATCAAAATCCATCTGGTTAGTCGACCATGATTTATTTTGCATCTTTTTAGGAAAGATATGGATTTATGATCTGACCTTACTGTTATTTTATATCCTAAAATATAGGTGCGGAACTTTAAGCAGGCAAACACCACACTGAGGAGTTCTTTTTCTGTAACTGTATAATTTCTTTCGCAAGCACTCAAAACTCTACTAGCAAAACTGATCACTAAATGGTTTCCTACTTCATCTTTTTGATATAACTCAACACCTAAACTCACACTACTTGCATCACAATTTAAATAGAACCCCTGGTTAAAATCTGGGTGGTGTAACATAACACTATTTAGGAACTTAGTCTTGATTAAATTAAAGTTATCTTCTTCAGCCTTACCCCATTTCCATTTGTTCTTGGTTGAAAGTAGATTTTAAAATTTAGTGGTCAGCTCGGAATAATTTTGTTGGAACTTGCGATAATAATTACAAATACCTAGAAATTATTGTAATTGTTTGATGTTTCTAGGTCTTGGAAAATTTTGTATAACTTCTACTTTCTCAGGCGACGGCGTGATCCCAGTTTCAGAGAGTATAAACCCAAGAAATTGTAATTCCTGAGTTATAAATTTAGATTTATTTAACTTCAGTGTAATATTATTTTGTTGGAGTTTCCTGAGTACAATTTCAATACGATCACAGTGTTCATCCCATGTTTGAGAGGTAATAAGAATATCATCTACATATACTTTTGCGAACTCTATAACGCTTCTTTTCTTAGTATCTGGTCCATGCACTGGATAAAAATGGCGACAGAATTAACCAACCCGAAAGGTAAGCGTTTAAATTGGTAGTTTCTTCCCTCGAAGATGAAGGCAACATACTGGCGACTGTTAGGGTGTAACTCTATTTGCCAGTATCCGCAAACAGCATCCCAACTACTCATAAACTTACAACCATGGAATTTCTTCATAGTTTCTTCTATCTCTATTGGAGAGGTGCGATCCGTTATTATAATTTTATTTATTTCCCGCGCTTCAAGGCACAACCGTACTTGTCCATTTTTTTTAGGAATCGCCACAATGGGACTGGTATATGGGGAATTACTTCGTTCTATAATATCTTCTTGAATCATCCTAGCTATTTCTTTTCTAACTGCCTCTTTTGAGGATTGAGCAATAGGATACGATTTCTTATTGAAATTAAAGGAGTCATGAAATTTTAATCGGCATACGAAATCCTTCGCCTTTCCAGGAGAATCGGAAAATACATTACGATAAGTTTTATATATTTCTATTAATTTTTTCTTCTGTTCCACACTGATTGCCTCGGTATACCCCTTTCCTTGGAACGACAATATTTCCTGCATTTTTTCCTGCCATAATGCTGATTCTGTTACGATCTCTTTATCTCCTATGGGTGTCCTTATTATTTCCCTAACGTGGTATGAGTTTCTGTACTGAGGGGCTATTGAGCTTCCTATTATCTCAGCAGTCCATTCATAACCTTCTGAGCTCAGTGTTACTTTTCCACTGGCTAAATTAATAATCGCATAGTGACGCCTTAGCGTATCACAGCCTATCAACACCTTAAAAGGTAACCCTTGGGCCACCAGAAACACCATAGGAATTCCTACTCCCATACTCGTAACATTCAGACTTACTTGTTTGATTGTCTTGTTTTGTTTGCCAGTCGCTCCTATAATAGCAATATTATTAATAGGCAATGTGGATATTTTTTCCGTACTCAACTCCTGTATTCTGTTCAGCTCTAATCTGTCTATTAAAGAAATGTTTGCTCCTGTATCTATAACTTCAGTTAGCACCCCATGTAATTCTACCTTGATGTATACTATGTCCTCATTCGGTTTATCTTCTTCCATGGTAATCTCTTCCAACAAATCTCTCTGTATATTTTTTAAATAAAAGTTTCTTATCACGGTTATCAGTTCTTTGTTATTATTATTAGGGTTTAAATCTCTCCTCAGCCCTGGGTCCGCTCGCAGTGATGGGCCGTCCAATGTTCTCACTGCGGCCTTTCGTTTTCCCTATTTACATCACTGTTGGTTTGTTGAACTTGTTCATTGGTGTTTTGGTTTCCAGAGGGTGTCTCCCTTCTTCTATCCCAGCTTCTGGATCTCTGATAGACTTCTCTATTATCATTCCATTGTCTCCCATTGTCATTATCTCTTCCATATCGTCGGTCATAATTTCTATCATTATTAAAATTCTGACGTCTTCCTTGAAATCGCCTGTTATTTGGATTTCTATTATATCCCTCCGTACGTACGTGGTTTATTGGCTGTCGACTGTCGTGTGGTTGTTCATTGTTCCTATCATTCCAGTCCTCTGTTCTTCTTCGACTCCTGTAATAATAATTTTCCCTCTCAAAACCTTCTAAGAGAGCCTCCATTTCTCCAATAGTTTTTATCTATCCACACCGACGAGCCCGTACAATGTCTTCTCCAAAGTGATATGACAATTTGGCTATGAGACACTCCTCAGGGATTTTTGGTTGTAAATGTCGAGCTACCCAGACTTCGCCCAAAAAGTAAGCAGTCATTGTCTGTCCTCTTCTAGCATCATATCTGCCAGTGCTTAAATTGTCTCGGACTATATTTTGGATAGACTCAGACCAATACTTTATTTTAAAAATTTGTTTAAATTCGTTATAATTGGTGATTTCATTTCTTACTGCCTTCCACCAGTTATCATTATTATTTTTAAAACTATCATCGAGGAGATTCTTTATTATTGGCCACCGATTTTCTTTGATTCTATTCAGACCTTCTTCTAACCTCTCGAAAAATTCTAGATGATTCTGACGATATTCTTTAAAGTTTATCACTTCTTTACTTTCTCCGATTAGTGTAGGTACATAGTTTATCGGTCTATGTTTTAGTACCTCTATTTCTTCCTTAAGATTTATTATGTCCTTCTGTTGAATTTCCTCTATCTTCTCCCTGTTGTTGGTAACTTGATTTTGTACCTGTATTATTTTAGTCTCTGCCTGATTGTATTGTTCCCCTACCTTATTTTGTAGTGTCTCTAATTGCTCCTGAGTATCTTTGTGACGTATAACAATACTAGTTTTACTGTTATCTTCCACTTCAATTATTTTGTTTATCAACTCTTCGCGCAATTGACTTAAATTTTCCTCGGTTTTCTCAACCTTCTGTTTGGTTTCAGTAATTATATTTCTTATTTCCTCTTTATACTCTTCTAACTGCTGTCTTAATTCCTCTTTATTTCTCTCACTTTCTTCCTTCAACAGTCCTTTTAATTCTTCATTACTTTGTCTAATATCCTCTTTCAACTGTTGTTGTAATGTTTCATTATTACTTTCAATTTTTTTATTTAATTCCTCATGATCTTCCTCATTTGTTTCATTAATTTCTCATTAGTTTGTTGTAATAAGGTTTCATTATCTACTCTCATTTGTTTCAACTCTTCTTGTTGCTATCCATTTTCTTGTTAAGTGTTTCACTGTTACTGTCCATTTTCTTGTTAAGTGTTTCGATATTCCTTTCAATATCTTCCCTCATTTCTTTCCTTAATGTTTCACTGTTTTTGTTATTCCCTTCCATTATAATTCTCAACATCTCCTGCATGCTCATGTCTTCCTTTTGTATGGGTTTATCTGGTTGATCCCCTGGTACTTCCCTTACCACCTATTCTATTTCTTCATTCTCTGTTACTGGGTATCCTTTCCTATGACTTCCACTTCTTCAACTGTTGTCTTCAACTGTTGTTGTTTCTTGGTCTTCTATATTTACTCTATCTCTTCTTCTTCCATTCGTTTCCGTGACGTCGCTCTTCTCCTTGACATCTCTGTTGTTAATCGTAGCCGCCACTAGAGTAGAAATCACTGTAAACTCACAACAAGAATACAAAGCTATTCTATTTCTAGCCTCACTAGTTGGGCTCCAATCTGTAACGTTTACTAGATGTACTCTCTCGTATTCTATTATACAAATCTAATAATCGTTCTTTCTAAATTATATTTTATTTAGCCTCACTATTGGGATAGCTAATTTGTTACATCTAGACTCGAATCTATGGTTATTTATCTGAATTTGTGTCTTGTTTAACTCTGTTATGATTTGTATATATTTTTGTTAATATTAAATTAAGGATGAGTATCTGTTCAGGGGGATGTTTGTTGAGCGCCAATTTGCAATCACCATTTGCAAATAAAATTTTATCGGTGAAATATCAATAATAAATTTTTGTTCAAATTTATGTAAATAGTATATGGTCTCTTTATTCTGTAATGAACTCTCTTTTATTCTTTTCTTTCAGCAATGGATATGATAACTTGTGCTCATCACCACATTTTTAAAAGAAATCTGCTAAGATTTTCAATTGATGAGTGTTGCCAACTTAATCTAATTACTGAGGTCAACTCACAGTATCAGATATTTTGTTCAGAATATCATACCCTTTTTGTTTTCATGAAATAAGAAACAAATAAACCTTTTTCTGTATTTTGTAAACTCAAATCCTTTATTTATTCTTTAATTTGTTCTAAATGTAAAACATAATTTTTAACAAAGTTTGGACAGCTGTATTTTAATACGCTCAGAGTGGCAGCAGTAACTCTTAGATCTCAGGCTTTTTAAAACATTTTATAATTTATTTTTAATAAATAAAATACAATTATAATGTTCAGTAGGTCCTTTCGACTACGATATAACAACAGTATTGACAGGGAAAGTACCAAAATACATATGATGAGAAATATTCACAATGTATCTTAAAAGGATTATATTAAGAGTGTAAAACAGTTCAGTGTATAGGTTAAGTTATAAAAATGTTTTTTAGACTTAATTAGCTTTAAATTATGTTAGCACTATACATCAATGATGGCTTATGCTTATGTCCATATTATTAATCATTATTATTCTCAGTGAAAGTTAATTATGGTTTTTATAAAAAGCGTATTCAAAGTTTTTTGAAACCTTTAGATCAGGTTTAACAGGGAATATTTCAGATTAATTTTAGATCAAAAAATACTTCTCTCCCTGTGTCAATTGGTCCAATTTCTTCAGAGATGACCTGGTTTAATTCTGTAGATTCTTGTAGCAATTCTTTCTTCTATTTTAATCTTGATATATATAATTATTCAATTGTTTATCTGGAGATGCACTGATATCACATATATTATAATTTATTTTTCACTATAAGTATTTAAATCAACCTTTTTGCATTCAGTTTTTTTAGAATCAATCTATTTATTGTCTCCACATATCAGTTGCTAAGGTTCTCTTAGATGTCTCCTTGGTTTCCAAGTAACATTTTTATATCACCCTGGTGACATCATAAGAATAATATAAACAAACTTTTTACTATTTTATATGTCATTTTCTTTTAAAAGGATATACCTTTTTTAGAAGAGCTCTTATCTTCTTTTTATTTGTTTCTTTGTTCTTCTGATAAAAAACTGTTCATTTTGACATCACTCTTGACTATTTTCTGATCTATATTTCCTGAGTTAATGATTTACATTTTTTTTATTATTTTTGTTCCAATCTTATTTATTATTTCTTTTTGTACCTTTCACTTTCTTAAATTTATTTTATACATTTGGTAATCTTTTAACATAAACTGACATTGTTTCCTTATTATTTTAATAGAAATCTTATTCATATAACTTGACTGACTATGATTTTGGTACTTTCTTGTTAAGACTAACATTAGTGTCATTAACACTAGTATACATAATATTAATAAATGTGACAAAAACTGATTACTAATAACTATTAGTAATATATTATAATTCCCCTTAACTGACTGTGTTTATAACTTTACAGTCTGCACACAAAAAACAAATTTCATAAGTAAGTTCTTACTTTAATTATAATAAACATTACATACAATAAACAATTAAAATTAAACATATTCAATTAAGTCTTCCTTAAAATATTATGTCTCCTGGTACTTTTTAATAATATAATCATGGTATATTTATGATACTATGGCATGGTAAAAATGTCATGTAACACTATTTATGTCACACTATAAAACATTTTAGTTTAACATTGCTTTAGCCTTATTTTTCTATGGTTTTAGTGAAAACTAGTTGACCAGATTAGGTTATGTTATATTCTAAATATGCAACAATGGATTACTGCCAATTTTGTATTTCTACATTATATCTGATTTATTGAACTTTATGTATTAGTGGTACGTTCATTGTTTATTATTAGATTACATTTTGTTTGTCTTTTACAGTCTTTATTATTGGTAATTAGTGGTTATTTACAATATCAATTCCACTTTACAATCTGTCATTAGTGTTTTGGACATAATCCTTTCTTCAAGTTTACACATCATTTAGCTAAGAACTTATCCTATTATTATTCATTCTCTTTGTTACTTTCTATGTTCAATAATTAACTCTTATTGCGTATTGTTTGCATTACATTGTCAAGGAAGGTATTTACTTAATAGGTTTTAGGTCAGTGTCAATTTTACAGCTTAGGGGTTTAAATCATGTTGTTTATTCCATTTATACATTCTTATTTTATAATAGTTCTTTTATTGGCATATATTAGTTCCTTATAATCCATGTTATCTCCCTTTTTGTGTTTGATCTGGATATTTTCTTCTTCTCTTCACTGATTCCTTTCTCACTCTTAATAAGTTTCTTCATGGTGTTGTTTTCACTGGTTTCCTTCTCTCTGTTTGTAGGTTTCTTCATGATTTTGTTATCATTGGTTTCCTTCCCACTGTTAATAGGTTTCTTCGGGATGTTGTTTTCCTTGTTTCCTTCTCACTGTTTGATCTATTGGGTAATAATGTATGTCGTCTCGTCGTTAGTCTTGCTTTATCTTCTTTAGTAGTACATTTACTGGTAATTCCTTCTTCATTTTATTCGCTTGGTTTAGCTTATGATACTTCCTTTTTTTATCCATGATCGTATGCTTGACCTTATAGGTATTCTTAATTGTAGTGGCTTTCAACTCATTTGTGGTACGTTGGTGTTGGTAGTGTTATATGTACCATTACACTATATGTTATTAACGTGTGTCGAATATTAAATACATGTTATGTTTTCAGTGTGTAACGTTATAAAAGAAAATATTCTGAATTTTTAGTTTTCAATTCTTAATAATCAATTAATTTTCTTTAAATATTTAACAAACCGTTGACTGATTATTTCCAAACGTTTTAATTAATTATTTCATGTCATCGACTTCTAACTCCTCTATTTAAAAATAAGTTTATTGTGCAACCACATATACTTAACGCAAAGAACATACAAAAATCCTACGACCTAGCAGGTGTTTAACACTCTACAGTTGCTTTGGGTTCATGGACAGAAGTGTATTCATTTTATAATGCTTGTAACGTTGTAATATATTGCTTTACATAGATAGCTATAGACCTATATATTAGCACAGTTATTTTTCTTATGATAACAATATTTACGAACATATGTGCTGCATTAAGAAAATTAGCATCCTACTGGTGTGGTTTGATCAGAAGTGTACCATATAGGCCTACATCGGCCACACCATTCAGCGTTTAGTTCATTGTCCTCACACCCAGTACCAGATGTAATGTAGCCGTTGAGATAGCAGTAACACTCCGTGATCACAGCCGCAGCCGTTCTGCAGCGAATGTCATCCCGAATTACAAACACTTCGAGACATGGTGGAGATTTAACTCCACGACCGACACGGAATCCCCATCTTATCCTGTAGTCTGCTCCTAGTGTTAAACCATATCTGTTTATTTTCTTACACGCGGTATCCTCCGGCATCCAAACTTACTGATCTTCTATCTTCGGTAGGTATATTTCAACAATTCTGTGTGCATCTACGAGCTCGCGAGCGTGCGTGTTTGCGTATGTTTGGGAGGGGGGAGTTTATGTATGTGTTTTTGCATATGATTACTTACATGGACGTGAAAAAAGTTTCAAAATTTGTCACTTCCGAACAATTTATATCTATATTTTTTTTTACCGCGGAGTTCTCGTAGTCTGCAGTGTCAACATATTTGATCAGTGCTAAGGTTTGATTAATGTATTGTACTTAATCAAATTTTGGATAAGGGTTTAACGATGTTTATTTGCGACCACGTAAATGTATAGCCTATCTTCTTCAATAACGAAATGGTGAGACATCATCTGACTACATGAATGTATTTATTCTCGATACAAAAAATTGATTACATCGAATTTTCGTTATTGAAGATGGAACGAAGACACCACATACCTACTATAACTATAAAAATTACATTTTTTCATTCCCTAATGAAGCAGTCTGATTAAACTTTTTCACCCTCGACTCTAATGAACCATTATGTAGTCATATTGTGGGTAACACTACACAATCGATGGCATGAACTAATTACAAGCAAGAACGCCAGAATTAAAGACATTAAAACTGATAGCGTAGTGATCTTCCACTAATACTTTATTTACTGCAAGATATTAAGGGAAGATCAAGAAGAATGAGAAGAATGAATTTGGGAAGACTTATGATTACGTTAGACTTCATATTTTGTTCAGTGTTTTGAAATAAGTAAAGATCATTTAAAAGTAGCAGAAACAGTGCGACAAACGATTACTATAACTAGAGTTGTTCAGTGAACTACAAAGACACAACTAGATATCATAAAAGTGGGTAGACGTTTAGGGCACGCGTGGTTCTACTATAATCAACTTTGTTGTTTTTTGATGAATGATCACACGCTGAAAAATGAGACAAAACTCAATGTTGTTGGTACGGAAGCACAGTTGTTTGACAGATCTTTATTTCGAAGTCTGAAGACTTATAAAACAACGGTTTAGAAGCCTTTTAAAGGAGGAGTGAATTAACATCCCAGCTAGACGACGTTGAGTTCTGCTGCGTCCACTTTTTCAAACTGTTGCGATCTTTACCATTGTGTATCCTACACGATCACACAATTCTTTTGATACTAGGGCCTAATATTTGGAGCGCTGTTTCCTCAGAACTTAAAAAGTGAGAAATCCTACTTGAAAACTTGATGTGAAAAGCGGACATAGGCATACATAAGAAGTGTATCTATGTTGTACATTTGGAAACCGCTCAATGAGTCCCTTACATTAAGACACAGACACTGCTCGTAATGTTTCCTTTACACTTTGGTGTAGTGTCTTGAGTATGTGTTTCCTTTACACTTTGGTGTAGTGTCTTGAGTATGTGTTTCCTTTACACTTTGGTGTCGTGACTTGAGTATGTGTTTGTGTTTCATTTCTTTGATTTCACTTTGTGTGTGGCGCGGCCCGGCACTGTGGTTTCATTTGCGACTCACAATCGGAACGGCTTTGCTGCTGTCGTACGATTGAGTCAATGTCATGACTCGGTCCGGTTTCCGATCACTGTCGCTAGAATTATAATATAGCGGTCTTATCTGGTATGCATGGGATAGATAAGTGACAAAAGCACACTTAAACAACACACACACACACACACACACACACACAAAATTCCCTCCCCGCCGTGCGGCCTACCACCGTACATAGTTACAGGTCTGCCAGTAGTGGAACTTGAGAGTTGTACCACTGTCAGAAGACGCAACACATCGCAGACCACTGACTGAAGAGAGTAGAAGATATTTCAATTCAGAAAATCAGGTTTCCACAAATATTTTTACAATATTTTCAAACTTTCTTCTAGTGCTATTTAGACAATATTCTTCCTCCCCAAAATATTACTGTATTTTCGGAAAGAAAGTTTAAATAAATTGTTTTGCCTACTTCAGAGATAAAAGGTTTCTTCTACGAGTACTGGGAGGGTGACTAGTTTCTCTGGTTGAACAGCGCCTTCGCTGACGTAATTTAAAAGTTGCAAGAATGATTTTCAGCCATTCGTCATCAGTTGTTAATGTATGTCTATTCGTCAAATGAGAAATAGAATAAAACTCATAGGTTGGTGGTAATTCTGTGTTCCTGTTTTACGTTATAGGTGTGAGTTACGATTTATATAGTACTATAGTAATAATATAATGCGATTTACTAGTAGTAGTATAGGAGTAAGGAAAAAGCAGGAATTTTATGAAGAAAGGAAAAATCCTAATCACTAAACATTTTCATTAATGACTGAATTAATGTCATTTTTGTTTTTATTTAAATGTTTTATTGGGATTAATGTTTTATTAAGCAAAAATGAAAAAATGGACACACGCCAGACGTTAGAATTTCAGTGTCGAGTAGCGAGTGAACTACTTCAACGTGTGTAATGATTGCTCTTATATATTTGCAGTAGAGACTTTGCTATAAAGAATTAAGATTCAAACAAGAGTGAGCGGATACTTAAATGAGACGAGGCCATAGTATTGTTTGTGTGTATTTTATTACAAGAAGTCGTCATTTACAATGGACATAAATAGAATCGTGTCACACGTATTATTTTCCGTACACGTACATACACATGCAAACAGTAGGGAACAAAGAATTTTTGCATTTTTTAAATGTAACAATATAATTTACGCCATATTTAGTTGAACAGTGAAATATGATATGCGTAGTGGAACAATTTAATTTTTTACAAAAAAGAAGTTTAACGGTAAGTGCACGTTACCAGTAGAATGAAATGAATGAACCATCCAGAGCAAACGTTAGTTCAATATTCAAAGCACTGTTTGGGATACTACTACTACTACTACTACTACTACTGCTGCTGTTATTGCTACTGCTACTGGTACTGCTACTGCTACTACTACTACTACTACTACTACTACTACTACTACTACTACTACTAGGGCGGTGTTAGTAACACCGTCCGGTCCAGGGCTCTTCCGGGGCCGAAGCGCTAAAAGCCTGTCCGTTACCTCTTCCACCGAAGTGAGTTCGGGTTCGGAGGTGATAGGGCTGCCGAGATAAGCCTCACTTCGTCTTCTATCTTCTCGTCGGAGTCTGGGTCCCCGGACGAGTTAGGAGCAAATTGAAGCTCCAGGCGCCCGTCCAGGAACTCAGATTTCTCGTCCGGCTTGGCAAGGGGATGTCCCCCGGCTCCGTTGATGGCCGGGAGTGGAGGACGGAGCCTCTTCCCGGTCAACGCGGAAGGAATCCTGTAAACGGAGCTTTCCTCCGGTGTATCGTCAGTCATTTTAGTGACGCAAATTCCCAGCAGCTTCGTCGGAAGGCCTGCAAGTCACGACGTAACTTGCCGGCCGCCCGATTGAAGCTGGCCTTGTCATCCGGATCTCGCGTCCGCTGCCACCGTCTCCGAAGTCTGTTTTTCTCTAAAGCGAGAAGACGGACTTCTTCAGGGATCCGGTGGTAATCGGGCATTAGATTAGGCTTCATCCGTGAGCACACGCCGACGGACGAGACCACGGCATCATCGAACAAGGCGACCGAGTGGTATCGAGCGGAACCTCCTCGGGAAGTCTGCGACAGAAGGCAGGCCCGAATCGGCCCCACTCGACCACCCGTCGTCCTGCTCTTCCAATCGTGTGTCGGGTAGGTACGTGCACCTCAATGAGACAATGGTCAGAGGACAGCTCCGTTAACGCGGAAACCTCAATCTGGGTGACAACACCCTTGACAATGGCAATGTGAAGTACGAGATAGTCAGGTCGGGATCCAGGGCGATGGGGGTAATGCGTAGGTAGTCCAGGTCTATAGGCTCTAAAGTGGTGGTCGTGAAGGTACCTGCTAAGCACCCTCGCGGATGGTGTAGTCAGATGACTACCCCAGTCGGGGTGTTTGCAGTTCAGGTCACCTGCAAGAATAACCTTCCTATGCGCCCCGAAAAGAGCAGACAGGTCGGCGTCTAGAACTGGAGCGGTTGGCGGTTTATAAGCCGAAACCAGGAGGACGCCTCCGAAAACTACGGGGAGCTCTACGGCGGTGGCCTCGATAGTTTGGCGAGGAGTCAGGGCCACGCGGTGATGCGCAATGCAATATTTCACCACGATACCCGTGCCTCCCCCCACGCGCCGCCCAGATCTATCGTCCCTGTAAAGCGCATAGTTGGGCAATCTCACTGTGTCTTCGGCCCTAAGCCAGGTATCAGAGAGGAGAAGCACATCGGGCTTGCGACGGGCTGAGAACTCTCTAATTTCCTCGAAATTGGGTCGAAGGCTGTCGGCGTTCCACGCTATGATGGTTAGGTCGCGTTGGATGGACGTAATTCTGTTAGCGTGGAGCATTACAGAAGACCTATGGCGGCTGCAGCTTCTGCGAGCATCAGGAATTTCTCAGTCGGGTTCGTCGTGCGAAGACGCACCCAAATGGAACGATACAATCGGGCCACTTCGACGAAGTCATATTCCTCGAGGAAGGATTTTACCTTGGCTAGAGCTGATGGGGATGTGGACGACGAAGCAGAAGGAACAGGGTCGTTGCGGGCGGCGGCAGCATAGCTGCGGGCTGGATTCACCCGAGATGAGGTGTCTTTGGATGGGCGCTCGGTCCTTTCATCTGCAGGACGGGGCTTTACTTTGGACTGCCTTGCAACCCCAGCGCCGTAGCGCTGTGTAGGCTTGTTCTTTGGTTTCTGGGCAGGGGCAGCGGGAGCAGCGTTTTTCTGTTTCTTCTGCTTCTGCTTCCTACTTTTAGGGGTGTAGCGAGCCTTGGGATTCAGACCTCTCTGGGACTGGCTCGACTACCTCCGGGGCAGGTTCCTCGTCCATAGGAACGGGCTGGTCTTCCAGGGACGATGCGGGTGTAGCATGCTCTTCCCGAGCAGGCGGGGCCGATGCACGTGGCTGGGCACGTGGGCGAGTTCAAGCGAGAGTTTGCGGTTCAGATGAGCTGACCTTCTACGGGAGACGGGGAAAGGCAGCACGCTTCGGGACGACTGGAAGTTGCTGGCGGGCAGGAGGGTTAGTCCTGTCCGCGGCCTGCCTCGGTTGCTGCTGGAAAATCCAGCGTCCGCGGTAATTTGCCGAGTGCGGTTCGCCGCAATTAATAAAAAAGCGGCGCTCCTTAGCCGGCACCTTACAATCTTTGGTCGGATGCGGTTTTCCGCACCTGACGCAGGCCACTGCGTTATGGCAACTGTCCGAGCCGTGCCCGAAGCGTTGGCAACGATGGCACTGAGGGACGTGGCCAGCCTCACGGCTCCTTTCTACTTTGATCTTCAGACCGCAGAGACTGGTCAGTCCCAGCAGTCTGTCTGCCTGCCCCCCCTTCAGGATGATCACCCGGAGAAAGGGTAACTTGCGCCTGGGTCCGCTTACGGTGTATAACCTAATACACTCCTTTACAGGGATGCCGAGTTGGCGGAGCTCGTCCGCCACCTCGTCGGGCTCCGTGTCTTCGTCCAGGCCGCGGATGATTAGCCGGACGTGAGCCGCCTTCTCATTTGTAAAGGTATGAAATTGTAGTCCATTGGCCTGCAGAAATAAGTAAACGGCTCTGTACTCCTCGTCCGTCGCGCAGCAGATGCGAAGACTGTCTCTCCCGCGAAGAGACATCTGCGTGTCCGCCGAGAGGCGAACTCCGAGCCGGAGGCGTCCGAAGAAGTCAACGACGTTCTTAACGCTATTGACGAACAAAGACGGAGGGCGGCTCCCACGGGATGGAGCATCCCGAGGCTCCGGGTCTTCGGGGAGCGGAGTTTCCTCCGCTTTCCGCTTTTTCTTTTTAGATGCCACAACGGTAAATTCGGACCCAGGCGTGGGCTGGGACGCAGTAAATGTCGGGGCGGGAGTAACCCCAGTAACAACGTTGGACTCGGTCGAAACCGATTGGCGGCCCTGAGAAGGACCGCTGCACGTTCCGACCGAGTCAGGGATCCCCGAGGTCGGGGCCTACTGAAGAAGCATTAGATTGGCTCTCTGCAGGACCAGTCCGCCGCCAGGCCGCAACGCGACGGTCGCTCATCGCGTTTTGGCAGAGATACTCGGGCCGAAGCCCTCCTACGGGAATTGTAAACCCGCTCAGTACCGGTATTGGAGGCCGCACCACACTAGGCGAAGCGACCGACCGCTACCGGGAGGGACCTAACTACTTAACCTACGAAGCTAAGCGGGCGATGCCACCAAAAGCCGCGGAAAAACAGTAAAGGGCTTACCTCGAAGTGGTCCCCCGACGTAATCCCAATTACAGGTCCACTGGTCCGGGGTCGTGAAAACCGGGGCACCACACAACACTAAACACTGGTACACTGCACTTGCCGCCTGTTGGCTTCGGGAGTCACACTACACTGGTCGCACACCAACCGACACCAGACCGCGAACGGCTACCGCCGTCAAGAGAGTCGCACACGCGCACACGAACACTATCGCGCACACAAGTCGAAGCAACCGATCCACCCGGACTAGTGTTGTCGTCTGCTGCCACGCGGCCCTAACAAGGAGCGTCGATGGCGGTCGCACGACCCACTAGATACGTGGCCGCAGCTAGCTTGGCTTCGTTCTTCACTTGTTACTGGATCGGCACTGCAGGTGATCCAGTAGTTTTCAACACCTTCAGTCGATGATGACCTTACTGCCGGCGCAAGCTAGGGCGGGAGTTCCTACCGCCAACAACGTTCCACGAAAGAGTCCGCTACGTACGTCAATCTTAGCCTTGGAAGACCTCCTGAGCCTCGATCTGAAGCAGTCCACAGTCAGACGAAGAATGTGTAGTCCCTCCCCGAGTGTGTAGAGTAAGACATCGTAAGGTCCGTCTAGTAAGTCTTCTAGGGCCGTAGCTAGAGGACGCTAGCGCGAGTGAGAAAGGTCTTTCGCTATCCTCTCTTTCGCGGCTAATGTTTCTTGGTTTCACCTATTTCGATACACGTTGATCAGTTTACTGCAGTAGAAACGCGAGGTGTACGGTAGTGAGCCAGTCTCCATAGTGTATATGAAGTTCTCACTTCAATAATGTAAATATGACTCACACGAAAAGGAATAAAACAGCGGTAGAATTACACTTCTTATAATATTTTACATATTTCAAAGGTTATCTCTTTGTTACAGTTGTCTCTTTGTTAGCGTTAAATTACAGTAAATCCACGGATTTTCGTTCGCGTCTAATCTGCCTTTATTATAGAGAAAATACAGTACAGAGAATACACTCAACTGTCGCGACTAAACAACCAAGACGAAATTATGTTACGCCGAATTGTTACAGACAGTGATTGAAATCCTACACCCATATTGGTTAATTGTTTACTCCTTCTTGATAGTAATTTAAGTGAAGGAATCACAAGCATTTGGTTCATAACTTCGACTAATCTTGTCGTGAATTGTTTAAGAAAGTCATAGATGTTCTGAGCCTGCCGAGAAAATTATTTTTCGAATTTATGTCTTTTTTTAATAGCTTTTCAAATAAGCATTTTATATAGAACTAGCAAAATACCCGTGCTTCGCTACGGAGTTTCACGTTGTACGTAATTGTACAATTATTGCTCGCTTAATAATATAGGATTAGATAGATTGTACAAATTCTCAACTCTTAGTTTGTTTATTTACATTCATAGCAACAGCTATTTATTATTTTTTTCGAGAAAATCGTTAGAGCCGTTTCCGAGAAAAAAGGACATACATTTATTAATTAATTGAACTTCGAAATTTTCTCGGCTATAAGAACCTGCAAAAAACGAAGTTTTTTTCAATTTAAAACAATGATTAAAAACTCAGGACTAAATGTATTCGGGGTTTCCAGTAAACTGAGATGTCAACCACTTACAGTGGATAAATTTCAGTATTTGGTTTTTTGCCCCTTAGGAGTGAAAGTTTGTAAAACCGTTTCTTAGTGAGCACCTAAGACCTATGATGAAGCTATGTTCAAAGTTTCATTGATATTCATTCAGTGGTTTCAGAGATATCGTGAAACCAGAAGGTTTCAGAGGTATCGTTCCGGGGAAGGCCCGTCGGAAGATTCCCGCGCTATTTCCTACGCGGGAGACTTCCACCGATGCTATGGTAACCAGAATCTATTCTGTTGGGTTACCATAGTAACCAGATCTAATAGTTTTTAAGACCCAAAGGACCCCCCAGAGGATCGTATCGAAAAAAACACCTGTCCTATGTTCGTTCTCCCGTTGAGTAAAATATTTGTGCCAAGTTTGGTTGAAATCGGTCCAGTGGTTTAGGAGGAGATGTGGAAGACCCCAAAGGACCCCATCGAAGAAAACACCTATCCTATGTTGGTTCTCCCGTTGCGTAAAATATTTGTGCCAAGGTTGGTTGAAATCGGTCCAGTGATTTAGGAGGAGATGTGGAAGACCCCAAACGACCCCCAAAGGACCCCATCGAAGAAAACACCTATACTATGTTGTTCTTCCGTTGCGTAAAATATTTGTGCCAAGGTTGGTTGAAATCGGTCCAGTGATTTAGGAGGAGATGTAGAAGACCCCAAAGAACCCCCCAAAGGACCCCATCGAAAAAAGCACCTCACCTATGTTGGTTCTCCCGTCGCGTAAAATATTTGTGAAAAGTTTGGTTGAAATCGGTCCAGTGGTTTAGGAGGAGATGTGGAACATACATACATAGATACATACATACAATGGGGGGGGGGGTTTGCCCCTTAGGAGTGAAAGTTTTTAAAACCGTCTCTTAGTGAGCACCTAAGATCTATGATGAAGCTATGTTCAAAGTTTCATTGATATCCATTCAGTAGTTTTTGCTCTACGTTGATTCTATGTCAGTTAGTCAGGCAAACTTCCCCCCCTTTTTCCCCCTTTAAAGGTCGAATTTCCAAAAATCCCTTCTTAGCGGATACCTACATCACATAAGGAACCTACATGCCAAATTTCAAGTTTCTAGGTGTTATAGTTTCGGAGATTTCGTGATGAATCAGTGAGTCAGTGAGTCAGTGGTATTTGTCTTTTATATATAACTAGCAAAATACCCGTGCTTCGCTACGGAGTTTCACGTTGTACGTAATTGTACAATTATTGCTCGCTTAATAGTATAGAATTAGATAGATTGTACAAATTCTCAACTCTTAGTTTGTTTATTTACATTCATAGCAACAGCTATTTATTATTTGTTTCGAGAAAATCGTTAGAGCCGTTTCCGAGAAAAGAAAGGACATACATTTATTAATTAATTGAACTTCGAAATTTTCTCGACTATAAGAACCTGCAAAAAACGAAGTTTTTTTCAATTTAAAACAATGATTAAAAACTCAGAACTAAATGTATTCGGGGTTTCCAATAAACTGAGATGTCAACCACTTCATTTACAAAGTATGCAATTCCCGCGATAAATTTCATTATTTGGTTTTTTGTCCCTTAGGAGTGAAAGTTTTTAAAACCGTTTCTTAGTGACCACCTAAGACCTATGATGAAGCTACGTTCAAAGTTTCATTGATATCCATTCAGTGGTTTCAGAGATATCGTGATCAGTGAGTCAGTCAGTGGTATTTGGCTTATATAGATATCTATATCTAGCCGATTTACCCAGCGTTGCTCGGGTTCATAATTTATTCATAGGCTCATAGGCACCTATTCTTGTTCTAACGTTATATTACTTGTATATTGTATAATCTTCCTTATATTGTTACGTTCGCATTCTCACTGGAGGAATACTCTGTAGCGCAATTGTTTAAGAACATGTCATAAACTGTATTCTTATATCTGGAGAAGAATTCTGTTGCGCGTGATGCTCCTGCTCGATTTATAACTCTGGGATAGGGCGAACAGCTAAATTAGTTTTCAATAAAATGTCTACAGTACTTGCACGCGCTGCGTATTTACTGTCTTTTATAATTCATTGTGTTAATGTTGAAATAAGGCATTTGTTAAATTAGTGTCTCCTAAACTTATTCTAACAATACAATACCTCTATACATTTCAGCTTATCAATTTTTAAATTCAAACTGAAGCAAGTGCATTTATATTGTCTGAACACTATGATCTGAATACATTTGCTATCAAAACTTTGTTTTTTATACTCGCTTATAACTTACTTCGATCTTAACTTATCCACTTTTAAATTCAAACTGAAACAACTCTGAATTCACACACTATTAAGACGTTTCTTAAGATGCATACACCACCTTTGATATCATAACCTATATCTTTATTTATAAGAACCGTGGACTCTGGCCCCGCCGTCTTTCGCGGGATCCGACCTAAGACTCCCCGGGTTCCGTGGATGAACTCCGGGGAAGGCCCGTCGGACGACTCCCGCGCTATTTCCTACGCGGGAGACTTCCGCCGATGCTATGGTAACCAGAATCTATTCTATTGGGTTGCCATAGTAACCAGATCTAATAGTTTTTAAGACCCAAAGGACCCCCCAAAGGATCGTATCGGAAAAACACTTGTCCTATGTTGGTTCTCCCGTTGCGTAAAATATTTGTGCCAAGTTTGGTTGAAATCGGTCCAGTGGTTTAGGAGGAGATGTGGAAGACCCCAATGGACCCCCCGAAGGATCGTATCGAAAAAAACACCTACCCTATGTTGGTTCTCCCGTTGAGTAAAATATTTGTGCCAAGTTTGGTTGAAATCGGTCCAGTGGTTTAGGAGGAGATGTGGAAGACCCCAAAGGACCCCATCGAAGAAAACACCTATCCTATGTTGGTTCTCCCGTTGCGTAAAATATTTGTGCCAAGTTTGGTTGAAATCGGTCCAGTTTTTTAGGAGGAGATGTGGAAGACCCCAAAGAACCCCAAAGGACCACATCGAATAAAACACCTATGCTATGTTGGTTCTCCCGTCGCGTAAAATATTTGTGCCAAGTTTGTTTGAAATCGGTCCAGTGGTTTAGGAGGAGATGTGGAAGACCCCAAAGAACCCACAAAGGACCCCATCGAAAAAACACCTATCCTATTTTGGTTCTCCCGTTGCGTAAAATATTTGTGCCAAGGTTGGTTGAAATCGGTCCAGTTGTTTAGGAGGAGATGTGGAAGACCCCAAAGAACCCCCCAAAGGACCCCATCGAAAAAAGCACCTCACCTATGTTGGTTCTCCCGTCGCGTAAAATATTTGTGCCAAGTTTGGTTGAAATCGGTCCAGTGGTTTAGGAGGAGATGTGGAACATACATACATAGATACATACATACAATAGGGGGGGGGTTTGCCCCTTAGGAGTGAAAGTTTTTAAAACCGTCTCTTAGTGAGCGCCTAAGACCTATGATGAAGCTATGTTCAAAGTTTCATTGATATCCATTCAGTAGTTTTTCCTCTACGTTGTTCTATGTCAGTTAGTCAGGCAAACGTTCCCCCCCTTTTTCCCCCTTTAAAGGTCGAATTTCCAAAAATCCCTTCTTAGCGGATACCTACATCACATAAGGAACCTACATGCCAAATTTCAAGTTTCTAGGTGTTATAGTTTCGGAGATTTCGTGATGAATCTGTGAGTCAGTGAGTCAGTGGTATTTCTCTTTTATATATATAGATTATTAAAAAAGGTAAACACATTCACACCAAGTGAATAGTTCATTCAGTTGCGGGAAATTGTTTGGTACAATACAAATTATACTCTCGTCAAAGCCCCATCTCAAAATCTTAATAAGGGCGCTATAATGTATTTTCCATTTAGCGTCTACGCGACACGCGTACGTGCGCACTCTACTATCGTAGCCCGAACTTTCGACAATTACGCACATTTTCATGTATCACAACACCTTTACACTTACAACAAATGACTTATAATGTAAAATATAAAGTTCCTTACAACCTATAATACAGTGTTTTACATGCAACTCTAACTATACATATTTCCCTACATTTTTTTCTATATTCCTGTTTTCCCATCTTCTTTTTATTTTTTCAACTGGCAGTCACCAACACCTTGTGGGATTTTGCCTTCTAAACAATCCTCCTCCATTTTGCCCTTTCCTTGGGCATTCTCCTCCAGTTTCTTACTCCAAATTCCGTCAGATCTTTCTTCACGCCATCTCTCCATCTCTTCCTAAGTCTATCCTTTATTCTATTCTAAGAAGGTTTCTCAAATGTCCTTTTTCTAATTCTACTGTTATGCATCTGCGCAACATGACATATACACACGATACGTAGTGATTTAGTATATCCCACTACGTCAGTCCCTCCTATAATTTGGTAGAGATTCAGCCTGATCCTCCACGTGCCATCAACATATATTATTGATCCATATATCTTTTCTAACACTTTTTGTTCAAATATTCGAAGTAAGGTTCGTCATTATCTGTCGTATCCGTGCCTCACTATCATAAGTTCACATTGGCCTTATTATATATACTTTTGTATAATGTCAACTTTAATTTTCGATCTAACATCATAGATGTCTTCAATTCTTTGTATCAGTAGTAGCAACGATTGGCCTTTTGTATACGTGATTTAATTTCAGCAGTTATCTTGTTGGTCTTATTAATTCAGTTATTAATAGGTAGAACTTTAGCATAATTCATGTAATTTCAGAAGCAGAACTTAAAATTGAATTATAGATAAAATTATTTCCTTGTATATGTTAAAGGCAAAGTACAAACTCTGGCATGTTATAGAACCGGCAAAGTATGAAATAAAACACATTTCATACATTGCCTAGGCATTGTATACAATACCTAACGTCTTCTAGGTAATGTATAGAAGACAATGTGTGGCTATGGTTTTATGTCACAACATGAATCCTCCCTCCTTCACCCCGTACCACTGTACGCGCCTACCTCCCGCTGACCTACAGTAACGTTCAAGATGTCGTGGATCAAGATGAGAAAACCGACTAATGGAGTGAGTCCCTACGGTTCGTTCAGTTGATGGAAAATAGAGCCTTACGCTCTGACATCAAACGGTCACCCTATGAAGCTCTCTTTGTATGTAAAGTTAAGGTAGAGCATGATGTGTTAGAAACCTTGATTCCCCATGATGTGTTAGAAACTCTTGAAAATGAAGGAGGTCTCGAACAAGTCATCAACAATATACAGACTACACAAAATCCCGTTACCGGCATAACTGGATCTGTCGACCCTACCATGATGGAAAATAGAGCCTTACGCTCTGACATCAAACGGTCACCCTATGAAGCTCTCTTTGTATGTAAAATTAAGGTAGAGCATGATGTGTTAGAAACCTTGATTCCCCATGATGTGTTAGAAACTCTTGAAAATGAAGGAGGTCTCGAACAAGTCATCAACAATATACAGACTACACAAAATCCCGTTACCGGCATAACTGGATCTGTCGACCCTACCATGCCTAACCTAATTCAGGTAACAGAAATGCAAGCACTTCAACTGTAAGCATTGATCCTGTAGAGCATTCTAGCGCAGCCATAATCACCCTTTAGACGCAGCCCAAGAATCCCGCCCAAATCCGACAACGGCATGGCATGCTGTGTTTGTTCAAACAAAACTTTTGGTTCTGAAAAGTGTGTAGAGTGCTGCAGAGTTAGCATAGTACGTGTGGACATTTTTTGAACACTAGTGGCATTAGTGGAGACAAGTGTGATGATGGGAAGAAGCTGTGAACTCTCTGCTTCAAAGCAGAAATGCAACTGAAGAAAGAAAAAGCCCAAAATGATTTCTAGAACTTCAGGCAAAGAAGATTAAATTTGATTCTGACAAAAAATTTCCTCCAGCTCCTGTGGGCGCGTCTGTTCTTGTTCCAATTCATGAAGTAGACAGGGGACGGGGAGATCTTCAAAACATCCTAGCAATCGTCGTGAGTGTGACAGAAGACGGATTTTACAAACTGAGAACCACTAACGGATTGTTAAAGCAGGTGTACACAAGATCGCAGTTCGCTGTATGCCAAAGACCACCAATGGGGATTGAAGATGTTCCTGAACAAGAAACCGCACTTCGTTCTGCTGCTGCTGCCCAATCATCAGGATCCGGACAAGGGTTCATAAAATGTGTGTGCAAGACTAAATGTCAAAAAAAAGTAATTGTGTAAAAAATGAAAGAAAGTGTACTTCAAAATGTCACAGCTCTCCGCCTTTTTGTAATAAGTAGAGTATATTCCATATATTTAGAATTAATAAACATCAATAATATCTAATGTACTTTTTTAACCAGATTGATTAAAAAAAGTTCTTATAAAGTATAATTTTAATAAAATAGTATCTGAACATAATTAAGTAGAGAATAGATAATCTCGAAATGTCATACAAAGTCCTCCTCTGTGTAAAATCAAGTAATTATGTGTGCTTTTGTAATAAAATGTTTTCATTCTGAACGTAGTAAGCTTATTTTACACTTTGCCTAAAGAATCACGGGTATTATATAGAATGCCTAGAGAATGTACAGAATACCTGGGAAAAGTATAAAAATCATTTGAAAAGTATTCTATTCTATACTTTCCCAAAAAACTCCAGGTATTGTATGAAATGCCTAGGTATTCTAGAAAATGCCTGGATTACATACTTTGCCGGTAATATATACATGTTTTATTTCTAAAATCCTACATTTTATTAACTGCAAATTTTGATTTCATTAAAAACTGTTTTTCAAAATTGTTATTAAAAATCTAGTAAAGTCAGTGAAAAGGCTTGTATAATTTCTGAGCAAGGCGGTTCAGATCTTAAGCGGTTCACGAGAGAAGAGAGAAGATTAATAATTTTACGTGTAATGTTAAACTACATATGGATTAATTACTTGATTGGTCACGCCGCGGAAAAGCCATGAGCGAGTAGGAAGGAGGGGAGAGAGAGAAAAAGAGAGAGAGAGAGAGAGAGAGAGATCACAGGTGACGTAGTCAAGAGCAATGACTTCCGGAGCAATTACGAAGTGCTTGATTCTCAGTTACTGACAGAAGTGGATTAAATTGTTGTGGAGCCAGAACGACGCGCTGAGGACAGGAAGCTAAATACAATGCAAACATAGCCGCTACAGCGTAGCCACACAGCCTGTGGCCTATGCACGATCACATACACAGGTACAGTATGTCATATAACATCGCCCAACTTGTTGCATCGTTTTGTATTGCCCGTATATAAGTTGCGTTTATGTTAATTTCCATGGTAATAAAATTCGACTAAAAAGCTAAGAAAGCGCCGTTAATAGCATAGAATACGTTGTGGGCCATTCCTACTGTAAATACAAGGAATCTTTGTATACGATTCACATAGGCCTACATCCATATTCATATAATAACACTGAACTACAAAAAAAACTTGTTTACAATAACAGAAATGAAAGTTGATGGTTTTAACTTATTTTATATTACCCCTGAGTTAAAAAATGATGCCAATATATTTCTAACACGTTCAGTTATTTTGTTATAGGGCTGGAGAAATTCAATAAAAACTCATTTTTTTACCAACAATGTAATTGACAGTCTTATGTTTTTCAAACTAATACAATGCAAACATACATAATTATATTCCTTAATGGATGTCTTACATTTATAGAAAAGAAAAAGTCAAATAAACTCCCCACTGTAACTATAGCTTGAGTGGATTGTTTCATTTCTTTCTTTTGTGTTCGGTTTTATCTTCTCTCATCAAAAACCAGCAATAGTCACCCATCATAGCAGGGCCCCAGCATCCTTGGTATCGAATTTCCATGGTTTTATGTCTTGATGGTATCTCTCTCCTTGTCCATCACTCACTGCTCCAAGATTTTGTGGAAAAAGTCAATGTGCGGCAGCCTAATCTCTTATATGATGTTAACAGTCTTTTAACAAGAATCTTATAATTTTTCTTTTTTTTGTTTATTTCCTAGAAACCACTGAACAACGTTTACAAACGTCTTCCAAGCCGCTAAATCTTTTGGCGTTAGTTTGCCTTCAAACTCATGATTTCTCGTAACTTTCCTTATTTGTGGTCCTAAAAATACACCCCCTTTTAGTTTGGCCTCACTCAGCTCCGGAAAAAGGTCACGTAGAAACTAGAAGCCTTCGCTATTCTTATCCGTACCCTTTACAAAATTCTTCATCAAGCCTAGCTCGATGTGCAAAGGTGGAAGAAGTACTTTCTGTGGATCAACAAGTGGCATGTCCAGTTGGCAGTTCCGGATTTCAGTGATGCCCTCTTTGGCCAAACGTATCTCATATAATGATGTTTAGTAGCCCTGCTGTCCCAGATACATAGGAAATCACAGTACTTAATGCCACCGCCTTGTAGCCCACACCATAGACACTGTGTAAAGGTTCTTCCTACCTTTTATCCATTCGACAAGACTAACGCTGTAGCTTACACAACACACATGAGGGATGAGGAGCCCAGTACTTGTCCTGGTCACCAATCCGCAACCAAAATATAAATAATAAGTTTTTTAACTTGTTATGATGTTGGTCCAAACTGTGATTTTTAACACATACTGTCCACAAATGTAACAAAACATATCTGGAGAATTGTTACAACCTCTTCGACTTGTACTAACCATTACTAACAAAATAAACACTTGAAATAACTAACATACTCATTTCACATGTTGATATATCACTCTGAGAGGTTAGAGAAAACAATACCCACAATCCCAAGCTCAGCAGTGCTGCCAACTGCCAAGGAAAATATTGTCCTATTTCTTTGGATATTTTTACTGCACAATAGTTCTATAATATATATACTATGTATATTAAAAAAACATGACGTGCTATGAGTTATAGAATAGCATAACTGTTAAAGGGGAGTAAAATGAAAAAGAAAAAAGTCGGTTTGGTCAATGCTATGAAAATTGTGTAGACCAATGTAATCTAAAATAAAAAACTCGCCCGACTGCAATGTAAATTTGTAAATGACAAAGTTTCATTGAACGAGCAAAACGAATTCTCAGTTTAACTCGACCGTTTGGCAATTGTCTCTTTCTATAGGCCTAGCTGTCTACCTATCTGGAGTTTGTTTCACGATAACTTTGAATTCATCAGTTGATTTTCGTTAAATGTAGCGTGTGTTTCCATAAACTTAACCTACAGAGCTCTATTGCTTTTGAGATTGACCAGGGGCAGGGGCAAAATGTGAGGAGCCAAAATTTTCAAAAAATCGTAAAAATTATGTGTGGTATCAAATTAAAGAAAATTGTAACCACAATCTACATATGGTTTTCAATTTCGGAAATTTCAAAATTTTGGCACATCAGGGCCTAAAACGGGTTCAAAATTTAAAAAAATTGTAAAACCATATCCCATGTATACCAAACTAAAGGGAATTTTAAGCAAACTCCGAATGTTGTGTTTTCACTGAAATCCTTGTACATTAGCGGCACCACGTGCCAAAAGTAGGAGTAAAAATTCTGTAAAAATTGTAAAAGTCTATGTGGGGGCAGCAAACTATGAAGCATTTTATTCGTACAATAATATGACCATTATTATCATTAACAATTTGAAAAAATTAATATCGGCCAACACTTGTTGCAAATTTTGGACTGCATTCAAAAGCGTGTAAGTTATTTTTGCAAAACATTTTGTGTAGGCCCACTGTTTTCAGTTATGTGTAACTGTGAAAAGTATTAATAGGCTATATGCTTAGAGATATTTATGGAAAGATATATAAACTCAAAAGCTACAACTAAATTGTTTGTCACTTAGACATTACTGTTAGGCCTATAAATATAACTAATAAAAACCAATATCGGGATTTTTAGTGTTTACTGTATTTGTAATAACATAAAAAAGTAGTAGCAATGACTTTACAATGTTTTACAATTGTTATTTTAAAGTTTTACTACGTTATTGTTACTAAACAAATAGTAGGGTAGTTTAAGTTTTCTTACTTTTCTTTTAATTTTATCGCTTTTTTAAAGGTTAGCAAAACTGTAGTAACGTGTGGTCACCTCCTCGTGGTGTTTCTCGACAAACAAAAAGTAGTAGCAATGACTTTACAATGTTTTACAATTGTTATTTTAAAATTCAATATAAATAAATACCTTATTTTGGTCCACCTTAGTGACACTAGCTTCTTTTCGTCTAATGACGCGTTTCGGGATGAAATCCCATGTTCAGATATACAAAATTAATTTAAAAACGTAAATGTTATTTTAAAGTTTTACTACGTTATTGTTACTAAACAAATGGTAGGGTAGTTTGAGTTTTCTTACTTTTCTTTTAACTTTATCACTTTTTTAAAGGTTAGCAAAACTGTAGTAACGTGTGGTCACTTCCTCGTGGTGTTTCTAGACAAAAAAAAGTAGTAGCAATGACTTTACAATGTTTTACAATTGTTAGTTTAAAGTTTTACTACGTTATTGTTACTAAACAAATAGTAGGGTAGTTTGAGTTTTCTTACTTTTCTTTTAACTTTATCACTTTTTAAAAGCTTAGCAAAACTGTAGTAACGTGTGGTCACTTCCTCGTGGTGTTTCTCGACAAACATATGAAGAACATTACTCACAGCTTTAAGAAAATAACATTTATGAATTTCATTTTATATAATAATTCAAAATTGTAAGCGATTTCTGCAGCTCAGGGAGCATACTAGTACTGCACTTTACAATTAATATATTCTGTGCGAATTGCAGGCCTATATTATAAAGTGTCAAATTTTATTACATTGTTAGTACACACGTAAATACGAATACATTAAATTTGGGTATTTTATGTTATTCTTCCGATCAATTGCTGTATTATTGGACGTCAGCTTTCCATATAAAATGGGACTAAGAAATGTTATCATATGTGACGATTAATACACTATACACAACTTCACTGACGGACTCAATTAAATTTGGTGTTACATGTGACAGTAATTACTACGTGTGATAACAATTTGTTGTATTTTATAGGAAACCAACAACTAATAATATAATGCTTGCAACAAAAAATATTAGTTAATTAAATTCTAGTAGTTACTACTTGGAATAAATAATAGCCTTGTAAGCTATTATCTATATAAGAGTTCATCTCCTGGTCTTCGGGGACATTTCTTGTCCCCGCCTTCACCCACTGAAGGTGACTCTGCAGCCACGAGATTTGAACCCGTCCTTCTTAGCGGACAAAGTATAGGTCTTCCAGCGGACCCATCGTGACTTTCTATATGCACTGTCAGGATGTAGGTATCAGCCGCACTGTCTTTACAAACTTCTGATTTCTTGTAAACTTCAGAATACTATCTCAAGAAACTACGTTATTGCAGGTAGTATTTTCTTTACGCTATGGGCTGGTGATACTGTAGACTTTACAATCTGTGAATAACTAATTTTGCACTGTTAACCTGGCACACAAGTTCTTCACACCGAAGTAGCAAACTTTTTCAGTGTACGGACTTCCTGAGTAGCTACCTCTTGCTTATAAACGGGACAACTGCATGATATAGATGGATATTGACCATCGCAATTGACACATTTCATACGCCCAGCACAAGGGGTTGTCACTATCAGCCGACTTCCCACAGAAGCATGTCTTGACCCGGGCACATCTTGATGCAGTGTGACCGAAACACAAGCACTAACAACGCTGCATTGTCTGAGAGATGAAAACTCTAGCACCTTCTCTAATCTTTTCCGGCAGAGTTTTTCTGTGGAAGGTTTGGACGTGGGATGCTGATGGAAGCGTCTGTCCATCCCTTCTCACCTTTAGCCTCTGTCATGCAACAACGCCATGGGACAAGCTTCATCGTAATTTCTTCCTTTGTGCAGTTAAGTAGGTCACTGAACACAATCATCCCCTTTGTAGTGTTCATCTGTGTAGTGGGTTGTATGAGGTATGACCTCTGCATTGATATCCTCTATCTTCTGCAGTATGAGCATCTTTGAACCCTGTTCTCCACGAGTAATCCACCTGCCTCTTTTCAGATATCCTGTAGGGCTCCGATCGGTTGATTCTGCGCAACAGATGATAGCTTTTTCTATCAGGAAAAGTCTCACTTTCGCGGAGTCATCCCCTTTTCTCTTTACAACTAGATATTTTGGTACCACTGTCACACTGGCAGTAGATGTCACAAATCTTTCTGCATTAACCAAGAAATAATACCAGCTTCTATTCACCCTCCGAGGAGGGCTTTTTTCTGGACGAGGGATTGTAAGGAATCTCTTAAGCCCAGAAGTGATATGTAGAACTAGTATATAGTTCCCACGAGTACCGCGGAAGTAAACAGATCACCGCGGCAGATCCCTCGAGTACCGTAGCTAGGACTAAATGCAACAGGGTGAGCCCTGGTTCCCTGAGGCCATCGTTCGCTTCTCACTGACGTACAGTCATTTACCTATTGGCACGATCGGTCCCACTGTGGGCTACAGTGTGTTTTCAATCAGGCCGTACACACAACCTTGTGAAAACTCTGTTACCAGTGCCCGGTGAACAGCCTAAAGAATGGCAGTTGTACCCCCCCCCCCCAGGGCGAGACGTTGTAGGCTCGTGCGTATCTGTAATAAGTATCAACTATAGGATAAGGTCTACGGAAATGTACGTATATAAATTTAAAAGCTAGAATTAAATTATTTATCGTTTAGGCATTTTTGGTTATAAATTTAACTAAAACCAATGCAGTAGTTTGGAATGTTTAGTGTTTATTGTATTAATAATAATAAAAATAATAATGACGTATGTTTTACAACTATTGTTTTATTACAAAATAGTAGAGTAATCGGGGTTCTCGTAATATTTCTTATTTTTTTTTTACATTTTTAAGGTACATCAAAACTTCCATTAACCTCGACAATGACGGGGAAGGCAAAGGAAATAGAAAATCACATGTAATAGAATTACCCTGTTTTACAGGGCAATAGAATTAACGTGTTTATGGTACAGTGGAATTGGCGTGTGAACAGGAGCTCCAGCGAATTCCGGCGAAGAATGCCGGGAGTAGTGTTCATTTTGTAATATTCGTCCCTGTCTTTAGTACACTGCACGTGGGTGTTCATTGAAACTTAAATACTAATTAACTAAATTTGATTTTATCTAATAATAAATATACTTGGTTAAAAATAGTAAGCGAGTTCTGCAAGTCAGGAAACTTACTAGTGAAATATTAATTATAATATTAGTTTAAAAACTATATAATACGCGCGCGCGCGCGCGCACACACACACACACACACACACATATAATTGAAAAATATAACTTCTCTGCTTCTAATAAATCGTTTGAGTTTTATTCGATTTGCTCCGATGTCCTGAAAGAAGTTCCTTGAAAACATTCTGAACGAGGATAAATTTCTATACAGAACTCTTTAAGTGCCACGAGAGCCCCTACAATCAATATTTGTCTAAAACACTTTTAATAGATTTACTCCTTCTGCCACACGTTTACGTATTTGGTTCTTCTGGGCTGTGCATTAATGTGGGAAAGTTAATGTGGGTCACAGCTATCTCGGATAATCGAAAACTCTGATAGTCGGGAAAATGACAAAAAATTAACTAGTTTACTATGTAAACTAGTAGTCTTACAGTTTATAGTAAATGCAGAAGAAAAAGTACACAAAAAATGAATTTAATTATGTATATATAAACTCAGTATCAAACCGAGTAAAACAAACTCAGTCTTTTTTATAAAAGATTGTGATGGTTGTCTCCTTCTGAGTATTATTCGCTTTTTCTCTCTTTGCGATGTCTCTCCATCTTTATAATAAAATTAAGGCGGGTGATTGAGCTTCGGCTTGCTGTGCTACGTAGGCCACTCCGTCTAGCCTACATGTTAAATGCGCGGAGTTGAATCTTCCGTTTTGGTATTCGAATTTTTCTCACAAATTGCGTTAACAATTTCTTCGTCTCTAAATTCGTTTCTTCCCTCACTACTAACCCATTCTTCAATACCTCTTTTTGTGACATCTTTACACTCAGGAATCCTCTAGATTATTTCGTGTAAGGTTTTGTTGGTACAATCTTCCTCACCATCGTCATTTTGTGTTGGATTTAATTGTTAATTAATTTCACGAACAAATGGAAGTTTATTCCACGAACATTGCACGATTTTGGAAAAGAACATTACTCCACTCATCGGCCGACCAGCTTACCACGTTTTATAACACAGTCCGTTGTGAAATGCATAGAGATTGGTCGTCTGCCTCCCACCGCTTTAACATAGCCTAATCCTACATAACACAGTTTGCTGTTGGAATTTCTGAACAATTCGTATCTGACACACAATGCACTTTCCTACGTTAATTCAAAAAACATAAAAAGATTATGTACTTATGAAGTGTGTTAGTATATGAATATATGTATTTTAATAAAAGTGAGATAAAGAATAAAGTAGGCCCTGCCGCAAAAATCCACAGCTCGAAAAATCGGAACTCGGATAATCTGGATTCTACTGTAGGTCTATATTAATTTTAACAGTTCGTTCAAAGAAATCAATTTACATTAAATAGTAGGACAAATAATTATAAAATCAACTTAAATATTTAAATCGAGATAAAAATAGATTGCTTGTTAACAACGAAGATATCACGCCTTTTAATGGTGGTGAATACTTTAGTGAAATCTACGTAAATCCAGATAATAAAATATATTTTTAGAAATAATTTTATATTATTGTTTCAATATAATATAGATGTGAATTTAGACTACTTTACAATATTAAGCACCTGAACTTGTAACCCGAATTGATTAGCCTGAATTTGTCTAATCAATTAACTCCACGGTCTGCGCTGATCATATTATTATGTCCGTAATGAAATGAGAAGGAATTAATTTGGAAACGTATTGTTTTCTTTACGGTAATTTCGAGCACGCCAAACGACCGTGTAAAAACAATTGTACAATGAAAATAATTGCTTTCAATCCCTCCCCGAGTTTGCTGTAACATAATAGAAAGGGTGGATTGTGGTGCCGGGCGCTCGACCAGACTAACCGTGGTTTCCGAGCCACTGCGCTTGCGTACCGCGGACAAGCTTAGTTAGGGTACAAAGGGCTTCGGGGAACGCTTACACAGCGTGCTGCGGCGGGCGGGGGAAGAATCAAAATGAATGCGCTCTAGGGTTACATTGAATACATAATAAAAAGCGAGAGCCGGAGCCGGCTACGGCGCTGTATTTGTTTTCTTTATTAGGGTACGCGTTAACCGCTCGGGCCAATTATTCTTGTGCGATTTAAAGCCGCCAACGCGCCACTCGTTGTGTAAACACAATTAAAGTGATTCCCGTACGTCACTTCAAAGTAGAATACAAAAATATTAGGCGCCTGCTCTTTGATGTAAATTGATTTCTTTCGACGAAGTGCTAAAATTAACATATTTACGTTTTTGTATTTTCGCAATGATAATGTTATCTGTTAGAATTGCTCATAACCAGTAACGTTCTTTTTGGAACCTACTTCCCATGCTTGCCGCTTAGCCATTTTACCTGGACATTATGTAGATATATATCGTAGTATTAGCGACTCAAGATGTATTTACATTTTCGCTTATATCAACTGTTATGTGCGTCAGTATGCTGGACCAGCGGTTGTGGATTTTAAATCCTCTTCTGATTATTACCAGAAGGCTACATGAGGGAAGACGTTAATGTGATGAACGAAAACACTTAGGTATTTAGAGACGCATATATTATTTAGAAAAAAGGAAGCGTTATTAGAAAGCATCTGCAAGCTAAGAGTTTTATTGTAAATTATGAAGGTATCGGAAACATTTGGTTTGTAGGCCTATACACGCTGCACATAGCCTATTCAGAACGGTACAACACGACAAAATGTTTATGTAGTTCACGTACGCATTTTCATTAAAGTAATTAGTCTGTTACGTTGAATATATAGCGTAAAGGTACCATATGATGTTATTATTTATATTCTTAAAGCGATCGATTTCGGTCATAGACCATCGTCAGGTTATATAGCACATTTGTGTTCACAATATTATAAAACACTATTATTTATAAAAACGAATTTGTAGACATTGTTAATTTGATACATATGTTATTGTCTAAAGCTTCCTAAGAACTGATTCTGTTATAGAGTGTTCATGTTTACCAATGTTTACATATTATATCAGCTGATTACTGAATGTTGATTTTGTCGTAATATTTCAAAAGTGATATGATTTTTGAAGTCTATCATAACGTTTAATAGGTTTTCATGGCCCTCTTCTTTTATATGTTTGTATATTCGGTATTGTTCATATATATTTGATCTTATTTTGTCATTGCATGTTTTCAATACGGTTAAATGTCAACCTGCGAACTCGACAGAATGTAGTGTACAGTGCAACAAAAAATACATAGGATTCACTTCAAGATCATTTAAACACAGATATATTGAACATACAAAACTTTCTCAACACTCTAATCCAAACTCAACAGTAGCCAAAAACATAAAACTACAGTCTTGTGAATATGGTCCAATACAAACATATAAAAGAAGAGGGCCATGAAAAACTATTAAACGTTATGACAGACTTCAAAAATCATATCACTTTTGAAATATTACGACAAAATCAACATTCAGTAATCAGCTGATATAATATGTAAACATGAACACTCTATAACAGAATCAGTTCTTAGGAAGCTTTAGACAACAACATATGTATTAAATTAACAATGTCTACAAATTCGTTTTTATACATTAATAATAGTGTTTTATAATATTGTGAACACAAATGTGTTATATCCTGACGATGGTCTATGACCGAAATCGATCGCTTTAAAAATAGGCTATAAATAATAACATCATATGGTACCTTTAGGCTATATAAAAAAATACAATAAAAAATAAAAAATTGAATTATAGATACCATTAATAAAACAATAAGTGTAAGTATAAAAATACATCACATTATCATTAGTTGAATAATTGTTGAAAGATTACTGTGTGAGGAGAAGTTCCTTCAGAAAACGTCAAAATATTCCACTGTATTCAAATCAATTTTCTGAGTACGGTATGCGCTTTTGGGGCGAAGGGATGAAAACCAATAAAAGGTTTTACTGAACTCTAAAAACACTGAGACTAAGAGACGAGATTTAAAAATTAAAAAAAAGTAGGTGACGTCGTAAATCATAATGAAGTGAGCAACTCACAGAACATAAAGGAACGAGACAACTGCCATTTGACTTATACGCCTGTCTTTGTGCTCCTTGAATTTGGGTACTGAAATTCTGGGTGTGTTATTGCAATCGTCATGCTAGTTTCGTGTAATTCTAATTAAACTTATTCACGTACTCTGACCAGTTACACTTACGTCGTGAAAGCATAAAGTATATGTATAATTTACATATTCACACAACGTAAAACAATTAAGTAAAAACGTGCAGAACAAAGCTAACATCAGATTCTTCACCAAACTCTGCAATGGAAATATTTCTGGTTTCTGATAATCAACCAATAAACCCAGAAAGGGGTTTCTAGGACCATTCTAGTATCAAGGACAAAAAAATTCCACTTCTTCAGAAAAAGAGATCGGATACACAAATAAAATTCGGTCACAGTTTAACTAATTGTTCGTCATAATCGTTGGATAAACATAAAGTTGAAAGCTGCCATCGACATCGTGTTACTTATAATAGCTCGAGTAATCCTCACGACTTGACAAGTTTAATCCTCTTTACACTTTTAACATGTATAGCACTGCTGCCAAGGTCGTTTTCAGGCTCCTGATAGGCCTATATGATCAGAAGAAATTTTGTGTCCAAATAGCAGTCCTTGCAGTGGAATAGCCTACGCTTTCCACGACTAAAACGAAAGAAAAAGATGTGCAACCAAGAGCTTCTTCATTGACATTCAGTGGTTGTGCACCTTGACTTCGTCCCTGAAGGTAAGTATGGCAATGCCGATTTCTACTGTGAAGTTCTCGAAGCATTCGATAAAAATAATTCGATAGAACAGACCTAAATTGTGACGTGAGGAGAATTGGATTTTCTACGGTCCGATCAGAATCTATGAAATTTCCTTCCTTATAGTATTTAAAACTCGCCTATTTCTTGGTCGCAAACTCATGATCGTCGCAACCATTCTCTGTACCCGCCACAAAGAGAAAAAGGTCTTTCTCGTCGCCTTTGATTAGAGTTTTGAGAGCGCTGAAGAGATTCAGCCTAAGCTGCAGAAGTTCTGCCTACATTATGGAAAATTGAACTTAGAGCGTTCAAACAATATAAGGAGACTTGCGGCAACGTATCGTTGCACAAGATGACTACTTTGAAGAGGCTGCAACAAATTTGAATCAGTTATATTTTTTTTTATTTAGTCTTAACATCTGAACATTTTTATTACGGTCAGTTACTGGTTGTTGAAACTGACCAACCAGTAGATGGTATGTCCATCCAGACGTAGTAATTCTATTAACAAACCAAAAATTGCAATGTTGCTCTCCAAGAATTGTACGGAAGCTATTAAGAAAGACACATAGAAGAAATGGAAGGTAAAGCTACCAGAAGATAAAGTATTTCTGTCCTCCGAGTCTTTCATTTGCGGAATTTCATCCTTTATGAAATATTAAATCTATGACGTTTGGAATTTTTCAGTAAAAGTATGTAGTATATATGAAAAATATTTGCGAAAAGGCTTTGCTGCCATTCGTTATTTAAGATACAAGGAGTCCCTTGACGTTTTTATTCGGTTTTGGGATGCATTCTAGAGAAAGCTGGAAACAACACATTTGGAGAATGGACGGTGATAGATTCCCCAACGTAGCCTTATTGTATTAGGCGAAAGGGAAGAGAAGACTGGGAAGACTCAAGAAGAGATGGTTCAACCAGTTTGGAACCGGAACAGACTAAACAGTCTAAGCCGTGAAGAAGAAGAAGAGGAAGAAGAAGAAGAAGAAGAAGAAGAAGAAGAAGAAGAAGAAGAAGAAGAAGAAGAAGAAGAAGAAGAAGAAGAAGAAGAAGAAGAAGAAGAAGAAGAAGAAGAAGATGCGTTCTGATAATCATGTTTATGTATTGCTATATGTACTTACGATGTCACTAAATGTTGAAAATATAAATTACAGTAATAAAAAAATATTTCCTTATAATACGTAGAAAATTATCAGAAAATATCGTTGGAGAGTCTGGATTCATGTCGAAAATATTTCTTGTGTTAGTTTGTTGAGAACGTTTTTTTTCATTTTTATTATCCTAACCGTATGTGCATCTTTACCAATGTGCTAGTCCCCCATTCAAGGAGAAATGTATATACACATTTTTAACTAAGTGTGTTTAATTAAACAACTGCGATAGGGGCTGAGCAACAGGAAAGGGGGAGTATTCTGATGTGTCATTCAGCCATATGTGTGTGCTGTAAGTTTGCTAATAAAGAGCATGCAAAACAGTCACTTATTTGACCATGCGTGTACGGAAATAACATGCGTGTAAAAAATAACGCTTACATGCAGCGTGAGCGTGCGCGTGTATGTGGTAAGTTAGTCTTTCTGACTCGTTAGCTGTAGGCTAGGACAACTCAGCTTGATAGATTACATACCCTCATCAACTAGGAGCTTAAACAATCTTCCCTACTACTTGAATATGATATGGAAAAGAAACAGTCTAGACTACGAGAGCCTCAGCTATGTGGTGGCTGTACATTTATTTCTCATTAATTCTAAAGACGTTGTAAGCAGACTGTAACTACCAATTTTTGTTACCAAGGATAATACTCCAAGATCACCATAGTATGGAGTGGCCATACAGTAATAGTTACTGCGTTAGATCATTGTATACAGTAACCTGACTACTGTTTCTAGATGAAGAAAACATAATCTGCTATTTGTCACTTCAAATTACGGGCAGAGACCTGCCTTCGTGTCAAAGTAATTCGTCAAATCATTGGGAGCCACAAAAACTATAGTCTAGAGTACTTCTGAACGATTCTGTAAGCTGATATATCCAATATGTAGTAACCAATATGTACCCAAGTACGGAGTTACCTAGTACATATATCCAATAGAACGTACCAATCAAACAAGGACATCCAATAACAATGAAAATGCTTTCCTGATCTTGCTGCATTTTCTTGTTCAAATTTCTGCTTTCTTTGTCTTCTCGCTGACCGCGCCTGTTATTTATTTCTTTGAGTTTTGTATTCACCTTAAGAAACTCATATTCTATGGTGACTTCGTTATAAATATTTACACTTTGTTTTTATTTCCCGTTGATTACTCATTGTGCGAAAATAAATTTATTTTATTTTTCTGATGTAGTCTTTTCTTTATACATTTTATTTTTACAGTAGGTAATACACTTCTCTTCATAAATCCGATTTAAATACGAATTGTGTGTTTGTATTTAAATTTTGCATCGTCGTTCTACTAATCACAAAAGTAATATCTGCAATAAAAGAATTAATTTACTGAAGAGCGTTACATAATGTTTTAATAGACGAGGAGGTCAAGTTGCGTTAGCCTTCAGAGGATTGCCTAAGCGCCGATCTAGTGATTTAGACATCTAATTTGTGAGTGGGTGAATGATTATAGAGTGGGAAAATCCCCTAGACGTAAAGAAGACCGAGGGAGGCTATTGTGTCTTGGGGTGAGAGGCATATGTCAACCTAAGCTAATAGTATGGCTCATTGTACACCCTCCCATGTCGACATAAAGGGATCAACAGTGCGCTGTTGTTCAACATTTCTACAGTAGAACAAGTGCGGCAATGAATGTAATCCAACAGCTGGATTGAGTCATTGTTGTAACCGAGTGTGAAAAACATTTCCCTTTCACAATAATAATAAAAATTCACTTGTTGTTCTGTTATTGTTAGTTGCATTCTTTATATATGCTTGCCCTTTTTAATGCTTATTAAATTTATATTGATCATTCAAAGACATGCCAAATCGATTCGACAAGATACAGGTGCCAGTGTTTTCTGAACAGATTGTATCAATTTGGGCTTTAATGATACGTTATTACTTATAAATTTATCAATAAAAATAAATTTTCAAAAACTGGAAACAATGTTTACATATAAAGTATATATACTCTAACAGAATGATAAATCATTCTATTACTTCTTTCTTCGTGTGTCCTGAAACAGTATGATGTCTCATAAATTAATGAAAAATTGTGTCTCATAAATCTTTGTAAAATTGGAAAATAAAGATTCATCACAACGGTAAATGTGCAAACGATTATTCTAAATATTAAACGAGAGGGCGGATTTTTTAGGGTAAGAAATAAAAGGAAGAAAAAGTTTTTCAAAAGCAAGATTAATTAATAAGAGCCTTTGAATGTTAGAGGAATATTTCAAAAAACAGTAGACTGCAAACTCTTTAGTATAAGAAATTAAATTACAAAATTACATTACATTGTTTATTTTAACTGAAATTCATCAGACAATTAGTTCCAGGCGTTTCAGAAATTTACTGTATCTAGACACACCTCCAACCCGTAAAAACGGATAAAGTTGCACTATTCAACGTTATGTTTTGTTATAAAGCACTATTATATGTTGTGTTATGTATTATGTAGTGTTATGATCAGGGACATCACACATTGATTAAAAAAATCGTGTCTTTAGTATTTGTTTTAGGCAGAGCTACAAACAATTGCAACTATATTTACTTACAACACAAAATGGTTTACACGTAGGCATCTGTGATCTTAATTATAAAAACAGAGGACTTGGACCAACATCTCGCACCTAGCGTTATTTAGTATTTCTATGGATATACCACACAGATAATACAAATTATTTATTTTTGTATTTACCAGCCTACAATCTACTCACAGTTATACATGGAGCAATAAATCTGTACACTGAAGAAGATCTATTGCTAGATAAATCATTCAAGATAAATCATCTCTTGGAGAACATATAGACGCGATGAGATGACGTCAATTTTCTAGTTCTGCAGGCTGCGGAAAGTCAAGCCTTTAGCCTTTTTGTAACGTTTGATGGAATGCTCATTACTACAAGTCCGATTTCATTTTCTATTTTACATTAATGGTAGAGTTGTCAAAATCTGTGTATTTATTCGGAAACAAAAGGATTATGTAGACCACTGTGGAATTTTAATTTGGTGACACATCAAGGTGTCTTGGTTACTGGTAGCAGATTATCTATTGAATTCTTGGATTATTTTTACGTTAGATGCCTTAGCATAACTCCACAATTGTATACCATAGACCCATATAAGTTTTAATATTCGTTTGTGTGTATATTTTGATTTCTAGGCATAATCATGACTTTTGACTCAGCGGCCAGCAGTTTTAAGTCTTTGACGCTTTGTTTTGAAATGTTTTATGCTGTTAATTTTTTGGGGGAAAACTCAAGTCTATTGCATAATGCTTATTAAAACAATGATTTCAAGTTAACTCGTTGTCTGACAGTGCCGTGTCGTGTATTTTGTCGTATATAATTGTACTAAAAAACTACATTTAATTATCTGTTCGTATTTAATCAATGAAGAGTAGTGAGTAGATCACGTAACCAATGAAGACTGGTCGCCCCGCTGCGTTAACGAATCAACTGGGCTGGCTAGTTTAGTTTTGTACTTTACGAGATATAAATTATGTGATTCCATTAATCTATAACGCTGAAACATCTGTCTCAGTATGTATTTTTTTAAGTTGAGCAATCCCTTAATTAGTTAACAAGCACAGAGCCGGAATCATAACTCAACCAATCAACTCGTGTAAGGAGCCGGCACCGTGCAATACAATACAGCTGGGCGACATTTCCAATAAACCGGCCCCGCTTCGGCTTCGTTCCTCCTCTAATTGCATCATTTGTTTTAATATTTTGTAATCAATGTAAGTAGCGCCGGACGATAATTAAAATCACAAACTTTTTTAAATTTTGTTTTTTTGATAAACGTAATATTAAAAAAAAAAACATTAAAAATGTTGCGTTGGTACACTTATACTATTATTCAGTATAAAATTAAAATATTTACAAAGAAATGTTAGACAAGATATTGATAAAGAAATTGTATTCATTAACAGACCTTCAAGACGAGCAACAAGGTTTCTGCAATGAACATCTAACTTTGATCAAATCTTTATTGTAAGACGGATATCTAAGAAGGCCGTGGAATTTAAAAAACCTGCGTACGTGTGTTTCGTAGTTCTAAAGCGCATTTGGTAGAATAAAACAACGGAATATCGAACACATGCTTATAAGAACATGCTGCAAACATCATAAAAATGTACATATAAATACCACCGTGAGAATAAAGTAGGGAAGTGTTACAACTAATCACAGCTGGAAAAGGGTTACAGTAAGGTCATTCACTTAGACCCCTACTGATTAACTTGGTAATGGACTAAAAAATAATAGCCATGAAACATACAAGAGATATAAAATAGATTATATTATTTTCAACATTAGTTGCTATGCTGATGATGCCGTAATTATAACTAAGACTAAAGATGATGAGTAAAAATTTAACAAAGTGTGTAAAAAAACATTATATATGATGTCTACAGCTAAGATTAAAGTTACTGCTATTGTTGCAACGCCAGTGAGGTGCAAGACAGCAGTAGACAACGAAATTGTGGAGCGGACAATAGAAGTCAACTATTTAGGGGTAACGATAACAAGCAATGGTTCAAGAGACAAAGAAACAAGCTGCCAGACTACTAAAGCAAGCAAGGTGTTAGGATGTATGGGTGTTTGGCAATGAAATCGATAATACATAAAAGTAGAGTGAGGCGTATCCTGACGTATGGTCAGGTGCAAGACCAGAAACCACGACAGCTAGAAGATAAACGCAAGTTGCTGAGATAATGTAATTGAGAAGAATGATGGAGAGAATGTGGCGAGATAGAACAACAAATGCCAGTATTCGATAACATGCCATGTGATAGACGTAGTACGCTATGTGTAGGAGAGGCGAGAAATCTGGAATGACCGTGCCGACGAGATGGACGATGACTAATTAGCCAAGAAGACCCGGGATAATCGTCCAAAAGGCAAAATAATTAGACGACCACGTCAATAAGACTATTGTATTGGGAATTGCAGTTTGTTACAAACAGGAGAATCTCCTAAATGAAGAGAAGAAGAAAAATGAGATAAAAGATAAGAATTACGGCAAAAAAGAAGTATTAATTAAACTCAATATCATAGCTTTTTGCTTATATATAGTGCACACTTCAAGATGTCAAAGTAAATATCTCTTCAGAGCATCTCTTAAGATTTAACAATTTTTTACAAGTGCGACATATTAATTTTGGTTTGTATATTACTAAATTCTTCCAAATAACAAAGTCACAATGATAAGCTTATATAAATAAATAAGTAAATGCTACATTTTTGTATAACGTCTTCGTAGTCAGTGTCTCAGCGTCAAGATTAACATATGACTATAGCCTAATGTGATAAACTGTTTGCCTCCACACGATGCGATGTTAAGGCGCACTTACAACCACGTATACTAGTGTATTGTCAGTTGGATTTGCTTCAGCCATCCATCTGGTGAACTATCTCTTGATATAGTGCAGTGACCTATCCTTAACTATACTTTTCTCAGGTCCATTGTCTCGGGTCGTGATATGACCAAAGCAATTTAAGATTTCCATATTTACAGTCGATGATAAAAATAATGCTCTGTATTTTAACTAACTGGCATACAAGGAAGATAGTGGGGCGAGCAGTACGCTTTAGCCACTCATTTTCCCACATGAATACGTTTAACTAACTGGTATACAAGGAAGACAGTGGGGCGAGCAGTACGCTGTAGCCACCCATTTTCCCACATGAATACGTTTAACTAACTGGCATACAAGGAAGACAGTGGGGGAGCAGTACGCTGTAGCCACCCATTTTCCCACATGAATACGTTTAACTAACTGGCATACGAGGAAGACAGTGAGGCGAGCAGTACGCTTTAGCCACCCATTTTCCCACATGAATACGTTTAACTAACTGGCATACAAGGAAGACAGCGGGGCGAGCAGTACGCTGTAGCCACCCATTTTCCCACATGAATACGTTTAACTAACTGGCATACAAGGAAGACAGTGGGGCGAGCAGTACGCTGTAGCCACCCATTTTCCCACATGAATACGTTTAACTAACTGGCATACTAGGAAGACAGTGGGGCGAGCAGTACGCTGTAGCCACCCATTTTCCCATATGAATACGTTTTATTCGACCTAGTAGTACCTAGGCTGAGTCATCCTGGGAGCTGTAAAACACACCTCGATTTTACGGCGCCGCCTGGGAATAGAATCTGGGGCCTCTAGGTCTACTAGGCCTCCACATTTGATGATGACTTCTGGTTTATGTTTAACGCGACTAAGAGGGAGGTACTTTTTCGGCGGCTGCCCAAAGAACACGAAGTATTCGCCAGTACTGTACCTCTTGCATACGAAGTATTTGGCACCCACCAGTACTAACATTTGAAAACACCGATTTTCTTGCCATCGTTCGCTAGTAGTAGTGTCCGTGTCTGCTATTTTGAATAATACGTAAACTATTTAAAATAAGTTCACTGCCTGTTTGCGAGTGCGAAGCATAATCAGTATTGTTATGTTGACTTTTCTTGTACATTTTCACATTACAAATTACATGTTTAATCACTCTCATCGTGATGTGTTGAAATACAGCTCGTCTTTTGTAATTTACGTGAACGAAGTCTTGTGTTACTTGTTATTTTCCCCCTTGTTATTTTCGCCGGTGTCTTTATTGCGAACTACGTTCACCTAACTGGGCGTATCTAATAAATGTGTAAGACAGTGGAAAATGTCTAAATTCTTATACTGTATACATACGGTGACCATATTTTCTCAGTTGCAATCCGGGCCATATGGCACCAGTTGATGTGGGTGGGGGGAGGTTAGATTACATTAGGTTAGGGTGGAGGTAATCTCCACCCAACATTCTCGAAACAATGTTGAAAATATATATTCTTTTAGTGGAGGTTATATTTGACGTTAATTATTAACAAAGTGATTTAAAATTTAGAATGGAAATTCAGGTACATTACTGTTAAAAATATAGAAAAATTAATTCATTTATATCCATTATTTTCAAAATAACATTAATTTGCTTAAAATCCTTGTTACTAAATTTGCATGCAATTTGCATAAACACTATGTATTGTATATTGTTACGACACTACAGAACAGTCTACGTGTTTGTCGGATGTGCCAGAAGAATCTCGCTCTAATTTATGTGGCATACGTGACTGTCAACGCATCCGCGAGAGTTTTCTCGAAGCCGCTAGCCGCGCGGACTGTGTCAAGGCCACAATTAATTACGTAATACATACTGGCGCTGAGACGCATTTTGGAATATTCTGGTCGTGCGCGGATGTATAAATACATGGCGGCAGCGGCCTTAGTTTTTCAGTATAGTTGCGATACATTTACAGTACGTTCGAGTTTATTGTCGGGCGATTACAAGTGATTACTGTATACGTTCAGGTGGTTATTAGTGAAATGTTGCGTTTTATAATCGGGTGGTATATTGTAATACAATTGTGTTTTAACATTAGTTGACATTTTATTACGTGTGAACAATTTTTATTTGATTTGTTGTAAGAGACTGTGTTGTTAATTACGAACTGTTTAACTGTAAAAATTAAAGCTGGTGATTAGTGACTTAATTGGTGTCTTGTATTTTGTTTCCACTGTACCTACGACGATCAAGTAGACCGTCGTAACAATATACTTTTTATAAATTCAGTTTTATTTAAAATTTTATCTTAAACCATTTTTAATTAAAACTTTTTTTGTACCGAATATTAGCAGCGGAGATATTTTGATAAAACCAGAAAAAACACAATTGCCAACTAAAAATTGTTAATAAATATATGTTGTCGACCGATTTGATATTCTAAAACGTAAGGGTGTATATATAGAAACTAGTTTACTATTTTGGGAAACTGATTACACGGAAATAAGTTTTACCTCAAAATTTCGATGAAACGTTCATGGCAAAATGCAGGGAACGCTTCACCGAAATTTTGACATAAAACGTTTCGCATGTATTACCGTACGAAGAGTAAACTTACTCAAGTGACAACAAAAACGACTTGAATCTTTCTCTAAAATAAAATGCTTTATTAGTTGAATTTCCCTTTTGAAATCTAATTCTCCTGACGTAACGAAATATTTATATTTCCAACACACATTTATTCTAATTGTACGTAAATGTTTGCCACCCAGCCAAGTGATATTTCTTACCTTTACACCTTATTACCTTATACATTATACCTTATATAACATTACGTTGTTGTGCAGATCATGTTCCATAAGCAGACAGTCCTAAAATCTTTCAGCCGTTTCGGAAGAGATGTTTTACTGCTTTACTTAGAAAGAAAACTTACACACACAGCACGTTTGTGTTTTGAATTCCTAGTTTTAGACTTTTCACTTTCTTATTTTTTATTTCCTCTGTAACTAAATAAGAAATATATATTACAGGTAGTTTCGAAATTTCGCATTCATAATTTCTCACAGAATTCTGGTTTTGTTAGTTCTTTATTTAAGCAGAGAAATAATTACCCCACAACGATTTTGAACGGGAGTTACTTTAAAACTGAAACTTATATTGGCAGTTTTGCACTGCCCACCGCTGCTTGTAAATTTCAAACGGTTGCACTGAACTAAGATACCAATATGGTATTACAATGGTCAATATGCAATTACAATGAAAGATGATTGACTTTTGGGATCTGTGTACATGGTGAAACAAACACGGTAATTTTCAGCTTACTCAAAAACAACAGCTTCATATTTATTTAATACACACTCGGTATCTTTGCAGTCAAACGAAGGCAGTCCGTAATCTATCGGGAGAAACTCACACAAATAAGCAGCACTACTACACTGGTTACAGCGCCAAGCGCTTTGAAAGAAAACGAGGTTACAATTTCTCTCACGATTTTAATAGTCCTACTACATTGGAACACATTGACAGGTGATTCCTGTTTGCTAAATATTACATACGATTGGTCTTATACGAATACAGGAAAACCGTGCACTGGATCCTTTAGATTAATCAAAGAGCAAAGAATAAACAGAATTCGTTCAACAGGAATTAATTTATCATCTATTTTACTCAATGTGTGTGTGTGTGTGTTGTATATTTAATTTCATTGTTATAATATATTTATTAGTTATGTTTTTTAATCGAGGCAACAATTTACATTTAAATGAAGCTGGAACATCGTCATGCGTACACGCACGCATTTGACACATTTAAATAAAAAAGTGCATAATTATTGTTATTAATATATATTTATTTAGTATAACAATGTATATTTTAATGATAACGTTTAATAAACTAATAATGGACCTTCAAACGCGGGGGGACTCAGTTCCTAAACGTGCCGATTGTTCGGATGATATTAACATTTAATGACAGTTTACATAAACCTTGTTGTTTACTGGTCGGACGATTAATCTCGAGACAGTTATCTCGGTTGTACTCTCTGTGCCATCACCACGTGTGTTACAAATTATTGTCGATTACGACACGTTGCGCCGTGGTCTCCGCTGATTGCCAGCGATGATAAGACAAGCAATCGCCACCCTGCCGCGCCGTGTCATCTGACGCTGTGTTTGACTTTACCAATTATTCGGAATTGTCTGGAGTGTATGCGGGCACCAGTAAATAGTGTGTGCCACTCACCCGCCATATGCCGCGTACCGGGTGCGCTCTCTTCCATAAACACCACGGCTTATAAATAACCTTGTCCTGCATTTTGAATTAGTAGCCTACGCGAAAACGACATGAAGTCTAATGAAATACTTATTGACTGGTACGTACGCCTATCTAGCGCGATTTACGTGGTTCGCCTGTGAATACATAAGTAAACAACAATGATTAGAAAGATTAAAAGCTACATTAGAAAGGTTTACGAAATATAGTGCTTGTTTTGAAATAAATTTAGGAACGTGTCATTAGACAACAATCGTGGCACAAACACGTTAGACGATTATTACGCTACATAAAATGTCTGAAAATTATTTTGGCGAAATGAAGACCTCAAAGCGTCTGTCAAAAAGTAGAACACAGGTGAAGCACCTTAACACAATTAAATATTACCCTTTGAAACAAATATAAATGTAACAAAAGAGCGAATTATATGGAAAACCGGTGTACGCAATTTAGTCAGACTTATAAATAGGAAATGAAAGACGGAGTAAAAGTGAATATAAACTCTAGAAAATATTTTTTTAATTGTTAGTATAGGAAACCACAAAAGAACGAGTAAGACCTAAAAGAATGCTACAATACAAAAAGTGTATGGAATTCTACAACAGATTTTACTGAGATCAGAGTTTTAACGCGGCGAACTTTGAACGCCACTTCTGCGACAAGGGTTTCTTTATACACGCACAATACACGTACGGGGCTCCTTTGCAGAAGGTTACGCACACACATAGAAAGAAGGTAAACGGCACAAAATCTTTAGCGGGGTAAACGGTCTTGGTAATGGGATACGGGCCCCGTTAGCACGAACGCTTTTACGTTACCATAGACGTAGCTGGAACGTTCGGCAGAGGATTTGGGAACGACCGACCGCGACCACGGAATCCAGCTGTAGAAGCCTTCGCTTACTCTGAATTCCTTATACTTAGTTTTTCGTCATATTCTTCTACCTCCTCGATTTTTCTACTAGTACATGCTTCATACTCTAGAGGTTCTATTACTTATTCTACGAGACGTCTCTAATCTTTATGACTTGTAACTAATTATTCTCCATTTTTAATGCCTTATTGTTAGTCAGGCGTATTAGATCTCGCTCGAAAGCCTGCAGTTTTGACGTGAATTATTTTCTTAATAATCATCTTTTGCAAGCAGTGGAAATTTTTTCAGTTATGTTAATTTTTTAATGACTTTGACGTCATTGGAGCTATTGCAGTTTCTAAGTTCAGTCAGTTGAGGATTTTTAATGTAGAGCGTGCACGGTGAGATGGAGAAAAAAGGTTTGGGGTGATTGGAGCAATAAAAGCTTTTGATGTGCAAGATCGGAGAAGCTGCAGTAGCTGATGAGTGGATGGAATTTTTTAATTTAATATTTTAATGCACATGCTGAATGTGTATAAACCTAATCAACCTCAAACTCTTTATCTTCAAGAATCATCTGTTCATCTCTTTACAACAATCTGAATACTTAACTATTCTTCTTCAAACGAGATGTATTTATGTATAAAACATAAGAGAAAAGGGAAACAGAAAACAGTCAATACGAGACTCAAAAATTTACTTTCTAACTTTTTAAAATTTATATAACTTTTAAGCTCTGTTGGTTTGCAACAGTGCAATGATTAGATTTAGTACTTGCAAACTGTATAAAAACATACTTTGCCAAATAACTTTAGCTTTGTTTTTCTTCATTGGCGGTACAACATAGTGAGGCTTTTGATCTCCTGCCCTACAGGCTTATTCCATCCTCGGCAACACTTCTATACTTACAAATTCCCAAGTCTACCTCAACACTTGCCGGCTATCTCTTTCTTTATCTTCTTCTAGTTTCAGATTGTTTCCACAAGGTTATTCTTCTGGCATTTTTAGCCGCTTCCATTCGTTGAACATGTTTTATCCTGGAAATTTATGAATCTATCTGTATCTTGATTAGCAAACAGCATTAAAAGTTCATCTTACTTTGAAGGTTCAAAACTTCTGGGCGTCAAATGGACCCATAAACCTGCAGCAGTCCTTGACACTTGGGTTTCGTTAAATTGAGATTGCAACGTGTAGCCTACATAATTAAAACAAGTTAATGGTAGATATTATTTACAGATAAATTTTACCTAGATTAATAAAGCGAACTATTAGAAATTAGAAAGGAATAGAGTGATGTATTTGCTTCCTGGATGGCACAAATTCGAATAATGAACTTTACTCTTATCATATTGTCAAAAAATATTAGGTACAGATAAGTTCCACAGACAGAGCTATATCAGTAACATAAATAGAAACAGTGAAAGAGGAAGATATAGATACTTGGGTATGTAAGTTACTAGACAACTAAATATATAGATATATAAATATATAGGTCAAAATGGATAGTTAAGTATAAGTAAGTACAGATAGATAAGTCTACAGGAGATAAAAAAATGCTTTGCTCGTCTATAGTAAACCCCACAGTTCTTGCTAATTGGTGATTCCCAGATTCCGTCTACCTACTAACAGTTTCTTCCTAAAAGACATAGTTTACCTTGTTTATGCTAGACTTACTTTTCAGTGATATGTCTCAGCCAAAGATCGTGCTCTGATTTGACGGTTGTACACGAATTACATGTAGGTTTCTCATCGTAATGCCAATTTCTCCGCTAGGAACTCCTTCGAGGCCCCTTCGCACTCTTGACGTTTCTTGATCACAACAGCAGCAAAAAAAAACAAAAATCACTCATTCCGTGCCAATATGCTCACTGAAGAGAATATTTATTGTGGATCTAGTGCCTGCTCTATTTGTCGCGCCTTTTTTGAAACGAGGGTTTGAAAAACTTGTGTTCCACGCTCTAAATCACATCCTGACAATGTGAGTAACTTGAATCCTGCTCTTGTCCGAATCTGATTAAAAACTGCAGACGAATCCATGCCTCGGCAACAACTGTGTCAGGAAAAGTTAGTTTCTCCCTTAGATCTATTTACCCTTATTTCTATGTTTGGTGTAAGCTGATAAATCCACCTACCCTGAGTTGTTCTAGCCTGATTGACATTAACCATAATTATGCTTTCTTTCTTGGACGGAAACGGCGCTGCTACGAGTCTGTATTGTTGAGCGCTGCTCACACACCCTTTGCTGCTGTAACGTACACTGGAAACTCCAACACAGTGCGAAAGGCGACAGTCTCTCTGAAGGCACTAAATTGGTACACAGCCATTACCGTCATTTCTGGTAACATACCGTCGTACCATACAGCAATGCAGACGATATTACTGGGACAAGTAACAGTCTCCTGATTATGTTGTACCTACGACATAACAACAACTGCAGCCTTATGTTAGCATGCTCAGTGTAATTCCTTTAGACTCAATCACCACTTTAAGATAGCAGATGTATGGTGAGACCAAATTACGTAATTGCCAATTTCAGGTATAATAATCAACATTATCTTCCTACCGGTTATTAGAACTGCCTGCATTTTTCTTTCAGATACTGTTTTTTTTTCAGGACTGATCCCATTAAGTGATGTAAGACGTCTTCCACTTCATCAGAAAGATTGATGAATTTTCTAGCTATTTGTTGACAATGTTGACAATTATTTTGGCAATGTCATCCGTGAATTCAACTAGCGCGACATTCTAAAGAAGCGCCGGCCTTACTAGTCCGTCCTACACATTACTCATCACAATAGGCCCCGAGTGTTGTGTCCTGTGGGATTTATCTTTATTAAGGCGGTATATGACGGTTCAACGACTGAGGAAGTCCGCAAGTATCTTCTTAACTATTCAGTGTCTCCTAAATGCAGTTTCATCTACCAGACATGAAGGAATTCAAATGTTTTTGTCACGACGACAATAATTTTTAATATATATTCATTCTACCGGTTTCCCTATACTGCCTTTTCAATGATGTTCACCACCATATTCAATGCACCAAGTATGCTGAACATACCTTTCTGAACCCAATCTGATGGTCCGACAAGCAGTGAGTGAGCCAATGACTTCTTGCAAGTGTTGTATATTGTAACGATGGGATTCGATCGTACCTGCAAAATGTGTACAATTTGTATGTGTTTTGTATGATTAGTGCGTTCGCCTCGCACTGGGTCGTTACAGTAATGTTGTGGCTAGCGATGTTCGTAGCGTAGATATAATCACCTGTATACTACGGCAGTAACCTTACCTGTTATTCATAGGGGTGTGATAATCCCGGGTGGCGCCAAGTCGTTTTACAAAACAACTAAAATTATGTTTAAACAAGTTATCAGCGTTGCGGTATGGTGCATTCAAATAGTTCCCGCTCGCACGGCCGTCCCAATCGTCGCCTCTGCTGTGTAACTGACAACCTGTTTTCTGCTACGATTTATTCTTAAACACAAGTAATTGATATATAGCACTACCTATGAAATGATAACGCTGGTTACTCCCTGTAATAAATATTTTTTAATGGGTGATAACTGAAAACATTCACACTTACAATAATACAATTATAAATTCGCTCCAACTGATTACATGAGATCTTGCTTTCAGGGTCGACGAAGTGATTTAGAAACCATTTAACCTTGCGTTGCTGTTTACGTTAAACGTATTACAATTATTATTGGTTTCCCAAATCGTGGATCCTCTGGCGATGAGTTAAAGAACTCCAATGGCTACAATAAAAATATATATTACCTTAATCTAAGTGTACAGAAATAATAATGTGTGCTGTTACAATCTGTTGTGTTGTGTCGTAAAAGTGTTCTGTAAGTTCGTGTTTAATTCATAGGTTATATCAATGTTAACATGTTTCTATTAAGTTTTAGTTTGCTCAAATATTCTATGAAAGAGAAATATTGTTACTATAGTGCGGTAAGTTTACCTTTTAAAATTATTTAAAGTGATTAGGGTTGGTGGAAAATAAATAATTTGATGGTACTTAACACCTCAACGTGTCTAGTTGCCTTCGTTGTTTAATCGGGTAGGAGGTGACTGCGTACATTCAGTTTTCATGGATTTTGGGCTTCAAAAGATTGAGCGTCTGTTTCGTCATGGGTCTTGACATTCTTTTCAAAGATATTTTCTATTTAATTGGTCTTGGGTCTTGAATTATCTGCTATGACGGTCATCTGCTTCTCATGCGAGCATTTTCAACAACTTTTACTGACTATTTGCATGATTTACACTGAAAAAACGCTCTTCCAAATATTTGCATCTGCATTGGCTTAATGACGCTTCGCTTTTTTTTATTTCCAACGGTAATCTCGTCTTCAACCGCCGTTTCCGTAGTAACGGAATGATTCTGATTGGTTGATTTTGAGATGATGTATTGTTATCAAAATTCAAATTCTTCGTATATCTTCTGATTACTGTTATTCCTCCATCTTCCTTCCTGGTTATTAAATATTGTCACTATAGTGTTTATTCTCGTTCATAGATTATTTTGATACCCCACAAGCTTGGGTAATTTCAGATTTTAAGTTTTTACAATTATGTTAAAGCTTGTTAATTACATTTCTTTTTTGTATGATAATGCCTATTACAATATTTTGCGTTATAAATGATTTACAATTTATTCTTGGTGATTCCTTCACCTCAGATTTTCTAAATTCTTATTCAATTTGTTATAATTTTTGGTTGTTTGGTTCTGACAGTTATGTTTTTTCTAGGCCTGAGTAGCCATTATAGTATTTTACTTATTTCCTTCAAATCGCATTTTGTTTCAGCCTATTGGGCTTTACTTTGTTAATTTTACTGGTGGTGTTGTATTTTGAGTCTGTTGGTGTGTTGGTTACTTGCCAATATTGCTATCTTTATTTTAATCTTTAAAACATAACATTAGGTTTATGAACTGCAAATTTCATTCAGCCATATCCTATTCATAACATTAACATGAACAATTTTTTATCAGTTATTAGAGTTATTATTTTGATCAAGAAATATCATTACTTCCTTCTAACTAATCCTTATTTGCTAATTTTTTGTTTACAACACGTATTATTTTTGTTGTGATAAACAACATCACTTTTTATTAAATTGATAACAGTCCCTTATAACTTAGGTGTCTTTGTTAGTTTTTGATTTCTTAATCTCTAAACAACTTTTATATTCTCTCCATGGTAATACCTTCAATTTATTCTATTCTGGAATCCTCCCTTTTTACTTACTACCGGCTATAATTAAACTTAACTCTATTGAACATCTTTTCTTAAATAATAAAGTCATCATCACTTCTAGTGTTTACTATACCTTATTCTATAATTCACACTTAATACTATTTTTCACCAGCTATTTATTCACTGTTAATTTCCAACCTTTTATCTTACCTTCACTTTTAAATTATTTATTGTTAATTATAACTTCACTAGTGTAACACTTCACTTTGGGGTTTTTACACCTACACTATTGCACTGTATCACTGTTTATATTATTTGTTTTATAGTGGGTGTTCCCTATACTAATTTCTCTTTCATATCCTTAATACTAATGACAATTAATACTTAATAATTAATACTTAATAACTAATAACAATTTTATCTGTGGTTTAGGTTGCCTTTTTATCACCTTAATCCTTAGTGATGTTTCTTCACTAGGTCATTTTGTCTATTAATGGGTAGTAACCGTTACCTCTCCTTTCTCCGGATAACCATTGTTTTGGTTTCAATATTCTTGTTGAGTGCTTTATTACTTGTTTTGTGAACCATTATTGGTTTTCATTTCTGCTTGTCTCCCTCCTTTTCATTTTCATTATTTGATTAATACATTGGGGTTTTTCATCCGTTTCTTTGGGTATTTTGGGGTCGTTTAAACCCATGAACTTGTTTCCTTTTGGTTTGGGTTTATTCTCGTTGGTTATTTGTGTGGTTCCCTTCTTCATTTGTTTCTTGTTGTTGGGTCAATCACTTGGGTTAGGTCAAAGTCGTCGTTTGTCGAGTCATATTCCTTATATTTTAATTAAATCAATCAGTTTATTTGATAAGAAGTATTTTTACATTTATAAATATATTTTTTATCCCTGGTACCGGGTTGGCTATTTGTGTCGTAACAATGTGACGCGCTTTAAGGTCCAGAATGCTTAGTGAACCAGTGAGACGCAGGTTCATCAAGAGGATTTTTAACCATATATACAAGATCCAACGCCTATCTCTTCCATGGTTCAGAAAAGATTTCCATGCTACGTCACGCACTGTACATGTCAATAAACATATCAGGAATAGTAGCAATGGTACATTTAAAGGCAATACTAGGAATTCCATTAGTCCACGACGGGAGGTAAGTAAGTAGTTAAGCAGGTAAATAGGTACATAGATAGGCGGTCAGATAGCCAGATAGATAGATAGTAGTGTAGACAGACAAGCAGATTAAGAGGGAAGAATGAATAAATGAGGAACTGGAAAAAAAGAAGGCTGAGTAAGAGAAGTGTATAAAATTAAATATCGAGACCAACGTTTTCATTGATAAAATATTTAATTCACTATCAAAGATTATAAGCTCAAATTAGCCTATGTAGACTACTATTTTTAATAAGATTATTTTAAACATATATTATTTCATACATAATCCAGTCCTTGTAGCCTACGAGATTAACTGTTTCTCATTGTTCCGTTATTTGCAAATTATTTCGTCGAATTCTGGTTTTCCTCAGCTTCCTCGAGAATAGTTTTGTCCGATCTGTTCCATATACCGCTCGCAATCCTCTTTTATTCTTCCCCCTTGGTTGGTATTCGCACGAGACGTTCTTCACATGTACTTATCGTCTCCCATACTCACTAAGGTGATATTTCGTGTTTTTCTTAGACTGTAAGGTATAACCCTATATCTTTTCTAACGTCCTCTTTTATGATCTTGTTTATTCTGCAAATTAATAATCCCATTCTCTTCTCACGGATTTTGTTTTGGCGTTTCTATCTTTTCGACAAGGTCCAGGTCCACATAGAACTCGTAGGTGCATTAATGTGTATTCCACCTGTCTTCTCAAAGTTATTTCTCTATGACACGTCAAGCTATTCTGTAGCGTATACTAGGCATATGTTCTGTAACTGTAGTAGGTAAAGTGAGTGGTGATCAGCATTTCATGTGTTGATAAGCAGAGAGGTGCAATGTCACCTGCCATCTTCAACCTTGTTTAGTTTCACGCAATGAATAAACTTGACCTTTGAGACAATATATTGTTACGACGTCACAGAACAATCTACGTGTTTATCGAACGTTCCAGAGAGATCCAGAATGTAAGCGTGTGGCGTACGTGCTAGTAAACGCATCTACGAGAAAGTTCTCGATGCCGCCAACTGTGCGGACTATGTCAAGGCCGCAGTTAATTACGTAGTTCATACGCACGCTACGATGCAATTAGGAATCGTCTAGATATTCGACTAGCTATAAATACCGGTACTCAGCGACGTTCAGTTTAGTACAGCTGCGATATATTGACAAGTGCGGTTCGAGTTATTACTGTGTACGTTCAAGTAGTTATTATTGAAATGTTACGTTTTATAATCGGACTGTATAATTGTATAATACAATTGAGTTTTAATATTAGTGGACATTTTATTGCGTGTGAACAATTTTCATTTGATTTGTTGTAGAGACTGTGTTGTTAAATACGAACTGTTTTACTGTAACAATTAAAGGTGTGATTAGTGACTTAATTGGTGTCTTGTACTTATTTTGTTTCCACTGTACCTACGACGATTGAGTAGACAGTCGTAACATTATATTCTTCTGGACTAAACGAGTTGGAGTGTAAGTGGGTGCCATTGTCTAGTTGCCATAAATAAGAATATCTTAAAAGACTTGTTTTAGAATTTTAAGGGCAAAAGACGACGGGGAAGAGAACTATAGGCTTATTATGCCACTGTACTGTACTGCATGTAATACGGTGGTTCTTACATTAAAGATAGTATTTTTTATCGAGTAATAGAGTATAGGCTACCTATACCCATCACAGGGCAACATTAAACGATAACTGTAGCATACGTAATGAAATATAAAGAAGAAATATGGAAGATAATAAAGTTTAAGTAGTACGTACATAACCTATTCATGTCACGACTAATATCGAAAAACATAAACATGGAATTACATGGACATTATTCGGACCGATGGAAAAAGGAGGGGAAGGGGATATGTATGGGAACGTACATAGTAGCTGATGAGGACACTTGCCTACATAATACATAGTACATGAAAGGGGAGACTAAGGAAGAGGTAGCTGTAGCATGGAGAGGAAGACCTGAGTAGAATGCGCGAATTTAAGAATATTTTGTAACGAGAGAAATAATTTGAGAGGAATCGTGTTTGAGGTTGGGTTCTACCCAAAGAACGAGGGAAGGATAAGCTTACCTCCAACATAACCGTCCGTATTTTCATATTAGTTTTCATTGCCTTTTCCGAATCAGCAACTAGTTGATGCTATCTGCAAAAGCGCATTTCTCTAAATCAGCGTTTCCTAAGAGCTGCCGTATAATTACAGATTTCGAGGGTTGAATGGAAATGTTACTAAAAACGTCAAACTACTAACTACCAGCGCTCTTCGTTATTTTTATAATAATTACATTTTTTCCGTAGCCGAAATTTATTATACAAATGTATACTTAAAACTAATAGTACTAAGCGTGCTCTAGTGATTCTGAGAGGATGTCGGTATACCAAACACACTGTGAATCACTACAACAAATAAATAATTAATATTTTTATTCAATGTGACATACCATCTCGTTACATAATTAGCTTATTTCTAATGCTGTGTTGAAACACACTCTCTCTCTCTCTCTCTCTCTCTCTCTCTCACTCTCTCTCTCTCGCTCTCTCCACCTTTTCCCTATCTCGAATCAACAATCCGTCGACTGGTTTGGATTTCCTTCGAAAACACATAGTCTGTATACGGCATGATTCTGTCTCGTTTATATGGGGCTACAGTTTAGAGAGAAGTGTTACTAGACAGGTATACAGTAGGTACCACTCTCAGCAGTCGCCTTGAGGCGAGAGACGATCGTCTACTTATTATGGCAGTTAACTTTTTATTTTCCTTGAAACGCTTACTGCTTTACGTCATATAGAAACCAATTTTTAGACCCACTATCTCTCTCAGTTACGCTTTCTTGTAATCAACAAAATATTCAGAGGACCGAAGAATAAAGAACAATGCCATATGATACTAAATCTAGACAAAGCGGACATAGTTTGTATACGCAGACATAATGAGCGTACCATATGCGAGCGCGAGCGCGCGCGCGCGCGCGCGTGTGTGTGTGTGTGCAGGTTAAGTAAAAGCCGAGACAGCAGCAGCAACAGCAACAGTAGCGGGGCGGCAGTAATTAATGAGGCCGTAAAGAGAATTGGCTGGTGTACAGCCGGGCGGATAACGTTGTGTCCAGTTAATGAATTAATCCTACCCTCCTGCCCTCGTGCCCACTCTCTAAATGGTCTGCTACCCTCAGCTCAACTCAACAAAACCACTTTCATCTCAACAAGCTGGCCGTAAACTCTTCTTCTTTCCACTGCCGCCACTGCTTTTTGCCGTCCTTCTGCTTCCAGTCCCCTTGTGTCTTCACGAATGAACCGCGAAAAGAGACAGAGGAAATCTTTTATTTCTACGGTTTTATTAATTAAATTCCACGTTTGTAGTTATTTTATTGGTCCTGCGTCAAAAACTCGCACACGCACGAGCACACACACACACACACACACACACACACACACAAACGATACATAAACTTTTGTTATATGTTATATATTTATACATACACATTTCCGATTTTAAAATACCAATTAAAATTTGTATAAAATTTGTAATTTACGAAATTTAAATTAAACATTTATAACACAATTCCAAACTTTGCTTATGATGTGGGTTGTACAGACGGGACATACTTTGAATAATGAGTAATAAAAACAGATTTTTAGCAAGGCATGCTGGAGGCGCGCAAATCATATCCTCGAATGTAAATTTATTACTTTCATATTGAATGGAATCAGTGTTTACAACGGTCTATATTATTTTCTGTCAAGTGGCATAATATATCAATGGATATTATTCTTGGCTAGAAATCTAGAAATCCCGGGTTCATTCCCAAACGCACCATTAGATCGAGAGTAGAAATGAGTAGTTGGGATAACATCATCGGATAATAATGGGCGGCTGGAACGTCTTTCTTGTATTCCGAAAGCCTTACTTATGCAGCTTGCTCTGTCTCTCCTAAACTACATATTGGTGGTAAAAATGGAACCAATGTATTGTATAATTTCTCACTATCGATCACTATTACCAATTAATTTAATAAGAGCCAAAAAGTAAAATGTGTTCTTATCTCTCTTTATCATTACAGATACAGAATTCGCACATTTGGATTACAGGCATACTGTGTGTGTGCGTGTCGGTGTGTGGGCGCGCGCATGAGCGAGCTTGTGATTTGGATTATGCGGTATTTGATTAATTGATTAACTGACCAATCTACTCCTGCTTCTAATTAACTGTGAGACAGGTAACAGCCACAAATCAGAAGCTACCTCAAACACTCCCTACAGTACTGCAATGGAATTAATTCAATGTCATTAACGCAAATGAGAAGAACCTTGTGGATACAAGTTCTGTACCCTCGACTAATTAATACCTTCTGAAATATAAAATATTTTTGGTTATGTTACATTTACTGTTTTCTGGAACAATAGTGGTGGCATCATCAGTAGCCTGACGTATTTTAAAGTGAAATGCAATAACTTCGTACAGGATCATAACGATTTAATGGTAGTAGCCTTAGACATTCTAAACGGAATCTACGGAATCTCGTATTAAACTGTGATTCGTGTGAAATTGAATTAATATTGATTTCATTATGTATACGGTACTGTTTAATGTATACCGTATATTTAATAATGTCTATTCCTGTTCGTGTGCGTGCGCGCGCGCGCGCGTGTGTGTGTGTGTGTGTGTGCGCGCGCGTGGATTTAGATTTTAATTCCAACGAAAATATTAAAAAAACAAACAAAATGCACCCAATAAGATCTTAACTAACGTACACGCATGTTTAAAAGTTTCACCAACCGTACATTTTGCCAAACTTAACTTTATTAACAGAAAAAATAACATTTGCAATAAAATTTATTTACAAGAAATATTGCACGTAATTATAAGTTTAAAACGGAAATAAGTAAGATGTAATTATTACTTATTACTACATAGGTATCCTTAAGTATACATTTATATACGCATACGCATAATTATTTTTATTTAGGTGATTTTATGAGTTGAACTAAATTTATCATATTATATCCAAAACTCATATCGAATTCTGTTCTGAAATGGCAGATCAATCCAGAATACAAACAAAATGATGTTTTTTTTATTAAAAAAAATTAATTTTTTTAACGCCAATTCAGTTTCCAAGTATCCAGAGAGTCTTCATAATTCTTCACGTGTTTAGTGAGAGGTTTTTGTATTTTATTATCTTTACATACAAAATTTTGGAGAATTTAAATCTTCTGAAATATCGTGTTCCCAAGATCACGTTTTTCACGATATTCTTGAGTTATTTGTTTGTGAAAACTAATGTGTTTAGCTCTACTCAGTGGTTCTTTACAAATTTAAATAAATACGTTTCTTGCATTATCGTTTAGTGTAATAACTTTACCAAATTTATTGGAAATTTACTAGTAAACATTTATTAGAGAAGTTAACGCTGGACAAGTTTCACCCTGCGATTCTTGAAAATTCCTGAAAAGCAGTGAGGCACAAGGTGTTATCATCTATCAATTTTCGTATGATCTGTCTAAAATTAACTTCAAACGTTAACATGTATATTTAATACTGACATAAATACTGAATTATTATAAAGGTGTATTCCACTGTTTTTCCAATTGTTTTATGGAAAATTTATTTCAAAATTTCATAATTATGCTTATGTACTATTAGATGAATGAACAGACGCGTTTTAGAAGTGAGCACTTTTTGTTTTGTCGTTAAGTACGGTTGGACGTCTAAAATTCGGTGGGAACACAAACAGTACGTACCGACCGTTGGGTGGGGTAAAGAGAGAGATCATTACAAAGCACATTTTTACTGGGAAAAAACGAAAAACGAAACAAAACAATAACGCCACATAATCCACGGGGTGACATTCAGAAACAATGCTGCCTACCCTGATAATAATACAGTCTTGATATTGTATCCATCAAGTTATTGTAACAGACTCCACCCCAACCCCCAACCCCCAACCCCGTTATATCTGTTGTTAATCTCTGTTGTTGCAACAGCGATATTTATATCCCTCTTCAACGAGGAGACAACGTTCTGTCTGTTTCCATACTTTTTTTTTGTTCACATTTACAAATGAAGACAATAAAAATTTTTTTTGAAAAAAAATTGTAAAGCTTGCTAACGCAAACGTACTCTGCAGCAGTATCTTTTATAATAAATCTTACTGTTTATAACAATTGACGGTAACAAAGCGTGACGTCGAGTGAAATATGGATGTCAGTTTGTGTTATAGTACGATATTTTTAAAAATAGAAGCGCGTGTAGGTAAAACTGTTTTTGAATAAAATGCCAGAAGTGTTGTAGAATAGGCCTACATATCAGATTTTATTGTTTCAGTTAAGGTATTGAAAGAATAAAGTTGTTCTGTTTCACACTTGTCATTGTTTTTGCAGTTTAAAAGGGAAAAAATATTACACGAATTAAAATGATAGACTTTTGAATAAAAATTTATATTTCTAACGGTTTTGTAATTTTAATACTAAGTTATAAAATACAAATTTTAAAATAAAAATATAAAGAACCCACTTGGAATATAATTACACATGAAAAGAATAATATAGTGTCTAAATTATATTATATGTACTAAGGCTACTATAAAAAGTTTACACTTTCAGATGAATTAACATTTAAATAAAGATCATTTATTCTTGAGTTGACAGTTGCAGTATTCCAGGAAAAATAAGAATACACGACGTATTTGAAACGCTGCATAAGATATCATTGCTGGAGAAGTGCGTAGATGACGAAAAGGTAAGTCGGAGTCAGTGACTACTTCATGATGTGTAAGAAAAATGTGTGACAGATAGCGAGAACTGATGGATTTGTGAACATAAAACAAACTGTGATGTTCATGTGCAAGATCGGTTGGCTCGGAGAATTGTGTTGGAAATTACTCGTGGACTTATACTTCAGGAAATACGGGAACTTTGTTCAGTTGTGGCGGCTAATAAATAGACGGGCAATAAACTCCATACTTCTCCCTAACATTGTTCGACCATCCCAACCGCCACGTCTGACCAAAATTCCTGTACATATTTGGAAAATGTTCTTAATGCTTATCTTGGAAAGATTACGAGTAGACAACGAACAGAGTGAAGTACTGTTTTGTTCCCACATAATAAGAAAAAGACAGACGTGAAGCCTGTTGACGAAAAGGTTAACACAATCAAAGAACAATATAGCAGACACGTCGTGAGTTCTGCGAATGGCACAAAAGTGTCGTAGTTATAAAACTGAAAACATCATGTTTGACGTAAAGAGACCGAAGAATTTACTATGCTACACAGTATTTGCAGTTTCAGCTTATCCAGTTAAAATCAAATGGGCAAAACGTTTGGTGTTCATTATAGTCTACAACAATACTGAATTGACACTGGAAAAAGTTTTGTGTTTAGTAATATTTAATCCTTGGATTATGCGTTACGTACCCCAATAGGCATCACGCGTTACAACTGATGCGTTACAACCGCGTTACAAACGTGGTTACGCGTTTCAACTGATAGGAGTACAACAACGCATGTAAAAATAACCATTACAAATTTATGACGAAATAAAAGTACTTCATTCAACGTAATTCAGCGTACAAGACTTCTGAAACTAATCTGTTTTAATATTTAATTCATATTGGAGGTCTTTTGAAGAGTTCAAATCAAGATTCGTGGACTGCGGCGGAAGACAGGAATGGAAGCAACTGTGTTGTGCCACCAATCGGTTTAAGGGCTAAACATTGAGATAAATATAGATAGATAGACAAAAAGACCGACAGATAGGTAGGTAGACATACAGACAGTTAGACAGACAGATAAATGGACGGACGGACGGACGGATGGATGGATGGATGGATAAATAGATAGATATAAAGATAGACATACAGGTAGTCACAGGCAGGTAGTCTGACAGATAGACAGACAGATCGATAGGTATATAGGTATACGAGGGGGGACCCAAAAGTAACGAGAATTTTTCTCTGGCAGTTGGTAGAACGCTAGTTCCGACTTCTCCCGCTAGGTGCCTTCACTAGACACCATTTTGTATCAGTTGCCCTAGCGGCATTGTTGTGGAAACATTAGCGCGGTCACTGTGACTATTTTTGTAAGCGCTGTTTCACGTTTTCGGCGATTTTTCAATGGCAGACATTAAATACCAACGTGCTAACATCAGGTTCTGTTTCCTGTTAGGGAAATCAGCAGCAGAAACTGTCGCAATGCTTCGGACGGCTTATGGGAGGAAGCTTTGAGCCAGGCAAGGATTTTGAGCCGACAAGAAAGCACACGCGGAACGAATTTTGCTGCAACACGTTTCATCTTCAGTCAAAATTCGTTGGCATGAACTCCAGGATATTCCAGTCATTTCCTCCATTTCATCGATTGTTCTACGACGATCAAACATGATCGCAACACGAATTTTTTCAATGTTTTCGTCCGTTTTGAAAGTCGAGGGACGTCCCGGTCGTGGTTCGTCTTCAATTGACATTTGACCACTTTTAAAACGAGAAAACCACTCGTAAATAATTGCCTGGCTCAAAGATTCCTCCTCATAAGCCGTCCAAAGCATTGCGACAGTTTCTGCTGCTAATTTCCTTAGATTTCCCTAACAAGAAACAGAACCTGATGTTAGCACGTTGGTATTTAATGTCTGCCATTGAAAAATCGCCGAAAATGTGAAACAGCGCTTACAAAAAATAGTCACACTGACCGCGCTAATGTTTCCACAACAATGCCGCTAGGGCAACTGATACAAAATGGTGTCTAGTGAAGGCACCTAGCGGGAGAAGTCGGAACTAGCGTTCTACCAACTGCCAGAGAAAAATTCTCGTTAATTTTGGGTCCCCCTACGTACATTGTGGCAGAGAGATAAGTAGATTATATAGACAACAACGGAAGAGAGGTAACAGAAGATACGTAGACAGAAAGGGAAAGAGAGAGAGAGAGAGAGAGAGAGAGAGAGAGAGAGAGAGAGAGAGAGAGAGAGAGAGAGAGAGAGAGAGAGAGAGAGAGAGAGAGAGAGAGAGAGAGTGAATGGGGAGTGGGAAACATGGGAGGAGCGGTAAGGAAATGAGATGGAAGAGAGATAATGGCATACCCACCTTAAAAGTTAATATATTCCATTAAAAATATTTGTACATAGTATAATTTGGGCTATTGGAACACTGCTTGTTCAATGCTGGTTGTTCATTTTTAATGTGTAACACTAATATGAACCATGAGCGCGACTCGTTTTCACTCTTCTGAATTTCCAAAAGTCCCAGCTGAATGTATACACACCATAATAATTAAATTAATTATTATGGTGTATGCTTTCGAAGCTTATCTGGTCTCGAACCATGAACCACGAACATCATGTGGTTCGTGTCTAGATACAATCATTCAGTGATACAGAATATGCACAGTAATACAGTGATACAGATATACAGTAAATACTGAAAGGATTCATTAGAGTGAATTCATTACTGTACCATGCATATCAGTAATTTGGAAAGTTGGAATGAACAACCATAAAGACAGCGAGAATATTATATGTTTGATATAAATTTTACTTAGTCCGAATTTTGATCGCTCACCGGAGTTACATTGATCTATTAATGCGCCTCACGTCTCTACTTCAGCAATCAAAATTCTGTTATTTAATATGTAGGCCTACACGTAGTGCAACATGTATTACAAAATATCTGTAGGATTTACAAAGTGAATAAACGTTAAACGCTGTGCAGCGCAGCCACAAGTGTTAATGCGCGACCCTTTATGGGCGTCTGCTCGAGTGGAGTTCAAATAATAAGAAATACTGCGAAGCAACCCCTGCAATGGCTCTCATAATCATTACCATTATTGTAAAGACGACCCTCACAGCCCCGTGGGGAGGTTGTATATCGGGCTATTTTTTTTTCTCTGCAACCTTATAAATTTTCAATACAACTCTAACACACTTGTCTTCCTGAGGGAAACTTTTTTCATGAATATTTTCTCTCTTTTCTTCACGGCGTTAGAGTTGCAATGTGTCAATACGGCCACAGAAGACGCTGTAAAGTGTGCTTCATCGCCAGCTTACACCGTGTAAGTCCGTGGTTACAGTAGTCTGTAGTATTACAAAACTTTAACAAGATTCTTTTACACGAATGAACTTTCTACACTCTATGTGGATTTGTGTTTATCTTTCACAGTTTTCTACAATTTTTGTCCTTTTTCAAAATGGTTTGTACAAGCTTGTAATTTACTCATAAAATAATTAGCGGTAGACGGAGCACACGCTACTTATTCAGATTATTACTATTCTTTTATTTATTAACTTCTAGGGTTATCCGCTTTAGGACAGTCGGTCACTTTTCCGGTTTTTCGAATAATGAGACAATTATTCTCGGTAAAACAGTTACAGTTATTCTCATGTCAGCTAATACTATTTATGATTTCCTTATCAAAATTTTAGCTGTACACAAAATTCTAGTTACGACAACTGGCTGCAAACACACAAATGAACTTAGTAGCGGAGACAGTGTTGATCGTCCAGGAGGCAGCGTTTAAGAGTGTACTTCTTTCAGGCTATTTAAGATGACTAGTGATAATCAAATGTACCTCATATATATGTCAAAAAAAAAATCTTTATATTGTACGAGAGAGTGTAAAAATAGGAAATGAAGTATTTTAAACATCCGAAATAGACAAATGTCTAAAACAGGATCGTTGCTTGTTCCTAAATCAATTATAATTTAGTCTGTTTCAACTCTGTAGAAAAATCAATATTAAACTGGAGAAAAAAGTGAAAAGAATGTGTACAGAGAACAACAGAGGTGAACGATAACTGGCTATGTATCCTATTGATTACGGACTATTGGCTTAGATAATCGTAGCTTATGGTAAAGCCGATCTCGGTCATAAAAAAATAGTCCTATACAGTAATTACCAGGTGTAACAAATGGTGAATAAATAATTAACACCAACAAAACAGACTAGTTGTGTGTTGGAAGAAAATAACTGGAAACAAACGAGTAAATATGTTAGAACCCATAACACAGGCTATAGTAACCTATGGATTACAGTTTGGGTCAAAATCGTGGAGAAAAATTCGAAAAGAACTGAAGGGATAGATGCTGACTTTATCAAACGTTCCCCCAGGGTGATCAAAGTAGAACACACAAGGAATGTATACGATAGGCAACAATACGAAAGACAGACACACTCACCCGAAACATAGGAATGAAATGATTTTTGTGGTACATAATCATGCAACAGTGGGGGAACAAAGAATACGCAAGATCATTTTTAACTGTCAACCAGGAAGAAGGTGACGATGAGGACGACCGAGACTAAAATGGATGTACGAAATTGAAAGTGTAATTGATAGAAGAGGTTTCATGCCACGAATATTCTAAGACGAACGCAGATATACGAGAAGCAGCGTAAAACTGAAACGTGTCACGTTGGATGTTCCTCAAACATGTACGTAAGTATAGCCTAATTATAGTTACTTTTTCCTTAGTCTCTTCTACCTGCAGTGTCGAGACGATCATTCTTCTCCATCCCCTGGTTCTCTATTACCTTGAGGTCAGTCGAGGTCTCTCTTCTTCAGAGTGACATTATTCCATGTTTTCCTGAACGTCCAGGTCTTCGTATGCTCCCGAATTGGTTTCCGCCTTCTTTCATCGTTCACCATTGACGGGTGACCAAACTATTTCTGCTAATGCGCCCTAATTTTTTTTAACGCACCGCACACGCCTAACCTTCTTCTAATTACCTAACTTCTAGTATTGTTCGTTGTCGCAATCCCTTTAATCTTTCGCAGCAATCTCATTTCATATAACTGTAACCCCTTCTTCAAATCATCTGCTAACACCTACATTTCGCAACCATACATGGGCGGGACCACGAATGATTCGTAAATTTTTATCTTCTTCTCTTTAGGCGCTTACATTTTACTGAAGAACGGGTTATATAGAATCCCACATGTAATTATATCATTTTATACACTTATTTACAAAATGTCTGTTTACCATTAATTTCTGGGTTTTAAGTAGGAAACATTTTCTGTAATTGGCCCACGTCTCATTTTTAGTCGAGCCACTGACTGAATGCATGCATTATAGTTACGTGCAAATAAAGTACACGTCTGTCAATATTGTGTTTACTGATTGAACAATACATTGTCTACCTGCAGTTGAAGATTGTTCACACACAAAATAATAATTGATGGCATAGATATTATGAAAATTGCCTGCCGTTTAATATCTCAATAACGCTTATTCACCTACTGAATTCTTAAAGACCCATACTTGTTACGAAACTATATAAAGAATAAAAGGCTAACATAATATAACACTAACGAAAGGTCGGTTAACAAAATCGCTGAATGAAATTACTGTGACCAATTCAATTAGTATTTCTTATTATTTGAACTGATTCATTTCTAGATATCAAATCTTAAATAGAGTAACAGAAAGTAAAGCACCTCGTTCGGGTGAGCACATTAATAGTGCGGTCAGAAGTAGGGATCAATGTGGGGAGTCTGTGATAGGAAACAGAGGAAGACCGAAATGGGACACTTGGAACTTGGTACTTTGTCGAGAAGAGAAAAAAACATGGAAACAATAGTGCACCGTTTAGCCTTTTAAACGTATTGTCAAGTGACAACTTCAAGACATAGAGCTACAACCGAAAAGTAGGTGGAGAAGTAGATAGAAGTCACAGAAGATTCATATGTTAACAGTGTTAATACATTTCTAAAAGGAGGCAATCTTCTGTAGAAACCTAATTGAATTCAAGTTCTCTAATCAAACGAGGAAAATCAGATTACCTTATTAAATTCGTAAATAAATAATTAGACACGAATTGTGTTTATTAAGCTTCTGTCAGTGGGTGCCAGCACAGTGGTGAAGTCGTTTCAAGAGGTGAGACAGGGAGAGAGAGAAGAGAGTCAGTGAGTGAGTGTTGTGTGTTTAGAGAAGTTTTATGGGCCGGCGCATGCATCGTGACGGGCAGCGTTTGAGGAGGGGCGGCACAAGGGACCCATAACCCGTGCACACAAACAACAATCACATGTCCATCTGTTTTGAAGCGATCATGCGAATCAGAGGGCAAGACCCGCTGTTTACACATCCTCGCGTTACTTATTTACTCTTTCGTTGGTAATACCTTATCATTTATTCAATTATCAGAGGCGGGCAGTCACGAAACTTGTTCGCTAACCTTAACATGCTGCCACTGTGTCTGTAATTCCGTGCTACCTCGATTTGATTTACACTGTTACCCTATTCCACTGTGTTGTTCTTCTCGACTTCTCGGAATTAAATTTTTAAACACGAATCCTCTTACGAAATAAATTGTAGTCTTCGTACAAGGTCATACCAACTGTGTCTAGGTTAACTCCAAAAATGAATTTTTTAAAGAGTGGTTTGTATTGCTGAGAAGTAAAGTATGATAGTTATGCGGGATTTTCTATGTTCGAGGTTTTCTGGCTGCAATATAACACCAATAACAACGATTGTACTGTATATACAAATGCTTCACCGACAACTATAGATAGATGAATATTTGTGGGACAGAATGGACTCAAAAAGGGACGAGTCTCTTTTCAGAAAGGTTAATTTACAAAATTCTCAAGTTTTTAAAGTTTCCTTCGGTTTCCAACTATAATTAAATAGAAAGTAAAGCAATGAAGCTATAATACTTGTTATAATTGGCTATATTTGTTATATTTAAATCTTTAATGTTTTCCTAGTTTTAATTTATTACTAACGCTAACATGAACTGAGATAACTGATAGCGTCACCATACGATTTCCAATCGTGAAGAGGGTCAGGTAAAATTATTAAATAAAATTCAGATACTAAAAGCTTGTCCGAAACGTTTACCTCCGTCCCCGTTGGACTTAAAGGTGAACTTAAATTCAAATGACAAGGGGTACATGACTGTTTAGAGGGAAAAATTTACAGTAAAACCACCTTCTCGAAAAAATCATTCAGATGGTAATGGCACAGAGCCTAAAAGAATTCAGCCTACAGGCAGTACTCATACTCATCAGACAGAACTACATACTCATCAGACGGATTCAACGGATAATTGTCCGCTCGCTATTAGTGCGACACGAAACATTATTTTGTTAAATGACACTTGTGAAACTGAACGTTAGTATTCCCGATCCATTCATTTCAAAGTGTAGGTTTGTTCATCTATCTGTTACACCAGCTGATAACACACACACACACACACACACACACACACACACACACACACACACACACACACACACACACACACACACACACTGTAACAAGTACAAATAAAAGGTTTAAAAACAATTTTTATGTTTGGTTATTGTTCAAATAATTAATAAATAATTCTTGTTATGTGTTTTTGTCGAAAATTTAAAATTCTGTAATTTATGTATGTCAATTTATTCACTTCTGGTTAACTGTAACTAAATCTGGAGTTAATCAGATTGTATCACTTTACTAATCGATTGGCGATTTTCTTCTATGCTCCAGTATATCACTCTCCTTTAGTAATGGTCGTCTTCCAGTAAGTCTTGTAGTTAATGAAAACTCTTATATTAACTGGTGAAATAAATTTAAAACCAGATAATTGAATTATTTAGATTTATTGACAAATATTCTGAAAATATCGATTTAAAATCGATATTGATATAAAGTTCGACTCTTCCACAGGGATAATCGATTCTGAATACAGGTTATATTATATAGTTATTTTATGAATGGTTCTTTTAACGGTTATATTTATAATAGTCAGAGAAGGGGCAAGCATAGAAAGTATAACATTAACAAAAGAAATCTTATTAATTAATAAATACACAATTTGATAATAATATATAATGTTTATAATGCACAATTTTATACCCAATGATGACTGGATGAATTCAATCGGGAGAGTTCGCTTTGCATCACGGAACCATCATGGCCGCCGCCTCGTCGTTGAAGAAAACCGAGAATGTTATGTCTATAATTTCTGACAATAAAATTGCCTTCACAACTGTTTTCTGTTCTCCGTAATATTGGATAATGTCTATTGTGTTGTTAGAGGTGTTCTGGTTAAATGTTCCATGTTCGCTGGCTTTAAATGTTCGTATTTGGTGTGAACAACTTTGTCTGTGTATTGCGAAAAATCGTGAAGTTCGTTTGTAATGTTAATTATTAATGTTTGATAGATTTATGGGTTTATCCCACTTATATTCGGTTAAGAATTGTTTGTTTTCACTGTTTGTGGTGGTGTTGTGCACTGATTATATGTTTAATATACCAATTTCGGTAACTCTCGATTGTTCACTGATTTTAGGCTAAAATTTTACACGCCATTAAAATATTAGCTATATATGTTCTTAGCGCGAGCTAAAACAACCGTTCGCTTTGAATGTTAATTAAGAACTGTTTTACTTCCTTTATCTCCTGAAATATCTTGCCAAGTTAATATTAGAAAATGGATTGTTTAAATATAAATCACTTCCTCTGCATGTGATTTTAAAATACATTATATTCAGAATATTTTTTGTTTATTGGTTACTTTCGTTAACTAGTAATTACATAATTGGTTTCTTGAACTCCTTCTGCTTAATTTGACATACAATAGTCCATATTTATAAAGATTTTTGTCAAAATTGCTATATTTCTGTCATTTTGGAAATACAGGCTCAAAATCTGTTTCCTGTCCTTGTCCAAAATTTTAGCCATCTTAGGTGTTATAAATATGATTATAATAAATTTCAGATTGATATAAATCTTCCACTACCTTAATTTCTTACAAATTTATCATTTGATCATTCTTTTAGTTATAATTCATGAATTTACTATTCCTCCTTTAAAATTGTTAGGTATTACAATTTGAAATTTTTTAATAATTTACTACATCTTTTTATATTATTCTTTTAATGTATAGTTTCAGTTAGAGTAGTTGGTTATTGATTCACCTTATATAAATCTCATTAGTTTACTTGGTTTATTAAACCTTCTTACTCAATTATAATGTTACAGTATTTGGAGTTTATTATTTGGCCTAGATTTTATATTTTTACATATACTGTTTTTCGAATAATGTTATTTCTATACCCCTTCTGACTTTCTAAAATTAACACAATATTAAATAAAATTTCCTTATATAACTATTGGTACATGTAGCATGGTATTCATGCTCATAATACAAAAACAATATTGAAAATTAATTTCTTGTCTTTAAAGTTAGACATTTTGGTTTTAACTGTTTTTTAAAATACATAACAAACATTTTATAAACTGGTATAGTATACATACATACACATTTTATGCTGTATGAAACTGTTATATTAACAAACATTCTTATCTTAATAATAATTCTTATTCTATTACCACTTTGAAATGTGGAGTTCATTGGCTTTGAAGACAAACATAATTAACCATTTAATTTTTTATTTTTTTGTTAAACTTAATTTAATTTCAGTCATTTCTGTATATATTATGTATTATATTTTAATCCCCTGTCACAGTAATTATTCCTCACCTGCTCTCTTTATCATTTACATTTCTATGAACGTTTTTTGATAAAAAGTGGCTTCTTCTATGAAAAATTAGAAATATTTTCACAACAATATTTCATGACATGTTATCTCTGTAATTACATAAAATATAAAAGTTATTTAACAGCACATAGTTCAAGTAACAGTTACACCTTTACTTGAAGTTTATTATATTAAAATCACTTGCACTGGTTCACTTACACTGTTGGTTCTGACTTATATTTGAGTTCTACAATATTCTAAGACCAAACTTTTAGTTATAATGGACTGTGAAGATTTGTTTATTTTATTATATAATAACTTTAGTTGGTGCACTTCTATTCACACTACTAAATACTTTTGTTTATAATTAATTTACATTGCTTTGAGGTTTTGGGGTGTTATACTTTCTTTGGGTGACATTAAAATTTGGTTTGGGGTTTATCATTGTTAATAATAAGTTTATCATGGGTATTCCTAGTAGTTCTCCCATCCTATATCTTCTTTTCTTCTCTTCTTCCTTCTTGGGTTTTCCAAGGTAATTTGGTTTTATTTTGTGTTGGTTGGTTCGGGGTATCTTCTTTATTATCTGCTCTTAACCTACCTGGGTATTCTCCTGATTTTATTTAGTTTCTTCGGATTTAACTTTCTTGATACTTTATAGTTGCATTTTTATAATTTAATTATACTTTTCTTTTATGGTGGTGTTTTCCTTTGATATTCAATTATTTTCATTTGATATTTAATTATTTTCCTTTGATATTTCTTTTGAGTTAATTGTAATTTAATGTATTTATGATCATAATGGAATTATTACTTAGTGGATTATCTGTCATGCTACAACACACACACACACACACACACACACACTCAGTTTGCTGATCTGCATTCAAAAGTAAGTTTAAATAACCTTTCCGCCACAACGTTAAAATCTGTGACAGTCAAGAAACAGTGAAAACCTAAACAATTTTCTTGATCAGGAAGAGAACATTCCAACAGTCATTTCAGACATTTTAACTATATACGTAATATTATTTCACCTTTCCATAAACTGTGAACTACATACGGTATATCCTGTTTGTGATACTTGTTCTATAATGTTCTGTCTGTACTGCTTATAAAGGTAAACAGCCATATCAGTTTTATGTTTGATATCACTGGAAAAGTATTCTAGATTAGACTAATTTTGAATGAAGAAGTAACACGTTCTCAAGTATATACAAAAATAAAAAGGAAGTAAGACGGAATCTTGAAGACGGTGAATAAAATATAATTTAAAAGTCTTGATTAGTTTATACTGCTAGAATTAAAAATTGAAGCCAGTGCTATGAAACCATGGCAGTAGTGCAAGTTGAGAAATTTCGAAAGTTCTACGTTTTGGTAACGAAGAAAAGGGGACAAACAAGGTGAACTCCCCATTGCGTCTGTTAACTTTCAAACCTACTGAAACAAACGCAAATGAAACTGAATTTAACAGGTATACGCTTCATCATTTGCGACGTGTCTGCTATAACTAAGCGAAACCTCTGGAGTAGCAAACAACAATCACTGCGCATCGCCTATATTACTGACACCATTTAATGAACAGACACGAGCGAGCGTGCACACACTCACACACATATGAGGTGCTTAGACCCCTTCCTCTCGTTTTCATAGATTGCTGTCTCCTTGTTCCACCTCCTATCATCCTCCATTACTTCTTATATTCACCTTCTCTCTCCATTTCATTTCTTAATATCTTTAACATCCTCATCTTGTACTGTATTATGTAATCATCTTGTACCCTCAATTTGTAATCACTTCTTCCCTGGAGCTATACCTCTGTATTCTTTATTTCATGAACAGACTCCTGCTTCTATTTCTATATCCACTACTATTTGTGCCTTTATTAGTTTGACTACTTCCTCTCCTTCCATTCTTTCGCTTATGATCTTGTTATTTAATTTTTTTATAAGCTCCTTCACTTATTTTTATCTGCCCATATATTCGTATTATGAATTTTCTCTCAAACACTATGTCGGTTTCTCTTCATCTCACCATTTACTACGTATCTTCCGGTTTTTTTGTACAATCAGTTACTTCGGTTCAACACGTGCAGTCTTTGGAATCAACCGTAGGTATGCCTCGTAGCCTATAACTTTCTTTCCGCGCCAATATATCCAGTTCATGTCACAAAAGGCGGTAGAAAATGTTCTAGAAGACATCATATTTTTTTTATTTATTCTCAGTGCTCTCTTTTCGATCTGTACACCGCCTTGACAATATTCACTTTCCCCCTTTGTTTGCTAATATACGTTACGATTTTTTTTCACTTCGCATTCACAAATCTTTGCCCTTATCATAGACACGTAGTTAGTAAGGCTAACTGAACACCATCCAGGCGTTTAATTAACGTTCAATTAAATACGTAAGTTAACGTATTATCTTTAGAATGGCTGTTCTCACGCTTATCGTATTTCTCTGTTTCTAGCACAGATTTACATATTTCATAAAAGACTGTTATGTTACGAGCACAAAGATCTGCTTTCAATTATTACACTTCCGGTAATTACTCTTCTTGCATTCACATAATCAGACATATATGCTTTTTGCGTTTATTTCAAAAAACGATTACTAATGAGTCATTATCATTAATGGATTTTGTTACATGGGAAAGCTTATTTTCTTGTTTCCCTATCTGAGGCGTCACATCATTAAACCAGGTATCACATTGAAGAATTACATTTAAAAACACAGGTCTAATAGGAAGATAATGTAAAATAATTTCAATCGAGTACTGCAAATAAATCGGACGTGATATAATGTTGCAAATAATGGACAGATATAAAAACAACGTTACGAGCGAATATTGTTTGTCCAGTTTGACTGACAACTCGGAGAAACGGCGTGAGGCAAAGCAGAACAAGAGCCGTGAACAAATCGTCTGTATATTTACTTGTTTTGATGTGATATTTACGCCTACACCTGGAGTCCAAGTTTTAGAAAGGGCACGTAGCAATCTGTCACGACATAAAACTGTAATCAATCGCAAAGGGTTAGGCCGATGTTTCGAGCAACACGGTACGTCATATTATGTGTACACGTATATATATTAGGCCTACACGTATATTATGTGTTCGTATTTGTGTGAAATCTAAATCGCAGACCACTGTATTGTTTTGTTCTGTATTTTCAGAAACAGCAACATCTGTGAATTTACTGTAGTTTTGATGGTATATTTAAAGTACCTACAATCCAGGCTCTCTTATTTGGTATGAGAAATTCTAAGCATTTTTACAGTAATACACTCTATATCTCTTGTTCCCTCTTTCTCATTGTCTTCACCCCTGTTACCTATTTCTCTCTTTCATTAACATTAGAAAAGTTACTATAACTTGTTATTTGTTACATAACTATTTTTTAATGCGCTCGTGTGCATATAATGTAATAAGGTAACATAATATAACTAAATTGAAATACGTCTCTTTTTAAAAAGATTTTTTTTTGTGCTTTTGCAGACTTGGCCGATTGTTTTTAAATATTTTTTTTTATAATGTAATGCACTCGTAAGAATTGTAATGACGTCATAAATGTGTAGAGCGTTTACGAGATTTGTAGGATATGTGCGTTCTTGTTAGTTGCAATCATCTTCGTGAGGAGAGGGAAGGGACCAACCACTGCAGTGAACCACTGCACCCGAGATTGTCCACGACTTGCATAACAATTGTGTCGAACGGGTTGCGGTCACTCCAGACTGCACTGCACTGTGATTGTAGCCAACTAACTTTGACAGTATTTGCAAGTAATACTGTAGTGTAATAAATGTTATTTATTTTTTAAATCATGTATTCCTTGCTAATTTTTAGACTTGAATACAAGAAATGTCGTCATTACGGATAGGCGAATAATTTTAGAAAACTTTTGGACTTGACCGTCTACATCAAGATCACGCTTAAGAGACTTTTAGTGTTTATAATTCAAGAGTTTTGAGTAGTTCATTAAACGTAGAAGCAAAAAGGTCAGCTTTAGAAAAACGATGCCAGCATTATTTCTTTTTGAGTTATTCGTAATTTATTCATTATTCCCCACTTAAATTATCTTGTTTATTATTTCTTTACTTTTTGCAACTTTCCTCATCTCAATGGCAACTGCAAATGAATATGACGTTTCCTTTGCTATAAGGCTGTAAATGTCAAATAAAGGCTGTAGTGTGTCTAATACCCTCGTGTATTCAGTTGTAACATTAAACTTTTCACACACACACACACACACACACACACACACACACACACACACACACACACACACACACACACACACACACACACACACACACACACACACACACACACACACACACACACACACACACACATTAAGTGTTTGTATTCTTTACATAATGTGCCACTCACAGAAATAATATGACTCTTAGAGTTCATTTAAATCGACTTGATAATAAAGTGTATCGTCGTAATGTTTTAGTAAAACACTAATTGTTTATTATTCATTTTCACAACTACAGCTCTAGCTGATCATCACGTACAGGTATGCCAACATTAATCATTACACCAAAACCCATTTCAACTAAAATTTTTCCTAATTCTCAAAGTAATATAATTTCATATTTTTTAAAGTAGTTTCCATATTTTAATCACAATTATGTCAGTAAAATTTCTCTACATGTCTGCTAAGGAGTGCTATACTTCTGCAAAGCTGAGCAGACTTTCAATGAGACCTCATTGGAGTATTACAATTTCATTTATTAATTATAAGAAACGCGAGATGAATGTCGTATTTCTATGAAGTAAAAAAAAAAGATAAATAATATGATTGTAAAGTTACTTTTGAATACAAATTCCTACTCGTCTCTATTGACTTTGGAAACAAACCCACCCCATGGTAAGACTGCAGTCTTGTTTAACTTTTTTTTGATGACGTAATTTTTATGCGATATGTTTGTACCAGTATTATAGTTAAACCTACGCCTGTAACATCAAAACGTGGTGTTTTTGGGTAAGCAGGCAAACTGAAAGAATACACCTTTAAAATAATACTACATGTTTTGCCCAAATCACAAAAATAACCAACCTCAAGTAAGGCGGGGTGGTCCACCAAGTGCCACTCTTTGCGGGTTACTGTATACGTTTCATATTATGTGATAAAACTGGCTGTTCGCTTTAGCCTATACGTTAAATTTACATATTTTCTTTTATCGTCGAAACCAGTTTGTGTTTTTCCTTCTTTTTTTTGATCCCGCTTATTGCGCAAGTTTTCGGTATGTTTGTGTGGGCTACTACCGTGCGTATGGCTCCAATCAAACCAAAAGTTTAATTTTTCGTAAAAAAGTAAGAATTTTACAGATGTTTTTAATAGTTATTCTAAGCGAAACGATTTGATCAATGAAACCATTTCTGTTCAGGACGAACTTGTTATTTACACCTTAAAGAGTGTCGCAGTAACAGTTTTAGTTCAGTAACGGGGACAATCGGGGACAATCCACTTCACTAAGCGGGTTGGGAAAACCTAAGTAACCGCGACAAACCGCAGTATTTTTGCGTAACGTGCATTGTCGTGTTGTTTAAACAATTAACTGCGGCCGTTTCCTCATTAAACAACAACAGCAGGAGACGCGCTAATGATTACGCGAGGCGCACGGCCTGTAAATTAACTACACAACTCATACGTTGATTTTCTAATGTCAAAAGAAATCATAATAATGTCAAAACCAGTCGGTGAATACTAATTATCCAATTGCAATTAAATATTTTTACTGAATATTTCAATTGATAGTAGTATGAAATTAATAATTGTATCATATTAATGTAGACGAACCTATGTAGATTCACAGCACGCGTGATTGTCATTCACATTAAATCTAGTTTCTCTATTTTCCTGGCTATGTGTTGCGCGCATTAAACTGTAAACCATTGTAAACGATATTATACAGTTTGCTTTACAAAAAGTGTTATTTTTTTTTGCAAAAGTTTGAGTCTGTGATGTTATCAATCCAAGTATCGAGACAGAACTTTTTAAGTTGGTAATGTTTGTTACTTTGTTATTTTGCTATCATTTGTTTTCAATTCTGTAAACAGTAAGTAGAACGGATAGTTTCTGTGAATACCTTGCTGTAAATGCTGCTATGGAATTACAACGGGGTAACTTTAAGCCATTGAGACATTGAGCCATTGACAGGAAAAGTGATATCAACCAGCAATACTTCTTCATTTGGTTAAGAAATTTTAATATCATGGGTCGGTATAAGACAAACCACGAAGTGGTCTCCAATACTCTGTAATGGTAGAGAAAACAAGAAAAGAAAACATGTTCTATTGCTTGGAACAGAGTTCTTCTAAACAAATCAGGACATTAAATGCACATCATTACATTCCAAAGAGTTCGGTTCCTCGTACTGCGATAGCATGTAAGCTAAAATATGACATTCTTCCACAGAAGAACTAAAAGGGGAGAAGTTATTGAGTGCAGTGACTTTTGGGACACTCGGTATAGTATTATAGACTATTATGCCTACGTACCCCACATGTTCGAGGCAGAACTCGATATGCACTCGAGGTTTTGCCTCCCTCCGTCGTTTGCCTAATTCCAAAACCGAAGGGTGATGGAGAGTATTACATTTTGAGCCAGTAGAAGAGAGTTAAACAAAAATGAAGGAGGCATTATTATATACAATGATTGAAAGACATTTAGGCTACGTTGTGTTGATAAGTATGAAATGTAATGAAGGATAACAAAAGCAAATTAAAAAGAAATTATATAACGACAATTTTTCACAACAGTCTCGTTTTTAAATATACGTATTTGAAATTGAAGACTGAAGAGTGACGATTTTGGATGGGAGCTTACACAGCAATAGACATTGGCCGTAGAAAATTAATAACTTACGTTAATTAAAACACTTTATTAAAAGTAATAAAATTATAAAATGTACAGAATTAACATTATAAAATTATAAGATAAAATTCAAATTTATTAAATAAAATACATTTTTAAAATATCCTTTATGCTTGAGGCACTTGTGTTACAACTGTAGCATCTACGGTTAGTCTGCCTGGCGTTTCTTCGGACGTCCGATATTTTTTTTCCAATGCTCTGTGATGTTAAAAATGTTAATGACCTTACCGGCTTCATTCCCGGCACATGAGCTATCCATTTATTTAAATATTAAGTCAATTTTGTTAATTATTTCTGCATATCTGTGTTTTCTTATCGTTTTTCCCATATCCTGCTACCCATCTTAAAAGTTTTTAATTAATTTCATTATCTGTAACGTCCTGGTTTTACCAGTTTGTTTAGCCTATTATTCATGTTTTAGTTCAAAATATTAATTTTGGAGCAGACATCGAATAGAAATTATTATTAATAAAAAATTAAATATTTTTATAATAATAGAAATTATACACATTAATATTATCTCTTTCTTAAATTTATTTAGTAGAGATCTTCTTTTGTGATATCATTTGTGTGACTAAATCTCTATACTTTTTTATCTATTTTTTGGTCAAAATTATCTAAATGTTATATAGCATGTCCTAAGTATTTAAACTGACAAATTTATTCAATAATTTGTCATCAATTATTGTAATTTAGATCTTATATTGTTTTTGCTCAGAAATTCTATTAAGTCTACTTTACTTTCACTGGTAGGTTATGCGTCGTAGGTTAACAGCAGTTAACCCAGTGGTTGACTACCGGTAAGCGTGAACACACAACCATGTGGAGCGTGTTGGAACGTATGAACCTCTTTATACCTTGTTTGCGTAAAGAGGTGATAGTTGCGGTTACACATTGGCGAGAACGTACATCAACTTCTTGACATAATCCTGGTGACTGACTATATGAGCAACTATGTAATGGTGCATAGCTCACTGTGCAATCGCCCGACGCTGCCTCACAATTGTTTGCACGAACTCTTTGTTAAGACACGTAGCCTACAACAACATTTTGGGACATACGCTACTGTACTGTACTGTCGCGAGAAGAGCCCTCACGTAGGAGGAAAACTTATATACGGTCTGCGCTTGCGCCAGTAGTTATCCTAAAAAAAAAATCAGTACGTAGTCCACGTGACTTTGTAGGAACCTAAATCACTTACTTTGTGTGATTGTATAAACCAATATATCAGACGTCTTAACGTGATCAATAATGTAGTGTAGTGTACTTTAGGTGATTAATACAGTGCTGCTTCATAACGCGGAACCACATATGGGCTTAAAATTGTATTTTCTGGTAGGATAGAAGACTAATAAAGGAGTTGTACACAAAACAGGAAATCGTAGTAAGAGTAGATGAGGATGAAACAAAAACGATGAGCACCGGAAGAGGATGCTCTTTGTCGCCAACACTATTCAATAACTACACTGGGAAACTGACAGAAACAGCTTTAGGAAAAGTCAAAGAAATTTTAGTGGCAGGAAAAGAGTAAAGACCATTAAATACAGTGTTGGCTGAATCATCAGAATTTATGATGGAGAGAATTTATCTTAAGGAATGAAGATAAATATCGGAGAAACTAAAGTGATAAGAACTAGCCGGAATGAACTAGTGCTTCGATAACATATCCTTAGAAAGGAAAACTAAGTATTTGGGGAGTAAGGTAATATGGAATGGAGGGAGTACGCAGGAAATCAGAGGTAGGATATCTGTGGGTAAGAGAGCTTTCGAAAAAGTTAAGAAAAGCATTACTAACGACAAGAAGATTCCGATTGGGATAAAGACAAATATTTTCTAAATATTTTATTTGGAGTGCGGTTTTGTATGGCAGTGAATGAAGAAATATATTTATTAATGTTCAGGAAGAATAAAGAAAGGTAACTAGAGAGTTTCGAATGTGGTTTTAGTGAAGAATGATTAAGGTGAAATGGACTGATAGAGTAAGAAACGATGAAGTATTTTCAAGAATAGAAGAGGACAGAATGAAATAAGAAAGAAAAACTTTTTTGTTGGGGTGTATGTTGCGTAGAAACTGTGTACAGATAAGGAACATGTCTGCAGGAGAGAAAGGTGGAAAAAAGGAGAACAGGGGGGAAGAAAGGTTCGAATACTTGATGACATCAGCTACAGACGGGTGAAGACATAGGCACAGGAGCAAGAATAATGGAGAGCATCCAGTTGAAGCCTATCGTAGAAGAGTTTTTACTAAAGACAGACTATTTGCAGTTTGGGGATAGTTTTGTGATGTCACACCAGGTTCGCCCGTCCCGTGTAAGAACCCTATTCTAGGCAATATAGTTTGTAAGTTTCAACAAATATATGTGCGAGTTATGTAACGGTTGGTGAACTACATTCAGGTACAAATTTTTTAGGGTAAACACACATGTTCAGGTACGTGTGTCAGCGCAATCTGAAGAAAACCTGGGGAAACAAGTACTGTATCGTGATGTGAAATTAATTGTAGAAACGATAACGTCAAGAGACAGTTGGACAAAGGAACAGAGAGAACACTTTTTTCATTGCTCCGTACCAGTAAGATACACGAGGCGCCCCAAGGAACAGTTACTATTATAATCAAACTAAGAAGTTTTATCGAAGAATAACTTAGCAACGATAAAGTATTTTACGTTACACATAAGAAATATAGGCTACATTGTATAAAATCGGAACAAAAAACTGGTGATTGGGGCCGATAATTAAAAATAAAATTAGGCCATAAACCTATGTCTGTGATATTGGGGGAAAGGTTGATATTTCAAAGCCAGTTTAAGATCCTACGTATATTAACTAACACTCCTTGTGACAAATCGAATTCTACACGAAAATGTACGGGTGCCTTTTGTCAAGGACGTCATCAAAAGATGAAGCGCAGACTCCACGAAAGACTGAAAAACAACAGCAACACCCTACTACACCCATTTCTGGAACAGCCCAATACAAGAAGATTGAAGAGGTACTAGCCAGCAGACCTGACAGACGACTAAGAGGGGAATCATCACCACACAATGGAGATCGCAGCTCTTAAGCTAAATTAAATTAAGTTATTAAGTTATTAAGCTAAATTATTAAGTTAAATTATATTAACTTACTACAGTACTATATCTTGTCGTAGGCCTATTTGTTAACTAATAGAAATATTATATAAAAGTATCATCACCGTGTAATATCTTACTTAAGATTGTTTCCAGAATTATGCTATTGCCTACAGTTCGCTTCACCAGACAACGGATCGACATTGCTAACGATGAACATGCGAGCATACGGTTTCTTCAGCATAATGATGCTCGAAACATGTTTCAAACAAGATAATACATCTTGGTGATGCTCTTAAATAATATTAATTAAAAATAATAATAATGTAAGTTTTAAATAATCTTAAATTTAGTTACTTGGGAATATTTCGTAGGTGATATGAGTACGTTTTAAGCCTTTGGATGTTTACATCTATAGGCCTATATGTGTATGTAAGCTTCATTCGAAGACGCCACCCTTCAAGCTACCCCTGTTTCAGATTGCAAAGGAACAGAGTAGGAATAATATTGGTATGGGAAGGGGGATCAAGTAAATAAAAAAGAAAGTGAAGTGACCAGCGTCAGCCAAAAGGCGAGGTATTGAAATGCATTGAATCCTGGATTATAAACGCTGCCCTGTGTTTCCCCGGGAGAACAATTGTGAAGCCCCAAACCAATTGCGGATCCGTGTTCCCGTATACTTTGCAATGCAAATGAACAACCACAAGGATCGACCCCATATCGACGAGCGGTTCCAGCTATAAAAGACTTGATCTCAAAGCGAATTGAAATCAGGATGAAAGATCCGATCGGCAAAGATGCCTCCAGCTGGAAAATAACAGGACGCTTTACAAATTATTTGTGCACCAACCATGGGATTGCGTGTGTGCGCGTGCGTGGGTCTTCTGTTTAGCCAAGTCCTTTACGTTTTGTCAGGCCTAAAACACGACTGGGTTCTGTATAAATAATTTCACTTAGAATCTACGTGTTTTTGTCTGTAAAGCATGTCGACCCGCTAAGATATACTGTAGCTTTACAGATAGGATAATTGTATTTATTTCAAAACTGTACATTCACCGTGGTTTGTTCCACATTAAAATATATCTTAATATTTTATTTAATCGAGAATAAATCAAAGGTATAGTAGAATATATCTCAGTGGACTCGTGTCCTGACTCTTAAATTATGAAACACACAAGGTACATTAACACTGATGAGGTTCAAACCGATGGTTTTATATGATAATTTTTAGTGCTTATGAAAACGTGTATAAACACGATTTTCTATTAAAACATGCTTCCTGGCTTTACCAGATTAAAAAATAACTAGATCATTATAGATAGATATAATTAGATCATTCTCAGCAATCTAGTTTATGAAACTCGATAATAATTTATTTATCAAAAGATTTGCTTATTTTTTATTACATGCTCATTAGTAATGATAGGGTGTAGAAATATATTGGCCGATGTATAATAAAGAAAACGAATTTCTTAAAGTTTCTGACTGCGAGATTCTTTTTGATTATCTTCAAACGTGAAGTGCATTCCAGTTCTACGATAACAACTTTAATAAGAACTAGAAAACGAATTTCTTAAAGTTTCTGACTGCGAGATTCTTTTTGATTATCTTCAAACGTGAAGTGTGCATTCCAGTTCTACAATAACAACTTTAATAAGAACTAACCTTATTGTATAGTGTGCGTACGACTTATACCTGAAACTGTATCAAAAGACTGTAAACAGTGAATTAAGTGTTAATACAGTTTTATTGAATATTTAAATGTTATTGTCAATGTGATGTATCTAATCGAGTATGAGGTGAATGGAGATACCCTGTGCAGTCCAGACAGTCTTGCTTGAATACAAGTGGCCTGGGATTTCGTTAAAGTTCAGTTCTCAGACCCAGAGGGTAGTTTAGGGTGGGCCATAGTTCAGGCGCGTTTCTTTGCTGGTTCATATTTCTACATAATTTTTGAGTAATTTTTAAATAATATGACAATTTAGATTTCTACTAAAGTATTAAGTAATCAAAATTTTTTATAATTATCTGAGGACTTCCATAATCTCTTTATTATACTATATTATTTGATAAATCGGCAGATTCAAGTACTATGGTTTCAGAAAAGTCTCTTATACCTAAAAGTGTGAGCAGATTTATTTATACCAGTTTAATGAAATGTAACATCAAATTTACTAAATTTTACACTTTTCAACGAACAATATGGCTCAGGTAAATTTTAAATAAAATTTTGTCAAAGGCATAGTGATAAGAAGTCGGAAAATATATTATGTAATATTTCCTATTTCGACGTTGTCGTTTTATGTACAGAAAAACCTTATGACACGGACCTTTTAAAGGGTCAGTATCTTTGTGTCATTAGTGACTGGTTTGATGAGGTATTTCAGCTCCTCCTATCCTGAGCCAATCTCATCACCTCCGAATGCAATGCATATAAATCCCACATCCTCAAGAATCTACCTCACACAGGCCTACTTCAAACTCTGCCTTCCCAACAGTTCTCTCCCATGGGCACTTTCCATAATCAAATCTCATTAATGATGATGTCTTAATCAGTGTTCCATCAGTCTGTATCGCCTTTATATTTCTCCACAAACTGTCATTTCTCCCGTTATTTCCAGAACCAGCTCATCTGTTAATTTACCCACCCGTTTTATAAGTATTTATCTGGTACAACATATCTATCCTGATAACGAAGTTATAGTTACAATAAGGAATACGATTGTGGAAGGTACACTGACGACAAATCATTTGTTTTAGTTCAGCTTGTGTTTTATTTTCTTATCTGATTAAAATTTTCTTTTTTCCTTTTTAATGAAACTAACGTCTATTTCTCCTTGATTTGTGATAGATAAGGCTTAGAATTTCTCAAACACCGTTTGCGACAGTCTTCATTTTTTTCATATATGCTGTTGCCTATGTTTTACTACTTAAGTAGTTAATTAAACAGCAACCATTAAGGTTTAAAAAATAGTATGGATTCTCATTCTTGTTTACTACAAAAGCCTTTTCTTTAAGTATTACACATCAAACTAGTGCTGAAGAATTTGTTTAATTTTAAAGTGAAGATTTGTTTAACAACAAATGCCAGTCCTCCATCTCTTCATATATTTTTTCTCCGCTTTTCCCTCCTGCCACATCGAGACCTGTGCGATCGACGCATAGAACTTCCGGTTTTGACACCGTGTTCTAAGTCTCTTCTTTTACTTTATCTTACACACACTCACACACACACACACACACACACTATGCTTACGTTTGAGGTTCTATTGTTTTCCATTCTTTTACCAAACTGTTACTATGATAGAAATAACTATAAGCTGGGAACAAACAAATAAATAACTCTGTTTTCATTTTTTAAAGTCAATGTAATGGTGACACTAATAAGTTAGTACTTTGATTCCTTCTTCAGTTCGAAGCATATCTACTCGTGCGCGTCGTTGATCGTTTTTGTTTTCGAATACGGGTTTCGTCATTATCTGCTTCGTTTCCTCTTGTCAAAGACTTAAATTGTGTTATTACCGCATATTACAAAGCTATCGTTTAATAGTATTACACATATCAGTTTTACACATATTTTGATTTATTAAATTTGTCTACTTTGTTCCTAACTGTGACTGATTAGAAATGCTTCGTAACTAAAAGGCGTTTGTTTTCAAGAATTGCTTTAGTTTCATTGCTTCAGTTTGTTTCATTGGGTTTTATAATGGAATACTATAGGTTCAGTTTTGTTGTGGAAATGTTTAAGATACAGTGGATGTACATTCGACTAATTGAATATATATAATGTAAGAGGAGTTGTATTGTAACTACCGTCGTTTTCATCCATGGGCGTATGCAAAACTTCATTTTTAGCACAGGTTCGACAAAAAGTGACGGGGATAAATATTATGATCGCCTGTCTTCAAACAACATTTCTGTAAATACACACGATTTAATAATAATAATAATTATTATATAGGCTATATTTTTTGTAAGTGTTGTACTCGACAACTAGGGTCTTAAGCCCTTACTTTTCAACCTGCAATCTGTACTCAGAAGAAAGGAATGAACTTCATTTGTTGTTGATATAGACTACCTCCTAGAATAATTGCTGGTTGATCAAGCCAGCTGCCTTTCAGAATGTCCGAGTTCTCTCAATCAATGTCGTCTCATTTTCAATCGAAGTCTGTTTCCAGATCACTTCTGACCCCGGATCTCTGCCTAAGCCTCGAAAAACAGAGCATTCCTATATGATGTGGTTTACTGTGAGTGCTCTGCCACACTTACATAGTGGTCGTTGTTGTTCAGCGTGTAGCAGGTACGACGATGACAGACACTTATGGCCTATAAGTAGTCCTATGGAGACAAACCTGTTCTCGTCGATTACGTTCTCCTGTATGTTGCCGTCTACCGATATCTCTTTTACTACTCGGAGTTTTGTGCGTAAGGTGTGCCACGTGGCAAGAATTGCTGATGTGCAGCAATTATCCAAACGGCGGGTTTTATATTGAAGACGACTACTTCCGGACTTTCCGCAGCGATTCGTGCTGCGGAATCAGCATCTTCAGTGTACTTACTTGGTGCCTACGTGGATTGGCACCAATATACAGTTAAAGTAAATTGTAAACCCTGATGTTGCAAGAGCACAGATCCTGATGATGGCACAGAGCCATCACTAACCGTGTTGCCCAAAGCGGTGATGACACTCAATGAGTCTGTGCAGATGGCAAAGCGCCTCAGGCCTCAGGTAGGCCTATTGTTCACAATACCGAAAATCCTGCCAAACGGAATATACCTCAGAGGTGTATAGGTATACACTCGCTGTACTCGGCAGTGCCGATGAGCAAGAGGCTCTCTGAAGAAAAAACGTGATCCCCACTCCGTTTGCAGTTTTCGATGCGTCAGTATAAAGCATGACGTGATCTATGACTGACCGAAATAGACGGCCGATCCTCTCCCTAACCCGCTTCCCCCTCTCCCGGCAGACGAGTCGGGCGAATTCGCGACCGTTGGTCGGCGTAATCGTCCGGCTAAGAAGCCTAAGAGGACCCATACAACCGGATCCGCTTCCTCTAGCACCTCGGCCATGGACATTGGACCTTCTCAGGGCCAACAGGCCGCGGTTCCGACTGCTTCGGTAACAGCTGCGGCTGCTGCCGCTGTTGGTCGTGCGCCGCCCCTGTTCGTTCACGGAGTGTCGAATGTCGCCGCCTTATACAGGCGGCTTATCGCGGCCCACGGCCTGTCGGCCGACAAGCTTGACCTGAAGCTGCTTGGCGGTGATACGGTCAGGATTGTCGTCCGCCAGCTCGAGGACCATCGCTTGGTCGAGGCCTTCCTGCAGGCGCACTGCCTTCAATATCACACCTTCTCTCCTAAGCGAGTCAAGCCCTTGTCAGTAATTCTGCGTGGGCTTGACGCGCATACTGATCCTCAAGAGATCCTTTTGGAACTCCGAGAACTCGGGTACCCGGTGCAGGCAATTTTCCGCCTGTTTACCAACTCCGAAACCCGGGTACCTCTCCCGCTCGTCCGTCTCCAGCTCAAGAAGGGCGAGGCTGCAGATAAAATATTCCACCTGACGCGGCTGTTTGGCTTCCGCGTCAGGGTGGAATCCAGTCGTCCCCCGGGCAAGCTTGCGCAGTGCCACCGGTGCCAGAGGTTCGGCCATCACACCGACGTCTGTTGCAGTGCCCCGGCCTGTCTACGTTGTTCTCTGGGACATTCAACTCAGGCCTGCACTGTGGCAGACAAGACCAAGTTTCGCTGCATTAATTATGGCCAAGGCCATGCAGCAAATAACATTAACTGCCCGGTCTACAAGGCAGAGCTCCTGCGGAAGCAAAAGCCGCAGGGGCCCCTCCCGAAGCCACGGCAGCCAGTTTTGCAGCCCCAACCTCAGAGGCAGCCTAAAACACAGGCTAGGCTGCAACCGAAGGCACAACCGGCACGGCGCGCGCCCTCTCCGGCTCCACTTCCTGCCCCTGCAAAGGCACCTAAACGAACCGCGTCTCCTTCTGAAGCAGAGACAAGCCCTGTAGCCGTCATCTCGGTTATGGAGCCGGAGAATCAACCCTCCACCTCCGCGGAACCTCCAACTCCCGCCTCTGAACCAGAGGTAGCCTCGCCACCACTGCCACCTCCGCGATTTTCGCGAGCAGGCATCACCAAATCCAACAAAAAAGGGATAACCACACCGGATGCTCGGCCCCGAGCTCCTGCCTGCCCACAGCCCAAGAGAAGTCCTGCTTCCCGGTACAAAAAGTCCGACGAAGCGCAACAGCGTACTTTTCCTGCCGCTGATTCAAAACCGTCTGCCCCTGGTCCTGTGGCTTCCACCACGACCCGATCTGCCGTAAAACCTGGTCGCTCTTACGCGGCCTCAGTTTCCAGGCAAACCGCCCACTCCGTCATATCCGATGACGCACAGTTCGTCCGCGACTTTCTGTCTGGCTACGACCTCAAGAAAGTCGCATCCACCTTCAGGTCCATCCGAGACCGCCTGGAAACTGCTGACCCAACTGAGAGATTCATGCTCTTGGTGGAAGCCTGCGAAGTCATAGGTCTTCTATGAACCGAGCCCTTAGACGAGATCTCTCTCTCATAGCCTGGAATGCTAACAACATCGGTTCCAAGCATTCCGACCTTCTTGAATTCCTGGCTCGGTTCAAACCCGACGTACTCTCTGAAACCCACCTGACCACGGCGAACCGGTTTCGATTACCAAATTACGTGGTCTATCGGGATGACCGAGTTGGCCGACGAGGAGGCGGCACGGCGATCGCGGTGAGGACCTCCGTAGGTCATCATCGTGTCGCTTTGCCGCAGCTTACCAACCTAGAGGCCACCGCCATTGAGGTCCACGGAGCTCTTGGCGGCGTCCTCGTGGTTTCAGCATACAAGCCCCCACAAGCTGAACTCCTTGTTGGCGACCTGGACGTCATCTTCGATTCCCATCGAAGGGTAATTTTGGCCGGCGATCTGAATTGCAAGCATCGTGTTTGGAATAGTCGCCTGACTACTCCGAACGGGAGGCGCTTGCTCAGTTTTGTTGAATCGCGCCGGGCGATGGTGTTTGGTCCAGCGCAACCCACGTTCTTTCCGTCAAGGCCTAACGCGGCTCCCGATGTTCTGGATATCGCGGTGACCCAAGGAGTTGTCTGTCCGGTCGAGGTATTCTCACTTACGGAGTTGACATCCGACCACAACCCTATCTTGGTCCACGTCGCTACCCAGCACGCCTATGCACGTTCAGACCAGAAGAAGGTTATCGATTGGGATCGCTACGGCCCGGCCTTGTGCCGTCGATTGCCGCCAGCGGCCCCACTCGATTCCGTTCGCCTCCTAGACGAAACAGTTGCGGGAATCGAAGAGGCAATCATCTCGGCTATAGGCGTGTCTTCACGTAAGCGAGCTGGTTTCACGCCTGACTACCAACGCATCCCAGAGGAAGTCTCTCTTCTCGCTCGCGAGAGGAATTACTTCCGGAAACGTTGGCAGAGGACCCGTGATCCAGCCGATAAGGCAGCATACAATCGGCTCACCGGACGACTGCACGGCAGTCTGAAGGCGTTCCGACGTAGCTGTTGGGAACTCGCTGTGGCCCGAACGGGGGATGTGGACCCGCAAAGCCACCCGTACAGAATACCTACCGCATTGACGGGACGGAGGCGCCGACCTCCACTCCCCGCCATTGTTGGACCGTTCGGTCGACTCCTGGGTCGCCCGGAGGAGAAAGCCGAGTACTTGGGCTTGTGTTTCGAGCGTCAGTTCGCTCCCAACCCGCCCATGGACTGGGACTTCGACGAACAAGTCGAGATGGCTGTGGAAGACTTTCTGTCTCTTCCGATCAAGGCGGAGCCCGAACCCATCTCTTTAGAAGAGGTCTCAGATCGGCTCGCTGAACTTCAGCCAAGAAAAGCTCCAGGCCCGGACGGTGTTACGAACACCGCTCTACGACTTCTTCCCGAGCCTGGAGTTCAATTCTTGACTGATTTGTTCAACGCGTGTCTTAGACTGGCCTACTTTCCCAAGAAATGGCGAAAGGCGACGGTTATCGTGATCCCGAAGCAGGGAAAGGATACCACCCGCTCTGAAAACCTCCGGCCTATCAGCCTACTCTCCGCTACGTCCAAGGTTTTTGAGCGCCTCGTACAGCGTCGTGTACGAGAACATCTAACCAACTTTGACGTGCTGGTCCCCGAACAGTTCGGCTTTCGTGTGGGGCATTCGACCACTCATCAACTGATGAGATTGGTGGAAAGCTTCACGGAAGCCGGGTGTCGGAGAGAACGGACCGTTGGCTGTTTCTTAGATGTTGAAAAAGCCTTCGACAGCGTATGGCATGATGGCCTATTATTCAAGCTTAGGGAAGTCCAGCTCCCGGACTGCTACCTCCATCTGGTTGCTAGCTTTCTGACGGAGAGGACCTTCTGCGTGAGAGTTGGCGATTCAGTCTCTTCCGAGAGACGAATCACAGCCGGCGTCCCTCAAGGTAGTGTTCTAGGCCCCCTTCTGTTCTCGATCTACGTCAACGACGTGCCGAGACAGCCTGGAGTCCAGATGGCCCTCTTCGCTGACGACACGGCCGTATTTACTGCCGATCGTCATGAGGAAAGGGCCGTCCTACGACTGCAGCGCCAGCTCGACACGCTCGTGGACTGGACTGAGAACTGGAGAGTGCAACTCAACGCCACCAAGAGTGTAGCCGTCGAATTCTCCAAGCGACGGAAGAACCCTGCTAGGCAGCTACGTATCGGCAGAACGTACTTGCGCTGGTCCAACGAGGTCAAGTACCTCGGCTTACACCTTGACCGTCGGCTCACCTGGCGTACCCACGCACAGACAGTCCTTAAGCGAGCATTCACTCGCCTGTGCGCACTGTTTCCACTCCTGATCAGCTCAGCTATGACCAGGATGATCGTCGGCGCGTATCTGCTGCCGGTCATTGCCTACGGCTGTCCGGTCTGGGGTTACCTCGCCGTAATGCATAAAAAGAAGTTGCAGAGCGTCCTCGACAGGGGTCTTCGGCTAGCGGCCAAAGTCCCCCGTTGCTTTTCATCTCGCCTTCTAAGGAGAGGACTTGGCGTCCGCTCCTTAGACGAAACATTCAGGCGGCTTGCACGCAAATTTTATGCACGTGCGGCGAGGTTCCCAGGCAATCCTCTTGTGACTGGGCTGGGAAGGTACCGTATACGTCCAGGTGATTCGTGGAGACGCCCTCGGTGTATACTGCGCTAGTGTAGGCTAGCACAACAGACGAGAATCGGCCTGCTATAGAGCACACGCCCTACTTGGGCAGGGCCACGAGGCAGGAGCTCCAGAAGGTAGCTCGGAACTCAGTTACCGAGCGGTTCGTCTCTGCGACGCACAACCGCAAAGCCCAGAGCGAAAAACTGACCGAAATCGAAGCTCTCGCACAAGGCGATGTACTGCTGACTTCTCTTCTTAGGTTAAATCCAAACGGCACTTTGGTTTTCTAAGCACTACTCAGGATGGTAGGCTACTTCAGATGACATACTTACCTATATGGTCGGATGTACGTGCTCAGCTGGAACGATACTAGTTGTACTGGTTGAATAACTCCAACGTCCTGCAAACACCAGCCGATCGAGTGGATGTGCAACGCCGATTATCTATATACATGTGCCCGTCTGTTCTCAATGAGTACCGTGTGGTTAAGATGAGTTGACAGGGCACGGATCTGTGAAGCATAGCTCAGTAGTAACTTATGACGTCTAAGCTGTAGTGACGTCATTTCTGCATGCCTATAAAGGCTAACTGTCGGGCTAGTGCGAACCCTCATGCAGTACGTCTAATAGTTTGAGATTAGACTTATCTGACTGAAGAGTGGTCTACGTACTCATAATCTATTTTCTTATTATTATGTTTATTATTATTATACTTATTTTTGTTATTATTGCGCATGATGATGATGATGATGATGATGAGGATTATTATTATTATTATTATTATTATTATTATTACCATATTTTAAAAAACAATAAAATGACAACCGTTTTTTTAATTGAGTTGGACATTTCGAGATCGTTTGAATTCCCAGAATTCCTCTCTATGTTTTTAATACCCATGATTTTATTGCTTACATTACAAACAATTTTTCAAATGTACAAGAATTAAACGGTTGAAGTGCGGTTACCGTAGTACACTGCCTGCAATAGCATATTTCTGAAATATAGAGAGACATTTTTATTAATGGATATTAATGAGTTCGACAAGGTTGCAAGGCATCAAAATTATTATTTAAATAAATACCCGATGACGTAATTTAAAGAAAAAACCTTTATTAGCAGTAGAAACTCCTCTTAAGGCACTACTATTTGCAGACGATGAGACAGTCTTTGATGCCTCTGAAGATAGCCTAGTAAAATAGTAAAAGCCGTTCTTCACTTATTAGTACAATAGTGAGGTATTCACCAACAAAACAGAAATAATGGAATTTATTGTTTTTTTAATCTTCTTCTAGGCCAACTTTGTGAAACACAGAGAAAGCCAATTTAAAGTTTTATGAAGCTATAAGACTTCCATCGCTTTTGTATGGCAGCGAAGGTTGAGCCGTCTACAGCTAGCAGATGAACAAAGAACACAATCAGTATATGGGCGATGACAGGCTGTACACAACGTAGCATATCCAAAAAAACACATCGATATCGTTATCCATATCAATATTCAAATATAGATATAAGGCCTGAACTCGGAGAAAGCTTATTCATTGCTAGAGAATACGGTACATACCTGTTCCGAAAAGCCCGCCAGCCAAAGACCAAACGTACTAGCCAATAGGAGCGCGGACGTTATCGCGGCCAAGTAGGCTTATAAATTAAGCTATAGCTCCACAACCAAATCAGAATCACCCTTCATCGACTACTGCAGCACTTGGAGAACCTCCGTAAAAACCCAAATTTGTATTTTCAACTACGGGACGTAACATGAATGACTTCTACAAATCTCCAGTTCGCTTTGGTCCTTCCACTGTAATCCCGACGCGTGTCTGCAAATATCTAGGCGTCATGCTTGACTCCAAGCTTACCTGGTGACCTCATATCAAACGAACGTCAGCCCAAGTCCGCCAACGAATCCGGTCTCTTAGAGTTCTCAGCAGCAACGATATGCGGATTACTCAGCCGTATCTACACAGCTTGTATTCGTCCCATCATGACTTACGCCCATCCCATACTTCTGACTGCCGATCCTTCCCGCCTCAAACCCTATCGAATCACCTGAACGGCGAGCTCTTCATCTTATCTACCGCAGACCTCCCCTTACCAAAACCTCCAATAGCGTATGCACTAAACAAACTCTTCCCTAACCTTGACTCCTTCTTGTACAAGATAAACTGGAAATACTCCCAAACTGCAAAACAACGCACCTCCCTATAATCCATAGCCACCTCCATCAACAGAACCACCCGCAACACCCGCAGACCTTCCTTCTTCATAAACCGCGTCCTTACTATAGCCGATGAACCTCCTCCCAGAACTCCTTGTCGCCATTGTTATAGAAACACTTTACTCCCAACTTCAAACATTCTCAACCTGCCATCCTTTCGAATCACATAACTACTTAAATTGTCCCTAACTTCTTACCAAGTCTTTAGCCCTCTTCTTTGTGTCCCTCGCTTACCTTGACGCGTCTCTGTCGCCTCCTTCCAGCTTTGGCGACCTGCGCTACTCGTCCCTGTCTTGGCCGCCCTCATATACAAACTAAACTTAATGGCACTTCCATTAGCCACTTCCTTTACCTATATGGCTACAAACTACATTTACACACAAATACACACACATGCTCTACTCTACCTTCATGTGCCTCCACCTTCTTCGCTCTCGGCCTGCACAGGCGTGCGTCTCCCCACATCCTACCATCAGGCTGAAGGGGGCTTGCTCCAGATCAGCCCGAGGCTTGTCCTTTCTGGACAAGTCTCAAACATCACAATAAAAATCAGAATCAGTCTCTCAGTCTGTATCTCAACTGACAGACTCTCATTTCCGAAGCATAACTTAGCGGTAGACGGATATCACATAACGTCTGACAAACCCTGAAGAAAAACACCAACGACTTTTATTGATTCCAAACTGGGTTAATTTATTTCCACATTCTTGATCACTCTACCATTTGTCTGGCTGCTGTTGGAAGTCATTCTCTCGTGAATCGAGTCCTTCTAATTTAGGTCACTGTACCACAGTACGCAACTCGATCAATCCTTTATCTAGCAGCGGACCTTCACCGTTGCCCCTTTATAATTTTGCGCTACATTCCTTGATCATTTGTAGTCTTTCCTTACCGAACTGTCCCATCTACATTTTATCCTTAATTCTGTAAACGACATCGTTTAAACAAGATTGGGTGTATTACATGTAATTGCTTTATCGCGTCACCTTGTAATTGCTAGCATAGTCCTTTTCGCGCTCCTCTGTCCAGTCCGCAGTTTTCTTTTACGCCGTGTTTATTTTTTATGTTTGAGACCTCTGTTCATCGCAGGGAACTTACAATGATTGAAAACTTTCCTTTTTAGGCAATTTGCTATTCCTTTTTATAACACTGCTAAACTTTCTAATGCAAATGTAATCTGATCTCATTCGACTGACTATTTCTGGCATTGCATCTGCATTGCTTGTTGCAAATTTACCTAGAGTGTTTCACTTTATTTGCAGCTTATGTATCTTTACCAACAATTTTGCTTTCTGAGCTGATGAAGTTTGACCAAAATTACATTTTAAAATTGGACTAAATTCCTATAATTATTAAGTTACTTACAAAAATTCTTCATAAATGTAAATTCAACGTTTCTGAGATTAAAATGGACATTAATTAATTATCAGTATAAGTAAACTGGATGTAAATAAAGCACGTGGAAAGTAAAATCTAGTATTTTTGAATCGTGTCTTCCAAAACCTTAATTAGTGGAAGAGAGAACACGTGTTGCAGTACCCGTGTGAGCCGATTCAGCTCTCAGAGTTAACTGGGCGGCCACCACCATTAAGACGCTAAATAACAACAATAAAAGCTGTTATTGTGTCAAATGTCATGGGTAGTAATGAAATTAAAACAGGATGAAATGGTTTCATTTAGCTTAATAACGGCAGTAGCTGCAGCAGATTCAGCGCCCAAAAGAGAGCGCGAGAGAGCTGGCCAGCGAGAGTATTACATCATTTCATTCATTGAGACTGACAAAGAATGACGTCACGTTTTCGCTTCTCATGACAATTAGTCGAACAGGAACTGAGTTTCTGGCGATTGCTGGCAACTCGGCTGCATGGTCGCAATTTACCGTTTCCCGCTTCCCAGGACCGTGGGATCGCACGCTGCGCTGGATGTAATCTGAGACGACAGGGTTAAGTATCTTGGCATTGACACCAATTCACTCCTACAACTACTCACTCCTCGGAGTTGTTTACTCTACTCGTATCATGACTCACTCACTCTGCCCGCTCTGACTTTCCTCTCCAGCGAAAACAAAACAATTGTTCATTCATTTGTCACTAATTTTCGCTAACTAACTCTTGCTTTCTTTCACACTGACTGACTCAGAGTTTGCGCCCTGAATACACAGACGTAATGAACCGCGCGAGAGGATTTTTTAATATATTTTGATTTTACAGGAGCCAGTCGAATCACATTCCCCTCCGCATCCGATCAGAGGGCACCTCCGCATCCAATCAGAGGGCACCTCCGCATCATATTCACTTATCTAGAACGTTGTGTGCAGTATCTGTATATAACATTTTTTGCATACAAACACTTTTAAGTATGTTGTAAAATAATGTGCTACTTTAATTCATTAAAGTCAAGTCTTTTATCAAATTTGTGTTTGTTTTTAAATGACGTTACTCAAATAGGTTTCTCAGAATTAAATTTCCTGTAAATGTGACTCAAAATATTCTTTGTTAAATAGCATTTTAATAAAGCTGTTGTAAGGTAGACGTAAAAAATTATGTTCCCTACTCTAATTTTTTGCTGTTCAGTATTTTCTTGGTAACTACTAAAACTCTTGGTTTCGTTTGTTGTATAGGCCTACTTCGGTTAAAATCTGAAGGAATTAATAATTTCGTCTCATAATTTGTGTTCAGGAAGTTTCATATTGCATTATTTTATCTTCGAACAGGAATGTGGATAATAAATTTATCCGGCCGAAATTCGAGACCAGAGCATTTCCGGATCTATATTTACATGACAGTTTTTCTTACTGTTAGCTGTAAAATCGCTTCCCGAAATAGTATTCTTTCCTTATGAAACACTCCGCATTAGGTGTAGGGCGTACACCATAACTGAAACTACACATCGTTCTGTTCGAAACTCACTCTGGATCACACGGATGTATACAAATTCTGTCAAAAGTTCTGTTCTTTGCTCTTCGAGTTTTAAGGAGTTTTTTAAAGCTGTTCATTAAAGACCTATTTTATACATTTTTTCAAAACATTTGTTGTGGGAATAACATTTTGCTATGGATAGTACACATAATTCGTTCTAGTAAGTACATAACTGCGCTCAAGGTAACGTCTACATAATAGGCCTAATATAAACTCCACGTACTAACGTCAAGGGATTATAAGTATTTTTAGTTTTTAGTACTGTTAAAGAAAGCTGGCGCAGTTGAACGAATTGTTATTTGTGTCTGATAATTTTCCATATAACTAGTTCTTCCGTTCCTTTATCGTTTTACTTCGTTGACGATTTATTTCCAAATCGTGTGGATACATACAAAATCGAGTTTCAATAGGTAACGTGGATGAAGGCTGACTATCCCTGTGATCAACTAAGTTCCAGCCCCTTGTAGTTTTGAATTCAGTTTGTTATTTCATTTTGTTTTGTTTTAGTTTTGTAGTCATTAATTTTTTCCTTGTAATTACTTCGTAACTCGACTTAAAAAATTGACCAAAAATGTATTACAAGGTCAAAGGAAGGCCGAGGCTATTCCACTTTACGTAGGGGGCATTGTGTTTACTTTCAAGACTCCGATTTCTTGGCTACGTTCCATCGCTTTTATGACGTAGGTTGTGTAGCTGGTCTAGCTAGGCGTCCGCTCGATACTAACGAGTCTGACGAGTCAGCTAATCACTTGCTACAAAACTAGCATCTATATCAGTGGGAGGGGGGATCAGGGAGATCAATTCCCCCAGAGATATTAGAAATTTCACTGAAATTCCTTAATCACTTAACTTAATCACTTAACGTATACTTTTTCTTAGCCAGTTGCGTGTGTTAAAATAAGGCTTATAAATAATTGGATAAATAATTATATGGGAACTTGAATATCTTATTTGTCCTGAGGAAAATGGGGAGTCCGCCCTTCAAACGAATCTCACCCCCCCCCCTCAAGAGCAGCTCCTAGGTACGCCGTTACCTACATAATAGACCTAAATATAACAGTTTTCTTACAGTAACTTTTTTCTGTTACGATAATTATTTTTTGTGTTTAGTAAAACTGGTCTAAGAAAATAAACCCTCAATTTGCCTTTAATCCAATTACAAACTTAAAATCTAAAATCTGGATCCAAATGTGTTTCGTAGTTTCCGCTGCCTGTACAATAGTATATTATGCTCTAGTTTTACACTAATTTTCTGCCTCTTTCTAAGTAAAGTTGACATCACGTTTAACATAGGGCCTGCAAGAATGCTTTCTACCCGCTCACTCTCATGTGCTATTCGCAACCTCGCGTTCCTTCTCTACTGGGCTTCGTCATCTAATCTGTGGTCTTCCTCTTCTTCTGCTTCCTTGAGTGTACAATTGCATACCTTGTTTCACTGTGCTATCATGCCATAGATTTCCTCGCCTTTATAGTCTGTTCGATAAGCTACAGATTGATGATCTGTCGTAATTCTTAGTTGGATATAACCCGTGGCCACCATATGCTCACTGTGGTAAAAAAAAACCCTATAGAGCTTACGAGTGATGGTGCTGGTAACTTTTCACGCCTAATACCTATACAATAGTATGGATTTAACATTCGAACAAAAGCTCTTTAATTTCGTTTTCTTCGAAATATCAGATCGTTAGTATGAGCAAGATGCAGCTGAGCAAAAGCCCATTTTGCTTTGTTATTTCTACTCTGCACATCCCATGCTACTTTCGCCCAGTCCTACTATGCCACCAAGATAGGCTAACTTTGTAATATGTTAGATATCTGTACCATCTAGGCCTGTCCTATTATTGTTGCAATTGTTATACTAGTTGTTCTGGGCAGCACTTTAGTTCCCTCGAAAACTAATCTTTGTCACGGGGTTGAATCGCCTCAGTGTTGGTACATCCATAAAGACTAAGTTTATGTTTGATAAATGTTTTATTTTTCTTGTTTATTGACTATCCCAAGGTCATGATAGTTACCTCATCTACGAAGTGGGCCCAGTGTATTCACTGTTCCTTTGCACTTCATTTTAGACAGACAGAGGATGCATGGTCGCTTGCGCCCTAATTTGTGTGCAATGTCCAGGCTTAGGCCTGATGAACGCCAGGTGCCAACAGGTCAGCGCGGCCGTTTGCTCTGCATTAGGAGTTAGGATGCAGTCCGCAGGTACATGATTATGCATGGCCACCACGGGAGCAAGCACGTGCTTTTGCTTCAGCCAATTGTCACGCCGAGGCGCGGCACCATGGTCCCCTCGGGCAGAGCCTTTGGGAACGTAGTGACGCACTGGTGAGGACAAGAGGCTCGAGCGCCCGAGGGCATCGGCCGAAACGAAGGGGAATGACACCGAGACAGCCAGCACGCGCAAGGAAGGCGTTGAACAACCTCGCGAGAGCCCGTGTCTCGCGTCATTACCCTGCCGAGTCGGCAAAGCAGTTGCTGACGGGGATCACAGTTGAATCGCTTCAGCCAATTGCCACGCCTGGGCGCGGCTCCGTGGTTCCCGAGGGCATCGCCCACGGAAACATAGAGGCGCGCTGACGAGGACAAGAGGCTCGACCGCCCGAAGGCGGCGGCCGAGTCGAAGGGAAGCAACGCCGGGGCAGACGGCTCAAGCAAGGCATTTGGACAACCTCACGGGAGCCCTTGTCCCGGTCACAGCCCTGCCGAGTCGGCAAAGCCGATGCTGGCAATGTATAATTCTGTCTAATCTGCCCCAGCATGATTGACTACAGAGTCGGCAGGCGCAGGTAGAGAATGTTAGTGCGGTTCAGGATTCCAGAAGGTTGGGGGGTTCGATGCTGAGGGGTTCATGCGATGAACTAAGGGGGTTGTCTAACAGCGTCCTAGGGCGCCTGACGCGGCGAGGGGGCGATGCATTGTCCATGCTCTTCAGCCTTTGGATGATGCGGATAAGGGGACTCGCCGGCCTTGGCAAACAAATTCGTCGCCAAGGACCAGACGAAGGCCTCTAGGGTGGGAACACGGAGACCCTGGTGAATGGCGGAATTTCGCACAAACCACGGGGACCCCGAGAGGGAACGTAGGGTCCGGTTCTGGAACGTCGACAGCCTACGCCTGTTGGTGGCCGACAGGAGAGGCCACCAAGCGGGCGCCGCATACGTAAGTACTGTCCGGAGGAACAGTAGATAGATGGTCAGTTTAGTACGGACAGCCAGGCGGCTGTTCCGCGAAAGCATAGGTGATAGCTTGGCTCTGACACCACGAGCCTTGTCGAGGGTTGCGGTCACGTGGGCGTTGAAGTTTAGGTGCCGATCAAGCCGAACGCCTAGGTACTTCACCGTCTCGGTCCAATCGATGGGTCTCCCCTCCAAGGAGAGGGATTGGCATCGGGAAATGGACTTACGAGTAAAGCAGATCGCCTCGGATTTCTTCGTATTGATCGCTACCCGCCACTTCCTTAGTCAGTCCGGAAGCATAGCCAACTGGCGTTGTAACATAACGCTCGTCCGCCAAGGCGAAAGCGAGCTAAAATGAAACATCGCGTCGTCTGCAAATAGAGACAACGTGACCCCGGGATAAACAGGCAGATCGTTCGTGTACATGACGTACAGAACGGGGCCGAGGACAGATCCTTGAGGGACGCCAGCGGCGACAGGGCGAACCCGAGAGAACGCCCCACCGACGCTGATCCTGAAGGTGCAATCCGTCAGATAGGATCGATGCAAGTGGACGATAGATGCCGGGATTGGCGAATGCGTCAGTTTGTAGAGCAGGCTTTCGTGCCAGACTTTATCGAAGGCTTTGCTCACATCCAACAGGATGGCGCCTGTTGCCTGATGATTGTTGGCGGCGTCGGCTAGACAGGTGATAACCCGTACTAGCTGAAGAGTACTCGAGTGGTTCGGCCTAAACCCAAACTGCTCCTCGCGGATGAACCCATCCACCAGGGGCCGAATAGGGGCTAGGAGAAGACGCTCGAATACCTTCGAGATTGCTGGCAATAGCGATATCGGGCGGTAGCTTCCAGGAAGCGTGGGCGGCTTCTTGGGTTTCGGAATCATTTTGACGTTGGCGGTTTTCCACAGGCGGGGGAAATACCTCAGCCGGAGACAAGAGTTGAACAGCTCAAGAAGAACGTCAACTGTCGAAGGCGGGAGATTCTGCAACGCAGCGGCACCGATGCCATCGGGGCCAGGGGTCTTTCTATTCTTCGACCGGCTAAGGACAGACGCGAGGTCGTCCTTATCGACCGAAATAGGAGGGTCATTGGGGGGCGTGGAAAAGTAGCCAGACAGGAAATCCCTGACGACGGCCGTGTGAGCCGGGTCAGAGATGCCTCTATGGACAGTGAACTGTTCCTCAACACAGTCGGCGAAGACTTCCGCCTTGCCTTCTGCAGAGTACACAGCGCCGTCCGAGGTATTCAAGGGATGGCGAGTCCTCTTTTCGCCTTTCAGTCTACCAGCAGCTCTTCATACGGAGGCGTGGTCGACTTCCAAGGACTCCAGATAGGAGTCCCATCGATCCGCGTTTACGTCAAGCAGAAGCTGCGAGACGTGTTGCGACTGGGCTCGAAAACGCCGACAAGCGGCGGGATCACGGGTATGCTGCCATCTGTGGCGAAGCTGGCGCCGTAGTCGGATGGCCTGGAGAAATTCCGCAGGAAAGTCAGAGCGTTTGTTACTCACCGGAACAGTGTAGGTGTGTCTGTCCATTGTGGACTAGACGAGATCCTGTAGCTGAGTTACCCGGAGATCCACATCGTCACAAGAGACGAGAGGGTCCGGAGGGACAGATGGCAACTGCCTAGCCAGATCATCGTGGTAGGATCGCCAATTGACTCTCCTAACAGGACGATCGGGAAGTCGGGGTGAGACCGACGGCGGTAGGACAGTTACAAGCAGGGGGTCGTGATCGGACGAGAGGTCCGACACCGCCCTGACTTGTAGATGAAAGGGGACGGCCTTGACAAGTACAATGTCAAGGACGTCCGGCGGATGACCCGCACGGGAAAAGTATGTCGGTTCGGACGGGCCGATGACGAGGACATCATCTGGCATCATCTTCGACAGCCCTACGGAGAGAAGAGAATTACCGTAGGGGTTCGACGTTCTGCTGTTCCACGAGGGATGCTTGCCATTAAGGTCTCCGGCAACGATGGTTGGGAGATCGCTGTCGAGGAGGGGGTCCCACTCCTCGTGCGATGGAGCGCGATGGCCGGGCGGGAGGTACGCAGAAACAAAGTGCATCTCCAGGCCGGCAACATCGAGCGCCACAGCACACGCTTCGATGAGGGTCGTTGCAGGGGCAGGGAGTTCTGATGAGAGTTCCGCCTGTGGACTAAAATCGCCACTCCGCCAGAAGCGTAGCGAAGATCGAGACCATTCCTGTCTTTCCTATAGCAAGCATAGGCTGGCAGGGAGAATCTGCGGTTGGGAGCTAAATGAGTTTCGGAGAGGAGTACGACATCGCACTCCACAAGGAAAGCTGCCAGTTCGGCACGACGCGCCGGAACACCATCGGCATTCCACGCGACGAACCGAAACTGTCTAGCCATGGGTAGGGGTCGGGACAATCAATCCGACCAAAGATGTTAAGATGACCGTAAGCATGGACGGGACATCCCGAGCAGCAAGGATTTGCGGGACAACGCCGCTGACCCAGGCCATCAGCTGAGCCTCAGTGACCAGTGGCCTGACTAGCCGGCGCTGGGGCCACGGGAGGTGCAGATGCCGCCTCCAGGGGAGGTTGGGTAGCGGGAGCTGGCTCCTCGAGGGCTGGCGAGACTTCCGAGGAAGTCGCAGGGGACTAGGCGACAGGAGCAGGCTCCTGGCCGGGTCGATGCTGAGCGGTCGGAGGTGTGTTGGTAGCCTCCAGGCAGAGAGGTAAGGCCACTAGTGGCAGGCGAGCCTTACGCTTAGAGCGCCGTTTCTTAGGCGGCTGGGTCTGTGAGGGGGATACTGCGGGCGATGCCGCTTGAGGAGACGGCACTCCGGCAGGTGTCAAGGTCCGGGGGGCCACAGGGGGCGCCGAGGCGTCCGCTGCGGCGTAAGATATGGCTCCACCAGCGGCAGGTGCCGCAGGAGGAGCCGTAGATGCCGAGGCGGGAGGTTGGGCTGCCGCCCGCTTCGAGGGTCGTGGAGCAGGGCGAGGAGGTTCAACCTGACGGTTTTGCTACCGCTGCTACATCTTGAGGGCCTTCTTAAAATGAGGACAACCCCTAAAGTTGGCCGGATGACTGCCTCCGCAGTTGCAGCACGTCGCAGGTTGAGGCTTCACAACGGGACAATTCTCATTGTGGGCCTCCCCGCAGCGTACACAACCCGGCGGCATCTTACAAAAGGCCGATGAGTGGCCAAAACGTTGGCATTGGAAGCACTGGGAAGGGCGAGGCTTGCTATTGAACGCCCTAACCTGTACCCGGAGGCACAGAATTGTTTCCAGATGATAGACGTCCGCAAAGGAACCAACCTTCTGGAGCCTGATGTAAAAGGAATCCATCTTCCTTTTCGAATCACCGGATAGGAGAGGGACGACGGAGGTAGGGAAAAATCCCTTCTCCGCCAGATCCTCCCCGATCCACAAGACCGGGGTGTCGTGGGGAATCCCGGACACCACAATCTTGAGTTCCCTTTCCTCAGGAAGGGGGAACGTATGGAAGGCACGACTGGAGTCGGCCAGGAATTTCTGGCAAGCCGAATGGACGAACCTTGGCTTTTGCCCTCGATCAGTCCAGACGGCACAAGGAGCGGCCTAAGGAGTGTGTGCCAGTCGCCGCATTGAGGCACGACGATAGGCGGTATCTTGGGCGGTTTAGGTGTAGGTTCTGTTCGAGTAGGAGCTGGGTGGGGTGAATTGTGACCTGCCGACGCTGTAGCCAAGGCCTGTGCCGCCGGGACAATCCGCTTTGGGGACGTCGGCCTGCTTCCACCACTCCCTTGCCGTTTCCGGCTAGGAACGGGCTTGAAGCCGTCTTCCGTCTCGATCTCAGAGTCCGACGACAGTGCACCGAGAGCTGTAGCGTACGCGGTGGATACACGGTCTTGAGAAGGACCAGCAGAAGGCTGGTCCCCCGCGGGAGCGTCAGATGCTTGGTGGCCCTTAGCAGGACCAGCAGAAGGCTGGACCTGCTAAAGAGCAGGAGACGGTTGGTGGCCCTGAGCAGGACTAGCGGAAGTCTGGACCTGCGGAGGATCGCCAGATGCTGGGTGGTCCTTAGCAGGACCTTCTCCGCGGACTGCGACTGGATAAGGGTGAGAGGGGTTGAGGTAGGGATGCAAACAGACGGACTATCTGTGGAACTTAGCGTAACGCTGCGTAACACAGAAGGTTTCAGGTAGAGCGTTACCCTGCCATCGGTTCTGTTGTGGTCCTTACCCCGCGGGCAGGGTTCCCCCTGGGAACGTCTCGACATCGGCGCCGGCAACGGGTGTCGAGTCCGATCTCGGGGAGGAGAGTGCAAACTCCCGCACTACACTGCACTAGCACTACACTGGCACTCACCACACTTCGGCACAAAGAACACCGCGCGCCTAGCACTGTTCAGCGCATACCCATAACTAAGACAATGAGCAATTCTGTTTTGTTTCATGTTTTGCAAATAACACAAAATAAAAGGTTTTGTCCCGGCATTATTTTAAGACCCAAGTATTCGCTTTTCAGCCAAACGAAGGCATCAGATTTAGACTAAAAGTTGCTAGTATAGCCTATAGCCTATGCATCTGGTAAGTTGAATTTATGAATTTTTTTATCCATTTACACCAATGTATCAAGTTTATGTATTTCAGTTTGATTTACTACTATACCTACTCAAACGACGTAGTAAAATCACTTCATAAATCCCGAAGAAAAAAGAATAGGCTTAGAAAGAAATAAATAAAATTAGATATTTTTATTATGAAAATACAATTATGCTCACGAATTCCATACAGAATTTCATGGTCTAAAGTAGAAAATTCGTATCTCAAAGAAGATCCTGAGGGCGCAAGTCTATAAAAGCCGAAAGAGGGGTCGACCTAGGATAAAACGTTTGGATCATGTGCTGGAAGATCTCAGAAGAGTGGATTTGAGGGGTTGCGCTTAGATGCAATGGAGATAGGAGATATTGGAGAAGATTGGTGTTGGAAGCCAGAGTTCACGTAGGGCTGTAGTGTTAAAGAAGAAGAAGAAGATGAAGAAGAAAGTAGAAAGTAATGTGTGTGGGTGTGTGTGTAAAATTTACTTAAAAAATGATAGGATATGTAATAAGCGATTTTGTCTGAGAGTATAAAAGAGTTGTTGAAGGTTAAGAAAACTGTACAGGTGAAAATTTTATATAGGCCTACCCCGAAAGTATTCCATTCATAATCCTTAATAGCTTGATTAGAAGGAAATTGGGCTTGTGGTGTTGATTACTACTGCCCATTTTGCACCAGAAGTGGCGGCGTTGTATTCGGTAAAGATAAGCGTAAACAAAAACCAACCAGCACGGCGTGAGTAGCCCATTGATCGAAAACGCATCCAGCACAGGAAGTCGGTTACACAAACTGCATCCAATGTCACAGTTCTGTACTAAATTATCGTAGTTAACGAGTGCAGTACGGTAGATTCGAATGCAATTTTACGTAACAGCCTGCTTAATGATAATAAATGCGTAACGACTGGCCGTTGCTGGATTTGAAACAAAGCCGTGGAAATCATGATTGGAAGTGAACACAAATTGTGAGGCTGTGTCGAGTACAATCTGGCCAGCGTCCATTTCTCACGCCCTCTGTCGGCCGGTGACGTCACTGTGCCGGTGGTAATTGTCGTTAATTGTCAGCGCGCCGACCGAGCGCGCGCTCACACACACACAAACAAAACGTCCGCATCACGCTCCGTTGTTTTTGTTACGTATTTCGCTAAACGGTATATAAAACGTCGTAATTAAAATTATTCTCGTAAATTGTTCAATCACAAACGAAAGGAAGTAGTCTCAAGAGTAACAAAACCTGCACAGAGTAACAGAATAGGGTAGACGGAGCAAGAAAAAACTGGAACAATATACAGGTACAGAATTTAAGAAGGATATTTATTGTTGCTGACTGTGGACACTAAATCAAGCAAACCATGACGAGACGTTAAGTATATCTTTAGCAGTTCAATGCAGGATTCGTAATTCGTAACGTCAGTGCTATTTGTTCACCATCACCTATCGTTGATGTACCATAGCTGACAGCGGGTCGCCGGATGTCGTCTACACTGCACAATCGTCGTCAGATAGCTTATGGTTACATTCTTGTGGCGGTGGCAATTTTGTATTTCACTATCTGCCTACTTTTAGTTGAATTACGATATAAACAAAACATATGCACACCTAAACCTCTATTTAATGTTTAAATTAATGAGCTGATGTGATATCAGACACTAGACGTTTGAAAGACAAGCTGGAAAACAGAAATCATTATAACCTTGATACAGCAAAAATCATGCCGAAATTCTTTTGAATTTTGAGAGAACAATTTGAGAAACTTTCCAGACTCGCAATTCGTCGCATCACCTATTACGGAGACTAACGTTGAGGTTTTCGAATTGTGTTACGCAGCGCTTTGAAGAAGATAGCACTGCAGTCAATCGGAGCCCGTAGCATTGCAAACTCATCTTTCATTGAGATCTGTCGTCAAACTTAAAATCAATTTAGCGTCTAGTCTCCAAGGAAAAATAACTGTGTTGTACAGAATAAATTGCGTGTACTCAAATAAATTAAAAATATTAATAAATAAAAATATTAATTCCGAAATAAATTATTTCCGTGTTTGCATTGAGAGCACAAATGTATTTCAACCGAGTACTGTGTTTTAAGTTATATTTTCCCCTGAAGTTTCATAAGACATCATTGTATAGATTTTAGCTCAGCCTAAAATATTTTCAAGTTGAGCAAGCAGCTCAGAGACTTAGGGAGTTTGACGATCACTAGTAAATTCTAATTAGTCAAATTAGGTGTTAAGGGAGAATACACCAACATTATTTGTAATTATTTCGCTATTTCTATCCTCGTAGCAACCGAGGGTTTAGACGTGTCATTCTTTATCGATGTTTCTTTTTTATTGCTATGTCTGCCTTCATACCACTGTGAAAATTTTTTGTCTCCTCTATGTCGATTTTGAATTACCTACAAAACAAAACTATTTTACCCTAGAATGTAAAACACGTATCTTGTATTTTAGCAACGTGTTTAGTGATGGCTAAAATTTGACTCTCTGTCGTTACATGCTTTCTTATATTCTTCCAACAGTCGAGATCTCTTAAGGCAGTGGTTCCCAGTCTTAAGGTAACCGAGCACTACTGAATAAAAAGGTATAATGAATAAAATTCTCGTTTCCCCTTCTACCAAGATCTTCTGACTAATAAGGGTAGGTATATCTTAGTCTGTAAATTTATTGATTAACTAAAAAGAATTGTATATAATTAATTTAATTAATTAATTTTACATTAAAATTATCACTGTCTTACTTAAGGTTAAATCAGGGGTTTCATTTCTTTCACAAACTGTGTAATTTTTCGCTTATTTTTATGATTATTTTTTAATAGTCGACCGCGTGTACTCTGTGTTATTCCTAGCGTAGTCCCCATAGATTGAAGTGGCCGAGCCATGACCTAAGAATGAACGGCTGCTGTGCAGCATCCTCATATCAAGCGAAGTGAGACCAAGAGGAAGAGGTTATCGTCAGTGGAAACATACTGTGTGATGTGTAGCCTCAGGCAGTTAGTTAAACGTACCAGCTACACTCAAGATGAAGCACGCCGAGGCTAACTACTTAAATGAGCTATACACGGGCCAATGAAGAAGTCTTTTTCACGGTTCTCTGTGGAATCAAAAAACGTTGGATCATTCTGATGTACGCCAAAAAGTGATTGGATCTCAACCGATTCCAAGAAGCGCGCATTTATTAAACGTTTACTTAGCAAAACGTAAGACGTGTAACAGCTTGTTATTCTTAATATTTATTGTCCTCCCAAATATGATCCAATATGACGTGATTTTTCCGATACTTCTAGCATTCCGTCTCTTTTGCTCCTTGCTATTTTATTCACATTATTTATTTAACTCACTAGTATATTAGCAGGTATATTATCAAAAGTACATACTCATGGACAGAATAAGTGATTACCAGACTTTCGTAGCTTCCTTAGTTGACGGCTAACCTGCTCGATTCAGATCCACCCGATTAAGACCACACACCTCTTTCCAGTAGGAATTTAATTCTATAGTTAAGGATTAGAAAACCATAAAACTCAACTCCGTCTAGCCATGACATGGCCGGTAGATACGTGAATATTTCTTATATCATTATAAGAATATATTATTACTGCATATATATTTAGGTAAACTTCTTAAAATTTATCACTCCTAATCTTGTGACATGAAAGAACGTAAAATACAAAGAGTTATTAACCAAATGCACATTTCGTTGTATTATATATTTTGAAACGCAATATTTATCATAATCAACTTCGTGGCGTCTAATAATAATGTTACGGCATCACAGAACAATCTACGTGTTTGTCGAATGTGCCAGAAGAATCTCGATGTAACGCGTGTGGCGTACGTGCTTGTCGACGCATTTTCGAGAGGTTTTTCGAAGGCGCCAGCCGCGCGGACTGTGTCAAGGCCGTAGTTAATTACGTAGTTCACACGAGCGCTAAGACGCAATTAGGAACATTCTGGTCTGTGAGCGCAGGTATAAATACATGGCGGCAGCGGCGTTAAGTTTCAGTATTCGTGCGAATTATTGACCGTACGGTTCGAGAGTTATAGTGGCGATATTACTGTGGGCGTTCAAGTGGTTATTAGTTAAGAGTAGTGTTTTATAATTGGACGGTATAATTGTAATACAATTGTGTTTAATTTTAGTGGAAATTTTATTGCGTGTGAACAATTTTCATTTGATTTGTTGTAAAAGACAATGTTGTTAATTACGAACTGTATAACTGTAAAAATTAAAGGTGTGATTAGTGACTTAATTGGTGTCTTGTAATTTGTTTTCCACTGTACCTACGACGATCGAGTAGACCGTCGTAACAGTGATGTCAGAAGTGGGATAAAACGGTTAACAGTGGAAACAGTGGAGACTTTGTACAAGACGAGTGTGATTCGTAATTAATCGGTAAACATGGATCCCAGTCAGATGATGGAAGCTTTACAAACACTGCTGCGGCAGACACAGGAAGAAGCAGAAAAACGACAGGATAAGAAACGCAGACAGGAGGCGGAAGAAGCAGAAAAACGACAGGATGAGAAACGCAGACAGGAGGCGGAGAAGCAGAAAACGACAGGATGAAAAACGCAGGCAGGAAAGAGAAGAGGCTGAGGAACGTCAGAAAGCATTAATTCTAGAAACAGAAGAAAGACAAAAAGATGAAACGGAAGCTCTCTTTGAAGCTATGCAGAAACAGTTGCAAGAAAACAGTACCGCAGAATTGGGTCTCCTACGAGGTGAGCTTAATAAACAAGTTAACTAAAATATCAGATGACAAGAATCAATGACATCAAAAAAAGCTGAAGTAGAAAAATCTGTGTCGAGTGTTGAAGAATCGATGTCTAATAAAATAGCTGAAGTAGAAAAGTCAGTCACGAGTGTGGAAAAAGCTATGTCAACAAAATAGAAGACTCGATTACAAATATAAAAGAGCAGATTAAAAATGAAGTAGAGCAGTGCCTGAAGTTACAACCAAAACAACTTTATGAACAGACTGTACCAATGATAAAGACAGAAAAAGACGCAGAAAATAAGTTAATAGAGAAAATCCTTAAATTTTTAGTGACCGTCAATCAGTGAATGTTTTAGTGGATGGTTAGTGAGGATCGGTCAATAATACAACTTTTAGTTATTTTGCGTCGACACAACTGTGTTTGGCGTCAGCAACAATTGTCCTGAAGATGACAATAAATATTGTCGAAACGTCGACGCAGAATAACTAAAAGTTGTATTATTGACCGATCCTCACTAACCATCCACTAAAACATTAATAGAGAAAGTCACTTTGCCTGCACTAGGGACAGTTCATATCAAAGCTCCAACCTTTGATGGAAGCAGTCACTGGGCAACGTACCTCCGCCAATTTGAAGCTGCTGCATGCGCAAATAATTGGACAGAGAAAGGCAAGGCAGTCTCACTCGTTCTCACATTAAAAGGAACCGCGGCAGAACTACTACAGAAAGTCCCACCTGACAGCCAGAACATCTATGCCGAGTTGATAAAAGCTCTAGAATTACGGTATGGTGATAAACATTTTCGAGATGTGTACTGCACCCAGTTGAGAGTAAGGCGACAGCATTCCGGGGAGAGCCTTCAAGAGTTTGAAGCAAGTATCGACAGACTAATTAGACTGGCCTATCCTGAAGCGCCAGAAGATTTTCGAACGAGTTTTGCGATGCAGACATTTACTGCCGATGTCCGAGATAACGAACTACAGCAAGTATTAAGAATGGCAAGACACCAGAACAGTGCGGACGCCCTGGTACATGCTTTGCAATTTGAGGCCGTTAAATCAGCGTCTGGTTGGACAAGTCATAAAGTGCGCGCGCTAAAAGATCCCTACGGCATAGACGATGAGGAAGATAAACAAGGAACAGAGACTCGACGGTCGGCGCCACAGAATAAAATAAGAAAGTATGAAAGACCGAAGTGTTATAGATGTGGGAAACCTGGACATCTACAACGAGATAGTCGGGTTAGAATTCATCAGCAGGGAAACGATCAATAGTCGGTACAACGGGGCGTGTGCTGACTAACTGGAGGAACGAAGCTCCTAGAGAATACGCAATTTCTACACTTCAGAAAAACAGCGGGAGCTTGGTAGTTACCGGATTTGTTCAAGAAAGGCCAACCTCGATTACAGTTGACACAGGCGCAACAGTTTCTATTGTGCGCCCCGACGTGGTGAAAGATCTCAAGCCAATCTGGTGCTCTTGCAGCTTGCGAACAGCTGCTGGACGGCCTGTAAAAGTGTATGGAAAAGTGGAGATACACCTACGCCTCGGTCGACTTGAGTTTAATCATCAAGTACTTGTTGCAGACATTGTGGATTAAGCAATTCTTGGTGTGGACGTTATGAACGCATACGGAATTATAATCGACTTCAAAAACAATGTTTTGAGAATCGGAGGCGAAGAGGTAATGCTATCAACAATTATGACAGCAGAAAAATCGATGGGCGACATAAACCAAGTGGCCGTAACTGTTCCGCCAAACTCCGAAAAGATCATCATGGTTAGAACCGAGGTAGATACTAGGGGCAACCAGTGCTCTATATTCGAACCCCAGGTAGTTAGCACACCGGGCATACTAATTGCCAGAAGTTTAGTAAAACCTGACGAAACCGGAAATGTACCTATTAAAGTGGCGAATGTTTTGGATCAAGCTATCACTTTACAAAGCAATACGCTCCTAGGCAAATTGATTCCTGTGGCCTGGGTAGCAGGAATAACGCAACGAAGATCCAGTGCTTCGGATAATTCCAAATTACCAGAGGAACTGCAAGAATTATTGAACTGACCTTCTAACGACCTCTCAAGTGGTGGGGTAAATGAACTCAGACAGTTTTTACACGATTTCAAAGATTGTTTTGAAGTTCGGGGACAGTCACTGGGAAGAAACTCTCTTGTGCAACATCGCATCAATACCAGGGACACAACACTGATACGCCAACATCCTCGAAGACCTCCATTATCTAAACAAGAGGAAATGTCCCGGTTAGTACAGGACATGTTGACAGAGGGAGTAATCGAACCTTCGTCAAGTGCTTGGTCTTCTCCTGTAGTGCTGGTAGCGAAGAAGGATGGTGAATTGCGTTTCTGCGTAGACTACCGGAGGTTAAATGACGTTACAAAGAAAGACTGCTATCCATTACCTCGCGTTGACGATACACTCGACACGTTGAAGGTCAGTAATATCTCAGAACAACAATGGCTTGAATGCTATGAGCAACTATACCCAGGATCAACTGGAAGAAACAACCTTTGCTGATATCAGTGATTGTGTGGACCCAATAACAATGGATGAATTGTTAGCTGCTCTACACCGCTGTAAGAATAGAAAAGCACGAGGTACTGATGGGCTGAACGTGGAGCTTATAAAGTGTGCACCAGCCTTGCTGCATGATCGTTTACTGCAGTTCATTAATCTATGCTGGACCACTGGTCATGTTCCTGACGATTGGCAGATTGCAAAGGTAATTCCCATATTCAAAAAAGGTGATCGTAATGACTGCAGTAACTACAGAGGAGTCAGCCTTCTTAATAGTTCATATAAATTAAATGCATCTATATTAAGAACACGGCTGAATGCGATAACGGAGACCATACTTCAGAGGCCCAGAACGGTTTCAGGAAGGGCAGATCATGTTTAGATTGTATATTTACAATAGCCCAGCTCATTGAAAAGCATAGGGAGTATCAGCTGCCCATTTACATAGCTTTCATCGACTTCGAGAAGGCTTTTGACAGAGTGAATCGGTGCAAACTATGGGGTAATAATGGCAAGGAAAGGGAACCCACAACATCTAATTAGGGCAATACGGAGTCTGTATATGGAGAATAAAATCTTAATAGAAGCAGAGAGACCGAGAACAGCTCCTAGATTTGGCCTGATCAATTGTGGAGTACGACAAGGGTGTCTATTATCACCTTCTCTTTTTAAGTTATATATTGACGATGTCATACAAAACTGGCAGATGTATCTTCCAGACCATTTTATGATTGGTCACTCTACAATCGACACTTTGTTGTTTACGAACGATCAGGCTATTCTATCGGACTCTGAAAACAGATTGCAGATGGGTATACATTTGCTAAATGGAATCTGCAAAGACTCTGGATTGCAGATATCCACAATTAAAACCAAGGTGATGGCTTTTTGTGGAACTGATCCCGTACGGGAAGAAATTGTAATAGACGGTACTGTCCTTGAACAAGTTAGCAGTTTTGAATACCTGGGCTACAGTGTGTCTTACAATGCAAGCAACGACGTGGTGAACAAGTTGCATAAGTTCAACTTTATGTGCGGGACCATCAGACGAACCCTCAAGTCAGCACGTAAAGAAACACGCCTAAAATTCTACAAGGTGATGGCTCTTCCCACACTTCTTTATGGGTCTGAGAATTGGACTTTAACAAAAGGCCAGGCCAGTCGCATGCAAGCGGCTGAAATGAGATTTCTCAGGCACGTGGCAGGGTATGCTCTCCATGATCATAGAAGAAACACAGATATACGGCAGGAACTGCATATTATGAGTATACTCGACAGGATCGCCCAGTATCGGCTGAATTGGTGGGAACATCTTTGCCGAATGGATGACTGCCGCATCCCCAAACAACTATGGAACTATAAGCCGAGGGGACGGAGAGGTGTGGGACGTCCGAGGAAGCGCTGGAATGACCAGCTGTAATATTTGCCTATTTGAGGCCGGAACAAACCATTCTTGGTTTAAACCTTGAGGATGATGATGATGAATCTTAATTTTCTTGTTTAGATAACCTATTTTAAGACATACATGTTAATCGTTTGTTGAGGATATGAAACTAACAGACTTCATCACTAACCATTGAGCAACAGGTCTCGAATTAAAATTACTTCAAGGCAGTACGATTGCCATTAATTCCGTCAGCAGGTAGGAAGCATATAAGAATCGAAAATGTAAGAATGCAAATTATGAAGGTCCCTACTACGAAGGTGGCAGTTAGACTTGTGATCAGTGATAAAGAAATTCTGCTGCCCGCGAGGGGAAATCTAATCAGTGCAGCACTAGGGTGTCTACTAACGACTGTAACGTGTAAACTGGTTTGATGTGAACTGCGTTTTCATCCATTCTAAAATGGTTACAATTAAAATACTGTAACGATGGAACCGTCTCGAAAAGGCGAGAGCGTCCTTCCACCCGTTTGTCCGCTGTCCGAGCAGGTGCGTGTCTCTGTCAAGCCCGCACGCAAGTACCTCCAGAGTGATCTGGAGAGCACTTTAAATACGTATTATACTGGCACGCCGCAGTAAGGATGGAAAGTTATTCTGGAACACGTCCGCTACCTATATAAGGGACAGAGGCTGGCTTTGTTAGTCAGTTACGTTGCGCGATTTCCTTAGTGCCGATCGATTCGTGGTTGAAGATTAGTGGAAAGTGTTTACTGTGTTATAATTAGAGTGGAACTCTATTACTTGACGTTATTATTGCGTATAGACAAATTTAACTTGAATTATTCTACGAGAGTACCTTGTTGATTACATACTGTTATCTGTGATTAAACTGGTAATTAGTGACTTCATTGGTGTCTGTATTTTCGTTTTCCACTGTACCATACGACGGTCAGTGATACCGTCGTAAAAATACAAAGATAACTTATTTTACTGTTTTTATTAAATTGTTACTACACGGTAGAAAATATTTACATACGCTATGAAGCTACTGATTAATAGGTAGCTATTTATTGTATATTATGTTCGTTTCGTTAAGTAACGTTTGTGTTTGGTTCATCTTATGTTTTTTATATTAGTGTGATTATATATAAGTTAGAAATATACACGATTAAAAAATAGAATAAGGAAAATGTCCATTTAAAAATAGCAAAACCATAGTATGAGTAGCGAAATTTAATAACAATTTTGGTGCATGATTAAGTTGTTATAAGTTTTTCCATAATATGTGCTATAACTATAATGAATAAAATTTATTTATGAAACATTCGTTTACACATAATTGTATAAGCTAATTACTTATTGATAATTTTCTCGGATCCAGTATCTGTATGCTATCTCTAGAAACTAAATAATTATACAATAATAACTTATTTATAAATTATACTTTATAGAAGTATACGTTCATTTAATTAATATAAGAACATTTTAATTCTTATGTTAAATATAAAGTTATTATTTATGAAACAAGTTTCAAATTGTGCGTTGCGCTTGTTATGAGAGACAAAAATTAAATTAGCTAAAGGAGTCTTATTTAGACAAGGGATAAGGAAAATCAGACCTTGAAGTGAATCAATCAGAAACGTTAGCTTAATTTAATAAACGTACAACACAAGGAGATAAAGTAATGAAATTAGAATCGTTGCTATAGAAACAAATCCAATGGAGGTGAACAGTGAGCACACTTCGAAAATGAAATATTAAAGAAAAGGAAATGTTCTAACAGAATTTTTTTAAATACGCAGGAATTCAGATTTTAATAAATTTTTGAAAATGTTTATATTTGAGATTTGGGTAAAATTGAAAAACAGGTGTGGCGGTATACTATTTGCATATGTCTGTGTACAAGAATTTTGTACCAATTTACAAATCCAACAATTCAATATGAATTTCACAGTCCGCTGTAAAATGAATTCATTAAAAAGTCGAATCGTAACAATTACCTGATGTCTTATCGCACAGCCCATTATTTTATAATGTGATTTGATGTAATTAATATGATACGCACTAACGAGCGTACGTATAAACATACAGTACATAGCATACATGAAAACACACACACACACACACACACACACACACACACAGCTGTATATGTTTATATACGTGGGTAGCTGCAAAAATAAGATACACTTGAAACAAACAAGTAGAAATTTTATTACAGCTACTTTAAATTTTCATAACAGGATAAAGGTTATTTGTCAATATAATCCCCAAACCGGTTTAAGCGTTCATCCCGACGTGACACTGATTTTAAAATACCATCTTCATAAAAATGTATGTCCAAATTTGTCAGCAACCAGTCTGTTGTCTCATTTTCCACTTCTTCATCGGGCGAACATAGTCTCCAGGAAAATTGTTCCTTCAGCTTTCTGCACAGGTGCAAATCACAAGGAGCCAGATCGGGGCTGTAAGGGGGGGTCTTCAAGAGTATCCCCTCCTGACTTCTTGAAGTGTCCTGTCCTCTCCAAAAGTTTTTTACAAGACGTTTATTTTCAGCACTGCGTGTAGTTTGAGGTCTCCCTACGCGTTTTTAGTTTGTCCACTTAAAAAATGTTTAGGACATCAGTGATAGAAGAAGACTCGATTTGGTATTCTAAACGCATCTTTTAGAATTATTTCTTTGAAATGTATAAAATGTGAAGACGGCATCAGTTAGTAGTGCTGAAGGCGTGTCGTATTGTCTCCAACTCGTTTTCGCCGTTGTCGTTTCTTTAACTTGTTGATTATATTTCACCTATCATTATTTGAAAACCTTCCTCTTGATCTTTAGCTAGTCCAGTTATTTATGTCATAAACTCTTGGACGGTGTATTTTCTCACAGTCTGACTACGTAACACTTATTCAGAGAAGTCAGGGTTGACGTACGTTTGACGCCGGATTATCGAACTAGTCTAGATTATCGAACTATGTCTCGGGTGGATTACAGAGTGTACAATGACAGGGCACTTTGTTTGACGCGAAGATGACAAACGAAAGTGCTAGACTGAAGGATAAGAGACATGAAAGTGCCACCTCGTTTATAAGGCGGAAATATGATCTTAGGTTAAGTTCTCTAATATGCCTCAGGAGGATATTTCAGAAGGGGAACCCTGCAGAAGCGTTCTGTTCTCGATTCTGTTTATTATACCCTCGTTGCTTATTTATCCTGTTATCTTATTCCTTCCATTTTCCTCCAAATACGTCCTTCCAGCTTCTCCGACCAGTAGATATACATGTCCCATGAAATTGTTCCTCATTGGCTCATGTCTATCACACATAATGTAAAATACTCCGAGTACAAAATCTGCTAATCCTCCTAATCCTAATCGATACTTCCTTCACTATCATTGTTCTGTTCTAAACTCTTGTTCTCTGGCCAACTCCATAATCAGTAGGCCTACTCTTCCTTGCAAACTATCTACATTTCTCTTTTACATTTCTACTCTCACATTATCTTTCCCCAAAATTTATTCCTCAACTTCCATCTCGTGTTCAAATTTTTGCGACATTCTTTCCTTAGTTGCAATCTTATCGTCTAAAATTACTTGTCGTTAATGAATACATCTTAAACAATTTATTTTCGTTGTTCCTAAACTAACCCGTTCATCTCTATTTAAAATATTATAAATACTGTCGTCTATCTACTTTTCCTAGGTGTCCGTTCCTTCGACACCGTTCTACGGATACCTAGGTCCGAACCATTATAAGCAGTGCCCTCGGTCAGAACTCATCTGTGCCACGTCCTCGGCAGACACTCAATTAGATATTATCTAAATTAAAACTTACAGCCGGTAGCAGACACAGCTATTATCACTACTTAAGTGCCCCCAACATCAGTGTTTCTTTCTGCTTATGAATTTTTGTAATCCTCGTCTATATAGGGGAGAGCAGGGTAAACTGGCCACCCTAAGCTAAAATTATTTTTTACTCTTAGTGTGTAATATCGAAAAATCATTTACATATTTTTAATTAAATTATATTTAAATCTAAAACATGTAATAATATTATTTTTGCAACAGTTCAACTTAACACTTTGTAATAAATTTTTACAAAATGTCATACATAATGGCCACTTTACCCTACCTAGTCGGGTAAAATAGCTAGGGTCTGGCCACTTTACCCAACACGGGTAAAGGGTCAACAAAATACAAAGACAAATTCAAATAATGTCCTGTGGATTTACTTTTCATGAATGTGTTACAGATATCGCCCAATTATAATTTGTACTTTCACTTTATCTCCGAAAATAGTAGGCAAATACAAAAAAAGGTTTGGTACAGTTTTTCACAAGAATTACAAAAATAAATTATTGACGACAGTGTTCACACACAAAATCTTCTTGGTCGCAGCCAGCACACTCTTCGTGTACCCATTTAAGGCAACCAGAGCATCTTATCCATCCCTCGTTCGACTTTGATTATGTATACGGTCCACTACAATAAAAGCACTCTGTGCCATTACTTTCATCTTTCTAAGTTCTAAGAGTTCTCCACAAAAAGCTTCCGCATAGAACTGGCAGAATTTTCTTTGTTAGAGTTACGAAATTTTCCCTTTTTGGCTTTAGGTTTTATTCTTGTTGATTTCTTGCTTTGGTTTCCTTGAAGATCTAGTTTTCTTTTTCTTTTGTTTTCTTGCTCCTTTTCTTTTTTCACTTTTTCTTTCAAAAGTTCTACCTTGTAAGGGCTGGATGTTATAACTGCCTCTTTGCCTTTCTTGCGATTACCTGTATTACAGTATGTTTTTTATGCGTGTTATTTATAGCATCTCTAAAAATTTAGGAAATGTTTAGGTTTTTATGAAAGCTCGTTAGCTACTGTACAACTTATGTAAACAATATTACACGCGTTGTAGACATATGTAAAACTATACTTTCACGCAATTACGTATTGCACAATCACCGAGATTTTTAAATTGCAATGTCTTGGTAAGTTTTATCATACTTTATAATTAAAATATCAGTAAACTGTGTTTCTGTTAATAGACAATTTTTTAATTGAAAAACATGGGTTCATTCCTATTTGTTACACAATACTAAAAACACTTTCATTCGTGTGTTCTTTGCTCTATAAAATCAATTACCAAAAATATACTTATAATTAGGATTTTTGCTAATTTTGACCATGGTTTTGCCACATTTAATAAAGTTTCACTTGCCACACGCACGCGAGCGCACTCACGCAAGTATCGCAGTTTTGGGAAATCGAATTTTATTATATACCCGGTATACAGTAAATTTTAAATGAACCAATATTTATAACATTTTTTATTTACTAGTCAATACAATCAGTTTGGAAATATTGTGTTTAGAAGCTACCAGACCTAATAGTGTGGCTCAGATGCTACCAGACCATGGCAGTAGGCCTATCTAGTAAAGTTATAGCCAAGCCCACTTTATCCGGTCTAGCCACTTTACCCTGCTCTCCCCTACAGGACAAAACAACTTTGATTCACTCCTTTCCTGATGTAATCCGCTCTGATCTTCTTCAACTTGATTCATGTATAACTCTTTTATCAATCGTCTACTTTTCCAGTCTACCCTCTTAATTTTTTAGTACATATTACTATGCATTATTTGTATCATCATTGAGTCCCAGTAAAAGAAGACCTCTACAACGAGTGCGAACGGCCTCTATGGAATGCAAATAAGCGGGTTTGGGACATTCTCTTGTCCTTGGGCTGGGAAAATGTCCCTAAAAGCGGATTTATCTTTTTTTAGGAGGTCAGTGACATTGATATAAAAGGAAAGGCAATAGAAAATCTAAATAATTTTTACAGTTCTTTCAAATATTTGTGTATTTTGCGATTGGTGGCGTACGCAAGCAAGGAACGTTCTTGTTTATTTAACATTATTAAATGTCTGGTCACGTAATTAGTTGTATTTAAAAAACAATGCGAAGCTTGCAGTAGCGCAGACAATAGGCGTATTTCCTGCTTGCGCTCGGCCGTTTAAGCTTTTTGCAGATCAGTAGTTTCCTGTTTTGTTTGTACTCTTTTTTAACGGTAACAGTTGGAGGCCCTCGTGTGAGTCACTTAATTAAAGCTGTTTGTAGTAGCACTTGTAGTTAATCCTGTCCTTGTTTTATGCGGCTACAACCGGAGTAAACAAAACAATGTTGTATGTTAAACTGTTCCTCCTCATAGATATCGTGAGCCACCACCTTGTTACTGAACATTTTATTAAATAGTATTAGACAATACACATAACAATATATTACACACACACAACACACTACAAACTCATTTAATTAACACTTAAGTCTTGTAATTATGTTCAGTATTTATTGGCAGATAAAACATTTCAACAAGAATATATTTTTATTGAAATTATTAGATAGTATTCTGAGAGTTTTATGACTACCATCTTCAGATACTTTGGTTCACTCATATAACTATAGGCCTTAATGTTCAGCTAATGTTGAAATACTGTATTAAAAAAAAATCAAATAACAATGTATTCTTGTTGGAAAGTTTTATTTATTATTAAACAATTAATATACTCCGTTTAAGTTACATGTATAAAATCTTGTATGTATGCATATTTACCCTATGTATATTATCAATAATGTAAATTTTATGTCATAAAAACAGATTTCCTCAACACTTTACTTTATGAAACTAGCTGTATACCCGTGCTTCGCTACGGTCTTTCAGGAAAAAAATTGGTTGGCCTTTTTTAAAGTTAAAATTTTTTTTACCTTTGGATAATTAAACAAATTGTATTAAGGCCCAGTGAATTTTTTGTGCAAAAAGACTTATTTTTAGTAATCGTGAATGAAAGTAGTTTTTTTTATGAAACAACAGTCATATTATTGGGCAAGCAGCCCTTTTTACCCACCACCACCCCTGCCATTTTTATATACTTGGTAGCCAGGTAACTGATTTGCTTAGCCGTTGACTATTAATAATAATAAGGGGCCTTAATTAGAATTTAAATTTTAAAAAATACTTATCGGCAATAATTCTGCAAGAAAATTAGGTTTTTAATCAAAAAAGCTGAGATTAGTTATAATGGAAAAGGAAATAGTGAGTGGATGCTTAATGTTAAGTAGTGAAAGTATTGTGTAAAAGAAAACACGCTGCTTTAAGGTATCTTTATAAAACTTCCTTGTAGACAACGTTCTTTGTTTGACCCTCTGTCTGAAGAATTGTTAAACTGGCAGAAGAGCTAACTCGTGAGCAAGCAATGTACAACTGGCCATGGGAGAAACAGTCTTCTCTTACGTCTACGCCGGCCATTTTCAAAGATTGACCTTGTGCTTTATTTACTGTCATGGCGAAGCAGAGTTTGAGAGGGAATTGAAGTCTTTTAAACTGAAAATGGTAATCCGATGGAATTAAGGGAATGCATGGAATGATGACTGTTTTTTTCCCCTGACCACATCCAGTGAAAAGTGTTGCTTCTATGACGTTGTTGTGCAAAGATTTTACCTGGAGCCTAGTACCGTTACGTAGCTTAGGAGGTATCAGGTTTCGAAGCAGCATTATTGGAGCTCCAACTTTGAGGTAGAGATCGTGTGGCGGAATGCCTGGAGGATTGAGCGTGTGCAGGAACTCTACTGGATAATGGACTGCGTCTTCTTCTTCCACCACAGAGTCCACGGATTGGTACTTCACAATCTCAGTTGGAAGTTTTTCCAATAATGTGTTATTGATGTTGGCTGCAGTGTCATTCTTTGGAGTAAGGATGGCTCTTTCTTTCAGTCAAGATGAATCTTTTAAATAAAAATTAGCTAAATCTGGGTAAATTTTTTCAACCAACGTTGTCAAATCTTTTACAACATCGCATAATTCTTTTGGTATTTTAACTTTGCCGTTTTCAACAGGTAGATTTCCATTACCGATCTGTAAAAGTAAACTTGAAAACTCGTCTGCCTTTAAACCGCCTTTGAGATGCACCCTCATGTTGACTCTCAGGGAACGAACATGGACTTTAGGCCACAGGAAGGAACTCTTTAGACAGGCTTTAACTTCGTCTGCTCGCGTTCCCCGAGGCACAACAGGTAAAGTCTGTCTGAAGTCTCCGGCCATTAGAACTGTGACTCCACCCATCAGGTTTTTATTGCTTCTTATGTCCTGCATAGTTCTATCCAAAGCTTCAATTCCTCCCTTGTGAGCCATGGTGCACTCGTCCCAAATTATCAACTTACAATCTTTAAGTACCTTGGCTGTGTCGATTTGTTTGGATATGTTGCAAAGTGGGGTCTTTGACTAGCTAAAGTTGAGAGGCAGTTTAAAGCCAGAGTGAGCTGTCTTCCCTCCATCCAACAATGTTGCTGCTATACTTGACGAAGCAACAAAAATAGCAATTTTCCTATCTTTTCTTACACTGGCTAGTATTAAATTTATCAAAAAGGTTTTTCCTGTGCCACCTGGTGCGTCAAGGAAAAACAGCCGTCCAGCCTCTGAATCAACGCTCGCAATTATTTCATTGTAGATATCTTTCTGCTCGTCGTTAAGTTTAGGAACGTTTTCAGCAACAGCTTCAGATAGATGGACTGTGTTGTAAGAGAGTTCTTTCAGGTACTCGCGATTGATTGCAGAACTGTAGGGCTCTTGACTGGGAAAGGAAGACCGAGTTGTTGGAGGGACTGATTGGACATTGAGAAGACCAAGTTTTCTAATGAAAGTAGGCAAATGCCTACAAATGTAGGCAAATGTTATAAATGATGTTGTTGCAGAATTCAAGCTCTAAACCCGGACACTCATTCTCCATGTGCCTCTTAAAGTCCTCTGATAGACTTTCCCTGTGTTTTTCCCAGAGCACTAAGGGATCCGCTGTTTGTCAAAACACCAAATGACAGCGAACAGTTTTCTGATTTTCTGTGGTGACTCTGACACAGCAGCTTCTTTCAAGGTGCGGTCCCAATGAATGTCATCCTTTAGTAAACCCAACGCTCTGCAGGCAGACTGATAAGTGGGATGAACAATGCCAGATTCCCTCTTAAGATCATTGAAACTCGTTGGCCCTCTGACTTCGTAAAGGAGAAGACGTAGGTAATAACATTCTGCATTGTTAGGGTGTACCGTGTAAACCCGACCGAGTACTTGATCTTTCTTCACTCCTGGATGTCCGGGAACGGCTTTTCCTTGCTTCCATCGGCAAAACTGATTGTTTTTCCAGATGTAGTAAGCAGGGACTTCACTGTAGATTAGGATTCTGGCAAAAGAATCTGATTTGCATAGTTCGAAAAATGTCATTAGAGTTGTTTTGGGTGGATTTTAAACTTTATCATGAACATTTTCGGGATTGAAATAAACTCTCTGACCATTCTCAAGGTGTACTGCCAAATGCATTACGGGAGGATATCTTTCGTGTTTGGGAAGCAAAAAATACGCCATCCCGCTTCGGAACTACTGATGTAACGCCCTGCTTCATACTTGGCAACTTCGTCCCACTCATTTTCCAACACAAAAGCTGCTTGATCACTGCCCTTGTTCATGTATTTGCAAATGTACTTTATAGACTTCACAGAGTTACACAACTCGACATTGATATGTGCCAAAAAGGTACGTGACAGAACAGGGTTGTACGGTACCACCCACTGACTGTCTAGGTCTACTCCACTGATGTTGACTGTAAACCCACCGTCAGCAGGACACCTACGACGGTACTGGGGGTAACCATCATCTGCAGTTTGGGTGTCTTTAGATAAAGGACGGGGATATTTTTGGAGCATGAGCCGTTAACCATGCAGGGTGAGTTCCTGTTTAGACTTCCACAAGGGCCATGAATCATTGTCGATTTAATAATTTCATGAAGCTCAGGGTCGATTTCAGGGTCAGGTATCTCTGCGCTTATGACACTATCAGTTTGTTCGGCCATAACTTTGTCCTGCAGCCACAGCAAGATGTGTGGGTGAGGCAAGCCCCGCTTCTCCCACTCCACAGTATACAGGGTAACACCTACTTGGACCGAAAATGGAACCTTTAGTTAGAAGATTAATCATTTTTTTACTTTCAAATGAAACACCCGAGCTATTATGTCATGCCTGTCATGGGGCTTTTGTCCATATTTTAAGACAGCTCCTATTTCAGACCATTTGGGGTTACATGTAAACGTGATAAACAAATCAGGACGACCATAGTGACGAACATATGTCATGGCGTCCTGAGTCCTCTCGTGCATGTAGCCCACCAGTGAAACTGGATGGTAACACGACCATCTTTCCAAGATCCGAAACTTGACCATCTCCCTTACACATGGCGTCTTTGAGATTAACGTAGTTTTCCGCTCGCAGTTTACTCTGGTTGTGTCTAATGAAGTTTAGCCTCTCTGTCTCTATCTTGGCATACATGTCAACAAAAAACTGATTGAAAAGACTACAGTACAGTAGTAGGTAACTTTCTTGGCCTTGTCTTTCCATTAATTGGTAAGAGTAGAAGTCTGAAGCAGAAACTGTTTTCTTGATAGGGTGGCAAAGTTACTCACGTCCTTAGCCACACGTGTCACCTGGGTAGTGCTAAATGAGTAACATCGTTAGGCTGCTTCCCAAGGCCTAGACCAAGTGAAGCGACACACAAAGAAAGATAAGCAAATCTGCTCTTTTAAGAGCAAAATTGACTCACGGCAAAGTTGCAACATTCTTCATTGGAATGCTGGAGGACTGTCGTGTCAAAAAATGACTGAAATAAAGAAAATAATTAAGTACAGAAACATGGATGTTCTAATAATTAACGAAGCAAATATAACTGTGGATAACATAAAATATTTCAAAATAAGTCAGTTTACTATATTCGGATTGTACAAAAGTAGGCAAGTGGCCAGTGGTATTCTTGTGGCTGTCAGAAATAGTTTGAAATCCAAATTTAAAATAATAAAAGAAATGAATGAGCAAGACAAGTCAGAAATCATAAAGCTTGAAATCTGGAAAGAAAATAAAAGATTAAATATATATGGAATTTACAGCCCACCCAAAAATAAAAATCTTAATCTGGACAACATAAATCTGCAAGAGAAAACTATAATGGTCGGAGACTTTAATGCAGCATCACCATCCTGGGGATACAACTACATAAATGAGGCAGGAAGGGTCGTGGAGGATCTCATTAGCTCCAGCAATATGGAATTGCTTTACAAAAACAACAGACATCCCGACATCCTTACACTATTCAGGGACAACAACTAATCCGGACTTAACCCTAGCCTCAGCAGATATCAGCGACCGCATTTGTAGAACAGTAATAGAGGACCCAGGATGCGGCCATAGAGCAGTGCAGCTCACATACAGCTGGAGATGTAGAGTTCAAAAACAAACTGCAAGAACATCATGGAACTTCAAAAAAGCAAACTGGACAAACTTTGGGGATTACCTGGAAGAAAATATCCATCTGATTGATATAGAGGGTAGACCAGGAGAACTGACCAAACAACTTATCAGTCTAATTCTTTCCTTGGCAAAACAAAACATCTCTAGAGGAAACATAGTTAAGTACAAGCCATTCTGGACATCACAATTAACAGATTTGAAAAAGGCTAGAGATCAGGCAAGAATAAAGGCAGAAAAATCCCAAAATCCTGCTGATGTGAAAGAGTGGCGAAGATATGCGGCAGTATTAAGAAGACAAGTATGCGAAGAAAAACGAAAATCATTCACGACGTTCCTGAACAATCTGAACTACAGCACTGATGCTGCCAAAATTTATAAACATATGAACATGCTAAACAACAAATTCCCCAAGTCAAGTCAGAGACCTATCATAATAAATGGCAGAGAAATCACAAACAACAGAGAGATAGCAGAAAGGTTTAATACATTCTATTCAACACAATATAAGATTGCTGCAGAGACTAAAGTCAATGAGAAGAAACTTAAACTCCAAGAAAGGCATCATAATACAAATACAACTTCAAGCATACGGGAGTTATTTGTCAAAAATTTTACAATGGAAGAAATGAAGGAGGCAATAAAAAAGCTTAAAAATGGCAAACAACCTGGACCAGATAGAGTGCACCCTGAATTTCTCAAGAACCTGAAGCCTGCCACATTAAGTACATTATTAGCAATATTATTATATACTCCACCAAAATCAGTAAATTTTTTTATTTTTATAAATAAGGCCTTTTCGAAATTATTATAATTTCATCATCAGTTTACACTATAAAATGTTGTTATTTGTGTTCATTATATTTCACTTCACTTCATATTGAATCTTCCACTGCAATCATTATTTGGTGAAACCAAGCAAGTCATGAAATAGTTGATCATTTTCGAATATAGTCTGCTGATTCATCAATTTGTTATATTTTTTATGTAGGTATATATATAATTTTTCTAACTGTATAATGTCATTTTTATTATTATTTACTTCTACTATTTCCATATTGTTGTTTATATCTGTTATACTATGATTCATATCAATAAGGTGGTCTGCTATATTAGACATTCCCATTTTATTATTATTAAAGGTTCTGATATGTTCCATAAATCTCTGTTTGAAATTTCTATATGTTCTACCGATGTATATGTAGTTACAATAATTACACTTTATTTTGTATATTCCACTTAATTTATATATATAATAGTCTTTTCTATTTATTATTATAAATAGAAAAATAAGCAAAAAATTAGCAAAATAATATTAGCAATATATAACAAAATATGGAACTCAACAGAATCTCTCCCTTCAGAGTGGACAAAAGCAACAATTGTTCCCATAATCAATCATGGCAAACCAGCATACTCAATAACATCCTATAGACCCATTGCCCTTACATCACAATTGGCAAAGGTGCAGGAACGAATGATAGCAACTAGATTGAACTATTACTTGGAAAGAGAAGGACTGCTTGCCCCAGAACAGGCAGGCTTCAGAACAAATCGATCAACATCACACCAAATAGCCCGTTTAACACAAGACATTAAAAGTGCATTCAACAGAAAGGAAAGTGTCCTGGCGGTCTTCGTAGACATTAAGGGCGCATACGATACGGTATGGAGGGACAAACTGATAAATAAAATAAGGCACCTTAACATCACAGAAAACATGTTTAATTGGTTGAAGAGATTTTTGAAAGAGCGCTGGATTTCAACAAGATACAACGACAGCCATTCCAAGTACAAACAAGTAAAAATCGGCCTACCACAAGGAGTTATGAATAATACAATCCTCTTTAATATCTATATAAATGACTTGGTCAAACGAGTGAAAGTGGTTGAAGGAATACAGACGTGCATGTTTGCCGATGACGTGCTCATCTGGGCCAGGGGATCAAACAAGAAAGGACGGGACACCACTCTACAAAAGAACATGAACAAAGACCTCCTCGGCCTGCAAAGGTGGGCAGAAGAAAACAACATGCAGATTAATGCAGAAAAGTCCGTTTACCAGTACTTCTCATTGAAACATAGAAACCCTGACTTTTCACTAAAAGTAGGCGAGAACTTCCTACAGAAATCTGAAAATACTCGTTACCTGGGTGTTAACCTGGATAATAAGCTTAACTGTACACACCACATTGACAGCATAACTAAGAAGGTAAACAAACGAACAAACCTTATAAAACTTCTCACCGGAGTATCATGGGGATGTTCACAAGATGTTCTAAACATGACGTATAGAACATACATCAAGCCAGTAATAACTTATGGCAGTGAAGGAACCATCACAAGCACTACTGCAAATGAAGGCAGACTAGAACGTTTGCAGTTACAGCATTACAACTATATACAGGCAACAAACCAATAACAGAGGAAATTAAGCAACAGGCAGCACTGCTAAACCTCAGAGTTAAATCACTACCTGAGAAGTCATGGGTTCATGAGAGGATGGAACCACAGAGACTCAAAACGCAAAAGATCTGGCTAAACCAAAGTAGCAACTACCTTCAATGCCACAGCATACCAACAGCAGTTAATAAAGTGATCCCCTTGGAAAATCCACTCGACTTTCATAGGTATGAAGTACATCTCAGTCTGATAGAAGATGTTAAGAAGAAGACAAGATCTCCAGAAGAACTAAAACAGATAACGCTAACAACCATCAATGAGAGATTTCCGGAGGAAAACTGGCTACGTGTATACACTGATGAATCCTTGCTGGATAAAGTGGATTGTGCTGGAGCTCCACGACAAAACATAATTGGGTACTGGAGAGCGTCGTATCCACGATGAGTTTCGCTGATCCGCACCAACTTTGTGTCTTTGCTGTGAAGAATTATGTCTCGCTTTTCAAACTCCTGTCCCACAATAACCAAAGCTACCTCGCTTGTGGTTGGCGCGTTGTAACGACCCCTATGTTCAACTGCAGGTTTTCTGTCTGCATGAATCACAACTTTAAACTCTTGCCCTTCCGTAACATTTTCCATCCGCAGGGGCCCCTCCCGAAGCCAAGGCAGCCAGCTATGCAGCCCCAACCTCAGAGGCAGCCTAAAACACAGGCTAGGCCGCAACCGAAGGCACAACCGGCACGGCGCGCGCCCTCTCCGGCTCCACCTCCAGCCCCTGCAAAGGCAAACAAACGAACCGCGGCTCCTTCCGAAGCAGAGGCAAGCCCAGTAGCCGTCATCTCGGTTATGGAGCCGGAGAATCAACCCTCCACCTCCGCGGAACCTCCAACTCCCGCCTCTGAACCAGAGGTAGCCTCGCCACCACTGCCACCTCCGCGATTTCCGCGAGCAGGCATCACAAAACCCAGGAACAAAGGGATAACCACACCGGATGCTCGGCCCCGAGCTCCTGCCTGCCCACAGCCCAAGAAAAGTCCTGCTTCCCGGTATAAGTCCGACGAAGCGCAACAGCGTACTTTTCCTGCCGCTGATTCAAAACCGTCTGCCCCTGGTCCTGTGGCTTCCACCACGACCCGATCTGCCGTTAAACCTGGTCGCTCTTACGCGGCCTCAGTTTCCAGGCAAACCGCCCAGTCCGTCATTTCCGATGACGCACAGTTCGTCCGCGACTTTCTGTCTGGCTACGACCTCAAGAAAGTCGCATCCACCTTCAGGTCCATCCGAGACCGCCTGGAAACTGCTGACCCAACTGAGAGATTTATGCTCTTAGTGGAAGCCTGCGAAGTAATAGGTCTTCTATGAACCGAGCCCTTAGACGAGATCTCTCGCTCGTAGCCTGGAATGCTAACAACATCGGTTCCAAGCATTCCGACCTTCTTGAATTCCTGGCTCGTTTCAAACCCGACGTACTTCTCCTCTCGGAAACCCACCTGACCCCGGCGAACCGGTTTCGATTACCAAATTACGTGGTCTATCGGGATGACCGAGTTGGCCGACGAGGAGGCGGCACGGCGATCGCGGTGAGGACCTCCATAGGTCATCATCGTGTCGCTGTGCTGCAGCTTACCAACCTAGAGGCCACCGCCATTGAGGTCCACGGAGCTCTTGGCGGCGTCCTCGTAGTTTCAGCATACAAGCCCCCGCAAGCTGAACTCCTTGTCGGCGACCTGGACGTCATCTTCGATTCCCATCGAAGGGTAATTTTGGCCGGCGATCTGAATTGCAAGCATCGCGTTTGGAATAGTCGCCTGACTACTCCGAACGGGAGGCGCTTGCTCAGTTTTGTTGAATCGCGCCGGGCGATGGTGTTTGGTCCAGCGCAACCCACGTTCTTTCCGTCAAGGCCTAACGCGGCTCCCGATGTTCTGGATATCGCGGTGACCCAAGGAGTTGTCTGTCCGGTCGAGGTATTCTCACTTACGGAGCTGACATCCGACCACAACCCTATCTTGGTCCACGTCGCTACCCAGCACGCCTATGCACGTTCTGACAAGAAGAAGGTTATCGATTGGGATCGCTACGGCCCGGCTTTGTGCCGTCGATTGCCGCCAGCGGCCCCACTCGATTCCGTTCGCCTCCTAGACGAAGTAGTTGCGGGAATCGAAGAGGCAATCATCTCGGCTATAGGCGTGTCTTCACGTACGCGAGCTGGTTTCACGCCTGACTACCAACGCATCCCTGAGGAAGTCTCTCTTCTCGCTCGCGAGAGGAATTACTTCCGGAAACGTTGGCAGAGGACCCGTGATCCGGCCGATAAGGCAGCATACAGTCGGCTCACCGGACGACTGCGTGACAGTCTGAAGGCGTTCCGACGTAGCTGTTGGGAACTCGACGTGGCCCGAACGGGGGATGCGGACCCGCAAAGTCACCCGTACAGAATACCTACCGCATTGACGGGACGGAGGCGCCGACCTCCACTTCCCGCCATTGTTGGACCGTTCGGTCGACTCCTGGGTCGCCCGGAGGAGAAGGCCGAGTACTTGGGCTTGTGTTTCGAGCGACAGTTCGCTCCCAACCCGCCCATGGACTGGGACTTCGACGAACAAGTCGAGATGGCTGTGGAAGACTTTCTGTCTCTTCCGATCACAGCGGAGCCCGAACCCATCTCTTTGGAAGAGGTCTCAGATCGGCTCGCTGAACTTCAGCCAAGAAAAGCTCCAGGCCCGGACGGTGTTACCAACCTCTACGACTTCTTCCCGAGCCTGGAGTTCAATTCTTGACTGATTTGTTCAACGCGTGTCTTAGACTGGCCTACTTTCCCAAGAAATGGCGAAAGGCGACGGTTATCGTGATCCCGAAGCAGGGAAAGGATACCACCCGCTCGGAAAACCTCCGGCCTATCAGCCTACTCTCCGCTACGTCCAAGGTTTTTGAGCGCCTCGTACAGCGTCGTGTACGAGAACATCTATCCAACTTTGACGTGCTGGTCCCCGAACAGTTCGGCTTTCGTGTGAGGCATTCGACCACTCATCAACTGATGAGACTGGTGGAAAGCATCACGGAAGCCGGGTGTCAGAGAGAACGGACCGTTGGCTGTTTCTTAGATGTTGAGAAAGCCTTCGACAGCGTATGGCATGATGGCCTGTTATTCAAACTTAGGGAAGTCCAGCTCCAGGACTGCTACCTCCATCTGGTTGCTAGCTTTCTGACGGAGAGGACCTTCTGCGTGAGAGTTGGCGATTCAGTCTCTTCCGAGAGACGAATCACAGCCGGCGTCCCTCAAGGTAGTGTTCTAGGCCCCCTTCTGTTCTCGATCTACGTCAACGACGTGCCGAGACAGCCTGGAGTCCAGATGGCCCTCTTCGCTGACGACACGGCCGTATTTACGGCCGATCGTCATGAGGAAAGGGCCGTCCTACGACTGCAGCGCCAGCTCGACACGCTCGTGGACTGGACCGAGAATTGGAGAGTGCAACTCAACGCTACCAAGAGTGTAGCCGTCGAATTCTCTAAGCGACGGAAGAACCCCGTTAGGCAGCTACGTATCGGCAGAACGTACTTGCGCTGGTCCAACGAGGTCAAGTACCTCGGCTTACACCTTGACCGTCGGTCACCTGGCGTTCCCACGCACAGACAGTTCTTAAGCGAGCATCCACTCGCCTGTGCGCACTGTTTCCACTCCTGATCAGCTCAGCCATGACCAGGAAATTGGGTAGGATGATCGTCGGCGCGTATCTGCTGCCGGTCATTACCTACGCCTGCCCGGTCTGGGGTTACCTCGCCGCAATGCATAAAAAGAAGTTGCAGAGCGTCCTCGACAGGGGGCTTCGGCTAGCGGCCAAAGTCCCCCGTCGCTTTTCATCTCGCCTTCTAAGGAGAGGACTTGGCCTCCGCTCCTTGGACGACACATTCAGGCGGCTTGCACGCAAATTTTATGCACGTGCGGCGAGGTTCCCAGGCAATCCTCTAGTGACTGGGCTGGGAAGGTACCGTATACGTCCAGGTGATTCGTGGAAACGCCCTCGGTGTATACTGCGCTAGTGTAGGCTAGCACAACAGCCGAGAATCGGCCTGCTATAGAGCACACGCCCTACATGGGCAGGGCCACGAGGCAGGAGCTCCAGAAGGCAGCTCGGAACTCAGATACCGAGCGGTTCGTCTCTGCGACGCACAACCGCAAAGCCCAGAGCGAAAAAAAAAGAAAACGTTTTCCATTGCTGTTTTAAAATCTCGTATGTATGGATTGTTATCATGCAAACATTTTTGAAGTTGACCAACTAACCAAGGTTTCACTACATTAAAGAGGTTAGATCTGATTTCTACTTTTTTTTCGTCGTTGCCAACAAAATATATTTGTAGAAAAGAGGGATCTTGTTGAGGAGAAGGTAACAAACTTCCTATTCTACGGTAAACTTGGCCTTGAACCTTAAAAGTTGGCATGAAATTTCCTTCCTTTAGCTCCGAAGGACGTCATCTGAAAACATCCGTTATACTTTCTGGTGTTCGCTAAAAAATGATGAGACTCGGGGTGGTTATTGATAAGGAGGCTATGGAGGGGTTCAGGAAGCTGTTCAGTAGAAGGAAGATGAACCTTGCCATTGCTGCAGCATAGGCCGGGGCTTTCTTCTTTCCACTTTTTCGCATGGCACCACTTACATTCAATACGCTGACCAAGAGAAACAACCTTGTCATTATTGTAGTCCGTATTACAGTCATATTTAAAACCTGATAAAGGCTTTGTTTACCACAGAAGCAGTTGTCTATTTTCATTGTACCTTCGAACAGCTTCCTGATTAACTTCGGGATGTTTGGTTGCGTATCTAGAAACTGAAGCTCTGTTTACGTCAGGATTTGCCTTATTGTATCTTTTAACAGCCTCTCTATTAACTTCAGGATTCTTTTCGTTGTATTTCTTAACAGCTGTCCTATTAACTCCAGGATTTTTCTCATTGTACTTTTTAACAGCCTCTCTGTGAATATCTGGATTTTTTCATTGCATTTCTTAAAAGCTTCCCTATTAACTCCAGGATTTTTTTCTGTGTATTTTTTGACTGATTCCCTATGTTTTTGTCTCTTGATTCTATCACTGACCCTTGAGTGTCGTTTTTTTTCTCCTTTTTTTTCTTAACGCTTAAAGTAAATATGGAACTGATAACTGAAGAGGAAGAATCAAGATCATCAGGAGGCGTAACACAACGGTTCTGGTTATCAAGTTGAGCAGGGCTTAGCAAATGAATAAGAGGTATGTCATCGTAGGATTGGTTATGGGCAGATTGCTCGACAACGATATTGTCAGGGCTCTCTGTGTCAAGCGAGGTGCAGATGGGGACGTCAACAACAGTTGATTTAGGAGGAGGAATGTATTGAGGAATGAGAGGTTCAAAGTGGGCACACAGCACAGGTCCAGAACACTTTAATCGAAATATGGACTTTCCCTCCTCATACTCATCAGGCTGTATAATCACCTCACCATTACGATACACCACCAGATGGTAAGGGTATACTTCGGCAGCACCCTGAATTTCATTGTGGGTGGTGTATGTGGTGTAGAGGGACATGTGAGCACGGTATTCGGCCATAGTTCTATAAATGTTACCACACGGCATCATTGTATGCTCCTTAAACCGTTGCCAGTTGTTGCAAATGTGCTGTACGACGCTTGTTCGCACTTGAGACGCAAGCGAGACAGTTCCGTACATGAGATAAGACAGGAAGTAAAAGAAGCACGACCCATCTGTGCCCACAGGCACAACATGGTGAGGTACCATGTCCCCATCAACTTCAATTTGTTCCATCATATGTAGTAGTGCACTCTTGTAAGGGAAAGGAGATATAGTTCAACAGTTTAAAACACTCCATATCAACACCGAACACTATTTCCATAGTTTAATATTCCATGTTAACGTTCCAATTTTTTTCTATAACATTGGTTAATTGCTAAAAAACCATCAACAGACACACGTTTTGAAAAGCTTCTTAACAGAAATAACCTATATCATGAGAAAACACAAAACTGTTAATTAAAAACTTTAAACTGAAGAAAGTATTTTATTGTAAATCGTAGGAAGAAGAAGATACCTACACTACATTTTCGATGTTTTGATTATGCGATAATATCGATATACCACGATAAGCAGAAGAAGTGTACCAACTGTAATTTATTTCATTGCTTAATGTAAAACGATAATACGTTGTGAGGTTACGTAAAATAATGTTTAAATATTTTATTTTATTTAAAGAAAGGAAATCTATGTTTAGAAACAGTATAACGTTTAATGTGTATATACTATGCTTATAACGGAGTAACATTTAAAATAGAGAACAAAATAATTATTTCTAAATAATAAAATTCAATCAAACAAACAATGTACTGGTAGAAACTTCACGATTTTTGAAATTTTTTTTGTTCTTTTCCTCCTAACTCCCCAACGAAAGAAAAGAGCTACAGTTTTCCTTCATATACCATTTTAAAGAGCATGAAACCCGCAACAATTCGTTCACTTAGACTATTATTCTAACACTTATACTTTTCAAGATATTTTAATCCGAAGTTTCACAGTGGTGACTTCCGAATTAGGATTAAAATATCTCGAAAAGTATAAGTGTTAGAATAATAGTGTAAGTGAAAGAAATGTTGCGGGTTTCATGCTCTTTAAAATGGTATGCAAACGAAAGCTGTAGCTCTTTTCTTTGAGGAGATAGGAGGAAAAAATGTTCAAAAATCGTAAATTTTTTTATCGAAAGTCGTTAGTCACCTATGTGGTTGAATTTTGTAATATTTTTTTGTAACCCGCCTTTTTGCACATCTACAGTATCCAGAGAACCACCATGTAATGTTTCAGCTTCCTAGGCCCTGTTGTTCTTGATATACAGTGATCAGTGAGTGAGTGGTATTTGGCTTTTATATATATATATATATATATATAGATAGATTCTTCGATTGTGTAAAAATCTACAGCCGCTATCACGCACAATTTCAGTGTGCAGTTTGATATTTGTAAATCACGACAAACATGAGCTCTACCATTATAATAATAGACAACTAAACAAATTAGACATCGTCGAATTTTGGACTAACAAAATCAACGAAATAAGATCGCGCAGGTATTGATGGCAGAGTGGGTAAACCACGGACGCCAGTGATCAGGCACCAATACAAGAACTATGTAGGCACAGTGGTTCCAAATCTCCAAAACCTGGTCTAAGTTTAACTTTACACGATATCTGATATAGGGGGGGGGGTTTCGAGGTTACTGGTAATTAATGAAAGGTCAGAATGTAAAAACAAAATGGCGGAGACGATTGTTTAAGCGGCATTTAATTTTGATTAAATTATGTTTGGAGAGGTTTTTTATAGCAGCTAGTTACAAATTTAATGAAAATAGCATATACAATAGCCAAAGGTAGTCATTACAGACTTACAATAATGTATAACTCATTACTTTATTTTATATCCACGGGAACTTTAAAAGAATGGTTTGTCTTTATTGATAAGTTACTTTCTTAAGCAGAACACTAATTCAAAATAACAAAAAGATATATTGGCAGATACAGAATCTAACCAGTATTTTAGATACTTATTGAATATATTTAACACATATCTGAGAAGCTGGTATTAAATAGATCTAATAAGTACATGATATTTACATTAATTGCTTTTAGATATTAATAATTTTAATATATTAAAGATAATAGCATTCAATTATGTATAATATTATTTTAAATTTAATATTATTAATAATAACAGAAATTAGTGTAATAATTCTAGCGTTTTTAAACCTTAAAGTATTTGTACTTTTCACCCAAAAAAGTTTCAAAAAAATTGGAGGAGCAGTTATCGGAACCTGGTTTTTATTTGTGTAATTAAATAAAACTAAGTTATAAGCTACCGAGTAAACTAGGCTTTTAGCAGAACTGTCCAAGATTTATAACTGTTCTCTTAATTTTTAATAGTTTCTCATACATTTTATGTAAATGTTTACAAAGTATATTTACAAGATGCTAATTTGCATTTTGTTAATATGATTTGAATTACGTATTCTTTTCTTATTTATTTTTGTCTTACAAATCTATTTTGCAAAATTGAAATCGGTAAAATTTACGAGCATTTATATATGTCTAAACATAATATTCCGCGCATCACATGGTACTCTTTTGAACATCACTTTCGTACTGTCCGTACAGAAGCAAGTATAACATATTATCCACTTCTGATTCTGGTTACCTTCCTTCTAACTAACACAGTAGCCTAAATCCCTTACGTGAATACCTCATTTTTTACTTTTTACCATGTGTTTGGGATTTGGAACCATTGGCTGGTAGTTGTTCCTACTGTACTAGCACTTGGTCAATAGCTCCGTGGTTTGATCCGTTTTCTTGTAGTCTTTGCCATCGTCATCTTGCCTGAATCACGGCGCTTTCAACACAAAGTAGACACGATTGGATCGCCTCGAACCACAGCGTGGCATGAGAAAGCAGCGCCACTAATCTATCACATTATACGCAGACTTTGTAATATCTAATATTTACTTTAACTTTTGTAGTTTAATATTTTATATATCGTACATACTCGTTTTCTCGTAAATTGGTGAGTTGAATTAATGTCAAAGCGATAGACTTACTTTCGTTACTTAAACATCTTCAACCCCATTAGTGGTCTTGGGCATACAGTAAACTGCGATCTTGTGTACGGCTGCTTTAACAATCCGTTAGTGGTTCCCAGTTTGTAAAATCCGTCTTCAAGGATGTTTCAAAGATCTCCCCGCCCATTGTCTACTTCAGGAATTGGAAGACGAACAGAACACAGGAGCTGGAGGAAATTTTTTGTCAGAATCATATTTTATCTTCTTTGCCTGAAATTTTAGAAATGATTTTGACCTTTTTCTTTCTTCAGTTGCATTTTTTGATTTGAAGCACAGAGTACACAGCTTCTTGCCATCGTCACACTTATCTCTACTATTGCCAGTGTTAAAAAATGAAACCATAGCGCAGACATTGTCTTCTATACATGACCTAGAAGACGTTAGGCATTCTGCACAATGCCTAGGTAACGTATGAAATGCGTTTTATTTCATACTTTTCCGGCTGGATTCAGGCATTGTATTAAATGCCTAGGCATTCAATAGAATGCCTGATTTTTTACTTTGCCGGTAACACATATAAGAGTGGCGGCTCGTAGTAGGATAATATAAGAGCAATTATCCCATTCCAAATAACACACGGAGTGGGTAGCAACATGAAGAAATAACTGTTGACAACTTTAAGTAGGCCTAATATTAATTAATATTATGATATTTGTAAATTACTCTAATAGCTAAAATAAAAGGATAGTTAAATGTTTCTTTATAATACTTAAAACGGAGAGTATCCTATAGAGTTCTTTAAATTTTGAATTTATCTTCAATAGAGATACCAAAAATTTGTTTTTAAAATAGCCTGAACACTATTCATTTTACCAAACCAATGAAGTGAACAAAAAAATAAGAAATACCCGAACACTGAAGACACAAAAACACCAGCAAAGAGTTTGGAGGTTATACACGTTTCGGTCATCCTAAAGTTACTAAAATTATTTATTGACTGTATTGAACACATTTTATTTTCGGAGTACAAAGACTTCAATATTTTATTTTTGATTTTAAGACTTCACTGAACAATTTTTCATTGCTAAATGAAACAGATAAATCTGACACAAAACTGAAGGTAAACGGACAAATCATGTGGTAAAAATCATAATAATATCGAATGGCGATATTATGAAAATGTTGACTTTCGCGGTCGAGGCGGTTCGGCCTTCGTCGCAAATATTCGTCTATGTCGCTAGCTAACACTCGGCTTTAGTAGAGTGTAATTTTGTGTATAATTATTTCACTCTCCAAAGCTGTCTACACAGTCTAGGAGGTGCTGAGAGCTGCTTTTCACCTCAAGCAGTAGTAGCAAGCAATCGACGCTAATCGACTATTGTTCAGTCAACAAGATTAATCTCACAAATCTCGTTATTTAAACATGAAACCATTCTCTTTACAAATCCTTAAACATGTTTAAATTATTTAGGGGTCCACTGAACCATTGAACCTTATGGACGAGCCGCCACTGGTATAGGCCTATAATAACAAAGGCTTATGTACCTAATCCAAAAAAGAAAGTTTTATTGTATAAAATACTGCAAAGGAACACTCTAAAATGTATTGTGATAGTATATTCTTATTACAGTGACTAGAGCTGATCTTTTACAATGTTTTCAGCAGTAACTCTGCGCTGAATGTACTAAGTGATTAAACTAGTTATGTGTATAAGCTATATTTGTTTTCTTCTCACAACAGAGAAACAAACTAGCAAACACTTGAAACCTCCTGCAAAACAAGAGAGCGACAAACCTTATTTGTAGAGTTCCATTGATTCTGCACACAGCGGAGTCTATAATTTATTGTTCGTTTTGATCGCTTATACAACAATATTTTCGTTGATCAAACCATCAAGTAATTTATTTTTTATTTCCACACACGAACTGTTAGGCGATGTAAATGTTCAAACCAGATAACCTAATAAGTCATAACATCATAATGTCATTTCCTACTCTGTCTCCGCACCCCATTCTTGGATTTCCCACTGTTCACTTCCCCAATGGTTGATCTCTTATCTTATGACCTCTTGACGTCCGCAGTACATCTCCGGCTCGTTGTTGATGCTTCGATTTTATATGGTCCGGCAGTCCGGGTTCTTTGTGTAGCTCGTAGGGCTGTACCATACCCTCCAAGTTCCTTCTTCGTCCTTAATTTTCTGTTGGACATTGCGAGTTTTCATAATGGTCATAACTGAAAACAAGTCTAGGTTTCCTGCAGCCGGTGTCCTCTGGATCTCTTTAGTTTCATCATTATTTGTCGAAAGAATGAAAAGCAACTAGCGGAAGTTTGAACCACTTCAAAGTTGTAGGAGTTCGTTATATCAATTCGACGTGGATTATTTACCTGTCTTTAGCACTGACAGGTTAAGACTTCTGACCATTTTTTTCAGTGCCTCATCTTTCCCAAAGCTTATCTCCATTGATGTCAGTGTTGTACCAATAATATTAAGAATTATCTGTTTAAATTTATTCAATATAACAACTTTCTTACATCATATTCTAATGTCTTGTTAAGCAGTATTAGTAATCTGATATCCTCTGATGTATGAAATTTACTTATCTTTCTCCACGCATTCAAGCTCAGACTTTGGTATGATACGCGTACATTACTGTACTCACGAATTGGATAGAAATATTGGCAGTGAACACAAGTATAATACAAGAACTGCAACCGCACTGAGTTCAGACCGTATGTGGAAAGTACAATGCCAGAGATCAGAAGGAGAGACAGAAAACAATTATACTGATACGTATCCAAAGTAGAACAGGTTACGAAAATAAGAAACTGAAATGGACGAGAGGAAAACAGGGTAAATGTTTCGGCGAGAAGATGTTAAATGGCTAAGGTCTGGACTTCCAGTTCAAAAATCACGCAAAGATGGAATTACGACCGATATAACTACGAGATTCGGTTACAGTTAAATCATCAAGATTTTCTCTCGAGAGAAATTTCGGGAGAATGGTTACGTAAGTATTCGATCAGCAGTGGGCAGAAAAGTGACTATTTCTTGATCTGTCTGTCTGTCTGTCTGTCTCTCTCTCTCTCTCTCTCTCTCTCTCTCTCTCTCTCTCTCTCTCTCTCTCTCTCTCTCTCTCTCTCTCTCTCTCTCTCTCTCTCTCTCTCTCTCTCTCTCTCGTGCTCTCGGTCTTGTTACAGCATCACGATGTACGATATCGCTAACATTGGCTACTATGGAAAATATTAGCCAACCATTTCCACACGTACTATTAACTGAAGAATACAATGTGGGGTTTCATTGATTAATGTTTTATTTGAAATCTATGTAGCGGTTATATTGTTTAATCATTTATTTTATTTGAAATCTACGTCCTAGTGTGTGTATAGTTACTGAATATTTTCAGTTTATGCAAACAAACTGTAGGCCTATCTTCTGCCACTAAAGCCACGTAAAAGAAAGTAACCTTTTGTAAGCTATAAAATATAAAACCGTATAAAACTTTATTTTAAAACATTACATTTAAACGACTATGATCAACTACTCTACAGTCGCAGCAACATTGTGTAATAAAATCTGAATTACAAATTTCATTTCGAGTCAAGATACGGATCTTAAGTAACATTTTTAAACAAATTGAAAGAGGTTTGAAGTAGATTGACAGTTTTGTTTTCTTTCTGTTCAGATCTGTGAATAATAATCGAAGCGAACGTAACGAAACAGAACCGCTTTGCCATGTAAATACTTGCCTCGGAGGGCGCCTCATGCAGATGCACGGCTGTCTAAGAACTGAGCCGAGTTTTCTATCAACCGAAATAAATACATACACATCAAAAGCTCTACTTTCAAACAGAATGTAAAGCAAACTTGATAAAAGGCGAATGGATGTAGTTTGGCTTTGATACGATGCTTTTCATCTTGTGTACGCATAAAAGAATCTTGAACAAAGAAAATGATTTCGCAGCATTCACGCTGTGGTAAGCAGGTTTACATTGAGTTACGTACGGAGAAACTGGCGGTGTTTGAGATGTAGGCCATTACCCTCCAGAATGGAGCTATCTGTTTTACTTTAACCTATTTGTTTTACCACACAGTCGATAAACTGTGGATTACGCTATATCAATTACACTCCACAACGTGTCGCCTTTTTTAACGAATACTTTTAGACGCCATACAATCCATTTAAGATAACAAAAGCCATTGTTATTGGAACTGGCAAGTCTTATTCCTAACATGGAGACATCATTGCTCAGAGAGGAACAGAAATCACTAATTTCTTTTTTTTTTTACGTTACTGGTACGTGGACGAAATGTGAATACATCGATCGTATGGTGGATTGCTATCTTTGTACACAAAATCAGAGACAGAAAACAGTTACAGTAAAGCGTCAGTTATCCGAACGGTAAACATCCATACCGAGATGGGCAAAGTAGTTCTTTGAAACGAGCTTATCATTACGTCGTTCTCATAAGCGAACTATCACAGTGAACTAGGTCACTAGTTCATTCTGTTGGACTCTTCTTTTCCTAAAATTTTAAAAGATAAAGGTAATTATATAATATATTTAAAATTTATGGATGATGGGAACACTAAGCGTCCCAAAACATGTTCCAAATAAGGGAAAATTAACATCTTGAGGTAAATAAATATAAATTTTAAATACAGTATATTATATACATCAAGAATTAGACTGTAGTAAAAAGTGTTTGAATAGTTATATAATTTCTTCTTTTATAGATATTAAAAGAACAAAAACCGACTATAAAACATTCTTCCTCTTTCTGTTTATCTTGGGTTATAGGCTAGCGATGACCGGCCTCCTCATGGACGTGAGATAACATCAAAGTGCATGAAGCTTAGCTGAATATAACTAATACCGTTTTTTTCCTGTTTTTAGCAAAACAGGTGCAATAAAGTAACATTTAAATAAAGAAAAATGTAAAAACAATTTTATTTTATGTCGCCTCCGGCATGAATCGTAGAACGCGTCTCTCATTTAAGAGTCATGTCATAATGTAGGCCTATAACATGTTTGATATGTATATATAAAACACATAAACGTATAAACATATAATGTATATATGTTTTTATAACGTCTGAAATAAAAATAATGTATTGTTATCAATTATTTATTAACTTTTAAAGTAATTATCCCCTATCCCAGCATACGATAATCTCTGCTATTTTACTTTTATCATATTTATGCCAAAATTTGTTGAAATAATAAAAATCAGACATTTAAGACAGTCTATTTCACACAGTCTATTTCCTCGTCCCCTTCAGATTCATTGGGACTGATAGACATTTACTTTTATAAATATTTGTCTTAAAAATGTTATATATATAGTTACAAATATAGTTACAAATGTAATACACATACAGAATGAACAAATATATAATACACATATAGTTACAAATGTCTCATGGATCGTCGTATGGTACAGTGGAAACAAAATACAGAACCAATGAAGTAACTAATTACCAGCTTTAATTAGTCACAAATGTGAAACCAGCAAGGTAAACTCATACAATAATTCAAGTTAAATTTGTACACACGCAATAATAATGTCAACTATTAAGCGTTTCGCACTAATTATAACACAATAATCACTTTCCACAGTCGCTTGATACGCACTCAACAATCTCGCCAGGTTTAATTAACGCACTAAGCGAGGTGCTGTCGCTTATATAAGTGTCGCAGATATTTCAGAATAATTTCCCGTTCTTTTGGCGACGTACCGCATAAACAGCGGTTTAGAAATGGCACGTGTGGTTTTGTTTACCAGTATTCGATTAAGAGTAGCAAACAGTAGTATACAAACATTCTGTTGTCTCTGTCACAACACAAGAACGTGCGAAATTTCTGCGTCTTGATTAACTTATCCATCTATACTTGTGGAGACTAGAAAAGGTTTCGCGAGCCATCGAAAATATCCCTGCAAGCTAGGGACCGACGGGCTGCGCCAAGTGATACCCATTGCATCTTTTGTACCTGCTAAAGAAAACAGTGTTTATTCGTAGAAACTGAGACTAAAGTTTTAAGTAGACTTTCAAACGCAATGAGTGGGCTAAATCTTATAACGTTGGAAAGGCCACCCACGAATGATACGAAAACTGAAAAGATGTCATTGCTAAAATACGTGTCACAACTCAATAATGACGACAGTTCGAAAGAAAGTTAAACTTTAAGATAGTAAACATTACGTCCCTATAAACCTTTAAGGTAGTTAACGTTACGTCCCTATAAAGCTGATTATTTATGGTTTGTACTGAAGCATAATTCAGGCGATACAATGTCACGGATTCTACTATGAATAAAAAATTAGGCGGCCTTCTGATTTTAAGCGAGCTCACGGTTAAAAAATTTGAAATCATTGAAAACAATAATTGTGTATTCAAAGTAAAATTGTATTTAATGATTGATTAATTTTTAAAATAAATTTATTTATTTAATAACGCACTGTTTATATAGTTTTAATATAATTTAAACACTACATGCATCCTTCCCCACTTTTTCGTATATTACATTACAATATTTTGTGTATTTGATTATCCGAATTTACGTATATCGGAACTGGCCTCGGTCCCAATAAGTTCGGATAACTGACGCCCTACTGTACGAGTTTTATAAATCACCTTAAGCTAACTTGCACTTAACATATTCGTCTTTACAATCATAATATTATATGAAGAAAGATTTAGTGAGATCGCTCAATTAACGAAACACAGAATTTATCTCCACGTTTCGATAGAATTTATTTCCAGACTTAAGGCAACTGTAGATGGGTTTCTGGACCTGCGAATCACAGTTACTGTTATTACATCAATTATCCTGCACCTACATTACTTTTAATTCACGCTCGTTACTACAAGATTCGTTTACAATAATCTAAACACATGGTGTTCATTGTTTACAAACTTCCACCACATTAAACTACTCATTAGTTTTACTAAAACACAGTAATTAATAAATAAACGCTTGATATCACGTGCAAAGGCCGCTCAACAAAAATCTGCAATTCGCACCACTTTGCTGTCACCAACAAACAATCGCCTCTGTCAAACGCCGAGGTATATATGCGTGTTACTACTAACACTACGACACAATTAGGTGTTTCTAAGAATTGTTTACATTAGTTTTCATGCTCTGTAATTTTGTTTCCACACCCGGTTTTCTTCAGAAAATCGTAGACATCCTTCTTAGGATCTACGCATCACGATGTACAATTTAGTTTTTTCAGCTGAATTGTAGAAAGCTGGGAGAAACGTGTAGAATTCAAGAAAGTTCTTTATATTCTGTTGGATTCCAATGGTAAGGTAACCATTCCATAAAGACGTCAGGTCGGAGTTCCTTTGTAGTGTGGAAGAATGGAGGAATGGTGGTTAAACACTGTGGCAATGGACATTCAGCAGTCGAATAGATAACTTTATCTGGAGCAATAAATTTCCTCGCGTAGAAATGAAGACAAGAGTAACATATGTACGGTGAAATCTATACGAGATTTTGAATGTGAACCTCCCAGGCATGTTCCCGAATAAAATAAGTGAATCTTATACTTTTCAACATAAATTAGGACATTCAAGTAACATTTTCTTTTATTTATATTAAAGTAAAAAAAAGAGAAATAAAGCAATATTCAAAACATGGGACAAAAGATATTGGAAAAATGTTGGTATATAGGGCTACCATACGTTTGTATTAAACAATTTGTATTTTATTAAAAAAATTAATATTTTAAAATCGCAGGCTGGAAACAATAATAATAAATCGATATGGAGGACTATACATGACTTTCATGTTCTAAGATTTATATTTAAAATCATTTACTTAAATTCGGTTTGATAATTTCTAAAAAAATATCCCCACCTTGTAAATCAAGTTTTATGATTGACAAATTGAAATGAAATGTTTCCATAGAAACTACTTCTTTGTTACCGATAACGTAGTACACATATAAAAAATCGGTATGGAGATCCATACATGACTTCCATGTCCTAAATTTATATTTAAAATCATTTAAATATTAATTAAATAAGTGGATGCATGAGTTCTGAAGAAATTACGTATCAGCTAAAATGGTACCACCATGTCAGGTGGATTAAGACTATCCTCAACCTTCGTCAGGAAGGACTGTACTTTTGGATAAAATGTCTGTACGTCGAACGAAGAGCTAGCTAAAGGTAGCTACGATCTGATTGCTGTAATGAAACTGGACTCTCGCTGCGAGGGGCCGAGGGATGTCTATAGTATCTCAAAGTCCTTCCTGTCAATACTATACTAGTCATTTTTCTTTTTTAAAATCGAGTCTTGATTTTTTTCTTTCCATTTGTCTTATGATTTCCTGAACGAATATTTTATTCACCCCTATAATTATAAATTTCTCAGCAAAACATTTCTTCCTTAATATGTTTGTGTCTCCTGTTTAACACCCACCATTCTGATCCATGTCATAACGCTATATTCCACACAGGCTAGTAAATAACTAGCTATCAGGGAGGTCAAAATATTTTCAAGGAGGGGCAAACAATTTTCCAAAGGAGAAAAATATTTATATATTTTTCATACATACACACATGCACATATAAGTTTATAATTCTCATATCATAATAGAAATAAATACACAGATTGTATTAATTGCTTTAATAAACACTGCCCAGCGATCCACAGGAAGCAAATCGATGTCCACCTTTTCGGCTTGCACGCGTTGTGATGGTGTGATTTTCGGCACTTTCCATTTAAAAAGCGTGCAAACATAATAAAATAAACATGAGTGAGGCCAGAAATAACGCGAATTTTGTAAGTGTGTGTGTGTGTGTGTGTGTGTGTGTGTGTCCTGCCGGCCTTTTTATTACGGTAATCACAATAATAAAACTTTGGAAAAGTAAACATTATATAATTGAATCCTTAAATTTTTAGTGACCGTCAATCAGTGAATGTTTTAGTGGATGGTTAGTGAGGATCGGTCAATAATACAACTTTTAGTTATTTTGCGTCGACGTTTCGACAATATTTATTGTCATCTTCAGGACCAGTATAAATTAAGTTCTCTCATACTATAATTTGCTCGCTTTCTTAAAGATAATTTGAAGATGTAAACAAACTATCATAAGTCTTCACATAAAAAATGATACATACATACGCACGCACACACTCACATCACCAACACGTTCACCCAAATATTTAATTGTTTCGTTATGTTTGATATTTCTATTGTATATCATACACAGGTCCTGAAGATGACAATAAATATTGTCGAAACGTCGACGCAAAATAACTAAAAGTTGTATTATTGACCGATCCTCACTAACCATCCACTAAAACATTCATTATATAATTGAGATATGGTTGCCTGCCAGGAACGATATATTTTCACTCATACGTGATTTAAATTAAAATGAAAAATATAGAATTTTGTTAAAGTGAAATGAAATGTTTCCATAGAAACTACTTCTTTGTTGTCATTAACGTATTACACATACAAAACTTATAAAATTTACTTCCTCCATCATCAACTACCATTTTAATTAATTAAAAAATTACCCCCTCCCCCCTTCAACTACCTTTTTCATTTATAGATATTTCATCTACCTTTATACAGTAGATTATTATGACCTTCTTTTCAGGATACTTTATTCAACAAAATTAAGCACTTTACTCTTGTTAAAACGTAAAACGTTGCAGGTAAACTACCCCTTTCCCTTAACCGATCTTCACCAAAAATAATAGACCTTGTGTCCTCTACAATTCAGGACAGTATGCAAAAAATTGTTTGATTCTGTTTGAATTTGCGGCTGTTATCGTTTGCCATAATAAAAATTCTACACACAGACACACACACAGATAGACACACAGACACTTTTCGAAAAATGACTTTTTCTTTCATGTTCCATAAGGAAATGGAAGTATGGTCATGGCGAAAAAAATCGTGTTCCAGATAACGGCAGATTCTGATTGTACTACCATCAAAACATGAAAAAAGTCATTTTTCGAAAAGTGTCTGTGTGTCTATGTGTAGAATTTTTTCTATGGCAAACGACAACAGCCGCAAATTCAAACAGAATCATATAATGTTTTGGATACAGCCTTGAATTGTAGAGTTCTCAAGATCTTTTGGTTTTGGTGAAGATCGGTTAAGGGAATAGGGTAGTTTACCTGCAACATTTTATGTTTTAACAAGGGTAATTTTTTCTATGACGAACGGTAACTGCCGCATATTCAAACAGAATCAAATAAGTTTTTGCATACGTCCCTGAATTGTAGTGATCTCAAGGACTTTTGATTTTGGTGAATATCGGTTAAGGGGAAGGGGTAGTTTACCTGCAACCTTTTACGTTTTAACAACAGTAAAGTACTTGAAAATTCATTTAAACTTTTTCAAACAATGGTAATTGTTAAAAATAAAATAATTTTGTTGCCAGGCAATTATAATAAAATTATAATTTTTTCATTTTAACGTAAATCATGTATGAGAGAAAATATATCGTTCGTGGCAGGCAAGCATATCTCAATTATGTAATGATTTTATTATTATGATTACTGCAATAAAAAGGCAGGGAACACACAACACACACACACACACACACACACACACACAATTCGCGTTATTTCTGGCCTCACTCATGTTTATTTTCTAACATTTGCACGCTTTTTAAATGGAAAGTCCCGAAGCCCACACCAACATAACGCGTGCAAGCCGAAAAATTATCCAGCGTGGATAGCGATTTGCTTCCTGTGGATCGCTGGGCAGTGTAACTGCACGTGTTTACAGAGGAACGATTCATAGACAGAATTTTCGTCTTTAGGGAATGAACCCTCTGCAAGATGCTGAGGCTCCATGAGTGACTTCGGAGCGCTCCTTCTTTTCCGCGTGTTTGTTCTGTGAAACGTACACTGTAGATTCGCAGTTTTACTCTAAGCAACGCTCAATAGGAAATGTTGAAAATTTTTGTCCACGGTGTACCCTCATACACACTAAACCTGCTCTGATGTTTTAATTACGGACATCATAATATTAAAACTTTGGAAACTTGAGCACTACTTAATTTAGATCAAACATTAACTTATACAAGCCATTAATTTTATGCATATTTTATATATATATATATATATATATATGTGTACAACGTTATCGGCAACAAAGAAGTAGTTTTTGTTAAAATTCCTTCCCGGGATGTTTGGCCGTAGTCCAATGTTTTCTACAAAACCAGACGTTTCGCCAATGCCATCGACTTCCATCATCAGTGAAAATCGAGTGCGATAACGTGAGGTGGTATACGTTAGTGACCACAGTACTGTGGTTAAGGCTGAAGCAGTATGTAGAAAGAAGTAGTTTCTATGGTAATATTTCATTTTGAAAATGATTTTAAATATAAATCTTAGAACATGGAAGTTATGTATGGTTCTCCATACCGATATTTTCTATGGCAAACGATAACTGCCGTAAATTCAAACCGAATCAACTACTCTTTTGCATTGCATACCTTTTTGAGTTATACAGAACTCAAGGTCTGTTGATTTTGTTGATGATCGGTTAAGTGAAAGGGGTAGTTTACCTACAACGTTTTATATTTTAACAAGGGTATTTACTATGGCAAACGATAAGATCCGCAAATTCAAACATAATCAAATAATGTTTTGCATACAGCCCTGAATTGTAGAGGACTGAAGGTCTATTGATTTTGGTGAAAATCAGTTTAGAGAAAGGGGTAGTTTACCTCAACTTTTTATGTTTTAACAAGGGTTATTTTTTCTATAACGAACGATATCTGCCGTAAATTCAAAGACAATCAAATAATTTTTTGCAAAAAGTTGTAGCTTTTTAAAGCTAAATTATAGAGAACTCAAGGCCTGTTGATTTTGGTGAAGATCGGTAAAGGGAAAGGGGTAGTTTACCTGAAACATGTTATGTTGTAACAAGAGAAATGTTTTCATGACGAACGATAACTGCCGCAAATTGAAACAGAATCAAACATTTTTTTGCATGCATCCCTGCATTGTAGAGGACTGAAGGTCTATTGATTTTGGTGAAGATCGGTTTAGAGAAAGGGGTAGTTTACCTGCAACGTTTTATGTTTTAACAAGAGTAAAGTACTTAATTTTGATAAATAAAATATCTTGATAAGAAGCTCATAATAATCCACTGTAGAAACGTAGATGAAATATCTATAAATGAAGAGGTTAGGTGAACGGGGTGGAGGTAATTTTCTATAAATGAAAATTATAGTTGAAGGGGGAGTGGAGAATTTTTTATGTGTACTACGTTATCGGCAACAAAGAAGTAGTTCTTTGTTAAAATTCCTTCCCGGGCTGTTTAGCCGTAGTCCAATGTTTTCTGAAAACCAGACTTTTCGGCAGTGCCATCGACCTCCATCTCAGTGAAAATCGAGTGCGAAAACGTGAGGTGGTATACGTTAGTGACCACAGTACTTTGGTTTAAGGCTGAAGCAATAATTAGAAAGAAGTAGTTTCTATGGAAATATTTCATTTCTAATATGATTTTAAATATAAATCTTAGAACATGGAAGTCATGTATGGTTCTCCATACCGATATTTTTTATAAATTATGGTAGTTGATGATGGGGGAAGTAAATTTCTATAAGTTTTATGTGTGTACTACGTTATTGACAACAAAGAAGTAGTTTCTATGGAAACATTTCATTTCACTTTAACAAAATTCTATATTTTTCATTTTAAATTAAATCATGTATGAGAGAAAATATATCGTTCGTGGCAAGCAAGCATATCTCAATTATGTAATGTTTACGTTTCTATTTTATTTTCTTACGTTTGCACGCTTTTTAAATGGAAAGTACCGATACCCACACCAACATAATGCGTGCAAGCCGAAAAGCTGTCCAGCGTGGACAGTGATTTGCTTCCTGTGGATCGCTCGCCAGTGTAACTGCACATGTTTACAGAGGAATGGTCCATAAACAGCCTTTTCGTCTTTAGGGAATGAATCCTCTGCAAGATGCTCAGGGTCGATGAGAGACTTGGGAGCGCTCCTTCTTTTCCGCGTGTTTGTTCTGTGAAACGTACACTGTAGATTCGCAGCTTTACTCTGAGCAACGCTCCATAGGGAATGTTGACAATTTTTGTCCACGGTGTACCCCCATACAGACTAAAACCTGCTCTGATGTTTTGATTACGGACATCATAATTTTAAAACTTTGGAAATGAGCACTACTTAATGGAGATCAAACATTAACTTTTACAAGCCATTAATTTTATGTATGTTTTGAAGCAATAAATGTTTTAAAAAATTAATACAATCTTTGTATTTATTTCTATTATAATATAAGAAGTATAAACTAATATGTGCATGTGTGTATGTATGAAAAATATATACATTTTTTTCCTCTGTAAAATTGTTTGCCCCTCCTCGAAAATATTTTGACCTCTCTGATGGCTAGTTATTTTCTAGCCTGTGTGGTATGGAGCGTTATGACATGGGTCAGAATGGTGGGTGTTAAATAGAAGTCGCAAACGTATTAAGGAAGAAATGTTTTTTTAAGAAAAAAAAAGAAATAAACAAGCTTCTTTTACCGCCGTTTATAATTATACTGGTGAACAAAATCGTCATTCAGGAAATCAGAAGACGAATGGAAAGAAAGAAACAAAGACTCGATTTTAAAAAAGAAAAATGACCAGTATAGTATTGACAGAAAAGACTTTGATAACATTATAGACATCGTTCACCCTCGGCCGATAACTCGCAGCGAGAACCCAATTTCATTACAGGAATCAGATCGCAGCTCCCTTCAGAATCAGCTCTTCGTTCGACCTACAAACATTTTATCCAAAAGTACAGTCCTTCCTCACGAAGGTTGAGGATAGTCTTCACCCACCTGACATGAGGGTACCATTTTAGCTGATACGTCATTTCTTCAGAATTCAAGCATCCACTTATTTAATTAATATTTACATGATTTTAAATATATATTTTAGAACATGGAAGTCATGTATGGTTCTCCATACCGACTTTTTTCATGTTTTGATGGTAGTACAATCAGAATCTGCCGATATCTCAAACACGATTTTTTTCGCCATGACGATACTTCCATTCCCTTATGGAACATGAAAGTAAAAATTATCCCTTTCCCCTTCAACTATCATTTTTATTTCAAGAAAATTACCCTCCTTCCGCTTAAACAACCCTGTTAATTTATATATATTTTATCTATCTTTCTACAGTGGATTACTATGACTTTCTTTTCAGGATACTTTATTTATCAAAATTAAGTACTTTAGTCTTGTTAAAACATAAAAGATTAAAGGTAAACTACCCTTCCCCTTAATCGATCTTCACCAAAACCAGTAGGCCTTGAGTCCTCTACAACTCGGGCACATATGTAAAAAATTACTTGATTCTGTTTGAATTTGTGGCAGTTATCGTTCGCCATAGAAAAAATTCTACACACAGACATTTTCGGAAAATTACTTTTCTTCATATTTTGAGGGTAACAATCAGACACAACCATTATCTCGAACACGATTTTTTTCGCGATCACCATATTTCCATTTCCTTTCGGAACATAGAAGTAAAAGTCGTAACTCTCGGTGCATGGTAGCCAGAGAGAAATACGTACCCCGAATACTATCCCCTAGAAATTGTAGTTTTGGTTTATGAATAGTAATTCCATAACGTTTCAAAACTAATAATTAATTTTTTTTAAACACTCTTCTGATGTAGGCCTACATTAAATTTAAATTTTTATACTTTGCATTGCTGCCATCATTTAGGCCTGGGGATGTGCACAGGGAAACAAAAATGAAAATATATAGGACTGTCATCAGACCGGTGTTATGCTACAGGTGTAAGGCATGGACAATCACACAGAAAACAGCCGACATAGTAGATACCTTTGAAAGGAAAAGCCTCAGACGCATGATAGGCCCAATACAAGAAAATGGCCATGGAGACTGAGATACAACAATGAACTGTATCAAACATATAAAGAGATACCAGTCTTAAAATTTATAAGAATGCAAAGATTGCGTTGGGCCGGATATGTTATGAGAATGGAGGGTGGCAGGAACCCCAAAAGACCTCCTGGGTACATGGGAGGGAACGAGACTTAGAGGCAGACCGAGGAAGAGGTGGGAAGACGGCGTTGCAGAGGACACGAGGGACATGGGGATAAGAAGCTGGAGGAGGGCTGCAATGGATAGCGTAGATTGGAGGCGGAGATTGGTGGAGGCCAGGGCCCGACTTGGGCTGTAGCGCCATAGGAGGAGGAGAAATTGTAGTTTTGGTTTGTGAGTAGTAATTCCATAACGTTTCAAAACTAATAATTGATTTTTTTTAAACACTCTTCTGATGTACATTAAATTTAAATTTTTCAACTATTATTTCCATGCTACCGGTTTTAGGCTAGACGTTTTTTGTGCCTAATCCAATATGACAAAGCAGTGGGTTTGAGAGACATGATTATTTTTAATAGGAACATAATTTTTTCATCCATATTGTTATTTAGAGAACGCACAAAGTATACTTGAGTAACTTTTATTTACTCATTTAAGACCATCTTATTTAATAAACTGTTGACTAAGGACACCAAAAATTATAGGCTATTTGTAATGTGTGATACAAATCTAATTTTATACTTTTAAGGTGGAAATTCTCTCTTAAATAAATACGTTATAAATTATCTTACATTGATAATATTAGATTTATTCAATTTGTGCTAAGTATTATATATATTGCAACGAAACACAGGATGATAAGCTGTATTAACCGTATCTAAGCATGGATGACGAACATTGACATGTTTAAAATGGTTTTATGCATTTTTTTGTCTATTAGCTGTAAGTTTTGTATTTAGCAATGGATAAGAACGTAGGTAATATCAGATTCTTTATAAAATTTTGTTCTTTATTATCATGTAATTTTTGTGTGAGATTGTGCGCGTGTGCGCGTGTGATAAACCTTATTCGCCTTATCTTCCGCGGTAAACAACCCATCGACGTGAAACTTTGACAGTCGATTGTTTATGTAATTAACTATAGTTTTTATATACTCTGAGGTTTCCAATTATTTTATAAGTATGGTTTTTTTATAGGGAAAAACTCAACTTTTAACTCTTATCAATGATAGAGTAATAAAATTCATAGATAAAATCAATGCAAGCTCTTGCGGATTTATACAAAGTTCTGCATGTAACTCAGATATCTTTTGCTAATATCAACCATATGACTTCGGATTGACCAATCAGAAGACACTAATTTCATTAATATTCGTACTCTGTGAGGTACACATCGACACAGTTCTTCGATAGCATTTGCCGTGTGAAGTTGTGTCCGTCGTCGAGAGTTATTCTCGTATGAATGTATAGAAATATAAAATTACAATAAAACTTGGAACTCTTTGCGAGCTTTGCGTAAAGAACCAAGCGGGTAAACAACCGAAATAAAATTTATTATTATATTTAAGTGCTTTTCGCGTTAGTCAAGATTATCCTCATAGGGAATTATTGAACATTTCAAGCTTTCACGGAAGGTGTAAGCTCAATACACCGTTTTAAAATATTTACCCATGTTACCCTGTGGTTTAAAACAATTAACGTTATAAATTTATAAATTAATAATAACTTTTGCGAGCGAGAACGCTAATTATTGTGAGAGTGACAACTAGTGTGTAAAGTCTATTTTGGTGTTAGCAGTTCGACGGAAACGTCAGCGAGACGTGCAAGAGGATTCGCCGCTGGAGCAACCCGCCGACGAAGAGGACGCCAGGACGGAGATCGACGCCGAGAGGAGGACGTATCATCTAGTGTTTTGGATGTTCATCGAACAAGTAAAATCGAGCTAATCGAACAATATAAACTTTATTTAATATGTATCAATGCATGACACTTATGTAAATTAATTACAGCATATAAACTATTATGTCTTGTGTGTAATAAATAATTCTTCATTACCTCCAATATAGACTTACTTGTTTGTAATTTCTTCACACACACATATTATCCTATGCGAGAATTATAATCTGTGTTGTTGCAATATATATAATGCGACAATACAAGCAAAGGCTGTAATGCGCATACATAATATAATATAAATATTTTAGTTAAATTCAATAATATATAATAGACGAGCAGGTGTGAGATTGGAAGCTGGGTTTCAAGCAGGAACCAACAGGTAAACATCACGCGATTACCACTGGATGTGTGTATAGAAGTAAATAATGTGTGTGCGTGAAGCCTGTCTGATCCTGAAAGTTTGCGACATCACCACAAGTCAATGCTAAATTTAGAGTATATTTAATATTAAGCAAACCATAAATGTTAGCGAGAAGGTAAAAACTTCTAAAAATGTGTAAAAATCGGACACGAGTGCAGTGCGAATTTTACGTAATTCGGAAAAGCAGTGAGAAAACAGTGCGATTTTTAAAGCATTATACTTACACTAGTAGTGCGAGCATCATGAAAATTGCACATCACATAGGTCATTAAATTGGACAATATCTTTATCGCCGTGAAATCTGCGTTAAACAGTGCGATTGGCGAAAAAGTGCAATTATGTGAAATGAGACGAGAGTGGGGGCTATCATGCCATGTTTCAACTGTCGACAGGCTGATTCCTGAATCGACAGGTGCAGTTTTCTGAGTGGATATAATATCTCTCTTTTCTAACATTCACAGTCGCGGCGGTACGCTATGGCCGTCCGAGACGCGAATTTCTTAAACTATTTTGGACAAAGTTAGACGCTAAATCTAACATCAGTATGATTTTTGTAGCTTAACTTATAAAGTATTACGGTAATGTTTTAATTTAAAGTATTAATGAAAACAATAATTAAAAAAGTACCGTAACGAAGAAATCATCGGACGTCTACAAGCAGTCGACAGCTAAGAACATCAACTCCTAACAGAGGACGAGAGCACGACTAGCAGAGGAAAGAGATGCAGAGGACTAGAGACGTTTCTATCATAACAGCTACAGTTCCAGAGCAACATGTCATCATAGTCTACAGCAGCCAATGTACCATGAAGGACGAGAGACGAGAGGACGAGCAGTGAGGACAAGAGGACATCCAGGATGATCGAACCGAAGGAATCACTGGAGGACATGGGACAACTCTGCGGAATTTAAGGTGACGAAAAACCAATACATAATTATCAAAGAGAAAGACATTAAAAGACTTTAATAAAAAAAAAGAGAAACAAAAACAAAACATTTTTTGTAAGAGTAAATAATAAGTATGTAGATAGAGATAAAATCAATGTAATTCATGTGTAATCAGAAAATTATTTAATTATTTTTCTTTAATGAATGAACAGTCAATGAAACGATAAGTTAAATCATTGCTGGGAAAATGAACAAGTAATTAATTTATTTAACTTTTCCTTAGTAAAAGCACATAACGTAGAATCATTGAAAATAATCAATTAAGTGTGCTAAAATGATTATAAAGCCGTATAAAAGAAAATAAAGAAAGGTATAAAGAAAATATAGAATAAGAATGTATTAATAATTGTTAACAAAAACACATTTAGACTGAGTAGGCACGAAATCTTAATATAATGAAGAAAAGTTTTTAAATAGAATTTATAGTATAATATCTAGAATTTAAGATATATGTTTGTGATGATAACACGGCAAGTAAAGAAACTTTGAAACCATAGATAATGGATATCATATGGCGAATTGATCATTATTTTCATATTATTATTTTTTATGTTTGTTAAAAGTAATAAATGAAACATATTACGATTCCTAAAAAGAGTTAGTCTTATTACAATTACACCTGAACCCCAACTACACATACACGTTATTTATATTGTTATAATTTTGTCGCCCGTCAACGTGTGGCACGACACGCATACATTTAATAACGTTGTAACGTTGTAGTAAATGGCGCTCCAAGATCGTGGGGCTCCACAAATTTAAATTATATTAAATTTGCAATAACGTTGTATCGTTTTAATATATATATTGTAACAAGACCGCTGTATGCCGGTCGTTACAAAAGAATAAAATGTAAAAGGAAAATTTTATAAAAAATAGAATTTTCAAATAGTAAGAAATCTTGTTTATATTTATAGAGGTGTGTATAAGAAATAAATCTGTTTTAAAAGGTTCTTGTAAAAATTTTAATAACAGGTAGGTATTTATTGACCGTCGATCACTTCTTGAAGATTTGAACCAAGTCTGGAGTTAAATAGATTAACTCCAGCTAATAATCTATTGATGACTTTTCTGGCTGGTCCAATATCTCGTTCAAATAATATATATTCTTCTTATTTAAGTTCTTCAGTCTTAATAAATACTCTTAAATTACCTGTGAAATAAGTAACAGATACGAAATAATGGAAATATAAAGATTTATTGACAATTTAAAATAATAATCGATATTTTATCGATGGAGAGCAATTATCGACTCTGTCTCGGGAATTATCGATTGTGTCATACAGAACAAATTTTATGATATATTATATTAAAAGACAGGTTCTTTGAGCGATTAGAATTAATAGTCAGAGAAGGGTGACGAGAAAGTATAACATTAACAATTAAAAATAAATACAATAATTACTATTCAATAGAATTTAAATAATTCTAATATGTAATGTTTATGACTGTTTTCGAACCATTGAAGACTGACGTCACTGCGATGTAGTAAGCAGGTTGCGTATTCAAGATGGCCGCTACTCGAGTTGGACCAGGTTACTGCAAATGCGTCGTGTCAGAAAATCACAATAAAATTACCTTCATCAAGGTTTGAAATGTCCCCGCACTGGTGTAATATGTCTGTAAAGTTATTTGGTGTATTCTGACGAAGTGTTCTGTGTAAACTTGTGTTAGTTACTTTATTTTGAATGTGTTCTCTTCTGTGGGTTAAAATTCTCAAGATATGGTTAGGATTGTATAATGAATCAGTTTAAATATAATGTTTTACTTGTTTCTATCACTCGGATTATGAAGTTAAGTGTTTGTTTTCACTATTGTCGTGAATGTTTTGATAGCTTTAGCTTTAAAAAGTGTCTACTCCTTCTAACTCTCGTTTCACTTATTTCAATGGCTAAACGCTAGTACCATTTTCAACTCGATTTAAAGAAACGTTCTTTACACAACTGTCCAGCTTGATATTCAACAAAAGACTAATTAACTTGGTCATAAATCTGACCCAGTTAATCTTTGAAAAAATATTGTTAACATATTTCGATTACCTGTTCACATGATAAAATATTACATTATATATGGAATTTATCTATTTTATTCATCACTTTTATGAATTATGAACCTTATTATTGGTTTAATCATCTCATTCCCTTTAAATTGATGTATTATAGTCCATATCTGTAGATATTTTGTGGAAATTAACAAATTTCTTTACTTTTTGGAAATATAGGCTCAAAATTGGATTTCCGTCTTTATACGAATTCCCTCCATTTTAAATATTATTAATACTATTATAATAAATTTTAATTAGTCATATTCCTCTTCCTTTCCTTAAATACATATAAATTACATCTTTGAACTGGTTTTTTGTGTTAATCTGTAAATTTGACATTGCTCTTTAAAATTAATTAATTTATATATTTTGAAAATTTACAATGTTTTAAGGTATATTTCCTTATTATCATTTTAACTCATAGGATCATTCCCAGTAGTGTTTAACTGTGTTACCTTATCTAAATCTTGGTAGTTTACAGGATTTATAAGTGAATTATACTAGTTTATATTGGTTCTGTGAATTCACCAAATGGCCTAGATTTTAGAATTTTATATTTCTGTCCTTCTCAAATAAATTTAAACTTAATTCCTCCTCTGACTTTACATAATTACAATTACATGAAAATAACATGGTTTATAACTTATTGGGTGGTGCAGTAGTTAATTAACACTACAGTTATTAAAATAATTAATTATGAACATTGTTTAGCAATCTGCACAATTGAACATAGTGCAGATATGGTTTGAACATATATCTTTTAACTATTCTTGAGCTAACATAGCATACCTATTAGAACATTATTAATGGTATGTAGGTTATTATTTATCAAACATAATTCTTTTTAAAACACATAACATAAATCTTATTTTCTAATAACCCTTACAAATACATTTTATTAACACATTGATTTTAGGACTGTGAATAAACAGTCTATTTAAACATTTTACACTTATTAATACTATATTAATGCCAGTCCTTTCTGGTTTAAACCATTATTATTGTGATCCCCTACATCAGTAAACATTAACTCCCATACTCTATTTATTATCATTTTTTACAAATGTCCTGTAAATAAAGATTTCCATTAAAATAATAAAATACTGGAAATCTTCCATTTTATTATTTTATTTTGCTGTTTATTATTAGATATTAAAGTTGTGATATAGCATACTGATAAGTTATAGTATCACCAACTTTAAGTTTATTGCATTTCTAAAAAACACTTACACAAATTCACTTTCACTGTTGGTTCTGATATTTTGAGTCTTATTATCTCAGACCAGACCTTTAGTAATCATGGACTGTTAAGACTAGTTTATTTTCTTTATTACACAATAGCTTTAGTCGGTTCACTTCTTATAACGCTATACAGCACTTTAGTTTTCTCAATAATTACATTTTATAGGATTTTGGGTATGTTATACTTTTTTTGCATAGTTTTTGTGGGTTTGGGGTTGATAGTAGTTTATATAATAATAGGTTTTACTACGGTGTTTCTTTCATACTATTTCTTCCTCTCCTCCTGTCTTCCTTCTTGTCCTTCTTCGTATCTTCCTTCTGGTCTTCCTTCTTGTCCCTCTTCTAGTCTTCATTCTTGTCCCTCTTCTAGTCTTCATTCTTCTGGTCTTCCTTCCTCATTCTTGGGTAAACCAAGGTACTTGGTGTTATCTCGACTGAGGTTTAGTTTGGAGCATTTAACTTATTCACTGATACGGACTTTATTCTTCTCTACAGGTTTCAGGGTATTGTTTTCTTCCTGATCACAAACTTTATTCTTCCCTCTTCTTGTTTTTGGGGTATTTTGGTATTCACCACTCTTTAATTGAGTCTCTTTTTTCTTGATATGGTCTTATATAACTGGTTTACTGCTCTGAGCTTCCTGGGTAACTTACTGATATTATACTATGAGTTGCTTCGATACTTTCTTTGGTTTTTTAAACAGTGGTTTTTATATATAATGTAATGAGGATTTTTATTTTATTGTGGTTCATTCCTCTGATTTATTTAAATGTCATTCAACATTATTATAACATTTGTTGGTGTAATTAAACGTTATGATTTCACATGACTTAAAATGTAGTGGATTTTCTGTCACGCTACAGAATGCCCTTCTCCAGAGGTAATTTTTTCAGACTATACTTGCTTTGTCTGAAACAATTGCTTATGATAATGGTTCTAGGTGTTACTATTTTGGACTTCCTTCCATTTTAAAAATTTTCTTATTTATATTTAAGTTTATATCATTCTCACTTGATCTCCCTTGATAGTAATAGTCATCTGAGTTCAAATTTATTATTTCATTTTTATATTTCTTCTTAGTATTTTCTCCTTGGGATATTTCCTCCCTATCGTTCCCTACTTTGTGAGCTGGTTCAGTTCAGAGAGGCACTGTACGCTACTTTCCTCTGCTGTCCAATACTTCACACATATTTGAGTACAGAGGCAAATCATCTCTGCTCCAAAAACATATTAATCCTGCTGGAATTATCTTCAGACAGATTAAAAAATTATTCAGAATAGTACACATTTGTTACTATTTAAAAAAAATATCTTTGGGATACTTCACTTATCACTTATTATATTTCTCAGAGATTTTAATATTCCTATCTCAGTTGTTCTTCTGACTTGTTAACTGGATGTTTCTTTCATTTGATATTATGGTAGGAAGCTCTTCTATTATTACATTTTTCAACTTTTCTTATCATATAAATCTTTTGGTTATAATTTCTTTATTACCTTCTGGTTTTTTTATTATTATAATCTGCATTATTTATAGTAGCATATCTTTATGACATTTTTAGACTGTTTCTTTGTTCTTAAATTTCCACTTGTTCTATTTTCTAGAATTCTTATAACTGTCATTATCATAATTGATATTTAATTCATAAATCATTTTATATTAATTCGTTTAATTACATAAATCTATGACATTATTTTCACATTATTCCTGTCATTGTTATTATACTTGCGAATGGTGGTTTTTTATTAATTTCATAATGAGGTCATAATTTCTCCTCATACCACTTCAAAGTTTCATTCTCTCATAATTCCAAATAAGTTTTTGTACTTTATTATATTCAATCACTCAAATCGTATTAAAGAATTTTTTCTTTTTTAATTTCCTTTAGCATCATTTTATGGAAAGGTTTTTACTCTTCATATTGAAATTAGACATGATCATACTGTCCAGAATTATTTGTTTAATTCTAAATCTGTTTCCTTTTATTCATCCCATTATGATCCTTTGTTACCATGGTAATTATCTACTATGCTTACCATAAATATGGTATGAAATCTCTTCTGTTTATCTCACCAAAGTGTTTTATTAATAATTGGTTGGTAAGTTGTACTTATACTTGGTTTGGAAACTTGATTTATTCATAATTCAAAATTCACTCGTCTTATATTATTCCATAAAGTTTTCTCAAATAATTTGTATGTAAGGTGGGCTTACATGTGTTTAGGCTGGTTTTATTTTTCTAAATTCTCTTGATATTATTGTCAAAATGTTTCTCTTCAAATAAATATTTAGTAAGCTGTCCTTACTTGTTTTTGACCTTAGATGGTTTTATTTCTAAATTCTCTCCTTCTTTATTATTATATTATAGCCATAAAGTTTTCTTCAAATATTTGTTATGTAAGGTGGGCTTACATTTGCTTTTAGAATTTGGTTGGTATACATTCAAAATTCTGTTTTATATATTTTCTTCCAAAATGTTTCTTCTCAAATAAATTGTATGTAATTGGCTTACATTGTGTTTAGAATTTGGAAAATTTACATTCAAAATTCTGTTTTATATATCTTCTTCTAAATTTTTCTTCCCAAATAAATTGTATGTAATGGACTTACATTGTTTTTAGAATTTTGGGGGATTTTAAATTCTATCTTCTTCTTATATTCTTGCCATAAAATTTTCTAATAATTGTAGGTAATATGTGCTTATATTTCTTTTTAGAATTTGGCTGATTTTAATCATAAAATTTCTTCATGGATGCCTGGTTAAAGACACCCTTGACTTTATTTGAACTCATTTCATTGATTTCGTAGGTGTTGTTGTTATTGTCCTTTGAGACAATATAGGGACCAGTATACAGGAGCAATAACTTTTTTGTTATCCCCTCTAAGGAACTGGGTAATTCCCTATTCTTCAACAACACCTTCTCTCCAACGGTATAATGTTTAACCTTACCCATGCATTTATTGTATTTATTCCGCCGTTTCTCCTGATCTTCGGCCACCTTATTACAAAATTGAATTCTATCAAATCTATATTTATGCTCTCTGGGGAACTCCAAGATATCTTCAATCTCTCTAGGGGGTTGTCTCTCGTACATTGAGGAGTATGGGGTTATTCCTATGGCTGGATGGTAGGCCAGGTTGAGGAATTCTTCAGTGGCCTCCAAGTATTCTTGCCACCTTCTCTGCTGATCATGGCAATACGTTCTTAATAGGCGCCCCACCTCTCGCAAGACTCTTTCGGCCGGGTTACTGCTCGGGTGGTATACGGATGTCTTGTATGTATGAACCCCCATGGACAGCAGTGTATCCCGCCATTTTCTCCCCTTGAATTGTGTTCCGTGGTCGGTTATGATCGATACCGGTTTTCCGACGGTTGGGAAGTACTGGTTGATCAGGATATCAAGAACTTTATTCGTAGTCGCCCGATTCGCTGGGTATAGCTTAACGAACTTGGTATAATGGTCCATTATGATGACGATATATTTGTATCGGTGGCGGCCTCCACTGCGGGGAAATGGCCCACAGATATCCAGGAATACCTTCTCAAGTTTCGACTGCGATGTTATTGGAATCATCTGCCCTTCTCTTTTCTCGTTATTAGTTTTTACGAGTTGGCAAATGCGACAGTTTCTAATGTACCTCCGAACCTTCCGATTTATGTCCTTGATATAGCAGCTCTCTTCCAGGGCCTTTACCACCTTTAAAGCGCCCATATGCCCATATCGAACATGATAACTGAACACTATCTCTTTCTCGATATGGGTCGGAATTATTACCTTCCATTCCTCCTTATATAATGATGGTTTGGAAAACAGGATTCCCTTATGTATAGTGTAATATTGGGAGATTGTCTCATCCCCTGCTTCCAATCTTGAGATAATAGAAATCAATTTCGGGTCAGCTTGTTGGTGTGTGCTTAGTTGTTCCAGAACTGATTGTAGACCGGCGCTGCTGCTGAGAATATGGTACAGTTTCAGAATACTCTCCTTCTCCCCCTCGAACGTCTGTTTGTCAATGTCTACTCTAGACAATACGTCCGCGACGACATTCTTCCTTCCGGGGATATACTCCCACTTAAGGTCGTATTCTTGCAGCAATAGTATCCACCGCGTTAACCTTCCATGGCTCAACTTACATCTCTTAAGGAACGAGATAGATTTATGGTCTGTCCGGACGGTAACGGGATAACCAAGAATATATGTGCGGAACTTTCCGCACGCGAACACAACACTCAATAACTCCTTTTCTGTCACATGATAGTTTTTCTCACTCTGGTTCAGAGCTCTGCTGGCAAAGCAGATTACAAGATGTTCGCCCTCCTCATCCTCTTGATATAATGTAGTGCCGAGGCTGATGTCACTGGCATCACAATTAAGAAAGAAAGGCTTGTTAAAATCTGGATGGCGGAGTATAATATGTTTAAGGAATTTTTGTTTTATAAGAGTCAATATATTTTGTTGTTCATTACCCCAGATCCATTTATTTTTAGATGACAGTTGCGGCTGAAATCTGGCAGTCAGTTCGGAGTACTTTTCCTGGAACTTGCGGTAGTAATTACAGAGTCCCAGGAACGACTGTAACTGCCTTCGATTCTTTGGTGTAGGAAAGTTCTGAATCGCTTCGACTTTTTCAGCCGACGGTGAGATTCCCTTATCATTTAATATGAAGCCTAAGAATTGTATCTCTTTAGCAATAAAATGAGATTTTGCTAACTTCAGCGTAATATTGTTTGCTGCTAGCTTCTGTAAGACGTGTTCCACACGGTAGCAGTGTTCCTCCCAAGTTTCTGAGGACACTAGCAAGTCATCGACGTATACGGTGGTGAATTTTAGTGCTTCTTGGCCAAGTATCTGATCCATGCAGTGCACAAAGACGGCGACTGAGTTTACCAGTCCGAAGGGCAACCTCTTAAACTGGTAGTTCCGCCCTTCGAATATAAAGGCCAGATACTGGCGACTCTGTGGATGTAATTCCACCTGCCAGTACCCGCACACCGTATCCCAGGTAGTGAAGTATTTGGTACCGTGGAATCGTTTTAAAATCTCCTCAATCTCACCGGGCGAAGTCCTGTCATTAATGATCATCTTATTTATTTCGCGCGCATCTAAACACAAACGGACTTGTCCGTTTTTCTTAGGAATAGCCACGATAGGACTTGTATAAGGGGAATGGCTACTCTCTATAATGTCACGGTTAATCATTTGCTCTATTTCAACTCTTACTGCTTGCTTTCGTGATTGCGCAATGGGGTAAGACTTCCGGTTAAAGTCCACAGTGTCTCGGAATTGTAGAGTACACTGGAAATTCTTCACTTTACCGGGCTCATCAGAAAAGACTGATTTATATTTGTTGTATATGTCTATTAATTTGTTCGCTTGGTTTGTTGTTAAACCTTCGCCAGTTATACCGCTCCGGAAATCCCTGATCTCCTGGATTTTTTGTGACCATAAATCTTCATTGGAGGTGTCGTCTATTCTCTGTTCAATTATGGATGTTGGATGGATGTAATTAATTTTTCGGATTTGCTGATGGATACTATCGGGAACGACTTGGTCACTACCCACCAAGTTCGCCGTCCAAGTATGTCCGTTAGAAAACAGCGACAATGTTTCAGTTCTTAGATCAATGATGGCGGAATTTCTCCTAAGCACATCACACCCGACCAGTATATTAAATGGCAGACCGCTCGCCACCAAGAATTCCATGTCAATCGCTATACCACAGCTCATCACACTGGCGGAGACTTGTCTACGTATAGTTTTGTTTTGTCGGCCGGTTGCTCCCAACAAAACAATATTATTCAACGGCAATGTTGGTAAAGTTCTCCCGCACTCTTGCTGTATCCTCTCCAATTCCGTCGTACTTATTATTGACACGTTCGACCCAGTATCGATCATTAACTTGGCTGGGATGCCTTCTACCTTGGCGTCGACATGTATAATTTCATTATTGAAGTTATTGGTGGGACTCCTGTTATCCTCTTCCAATAACTCCTGTCTGATGTCCTTCAGGTAGTTGCACCCGATGATTGTAATACGATTGTGATTGTTCTCAAAATTGCACTCATTATTATTATTATACCCAGTAGTCAAGAGCAGTAACGGGTTCTGGCGATTTATTACTGCCTGTGCCCGTTTAAAGGCTCGGCATCATTGTTTCTTTGAGCCATATTATTCGATGCCTCATTCGGGATGCTCAGAGTGGTTACCTGCCGATCTGTCCTATGGTCTTCCGGTCGTTCATGGTGCGACCTCTGTTCAGTGTTGTCCAAACTATTGCTCCTACGCGTCGGATAGTACCTCGGTTGGTCCAGTTCTAGGCTCCTCCGCCTTTCTTCGTATCCGCGGTAACTGTTTCGTCGATTGTGGTTGAATCCTCGCTGTCTTCCATCTGTGGCTCGTATGAAGTTCACTCTAGTGGGAGGAAACCTATTATTATTAAAATTACCATTATTGGGACCTGCACGATTAGCATTATTAGGGTAAGGACTATTACCATAATTGGGGCTTCTCTGACTATTTACGTTATTAGGGTAGGGATTGCGGTTACCCTGATAACCATTAGAGGGTCGATTCGGGTTTCGCTGGTTGGGACCGTATTATTATTATCATTGTAATTAGTATTGTTTACATTATTATTATTATTAGGACCGTTATTTCGCGGATATGCCCGACCTCCTTGGTACCCAGTATTTATGTGGTTCGTACCCTGGTTATTGTTCTGGTACGTCCTTGGTTCGGGCCCATCACTTCTCCTACGACTCTGTCGGTAGTAGTCTTCATTTTCATAATTTTCTAGGAGTTCTGTCATTGCCTGGATGGTCTTTATTTGGCTGCCCCTCCTTGCACGAATTACCTCCTCATCATAATGGTAAGACAGCTTATTTATTAGGCATTCCTCCGGTATGGCTGGTTCTAAGTGCTTGGCCATACACACTTTGCCGAGGAAATAAGCTGTCATTGAACTGCCGACTTGTGGTTTGTAGCGGCCATGGCATATATTATCTCTTATTAGATTTTTCGTGGTCTCTGACCAGTACTTGGCTTTGAACAGGCTCTTGAATTGTTCATAATTGTCGATGTCGCTCCGGTTGGCCATCCACCAATGGTCATTCACCTCCCGAAACGACTCGTCAAGGATTTGTCTGTTCTGGACCCATCGGTTCCCTCGGTGTTTCTCGAGGTACTCCTCTATTCGTGCCAAGAACTCCATAGGCTTCCGTTTGTATTGCCGGAAATTGAGCCATTCTCTGTTCTCTGACATGGGGAAATTGTGATATCCAGATGGTCTGTTTCTTATTAACTCTATCTCCTCCTGGCTCTGACGCACCTGTCCGGTTATGTTTACCATGGCGGCTTCCACGCCGTCGCATCTTTCTGTTACTTGGGTCCTCACTTTATTTACTTCTTCCAATGCAAATTTCTTGGTCTCCTCCACGTTTGTTTTCTGTTGTTCTTGGACCTGAGTAATCTCCTTAGTTATTACTTCCCGGACTTCCAGCACTTCGTTTTCTGTTTGACGACATCTTTCGTCTACTTCTCGGATCTGCTGGTTAACAACCACAACTTCCTGTTCTAATTTCTTTACAATGGACTTCTTCGTCTCAGTTATCTTTTTATTTATCTCCTCTTTGGCTAACTCAATCCTCTCGTCTAACTTATTCATGTTCTCTTGGTTAACTTCCCTTAGTTCTTCTCTCAGCAGTTGATTGTCCTCTCTCAATTCTTCCCTTAATTGTTGGTTGTCACTTTCTATTTTCTTACTGGTTTCTTCCATTTTCTCTTCTAAATTCTTATTATTTTCTTCCATTTTCCTTTCCATTTTCCTACACAAGGATTGGTTGTCCTTTTTCAGGTCTTCCATCTTCTTATTCAAGGATTGATTGTTTTCCTCCATCTTCTCTTCTAAATTCTTACTGGTTTCTCCAATCCTCTTGTTAGTGTTTTCTATGCTTTTATTTATTCCCCCCAAATCTTCCTTGGTAGACTGGCTGTTGTCATCCATTTTCTTATGCAGGTCTTCCTTTAATTCCTGATTCATTTTCTTACTGGTTTCTTCCATGTCCTTACTCAATTTCTTATTATTTTCATTCATGTCCTTTCTCATTTCCATTATCAATTTGAACATTTCTTGTAGTGTCGTTTCCTCTGGTTGTGATGGTCTCTCTTTCTCTGGGACTTTGACTTCCCTGTTTGCGTTGTTACTTCAGGTGGTTCCTCTGATGGTGCGGGTTGTTTCGGTTCCACCTGGGTTAGTAACACTTCCGGATCTTCAACGGGTGTTACCTCCTTATCCCCCATGTCAATCTCTTTCTCGGCCTCTGCCGCCCTCTTTTTCGATGTAGCTCGTCTCTGCATCTTTCTCTGTCTCTATTTATTAATCAGAATGATCAATATTACACACGACTATATAAAAATTATTCCGATTAGCGCTTTCAAGCTTCACAGCTCATCGTCAGATCAGGAATGGCTATTCCTGATCTGACGATGAGCTGTGAAGCTTGAAAGCGGCTAATCGGAATAATTTTTATATAGTGGTGTGCAATATTGATCATTCTGATTGTGATTTCAACCACTAACACAAATTTCTTCATTAAATATTTATTAATCGCTGCCAAGCTTAGATTATTAAGCCCTCTAAGTTGGACGCCACTTTGTAACAAGACCGCTGTATGCCGGTCGTTACAAAAGAATAAAATGTAAAAGGAAAATTTTATAAAAAATAGAATTTTCAAATAGTAAGAAATCTTGTTTATATTTATAGAGGTGTGTATAAGAAATAAATCTGTTTTAAAATGTTCTTGTAAAAATTTTAATAACAGGTAGGTATTTATTGACCGTCGATCACTTCTTGAAGATTTGAACCAAGTCTGGAGTTAAATAGATTAACTCCAGCTAATAATCGATTGATGACTTTCCTGGCTGGTCCAATATCTCGTTCAAATAATATATATTCTTCTTATTTAAGTTCTTCAGTCTTAATAAATACTCTTAAATTACCTGTGAAATAAGTAACAGATACGAAATAATGGAAATATAAAGATTTATTGACAATTTAAAATAATAATCGATATTTTATCGATGGAGAGCAATTATCGACTCTGTCTCGGGAATTATCGATTGTGTCATACAGAACAAATTTTATGATATATTATATTAAAAGACAGGTTCTTTGAGCGATTAGAATTAATAGTCAGAGAAGGGTGACGAGAAAGTATAACATTAACAATTAAAAATAAATACAATAATTACTATTCAATAGAATTTAAATAATTCTAATATGTAATGTGTATGACTGTTTTCGAACCATTGAAGACTGACGTCACTGCGATGTAGTAAGCAGGTTGCGTATTCAAGATGGCCGCTACTCGAGTTGGACCAGGTTACTGCAAATGCGTCGTGTCAGAAAATCACAATAAAATTACCTTCATCAAGGTTTGAAATGTCCCCGCACTGGTGTAATATGTCTGTAAAGTTATTTGGTGTATTCTGGCGAAGTGTTCTGTGTAAACTTGTGTTAGTTACTTTATTTTGAATGTGTTCTCTTCTGTGGGTTAAAATTCTCAAGATATGGTTAGGATTGTATAATGAATCAGTTTAAATATAATGTTTTACTTGTTTCTATCACTCGGATTATGAAGTTAAGAGTTTGTTTTCACTATTGTCGTGAATGTTTTGATAGCTTTAGCTTTAAAAAGTGTCTACTCCGTCTAACTCTCGTTTCACTTATTTCAATGGCTAAACGCTAGTACCATTTTCAACTCGATTTAAAGAAACGTTCTTTACACAACTGTCCAGCTTGATATTCAACAAAAGACTAATTAACTTGGTCATAAATCTGGCCCAGTTAATCTTTGAAAAAGTATTGTTAACATATTTCGATTACCTGTTCACATGATAAAATATTACATTATATATGGAATTTATCTATTTTATTCATCACTTTTATGAATTATGAACCTTATTATTGGTTTAATCATCTCATTCCCTTTAAATTGATGTATTATAGTCCATATCTGTAGGTATTTTGTGGAAATTAACAAATTTCTTTACTTTTTGGAAATATAGGCTCAAAATTGGATTTCCGTCTTTATACGAATTCCCTCCATTTTAAATATTATTAATACTATTATAATAAATTTTAATTAGTCATATTCCTCTTCCTTTCCTTAAATACATATAAATTACATCTTTGAACTGGTTTTTTGTGTTAATCTGTAAATTTGACATTGCTCTTTAAAATTAATTAATTTATATATTCTGAAAATTTACAATGTTTTAAGGTATATTTCCTTATTATCATTTTAACTCATAGGATCATTCCCAGTAGTGTTTAACTGTGTTACCTTATCTAAATCTTGGTAGTTTACAGGATTTATAAGTGAATTATACTAGTTTATATTGGTTCTGTGAATTCACCAAATGGCCTAGATTTTAGAATTTGATATTTCTGTCCTTCTCAAATAAATTTAAACTTAATTCCTCCTCTGACTTTACATAATTACAATTATATGAAAATAACATGGTTTATAACTTATTGGGTGGTGCAGTAGTTAATTAACACTACAGTTATTAAAATAATTAATTATGAACATTGTTTAGCAATCTGCACAATTGAACATAGTGCAGATATGGTTTGAACATATATCTTTTAACTATTCTTGAGCTAACATAGCATACCTATTAGAACATTATTAATGGTATGTAGGTTATTATTTATCAAACATAATTCTTTTTAAAACACATAACATAAATCTTATTTTCTAATAACCCTTACAAATACATTTTATTAACACATTGATTTTAGGACTGTGAATAAACAGTCTATTTAAACATTTTACACTTATTAATACTATATTAATGCCAGTCCTTTCTGGTTTAAACCATTATTATTGTGATCCCCTACATCAGTAAACATTAACTCCCATACTCTATTTATTATCATTTTTTACAAATGTCCTGTAAATAAAGATTTCCATTAAAATAATAAAATACTGGAAATCTTCCATTTTATTATTTTATTATGCTGTTTATTATTAGATATTAAAGTTGTGATATAGCATACTGATAAGTTATAGTATCACCAACTTTAAGTTTATTGCATTTCTAAAAAACACTTACACAAATTCACTTTCACTGTTGGTTCTGATATTTTGAGTCTTATTATCTCAGACCAGACCTTTAGTAATCATGGACTGTTAAGACTAGTTTATTTTCTTTATTACACAATAGCTTTAGTCGGTTCACTTCTTATAACGCTATACAGCACTTTAGTTTTCTCAATAATTACATTTTATAGGATTTTGGGTATGTTATACTTTTTTTGCATAGTTTTTGTGGGTTTGGGGTTGATAGTAGTTTATATAATAATAGGTTTTACTACGGTGTTTCTTTCATACTATTTCTTCCTCTCCTCCTGTCTTCCTTCTTGTCCTTCTTCGTATCTTCCTTCTGGTCTTCCTTCTTGTCCCTCTTCTAGTCTTCATTCTTGTCCCTCTTCTAGTCTTCATTCTTCTGGTCTTCCTTCCTCATTCTTGGGTAAACCAAGGTACTTGGTGTTATCTCGACTGAGGTTTAGTTTGGAGCATTTAACTTATTCACTGATACGGACTTTATTCTTCTCTACAGGTTTCAGGGTATTGTTTTCTTCCTGATCACAAACTTTATTCTTCCCTCTTCTTGTTTTTGGGGTATTTTGGTATTCACCACTCTTTAATTGAGTCTCTTTTTTCTTGATATGGTCTTATATAACTGGTTTACTGCTCTGAGCTTCCTGGGTAACTTACTGATATTATACTATGAGTTGCTTCGATACTTTCTTTGGTTTTTAAAACAGTGGTTTTTATATATAAGGTAATGAGGATTTTTATTTTATTGTGGTTCATTCCTCTGATTTATTTAAATGTCATTCAACATTATTATAACATTTGTTGGTGTAATTAAACGTTATGATTTCACATGACTTAAAATGTAGTGGATTTTCTGTCACGCTACAATATATATATATATATATATATATATATATATATATATATATATATATATATTGTAACGTACCGGTGTTTGTGTTTATTTAGTTTTAACGTGTTGCTTTCAATTCGTTTATCGTGAAAAGTTATCAAGTGTAAGTTGATTCCATTTGTGTAAAAACGGATTTGTTGTCGTAATCGATTCTGTCTTCGAGCGCCCTGTTCGTCTATTAAGTAATCTGGTCCGTTCGCTGCTCACTCTCTTGGTTGCTGCCTGTAATTATCCTGTAAGTTCTCTAGTTCTCTACAATGACAACTCTTTCCAGTCAAAAGAACAATATTTTTTTTATTTAAATGGTTCAGAAAAGGAACAGTCGACTTGTGTCGAAACAAAATAATGGTCGGGTCGACTCTACTGCTCAATTCGATTATGACACTAACAACTTTCAGTAAACAAATTAATTGTAATAATTATATTAAATCTCAGGGTTTAAGGGCTCTTTGAGACTGTTATTGAATTCAGAGAATGCACACAAAAATACAATACATCACAAGAGGTAAGTAAAATTTAAAATCTTAATACTATATTCTATTAATCGTTGCTAAGCAACGACTGTCGTTTCCACAAGATGGCCGCTCAGACGTCTAACCTTGAGCTGTTCCAAATTATTTTAAAATAAATGTTTTAGTGTTCACAGTTTTAGTTTTTAAGCTTTTCTTTTAATTAATGATTACTAGTGTCTGTTCTGTTAGTGTAGATAGTGTCTACAGTAGTGTTGTGTAGTTGTATCTGTAGTGTGGTTATGAATTTTTTCGGTCTCACCCACAAAATGTGCGTTCGCTTTAGGTAGCCAGGATTTTCTGAGGTTCTGCATTTAGTTTTAGTTTTAATTAAATTATTTCTGTTTTCTGGTCTTCCCCAGTGTTTACCGCTTCTGTTGGTAATTATTATTGACTGCCAACGGTCCAAAAAACATTACTTGTATTTAATTAGAATTTGCTTCATCAGAGCACATCTGCCCTCTGCAATGGTTAACAATACAATACTATTTTCTTGCTTCTTCATCAACGGTCTCCTGACCTTACAATACTGGCCTTTGATTGGTCAAAACTGAGAGTTCATTAGGTCACATGGTCAGTTTACAAAAATCAAATGTTCATTTACCTATAAGAAAAATACTCCTTTTTTAGCTTTAAGTTTCCTTAAATTTAAATTACATCGTGTTTTCCTTTATATAATTATGAGCATTTTGATACCTTATTTACATAAGTTGGTTATTATAAAGGGTGATTTCCCACCTTACAAAATTTCTAACTTTGGGCCTACACTTATGGTTTCCTTACATTTATTTACTAATCTATTTGTTTCTGACAATATTCCTTTTATATTGAATTTGTGGCTGAGGCCATTAGTGGTTTTTCAATACTATTTTATAATTTACATTTATTATTACTTAAACTCTGATTCTGAACCATTTTTTTCTGATTTTACTATTTACTAAACGAGTCTGGACCCTTAACATTATTTAACAAATGGTTACAATAAAATCCTTTAACATATCATTCAATATACTGCCTCCATGGCCTAGTCTACAATTATTAATTGACAAATAATATAATTAGTATTAATACAATGATCTGATAAGAACAGAATCATCCGGCATGCTATGTTTTAAGCATGGCCTACATGCTTAAACCTTGTATTTTACAATTAGCCACAATCATTAGTTAACTGGCATACTATTCAGCCATCCCACTAATCTTAACCAGTACTACTAATCAGTGATTAGATTATTGTTCATGGGTTTTTGATTCCTAATGCATCACCTTCTGATTCTGCTCATAGGCTCCAACTATTTCTAACAACATGGTTCATAAATGTTACCCATAAGCTTTGGCATGAAACACAAACATAACTAGCCATACCAAAACCTTTGTAAACATCTTAACATAATCTAAAACCCCCATCACAACTCACTATTAACGTGGTCCATGGGTTTTCTTTATATAAAAGTATTTAACCCACACTTCTGCCATTACCCCCTCACTGACACTTTTTGTGTTTGGGAATATCACTGGTACTTCACTGACACTTTATTAGTTGGGTGTTTGTTTGTTTGCACTATCTAATATCAGGGATCATTAGCTTTCACAGTCTGTTTCTGTTTGCTTAGTAACTACCTTTATCCCACACTCTTTCATATTAACATAATTACAAAAGGTTTGTATGTTATTTTATATTTATAATACATTTTGATTGGTTTATTACCTACCTGCATTGTATTTTTACTTTTATTATTTATATTAGACAGTCTTTTTTTTCTGTAATTAAAGTTTTTTATTGGTCTATGTTGATAGCATAGGCGACTCTACCTACTATCATTCCTACTGAATTGAGCAGTTCTAGCTTTGGGACAGGGTTACTATTATGTAGCATTACAATATATATATGTATATAATATATTATATCACTTTATTCAGAATGAGTATATTGTGCGCACAGCTCTAAGTATTCCTATTTAAGTGTATATTTATATTGTTAACATTAAGTTACGTATGTAAGTGCTCGTCTGTTTCGTATGCAGTGTACCTATATAAAATGCATTACAGAATTAGATTGTCGACACGTGTGGAGCTGGCGCTGCAAAGTGTTCCGGTACAATCAGGGCAGATCTCGGCGCACCTGCCGCCCAATCTCCGGCGACTCATACCTTATTCATGAAACTCTAACACTTAACATTCAACGACACTGCCTCGCTACCGCTGCGCTGTTTTTTTAACATTAACATAACTTATGCAAGGTGGAGCTTGACATGTGGTTTCGGTTTCCCATATTCTGAGCGATTAATATCGTGTACTTTATGTAACCAGGACGACAAACCATGCAGATCAGTTTGCACTCTTACGTGCAATACGACTGTACGCTCGTCTTTTATTAAACACAGGAAAACCAAACCAGAGACAGTTATATTGATCTCAAATTATATTAATCACAATTTCCTAAACAACTACAAATTATATTAAGAGCTTTCAATTTAACAGTTTAATTTAATTTAATTAATTAATCACATAATTAACTAAAATTATTTTAAATTTAAATTTAATTCAAAATTAATCTCAAAAATCATAAATCTAATAGAAGTCATTTTTAATTTACAATATTATAATTACTAATCGCAGAAGTTAATAACTCACAGTCAACCAAGAGTAATTACTCAGTATTACGTCGGAGCGTAACGGTCCGGCTACTGAACTTTCCAGGTCTTCCGCTGTGAGCAACACAAATGTAAGTTATTTGCAGGAACAGCTGATTTTATTTATTCCGTGGACGGGCGCAGTTAAAGTTATTACATCTCTCAAGTCCATGGAACGTTCCGATCTGTTGCATCATGCCAACGTCTGTCCTACACATTCGATATTATTCTGGTAACCAGATACCGACCAATGGTATTATTTTTTCTTAAGACCCGTTATAGGTAATTTTTAACCAACATCTGTCACAGAAGGGAGCAAAACCTTAGTCTACACGATTAGAGAAATTCGTTTCTTTCTATTACGTTCAATGGTTATTTCATTTTATTGTGTTTCTGTAGAATTAGTTTGTGTTTGGTGAACAGTTTCTAAATCGTTTTCAACGCTTGAAGACACAATTGTTTTCTTAGCACCTATAGAATTTGCAATTATATGTTGGTATAACTGCACATAGACAGACAAACAGACACACACACACAAACATACACACAGACATTATATTATGTATGTGCCGTACGTGCTTACACGCGCAAGTAGGCCTATTTGTGTACCAGTAAGCCTAAAAAAATTTCCGGAATGAATTTTTGTTTGTAACCAGTTGTATTAGATAGTGTACTAATTTCCGTATACTCCTCTTGCCTTATTTAGACACATTTTCTATCAAAGTGAAAAGTATCAACTCTACTGAAATCCTCCACTGAATTTGTCTGGATCCTCCACTGGTTATCGCGTTTTCTTTCCTTTTACATTCAAAAACAACTTCAATAAGTAGCAATATTTTTGTAAATTATTTCTACTATATAAACTGCTGGAAAATCCTTTTCTCCGTTCATACTCCGTATAATGCATTTAATGTTAGTGCCAATTTTTGCTTATAAAAACTGTGTATTCTCTGTTTAACATGAATTGTAAAATTTGACATTCTTAAATCTTCGTGTATTGACATTATTCCTAATAGACTTAATCTTAGAATGAGTACCTATTTAATCTAAATTTGTCTAAATCAGTTTGTAATCAGTGTGTTTGCTTACTTCACACCACACATTCAAATCCTACACGGTGTTTGGCAGATATTTATATATTCTCTGCGATTCTTTTGAAGATGTCGTTCAAAATTGCCTATTTTCATCACCCTCGTTTTTAATTTTCTAATTTTTAGTTCACTATAAACATACCGTACAACGTGAACACATAACGGCGTCGTCAAAGTAAACACAAAAAAGGTTTAATTTAAATTTAACAATTTATTTCCTCATTTACATCCAAATTACATTGGTAAATTTAGGAATTTACAACCTGCCCAAAATATACAAATAATATAATACACTACAAAAATAAAATACATTCTACAAAAAACTACAAAAAATAAAAAGTTTTGTGTGTTGATAAATATGAAGAACGCATGAAATGGTAAGACCGGCTTACAAAAAATAAGACTACCTTGAGTTAGCGAAAGGTAATTGTTTGGTAGCGGACTGTACTGACGCGGTTAACTATCAACAAACGAAATAAACGTGTCAGGATTTCCCAGTTGGTAGGACTCAAAATCTTAAAAATCTTTAAAAAAATTTCAAACTCGCAACTCAAAATTCGTCGCTTACTACGCATATTCCTTCCGAAAAAAATCAAAATTCTCCTTATAGTATTATTTGTCAACTCACTAACTACATTATCACTTTTTCTCTTAAAAATATTATTTAGGAAAAAATTTAAATAGTTCGTGGTTTTTCTTTTGAAAGTGGATATTAATAAAGAATTGTGCTTTAATATTTTAATTCCCGGCAAAAAAATAACAAGTAATTTTTGTTCTTCATAAAAACTCACATTTGATTACATCCTTTATGTTTTCACTTGTAGATAATGTAAGGACCTCGATACGTTAAAAAAACAATAAAATAAAATTTTCTTTATTCTGGTTTATGTCAACAATATAGAAGCAGGCAATATAGAATTGTAATAAAATTCTATTTTTAAAGCAAACGTGAGATGCTTAACTGAGGTTAAGTTACGGATAAGTGGCTAAGCTTATTTCAGTTTATAATTTGTTCTTGATATGTTTTGTGATATTAACGTGTCCATATACAATTATTTATATTTTGTTACTCCTAATTTTTTTTTTATTGTCTTTCGACATAAGAAAATATAAGTGGTCCTATATACTCCATGTTCGATATGATGGATTATTTTAAAATGTACAGAACTGCTTTAAAATGGAAGGCAAAGATTTCTTTAACTTAACATTAGCATAAACCTTCATGGCAATAACGCCTTTTGTGCCTTTCAAACACTAGCCTTATTTTCATATACAACGATAATGCAATATTTTGTCCGCTATGACGAGGTGGAGATAGGGTGAGAGAGGTTTCATGAGAAGAATCGATGGGGTCCAGCTGTTGGGGTCATCCATCGTGGTGCTGACAAGGGATTACGCCTACAACAACCCCCTAAACGACACGGCCCAAATCACACTACACATTCCTTTGTAAACTCCTACCCGCCCACAATCGATGCGAACGTCGCGCGTTTGCAATCATCAACAATCACCTGTTCTGCTCCTCCATTCCGCACCCTCCCAACCCTCACACATCATGCGTCTATGATTTGCTTAATTCTGCGGCTGCTACTTGCCGGCGAGGTCATTACGACGTTGAGGACAATTATTTTGCTCTCTCTCTCTCTCTCTCTCTCTCTCTCTCTCTCTCTCTCTCTCTCTCTCTCTCCCCCTCTCCCTCTTATCTTTCTTCTCTTTTCCTAGGACAAAGTCATTGCGTTTTTTGTACTTCTTTCGCTATTATTTTATTATATATTGTTTTCGGTTACTTTTTCTACTATTATAATTAACGATAAAATTATAAAATATATTAATAAATAAAATATATGTTATAACATAGGCCTATGTTAACAGTATAAAGAAATGTAAGATCGGTTTAGGGATGAAAGGTTTAGCTAGAATCGGTCAATAAGTAGAGACAATTTTTTTACATTATTTGTGTCGACGTTTCTACAATATTTATTGTCATCATCAGGACCTGTGTATCGACAATAGAGACGTAATCAAACACAATAATGTGTGTGCGTGTTTTACATAAGCAAAATAATTATTATTCTTACATATTACATAAATAATGCAATATGTACTCTCTACTGCTCTTACTATTCTTACGTAAATAATTTGTCATGCACAATTAAAAACCTTAAAAATCGACGTGTTAATGTGTTAACGACACCGTAAATTTAGATATGAGTAAGCTTTACTTATTATAAAGACAGAATATAATGAACACAAAGACAGAAGACTAATTTGTAATCTGTGTAAGAACCAAGTAGCTATAATCAGAGATCAACAAATGGAAAGTCACAATTAGAACCCCCCCCCCACACACACACACATACATATATAGGCAGTAAAGAAATAAAAGAGACGTTTAAGACAGGTGAAATAGTTTGGAAGGGAATACTTTTAAGATTTGGTAATAACATTATTTTACTTGCAGAAAAGACTTTTGCGCCCTTCTCGAATTTTATTCTACAGTTATCTAGGATGATCCGATGATCCTAATATTAATAATAATAATAATAATAATAATAATAATAATAATAATAATAATACAATAGAATAATAAATATTATACAACTAAAAAAAGTCCACAAGTATTGAATATACGACCAAAAACATCGAAATATTGTAATTTTGACTCAGACTTCAGTTACTGGATATTTATAACTATAAATAACTATGAAATGTCTAATAACTATGGAAGAGATAGATATGCAAAATATTTATAATTCCTTATGAAATGTATGTAGAGTTAATGCTGTAAATAGAGGCGTTATACAAGTAGTAGGCCTAAAACCAATAAAGGGCCTGACTGTGAACGTAGTTGTCACGTTCCACCGGATAAGACGAGGTTAAATCGGGCCCTATTTCGCTCGCGCCTGAAGATTTGGCAGTCGGCTGGCTTCACACACACACACACACATACGCGCGCGCGGAGGATTAATTTTACGTTTACTACAGTAATTAGACTGATTATCGTTTTATCCCAAACCCATCTCTTGTAATTCCATGACTTACGAGTAATTCCCGAATATCTTACTTCCCGGGAGTAATAACACGCCTAACCTACTCAATATGCTTTTCCTAGCAAAAACTCAAACATGCTGAGAGGTAACTGGCGTGTTACAATAGTAACTTTGCAAGTTTTAGTTTCTATGTGTAAGAACGAGTATGAATATTCTTGTTACCTGAGTACACAAGCAGGGCGGAATTATGTTTTCTGGTATGTTGATTGGTTTGTTAGCTTGAATTCTAAAACCAATTTTGTCAGATGATATGTAAAATCATCTGTCTTGAATCTAGAATTGTCAAGGAAAATAATAAATCTTATAAAAACAAAATAGCTAACGTTACTCGCTATACTGTATAAATTTCTTACAGACCTAACGAGTTTGTAATAATTTTAACTAATAAAGAGATGTTAAAATTCGGGTAAAACAAAACACTTCTTAAAATAGAATTACTACAAGGAAGACAACATTTTTATTAGGTGGCATGTTCATATTTTGTTTACAGCTGACTGTTTAGTAACTGGATTGTTTTTCTCTTTCTCTTTGTTCCTAAACATTGTAACACAACGACCTTTGAATGGGTAGATTAGTTAGTGTTGTATTTTATTTTTAGTTAATTTTAAAATTTTTTATTTAGTAGTAGACTCTTCTTCACTCCTCACGTTGTAATGTAAACATCGATGATTAGTGTTGTTTAGTATTTGATAGAATTAGTAATGTTACAATTTAAATTAATGTTTATGTTTGAAACGGATTATAATCACTGATATCTTGCTGTATTCACCTCCCCACTTACCATCTGTGAACGTCTTCGATCTTCTTAATGGGTTGTCCTATCTCACTGGAAATACATTGATAACACACAAAATACTTTGCCTGGATATTGGCATATACACATTAAACAAAATAACAATGATATTCAATTGTGAATTGAATATTCAAATATTGGCCACTTGAATATTGCCGCCACCTTGTGAAACAATTGTTTCTAAAATGTAAATTATTTGTACCTATTTAATAGAAATAAAGACTCTCTGTTCACTGGTAACAAATTGAGGTGTTTATTAACATTAGTGCAATTCAATGAAAACCCTTTTTAAAACAATTACTGATAATTTTTAAAAACAACAAAGTTAATTAATGTCTGAAACTTCTTCAGCTCAGGGCTGGTAACACTGGTACGATGTAAAATAATATGGTAAATTAGGTTATGTTAATTTTGGTTAAAAGCATTGCCAAATTTCATGAATCCTGTGAATGTACATGATGCAAGATACAAAGATGTTTTATTAAACAACAATATTTATTCATATATTATGATTAAAAAGACAAAAAATTAAAAATCATTAACCTCAATACGATATTCAAATTATCGTACTATCGTACGGCAGGTGTGCTGCATTCTGATGCTAAAAGCTGTGTACACGTGCTATTAACGTTACACTATTAAAACAATGTTACTGGTTTAATTATTATTATTATGAACTGGAATTGATAAAAAAACGAAAAACTCTTATTATCGAGTCTATTCACAAGCTTATTATTCATGACAGAAGTGACTCTCTGTTGGCAAACAAATACGTGTTGGTTATAGGTTAGTTTACCTATATATGAGAGTAAGTTAACAAAATAGAATAATTAATATTATAAAAATTGTAATACTATCTTCACAAACACATTATTTATTGTAATAAGATGTATAATTAGCAGTAATGATTGTTCTCGCATATTAAATTTTTATTTGTTAAGTACTGCTGAAATCGTAGTCAAGCAAGCGACTATATTTTACAAGTAAGGTTTGCGGTATAAATTATTATTTCCGCTTCTATTATTATTTTTCTAACATGAATATTAAAATATTTTAATTAAATATCGTCATTAAATCAGACGAGAACTTTTATTCATTTAACCTGATAATAATTCATCGTTTGCTAGCTAACCATGCATAGTGTGTTTGCTTGGCTAGCGTAGTCGACTATAATTTTCGTTAACCAACGAATATTATTTTGTCATTTTATTTTAAAAATTGTTAACGTATAATACTCCCTGCATCTTTTCACTTAACATGGCCTTTATTATACACTGGCCATGTTTTTATTAATTCACTGTATCAGTCACAACACTGTCACACGATAAAAAATTGGTGTTCAGTTGAGGTTAGTTATGACTATATACTCTTATACGCGCACATTTTAAAATATTTTCTTAGAGGACTGTCGCAGGCTCCGCTCGCATCGGTGGCTGGAAGACAATTAGTTCCTCTCATCAAAGCTTCTGATCTCGTCTGGTAGAATCAGATCATCCTATTGGCTTAGAAGGCGGTACTCTCTACCCCAAATGCCTTTGTTAAATTAAAATTTTAATTTTTAGCGTCTATGCTTTGGGTTCGAGACTCAGCTATGACGCGTTCCTTTCCAATCGGAAATGACAGAAAATCTTATAATATTCATAAGTTCCTTATTAATAGTCTGATTGTCATTTGGATAGTTGCATTGTTTTGCGGATACTTGTGTCTTTAATTTAAGTCCAAACAAGTAATAATTCCATCCATTAATAACTCACTTCACTTTATTCAAAATTCATATAGTGGCTCTTAAAAAAATAAGTATTTTCCACTACATTTTGGTGTAATTATATCTTAATGCTTATGATTAAACGTCTGGAGTCCATTTCTCTTATACTCTAATACATAATATTAACATATTTGTGATTTAAGCAAAATATACTAATGGCGTACTAGCCATCTATGTCCAAATGTTTATATTTGCTTACATCACCAGTATTCCTTACGCTACTACATATCTTTGGTACTATAATGTTATTTGATACACTTACATACATTTGCTAATACTTTATTTCGGCAAATGTTATCTTATTTACATATACAGCATTGTTTAAAATACATTATGCTCTTATATCGCCATTCTGTCACTCTTATTTAGTTATTTTTACCACATATTATAATGCATTGTTGATAATTAAATTGTGTACAAATGTTGTACATGGTCTGTTTAGTGGACTTACTAACTTTTTGTTAGCTGAAATTTCTTTAAGTTACTGTATGATGGTTGTTTACACCTAGTCCTATGATTACAGTAGGTTAGTTTATTAAATTCCAGTTATTAAATTACTTGTACAATGATTGTGAGGTATTCTCATAGTTGTATTGAACATTCCTCTAACTATTGGTAAACTTTCTTACTCTCTCTTTACAAGTTTTGTTAAGGTTTTTTGATTAACTCTATGGTCACATGAGATTCTGTCTAATTGGTTTATTGTTATTATAAATAATCTGACTCATATAGTTGTGTCTTTCAGTTCATATAGTATTCATTGTTTTACACATTTATTCTTATTTGGTCTCTGTATGAATCAATTATTGATAACTACTTTATCTAATTATTGTGTATGATTTTATGTTGTAGGTCCAGTTCAGGTGAGGTTACGTGTCACTTAGTTGGCAACAATATGCTTCTTACTTTATTCAGTATTCATCTTAAATACTGTCATGTCATTATGGCATGTTACTATAATTGTTTATTACTATGTTTTGCACATGTTGTACACATTTTACACTATATGTTTATACAATAATACTTGGTTTTTTTATCTAACTATGTTACACATTTTGGTGGGTTGTATCTTGGCTTGTATGCACTGATTTGTTTCTTTTCAACAACTTAGTTTGTTTACTACTTATTGGCTTTAACATTTATCTACATTTTGTCCTGTGTTACTATGACATTCAGGCACATTCCATATCAAGAATTACAAAGCTTTTATCATTGATCTCTTTGAGCAATTATTTCTCTTTTCAGTATCATTAAATTGGTGGTCTTACTGAGTATATTTGTGGTTTTACAATCTTGGATTACAATTGGTACACTAATTGTTTGTGTATTTCACTTGATAACCGTTGATCTTTTCACTTATTAATCTTTATTCACTTCCCTCAGTTATAAACACTTCACTAATATTGTCTGTGTTGCTTATTTGGGGTTAGTGTTATTACATTATTTATTGTTGCACTTATATAAAGTATTCACTGTTATTGTTTGTGATCACTTATTAAGGTTCAACACTTGGTTTTTTATTATACTGGTTTCACTATGTCCTTCTTTGATAGGTAGTTTTTTATTACTACTAATCTTATAATCATTACTCTTATTCTGGTTATTATATTGATTGTGGTGCTTTCCATATTTTGGGAATGTTGATGTCTTGTTCTGGTCGTACATAATCTTCATTCTTCATGGTACATTTCTTCTTCTTCTTCTTCTTCTTCTTCTTCTTCTTCTTCTGGTTATTCAACTGTTTCTTCTTCATGTTAATTGTTTGTCATTTGTGATGCTTTTCTTGGTTACTCACTATTTGTGATAACTCATGTTCATTTAACATAGTTATATTCTTCCACATTTTCACTCACTATTATGATAATCATCGTCTTATATTTATCTCACTATTATGACAAATTAATCTATTTTCTCACTATGATAATTGCATTTGATATGTCTCTTCCTTATGATGATAGTCACTTTCGGCATATCCCCTCACTATTTTGATCTATTGGGCCTAGATGCTAACGTATTATATCGATTTATTGTATTCTCTCTTTCTTCTTTATACTCGATGATATATTTTTATGACTCTTCTTTCTTCTTCTTTGGGTTGCTTTATTCATTTATAGATACACTTTTGATTTTCATACTTCTGTTCCTTCTTCCATGCTTGATGAAATATGCTTATGGTACTCTTTCATTTGACGTATTATATATTTTTTATGTAACCGTTATTTTGATACGTTACAACATGAGTGAAGAAACAGTTATGTATAATATCTATGTGAGAGGGAGGGTACACATTTTTCACAGGACTGTAATGTCAAACAATTTTTTAACTATTTAATAAAATTTTTCCTCGTATAAAAAAGTAATTCGTAATATGAGAACTTCGATCTTTAAAACCCAGTTTTTGTGTAAAAATTATGATTTGTTTTAGTCAGATATTTAGTTTACATGTGCGTGTTTCAGCGGCCGTATTGCTCTTCCAGCGGACAATGGTGAATACGGCAATTTAATGCTACCAAAATGTCCTTCATTAAGAGGACATAATGTGAAATTGGCGATACTAAATTTCTAGATAGGAATGAATTAGACAAATATGTTGGACAAAGTAGAGAAGAATTATGGCGTGAAAGTAATATTGAGTGAGCCTAAGTAACGGTAACATCAAGGTAGAACAAAAATACTTGAATATTATCATAAATGGAAAAACTGGAATCAATAGAGAGATTTAAATTATAGAACAGTGAATTATAGAAGATGTACAAAAGAAATAAAGCTAATTTTTTCAACAAGAAGAAATACAATCAGTCTGAATATTCTGTCAAGGGATAGCTTATTGACGAGCTATGTCGGAAGCAGAGACATCTACCATCGGGGTATGTTTGGAAAAGAGACGTGGACCATCGGAGCTGTCTGGAGCAGAGACATCTACCATCGGGGCTATGTATTTAGCAGAGACATGGACCGTCAGAACAATGTCTGGGGGAAAGACATGGACCATCGGAGCTATGTCTGGAGAAGAGAAATGAAGTCAAAGTATACTAAATATTGATGATATCAAGGGAGGAAGTTGTTACGAAGGAATTAATAAGGATCCGTGAGATAGAGTCAAGTAAAGGCGTGTGTTCAGACCAAGTATTTGGACCTGTCCAAGAGAAAACATTTCAGTAAATGTGTTATACGCTAATATGCCAATAAGATTTTTGTACACGATACTTTTAATTGTGTATTTCACGTAATGTGTTCGTTCCATACATTTTATCATATTAACTATGAAATGGACGTGTACAAAAGATATTTATAGCCAACAACAGTCTACAGGATTAGCGAATAAATTTAAAACATCAACCATTCGAATGCTTGAACTATAGGTTACTTAATTACTGGAGTTTGTACTTCGCCACAAACTAATAAATAAATAACAGTTTCTTGTTCTTCTGCCCACATTTGGTTACATGCCTGTACGGAACCTTTGAATTGGTTTGAATGTTAATTTTTGACAACAGCTTGAACTCTAATATACTGCTAATTTTATCACATACAGCGTATCGCATAGACGTCAAACGTAGCCTATCTGAACTTTTAAATAAGCATAGTAGATGAGAATAAAATAAAATATGACAAGAAAGTCAAACCTAATAGGGACCTTTTAAAAATTTTAACATATGTTACTAGTTTATAACCGCAAAACTTTAAAGCTATTTTTCAGCTCGTACTGAGCAGGACACCAAATTGAAAACAACACTGGGAAAACATGAGTTATTTTAGAAGATTTTCTAAAACCATACAAAACGAGCTCATTGAATGCTTTCATGATGAGGTAAAAAAGGGCGTTGAAACTAATACTAACTAAGCACCTTTCTTTGCTTGCATGATCGACAAAACCACTGACACGTCGAAGAAAACACAGTGTTCCATAGTCGTAAGATTAGTAGACTAACAGTAACAGTAGGAATTCAAGAGTACTTTTTAATATATAACGATGTTAAGGAAGACAGAACAGCTGATTGGCTTACGTGGTGTTTGTGTAAGACTGTTGATAAATTTACTTACAAGAAAAAGTTAATTGCTCAGACTTACGATGGTGCTAGTGTCATTTCAGGGGAACTGAATGGCTTACAAGCAAAAGTTTGTGAACTTGGCACCACAAGCTGTTTACTCATGCTATGCACACCGTTTAAATTTTGTTTTGTAAGGGAGTTAGGCTATTCTAAAATAAAATCTGTTAATATCTTTTTCTCTATTCTTCAAGTCATACCTACTTTTCTCCACAGTTCTTCGAAACGTACTACTGTTGCTGTTAAAGTCTTGGGTAGTAAACGTATTCCTACAAGCAGTGAAGTTTGCTGTAATTCTAAAAATCATCAGTGCAGAGCATACAAACAGACTAAATGTAATTGTGGTTTTCAAAGAGTTGATGGAATCACAAAATTCTGTAACTGTAGAGAGGAACAAGGATGTTTAAATAGTTTGAAAAACTTCACATTTGTTTTAATTTTAATGGAGAAAGTTGTGTTAGTGGTTAAAATCACAAGCAGAATGATCACTGTTGCCCACCACTATATAAAAATTATTCCGATTAGCGCTTCAAGGTTCACAGCTCATCGTCAGATCGGAAATGATCGGAAAAGATTCAAGCGCTAATCGGAATAATTTTTATATAGTGGTGTGCAACAGTGATCATTCTGCTTGTTTTAATTTTGTCAGTTTTCCAGCACATTTTTCAGAAAACCGATTTACTTTTCAATATTCTTTAGAAAAAATCTATTCATAGTTCCGCCAGAGTTCGTTTGTTGAATGAATTTCATACATCCGACAACAAATGTGAGGAATTAATTCAGTCAACTGAGTCTGGTACTGGATCTAGATTTTAGATTTGTAACGTTGTCATCTAGGAAATAAGGCTATTACTTCCTCTAATTACTATAAGTAAATTTATTTTGAAGTACAGTATAAGACAATATTATTGCTCAACTAGAAGTATGATTTTCCAGCTACGAGGAATTAAAATTTTATGAAGTTGGGTAACATTAAAAACGTTTCTCAGTATGATAAAATATTCTTGACCGATTCTTTTATTTCTTTAATGGAAATATATGGTCAGCATTTCAACAAATAAAAATTAAGAACAGAACTTGAAATCATTTTCTCGCCATTACACAGTGAAACTAAACATATTAAAAGAAAAAAGCTGACGATACAAATGAAATTATTCCCAAAGCATATAAATTATTTACTCTTATGCAACAATTCCTGACTGTAATTCTTACGTAGAGAGTAGCTTTTCTTGTCTTAAGAGAATCAAAACCTATTTGAGGAACCGCATGTCTCAACACCTTCTCAGCGCATTGTTTTAGTTTCAGTTGTAAAGAGAGTCGTTTGCAAATTAAAAATTCGATCTACATGGCACGATGATGTTATCAACCACTTCGGGAAGAAGGGTCGTCGCGTGAATTTTCTGTACAACTAAATTCATCGCAGCTTACAAAATATATTTCTACTCAGCAGTTTACTTCATTGCTAGAACAAAAGTAAGTTAATCTTTGGTTTATCTTGTTAAAGATACGCGTATGTTTCTATTAAGACGTGAATGCTGTATAAAGCAGATAGCTGTTCTATACTTAATGGTGAAATAACGAATGTCGGGTGAGGGGGGTGCTATATCTGAGAACGGCTCAGGTGAGTGTCTTATAGCCTCCCTTCTTGAGGACTCGCCGGCCGCCACTGCCTTAACGTCATCTTCCTTTAACACTCTGTAATACCCCCGAAAATGTAATGTAATTAAGAACAACTTCTGGATGCAAGTTGTCATTTAAATTTTGAGCGTTCAATGACATAACATATTTATTAGCCGTATACAACTTTTTTATTTTCTTTGTTTTGTCTAAAAACAATTCTACTGGTTTGTCTACTAACTGTTCTATCTAGACACGTGAATTGTAATTACGTAATTTCTATGTATCCACCCAGTTTCCTATGTTGTATTTCTCTCTTTTGTTATACCTGTTTTGTGATTATGTATTTAATTTGTATGAATCTGCAAAATATTTGTTATTTGGAAAGGGACAGACAATTTTAATTTCCACATCTATTCTTTTACTTCCATATTCCTTAAGGAATGGAAGTATGGTGATGGCAAAAAAAATCGTGTTCGAGATTATTGCAGATTCTGATTCTACTACACTCAAAACATGAAAAAAAGTCGTTTTCCAAAAAGTGTCTGTGTGTCTGTCTGTCTGTCTGTCTGTCTGTCTGTCTGTCTCTGTGTCTGTCTGTAGATTTTTTTTCTATGGCAAACGATAACTGCCGTAAATTCAAACAGAATCAAATAATTTTTTGCATACAGCCCTGATTTGTAGAGTACTCAAGACTTATTGTTTTTGGTGAAGATCGGTTGAGGGAGAGGGGTAGTTTACCTGCAACGGTTTTTTTTTATCAATGGAAATTTTTTTGTTTGGCAAACGATAACAGCCGCAAATTCAAACAGAATCAAATAATGTTTCGCATACAGCCCTGAATTGTAGAGTTCTCAAGACCTATTGTTTTTGGTGAAGATCGGTTAAGGGAAAGGGTAGTTTACCTGTAACGTTTTATGTTTTAACAAGGGTATTTCCTATGGCAAACGATAACAGCCGCAAATTCAAACAGAATCAAACGATTATTTGCATACAACCCTAAATTGTAGAGTACTCAAGACTTATTGTTTTTGGTGAAGATCGGTTGAGGGGAAGGGGTAGTTTACCTGCAACGTTTTTTTATCAAGCGTATTTTCTATGGCAAACGATAACAGCCGCAAATTGAAACAGAATCAAATAAGTTTTTGCATACGTCCCTGAATTGTAGAGGTCTCAATGACTTTCGATTTTGGTGAAGATCGGTTAAGGGGAAGGGGTAGTTTACCTGCAACCTTTTACGTTTTAACAAGAGTAAAGTACTTGAAAATTTATTTAAACTTTTTGAAACAATGGTAATTGTTAAAAATAAAATAATTTTGTTGCCAGGCAATAAAATTATAATTTTTTCATTTTAATGTAATATAACATTTTTCATTTAATACAGCAATAAAGCAGGTAAAAGGCAGGTAAGACACAGCCTGGCTGTTTGGCTGAAAATGATTTTAAATATAAATCTTAGAATATGGAAGTCATGTATGGTTCTCCATACCGATATTTTTCTTTCGTAGGAATGTTTTAATTATTACACTCAATTGTTTTCAAAAATAAGTAAGTAATTTTTAGTCACCACAAGGACGCTTCAACAGTATTAACACTTTTTCAAATAGTTATAAATAATAACTAAACTGGATCTAGCAACGAACATGTTATTCAAGCATACAAGAATGTATTTCTTGTAAGTTAATAAACGGTAAGACTCGATTCGCTTATTAATAATAAATATACTCGTTATTTAGTAATTGGTAAATGACTCAATTAAAGTTTCACATATAAATCATATTAATATTTCTAAGCATAAAATTAATATAGCAGCATAATAATATTTCTGTTATACAAATAAGTGTTTATCTACTTATGGGTTCGTAAGTATGTGTGTGTGTCGGCGAATGAAAGATGAGATAACGCGATAAGAAAAGAGCATCCATCATTTCATGCGAGCGCGGTTAATATCCCTGTTTTGACAGGGTATCAAATAGCTTTGCGCGGCCCGGCGTACGTTATATGTGTCGTTAAAGAATTTCTCGCAAACTTCTTTTTTCTGGGATTTCCACAGAGAAACAGCAAAAATCTCTCTTGTAGGGCGTGTAAAATCTAGGCGCCGAGGTTTGGCGAGCAAACGATGGGAACTCGGCAAGATGTTCAGCTCCAAGCAATCTCGCTACAGCTCTGCAAAACTAATGATGTCTGTCCCTTGCTTGCTTCACCATTTTCCTACTGTTTTTCTCCCCTGTGTTTTTATCACTTCACCTCTGATCTCTCTCTCTCTCTCTCTCTCTCTCTCTCTCTCTCTCTCTCTCTCTCTCTCTCTCACACACACACACACACACACACACACACACACACGTATTCGCCGTCGCCAATCAATATTGGGCTACCGTACGTACAATTTACTTCCGTATTACTTTCAAATCTCGTCACGTACCCACGAAACATGTTCAGACGGAGAACTTTATTATAATGTTTAGCGTCCGACTCAGGGTTTTTTTAAATATACTTAATTCAAATCAAAGTAGCCATCAAAGTTGTCTACGGTAATCGCAGAATTAGACACTTGTCACAATACTGTTATGTCAGTGTCTCAAAAATGAGAAATTTGTTCCGAAAATTATACACACACGCGGGTACGCATGCACGCGTACAATCGGAACTTTTTTAAACTGTAATACGAAGTAACTGGTGTCAGTAAAACATAAGAATTCCTCACAAATAGTACATTTATGGTGAATAACGGTTCATAGAGTATTATTCTTTGTAAACGTGGACACATAGACTACAATGTATTCACAATTATAAAAATTACGTAGTAGATGGAAGTTTCTCGGAACGGCTTAGTAAGACTGAATCACTGAAGATAAACCTTTTGCTGCAAAGCAGTGTTAGTGAACCTCTGGATAAGCCTAGACGATTCCGACAAACGGTCACAAATTCTAAGACAAAATTATCTGTAAAGACACTCTATCACTGTTGATTTTCTGACTATAAATGAACTGGAGATTTTGTGCGCATCCCCTATAGAACGTGAAGATTTCAGGACACAAGCCAACCGAAGTAGACTTCAGCGTACTCTTTTGCTTCATTCATGTACCCTGTCCTAAGCTTTATACTCCTGCTATCGATTTTATAAAGTAGTTTGTTTTAACTTTTCTCCGAAAAAGCCTTCTGTTACACGGGTTTATATCTACTAGAAATGAGCTAATAAATGTATTCCAATGTAAGTTACACCAAAATGTAGCCATCAACTGTCAACTCTGGTATTTATAAAATCCGTGTACATTTTTTAAACAGTTCTATGTAAATGCAGACGTGAGGACAATTAAAAAGTTAAATGACAAAGATATTTTTGACTTTATCTGAGATACCCATGGCAAGGAAAAGCTTTTACACAAAAAAAAAACTTTTTCAAAACATTAAAAAGTTGTAACTCACAGTGCATAATGAGAAGACAGAGGAATCACTGGTTACAATTTTATAATTATTGGGCAGCGCGTTTTTATTTGAAAGAATCTGTAAAACTGTTCTCAAGTACAGTGAAAAACGGATACTTTTTTGTTCCCCATAATAAATTATTACAAAGTAATGACATAATACCACAAATTATTTCACATTACACTAATAAACGCACAAAGGTAGCGGTTAAATACTAATGCCTTTTATCATTTAGATGGATGCCTCAACTCGAGTATCCAAACTTTTGCAACGGATGGGTAGAAGTTAGTTACACTAGCTTTGCGTGTGTTCGTTTGAATAATTTTCTTCTTCATCGAACATGGAATCATATCACACTATTATGAACTTGAAAAATACTAACGTTAAACGAAGTACAAGCAAAACAAAGTACAACTTTGAAAACTAAGTAAAAAAACAACACAAGATCATTTCTTTACTATTACGCGTACAATCTTTCTTCACAGACATACGTAAGACACCCGCAGTGGGTCGTGGCTACTGGCAGTGAGGCGTGTCTCGTCGCTTGTGTTAAACTGGAGAACAGTATTTTTGCTGTGATTTCGCGAATGTTTTGCACGTAGGTGCATGCAGGATGCATGTTTAGCCTACTCTACTGAAGTTAAATTGAAATCGAATACACTTATAGCCTCTTAATCACTTTTATACAACTTTCTTATCGAAATCATCCTTTTTTAAAAACTGCAATAATTGAAATACTGTCAGTAGAGTTATTGATTTTATTAAATTGCAGTTCAAAAGAGCGCGTAATTTTACTTATTTTGTCTTATTGTTCTACTTTTAAATTCAATCTCTACTTATAGATTGATAATTAATTATTAGCATGCTACCTAATTATCATGCTAATTAATAAAAATATTACTTAATTCCACATTAGTCTTTAAAATGTAGTCCCAGATATTTCACATGATCAAAGTGAACCAGATGGCGTCCATTTAGAGAGGCTGAAGGTTTAGAATTAAGAAATATAATACCATCCTTGCTAGGACACAAAGGAAGATGTTGCTTAGGGTAGCGACTGGTATCGAACTGCAACAGCATTAAAGGACTTACTCTCGCCTCATTATTATTGGTGGTTTCAACAAAGTGAGTACATTTTATTATTTTTAAATTAAACCCTGTCTAATCTTAGTTTCAGTAATTTCATTACATGTTTTTTTTTACATTCAGATATTCGCACCTACTTCCATTATGCCTCGACATAGAACATTTTATGTCGGAGTGAGAGACAAAGAAGAAGTGAGAGACAAAGAAGAAGTGAGAGACAAAGACTCGGGTCGGAGTGAGAGACAAAGAAGAAGGAATATATATTCGCGTGAAAGTCAAAATGATAATAGACCAAATGCAAATTTAAATAGTGTAAATAGTATACAAAATGATGAAATTATTTTGAGGGATACATTTAAGTGCGCACTGAATGTCATTCCAAGAAATTTTAAAACTTTTGATTGTGGATTAATGCATTTACAATGCAGGTTTTGCAATGCAAAACATTTCGTATCTGAGGTCACTTTAGGTGAAAGGACTGCATTCACTTCATGTTGTCATAAGGGTAAAGCAATATTACCGGCCTTAAATAAAAATGAATACTTTAAACCATTGTATGATGGACTTACTTCAAATGAACCTTCAATAAAAAGAAAGTCAAAAAATTATTTTGAAAACATTCGTAAATACAATTCATCATTTCCTATGGTTAGCTCAGAAGCTAAAATTTCGGATACAGTTACGTGTGGAGTGTATCATTTTAAAATACATGATGTTTTTTATCACAGATCAGGTCCAATGACTGCTGGATATGGTCGCTCACCATGTTATGCGCAATTATATTTTTATGATGTTGACACTGCTGTCAATTATAGATTACGTGAACACTATAATCAAACATGCAATAACAATATAATGCGCGAAATCTCTCTTGAATTGGAACGCATTAATCCTTTCGTTCGGTCATTCATTGCAATGAAAGATCATGTCGTTGAAAATCAAAATAAAGAAATTTGTATGCTCATTAAAGTAAATCGTGATTTAGATCTACGCCGTTATAATGATGCAGTTCAAACTGATGTAGCAGTAATATTTAGTACAGTTGATGGTGAGCCACCCTTTGAACGAAATATGGTTTCGTTTTTAAAAGTTAATGGTACCATTAAAAATATCTCTGTTTTGGATTCATCATTGGACCCTTTAGCGTATCCATTACTTTTTCCAAATGGTGATACTGGGTGGCATATCAATATTTCTCATAATGTACCAACTACATCTAATTCAAGAGCGCCCAGAAATAAATTAACCATGCTTCAGGATGCAGCCTATCGACTTGCAATTAGAGAAGATTTTAGCATGTTGCACCATTCACAAAAATTATTTCTGCAGTGGATAGTTGATATGTATGTGAGAATAGAGGTCACAAGGTTACATTTCATTCGACAAAATCAAACAAGTCTTAGGTCTGAAGTTTACAACAATTTAACAGATTATTTAGAATTTAACCCCAATGCCAATAATGTTGGCCGTAGAGTAATTTTACCATCTTCATTCAATGGATCTCCAAGAAATATGTATCAGAATTATTTAGATGCAATGTCAATTGTACAACATTTCGGAAAGCCTTTTTTGTTTATTACAATGACTTGCAATCCAAGTTGGCCTGAAATAGTTAGCAATATTGGTGTAGGTAAGTCAGCTAATTTTCGACCTGATATCGTTGTGCGTGTATTCAAGTCCAAACTGAAAGCATTAATTGAGGGCCTTACACTAAAAAAAATCTTCGGTAAAGTTGAAGGACTCATTTATACAATTGAGTTTCAAAAGAGAGGATTGCCTCATGCTCACATTTTACTCCCTTTAAATGTGCAAGATAAAATTGTTAACGCTACCGATATTGATAAAGTTGTATCTGCGGAGATTCCTAACATTCAAACACATCCTACATTACATGAATATGTTGTAAAACACATGATGCATGGTCCATGCGGTGTACTTAATCCAAATTCTGTATGTATGAGAGATGGAAAATGCACAAAAGATTATCCAAAACGATTTAATGAATTTACATGTGAATCATTAAATAGATATCCATTATACAGAAGGCGTGATAATGGTATTAATGCTGAAGTTCGCGGTAGTTACCTCGACAATCGTTATGTTGTACCATACAATCCGTATTTACTTGCCAAATTTAATTGCCATATAAATGTTGAAGTATGCACTACAGTTAAAAGTGTTAAATACATTTATAAATACGTGTATAAAGGCTATGACAGTACATCTGTTGAATTAGGTTCAGAGAGAAATGAACCAGGTCAAGAAATACAAATTGATGAAGTTAAAAATGTTTTAAATGGCCGTTATGTCGGATCAACTGAAGCTGTATGGCGCATCTATGAATTACCAATGCATTTTCAATCACATGTCATCGTTAGACTTGACATTCATTTACCGTGTAGACAGAATGTTTACTTTCGAGAAGGGCAAGAACGTCAAGCAATTGAAAATGCAAGACAAACAAAATTATTAGCATTTTTTGAATTGAATCGATCAGATCCATCAGCGCATGAATATAAGTATATTGAAATTCCTTTGCATTATGTGTGGGAAGATTCCCGAAAAAAATGGAAGAAGAGAAGGCGTGGAGGTGATAAAATCATTACACGCATATATGTAGTATCACCAAAAGACATCGAACTTTTCCATTTACGATTGCTTTTATTACATGTCTGTGGTCCAAAATCATTTGAGGATGTTAGAACATACAATGGAATTATACACACTTCTTTTGTTGAAGCGTGCCATGCTCGATGCATTGCTTCAAATGATAATGAATGGCGCGAATGTTTAAATGAAGCAAAAGAATTACATTCACCAAAACAAATGCGAAATTTATTTGGTTACATTTGTGCATTAAATGTGCCAGCCAATGCATTGGCGTTATGGAATGAATTTAAAGTATATCTTAGTGAAGATTTTTTGAGAGATTACAACGAAGAAGTATCCTTTAACACAGCTCTATTAGAAATTGAAGATATTTTGAATGTTCATAATTTGTCATGTCAAGAACTTGGTTTACCAGTTCCCACGTATTCGCAGAGAACAGACGAAGCAAATGCTATTGGTCCAATAGAACAAGAGTTTCTGTTTTCTGAGCATTATGAAACTGCAAATATTGAACAGCGTAATCTAATTGATCATGTGATTCGTGAAGTTTTGCACCATGATACTGGATCTAATGTTTTTTGTTTAACCGCTCATGCAGGTTGTGGAAAAACATTCACACAAACAGCAATCATTCACAAATTAAATTCGCTTAATCTTAGTTGCATTGCAACAGCGTTCAGTGGCATAGCTTCAACTCTATTACTTGGAGGTAGAACTTTACACAATGTGTTTAAATTGCCTATACCCATTTTGGAAAATTCTGTAGCGAATATTACCGCAAATAGTAGCTATGGACGTTACATAAATTCATCATCATTGATAATTATTGATGAAATTTCTATGTGCCCACTGCAAGTGTTGAAAATCATAGATAGATTATTGCAGGATCTATGCGATGAAAATGATAAACATAAACCATTTGGAGTGAAAACGAAACTTCTGTGCGGTGATTTTCGGCAAATCTTACCAGTTGTCCCACATGGATCACGTGTAACTTTAATTGAAAATTGTGTCACGATTTGGCATAAATTTGTTTATTTTCATAAAGTAACGTTTACTCAAAATATGAGAGCCTTACCAAGTGAAATAGAATTTGTCGAATTTTTGAAAACAATTGGTAATGATGAAGCCCCACAATTCCCTCAGTTTGGTGAAAATATTATTGAAATACCTCAGCAATTAATAGGAGATGAAAATAATATTATTAATGAGGTGTATGGAAATATTTTCGAAAACATACTCTCAGATAACATATTGAAGTCAGTTATTTTAGCACCTAAAAATGATGATTGTACTTTTATTAATACTGATATACTTAATCGAATACCAGGTGAACAGAAAACATATCATAGCTACGATAAAATAATTTGTGATGATGACAATGAAATCAATTACTATCCAGCAGAGTTTTTGAATTCTTTGACTATTAGTGGTTTGCCACCACATAAGTTAGTATTGAAAGTTAATTGCATCGTTTTACTGATCAGAAACTTAAATACAAAGGAAGCATTAGTCAATGGAACAAGAATGCGCATCAAGTGTATGCATCGTAGTGCTATTGATTGCGAAGTTTTAACTGGAACCGCACGTAATAAGAGAATTTTGATTCCCCGTATAAATTTAACATATTCCGGTACTGTTTTACCATTTAACTTTCAAAGAACTCAATTTCCAATTATACCTGCATTTTCGATGACAATAAATAAGTCTCAAGGACAAACATTCGAAAAAATTGGAATTTTATTGAGGCAGCCAGTTTTACACATGGTCAATTGTACGTCGCAGCAAGTAGAGTTCGATCATTCGATGGTTTGAGATTTTATATTTCCGAATATAATGGCCAAGGCCATTTAGCAAATGATGAAAGAGTTTTTACAAAAAACATCGTTTACACAGAAGTTCTGAATCATTAAATTCACTTTCAAACTATTTTAAGTTCAATGGACAACATTTATTTTTTTAACCGCCCGGTTTTTTTGATTTAATGAAAAATATATGAAAAAATACGAGGCACGTATTTTTATTTCATTTTTTATTTTGTATTAATTTTTTATTTAAATTTTATATAATTCGAAAAAGATAGGCAAAATAACTGTGTAGCCTTGGCGAAACCTTGTCAGTATGGCAATAAAAAAACCCAAGGAAATGTCAAAAAACGCGTTATTGTTTTTAAATATGGCTTAGCCAAGCTAAACCTCATTTTTCCTATATTTCATGTTTTTCAAATAACTCAAAAATTAATGCATAGAAAAAAAAAATTAAAAAATTATATAAGCTTTGTAGCAGATAATCTTCAAACTGTTTTCGAATTTTGTACCTTACAAAAAATGAAATGTAATCCACTGGAATTGAAAACAATGTATCTTATACTTCTATGAATGTCAAGTCTCATTTTTATTAGCGTTTATTTTGATTCAATAATAACATGAAAAAAATAAAACTGACAATGAATTATATCAAAAAATAAATACGAATACAAGCTGTAATTGTGTTTTTTTTCAACTGTTACTAACATTAAATTTTAAATTTCATAGGTATTGCAGGGAATTAAGGCAAACAACACACGCTAATGACGTATTTGTACACGCTCGCAGCTGACGTAATAGAACAAAATTCAAAAAAATTATATGCAATGATTATAGAGGTCAAAGTTCTCTTTGACAAAAGAACCTCAATAACGTTCAAACTTAAAAATTTAATGAATTACGGTCGAATTTCGACCACTGGGCGACCACTAGTTTTATAATATTTTGTATTTTGGTGTCTATATGTTGTAAGAATATTTACAAACTATATATTAGTCTATATATTAGTACAAACTAATATAGCAGAAAATCGCGTTTATAGGTAGCAAAGCTCACACAACCACAAGTTTTCAAATCGACTAAGGTGCGGTTCCACTGAGGGGGAATGGGTGACTGGAGGGTGGGTCCCTCCACCCAAATGGTCACGTCAGACGAATTTTTTTTAAAGTAGAAAAAAAAACAAGAAAGTATCAAAATATAAAATCAATATGAGTTGAGCAATTGTTACTGTTTCACTAAATCGTTTCGAATCTTCATAATTATAAACATTAAAACTGCTTAATTTTTTGGAACATTACTAGGTTTAATCACAATTTGACTGTTGCGTCGAATATAAAACTACACATCAGAATCCATAAAGGTCTTAGAAGATTATTGCAAGACTTCAGTTTATATCCCATTACTTGACCATATAATTCAGAATTTTAAATGAAGGTTATTTCCTGACATGCTCGATATTTTGAGTTTGCCAGTAATTTTACCAGAAGTAATAGTTAAGCTTAATCCTTCAGATATATTTGAGATCGTTAACAGTATTGTGATTAGATTCACAATTTTCTTAAGTGACAAGACAGAGTTGAAACTTAAACTGAAAGGATAAATGGCTCACTGGTAGTATCAATGGCAAAACAGACAGAAAATGGCTAAAAATTCCCGACCAAAGAATTAAATGTTCTTCAAGCTTGTGGTAGGAATATATATATATTGTTACAACACAAATAAGCCACCCCAATACCAGGGACAAAAAAAAGATGAATCTACAATATAAAAAATAATTCGTATAATAAAATGTTTAAAATAAAATAAAATGACAATGACGCGACAAACGACGACATGACCTAACCCAAGTGATTGACCAAATAAAAAGAACCAAAAGAAGAAGGGAAAAGACGAAACCAAATAAGAAGGAAACCAATTGAAGGGGAGAGAATGACTCCATACAACCAAATGAAATAAAACCAAATGAGATGAAAGGGAAGAAGAAGGAAAATGAACATGAAACAAACTAAGTGTAAAGGAAATGAAGTTAAACCAAATCATAAGACACAAACAAATAATATAGAATATGAAAAGGAGAAATGGTACACTCAAGTGTAATATTGGAAACGAAACCAATAACTAACCAATGTAAAAAATAAGTATTATTATCGATTCAAAAATAAATGTAAATGATTTGATAAAACCCAATAAAGTAATATGAAAAATAAAAGTACACTAACCCAAGACTTAGAGTTAGATGTGATAAAAAACTCTATAAAGACATAAACTTGTTAATAATATAGTTAATATTTATAAACGGAGAGATAGTGAGAATATAAAATCAACTAAGTGACACCGAAAAAATAATTATAGGGTTTACCCATTTATAAACACTTAAAATAAAACATTTAAGAAGTGCAAAAGTGAAAGTGTAAAACCCCCAAAATAATTAGGAAATAAAGTGATAAATAAAAAACGTTTAATAAATAAGCTATAATAAACACTTATAGTGATCAAAAATTTAAAAATTTATAATTTCTTGATCAAGTGGCACGCTCACACTCGAGTTGACAAACCCAAGCCCGAGTCGTAAATAAGGACGAATTAGGGACACGTCAGACCCGACGCCAGTGCGAAGACAATGATAAAAACGGCTGGGTACACGCCACAATAGAATCTAAGGAACGTCTTTGACAGCTCAAAGTTAGCTACAATTTACAGCACCTAACGAACGGAGACAAAGGCATAGTCCAGAAGCCTGGTTACGCAGAAGTGAAATGGAACACATGCTGTGGGGTTGAGTTGTAACGAGCGCACATAAGAACGTTACACCCAGCAACAAAGGGTGCAGAGAAATCTCGACAAATACGTAGACAATAGAACGGACATTCAGTGAATACTAGAAATACGCACAGCCCAGCATGAAAACAAACCCTGACATCTAGCTAGATTTACAACTAGAAAGCGTGGGATTCGTCCAGGGATGTCACCAACGAAGAGTTGATAATCGACGGAACGAGCGAAGGGTAAATGAACAATTGACCAAGACACTGCAGACTCTTAACAAAAGCTAAGTCAGAGTGCCTCGACAACGTGGAAACAAAGGTTGATAGACAGGCGAGGGAATTGCTCTAGTTTCTGAGAATCAGCACAACGTTCGTCGCTGGAATATTCCGGGGATGTCGTCGACCAACCAGCGTTTGGCATCTTCCTAAAGAACTAGTTGGAGAGAGTAATAAAGACTCGAACGACGAATCGGGAAACCGATGACAAAATCTACAAGGTGGTAGGAATTTAGGTAACCTATCAACAACGTCAAAAGGTGTGGAAATATAGAAATTGCCTTCTGGGATAGTATGTTTGATAAAAACTGTTTGCGAGGACGCGGAGCCCAGTAGTTACAGTAGTTATGGTAGTAAGACGGAATAATACAGTAATAGTAGTAGTTGGAGCGGTAATAACAGTAGTCATTGAAATAGTTTACGCGACTTATTCAACTTTTAACTCAGTGAAATTGTAACCAAGTCGCAGGCTTAAGTGAACTTAGACATTCAATTCAACCGCAATTCTACAAAACGTATATTCGACAGTTTATATGAGTTACCGATAATCAACAGTGCGAATAGACATAACTATCGTTAAATACCAGTGTATACGTGACTCTAAACTACGACCGACACGCAACATAATAATACAAGTGAGTAACAATCCGAGAGTATAACAGTGGGTGACAGTTCAAACACTATTCCACCATAATGATTCTAAATTGTGAACATCTGAACTGAGTGAATCAACACGAACACTATTACGCACATAGCATACACTACGTCCAAGGTAGATGAAATAGTAGCTACATGAACACGCACACCGCAGACTCTAAGAGCAAACCATTTTAATGACGATGATAGCTTCTTAACACTTGAACCCATAAACACTTGACGCCAGCGGGGAGTCCAACACCACACTACACATAACGAGAGTGGGGAAATACAGTGAAGTGAAGTGAAGTGTTCTTCGATTAACAGAGATTAGGATGTACGAGGAATCCACCAGCGGATGTCATCTTACACCGATGGACTTTGTGGATAAACCTTTTACAAGATAAGCCTTTATGTTTCTTAAATCCTAGTTGTTACATACTACTGCACTGTCTCATCTTTTCAAAGAGCTACCCAGAGAGAATTCTGTAAACTTATATAAATCACAAATCTAATAATGTTAATATCAAAGCCATTCATCTGAGCATAATGAACACATTTAGCTAGGGATAAAATATATTTGATTGCTTATTGTTTGTATATGTATATGACTGTGTTGTATTTGAATGTACCATATGTCTTGTTTTTCAGGAAACAACGAACGAATATTATTGTGATTTTGTTATTATGTGTTTTAATTATGTATTTGCAGGACATAATTTCATTTGTGGTTCAGCAACTTACTTAATCAATAATATAATAAATAAGTAATTATCACCTATATGCTTATATCTGGCGTTCATTATTGCAATTAACCTTGACAATTAATTTATCACGTTCCAAGTAATTTCATAAAGAGTCTCAGAGTTATGCTAATTATCAATGGACACAACCAAATCGACCATTGAATGTCAGATTAACAGGCTCATGTAAATCATATTGATTTGATAACTATATTGAGTCAAATCCGACAAATATAATTTACTTTCCATATATGTATTAATTATTAATGTCAATTACAGCCCTATTTGATTACATATAATTAGTATACGAATTTAATTAGACCCAATTTATTAATTTATAATTGGATAATTTAATAATTCATAATAATTAGCATAATTGCACTAAATATAAATGGCGCTCCAAGATCGTGGGGCACGGCAAACCTAATTAATTAATTAATTGCCAATTCCATTTATATACACTAAATATAAATGGCGCCCATCGCATGGCAAAAGAGAGCAGGCAGTAGTTGTATTTAGATTAATTAAAATAATATAATACAATAAGATATTTATAGTGTAAGGTTAGCTTGACTGGTAACTGGATGATAACGAGGAGTAAAGCTAAAATGGCTAGCAGTAGTTCAGACAGCATGAACTTTGACATCAATAACCAGTTAGGTGTACCCGACAACGGAGAAGAAAACTCATCGGTCGAACCAAATATGACTGAGGAGACGTCAGAGGTCAGAGCGCGGGGACAGGAGTCCCAACAACCACAGGAAGAGGCGTCACTGCGTTCTCTACTAATGGATTTCATGCGTACACAAAGTGAAAACCTCAAAGTAACTAATGAGAATCTCAAAGTAATTAAGGAAAATTTAGAAGAGAACAGAAGAGAACAGAACGAAAATATCGCAGTAATTAATGAAAAGTTTGACAAAATGAACGAAAATTTCAATAGTCACAAAGAAGATGTCAAGCGACAGATGGCCGAACAGCTCGCGCAAATACAAGCGGAAATGCGTGACTACAAGACCAGTTGTGACGACAAGATAAGTGAAGTCCTGAAGAAACAGGAGGACGCTACAAAAGAATTAAAGGATGACACCACTAAAAAGTTTGAAGAAGTGTGGGAAACCCGGGAGTCGGATCGTCAAGAAGTCAAGAACCTTGCACAGAACACACAAATCAGTATAAAAAAAGTCCACAATAAATTAGAATCACACATCAACAATAACCAGAAGAAACAAGAAGAATTAAAAACCGAAATATACCACACGCTTAGGCAGCAGCAACAAGAACTAGGAGAAACAAACAACACACTACAGCAAAAAATTGAAGAAGTAGACGGCAGACAAAAGACGACTGAACAGAAACTTGACGAAAACGTCAAAGAGAGGACAACCCACATGCAAGAACTGAGGTGTCAATTAGAAAGACTGCGGCGACAGATAACCGAAGGGGAGTCTGGGCCAAATAGAACAGTCAACGGGCAAGTACAGGTGGAACTTAAGTACGACGGAACCGACAGATTCCCGATGGAGTTCCTGAAAGAATTGTCGGAGTTCCAAGAATTGTATTACCCGAATAGTGACATTAAATGGATCGGGAAGCACTTAGAAAAGGACGCGAGTATATGGTGGCGCGTAATCCGGGACCAAATATCCACATTTGAAGAGTTCAAGGAGGCGTTCACGTTAAAGTACTGGGGATTAGAGCGACAAGACATCATTCGTGATAACCTCGAATACGGAAAATTTGAATGGCACGGACCGGTTACGGCTATCCAGTATATTGAAAGGATCCTTTTAGAAAGCCGACAATTAACTCCCGCACTGACCGACAGGCAGTTGATAAGAAAAATTTCTAGGCATTTTGGGAGAGACCTGCAGATCGCTGTAATCACACGCGGAATCCCCACGATACCTAACTTTGAAGCTCTAATCACTGAGTACACAAGTATTCAGTTGAACGACGAAAGCAACAGGCGGACGCAATATCGGTTAACAAATGAAAGGGAAAGCGGAACTAACGACCGACCGAGAGGGAGCTTTGTAAATAAAAGCGAAAGTGACAGAAAACAAGTTTGGCAGGGAAAGCCACACGGTAACCGTTACGGGGACAAACAGTACAACGGAATAAACACTGTTGATTTCGTTAACAGTAAGCCGAGCACGAGCCAGGCGACTGACGACAATACCTCAAGGACGAATACCGACCAAAATGGTAAAAAAAAACACCCCTGCACAGCGAACGACTTAGTTTTTGTCAACGAACACAACCTCACCAATAATGTCAACATTTTATTACCGGACCTGAGGGATGACCTGCTACAAGAATACGACGAGGACATTAATAAACAAATATTAAAATGTCCCGAAGTCCTTATTAAATTCAACAAAGACATTAAGGTATCGGCACTTATTGACACCGGCTCCGTTATTAACGGATTATCAGAAGAGTGGTTCAACGTAAATAAAAAGGACATTGGACCATATGAAATTTTACCTATGACAAATTCTCTCATCATTAGTGCTGTTGGGAACAAATCCAAATTAATCAGAAAGCAGATACTGTGCGACATTGAAATTGACGGGGTCAAGAATGAATGTGTTTTCTTAGTTATACCTGATCTTATTAAGCAATGTATATTAGGAATAAGTTTTTTACAGGAGGTGGGATGTCGCATCGACATCGGTAATAAGAAGATAGAGTTAATGAATGCAGCTGATGAAGAGGTGCGCGCCGTACCCATCATGAACATCGAACTACTAAATAATGGAGAGGAAGAAGAAAAGTCACGGACAGGACGCCCTACTTTCAACGGGGTTGGCCTGTACCACTTGCATATAAAGAAAAGGTAAAGGACGAGATTGACAGGATGCTGCGGTACGGAGTGATAGAACGATGCACGAGTCCGTTCATAAATCCACTCGTCACAGTCATCAAAAGGGATGGAAGGGTCCGTTTATGCCTAGACGCAAGAAAGATAAACGGTGTTACGATTCCCGATTATGAAGGCGTTTCCCCGATCAACGAAATTTTGGCAAGATATAGTGAGATGCGCTACCTATCTACCGTTGATTTGTCCAGCAGCTTTTGGCAAGTGCCATTGAAGGAAGAATGCAGAAAGTATACCGCGTTCATGTATGAGGGAAGGTGCTACCAATTCACCGTAACACCATTCGGCCTTAGTACCAGTTCGGCGGCACTGACACGCGGATTGGATACAGTTTTGGATGAAGATGTCAAGAGAAACTGTTGAGAATTTACTAGAAAACTCTACATTCAATTTTAAGTAAGTATACCTATTATTGTCGAGTGAAAGTTTGTATTGTGCGGTGGGAGGTCCAGCTACCTGGGCGGGGCCTCAGCCCACACACATGCTTGTTTACTGTGATAAGTCTACAAAAGTAATGTTCTGGTAGTTTTAAATAAAAGGAAAAATCTGGAAGCTTTTTTCTATATAAGCAGAGATGCACTCGACCAGTTAAGTTCAGTTTTAAATCTGCTTTTGTAATGTGTATTTCGTGTGTCCGTTTTATGTATACTTGCTACTAAACTGTTCTTCAATAAAGTGTGTATTTGCTTCTGTACTTAAATTATTAATTATTTTTAACCATACCTCAACAGGTTATGGGCCCAGTGGCATTTTAAAATCGGAGTGCAGTGTGTAATTGGAGTGCAAGTATAAAATATTAGTGCAAAAATGGAACCGAATATAAAAATTGAAAAACTTCGAGACAAAGATAATTGGCATCAATGGCGCTTCGTAGTACGCACATTGATGGAAGAGGATGATGATGTGCTGGATGTTTGCGAAGGAAGATTAGCCGAGCCAGCTGCAGGTGCAGAAGATCGTGACGCGTTGTTGGAAAAGTTCAAGAAGGCGGACAAAATTGCCAGAAAGTTAATTGTTACAACAGTGGAGAGAAAGCCTCTCGAACTTATAATGGGTTGTTCTACTGCCAAGGAGATGTGGGACAAATTGAATACACCATATGATCTAAAATCTGATGAAAATCTGTCGATGATTCAAAAACAATTTTTTGAGTTTAAGTGGACAGAGAGTGAAAGTGTTACGTATAATATTTCAAAAATAGAACAGTTGGCTAGAAAAATGAAAAATCTCGGGGGAAAAATTGAAAAGACTATGGTGATGACTCGTGTTTTAACATCTTTGCCACAAAAGTTTAATCATTTTCACAGTGCTTGGGATTCGGTATCTGACGATAAGAAGAATCTCGAAAATTTGACTGAGCGCTTGATGGCAGAAGAATTTAGATTACAAGAGCAAAAGGAAGTACACGAAGAGACGACAGCGTTGCTAGCTAATCTGAAAATCGGTCATAAAGAACAGAAGAATGACTCTTATAAATATGAGAAGAATAATTTGAAACAAGAGCAGTGTTATAATTGTGGAAGACAAGGTCATTTAAAAAGGGACTGCTTCAGGTGTTATACGTGCAAAAGAAAAGGTCATAAAAGTAACAATTGCTTCATGAATAAGAATAATGGACAGCGAAGATGGTCGAATAATCAAGAAAGAAGTAACTCGTCTTCTGGACAGAAGAAATCAACATCGAGGATAGCACTAATAGGTGACAAAGGCAGCTGTGGCAATCGGGATGATCTCAGGATTGTGGATTCGGGTGCGACGGATCATATGTCGAAGCATCGAGAATGGTTTTCAACGTTCGAAGAATATACAACACCAGTCAGTGTAAGAATGGGCAACGGTATAACAATGTCTGCATATGGTAAAGGTAATATTGACTTTGAAACTTATAAAAATAATGAACGAGTAGAAGGTACTATCTATAATGTATTATATGTTCCTGATTCAATGTATAATCTGTTTTCTGTTAAATATGCGGGTAAAAGGGGTATAGATTATGAAATAACACATAATGCTACGAGATGTACTTTAAAGCATGGTAATGAAATTCTTGTAACTGGTTCCGAATATGAGCCTGGTAGTTTGCTAAAATTAGACATTCAAACTTTAATTCCAAAAGAATGTAACATGGTAGAACAAAAGAGTAGATCGAGCATTTCCAACGGTAATGTTTTACAATTATGGCACGAAAGACTTTGCGATCAAAATGTAAAACATGTGAAGAATTTTTTGAAAAATCTAAATATAAAATTTACGGCTGAAAATTTCTTTTGTGAAGGTTGCGCTTATGGGAAAAATCATAGATTGCCTTTTCACAAAAAGATCGATCGTGCCACTAAAACTCGCGAAATAATTTATATTGACGTTTGTGGTCCTATGGAAGTAGAATCTCTCGGTAGAAAGTTATATTTTGTTTCTTTTAAAGACGATTTTTCAAGTTATAGAGAAATTCATTTTATTCGAGAAAAATCTGAAGTAATAGAAAAACTAAAATCATTTTGTATCGGGGTTGAGAATCAATTTGCAACAAATATTAAAGAAATTCATTTTGATGGTGGTAAAGAATACGATAATAAAGCAGTGATCTCTTTTTTAAATAGTAAAGGTATAAAATATTCGATTAATGTTCCATATACGCCCGAACAAAATTTCAATTGCAGAGCGCGATAACCGAATCATTGTAGAGGCTGCTCGATCAATGTTATATTCAAATTCAAACTTACCTCTATTCTTATGGGCAGAAGCAATGAATACTGCTGTACATGTAATTAATAGAACAGGCCCAACAAAACAAAATAATAAAACTCCTTATGAGTTATGGAATGGAAATATCGGTATGGAGAACCATACATGACTTCCATATTCTAAGATTTATATTTAAAATCATTTTCGAAATGAAATATTACCATAGAAACTACTTCTTTCTACTTACTGCTTCAGCCTTAACCACAGTACTGTGGTCACTAACGTATACCACCTCACGTTATCGCACTCGATTTTCACTGATGATGGAAGTCGATGGCATTGCCGAAATGTCTGGTTTTGTAGAAAACATTGGACTACGGCCAAATATCCCGGGAAGGAATTTTAACAAAAACTACTTCTTTGTTGCCGATAACGTTGTACACATATATATCAGTGGCGAAGTTACATGGAGGCAATTGAGGCAATGCCTACCCTAAAAAATTCTGTAGAATAAAAATTTTAAATACGTATGAACTACATAACGTAAAGATTATACATTGTTACTGCGACTGTCAAATTTATTAAACCGGAACGTGCTTTATTGAGCGACCGCTAGATGGTGACAGGTGAGATTCGGCGTAGTTCGTTTAAAGCGAATGAGGCAACCTGAACTTGCCTCAGCGTTTTTTGTATACATCGTATGTAAGCAATGTAGTGGTGTGATAGGGAAGTGTTGGGAGGGGGGATTGTCCCGTGCTGTACACATAGAGCGTTGAGGCATACCTCACTTCTGTGGTCCAAACAGTTAAGTTAAAGCGCCTGTGTTGTTTCTAAGTGTTTATTTTATGCGGTTATTAAAAGTGTCACTGTTATTCCGCTGAACTAACAGATGATCAAGATTGTTATTTGAATTATTTGTAACATTAAACATATATATAGAAACTAATCAAGATTAAAAATTTGAAGTTCAATCAGTTGTATTATTGTGTATGACTAATACAAGGATTGTTCAATAGAAACACGTATAGAGCCGTAAAGCATTTTTTATTCAACGATTTTAAAAGAAGTCTCCAATAACATTAAGACATGAGTTCCACTGTTGCGCTAACCTGTAGATTCCCTGCTAGTAAAATTTTTACGGCTGTTTGTGGAACCATTCGGTTACAGCAAACTCTACCTCAGCGTCCGATTTGACCCACCGTCCTTTTAGTGATTCCTTAAAAAAAAATTAAGATAAGATTTTTACCTACCCATTCATTAACTACTAGCTTCGCCAGTAAGCAAATTGATGTCCATTTTTTCGGCTTGCACGCGTTATGTTGGTGTGGGTTTCGGCACTTTCCATTTAAAAAGCGTGCAAACGTAAGAAAATAAACATGAGTGAGGCCAGAAATAACGTGAATTGTGTGTGTGTGTGTGTGTTTGTGTCTTACCTGCCTTTTTATTGCCGTATTAAATGAAAAATATTATATTACATTAAAATGAAAAAAATTATAATTTTATTGCCTGGCAACAAAATTATTTTATTTTCAACAATTACCATTGTTTGAAAAAGTTTAAATGAATTTTCAAGTACTTTACTCTTGTTAAAACGTAAAAGGTTGCAGGTAAACTACCCCTTCCCCTTAACCGATCTTCACCAAAATCTAAAGGCCTTGAGTACTCTACAATTCACTGACGTATGCAAAAAATTATTTGATTCTGTTTGAATTTGCGGCTGTTATCGTTTGCCATAGAAAATACGCTTGACAAAAAAATGTTGCTGGTAAACTACCCCTTCCCCTTAACCGATCTTCACCAAAAACAATAGGTCTTGAGTACTCTACAAACTAGGGCTGTATACAGAACATTATTTGATTCTGTTTGAATTTGCGGCTGTTATCGTTTGCCATAGAAAATACCCTTGTTAAAAAAACGTTGTAGGTAAACTACCCCTTTCCCTTAACCGACCTTCACCAAAAACAATAGGTCTTGAGAACTCAACAATTTAGGGCTGTATGCAAATAATCTTTTGATTCTGTTTGAATTTGCGGCTGTTATCGTTTGCCATAGGAAATACCCTTGTTAAAACATAAAACGTTACGGGTAAACTACCCCTTTCCCTTAACCGATCTTCACCAAAAACAATAGGTCTTGAGAACTCTACAATTCAGGGCTGTATGCGAAACATTATTTGATTCTGTTTGAATTTGCGGCTGTTATCGTTTGCCAAAAAAAAAAATTCCCTTGATAAAAAAAAACCGTTGCAGGTAAACTACCCCTTTCCATCAAACGATCTTCACCAAAAACAATAGGTCGTGAGTACTCTACAAATCAGGGCTGTATGCAAAAAATTATTTGATTCTGTTTGAATTTGCGGCAGTTATCGTTTGCCATAGAAAAAAAATCTACAGACACATAGACACACAGACACACAGACAGACACACACACAGACACTTTTCGGAAAACGACTTTTTTTCATGTTTTGAGTGTAGTAGAATCAGAATCTGCAATAATCTCGAACACGATTTTTTTTGCCATCACCATACTTCCATTCCTTAAGGAATATGGAAGTAAAAACAGCTACTGTTGATAGATTTAAAATATTTGGAACCATGTGTTATGTACATATATCAAAAGAAAAGCGTAAGAAACTTGATAAAAAATCGATGAGAGGTTATCTGGTCGGATATCATGAGGATTGTAAAGGTTATCGTGTAGGCCCTATATGTTATCGAAGTGCGAGATGTCATTATAAGTAGAGATGTGCTTTTTAAACCTGAAAGAGTATTAGCTGATTCAATTATTTTGAATTCTTTGAACAATAATAATAAAGAAACTGAAGAAAATGAAATTATAACTCCTAAAAATAATGAACTTTTACTTAAAAATGAATCAAATGAGTTTGAAGAAAGAGAACCTTTACAATCTTCAAATAGCGATAACAATCAAACTGAACGACAATTGCGCGATAGAACAAAATTAAAACCTACAGAATATTATGGATGTCCGATCACGTTTATTGCTGAAAAGTTACCATCTAATTATAACGAAGCAATTACAAGTAAAGAAAAAGATAGTTGGCAAGCTGCAATGCAGGACGAAATAAACTCTTTGTATGAAAATAAGACATGGGTATTAGTGGAAAAGCCAAAAGATAAAAAGGTGATTAACAATCGTTGGGTTTTTGTGAAGAAGCTCAATCCAGATGGTACAGAACGTTATAAAGCGCGGTTGGTTATTAAAGGTTATTCGCAACAGAAAGATATAGATTATAAAGAAACTTTTAGTCCGGTTGTTCGCTTTGATACAATAAGATTGATACTTAGTATTTCTGCTCGTGAAAATTTACATATCGGTAAATTTGATATAAAAACGGCTTTTTTATGCGGTGACTTAAAGGAAGATATATATATGAAACAACCTGAAGGTTTTGATGATGGAAGCTCACGCGTATGTAAATTAATGAAAAGTTTATACGGCTTAAAACAAGCACCAAGATGCTGGACTGAGCACTTCACTAATTTTCTTGTAAATTTAGATTTTTGTTAAAGTACGGGTGACCCATGTTTATACATATATAACAATAATAATAATAAGATCTTTTAGCAATTTATGTTGATGACGGACTTATTGCAGCTTCAAATGAAAGTTTGATTGGTAAATTGTTGAATGATTTGAGTAAAAAATTTAAAATTACTAGTACTAAAGAAGTTACTAATTATCTTGGAATGGAAATTTGTAGATTGAATGATGGGTCTGTTTTCATTCATCAAAGTACTTATATTAACAAAATCTTAGAAAAGTTTAATATGTCAGAAGCTAATATTGTATCCACGCCAATTGATTGTAATCATGATGAATATTTATCAAAAACTATTGTAAGTAATGTACCTTACCGTGAAGCTGTCGGCAATTTGATGTTTTTGCAAACTGTAAGTCGTCCGGACATAAGTTTTGCTGTAAATGTTGTATCTAGAGTTTTAGACAAACCAAGTGTAGCTCATTGGTCAATTGTTAAACTAATTTTACGTTATCTAAAAGGTACGATTGATTTTGGATTACTATATTGTAAGGATGGCAACTTTAAAGCTTATAGTGATGCTGATTATGCTAGCGATACAGTTACACGTAAATCAACTTCTGGCGTAGCTTGTATGTATGCAAATGCTGCAATTATTTGGCGAAGTAAGAAGCAACAATCTGTATCATTATCAACAACCGAGTCAGAATTTGTAAGTGCAGCATTAGCAACAACTGAAATAATGTGGTTAAAGAAGTTATTTAATGAATGCGATTGTAAGACTGATAAATATGATTTATATATAGATAATATGAGTGCATTAAAACTTATAAGTAATCCTGAATTCCATCAAAAGACAAAACATATTGATGTGAAATATAATTATGTACGTGATTGTTTTCAAAATGGAGAAATTGATGTGCATTATGTTAAAAGTGATGAACAAGTTGCTGATATACTTAAGAAAGCTTTGTCAAAACCAAAATTTGTTTATTTAAGATCTAAACTTGGACTTAAGAGTAAAAATGAATTTTTAAATTAATGTGATTGTGAGAATGTAGAGTTTTAGGGAGGGTGTTGAGAATTTACTAGAAAACTCTACATTCAATTTTAAGTAAGTATACCTATTATTGTCGAGTGAAAGTTTGTATTGTGCGGTGGGAGGTCTAGCTACCTGGGCGGGGCCTCAGCCCACACACATGCTTGTTTACTGTGAGAAGTCTACAAAAGTAATGTTCTGGTAGTTTTAAATAAAAGGAAAAATCTGGAAGCTTTTTTCTATATAAACAGAGATGCACTCGACCAGTTAAGTTCAGTTTTAAATCTGCTTTTGTAATGTGTATTTCGTGTGTCCGTTTTATGTATACTTGCTACTAAACTGTTCTTCAATAAAGTATGTATTTGCTCCTGTACTTGAATTATTAATTATTTTTAACCATACCTCAACAGAAACACGCTAATATACGTTGACGATTGCTTATGTTATTCTAACGATGTTCAGACGCACCTAGCACATTTAGAGGCACTGTTAAACAATCTCAACAAAACAAACTTGACCGTCAACCTCAATAAATCGCAGTTCTTCAGAAGAGAAATCTCGTATCTTGGATACCAACTGACGACACGCGGCATCCAAGCTACAGAAGAGAAAGTGAAAGCTATTATGGATTTCCCGAAGCCCAAGAATCAGAAACAGTTAAAAGGTTTCTTAGGCCACACTAATTTCTACAACCGCTTCACAAGTAAATATGCGGAGACCAGGCAACCTCTACATGAATTATTGAAGAAAGATCGCAAGTTTTTATGGACGGCTGAATTAGACGATTGCTTTGTAAGAGTCAAGACCTTATTTGTGGATGCTGTAGTTTTAAGATTTCCGCCCCCAGACCAGAGGTATTACATACAATGTGATGCTAGCGATTACGCATACGGAGGACAACTTTATCAGCTTGATGAAGAAGGGGAGATTGGCGTGATTGCCTTCACGAGTAAAACATTGAAGGGTGCCGAGCGGAACTACTACACCACAGAAAAGGAGCTCTTAAGTATCGTTAGATGCTTAGAAAAATTCCGCATGTATGTTCTCGGTCAACCGTTGACGATAATAACTGACAACAAGGCGTTGACATTCCTAAACAAATGCCATTTGAATAATTCGAGGATTACGTGATGGATTCTCGCTGTGCAAGAATATAAGTTCGATATTATCCATTGCAAATGGCAAGGACAACATCGTAGCCGACATCTTAAGCAGGTACCCACACGATACGAAACTAGATGAAGTTCAAGACAATACGCATGAATATTTAGTCAATCACTTCACCGTTAAGATGAAACTCGAAATACGAAGATTAATCAAAAATATTGGAAAACACCAAATAGAAGATGACAAGCTTAAGACAATCATTAATAAAATTAAGGAGGGAAGTTTAGACCAAAATTTAAATAAATTTTATAAATATATCAATGACAAATTATATAGGCGGCAGCGGAACGAATGGAAGCTATATGTTCCTAACAACATATCTGGGGACATAAACGCTGAAATTCACCAAATGTTCGGACATTTAGGAACGAAGAAGTGTATGAAAATGCTCCAGGAACATTTCACGTTCGACCGGATGTTGAAGAAGGTCAAAACCTATATACAAACATGTGACGTTTGCCAGAAGTGTAAGGACACCAACAACAAAGGGCTGTTTGGTGGCACACGCGCTGTGATACCTACAGCAAGAGGAGATCTGGTAAGCGCAGACTATTATGGACCCCTACCGACAGGAACGGGTGGTGTTAAATATTTACTCGTAATAGTGGATAATTTCACAAAATACGTTAAGTTATTCACCCTCCGAAGAGCAACAACCACTACGACGTTGCGGAGAATAAAAGCTTATTGTGAACAGTTCGGACGACCAAGGGCAATTTTGACGGACAATGGGACCCAGTTCACCTCCAGAAAGTGGGTCGACGGTTTAAAGGAGTTGAACATCCAACCGAAGTTTACCGCAATACGAAACCCTTGTACTAATCTTGCCGAGAGGATTAACCGGCAACTTGGGAACTTGTTTCGAATTTTCGTGAGTGACCGACACACTAAATGGTCCCAATACATAAAGACAATCGAAGCGTGTCTGAACGAGGTGTACCACGAGACAATCGAAATTACCCCTCATGAAGCACACCTCGGTACGAGACCTACACGAGCATGGGAACAATGCTTGGACAAAGGGATCATTAGCAGTGAAGGAAAGCGCGAGAATAATATATTTGTGAAAATCAAGGAGAAGAGAGAGAAGCACACGAAGCGTTGCAACGAGAGTAAGAAGATAACGAAGTTTTCAATTGGCGACAAGGTATTGGTAAGAACATACCATCAATCAGACGCTATGTTGAGAAAAATCGACAAGTTTTTTTAACTATTTACAGGACCGTATAAGATCAACCGTATCATCGGCGAGGCCACGTACGAGCTCGTGGAATGCGATAGCGGAAAGGTGCGAGGAAGATTTAACGTACGACAAATTAAGGTATATCATGAACCGGCGAAAGAAGTACGGATTATACAAGAAGGTAGTAATGACTCCGGCTGCTAGATGACTGCAAAGCGGAATACGTAAGTCAGATAATTTGCTCGCGCGGCCAGTCCAGCTAACCAAATAATTATGTACATTTTACCATACTGTGTTTAATTCATACTTCAATATCAATTGTGTTTGTGATCACCATGTATTCATTATTTACAATGTTAATTAGGTATCTAAACATCAATATGTATAGAGTAATTTGATAACGTGTACCATGTATCAAAGGGACATTATGATACAGTGATACAGGACATTAATAATTGTGGAATAATAACTTGATAAAAATGTACTGAATCGAGTAATTTGCTTATACAATTAATAATTTAAATATGAGACAATCGTTTTGTAACTTTAGGAACAAGCGTCTAAGTATGCATCATGAGGTATGATGAATCCTTAATTGTTTAATTAATATGCATATTTCATTTATTAATGTAATCATTTATAATATGTCACAAGTTAATCTTATGTATATATTTATTTGTTTAGCAACTATAGTCATGAGATACTAGTAACGAATTTAAAGTATCTTATTGTTATATGATTCATCGATGTATGATCGATTGATTTAATTGCTAGCTAATCTTCAGCTAATTTATTATGTTATATATGTAAAACGAAAGAATGTAGGCAATAACGAAACAAACTGTCTAATGAGCAGATGTAAATATCTTAGTTCAATTATTTACATGAAATAATATTGTATAATCCGCATATAAACGGATATAATGTAGAAAATGCGTTCATTTCACTCAGATGGGCGGCAATAAATTCATATGATCATGTAAGACCCCAAGATAGGGAATAACTATTAATTGCTCCATATGAGATATATAGGTCATTCAACCATGTCCATTCCAAAGCAGACGTCCACGACTGGGACAGAGCGCAAAAATTGGATCAGATGTCTCCTGTAATCCAACATCCAATCCAATTTGGGGACAATATAGTGATCAAAAATTTAAAAATTTATAATTTCTTGATCAAGTGGCACGCTCACACTCGAGTTGACAAACCCAAGCCCGAGTCGTAAATAAGGACGAATTAGGGACACGTCAGACCCGACGCCAGTGCGAAGACAATGATAAAAACGGCTGAGTACACGCCACAATAGAATCTAAGGAACGTCGTTGACAGCTCAAAGTTAGCTACAATTTACAGCACCTAACGAACGGAGACAAAGGCATAGTCCAGAAGCCTGGTTACGCAGAAGTGAAATGGAAAACATGCTGTGGGGTTGAGTTGTAACGAGCACACATAAGAACGTTACACCCAGCAACAAAGGGTGCAGAGAAATCTCGACAAATACGTAGACAATAGAACGGACATTCAGTGAATACTAGAAATACGCACAGCCCAGCATGAAAACAAACCCTGACATCTAGCTAGATTTACAACTAGAAAGCGTGGGATTCGTCCAGGGATGTCACCAACGAAGAGTTGATAATCGGTGGAACGAGCGAAGGGTAAATAAACAATTGACCAAGACACTGCAGACTCTTAACAAAAGCTAAGTCAGAGTGCCTCGACAACGTGGAAACAAAGGTTGATAGACAGGCGAGGGAATTGCTCTAATTTCTGAGAATCAGCACAACGTTCGTCGCTGGAATATTTCGGGGATGTCGTCGACCAACCAGCGTTTGGCATCTTCCTAAAGAACTAGTTGGAGAGAGTAATAAAGACTCGAACGACGAATCGGGAAACCGATGACAAAATCTACAAGGTGGTAGGAATTTAGGTAACCTATCAACAACGTCAAAAGGCGTGGAAATATAGAAATTGCCTTCTGGGATAGTATGTTTGATAAAAACTGTTTGCGAGGACGCGGAGCCCAGTAGTTACAGTAGTTATGGTAGTAAGACGGAATAATACAGTAATAGTAGTAGTTGGAGCGGTAATAACAGTAGTAATTGAAATAGTTTACGCGACTTATTCAACTTTTAACTCAGTGAAATTGTAACCAAGTCGCGGGCTTAAGTGAACTTAGACATTCAATTCAACCGCAATTCTACAAAACGTATATTCGACAGTTTATATGAGTTACCGATAATCAACAGTGCGAATAGACATAACTATCGTTAAATACCAGTGTATACGTGACTCTAAACTACGACCGACACGCAACATAATAATACAAGTGAGTAACAATCCGAGAGTATAACAGTGGGTGACAGTTCAAACACTATTCCACCATAATGATTCTAAATTGTGAACATCTGAACTGAGTGAATCAACACGAACACTATTACGCACATAGCATACACTACGTCCAAGGTAGATGAAATAGTAGCTACATGAACACGCACACCGCAGACTCTAAGAGCAAACCATTTTAATGACGATGATAGCTTCTTAACTTAATTAGACCCAATTTATTAATTTATAATTGGATAATTTAGTAATTCATAATAATTAGCATAATTGCACTAAACACTAAACGATTAATGGTGAACCGTATTAATAACTAAGAATGTTATTAATGATACTATTAGATGTAAACACTTAATAATATGAAATGAACACTGAAGAGTGATGATGACACTATTATTTAATAAAAGAATCTTATTGTGAAAGAAATTAAGTTTATATTTGAGGGGGAAACAAAACGAAACAAACTGAACAAATCAAAACAAACAAACAAAACAAAATGAACAACACATAAATAATAACAAAAAAAAAATGGGCCACATTCACAAACATAAATAATAAAATGACGAAGCTAACAAAACTATTTAAAAACAGATATCATAATATCATACGAAACTAATAAAAATAATTTACAAAAACTAAATAACCCACACAACAAAGATAATACAACAAATAACGGTATATACGAAATTGAATGCCAAGATTGCAACAAATGTTACATAGTACAAAGAAAAAAACAGCTGAAAAAACGTTATTTCGAACACCTAAACCCATACAAAAAACCAGAAATATGTAAATCCAATTTAGCCACACATGCAATAAACACAGGACATGAATTCCCAGACATAACCAATGTGACACTAATAAAACATATACCACACAAAGGCACCATAATGAACATTTGGTAAAAATTACAAATATACAAACATAAAACACAAAACAAACTAATACCTGAACAAATACAAATCAATACAAAACATGACACAATATTCAAAGCACTCAACATCGAAAATACACAAAAAACTAAAATACACCACAATCACACACAATAAAACCAATTTGAAGTACCAACAGGAAGCCACAATAATAATAGTCAACCAACACATATGTACTTCACCAGACACAAAAACCGGAAGGCTGAGGATGGGTACAAGATGGTACCCGAAACATGTTCCAAATAAGAAAAAAACATCTTGAGGTAAATTCATTATAAATATTAAATGTAATATATATATGACATTTAATATTTATAACTAAATTTTCCTCAAGATGTTATTTTTCCTTATTTGGAACATGTTTCGAGAGCTCCCGTGCTCTCATCTTCAGCCTTCGCGATCTTGTGTCTGGTGAAGTATTTGTGTGTTGGCTGCTGAATGCTATTAAGGTTGTTTGTTGGTCTTTGGTATTTTAAAGTTGTATTATTGTGTGTAATTGTGGTATATGTATTTGTATTTTGTGTATTTTCGATGTTGAGTGCTTTGAATTGTCATGTTTTGTATTGATTTGTATTTGTTCTGGTATTAGTTTTTGTTTTGTGTTTTATGTTTGTATATTTGTAAATTTTCCCAAATGTTCATTATGGTGCCTTTGTGTGGTATATGTTTTATGAGTGACACATTGGTTATGTCTGGGAATTCATGTTCTGTGTTTGATTCAAAGCTTTGAAAGAATTTATTATACCAAGTTCAGAGTGAGAGTTATTGTGTTGTGGAAAAGTTAATTAATTTTATTCGCAATTATATAGAATTCATTTATACTTAACAAAATCTTGTTGTTTCTTCTGATTAGTCCCAGGTAATTCTTCTAAATATTGTTGATTATTGTATTTAGTTCTTCATCATTCGGGTTTTCTTTTTTTCTATTTTATTTAGTCAATGTTTTTTAATTTCAATTATTGAATTTTGATTTATGGTTTCATCATGTGTTCAATAGATACAGATTCAATTTCTGTTATTCATATTTGTTCATTTTTAGTACATTTCCCTCTTATTACTTTTTAATTAGAGCGGATTCAGTTTGGCTCTGCATACCTTGAGTGTTAATAATGGACTGTCTAAAAATTCAAACGGTTTTCTTAATTCCAAGCATAATTCCTTGCTTCTGATTGGATAAGAATTTTGTTTACATTGTTACGAAAGCTTGGGTTTTTGGCCCCAAATTGTCCTAATATTTTATAATTGCTATAATTCATTGGTGTTATTATCAATGTGTGAGATATTAACATCAATGTCTTTATTTTCTTTCAAAGATTAGTTCGATATCCCATAATGCTGGGCTTGGTCCTGTATTAACGTTTTGACCAATTTGCTAATGTTATTTTATTACATATTTCACTTATTTTTTATGTTTACTCTATTTCTGACATACTCTTATGGTTAGATAATTGAAATTAACAAGTCACTTTGTCTTATTTCTCAAATACAATCGTTAATTTCTTATAAATTGCTTTTTCTGAACTTTGACAGTTAGACATTTTATAGGCATAAGCTATACATGTCTGGAATTTCTTAATTTACACAATTTAAACATTACCTATTACTTTCATAGGTTCTGCTTGCCATTACTTAGTTATAGTGTCTACTTTTGAATGACTTTGGGCCATTTTACAATAAATAAATGTTATTATAATTTTAAAAAATCATTCCTTGACTTTTGCTAGTTCATTTGTCTAACACCCTTTTTTCCTATCTTATTACAATTGTGAGTACGTATTATTAAACTTATACAATTGCTTGTCTGTATTTTCTAATATTTCTTAGACAAACTTTTTACCACTTAATCTTTCTATGGTAACATATAACATTAAAATGGTTTATGGTCTTCTCATGATCCAGCCCCATTCCTTCTTTTAAAATACAACTTTTTTAGATAAACTAACAACAACTTTGGTGCATGGTGTCTTGACACCATTTACAATATTTGATCACCATCCTTGTTACTATTTTGTAACATAGGATGTTTTACTATTATTTAAATCATAAGTAATTTGTTTCTTAGTTATTAACATAATAAATTTGGTTGACATACTAACTTTGTTGTCTACCATTTGTATGAACATTTAACATTATTTCTAAATTGAACAAAAGAATTCCTTTAATTAAATCTAACAATATGGTTTTTAAATTGATCTTATTTTCTACTAAAACTTATCTTTTAATAATCGTCAAACATAATTCTTATACCATAGGTTCTACACACTACTAATGTTTCTTATTGTTTACCTATCAATATTTTATTATTGTTTATTGTTTATTGTTTATTACCACTGTTCTTTTCTTTTATTACTACTATTAATTGTTTATATTAACTCATCCCTATCCTATCTATCACCTTCACTGATTACACTGGTTAAGTGTTTATTAAATTACAGTCACATTTGTAATACACTCTGTTTAAATTCACAGTAGTGATTCCTCTTCAAATTCTTTGTTTTACAATCACTGTTGCTATCATATATTAGTCTGGTTCACTGGTTATCATTAACACTCACTGCCTACCTCTCACTCTTGGTTTAAATTAGTTTTGACAAATCTAATTTTAAAGTCAGTTTTTAAAGCCTCATGTGTTTGTTTTTATATTAATAATGTTATTTTAAAACACATAACATTCTAAATCACAAAGTTAGTCATAAAACTTTGTGTAAAGTTAGTTTTTTGGGCTATTAACATTAGTCCCTATAATTCCTTCATTAAGACTTTACAATTCGATTCTATTCTACCCTTTCTTGGTAGTATTTTTATCATCATAATATAATAACAATGGGTTTACATGTTTATTACTGGTGGTGTACTGTATTTTACATAACTTGGGCAATACATGCTACAAAATGAAATATTAGTTATGTTTTTTATTCGTTTACTTTTTATTTTATAGCCTTTATCTGGCTAATCACTGTGGTTGGTCACAGTCATTTATCTGTCAGTTTAGTCTATTCACTCATTTATTATCTTTGTCTACTATTTTTCTTTTTATTCTCTCATTATCTTTGTATAGTTATTGATCATTATACTTCAAATTAGTTTACTTCTCTTACAGCTATATTATATTTGTTGATCCCATATAGGGTCTGAGTTCTGCAACGTTATAATATATATATATATATATATAACAACAAATTTATTGTATAATTTAAATGTGTGGAACCCCACGATCTTGGAGCGCCATTTTTATACAACGATACAATGTTATTAAATGTAAGCGTGTCGTGCCACACGTCAAGGGCGACAAAAATGTAACAAGTTATATATCTAATATATTATATATCTAAACATGTTAAATAATTTTTATTAATTTATTATAAAATTAAAATATTCTTATATTAAAATAAATTGTCTTATCTCAGATCTGACCTCTACTCGCTCAGTCTATACCAATGTTTTGACTTCAATTTAACTTTATATTAATTTCCTGTAGACTGGCTTTTGTTTTAATATTCAACTTTAAATTAATCTTTCTATACTTCAAATATCTAATTACTTTACTATTTATTTTGATAATAAACTCTACTCTCTTTACTTTAAATTCTCTCTCATTTACTATTGCTTTTACGTATATGCGATCGCTCATTCTTACGACTAAACATTTATTTACATTTTAACATATTATTACTAAATATAAACTTTCTTTGTTTCAATTTACTGTCTTTTGAAATCGTCTTTATGAGCTCTTTTGTTTTTATAAATCATTTAAAATGCATTAAGCATGTCACCTCGATTTCTGATGATCTTACGACTGTTGTCCGGGGTTCCAGCGTTGTCTAGAGTTAATTTTCCATTCCTCTTGTCCTGGCGTGGTCCTGGATACGTTTAGATGTCCAGCGTCGATCTACGGCAGCTTCCCTGGATACGTCTAGATGTCCAGCGTCGATCCACAACATATTTCCTGGATACGTCTAGATGTCCAGCGTCGATCCACAGCATATTTCCTGGATATACTCTTGATAGACTAACTATTGCTGTATTTACTTTTCCCGTAATATTGTCGTGACTTAAATAGACGTCATTTCGTTTGTTACTGCGACTTGTAATAAGATAAAAAATATAAACTGTTTTGCCGACGGACAGCATGTCCGGCTGCAACTGAGTCTTGAAATGAAGAGAAGGGTTTTTGGTCGAACCCTTAATTTATACCCTCTCGAGATTCCGCCCTGGTCGGCTCCAAAATCGTCCTGTCGATACCTGTGTATCTCGTGACAGCCCCCACTACCGAACCTTTTCATCTATTTGCAATTATTAGCAAATAGCACTGTTTTGCACAGAATCGAGATAGCACAAATCGTAGCTACTTCGATTAATCACTCACTATATTAATTTGAGTGTCTTAGGGTAATTTGCGTATTTTTTAGCACGTTTATTTTGCACTGTCTTCGCATAACGTGTTCTATTAACGTCATCTTTTCACTGGGGATAACTATAATTTTTACCCACACTTTGGTGCCTTTGGTTTGATCATACATTAATTAGTTTTCTCACAGTGAATTAAAACAATTATTTTATTAATTACTTGGGGCGGGTTGCTGAGTTTCCTGTCTATGCCTGATTCACTCACACACAAGATACACGTGTAACACACATACAATTGAGCAGGTGTTCACTGCGTGTCGGAACAGGTTAATTGCTACCCTAATCTAACAATGAAATATTTCTGCAATCTCACACCTGTCCATTTACCCGTAACTTATACAAATTATACAAAATTTACATTTATTTAAATTAATGCCTAATACAGCTATGGCTGTATCGTTGCAATATATATATATATATATATATATATATATATATATTCTCTGATGTATTCTTAGTTGCAAGGTCTATGCTGTTCGTTCTTCGTTCATTGTTGTATTCTTTGTTTCTCTGTACTGGTCCTGTCATTAATGCTAGTTTAGAGAGGTCGACAATTCAAGGATTCAAAGGTTGTCTCAGAGAAGTGCGAAACGCACATATGATTTTATACTTGTACGTCAATGAAATTATTGTTTTTTTTTTTAAGCCATTGTATTGGTATCCGCATCACGCTTATTATTAAATATAATTTACCTAGACCGTCTTTGTGACTGCTTATCTTCTTTCTCCTTGTACTAACGCGTTTCGGATTATTTCAATCCATCATCAGAGTATAATAAAATCAGTCGATTGTAACTTCGTTGCAAATATTAAAAGTACACAGCAATATTCATACACATGTCCCACAAGTATGACTAACGTACGCGGATGTGAGTGCGCACTCGACACTTGTTGACAACGTACTGCACAGTTTACTTGATCGTTCTCGATTGTTATGTTGAGGCGTGTAATCTATGTTCGTGTTATCTATAATTTTATCATACATTATATGTGATTTAAACTCTAATTGTTCATTTAATATATTGTTAGGATCCTTTTTGAAGGCCCGGTAGATTTTAAATTCTTCTATTGCATTCATATATCGTCCTTTTTTGCAGATATGTAGGGGTATGCAATTTGTTGTAAAGTTAGTTTAATTGTGATTTGATGAAATGAGGTGTTTAGCATAAGTTGATTTAGTTATATTTAAATTACTTCTGGGTAGGTGTTCTTTATATCGCTCGAAAAAACCTCTGCCAGTCTGACCTATGTAGTGCTTATCGCAGTCATCGCACACCATTTTGTATATGCCCGTTCTTTTTTCAATTGGTCTTCGTGTGACATTGTTTAGTATTTTCTGGATATTATTATTTGTTCTAAACGTAATGTAGATGTTATGCTTTTTAAACGCGTTTTTAATGATCATTGAAAAATAGTTAGTGTAATCAATTGCCATATATGTAGCGTTTTTACTTCCATATTCCTTAAGGAATGGAAGTATGGTGATGGCAAAAAAAATCGTGTTCGAGATTATTGCAGATTCTGATTCTACTACACTCAAAACATGAAAAAAAGTCGTTTTCCGAAAAGTGTCTGTGTGTCTGTGTGTCTGTGTGTCTGTCTGTCTGTCTGTCTGTCTGTCTGTCTGTCTATCTGTAGATTTTTTTTCTATGGCAAACGATAACTGCCGCAAATTCAAACAGAATCAAATAATTTTTTGCATACAGCCCGGTTTTGCAGAGTTCTCGCGACCTATTGTTTTTGGTGAAGATCGGTTGAGGGAAAGGGGTAGTTTACCTGCAACGGTTTTTTTTAGCAAGGGAAATTTTGTTTGTTTGGCAAACGATAACAGCCGCAAATTCAAACAGAATCAAATAATGTTTCGCATACAGCCCTGAATTGTAGAGTTCTCAAGACCTATTGTTTTTGGTGAAGATCGGTTAAGGGAAAGGGGTAGTTTACCTGTAACGTTTTATGTTTTAACAAGGGTATTTCCTATGGCACACGATAACAGCCGCAAATTCAAACAGAATGAAAAGATTATTTGCATACAGCCCTAAATTGTAGAGTTCTCAATACCTTTTGTTTTTGGTGAAGATCGGTTAAGGGAAAGGGGTAGTTTACCTACAACGTTTTTTTAACAAGGGTATTTTCTATGGCAAACGATAACAGCCGCAAATTCAAACAGAATCAAATAATTTTCTGCATACAGCCCTGATTTGTAGAGTACTCAAGACCTATTGTTTTTGGTGAAGATCGGTTGAGGGAAAGGGGTAGTTTACCAGCAACATTTTTTATCATGCGTATTTTCTATGGCAAACGACAACTGCCGCAAATTCAAACAGAATCAAATAATTTTTTGCATACAGCCCTGATTTGTAGAGTACTCGCGGCCTATTGTTTTTGGTGAAGATCGGTTGAGGGGAAGGGGTAGTTTACCTGCAACGGTTTTTTTTATCAAGGGAAATTTTTTTTTTTTTGGCAAACGATAACAGCCGCAAATTCAAACAGAATCAAATAATGTTTCGCATACAGCCCTGAATTGTATATTTCTCAAGACCTATTGTTTTTGGTGAAGATCGGTTGAGGGAAAGGGGTAGTTTACCTGCAACGTTTTTTTAACAAGGGTATTTTATATGGCAAACGATAACAGCCGCAAATTCAAACAGAATCAAATAATGTTTTGCATACAGTCCTGATTTGTAGAGTACTCAAGACCTATTGTTTTTGGTGAAGATCGGTTAAGGGGAAGGGGTAGTTTACCTGCAACCTTTTACGTTTTATTTTCTATGGCAAACGATAACAGCCGCAAATTCAAACAGAATCAAATAATGTTTTGCATACAGCCCTGATTTGTAGAGTACTCAAGACCTATTGTTTTTGGTGAAGATCGGTTAAGGGGAAGGGGTAGTTTACCTGCAACGTTTTTTTATCAAGCGTATTTTCTATGGCAAACGATAACAGCCGCAAATTCAAACAGAATCAAATAATTTTTTGCATACGTCCCTGAATTGTAGAGGTCTCAATGACTTTCGATTTTGGTGAAGATCGGTTAAGGGGAAGGGTTAGTTTACCTGCAACCTTTTACGTTTTAACAAGAGTAAAGTACTTGAAAATTTATTTAAACTTTTTGAAACAATGGTAATTGTTAAAAATAAAATAATTTTGTTGCCAGGCAATAAAATTATAATTTTTTCATTTTAATGTAATATAATATTTTTCATTTAATACAGCAATAAAAAGGCAGGTAAGACACAGCCTGGCTGTTTGGCTGAAAATGATTTTAAATATAAATCTTAGAATATGGAAGTCATGTATGGTTCTCCATACCGATATTTTACTTCCATATTCCTTAAGGAATGGAAGTATGGTGATGGCAAAAAAAATCGTGTTCGAGATTATTGCAGATTCTGATTGTACTACACTCAAAACATGAAAAAAAGTCGTTTTCCGAAAAGTGTCTGTGTGTGTGTCTGTCTGTCTGTATGTCTGTGTGTCTGTCTGTAGATTTTTTTTCTATGGCAAACGATAACTGCCGCAAATTCAAACAGAATCAAATAATTTTTTGCATACAGCCCTGATTTGTAGAGTACTCACGACATATTGTTTTTGGTGAAGATCGGTTGAGGGAAAGGGGTAGTTTACCTGCAACGGTTTTTTTTTATCAAGGGAAATTTTTTTTTTTTTTGGCAAACGATAACAGCCGCAAATTCAAACAGAATTAAATAATGTTTCGTATACAGCCCTAAATTGTAGAGTTCTCAAGACCTATTGTTTTTGGTGAAGATCGGTTAAGGGAAAGGGGTAGTTTACCTGTAACGTTTTATGTTTTAACAAGGGTATTTCCTATGGCAAACGATAACAGCCGCAAATTCAAACAGAATCAAATAATTTTTTGCATACAGCCCTGATTTGTAGAGTACTCACGACCTACTGTTTTTGGTGAAGATCGGTTAAGGGAAAGGGGTAGTTTACCGGCAACGGTTTTTTTTTATCAAGGAAAATTTTTTTTTTGGCAAACGATAACAGCCGCAAATTCAAACAGAATTAAATAATGTTTCGTATACAGCTCTGAATTGTAGAGTTCTCAAGACCTATTGTTTTTGGTCAAGATCGGTTAAGGGAAAGGAGTAGTTTACCAGTAACGTTTTATGTTTTAACAAGGGTATTTCCTATGGCAAACGATAACAGCCGCAAATTCAAACAGAATCAAAAGATTATTTGCATACAGCCGTAAATTGTAGAGTTCTCAAGACCTATTGTTTTTGGTGAAGATCGGTTGAGGGAAAGGGGTAGTTTACCGGCAGCGTTTTTTTATCAAGGGTATTTTCTATGGCAAACGGTAACAGCCGCAAATTCAAACAGAATCAAATAATATTTTGTATACAGCCCTAGTTTGTAGAGTACTCAAGACCTATTGTTTTTGGTGAAGATCGGTTAAGGGGAAGGGGTAGTTTACCAACAACATTTTTTTGTCAAGCGTATTTTCTATGGCAAACGATAACAGCCGCAAATTCAAACAGAATCAAATAATTTTTTGCATACGTCACTGAATTGTAGAGGACTCAAGGCCTTCTGATTTTGGTGAAGATCGGTTAAGGGGAAGGGGTAGTTTACCTGCAACCTTTTACGTTTTAACGAGAGTAAAGTACTTGAAAATTTATTTAAACTTTTTGAAACAATGGTAATTGTTAAAAATAAAATAATTTTGTTGCCAGGCAATAAAATTATAATTTTTTCATTTTAATGTAAATCTGTACATAGTATAAAGTAAAGTCGGTCCGTTTTCTCTCTGTGTTTGAAATCACTAATCTCAGGAATTACTGAACGGATTTTATTCAAGTTTTCGCCAATAGATAGAGTGTCTATCGAGGAACATTTATGTGTATAATTAATACATATATGTTGTACATTAGCTTAGCTATCACGGTTTATGTCAAGTAAGTGGTATAGTTTACATCTTATAAATAAAAATGAATGTTTCTTTGTTTGTCCCGTATGCGTTCCTATACCATTCATCCGATTGCGATGAAACTTCGGTGAGTTGGTGTGCGCACGTCCGCGAAGGTTTCTTCCACATCTCCTCCTAAACCACTGTACCGATTTCAACCAAACTTGGCACAAATATTTTACGCAACGGGAGAACCAACATAGGATAGGTGTTTTTTCGATGGGGTCCTTTTGGGGGTTCTTTGGGGTCTTCCACATCGCCTCCTAAACCACTGGACCGATTTCAACCAAACTTGGCACAAATATTTTACGCAAAGGGAGAACCAACATAGGACAAGTGATTTTTTCGATACGATCCTTTGGGGGGTCCTTTGGGGTCTTAAAAAACTATTAGATCTGGTTACTATGGCAACCCAATAGAATAGATTCTGTTCTAAATATATTATCGCATTAAATTGAAGACCACGCGAACGAAGTTGTGGGCAACAGCTATTTATTTTTAAGAAGCCTACTTTAATTAAACTTTATTAATTAAACTAACATTTTCATTACGTACAACGTGAAACTCCGTAGCGAAGCACGGGTATTCTGCTAGTCATGTATAAGAGAAAATATATCGTGCGTTGCAGGCAAGCATATCTCAGTTATGTACTGTTTACGTTTCCATTTTATTATTATCACTACCGCAATAAAAAGGCAGGGAAGACACACACACACACACACAATTCGCGTTATTTCTGGCCTCATTCATGTTTATTTTCTTACATTTGCACGGTTTTTAAATGGAAAGTGCCGAACCCATACCAACATAACGCATGCAAGCCGAAAAAGTGTCCAGCGTGGATAGCGATTTGCTTCCTGTGGATCGCTGGGCAGTGTAACTGCACGTGTTTACAGAGGAACGATTCATAGACAGACTTTTCGTCTTTAGGGAATGAACCCTCTGCAAGATGCTGAGGGTCCATGAGTGACTTCGGAGCGCTCCTTCTTTTCCGCGTGTTTGTTCTGTGAAACGTACACTGTAGATTCGCAGATTTATTCTAAGCAACGCTCGATAGGAAATGTTGAAAATTTTTGTCCACGGTGAACCCTCATACACACTAAACCTGCTCTGATGTTTTAATTACGGACATCATAATATTAAAACTTTGGAAACTTGAGCACTACTTAATGGAGATCAATCATTAACTTATACAACCCATTAATTTTATGCATATTTTTTATATATATGTGTACAACGTTATCGGCAACAAAGAAGTAGTTTTTGTTAAAATTCCTTCCTGGGATATTTGGCCGTAGTCCAATGTTTTCTACAAAACCAGACGTTTCGGCAATGCCATTGACTTCCATCATCAGTGAAAATCGAGTGCGATAACGTGAGGTGGTATATGTTAGTGGCCACAGTACTGTGGTTAAGGCTGAAGCAGTAAGTAGAAAGAAGTAGTTTCTATGGTAATATTTCATTTCGAAAATGATTTTAAAAATAAATCTTAGAATATGGAAGTCATGTATGGTTCTCCATACCGATATTCTTGATGCGGTGAGCGTTATTGGTTCTATATTTGTGTTTATGTATCAAATGTTCAATCAATGAGCTGCGGTAACCATTTGCGACTGCAATATGTTTAATTATGTCTAATTCTTCTTTGTGGTTCGTTGGGTCCAATGGTACACTGTGTAGTCTGTATCAGACTGTTAAACGCGGCCATTTTTTGCGAGTGTGGGTGGAAGGAATCGGCATGTATGACACTATCGGTTGTAGTGGGTTTACTATATATCTTGTAGTGAAATCTATTATTATGTTTCTTAAAAGTTAAATCCAAGAAATTTATGGCGTTGTCAGATTCCATTTCGAGTGTGAACTGTATATTTGCGGTAATGTTGTTCATGTATTGCAACATCATATCTGCTTGTCTCGCGGTTCCATTGAAGATAACAAATGTGCCGTTTACATATCTTTATTATGTGACAATAGCAAATACATATTTTCAAAGTTATTCAGAAATATGTCAGCTAACAAACCGGACAAAGGTGAACCCATTGCAAGGCCCTCCTCTTGGATAAAAATTTTGTCGTTGAATGTGAAGTAATTCTGTTTCAATATTACGTCCAGTATGAGCAGCAGTTCTGTTATTTCCTGTAAATTTAACTTTCCCGTTTTCATTAAATTAGTTTTTAGGATGTCCAAAGTTGTCTGTACTGGGACACTTGTGTAAAGGTTGATTATGTCGAAGGAAATTAACTTATGCCGATTGTCAATGTTGAAGCCTTTAGTTAGTTCTATTAGCTCAATGCTGTTTTTTATAGAATGATTGTTGTCAAGGGTTATGTTATTTTTTATTAATTGAACTAATTTCTTGGAAACTTTATAACCCGGTGCTGTTGTGTAGTTTACGAGAGGTCTTATCGGTATACCTGGTTTATGGATTTTAGGTAAACCGTTAAACTGAGGTGCATGTGCGGTTATAGGTTATAAATTATTGTGCTGATAACAAACTGTATTTGTATTATTATACTCATTCCTATCATTTATACTTTAGGCCAGTAAAGAATGATCCAACCCTCTCTGGTCAAGGCAGACAGTTTGGCTAAATTAATTAAATTTATTTTATTAACAATTTTCATTTGGTTAGCGGTTTAGAAACTCTTTATTATTTTGACATATTTATTACGAGTAATTTGTAATCTCAGATTACACGTTACTTTCTTATTTATTTTAAGATTCCACATTATTCGTATTTTTACATACCTACTACGTATTATTCGTAGTCTTATTTGACACACAAACATATTATAACATCTTATTACTAATGCATTATTATAAATTTTCTATACTGCTCTCAGCTAGCTCAATTTTCTTACTGATTATCTACTCGTTTAATTATTTACATTAATTACTTCTCTTTGTTATTGCATACGCATTGCTTCTTTATGTTATTTTAGTAAAATTCGTATTTCTTCAAAATCAAATATCAATCTTTCCAGTAAGTTATTAGTAAAAGAATTTAAGTATTTCTGTGAATATTATTTTTGACTGTTGAATCTTACCCTAATTAATATACAAGAAAAGTTACATTTACTCTTACAATTTACATTCTTATCAAATTGGAGTCTTTCTCTTATTATTCTCTATTTGTTTTACAAGATTAAATTGTCTTTTATTCAGACTTTAGTTAAGATGAAAATATGGCTTTCTTTCACCTTAATAGTAGTGGTTCCTCAGCGTACTTTCCTGGTCCTGGTCCTGAGTCCTTTATTGGTGAATCCCTCGTAGACGTGTGGTCCCGAGTCCGTTTCTCGTCCTGGATACGGATGATCCTCTTCGGACCTGGAAGTCCTGGGGTCGGGTATTCTAGGAGTCTTGTAGTCTCTTGTACTCTTGATCATTGGATGCTCGTACTCTGGTTTCCCTGGATGCTCGTACTCTGCTTGTGGTTTCTTAGTAGATTCTTTGGCTGCCCAGGTCGTCGATCATGTCTAGGCGTTCCAGTTGTTGGACATAGCCTCCGATCACATCAGTAGTCGAACAAAGAAGAGTTGTAGTTCTTGAGCAGAGCCTCCGGCCGCTTTGATGGTCTGACGAGAAAGAGAGTGATGTTTGCGCGTCCTCGTATTTACACCCAGAGAGCAAAAATCATGTCTCGACAATATTCTGCCTGTTTGAAAGTGTCGAGAGCGTCACTTTTAACCCATGCTTTACTGTTACATTTATTTTGCTCGTCTTCGCGAATTGCGAAGTCTTTGGCACATTACCTGATATTAATTCGATCGGTAATTTTTTAGACGTTCATCTCACACAAACCATTTTTTTATCTTCATTACTTTAATTACTATTGATTTTTAATTCCTTACACTAACACTTTTTGTTCGTTTTACATAATTTTTTATACACTTGTTCATTATTTTTAACCACATATTTTGGTGTCTTTAGTTTTTCGCTACGATGCACACAAGCCTTATAAATTAATTAAATACAAATAATTTATATCGTTAAAGAAAGGGTGGCGCTTTTCATTAATGAACCAGTTTCACACACACACACACACACACACACACACACACACACACACACACACACACACACACACCTCTTACGCGTGTACACACATGCAGAGAGCAGCTGGCTATACTCCCTGTCTCAACATGCAAATCTGGCGTTTATATTACAGTTTAGATTGCAGGCTGATTTATTATTATTACCAAAATGCGTTATTTATTTGATAAAATTACTTATTTAAATTAGCTTGTGCAATGCACAATACGCAACATATTTGTACTGTTGCAATATATATTATGATATACCGAATATTCGGGTTTATTATGCCCCACGTTGGGCGCCATTATGTTATGTATCTACAATATCCTCTAATTTTATTTTGTTATTATTGAATCACGTTGAAATAATTTTAAGCCCCGAGTTGCGGCGCCATATGTTATGTAACGTTAATACGTGGTTTGTAATTCGAAGCTATTTTGTAATTCGACGTTCTTCAGTTGATGAGACGAATCGGCTAAGTTGACTTCTCACTGAAAGTAGATTAAATTTACTAGTGGTGTACTTACTTGGGGTGAAATCCTGTTAATTAAGCAGAGTTGAGATGGTAATTTAAATTTTAAGTAATTTAAACTATCTCAATTGCCGCTACCAATAGTACCAACTGTTGCGAGCTGTCCACCTAACCTGTAATTGTCTAGTGTACTGAAATAATTTTGTTAACTGCTTTTATTGGGTAAAAAGTTGTTTATTGATTGATAATGCTCATGAATTTACTTTAAAGAATAATTAAAGTTGACATTTTTGTCTATTTTTACAATAATAATTGGCTTTATGAAAATCTTTTATCTCAGGGTTGGTTATTGTGACTCTTTGTATTCATAACATAAAACGTTATTTTTTGGTTAAAAGTTTATCTAAAGAGTAGGTCCTTTTAGACTGCAAGATACAAAAAACAAAACTGAATCTTTATACTACTATAATCATCGAGTAGTAGGAGAGTGATTACATTAATAAATACATCTTAACTAATAACATAAAAATTCACAGACACATTGCGTCAACATTGGAGTTTAATTTGGCGTACTGAACGGTGGTCAGTGAACCTTAAAATTAATAATATTTTTTCAACAACATTTAAAATTATTAGTTTAATAAAGTTATGAAACTCTTCAGTGTTCATAGAAGATTCTCTGATTCTTCATATTGGATGAATTTGATTAGGTAAACATATAACTCTGGTAAGCATGTTCGGCTTACTATTAAATTCTTTTAACTATGAACAAATTGATTAATGCAATACTGTTTAACTCTTTCTTAAAGTTCATTATAAATTATTTTATTTTATTATCTCTGATAATTAAAGTTTATCATGTCTGTGGGCAATTACTAAATTCATAATTAGCTTTCGTCACACTTCTTAAATTGTTAATATATTAATTGAAATAATAAGGTTCATTGCACCCTTAGTGTTCCTATGAAAAAGTTTCCTTCATCACTTTTGTTGAAGTCTATTAAATAAGTGAATAACTTTTATAAATAAAATCAACTGCCGCTAACTCCTTTAGCAATTAATGAATTAATTAAATTGATAAGGTCCCATATTCCTTAGGTTTTCGTATTTAATTATCTTTCGATTTATTCGATAAGTCTTATTAATTATACTCAATAAAAAATTTTTTATTGTGGCAAGTCTTAATTGCTCTAAGTATAGTTTAATTGTCACTATACTTGCTTGTATTTCCTTTTTCGTAATTGCACTTTTCTTTTTTATTAATATTTAGTTGACTTCCTATGCGCACATTCTCCGCAAATTGACACTGATATAAGGTTAACTCAACATTATTTACTTTCGGCCTAACTTAACTTTCACTTTTTTGAGGTCATCGATTTCCGTCAGCTGGTTGAGGTTATTTTCTTAAAATTTGGTCTCAGGAGCGGCGTGGCCTCTCCATCGAAGTACTGTGATGAACTGTGTCCTCTTCGGTTTACGAATCTGGCATCTAATGCTCGATGGTGATCGCTGATTGGTTAATTTTCTTAATTTTCGTGACCCTTCGGTATATTTCGGCAAAATAGACGCCTTCAACGCGTCTTTTGTCTGGTTTTGAGATTATAATAAATAGGTTTACATTATGACGCCCAAGGGCTGGCAAATTATTAAATCCTTATAATTAACATTATTCCCTTATCTTTGCTCTAATTAACAATTCGTTATTACCATTGCACAGGGTTCTCTGAGACGAATAATTTGGATCTCCACACCATATGAATTTGATCATTATTAACAAAAATAAATTTACTAATCTCTCTTATTAGATTTTTATATACTATAATGTTTGTTTTAGTTATTTTGTTATAACTATTAAATTTCAATAAACATTGAGCATTCCTCGCTAATAGTCGAGTATGAACTCTTTACAATCATTTATAAAGTTGTATTTTGATAAAAGTTGTCTTTGGCTGTTTAGGCCTAATTCGATATTAGTTACTATATTTTAATTACACTTATCCATTATTATTCCTTATTTTTACTGCAACCTCATTACTCATAATCGTTGTCTACAACTTCTTATCACTACAATATTACTCATGACATAAGAAAATACTTATTTCTAATTAACTTTACAAATAACTTGGCTAGGCATTGGCCTATGATACTATCAATTAGTTTTACTTATTATCTTTTAATAGTGGTTTCTTAACCATTTCTATTATGACACAATTACTCTAAAATGATCATTACAACTTCTGATCACCTCAGTTTTAGTTATTACATTATTCTTTTGTTCATTTTTAGTCTTTATAATCACTCCTAGATTTGTACTCTAGTGAGTTACATGTATTACTTTCATTAGAAATTACATAATTGTTTTTACTTCATTGCTTCTTACATAATTGGTCACTACAATAACTACAAAGTTTGACAATGTTTTGGGCTGTACCAGTATGTCCTCACTTGCTATTAATTTATCACTAGTTCTTGCATCTAGTGCAACATGACAAGTCCCTTTAATTTTCATTATTAAGACTCAATTTTATTTTACTAATTATTAATTTATATTCTACTAGTGGTATTATATATTACTGATTCTACTGATATCAACCTCTTTCTCTTATATTGATATTCTTAAAGGTTGTTAAGATTGTTTATTGGGTAAATCCTATTCTGTCCATTTCAGTTTGTTGATTTACACCAATCACAATATAAATCCTTCCTTGGTAAACTAGTCTTGGTACTGGTATGATCCTTATAATATCTAGTTTAATTACAATATTACAGAATATGGATTGATACAATTTTTGTTATCAATTCTTGTTATTATAAATGAAAAATGCTAGTTACTAGGTTATGTGTGTCCTATACTGCCTTGCAACAATGAGTTCCATTTTGTGGCTTGTTTCTATACTTTTCACAATTATTTAAATATATTAATACTATTAATTATTATTTATTGTCTGGTATTTATTTTCCAGCTTGTTTTATATTATTTTTACAATAATCTTGGAGATTATCAGTTTTTCTGATATCTCTGTTTCTATATCGTCTACATACATAGTAGGTAAGATACAATGTTGTTGTTATCTTTTATATCTTATTAAATCGTATTAGTACAAAGTTTTAATTTCACTCTCCTGGTGATTATACTTTTATTTTATATTAGAGTTATTGTCACAGTTGAGTCACTTATAATAGGCTGTTAATGGGTTGATGTCATTGTTAAATCATTTAATAAGGTTTATATTTTTGTTTTAAACTGATTCCTTTTTCTCAATCATGAGTATTATTCTCTATTTTCTTTATTTGTTATTTTCTTTTCCTTATCTATTAGTTCTCCTGGTTGAGTTAATTCAATCCTTTCCTATTTTAACTTAATTCATTAACCTCCTTCAATTTATATTCCTTTGGTGTATGTTTTAGTTATTCTCTCACTGTCTGATCTATTGGGTATATTGGGTCAACGTTGGTCTTGTCTCTAGTCAGTTGTCTTCATTTCTTTCATAGTTAATTATTGAAAGTTACTGATCTCTTTCTTCTTCCCTTTTTGTTTATTATTATTATTCTGTTTCTTCCACCTTTAAATTCAAGTTTAGTTGTTCTGATGGCCTTCTATGGATTATTACTGTTGCTTATGACGGTTGGTAATTTGGCAATGATATGTACCGTTACAATATGTGTGTGTGTGTGTGTGTGTGTGTGTGTGTGTGTGTGTGTGTGTGTGTGTGTGTGTGTGTGTGTGTGTGTGTGTGTGTGTGTGTGTGTGTGTGTGTGTGTGTGTGTGTGTGTGTGTGTGTGTGGATTGATCGTTAAAATATTTCCTGCATCACTAATATATTCTAGTTCAAATTTTGGTGATCTTTCAACCACCCAGTATTAACATCAGCCGCCACTAATACCACGGATATGAGTAGTCGCCATATAAGTATCATACGGCTATCTCACATGTAACATATAATTGTTGTTTCATTAAGCTTGTTACTCCAGTTGTCCAAATTAAAACAATACGCCTGGCGTGCATGCATTCCTCCTACGTTATTTTAACAGATTCTTCATGTTCTTCATTCATGTTTGGTGTTAATACGGTGTCGCTTGAGAAAAGTGCATTTTTGATCATTGTTTAGTGTCTTAATTCTGTGTTTTAGGTAGGCTATCTGGTCCGTTTGGCATTTTCCAGCTGGCAATAAAGTTTATCGCGTCGATGAGCCTCCAAAGAGCCTCTACATGAATATCACCCTTTATATGAATGATATCTCTTTGCTGTGTATTATAAAAACGGAATAGCCTAATAACATTGTTAAAAATGAAGAATGTGATATGCTTTTGAGGAGGTAAGGTTTACAGTACAATATCAACGCTAAAAATAATTTAGACAAACCAACTTAAAATTTACCACGAATCTGGTAGATGGTTAAGTACGAATACTGCAGGGAAATATAGGTTAATAATTAATTATGGCATGCGATGTAATAACTCGTCACATACGTATAGGTTAGGCAGGTATTATATTATAAACACTGACGATAATATTATAAACACTGACGAAATCAAGTGAAAGGCATACTCACCGAATGTGTGAGTCTGGTATTTTTGTTAAACATAATAATTTATAATCTGACAATGAAGAAAAAAATATAGACTCGCTAGGGGTGCTCTGGCTGTAGAAGTCGCAGAACGATCAGAGAAGTGCAGTATACTGGAAAAAGCATGAATAAGTTAGCATAGAGACGACAATATCTTAGAATTGGCTAGTTTATGGACAAGTTTATCAGACTGATGATAATTTGTGGTATACAGAGTGTTATAAAAAGGTATGCGGCGTAGGAAAATCTACAATTTAAAGTGATTTTAGAAGCAAACAAAAATGGCAAGAGAAAAAGTGTAAGAAAACATTTGTGCTACAGCACTCTATTCTGAGTTGATAAAGGAAGATACAACGAACGATTGGCACTTGAGGTACAGAAGAAAGAAAAAAGACCAGAAAATATTTAATAAAGTTGATTTAAGAGAAAAGATATTAAGTATTAAGGACCATAACGTATTAAATGACATTATGATGCTTTAACAATGGATTATGCATGTTTGGAATACATGACTTCAGTCAGTAAATTTTTTAACGATATAATTGTTAAACTGTTCCAACTGCTTTCCACATCTTACAGTAGTTTCTGCTCCATAGACTTATTTTCAAAACACTTAACTGACTTGCATCCAAGTATTGTTTGTTAGTAGTCTTAATTTCAACAATAGTACTATTCTTGACAAATTGCTAGTAGTTTCGTACGGGAAGTTTGTTTGGTTCTCTTGGTTTCTCCATTTTTAAATCCTAACCGAAACCGAGGCACTATTTTTAAATCCTTAGGTGGGGTCAGTTAGAACTCGTAATCGACAGGGGAGACATACACAAAGGCTTTAACAGGTACGATACAAACTGCTTCAACAAACTGTCAGATACCGTAACACTGCTGATAAGCGATTTAATTCGTATACAATTCATGCCCAGTATGAAGAACTATTTCCAGTATGAAGTTTATCTCTTCGATAACTGTAAGTCGTAACACAGTCCACGTTGACCTATCGCAACTTCAGTGTTACGATCGGTGACGTTGTAAAGTGTTTTACAACACGCGCCGATTCCGTTAATAGTACAGAACTGTACGAGTGTGTAGAGCAATTAATTATCTCACTCTGCACTGAACGAGGACGGCCTTAAAACAAATTATTCAACACAGCGTCGGATAATGAATTAATCCACAAGGCACGGTAAATTATTCATTGCGCATGTTGTTAACTAGTGAGCACGCTTTATTGAATATTGTAAAGGCAATATTATTATTGTTATTATTATTATCTGTAGAACAATGACTGCGACGGCTAGTGCTGTATACTGCAAACACGGCTTCATAAAATCTCCGCTGGGACTTGTCCGATACAATACTGTACGACCGGTACACCGGCGTTACCATTAATGATGATGATTTTCAATCGTTGTTGTTAACCCCCCGAACTCACCCCCACGTCGCTGTCCTGTACACACTGGTTCACGAAACATCCGCCCGCATTAATACCCAAACTACGCTGGGTAAACACAAAAGCTCGGTCGCCATCAATCACTGTTGTTTTTACACCAATCAATGTAGGTTTGACATTTTACTTTATTGTCTTATCATGAAACAAACTCTGCGAATACAATTTTAGCATTTTTATTTTCGACCACCGTGTCCTGATTTCATCGTTCAATCTACAACATTGCGTCAATAGGTTTGTACTTAATCCAATATCTCTTTCCCATACAGAAAGTACTTTTCTCCTCAAATTAATCCAGCGATTCTGTCATTACAAAAGGAAAATAATTGTTGCCAGAAATTGCAGCCTTTACAATAAAATATCTTGTCGATTGGCTCTTCTGTCTACAAATTTGCCTGAACGCTAGTTTATGTATTTGAAAGAGTTATGGAGTGCATACAAATAAAATTACTACAATTTTATAACCCTTTGTAATAATGCTAAATAAGAGCCTTATTTCAAATTGACAGTTAACACTTCCTTCAGGTGAAGAGACACATATTTATATTATTATAAATCTGGTTCAATGAAAATCTGCAGACCTACATGTGCTCGTTGACAGTTTACATAAAAAGCAAATATTTTATGAATAACTTTATTTTACAATAACTGCATCCAAGCACCTACGATAAAAGCAATTCTTAAAATAAGATAAACCGTTTTTTGAATTAACTAAGGAGACAATGTATTATTGTAACGTATGAATTTAAAACAAAGATCTAAATAAATGATAAAAGAACATTCCTCGGAAAGTTTCCCCGGAAACTTATTGCTTTTACCTCGGTTCGGCTCTCCACCCTTTGTCGAAAACTTCTGACTTTTTTCTACTGAAGATGTTATCTTGTCTAATGGTGGGATCGCCCAACGACTGCATGGACCAGATAATGTTCACGCAGTGACGTGAATTTAAAAAGTTATGACACTTTGAGTGTCCGATTGAGGCTTTGATTTTTGACAAAGAAGAAAATACGTCTCAAAACCAGTAGAGATTTAGTTCTTTTCCTAAAAATTTGATAAGATATGTCTGAAGAAACAAACGTAGGCCTAAAGGATACACATAAAAGTAGAAATTTGTTTAGGCAGAGAGGAAGAAGATAGAAAAGTTAGGATAATTCATAAACACAAACCTATGAACAAAAATGTTTTACGATGAAAGAGTAAAAAGTTCCGGGCGTGAATAAGAAAACAGCGTTTTTTGGATTAATTTGAATTTGTTTTTCAACAAAATCTCCATGTAAGTTGATACATTTTCCCAACAATGTTCTAGAGCCTTGATGCCGACTGATAACTGATAAGCCGAGGTGCTCAAAATAGCCATTATCGTTGCCCACTTGATTATCGTTCTTAAGTCTTTTTCCTTCGAGCTATTTTTAACTTTACAAACAGGTAAAAATCACAAGGGGCTAAATCCGGTGAGTAGGTGGGTGAGGAAGCAATTTGAACTATAATGCTTTGATTTTGGCCATCATAACAAATGATTTGTGAACCGGTTTATTGTCTTGATGAAACAGGATTCTGTCTTGCTAACTGTAACCGTTTTTTTTTTTTATTTCATCATTTAAATGCTGCAATTAGTTTGCATAATAGTCAGTAACTAACTGATTGTCCCTTTTCAAGGTAGTTTATAAGGATTATGCCATGCGCGTTCCAAGAAACAGTTGCCATAACCTTACTACCAGATGGAATTTTGTATGCCTTCTTTGGAGTTGGTTCGCCTTTCGTGGTCAACTATTCTGAGTATTGTCTGATCTTATGAGTATCCTGGTGGACCCAAATCTTAAAACGGACATAAACATTAGGTTTACTTGTGCTTATAATTTACCAAAAAGTTACTGAAACATAATTTTGACATTGTTTTTGTCAGATGTAAGCAAACGCGGCATTCATCTAAGCACACAGTTTTGTCATACACAAATTCCCGTGTAAAATATTGCGCACACGTTCAATTGATATGCAAACAGTGTCTTCTAGCTCACTGACTCACTCTTAGGTATGGCAAACCGCTTTTGTGGATTGTTTCTGGTGTAGTTTTGAATGTGACGTCCACATTGCGTGGTTAATCAGTTGCAGTTTTCCAACCCATTTCAAACTCTTCAGACCAGCGCTCAAGCGTTGTATTCGATACAAAAAATAATCCCTAAAGACTGCAGCTTTTTTTTACATCGGTTACACTGGAAACTTTCAAAAAAATATTTGATCATGGCACGAATTTCCAATCTGTCTTCTGTTAAAATAATGCTAGAGACGCTTGTTTCCAATATCTTCAAACTAATAATTAATAAGTAATTGAGTTGAAATATCAAAATTTAGCCTAAAAAGGATAAAATCGTATAACACGATCACAATTGTGAGTGCTCCACCTGTATGTGTAGTCTACCCAGATAGACTAGAAACCTGTTACACGTAATGAAACTGGAAGAGATTTAAAATAAAAAAAGCTTGAACAAAATCGTTAAACGACTTACAGACGGTAGTATAAAACGCTTACAGCTTGTGCATCTGACAAGTGCAATGAAAACACGTAAGAATAGCAGAAGGTCCTAAGTGTGTTAATCGTTAATAAAGATTAACGAAAATCGTGCGTACGCGCGGAAGCGAACGCTAACCGAAGTGAGCGTGTGCGAGTGACGACACACGGGACACGACGCTCTGGAGAACAATTAGTCTATTACCTGTTCGGTGTCGATAGATTGCAAAATTATTCACAACACGACTCGGCTGTAGATTTATTAGCGAGCATTAGTTTAGTCTAACACTATTGCCAGGCGTCCCCTGACTGAAATTATTGTTTATGATGAAATGGCCGATGATTTAGCAACATGATGGGGGTTTAAACATTGCCGCTCTCTGGGAATAACATTGTACATTGTCCGCTGTATGATGATACCACCGTGCCAGTGTCGTCGTCTTCATTTTTATTGTTTTCTTTCTTCTTCGTGTCATATCTCACCTTCTGCTACCTTTTTTTTTTTACTGTCACTGTTCGTATCACTACTCTGGATTCTTTCACTGGAGAAGAATCCTTAGCAGATCTTCTTTCTCTTTAGGCTGCGTTACATGTTTCAACTGGTTGCTGTCCATTTGTGTCGGTCCCATGCACCTGTATTCATCTGTCTGTAGCTTCTTTCGTTTCTGATTTCGTCAATAACTTTAACTTTTCTTCTTCCCAATCCTCTCTTTCCTTCCAACTTTCCCTCTGCGATCCTCATCTGCAGACAGCTTTTAGGCAATATATGCCCCGACCAACACAATTGTATCTTCGTTATTACTTTCAGCAGTTGTATTTCCTCTCCTATTTTCGTCAATACTTCATCGTTCCCCACTCTGTCAGTCCATTTCACCTTAATCATTCTTCGCCACTACCACAATTTGAAACTCTCTCAATACCTTTCCCCTTTCTTTTTCGTGATCCAGGTTTCATTGCCGTGTAAAACGACACTCTAAATAAACATTTTGAAGATTCCAATCCGAATTCTCGTTGCTTTTAGCAATGACGAATTCCAATCATTAGCAATGCTTTTTAGCTTTTCAGAAGCTCTCTTATTTTGCCTTACTCTCGTACCATGTCACCGTACACCCCAAATGAGTTCACTTACTCTATAGGTTTTAGCTAAAAAACCTTCGTTCTTGCTAATTCTCATAACTTTAATTTTTCGGACATTTTAGCAGCTCTTAAGTATTTTAGTAACTAAGTACTGCTATTTTTTCTAAGGGCCGACACCTCGATATGAATAGTATTACAAGTGAACATGTCATTAGTTTATGTTTTTTGTTTTAAATTGTACACCCGTATTTTTATTTTAAATTAACTTCATAATGTAACTAAGTGTACATAGGGCTACAGTGTATGATCCTGTGTGTACAACTACACTCGTTTTATTATTTATTACTCTCTATAGCCGAACGAGTAAGGGTGCAACGACCGTTTTAAGGGCACACCTTAATGTCGTTTCAGAGACATCGGCCAGTTAAGAATCTAACTACACATTTTATTATTTTTTTATTAATCTTGAGAGCCGAACGCCGCCTGAAAAAGAATGTTTTAAGAGCATAAATTAATATCCTTTCAAAACACCAGCCAAATAGGGATCGTCTCCTTAAGAAACGAAACGTTGGATAACATTTTAGGTTATTTTATTAAATCAAGAAATTGATTAACAGACAACAGACTTATTAAGTTTCAGTACACTGTCCGTTGACAGAGAAAGTGCAATGTTTCAGACTAACTAATGTGCGGTGAATACTTTCAGGTTCGTGACACACTTTATGAGTTAATAACAATACCCCAAGACGTAACGTGACATTGTTTCAGAGAAAGTTCATTAAGATTGACGTCCATTCTTTCTCTTTAAAGTTGAAAAGACGGCACCAACAGTGGGTAACTATACAGACTATACAGACCAAAATATTCTCGAGTACTAGTCTTCCTTGAACTGCCGAATATACTGCATGTGCAGTATTCGACCTTCCTTCGAACTCTCAACCTGCTATACTTGTAGTTTTTCTTCCCAAGCTGTTGGGACACGCAACTTGATTAACTACTCTAAGACATTCGGACTACATTTCTACATCACTTTAGCAGCTTCCTCTTATCCGAGATTCTGTGTTTTTACATTTTCGATTCTATATTATTTCCATCCATCTTACCCAAAGTCTTAGACGTCTATCCCGAATTAACATTTATATAGTACAATTTACATACATATCAGCTCTATGCACAACATAACTCACTGATACTGTATTTCATGTGAATTTATGTGCTCTTAACGTTCGTAATTGACACGACTTTTCCCAAAATTTTTCCATTTTAAAACTTGCTGAAATATAGGTCCTCCTTTATCGACACTCCAAGATGATACCTCTTGTTGTTCATTATCTTGATTTTTTTTTAAAATGAACACACCTTAAGACGGTATAGTCTTACGCAGTAACTATAACACGTTTTCAATAAATTAGTATTTAAATTTCGAATCAAATAGAATTTTTTATCCTGATCAGCCCGATTCTTCGTGTGGTCATCCAGACAAGTTTTGTCGCATGTGATTCGACTTTACACGTGGAGTCACGATGCAAGTACTTCAAATTAAATTTTATTTTAGGACTTCGCTTTAGGTAATCTACACGGACTTTAGAGGATCATTAGAAGAGCATCTTATTAACTTAAGACACACTATAGCCATTAAACAATTTAAAAATGACACTTACTTTCAATATATCATACAGCTAACTTCTCCCGCTTATACATAACCACAACTCTTCTTACCCTTAATAAATATATACAAATTTGCAAAAAAGTTAAAGAAAAGTCTTGGCAGGCGAGGTAGAGGTTAAGTGTAAAAGACCGACGTAGAGAAAGAAAAAGGAAAAAGGAAGAGACGGAGAGTTAACGAGAGAAGAGAGGAGGGAGAAAGATATTCAGTTATATACGCAGACAGATAATAAAGACGGAGGTCATATAACTTTACAATGTGCCATAACGGTTTATTATTTAATTCAGTGTTGTCTGTAAGCAAATTACGTTAACAACAGGTGTTATTAAGTCCCGGCAGCGTTCTGTCGTCGCATTAAGTGGTATTTATCATAATTGTTTGTTGAGGATTGAGAGAGCCAGCAATAAAGTGAGCAAATCGTGTATTATGATACGCGAAACGGTTATTGTAGGCACATAAGTGTGAATGAGGTTTGTTAGAGGGAACACAACACAATGTAGGGAGGGAAGGATGAAAAGCGAAACTGACGGCCGTGGGAAGCGGATTACACGGGTACACGTGGTTACTGTGACTCACGCGCGCGCGCGCGCTCACTCGCTCCGTTAACCCAAAGTAGTTGTTTAGCTTACGCCTTTTTCACCCTTAAGAGAGCTTGAAGACAGTGTAGGTCAGGTTCGTCACCTGGTCTGTCTGGTTTTATGGACGCTTGTGTGGCTACAACTTTACCAGTGGAAGGATTAGATAATCACAAATCTCTACGACTACACTTGATAAGCGAACCACTTTGTAATACAGTCGCTATTCAAAAGCATTATTTAGAAGAGAGGGTGCGTGCTAAATCCCTAACACTCGTTACGTGCGGAAACTGTATTGTGTATTATAGTCTACAGTTACCACACTATCAATAGTTGTTCTTGTTTTGTCAAAAATAAGGTAAACCGGCATACAAGCGAACCTTTTACCATCCCAGTAGTCAGATTAAACGGATTAAAAGTTACTGTGTGTGACACATACCTGTATGACAGTACAGTCTGGTGAAGGAGGAAAAACGATGAATGGGTTTTCCGCTTATGTGTATGATATATGCATAACAAGAAAGTAGGCCTATTATTATTTAGTTAAGCCTAATATTAGTAAGAAATCATTTTTATTGTGTAATGTACAAGATTTATTATAAAGTTACAAGAAGGCCCGTTTTAATGTTCTCTCGTTTGTGATACCTTGATTCATAAACGTAAATCGTGTTGATTACAGAAATAAAGTGCACATAATTGTATATAGTAAATTCGTAAATCTGACATTGGTATATATAAGTACTTTTAAAATGAAAAGAAATAAACGTTGTAGATCTGCTTTAACAAATCTGCTTTATTTTAAGGCTGCTTACGAGTTGTTTAGAACGTTGCAGGTGAATAGAATTCACTTCTTTTTCACACGAACTAAAAAATTTCCTTTTTTTTAACACAATTTAATTACATATTAAATATTCATGATGAGAAAATGTAATGAAATCTAGAGTTTTATTTATTCTGTTTTCAAAGATGCTTTCGTCATAATGCTCAATGCTCATTCACTATCACTATACGTTTCAAAGCGGCAACGAAAATATCTGCAGTCTTCATCAGGCACAACACAGCAGTACACTTACATCAACGTAATTTATTCTCTTAGACATGAGGCAAAGTTATAGACAGTCCAAGATGGAGGCACAGTAGGCTACTCAAGAAAAATATTAAACCATAAAAATTGTGCAAGTTCGACGAAAATCCAACTAATAGTTAGTACTACAAGTAGACGTATGTGTAATTAAGTCTTCATTTTCCCCATTTAAGTTTCTTCACTCCTGTGTAGATGTCACTTGCAGTTATTTACAAGTGACAAGTTTGTTTTGTCATTTGTCCTGTTTGTATTTTTCCTAGTTACGACTATGCCTAGATACTTAAAAAAAAAAGTACAGTTGTTGATGTACGTTTTAAAAAAAGTAATATTCAATTATTTTCTTTATGTATTACAACGATACATAACATAAATTTGATATACTGTAATTTATGTGGCCACACGTTCTTTGGGACGCCAAAATTATACAACGATACCTTTTGTATATGCAGGTTGTAAATAATTATAACAATACCAGGTGTAACTATAATAAGAGTAGTAAATTTATGAGTAGTTAAAATTTCATGTTTATTGTTTTAACAAGCATTATAAATAATAAAACATTGTTAATAATCTCCGATCAAGATATCACTCATTATTAAGTTCATCTCTTAAGCTATACGGTGTTACACACATTTAAAACACTCTTACCTCTAGACATGTTAATAATCTTAATCTAGACATTTATTCAAATTGATTTAATAAAAAAAATAAAATTTAAATGTAATTAAGTTTTATTTTAATTGAATTTATTTAACTCAGATCTGACCTCAGCTTACTCAGTCTATACCAATGTTTCTTTTTTCTTTTTTTTTAATAATTTAAAATTATATTGTTTACTCTTAGATTGGCATTTGTTTCGTATTCAAAATTTAAATTATTCTTTTCTACAAAATACAAATATCAAATCATTTCAATTATTTTACTTTGATAAAAAAAAATACTATCTCAAAATTAAACTCCCTTTTTTTTTCTTCTATATTTATATTTATCTATATGCGATTGCTCATTCTTACGACTAAAACATTTACATAAGACTCTATTACATTCTTTCTAATTATAAACTTTTTTGTTTTAATTCATTGTCTCTTTATATAGTCTTTATGAGCTCTTTAAAACAATCATTTATAAATGCATTATGCATGTCACCTCGAGTTTTGATGACCTTACGACTTATTGACGGGGTCTAACATTGTCCAGAGTTGGGTTTCCGTTACTCCCGGCTTGGCGTGGTGCTGGATATGTCCAGAGTCCAGCGTCGTTCTCCAGCAGTGTGTAGTCCGTCCCAGAGAATTACTATCTGCTGCGAGGTGGATCTCGTTCGGCTGTTAGGCGTCTAAAAAGCATCTCCTAACGTCTAGCATCTCGCGTCGCTCTTTGTAGCTTCTCTGTTGATACTCTTGCTTACCTAAACGGTCCCGGTACTCTACGTTTCCCGAAATAGAGTAAACATAATTACTGAACGTCGTAGATGAGACTTATAACAAAATAAAACTGTTCTGCCGACGGACAGCGTGTCCGACTGCAACTGTGTTTTGAAAAGAAGAGAAGGGTTTCCAGTCGAACCCTTAATTCATACCCTCTCGAGATTCCGCACCTGTTGGTTCCAAAATTATCCTGTCGAGACCTGCAGATCATATGATAGCCCCCACTCCCGAACCTTTTCATATATTTGCAATTTTTTGCAAATGGGAATGTTTTGTACGGAATTGAGATAGCACAAATCATAGCTAATTTGATTAAGCATTCGCTGTATTAATTTGAGCGTCTTAGTGTAATTTGCGTATTTTTGGCACATTTATTTCGCAATGACTTCGCGTAGTGTGTCCTATTAACGTCATTTTCTTACAGTGGATACCTATAAAATTTACACACACTTTGGTGCCTTTTGTTTGTTTATACACTAATTAGTTTTCACACAGTGAATTAAAATAATTATTTTAGTAATTAATTGGGGAGGGTAGTGAGATTCCTGTCTGTACATGCATCACTAACACACACAAGATACACGCGTAACACACATAGAATCGAGCAGGTGTTCTTTGCCTGTTGGAACAGGTTAATTTCTCCCCTAGTATAACAATGAAACATTTTTACAATCCCAGACCTGTCCATTTACCCCAAACGTATAATAATTTTAGAAATTTTATATTTATTTAATTCAATACTCACTACAGCATATGGCTGTATCGTTGCAGTATGTTGTTCTCAGTCGTATCACCTGATTAAAACAATAACTCTTATGTTCCCCATGTGTTCGTTAACGAATATTTAGCCCTAATAACTGGGCCAGTGATTCCAGTCGACCCAGTAAAGCTGAAAACTGGTCTGTGGAGATATCATGATTTGAATAGAAAAAACTATATTTATTTAGTCTACTCTTTTATGTGCAGCGTAAACAAATTGCTCGTATGAGAACGAGAGGGACTTACTGACTAATTACAACCAAAGAAATGAGCTGGACGCAAATGATAACATACGATTAGCTTTGTGCAGCAGTATCGACCTACAAATTCCACAGCTAATAAAACACATGAAGTGCAAAAATCAGATTGGTTAATCTCAGTTAAGGTAATGACAATTAGACTTGATTTAGTTACTTCAAATGTAATTTTAATTAAGTGAAAGAGCTCTTAGTCTTAACTCGACGGTTGGCATTTGTCTGTCCGTCTATCTACCTATCCGTCTATACGGGTGTATGTCTCACGATAAGTTTCGAAAGCATTAATAGATTTTTCGTAAAAGTTGACATGTGTGTCCATATCTTTAACGTACAGAGCTCTAATGTTTTTGAGATTGGTCTCTACTGCAATAGGGGATAGGAAGCAAAAATATAAAAGGTAACAATTTTGAAAAATCTCAATAATCCATGTAAGGTATCAAATTAAATATAATTTTAAACGCAATCAGAATGTAGTGTTTCATTATGGAGATTTAAAACCTTTGGACACCAGAACCCAAAAAGTGTGCAAAAGTATTGAAAAGATTGCAAAAATCCATATGTGGTATTAAATTAAACAGAATCTGAAGATAATATTCAGATTTTGAAATTTAAAAATTTAAGAACACCAGTGCTTAAAAAACGTACAAAAAATTCGAAAAAGACGTAATATACATGATGGGTATAAGAACAAATGGAATTTTAAGCTCCGAATATAGTGTTTAAACTTAAAATCTTTTATCTTTTAGGGTACCACAAACCAAAAATGAAAGTCAACATTTTGAAGATTGTAAAAGTCTATGTGATGCATCAAATTATGAAGGATTTTATTCATAATACAAACTTCAATAATGTGACAAAATTAATATCTGTCAACTTAAATAAAAATTCTGAACCGCTTTCAAAACGTTTGTAGCTCTAAATTTGCAAGAAATCAATAGGCCTTCATATTGGTATCAAATATATGTATTTGTTAAAAGCATTAGGCCTACATATGGACCTGTAGATGTCTATGGAAACATGTTAACTGAAATGATAGTGTCAATTTACAAGTCATTTAGCATTATAGTTAAAAATGTAATTAAAATTCCAATAAAGTTCGGTAATTTGAGTGTTCATTGTATTCATAATCATATAAAAATTAATAACGAATGTCTGCTTTACAATTCTATTTTATTAAAACATTGTGCCTTTTTATAGAATAGTAGGGATTTTGTAATTATTTCCGGTATTAGAAATTCTTCGTTAATCGTGCTAACGATTTGTCGTCAGCTGCTCGTTGTGTTTCTCGGCTAACGGTAAGAGTCGTACACATGAAGAAATTTGCTCACGACTTCAAAAAGTAAAATTTATTAATATGATCTAACGTGATCTAATAATATGTATTTTGTTGGAAATAGTGAGCGAGTTCTGTACGCCCGAGTAAGTTGGATTTACGTATGCGGCTGTCGGACATAAAATCCAGTTTCAAAACGGTTTTACCTAAAAAAAATTATATAATTCCATTCATCTCGTTAGGTCTAAATCCTATATTTTATTGTGAAAATAAATGTTTGTAGCTGTATTCCTTAATTTTTTTTTGTGCCACAATAAAGTTTTTTGATTATATTTAAAATGTTTTATATTTATTTACAGACCTTATACTTTACAGAAAACACAGAGGCAACAGGAGAAGATGAAAGAAGCCAGAACGTCGTGGGTCCACGGTGCTTAGGAGAATCTAAAATAAGGTTCCGCGGAATAAAACGCCTTTTGAAGGTTCCATGACGAGCGTTTGGGAAACACTGCAGTATGTGAGTGTGTGGTGATAATTTTAACAATGCGCAAAGATTGTTAACTGTGAAACGTTAATATTAAGTATAAGGCGAATTGAGCTTGACGAAGGTGATTAAATAAAACGTCTGGTCGATAATGTCTCTGGTTACGGGGTGACGAGTGGTGGAGTTTGGCACTGGGTATTGCGTTTTCTGAGCTGGTGGCAAGAAACTTGATAACTGTGTTAATATAATTTATTAAAATGAGCATATAGTTTCCAAACTTCATAATGCTAGATTCTTTCTATCTAGTAAAGTTAGATTCCTAGTTTTTAACTGTACGCTTCCGGATCATTCGAGGTGGCAAAAAATAATATAGCCTCGTGTTGCGATGGGCCATATGAATGATTTTGGTTAATCAAATTAGAAATTAAAATAATAGGGACTATGCATTTTAAAATTTCGAACAAAAGGATAAATTATTTTATATTACATAAAGCAAAGAATTTTTAATAATAGGTGCCATAAATCTATTATGTTGTTTGGGAGTTGTGGGTGAGCTTTTTGTATTATTGAAAGAAATGTGATCTCGTCTCTTACTTCATGGAGTATGACAAGCGGAACTCACCTCCACACGTCAAAATGAACAGAATAATAAAAGAATACAAAAGTCTTATACCGCGAGGGTCGTGGTGTTAAAGGATCATGTCACTACTTGTGAAGTTAAGCGTTATATGCATGATTACTAAATTTTGTTCCAATGACTATAAGCCGGCTTGGTGGCCGGGTATCTCTGCACTCGTAAGGGTAGAGATAAGCGTATAGATAGCCCTACTGAAGTGATACGTTGTTGCTCACACCTGAACATAGTGTAAAATGAACAGAGTACGCAGTATTCATTTCAGGGTGTAGCAAAAATCGGGAATTTTTGATACCTTGGGAAATTTTCCGTAACAATTTTGGCAATATTTTTTGATTATGAATCAGTGTAGTGGAGCTTAGTGTACTGTCACTGTTAACGCATTTTATCAAAATGGTGAATGTGCTGCTGCTGCTGGAGAGTATAGCTATCCATTTTAAGCTCGGGAGGCATATTCCTAATCCAAATGAATATGAAGTCATATATAAAGAATTTTGAAGGTACAGAAAGTGCATTGAAGCAAACTCTACAGTGTTCGAACACAAGAAAAAATATACGGAGTGCCAAACATAACGCAAAGAAGAATTTTTGTCTGCAGTTGTAGTGTGCATAGTTTACGGGATGAATTGAAGTTACAATCGCACAAAATACAGACAAAGAAAATGACTTATACACAGCAAATGAATTTTTCTGTGGAGCGTTTGGCTAAAATGCAAGACGACGACGCTTCCTTACGTTTATTTGTGGAGGATTCACGAGGCCCACTTCAATCTTAGTGGTTTTTTGAATTAAAATCTCATTACTGTGCAGAAGATAATCACCGACAACTGCATATAAAAAGCTGGACTTAATCAAAGAATCACAGCGTGGTATGCGATCTCGTCAGTAGGATAATTGGCGATTACTTTCTCGTGGATGTGAAAGACAAGCATGCATCTCATAGGTACCTCTCAACATGACAGATACAACCCTGCATGCTTCCTTCCAGATGAGCCATTTTGGTTTTAGCAAGATGGCAGTATGTCTGTCTGTGCGAGAGTTTTAATGAAAGCCGTGCGCTAACTCCACCGTATCCAAGAATGCGATGCCCTCGTCAAGTTACCAGGTCGTCAGGCCATCAATAACAGTTCAGTTTATGATTACGTTCTGTGGGGTCCCTTAAACAGAATATGATGCAAGGCGCCCATGCGATTTTACTTTCCCCCAAAATGATATCCATACAGGCATCAGAAACATTCATATCGCGATGGTGGAAAGTACCATAGATGATTTCCGTGTCAGAATGTGTGAGTGAAAACGGTCGAAACGGTGGTCATCACTATGCAAGACTAATATTTAAAATATGAACGTGACTGTGCATATATCACAAATGGCGACATAAAAGAGTGCAGTATATGTGTTTGCAATGTTTTTGTAATTAAACGGAGCGTCAGTTTTGTTGCATTCAAAAACGCCCGTTTTTCTGCCACACTGTATGTTATAAGGTACCGTACTACAACAGACGATCTGGGGAATACCACTACCTATCCCATATAGGCTATCTACGCACAGACAAACTCTCATTCATAGACAATATATACAAGAACATTCCATATTTTGTTTAACGTTTATTTACGCCCATATTCAATAAATAGATACAGGCGTAGCTCCAGCGCTTCCTCGGACGTCCCACATCTCTCCGTCCTCTCGGCTTATAGTTCCATAGTTGTTTGGGGATGCGGCAGTCATCCATTCGGCAAAGATGTTCCGACAAATTCAGCCGATACTGGACGATCCTGTCGAGTATACTGATATTATTCAGTTCCTGCCGTATATCTGTGTTTCTTTTATGATCACGGAGAGTATACCCTGCTACATTCCTGAGAAATCTCTGCCCCCCCCCAAGTATTAGGGGGGATGAGTAATGCCTTATGGTCTCATTCCTTGGTGAAGGGAAATATTCAGCCGTACCTTGAAGTGGTGAGGGATGGGTAACACCTACAGGTGGCTAACGCGGCTCTGGAGACCGAGTGACAGCCGGTATAACTGTCCCCCCTCTACTTGTCATTGTCAAGTATAGTTAGGGTCCTTGGGGTGAGAAATTGCCCTACAGACGGATTACTTTCCATTGATCAACGACGTAGGATGTGGGAGGCAAGGAGAAATTACCACATTAAAGATCCTTATGGATACCTCAACAGGGAAAACTGGTCTCTTTAGTCTGGTAAGGCAGCCAGATTATGGGGGAACACCCTGACAGAAAATCGGGCTGGACGTTAAGCCTGAAGGTGGCAGCCCCACCGTACGTCTTACCCTGAGATATGCTAGTAAAATATCCAGGGGACATATTCACTACTAAATTGCCTCAAATAAGGACTACTTAAATTTCATTTCAATATTTTAAACAAAAGAAACATTTTGTGTGTGCTTACATACGGTATTGTTCACCAGGCTATCTGTTATTAATAGACCCTAATATTCAATACACAGAAAATTATTTCGAAAAGAACGGTGTTCACAATAGAATTAGTGTCTGATGTGAATACCAAAAAGTTTATAGAATTTCCAAACACTGAACTTAAAATCGGTGTGAGGACTTACTACCAAACTCATCGTTAATACCATTGAAAGGAATGTGTACAGTACGTACAGATAATTACAGTTACTACAGTATTTTCTAGTGTTATAAAAAGTTTTCAATCATGAAGTCGATTAACAAGCCATGCATATAGCCACTTTCAACGTTTATATGAACGAAAAACCAATTATCTGACAATAGACTGTGTCTCATTCAGTTTTATTCCTAACACAAACACAGAGATAAAGAAATGCTATGTTTTAGTGAAATCAATTATTTTTATAAAACTTTAAAACGTTTAAACCTAGTACGTAGACTACGCTACCATGCATGCACCATGTAGGGAATGAATGTAGGCATTCCATCTTATTCGACAAGACACGAATATTTGCGAGGCAACAGAGTTATGTTCTGAGGAGAATTACAGAATCAGTAGAGATTATTAATAACCTTAACAACTTTACGAAAAACAAGGGACATAAACTGCCTTAAGTGTGCAAAAGGGTAATCATTACGTGACACAATAACAAAATTTTTCTTATGTTTCTTGTGTTTCTTATATTTTTCTTATATTGAACGAAAAAATCACTTTGTTACAGAATTTCTCTTGTCATTTAGATAAATAACATACTTATATTTTGTTATTATTATTAGGTTAATTTTATTATTAATTTATTTTTATATTTTATTACAGTAAAACTTTATGTTTTATATTCTTTGTTATAATGTCTTGTGCATATTGTAAAATAGACCACCCACTGAAGAGCTGTACAGATAACGAGGCGTGTCAAGCTGTTCTTCATTCTCAGTGTTACCAGTGAGGATGCCACATCACAGTGTGCACAAAGTGTTTGGTGACCATACCAATACCAGTAAATACGGTTTGCCAACCAAACAAGTATTGTTATTTGGTGACAACCAACTTTCATGTAAATTATTCTCGAAAAATGCCCAAAAGAAACGATTTACTTTCCCTCGGCTGTAAAAATGAAATAAACCAATACCAATTACACAAATTACATGTCAAATTTTAAACATCGTAATGAGTTATTATCATTACTTGCACTGGTAATAGGTAAGTTAGAATCAATAGGTATATTATATGTGTTCTGTAAGGGTAAACGAGAAACGACAGCAAAAATTATATTCAGTTTATATGGTAGCCTATTTCTAAAACAGTGAATATTGATTAGTATATCTAGCCTCAGTCATTAAGAGGTAAAGACTGTTTTATAGCACAAAGATATGATACGCAGAATTTTTCAAAGAATGGATATTTGTTAAATGCTGACGAAAGGCTGAGGCATAATTTTTTAATAAACTGAAGTTTTAAGGTACGAAACTTTACTGTTAATGGTGAAAATGATCTATTCTATTATTTATGGACATATATTTAAATAAAAACATGAAATATCTCGGCAAATATATATAAAACAGTAATATTACAGGAAATATTACTATCTACAAGCGTTACAAAGATTGTTGGCAAATTTTTCTCCAGTCCTACCTGTTTTCTGCCTTTCTCACCGTATTTCTTTTACAGTCTCCATTAGTTTCTGAAATGAATATTTCATTTTCCTTCTACACATCGTCTTCCAAATGACAGCTTCTGTGGAAAGATTTCTTCTTTAATTCATAATTACTGAGATTTTGCATTATTATCCTTTCCAGAATTTTGCGTCGCGCAAAGTCAGAAGAAGTGATTGATTTAATGTGTCATTCTGGAAATACGTTTAAGTTATTGATGCAATTATTACAGCCTACTAAATCTTCTTTGCGTCTTGGCATAGGCAAGAAGCTGCATGTTTCCCCTTCAAAGGTCCTTTCGCCATCCCTTTTGTGGTGGCTCACAGTTCTATGTTTCTTAGACTGTAGTCCATATGTGCTTGACCAATCGTGAATCTCACACTCCCACTAAATCTTCTTTCCCCTCCAGTTTATAATCCTTTATTTTAGCTTTCATTCTAAGAACTCGTAATTTTTCTTTTACGTCTTCATTTTTTCTAGTTTAAGGAATCTTTTAAGATTCTCTTAAGAATATCATTACTTACACCTGTGTTTTACTTTTTTTTATTAGTTGTCCATAATTCAGTTCCTTAGAGTAGCACCTCAAACGCCATAACTTCGCAAAACTTTAATTTTGTGTTCCGAGGGATCTTGTTTCTAAAATACCATTAATTGCTCTTAAAATCCTATACAATTACCCCTAGAACTTAAATAACTTAGTACTTATATCACAATGCTTATCACAGCCAATATCATCCCCAGATAGTTAAAATGCTTCATTTTCTCTATGATTTGATTATTAATTTTTATTTTCGTTCTTACCGGTTTTACACGTCGTTACCTCGTCAGCCATTACTTTTATTTTTACAATATAGGTTTTCGTATTACATTGCTTACAAATCTTATTAGCATAAAACTGAATTTGTAAAGCAGACTCTACATTCCGGATAATAAGTAAGACAGCATGACATTTTTCATAATAATAATTATGTCTGCAATTTTATACATTTAATTGTCTATTGAAATTTTTAAAGTATTCCGTTTCCTTTATTATACCTTCAATATAAACGTTAATGAGAGTAGGTAGTAACATGTACCCTTGTCAAACACCTTGATTAACAGATATTGTTTACGAGAATTATTCTTAATCATTATTTTTGTTTTAAGTTAAGTAGGCCTTGTATCTTCTTCTTCTGAGAGTTCCGATCCGTTTCAGATGCTGGATATCATATTTTAACTTTTTGTACTGCTGTTCGGAATAAGTCAGTTGTATTCATGCCAAACCAGGTCCTTAAATTTCTCAGCCAAGAGATTCTCGGTCGCCCAACTCCACTCTTTCCAAGTACCTTCCCCTGTAGTATGGACTGCAATAAGCAAAATCTCTATTCAATTCTCATGAGATGTCCCAGATACTGAAGCTTTCTTATCTTCACTGTGCTAATAACTTCCCTTTCTTTCCTCATCTTTCTAAGAACTTCAACATTGGTTATATGTGCTGTCCATGAAATGCTCAGTATTCTACGGTAAAGCCACAAGGCCTTGTATAGTTATTATAAATTGTTGTAGGTGTCCACGTTCTTCAGTACTTGCCATAATATAGCCTATTTCTGTTTACTCGATCAAAGGCTTTATCACAGTCAACACAAACTGTACGCTTTCATACTGCAATCGACGTTTCTCAATGATTTGTGTAATAATTAAAGCACTGTCTGTAGAAATCTGCCTCTCGTGAAACCGTTTTTATTCTTCAAACATAAAGAGTTTTGGAATAGCTTTAGACGCTGGTTTATTATACTTGAGTATATTTGATAACTAAAACAGTCTCGCTTCGTTTCCTTTTTTAAAAATGAATACAACTTAAGCAGTCACCCAGTCTTATGTATACTGAAATGCCACATCGAAGTTTCCGAAGCTCTACACTCGTATTTAAAAAAGCGAGATACACTCGTATTTAAGCAATTCTGTGTTCAGTCACTCCTGTTGATGTATACATAAATTTCTACTTTTTTTGTTATAATTAGACTCGTGGGATAATAATATTTCTAATAAGACATTCAAAAAATCTTTCTATGATAAAGATGTCACGATTAATGTGCTTTCCTTAGAATTAGTTTAATACATTATAATGTAGAGGAATTGTATGTCGTGTATTGTGCGTGTTGTTATATGTCGGGCGTTACACTCCGCGCACTTTATGATACTTACTGATGACTGGATCCTCTGCGATGATGTCGTCCTGCAAAACAACTTAAGCTACTATGTGTTTGTGGGCGCCACTTGGAATCTTTTGTTCCAAGAAATTGTTATTAAAACTAAAATTTTGATTTCTTAGCAGTTAGTTTAATTCTATGAAAAAATGTGAACAAGACAGTTTGAGTTTGAAAAAATAACGTATGTTTTAATGAATCTTAAAAAATCGTCTGAAGGACTAACATTCGTGAAAAAATAAAATTGCAGAGTTACAAAAAATAAATTATTATTATTGACAAGTTTTTTCTCCAATCAAGTATCGGCTAACAAATATTTTATTTTACTCAGTTGAAAAGCATGAGTTTAATGTATGAAAAATCTTATACTCGGGAGGTGACTCCTTTGAACTACCAAGACAGATCAATAAGATGCTTTACAAAAATTAAGTGATTTGAAGGTGTGTGGCATGTGTAGTACAACTGTGTGACAAATGTTACCAGGTAAAAAATGACTTTAACTTTGAACAACTCACGTTCCGATGGGTAATTATTTCTCGCACTGGACACTTCTCTCGGGTAGTTTTCAATCTCGCCTCTCCGTGTTGACGTTCCTTGTGCACTGATTTTATTTGAAAGTCAAAATACGGTTTTTACAACTTCCGCACTTTTGGAATAAGTTTAGCAGTAAATTTACGCTTGAATACTGCCGCCGACAATCAGCTGTCCGCGTGGTTTCTCAATTAGCCGCCACAGCGCTGATTCTCCTCCTGCAGTTGAAAAATAGGCTTTGTGTATGTAACGTTATTGGGATTTGTCAAAGTCAGTTTGTCTTAGCGAATACAGCAGAATTGATTCTCTATTAAAATTTTGGTCCTTCCAGGGCCGCTGATATTCTGGCTGCGTGCGTTCTATTAAATGTGTCGTGTTGCTGCTCTATTTCAGCAACACATTGGCGTATACTCTTGTAGAGGTTAAGTCAGTCTTTTGTCAATGTACGGGAAAAGCCTTTCTGCGTTCTCACGTCGACTTCTCGTTCTTCGGTTTCGCCTCGGGTGTGATGATCAGTTTCGTGGGTGATGGGTCTCTTCTGGATTCAAAGCATGAAGTGTTTCTTGGTCGAATTTCGCCTTCCTTTTATACTCTGTAAGGCTCATTGTTTTAGCTTTTTGACATGAACTTCCGGTGTATTTGTGTAAAAATTCCTTCTATAACGTTCGAGAATAATCAAATGGAACATCATGGAACAAATTTGACTTCCGTAGAAGCTTTAGAACAAAAATTTCTTATTCTTCACACTAAGGATATTACAAAAATTATTCTGGTATTTGTCAAACAATTTTACATAACTACTTACAATCTGCATGCTCTTACTATATTCTCTGCTTTCAACTGAAAGCAGATTTCTACTAATTACGATTAGTTTTGAATAAATTAAGTCTAATAAAATAACACAAAATACAACTCTTACCTTGGAATGTTTCCATAAAAATTCAATTTTTTAACTAAAAAATTGTTGTGAAGTTGTTTGGTTCCTTCTACAACATTAATACATAATATTATCATCTTTCTATAACAAAATAAATAAAGTTTAACACATATAATATATAAATAAGTTCAGTTTTACATGGTCCATGCCTATGGCCTAAGTTGTTGTCACTGTTAAAATACAATAATTAGTCTTTTTTCCTTATTATATATGGGATTTTCCGAGTATACACTGAGAATTTATTATATTGTCTATCTTTTGTGATACCTGGTTTATCCTGATACATATTATTTTTATTGTAAGTTTGCTTAGCATCATATTGGTTTGCATAAGTGATTCTTTTCTTGGTGTGACAAATTTCACTCTCATAAGTCAAATTCTTTAATAATTGATCTTATTTTCAACTGAGTATGTTTGTTTTCATAGTACACTACAGGATTGTACCCTTTCCTTTTATTTTTGTTAATATTTTGCAATCATTAAGTCAAATATGACTGTTTTTTGTGATGGGTCCTTGGCTTCAGCCAGATGTGGTATAGGTAAATAGTTTCCTAACTCGACTATTCAAATGTTTAAGTTAGTCAAATACATTAGTATAGTCACTTTATATTATATTTCAACTTTATAATGCAATTTGGTTGCATTTTGTCAACATTAACTTCATAAATATTACAATATTATAGGTCTACTACATGTTTTCAGTTAATACTGTTTTTGGCTATTTTAACTGATTTTTATTCACTTGACAGCTTTCTTTATTTAAGATAAATTGTTCATCTTTGCCTACTTGACAATTACATATAGTTTTTATCTCAATTTGATAATAATTAATTTTTACATGAAATCTGAGTGATTGGACTCGGCTCCTAAACATATATTTTTTGTCATAACATTTATATATTTTTCTTATTTTAACTTAGATCCTTTCTAATAATGTATTCAAATCATTTAATACATTTATTTTATTTACATTACATAGTATAATAATGGATCTTGTCCATTAATTCACAATAAATAGTTTTTTATACCCTATTCAGAGTTACAAAACTTAATAATTAATGACTTCACTTCGGTTGTTTCTGATATTATTTGTCTCTCTTATAGTATATTATTGGTTTTACACTGTTCTTCACTTAAATAATATATATGGGGTTTGAGTCTTAGTCATAGTCTGGTCGTATTTTCAAGTTAATGGTATTAATTATTAGACAATATTACAAAATTTTTAGGATTACTTGGGTTCGATACTGTTCATCCCACTTTCCTCTTATGATAAATTGCTATGCAAATAATTTCCTTTATGGAACATTCTGTGACGTTACAACATAAAAGAAGGAATGTGTTGCAGGCATATTCAAATCATTAATCAGTCATATACTGTAAATGACAATATTCAATCTACAATAACTAACAATTTTTTAAATAATTATAAATAATCGTTTATAATTCTCACTAAATTATAACTAAAAGTCTTCCTAAAATAACCCCTTCGATTGTTACTACAATTTAATTTTTTATTATTCGTTCTTATTTCCTCGGCTACTAAGGCTCTTATTCCCCCAACACTAAAATGCGTGAATGTCTACGTATCTATACAAAACTTAGCAATAAAACAAAACGCAAGGAACACAGACTATTAGGTGACACGAATTAATGTGGTATGGACACGCAGATTACTAACAGCATTGTGAGAACGGGGAGACATCAAGAAGAAAGAAAAGCAAGGCCCGCCCGAAAAAATGGGGAGGCAATACTAAAGGGGCTCAAAGTGCTTTGGGCGAGTGAGAACTAAGTACTAATAGCAGTACAAGCCTTAAACAGAAAAGAATAGTGTTACGTTTGAAAGCTGGAAGCGTCGAAGAACGTTTTGAAAGTCAGACAGGCATACACACGAGTGCGCCCATGCACATTATATGAATATACACACTCTAGCGCGCGCGCGCGCGTGTGTGTGGTAATACACAGGTTGGGATCTGATCATAAAATTGGATAAGTTTTCGGGCGCGTGATTATTAGCAGCTCAATTCTTTGTAACGGTAAAATGTATTTATTGTTCTCTATATAAACTTTAAATAAATGAAGTTTATAGTTTTAATTCGAATTTCAAAAATATATTGCTCTTCAAATAATACATGTTGAATATCAAGGTTAAAATTTCTTAATATAGACCTAGGTAACATGATTAAAAATTTAACTAAAATAACCGTTATTGGGATGCCATCCGCCGATCTCGCCTCTGTCCGTGATCCATTCGTGCAGCCTCGATTGCAGAAAGTCTCTTGAAGTCCTGTATAACCCAGTACAATGTGGCGAGACTATAACGTGCGTAGTAAATCTTGACGAGTTTACGAGGTTCAGTCACGACTTACTTCATCGAGATCTCAAACGGAACTGCATTAAGGGTTCAGAACAGGGTACGTGTAGTGACGTAATGCTGTAGTGTAGGAAGTGAATAGTGTGTAATATAACTGGCCAGATAGACAGCTGCATTTATAATTTTCATTCTTGAAAATGTTTCCAGTGTCTGTTACTATATATCGACCACGTGCGAAAAATGTCCAAATTCCGATTTCCAGAATATACGACACCATGTGTCTTGAATTATTCAAATTAAATAAATTGAATAAATTCAGTTATTAAATTGTACCCCTTTTAAACCGTAGTTACGATTAATAATATTTTTAAAAATAACATTTAAAATGATTTTCTGTAATCCTTTTTACCATTTGCAATATAAGTAGCATACCGAACAATGGATGTAATGTTCATAATTTTAGAACACATGCTTATAAAGGCACACACACACACACACACACACACACTTCAAAAAAATTTCTACAAACACTCTACGTTAGTTTATGTCTTAATACTACACTAAATTTGGTCCTTAACCCAATGGCAATATGCTCTTATAACATTCACATTTTCATCATAGGTAGACCTAACTATAATTTTGGCACATAATACATAAGGTCTCTTTTTGTTACACATGTGGTGAAACATCTGTCAAATTGCAATATGATTTTTATTTTTCATTTGTTTAAATAAATTTTTTATGTTAATGTTTGTTTTATCTTACCGTTTCCTTTGTTAATCTACATTTCGTTGAATAATTTTGTTCCACGTTGTCACAGATATTTATTTTTTTTAATTTACAATGTAAATTTTGTTTGTATGTTTAGTTGCTATGTTTAAGATTAACTGTTTTAGTTGGACTGAAATACATAATGCTAATTTATAATTATCCAAATATGTTAAATCATTAAAAAAATAAATACGTATGACTGTCTGTTCGACTTGGAAGATGTCGAACATTATTTTTATCATAGAACATATCATTTATTGTTTCTAGCACTCAACGCCAAATACACCCTTGTAGTTTGTTGAGAGGGAATTTGATTTCTGGAGGTGAACTGATACCAATATATATCAGCAAAAAATATTACATAATTATTAAGGAATAAATTGTCCCAATTCAAAAGATACATTGTGAATCTCGGATATCATAACAAAATTAAGTGTGGCAATAATTAGTAATAATTATAATAATTAATAAAATAAAATTATAAATTTTTGTTTACCGCCATTTCGTTTTATTCTATATTTACATGCAAATAATTTACTTATTCATCTTTAATAGTCGTGCATTTTTAAATATTAAATTTAAAACTGAAATGATGTTTACAACGTGAAGAAAATTAAAAATTGCAATATAAATTAAATTATTTTTAATAATTAATTTTGTAATATGACAAGAAATAATTGAATATAAATGTAAATTATTGGACGTAATTATTGTAGTACAGCACAAATACTGAATAATTTAATACGAATAAATTGTAATATTTTACACAGTGGCTGCTTTAAAACTGAAAGCTGGTGAAACTGGTAAAAAAGTTAGCAATACTTACTTTTCTTGTCTGTTGTTTACCAGCAAAACATCCGTTGGATCCCTGAACAAGACGAACAACCACTGGATTTGTCTTGCTAAGATTTCTTTGAGATCCCGATATTAACGAAAACAAATTTGTATTTAGTGTTTTAATCCAGTGCAATTAGTAAAAAAACAAAAAAGAAAATGTTCAAATTTCAGAATCCGTCAAATTTTAGATCCGAAGAATTAAACCTTTGAATTATAACTTTTTCAAAATCGTTAATAACAAAATTGTCAAAAATATGAGACACCTTTTTCCAAAATACGTATCATAAAAATTCCAATCCAAAAGTTTTAGAAAAATCATACAAGGTTTTGGGATCGCTGTATTAAATCTGAGAGGAAAGGTACCAAATTCACTGATTTTGCAACTGGCTTGTTTAAAAATGAAGTAATAGTTTTTTGACCCCACGGAAGTAATATCTTACTTTAAAAATTTATGAGTAAATATTATACATTTTTTCATAAATATTTGTTTAAAATTGAAATAACACTTTGCATAATATGTTTTAAGGTCGTTGAAAAAATACGCACTTTAAACTATTTTAAAAGATATGTATACATATTTTTGAAACTGAATCCTTAATGCAAATAATACTAATTTTAGAAAAGTGTTAGGTATTTTAAAAGCCACCCATGACTATTATTATAAATTATAGTCTTCATATTATCTGTAATTGACGCAAGTTTACATTTGCTGGTAAACACGTGACAACTGTAGAGATATAGGCAGAGATAATACGTGGACAAAAATGTAGGCCTAATTAATTAATAAGTTATAAGACAGTAACTAAAAATTGTAAGACTTAGGGGCGGAATCCGAATTTCTGACTATTCTCGTAAAAATACGAAGACATTTCAACAGCCAGCCTATGTTTGAAAATGATATTCTCAGACTTCCCAATGCAGGTATAATTTTTACGAATCGACTGTACAGTAAAGGCCACATATGTAACTGGGAAGAAAAAGCGTGGGCAGAATAATTGCAGTAATCTTAAGTCTTATAATAGTGATGGGTGGCTCTTAAAATACCTAACACTTTTCTAAAATCTTAAGTCCAATAAATGGACACAACAGTGATAAAACGTCTTTAAATTATGAAACTAATATGTCGGTCATTTGCCATTAATTTACTAATAAAGCTGAAAACTAATAAAACTATGCGTATAAATAAAATGTTCTGGCTAGACACAGCTGTAACAGATTGCCAAATTTGTGAATTAATTAAAATATAAACTTTGACATATTTTAAAGAGAATTTTAAAAACTATTAAAAACTTTTTGATCTCTGTAAACATGGAGAATTTTAAATTTAGTTATTTTCTAGTCTTGAAAACCTCGCGTCTATCCTAGTTGTAGCAGAAAACAATGGAACTCTATTGTTTGCTATGAAACATTGTTATTACTCGTCAGAACATTTTTTTATGTATTCGCTAGTTACAGGGGCAAAGTGGACCGTAGCGATTTCCAATGTGTTTCTTGTCATAATCGCTCTGCGTCAATGCCTAAATTTATTTTTAGAATCTTAGATGACTCTATGAAAGAATATAATATATAAGATATAGTTTTTAAAGTAAATTTCCTCGCCTTTCACGTGATGTACTGTAGTAGTAGCCACTTTATTCATTTTTAAGATACTTTCTTTTTTCTTAAAAAGAAAATGTGGTTAAAATGTCTCATACGTAAACTTCGAAAATGTTGGTAATATTTTTGTGTACACTTAATACCAATTACCACTTAAATACCACTTAATATACATGACCAAGGAAATCACTTGATGCTGATGAATCCGTACAATTAATATTTCTTTTTTAAATGTATTTCCAAATAAGTACTGTATAAACAAATTATAATTTTATCTGTAAATTTTGGGGAAAAAAATCCAATTTCAACGATTTACATTGTCTAAGGTTGCCTACAATTAAGAAATTGATTGCAGTTCAGGATCATTTTTCTATACCGGTACACTTAAGGAACCAAGAATATCAAATGTTATATAATAGTTTTGGCTACTTCTCACGGCATTTACCAACTTTTGCGCACATTTTAAGCAGATGGCGCATCGACCTTAAATTACTTATAAAGACGCAAAACTGAATATAATGAGGTATTCTGAGGTCTCACTGCAAAGAGGAAACATTGCAGTATTTAGGCTACTTGAATTCAAATATAAATATAGTTATTCTTAACATATTAAAATAGTCTTAAAAATTGTCATGTAAGTATTTAATTGTATTTAAAACTTTTATAATAACAATTTTTTAAAATCAACAAAGTTTGTTGTAATTAAAATAAAAAGTTTACCGCCTTATTTATACTAAAACATTAAAAAATAAAAATCGAATACCTATAATTACAATATTTCTTTCGTACCAGGAATATTAATTTTGCTATTTACGAAATACAATTTTTGAAACTGGAATTTTCCACTATTTTCCACATTTTAGTCCTACTGGGACACCCAAAAGCTGAAATTATAGGCCTAAGAAACTAAATTATTTCTTGATCTCGTTTACAGAATTTGGCTTCTATAACTCAAAATAGTAGAAAACTGAGAAATATTAAAAAATTTTATGTTGGTCAATTTTCATTTTGCAACATTCACAGAGAATTCGGACTTCTGAAAATTTTACAAAAAACAAGTTTTACTTGAACTCTTATCCTGTTTACTTGAACTCTTAAAATCAATAACTGTTTATATTACAAAACTTGATTTTCATCCCTCCCCCTTTTCGGCTCTTTTTGACCCTACGAAAGAAGTAGGCCTATACTTTTTTATGTAGTGTACACCTTTTCTATCATTAGGAAGAAAGTTTCTTAAATAATTGCAATAAGTTTTCCGAAGAAAAAACCTATCTACACTGGAAAATTTACCTCGTTTAACGGAGGCAGTTTTTTATTTGAATAAAATAAAACTTAATTATATGAAACTCTCGCACAGTCACCATTCTCTCACTCTCTCACTCTCTCCCTCTCTCTCTCTCTCTCCCTCTCTCTCTCTCTCTCTCTCTCTCTCTCTCTCTCTCTCTCTCTCTCTCTCTCTCTCTCTATCTCTCTCTCTCGCGTCCATGGATTTCCAATTAGCCTATATCTAGCTTCAATGATTTTTTCTTCCTTCAGTTCTTATCTTCCAGTCTGAAAATATATAATTCTCATCACAAATTTAAGAATGATACGTTTTCCACATCACTTGAATATCTTACATCATTTGACATAACATTTTGTTTTTTTTTTAATTCACACTTGGATGAATACAGAGTTTTGTACGAGCACTCTTGTCTACGTCAAATTGTCCGTAATGTTGGTTATAATAACTTTTCGTGTAGCATCCCATTTCTAATTACATTCAAAATTAAAAGCACGGTGACGTCGCTAAAATGCATATTTGAAATAGATGATTTTAATTTTTCCAGATTAATAACCTGAATTCATCAAAAGCAAAAATGGTTTCCAAAATGATGTCTAAGAGTGGTTTGACTGAGTTAGTGTGTGCGCATATGTGTACAAAAGTAAGAGCTTTACTTACTTAAAATTAAGCTTACTAAAATTTGTATAAAATTCGATGTATAAAATTTGGCTTTAAAAGTATTCAGTATTTTAGATTTTGGATTTTCTTTTCGAAATTTTCCTCTGTTATTTATTCGTAGAATCTGTTTCGTTAATTCCGTTTTCGTCTACTGAATGGTTAAAAGAAATTCGCCCCGAAGTCAACTCTAACTCAAAAAATAATTAAGACTCATATATCTTTTCTTGGCATATTTTATACCATGTCAATCGTCTGTCGCAGACGCCTTGGAATCTTTAGACTTAGAAAAACTACAAAATAAACGCTGATTTTTTACATTTCATGAAAGATCTCAATAAATTTCAATATTTAGTTGCTGAAAAGAAATCAATGATTCTGTTACTATTCAATGACATTAAATTACTAGTACGAACCAGACGTTTTGTAAAGAGTCGATCATGCCATGATTGCGTTTTCTGCCTTATTTGTTTAATGTATACATACATAAGCCTAAACCAATTTCATAAATAAAATGTACCAACTGACATAATGTATGTAAAAACAAAATATCCTGTTTTATTAAACACCTCTTGGTTGTTGCGCCGTGGGCCAAGTTAATTCTCTCAAACCTTTTTTCACCACTGCTCAGGTAGTCGTTATCAGTGGTCCGGCGACTGGTAACTCATAGCATCGCGTCGTCAATCGCCGGACCACTGACGATGGCTTCCGGACTAATATTCCAAAAAGTATGTCCTAATTACCTTAGGACCACGACTCACTAGCACGAACGTTTTTATGAATTTGTTCTCAGACCGTGGGACTTTCAACGTTTACATGAGTACAGGGCGTATTAAAGGGGGGGGGGGGCGAACGGGATGGGACCGGACACCCCCTCCCAGAGGGTCGAAAATTGACGACAAAATTTTGTTAATCTCTTAATTTTTAAGCTTTTTATTAATTTCTCAACTGTGTACACTAAACACTAGTAAAACGTCTTTAAATATAGGTTTACAAGCAAGTTTATTACACAGAATTTGCATATATATGTTTGAAATATGAACTATAGGAAAATCAATTACGTTAATAAGTATCTTATAAACAATATTTCAATAGTGCTTATTTTTATTGTGTTATTTATGTAATGGGATTGATTTCGGGATAATAACAATGTTATTACATGTTTTTCAGCCACTTTAAAGAAGATTGTAATATTGATTAGTCTTAACTTGTTTTTTCTTTTATATGAAGCCGACTCGACCGGACCCCCTCCCCAAGACCAAATTCTAGATACGCTACTGGATGAGTAAACCCTTTATGTCACATATATTATGAGAAATGAGGTGGTGAGTATTTTTATTGGACTATAATCCTGTAGACCTGCGTAGTAACGTTTGTAATGTCAAAATGTAGAAATAATACCTAAAGGTTGATGTGATGCAAGATCAGAAGAAATATTAGGCTGGGCTTTTGATTGTGCCGGACAGGTTCGTGTAAAACTTTCTCGTGTAAGTCATTCAAATATCGAGTAAGCGGTGATGAGAATATTGGTGAAACCTCTCTGATTGAAAGCTTTATACGCGCGCTATCTATGTTTGAATTCGTTAACTGATTGTTGTGACAATGGACAATATCGCTATCTGCACGCGGTGATATAAATTATTCTCTGGCCGCTACTTAAGGATTTTTATTTAAGAGAATTGAGAAATCACTCACACTCACGCGCGCGCAGGCAGCGCTATTTGCAGTAATTATTTTTTGTGTGTGGTTTATATATCCAGCCATCCTAAAACAAAATTATGTTTAAGACACACGAGTTTCATTTAAATTACTAGCTATTAAAGCAACAAACAGAATATTTTGTATTAAAATTACTTCGTCAATGGTAGCAGAAAATAATTTTAAAACGTTCTCTTAGAAAATGTAAAAGTGAACCTAGCAAAAGTTAGATACTCTATGTTTCAAAATCTGGCTGTTTCAAAATGTACTGTAAAAACATAGATAATAACACATATGTTAGGGCAATCTATAGGCAACATATTTTATTTGTTGTATCCCGTGAAATTAAGTTTGGATACAATACACATCACAGAAATATCCCCAGTCGTGATTGCTGGCAGTAGACTCTAAATGATTACCGGTACATGTTTCAATACAGTTTTTATAACAATACTGAACAAGAGCAGAACATAATGCATAAATCTGTACCTATGTGTTTATCATAAGTTGTACTGCGTACGTGTGTGTGTGTGTGTGTGTGTGTGTGTGTGTGTGTGTGTGTGTGTGTGTGTGTGTGTGTGTGTGTGTGTGTGTGTGTGTGTGTGTGTGTCCAGTGGCGTATCTAGACTTTGGCCTGGGGCGGGTCCGGGTCCAGGGTCCGGTCGAGTTGGCTTCAAACAAACAAAAGTTAAAACTAATCAACATTACTATCTTTAAAGTGGCTGAGAAACGTGTGATAACATTCTGAAATCAATTCCATTAAAGTAAACGGTAATAAATCAATAAAAATACGCGTTACTGAAACATTCTTGAGAAGATACTTACTGAATTGATTTTCATATTTCAAACGTATAAGCAAATATACTGTGTAATAGGCCTAATCCTGTTTGTACTTTTAACTAAGAGTTTCTACGTGAAAAACACAGCTGAAAAAATAATAAAAGAGCCTAAAACATCAAGTTGGATTAAAGAAGTCTAAAAGGATTTAAAAAAAATAATATACACGCAGAAGAAGCAATTGAAAGAGATGTTTTTCGGGCAACAGTGTTAAAAATGGAAGGAGTCAAGGGTAGGAGAGAGAAAAACGCAAGTTCAAAGTGGACTGAAGACAGGAAGAAGAGACACAGTGGTTGATAAAAGAAAGATAACAGAATATTGGAGAAAAAGAAAAGAACAAAGAATAAAGAACTGAATTTGGCATGTGGTCCTTAGATGGCCGATTAAAAAAAAGAGCCTAAAAATTAAGAGATTAACAAATTCGTCAACTTTTTTCGACCCTCTCGAGGGGGTCCGGTCCCGTTCGCCCCCCCACAAGTACGCCCCTGCGCGCGCGCGTGTGTCGTAGGCCTATACATAAATTGGAAAATTCTGTTCGTTACAAAGGCCTTCGTCCTTTATAATGTTAAATATTGTTAAATATTTTTGCTTGTTAAATATTAACAAAAATTATCTTCTATTTACTATTCAACCTGCCATTTCTTATTTTTATTGCAATAATCCCATACAGCTTTAGGCTAGTATGAAAATGAACTTCCGTACCTTCAATCAGCCCTGTTTCATCAGGTTTGTTGCACTGAGACTTCTCTGATGCAGGCTTATTTAAATAGCGGCGTAGAAATTCATTTACTTGTCGAAACATGATCAATGTAAAACACAAACGACCCTTCTTTCCTTCGTTATACGTAGACCTTACACGCGTTTGTTCTGATAGTATTTGTTAGTGAACGTGCACCACTCGATATTTTTGTTAACATTGTAGACCAATTTAAATACGGTAATGCCATCAAATTCATTACGTGACTTCGAAATGGGGACTGACATGGTGACTGCGTCTGTTGAAAATTAACGTGAGGAAACAATTGTGTCAGCTGTAAAGACGAAAATTGTTGTGTAAAGTTATTATAAAAATGAAAGAATTTAGTAGTAAAAGTGACAAAGAATTTAAAAAACTTTGGACGATTTCAACTGCAGAAGAAACAGTTTGTGAAATTTTTGATTTAAGTTTAGAAGTGGGGGTTTAGAAGGGAAGAAGAAAACAAACAACCAGTAGGCCTACAGATTAAACACGAAATAAGATACTGTCAAGGTGGGTAAAGGACGGTTTTGATTTAAAAAACCAAAAATCAATTAAGATCCTCCTGTTGTGGAATGCCTCTTGATATTGCTGCAGTATCATAACTTCACAGGTCATGGAGGTCGATATACAATATTATTTACACTGAAAAATAAGTTTAAAATCCCGAGACCTCCTACCGAGGTATCTGTCTCAAATGAGCAATTCAAACAACACAAAGACGTTATCGTACTATCAATAACTACTAAGGACTTAAACAACCAAGTCTATTTGACTGATTTTCATTCCACTCAATGCAGCGACACAAATGGTTAATGCCCTGCCAAGACCATGCAATAAGGTCTTGAGTGGCCTTTGAAAACTAACGGGGAGACGAAGTTGCTGAAGGTATTTTTAGACTTTGGCGCACCTCATATTTTGCAGAGTGACAACGGATGTGAGTTCACAGCTGATGTCATTCAGCAACTTTCAGATATGTGGCCAGAACGTAAAACGGTGCACGGAAGAACTAGACATCAAAATTACAGAGGATAGCAGAGCGTTGCAATCAGGATATTGAAAACAAGTTCCGTGGTTAGTTGGATTATATGGAAGTACAGACATGAAAATAGGCTGCTGTTTTATTCAGTAGCAAAAAATTCCTGTAATCGTCGAGTTATAAGCACAAATCCGTATAGAGGACTATTCGAATCGGAATCAAAATTATGATTAGGGTCAATGAATATTCCTCCAGCAGATCTGTAAACTTTTAAAACAGAAGATAATTTAGAACAATTTAGGGAAGAAGCTTTGAATAAGAAGCTGTGGAGAAGTAAATGAAAAACTGAAAGAAAACGTGGAGAAAGATATTTCTTCTGTTGTTCAAAAGATTTAATGAATCACAAGGAATTTTATGTAAAATAAAGGTTCACGTTAATTGTACTAAGGTCACTGAAGAGGCCTGTAAAGAGTTAATGTGATTTATATTTACGATGTTTGAAAAAGACAAGAAAAAATTGTAATTGGAAATTACCAAAATGTAATTGGAAAAATTCTAGACGTAAAAGATAATACTCTCTCATCGATTGCTGCTAATGTCAATTTACTGCTGCTACAGATCACCAAATTACTAGCTTTTTCACCGATCTCTTAGTACTTCCTTTCCACGCCGTGTGCTATGTCCTTGATCCGCAGTCTTCAATTCTCGAGACACGATCCAGCATTTCTTAAGTCTAACGAATGCGATAAAGTTAAGTTCTTTGTAAGTTGTTACAACTCGATGTTTTCCTTCACTGCCATTTTCCATTATCACAGATTACCCTTATACCTTTCCTTAGAAGTTTTCTTTGAAATCTGATCAGCAGATCATCTGCCAATTTGTTTAGGGATCAGATGCCATATGCCATAATACGTGTCACAATTGGCTTGATTAAGGACTTAAGCCTATTGCACGTCCCTTCGAGATTTTACCTGAGTTGGCGTAAGAAGTATAAAATCTTCTTTGGAGTAGATTGTGTTATCCGCCGTAACAATTCTCCTAACTACCGTCATCTTATTAAGTTCTTTGTTCACGTAAGGACCGAGATACTGAAACCTGTGGACCGCCCCAAAAATTGACAGACATTGCTGCTGCCTGTCTCTTCCTCCGTAGAACCAAAATTTTAGTCTTTTCGCTATTTAAAAGCCTTATGAAGCCTTTTGTACTGTATGGGAAGAATAAACCAATAATGTGCTGTCACAGATCCAACATTGAATGTTCAGAGGTGTTGCTACTGTTCTTCTCTTTACAGCTTAATTCCATGCTTGCGCTAATCAGTTTGTTCTAATTAAAAAATTAATAGTATCTACCGTATTAACTGTTAAAACTACCAGGATATTTGGTCGTGGTCTGATGTTAAAAACTGAACTACTACTGACATTTTGACGGCCCGAATGGTCACATCATCCGCGACGGGACTGATAGCATGAAGGTAAATGTTCCAAAAATGTGTTCTTTGTTATCAACCTTTATGGCACACTTACTATCATGCCGTCAGTCCCGTCTGATATGTAGACTACCGCTCCAGCTGTCGAAACCTCAGACAATAATAGCGGATCAGTTTTCATCGTCACAGAGCACGACCAAATAGCAATGACACTGGCCGTGAAAACCTTCTACAGTATCTATTCTCTTTATATTATCATCATCATCTTCTTAACGGTTTTAGGCCTTAGCGGCCTATTCCTATTCCACAGTCCACCTTTTCTTAGGCCTACCAACTTTTTTCTTCTGCCTCTAGGGTTGTAATCTTTCGTTATCTTTGGTATTCTACTTCCTTCCATTCTATCTGTGTTGAATCCATTTTCTTCTGTATTCTTTAATCCTTTCATTAACTGCAAAAATATCTAAATAACTTCTTATCTCCTCATTTCTTATATGATCTCGCCTATTTCACTTTTAAACTGATCTCAGAAATTTCATTTCTGCTGTTTGTATCTTCTGTTCATCTTTTTCCTTTATGACCCAAGTTTCATAACCATACAGTAGTGTAGGTATTATCATTGTTTTATAAAATTTTATTTGGGTTTCTTTTCTGTATTTATTTCCCAACGTTCTCCAAATCGTTTCACACATTTTTGTGAAATTCGTCACTTTATTTTCTATATTTCTATCTTGATCATAAGTAATGTCACTTCCAAGACAGTTGAAATGTCTTACTTGTTCTATGCATGTGTTGTCTATGCATATTTTGGTCCGAACCGGTTCATCTCCTATAAAGACAATTACTATTGTTTTTGATTTTGATTCAGATATGTTACAGTTATATTCTTTTCCTATTTTATGTAAGGTGTATATTGTTCGCTGGAGATCGTCTTCTGAAGTGGCAAATATAGCTTGGTCATCCTCAAAGATAGTGGTCTCTGGGAAAAGAGAGATCAGTTATCTAAAAGGTGGAGTTCCTGGTGCTATAAAACACCACAGTCCGCAGCTAGTTGACCGGCAATATTACGTACTCAGCCTTTTAAGTTTGAAATGACGTTAATCACGTCACGTTAATCTTTTTTCCTGTTATTTTTACCTAATTTACTTTTAATTTCTCTAAACCAATATTTTTATTATTAAAATATTCTATATGTGAAAAACGTATACGATTCTTCTCTAACAACGGCTAAATCGACCAGTCGCTAGAGGAGAGTAGGCTATCCAATGAATACCGCTGCAAATTTTAAACTTTTGGCAGAACGAGAAAAAAATTTTGACAACATCAGTTAATAATATGTTTTATAATTTGCGATGCTGATTGTGAATTCAATATAATAAATAAGAAAAACACGAAATAATAAGATATAGGCTAATGTACAGAATTGGCTAAAAGTCGCTTGACATTAGAAGTTATTCTTATACTTGTAGGTGAAAGGTTTCATGAGGTTACATCATTAACTAGACCCAATTTTAAAATATTTGTGTTAACGTTTTGATAAAATTTACTATCATCATCAAGTCATGTATAAAGGTAATACATAAATAATTAGTAGGGCTACATATGTACTCATTATTTTTGCATAAATGTGGGTGCACACGTTAGATAATGAATAATAATATTAGGCTACATATATGTTAGGCTATTATTTTTATATTAATAAGATATAATTATAATAGTCTGTGTATATTAATACCAATTATATGTTTATTAATTATTTCTGTATTGCATGTATTAGGTTCTATCGATGATAGTACACTTTGTCGAAACGTAGATTCGTATAGTTCAAAATTATGTGTACTCAATGGCTGATCACTATAAGTACCTGTCTTGACTAGACGTTATCCATAATTCATTTTTGTCAGTTATTATGGGGCGCTCTGTGTAAAAACTATGTTATGCCAAAAGAATAAATTTACGGGCGTCCATCGATTGCGTCCCTGTTTAATCCTCAACCCAAATGTTTTCCACATCACTACACACTCGCTTGCGGTCAGTCACGCACAAACACATCCGTGAGCATACAGGACTCTCTCTCTCTCTCTCTCTCTCTCTCTCTCTCTCTCTCTCTCTCTCTCTCTCTCTCTCTCTCTCTCTCTCTCTCTCTCTCTCTCTTTCTTCTTTCTCTATATATCTATCGCACACGGTCTCTCTCTCTTTCTCAGTTATCCATTTGCTTTTTGTCACACTTGCTTTTTATCCCATCTCTATTTCCCCAGCTCCACCCTCTGCTCCGCTGCCGGCCGGAGATATTTAGTTGAACATTCTTTATATTCAGTTACAAATTCTTTATTGAATACTTATTTTGACTTCAGTACTGTAGCGACATGGAGAAAGTATTGAGTGAACGAGATAGTGTTCTTACGTGTTACAAAAGTTTACGTTTAGACAGAAACGTTGCAAGCCTGAAAATGGAGATGAAAAAAGAAGACCTGTTAGGCAAAAATATACCTTGATGATACCAAAGCAGTGGTCCTCGTGGACCAAGGAACCCACAGTCATGATCCGAGTGAATATTTGTGCCGAAGGAGTATTTCGATTTGTATAAAGTGGAAAGCAGAGGACATCAGCGAACGACCAGCGAAAGTAGTGTCAAGAAGTAAAACAGGGTGTATTTATCGCGCTAGCAAAAAGTGTTACCACCTTTGTGGAAATGTGTTGGGGATAAACATAAAGCAGCCCTGTGCTTACATTGAGAGTGAATGATTTTCTACTAATTAATGACTCACAAAACAACGTCGATTGTTTTTCGACAAATGAGAATTTGAAGTAGCCTATTTGTGCAATGGAGCCAAGGTACGCTCATATATTGTACCAAATATTTCTACAAGTTGTTTACAATACAAATATAATAATGTATTATTATTATTCTAAAAGTATATTTCAGTATGTCTCGAACGTTTGGTGGCTTTTATTGAACGGTCGAATTATGATAGATTATGTTGTAACCTCATTACTGTTTATATATGTGTCTGGCAATGGCATCTATGCGAAAAAAGGGCAAACAAATGTTCATAGCTGAAATTAAAACATTTATTTCAGCAGGTAGTGAAGTGACTGCTGGGAAGGGGAATAGGCCTACAGCTAAAATAATTAGACATGAAACGGGCGTCTGGTTGCGCTGTGTCAAAAGATCTCATTACACGTGCGCCTCAGCTTTGACGCCTTGTTTTTGGAACAATTATTTTGCGTTCAGAACAGCTGCACGGTTGGTGTGTCACATGGTTGTGTTATCGTGGTATGTCACCTCACACCCTTGTTTCTGGACTGCCTTCCCTGTCGCAACTACGATCTGCGCAAACCGGTTCGTGTCTTACCTTTTCAGGGCAATAACTATCAGACACACATTCCTTAAACTAATAGTCAAGTCATCTCCTCATGGTAACATGTGGTAAGGAATCATGGACCACTAAATAAACACAATTAAATGTAGACATTAATAAGTAGGCCTATTCATTAGTTACATTAGTTACCCTAAATTTTACCACAGCACTTAACGCTCATGAAAGAGAGAGAAAAAGAAATGACAGATAAAAAGGGGAGAGAGATACAGATAGACAGACAGTCATATTGGCAATCATACAGATAGACAATGACGTTTACTGAAACTAACTAAGAAACTTATTGAAACTTTCTTAACTTTTGATAAATGATTCCTGGAAGTTAGATAAAACGTCTGGCTTATGATAGGTTTATGAGAGTGAAATACAACTAAAACTACACTATTGTGTTTGACTAAATTACGACTAATTTAAGAAATGTTTTTATTTTCCTACTAGGAGTAGTAATTTTTTCACATTGGTCTATAGAGCTTACAGGCTGCCCTCTTGATGAACCCAATAAGACAAAATACAGTTGGGTTAGGAAAGACGTGTGAAACTTCGTATAACTGACTACAATTGTTAATTAGGCTTATTATCTATTCGGCCCAGAGGTACAAATGAAAAATTGTTTCTGGAAAGTCTGTCGCTCCCGGCCGAAGTTTTAATTTGGTGTGGGTATTGAGTATTTTTATTGTGTTATTACCGTTTACTCTAATGGAATTGATTTCAGGATGTTATCTCACGTTTTTCAGCCACTTTAAATACAGTAATGTTTATTAATTTTAAATTGTATTTCCTTTGTATGAATCCGACTCGACCGGATCCACCCAGGCCAAATTCTACATACGATACTGGTGGCGGTAGTAGTAGTAGTAGTAGTAGTAGTAGTAGTAGTAGTAGTAGTAGGCGAATCCTCAGAGCAAGCAAAGCAAGCACTACTTGCCCAAAGAAAATCAGGGAAAACTTAATAAATCATTACAAACTGTTTCACACGCCTTCTTATCCCTCATCTTTTGAAAATCGGAGGCCCATTTGTCACCTATCTTCCAGTCAAAATGATATTGATGACTTGATATTAATATCACTTCGCTTATACTTCTTGTGCGCTGTTTTAACAGCTGACTGACCGCTCCGCCCCCAACGGCAGTCATTTGTAGAAATGCTTTGGTGCACAATCTATGACTTGGCCATAATTTCAGAAATCTTATCATTTATTTAGGATTTTTAACTACTATCTACAGACTACTATTTTAGGCTTTCATTATCTAGCCTTCTTCTTTGCATTAGGCTGCAGTTAAAAGTACTCAAACAATCTAACCTACGAGTACGACGGTTGGCTGGTATCGACGTATAATGCACAGCTCAGCACCAGCTCTCAGAGATGCAAAAGCAAGCACACTTTAGTAGTCCTTTAAGCCGAAAAGAGCGATAGCAGTGTCCCAGCGCAATGAAAATCATGTTAAAATATGGTCATTTTTTCTCTTGTTATTATTTTGGTTGTCGCTGTTTGAGGTTAGCTTTTTGTTTGCACGTGTCAAGCCAAGGCAAGTGCCGGGTGTGCGTGAGTTTATATCGGTTCCATGAAGTGTCGGTTCATGAATTATGAGTACTTTAAGTTCATCAGCTTCTTCATCGCAGTGCGGCTGTGTTATTCATTCCCTTCTAAGAAAACCATTTAGAATGCGTTCATATGAAGAGAAAAAGAAATCGCAGTGTGTCCACGACCACAGCCTGAGTTAAGTACCGTAACCGAAAAGTTGAACAAAACCCAGGTAACAAGATATTTTAATATCTCTTACTATAGTAAATATTCTTGGCTATGTGGATGGATGGGTATCTTGTTTTCCTTTATTTTGCTGGCCTTGTACTTGTTTCGCCAATCCGAATGTTTGGTTCAACAAACTGACCTCAACAATTTGATTAATGCTAGTAACCGTCGTTAAAAACCAGAGGGTCGTGTCAAAGCTTTTTTGACTTTTAAAGAAATTGGTAAAACTCGGACACCCAACTAAAAATGGAAATTATTGGGCGTAAAGAAAAAGTACTAAAGAACCGACTCATCCTTAAACGTTTCATTGATATTAACTGATGTTCTGGCCAAACAGGAATTAAGTTTTCGGGGGCACGATGAATCTGAATCATCTAGCAATCGAGGGAACTACTGATAACTTGTTTCTTTGCTTTCTACGTACGACCCATTGTTAGCTCAGAATTAGATGAGGCTACCGTTGTCATTGGTCTTTCGAGTTCAATACAAAACGACTTAATTGATGCAGCGGAAGCCGTGGTATTTAATAAAATAAAAATGAAATAAATGCAACTGATTCCATTGCTATAATGATAGATGAAACGTCTGACTGCTCAAAAAGGTCTTAATTAACCACGATATTTAGGTACGTAGACGAGAGTGATATAGCGCAGGAAAGATTATTATGTTTCTCAGTCATCAGTGCCGACCGCTCCTCTACGGCACTTTCGGAGCATGTCATTGAAGTTGTAGAAAGATAAGAATGCAGTTCGAAAATCGTTTGTCAAACGTACGACGGGGCTTCAGTTATGCCTGGAGCGTTGTCTGGTACTCAACAGCGAGTCTGAGCTCATTTTCCGTCTGCGAATTTTGTGCATTGTAAATCTCATCTTAACGCAGTCAGTAAGTTTTATCTCAGAATGTCGAATTTTTTTCTGCTCTTTGGGTGGTCTTATTTCATTTTTTCTCCCTCTTCTTCCAGAACTCATTTACATGATACAATTGTCCATAAAAGGTTTCTATCCATAGCACGCACTCGCTAAAATTTTAATAATAGGCTGGTTGAAACTGTGTGTCATTGACATTATTACTTGTTTTGAGGAAATAGTAGACAATGAAAGCGAATGAGAAAATGATGCTACTTTTAAAGCTAAGGGTTTCATGAGTTTTCTTCAGTCTATTGAAACTGCATTTCTTTTACAGTTATTTGAAAACATTTGTTCAAAAACTGGTCATGTATTTAATATTCTGAAAACAAAATCATTTGATATTTCTTATTGTCTCTCATAAGCAACTTCCACCAAACAATATTTAAATGACTAGAGATCTACTTTTTTTGACGTCTTCTTTCAAGAAACTACAGCTCTTGTTGGGCAGCCCATCACCACTAGGAGACAAGCAGACATAGATCCAGTTTGCGGTTCAGCAGATTGTTTAAAGAGACCTTGGACGTTCTGATTGTCAATATAGATTTTCAAACCTCTCGTAACTTAAGTTTCTTTAAATTTACGAATTTACGAAGTAAACGATAGGCGAAAGAAAAGTTTCTTCTCTTGAGGACTGTCGCTTACGTTTTCAGAGTTCAACAGCCATTTGACTGAAGTTTGGTTCAAGATGAACAAAAATGTCTTGCTAAAAAAAGTATTCTTAAGCAGTATAAAAATAATCTATGGCTAACTCAGACAGTAAGTAATTTGTGTATTAAAAATTAATAGCTGGTTACACTCAACAGAATATTTTATTGAAAAACAATTAATGGTTGAAACTGAGGAAAGGTCATGTTTACATATGATGAGGAAACTTGAATTTGGTTCAAGTTGAACCAAACTTTAAATTGGTTCAAGTTGACAACTTTAAATTTTTTAACAAACAACAATGCCACCTCATGTCTAAGTGCTAGGCAGATTACATCACTACTAGTAGCTGGCTGAGACCGTTGGGGGAATGTAGAAACGGGTGGAGGATTTGTGCGCAAACCATTACATACCCCAACTGGTTTCAGCCACAGGTTGAACTCATGGGAGGAATGTAAATACACAGCCAGGTACAAGATTTACCTGACACAGATTGGTTTTGACCGAGGGCACTAATTAGAGGATTGCCCTGGAATTGCAGCTGGTGGTAAAACTTTCTGGAAAGTGTCCGTATGGTGGCGTTCAGGGAACGAACACACAGGAATTCTTGGACTGTCCGATTTGAAGTTAAATAATGGGCTTTGCATGTTCAATGCAGATCTCGGTCCAGGAGTGACTGAAGCTTACGTTTATAGGTTTTGGGCAAGTAGCCCTATACAGGACTTGTGTAGGTACGTGGTGACGACAAGTTTCCCTAGGCGGTGGATCATATAATTGTTGCAAAGTATGGGACGGAGCTGGTACAGTCGACTGGTAGTTTTGTTGGCTCCTTGTTCGGAGTGTATCCGCCAGGCGAGATGACAATCCAGGTGAAGCCTGGTCTCATAAATCTGTGATCTGTGGTCTAGCTACATACATTGGTTAAGTTTAATAAAGTCTATCAGATTTCATTTAAATGAGCTAAAGTGAATTATTTTATTGCACATGTTGTATACTGGGGAACCCCCACACAGATTCAAAGTAATATGAATATCAAGTGTTACTGATTGTGCAGGGGGCTGATTCTTTGGCTGGCCCGGTGCAGTCCACCGCTCAAGATGGGCTGCTAGGTTTCTACATAAACTGAAGCTTAATGTTACGGTAGGGTTACGTGCTGGTCCTGAAAGTTTCTTCCTCTTACATCCTCAGAGATGATGATGAGCCAGCGAACTCTTGGTGTGACTACTGTGTCTTCATATTTTGTGGGGCAGAAATTTTTAATTATTATTTAGAAATAATGTCGACAACAGACAGAAGCTACAAATGAAAAGTAATTGACATTTTCATATCGAGCAATTTGTACTAATAAATACAAAATTCTAATATTACCAGTACTAACAATAATTCTTCCGAACTTCTACAGGCCTACTCATGTAAACAACAAATAACAGAATCCACAACTATCACTGTTTTGAACAAGCATTCGCTCCCTAATTTTTCTTTAGTTTAACTCCATTCATACTGGTCTTCAATTCTTTGACATGTGCTCTCTATAGATATACTGGATCCATTTGAACACACCAAACGCTAAGGCACATGCGACAAAAACGAAAAACGCAGCAACATCCACAAGGTAATACTGCATCCAGTGTAAGTCCAACATCCAGCAGGTGACGGGCTCCCTTGTGCCTGATGACATACTCCACCCACCAAATGGCCTGTTCCACTGGGGTAAGGACGGTGTCCTTGGACAGGTCGGACAAACGTTTCATGTTGTAATAATTTAGTTACCTTGTATCCGTCAGTGACTTCGTTTTTGCGTTATTCATATAGACGCGTTTCGTGACATGTGTCACATCATCAGTATCCTTCGTCAAGCGTTAAAATTCACATAAAAACACATTTGCACATATTTACTATATTAAGTCACAATAACAGCACACACATAATACGATATAACTTCGGTTCCGTTGGACCGGTCCGACCGCGCGTGTAGTTGACGATCCACTAATTTAACTAAGTCAATCTTTATCACCAGTCATCGCCGTCATGCGCGATTATATTTAGGGCTCTGTACCTATTTTATATTTCATGTTGGTTCTGTACCTGAAATCAATTTTAATTTAAGTAAGTAAACGTTTGCTTTAATTTAGAGTTTTATTATAATTTTTGTAAGCTGTTAAAAAATAAAAGTTACAAGGACCACAGTACAACTTTAGAGTTTTACGAAGTTCCCTGTGCTGTTCTATGGGTGTCAATTATGTACAACAGCCAAGAAACAGGCAAGTAAAATACACGCTTCAGAAATGGCGTTTTTAAGAGGAGTTAAATGGTGTTCTAAACTTGATCATATAAAGAATGAGGCCATAAGAGAAGAATTACAAGTATTTAACTTTAATGAAAGACTAAAAGATTATAAACAATGGTGGCAAGAACGCTTAGAGTGAATGACAGATTCAAAACTGGCTAAACAATTCTGACAATATAAACCTATAGGACACAGGTGTGTTTGTAGACCCAGGAAGAGGTGGCTGAAGGATCTCTGAAGGCGTAACAGGCAGCACCTTGCTTAGGCAGTGTTGTGAAGATGATGATGAAGAACCGCGTTCAGTTGCGACCTAATCGTACAAAAACCGGTCACTTGCGGCCGAGGTGAAAATTTTAGCCCGGTTAACCAAATCCGATAGAAAACATCATACTTTCAGAGGCAGACACAGACTGCGTCTATCAAAGGTGTATGCAGAGATGAAGGCTCACGCCTGGAATGGTAATGCATACGGCTGTTTCCAATGTTTAGGCTATATACTATTGCGATCAATCAACTTTCTCTGTGCATATTGCACGGTTTGTAAATTGAGGACAATCAACAGGACACCTCTAGGACTTCACCGACCAATCCCTGGAAAGAGGTTACAAGACAAAAAATTACAGGCATTGCACAAATCCAATGCACAGAGAAGGGCATTGAAAATGCTTCAATAAATCTAAAAAGTATATATATTTATGTTCATTCACCAATCAATGAATTCATTCTTCATTTACCAATGTACAGATTATAAGTTAAATGTAGTCGCATTCATAAGCGAAGTTTTATATGTGTACTACGTTATTGACAACAAGGAAGTAGTTTCTATGGAAAGTCAGCGGTTCCCATTTTCGATCACGCACCAGCGATCGGCCGCAAATGTGCGACACGTCCTCATAAACATTTTCAATGTTAAAATTTCTTGTAGGGACAAACGTCTCTACACACTGAAACTGAAACCACATATGACAGACCTCTGCGCTCTCTTCGTTCTCCTTACACAGGCATCGTCTATAAATTTGCGCGTTACTAAAAACATCACTCACGTGTCACATACATCGAAGCAATAGATTACAACGCTTGGCCATTTAACAAGCCGTTTCTGCTAGCAGCTAAGACGATATCACATATGGATCCACTGCATAACAAAACTTACAATCGCCTATACCAACATTAACACATTTTGTCACACCATTATTAGTTACATAACTCAGTAATTGCTAGGACAGATAGGACAGTTCATTCAGCATCTCTACTGCTCACTGTAACATGTAATAATATTCCAAATAAATTCCAATAATATTCCAAATAAATGTAAAACAACAAAACTGTCAAAATTACAAAACGTATTCAACCAAAAACAGTCAGTTACATCACACATAAAAACCAACATAAATGCACAATAAGTTGTAGGCCCTACTTGAGTCAAGCTGCCATATGTACATATATATGAGGAGTCCCAGTCCAGTTTCCAGGAGAGAACCTCTCAACTTACCCTTAGATATTAGTTCTAATATTTAACGTGGGTTTGTATTGGTTTCAAACAAGTTTCAAACCAACTCATATGTATAATTACTTTGGATTGTGGAGAACGTCATTCAAAGCCTGGTGAATATTGTCACACGTCAGGTAGTCGTAGACTGACGGCGGCTCGGGCGGTCACAAGTTTGAGCATGTTCGGCAGTTGGTCACAGAACAACGGTACCCCGACCACGGGCACTCCAAAGTGTACAGTCTCCTCGCAGCTTTGCAGTCCACCCTGCGTAATGAAGGCCTTCGTTTTGGGATGTCCTGTCAAACAGAGTATAACTTTTGCAATAAACAGGTTGCTAAAGAACCTAAAAGTGGGAATAGCTTTATCCTCATAAAACACAGAGTAATGTCAAAATTCGAATACTTCCGTTGTTCCGTTGTTACTTCCATGACGTATCTTCTTCATATAGGTAGTGAGAGTGTTCAAAATATAAAGCAGGCCTAACTCGTGAAAATGCGATATGGAGACAGAGAAAGTTTAGACAATTTTATGCAGCAAATGATGATCTCAGCATTATCTCTTTCATTAAGACACAAATATTGAAGTAGCTAGGTCATGTCCTTAGATGGAAGACAGCAGGACAGTCAGAAAACTGTACAAGGATTCTAGGTGGAGTACGACTAGAGGAAGGCGTAGGAGTCAGTGGAGAGACAGTGTTGTCCTGAGTGATCTCAAGCAAATAAAGATACATATCCTGCCTTGCTCAGGACCTACACGGATAGACGACAGTGGTTACATGCGTCTGTTACGCCAGTGAAGATGAAGGGATGCTTAAACGTTTCATGTGTACGCTCTCCAAGAATAGATTTCATTACTACTTGAAGTTTTAAGTTTTACGTCTACTTTATATCAATAATGTATCAGTACACAGTTAATCTTAATTAGTATTGTGTAATCAACCGGGTGGGACAATATTGTACAACCGCGTAGAGTTATCTCGGCGTGGTTCGATTGATCTTGAATTTTCACATCGGTGACAGGTGACTTTGCCTACTTATATGAAGACCTGCTGCGGCAAATCAACCAGTTGAGTTCTACGAATTTAAAGGGTAAGACGTGGTCACAGTATAAAAACCGGCAGTTCGTAGCACCACCGTACTCGCTCAACTTCGGAATCGCCGGTAGTGCTGCAAAGTTCACTGACGCCTATAATTTCTATACTGTCTCATAAAACCTTGTGGTATTCCTCCCACACATATTTCGCTAGTTTTAACAACACCACAAGGTTATATAGGACAATATAGAAATTATTGGAAGTAATTTGTTAAAAAGAACAATTGTGGAAGCATCATTTATATCTGTTTAAAAGAACTGTATTGATCAGTAAAGATTTTTACACGATTCGGTATGAGAATATTTGGAAAGGTGCAAACAGTGAGTAGTGGCGAACAGGCCTTCGTCGGCGCAAGGTGGGAGGGATTTATTGTGTACAGTTTAGCCCCGCTTCCCCACTGCTTGGGAAGTGGAGTAGAAGAGGAGGCACTTGTTCTAGTCACCTTGTCGATTTCTTTTGTGACCAGAGGTGAAATCCCTCACACTCAGTAAGACAGCCTTATTGGGAAGCATAATTTTTCATTTCTATTAGTAGGCCTACGTAATCTTTTTGTTGTATTATGACGATATCTACTTAGTATTGACAGATGTGACGTTATAATAATTTATGTACACCTGAAGACGACTTCTGATGTTTAGAAGTCGAATCGTTGTATTTTGAATTGTTTCTGAAGGGAATGTGCTAATGACCGGAGCATTATAGCACCGGGAAGTAAATGATGTTTATTTTTCTTACACTGTAACTGTCGTAGACCCATGTGGATTAAAGAGGGGCAAAGTGGGTTTTAAATTTGGGATTAGAATCAAAACAAAATCATCAACGGTTGGCATCAAATAAAATATCTAAATACACTATGGATAGTTACAAAACATTGGCCTTACGCCATTTATGGTACAAAAATCATAGACGGTTGACATCATACCAATCTGAAATTAATAAATGCTTATTAAACGTGTAAACCCTCTACTCGGGCTGCTTCCGTCGTAATGTTTTTGCTGCTTGGCGTTTCGCTCCCTGGAATCTGGAATCATCCTCAGAAGCTATGAGTGGTGGTTCAAAGGTCTTGTTAGGTTTTTCAACAGGGCCTTTCAACCGCCACTCACAGCTTCTGATGGTAGCTTCTCTGGAATCTTAGACGCCAGGGATTAAAACGTTACGCGTGAAAAATATTACGATGAAAGCAGTCCGAGTAGAGGATTTAAACGTAAGATGTCACCCATCAAATAGAAGTTTTAAACACCATATAATAAATTCAAGAAGGGCTCATTAAGTTACGAAAAAGCCTAAACAAATCTTACCTTGAGAATATTTTTTTGCTTACCTAATAATTTTTCTTCGCAGGTTTATATCGTTGCAAGTTTCATGTAAGCCCTTGAGGTGGCATTTTAAATTTGAGTATAGCCAGACATTTTATTAACTTACCTCGATGGTTATGCTTTGAACTTCTGTCAGATAATTTTGAAGACACTGTCATGGCAGCATATTGTTAACTGCATATTAAAACTAAATACTAAAGTGAATATGGACGGAAATCGGATATATTAACATTAACATATAGCCTTATGTTGACTTTAACAGTTATAACATTTATAAAAGTACGTAAAAGTCGTGTAAAACTATCAAAGACCGAATGCCACTACCTTTTTATTCATTTACTTTTGTATTATCAACCCGTCAATCCAACTTTATAACAAACTAACAAAAAGTTCAAACAAATAACATAGATTCCAAAACATCAAACGCAACTATCGATAGCAAGGAAACATCGCTAAATACCAAAACTCAGACTTCACTATTGATGTTTTCCAACCATCGCCCATCCCTGCTTATACCTTGTTCATATACGTCTCAGGTATCATGACACCAATATAAGCCTAATACCAACAGATATGTGGTTGTGTCAGGTACAGGCATAATGCTGATCACATTATCCTCATTATAAACGCAATGATGTCTGAGCCTGTAAAACATTAGCTAGCAAGTCTTGCTGCGGGATCCACTTCATGAAGCGCACATTGTCTGACTGTCCTGCCAAATACTGGTCAGATTCCCACTTCCATACAACACGGTAGGTTTTCAACCGTGAAAAGGCGTTCAAAAACGCTTCCCTTATTTCGACCGGCATGTACACTCCTTGCATGATGCTCCCCAGGCTGAAGTATATCACATCGTCTTCAGCGCCGGTAACCCACTTCTCTAAATTCTATACTCAACAATACAGAAATGTAAATGTTAATCCTGACAATCAGCAGTTTCCATTTTAATATGTGAGGTTTGATCAAAACGCTCATGCAAAATTTGTTTATCTGAAAAGTTTATAAGTTTGAATAGTTTAAAAGTTGTTTATTTGTGTATCTATACTACCACATTCAAAGTTATCACAAGATATAAAATAATTACGAAAAGTTGTATCATTGTTGCGGTGACCACAGAACATTTGGTCGTTGCGGAGACTCCAATTTTTGTATTTTACCACGCCAAGCCTAAAAGTTTTAGATAATAATAGTTTTGAGACTCGGTTCTAAAAGTATACTTCATTATGTGTTCAGGGATACATTATATGAGAGCCCATGACGATGACTGACAATTCAGACTATCCTGTGAAACATGCGTAAAAAATATATTGTTACGACATTACAGAACAGTCTACGTGTTTGTCGAATGTGCCAGAAGAATCTCGCTGTAATGTGTGTGACATACGTGACTGTAGACCCATTCGCGAGAGTTTTCTCGAAGCCGCCAGCCGCGCGGACTGTGTCAAGGCCACAATTAATTACGTAGTAGGCTACACACTGGCGCTAAGACGCAATTAGGAACGTTCTGGTCTGTGAGCGGAGGTATAAATACATGGCGGCAGCGGCCTTAGTTTTCAGTATAGCTGCGATATATTTACATTGCGATTCGAGTTATTATCGGGCGATATTACTGTGCGCGTTCAAGTGGTTATTAGTTAAGTGTTGTGTTTTATAATAGAACGGTATATTGTAATACAATTGTGTTTTAACATTAGTTGACATTTATTTGCGTGTGAACAACTTTTATTTGATTTGTTATAAGAGACTCTGTTGTTAATTACGAACTGTTAACTGTCAAAATTAAAGCTGGTAATTAGTAACTTAATTGGTGTCTTGTATTTTGTTTCCACTGTACCTACGACGATCAAGTAGACCGTCGTAACAGTGGTATCAGAAGTGGGATAGAACGGTTAACAGTGGAAACAGTGGACACTTTGTAAAGACGAGTGTAGTTCGTAATTAATTAATTAATAATGGACGTGGCCCGTCCAAGGAAAACATGAAATGATCAGCTATAATGAAGGCGGAACAAACAACAAATGACACTTTGAATCAGATGATCACAATGATGATGATGATGATGATGATGATGAGGGCCGGCCCCAGCGCTTCTGCCGCCCTGTGCAGTAATGAGTGCCGCCCCCTCCCTATTTTAACTCTGAACACATTCACGCACACTAGACCTACTCTAAAGATACGGCGATTGCCTTCAAATGACGACTAGGAATGTTTGCATTGTTGTGTTTATCAAATAACTAGAACACGCGTAACACGCGTTTACGATGCGGGGAACGGCTACAATAAAAATTGTAGAGACAATACAAGGAATCGTGAGACAATAAAAATATATGCCTATGTGATGACTTCAAATTAAAATACTAACTAAAATACATTATGATTGAAATATAACAAAAGTAATGTATCATATACATTAGTTTTTACCTTAGTAAAAAATACTCGTCTAGCTTTTGCACTGGCAAACTCCTTTATGACTTCGTTGTAATCAAGTGATTCAGCTAACTGAAGTTCTGTAGATATAGTCGCCAGACCACTCAGGCGAGTCTCGGACATACTCGATCTCAGATAAGTTTTAATAAGTTTGAGCTTCGAAAAGTCAGGTTTACGTTCTCTCGTTCACGAGTTTTCGACTCTTCGTTAAACTCCGCTGACTTTATACATAAAGTAATTCTTACCGATCTTACACATTGTGATGAAATTAAGTGAATAATTTTATTTTTTCCCTCAATTTCAAAACCTAACATCCGGAATCTGGCGCCCTTTAAAATTTGCCGCCCTGGGCGTTGGCACGGTTCGCCCCTGCCTGGACCAGGACCTGATGATGATGATGATGATGTTGATGATGATTATTATTATTATCCACCAGGCAATAGATTCCTTCAGACATTAAAATGGAGTGGGCCAATAACGAGGCGATAGACATAACGAAGAAGGTGATAAAGTAACTTGGTTTGTGGTTGAACATCAAGATCACATTTGGGTAACAAATGAAGGTCGTCTCAGATAAAGCCGGTAAAGTGACTTCGATAGATTGACGCAAAAGTGAGGGGTACACGGCAGTAAGCCAACGCCGGCTACTAATGTCTGTTCCTTCTGCACGGATGTGAGAACTGGATAAACATTCTCAAACATATGAAATGTAGCAAGCGAATGTCTTCAGTCCAGCAAGCTTAGAGCCAGCTGTGTAGGTCCTGGCGGAGTTCACCCCGTTTGGCCTCATGCTCAAACAGAGAAGAAGATTTTCGTAAAGAAATAAACATTCCCTTGCATTTTCCCAAATCGAATATCCCGAATTTGAAAACCCCGAATCCAATAGCCCATTGTATTTTTCTGAAATCAATACGCCCGAATATATAAATATACATATAAGTAAGTACACGAAAATTTATCTTTCGACATTCTAAATTACAATATTGTGAGCTAGAGGTCGTAGGTGAAAAAACACTGCACAGAACCATATTTTTTAACATTATACATACATACGTTGTAACGTCACAAAACGTTCCATAAAAGAAATCATTTATATAGTAAGTTAGCATAAGAGGAAAGTGAGGTGAACAGTATCGAACCCAAGTAGTCCCAAAAAATTGTGTAATTTTGTATAATAATTATTTCTATCAACTTGAAAAAACGACCAAACTATGACTAAGACAAAACCCCATATATATTATTAAAGTGAATAAGAGTGAAAAAACCATAAGACACTATAAGAGAGAGAAATAATGTCAGAATCAACCAAAATAAAGTCAATAATTATTAAGTTTTATAACTATGAATAGAGTATTAAAAACTATTTTTTGTGAATAAATGGACATGATCCATTATTATATTATGTGATGTAAATGAAATAAATGTATTAAATGACTTAAATACATTATTAGAAAGAATCTAAGTTAAAATAAAAATTGTATATTTGCAATGACAAAAAATATTAATGTGTTGGATTTGAGACCATACACCAAGATTTCATGAAAAAATTAATTATTATCAGATTTAAATAAAAACTATATGTAATTGTCAAGCAGACAATAGTGAACAATTTATCTTAAATAAAGGAAGCTGTCAAATGAATAGAAAGCAGTCAAAATAGCCAAAAACAGTGTTAACTAAAAATATGTAATAGGCATCTAATATTGTATAATTTATGAATTTAATGTTGCCAAAATGCAACCAAACTGTATTAGAAAGCTGTAATATGATATAAAGCAACTATACTAATATACCTGACCAAATTTAACATTGTAATAGTCAAGTTAGCAAAATATTTACTTATACCATGTATGGCTGGAACCAATTATCCAGTACAAAAATAATCATATCTGGCTAAATACTTACATAATACTAACAAAAATAAGATAGAAAGGTACAATACATCAGTATACCTTAATAAGAAACAAACTCAGTTGAAAGTAAAGTCAATTCTAAAAGAATTTAACTAATTAGAGTGAGATTTGTCACGCCATAAAAAAGGACATCTCAAGACCAATCAATGATGCTATGTCATCTTGTGATAAATATAATATATGTACAGAGTAACCAGGTATCACAAAAGATAGACAAAATAATAAACTCTGTGTGTACAGTAGTGAAATAATACATATATTAAAGAAAAAGACTAATCATTGTATTAGAAAACTGACAAGAATCTAGGCCATGAGCAGAGGCCATATAAAATTGTATTTATTTGTGTTTTATCTATGTTAAAATTTGTTTATTTTGTTGTAGGAAGGTAGTAGTAGTAGATGTTCAGCTTGTGGAAGGAACTTAGTAACTCCACAACAATTTTTGTTATAAAAAATGAGTTTTCAATGACAACAACTCAAGGTGAGGGTTGTATATTGTATTGTTTATTAGACTTAAGTTAATTAGAAACCAATCATATTTAGTATCGCTAGATTCAGTTAAAAACAGGGAATCTAAATGTATTAATGGCATACAAATTGTGAGTACTAATGTAAAACTGTTTGATAAATACCAGAGTAATTTTTGAAATATCCTTTGTATGAAGAATAAGAAATTCGTTCTAAAAGCTTCTACGGAAGTGAAAATTGTTCTATGACATTCCATTTCGTTTATTCTCGAACAATCTAGAAAGAATTTTTACACAAATATACCGGAAGTCGATGTAAACAGTCATCCTGAATTAGTATAAAAGAGAGACCAAATTCGACCCAAAAACACTTGAAACTTGAACTCCAGAACTGATGCATCTCACACAACACTGATCAACGCAGCTAAGGCGAAACCGAAGAGGCGAGAAATCGACAAGACACGGAGAAAGGCTGTTCCCGTACATAGACATAACCGACTGACTTAACCTCAACGAGAATCTTCGCCAAAAGTATCGCTGAAATAGAGCAGCGATACGGCAAATTTTAATAGAAATCACGCAGCCAGAACGTCAAGGGCCCAGGAGGGACCAAAAAATTTAAATAGAGAACGAATTCTGCTGTGTTCGCATAGACTGACTAACGTGACAATAATTCCCCCTAACGTAAACATACAATACACAAAGCCTTCCTCAACACTGCATGGGAATCAGCGCTGCGGTGGCCGATTTCTGAATCAACGCTAAACAGATGATTCGTAACGGCGGCGTTTGAACGAGATTCTACTGCCAAACGTTTTTACAAAAGTGCGGAAAAAGTAATGATCGCAAAATTTGACTTTAAATAGATTCAGTGTACAACCGAAGAGGCGAGATTGAGAAACTACCCGAAAGGAGTGTCCAGTGCGAGAATAAATAACCATTGGAACGTGAGTTACCAAAATTAAAGTCATTTGTTACCTGGTTACATTTATCACACAGTTGTACTTCACACGCCACACATACACCTTCAAATCACTTAGTTTTTTCTTGTAAGGCATCTAATTGATATGTCTTGGTAGTTCAAAGGAGTCACGTCCTGAGAGTAAAGATTTTTCACATATTAAACTCATGCTTTTCAACTGAGTCAAAATCTGAAATATACTAGCCGATACTTGATTGGATATATAAAAAGTTGTCAATAATAATAACTTGTAAAATTTTTTCTCTGCAATTTTATAATTTTTTTCTATGAATGTTAGTCCTTCAGACGATTTGTTTGTTTTTAAAGAACCATTAAACTTAACTGATTTTTCCAAGCTAAACTGACTTGTTTAAATTTTTTCGTAGATTTAAAAATTTTATCAATCACATTTTTTTCTTGGAACAAACGTTTCCAAGTGGCGCCCACAAAAAGCATAGTATTAAGTTGTGTTACAGGACTACATCACTGCAGAGGATCCAGTCAACAGAGTAAGTAACAAAAGTGCGCGGAGGTAACGCCCGACATATTACACACAAACAGTAAACAACACCCACTACTTGTTTTTCTATAAATTGGCAGCCCAACTAGTGAGGCTTGAAAAAGACGGAACAAGCCCGGCAACTACCAATATATTAAAATTCCGCAACCAAAGGGAAAAAAGGTGAAGAAGACTGTGGAACCCGAGTTAAGTGTGGAAGACGGAGAGGCAGTACAAATGGAGGAAACGGAATTAGAACCGCCCACACTAGAAATGGAAAGACCGGTACAAACGGCAGAGGAAATAGAGGAACAAACGGGAGAAGAACCCATACAAATGGTAGAACATACAGAGAAACCCGAACCAGAAAAAATAACAGGGAGTGCTGACACGAATATATTAATGATGATGCTCCAAAAAATGGAAGAAAATATGAATATAAATAGACGGGAAGATAAGGAGGAAATAATAGAATCCATGAATAAAAATATACGGGAAGATAAGGAGGAGAATAATAAAAATATGGGGAAATTAGACAAAAACATAGAATCTTTAAGGAAGGATATAACCGAGAAAATAGATGACAATGGGAAAAAACTGGAGACATTTCAGGAGGCGAATAAAAAATGTATAGAGTCCCTGAAAAAAGAAATTAACATAAAGTACGAAACAGTAACCAAAAAGATCGATGATAATAAAATCGATAGTGACAGGAAGGTCGAAAACATGGAGAAACAATTGGAAAGGTTACAGGAGGGAAACAATACACGTTTCGAAAATCTAGAGGAACAAACAGTAGAGACCAAACAAGATGTTAGAAATCTCGAAAACAAGGTAAGGCAGAACCAAGACGCCATCATGCAGGAAGTCCAGAAAGACGTTAGCGAGAGGATGCAGGAAACATATGACATCGCTAACAGGCTGGATGAACAAATAAAAACTAACAAAAATAGTATACTGGAAATAGACCAGAGAGAGAAAAACCTGCAGGAAAGATTAGAGGCGCTGAGAGACACACCAATACTAAACACTCATACGTGTCATGGTGAAAACAGGGAAGTAATCAACTTCCAGGACTATCGACGAAACCCAATGGAATTTTTGGAAAGAATGGAGGAGTTTATTGGGAGAAATAGAGAAACAAGGTGGGACAGGATAAGAGAGATGCTTGACGAGACGTTTAAAAATACTAAGGATAACTGGTGGATAGCGGTACGACCCGAAATAACGAATTTAGCAGAGTTTAAACGCCAGTTTAAGGAAAAGTATTGGTCAGAGACCGCACAAAACAGGGTAAGAATGGACATTTTCTATGGCAAATACGACGCGTCCTATGGACAGTCCCCGACGTCTTATTTCCTGGGAAAGGTATGTTTAGCACGGAAGTTGATACCGCCGATCCCAGAAGAATGTTTGGTAAGGCAGTTAGCTGGACATTACAGCTATGGTATCAAGGATGCTCAATTATACCAACAGATTAGCAAAATAGCCGATCTGGCCAAATTATTGGAAAATTGCGAATCCACAGGAAGGTTCCAGGATTACCAACCCCCCAATCGTAAGGTAGAGTACAACAACAATAATAACGGACCAAACCGGAATGGAGGTGGGAACGGTAATGATCTAAGCACCAATAATCAGAATAATAATATCCCACCAAATGGCCGAAATGATAACACTCAGGGCCCAATTAACCGCAACTATCCGGGACCAAACAGAGGTAATTACACCGGGAATAACTACGGTAGGAACTTCCACCAGGGAAACGGTTATCGCGGGAATAATTATAGAGGAAGTAATTATGGTCAACGTAATGGTTATCGCAACGGAGGAAACCAAGGAGGAGGCGATAGGAGAAACCAAAATGAATATAGGCCCCAGGTAAATTATACAATGGCCAATAACCGACGGCCATATCCACCTAATGTACCCACTTACATGTTTTACCCACAACTGGCGCCAGGTAGCCAGGGTAACACGGCGAATAGCCAACCTATTAACGGTAATCCCGAGGTCAGGCCGGAAACACAGACGGGTCAGCTACCCAATGTTCCGGGAGACCGGGCCACTGAGACAGTGGCTCATTTAAACTAAACGCGGCAGTGAAAAAGGAAAACCGCCCTTCACTGAACCAATATTATGGGGTGACAAATGACGAACATAAACAGGACAAAGACGGGACTAGGATAAGAATAAATAATTACCTTAAGGATATTAGAGAGGAGTTATTAGAAGAAGGTGATAATATCATTAAAAATAGTAACCAAGGGAATAATAGTATCGTGCAGATTAAAGCATATATCAATGGCATAGAAGCGATACTACTCATTGACACGGGGTCAAATGTGTCACTTATCGATAGCATTGAGTTAGAGCGGATTAAACAAAATAGTAATTTACCAATACCCACTCTACCGATAAATAACATTATTTTAGTCGGAGCAACGGGGAGGCAAAATAAATCAATAAAGAAACAGGTGTCATTAGAGATGACTAGTAATGGGGTAACAATACCAATAGGGTTATTAGTGGCGAGTAATTTACCCATGAGTATACTAATAGCCTGCGATATACTTAGGCCATACAATGCTGTAATAGATTTGGAAAGTAAGGTGATAACTTTTAAGACTAACAAGGGGATTTGGACCAATAATTTAATCGATGTCCAAGGAAGTGGTACAGACAATACACCTTATCAAGCGATAGTGAACCATTATTATTGTACCGATCGTCCAATCAATATGCCATTATATCAGGAGGAAAACCCAGAGTTGTGGTTAGAAAAGTTAGAAGAAATACGGGATTTCCAAAGGACGAAAGCAAGGGGTCTGATCAGCGAAAAACAGGCGGAACAATTAATCGAGGTATACAACCATTATAAACACATATTCTCGAACGCTCCAGGTAAAGCCAGAGATTATCAGTGCACCATAAAATTCAAAACTCCGGTGGAATTTAACAGGAAATCGTACCCGATCGCATACTCGCTAAAGAACGAAGTCAGGGAAGAATTGAACAGGATGATAGAGGACGACATAATCGAGTATAGTCATTCGCCCTTTACCAGCCCAATCATAGCGGTGCCAAAAAAGAACGGAAAGGTACGTATATGTCTCGATGCTAGGGAGATTAACAAAATGATTGTTAACGACCGCACATCACCTGGGGAGATAGAGGAGATATTAAAAAAGTTCCACGGAATCAGATATATAAGCTCATGGGATACGGTATGCGGATACTGGCAGATAGAACTCCACCCTGATAGTAGGAAATATATGGCATTCATATTCGAGGGCAGAAACTATCAGTTTAAGCGGTTACCTTTTGGCTTAATAAATTCTGTGGCGGTGTTTGTAAAGATAATGGACAGAATATTGGGGCAGGAAGTACTGAAGTTTACGACAGTGTACGTCGACGACCTACTGGTGACTTCAGCGAATTGGGACGACCATTGTAATAGGGTTGAACAGGTGCTAGAGAAATTATCAGAGAATAATATCACCCTTAAATTAGACAAGTCCCAATTCATTGCAAATGAGGTGAAATTTTTAGGATTTAATTTAACAGAACAAGGGATTACTCCATCCAAGGAAAAGGTAGAGGCCATACAGAAGTTCCCCACCCCAAAGAATAGGAAACAGCTGCAGTCATTTTTAGGAATCTGCAACTATTACAGAAAGTTTCGGTCCAATTACTCAGAACTAACTGCCAGGTTCCAAAAGCAGTTATCAGCTAAAGACAAATGGACTTGGGGACCAGAGCAAGATGGAGTGCTCAATATCATAAAGGAAAAGTTTTTAGAAACCGTAATGTTGCATCATCCCGACTTTACAAAACCATTTTTTCTAAACTGCGATGCCAGTAACGTGAGTTTAGGTGCAGCCCTCTATCAGGAAGATCAGGACGGTAACCATTTAGTAATTAGCTTTGCTAGCCGCGTGCTGAACAGTTGCGAACGAAACTACAATACTACCGAAAAAGAACTGTTGAGTGTAGTTTTCGCATGCGGTAAATTTAGGACATATATATTAGGGTACCCCATAACAGTTAGAAGCGACCACAAATCTATATCATTTTTAAAGCATTGTAAACTGAACCACGGAAGGCTGACTAGATGGGTTTTGGCCTTGCAAGAGTACAATATCACATGGGAATATATACCCGGCAAACAGAACGTAGCCGCCGACGTCTTATCTCGCGTCAATATACCAGACCAAACCTTTGACGGCGAAAAGGAACAATTAGCCAAGGTTTACCACATTATTAAGAGCAGGGAGGATTTAAAAAATATTTTGCACGAAATAAAGTCACAACAAGAGGCCGATCCGAAATTAGGAGATATTAGAAAAAGGGTACAGGAAAGCGATGAGGTCATAAACAGATTTTATTGTATACACGACGACACTTTGTTTATTAGGAATACCCCGCAACAAGAGAATTGGAAATTAGTGATTCCACCAGCGATAGAGAGACCGCTAATAATCGACTATCACGATAGGTACGGACATATGGGTGCCCTTAAAGTAAGGAAGGCATTGGAAAAGCAAACATACATCAAAGGGATGAATAAGAAGGTGCAACTGGCGATACGGTCGTGCGATATTTGTCAAAAAGTAAAGTGTGATAACGAGAGGAAGGAAGGGGTCATGATACCCATATTATCTACCGAAAAATTGGAAAAGGTATTTCTCGATATTTGCGGACCTTTTCCACGCAGCGCTGGGAGACACCGATATAAATTTATCGTAATCATTTTCGACCACTTTAGCAAGTATACAAAGCTATACCCAATAACTAGGGCAACGACCAGGAAAATAATAGACATAATAATCAAGCGTTATATAATGGAAGTGGGCCGACCGTATTCTATAATTACGGACCACGGTACTCAGTTTAGGGGAAAACTTTGGAAGGAAAGCTTGGGAGAACACGGAATAAAAACGTACAAGACGTCCGTATATCACCCGAATAGTAACCCAGCCGAGAGAGTGTTAAGGGAGGTAGGACGGTTACTAAGAACATACTGCCATAACGAGCAGAAAAGATGGCATGAATATGTAGCCTCTACCGAGGATTTTCTCAATTTTTCGCATCACAATACCATCGAGATGTCGCCATACACGGTTATGTTCGAAAGACCCCCACCACGAGAGATAAAAGAAATTATTAATTTTCCCGACGAACCCGCATACCAATTCGAAGGGGCAAAATTTTATAATAAGGTGTTAGAAAAAACGGAACAGCAGCGGAAAAAATATATCAAATCACAGCCTAAGGCAGATAAATATGAGGTAGGTGAAAAGGTGTTAGTTAAAAATAGAGAATTGCCCAGTGCTATACAAGGCATAACGAGGAAATTGCTACTCTTATATACAGGGCCTTTCACGATAACCAGAGACAATAAAAACAATACCTACGAGGTAACTGACACAATTAGGAACAAGGTAAATGGATGGATGGATGGATGGATGGATGCACGGGCGTCTTGCGCCCTAATTTGTGTGCGTTGTCCAGGCCTAAGCCTGATGAACGCCAGGTGCCAACAGTTCAGCGCGGTCGTTTGCTCTGCTCAAGGATGTTATGGTGCAGTCCGCGGGTCCATGATAAATTAACATGGCCACCACGGTGGCAAGCTAGTGCTTTAGCTTCAGCCAATTGTCCGGCCAAGGCGCGATACCATGGTCCCCTCAGGCTAACCTTTGGGAACGTGGTGACACACTGGCGAGGACAAGAAGCTCGAGCGCCCTAGGGCGTCGGCCGAAATGGTGGGTAATGTCACCGAGACAGCCAGCTTTCGCAAGGAAGGCACTTGCACAACCTCGCGGGAGCTCATGTCTCAGGTCATTACCTTACCAAATCAACAAAGCAGGTGCTGACGGGGAACTTAGTCGTGATCAAGGCTTCAGCCAATCGCAACGCCTGGTCGCGTCTCATTGGTCGCCGGGACATAGCCCACGGAAACTCAGAAACGCGCCGGCGAATACATGAGGCTCGTCCGCCCGAAGGCAGCGGCCGAGTCGACGGAACTTGTCACCGGGGCAGTCGGCTTTCGCAAGGAAGGCATTTGCACAACCTCGCGAGATCCCATGTCCCGGATCGAGGCCCTGCCGAATCGGCAAAGCCGATGCTGGCAATAAATCTATCCATTCAATCTGCCGCAGCATGATTGACTACAGTTTCGGCAGGCGCAGGTAGTGATTGATGGTGATCGGTGCAGATTTCCAGAAGGTTGGGGGATTCGTTTCTGGGGGGTTCATGTGATGAACTTAGGGGGGGGTCGTCTAGCAGCGCCCTAGGGCGCCTGACGCGGCGAGGGGGCGGAGCATTCTCCATGCTGTTAAGCCTTCGGAGGTGCGGGTAAGAGGACTCGCCTGCCTTGGCGAACAAATTCGTTGCCAGGGACCAGACGAAGACCTCTAAGGTGGGAACACGGAGACCCCGATGTATGGCGGTATTTCGCACATACCACGGGGACCCCGTGAGGGAGCGTAGGGTCCAGTTCTGAAATGTAGTCAGCCTATGCCTGTTGGTGGCCGACAGGAGAGGCCACCAGGCGGGTGCCGCATAAGTGAGTACTGTTCGGAGGAACAGTAGATACAATGTAAGTTTGGTACGGACAGCCAGGCAGCTGTTCCGCGAAAGCATAGGTGATAGTTTGGCTCTGACGCCACGAGCCAAGTTGAGGGTTGAGGTCACGTGGGCGTTGAAGTTTAAGTGCCGATCAAGCCGAACACCTAGGTACTTCACCGTCTCGGTCCAGTTGATGGGTCTCCCCTCTAAGGAGAGGGATTGGCATCGGGAAATGGACTTATGCGTAAAGCAGATCGCCTCGGATTTCTCCGTATTGATCGCTACCCGCCATTTCCTTAGCCAGTCCGGAAGCATAGCCAACTGGCGTTGTAACATTACGCTCGTCCGCCAAGGCGAAAGCGAGCTAAAATGAAACATCGCGTCGTCGGCAAATAGAGATAACGTGACCCCGGGATAGACAGGCAGATCGTTCGTGTACAGTACATACAGAACGGGGCCGAGGACAGATCCTTGTGGGACGCCGGCGGAGACAGGGCGAACCCGAGAGAACGCCCCATCTACGCTGATCCTGAAGGTGCGATCCGTCAGATAGGATCGGAGCAAGTGGACGATAGATGTCGGGATTGGCGAATGCGCCAGTTTGTAGAGCAGGCCTTCGTGCCAGACTTTATCGAAGGCTTTGCTCACATCCAACAGGAGAGCGCCTGTTGCCTGATGATTGTTGGCAGCGTCGGCTAGATAGGTGACAACCCGTACTAGCTGAAGAGTAGTCGAGTGCCTCGGCCTAAACCCAAACTGCTCCTCGCGGATGAAACCATCCACCAGGGGCCGAATACGGGCCAGGAGAAGACGCTCGAATACCTTCGAGATTACTGGCAATAGTGATATTGGGCGGTAGCTTCCAGGTAGCGTGGGCGGCTTTTTAGATTTCTGGATCATGATGACGTTGGCAGTTTTCCACAGGCGAGGGAAGTAACTCAGCCGGAGACAGGAGTTGAACAGCTCAAGAAGAACGTCAACTGCCGAAGGCGGGAGATTCTGCAACGCAGCGGCGCCGATGCGATCGGGGCCAGGGGCCTTTCTCTTCTTCAGTCGGCTTAGGACAGACGCAAGGTCATCCTCGTCGACCGAAATAGGAGGATCAATGGGGGGAGCAGAAAAGTATTCAGATAGGAAATCCCTGACGACGGCCAAATGAGCCGGGTCAGAGATGCCTCTATGGACGGTGAACTGGTCCTCAATACAGTCGGCGAAGACCTCCGCCTTGCCTTCTGCAGAGTATACAGTGCCGTCCGGGGTATTCAAGGGATGGCGAGTCCTCTTTTCGCCTTTTAGTCTACCAGCGGCTCTCCATACGGAGGCGTGGTCGACTTCCAAGGACTCCAAATAGGAGTCCCATCGATTCGCGTTTACGTCAAGCAGAAGCTGCGAGACGTGTTCCGACTGGGCTCGAAAGCGCCGTCTAGCGGCAGGATCACGGGTATGGTGCCATCTGCGGCGGAGCTGGCACCGTAATCGGATGGCTTGGAGAACTTCCGCAGGAAGGTCGGAGCGTTTATTACTCACCGGAACAGTATAGGTGTTTTTGTCCATTGCAGACTGGACAAGGTCCTGGAGCTGATGTACCCGGAGATCCACGTCGTCGCAAGAGACGAGTGGGTCCGGAGGGACAGATGGCAACTGCCTGGCCAGATCATCGTGGTAGGATCGCCAATTGACTCTCCTAACAGGATGATCGGGAAGTCGGGGTGAGACCGACGGCAGCAAGACAGTTACAAGTAGGGGGTCGTGATCGGACGATAGGTCCGACACCGCGCTGACTTGTAGATGAAAGGGGATGGCCTTGACAATTACGATATCAAGGACATCCGGCGGATAACCCGCAGTGGGAAAGTGTGTCGGTTCGGACGGGCCGATGATGAGGACGCTGGGATCATCTTCGACAGCCCTACGGAGAGAATTGCCGTAGGGGTTTGACGTTCTGCTGTTCCAAGAGGGATGCTTGGCATTAAGGTCTCCGGCTACGATGGTTGGGAGATCGCTGTTCAGGAGGGCGTCCCACTCCTCATGCGGTGGAGCTCGATGGCCGGGCGGGTGGTACGCAGAAACAAAGCGCACCTCCAGGCCGGCTACATCCAGCGCCACAGCACATGCTTCGATGAGGGTAGTTCCAGGGGCAGGGAGTTCTCTATGAGAGTGTCGCCTGTGGACTAAGATCGCCGCTCCGCCAGATGCTCGGTGGCGATCGGGACCATTCCTGTCTTTCCTGTAGCAAGCATAGGCTGGCAGGGAAAATCGCCGGTTAGGGGCAAGATGAGTTTCAGAGAGGAGTACGACATCTGCGTCGTACTCGACAAGGAAAGCTGCCAGTTCGGCCCGACGCGCCGGAATGCCATCTGCATTCCACGCGACGAACCGGAACTGTCTAGCCATGGTTAGATGAGGGGACGATCAAGGCGATCAGCGATGTTAGGATCGCCATGAGCATAGTCGGGACATCCCGAGCAGCAAGAATTTTCGGAACAATGCCGCTGACCCAGGCCATCAGCTGAGCCTCAGTGACCAGTGGTGAACCACCGGCCACAGGGGCCTGACTAGCCGGCGCTGGGGCCGCGGAAGGTGCAGATGCCGCCTCCAGGGGAGGGTGGGCAATTGGAGCTGGCTGCTCGGGGGCTGGCGAGATTTCCATGGAAGTCGCAGGGGCCTGGGCAACAGGAGCAGGCTCCTGGCCGGGTAGTTGCTGGGCAGCCGGAGGGGCGTTGTTAGCCTCCGGGTAGAGTTGTTTTGCCACAAGTGGCTGTCGATTCTTGCGCTTAGCGCGCCGTTTCTTAGGCGGCTGGGTCTGTGAGGGGAGTACTGCGGGCATTGCCGCTTGAGGAGAAGGCACTCCGGCAGGTGCTGAGGTTCTGGGGGCCACAGAGGGCGCCGTAGCGACCGCTGCAGCGTACGTTATGGTTCCTCCAGCGGCAGGAGCCGCGGGAAGAGCCGTAGATGCTGAGGCGGGTGGTTGGACTGCCGCCCGCTTCGAGGGTCTAGGAGCTGGGAGAGGAGGTTCAACCTGACGGTTTTGCTCCCGCTGCTGTTTCTTTAGGTCCTTCTTAAAATGGTTACAACCCCTAAAGTTAGCCGGGTGTCTGCCTCCGCAGTTGCAGCACGTCGCGGGTTGAGGCTTCACAACGGGACAATTCTCGTTGTGGGCCTCTCCGCAGCGTACACAACGCGGCGGCATCTTACAAAAGGCCGATGAGTGGCCGAATCGCTGGCATTGGAAGCACTGGGAAGGCCCAGGCTTACTACTAAATGCCCTAACCTGTACCCGGAGGCACAGAATGGTTTCCAGGTTATACACTTCAGCGAAGGAACCAACCTTCTGGATCCTGATGTAAAAGGAATTGCTTTTCCTTTTCCGATCACCGGATAGGAGAGGGACAACGGAGGTAGGGAAGAAACCCTTCTCCGCCAGATCCTCCCAGATCCACAAGATCGGTGTGTCATGGGGAATCCCGGACACCACAATCTTGAGTTCCCTCTCCTCAGGGAGGGGGAAGGTGTGGAAAGCGCGACCGGAGTCGGCCAGGAATTTCTGGCAAGCCCGAAAGTCCTGGATCGACTTCGGAAGCAGTCGAATGGACGAGCCTTGGCTTTTGGCCTCAACTCGCCCAGACGGCACTACTAAATTGAGCTCCCGTAGGAGGGTATGCCAATCGGTGCACTGAGGCACGACAATCGGCGGAATCTTGGGTTGCTTAGGTGGTGTTTCTGGTTCAGGTACTATGTTACCAGGGGAAGGTGATTTGCGACCTGCCGACTCAGCAGCCACGCCTCGCTTCGCCGGGACAGTCCGTTTTGGGGAAGTCGGCCTGCTTCCACCGCTACCTCGCCGTAACAAGGTAAAAGGTACGTATAACCAGACTTCATTAAAAAAGTACCATGATTAAAAAAAAAAAATCGCAAGTCGAATACTCAATCAGTGACCAAGTACCATGACCAAAGACCCAAGTCAAATACAGCATCATAGAGAAGGTACCTTGACTAAACATGTTAGCGTGAATTTTTTAACTTAGCCATAATTAGAAAGGAGGTAGAGATTATTAAATAAATATAAATAATATTGTATAAAGATTATTATTAATAAATATTACGAGAAGGACACCTTACACCAAAGGCATAAAGATATATATAAAATATAGATTTATTTCCAATAGCCATGTCAACGTATATTTACCAGCTTACCCGTACTTAGAGAAGGAGAGAGATTATTATTAATAAATATTACGAGCAACGTATATTTACCAGCTTACCCGTACTTAGAGAAGGAGAGAAATTATTATTAATAAATATTACGAGAAGGACACCTTACACCAAAGGCATAAAGATATATATAAAATATAGATTTATTTCCAATAGCCATGTCAACGTATATTTACCAGCTTACCCGTACTTAGAGAAGGGGAGAGATTATTATTAATAAATATTACGAGAAGGACACTTAGTAAAGGAGAAAAGAAGGAGAAATACCATCATATATTTGATACTAAATGGAAATGATAAATGAAAAATAAAAAAAAGGGAAAACAGTGTGTTACATAAGGAGGTAATGATGAATATGAATATAGCTATTAACATTGAATGATTTTAAACGATAATTTAACCTGCGGAGAACGATATATTAATATAATTATGAATTAATCAGAAGAGTTTAAGAAAGGGAATTTATGTGTAGGAGCCTATGATCTTTGAATATTGTATTTTTTTTTATTATTATTATTATTTGTTGCAAAGGTGCAATTATTATTTTCTGAACAGGGATGTGTTGCCTCTGATTTCAGTAGTTATAGACAGGAAGGGACAGAGAATGTATGCCATAGCGAGCCACTCTGACTCCCAACCCTTTATGTAAGTTAAGGAATTGATAGGGAATTATATCAAAGATTAATTATAAAACATCAAGGTAAAAAGGAAAGGAATAGGTGATACGACAAAGAACGAACTAGGAATATTGAGTTGGATTAATATATTAAAGGAGTAGTACAGGAATTTAATTATAAGATAAAAGAATGAGATATAAAGAAGCTAATAAAAGGTTATTATAGAGATGATAATTTCATCAAAACCAAAGATATGTTTTTCCAAAATTATCAACTTTAACGGAGAGGCATATGTAACGTCACAAAACGTTCCATAAAAGAAATCATTTATATAGTAAGTTAGCATAAGAGGAAAGTGAGGTGAACAGTATCGAACCCAAGTAGTCCCAAAAAATTGTGTAATTTTGTATAATAATTATTTCTATCAACTTGAAAAAACGACCAAACTATGACTAAGACAAAACCCCATATATATTATTAAAGTGAATAAGAGTGAAAAAACCATAAGACACTATAAGAGAGAGAAATAATGTCAGAATCAACCAAAATAAAGTCAATAATTATTAAGTTTTATAACTATGAATAGAGTATTAAAAACTATTTTTTGTGAATAAATGGACATGATCCATTATTATATTATGTGATGTAAATGAAATAAATGTATTAAATGACTTAAATACATTATTAGAAAGAATCTAAGTTAAAATAAAAATTGTATATTTGCAATGACAAAAAATATTAATGTGTTGGATTTGAGACCATACACCAAGATTTCATGAAAAAATTAATTATTATCAGATTTAAATAAAAACTATATGTAATTGTCAAGCAGACAATAGTGAACAATTTATCTTAAATAAAGGAAGCTGTCAAATGAATAAAAAGCCGTCAAAATAGCCAAAAACAGTGTTAACTAAAAATATGTAATAGGCATCTAATATTGTATAATTTATGAATTTAATGTTGCCAAAATGCAACCAAACTGTATTAGAAAGCTGTAATATGATATAAAGCAACTATACTAATATACCTGACCAAATTTAACATTGTAATAGTCAAGTTAGCAAAATATTTACTTATACCATGTATGGCTGGAACCAATTATCCAGTACAAAAATAATCATATCTGGCTAAATACTTACATAATACTAACAAAAATAAGATAGAAAGGTACAATACATCAGTATACCTTAATAAGAAACAAACTCAGTTGAAAGTAAAGTCAATTCTAAAAGAATTTAACTAATTAGAGTGAGATTTGTCACGCCATAAAAAAGGACATCTCAAGACCAATCAATGATGCTATGTCATCTTGTGATAAATATAATATATGTACAGAGTAACCAGGTATCACAAAAGATAGACAAAATAATAAACTCTGTGTGTACAGTAGTGAAATAATACATATATTAAAGAAAAAGACTAATCATTGTATTAGAAAACTGACAAGAATCTAGGCCATGAGCAGAGGCCATATAAAATTGTATTTATTTGTGTTTTATCTATGTTAAAATTTGTTTATTTTGTTGTAGGAAGGTAGTAGTAGTAGATGTTCAGCTTGTGGAAGGAACTTAGTAACTCCACAACAATTTTTGTTATAAAAAATGAGTTTTCAATGACAACAACTCAAGGTGAGGGTTGTATATTGTATTGTTTATTAGACTTAAGTTAATTAGAAACCAATCATATTTAGTATCGCTAGATTCAGTTAAAAACAGGGAATCTAAATGTATTAATGGCATACAAATTGTGAGTACTAATGTAAAACTGTTTGATAAATACCAGAGTAATTTTTGAAATATCCTTTGTATGAAGAATAAGAAATTCGTTCTAAAAGCTTCTACGGAAGTGAAAATTGTTCTATGACATTCCATTTCGTTTATTCTCGAACAATCTAGAAAGAATTTTTACACAAATATACCGGAAGTCGATGTAAACAGTCATCCTGAATTAGTATAAAAGAGAGACCAAATTCGACCCAAAAACATGGGAGCTTGCGGTTCTGCTCCTCTCTCTTCACCTCTCCCCCGCGATAATTGTGAAAGTGGCAGTGACAGTGATATTTCTGACGTGCATATGGGGAGTGCTGGGTCGGGAGATGAAGAGTTTTCGGTTGTGAATGGCAAACGCGCCAAACGCAAGCGAAAGCTCGCCGCCAGTCAGTCTCCCGCCTCACCAAACCAGGTCGCTGATTCAGGTAACAGCGGCCGGCAGTCTGTTAATCTTGCATCTTCTTCCTCTAAGCCTGACCCTTCTACCCTTAAGTTTCCTCCTATTATCATCCCCGATAATAGGAATTATACCCAGCTTTTAGCTACCCTCCGTTCTGCCCTTCCTTCGACGTCCGTGGAAGCGAAATGCTCCGGCAAATCGCTGAAGCTGGTCGTCAAAACCATCGTTGACTTCCGCGCTGTTCAGCACTTTCTGTCAGCGCGGAACATATCCTTCCATACCTTCGCTCTCCCTGAGGAGCGTGAGGTTAAAATTGTTATCCAGGGTATTCCCTATCATACTCCCCCCGATGCTATAGTGCAGGAGCTGACGTCTCTTGGCTATACGCCAACAGCTGCGTCGGTTTTGCACGCTGGCAAAGGGGACTCCAAGCATCCCGTCAATACTTTCCTAGTTAAATTGCTCAAAACTGGGAATTTTGAGGAGGTCTATGGCCTCCAAACACTCCTTCACCTCCGGGTGACAGTCCGATCATTTGACCCGCGCCCAGGCCCTGCTCAGTGTTTCAACTGCCAGGGCTTCGGGCACTCATCCCTGTTCTGTCATGCGCCCCCACGTTGCGTGCGGTGCGGCGACCCTCACCGTGGCTGTGATAAGCCTCGTGTGCCGGGTTTTGTCCCGTACTGCTGCAACTGCAAGGGCGCCCATCCGGCTAGTTACCGGGGTTGTATTAAATATATCGAGGCAGAAAGACAGCAGCGATCTGCGCGCCCTGGCGCGCAGCGTCGTGTAGCTGGCCCGGCCCCTAATCGGCGAGAGGTCTTCCCCCCTCTCTCCGGTACATCTGTCAAGGCCCCGGCAGCGACTCCTGTCGCTCCCGTGGTCTCAGTCCCGCCTGCAGGCGTCGCTCCGGCGGCGCCTGTGACGGCTCCACTACCGGCGCCTGCCGGAGCGCCCGGCCCTTCCTATGCAGCTGTCGCTGCTAAGTCATCATCACAACCTACTTCCGCCCGCAAGGGTCCCAAAAAGCGCTCGCGTCGCCGGACTCCCGGCCGACGACATCAGCAGGCTCGACCTGCCCAACCTCAGCGGGACTCTCCCGCCCCTGTCATCTCCCAACCTCCGCGTGAGCAGACCATAGTCCAGTCCGCTAACCCAGCGCCATCTGCAGTCCTGGCTGAAGTTCCTCAGGAACGTCCGCGCGGGTCCCGGGAATTTTCTCGGGCTCCAGCGGACCCCCTGACGGCTTGGGCCACTCAACTTGTTGAAAGCATCAGGTCTGCTCCTGACACCTCGACAGTGCTGATGTTAGTATTCCAATCCCTCTCTGCTCTCTTCCCTCTCCTCCCCCTCAATGGCTAGATCCCTGCGGATCGACGCTTGGAACGCCGATGGCGTTTCCTCTCGCCGATCTGAGCTGGCGGCTTTCGTCGTGGAGTACGACGTTGATGTCGTGCTTCTCTCCGAAACCCATCTAGCCCCCTACCATCGATTCTCACTTCCAGCTTACACTTGTTTACGTCAGGATCGTCCCCTACAGCCGCGCTAACCCCCGAAAGGGGGTACGGCGATTCTGGTCCACAGGCGGATATCCCATAGGCCACTACCCCCCTCACTACTCGACTCATCGAAGGTTGCGCGGTGGCAGTGGACGCAGGCGACTCGGAGTTGCGCATTGTTTCCGCGTATCTCCGGCCTGGCCTGAGCCCGCCGCCCCCGCCTGAGGAGTGGAACGCTCTCCTCGACCACCCAATCTCGACAATTGCAGCCGGCGACTTCAACGCCAAACATCCTTCTTGGAACAGTAGGGCTACCAACGCCTACGGCAGATCACTCCGCCGGTTCGTCCTAGACGACCCGGATACGCACGTCATCGGCCCTGATGATCCTACCCACTTCCACTATGCCGGTCACCGACCGGACGTTCTTGATGTAGTTGTAGTCAGGAACGTGGCCCATAACATCCAGGTCTCGTCAGTGTCAGACCTCTCGTCTGATCACAAAACCCCTACTAATAACTGTTCGAGATGTGTCGGCTTCACCCCGACTTCCCGCTGGTCCTGCTAGGAGGGTCAACTGGCGCTCCTATCACGACGAGCTATCTCGAAGGTTACCATCTGTCCCAGCGGACCCGATCGCCACTCGTGACGATCTGGATCTCCGTGCCACTCATCTTCAGGAGTTGGTCCAAGGTGTCATGGATCGACACACATACAACGTAGAGGTGAATTGTAAATCGGCCCTTCAACCGGAAGTTATCCACGCCATCTGGCTTCGGCGCAAGCTCCGCCGCAGATGGCAACGAACCCGAGATCCCGCCGTCAAACGACGGTTTCAGGCCCGGTCTCTTTACGTCCAGCAACTTTTGCGGGACGTAAACACTGATCAGTGGGACTCATACCTTGAGTCCCATGAAGTCGACCCGGCCTCCGTCTGGAGAGCGACGAGTCGCCTTACTCGCGAGAAGCGTACTCGCAACCCGCTGAATACCCCGAACGGCATTGTTTCTTCATCGGAAGGCAAGGCAGAGGTCTTCGCCGACTGCATGGAGACTCAATTCACCGTTCATGGAGGCGTCTCGGACCCTGCCTTCTCGGTAGTGGTTCGAGACTTCCTATCTGGATATTTTTCCCGCCCTCCACCTGACCCTCCCGCTCTCTTCGACAGGGACGAACTAGTTTCGTCTATCTGTCGACTGAACCGACGTCGCGCCCCTGGTCCTGATCGGATCGGGGCCGCAGCTTTGCAACATCTCCCGGCCTCGGGCGTTGACTTGGTCCTGGATCTGTTCAACTCCAGTCTCCGGCTGCAATACTTCCCCCGCCTGTGGAAAAATGCCAACATCTGTATGATTCCCAAGCCCGGCAAGCCTCGAATGCTTGCAGGCAGCTATCGTCCCATATCGTTGTTGCCAGTACTCTCAAAGGTGTTTGAGCGTCTCCTACTCGCCCGCATCTGGCCGCTGCTGGATAACTTTATTCGGAGCGAACAGTTCGGGTTCCGTAGAGAGCACTCGACAACTTTACAACTCGTCCGAGTTGTCACAGCATTATCCGACGCCGCCAACAAGAAAGAGTCTACGGGCGCTGTCTTGTTGGACGTGAGTAAGGCCTTCGACAAAGTCTGGCACGAAGGTCTTCTCTACAAACTAGCTCACTCCCCCATCCCACCGTCCATTGTGCATTTCATGCGGTCATACCTCTGTGATCGTACCTTCAGGGTTAGCGTCGAAGGGTCCTGTTCGTCAGTCCGACCCGTCGCCGCTGGCGTTCCGCAGGGATCTGTCCTCGGCCCCGTTCTGTCCCTAGTGTACACGAACGACCTGCCTGTTATTCCTGGAGTCACGTTATCTCTATTCGCTGACGACGCAATGTATTACTGCAGCTCCCTGTCCCCGCGAATTGCGTGTTCAAAGCTGCAGCGTCAGTTGAATCTGCTTCCGGCCTGGCTACGGAAGTGGCGGGTGCTGATCAACGCGGAGAAATCCGAGGCGATCTGTTTCACCAGCAAGTCCACTTCCCGATGCCAGGCCCTCTCCCTCGAAGGGAGGCCTATCGCCTGGCAAAAGTCGGTGAAGTATTTGGGCGTTCGGCTAGACCAGCGCCTTAGCTTCAACGGCCACGTGACTGCTACCCTCAACAAAGCTCGAGGCGTCCGACCCAAAATATTTCCCATGCTCTCGTGCCGCAACCGCCTGGCTTTGCGCACTAAAGTTACCATCTATCTTTTGTTTCTACGGTCAGTATTGACCTACGCTGCTCCCGCATGGTGGTCGCTTGTGTCGACCACTAACAAGTGTAGGCTGGAAGCTTTCCAGGCCCGTACCCTCCGATCCTTGTCGGGGTCTCCATGGTTTGTGAGAAATGATGTCATTCGTGGAGGCCTTCGAGTTCCTACCCTTGCTGATTTTGTCCGGTCGCTTGCTGAAACTTTCTTTGCTTCTGCAGCGACCTCGTCCTTCCCTTATCTCCGATCTATCAGCACGTCTGAACCACCTCCCGCTATTGACTTTAAATAGATTCAGTGTACAACCGAAGAGGCGAGATTGAGAAACTACCCGAAAGGAGTGTCCAGTGCGAGAATAAATAACCATTGGAACGTGAGTTACCAAAATTAAAGTCATTTGTTACCTGGTTACATTTATCACACAGTTGTACTTCACACGCCACACATACACCTTCAAATCACTTAGTTTTTTCTTGTAAGGCATCTAATTGATATGTCTTGGTAGTTCAAAGGAGTCACGTCCTGAGAGTAAAGATTTTTCACATATTAAACTCATGCTTTTCAACTGAGTCAAAATCTGAAATATACTAGCCGATACTTGATTGGATATATAAAAAGTTGTCAATAATAATAACTTGTAAAATTTTTTCTCTGCAATTTTATAATTTTTTTCTATGAATGTTAGTCCTTCAGACGATTTGTTTGTTTTTAAAGAACCATTAAACTTAACTGATTTTTCCAAGCTAAACTGACTTGTTTAAATTTTTTCGTAGATTTAAAAATTTTATCAATCACATTTTTTTCTTGGAACAAACGTTTCCAAGTGGCGCCCACAAAAAGCATAGTATTAAGTTGTGTTACAGGACTACATCACTGCAGAGGATCCAGTCAACAGAGTAAGTAACAAAAGTGCGCGGAGGTAACGCCCGACATATTACACACAAACATTTAAACAACACCCACTACATTTCTTTTCGTTATAACGTATACCACATTGTTGTAAATACATTCAAATTGTGTACTAACTTTAAAGGATTCATCTAAGAACTATGTTTTACTTTTACTGAGAAGCTCAAGATTTCTTCTCGCCGCACAGACAAGAACTCGTTGGATTTCGCTGAAACCTTTAGAATCATTAATGAGAAAATTTCATCAGCAAGAGTTCCCTTATATCGATCAGGCATATTCTCTAAATCAGACGGCATGCTTTTGCTTTCAATGTTTACTTTTGAAATTGGAATTTGAACATTTCCATGGTCACTAATTCCGAAACATGTATGTTTGGGATATTCAATTCGGCTAAATAACCATTCGGTGAAAAAGTAATTCGGTATTTACGTTTCAGGAAATTCGATTCGGGAAAATGTCCGGGAATCAAAAAGAAACAAAAGCTGTAATGTAAGAAGCCAAGCAATCACTAGGCGCCGCAGGAGAAGCGCTGGGAGAAAGAAAATGTCTGATCATACTTTTAAAAAAAATTGAAATTAGCAAACTTATTCAGGGAAACCCATAATGGCCAATTTTAACACTCTCTCTTCTCTTTGGGGACGTTACGACCAGTAGGTGGATTCATGGAATCCTCGTAAAGTAAGCGGTTTTCTACAGTATCCAGAGAAAAAAGAACTAGACTAAACGCTCTACTCCTTTTTGAGATATTTTCCTGTGGACAGAACGGTACATTTTTTCACACACTTGTGTTCTCTACGTACAACACGTCTAAAGCGGTAGAGAAATCGTCTGCGGCTAATGTTTGGATACTCCATCTTCGGTTATGAGTTCTTCTAACATTGAAAAATTTGTTATTCGTTCTAAAATGTCAATGTAATACGCAAAACGTGGAAACACAATTAAGAATTTCTATCTCCTTTCAGAACAGTGATGGGAGTATTGGCCGTTTGTCTGTTTGGGGAATGTCTCATTATAACTTTTGAACGCATCAGCGGAGTTTCGTGAAACTTGACAAGCGTGTCCATACTTTTACCTTACAGAACTGTACTGTTTTTTTGAGTGATTCCTCCAAAAATAAGAGGGTAGGAAGCAGAAGTCTGAGGTGTAAAAATTGTGAAAGAATCACAAAAGCTCATGTGGGGTGTAAAATTAAAGTGAATTTAAACCACAATCTGAATATACTGTTAATTTTTCAACATGCAAAATCTTTGGACGTCAGTGGGTGAAAAGTCTGATAAAATCTCAAACATCCATGTGTGGTATCAAGCTGAAGTGAGTTTAAACTACAATCTGCATACAGTGTCAAGTTTTAAAAATTCAAAATTTCGGAACTCCAGGGCCCAAGAAGAGGTCAAAAATTTGAAAACGTTGAGAAAATTCAGAATATCAGACTACAAGAAATGTAACTTAAATACGAATGTTTCAAATTTTTAGTGTTTACTGTAAGGTTTTGGGATCGACAATTGTTATATTAATAAAAAAACAGTAATAAGGATTTTTGTAATTTTCCCTTACAAAATGGTGAATACGAAAACTGAAAAATATCAAAATTTGTTTGATAATAAAAAAATGTACTTCGTTCAAAATAGTGAGCCGACTTCTGCATCTTAGGAAGCATACAGGTTTAAAAAACTAGGCCTATGTATTGTGTACTAAACATTTAAGAGAGTTAATACGGAACATTTTTAACAAAGTAATATATTGTTGCACCAAATTAAGTTTTTTTTTTAAATTAATTGCTCTTAATCAAATTCTTGGATTATTTTCCTAATTGTAATGATTAGTATATGCGAATTTCTTATTGGAATCAGCCAAGTCCAACTTACCTTGCTGGGATTGGCGGTGACAACAGTTACATTGTGTCCGCGTGCTGCCAGCGCCTTAGTAACCGCCAGTATAGGAAGCTGGTGACTGTGCGACGGGATCGGGGCCAGTGCCAGTATGTTGGCCTCGAGCGACGAGTGGATGCAGGCGACCGCAACCATAAGCACCGTCTGTAATACAACAATAAATTAGAGTTTAATTTAATCACGGATACCCTGGTAATCAGGAAACTAGAAGGTACAGTAGCTGATTCACGAGAAGTCTTGGTAATACATTATTGTAGTTATATTGTTCCCACAGCTGTGTATGGAATATATTATCAGACCAGTGATTCTCAACTTATATAATTCTCTCTTATATAAAATGAAAGAAGACACTTACGTCAGTGTGGTGGTGTTTTCTTCTTCTGTCCAGCGCACTTGGAGGGTAAGTAACGGTTTATTTTATTTTATATATGCTAACATCGGTGTTTTATACGTGATTCAAGAGATTCGTCGTCTCGTCTCTTACTCGTATATGTAGTTTTTCTACAGTTGTGTTTAACTTTGTAAATGGCGGTGAATTATTAATTTTTCGTTTATTAACATTTCGTTTTTCATGGTTGTTAGTGAACAAATCTCACGTAGGCTTAAGTTGGTATTTAATTTACTAGGTAAACGTACACCTGCAGACGTTTAGTGGTCGAAACATTGTGTCATAAATTATAACGATGGTAATTGTCCGATCTAACCCTTCTATCAAAATAGTCTTCATTATAAAAAGCAATTTTGTAAACAATATTGGTGTTTGACAGTTTATAAATTAGGGCGCCCCTAAGAAACGCGTGCGCTTCCGTTAAGTAATTTTTACTGTCACGTGGTGAAGTAATCGACAGTTTTAAAAATAGAAGTAACAAATTAGGAACTATGAATGGTTGCTCACGGAAAAGTAGATCGTTTCGAGGCCTGCACGTGGATACTTTGAATTCTGCAAGGGAAGAAGGAATTTTGACCAATCAGAGAATATGTTACATATAGAAGACAAGAAGAAGACGTAGTAGGGACAGGAATAGACCGATTGGTGGATGGAAAACAGCGTAAATAGAGAGTGAAGATATTTGTGCCCTATACAGTCACGTTTTATACCCTTAGAAAGTCATATTCAATACTCTTGGACAGTCATTGATACGATCACTTAACAGTCATACCTTAGAAAATCAATTCAGAAAGTTATACATAGGGTCACAGTTTACAGTTACGAACTCAAGCTTTATTCAAGAGGTTTAACTAAAGTTACATTGTTTTATTTCCAAAATGTGTTACGAGCTAAATTGTTTAACTGTTAATACCGTTGAGTGTAGTGAAAAGTGTGGTGAGTGAATCGTCTCTTCAGAAATCATTATCAGAATGCACCAGTCTCATGAATCAGGAACAACAAGGAGGAGAAACACTCACATCAATTAATTAAAGTCATTATAAATTATTTACTATTAATCACTTAATTTCTTGAAACTAACTGCCCTGTTTGAAAAATACCAAAATTGAAAATCTCATCTCTAATTATAGGGTGTCACTCACTAATAGTTTGTATTAATAAGATTAAAAAAGTTAAACCAATATAAATATTTAGCAAAGTTATTGTAAACATATGTTTTATTATTATTTTGGCTGTATAATGCTTACGGAACCAAAGATTACAGAATTGATTGAATTCCATCTTCCACTGCTGCTTGTTCATCCAAAGATTTTCTTCAATTTCTCTTTCCCTCAATATAGTCTGAATTTCTTCTATCCAGGCGATAGGTGGTCTTCCTCTTTTCCTTCTTCCTGGTGGGGTCCATTCCATAACTCTCCTTGGCAATCTTTCCTGAGCCATTCTTTTTCTGTGTCCAGTAAACATATACGTACACATGTTTATTTAAGATATAAAATATCGCTAACATTCGATCCTACATTTTGTTAGAATTTATTACTCAGTAATATTATTTTGTTGTGATTATTACTGTATATTAATTAAGCCTTATATAAAGAATAAATATTAATTGGCGCCCATAATCAGTGTTATTATTTACTCAACATTACCGGTTTTTGACTGTCCCCACACACAAAGATAAGTGTTGTAGACTTAACTATGCTTCACAAATCAAGTTGACACTTTTTTTATACGAATTGGCAGCAAATTATTACACATTTTTCAAACTAAAATAAAAGACTTGCCCGCAATTCCTACCCTTATGTAGGCCTACTTAGTCAACGTAACAAAGCAATTAAGGCACGTAATAGTTTTGACATCCTTACTGGGATGAGGGTAAATCAATTGTTTTTATAATACGGTCATAATAAAACACAATCATAATGTCATTTAACACAACTACTTAATACCACTTACACTGTTATTTTACTCGAAATAAAAATCAGGAAAAAAGGAATCAGAGCTCAAGGCAACACAGCATTCGACTTAAAAAAAAAGTCACTGCTATCACATTTTGCTGTCACAGTGTTTACATTGTTTTATGACGCTAACGCTAGAATTATTTTTATCACATTAAAAAGTGTGTACTTTTATGTACAGTTAGGTTTACGTGTAATCGTGAATTACTTTTTTTTCTTTAATTGTTATTTCCACTACTACGTATTAATTTGCCCCTTAATATGAAGGACACTAGTCTTTTGTAGGGTCTGTGCCCCTCGTTACGAATGTTGAGATCCTGTGAATGCTGTGTACAGGAGAGAAAGTAACGTTGATCGATAATAAAAATAAGTTGACGTAATTAGGCCACGAGCCAAGAGTACGATACAGAACTTTAGGATCATTTGTGGAGGAAAAAATAAAAGACATCCGAAATGTAGAAAGGAAAAGGTCTCTTGAAATGGAAGTGTCAGGGACTGAGTTCTAGTCAACTATCTAGAAAAGCGATTCTCATCCGTGGGTCCTCGACCCCTAAGGGGTCCTTGACGTATATGTATAGGAGGCCGCAAAATGGAATTAAGTTATTAATAAAATTTTTTTTACTAGCAGCTCTTTAAACAATATTTGTAACAGCCTGTCCTTCATATTCAAAAACTAATTAATTACGTAATACGTTAAACATACAAACAGCATGTTAAGCAATAGTAAGTACAACGTTTCGGTAACTATTCACTTAGATACGTTATAACGATACATTGTTTGATAATGTATTACATGTGAATAACCGTTATAACATTTATTACTTTTTATTTACTACTTAATGGTTTATGTATTATTGTATTTTTACATAGGACTACATATTGTAAACTTTATGACAATGTTTGTATCTGTAAACAATGGCATAACCATTGTTATATAATCACGTTTTTTTAACGAACTTATTTACACTTTATTATAGAAAAAAGATAATAGGCTATAGACGTGCCTCTGACAGCCAGAAAAACGTGCAAAAACCGCGATTATTGTGTTTCTACTACAGGCCAAAACTAGGTGCGGAAGTGTAAAATGACGCACATCTAAGCGCGGTTTCTCTAAGGTTTAATGTCTTATGTCTTTTAAAGTTCCTATAGTGACAATGTTTAATGTTTTTTTTTTAATAGTCCGTTACTTTCTTTCCACACAAATGTATATTTCTTTATTTTCAACAAATTTTTTAATTTATCAATGTGATCAAACATTTAACCTCCCGAGCTGGCTTCTACATATCGACGAACACAGCTCAGCAACGAGAACATATCGGTAGAGGTGACAACTCGTAAATTTTCCGTGTCAAGTTCGTCGGCACTCTCATCACTTTCACAGTTTTGAACTTTTAACTTGCACTGTTTTGAGGTGTGTATATGTGGACTTATTTATTATACAGCTATTGAAGAGCCAGCAATAAATTATTTTAAACAAAACTTTTTCGTGTTAACAGATATTTTATAGGTAAAGTTTCATGTTCTAACCGTACAAACTGGTAACTGTAAAACAGAAGCAATGATTGGGATCTGAGCCATATTTCGTGTTAAACGTTTTCCACTGTATTTATTAAGATCTTTGAGCCTCCCGGCAGTTCCCTGCAGTGAGGCCCCCAATAAGAGTTTTCGGCGCTGGAGTATTAATAATTCTACTCCCCACAATTTTCATTTGATTTAATGTTCATTATGTTACTATTCGTATGTTCAACACGTGATACTATAAACTGAATCTGAGGAGAATGTTTAAAACGGTAATCGATTTTTACAAATTGTTCTTACATTTTATACGTCCATCGCTACAGTAATCTAGATACAGTTTACTCCCCTCTCCTTATACAGACTACAGTCTGCCTAAACAGTGAAGCATTTAAGGTGTCAGTGGTTCATTTGCTCTAAGGTTCTAAGACAAAAGAGTGAAATAGTCAGTATTTCAAAAACACAAAAAAACAATTAAATGAATTTGCTTCCACAGTTTCTGAATGAAAAGTCATCACTTGACAGTGGCGTATCTAGAATTTGTCCGGGGGGGGGGGTCCGATCGTGTTGGCTTCGTACAGAAGAAAAATACGAGTTAAGACTAATCAATATTACAATCTTTAAAGTGTGTGAGAAACGTGTGATAACATCCTGAAATAAATCCTATTAAAACAAATGATAATAACACAATAAAAAACGCGCTAACGAAACATTGTTTACAAGATTTAAAAGATATTACAAATGCTCAATTCTTTTCCCTATATTACATATTTCAAACGTATACATAAATACTGTGTAATAAACCTGGTTTTGTATTTAAAAAAGCGTTACTACTATATTAACGTACACAGCTGAAAAAATAATGAAACAGCCTAAAAATTAATAGATTAACAAAATTGCCTACCAAATTCTTTCGACTCTCTGGGGGGGGGGGGGTACAGTCCTGTCTTCCCCGTAAATATGTTCCTTTCACTTGAGTCTAATTCTCTTATTCAATCTTTCTCATCACTTTATAGACTTAAACTATTGAGTATTATGTTCTATTTCATAATGACGCTCCGCTTTACCGCCAGCCGACAGAATTAGCTTTAACTTAAAACTCCAAAGGGACGTTATCCCTAATCTCGACAGGGAGTATCACTCCGTGCCTGAGGTCTGCATAGAAGCTCTTGTTTCGTAGCATGCCTACATACACTTTTTATAATTCTCAGATTTGAAAAAAGACATTTCCGCGAATTCATTTGATACTATTACTGATTGTATCTCATTGCATTCTCAGCTTTCTACGCTCGGAGTAAAATGTACTCATACTAATGATACGCCCCCTTTAATAGTAAATTTACTTTGAAATTGGAAAGACACGTAGATGACAGTAGACCTCCTAAGAATCTGTTTTGCAAATTCTTATTAATAAAAATGTGTTTAGATTCTGTATATTTTTCCTGTATGCCCACCCCCGTGCGGTATTGCTTACGAAGAATAAAAATAAAGTCAAACTGTTTTCACGAACTCTTTTCAGAATATAGGTAACTTTTGCAAAATAACTTGTAATTACGTGAAGCTAACTTAAATTGTTGAAGCTACTCCAAGTGTTGAGCAAATGATTCATGAAAAAAAAACAGAATAAAACGTAATGAAAGTAACTAATTTCTGAAACAAATACCTGTAATGTTTACATTAGATAGGATACTAACCTTAAACAATGCCTTCGTTGTGGTAGCAGAGCAGTGCAGTCAACAATACAACGACAATAATCGTTTGTACCATCGTTTGGCTGATTTGCCCGCCAATTTATACTCTGAGAGATTTGCACGCGGTACACACGACATTTAGTGACACAACAGTGAATTGGAAAATTCTGAGAAGGAAAATTTCGATTGTTGCGTCAGTCTGCTTCGTGATGTGTCTTTGTCTCGGATCGTCAGGAACCAGGGTAGGTCGTAGTAAGATAATCGTTATCTTTATTTAGGTCATTGATGATCACTGCCTTTTTTTGTTTATTAGGCCAGACTAAAGACTAAATTTGATAAAACGTTATTGTTATTTGCTCTCAATTATTTATTATTGCACCAGACACTTTATTTTTGTTCATTTAAGGTCGCCTGTATGTTGTCAGTGATTTAAAAAGTTCGCTGAACTTTTTACGCAGAAATCGCATTTAGATTCCAGCCGGTGTTCAAACTATATTTATATAGTTACTAGCGGAATACCCGTGCTTCGCTACGGAGTTTCATGTTGTACGTAATGAAAATGTTAGTTTAATTAATAAAGTTCAATTAAAGTAGGTTTCTTAAAAATAAATAGCTGTTGCACACGACTTCGTTCGCGTGGTCTTCAATTTAATGCGGTAATATATTTAGAACAGAATCTATTCTATTGGGTTGCCATAGTAACCAAATCTAATAGTTTTTTAAGACCCCAAAGGACCCCCCAGAGGATCGTATCGAAAAAACACATGTCCTATGTTGGTTCTCCCGTGGCGTAAATTATTTGTGCCAATTTTGGTTGAAATCGGTCCAATGGTTTAGGAGGAGATGTGGAAGACCCCAAAGGATCCCCAAAGGATCGTATCGAAAAAACACTTATCCTATGTTGGTTCTCCCTTTGCGTAAAATATTTGTGCCAAGTTTGGTTGAAATCGGTCCAGTGGTTTAGGAGGAGATGTGGAAGACCCCAAAGGACCCCCGAAGGGTCATATCGAAAAAACACATATCCTATGTTGGTTCTCCCGTTGCGTAAAATATTTGTGCCAAGTTTGGTTGAAATCGGTCCAGTGGTTTATGTTGAGGTATGGTTAAAAATAATTAATAATTTAAGTACAGGAGCAAACACACACTTTATTGAAGAACAGTTTAGTAGCAAGTATACATACAACGGACACACGAAATACACATTACGAAAGCAGATTTAAAACTGAACTTAACTGGTCGAGTGCATCTCTGTTTATATAGAAAAAAGCTTCTAGATTTTTCCTTTTATTTAAAACTACCAGAACATTACTTTTGTAGACTTCTCACAGTAAACAAGCATGTGTGTGGGCTGAGGCCCCGCCCAGGTAGCTAGACCTCCCACCGCACAATACAAACTTTCACTCTACAATAATAGGTATACTTACTTAAAATTGAATGTAGAGTTTTCTAGTAAATTCTCAACACCCTCCCTAAAACTCTACATTCTCACAATCACATTAATTTAAAAATTCATTTTTACTCTTAAGTCCAAGTTTAGATCTTAAATAAACAAATTTTGGTTTTGACAAAGCTTTCGTAAGTATATCAGCAACTTGTTCATCACTTTTAACATAATGCACATCAATTTCTCCATTTTGAAAACAATCACGTACATAATTATATTTCACATCAATATGTTTTGTCCTTTGATGGAATTCAGGATTACTTATAAGTTTTAATGCATTCATATTATCTATATATAAATCATATTTATCAGTCTTACAATCGCATTCATTAAATAACTTCTTTAACCACATTATTTCAGTTGTTGCTAATGCTGCACTTACAAATTCTGACTCGGTTGTGATAATGATACAGATTGTTGCTTCTTACTTCGCCAAATAATTGCAGCATTTGCATACATGCAAGCTACGCCAGAAGTTGATTTACGTGTAACTGTATCGCTAGCATAATCAGCATCACTATAAGCTTTAAAGTTGCCATCCTTACAATATAGTAATCCAAAATCAATCGTACCTTTTAGATAACGTAAAATTCGTTTAACAATTGACCAATGAGCTACACTTGGTTTGTCTAAAACTCTAGATACAACATTTACAGCAAAACTTATGTCCGGACGACTTACAGTTTGCAAAAACATCAAATTGCCGACAGCTTCACGATAAGGTACATTACTTACAATAGTTTTTGATAAATATTCATCATGATTACAATCAATTGGCGTGGATACAATATTAGCTTCTGACATATTAAACTTTTCTAAGATTTTGTTAATATAAGTACTTTGATGAATGAAAACAGACCCATCATTCAATCTACAAATTTCCATTCCAAGATAATTAGTAACTTCTTTAGTACTAGTAATTTTAAATTTTTTACTCAAATCATTCAACAATTTATCAATCAAACTTTCATTTGAAGCTGCAATAAGTCCATCATCAACATAAATTGCTAACAAGATCTTATTATTATTATTGTTATATATGTATAAACATGGGTCACCCGTACTTTGACAAAAATCTAAATTTACAAGAAAATTAGTGAAGTGCTCAGTCCAGCATCTTGGTGCTTGTTTTAAGCCGTATAAACTTTTCATTAATTTACATACTCGTGAGCTTCCATCATCAAAACCTTCAGGTTGTTTCATATATATTGTAGCGTGACAGAAAATCCACTACATTTTAAGTCATGTGAAATCATAACGTTTAATTACACCAACAAATGTTATAATAATATTGAATGACATTTAAATAAATCAGAGGAATGAACCACAATAAGATAAAAATCCTCACTACATAATATATAAAAACCACTGTTAAAAAAAAACCAAAGAAAGTATCGAAGCAGCTCATTAAATCATAGTATAATACCAGTAAGTTACCCAGGAAGCTCAGAGCAGTAAACCAGTTATATAAGACCATATCAAGAAAAAAGAGACTCAATTAAAGAGTGGTGAATACCAAAATACCCTAAAACCAAGAAGAGGGAAGAATAAAGTTTGTGAACAGGAAGAAAACAATACCCTGAAACCTGTATAGAAGAATAAAGTCAGTTCAGTGAATAAATTAAATACTCCAAACTAAACCTCAGTCGTGATAACACCAAGTACCTTGGTTTACCCAAGAATGAGGAAGGAAGAACAGAAGAGTGAAGACTAGACGAGGGACAAGAATGAATACCAGAAGGAAGATACGAAGAAGGACAAGAAGGAAGACAGGAGAAGAGGAAGAAATAGTATGAAAGAAACACCGTAGTAAAACCTATTATTATATAAACTATTATCAATAACAAACCCGCAAAAACTATGCCAAAGAAAGTATAACATACCCAAAATCTTATAAAATGTAATTATTGAGAAAACTAAAGTGTTGTATAGCGTTATAAGAAGTGCACCGACTAAAGCTATTGTGTAATAAAGAAAATAAACTAGTCTTAACGGTTCATGATTACTAAAGGTCTGGTCTGAGATAATAAGACTCAAAATATCAGAACCAACAGTGAAAGTGAATTTGAGTAAGTGTTGTTTTTTTAAAAAAATGCAATAAACTTAAAGTTGGTGATACTATAACTTAGTAGTATGCTATATCACAACTTTAAAATCTAATAATAAACAGCATAATAAAATAATAAAATGGAAGGTTTCCAGTATTTTATTATTTTAATGTAAATCTTTATTTACAAGACATTTGTAAAAAATGATAATAAATAGAGTATGGGAGTTAATGTTTAATGATGTAGGGGATCACAATAATAATGGTTTAAACCAGAAAGGACTGGTACTAATATAGTATGAATAAGTGTAACATGTTTAAATAGACTGTTATTTCACAGTCCTAAAATCAATGTGTTAAATAAATGTATTTGTTAGGTTTATTAGAAAATAAGATTTATGTTATGTGTTTTAAAAAGAATTATGTTTGATAAATAATAACCTACATACAAGTAATAATGTTCTAATAGGTATGCTATGTTAGCTCAAAAATAGTTAAAAGATATATGTTTAAACCATATCTGCAATATGTTCAATTGTGCAGATTGCTAAACCATGTTCATAATTATTTATTTTAAATATGTAGTGTTAATTGACTACTACACAACACAATAAGTTATAAATCATGTTATTTTCATATAATTGTAATTATGTAAAGTCAGAGGAGGAATTAAGTTTAAATTATTTGAGAAAGAAAGAAATATAAAATTCTAAAATCTAGGCCATTTGGTGAAATCAGAGAACCAATATAAAATAGTATAACTCACTTATAAATCCTGTAAACTACCAAGATTTATATAAGATAACACAATTAACCACTACTAGGAATGATCCTATGAGTTAAAATGATAATAAGTAAATATACCTTAACATTTTGTAAATTGTCAAAATATATAAATTAATTAATTTTAAAGAGCAATGTCAAATTTACAGATTAACACAAAAAACCAGTTCAAAGGTGTAATTTATATGTATTTAAGGAAAGGAAGAGGAATATGACTAATTAAAATTTATTATAATAGTATTAATAATATTTAAATGGAGGGGATTTTGTATAAAGACGGAAATCCAATTTTGAGCCTATATTTCCATAAAGTAAAGAAATTTGTTAATTTCCACAAAATACCTACATATATGGACTATAATACATCAATTTAAAGGGAATGAGATGATTAAACCAATAATAAGGTTAATAATTCATAAAAGTGAGTAATAAAATAGATAAATTCCATACATAATGTAATATTTTATCATATGTATGGGAAGTCGAAAAATGTTAACAATACTTTTTCAAGGATTAACTGGGCAAGATTTATGACCAAGTTAATTAGTCTTTTGTTGAATATCAAGCTGGACAGTTGTGTAAAAGAACGTTTCTTTAAAAAATCGAGAAAGATGGTACTAGCGTTTAGCCATTGAAATCAGTGAACGAGAGTTAAGGTTTAGACACTTTTTAAAGCTAAAGCTGTTCATACATTCACGACAATAGTGAAAACAAATACTTAACTACATAATACGAGTGATAGAAACAAGTAAAACACTATATTTCAACTGATTTATTCTGCAAATCCTAACCAATAACTTGAGAACTTAACCGTAGAAGTTGAGCACATAGAAAATAAACTAACTAACGCAAGTTTACACAGAACACTTCACCAGAATACACCAAATAGATTAACAGACATATTACACCAGTGCGGGGACATTTTAGACCTTGACGAAGGTAATTTTGTCGTGATTTTGGGACAAGCCGAGTTCACATTAACTACGCCAGAACTAGTAGCGGCCATCTTTTAATTCTACAGAGCCGGCCTTCTTTATCCGGCAGTGACGTCATCGTCTGCGTATGGTACGACAACGATCATACACATTACATATTAGAATTATTTAAATTTTATTGAATAATAATTATTGTATTTGTGTTAATTGTTAATGTTATACTTTCTCGTCACCCTTCTCTGACTATTAATTCTAATCGCTCAAAGAACCTGTCTTATAATATATTAAATATCATAAATTTTGTTCTGTATGACACAATCGATAATTTCCGAGACAGAGTCGATAATTGCTCTCCATCGATAAAATATCGATTATTTATTTAAAATTGTCAATAAATCTTTATATTTCCATTATTTTGAACAAGATATTGGACCAGTCAGAAAAGTCACCAATCGATTATTACCTGGAGTTAATCTATTTAACTCCAGACTTGGTGCAAATCTGCAAGAAGTGCCCGACGGTCAATAAATACCTACCTGTTATTAAAATTTTACCAGAACCTTTTAAAAAACAGATTTATCTCTTATACATACCTCTATAAACATAAACAAAATTATTTTATTATTTGAAAATTCTATTTTTTATTGAATTTTCCATATGCATTGTATTTTTATTCTTTTGTAACGACCGGCATACAGCGGTCTGGTGACCAAGTGGTTAGCCCAAACAGTGGGACAGATCAGATTCCATTGTAACATATTGTTACAATATATATCTTCCTTTAAGTCACCGTATAAAAAAGCCGTTTTTATATCAAATTTACCGATATGTAAATTTTCACGAGCAGAAATACTAAGTATCAATCTTATTGTATCAAAGCGAACAACCGGACTAAAAGTTTCTTTATAATCGATATCTTTCTGTTGCGAAAAACCTTTAATAACCAACCGCGCTTTATAACGTTCTGTACCATCTGGATTGAGCTTCTTCACAAAAACCCAACGATTGTTAATCACCTTTTTATCTTTTGGCTTTTCCACTAATACCCATGTCTTATTTTCATACAAAGAGTTTATTTCGTCCTGCATTGCAGCTTGCCAACTATCTTTTTCTTTACTTGTAATTGCTTCGTTATAATTGGATGGTAACTTTTCAGCAATAAACGTGATCGGACATCCATAATATTCTGTAGGTTTTAATTTTGTTCTATCGCGCAATTGTCGTCCAGTTTGATTGTTATCGCTATTTGAAGATTGTAAAGGTTCTCTTTCTTCAAACTCATTTGATTCATTTTTAAGTAAAAGTTCATTAATTTTAGGAGTTATAATTTCATTTTCTTCAGTTTCTTTATTATTATTGTTCAAAGAATTCAAAATAATTGAATCAGCTAATACTCTTTCAGGTTTAAAAAGTACATCTCTACTTATAATGACATCTCGCAACTCCGGAACATATACACGATATCCTCATGATATCCGACCAGATAACCTCTCATCGATTTTTTATCAAGTTTCTTACGCTTTTCTTTTGATATATGTACATAACACATGGTTCCAAATATTTTAAATCTATCAACAGTAGCTGTTTTTCCATTCCATAACTCATAAGGAGTTTATTATTTTGTTTTGTTGGGCCTGTTCTATTAATTACATGTACAGCATTATTCATTGCTTCTGCCCATAAGAATAGAGGTAAGTTTGAATTTGAATATAACATTGATCGAGCAGCCTCTACAATGATTCGGTTATCGCGCTCTGCAATTGAATTTTGTTCGGGCGTATATGGAACATTAATCGAATATTTTATACCTTTACTATTTAAAAAAGAGATCACTGCTTTATTATCGTATTCTTTACCACTATCAAAATGAATTTCTTTAATATTTGTTGCAAATTGATTCTCAACCCCGATACAAAATGATTTTAGTTTTTCTATTACTTCAGATTTTTCTCGAATAAAATGAATTTCTCTATAACTTGAAAAATCATCTTTAAAAGAAACAAAATATAACTTTCTACCGAGAGACTCTACTTCCATAGGACCACAAACGTCAGTATAAATTATTTCGCGAGTTTTAGTGGCACGATCGATCTTTTTGTGAAAAGGCAATCTATGATTTTTGCCATAAGCGCAACCTTCACAAAAGAAATTTTCATCCGTAAATTTTATATTTAGATTTTTCAAAAAATTCTTCACATGTTTTACATTTTGATGACAGAGTCTTTCGTGCCATAATTGTAAAACATTACCGTTGGAAATGCTCGATCTACTCTTTTGTTCTACCACGTTACATTCTTTTGGAATTAAAGTTTGAATGTCTAATTTTAGCAAACTATCAGGCTCATATTCGGAACCAGTTACAAGAATTTCATTACCATGCTTTAAAGTACATCTCGTAGCATTATGTGTTATTTCATAATCTATACCCCTTTTACCCGCATATTTAACAGAAAACAGATTATACATTGAATCAGGAACATATAATACATTATAGATAGTACCTTCTACTCGTTCGCTATTTTTATAAGTTTCAAAGTCAATATTACCTTTACCATATGCAGACATTGTCATACCGTTGCCCATTCTTACACTGACTGGTGTTGTATATTCTTCGAACGTTGAAAACCATTCTCGATGCTTCGACATATGATCCGTCGCACCCGAATCCACAATCCAGACATCATCCCGATTGCCACAGCTGCCTTTGTCACCTATTAGTGCTATCCTCGATGTTGATTTCTTCTGTCCAGAAGACGAGTTACTTCTTTCTTGATTATTCGACCATCTTCGCTGTCCATTATTCTTATTCATGAAGCAATTGTTACTTTTATGACCTTTTCTTTTGCACGTATAACACCTGAAGCAGTCCCTTTTAAATGACCTTGTCTCCCACAATTATAACACTGCTCTTGTTTCAAATTATTCTTCTCATATTTATAAGAGTCATTCTTCTGTTCTTTATGACCGATTTTCAGATTAGCTAGCAACGCTGTCGTCTCTTCGTGTACTTCCTTTTGCTCTTGTAATCTAAATTCTTCTGCCATCAAGCGCTCAGTCAAATTTTCGAGATTCTTCTTATCGTCAGATACCGAATCCCAAGCACTGTGAAAATGATTAAACTTTTGTGGCAAAGATGTTAAAACACGAGTCATCACCATAGTCTTTTCAATTTTTCCCCCGAGATTTTTCATTTTTCTAGCCAACTGTTCTATTTTTGAAATATTATACGTAACGCTTTCACTCTCTGTCCACTTAAACTCAAAAAATTGTTTTTGAATCATCGACAGATTTTCATCAGATTTTAGATCATATGCTGTATTCAATTTGTCCCACATCTCCTTGGCAGTAGAACAACCCATTATAAGTCCGAGAGGCTTTCTCTCCACTGTTGTAACAATTAACTTTCTGGCAATTTTGTCCGCCTTCTTGAACTTTTCCAACAACGCGTCACGATCTTCTGCACCTGCAGCTGGCTCAGCTAATCTTCCTTCGCAAACATCCAGCACATCATCATCCTCTTCCATCAACGTGCGTACTACGAAGCGCCATTGATGCCAATTATCTTTGTCTCGAAGTTTTTCAATTTTTATATTCGGTTCCATTTTTGCACAAATATTTTATACTTGCACTCCAATTACACACTGCACTCCGATTTTAAAATGCCACTGGGCCCATAACCTGTTGAGGTATGGTTAAAAATAATTAATAATTTAAGTACAGGAGCAAACACACACTTTATTGAAGAACAGTTTAGTAGCAAGTATACGTACAACGGACACACGAAATACACATTACAAAAGCAGATTTAAAACTGAACTTAACTGGTCGAGTGCATCTCTGTTTATATCGAAAAAAGCTTCCAGATTTTTCCTTTTATTTTAAACTACCAGAATATTACTTTTGTAGACTTCTCACAGTAAACAAGCATGTGTGTGGGCTGAGGCCCCGCCCAGGTAGCTAGACCTCCCACCGCACAATACAAACTTTCACTCTACAATAATAGCTATACTTACTTAAAATTGAATGTTGAGTTTTCTAGTAAATTCTCAACAGTTTAGGAGGAGATGTAGAAGATCCCAAAGGACCCTAAAGGACCCCCCGAAGGATCATATCGAAAAAACACATATCCTATGTTGGTTCTCCCGTTACGTAAAATATTTGTGCCAAGTTTGGTTGAAATCGGTCCAGTGGTTTAGGAGGAGATGTGGAAGACCCCAAAGAACCTCCCAAAGGACCCCATCGAAAAAACACCACTAATTCAGAAACCTTCGCGGGCGTGCGCACAACAACTCACCGAAGTTTCATTGCAATCGGATGAATGGTATAGGAACGCATACGGGACAAATAAAGAAACATTCATTTTTATATATAAGACTAGCGGAATACCCGTGCTTCGCTACGGAGTTTCACGTTGTACGTAATGAAAATGTTAGTTTAATTAATAAAGTTCAATTAAAGTAGGTTTCTTAAAAATAAATAGCTTGGTCTTCAATTTAATGCGATAATATATTTAGAACAGAATCTATTCTATTGGGTTGCCATAGTAACCAAATCTAATAGATTTTTAAAACCCCAAAGGACCCCCCAGAGGATCGTATCGAAAAAACAGCTGTCCTATGTTGGTTCTCCCGTTGCGTAAAATATTTGTGCCAAGTTTGGGTGAAATCGGTCTAATGGTTTAGGAGGAGATGTGGAAGACCCCAAAGGACCCAAAGGATCGTATCGAAAAAACGCCTATCCTATGTTGGTTCTCCCGTTGTGTAAAATATTTGTGCCAAGTTTGGTTGAAATCGGTCCAGTGGTTTAGGAGAAGATGTGGAAGAGCCCAAAGAACCCCCCAAAGAACCCCATCGAAAAAAATATAGCGGAATACCCGTGCTTCGCTACGGAGTTTCACGTTAGCTTATCAAATTTTAAATTCAAACTGTAGCAAGCGCATTTATATTGTCTGAACACTATAATCTGAATACATTCGCTATCAAAACTTTGTTTTTTATACTCGCTTATAACTTACTTCGATCTTAACTTATCCACTTTTAAATGCAAACTGAAATAACTCTGAATTCACGCACTATTAAGAAGTTTCTTAAGATGCATACACCACCTTTGACATCATAACCTATATCTTTATTTATAAGAACCGTGGACTCTGGCCCCGCCGTCTTTCGCGGGATCCGACCTAAGACTCCCCGGGTTCCGTGGATGGCTCCGGGGAAGCCCCGTCGGACGACTCCCGCGCTATTTCCTACACGGGAGACTTCCACCGATGCTATGGTAACCATAATCTATTCTATTGTGTTGCCATAGTAACCAGATCTAATAAGTTTTTAAGACCCAAAGGACTCCCCAGAGGATCGTATCGAAAAAACACCTCTCCTATGTTGGTTCTCCCGTTGCGTAAAATATTTGTGCCAAGTTTGGTTGAAATCGGTCCAGTGGTTTAGGAGGAGATGTGGAAGACCCCAAAGGACCCCGTCGAAAAAAACCTATCCTATGTTGGTTCTCCCTTTGCGTAAAATATTTGTGCCAAGTTTGGTTGAAATCGGTCCAGTGGTTTAGGAGGAGATGTAGAAGACCCCAAAGAACCCCCAAAAGGACCCCATCGAAAAAACACCTATCCTATGTTGGTTCTCCCATTGCGTAAAATATTTTTGCCAAGTTTGGTTGAAATCGGTCCAGTGGTTTAGGAGGAGATGTGGAAGACCCCAAAGAACCCCCCAAATAACCCCAACGAAAAAACACCACTAATTCAGAAACCTTCGCAGGCGTGCGCACAACAACTCACCGAAGTTTCATCGCAATCGGATGAATGGTATAGGAACGCATACGGGACAAAGAAACATTCATTTTTATATATAAGATTAAATTCTGCTTGTGTCATATGACGATAGCACTCGAAGTGTGTGAGATCGCCAATCGATACTCATTGATTATCCATACTGATAACGCAATTTAGCACGATGTTAACGTCACTCAGGTTATGTTTGTGCTGCATTGGCAGCCCAATTCTCTTCATTTCCTTATCTACGAACATAAGTCTGAACCTCCACCCTCAGTCAGGGTCAAACGCCCTCGCGCAATCTGATGTCCCCCCGAAAAGTCAAGCTCGCTAAGGTATTTCTGAATAACCCCAAGCAATTTCCATTTCTATCTGCTTACCCCCTGCTTATCCCTCAGGGAACTCTTCCTTCCCCAAGTCCCTAGCATCACGCTGCTTGGCACTGTCTACCTTTACTACGGCACGAAGGTTCTCTGCCTCGCTGAGAGCCACCCTCCCCCCAAGCGTGTTTGCAGATGGGCGAATCTGCTTTCCCAGGCAGTGCTAAAAAAGTATTAAAAACTGATTCTTAAAATTTCCTGCCCCATCTAGTGGATAACCTCGTTGGCGTGTCCCTCCCCATTTTTGGGTACCCGTTCAGAAAGGCCAGCACTGTTTTCATCTGGCAGTCAACGGGCACGTCCCGGAAAAGACAACTAATATATATTGGGATATTTTGGAAAAGCAAATAAAAAGTCTCGTGTTTATACTGGCACTTCGTCAATAGTTGATAGTGATGACGACGATGTGAATGACAAACTCGAGGTATCGCTGTCGGAAAGTAATTCTGCAGCAGTAGGTTCAGTAAGATCAACTGTGGCTAGTTCTGTATTATTAACACTGACGCTCCTGCAGAATTTAAGTTACTACGTATTTGGACTCGGTCACAATAGAAGTTTTTCAAAATAAAAATATCCATGGCTCACTGTTGTAAAATATAATGATCACGTTGGCTGCACTGCGTGTGGATACATTCGTTCACTGAGCGTTGAACAACACTGCAAATATTTCTCCCTGAAGTGATAAAATTGTTCCTTAATAACCTAATTGATCAACGACAACTATTCAGCAAGCTTTCACAAGGATGGCATTAAATGAGCAGAATTCCTCTGATGGCCATTCCATGATCTCCCCATCCTCGTCCTCTCCCCAGGTTCAAAAAATTTACTTACCACAGTGTTAGATGTGATTGTTAAATTGTTTGAATATCACCACACGGGGTAAGATACCCGGTAGTTCTTGAATAGCAGCAGGAATAAAATACTTATTTAAAACGAAATTGGAGCGCGTGCAGGCATGCTCGGAGGTTTTTCAACCAGTTTTAACATTTTTCGAGATCTTGTAAATATATAAATTCGTCTTGTATAGACGAATCCGTAAAAGGAAGAAAGAATTCTCAAAGGCGACAAACTACACATACAAACCTTAAACCTCTAGACTCCCACAGTACATAGCAGGAAAACATTAGTTAGTAGTTAACGAGTGATTGTAGCATTGAACAGTATGGAGAGTCACTAACGATCATGAGGAAATAATGTTTCGCAAAGGTGTACGGGACCATAGCCTAGTATTTAAGTAAAAATGGAATACTTTCCTCGACATGGAATTATTTTTTTATTTAATCAAAATATGTTTTCACCTTCAGTTAATCTTTATACTGTACCTTTCACATTGTTTTTGTATTTTAACAATCAAAAATTGTAGTTAGCAGCTCTCAGTATTTACTTTTTTGCACCACAACTTGTCAGAGCCACAGCTTGTGTCTGCGCATTTGGGACCAACACTTGCCTTATCCAATATTTATCATTTAATCAAAAATATGCTGTCAGGTACATTTTTCCAAATAACCATACCAGATATTAAGAAACTGATATTTAAAAGTCCAAACAGTTAACAGTTTAAAAATGTGCTTTGTAATGGTTTATGTGTTATCATTTATTTCGAAATCACTTGTGATGATAAGACAAGCTTTGCACTCAGCGCCTCACTTCTCTGAAAGTCTGGTATCTGTTTTAGGCCCTTTCACCGTGCGCCGCACTTCTTGATTAACATTATTTTTTAGGGAGAGCCTTTTTCCTCAACCACGACTTTTTCCCGCACGCCACAACAATTTTGAGAATTTGTCAGGTTTCTCACTTCACGGGCTGTTCCACGTTCCGTGAATACACAGTCACCCCACAATGGGAAGTTTGTAAAGTAAGTGACAGTGACACTGTGAATTGTATGCGTTGTTATCAGTATACACGTTATGCACTGTATACTTACTGGGCACGTGTTATCAGTAATCAACCTTTATCGCTTACATGTAAAAAATCTGTTCAAACAGACTGAATTATTTCAAATTGAATTGTCACATATAAACAATATGTGTAATTATTATCTTTCTGTATTTTAGTTTTATTATCATAACAAAAAATGTGCTTTTCAAGGTCTAAGCTTGTACTAGTTGTCTGTTGTGACATACATGTATAAAACGTGTGTATACTGACAACAGTTTCAGTGACACATTATATTAGGTTAGCTTATTTCCAGTGTTTCCAAAGCCGATGGGTAACCAAATCACATTTAAGTGTAAACAAAGATATTCTTATTTTAACCAGTGTTGCTGCATTAGGTCAACCTTTAAAGCCGTGAATTGGCACAAGTTAACCAACCACCATTTTTGAGAAAAAACAATTTATTTTTAATTTAATTTTATTTAAAACTGTCTTCACTGTAACATTCAAGTTACTGTTATTTTTGTTTATAAATACAGTTTCCTTGGACTTACATTTTTAATGCGCCATGTGACTATTTTTTTTTTTTTTTTAATCTATAGATTTCTGCTATTGTGGAATTGTTGAGGTATGGGTAAAAATAATGAATAATTTAAGTACAGGAGCAAACACACGCTTTATTGAAGGAACAGTTTAGTAGCAAGTAAACATAAAACGGACACACGAAATACACTTTACAAGAGCACATTTAAAACTGAACTGTACTTGTTGAGTGCATCTCTATTTATATAGAAAAACAGCTTCCAGATCTTTCCTTTTATTTAAAACTTCGAGAACATTACTTTTCTAGACTCTCACAGTAAACGCGCATGTGTGCGGGTTGAGGCCCCGCCCAGGCAGCTCGACCTCCCACCGCACAATACAAACTTTCACTTCTACAATGACAGGTACACTTACTTAAAAATGAATGTAGAGTTTTCTAGTATATTCTCAACAGGAAATCATGAAGTATGTGATGACATTTTCATTAAATTTATTTCCAGTACGATACTTGATAACAAAAATGTTTATTAAATGTATTCACTATTACAGCATTACTTCCAGAGTCACCTTTTGCTGATTCTTCAGTATGTCCATATTTCTGTATCAAGTTTTTAAATCAAGGACATTTACTGGAAATAAGTAATGAAAATTGCTTATTTAACTATGATACTTTGCAATTTTTAGTTTCAATAATATTTTATTCCTATAAGCCTGTTTTACTGATTGAATATTAGGCCTGTTTCAGTCGACAAATTAGGTCTTTACTGTTTTACAAATTCAACATACATACTACGCACAACATTACATTGTTCGTGCCAAATAGCGACTTTAATGGACTTGTACTAGTTTGTATATCACTTCACTAAAAAACACTTTAGGAAGAAAATGTTTGTGTTGTTTTGAATGTCAATTAATAAATATCAAATATGCTGGAAGCAGTCATACTTGTTATATATTGTTTAAAACTCCTAACCGATGGGCGATTTCTATTACACAAATCCTCTACTCAGACTATTTCCATCGTAACATTTTTTGCTTGATATTTTGATCTCTAGGATCTGGGATCATGATCAGAAGATAGGGATGGCAATTGAAAGACCTTGTTCAAAGCTCTGAGTCAATTGAAAGTCTTACAGCTTCTGGGGATGATCCCAGATTCTAGGAATCAAAACGAAAAGCGACGAAAGCGAATATTACAATGGAACCAGTCTGAGTAGAGAACTAGTTTATGTATTGTAAAAAGGTGGACTTAAAATTCCTGGTTTCAGCTGTCTTTATATGTTTACATTACAGTGTTACACAAGGTATTCAAATTATTTTAAACATAAACTTCCATTTAGAAACTTACTCTAAATTTGAAATTTGGTTTACGTTTATAATTATGTGTAGGCTGAGCCAAGCAATTGAATAGAGAGTTACACGACGATTATTGATGCTAGTTTGCATTATATATAAATTCAGTCATTCAGTGGGACTTATTACTGTAACACAGTTCTCTTTGTTTTGTAATTATAGATGTGGCACACTTACAGGTGCTGTAATTAGTAATACAGATTGCAGATTATCTACAGACATACTTAGTATCTAATCCAGTGGTTTCCAACATTTCCGGACCTCCTACCACTTTGGTCTTCCGCGTTCACTTCGAGTACCACAGGAGCTTAAAGAAAGGTTATTTGGGTTTCCTCCCATATAAATATTACCGCAAAGAGTTTAGGTTGTGTTTTTATAAGGGTAATCGTTTTAAATCATGTCCGATAAAATCTTCTTAGACCTTGCAGAACATCATCCAACCATTCTAGGACGGCCCCTCTTTCTGCTTTTATAGACTTGCGCTCTCAAGATTTTCTTTGGCATACACTGATCATCCATCTGTCTGGGTGACCTAGCCATTGTATTAATTGAGCCTTTACGAATCTTACAATATCCTCATGCTTGAATAGCTCCTCTATCCCCTAGTTATTTCTCTATTCATTATCTTCTTTAACTGGACCATAAACATGCCTTACTATTATTTTAATTATATAGTGGTATGTTTAGCTTGTCTTTGGCTTAGTGTACACAATCATAGCAATAAGGAAAAATTACTAAAATTTATAGTGTAATCATGATTTTGTAGTTTATCATCGTTTGTCTCATGTTAGTTGCTACCTCTGTTAGCAACATAGAGGTTATAGCCTTTCCATAGCTGTTTCCCATTGAGCACTGGGAGTCAGTGTATGATAGTCAGTATTGGCAATGTTTATAATAAAATTGTCAATGAAGTTGTTTGTTCAGCAGTTTATCTTTCTCTTATACAAGATACTGATAATACAATGAAATCATATTTGTTTAATACTGCCTGGGCTAATCCATATCTCTACGTCTGTTGTAATCTATACGAGTCCCTATTGAACGACATTAAAAAAATTATTACAATGTTCTGTGAATCATCATAATGTTGTTGATTAACAATCATATTTGAATAAATATAAATTTATAAACCATATTAAGAATAAGAAATTAAACATGAAGAAGTTTAAAAGAACAAAAAACCAAAAATTAGAATAATCAAAAACATGAAATTTTCTCCCTCATTTTCTTAATCTCTTTTATTCATTTTCTTTCTTTCCTTTTTTTTCTTTAACGAATGAACATATGGCCTCGGTGTAACAACATCTGACACACACCCATGGATTTGGCTATGTATGTAAATCCAATTTTGAGACAGCTTCAACAGATTTTATAAGTTTCACACTAATATACAGCATAAATATATATTTTCATTTTTAACACGTACCTAAAAATAAAATTTATGTTAAGCAAAGTATATAAACTCGTATACCTCATACAAAATAGAACTTCTATAATTTACATTATATGGGATAATGTCTAGTCAAAATTAGGGAAACTTGCAAAATATAGAATATTTCTAATACATCAATCAATTCGAAAAGGCTATGTAAATTTTACTTTATTGAAAACATAATTAAATAAATTTAAAACTGTATAAAATGGAAGTTTAAATTATGAAACCCTAACATCTGTTTCATCCACGTCAGTAATCATTCCTGGATAATTTTTTTTATCATAACTAAATTTTACAAAATCTCCAACACTTAAATCTATACATTCAGATTTACTGTCACCAATATTGAGTCTTTAGCAACTGATTGACATTCAATATTGGCAATATCATGTTCATAGTCTGATTCTACTAACTCCCCACAGCTGTCCATAATGAATACTATCTGAATGTCTGTAGGTGTTTATTTCACTCGGTCTCCGTTTAAAATATGTTTTTTGTCGAAACTCCCGTTCGTCACTTTTAGGCTTCGAAACCGTTCGCCATTACGGTTGTAGCAAATAGGTTAAGGTTTTTAAGCACACGCATCAAGTGTATCATTCAACGTTCAATAATCAACTAATTTACCTTCCTTGGCCAAAGTCTTAGCCAAGACAATATTATTTAATGCATTGTTCCAAATTTCTTTGTATCCTGTGGATGTGATAAAGTTACATTATATAACTGATTATATTTTTGTTATTCTTCAAATTTATTAGCTAGTAACTACTTAATCTTCTTCTTCAGTTCATTCTGCGTAATTTGATACCAAATAATGTAGTTTTATTAAGTTTTTAATCAAAATTGGTATTTTTGTTTCTTCATTTTGTAATGGTAATTTTTAAATCCAACTTCCAGTCTTTGTCTTTCAAATGAAGCCATATTATCAGTTATATTATTGATTATATTAACTTTCAGATTGTAATAAAAGGTTTATCTTCCCTTAATTTCTTGCAATTAGATTAATCGGTTATGTTTTAAAATATTATTCAGTAATATATGACTCCCCTCTCCAAATTTTGAGTTTTTCCATTTCCATTTTTAACAATAATTCTGGATATAATTTTACAAAATCTTCATTACTTATATTTCTAATTACATGATTTTATTACTGATTTACTTTATGTAAATTCCTTCAGTTTAATTGTATTTCTATACTTATTTAATCAAATTTGATGCTGTTTTTAGTTTTTAACATTTGGCCTAGATTTCTAATAGTTTTTACATACAAAGTTTTTTAAAATAATACATATTGATTTATACCCTCTCTGACTTTCATTGCTATTGTGACATAGATTGACATTTTCTTATTTTAACAAGTTAACAATTAGTATATGGTTCATACTATTAACAAATAACATATAACTCAAATTAACATTTTCTTATTGTAAACAAAATAACAATTAGTATGTGGTTCATACCATTAATACATAACATATAAATCACATTAATATTTGTCTTTTCAACTCAGACATTGTATACTTATTGATTGATAAAATACACAAGAAATATTATAAATAAGGAATGTTAGATTCTGACATTTAAACTTAACTATTGCTAACACCTTATTCTATACAAACAAACATAATTATTATAATCTTATCCTATATTTCTTAAACTAGGTTTGAATATCAGTTTTTATCTGTTTTTTGGTTTTTTGGGGTAATGATACCTTGTCACTTCACTTTTATTATGGCCTGCTCTGTTCTATTTTATTCATTCTAATGAATGTTATTTTAAAAAGAGTGGCAGTTATCTACTAAAAACACATGTATTATATGTCATGATAATACTCTATTTACATTATTCATGAACACATATTAAATCACTTTAAAGTTGTAGTATTTCATCATCTACTCAGTTTGTGAACACCAATATTGAAATATAAGGTTTATTTTCTATAACACTAAAACTTGCACTGATTCTCTATTTATTCCTTGATTCTAATTCGAAATAGTTATACAGTTTTACTAGAATCAAGAAATCTATTTATAGATTATAATGAAGATTTGTTTTTGGTGTTATATTATTATCTCACATTGGTTCACTTTCAATTCTTACTCTATCCACTTTTTGGTTTACATCTATGGTACATGTGGTTTTTACCTTTGATATTTTGTTATACTCTGATTTATTATTATTACATTTATTTTGGGGTTTGGGTTTTTTTTATAAGAGCATTCCTTCTTCTTGTGGATGCTGTCTTGCTCTTGTTTCTTCATTGATTCCTCCTCTTCTTCTGGTTTCTTATAAAATTATTTTCTTCATCTTCTTGTTTCTTACAACATATTTACTCTTCTTGTTGTGGGTTTAGTCATTTTCTGGGTTTCTTCCTTACCTACTCCTATCCTACCTGGGTATTACCTGTTTTCTCATATTTAGTTTTTAAATTGGTTTCGATGATTCATCATTCCTTGTAACATTTATTTTACATGAACTTTTATTTTAATCAATGATTGTATTCCACGGTGGTTCTTAATTAATTCTTTATTTTAATTTGCTTTTTTCGGATTTAACAATGTTATTATTTTATTTCTATGATCATTTTACCATTCATTTTTATGGGCTTATCTGTCATGCTACAGATTGCTCTCCTCCAGAAGTGATTATTTCAGACTTGATTATGGATGAAATAATTGCTTATGACAATTTTATTATTTTTTATTCTTTATTTTCCTCTCCATTTATATATCGACTTTTTCATATTTGAGCTTAATAAATTTTATCTAGTCACTTATCTGACTTTTGATCCTTCTTGGATAGTTAGTGTCTTCTGAGATTTATTATTATTATTATTATTATTATTAGATATTTACTTTTCTTATAAACTTCGTGTTTTATCCCTGGGATATTAATGCCCTAACGTTCCCTAACGTGTGAGCTGGGGCAGTTCAGAGGGGCACTGTAGGCTTCACAACTCTGCTGGCCATACATCACTTCAAATTGAGTCCAGAGGCAAATTCATCTCTGCTCAAAAACATAATGCTGCTGGAATTATCTACAGTCAGTCATCGAATAAAAATTATCTAAGAATAGTCCACCTTATGACTATTTTTTAAAAATATCTTTGGATTCTTCACTTCGTTGTTTCTCAGATTATCTCACATTTTCTATTTCAATTATTTTTCTTACTATTTGTTATTCTCATTATATATATTCTTCTAAACTCTTAGCTCGTCTGATATATTAATTTAGCTATGGTTGGAAATTTTTGTTAATACTTCTTGTTACTAGTTATAGTGTAAATTTTTTCCTTCTTCATCTGAATTCTCTTTATATTTTCTTCTAGTTATTTACATTATAGCATACTTTTTTATATGTATTTTCTCTTTGGTTCTTATCAATTATTTGAATGGTCTTATTTTTATGTTAGTTAATTTTTTCAATTTGTATCTTTATAATTGATATTCAGGTTGTTATTGTGATCATATTATTTAATTATATTTTTCTTTCTTTTCTCTCAGAAAGTCATTAATCCGTTTTTGTATTCATTAAAATTAATTCATTTATATTATATTTCATGTGGTACTTCTTCTCTTTGCGTTTCATATAGGTCTTATTATTATTATTTGTTCATAATCATCTTCTCCATATGTTTGGTATGAGTTGTTCTTCTTTGTTTCTTCAGAACTGAGTAATATCACAATCATCTTTCTTGATTACCTGTTTCCATTATTGTTTCATAAGTGGTTAGTCATAGGTCGTTCTCATTATATTATTGTTTTTCTTTTTTAGATTTTTTTATAATTTGCTTATAATAACAGATTCTTCTCTTTGTTTCCAAATTATTGCCTTCTCTTGTATATCACACTCTTTTTTGTTTTTCTTCTCTACTCCTTCAAATGTTAGATATTCACATTTATTCTGGATTATTTTTAATTCTTTTTTCTCAATTAATCATATTATTTTCTTCTAAATTTGTTTATAAGTGGATCATATCTATTTTTAGAACTTTGTTAGCTTTATGCAAAATTCAAATTCTTCTTTTTATTTAATTCCATAACATTTTTCATAAATCATTTGTAATAAGTTGATCTTATTATGTTTTAAAATTTTGATGTTTTATCAAAATTCATCTTCTTTTAGTTAGTCACAATTCTCTCTTTCAAATTAGTTGAGTAAGTTGTTCTTACTATATTTTAGAATTTTTTTTTGTTCTAAATTCAAATTCTTCTTTTCAATTAGTTCAAAAGTCGTTTCATAAATATTTGGTAGTAAGATGTGCTTACTTAGTTTTTGAATTTTTGTTATTTTTCAAAATTCTTTTTCTTTTTAATTAGTTCAAAAGTCGTTTCATAAATATTTGGTAGTAAGATGTGCTTACTTGGTTTTTAGAATCTTCATAATTTTTCAAAATTCTTTTTCTTTTTCTTTAGTTCAAAAGTCGTTTCATAAATAGTTGGTAGTAAGATGTGCTTACTTGGTTTTTAGAATTTTCATAATTATAATTCTAAATTCTTCCTTTTAATTATTCCCAATGGTTTCTTTCAAAATTGTGTGTAGTAAGTTGGTCTTACTATATTTTAGAATTTTTATTATTATTTTGTCAACATTCTTTTTCTTTTTCTTTAGTTCAAAAGTCGTTTCATAAATAATTGGTAGTAAGATGTGCTTATTTAGTTTTTAGAATTTTTATTATTTTTCAAAATTCTTTTTCTTTTAATTAGTTCAAAAGTCGTTTCATAAATATTTGGTAGTAAGATGTGCTTACTTGGTTTTTAGAATTTTCATAATTATTCTAAATTCTTCCTTTTAATTCTTCCTAATGGTTTCTTTCAAAATTGTTTGTAGTAAGTTGGCCTTACTATTATTTTAGAATTTTTATTATTTTTCAAAATTCTTTTTCTTCATAATACTTTTTTATGGAGGCTTGGTTGTACACTCCTTTAACTCTTCCGGAAACTATTTCTTTCAGTTCGTATGTATTATTATTATTATAATTATCTTTCTTATTATTATATTTTCTTTTATACCCAGGATGGATGATTTTCTTTATGTCGCCCAGTTGCTCATATTTTCATGTGTAAGGTTTATTTTCTTAAATACTCTTCCTTCATAAAACCCAGTTTTGTTTCTTTGTTCATTATTCATATCATTTCTTTTCAATGGTATTTATTTCTTGTCTCCTTCCCCATTGTTTTTCGCCGTAGTCGGTTATCATGACATCCGTCCCTTTTCTTGATGGTGTGTGGTATTTGAGTTAACCATGGTCCATCATCTCGGTTGCCCTTATTGTCCGGACGACCATTGTCTTCATAATTATCCCAGTACTTGTGACATCTCTGGTTTCCGCCTGGTACTTCATTTTCCCTGCGGTTATTCTGTCGCTTGTTTCAAATTTTCTTGCTGTTATTTCTTCATTTGCTGCAAAGCTTATTTCAAGTTTTCTTTGCATAATTGTACCATATGGCTCATTAACACAGGGTGTTACTGGTCCATCAATGAATAATGATCTCATTGATATTTTACCATATATTGCTACCCTTGTTGTTTCCCATTTACCTCTGGTCCTTTCCAAGTGGTAAGCTACTCTTTTGTGGTAAACCATTTCTGAAATTACGTTTAATTTCCTCCCATAATCTCTGGTATTCATGCTTTCCTTTTTGTTGGTAATTGGGATATAATTGATATCAATTAAACCATGGTTCATCATCTCCAATTCTTCCCTTGTTTTTATTAAATTCCTTGGATGGATTCTTCTCATTTTCCTTGATTCCCCTTCCATATGTTTAATATCCTCGTTTCTGTTAGTTTTAATTTTAGGTAATACCACTACTTGTTCCTTTGTTTTTTCGTTTGGTATTTCTTCTGTTTCTGGTTTGCTATCTACCTTTTGGCTGGATTGTTCCATCGGTTGGTTCCTCTCTTTTCTTAATTCTTCTCTCCGCCGTTTACTATCGTTTATTTGATCATCTAGTTTCTTATTGACCTTTTCTATTTGGTTTCTCAATTCTTCCTTATCCGCGGAATCCATGTCTTTCACTATAAGCTGGACCAATTCCATTATCCTCTCCATTCTCGTATCTCCTTTTTGTGTTGGTTCTGGCATTTTTGTTTGTCATTGTTGCCTTTTCCTTTTTCTCTAACCTTATAGCTGCTGCCAAGCTCCAATTAGGGATTGGGCGAATTCTAGTGGCCTGTCAATCGCTAATTAAAGCCCCTCAGTTGTGCGCCAATTTGTAACGAAACGTTGTTTGTGTTACAATTATATAACTCGTGTTTAGATTTAAAAATAATGTTTGTTTTAAAAAAAAAATTTTGTTTATAATTTTTTTTATTAGATAATTAATTAAAAACAATTAATTAATTATGTTCTGTGGTGTTCAGAATCGTTTATTTATTGTTTTAATTGTTTTATTGACTTTTCGGTATTTTTAAATGCTCTCGCCACTTGATAGATTCGTCTCCAAGAAAAATTGATTTGTTTACTTTTCTTATTTTGAGGTTATCTTCCTTCTTCGTGGTGAGATCCTGGTGGTTACTTCTATTAAATTTAATTATTATATTATTTATTCTAGGAATGAAGAAACTGTGTAAGTATGAAATAAATAAGAAATTTTATTAACAATTCAATATCTTTTGACTCTTTATCGATTTGTCAATCGATTCTCAGGGTGTTGTTTTATCGTACAATTATTTATATCAGGATTCTTTTAGCTGTTATTTTATGGTAAGTCAGAGAAATAAGGGTTAAGTTTATCAAGTATAACAGTACAAATATATCACCTATTAAAAATACAGATATAATATTGAATATATAATGGTAAGTGAGTCGTTTTCAAACCAATCCGTTGCGAAGGCTGTGTTGAGTTGTATTGTGGGTAATCAACGATGGCTGCCTCTCGTGTATATTTGGGAGCCGGTCTCACCTCGCTGATTCAAAGTTTAAATAAATATGCTTTTCCTCTGAATTTTCGTCCTGGTGGCTGCAATTCTTCCTTCTTGTGTTGGTGGGGTGTCTGTGGTTCAGTTTTGGTGTTGTACTCGGAAAAATAGTGTAGAATTAAGTCAAGTTCACTTTTGTCGGTTAGGCGTATGTTTGTACTTTTATGGTTAAGTGTTTTTACTGTTTTAATGGTTTTAAATGTGTAATCACTGGTGTTCTGTTCTGTATAGTGTTAGTTGAATGTCTGTAGGTGTTTATTTCACTCGGTCTCCGTTTAAAACTGGCGGCTCGTATAGGGAGGGCAAAAGGGCGCAGCCCTCCCACTAAATTTACAAATTAAACTTGTCAATAATATAACTATAATTTGTAGTATCCTTAAGTGAAAGATTTTTTTCGGGCTACTAATAGTGATCACCCGATGTTTTCGGCATCGTCCCGCAGCCGGACGCTTTCGCTGTCGCCCTCCCTGCATAGGTTGGTCTTACGGGGAGCGGAGCAAGAAGACGTGTACACGTGTCTATGCTTTTAAATCAGCAGCAACCATTATAGGAAGTGCTCTGCCAATACTTCCTAGATGACAAAGCCTGCCAACGATAAGGAAAAAAGGCTGTGACGTCACGCAGCGAGGACCGACTGAATTATGTAGTCGCTATAACGGTAACGGTAGGCCTATATGTTAGGAGCGACGCTTTTTCGTTTACGTTTCTGTTTTTTCACAATTTTCAAACAAACAAATTATTTGGTAGCTTTATGTAGTGAATTTACGTTTTAGTGTTCTGTTTGGAGTGAAAAGTTTTCTGTCTTTTATTTGTAATAGTGTGACGTTTAGGTGTGCTGATATTGCTTTAGGTTAAAACTTTATTCTACTATGTTGTGGTTTCTACAGAACTTACGAAAAGCTCGTTTTTTGTTTTCCTACGTATATTACGGGCCTAAACTAGAAGCAGAAGTGAAAAAATTCGTTAAAAATGTGCAAGGCATTTACGAAACTCAACATACAAAAACCAGTGTTTTAAATGCAAAACTAACCTTTTTCGTTTTTCTATAGAAATCGTTTAAGCAGTACCAAAACTTCCTAAATTTACATCTCATCTAGGAAGTTTTGGCAGTACACACTTTCTTGTGAAACTAATTTGCAATTTTACGAAACTAACCCAAACAACCTTACCTAAAGTTAGTCGTTTCTGTATAGAATTCGTTTATTCACCACACCACATTCGTTTTTTTATACACCACAGGTTTACAGGTAGTGACTCTATAGGCCGACTATTACTCAATTCAGTATTTTAAAAGTGAACAAATTATGTGGTACTTTAAATAGTGTATCTCTGGATGTGAATTTATGTACTATTGTTGTGTTAGTGATCAAACTTTTTTAATTAGTAATAGTGTGACTTTTAGTTGAACTGGTGTTTTGACTTAAAACTTCAGTATGCCAAGTAGATGTTGTGTACCTTTATGTACAGGAAACTATGAAACAGGACCGAAAGTGTCTGTTTACAGATTACCCAAAAGTTCAGATCAGCAAAGACTTTGGCTGGCGGCAATCAAACGGAAAGATTTTATTCCAACTAAGCATTCAAAAGTAAGTCAACTGTATTTAAGAAATATTAAATGATGTACCATACATTAATAAGTGTAACTTGAAAACTTTTGAAGTCAGTGGTGGGGGGTACTTCTTTTGTTTATTTTTGTATAAATTATCCATTTGTTCATTTTTTATAAATTCTTTAAGATACGCTTGTAGGTAATTGTAATTGTAGAATTGAAATAGGTATCTGTAATTAGGTTACAGTCTTTCAAGAGATTATGTGAATCTGCAGTTTTTCTGTTCACATTATTGTGCATTGGCTCTAGCATTATCAATAGGTCCATATTATTTTCAGGTATGTGAACAGCATTTCAAAGATTCAGACTTTGAAAATGATGTGTCAGCATATGATCATAAGGAAGGGAAATTTGTTTCAGCACCCCTTAATGTCAAGAGACTTAAAAAAACAGCGGTTCCTTCAGTGTTTCCTGATTATCCTACAAGCTGTTACTCAACACCAACTACTAGCAGGCAGTCTCCAAATAAAAAAAAAAACAAATAAGGGAAAATGGTTTGCTTAATACAGCAATAATTGAAAGTATCAACTCTGCTGAAACTTATTATTCAGAAAGGAACATTTCAAATTTTCAAGACATTTTATGTTGTATAAAAAAATTTGGAATTCCATCTTCATGGAGTGTTGTAACAAATGATGATTTTGTATGCTTAGTGTGTACAGAAATAGATCCTGAACCATTTATTAAATATTCTATAAAGACAGATAAAGCATTACAGGCTATAGTTTATATTAAAAATGTTCCACTTGAAGAAATAGGGTCAAAATTTAAATTCCCCCCCCCAAAATTACCAATTTTACTGAGATTTGTAAAATTATAAATCAGTTGAAAAATTTAGCTGTTCAACATCAAAAAGATGACAACGCTCAAATCCTGTTAGAAGTAATAATCAATTTAGTGTCCCAGTTGCTGTTAAATAAAAGTGACAATTTTAAAAGATTTATCATTAAACAATTACAATTAAGTATTTGTAAAAAAACAAATGTTCGTTATTCCACTGAGTTGTTAGTGTTTGCATGTTTATTGAATACAATTTCACCACATGCATACAACTTTTTACGACAAAGTGGGAACTGTATTTTACCGCATCGAAACACATTAAAAAAGTATGCAATAATACAGAATTCAGTCCTCAGTCTGAAATAGGTGGTAATAATTTTTTAATGTATGCATATCATAAAATACAGTTTTTGAAAGAACATGAAAAAAAAACAGTTATTTTAATGCTTGATGAAATTCATTTAAAACCTTATTATGATTATAAAGGAGGTTTAGTTTTGTTGGCGCAGCAATTAATAACAAAACTGCTGCCACGAGTGCTTTTGTGTTCATGGTGTCTAGTGTTCTATCACCTTTCAAAGATGTTCTACATATTTTACCTGTCAAAACTATAAGTTATGAATTACTACATTCAGTAGTTAGAAATGTAATACTTCGCTTAGAAAAAATTAGTTACAAAGTTATATGTATAATCACTGACACTAATGCTATAAATAGAAAAGCCATATCCAAATTTTCACCACAAAATACAAATTCCTTTGTTTATCCACATCCAGTAGACCAAAAAAGACCTTTATTTTTTTTAATAGATTCTGTGCATCTTCTTAAAAATATAAGAAATAATTGGATAAATCAGAAAAATCAAGATTGCTGTATGTTTTATCCAGATTTTGATGGTATTGATAGTACAGTCAAAGTGGCATCTTTTTTATCACTGAAAAAGTTACACGAAGTTGAAAATAATTCAATTTTATCATATGCTTATGGTCTTACATTTAAATGTTTATCACCATCCAATTTAGAGAGGCAAAATGTAAAATTAGTTTTAAAAGTTTTTAATAAATTTGTTGTCAATGGTTTATTACACTTAGGATCACAGCATAATTTAGAACATTATAAAGACACATCACATTTCATCTCAATAATATGTAAGTGGTGGGATATAATGAATGTAAAGACTCCGTACAAAAGCCTGCACAAAAGCAATGTTTTCATGCAACCATTAATAGTGGATGAAAGTGATGAGAAATATAAATTTTTAAATAAATTTCTGGACTGGTTAGAAAGGTGGGATACAATTAACTGTTCAACAGTAGGTTTACAAAAGAAACATTCAGTGCTTTAAAACAGACTACATATGGGATGATAGAAATATGTGGCTATTGTACTCAGGAATTAAATATGTCTTACATACTACCTGGAAAGATGCAGACAGACCCTCTGGAAGAAAGGTTTGGTAAATACAGACAGCTAGCTGGTGCACAGTATCACATTTCAATCCGACTGTTATTGGAGTGTGAAAAAACTGAGATTACAGTCAAGTTTGAAACCTGAACTCCTAATAAAATCAGAAATAGTCCCATTAAAATTTTTAGATTGTCCATATTATCCTGATGATATTTCTGTACAAAGTAATTGCACCCCCAAGTATAGTAAACCAATAAGTAACATTTTCATTGATGAATCTGACAGAGTTAAAGCAGCAGACTTATTACCTGTAATCACATATTTAGCTGGTTATTGGTCATATGTTTAAAAAAAAAAAAAAAATGTAATATAATGAATGTAAAAAAATAAAAGATGTACATATTTTACCTGTCAAAACTATAAATTATGAATTACTACATTCAGTAGTTAGAAATGTAATACTTGGCTTAGAAAAAATTAGTTACAAAGTTATATGTATAATCACTGACAATAATGCTATAAATAGCATGTATTTATAATAACATGTATTAATAGTCTCCTTGTAAGGAGACTATTACTTTGGACAAAACTATTCAGTTAAATGAATCATTTATTTAATTTAATCAAAAATCTTGACCGTGGTGGATTGTTATGTCCAGCACCAGGTATTGTAGATGTAATTTTATACAATTACATTGTTGTCAGCAAACTGGCAGAGTCTAATGATTTTTTTTTCACTGCCTAATCAAAGAGAGCATGTTGTAGATGTTACACATCAGATACTAGACTCTAATGAAATGACATTAGATGAACTAAATAATAGTTGTCATGAGTCTGGATACATACTTAAACATATTGTATGGTGTTCAACAAATATAATGTTAAATAATTTATGCCATCATCTGAATGACAACCTACAAACTCATCAGGCCAAAAAGAGAAAACTCAGTACATTAAATAAATTATAGTATTGTATTTAAAGAAGCCAACTTTGTTAAAGCACGTTTATTAAACACTTTTTGGCTAATAAACTTTGTTTTTAAAACGTTTTCCTTGTAACCTGTAGTTACTTTCAAAATTAAAAGTTTGTAACCAAAATAGTTATTCAGATTCTGTCTTTACATCCTATTTAGAAAATTACTCCTATAACTATATATTATGATTGTCTTATCATACCTTTCACATGTAAATTCTTTTATTGTGTTGTTAAAGTAAGTAACTTAATATAAATACTAATTTATAATGTTAAATAATATCAAAGCTTGTGCTATATTTATATCGATACAAATATAATATGTTGACATTGTAATCAAATTTTGAGGGGTTCCACGTGGCATCATAAACTGAGATATAAAGGAACAACAATAAACTGTATTAATGTACGTCACAGTCTTCAAATGTGATGGTATAATTAATTAGGAATGAAATAAACTTAATTAATATGTAAACCTTTTCTCTGAAATACACTTATTCTGTACAAAATAATATGAACAGTGTCTATATTAGAAGGCTTAAGTAGTAACCAAAGTATAAAATTAATATAATATATTTTAAACTGATTGCATGAAATGAAAAGTAAACTGTTGTAAACTAAAAGTATAATGAACATGTTTGTAAATGGGACTACCATTTGTACGCGCGCGCGCGCGCACACACACACACAGGCCTTAAAAGGTAATTAATGTTACTGATGGACTTTTTAGGAACTGTTTAGTGTTTTTATTATTTAATAATCAGATTTTCAGCAATTGAACTTTTTTTTATATGAGTAATTCTTTTTAAATTTCTGGGAGAAGACTGAAAATTCTTGCTGCACTGTAAGAGAAACAGTGTTGAAAATAGTGAGTATGGGCTGTGAAACAGTCTGTTTTAGAATTTCTAAGATTCATTACACTTACTGTAGTATATACTGTTTCATTTTATATTACCAAAGCACAGTACACCATTGCCAAAACCTGTGTGATACAGACATTTCTCATCAAGTATATGCTTTATAAAAATATGTTTAAAGGTAAGTACAATTTATGTATCTACATTATATAAGTACATGTATCTATATTTCTAAAGATATAGGCCTATACATTAAAATGCATACCAGATTATAATGAAGAGGTTGTTATGTAATTTCAGTATTTTTTTATCACAGTAAAAATGTGTGAACATTCGATATTGACTTTCGTAAATTTTTTGCAATTCTGTAAGAATTTGGTAATACCATTCCTGTTGTGTTACAGCAACCGATGAAATATCAATTCTCAAAATATTTCAGCAATTTTACTTCGAAAATTTCAAATAATCCTGGGGTCTTTTTTGTTATTCTCCCACCACCACAAAACTGTTGCTATAGAGTTATAAGTTATTTATTAAAACAGACATGAGTTATCGGGAAAAAAGAAAATCGTCTTTCAGGACAATGTGTGAAATATAGTTCATCAAGTATAACGAAAACTACGCCGGACCGTACATAACCTAACCTTTTTCGAAATATAAATAGTACGCAAAAATTAGGAAATCGTTTTGAAAACAAGTGCTTTCCCGTTCCAAAACACCGAGGCGAAGAATTATGTACAGAGTCTGACAGAGTATAAGCGGCAGTGAGAGTCGGTCGCCAAGTCGTGACGTCACGCAAACGCTGTGAGGCTTTGTACATTTAGGAAGTTTTGGCTCTGCCCGCTGTCTAATTTAGCGGCTCTTTTCATAGAGAAGCTCTTTTCACTCAGTAAAGCGAACTAGTTCTTTGAATCAGTTCACGAGCGGATCGCCCATCTCTATAGAGGACCGGAGCGTTGTTCAAAACTTCTCTGTTGCTGTTTAAGGGCATATATTTTCTCTTGTGTTTTATATAGTTTTGATTGTGTTCTTGTTGTATTTTTTGTGTAAACGTAATGTTCTAATAATTTATTCTTTATTAGGCAGTGTATTCTGTGTACGATAGTGTTTTTGTCGAACCTTGTGTACATAAACGTGTAACTTATTCTGTGTTGGCCTGAGCCTGTGTGTTCTGTGCGTATTTGTTAGAAACAAATAGGGTAGGGAACAAATATATTTTATTTAGCAATGCATGCATTTAATAACATAATTTATTAAATATTTAAGTTTAGGGACGTGAACTGTTTAGGGTTATAAATAATTTCAGTTTAAAACACTGTTTAAATATTGCTAGTTTGCAATGTAGGTTTTTGATATTAACAATACTTTTAGTAGTAAAACAAAAGGTTCAATTTTACAATTATTTAATGATAATAGCAATAATTTAGTTTCTACTGGTGACTTTTGTTACATATGGGTCCAAAACAATTTGCCCCCCGAGTCAAAAACATTACCAGCCGCCACTGCCTTAGAGTTCATAGAAGAAATTAAAACTATAGAGATTTTACCTAGCTATAAATTGGTTTCCATGGACATAGTTAATTTATATACAAATATTCCTGTTTTAGAAACTTTACACATTCTTAAGAACAATTTAATTAAGACAGGCATTCTAAATCAGATACAAATAGATGAACTCCTATTTCTATTACAACAGAATTATTTTACTTATGATAATAAGTTCTTTAACCAAGAGGACGGATTTGCAGAGGGGTTCACCTCTCAGTGGACTTTTAGCTGAAATTTATCTTAACTATTATGAAAATAAATATTTATTATCTGATCATAACCGTTTTCATGATAAAATAATTTCGTACACACGTTACGTGGACGACACATTCTTAGTATTTAACTGCACTCACAGACAAATAGATATGTTTTTCAAATTTATGAACGGCATTAATCACAATATTAAATTCACCATGGAAATGGAAAACAATAACTGCTTGAATTTCCTTGACGTATCTGTACAAAAACGAAATACTCTTCTCACTTTCAAAATATACAGAAAACCCACCACAACAGATTTGGTTATACATGCTAATTCAAATCATCCGTATACACAAAAAATGGAGGCATTTAATGTACTTGCACATAGATTAGTGAATATACCTATGAACACTGAGGATTATATTGCCGAAGTCAACACAATAAAACACACAGCCATAAAAAATGGTTATAAAAGTGAAATGGTTGATAAAATAATATATAAACACCTGAAAAAATTAAATATTAAAAATGTTGCAAAAAGTAAAACTCAATATGTTTCAGCATTGTACACGAATATACTCCCTAATATAATAAAAAATGAGTTAAAAAAGTTAAATATCAATGTTTCATTCAGGACCACTAATAAATTAAAAAATGTACTTAAACCACGAGTTCCAACATTAACAGAAGATTGTTCAGGTGTGTACAAAATTAGATGCAGTGAATGTGATAGTTTCTACATTGGACAGACGGGCAGAAGATTCATCGATAGATTTAGAGAACATCTACCTAAGAAGAACCCTAACACAACCACATCAAATTATGCACTTCACCTCATAAATAAAAACCATAATTATACCGGGTTTAAAGAAAACATGGAACCTATACACATCTGTAATGAAGGTCATCTTTTGAAAGCCCTAGAAGAATTTGAAATTTACAAGGCCTCAAAAATACATAAAGAACAATTACTTAACGACCAGCTGATATTTAAGTCTAACACGCTCTATGATACCGCATTGAAGATAAGAAGTGAAACGCGTGGGGGCTAGTTGACGATCGGAGGCCGACCAGTGCACTGGGTCATATATCGCGCGCTTATGTGTTTTCCGTTCGTCCGTTGATTTGTTCATGACTTATTGTATGTGATGTACTTGTGTGTGTTAACATTTTCGACGACCCCTATGCATTAGGGTGAATAAACATTTTACCTGAGGATGGGGATTTATCCCCGAAACATGTTGTAGTACACAATAACAGAGATCGCTTTGCGGATTAAAAAATATAAGGTAAATTATTTAAATTTGATCCTTCTATCTCTTTTTTGATATTTTCAAAAATTCTGTTGTAACATTTTGTTTAACTCGAGCATGACACATATGTTTTGTGCAAGTTGAGCAAATAAAGCATCTTTGTGCCTTTTCATAACTGAATCCTCCCAACCATGTCCTGAAGTATTATCTTTAAATCTTGCAACATTCCTACTAGACTTGTCTAGATAATATTTCATAGTCATTATCAGATGAAATGATGTCTCGGGAGTCCAAACATTGACACAGCGGTTTGGATTCCGCTGTGTCAATAACTGCTTCTCATCCTTTGTAAGTACAGTTTACCCTCCTGATGGATTTAAATGTTTTTAATTAATTTTTAAGGAAAGTGTACTTATGTGAATGCCATATCTGTAACAAAATGAAAACACGTTTGGTACAACACTGTCTCTGATAATGCGCTGTCATTTATGAAATCTAAATCGTTTCTTATAATCTTATAAAAAATAAATCTACGAGAATGCTAGTTACTTTTTAGGAGCTGCTCGGATAAATATTTTTTTATCCTTCAATTTCTTTCAATGTTTTTGTAGCGTTTCCTCTTAATAATTTTTACATGGGCGGCTTCCTCGGATGCAATCATAACTTCATACCACTTTGTAGCTTCAAGTCTAAAAAAGAGAGAATGATACCATCAGGGGTGCCTACAGCATGGTGCAATGGTGCAAGTCGCACCACTAGAATTTTTGTGGAGGGTATTTTTCAAGGCGATTTTGTAATTTTCGAGGGGATTTCTTTTTCCTTTCATAAACCCTTGTTGGAAATAGAAGTAATATGAATTTAAGCCCGTTACGTAACCAGGGGCTCAATTACTCCCTTACAAGCGTCGTAAATCAATCGAATCAGTGAAGAAAAAGAATGCAATTACAAAATCAAGTTAGATTATCTTGATAAGGACTAATTTACTACTAATTATGTTAGGCTAGGTTTGACCAGGCTTTTACATTTCTCATAATTTAGTTATTGATTAGGCATACTAGAAAACCTTTTGGATTTGATAAAAAGAATATCATTAGTTTTGTGATTCCAATAATTGCTTAAATGCTTATTCCAATAATTGCTTAGTTTTCAAACATTTTTTTGATAAATCCCCAAGATCCATACTCCCGTATTGTAATCCCCCCTACCCACGAAATCAAATATTTTGGTGGGAATTGAACCATGGCCTTTGGAGGTGGGGCACCTCTGGGTACCATACCTCGTTAGTGAGACCACGCACTAATAGGTACATACACTTGTAGGTCTACATAGATCACAAGTTATTATATAAATTATGGTTTAAATTTATTTTTAATATAAATTGAGTTCTTTTGAAATACTATCACTATTATAGCGCTAAATACATCGTATCGTACATTTGCGTGTGCGGGTGCAGAATGCCGCCCCATAAACGTGCGGTAAATTGCAATAACGTGTATTACAAATTGTATGTTCAATAAAAGTTATTGAATAACATACAGCTGAAATCAGAAAAAAATGGACCATCAATGACACTAACCTGTTTTTTGTTTAGAACTATGAATTTCGGTCATAAATAAAAAGTTGTCAAGATAACCTAAAAACTAACCACTACTAAGTGATAAGAATCAAACAGCTTTTCCAACATTGTACACAGAGGTGCACATAGTAACCAGCAGATTGCAGCACACATTGGACTTACTGTCCACTAGAAAACAAGCTATGTATTTCAAACAGAAACAGAGGTACATTCAAAAATGACGTTTTGCACAATTTTGTCCCTGCATGCACAAAGTGAAAACACTTTACCGTACGATACCGCACCCCACCGTTTGAGAATACGAAAGCTGTCATAGCAATATCCTTTTCTTTCATTTGTTAAAACATCTAGCTTGAGTTTCCCAACCACAGCCATAAACAAAATTGTCCAGTCTCCATAACAAACCTTTTTGGCAACTGTTGAAAATTTTAGATGTTTTCTGATTCATCAGTAATTTCTGTATTACATTTTATTTTGTAAGACATGTTCACACTATAAACACTATATTATGATAGTTTGACATAATATACCTAAGATATTTTAACTTATAAATGGAATGCCACTTTCAAAATTATCCCAACAAAACAACACTAGTTTTAAAAAGTCATTTTTATCAATGTTTGAGTAGAGTAGTGCGAATTATCATAAATTCTGAATTAGGAAGTTTCACCTCCAAATCGGCGAAATTTTACTATATTTCAGTTTTACACCATTGTACTGTTCTGAATTATATTACAAGAACTTTAAATTTAGTAGCTTGCAATTCACTGTTTCTATACAAATTATCTATAAAACTAATGCTTGATATTTTGAATCTTCTGTGTGCCTATATTTTTCACTAAACAGCTTTCTAACCTGATTCTTTCTGAAAATTATTGTATTATAAAGAACTGTACATTGTGGGATATAAAGGGTTATACACTGTGGCATACTTTTTTTGGGGTTCCCGCCGCACGAATCCTTTGCGGGCCCCGCCCCCTTACTACCCTTACTTTTTCATGCTATTTTTATCTTTTGAATATTAACCACTCCTTTTAGCTGTGGTGACTACTAAAATTATATAACATGAACAGAATAACTATTCTTTCTTGTGTGGTGTATACTGTATTCAGTTAATAAAATGTAACTTTTGTTTCATTTAATAATTTGATTTGTTATTTAGTATCTTGTATGTCTTTGATCAGTGTAAACACACACACACACACACACACACACACACTACAGAATATACTAGAAATAAATGTAAAACTTACAATGCAACGACGTTGTGAATAAGTTGCTTAAGTTCAACCTTATGTGTGGGACCATTAGGCGAACCCTTAAGTCAGCAAGTAAAGGAACACGCCTAAAATTCTACAAGGTGATGGATCTTCCCACACTTCTTTATGCGTTTGAGAATTGGACTTTAACGAAAGCACAGGCCAGTCGCATTCAAGCGGCTGAAATGAAATTTCTCAGGCACGTGGCAGGGTACACTCTCCATGATCATAGAAGAAACACAGATATACAGCAGGAACTGAATATTATGAGTATACTCGACAGGATCGCCCAGTATCGGCTGAATTGGTGGTAATATCTTTGCCGAATGGATGACTGCCTCATCCCCAAACAACTCTGGAACTATAAGCCGAGGGGACGGAGAGGTGTGGGACGTCCGAGGAAGCGCTGGAGTGACCAGCTCTAATCATTGCCTATTTGAGACGGGAACAAACCATCCTTGGTTTAATCCTTGAAGAAGATGATGATGATCATGATGATAAATGTAAAACTACCGACACGGGTGACTGAACTCGCTAGTGCGTTGGAACTAGAAGGTAAGGACATTTACATCATGGCTTGTTTACAAAAATGTGTATGCCCTGTTGGGCAGGTAAAGGTATAAAGGAATTGTCTCGTTTTGTAATTATATATTTCCGATCTGATGATGAGCTGAAGGTTAAAAGTGCTAATCGGTAATTTTTTCTACAGTGGAGTGCAACAGTGTAATTTCTGTTTGTGATTGTAACCACTTTACTAATTAAGTTATTAATTTAATAAAAAACTAAATATCAGACATGTCATTAGTAACCAATTATAATTCTGTTAATTATTGAACCTGTATGCTTCCTGAAAAAAATACAAATTACATTAAATTTAAATTCATGAAGAAGCGACTTTATTCGACACAATTAATTTGATTATTGACGATATGAAATATAAATCTAAAAGACTGTAATGCTGTAGAAAGTTAAAAGATACGCATAGAGGAAACGTGTAGATAGAATGAGTTTTGATAGGAGTTTCAAACTTATTGGAGCTTTAAAGAAGTTGGTAAAAGAAGAAGAGGACGGCCGAAGAGGAAACAGAGTGACCAGCAATTGTAACATCTGACCTGTAGCTGCAAAACACGTTGTGCAGTCTTATCCATATTGTTGTTGATGATGATGTCAGCGGCGACGGCAATAAAATTATAATGACAATGATAAATACGTCCACCATATTTTACCGGTTTTGCTTCCTGTAGAGTGTCTACCCTATATGTAATAATGGATCGTGTCCATCAATTTTATAGAAATTCTAAATATTTGGAGACTAGTAATCACTTACTCTTATTTTGTTCTCAAGTTTAGCCGAACATAAGTAATTACGCTGCCTAAAACTTTACTTCTAAACTTTCTAAGACAATCGCCTAATTTATGTCTTAACCACCAGTCTTTCTTTTTACACTAAAAACATGATCCGCGTTTTCTTTAAGGTGTATAAAGCGTTTTTTCTTATTTCAAGAAGCAAAAAAGGAACGGCAGTTGCAACGGGAAGAAAAATAAAAAGAATTTCACGTAGTCTCATGTATGCAATTTATCAAATGTTAACAACTTGATTCCATATATTGAAAGTCGCGTTCTACAGTAATTTTAAAGCACATTGCATACTCGCTGTGTCCCTTCCCGCTCCTTTCGAAATATGCGAAACACGCTTACGGAACACACAAAAACAAACTCCACAAATAAGAACGTCACTCGTTGACAAATTGCATTTGCTTGACTGTTGTTTCGGGACTACGTGAGATAAGTGCAGGAATTTCTGTACAGAATGTTTGTAGCTAAGTACTGCAAAAAAAACCTGTTTTCAATTAAGTGATATATGCAATTAAAGAAAGCAAAGAGTTTTTTTGAACAACTGCTGAAGTAAAAATTATGTCTAACATAATGACACACACAGCTTCTGCCGGAAATCCACTTAAAATGGCTGTAAATTTAGCAGCTGTTGGTATGCTGGCATTGTCGAGGTAATGATAACTTTTAAAACTTTTAACATTGAAAATGTTTATAAGGACGTGTCGCACATTTGCGGCCGATCGCTGGTGCGTGATCGAAAATAGAAACCGGTGAGTTGCATAGAAACTACTTCTTTGTTGTCAATAATGTAGTACACATATAAAACTTTGCTTATGAATGTAACTACATTTAACTTATAATCTGTACATTGGTAAATGAAGAATGAATTCATTGATTGGTGAATGAACATAAATATATTGTTACGACGGTCTACTCGATCGTCGTAGGTACAGTGGAAACAAAATAAGTACAAGACACCAATTAAGTCACTAATCACACCTTTAATTGTTATAGTAAAACAGTTCGTAATTAACAACACAGTGTCTACAACAAATCTAATGAAATTGTTCATACGCAATAAAATGTCCACTAATATTAAAACTCAACTGTATTACAATTATACCGTCCGAATATAAAACGCAACACTTCACTAATAACTACTTGAACGTACACCGTAATAACTCGAACCGCTCTGTAAATATATCGCACTAATACTCTCGAACCGCACAGTCAAAAATCTCGCATTGAACTGAAAACTAAGGCCGCGACGCGATGTATTTATAGTTACGCCGTAAATTGCTACGGCCTTGACACAGTCGAGAAAATTCTCGCAAAATGCGTTTAGTAGCACGTACACCACACGCTTACGTCGAGATCTTTCTGGCGCATTCGATAAACGCGTAGATTGTTCTGTGCTGTCGTAGCAATATATATATTTTAGATTTATTGAAGCATTTTCAATGCCCTTCTCTGTGCATTGCATTTGTGCAATGCCTGTAAATTTTTATTTTGTCTCCTTAGGTTCCATTTTATGATAAACGTTTACAGACAATTGTTTTCTCCCTTATTTTAATTAAAACTTATCAATAAAACTTTAATTTCTAACATCTGATAAATACGAGGAATATGAAAGATGCAATATAAATAAAACGGATAGAGATAAATTTACAACAGCTAAACATTAACTTTAAAAGTTTTCTTATGACTTGAAACGTTGAATCTTTCTTGGTCTTCCACATGTTAATATTACAAAGTTTCGGTCTTGAGAAACTATCAGAAAATTTGAGTGATTAATCGTATCCTAATTATCCATCCTCTTTCACACTTTAAGGTGTCCTTCAATGTATCCTGAAGTAGACTACTTACTAAGTTGTTGCTTCCACACGTTGCTATGGATACAATGAATTACTGCTGCAACCGAGCAAACCAAGTTGTTGTTGTTGTTGTTGTTGTTGTTGTTGTTGTTGTTGTTATTGCGACATTAATTTTCTTATTTTCATAAATGGGAATATTGTATTCAGCGGACGGGCAACTTTAGTACACTTATTTTTGTTGCTGTTGCTGTAGTATTATTTTTTAAAAACAACAAAAATAGACAATTGGTTGTGCTACAGTGAATTCTTCCAAAATATTTACAATGGTTTCACTGATAGTTTGTAAAGAGTATGTCTATAGCATATTATCAGACTTTTTCGTCTTTAGACACAAATATAGGATATCTTATAAGAACGGTGTTGTAACTCCAGGATTTACAAAATGTTTTAAGTTTATATCAGAATTTTCATTTTTGAGCTAGTTAAATGCAAAAACATAAAAAACCGGTCTCGTCAGATTTCATTCTGTCGACTGATAGGAAATTTGCAATTGGTGTTAGAGCTGATATTCTACTAATATAAACTACTACTTCCGTTAAAATTTCACAAATAAAAATAAGATAGATAGGCCTAATGCTGAAATATAATACTACAAGAAACAGTAAAAGTAACGTTGTTGAAATGACTATTTGGCGGGCTGTTAGGCCGTGGTCTGCTGCTTATGGGGAGGACAGACGTTTCACCCCCACCATCGGAGGGCACCTTCAGTGTCAGAAACAATTGGCATGGTGTCCGCCAGTTACCCCAGTGCTGAGCTACAGACCATGTATTTTCCTGAGAAGGCCCACTTAAAGTTTCAAACCAGCACGATCTAAGCTAGAAAGCAGCATCATGGTGCTGATTGGTTGATGCTGCTTTCCATCTTAGATCGTGCTGGTTTGAAACTTTATTTAAGTGTGCCTTCTGAGGAAAATACATGGTCTCTACTTCAGCACTGGAGTAATTAGCGGAAACCATGAGCATTGTTTCTGGTACTGAATATGGCCTCCGATGGTGGGGGTGAAACGTCTGTCCTCCCCATAAGCAGCAGACCACAGCCAAACAGCCCGGCAAATAATCATTCCAACCAAGTTGACGCCAGTCGTGAAAGCGTAAGGAATTCTATAGTAAAAGTAACATTTCTCAAAATCAAAATATATAATTAAAAAATAATTTTCTTACTGACGAATTTAAGACCAAACCGAGAGACTGTAACTAAACAGCCACTACATAGTTCGCAGGTCATCCCAATTAGGCCTACTGCACTCAGTAGTCACGCAATGATAGGCTTATCAGCTGTTCACGTGAAATTCTTCAGAAATCGGCAGATCAGCTTCCCTTTCATATGACAAACCACGTTGCTGTCCGCATATTTGGAATTCGTCACGTGTAACGAACCACAAGCATATTCGTCACGCATATTCGGACCAACAAGTGTAATTTGCCTTTGCCTTATTAGAAAGAAATTTCGTTGGCGTTAGGATCACACGATAAAGCATCAAGTTCAGCTATGAAGCGGAGATGAGGATCGGAGAGAAACCGAAATTGTCGTCGCTATGAAAGTCGAGAGACAGGAAAGTCAGGCATCTACAGTACTGGTATCACTGGACGTCCGAGAAGGATTACAAACGATACAAACTACCGTGCGTCTTTGCAAAACGGTACGATCAGGGTGGTTAGTAAGGTCCTTGTGACCGACCGAGTCACCAAGCCACGACACGATTCCAGATACAAGCCACTGACGTCGATTTCAGACGTGTGAATCGTGGATCACGAGAAAGATTGCCACACACGTCCAGAAGGCGAGATATAGAGACATAGATTCCCACGTAGAGAGATACAGTATTCAAATACGGTATGTTTGTTTCTTTGTAATACAGCTAAGTAATACGTTTCCAATAAATCAGAGTTTACAATATAATTATTTCTGAGCAATATTTGCTGTAATTTTCTTTTGCGTAGCACACAGTGAACCGACAGTATAATTTGTAAATCAAAAATATATTTTGGTTATGAAAAAATATTTAATTTCTTTTTTTAAATACAAGGGAAACGGGAGAGGGTACATAATAATTATACCATTTTATAGCTGTTTTATGTATCTGATATATTTATATATTTTATAACCTGATGGTTAATAAGCTCGACGTACTTATAATATTCTTGCGAAAAAATATAAAGTGTATATAGGCCTATATTTACTGAAGCAATATGCGAATAAACGTCCTCTAAAATAGATGCGATTTGCTTTGTTTGATTTCTAATTTTGTTTGTTAAACAGTTTTATTTCAAATATTGTTATATATTAACTCAAATATTGGCATCAAAATGTAACATTATGTATAGCTTAACTATATTTTCAACGTTGACGCATTAAAAATCCTATTAGAGATAGGCAATAATCATAAAAGATGTTCATACAGTTAGCCTAGGCAGCAGCGCTAGGCATGAAACAAGTGAATTGATTATGTTCGGCGTGTATTTAAAATGAAGATAAACTGCTGTAGCTCCCTCGGTCAGAAGGATGACAGTCGGAAGCATTTAATGACGTAATAATGTGATCTTAATTGCGCGGCACTTCCCGACACTGTCTTTGTGCGCCTATCATATTGCACCATTAGTAATATGAGATTACAGTTCTGAGTCCACGTTGACGCAGAGTTGCCAGAGTATTCATCGATCACAGCTTATCACCTTCAATGGAGCCGGTCCGTCTAGTCGCCATCATTCTGCTGTCAGTATGGCCGTTGGTTGATGATATGCAGACACAGGTCAAAAACGTAACTACACTGATGCGAGATAAAAAATAGCTATTAAATAGGTTGCCATTGAGAACAGTTACAGCAGTTAGGCCTACTTTGGTGCCGGCTGTTCGGCTCCTTCTGTTCGAGGGAGCTGCAACACTAGATTACATTACTTATAACACTACTGATAGCTTTATTGTCAATACTGCCTCAGCCAACCGGTTGACATTCAGAAGCATTTAAGGTCGGTTCACAATGTACAGCACGACACAACACGGCCGTAACGACAGTAAAGGGAATGTACATTTACATACACCGGGAAGTGACGGACCCGAACCACTAGCTCAGTACTGCTGTCTGAAGTCATGTGAGATTACAAAATTAGTTTTAATAAGTTACACTTCACTTGTTTTTTTCTTTCAAGTTAAGTGACTGAATAAAAGCAACAACATTCGTCAGAAGATTTAACAGTAATTGGTTTACTGTTAGATGGGGCAGAAGTAAAATAATCTGACACAGAACGTATTTGGGTCCACGACATAAAAATAAAAAGAAAAATTGAAGGATAATTTGCGACGTTGTGTTCGAATTTGATAGACGACGTAACAAAATTTAACAAATATTTCAATGTGTCGATTGAACAATTCAGAACCTTGTTGTATAAAATAGAGGCCGATTTAAGAAAAAAGAATACAACTTCTAGAGAAACAGTAACTGTCTGTTTATTTCAGGGTTGACTTTTTATTAAAAATTATCTTAAATTATTTTAGCAATATTTTCTAAGAAGCCTTACAAATTTTTACTTCGATTAACTGTAAGCTAACAAGTGCCAAGTTTAAAGTTAAGAAACCTGCAATTAAAAAAAAAATGTACAGGCATTGCACAAATGCAATGACAGAGAAGGGCATTGAAAATGCTTCAATAAATCTAAAATATATATATTTATATATATATTACAACGTTATTTTTAGACACTTACTTTTGCACATATGCTCTTACTCATTTGTGCGCACTTACCCACGTCTCGAAGGTATACTCTTCTTCTGCAGTATTTACCTTGATGTTCCCCGGCTGGGTCGCAGGCTTTGGTCGTTGATTGCGTGTGGATAAGCACGTGAATATCGTTATACAATTTTAATACAAGAAAAGAGTACAGAGGATTTAGTACTGGTTGTGAAATTAGTACGACTGAGTTAATAAAATCATATTCATTTGATTTATTATTTAAAAAATTCAAATTATCATATTAATTATTATTTTGTGTGGGTTAATTACTATTTGAACCCTTATATTCGATATGAATATAATGTAATTATAACGTATTTAAAATCTTATCTCTTATATTCTAAGACATATTATACACAAATATAAAACATATATGACCTGAAATATTTACACGGACATATAATACGTAACACATATATTAATATGATACGTGATTTACACGTCTGAAATTGACGATTTATCTTGTCTTTGCAAGTGTGATTTTTATTATATACCACTTAATAAAACAATTAATTAATTAGACATTTATTAAAATTACTAATAGAGAACATTTTATCACTTTTATTAATTATCTTCTTAATGTCTCAATTAATTAAAAATCATCAATTTAAATAATTCTCATACTTGAATTTAATTCTCTAATAAAATATAAAATATAATAAAATATGGTTCCTGACCATTTATTTATGAGATTCATAAATTTAACTTATATGCTCTGTTCAACTATTCTTTGAACTTCTTTATTATTCATTCTGGAAAATAAAAATATACTAATGTTTTTGTAAACTTGTATATGGAATCTACAGCTTCTTTCGATAGACCTCAGGGTCATTTATAATATTAAATAAATGTCTGACTTCACCTGCATTTTTCTGCAACCGTTTAACTTTGTCGTTACCGTCATCTGGACTCTCGAGTTTGTTGATCCTCTTCGGTATCACCTTCTCTGTCTCTGCGTCGTTGAAATTCCTCTCTCCGTCTACTGGATGCTGAGTTCTGACGTGGACCTCTGATCGTGATGATGTACGGCTGGATGTAGCTGCATGTGGCTGTCTCTGCGTCCTCTCGTATTCTGCTCTGGTTCCTCTCCTCTTCTTGTCTTGTCCCTCGTAGATGTCTCGAAGTTCTATGCGTACTTCTTGAAGTTCATCGTGGTTACAACTTCTCGTAGATTCGATATTATAGTCTTTTAAAAATAACTCGTGTTTCACTATTACTCTCACCGACGTACTGCCGGTTACATCGCACTTCAAGTTATGTAATACTGTTTAAAAACATTACTTGACTTTTAAAATTCGCGGTTGCCAGATGCGTGGATTTCACGTACTATTCTGAGTTCATCTGAGAAAGAGTGTGTCGCTCGCTCGGGTGTTATACTGATGCCGTCATTTCATTCCTGTTGGAATCTGTTTTGACAACATTGAACAGGTCCGCGCGTCGATTTAATTGCTAATTTCAACCTACGCGTCTTTCTATGAAGCGCACACTTTTTTATAAATATTATTTCACCAATCGTTAGGTATATTATCAAGCTTTGTTTGTGCAAATTATGAATGTTAAGGTGTGTAAATTATGGCAGTTATGGCAAAATTTCACACGGTGGCTGAACGGTTCCCACGATCATTGAACCAATTAGTCTTATATGATAGCGCCAGGCGCTAGCTATGTTTTTACATATGTCGCTGATTCGTGTGACTTCTGGTTTTCGTTCACTATTTAAAAAACAGTGTAAAATCTTCCACCCTCGTTTGCATAATTCAACCTGTCTATCGTTTACACATGTACACTAGCACTCACACGCAGACTGATAAACAAGCGGCGGCCTGTCACTATGACGTCACCCTTGCCGGTCAGCGCGTGTTGGTTTCTCCCCTTCGTTGCGATTAAAAATCAACGAAGCTTTTAATTCCATATGCAGGCTCACTTACAATATTTATTTATATAAGCAAAAATTAAATACTACATTTATTTCTTATATTATCCTTATATCTAACGCTAAATTATTACATTATTTTTATTATTTACATCTTATATATCTCATACGTGCGTTCGTATGTTATCATACCTCCGTCAGGGGTTGATACATATACTTATGCTAAACGTATCGTTGCAATATATATATATATATATATATATATATATATATATATTGTAACAGTACATATACCACCACATCCACCTACGTACCGAAAATTAATTTAAAAGCCACCACTAGTAAAAATACATTAAAAGGTCTAGAATACCACCATGTATACAGAAGAAGAAAGTACCATAAGTTTAAATAAGTGAAGCATCATTGAAAAGAAATCACTAGTAAATGCACCAATAAAGAAGAAAAGAAGAATAAAGACGAGACGACTGACATACTTTACCCAATAGATCAGTGAGAAGGACAAAAGACAACAAAAGAAGAAAGAAGAATCAGTGAGACGAAAATGACAACAACAGAAGAAAGAAGAATCAGTGAGAAGAACATGAGAACAAAAGAAGAAAGAAGAATCAGGGAGAAGAACACAACAATAACAACTTCAAGAAAGAAGAAGGAAGAAACAATGTGAAGAAGACAAGTGAAAGCCACATAATGTATAAAAATGAACAATAGTGAGAAGGAGATCAGTGAAGAAAGAAGAAGGAAGATATCCAGACCAAACACAAGAACAAGGGAAGGAAATTGAAGTATAACAAACTAACATAAACCTTTGAAAGAATAATTGTATTAAGAAGAGAAAAAAAATTTTAATTAATTACATGATATAAATCCCTAAGCTGTATGGTAAAGTCAACACTGACCACAACTCATTTAATGAATACATTCATTGTCTATGTGAAACACATTATTATAAATAAGGACTAAATATTCTAAATAAAGAGTCACAAGCAAACTGAATAAGGACAAGATAAGTTTATGATAGCTAAATGATGTGTAGTTATAAAATAAACAGAAGAATAGGTCCCAAAATAATAAATGACCAATTGTACAGTGGGAATGATGTTAATACAAACCCACTAATTAATAATAAATAAGACAATACAAGAGTAAACTAAATGTGAAATAATAATAACCAATGTACAAACATTGAATGAAAACCAGTCAACCAGATTAATGTAGAAATACACAGCCAGCAGCAACACATTACTGCTTACTGAATCTATAACATAACCTAATCTGGGCATCCAGTTTTCAGTAAAACTTGATGAAAACTAAATCAAAACAATATTAAACCAAAATGTAATGAGCTAGGAAGTAACTAGATCATATAAGGAATGTTTTGTACACAGTAGCTAATAGTATAACTGAATATAAAAGCTATATTTATGTAATACAAATATGACAATATGCTTGTAATGGCAAAGAGACATTATGCAACCAAAATCATGTTATAAACACATAATACAAAGATAGTAACTCAACTAATGACCTGAAGTCAGACGGAATACTGTTCAGATGAACAAATGCAACCAAAATAACTAGCTAAATAATCTATATAAATGTAATTACAACTAAACCATTGTAACAGTTAGCTGCAAGTAAAGTGGACAGCCACTAAACCTAGATAATAACAGAATCAAATGCAGAATGAACTGCATCACAATAACAATAAGACCATTGTAACTATTTTAATTATCAGTTAGAGAATAATACGAATAATATGTGTAGGATACCAAACATACAACAAGGTAACTCCATATAGGTATGACAAGCCTAATTAATAGATGATAATTAAGGCACTAAACCAATAATGTAGGGAAAAAGAACACTGTCAGTAGTGACCTAACCCGTCGGTTTTTAATTATACAATGTTAGAATTCAATTAAATGTTATTATTGCTAGAGAATAAGAAAAAAAAAATGTATAACCATAGGTTTAAGGTCGAATCTATGAAAACGGACATAGTGTTAATATTAAGGCATAGTTTTAAGTGAAAATTGTACAATAGTTTAAGAACAAGTTATTACCATGGAAAATGGAATAAAAACAATATAATATTAATAATTAATGGCTTAATGGACACTAAGTATAAATACTAAGTGCGAATTCAGCAACCCCGAATCAGAAATATATGATGAGGGGGTTCAAATTAATCGTCTTTAAAAATCATGAACAATGAGGGTAATCACAATGTCATCAGGACAATTATAAGGAAGATATTGGACTTTTAAAAATAATTGTATTATGCTGTGCCCTTTCGCGTGGATATGTCAGCCACGATTTCTTAATCTTGACACCAAAAAGTGACGCCGTTGGAAGCGTCTGTTTTGACGAAGCCCACCGGAGATGAACGAATTAATATAAACTGACCAATCAGAGCTTATAAAAAATCCGAGATTCATCATTCCGACAGAGGAACCAGAGACAATCCACGAAGCGAACTGCATGCTCGTTGCCGCTCCAGAAAAACGTGCTTTTGACAGCAACCAGGTGTAAACAACGTTAACCTCAAACCGAGATATAGCTTACATCCATTGAAGAATCAGTGCAGTATATTTCTAAGTGTACTTTATTCGGAGTTAATGCGCATAGGAGTGGGTGCAGTGCAGTGATAAAATTTAATTCATTAATTAATAAAAAAGAAATTTTAATTAATTAAAAAGTGTTAATAAGAAAAAGTGTAACCCTTCGAACGACAAGATACGCAAGTATTCATACCCACAGCTATAATGTTATGATTAGATGATAAGAAAGATAACTGAATGCTAATAGCGATTTAAATTAACATATGGTAAACAATTAAATTCCCTATTCTTAAAGGAAGGGATCTAAAGAATACAAATAAACAATTTCGAAGTTGAACGATTTAAGTAACGACAATTTCAACGATTTGTATACTATAAATGTTTAGAATAAGTAAAGACATTGTACCATCAGTGAAGAGTGTATGTGCTCTTATGCTGTTAGCAGATAAGAGTACTGAATATTTTGTTGCTAAATTTAAGTAAGAGTTACACCAGAGAGTGATAACTACAATCAATGAATTACCGTTACCTGAAATAGGCATATCCAATGTTAGAGATGATCTTAGTCCCTGACACTGGATCATAACAATTATTATCAATTATTAATAACTAGTTAACCACTTTTAACCAAACAAGGTTGCACTAAACGATATTTAAAGCCTATGTCTAACCATGAACAGTCGTTCATATTTTGTCTTTTTTAATTAATAATCAATGAATTCTTATCTTATATGTTTGTTCTAGCCGTAGCAATTATCTCAAATAAGTGTATTTTGCAGTCTAAAAGAACCTACTACTATTATTATTATAATTATTAATGACATTTCAAGTCGAATAATACGACATAACCTGTATGTTTGTCAACACACATTTTGTAACTAACCAAAGGCAGTCATGCCAACTTGAGCTTATCAATCGTTTTAGAGTCCATGTTCAATTTTAAATATTAATTGTTAACCAGAAAGAAGAGCAAAACGTATTATTGTACTAAATTTCATTGTGTTAGAATTGAATAAATAACCATTATTATTTTTACCTTTGAAAGAGTTGACCTTTATTGTATCAGTAAATACAGCTTAGAGGAGAAGAACGAGACGGTTGGTACCATGCTTAAAGTGCGAATCATTCAAATTGAGTGATTTTATATTTTGTTTACAACCGTACTGACCTACATATATATATAATATTATAAAGTATGAGTTACCATGAATGTCATGTCTATGTATGTGTATGTTAGTATATAGGAAGAAAACTACTGATCTTCTCACCACCGCTGATCAACGAAGAGTCGACGGAACTTCGATTGGAATAATTCTAAGCAGTGAATAAAATACACATAATTAAACCATTTAAACCGACAGTTAATACGTCGAAAAGAGTGTAAGTAACCGACTTATTCAATCCTGGATTCAACAATAGGTTGAATTGAGGGGAATAAGTCAATAAACAGATATATAATAATAAAATACGAGATTGAATAATAATAATCAGCCGAGTGCAAGACCCATATTAAGTAAAAAACAACCCTGAGACTACTACTTAATAATAAATATAATTAATTTAAATAGACGGAGCAGTCGTCTACTTATAAATTGGCGCACAACGTTCGAGCGAAATTAGGCGGAAAAATATTCAACCTAATTTATAAAATAACCATCAACCTAATTTTCGAGGTAGCTGCAAGTACACAACGAAAATGTCGGGACTAACAAAAGCACAGGAGGCGGAAATAATAGAGATGCTGAAGAGTATGATGAAAGAAAACCAGAAACAATGGGACGACCTACATAAGGATATAGATGATAGTTTCAAGAAATTGAGAAAGGATTTAAGGGAAGATTTTGAAAAGACCAGAGAAAAAATAAGGAACGACAACAAACCGGAAACCGAAGAGATACCAAAGGATGAAAACATGGAACAAGTGAATAAGAAAACCGAAGATATTGGGATAAAGGACCAAATAATTAAGAAAACGGAAGGAAGAAGAATGATACGTCCCAAGAAAGTGAGACTTACGCAGGAATTATTGGAGATGACTAGGAGTGGCCTATTTAATTTCATTAACCACTCAATTATTGATCATAGAACGACGCTCGATGGTAAGAAGTATGACAAGAACCTCATAAAGGCGTTCGAAGTGAATCGCCATGTAACAGGGAGAAGAAATTTTATCAAGAGGGTAGTCAAAGTAAATACACCCAGGAAAAAATACTCCTCAACAGATCAATGACGTCATCAATAGCGGAGATGACAGGAACACCTGTGAGAAGCAAACCAAATGATGGAACAAATGACTCAACCTGTTATACCATTCGAAAGGCCGCCAAAGAAGAATTGAAACGCCAACCAACTGACCAAGAATTAACTGAGAAGGGGTTGGATACGACCATGACCACAAACCTCAAATTAAAGGAAACTTGGACAACAACGAAGTGGAAGGACAAGATGATAACGAGGTACATTGCAAATACCGGGGACCACCCGAACACCAAGATGATCCGAACATCCGACACACCTAAGATGATTGACCATGGGTAACCAGAATACAAACACATTGAGAAAAGGGACGGAAATTTTGGAAATGGACCAAGGCAAACCAAAAGACAAGAATTATAACCTTCCAGAATAAGTGTAAAATATCAGACACTTGAAGGAGTAGAGAGGAAGAACACCAAAGGGATTTATAAACGAGATGGCTATTATTATTATGGAAAGAAGAGAAAAAGAAAAATGTTTATTCAATGAATATTGTATGTAACAAGAATTTTAATTATCAAATATTGTATACCCCTCACAAAACCAAGAAATATATTAAAATCGTCCAGAATAAGTGATGTACAAAATCTGTCACTTGAAGGAGTAGAGAGGAAGAACACCAAAGAGAGTAACAAGAGAGATGGCTATTATCATTATGGAAGGAAGAAAGAGAAAATCAAATATTGTCTATTAATATATTATTATTATATTCTTATATTGTATTGTAATTATCAAATATTGTATACCCCACGAAAAACAAGAAATATATAAAAACCTTCCAGAATAAGTGTAAAATATCAGACACTTGAAGGAGTAGAGAGGAAGAACACCAAAGAGATTTATAAACGAGATGGCTATTCTAAAGGGAAGAAGAAAAAGAAAATTGTTTATTAAATGAATATTGTATGTAAAAGAAGAATTTTATTAATCAAATATTGTATTAAATATTGAACGAAAAATGTTTGTTAAATGAATATTGTATGTAACACGAGAAAAAGAAAGACTAGTATCTAATAACTAAACCATAACCAAAACAAGCAACTAGTGAACGCACTTAAGATATTTTCAACATTGTTTACTATCACTTTGAGAAAAATTGTGTACTATCCAAAATAAAATGTTAAAAAATATGACATTTGCTAGAGGAGAGAAGAAGACCATTAATGAGAATATTATGTAGAGAAGATAGTGAGAAGGAGAATTGACCAAGAAAAAGAAGAAAGAACCAATCAATATGAAGAACAATTTTGTCACGATAAGGAGAGAAGAAAAAATGAAGAATATTTGCACATGCTATTTGTCAACAACATTAACTAATGAAGATCTGCAGAAGAGAAGAAGGAATCCAGAAGAGAATGTATAATAAAATATAAAAGGCAAAAGAGTGAATAACCCCAAGAGTGTTTATTATTATTAGTCGAAGGAGACTGCTTATGAATATTATTATTTAATGAATTGACTGTAGAAAAGTTCCAGCAATCATTTAACTGGGCAGGGATGATATTCCCCTGATCTCAGAAAGAGTGTAGTTATGAACGACGGAGTTAGGTAAACCATAGAGCCCACCCGAATCGATTTCAGCTACTAAGTTAGGGAAAAAATGTTAGGGAAATTAAATATTTAAGGGAAAAAACACAACAGCCAAGAATATAATAAACAAGATTCCAAGATTATGAAGAAGGAGAAGATGTAGAAAACATAATGAACTGAAGACAAGTGTAAGAGTAAATACAAAATATGAAAACATTATATGTGACTTAAGAAAGAAAAAAAATTGATAATTTCTTCAATCATAAAACAAAGCTATCAGAAATGATCAATTCTAATAAGGAGGCAATATGTAACAGTACATATAACACCACATCCACCTACGTACCGAAAATTAATTTAAAAGCCACCACTAGTAAAAATACATTAAAAGGTCTAGAATACCACCATGTATACAGAAGAAGAAAGTACCATAAGTTTAAATAAGTGAAGCATCATTGAAAAGAAATCACTAGTAAATGCACCAATAAAGAAGAAAAGAAGAATAAAGACGAGACGACTGACATACTTTACCCAATAGATCAGTGAGAAGGACAAAAGACAACAAAAGAAGAAAGAAGAATCAGTGAGACGAAAATGACAACAACAGAAGAAAGAAGAATCAGTGAGAAGAACATGAGAACAAAAGAAGAAAGAAGAATCAGGTAGAAGAACACAACAATAACAACTTCAAGAAAGAAGAAGGAAGAAACAATGTGAAGAAGACAAGTGAAAGCCACATAATGTATAAAAATGAACAATAGTGAGAAGGAGATCAGTGAAGAAAGAAGAAGGAAGATATCCAGACCAAACACAAGAACAAGGGAAGGAAATTGAAGTATAACAAACTAACATAAACCTTTGAAAGAATAATTGTATTAAGAAGAAAAAAGAAATGTTAATTAATTACATGATATAAATCCCTAAGCTGTATGGTAAAGTCAACACTGACCACAACTCATTTAATGAATACATTTATTGTCTATGTGAAACACATTATTATATTATTATATTAATTAATATTATAATATAATATTAATTATTATATTATTACAGCATTATAGTAAGATTATAAGGACTAAATATTGAAAATAAAGAGTCACAAGCAAGCTGAATAAGGACAAGATAAGTTTATGATAGCTAAATGATGTGTAGTTATAAAATAAACAGAAGAATAGGTCCCAAAATAATGAATGACCAATTGTACAGTGGGAATGATGTTAATACAAACCCACTAATTAACAATAAATAAGACAATACAAGAGTAAACTAAATGTGAAATAATAATAACCAATGTACAAACATTGAATGAAAACCAGTCAACCAGATTAATGTAGAAATACACAGCCAGCAGCAACACATTACTGCTTACTGAACCTATAACATAACCTAATCTGGGCATCCAGTTTTCAGTAAAACTTGATGAAAACTAAATTAAAACAATATTAAACCAAAATGTAATGAGCTAGGAAGTAACTAGATCATACAAGGAATATTTTGTACACAGTAGCTAATAGTATAACTGAATATAAAAGCTATATTTATGTAATACAAATATGACAATATGCTTGTAATGGCAAAGAGACATTATGCAACCAAAAATCATGTTATAAACACATTATACAAAGATAGTAACTCAACTAATGACCTGAGGTCAGACAGAATACTGTTAGATGAACAAATGCAACCAAAATAACTAGCTAAATAATCTATATAAATGTAATTACAACTAAACCATTGTAACAGTTAGCTGCAAGTAAAGTGGACAGCCACTAAACCTAGATAATAACAGAATCAAATGCAGAATGAACTGCATCACAATAACAATAAGACCATTGTAACTATTTTAATTATCAGTTAGAGAATAATACGAATAATATGTGTAGGATACCAAACATACAACAAGGTAACTCCATATAGGTATGACAGCCTAATTAATAGATGATAATTAAGGCACTAAACCAATAATGTAGGGAAAAAGAACACTGTCAGTAGTGACCTAACCCGTCGGTGTTTAATTATACAATGTTAGAATTCAATTAAATGTTATTATTGCTAGAGAATAAGAAAAACAAAAAAATGTATAACCATAGGTTTAAGGTCGAATCTATGAAAACGGACATAGTCTTAATATTAAGGCATAGTTTTAAGTGAAAATTGTACAGTAGTTTAAGAACAAGTTATTACCATGGAAAATGGAATAAAAACAATATAATATTAATAATTAATGGCTTAATGGACACTAAGTATAAATACTAAGTGCGAATTCAGCAACCCCGAATCAGAAATATATGATGAGGGGGTTCAAATTAATCGTCTTTAAAAATCATGAACAATGAGGGTAATCACAATGTCATCAGGACAATTATAAGGAAGATATTGGACTTTTAAAAATAATTGTATTATGCTGTGCCCTTTCGCGTGGATATGTCAGCCACGATTTCTTAATCTTGACACCAAAAAGTGACGCCGTTGGAAGCGTCTGTTTTGACGAAGCCCACCGGAGATGAACGAATTAAAATAAACTGACCAATCAGAGCTTATAAAAAATCCGAGATTCATCATTCCGACAGAGGAACCAGAGACAATCCACGAAGCGAACTGCATGCTCGTTGCCGCTCCAGAAAAACGTGCTTTTGACAGCAACCAGGTGTAAACAACGTTAACCTCAAACCGAGATATAGCTTACATCCATTGAAGAATCAGTGCAGTATATTTCTAAGTGTACTTTATTCGGAGTTAATGCGCATAGGAGTGGGTGCAGTGCAGTGATAAAATTTAATTCATTAATTAATAAAAAAGAAATTTTAATTAATTAAAAAGTGTTAATAAGAAAAAGTGTAACCCTTCGAACGACAAGATACGCAAGTATTCATACCCACAGCTATAATGTTATGATTAGATGATAAGAAAGATAACTGAATGCTAATAGCGATTTAAATTAACATATGGTAAACAATTAAATTCCCTATTCTTAAAGGAAGGGATCTAAAGAATACAAATAAACAATTTCGAAGTTGAACGATTTAAGTAACGACAATTTCAACGATTTGTATACTATAAATGTTTAGAATAAGTAAAGACATTGTACCATCAGTGAAGAGTGTATGTGCTCTTATGCTGTTAGCAGATAAGAGTACTGAATATTTTGTTGCTAAATTTAAGTAAGAGTTACACCAGAGAGTGATAACTACAATCAATGAATTACCGTTACCTGAAATAGGCATATCCAATGTTAGAGATGATCTTAGTCCCTGACACTGGATCATAACAATTATTATCAATTATTAATAACTAGTTAACCACTTTTAACCAAACAAGGTTGCACTAAACGATATTTAAAGCCTATGTCTAACCATGAACAGTCGTTCATATTTTGTCTTTTTTAATTAATAATCAATGAATTCTTATCTTATATTTTGTTCTAGCCGTAGCAATTATCTCAAATAAGTGTATTTTGCAGTCTAAAAGAACCTACTACTATTATTATTATAATTATTAATGACATTTCAAGTCGAATAATACGACATAACCTGTATGTTTGTCAACACACATTTTGTAACTAACCAAAGGCAGTCATGCCAACTTGAGCTTATCAATCGTTTTAGAGTCCATGTTCAATTTTAAATATTAATTGTTAACCAGAAAGAAGAGCAAAACGTATTATTGTACTAAATTTCATTGTGTTAGAATTGAATAAATAACCATTATTATTTTTACCTTTGAAAGAGTTGACCTTTATTGTATCAGTAAATACAGCTTAGAGGAGAAGAACGAGACGGTTGGTACCATGCTTAAAGTGCGAATCATTCAAATTGGGTGATTTTATATTTTGTTTACAACCGTACTGACCTACATATATATATATAATATTATAAAGTATGAGTTACCATGAATGTCATGTCTATGTATGTGTATGTTAGTATATAGGAAGAAAACTACTGATCTTCTCACCACCGCTGATCAACGAAGAGTCGACGGAACTTCGATTGGAATAATTCTAAGCAGTGAATAAAATACACATAATTAAACCATTTAAACCGACAGTTAATACGTCGAAAAGAGTGTAAGTAACCGACTTATTCAATCCTGGATTCAACAATAGGTTGAATTGAGGGGAATAAGTCAATAAACAGATATATAATAATAAAATACGAGATTGAATAATAATAATCAGCCGAGTGCAAGACCCATATTAAGTAAAAAACAACCCTGAGACTACTACTTAATAATAAATATAATTAATTTAAATAGACGGAGCAGTCGTCTACTTATAAATTGGCGCACAACGTTCGAGCGAAATTAGGCGGAAAAATATTCAACCTAATTTATAAAATAACCATCAACCTAATTTTCGAGGTAGCTGCAAGTACACAACGAAAATGTCGGGACTAACAAAAGCACAGGAGGCGGAAATAATAGAGATGCTGAAGAGTATGATGAAAGAAAACCAGAAACAATGGGACGACCTACATAAGGATATAGATGATAGTTTCAAGAAATTGAGAAAGGATTTAAGGGAAGATTTTGAAAAGACCAGAGAAAAAATAAGGAACGACAACAAACCGGAAACCGAAGAGATACCAAAGGATGAAAACATGGAACAAGTGAATAAGAAAACCGAAGATATTGGGATAAAGGACCAAATAATTAAGAAAACGGAAGGAAGAAGAATGATACGTCCCAAGAAAGTGAGACTTACGCAGGAATTATTGGAGATGACTAGGAGTGGCCTATTTAATTTCATTAACCACTCAATTATTGATCATAGAACGACGCTCGATGGTAAGAAGTATGACAAGAACCTCATAAAGGCGTTCGAAGTGAATCGCCATGTAACAGGGAGAAGAAATTTTATCAAGAGGGTAGTCAAAGTAAATACACCCAGGAAAAAATACTCCTCAACAGATCAATGACGTCATCAATAGCGGAGATGACAGGAACACCTGTGAGAAGCAAACCAAATGATGGAACAAATGACTCAACCTGTTATACCATTCGAAAGGCCGCCAAAGAAGAATTGAAACGCCAACCAACTGACCAAGAATTAACTGAGAAGGGGTTGGATACGACCATGACCACAAACCTCAAATTAAAGGAAACTTGGACAACAACGAAGTGGAAGGACAAGATGATAACGAGGTACATTGCAAATACCGGGGACCACCCGAACACCAAGATGATCCGAACATCCGACACACCTAAGATGATTGACCATGGGTAACCAGAATACAAACACATTGAGAAAAGGGACGGAAATTTTGGAAATGGACCAAGGCAAACCAAAAGACAAGAATTATAACCTTCCAGAATAAGTGTAAAATATCAGACACTTGAAGGAGTAGAGAGGAAGAACACCAAAGGGATTTATAAACGAGATGGCTATTATTATTATGGAAAGAAGAGAAAAAGAAAAATGTTTATTCAATGAATATTGTATGTAACAAGAATTTTAATTATCAAATATTGTATACCCCTCACAAAACCAAGAAATATATTAAAATCGTCCAGAATAAGTGATGTACAAAATCTGTCACTTGAAGGAGTAGAGAGGAAGAACACCAAAGAGAGTAACAAGAGAGATGGCTATTATCATTATGGAAGGAAGAAAGAGAAAATCAAATATTGTCTATTAATATATTATTATTATATTCTTATATTGTATTGTAATTATCAAATATTGTATACCCCACGAAAAACAAGAAATATATAAAAACCTTCCAGAATAAGTGTAAAATATCAGACACTTGAAGGAGTAGAGAGGAAGAACACCAAAGAGATTTATAAACGAGATGGCTATTCTAAAGGGAAGAAGAAAAAGAAAATTGTTTATTAAATGAATATTGTATGTAAAAGAAGAATTTTATTAATCAAATATTGTATTAAATATTGAACGAAAAATGTTTGTTAAATGAATATTGTATGTAACACGAGAAAAAGAAAGACTAGTATCTAATAACTAAACCATAACCAAAACAAGCAACTAGTGAACGCACTTAAGATATTTTCAACATTGTTTACTATCACTTTGAGAAAAATTGTGTACTATCCAAAATAAAATGTTAAAAAATATGACATTTGCTAGAGGAGAGAAGAAGACCATTAATGAGAATATTATGTAGAGAAGATAGTGAGAAGGAGAATTGACCAAGAAAAAGAAGAAAGAACCAATCAATATGAAGAACAATTTTGTCACGATAAGGAGAGAAGAAAAAATGAAGAATATTTGCACATGCTATTTGTCAACAACATTAACTAATGAAGATCTGCAGAAGAGAAGAAGGAATCCAGAAGAGAATGTATAATAAAATATAAAAGGCAAAAGAGTGAATAACCCCAAGAGTGTTTATTATTATTAGTCGAAGGAGACTGCTTATGAATATTATTATTTAATGAATTGACTGTAGAAAAGTTCCAGCAATCATTTAACTGGGCAGGGATGATATTCCCCTGATCTCAGAAAGAGTGTAGTTATGAACGACGGAGTTAGGTAAACCATAGAGCCCACCCGAATCGATTTCAGCTACTAAGTTAGGGAAAAAATGTTAGGGAAATTAAATATTTAAGGGAAAAAACACAACAGCCAAGAATATAATAAACAAGATTCCAAGATTATGAAGAAGGAGAAGATGTAGAAAATATAATGAACTGAAGACAAGTGTAAGAGTAAATACAAAATATGAAAACATTATATGTGACTTAAGAAAGAAAAAAAAATTATAATTTCTTCAATCATAAAACAAAGCTATCAGAAATGATCAATTCTAATAAGGAGGCAATATGTAACAGTACATATAACACCACATCCACCTACGTACCGAAAATTAATTTAAAAGCCACCACTAGTAAAAATACATTAAAAGGTCTAGAATACCACCATGTATACAGAAGAAGAAAGTACCATAAGTTTAAATAAGTGAAGCATCATTGAAAAGAAATCACTAGTAAATGCACCAATAAAGAAGAAAAGAAGAATAAAGACGAGACGACTGACATACTTTACCCAATAGATCAGTGAGAAGGACAAAAGACAACAAAAGAAGAAAGAAGAATCAGTGAGACGAAAATGACAACAACAGAAGAAAGAAGAATCAGTGAGAAGAACATGAGAACAAAAGAAGAAAGAAGAATCAGGGAGAAGAACACAACAATAACAACTTCAAGAAAGAAGAAGGAAGAAACAATGTGAAGAAGACAAGTGAAAGCCACATAATGTATAAAAATGAACAATAGTGAGAAGGAGATCAGTGAAGAAAGAAGAAGGAAGATATCCAGACCAAACACAAGAACAAGGGAAGGAAATTGAAGTATAACAAACTAACATAAACCTTTGAAAGAATAATTGTATTAAGAAGAAAAAAGAAATGTTAATTAATTACATGATATAAATCCCTAAGCTGTATGGTAAAGTCAACACTGACCACAACTCATTTAATGAATACATTTATTGTCTATGTGAAACACATTATTATATTATTATATTAATTAATATTATAATATAATATTAATTATTATATTATTACAGCATTATAGTAAGATTATAAGGACTAAATATTGAAAATAAAGAGTCACAAGCAAGCTGAATAAGGACAAGATAAGTTTATGATAGCTAAATGATGTGTAGTTATAAAATAAACAGAAGAATAGGTCCCAAAATAATGAATGACCAATTGTACAGTGGGAATGATGTTAATACAAACCCACTAATTAACAATAAATAAGACAATACAAGAGTAAACTAAATGTGAAATAATAATAACCAATGTACAAACATTGAATGAAAACCAGTCAACCAGATTAATGTAGAAATACACAGCCAGCAGCAACACATTACTGCTTACTGAACCTATAACATAACCTAATCTGGGCATCCAGTTTTCAGTAAAACTTGATGAAAACTAAATCAAAACAATATTAAACCAAAATGTAATGAGCTAGGAAGTAACTAGATCATACAAGGAATATTTTGTACACAGTAGCTAATAGTATAACTGAATATAAAAGCTATATTTATGTAATACAAATATGACAATATGCTTGTAATGGCAAAGAGACATTATGCAACCAAAAATCATGTTATAAACACATTATACAAAGATAGTAACTCAACTAATGACCTGAGGTCAGACAGAATACTGTTCAGATGAACAAATGCAACCAAAATAACTAGCTAAATAATCTATATAAATGTAATTACAACTAAACCATTGTAACAGTTAGCTGCAAGTAAAGTGGACAGCCACTAAACCTAGATAATAACAGAATCAAATGCAGAATGAACTGCATCACAATAACAATAAGACCATTGTAACTATTTTAATTATCAGTTAGAGAATAATACGAATAATATGTGTAGGATACCAAACATACAACAAGGTAACTCCATATAGGTATGACAGCCTAATTAATAGATGATAATTAAGGCACTAAACCAATAATGTAGGGAAAAAGAACACTGTCAGTAGTGACCTAACCCGTCGGTGTTTAATTATACAATGTTAGAATTCAATTAAATGTTATTATTGCTAGAGAATAAGAAAAACAAAAAAATGTATAACCATAGGTTTAAGGTCGAATCTATGAAAACGGACATAGTCTTAATATTAAGGCATAGTTTTAAGTGAAAATTGTACAGTAGTTTAAGAACAAGTTATTACCATGGAAAATGGAATAAAAACAATATAATATTAATAATTAATGGCTTAATGGACACTAAGTATAAATACTAAGTGCGAATTCAGCAACCCCGAATCAGAAATATATGATGAGGGGGTTCAAATTAATCGTCTTTAAAAATCATGAACAATGAGGGTAATCACAATGTCATCAGGACAATTATAAGGAAGATATTGGACTTTTAAAAATAATTGTATTATGCTGTGCCCTTTCGCGTGGATATGTCAGCCACGATTTCTTAATCTTGACACCAAAAAGTGACGCCGTTGGAAGCGTCTGTTTTGACGAAGCCCACCGGAGATGAACGAATTAAAATAAACTGACCAATCAGAGCTTATAAAAAATCCGAGATTCATCATTCCGACAGAGTCACCAGAGACAATCCACGAAGCGAACTGCATGCTCATTGCCGCTCCAGAAAAACGTGCTTTTGACAGCAACCAGGTGTAAACAACGTTAACCTCAAACCGAGATATAGCTTACATCCATTGAAGAATCAGTGCAGTATATTTCTAAGTGTACTTTATTCGGAGTTAATGCGCATAGGAGTGGGTGCAGTGCAGTGATAAAATTTAATTCATTAATTAATAAAAAAGAAATTTTAATTAATTAAAAAGTGTTAATAAGAAAAAGTGTAACCCTTCGAACGACAAGATACGCAAGTATTCATACCCACAGCTATAATGTTATGATTAGATGATAAGAAAGATAACTGAATGCTAATAGCGATTTAAATTAACATATGGTAAACAATTAAATTCCCTATTCTTAAAGGAAGGGATCTAAAGAATACAAATAAACAATTTCGAAGTTGAACGATTTAAGTAACGACAATTTCAACGATTTGTATACTATAAATGTTTAGAATAAGTAAAGACATTGTACCATCAGTGAAGAGTGTATGTGCTCTTATGCTGTTAGCAGATAAGAGTACTGAATATTTTGTTGCTAAATTTAAGTAAGAGTTACACCAGAGAGTGATAACTACAATCAATGAATTACCGTTACCTGAAATAGGCATATCCAATGTTAGAGATGATCTTAGTCCCTGACACTGGATCATAACAATTATTATCAATTATTAATAACTAGTTAACCACTTTTAACCAAACAAGGTTGCACTAAACGATATTTAAAGCCTATGTCTAACCATGAACAGTCGTTCATATTTTGTCTTTTTTAATTAATAATCAATGAATTCTTATCTTATATGTTTGTTCTAGCCGTAGCAATTATCTCAAATAAGTGTATTTTGCAGTCTAAAAGAACCTACTACTATTATTATTATAATTATTAATGACATTTCAAGTCGAATAATACGACATAACCTGTATGTTTGTCAACACACATTTTGTAACTAACCAAAGGCAGTCATGCCAACTTGAGCTTATCAATCGTTTTAGAGTCCATGTTCAATTTTAAATATTAATTGTTAACCAGAAAGAAGAGCAAAACGTATTATTGTACTAAATTTCATTGTGTTAGAATTGAATAAATAACCATTATTATTTTTACCTTTGAAAGAGTTGACCTTTATTGGATCAGTAAATACAGCTTAGAGGAGAAGAACGAGACGGTTGGTACCATGCTTAAAGTGCGAATCATTCAAATTGGGTGATTTTATATTTTGTTTACAACCGTACTGACCTACATATATATATATAATATTATAAAGTATGAGTTACCATGAATGTCATGTCTATGTATGTGTATGTTAGTATATAGGAAGAAAACTACTGATCTTCTCACCACCGCTGATCAACGAAGAGTCGACGGAACTTCGATTGGAATAATTCTAAGCAGTGAATAAAATACACATAATTAAACCATTTAAACCGACAGTTAATACGTCGAAAAGAGTGTAAGTAACCGACTTATTCAATCCTGGATTCAACAATAGGTTGAATTGAGGGGAATAAGTCAATAAACAGATATATAATAATAAAATACGAGATTGAATAATAATAATCAGCCGAGTGCAAGACCCATATTAAGTAAAAAACAACCCTGAGACTACTACTTAATAATAAATATAATTAATTTAAATAGACGGAGCAGTCGTCTACTTATAAATTGGCGCACAACGTTCGAGCGAAATTAGGCGGAAAAATATTCAACCTAATTTATAAAATAACCATCAACCTAATTTTCGAGGTAGCTGCAAGTACACAACGAAAATGTCGGGACTAACAAAAGCACAGGAGGCGGAAATAATAGAGATGCTGAAGAGTATGATGAAAGAAAACCAGAAACAATGGGACGACCTACATAAGGATATAGATGATAGTTTCAAGAAATTGAGAAAGGATTTAAGGGAAGATTTTGAAAAGACCAGAGAAAAAATAAGGAACGACAACAAACCGGAAACCGAAGAGATACCAAAGGATGAAAACATGGAACAAGTGAATAAGAAAACCGAAGATATTGGGATAAAGGACCAAATAATTAAGAAAACGGAAGGAAGAAGAATGATACGTCCCAAGAAAGTGAGACTTACGCAGGAATTATTGGAGATGACTAGGAGTGGCCTATTTAATTTCATTAACCACTCAATTATTGATCATAGAACGACGCTCGATGGTAAGAAGTATGACAAGAACCTCATAAAGGCGTTCGAAGTGAATCGCCATGTAACAGGGAGAAGAAATTTTATCAAGAGGGTAGTCAAAGTAAATACACCCAGGAAAAAATACTCCTCAACAGATCAATGACGTCATCAATAGCGGAGATGACAGGAACACCTGTGAGAAGCAAACCAAATGATGGAACAAATGACTCAACCTGTTATACCATTCGAAAGGCCGCCAAAGAAGAATTGAAACGCCAACCAACTGACCAAGAATTAACTGAGAAGGGGTTGGATACGACCATGACCACAAACCTCAAATTAAAGGAAACTTGGACAACAACGAAGTGGAAGGACAAGATGATAACGAGGTACATTGCAAATACCGGGGACCACCCGAACACCAAGATGATCCGAACATCCGACACACCTAAGATGATTGACCATGGGTAACCAGAATACAAACACATTGAGAAAAGGGACGGAAATTTTGGAAATGGACCAAGGCAAACCAAAAGACAAGAATTATAACCTTCCAGAATAAGTGTAAAATATCAGACACTTGAAGGAGTAGAGAGGAAGAACACCAAAGGGATTTATAAACGAGATGGCTATTATTATTATGGAAAGAAGAGAAAAAGAAAAATGTTTATTCAATGAATATTGTATGTAACAAGAATTTTAATTATCAAATATTGTATACCCCTCACAAAACCAAGAAATATATTAAAATCGTCCAGAATAAGTGATGTACAAAATCTGTCACTTGAAGGAGTAGAGAGGAAGAACACCAAAGAGAGTAACAAGAGAGATGGCTATTATCATTATGGAAGGAAGAAAGAGAAAATCAAATATTGTCTATTAATATATTATTATTATATTCTTATATTGTATTGTAATTATCAAATATTGTATACCCCACGAAAAACAAGAAATATATAAAAACCTTCCAGAATAAGTGTAAAATATCAGACACTTGAAGGAGTAGAGAGGAAGAACACCAAAGAGATTTATAAACGAGATGGCTATTCTAAAGGGAAGAAGAAAAAGAAAATTGTTTATTAAATGAATATTGTATGTAAAAGAAGAATTTTATTAATCAAATATTGTATTAAATATTGAACGAAAAATGTTTGTTAAATGAATATTGTATGTAACACGAGAAAAAGAAAGACTAGTATCTAATAACTAAACCATAACCAAAACAAGCAACTAGTGAACGCACTTAAGATATTTTCAACATTGTTTACTATCACTTTGAGAAAAATTGTGTACTATCCAAAATAAAATGTTAAAAAATATGACATTTGCTAGAGGAGAGAAGAAGACCATTAATGAGAATATTATGTAGAGAAGATAGTGAGAAGGAGAATTGACCAAGAAAAAGAAGAAAGAACCAATCAATATGAAGAACAATTTTGTCACGATAAGGAGAGAAGAAAAAATGAAGAATATTTGCACATGCTATTTGTCAACAACATTAACTAATGAAGATCTGCAGAAGAGAAGAAGGAATCCAGAAGAGAATGTATAATAAAATATAAAAGGCAAAAGAGTGAATAACCCCAAGAGTGTTTATTATTATTAGTCGAAGGAGACTGCTTATGAATATTATTATTTAATGAATTGACTGTAGAAAAGTTCCAGCAATCATTTAACTGGGCAGGGATGATATTCCCCTGATCTCAGAAAGAGTGTAGTTATGAACGACGGAGTTAGGTAAACCATAGAGCCCACCCGAATCGATTTCAGCTACTAAGTTAGGGAAAAAATGTTAGGGAAATTAAATATTTAAGGGAAAAAACACAACAGCCAAGAATATAATAAACAAGATTCCAAGATTATGAAGAAGGAGAAGATGTAGAAAACATAATGAACTGAAGACAAGTGTAAGAGTAAATACAAAATATGAAAACATTATATGTGACTTAAGAAAGAAAAAAAATTGATAATTTCTTCAATCATAAAACAAAGCTATCAGAAATGATCAATTCTAATAAGGAGGCAATATGTAACAGTACATATAACACCACATCCACCTACGTACCGAAAATTAATTTAAAAGCCACCACTAGTAAAAATACATTAAAAGGTCTAGAATACCACCATGTATACAGAAGAAGAAAGTACCATAAGTTTAAATAAGTGAAGCATCATTGAAAAGAAATCACTAGTAAATGCACCAATAAAGAAGAAAAGAAGAATAAAGACGAGACGACTGACATACTTTACCCAAAAGATCAGTGAGAAGGACAAAAGACAACAAAAGAAGAAAGAAGAATCAGTGAGACGAAAATGACAACAACAGAAGAAAGAAGAATCAGTGAGAAGAACATGAGAACAAAAGAAGAAAGAAGAATCAGGTAGAAGAACACACCAATAACAACTTCAAGAAAGAAGAAGGAAGAAACAATGTGAAGAAGACAAGTGAAAGCCACATCATGTATAAAAATGAACAATAATGAGAAGGAGATCAGTGAAGAAAGAAGAAGGAAGATATCCAGACCAAACACAAGAACAAGGGAAGGAAATTGAAGTATAACAAACTAACATAAACCTTTGAAAGAATAATTGTATTAAGAAGAAAAAAGAAATGTTAATTAATTACATGATATAAATCCCTAAGCTGTATGGTAAAGTCAACACTGACCACAACTCATTTAATGAATACATTTATTGTCTATGTGAAACACATTATTATATTATTATATTAATTAATATTATAATATAATATTAATTATTATATTATTACAGCATTATAGTAAGATTATAAGGACTAAATATTGAAAATAAAGAGTCACAAGCAAGCTGAATAAGGACAAGATAAGTTTATGATAGCTAAATGATGTGTAGTTATAAAATAAACAGAAGAATAGGTCCCAAAATAATGAATGACCAATTGTACAGTGGGAATGATGTTAATACAAACCCACTAATTAACAATAAATAAGACAATACAAGAGTAAACTAAATGTGAAATAATAATAACCAATGTACAAACATTGAATGAAAACCAGTCAACCAGATTAATGTAGAAATACACAGCCAGCAGCAACACATTACTGCTTACTGAACCTATAACATAACCTAATCTGGGCATCCAGTTTTCAGTAAAACTTGATGAAAACTAAATCAAAACAATATTAAACCAAAATGTAATGAGCTAGGAAGTAACTAGATCATACAAGGAATATTTTGTACACAGTAGCTAATAGTATAACTGAATATAAAAGCTATATTTATGTAATACAAATATGACAATATGCTTGTAATGGCAAAGAGACATTATGCAACCAAAAATCATGTTATAAACACATTATACAAAGATAGTAACTCAACTAATGACCTGAGGTCAGACAGAATACTGTTCAGATGAACAAATGCAACCAAAATAACTAGCTAAATAATCTATATAAATGTAATTACAACTAAACCATTGTAACAGTTAGCTGCAAGTAAAGTGGACAGCCACTAAACCTAGATAATAACAGAATCAAATGCAGAATGAACTGCATCACAATAACAATAAGACCATTGTAACTATTTTAATTATCAGTTAGAGAATAATACGAATAATATGTGTAGGATACCAAACATACAACAAGGTAACTCCATATAGGTATGACAGCCTAATTAATAGATGATAATTAAGGCACTAAACCAATAATGTAGGGAAAAAGAACACTGTCAGTAGTGACCTAACCCGTCGGTGTTTAATTATACAATGTTAGAATTCAATTAAATGTTATTATTGCTAGAGAATAAGAAAAACAAAAATGTATAACCATAGGTTTAAGGTCGAATCTATGAAAACGGACATAGTCTTAATATTAAGGCATAGTTTTAAGTGAAAATTGTACAGTAGTTTAAGAACAAGTTATTACCATGGAAAATGGAATAAAAACAATATAATATTAATAATTAATGGCTTAATGGACACTAAGTATAAATACTAAGTGCGAATTCAGCAACCCCGAATCAGAAATATATGATGAGGGGGTTCAAATTAATCGTCTTTAAAAATCATGAACAATGAGGGTAATCACAATTTCATCAGGACAATTATAAGGAAGATATTGGACTTTTAAAAATAATTGTATTATGCTGTGCCCTTTCGCGTGGATATGTCAGCCACGATTTCTTAATCTTGACACCAAAAAGTGACGCCGTTGGAAGCGTCTGTTTTGACGAAGCCCACCGGAGATGAACGAATTAAAATAAACTGACCAATCAGAGCTTATAAAAAATCCGAGATTCATCATTCCGACAGAGGAACCAGAGACAATCCACGAAGCGAACTGCATGCTCGTCGCCGCTCCAGAAAAACGTGCTTTTGACAGCAACCAGGTGTAAACAACGTTAACCTCAAACCGAGATATAGCTTACATCCATTGAAGAATCAGTGCAGTATATTTCTAAGTGTACTTTATTCGGAGTTAATGCGCATAGGAGTGGGTGCAGTGCAGTGATAAAATTTAATTCATTAATTAATAAAAAAGAAATTTTAATTAATTAAAAAGTGTTAATAAGAAAAAGTGTAACCCTTCGAACGACAAGATACGCAAGTATTCATACCCACAGCTATAATGTTATGATTAGATGATAAGAAAGATAACTGAATGCTAATAGCGATTTAAATTAACATATGGTAAACAATTAAATTCCCTATTCTTAAAGGAAGGGATCTAAAGAATACAAATAAACAATTTCGAAGTTGAACGATTTAAGTAACGACAATTTCAACGATTTGTATACTATAAATGTTTAGAATAAGTAAAGACATTGTACCATCAGTGAAGAGTGTATGTGCTCTTATGCTGTTAGCAGATAAGAGTACTGAATATTTTGTTGCTAAATTTAAGTAAGAGTTACACCAGAGAGTGATAACTACAATCAATGAATTACCGTTACCTGAAATAGGCATATCCAATGTTAGAGATGATCTTAGTCCCTGACACTGGATCATAACAATTATTATCAATTATTAATAACTAGTTAACCACTTTTAACCAAACAAGGTTGCACTAAACGATATTTAAAGCCTATGTCTAACCATGAACAGTCGTTCATATTTTGTCTTTTTTAATTAATAATCAATGAATTCTTATCTTATATGTTTGTTCTAGCCGTAGCAATTATCTCAAATAAGTGTATTTTGCAGTCTAAAAGAACCTACTACTATTATTATTATAATTATTAATGACATTTCAAGTCGAATAATACGACATAACCTGTATGTTTGTCAACACACATTTTGTAACTAACCAAAGGCAGTCATGCCAACTTGAGCTTATCAATCGTTTTAGAGTCCATGTTCAATTTTAAATATTAATTGTTAACCAGAAAGAAGAGCAAAACGTATTATTGTACTAAATTTCATTGTGTTAGAATTGAATAAATAACCATTATTATTTTTACCTTTGAAAGAGTTGACCTTTATTGTATCAGTAAATACAGCTTAGAGGAGAAGAACGAGACGGTTGGTACCATGCTTAAAGTGCGAATCATTCAAATTGAGTGATTTTATATTTTGTTTACAACCGTACTGACCTACATATATATATAATATTATAAAGTATGAGTTACCATGAATGTCATGTCTATGTATGTGTATGTTAGTATATAGGAAGAAAACTACTGATCTTCTCACCACCGCTGATCAACGAAGAGTCGACGGAACTTCGATTGGAATAATTCTAAGCAGTGAATAAAATACACATAATTAAACCATTTAAACCGACAGTTAATACGTCGAAAAGAGTGTAAGTAACCGACTTATTCAATCCTGGATTCAACAATAGGTTGAATTGAGGGGAATAAGTCAATAAACAGATATATAATAATAAAATACGAGATTGAATAATAATAATCAGCCGAGTGCAAGACCCATATTAAGTAAAAAACAACCCTGAGACTACTACTTAATAATAAATATAATTAATTTAAATAGACGGAGCAGTCGTCTACTTATAAATTGGCGCACAACGTTCGAGCGAAATTAGGCGGAAAAATATTCAACCTAATTTATAAAATAACCATCAACCTAATTTTCGAGGTAGCTGCAAGTACACAACGAAAATGTCGGGACTAACAAAAGCACAGGAGGCGGAAATAATAGAGATGCTGAAGAGTATGATGAAAGAAAACCAGAAACAATGGGACGACCTACATAAGGATATAGATGATAGTTTCAAGAAATTGAGAAAGGATTTAAGGGAAGATTTTGAAAAGACCAGAGAAAAAATAAGGAACGACAACAAACCGGAAACCGAAGAGATACCAAAGGATGAAAACATGGAACAAGTGAATAAGAAAACCGAAGATATTGGGATAAAGGACCAAATAATTAAGAAAACGGAAGGAAGAAGAATGATACGTCCCAAGAAAGTGAGACTTACGCAGGAATTATTGGAGATGACTAGGAGTGGCCTATTTAATTTCATTAACCACTCAATTATTGATCATAGAACGACGCTCGATGGTAAGAAGTATGACAAGAACCTCATAAAGGCGTTCGAAGTGAATCGCCATGTAACAGGGAGAAGAAATTTTATCAAGAGGGTAGTCAAAGTAAATACACCCAGGAAAAAATACTCCTCAACAGATCAATGACGTCATCAATAGCGGAGATGACAGGAACACCTGTGAGAAGCAAACCAAATGATGGAACAAATGACTCAACCTGTTATACCATTCGAAAGGCCGCCAAAGAAGAATTGAAACGCCAACCAACTGACCAAGAATTAACTGAGAAGGGGTTGGATACGACCATGACCACAAACCTCAAATTAAAGGAAACTTGGACAACAACGAAGTGGAAGGACAAGATGATAACGAGGTACATTGCAAATACCGGGGACCACCCGAACACCAAGATGATCCGAACATCCGACACACCTAAGATGATTGACCATGGGTAACCAGAATACAAACACATTGAGAAAAGGGACGGAAATTTTGGAAATGGACCAAGGCAAACCAAAAGACAAGAATTATAACCTTCCAGAATAAGTGTAAAATATCAGACACTTGAAGGAGTAGAGAGGAAGAACACCAAAGGGATTTATAAACGAGATGGCTATTATTATTATGGAAAGAAGAGAAAAAGAAAAATGTTTATTCAATGAATATTGTATGTAACAAGAATTTTAATTATCAAATATTGTATACCCCTCACAAAACCAAGAAATATATTAAAATCGTCCAGAATAAGTGATGTACAAAATCTGTCACTTGAAGGAGTAGAGAGGAAGAACACCAAAGAGAGTAACAAGAGAGATGGCTATTATCATTATGGAAGGAAGAAAGAGAAAATCAAATATTGTCTATTAATATATTATTATTATATTCTTATATTGTATTGTAATTATCAAATATTGTATACCCCACGAAAAACAAGAAATATATAAAAACCTTCCAGAATAAGTGTAAAATATCAGACACTTGAAGGAGTAGAGAGGAAGAACACCAAAGAGATTTATAAACGAGATGGCTATTCTAAAGGGAAGAAGAAAAAGAAAATTGTTTATTAAATGAATATTGTATGTAAAAGAAGAATTTTATTAATCAAATATTGTATTAAATATTGAACGAAAAATGTTTGTTAAATGAATATTGTATGTAACACGAGAAAAAGAAAGACTAGTATCTAATAACTAAACCATAACCAAAACAAGCAACTAGTGAACGCACTTAAGATATTTTCAACATTGTTTACTATCACTTTGAGAAAAATTGTGTACTATCCAAAATAAAATGTTAAAAAATATGACATTTGCTAGAGGAGAGAAGAAGACCATTAATGAGAATATTATGTAGAGAAGATAGTGAGAAGGAGAATTGACCAAGAAAAAGAAGAAAGAACCAATCAATATGAAGAACAATTTTGTCACGATAAGGAGAGAAGAAAAAATGAAGAATATTTGCACATGCTATTTGTCAACAACATTAACTAATGAAGATCTGCAGAAGAGAAGAAGGAATCCAGAAGAGAATGTATAATAAAATATAAAAGGCAAAAGAGTGAATAACCCCAAGAGTGTTTATTATTATTAGTCGAAGGAGACTGCTTATGAATATTATTATTTAATGAATTGACTGTAGAAAAGTTCCAGCAATCATTTAACTGGGCAGGGATGATATTCCCCTGATCTCAGAAAGAGTGTAGTTATGAACGACGGAGTTAGGTAAACCATAGAGCCCACCCGAATCGATTTCAGCTACTAAGTTAGGGAAAAAATGTTAGGGAAATTAAATATTTAAGGGAAAAAACACAACAGCCAAGAATATAATAAACAAGATTCCAAGATTATGAAGAAGGAGAAGATGTAGAAAATATAATGAACTGAAGACAAGTGTAAGAGTAAATACAAAATATGAAAACATTATATGTGACTTAAGAAAGAAAAAAAAATTATAATTTCTTCAATCATAAAACAAAGCTATCAGAAATGATCAATTCTAATAAGGAGGCAATATGTAACAGTACATATAACACCACATCCACCTACGTACCGAAAATTAATTTAAAAGCCACCACTAGTAAAAATACATTAAAAGGTCTAGAATACCACCATGTATACAGAAGAAGAAAGTACCGTAAGTTTAAATAAGTGAAGCATCATTGAAAAGAAATCACTAGTAAATGCACCAATAAAGAAGAAAAGAAGAATAAAGACGAGACGACTGACATACTTTACCCAAAAGATCAGTGAGAAGGACAAAAGACAACAAAAGAAGAAAGAAGAATCAGTGAGACGAAAATGACAACAACAGAAGAAAGAAGAATCAGTGAGAAGTACATGAGAACAAAAGAAGAAAGAAGAATCAGGTAGAAGAACACACCAATAACAACTTCAAGAAAGAAGAAGGAAGAAACAATGTGAAGAAGACAAGTGAAAGCCACATCATGTATAAAAATGAACAATAATGAGAAGGAGATCAGTGAAGAAAGAAGAAGGAAGATATCCAGACCAAACACAAGAACAAGGGAAGGAAATTGAAGTATAACAAACTAACATAAACCTTTGAAAGAATAATTGTATTAAGAAGAAAAAAGAAATGTTAATTAATTACATGATATAAATCCCTAAGCTGTATGGTAAAGTCAACACTGACCACAACTCATTTAATGAATACATTTATTGTCTATGTGAAACACATTATTATATTATTATATTAATTAATATTATAATATAATATTAATTATTATATTATTACAGCATTATAGTAAGATTATAAGGACTAAATATTGAAAATAAAGAGTCACAAGCAAGCTGAATAAGGACAAGATAAGTTTATGATAGCTAAATGATGTGTAGTTATAAAATAAACAGAAGAATAGGTCCCAAAATAATGAATGACCAATTGTACAGTGGGAATGATGTTAATACAAACCCACTAATTAACAATAAATAAGACAATACAAGAGTAAACTAAATGTGAAATAATAATAACCAATGTACAAACATTGAATGAAAACCAGTCAACCAGATTAATGTAGAAATACACAGCCAGCAGCAACACATTACTGCTTACTGAACCTATAACATAACCTAATCTGGGCATCCAGTTTTCAGTAAAACTTGATGAAAACTAAATCAAAACAATATTAAACCAAAATGTAATGAGCTAGGAAGTAACTAGATCATACAAGGAATATTTTGTACACAGTAGCTAATAGTATAACTGAATATAAAAGCTATATTTATGTAATACAAATATGACAATATGCTTGTAATGGCAAAGAGACATTATGCAACCAAAAATCATGTTATAAACACATTATACAAAGATAGTAACTCAACTAATGACCTGAGGTCAGACAGAATACTGTTCAGATGAACAAATGCAACCAAAATAACTAGCTAAATAATCTATATAAATGTAATTACAACTAAACCATTGTAACAGTTAGCTGCAAGTAAAGTGGACAGCCACTAAACCTAGATAATAACAGAATCAAATGCAGAATGAACTGCATCACAATAACAATAAGACCATTGTAACTATTTTAATTATCAGTTAGAGAATAATACGAATAATATGTGTAGGATACCAAACATACAACAAGGTAACTCCATATAGGTATGACAGCCTAATTAATAGATGATAATTAAGGCACTAAACCAATAATGTAGGGAAAAAGAACACTGTCAGTAGTGACCTAACCCGTCGGTGTTTAATTATACAATGTTAGAATTCAATTAAATGTTATTATTGCTAGAGAATAAGAAAAACAAAAATGTATAACCATAGGTTTAAGGTCGAATCTATGAAAACGGACATAGTCTTAATATTAAGGCATAGTTTTAAGTGAAAATTGTACAGTAGTTTAAGAACAAGTTATTACCATGGAAAATGGAATAAAAACAATATAATATTAATAATTAATGGCTTAATGGACACTAAGTATAAATACTAAGTGCGAATTCAGCAACCCCGAATCAGAAATATATGATGAGGGGGTTCAAATTAATCGTCTTTAAAAATCATGAACAATGAGGGTAATCACAATTTCATCAGGACAATTATAAGGAAGATATTGGACTTTTAAAAATAATTGTATTATGCTGTGCCCTTTCGCGTGGATATGTCAGCCACGATTTCTTAATCTTGACACCAAAAAGTGACGCCGTTGGAAGCGTCTGTTTTGACGAAGCCCACCGGAGATGAACGAATTAAAATAAACTGACCAATCAGAGCTTATAAAAAATCCGAGATTCATCATTCCGACAGAGGAACCAGAGACAATCCACGAAGCGAACTGCATGCTCGTCGCCGCTCCAGAAAAACGTGCTTTTGACAGCAACCAGGTGTAAACAACGTTAACCTCAAACCGAGATATAGCTTACATCCATTGAAGAATCAGTGCAGTATATTTCTAAGTGTACTTTATTCGGAGTTAATGCGCATAGGAGTGGGTGCAGTGCAGTGATAAAATTTAATTCATTAATTAATAAAAAAGAAATTTTAATTAATTAAAAAGTGTTAATAAGAAAAAGTGTAACCCTTCGAACGACAAGATACGCAAGTATTCATACCCACAGCTATAATGTTATGATTAGATGATAAGAAAGATAACTGAATGCTAATAGCGATTTAAATTAACATATGGTAAACAATTAAATTCCCTATTCTTAAAGGAAGGGATCTAAAGAATACAAATAAACAATTTCGAAGTTGAACGATTTAAGTAACGACAATTTCAACGATTTGTATACTATAAATGTTTAGAATAAGTAAAGACATTGTACCATCAGTGAAGAGTGTATGTGCTCTTATGCTGTTAGCAGATAAGAGTACTGAATATTTTGTTGCTAAATTTAAGTAAGAGTTACACCAGAGAGTGATAACTACAATCAATGAATTACCGTTACCTGAAATAGGCATATCCAATGTTAGAGATGATCTTAGTCCCTGACACTGGATCATAACAATTATTATCAATTATTAATAACTAGTTAACCACTTTTAACCAAACAAGGTTGCACTAAACGATATTTAAAGCCTATGTCTAACCATGAACAGTCGTTCATATTTTGTCTTTTTTAATTAATAATCAATGAATTCTTATCTTATATGTTTGTTCTAGCCGTAGCAATTATCTCAAATAAGTGTATTTTGCAGTCTAAAAGAACCTACTACTATTATTATTATAATTATTAATGACATTTCAAGTCGAATAATACGACATAACCTGTATGTTTGTCAACACACATTTTGTAACTAACCAAAGGCAGTCATGCCAACTTGAGCTTATCAATCGTTTTAGAGTCCATGTTCAATTTTAAATATTAATTGTTAACCAGAAAGAAGAGCAAAACGTATTATTGTACTAAATTTCATTGTGTTAGAATTGAATAAATAACCATTATTATTTTTACCTTTGAAAGAGTTGACCTTTATTGTATCAGTAAATACAGCTTAGAGGAGAAGAACGAGACGGTTGGTACCATGCTTAAAGTGCGAATCATTCAAATTGAGTGATTTTATATTTTGTTTACAACCGTACTGACCTACATATATATATAATATTATAAAGTATGAGTTACCATGAATGTCATGTCTATGTATGTGTATGTTAGTATATAGGAAGAAAACTACTGATCTTCTCACCACCGCTGATCAACGAAGAGTCGACGGAACTTCGATTGGAATAATTCTAAGCAGTGAATAAAATACACATAATTAAACCATTTAAACCGACAGTTAATACGTCGAAAAGAGTGTAAGTAACCGACTTATTCAATCCTGGATTCAACAATAGGTTGAATTGAGGGGAATAAGTCAATAAACAGATATATAATAATAAAATACGAGATTGAATAATAATAATCAGCCGAGTGCAAGACCCATATTAAGTAAAAAACAACCCTGAGACTACTACTTAATAATAAATATAATTAATTTAAATAGACGGAGCAGTCGTCTACTTATAAATTGGCGCACAACGTTCGAGCGAAATTAGGCGGAAAAATATTCAACCTAATTTATAAAATAACCATCAACCTAATTTTCGAGGTAGCTGCAAGTACACAACGAAAATGTCGGGACTAACAAAAGCACAGGAGGCGGAAATAATAGAGATGCTGAAGAGTATGATGAAAGAAAACCAGAAACAATGGGACGACCTACATAAGGATATAGATGATAGTTTCAAGAAATTGAGAAAGGATTTAAGGGAAGATTTTGAAAAGACCAGAGAAAAAATAAGGAACGACAACAAACCGGAAACCGAAGAGATACCAAAGGATGAAAACATGGAACAAGTGAATAAGAAAACCGAAGATATTGGGATAAAGGACCAAATAATTAAGAAAACGGAAGGAAGAAGAATGATACGTCCCAAGAAAGTGAGACTTACGCAGGAATTATTGGAGATGACTAGGAGTGGCCTATTTAATTTCATTAACCACTCAATTATTGATCATAGAACGACGCTCGATGGTAAGAAGTATGACAAGAACCTCATAAAGGCGTTCGAAGTGAATCGCCATGTAACAGGGAGAAGAAATTTTATCAAGAGGGTAGTCAAAGTAAATACACCCAGGAAAAAATACTCCTCAACAGATCAATGACGTCATCAATAGCGGAGATGACAGGAACACCTGTGAGAAGCAAACCAAATGATGGAACAAATGACTCAACCTGTTATACCATTCGAAAGGCCGCCAAAGAAGAATTGAAACGCCAACCAACTGACCAAGAATTAACTGAGAAGGGGTTGGATACGACCATGACCACAAACCTCAAATTAAAGGAAACTTGGACAACAACGAAGTGGAAGGACAAGATGATAACGAGGTACATTGCAAATACCGGGGACCACCCGAACACCAAGATGATCCGAACATCCGACACACCTAAGATGATTGACCATGGGTAACCAGAATACAAACACATTGAGAAAAGGGACGGAAATTTTGGAAATGGACCAAGGCAAACCAAAAGACAAGAATTATAACCTTCCAGAATAAGTGTAAAATATCAGACACTTGAAGGAGTAGAGAGGAAGAACACCAAAGGGATTTATAAACGAGATGGCTATTATTATTATGGAAAGAAGAGAAAAAGAAAAATGTTTATTCAATGAATATTGTATGTAACAAGAATTTTAATTATCAAATATTGTATACCCCTCACAAAACCAAGAAATATATTAAAATCGTCCAGAATAAGTGATGTACAAAATCTGTCACTTGAAGGAGTAGAGAGGAAGAACACCAAAGAGAGTAACAAGAGAGATGGCTATTATCATTATGGAAGGAAGAAAGAGAAAATCAAATATTGTCTATTAATATATTATTATTATATTCTTATATTGTATTGTAATTATCAAATATTGTATACCCCACGAAAAACAAGAAATATATAAAAACCTTCCAGAATAAGTGTAAAATATCAGACACTTGAAGGAGTAGAGAGGAAGAACACCAAAGAGATTTATAAACGAGATGGCTATTCTAAAGGGAAGAAGAAAAAGAAAATTGTTTATTAAATGAATATTGTATGTAAAAGAAGAATTTTATTAATCAAATATTGTATTAAATATTGAACGAAAAATGTTTGTTAAATGAATATTGTATGTAACACGAGAAAAAGAAAGACTAGTATCTAATAACTAAACCATAACCAAAACAAGCAACTAGTGAACGCACTTAAGATATTTTCAACATTGTTTACTATCACTTTGAGAAAAATTGTGTACTATCCAAAATAAAATGTTAAAAAATATGACATTTGCTAGAGGAGAGAAGAAGACCATTAATGAGAATATTATGTAGAGAAGATAGTGAGAAGGAGAATTGACCAAGAAAAAGAAGAAAGAACCAATCAATATGAAGAACAATTTTGTCACGATAAGGAGAGAAGAAAAAATGAAGAATATTTGCACATGCTATTTGTCAACAACATTAACTAATGAAGATCTGCAGAAGAGAAGAAGGAATCCAGAAGAGAATGTATAATAAAATATAAAAGGCAAAAGAGTGAATAACCCCAAGAGTGTTTATTATTATTAGTCGAAGGAGACTGCTTATGAATATTATTATTTAATGAATTGACTGTAGAAAAGTTCCAGCAATCATTTAACTGGGCAGGGATGATATTCCCCTGATCTCAGAAAGAGTGTAGTTATGAACGACGGAGTTAGGTAAACCATAGAGCCCACCCGAATCGATTTCAGCTACTAAGTTAGGGAAAAAATGTTAGGGAAATTAAATATTTAAGGGAAAAAACACAACAGCCAAGAATATAATAAACAAGATTCCAAGATTATGAAGAAGGAGAAGATGTAGAAAATATAATGAACTGAAGACAAGTGTAAGAGTAAATACAAAATATGAAAACATTATATGTGACTTAAGAAAGAAAAAAAAATTATAATTTCTTCAATCATAAAACAAAGCTATCAGAAATGATCAATTCTAATAAGGAGGCAATATGTAACAGTACATATAACACCACATCCACCTACGTACCGAAAATTAATTTAAAAGCCACCACTAGTAAAAATACATTAAAAGGTCTAGAATACCACCATGTATACAGAAGAAGAAAGTACCGTAAGTTTAAATAAGTGAAGCATCATTGAAAAGAAATCACTAGTAAATGCACCAATAAAGAAGAAAAGAAGAATAAAGACGAGACGACTGACATACTTTACCCAAAAGATCAGTGAGAAGGACAAAAGACAACAAAAGAAGAAAGAAGAATCAGTGAGACGAAAATGACAACAACAGAAGAAAGAAGAATCAGTGAGAAGTACATGAGAACAAAAGAAGAAAGAAGAATCAGGTAGAAGAACACACCAATAACAACTTCAAGAAAGAAGAAGGAAGAAACAATGTGAAGAAGACAAGTGAAAGCCACATCATGTATAAAAATGAACAATAATGAGAAGGAGATCAGTGAAGAAAGAAGAAGGAAGATATCCAGACCAAACACAAGAACAAGGGAAGGAAATTGAAGTATAACAAACTAACATAAACCTTTGAAAGAATAATTGTATTAAGAAGAAAAAAGAAATGTTAATTAATTACATGATATAAATCCCTAAGCTGTATGGTAAAGTCAACACTGACCACAACTCATTTAATGAATACATTTATTGTCTATGTGAAACACATTATTATATTATTATATTAATTAATATTATAATATAATATTAATTATTATATTATTACAGCATTATAGTAAGATTATAAGGACTAAATATTGAAAATAAAGAGTCACAAGCAAGCTGAATAAGGACAAGATAAGTTTATGATAGCTAAATGATGTGTAGTTATAAAATAAACAGAAGAATAGGTCCCAAAATAATGAATGACCAATTGTACAGTGGGAATGATGTTAATACAAACCCACTAATTAACAATAAATAAGACAATACAAGAGTAAACTAAATGTGAAATAATAATAACCAATGTACAAACATTGAATGAAAACCAGTCAACCAGATTAATGTAGAAATACACAGCCAGCAGCAACACATTACTGCTTACTGAACCTATAACATAACCTAATCTGGGCATCCAGTTTTCAGTAAAACTTGATGAAAACTAAATCAAAACAATATTAAACCAAAATGTAATGAGCTAGGAAGTAACTAGATCATACAAGGAATATTTTGTACACAGTAGCTAATAGTATAACTGAATATAAAAGCTATATTTATGTAATACAAATATGACAATATGCTTGTAATGGCAAAGAGACATTATGCAACCAAAAATCATGTTATAAACACATTATACAAAGATAGTAACTCAACTAATGACCTGAGGTCAGACAGAATACTGTTCAGATGAACAAATGCAACCAAAATAACTAGCTAAATAATCTATATAAATGTAATTACAACTAAACCATTGTAACAGTTAGCTGCAAGTAAAGTGGACAGCCACTAAACCTAGATAATAACAGAATCAAATGCAGAATGAACTGCATCACAATAACAATAAGACCATTGTAACTATTTTAATTATCAGTTAGAGAATAATACGAATAATATGTGTAGGATACCAAACATACAACAAGGTACTCCATATTAGGTATGACAGCCTAATTAATAGATGATAATTAAGGCACTAAACCAATAATGTAGGGAAAAAGAACACTGTCAGTAGTGACCTAACCCGTCGGTGTTTAATTATACAATGTTAGAATTCAATTAAATGTTATTATTGCTAGAGAATAAGAAAAACAAAAATGTATAACCATAGGTTTAAGGTCGAATCTATGAAAACGGACATAGTCTTAATATTAAGGCATAGTTTTAAGTGAAAATTGTACAGTAGTTTAAGAACAAGTTACTACCATGGAAAATGGAATAAAAACAATATAATATTAATAATTAATGGCTTAATGGACACTAAGTATAAATACTAAGTGCGAATTCAGCAACCCCGAATCAGAAATATATGATGAGGGGGTTCAAATTAATCGTCTTTAAAAATCATGAACAATGAGGGTAATCACAATGTCATCAGGACAATTATAAGGAAGATATTGGACTTTTAAAAATAATTGTATTATGCTGTGCCCTTTCGCGTGGATATGTCAGCCACGATTTCTTAATCTTGACACCAAAAAGTGACGCCGTTGGAAGCGTCTGTTTTGACGAAGCCCACCGGAGATGAACGAATTAAAATAAACTGACCAATCAGAGCTTATAAAAAATCCGAGATTCATCATTCCGACAGAGGAACCAGAGACAATCCACGAAGCGAACTGCATGCTCGTTGCCGCTCCAGAAAAACGTGCTTTTGACAGCAACCAGGTGTAAACAACGTTAACCTCAAACCGAGATATAGCTTACATCCATTGAAGAATCAGTGCAGTATATTTCTAAGTGTACTTTATTCGGAGTTAATGCGCATAGGAGTGGGTGCAGTGCAGTGATAAAATTTAATTCATTAATTAATAAAAAAGAAATTTTAATTAATTAAAAAGTGTTAATAAGAAAAAGTGTAACCCTTCGAACGACAAGATACGCAAGTATTCATACCCACAGCTATAATGTTATGATTAGATGATAAGAAAGATAACTGAATGCTAATAGCGATTTAAATTAACATATGGTAAACAATTAAATTCCCTATTCTTAAAGGAAGGGATCTAAAGAATACAAATAAACAATTTCGAAGTTGAACGATTTAAGTAACGACAATTTCAACGATTTGTATACTATAAATGTTTAGAATAAGTAAAGACATTGTACCATCAGTGAAGAGTGTATGTGCTCTTATGCTGTTAGCAGATAAGAGTACTGAATATTTTGTTGCTAAATTTAAGTAAGAGTTACACCAGAGAGTGATAACTACAATCAATGAATTACCGTTACCTGAAATAGGCATATCCAATGTTAGAGATGATCTTAGTCCCTGACACTGGATCATAACAATTATTATCAATTATTAATAACTAGTTAACCACTTTTAACCAAACAAGGTTGCACTAAACGATATTTAAAGCCTATGTCTAACCATGAACAGTCGTTCATATTTTGTCTTTTTTAATTAATAATCAATGAATTCTTATCTTATATGTTTGTTCTAGCCGTAGCAATTATCTCAAATAAGTGTATTTTGCAGTCTAAAAGAACCTACTACTATTATTATTATAATTATTAATGACATTTCAAGTCGAATAATACGACATAACCTGTATGTTTGTCAACACACATTTTGTAACTAACCAAAGGCAGTCATGCCAACTTGAGCTTATCAATCGTTTTAGAGTCCATGTTCAATTTTAAATATTAATTGTTAACCAGAAAGAAGAGCAAAACGTATTATTGTACTAAATTTCATTGTGTTAGAATTGAATAAATAACCATTATTATTTTTACCTTTGAAAGAGTTGACCTTTATTGGATCAGTAAATACAGCTTAGAGGAGAAGAACGAGACGGTTGGTACCATGCTTAAAGTGCGAATCATTCAAATTGGGTGATTTTATATTTTGTTTACAACCGTACTGACCTACATATATATATAATATTATAAAGTATGAGTTACCATGAATGTCATGTCTATGTATGTGTATGTTAGTATATAGGAAGAAAACTACTGATCTTCTCACCACCGCTGATCAACGAAGAGTCGACGGAACTTCGATTGGAATAATTCTAAGCAGTGAATAAAATACACATAATTAAACCATTTAAACCGACAGTTAATACGTCGAAAAGAGTGTAAGTAACCGACTTATTCAATCCTGGATTCAACAATAGGTTGAATTGAGGGGAATAAGTCAATAAACAGATATATAATAATAAAATACGAGATTGAATAATAATAATCAGCCGAGTGCAAGACCCATATTAAGTAAAAAACAACCCTGAGACTACTACTTAATAATAAATATAATTAATTTAAATAGACGGAGCAGTCGTCTACTTATAAATTGGCGCATAACGTTCGAGCGAAATTAGGCGGAAAAATATTCAACCTAATTTATAAAATAACCATCAACCTAATTTTCGAGGTAGCTGCAAGTACACAACGAAAATGTCGGGACTAACAAAAGCACAGGAGGCGGAAATAATAGAGATGCTGAAGAGTATGATGAAAGAAAACCAGAAACAATGGGACGACCTACATAAGGATATAGATGATAGTTTCAAGAAATTGAGAAAGGATTTAAGGGAAGATTTTGAAAAGACCAGAGAAAAAATAAGGAACGACAACAAACCGGAAACCGAAGAGATACCAAAGGATGAAAACATGGAACAAGTGAATAAGAAAACCGAAGATATTGGGATAAAGGACCAAATAATTAAGAAAACGGAAGGAAGAAGAATGATACGTCCCAAGAAAGTGAGACTTACGCAGGAATTATTGGAGATGACTAGGAGTGGCCTATTTAATTTCATTAACCACTCAATTATTGATCATAGAACGACGCTCGATGGTAAGAAGTATGACAAGAACCTCATAAAGGCGTTCGAAGTGAATCGCCATGTAACAGGGAGAAGAAATTTTATCAAGAGGGTAGTCAAAGTAAATACACCCAGGAAAAAATACTCCTCAACAGATCAATGACGTCATCAATAGCGGAGATGACAGGAACACCTGTGAGAAGCAAACCAAATGATGGAACAAATGACTCAACCTGTTATACCATTCGAAAGGCCGCCAAAGAAGAATTGAAACGCCAACCAACTGACCAAGAATTAACTGAGAAGGGGTTGGATACGACCATGACCACAAACCTCAAATTAAAGGAAACTTGGACAACAACGAAGTGGAAGGACAAGATGATAACGAGGTACATTGCAAATACCGGGGACCACCCGAACACCAAGATGATCCGAACATCCGACACACCTAAGATGATTGACCATGGGTAACCAGAATACAAACACATTGAGAAAAGGGACGGAAATTTTGGAAATGGACCAAGGCAAACCAAAAGACAAGAATTATAACCTTCCAGAATAAGTGTAAAATATCAGACACTTGAAGGAGTAGAGAGGAAGAACACCAAAGGGATTTATAAACGAGATGGCTATTATTATTATGGAAAGAAGAGAAAAAGAAAAATGTTTATTCAATGAATATTGTATGTAACAAGAATTTTAATTATCAAATATTGTATACCCCTCACAAAACCAAGAAATATATTAAAATCGTCCAGAATAAGTGATGTACAAAATCTGTCACTTGAAGGAGTAGAGAGGAAGAACACCAAAGAGAGTAACAAGAGAGATGGCTATTATCATTATGGAAGGAAGAAAGAGAAAATCAAATATTGTCTATTAATATATTATTATTATATTCTTATATTGTATTGTAATTATCAAATATTGTATACCCCACGAAAAACAAGAAATATATAAAAACCTTCCAGAATAAGTGTAAAATATCAGACACTTGAAGGAGTAGAGAGGAAGAACACCAAAGAGATTTATAAACGAGATGGCTATTCTAAAGGGAAGAAGAAAAAGAAAATTGTTTATTAAATGAATATTGTATGTAAAAGAAGAATTTTATTAATCAAATATTGTATTAAATATTGAACGAAAAATGTTTGTTAAATGAATATTGTATGTAACACGAGAAAAAGAAAGACTAGTATCTAATAACTAAACCATAACCAAAACAAGCAACTAGTGAACGCACTTAAGATATTTTCAACATTGTTTACTATCACTTTGAGAAAAATTGTGTACTATCCAAAATAAAATGTTAAAAAATATGACATTTGCTAGAGGAGAGAAGAAGACCATTAATGAGAATATTATGTAGAGAAGATAGTGAGAAGGAGAATTGACCAAGAAAAAGAAGAAAGAACCAATCAATATGAAGAACAATTTTGTCACGATAAGGAGAGAAGAAAAAATGAAGAATATTTGCACATGCTATTTGTCAACAACATTAACTAATGAAGATCTGCAGAAGAGAAGAAGGAATCCAGAAGAGAATGTATAATAAAATATAAAAGGCAAAAGAGTGAATAACCCCAAGAGTGTTTATTATTATTAGTCGAAGGAGACTGCTTATGAATATTATTATTTAATGAATTGACTGTAGAAAAGTTCCAGCAATCATTTAACTGGGCAGGGATGATATTCCCCTGATCTCAGAAAGAGTGTAGTTATGAACGACGGAGTTAGGTAAACCATAGAGCCCACCCGAATCGATTTCAGCTACTAAGTTAGGGAAAAAATGTTAGGGAAATTAAATATTTAAGGGAAAAAACACAACAGCCAAGAATATAATAAACAAGATTCCAAGATTATGAAGAAGGAGAAGATGTAGAAAATATAATGAACTGAAGACAAGTGTAAGAGTAAATACAAAATATGAAAACATTATATGTGACTTAAGAAAGAAAAAAAAATTATAATTTCTTCAATCATAAAACAAAGCTATCAGAAATGATCAATTCTAATAAGGAGGCAATATGTAACAGTACATATAACACCACATCCACCTACGTACCGAAAATTAATTTAAAAGCCACCACTAGTAAAAATACATTAAAAGGTCTAGAATACCACCATGTATACAGAAGAAGAAAGTACCGTAAGTTTAAATAAGTGAAGCATCATTGAAAAGAAATCACTAGTAAATGCACCAATAAAGAAGAAAAGAAGAATAAAGACGAGACGACTGACATACTTTACCCAAAAGATCAGTGAGAAGGACAAAAGACAACAAAAGAAGAAAGAAGAATCAGTGAGACGAAAATGACAACAACAGAAGAAAGAAGAATCAGTGAGAAGTACATGAGAACAAAAGAAGAAAGAAGAATCAGGTAGAAGAACACACCAATAACAACTTCAAGAAAGAAGAAGGAAGAAACAATGTGAAGAAGACAAGTGAAAGCCACATCATGTATAAAAATGAACAATAATGAGAAGGAGATCAGTGAAGAAAGAAGAAGGAAGATATCCAGACCAAACACAAGAACAAGGGAAGGAAATTGAAGTATAACAAACTAACATAAACCTTTGAAAGAATAATTGTATTAAGAAGAAAAAAGAAATGTTAATTAATTACATGATATAAATCCCTAAGCTGTATGGTAAAGTCAACACTGACCACAACTCATTTAATGAATACATTTATTGTCTATGTGAAACACATTATTATATTATTATATTAATTAATATTATAATATAATATTAATTATTATATTATTACAGCATTATAGTAAGATTATAAGGACTAAATATTGAAAATAAAGAGTCACAAGCAAGCTGAATAAGGACAAGATAAGTTTATGATAGCTAAATGATGTGTAGTTATAAAATAAACAGAAGAATAGGTCCCAAAATAATGAATGACCAATTGTACAGTGGGAATGATGTTAATACAAACCCACTAATTAACAATAAATAAGACAATACAAGAGTAAACTAAATGTGAAATAATAATAACCAATGTACAAACATTGAATGAAAACCAGTCAACCAGATTAATGTAGAAATACACAGCCAGCAGCAACACATTACTGCTTACTGAACCTATAACATAACCTAATCTGGGCATCCAGTTTTCAGTAAAACTTGATGAAAACTAAATCAAAACAATATTAAACCAAAATGTAATGAGCTAGGAAGTAACTAGATCATACAAGGAATATTTTGTACACAGTAGCTAATAGTATAACTGAATATAAAAGCTATATTTATGTAATACAAATATGACAATATGCTTGTAATGGCAAAGAGACATTATGCAACCAAAAATCATGTTATAAACACATTATACAAAGATAGTAACTCAACTAATGACCTGAGGTCAGACAGAATACTGTTCAGATGAACAAATGCAACCAAAATAACTAGCTAAATAATCTATATAAATGTAATTACAACTAAACCATTGTAACAGTTAGCTGCAAGTAAAGTGGACAGCCACTAAACCTAGATAATAACAGAATCAAATGCAGAATGAACTGCATCACAATAACAATAAGACCATTGTAACTATTTTAATTATCAGTTAGAGAATAATACGAATAATATGTGTAGGATACCAAACATACAACAAGGTAACTCCATATAGGTATGACAGCCTAATTAATAGATGATAATTAAGGCACTAAACCAATAATGTAGGGAAAAAGAACACTGTCAGTAGTGACCTAACCCGTCGGTGTTTAATTATACAATGTTAGAATTCAATTAAATGTTATTATTGCTAGAGAATAAGAAAAACAAAAATGTATAACCATAGGTTTAAGGTCGAATCTATGAAAACGGACATAGTCTTAATATTAAGGCATAGTTTTAAGTGAAAATTGTACAGTAGTTTAAGAACAAGTTACTACCATGGAAAATGGAATAAAAACAATATAATATTAATAATTAATGGCTTAATGGACACTAAGTATAAATACTAAGTGCGAATTCAGCAACCCCGAATCAGAAATATATGATGAGGGGGTTCAAATTAATCGTCTTTAAAAATCATGAACAATGAGGGTAATCACAATGTCATCAGGACAATTATAAGGAAGATATTGGACTTTTAAAAATAATTGTATTATGCTGTGCCCTTTCGCGTGGATATGTCAGCCACGATTTCTTAATCTTGACACCAAAAAGTGACGCCGTTGGAAGCGTCTGTTTTGACGAAGCCCACCGGAGATGAACGAATTAAAATAAACTGACCAATCAGAGCTTATAAAAAATCCGAGATTCATCATTCCGACAGAGGAACCAGAGACAATCCACGAAGCGAACTGCATGCTCGTTGCCGCTCCAGAAAAACGTGCTTTTGACAGCAACCAGGTGTAAACAACGTTAACCTCAAACCGAGATATAGCTTACATCCATTGAAGAATCAGTGCAGTATATTTCTAAGTGTACTTTATTCGGAGTTAATGCGCATAGGAGTGGGTGCAGTGCAGTGATAAAATTTAATTCATTAATTAATAAAAAAGAAATTTTAATTAATTAAAAAGTGTTAATAAGAAAAAGTGTAACCCTTCGAACGACAAGATACGCAAGTATTCATACCCACAGCTATAATGTTATGATTAGATGATAAGAAAGATAACTGAATGCTAATAGCGATTTAAATTAACATATGGTAAACAATTAAATTCCCTATTCTTAAAGGAAGGGATCTAAAGAATACAAATAAACAATTTCGAAGTTGAACGATTTAAGTAACGACAATTTCAACGATTTGTATACTATAAATGTTTAGAATAAGTAAAGACATTGTACCATCAGTGAAGAGTGTATGTGCTCTTATGCTGTTAGCAGATAAGAGTACTGAATATTTTGTTGCTAAATTTAAGTAAGAGTTACACCAGAGAGTGATAACTACAATCAATGAATTACCGTTACCTGAAATAGGCATATCCAATGTTAGAGATGATCTTAGTCCCTGACACTGGATCATAACAATTATTATCAATTATTAATAACTAGTTAACCACTTTTAACCAAACAAGGTTGCACTAAACGATATTTAAAGCCTATGTCTAACCATGAACAGTCGTTCATATTTTGTCTTTTTTAATTAATAATCAATGAATTCTTATCTTATATGTTTGTTCTAGCCGTAGCAATTATCTCAAATAAGTGTATTTTGCAGTCTAAAAGAACCTACTACTATTATTATTATAATTATTAATGACATTTCAAGTCGAATAATACGACATAACCTGTATGTTTGTCAACACACATTTTGTAACTAACCAAAGGCAGTCATGCCAACTTGAGCTTATCAATCGTTTTAGAGTCCATGTTCAATTTTAAATATTAATTGTTAACCAGAAAGAAGAGCAAAACGTATTATTGTACTAAATTTCATTGTGTTAGAATTGAATAAATAACCATTATTATTTTTACCTTTGAAAGAGTTGACCTTTATTGTATCAGTAAATACAGCTTAGAGGAGAAGAACGAGACGGTTGGTACCATGCTTAAAGTGCGAATCATTCAAATTGGGTGATTTTATATTTTGTTTACAACCGTACTGACCTACATATATATATAATATTATAAAGTATGAGTTACCATGAATGTCATGTCTATGTATGTGTATGTTAGTATATAGGAAGAAAACTACTGATCTTCTCACCACCGCTGATCAACGAAGAGTCGACGGAACTTCGATTGGAATAATTCTAAGCAGTGAATAAAATACACATAATTAAACCATTTAAACCGACAGTTAATACGTCGAAAAGAGTGTAAGTAACCGACTTATTCAATCCTGGATTCAACAATAGGTTGAATTGAGGGGAATAAGTCAATAAACAGATATATAATAATAAAATACGAGATTGAATAATAATAATCAGCCGAGTGCAAGACCCATATTAAGTAAAAAACAACCCTGAGACTACTACTTAATAATAAATATAATTAATTTAAATAGACGGAGCAGTCGTCTACTTATAAATTGGCGCATAACGTTCGAGCGAAATTAGGCGGAAAAATATTCAACCTAATTTATAAAATAACCATCAACCTAATTTTCGAGGTAGCTGCAAGTACACAACGAAAATGTCGGGACTAACAAAAGCACAGGAGGCGGAAATAATAGAGATGCTGAAGAGTATGATGAAAGAAAACCAGAAACAATGGGACGACCTACATAAGGATATAGATGATAGTTTCAAGAAATTGAGAAAGGATTTAAGGGAAGATTTTGAAAAGACCAGAGAAAAAATAAGGAACGACAACAAACCGGAAACCGAAGAGATACCAAAGGATGAAAACATGGAACAAGTGAATAAGAAAACCGAAGATATTGGGATAAAGGACCAAATAATTAAGAAAACGGAAGGAAGAAGAATGATACGTCCCAAGAAAGTGAGACTTACGCAGGAATTATTGGAGATGACTAGGAGTGGCCTATTTAATTTCATTAACCACTCAATTATTGATCATAGAACGACGCTCGATGGTAAGAAGTATGACAAGAACCTCATAAAGGCGTTCGAAGTGAATCGCCATGTAACAGGGAGAAGAAATTTTATCAAGAGGGTAGTCAAAGTAAATACACCCAGGAAAAAATACTCCTCAACAGATCAATGACGTCATCAATAGCGGAGATGACAGGAACACCTGTGAGAAGCAAACCAAATGATGGAACAAATGACTCAACCTGTTATACCATTCGAAAGGCCGCCAAAGAAGAATTGAAACGCCAACCAACTGACCAAGAATTAACTGAGAAGGGGTTGGATACGACCATGACCACAAACCTCAAATTAAAGGAAACTTGGACAACAACGAAGTGGAAGGACAAGATGATAACGAGGTACATTGCAAATACCGGGGACCACCCGAACACCAAGATGATCCGAACATCCGACACACCTAAGATGATTGACCATGGGTAACCAGAATACAAACACATTGAGAAAAGGGACGGAAATTTTGGAAATGGACCAAGGCAAACCAAAAGACAAGAATTATAACCTTCCAGAATAAGTGTAAAATATCAGACACTTGAAGGAGTAGAGAGGAAGAACACCAAAGGGATTTATAAACGAGATGGCTATTATTATTATGGAAAGAAGAGAAAAAGAAAAATGTTTATTCAATGAATATTGTATGTAACAAGAATTTTAATTATCAAATATTGTATACCCCTCACAAAACCAAGAAATATATTAAAATCGTCCAGAATAAGTGATGTACAAAATCTGTCACTTGAAGGAGTAGAGAGGAAGAACACCAAAGAGAGTAACAAGAGAGATGGCTATTATCATTATGGAAGGAAGAAAGAGAAAATCAAATATTGTCTATTAATATATTATTATTATATTCTTATATTGTATTGTAATTATCAAATATTGTATACCCCACGAAAAACAAGAAATATATAAAAACCTTCCAGAATAAGTGTAAAATATCAGACACTTGAAGGAGTAGAGAGGAAGAACACCAAAGAGATTTATAAACGAGATGGCTATTCTAAAGGGAAGAAGAAAAAGAAAATTGTTTATTAAATGAATATTGTATGTAAAAGAAGAATTTTATTAATCAAATATTGTATTAAATATTGAACGAAAAATGTTTGTTAAATGAATATTGTATGTAACACGAGAAAAAGAAAGACTAGTATCTAATAACTAAACCATAACCAAAACAAGCAACTAGTGAACGCACTTAAGATATTTTCAACATTGTTTACTATCACTTTGAGAAAAATTGTGTACTATCCAAAATAAAATGTTAAAAAATATGACATTTGCTAGAGGAGAGAAGAAGACCATTAATGAGAATATTATGTAGAGAAGATAGTGAGAAGGAGAATTGACCAAGAAAAAGAAGAAAGAACCAATCAATATGAAGAACAATTTTGTCACGATAAGGAGAGAAGAAAAAATGAAGAATATTTGCACATGCTATTTGTCAACAACATTAACTAATGAAGATCTGCAGAAGAGAAGAAGGAATCCAGAAGAGAATGTATAATAAAATATAAAAGGCAAAAGAGTGAATAACCCCAAGAGTGTTTATTATTATTAGTCGAAGGAGACTGCTTATGAATATTATTATTTAATGAATTGACTGTAGAAAAGTTCTAGCAATCATTTAACTGGGCAGGGATGATATTCCCCTGATCTCAGAAAGAGTGTAGTTATGAACGACGGAGTTAGGTAAACCATAGAGCCCACCCGAATCGATTTCAGCTACTAAGTTAGGGAAAAAATGTTAGGGAAATTAAATATTTAAGGGAAAAAACACAACAGCCAAGAATATAATAAACAAGATTCCAAGATTATGAAGAAGGAGAAGATGTAGAAAATATAATGAACTGAAGACAAGTGTAAGAGTAAATACAAAATATGAAAACATTATATGTGACTTAAGAAAGAAAAAAAAATTATAATTTCTTCAATCATAAAACAAAGCTATCAGAAATGATCAATTCTAATAAGGAGGCAATATGTAACAGTACATATAACACCACATCCACCTACGTACCGAAAATTAATTTAAAAGCCACCACTAGTAAAAATACATTAAAAGGTCTAGAATACCACCATGTATACAGAAGAAGAAAGTACCGTAAGTTTAAATAAGTGAAGCATCATTGAAAAGAAATCACTAGTAAATGCACCAATAAAGAAGAAAAGAAGAATAAAGACGAGACGACTGACATACTTTACCCAAAAGATCAGTGAGAAGGACAAAAGACAACAAAAGAAGAAAGAAGAATCAGTGAGACGAAAATGACAACAACAGAAGAAAGAAGAATCAGTGAGAAGAACATGAGAACAAAAGAAGAAAGAAGAATCAGGTAGAAGAACACACCAATAACAACTTCAAGAAAGAAGAAGGAAGAAACAATGTGAAGAAGACAAGTGAAAGCCACATCATGTATAAAAATGAACAATAATGAGAAGGAGATCAGTGAAGAAAGAAGAAGGAAGATATCCAGACCAAACACAAGAACAAGGGAAGGAAATTGAAGTATAACAAACTAACATAAACCTTTGAAAGAATAATTGTATTAAGAAGAAAAAAGAAATGTTAATTAATTACATGATATAAATCCCTAAGCTGTATGGTAAAGTCAACACTGACCACAACTCATTTAATGAATACATTTATTGTCTATGTGAAACACATTATTATATTATTATATTAATTAATATTATAATATAATATTAATTATTATATTATTACAGCATTATAGTAAGATTATAAGGACTAAATATTGAAAATAAAGAGTCACAAGCAAGCTGAATAAGGACAAGATAAGTTTATGATAGCTAAATGATGTGTAGTTATAAAATAAACAGAAGAATAGGTCCCAAAATAATGAATGACCAATTGTACAGTGGGAATGATGTTAATACAAACCCACTAATTAACAATAAATAAGACAATACAAGAGTAAACTAAATGTGAAATAATAATAACCAATGTACAAACATTGAATGAAAACCAGTCAACCAGATTAATGTAGAAATACACAGCCAGCAGCAACACATTACTGCTTACTGAACCTATAACATAACCTAATCTGGGCATCCAGTTTTCAGTAAAACTTGATGAAAACTAAATCAAAGCAATATTAAACCAAAATGTAATGAGCTAGGAAGTAACTAGATCATACAAGGAATATTTTGTACACAGTAGCTAATAGTATAACTGAATATAAAAGCTATATTTATGTAATACAAATATGACAATATGCTTGTAATGGCAAAGAGACATTATGCAACCAAAAATCATGTTATAAACACATTATACAAAGATAGTAACTCAACTAATGACCTGAGGTCAGACAGAATACTGTTCAGATGAACAAATGCAACCAAAATAACTAGCTAAATAATCTATATAAATGTAATTACAACTAAACCATTGTAACAGTTAGCTGCAAGTAAAGTGGACAGCCACTAAACCTAGATAATAACAGAATCAAATGCAGAATGAACTGCATCACAATAACAATAAGACCATTGTAACTATTTTAATTATCAGTTAGAGAATAATACGAATAATATGTGTAGGATACCAAACATACAACAAGGTAACTCCATATAGGTATGACAGCCTAATTAATAGATGATAATTAAGGCACTAAACCAATAATGTAGGGAAAAAGAACACTGTCAGTAGTGACCTAACCCGTCGGTGTTTAATTATACAATGTTAGAATTCAATTAAATGTTATTATTGCTAGAGAATAAGAAAAACAAAAATGTATAACCATAGGTTTAAGGTCGAATCTATGAAAACGGACATAGTCTTAATATTAAGGCATAGTTTTAAGTGAAAATTGTACAGTAGTTTAAGAACAAGTTATTACCATGGAAAATGGAATAAAAACAATATAATATTAATAATTAATGGCTTAATGGACACTAAGTATAAATACTAAGTGCGAATTCAGCAACCCCGAATCAGAAATATATGATGAGGGGGTTCAAATTAATCGTCTTTAAAAATCATGAACAATGAGGGTAATCACAATTTCATCAGGACAATTATAAGGAAGATATTGGACTTTTAAAAATAATTGTATTATGCTGTGCCCTTTCGCGTGGATATGTCAGCCACGATTTCTTAATCTTGACACCAAAAAGTGACGCCGTTGGAAGCGTCTGTTTTGACGAAGCCCACCGGAGATGAACGAATTAAAATAAACTGACCAATCAGAGCTTATAAAAAATCCGAGATTCATCATTCCGACAGAGGAACCAGAGACAATCCACGAAGCGAACTGCATGCTCGTCGCCGCTCCAGAAAAACGTGCTTTTGACAGCAACCAGGTGTAAACAACGTTAACCTCAAACCGAGATATAGCTTACATCCATTGAAGAATCAGTGCAGTATATTTCTAAGTGTACTTTATTCGGAGTTAATGCGCATAGGAGTGGGTGCAGTGCAGTGATAAAATTTAATTCATTAATTAATAAAAAAGAAATTTTAATTAATTAAAAAGTGTTAATAAGAAAAAGTGTAACCCTTCGAACGACAAGATACGCAAGTATTCATACCCACAGCTATAATGTTATGATTAGATGATAAGAAAGATAACTGAATGCTAATAGCGATTTAAATTAACATATGGTAAACAATTAAATTCCCTATTCTTAAAGGAAGGGATCTAAAGAATACAAATAAACAATTTCGAAGTTGAACGATTTAAGTAACGACAATTTCAACGATTTGTATACTATAAATGTTTAGAATAAGTAAAGGCATTGTACCATCAGTGAAGAGTGTATGTGCTCTTATGCTGTTAGCAGATAAGAGTACTGAATATTTTGTTGCTAAATTTAAGTAAGAGTTACACCAGAGAGTGATAACTACAATCAATGAATTACCGTTACCTGAAATAGGCATATCCAATGTTAGAGATGATCTTAGTCCCTGACACTGGATCATAACAATTATTATCAATTATTAATAACTAGTTAACCACTTTTAACCAAACAAGGTTGCACTAAACGATATTTAAAGCCTATGTCTAACCATGAACAGTCGTTCATATTTTGTCTTTTTTAATTAATAATCAATGAATTCTTATCTTATATGTTTGTTCTAGCCGTAGCAATTATCTCAAATAAGTGTATTTTGCAGTCTAAAAGAACCTACTACTATTATTATTATAATTATTAATGACATTTCAAGTCGAATAATACGACATAACCTGTATGTTTGTCAACACACATTTTGTAACTAACCAAAGGCAGTCATGCCAACTTGAGCTTATCAATCGTTTTAGAGTCCATGTTCAATTTTAAATATTAATTGTTAACCAGAAAGAAGAGCAAAACGTATTATTGTACTAAATTTCATTGTGTTAGAATTGAATAAATAACCATTATTATTTTTACCTTTGAAAGAGTTGACCTTTATTGTATCAGTAAATACAGCTTAGAGGAGAAGAACGAGACGGTTGGTACCATGCTTAAAGTGCGAATCATTCAAATTGGGTGATTTTATATTTTGTTTACAACCGTACTGACCTACATATATATATAATATTATAAAGTATGAGTTACCATGAATGTCATGTCTATGTATGTGTATGTTAGTATATAGGAAGAAAACTACTGATCTTCTCACCACCGCTGATCAACGAAGAGTCGACGGAACTTCGATTGGAATAATTCTAAGCAGTGAATAAAATACACATAATTAAACCATTTAAACCGACAGTTAATACGTCGAAAAGAGTGTAAGTAACCGACTTATTCAATCCTGGATTCAACAATAGGTTGAATTGAGGGGAATAAGTCAATAAACAGATATATAATAATAAAATACGAGATTGAATAATAATAATCAGCCGAGTGCAAGACCCATATTAAGTAAAAAACAACCCTGAGACTACTACTTAATAATAAATATAATTAATTTAAATAGACGGAGCAGTCGTCTACTTATAAATTGGCGCACAACGTTCGAGCGAAATTAGGCGGAAAAATATTCAACCTAATTTATAAAATAACCATCAACCTAATTTTCGAGGTAGCTGCAAGTACACAACGAAAATGTCGGGACTAACAAAAGCACAGGAGGCGGAAATAATAGAGATGCTGAAGAGTATGATGAAAGAAAACCAGAAACAATGGGACGACCTACATAAGGATATAGATGATAGTTTCAAGAAATTGAGAAAGGATTTAAGGGAAGATTTTGAAAAGACCAGAGAAAAAATAAGGAACGACAACAAACCGGAAACCGAAGAGATACCAAAGGATGAAAACATGGAACAAGTGAATAAGAAAACCGAAGATATTGGGATAAAGGACCAAATAATTAAGAAAACGGAAGGAAGAAGAATGATACGTCCCAAGAAAGTGAGACTTACGCAGGAATTATTGGAGATGACTAGGAGTGGCCTATTTAATTTCATTAACCACTCAATTATTGATCATAGAACGACGCTCGATGGTAAGAAGTATGACAAGAACCTCATAAAGGCGTTCGAAGTGAATCGCCATGTAACAGGGAGAAGAAATTTTATCAAGAGGGTAGTCAAAGTAAATACACCCAGGAAAAAATACTCCTCAACAGATCAATGACGTCATCAATAGCGGAGATGACAGGAACACCTGTGAGAAGCAAACCAAATGATGGAACAAATGACTCAACCTGTTATACCATTCGAAAGGCCGCCAAAGAAGAATTGAAACGCCAACCAACTGACCAAGAATTAACTGAGAAGGGGTTGGATACGACCATGACCACAAACCTCAAATTAAAGGAAACTTGGACAACAACGAAGTGGAAGGACAAGATGATAACGAGGTACATTGCAAATACCGGGGACCACCCGAACACCAAGATGATCCGAACATCCGACACACCTAAGATGATTGACCATGGGTAACCAGAATACAAACACATTGAGAAAAGGGACGGAAATTTTGGAAATGGACCAAGGCAAACCAAAAGACAAGAATTATAACCTTCCAGAATAAGTGTAAAATATCAGACACTTGAAGGAGTAGAGAGGAAGAACACCAAAGGGATTTATAAACGAGATGGCTATTATTATTATGGAAAGAAGAGAAAAAGAAAAATGTTTATTCAATGAATATTGTATGTAACAAGAATTTTAATTATCAAATATTGTATACCCCTCACAAAACCAAGAAATATATTAAAATCGTCCAGAATAAGTGATGTACAAAATCTGTCACTTGAAGGAGTAGAGAGGAAGAACACCAAAGAGAGTAACAAGAGAGATGGCTATTATCATTATGGAAGGAAGAAAGAGAAAATCAAATATTGTCTATTAATATATTATTATTATATTCTTATATTGTATTGTAATTATCAAATATTGTATACCCCACGAAAAACAAGAAATATATAAAAACCTTCCAGAATAAGTGTAAAATATCAGACACTTGAAGGAGTAGAGAGGAAGAACACCAAAGAGATTTATAAACGAGATGGCTATTCTAAAGGGAAGAAGAAAAAGAAAATTGTTTATTAAATGAATATTGTATGTAAAAGAAGAATTTTATTAATCAAATATTGTATTAAATATTGAACGAAAAATGTTTGTTAAATGAATATTGTATGTAACACGATAAAAAGAAAGACTAGTATCTAATAACTAAACCATAACCAAAACAAGCAACTAGTGAACGCACTTAAGATATTTTCAACATTGTTTACTATCACTTTGAGAAAAATTGTGTACTATCCAAAATAAAATGTTAAAAAATATGACATTTGCTAGAGGAGAGAAGAAGACCATTAATGAGAATATTATGTAGAGAAGATAGTGAGAAGGAGAATTAACCAAGAAAAAGAAGAAAGAACCAATCAATATGAAGAACAATTTTGTCACGATAAGGAGAGAAGAAAAAATGAAGAATATTTGCACATGCTTTTTCTCAACAACATTAACTAATGAAGATCTGCAGAAGAGAAGAAGGAATCCAGAAGAGAATGTATAATAAAATATAAAAGGCAAAAGAGTGAATAACCCCAAGAGTGTTTATTATTATTAGTCGAAGGAGACTGCTTATGAATATTATTATTTAATGAATTGACTGTAGAAAAGTTCCAGCAATCATTTAACTGGGCAGGGATGATATTCCCCTGATCTCAGAAAGAGTGTAGTTATGAACGACGGAGTTAGGTAAACCATAGAGCCCACCCGAATCGATTTCAGCTACTAAGTTAGGGAAAAATGTTAGGGAAATTAAATATTTAAGGGAAAAAACACAACAGCCAAGAATATAATAAACAAGATTCCAAGATTATGAAGAAGGAGAAGATGTAGAAAACATAATGAACTGAAGACAAGTGTAAGAGTAAATACAAAATATGAAAACATTATATGTGACTTAAGAAAGAAAAAAAATTGATAATTTCTTCAATCATAAAACAAAGCTATCAGAAATGATCAATTCTAATAAGGAGGCAATATGTAACAGTACATATAACACCACATCCACCTACGTACCGAAAATTAATTTAAAAGCCACCACTAGTAAAAATACATTAAAAGGTCTAGAATACCACCATGTATACAGAAGAAGAAAGTACCATAAGTTTAAATAAGTGAAGCATCATTGAAAAGAAATCACTAGTAAATGCACCAATAAAGAAGAAAAGAAGAATAAAGACGAGACGACTGACATACTTTACCCAAAAGATCAGTGAGAAGGACAACAGACAACAAAAGAAGAAAGAAGAATCAGTGAGACGAAAATGACAACAACAGAAGAAAGAAGAATCAGTGAGAAGAACATGAGAACAAAAGAAGAAAGAAGAATCAGGTAGAAGAACACACCAATAACAACTTCAAGAAAGAAGAAGGAAGAAACAATGTGAAGAAGACAAGTGAAAGCCACATCATGTATAAAAATGAACAATAATGAGAAGGAGATCAGTGAAGAAAGAAGAAGGAAGATATCCAGACCAAACACAAGAACAAGGGAAGGAAATTGAAGTATAACAAACTAACATAAACCTTTGAAAGAATAATTGTATTAAGAAGAAAAAAGAAATGTTAATTAATTACATGATATAAATCCCTAAGCTGTATGGTAAAGTCAACACTGACCACAACTCATTTAATGAATACATTCATTGTCTATGTGAAACACATTATTATATTATTATATTAATTAATATTATAATATAATATTAATTATTATATTATTACAGCATTATATTAAGATTATAAGGACTAAATATTGTAAATAAAGAGTCAAAAGCAAACTGAATAAGGACAAGATAAGTTTATGATAGCTAAATGATGTGTAGTTATAAAATAAACAGAAGAATAGGTCCCAAAATAATGAATGACCAATTGTACAGTGGGAATGATGTTAATACAAACCCACTAATTAACAATAAATAAGACAATACAAGAGTAAACTAAATGTGAAATAATAATAACCAATGTACAAACATTGAATGAAAACCAGTCAACCAGATTAATGTAGAAATACACAGCCAGCAGCAACACATTACTGCTTACTGAACCTATAACATAACCTAATCTGGGCATCCAGTTTTCAGTAAAACTTGATGAAAACTAAATCAAAACAATATTAAACCAAAATGTAATGAGCTAGGAAGTAACTAGATCATACAAGGAATATTTTGTACACAGTAGCTAATAGTATAACTGAATATAAAAGCTATATTTATGTAATACAAATATGACAATATGCTTGTAATGGCAAAGAGACATTATGCAACCAAAAATCATGTTATAAACACATTATACAAAGATAGTAACTCAACTAATGACCTGAGGTCAGACAGAATACTGTTCAGATGAACAAATGCAACCAAAATAACTAGCTAAATAATCTATATAAATGCAATTACAACTAAACCATTGTAACAGTTAGCTGCAAGTAAAGTGGACAGCCACTAAACCTAGATAATAACAGAATCAAATGCAGAATGAACTGCATCACAATAACAATAAGACCATTGTAACTATTTTAATTATCAGTTAGAGAATAATACGAATAATATGTGTAGGATACCAAACATACAACAAGGTAACTCCATATAGGTATGACAGCCTAATTAATAGATGATAATTAAGGCACTAAACCAATAATGTAGGGAAAAAGAACACTGTCAGTAGTGACCTAACCCGTCGGTGTTTAATTATACAATGTTAGAATTCAATTAAATGTTATTATTGCTAGAGAATAAGAAAAACAAAAATGTATAACCATAGGTTTAAGGTCGAATCTATGAAAACGGACATAGTCTTAATATTAAGGCATAGTTTTAAGTGAAAATTGTACAGTAGTTTAAGAACAAGTTATTACCATGGAAAATGGAATAAAAACAATATAATATTAATAATTAATGGCTTAATGGACACTAAGTATAAATACTAAGTGCGAATTCAGCAACCCCGAATCAGAAATATATGATGAGGGGGTTCAAATTAATCGTCTTTAAAAATCATGAACAATGAGGGTAATCACAATGTCATCAGGACAATTATAAGGAAGATATTGGACTTTTAAAAATAATTGTATTATGCTGTGCCCTTTCGCGTGGATATGTCAGCCACGATTTCTTAATCTTGACACCAAAAAGTGACGCCGTTGGAAGCGTCTGTTTTGACGAAGCCCACCGGAGATGAACGAATTAAAATAAACTGACCAATCAGAGCTTATAAAAAATCCGAGATTCATCATTCCGACAGAGGAACCAGAGACAATCCACGAAGCGAACTGCATGCTCGTCGCCGCTCCAGAAAAACGTGATTTTGACAGCAACCAGGTGTAAACAACGTTAACCTCAAACCGAGATATAGCTTACATCCATTGAAGAATCAGTGCAGTATATTTCTAATGTACTTTATTCGGAGTTAATGCGCATAGGAGTGGGTGCAGTGCAGTGATAAAATTTAATTCATTAATTAATAAAAAAGAAATTTTAATTAATTAAAAAGTGTTAATAAGAAAAAGTGTAACCCTTCGAACGACAAGATACGCAAGTATTCATACCCACAGCTATAATGTTATGATTAGATGATAAGAAAGATAACTGAACGCTAATAGCGATTTAAATTAACATATGGTAAACAATTAAATTCCCTATTCTTAAAGGAAGGGATCTAAAGAATACAAATAAACAATTTCGAAGTTGAACGATTTAAGTAACGACAATTTCAACGATTTGTATACTATAAATGTTTAGAATAAGTAAAGACATTGTACCATCAGTGAAGAGTGTATGTGCTCTTATGCTGTTAGCAGATAAGAGTACTGAATATTTTGTTGCTAAATTTAAGTAAGAGTTACACCAGAGAGTGATAACTACAATCAATGAATTACCGTTACCTGAAATAGGCATATCCAATGTTAGAGATGATCTTAGTCCCTGACACTGGATCATAACAATTATTATCAATTATTAATAACTAGTTAACCACTTTTAACCAAACAAGGTTGCACTAAACGATATTTAAAGCCTATGTCTAACCATGAACAGTCGTTCATATTTTGTCTTTTTTAATTAATAATCAATGAATTCTTATCTTATATGTTTGTTCTAGCCGTAGCAGTTATCTCAAATAAGTGTATTTTGCAGTCTAAAAGAACCTACTACTATTATTATTATAATTATTAATGACATTTCAAGTCGAATAATACGACATAACCTGTATGTTTGTCAACACACATTTTGTAACTAACCAAAGGCAGTCATGCCAACTTGAGCTTATCAATCGTTTTAGAGTCCATGTTCAATTTTAAATATTAATTGTTAACCAGAAAGAAGAGCAAAACGTATTATTGTACTAAATTTCATTGTGTTAGAATTGAATAAATAACCATTATTATTTTTACCTTTGAAAGAGTTGACCTTTATTGTATCAGTAAATACAGCTTAGAGGAGAAGAACGAGACGGTTGGTACCATGCTTAAAGTGCGAATCATTCAAATTGGGTGATTTTATATTTTGTTTACAACCGTACTGACCTACATATATATATAATATTATAAAGTATGAGTTACCATGAATGTCATGTCTATGTATGTGTATGTTAGTATATAGGAAGAAAACTACTGATCTTCTCACCACCGCTGATCAACGAAGAGTCGACGGAACTTCGATTGGAATAATTCTAAGCAGTGAATAAAATACACATAATTAAACCATTTAAACCGACAGTTAATACGTCGAAAAGAGTGTAAGTAACCGACTTATTCAATCCTGGATTCAACAATAGGTTGAATTGAGGGGAATAAGTCAATAAACAGATATATAATAATAAAATACGAGATTGAATAATAATAATCAGCCGAGTGCAAGACCCATATTAAGTAAAAAACAACCCTGAGGCTACTACTTAATAATAAATATAATTAATTTAAATAGACGGAGCAGTCGTCTACTTATAAATTGGCGCACAACGTTCGAGCGAAATTAGGCGGAAAAATATTCAACCTAATTTATAAAATAACCATCAACCTAATTTTCGAGGTAGCTGCAAGTACACAACGAAAATGTCGGGACTAACAAAAGCACAGGAGGCGGAAATAATAGAGATGCTGAAGAGTATGATGAAAGAAAACCAGAAACAATGGGACGACCTACATAAGGATATAGATGATAGTTTCAAGAAATTGAGAAAGGATTTAAGGGAAGATTTTGAAAAGACCAGAGAAAAAATAAGGAACGACAACAAACCGGAAACCGAAGAGATACCAAAGGATGAAAACATGGAACAAGTGAATAAGAAAACCGAAGATATTGGGATAAAGGACCAAATAATTAAGAAAACGGAAGGAAGAAGAATGATACGTCCCAAGAAAGTGAGACTTACGCAGGAATTATTGGAGATGACTAGGAGTGGCCTATTTAATTTCATTAACCACTCAATTATTGATCATAGAACGACGCTCGATGGTAAGAAGTATGACAAGAACCTCATAAAGGCGTTCGAAGTGAATCGCCATGTAACAGGGAGAAGAAATTTTATCAAGAGGGTAGTCAAAGTAAATACACCCAGGAAAAAATACTCCTCAACAGATCAATGACGTCATCAATAGCGGAGATGACAGGAACACCTGTGAGAAGCAAACCAAATGATGGAACAAATGACTCAACCTGTTATACCATTCGAAAGGCCGCCAAAGAAGAATTGAAACGCCAACCAACTGACCAAGAATTAACTGAGAAGGGGTTGGATACGACCATGACCACAAACCTCAAATTAAAGGAAACTTGGACAACAACGAAGTGGAAGGACAAGATGATAACGAGGTACATTGCAAATACCGGGGACCACCCGAACACCAAGATGATCCGAACATCCGACACACCTAAGATGATTGACCATGGGTAACCAGAATACAAACACATTGAGAAAAGGGACGGAAATTTTGGAAATGGACCAAGGCAAACCAAAAGACAAGAATTATAACCTTCCAGAATAAGTGTAAAATATCAGACACTTGAAGGAGTAGAGAGGAAGAACACCAAAGGGATTTATAAACGAGATGGCTATTATTATTATGGAAAGAAGAGAAAAAGAAAAATGTTTATTCAATGAATATTGTATGTAACAAGAATTTTAATTATCAAATATTGTATACCCCTCACAAAACCAAGAAATATATTAAAATCGTCCAGAATAAGTGATGTACAAAATCTGTCACTTGAAGGAGTAGAGAGGAAGAACACCAAAGAGAGTAACAAGAGAGATGGCTATTATCATTATGGAAGGAAGAAAGAGAAAATCAAATATTGTCTATTAATATATTATTATTATATTCTTATATTGTATTGTAATTATCAAATATTGTATACCCCACGAAAAACAAGAAATATATAAAAACCTTCCAGAATAAGTGTAAAATATCAGACACTTGAAGGAGTAGAGAGGAAGAACACCAAAGAGATTTATAAACGAGATGGCTATTCTAAAGGGAAGAAGAAAAAGAAAATTGTTTATTAAATGAATATTGTATGTAAAAGAAGAATTTTATTAATCAAATATTGTATTAAATATTGAACGAAAAATGTTTGTTAAATGAATATTGTATGTAACACGATAAAAAGAAAGACTAGTATCTAATAACTAAACCATAACCAAAACAAGCAACTAGTGAACGCACTTAAGATATTTTCAACATTGTTTACTATCACTTTGAGAAAAATTGTGTACTATCCAAAATAAAATGTTAAAAAATATGACATTTGCTAGAGGAGAGAAGAAGACCATTAATGAGAATATTATGTAGAGAAGATAGTGAGAAGGAGAATTAACCAAGAAAAAGAAGAAAGAACCAATCAATATGAAGAACAATTTTGTCACGATAAGGAGAGAAGAAAAAATGAAGAATATTTGCACATGCTATTTGTCAACAACATTAACTAATGAAGATCTGCAGAAGAGAAGAAGGAATCCAGAAGAGAATGTATAATAAAATATAAAAGGCAAAAGAGTGAATAACCCCAAGAGTGTTTATTATTATTAGTCGAAGGAGACTGCTTATGAATATTATTATTTAATGAATTGACTGTAGAAAAGTTCCAGCAATCATTTAACTGGGCAGGGATGATATTCCCCTGATCTCAGAAAGAGTGTAGTTATGAACGACGGAGTTAGGTAAACCATAGAGCCCACCCGAATCGATTTCAGCTACTAAGTTAGGGAAAAATGTTAGGGAAATTAAATATTTAAGGGAAAAAACACAACAGCCAAGAATATAATAAACAAGATTCCAAGATTATGAAGAAGGAGAAGATGTAGAAAACATAATGAACTGAAGACAAGTGTAAGAGTAAATACAAAATATGAAAACATTATATGTGACTTAAGAAAGAAAAAAAATTGATAATTTCTTCAATCATAAAACAAAGCTATCAGAAATGATCAATTCTAATAAGGAGGCAATATGTAACAGTACATATAACACCACATCCACCTACGTACCGAAAATTAATTTAAAAGCCACCACTAGTAAAAATACATTAAAAGGTCTAGAATACCACCATGTATACAGAAGAAGAAAGTACCATAAGTTTAAATAAGTGAAGCATCATTGAAAAGAAATCACTAGTAAATGCACCAATAAAGAAGAAAAGAAGAATAAAGACGAGACGACTGACATACTTTACCCAAAAGATCAGTGAGAAGGACAACAGACAACAAAAGAAGAAAGAAGAATCAGTGAGACGAAAATGACAACAACAGAAGAAAGAAGAATCAGTGAGAAGAACATGAGAACAAAAGAAGAAAGAAGAATCAGGTAGAAGAACACACCAATAACAACTTCAAGAAAGAAGAAGGAAGAAACAATGTGAAGAAGACAAGTGAAAGCCACATCATGTATAAAAATGAACAATAATGAGAAGGAGATCAGTGAAGAAAGAAGAAGGAAGATATCCAGACCAAACACAAGAACAAGGGAAGGAAATTGAAGTATAACAAACTAACATAAACCTTTGAAAGAATAATTGTATTAAGAAGAAAAAAGAAATGTTAATTAATTACATGATATAAATCCCTAAGCTGTATGGTAAAGTCAACACTGACCACAACTCATTTAATGAATACATTCATTGTCTATGTGAAACACATTATTATATTATTATATTAATTAATATTATAATATAATATTAATTATTATATTATTACAGCATTATATTAAGATTATAAGGACTAAATATTGTAAATAAAGAGTCAAAAGCAAACTGAATAAGGACAAGGTAAGTTTATGATAGCTAAATGATGTGTAGTTATAAAATAAACAGAAGAATAGGTCCCAAAATAATGAATGACCAATTGTACAGTGGGAATGATGTTAATACAAACCCACTAATTAACAATAAATAAGACAATACAAGAGTAAACTAAATGTGAAATAATAATAACCAATGTACAAACATTGAATGAAAACCAGTCAACCAGATTAATGTAGAAATACACAGCCAGCAGCAACACATTACTGCTTACTGAACCTATAACATAACCTAATCTGGGCATCCAGTTTTCAGTAAAACTTGATGAAAACTAAATCAAAACAATATTAAACCAAAATGTAATGAGCTAGGAAGTAACTAGATCATACAAGGAATATTTTGTACACAGTAGCTAATAGTATAACTGAATATAAAAGCTATATTTATGTAATACAAATATGACAATATGCTTGTAATGGCAAAGAGACATTATGCAACCAAAAATCATGTTATAAACACATTATACAAAGATAGTAACTCAACTAATGACCTGAGGTCAGACAGAATACTGTTCAGATGAACAAATGCAACCAAAATAACTAGCTAAATAATCTATATAAATGTAATTACAACTAAACCATTGTAACAGTTAGCTGCAAGTAAAGTGGACAGCCACTAAACCTAGATAATAACAGAATCAAATGCAGAATGAACTGCATCACAATAACAATAAGACCATTGTAACTATTTTAATTATCAGTTAGAGAATAATACGAATAATATGTGTAGGATACCAAACATACAACAAGGTAACTCCATATAGGTATGACAGCCTAATTAATAGATGATAATTAAGGCACTAAACCAATAATGTAGGGAAAAAGAACACTGTCAGTAGTGACCTAACCCGTCGGTGTTTAATTATACCATGTTAGAATTCAATTAAATGTTATTATTGCTAGAGAATAAGAAAAACAAAAATGTATAACCATAGGTTTAAGGTCGAATCTATGAAAACGGACATAGTCTTAATATTAAGGCATAGTTTTAAGTGAAAATTGTACAGTAGTTTAAGAACAAGTTATTACCATGGAAAATGGAATAAAAACAATATAATATTAATAATTAATGGCTTAATGGACACTAAGTATAAATACTAAGTGCGAATTCAGCAACCCCGAATCAGAAATATATGATGAGGGGGTTCAAATTAATCGTCTTTAAAAATCATGAACAATGAGGGTAATCACAATGTCATCAGGACAATTATAAGGAAGATATTGGACTTTTAAAAATAATTGTATTATTCTGTGCCCTTTCGCGTGGATATGTCAGCCACGATTTCTTAATCTTGACACCAAAAAGTGACGCCGTTGGAAGCGTCTGTTTTGACGAAGCCCACCGGAGATGAACGAATTAAAATAAACTGACCAATCAGAGCTTATAAAAAATCCGAGATTCATCATTCCGACAGAGGAACCAGAGACAATCCACGAAGCGAACTGCATGCTCGTTGCCGCTCCAGAAAAACGTGCTTTTGACAGCAACCAGGTGTAAACAACGTTAACCTCAAACCGAGATATAGCTTACATCCATTGAAGAATCAGTGCAGTATATTTCTAAGTGTACTTTATTCGGAGTTAATGCGCATAGGAGTGGGTGCAGTGCAGTGATAAAATTTAATTCATTAATTAATAAAAAAGAAATTTTAATTAATTAAAAAGTGTTAATAAGAAAAAGTGTAACCCTTCGAACGACAAGATACGCAAGTATTCATACCCACAGCTATAATGTTATGATTAGATGATAAGAAAGATAACTGAACGCTAATAGCGATTTAAATTAACATATGGTAAACAATTAAATTCCCTATTCTTAAAGGAAGGGATCTAAAGAATACAAATAAACAATTTCGAAGTTGAACGATTTAAGTAACGACAATTTCAACGATTTGTATACTATAAATGTTTAGAATAAGTAAAGACATTGTACCATCAGTGAAGAGTGTATGTGCTCTTATGCTGTTAGCAGATAAGAGTACTGAATATTTTGTTGCTAAATTTAAGTAAGAGTTACACCAGAGAGTGATAACTACAATCAATGAATTACCGTTACCTGAAATAGGCATATCCAATGTTAGAGATGATCTTAGTCCCTGACACTGGATCATAACAATTATTATCAATTATTAATAACTAGTTAACCACTTTTAACCAAACAAGGTTGCACTAAACGATATTTAAAGCCTATGTCTAACCATGAACAGTCGTTCATATTTTGTCTTTTTTAATTAATAATCAATGAATTCTTATCTTATATGTTTGTTCTAGCCGTAGCAATTATCTCAAATAAGTGTATTTTGCAGTCTAAAAGAACCTACTACTATTATTATTATAATTATTAATGACATTTCAAGTCGAATAATACGACATAACCTGTATGTTTGTCAACACACATTTTGTAACTAACCAAAGGCAGTCATGCCAACTTGAGCTTATCAATCGTTTTAGAGTCCATGTTCAATTTTAAATATTAATTGTTAACCAGAAAGAAGAGCAAAACGTATTATTGTACTAAATTTCATTGTGTTAGAATTGAATAAATAACCATTATTATTTTTACCTTTGAAAGAGTTGACCTTTATTGTATCAGTAAATACAGCTTAGAGGAGAAGAACGAGACGGTTGGTACCATGCTTAAAGTGCGAATCATTCAAATTGGGTGATTTTATATTTTGTTTACAACCGTACTGACCTACATATATATATAATATTATAAAGTATGAGTTACCATGAATGTCATGTCTATGTATGTGTATGTTAGTATATAGGAAGAAAACTACTGATCTTCTCACCACCGCTGATCAACGAAGAGTCGACGGAACTTCGATTGGAATAATTCTAAGCAGTGAATAAAATACACATAATTAAACCATTTAAACCGACAGTTAATACGTCGAAAAGAGTGTAAGTAACCGACTTATTCAATCCTGGATTCAACAATAGGTTGAATTGAGGGGAATAAGTCAATAAACAGATATATAATAATAAAATACGAGATTGAATAATAATAATCAGCCGAGTGCAAGACCCATATTAAGTAAAAAACAACCCTGAGACTACTACTTAATAATAAATATAATTAATTTAAATAGACGGAGCAGTCGTCTACTTATAAATTGGCGCACAACGTTCGAGCGAAATTAGGCGGAAAAATATTCAACCTAATTTATAAAATAACCATCAACCTAATTTTCGAGGTAGCTGCAAGTACACAACGAAAATGTCGGGACTAACAAAAGCACAGGAGGCGGAAATAATAGAGATGCTGAAGAGTATGATGAAAGAAAACCAGAAACAATGGGACGACCTACATAAGGATATAGATGATAGTTTCAAGAAATTGAGAAAGGATTTAAGGGAAGATTTTGAAAAGACCAGAGAAAAAATAAGGAACGACAACAAACCGGAAACCGAAGAGATACCAAAGGATGAAAACATGGAACAAGTGAATAAGAAAACCGAAGATATTGGGATAAAGGACCAAATAATTAAGAAAACGGAAGGAAGAAGAATGATACGTCCCAAGAAAGTGAGACTTACGCAGGAATTATTGGAGATGACTAGGAGTGGCCTATTTAATTTCATTAACCACTCAATTATTGATCATAGAACGACGCTCGATGGTAAGAAGTATGACAAGAACCTCATAAAGGCGTTCGAAGTGAATCGCCATGTAACAGGGAGAAGAAATTTTATCAAGAGGGTAGTCAAAGTAAATACACCCAGGAAAAAATACTCCTCAACAGATCAATGACGTCATCAATAGCGGAGATGACAGGAACACCTGTGAGAAGCAAACCAAATGATGGAACAAATGACTCAACCTGTTATACCATTCGAAAGGCCGCCAAAGAAGAATTGAAACGCCAACCAACTGACCAAGAATTAACTGAGAAGGGGTTGGATACGACCATGACCACAAACCTCAAATTAAAGGAAACTTGGACAACAACGAAGTGGAAGGACAAGATGATAACGAGGTACATTGCAAATACCGGGGACCACCCGAACACCAAGATGATCCGAACATCCGACACACCTAAGATGATTGACCATGGGTAACCAGAATACAAACACATTGAGAAAAGGGACGGAAATTTTGGAAATGGACCAAGGCAAACCAAAAGACAAGAATTATAACCTTCCAGAATAAGTGTAAAATATCAGACACTTGAAGGAGTAGAGAGGAAGAACACCAAAGAGATTTATAAACGAGATGGCTATTATTATTATGGAAAGAAGAGAAAAAGAAAAATGTTTATTCAATGAATATTGTATGTAACAAGAATTTTAATTATCAAATATTGTATACCCCTCACAAAACCAAGAAATATATTAAAATCGTCCAGAATAAGTGATGTACAAAATCTGTCACTTGAAGGAGTAGAGAGGAAGAACACCAAAGAGAGTAACAAGAGAGATGGCTATTATCATTATGGAAGGAAGAAAGAGAAAATCAAATATTGTCTATTAATATATTATTATTATATTCTTATATTGTATTGTAATTATCAAATATTGTATACCCCACGAAAAACAAGAAATATATAAAAACCTTCCAGAATAAGTGTAAAATATCAGACACTTGAAGGAGTAGAGAGGAAGAACACCAAAGAGATTTATAAACGAGATGGCTATTCTAAAGGGAAGAAGAAAAAGAAAATTGTTTATTAAATGAATATTGTATGTAAAAGAAGAATTTTATTAATCAAATATTGTATTAAATATTGAACGAAAAATGTTTGTTAAATGAATATTGTATGTAACACGATAAAAAGAAAGACTAGTATCTAATAACTAAACCATAACCAAAACAAGCAACTAGTGAACGCACTTAAGATATTTTCAACATTGTTTACTATCACTTTGAGAAAAATTGTGTACTATCCAAAATAAAATGTTAAAAAATATGACATTTGCTAGAGGAGAGAAGAAGACCATTAATGAGAATATTATGTAGAGAAGATAGTGAGAAGGAGAATTAACCAAGAAAAAGAAGAAAGAACCAATCAATATGAAGAACAATTTTGTCACGATAAGGAGAGAAGAAAAAATGAAGAATATTTGCACATGCTATTTCTCAACAACATTAACTAATGAAGATCTGCAGAAGAGAAGAAGGAATCCAGAAGAGAATGTATAAAAAAATATAAAAGGCAAAAGAGTGAATAACCCCAAGAGTGTTTATTATTATTAGTCGAAGGAGACTGCTTATGAATATTATTATTTAATGAATTGACTGTAGAAAAGTTCCAGCAATCATTTAACTGGGCAGGGATGATATTCCCCTGATCTCAGAAAGAGTGTAGTTATGAACGACGGAGTTAGGTAAACCATAGAGCCCACCCGAATCGATTTCAGCTACTAAGTTAGGGAAAAATGTTAGGGAAATTAAATATTTAAGGGAAAAAACACAACAGCCAAGAATATAATAAACAAGATTCCAAGATTATGAAGAAGGAGAAGATGTAGAAAACATAATGAACTGAAGACAAGTGTAAGAGTAAATACAAAATATGAAAACATTATATGTGACTTAAGAAAGAAAAAAAATTGATAATTTCTTCAATCATAAAACAAAGCTATCAGAAATGATCAATTCTAATAAGGAGGCAATATGTAACAGTACATATAACACCACATCCACCTACGTACCGAAAATTAATTTAAAAGCCACCACTAGTAAAAATACATTAAAAGGTCTAGAATACCACCATGTATACAGAAGAAGAAAGTACCATAAGTTTAAATAAGTGAAGCATCATTGAAAAGAAATCACTAGTAAATGCACCAATAAAGAAGAAAAGAAGAATAAAGACGAGACGACTGACATACTTTACCCAAAAGATCAGTGAGAAGGACAACAGACAACAAAAGAAGAAAGAAGAATCAGTGAGACGAAAATGACAACAACAGAAGAAAGAAGAATCAGTGAGAAGAACATGAGAACAAAAGAAGAAAGAAGAATCAGGTAGAAGAACACACCAATAACAACTTCAAGAAAGAAGAAGGAAGAAACAATGTGAAGAAGACAAGTGAAAGCCACATCATGTATAAAAATGAACAATAATGAGAAGGAGATCAGTGAAGAAAGAAGAAGGAAGATATCCAGACCAAACACAAGAACAAGGGAAGGAAATTGAAGTATAACAAACTAACATAAACCTTTGAAAGAATAATTGTATTAAGAAGAAAAAAGAAATGTTAATTAATTACATGATATAAATCCCTAAGCTGTATGGTAAAGTCAACACTGACCACAACTCATTTAATGAATACATTCATTGTCTATGTGAAACACATTATTATATTATTATATTAATTAATATTATAATATAATATTAATTATTATATTATTACAGCATTATATTAAGATTATAAGGACTAAATATTGTAAATAAAGAGTCAAAAGCAAGCTGAATAAGGACAAGATAAGTTTATGATAGCTAAATGATGTGTAGTTATAAAATAAACAGAAGAATAGGTCCCAAAATAATGAATGACCAATTGTACAGTGGGAATGATGTTAATACAAACCCACTAATTAACAATAAATAAGACAATACAAGAGTAAACTAAATGTGAAATAATAATAACCAATGTACAAACATTGAATGAAAACCAGTCAACCAGATTAATGTAGAAATACACAGCCAGCAGCAACACATTACTGCTTACTGAACCTATAACATAACCTAATCTGGGCATCCAGTTTTCAGTAAAACTTGATGAAAACTAAATCAAAACAATATTAAACCAAAATGTAATGAGCTAGGAAGTAACTAGATCATACAAGGAATATTTTGTACACAGTAGCTAATAGTATAACTGAATATAAAAGCTATATTTATGTAATACAAATATGACAATATGCTTGTAATGGCAAAGAGACATTATGCAACCAAAAATCATGTTATAAACACATTATACAAAGATAGTAACTCAACTAATGACCTGAGGTCAGACAGAATACTGTTCAGATGAACAAATGCAACCAAAATAACTAGCTAAATAATCTATATAAATGTAATTACAACTAAACCATTGTAACAGTTAGCTGCAAGTAAAGTGGACAGCCACTAAACCTAGATAATAACAGAATCAAATGCAGAATGAACTGCATCACAATAACAATAAGACCATTGTAACTATTTTAATTATCAGTTAGAGAATAATACGAATAATATGTGTAGGATACCAAACATACAACAAGGTAACTCCATATAGGTATGACAGCCTAATTAATAGATGATAATTAAGGCACTAAACCAATAATGTAGGGAAAAAGAACACTGTCAGTAGTGACCTAACCCGTCGGTGTTTAATTATACAATGTTAGAATTCATTTAAATGTTATTATTGCTAGAGAATAAGAAAAACAAAAATGTATAACCATAGGTTTAAGGTCGAATCTATGAAAACGGACATAGTCTTAATATTAAGGCATAGTTTTAAGTGAAAATTGTACAGTAGTTTAAGAACAAGTTATTACCATGGAAAATGGAATAAAAACAATATAATATTAATAATTAATGGCTTAATGGACACTAAGTATAAATACTAAGTGCGAATTCAGCAACCCCGAATCAGAAATATATGATGAGGGGGTTCAAATTAATCGTCTTTAAAAATCATGAACAATGAGGGTAATCACAATGTCATCAGGACAATTATAAGGAAGATATTGGACTTTTAAAAAAATTGTATTATGCTGTGCCCTTTCGCGTGGATATGTCAGCCACGATTTCTTAATCTTGACACCAAAAAGTGACGCCGTTGGAAGCGTCTGTTTTGACGAAGCCCACCGGAGATGAACGAATTAAAATAAACTGACCAATCAGAGCTTATAAAAAATCCGAGATTCATCATTCCGACAGAGGAACCAGAGACAATCCACGAAGCGAACTGCATGCTCGTCGCCGCTCCAGAAAAACGTGCTTTTGACAGCAACCAGGTGTAAACAACGTTAACCTCAAACCGAGATATAGCTTACATCCATTGAAGAATCAGTGCAGTATATTTCTAAGTGTACTTTATTCGGAGTTAATGCGCATAGGAGTGGGTGCAGTGCAGTGATAAAATTTAATTCATTAATTAATAAAAAAGAAATTTTAATTAATTAAAAAGTGTTAATAAGAAAAAGTGTAACCCTTCGAACGACAAGATACGCAAGTATTCATACCCACAGCTATAATGTTATGATTAGATGATAAGAAAGATAACTGAACGCTAATAGCGATTTAAATTAACATATGGTAAACAATTAAATTCCCTATTCTTAAAGGAAGGGATCTAAAGAATACAAATAAACAATTTCGAAGTTGAACGATTTAAGTAACGACAATTTCAACGATTTGTATACTATAAATGTTTAGAATTAGTAAAGACATTGTACCATCAGTGAAGAGTGTATGTGCTCTTATGCTGTTAGCAGATAAGAGTACTGAATATTTTGTTGCTAAATTTAAGTAAGAGTTACACCAGAGAGTGATAACTACAATCAATGAATTACCGTTACCTGAAATAGGCATATCCAATGTTAGAGATGATCTTAGTCCCTGACACTGGATCATAACAATTATTATCAATTATTAATAACTAGTTAACCACTTTTAACCAAACAAGGTTGCACTAAACGATATTTAAAGCCTATGTCTAACCATGAACAGTCGTTCATATTTTGTCTTTTTTAATTAATAATCAATGAATTCTTATCTTATATGTTTGTTCTAGCCGTAGCAATTATCTCAAATAAGTGTATTTTGCAGTCTAAAAGAACCTACTACTATTATTATTATAATTATTAATGACATTTCAAGTCGAATAATACGACATAACCTGTATGTTTGTCAACACACATTTTGTAACTAACCAAAGGCAGTCATGCCAACTTGAGCTTATCAATCGTTTTAGAGTCCATGTTCAATTTTAAATATTAATTGTTAACCAGAAAGAAGAGCAAAACGTATTATTGTACTAAATTTCATTGTGTTAGAATTGAATAAATAACCATTATTATTTTTACCTTTGAAAGAGTTGACCTTTATTGTATCAGTAAATACAGCTTAGAGGAGAAGAACGAGACGGTTGGTACCATGCTTAAAGTGCGAATCATTCAAATTGGGTGATTTTATATTTTGTTTACAACCGTACTGACCTACATATATATATAATATTATAAAGTATGAGTTACCATGAATGTCATGTCTATGTATGTGTATGTTAGTATATAGGAAGAAAACTACTGATCTTCTCACCACCGCTGATCAACGAAGAGTCGACGGAACTTCGATTGGAATAATTCTAAGCAGTGAATAAAATACACATAATTAAACCATTTAAACCGACAGTTAATACGTCGAAAAGAGTGTAAGTAACCGACTTATTCAATCCTGGATTCAACAATAGGTTGAATTGAGGGGAATAAGTCAATAAACAGATATATAATAATAAAATACGAGATTGAATAATAATAATCAGCCGAGTGCAAGACCCATATTAAGTAAAAAACAACCCTGAGACTACTACTTAATAATAAATATAATTAATTTAAATAGACGGAGCAGTCGTCTACTTATAAATTGGCGCATAACGTTCGAGCGAAATTAGGCGGAAAAATATTCAACCTAATTTATAAAATAACCATCAACCTAATTTTCGAGGTAGCTGCAAGTACACAACGAAAATGTCGGGACTAACAAAAGCACAGGAGGCGGAAATAATAGAGATGCTGAAGAGTATGATGAAAGAAAACCAGAAACAATGGGACGACCTACATAAGGATATAGATGATAGTTTCAAGAAATTGAGAAAGGATTTAAGGGAAGATTTTGAAAAGACCAGAGAAAAAATAAGGAACGACAACAAACCGGAAACCGAAGAGATACCAAAGGATGAAAACATGGAACAAGTGAATAAGAAAACGAAGATATTGGGATAAAGGACCAAATAATTAAGAAAACGGAAGGAAGAAGAATGATACGTCCCAAGAAAGTGAGACTTACGCAGGAATTATTGGAGATGACTAGGAGTGGCCTATTTAATTTCATTAACCACTCAATTATTGATCATAGAACGACGCTCGATGGTAAGAAGTATGACAAGAACCTCATAAAGGCGTTCGAAGTGAATCGCCATGTAACAGGGAGAAGAAATTTTATCAAGAGGGTAGTCAAAGTAAATACACCCAGGAAAAAATACTCCTCAACAGATCAATGACGTCATCAATAGCGGAGATGACAGGAACACCTGTGAGAAGCAAACCAAATGATGGAACAAATGACTCAACCTGTTATACCATTCGAAAGGCCGCCAAAGAAGAATTGAAACGCCAACCAACTGACCAAGAATTAACTGAGAAGGGGTTGGATACGACCATGACCACAAACCTCAAATTAAAGGAAACTTGGACAACAACGAAGTGGAAGGACAAGATGATAACGAGGTACATTGCAAATACCGGGGACCACCCGAACACCAAGATGATCCGAACATCCGACACACCTAAGATGATTGACCATGGGTAACCAGAATACAAACACATTGAGAAAAGGGACGGAAATTTTGGAAATGGACCAAGGCAAACCAAAAGACAAGAATTATAACCTTCCAGAATAAGTGTAAAATATCAGACACTTGAAGGAGTAGAGAGGAAGAACACCAAAGAGATTTATAAACGAGATGGCTATTATTATTATGGAAAGAAGAGAAAAAGAAAAATGTTTATTCAATGAATATTGTATGTAACAAGAATTTTAATTATCAAATATTGTATACCCCTCACAAAACCAAGAAATATATTAAAATCGTCCAGAATAAGTGATGTACAAAATCTGTCACTTGAAGGAGTAGAGAGGAAGAACACCAAAGAGAGTAACAAGAGAGATGGCTATTATCATTATGGAAGGAAGAAAGAGAAAATCAAATATTGTCTATTAATATATTATTATTATATTCTTATATTGTATTGTAATTATCAAATATTGTATACCCCACGAAAAACAAGAAATATATAAAAACCTTCCAGAATAAGTGTAAAATATCAGACACTTGAAGGAGTAGAGAGGAAGAACACCAAAGAGATTTATAAACGAGATGGCTATTCTAAAGGGAAGAAGAAAAAGAAAATTGTTTATTAAATGAATATTGTATGTAAAAGAAGAATTTTATTAATCAAATATTGTATTAAATATTGAACGAAAAATGTTTGTTAAATGAATATTGTATGTAACACGATAAAAAGAAAGACTAGTATCTAATAACTAAACCATAACCAAAACAAGCAACTAGTGAACGCACTTAAGATATTTTCAACATTGTTTACTATCACTTTGAGAAAAATTGTGTACTATCCAAAATAAAATGTTAAAAAATATGACATTTGCTAGAGGAGAGAAGAAGACCATTAATGAGAATATTATGTAGAGAAGATAGTGAGAAGGAGAATTAACCAAGAAAAAGAAGAAAGAACCAATCAATATGAAGAACAATTTTGTCACGATAAGGAGAGAAGAAAAAATGAAGAATATTTGCACATGCTATTTGTCAACAACATTAACTAATGAAGATCTGCAGAAGAGAAGAAGGAATCCAGAAGAGAATGTATAATAAAATATAAAAGGCAAAAGAGTGAATAACCCCAAGAGTGTTTATTATTATTAGTCGAAGGAGACTGCTTATGAATATTATTATTTAATGAATTGACTGTAGAAAAGTTCCAGCAATCATTTAACTGGGCAGGGATGATATTCCCCTGATCTCAGAAAGAGTGTAGTTATGAACGACGGAGTTAGGTAAACCATAGAGCCCACCCGAATCGATTTCAGCTACTAAGTTAGGGAAAAATGTTAGGGAAATTAAATATTTAAGGGAAAAAACACAACAGCCAAGAATATAATAAACAAGATTCCAAGATTATGAAGAAGGAGAAGATGTAGAAAACATAATGAACTGAAGACAAGTGTAAGAGTAAATACAAAATATGAAAACATTATATGTGACTTAAGAAAGAAAAAAAATTGATAATTTCTTCAATCATAAAACAAAGCTATCAGAAATGATCAATTCTAATAAGGAGGCAATATGTAACAGTACATATAACACCACATCCACCTACGTACCGAAAATTAATTTAAAAGCCACCACTAGTAAAAATACATTAAAAGGTCTAGAATACCACCATGTATACAGAAGAAGAAAGTACCATAAGTTTAAATAAGTGAAGCATCATTGAAAAGAAATCACTAGTAAATGCACCAATAAAGAAGAAAAGAAGAATAAAGACGAGACGACTGACATACTTTACCCAAAAGATCAGTGAGAAGGACAACAGACAACAAAAGAAGAAAGAAGAATCAGTGAGACGAAAATGACAACAACAGAAGAAAGAAGAATCAGTGAGAAGAACATGAGAACAAAAGAAGAAAGAAGAATCAGGTAGAAGAACACACCAATAACAACTTCAAGAAAGAAGAAGGAAGAAACAATGTGAAGAAGACAAGTGAAAGCCACATCATGTATAAAAATGAACAATAATGAGAAGGAGGTCAGTGAAGAAAGAAGAAGGAAGATATCCAGACCAAACACAAGAACAAGGGAAGGAAATTGAAGTATAACAAACTAACATAAACCTTTGAAAGAATAATTGTATTAAGAAGAAAAAAGAAATGTTAATTAATTACATGATATAAATCCCTAAGCTGTATGGTAAAGTCAACACTGACCACAACTCATTTAATGAATACATTCATTGTCTATGTGAAACACATTATTATATTATTATATTAATTAATATTATAATATAATATTAATTATTATATTATTACAGCATTATATTAAGATTATAAGGACTAAATATTGTAAATAAAGAGTCAAAAGCAAACTGAATAAGGACAAGATAAGTTTATGATAGCTAAATGATGTGTAGTTATAAAATAAACAGAAGAATAGGTCCCAAAATAATGAATGACCAATTGTACAGTGGGAATGATGTTAATACAAACCCACTAATTAACAATAAATAAGACAATACAAGAGTAAACTAAATGTGAAATAATAATAACCAATGTACAAACATTGAATGAAAACCAGTCAACCAGATTAATGTAGAAATACACAGCCAGCAGCAACACATTACTGCTTACTGAACCTATAACATAACCTAATCTGGGCATCCAGTTTTCAGTAAAACTTGATGAAAACTAAATCAAAACAATATTAAACCAAAATGTAATGAGCTAGGAAGTAACTAGATCATACAAGGAATATTTTGTACACAGTAGCTAATAGTATAACTGAATATAAAAGCTATATTTATGTAATACAAATATGACAATATGCTTGTAATGGCAAAGAGACATTATGCAACCAAAAATCATGTTATAAACACATTATACAAAGATAGTAACTCAACTAATGACCTGAGGTCAGACAGAATACTGTTCAGATGAACAAATGCAACCAAAATAACTAGCTAAATAATCTATATAAATGTAATTACAACTAAACCATTGTAACAGTTAGCTGCAAGTAAAGTGGACAGCCACTAAACCTAGATAATAACAGAATCAAATGCAGAATGAACTGCATCACAATAACAATAAGACCATTGTAACTATTTTAATTATCAGTTAGAGAATAATACGAATAATATGTGTAGGATACCAAACATACAACAAGGTAACTCCATATAGGTATGACAGCCTAATTAATAGATGATAATTAAGGCACTAAACCAATAATGTAGGGAAAAAGAACACTGTCAGTAGTGACCTAACCCGTCGGTGTTTAATTATACAATGTTAGAATTCAATTAAATGTTATTATTGCTAGAGAATAAGAAAAACAAAAATGTATAACCATAGGTTTAAGGTCGAATCTATGAAAACGGACATAGTCTTAATATTAAGGCATAGTTTTAAGTGAAAATTGTACAGTAGTTTAAGAACAAGTTATTACCATGGAAAATGGAATAAAAACAATATAATATTAATAATTAATGGCTTAATGGACACTAAGTATAAATACTAAGTGCGAATTCAGCAACCCCGAATCAGAAATATATGATGAGGGGGTTCAAATTAATCGTCTTTAAAAATCATGAACAATGAGGGTAATCACAATGTCATCAGGACAATTATAAGGAAGATATTGGACTTTTAAAAATAATTGTATTATGCTGTGCCCTTTCGCGTGGATATGTCAGCCACGATTTCTTAATCTTGACACCAAAAAGTGACGCCGTTGGAAGCGTCTGTTTTGACGAAGCCCACCGGAGATGAACGAATTAAAATAAACTGACCAATCAGAGCTTATAAAAAATCCGAGATTCATCATTCCGACAGAGGAACCAGAGACAATCCACGAAGCGAACTGCATGCTCGTTGCCGCTCCAGAAAAACGTGCTTTTGACAGCAACCAGGTGTAAACAACGTTAACCTCAAACCGAGATATAGCTTACATCCATTGAAGAATCAGTGCAGTATATTTCTAAGTGTACTTTATTCGGAGTTAATGCGCATAGGAGTGGGTGCAGTGCAGTGATAAAATTTAATTCATTAATTAATAAAAAAGAAATTTTAATTAATTAAAAAGTGTTAATAAGAAAAAGTGTAACCCTTCGAACGACAAGATACGCAAGTATTCATACCCACAGCTATAATGTTATGATTAGATGATAAGAAAGATAACTGAACGCTAATAGCGATTTAAATTAACATATGGTAAACAATTAAATTCCCTATTCTTAAAGGAAGGGATCTAAAGAATACAAATAAACAATTTCGAAGTTGAACGATTTAAGTAACGACAATTTCAACGATTTGTATACTATAAATGTTTAGAATAAGTAAAGACATTGTACCATCAGTGAAGAGTGTATGTGCTCTTATGCTGTTAGCAGATAAGAGTACTGAATATTTTGTTGCTAAATTTAAGTAAGAGTTACACCAGAGAGTGATAACTACAATCAATGAATTACCGTTACCTGAAATAGGCATATCCAATGTTAGAGATGATCTTAGTCCCTGACACTGGATCATAACAATTATTATCAATTATTAATAACTAGTTAACCACTTTTAACCAAACAAGGTTGCACTAAACGATATTTAAAGCCTATGTCTAACCATGAACAGTCGTTCATATTTTGTCTTTTTTAATTAATAATCAATGAATTCTTATCTTATATGTTTGTTCTAGCCGTAGCAATTATCTCAAATAAGTGTATTTTGCAGTCTAAAAGAACCTACTACTATTATTATTATAATTATTAATGACATTTCAAGTCGAATAATACGACATAACCTGTATGTTTGTCAACACACATTTTGTAACTAACCAAAGGCAGTCATGCCAACTTGAGCTTATCAATCGTTTTAGAGTCCATGTTCAATTTTAAATATTAATTGTTAACCAGAAAGAAGAGCAAAACGTATTATTGTACTAAATTTCATTGTGTTAGAATTGAATAAATAACCATTATTATTTTTACCTTTGAAAGAGTTGACCTTTATTGTATCAGTAAATACAGCTTAGAGGAGAAGAACGAGACGGTTGGTACCATGCTTAAAGTGCGAATCATTCAAATTGGGTGATTTTATATTTTGTTTACAACCGTACTGACCTACATATATATATAATATTATAAAGTATGAGTTACCATGAATGTCATGTCTATGTATGTGTATGTTAGTATATAGGAAGAAAACTACTGATCTTCTCACCACCGCTGATCAACGAAGAGTCGACGGAACTTCGATTGGAATAATTCTAAGCAGTGAATAAAATACACATAATTAAACCATTTAAACCGACAGTTAATACGTCGAAAAGAGTGTAAGTAACCGACTTATTCAATCCTGGATTCAACAATAGGTTGAATTGAGGGGAATAAGTCAATAAACAGATATATAATAATAAAATACGAGATTGAATAATAATAATCAGCCGAGTGCAAGACCCATATTAAGTAAAAAACAACCCTGAGACTACTACTTAATAATAAATATAATTAATTTAAATAGACGGAGCAGTCGTCTACTTATAAATTGGCGCACAACGTTCGAGCGAAATTAGGCGGAAAAATATTCAACCTAATTTATAAAATAACCATCAACCTAATTTTCGAGGTAGCTGCAAGTACACAACGAAAATGTCGGGACTAACAAAAGCACAGGAGGCGGAAATAATAGAGATGCTGAAGAGTATGATGAAAGAAAACCAGAAACAATGGGACGACCTACATAAGGATATAGATGATAGTTTCAAGAAATTGAGAAAGGATTTAAGGGAAGATTTTGAAAAGACCAGAGAAAAAATAAGGAACGACAACAAACCGGAAACCGAAGAGATACCAAAGGATGAAAACATGGAACAAGTGAATAAGAAAACCGAAGATATTGGGATAAAGGACCAAATAATTAAGAAAACGGAAGGAAGAAGAATGATACGTCCCAAGAAAGTGAGACTTACGCAGGAATTATTGGAGATGACTAGGAGTGGCCTATTTAATTTCATTAACCACTCAATTATTGATCATAGAACGACGCTCGATGGTAAGAAGTATGACAAGAACCTCATAAAGGCGTTCGAAGTGAATCGCCATGTAACAGGGAGAAGAAATTTTATCAAGAGGGTAGTCAAAGTAAATACACCCAGGAAAAAATACTCCTCAACAGATCAATGACGTCATCAATAGCGGAGATGACAGGAACACCTGTGAGAAGCAAACCAAATGATGGAACAAATGACTCAACCTGTTATACCATTCGAAAGGCCGCCAAAGAAGAATTGAAACGCCAACCAACTGACCAAGAATTAACTGAGAAGGGGTTGGATACGACCATGACCACAAACCTCAAATTAAAGGAAACTTGGACAACAACGAAGTGGAAGGACAAGATGATAACGAGGTACATTGCAAATACCGGGGACCACCCGAACACCAAGATGATCCGAACATCCGACACACCTAAGATGATTGACCATGGGTAACCAGAATACAAACACATTGAGAAAAGGGACGGAAATTTTGGAAATGGACCAAGGCAAACCAAAAGACAAGAATTATAACCTTCCAGAATAAGTGTAAAATATCAGACACTTGAAGGAGTAGAGAGGAAGAACACCAAAGAGATTTATAAACGAGATGGCTATTATTATTATGGAAAGAAGAGAAAAAGAAAAATGTTTATTCAATGAATATTGTATGTAACAAGAATTTTAATTATCAAATATTGTATACCCCTCACAAAACCAAGAAATATATTAAAATCGTCCAGAATAAGTGATGTACAAAATCTGTCACTTGAAGGAGTAGAGAGGAAGAACACCAAAGAGAGTAACAAGAGAGATGGCTATTATCATTATGGAAGGAAGAAAGAGAAAATCAAATATTGTCTATTAATATATTATTATTATATTCTTATATTGTATTGTAATTATCAAATATTGTATACCCCACGAAAAACAAGAAATATATAAAAACCTTCCAGAATAAGTGTAAAATATCAGACACTTGAAGGAGTAGAGAGGAAGAACACCAAAGAGATTTATAAACGAGATGGCTATTCTAAAGGGAAGAAGAAAAAGAAAATTGTTTATTAAATGAATATTGTATGTAAAAGAAGAATTTTATTAATCAAATATTGTATTAAATATTGAACGAAAAATGTTTGTTAAATGAATATTGTATGTAACACGAGAAAAAGAAAGACTAGTATCTAATAACTAAACCATAACCAAAACAAGCAACTAGTGAACGCACTTAAGATATTTTCAACATTGTTTACTATCACTTTGAGAAAAATTGTGTACTATCCAAAATAAAATGTTAAAAAATATGACATTTGCTAGAGGAGAGAAGAAGACCATTAATGAGAATATTATGTAGAGAAGATAGTGAGAAGGAGAATTAACCAAGAAAAAGAAGAAAGAACCAATCAATATGAAGAACAATTTTGTCACGATAAGGAGAGAAGAAAAAATGAAGAATATTTGCACATGCTATTTGTCAACAACATTAACTAATGAAGATCTGCAGAAGAGAAGAAGGAATCCAGAAGAGAATGTATAATAAAATATAAAAGGCAAAAGAGTGAATAACCCCAAGAGTGTTTATTATTATTAGTCGAAGGAGACTGCTTATGAATATTATTATTTAATGAATTGACTGTAGAAAAGTTCCAGCAATCATTTAACTGGGCAGGGATGATATTCCCCTGATCTCAGAAAGAGTGTAGTTATGAACGACGGAGTTAGGTAAACCATAGAGCCCACCCGAATCGATTTCAGCTACTAAGTTAGGGAAAAATGTTAGGGAAATTAAATATTTAAGGGAAAAAACACAACAGCCAAGAATATAATAAACAAGATTCCAAGATTATGAAGAAGGAGAAGATGTAGAAAACATAATGAACTGAAGACAAGTGTAAGAGTAAATACAAAATATGAAAACATTATATGTGACTTAAGAAAGAAAAAAAATTGATAATTTCTTCAATCATAAAACAAAGCTATCAGAAATGATCAATTCTAATAAGGAGGCAATATGTAACAGTACATATAACACCACATCCACCTACGTACCGAAAATTAATTTAAAAGCCACCACTAGTAAAAATACATTAAAAGGTCTAGAATACCACCATGTATACAGAAGAAGAAAGTACCATAAGTTTAAATAAGTGAAGCATCATTGAAAAGAAATCACTAGTAAATGCACCAATAAAGAAGAAAAGAAGAATAAAGACGAGACGACTGACATACTTTACCCAAAAGATCAGTGAGAAGGACAACAGACAACAAAAGAAGAAAGAAGAATCAGTGAGACGAAAATGACAACAACAGAAGAAAGAAGAATCAGTGAGAAGAACATGAGAACAAAAGAAGAAAGAAGAATCAGGTAGAAGAACACACCAATAACAACTTCAAGAAAGAAGAAGGAAGAAACAATGTGAAGAAGACAAGTGAAAGCCACATCATGTATAAAAATGAACAATAATGAGAAGGAGGTCAGTGAAGAAAGAAGAAGGAAGATATCCAGACCAAACACAAGAACAAGGGAAGGAAATTGAAGTATAACAAACTAACATAAACCTTTGAAAGAATAATTGTATTAAGAAGAAAAAAGAAATGTTAATTAATTACATGATATAAATCCCTAAGCTGTATGGTAAAGTCAACACTGACCACAACTCATTTAATGAATACATTCATTGTCTATGTGAAACACATTATTATATTATTATATTAATTAATATTATAATATAATATTAATTATTATATTATTACAGCATTATATTAAGATTATAAGGACTAAATATTGTAAATAAAGAGTCAAAAGCAAACTGAATAAGGACAAGATAAGTTTATGATAGCTAAATGATGTGTAGTTATAAAATAAACAGAAGAATAGGTCCCAAAATAATGAATGACCAATTGTACAGTGGGAATGATGTTAATACAAACCCACTAATTAACAATAAATAAGACAATACAAGAGTAAACTAAATGTGAAATAATAATAACCAATGTACAAACATTGAATGAAAACCAGTCAACCAGATTAATGTAGAAATACACAGCCAGCAGCAACACATTACTGCTTACTGAACCTATAACATAACCTAATCTGGGCATCCAGTTTTCAGTAAAACTTGATGAAAACTAAATCAAAACAATATTAAACCAAAATGTAATGAGCTAGGAAGTAACTAGATCATACAAGGAATATTTTGTACACAGTAGCTAATAGTATAACTGAATATAAAAGCTATATTTATGTAATACAAATATGACAATATGCTTGTAATGGCAAAGAGACATTATGCAACCAAAAATCATGTTATAAACACATTATACAAAGATAGTAACTCAACTAATGACCTGAGGTCAGACAGAATACTGTTCAGATGAACAAATGCAACCAAAATAACTAGCTAAATAATCTATATAAATGTAATTACAACTAAACCATTGTAACAGTTAGCTGCAAGTAAAGTGGACAGCCACTAAACCTAGATAATAACAGAATCAAATGCAGAATGAACTGCATCACAATAACAATAAGACCATTGTAACTATTTTAATTATCAGTTAGAGAATAATACGAATCATATGTGTAGGATACCAAACATACAACAAGGTAATTGAATGAATATATACCTATATTAACTGAATATAGGTATGACAGCCTAATTAATAGATGATAATTAAGGCAGTAAACCAATAATGTAGGGAAAAAGAACACTGTCAGTAGTGACCTAACCCGTCGGTGTTTAATTATACAATGTTAGAATTCAATTAAATGTTATTATTGCTAGAGAATAAGAAAAACAAAAATGTATAACCATAGGTTTAAGGTCGAATCTATGAAAACGGACATAGTCTTAATATTAAGGCATAGTTTTAAGTGAAAATTGTACAGTAGTTTAAGAACAAGTTATTACCATGGAAAATGGAATAAAAACAATATAATATTAATAATTAATGGCTTAATGGACACTAAGTATAAATACTAAGTGCGAATTCAGCAACCCCGAATCAGAAATATATGATGAGGGGGTTCAAATTAATCGTCTTTAAAAATCATGAACAATGAGGGTAATCACAATGTCATCAGGACAATTATAAGGAAGATATTGGACTTTTAAAAATAATTGTATTATGCTGTGCCCTTTCGCGTGGATATGTCAGCCACGATTTCTTAATCTTGACACCAAAAAGTGACGCCGTTGGAAGCGTCTGTTTTGACGAAGCCCACCGGAGATGAACGAATTAAAATAAACTGACCAATCAGAGCTTATAAAAAATCCGAGATTCATCATTCAGACAGAGGAACCAGAGACAATCCACGAAGCGAACTGCATGCTCGTTGCCGCTCCAGAAAAACGTGCTTTTGACAGCAACCAGGTGTAAACAACGTTAACCTCAAACCGAGATATAGCTTACATCCATTGAAGAATCAGTGCAGTATATTTCTAAGTGTACTTTATTCGGAGTTAATGCGCATAGGAGTGGGTGCAGTGCAGTGATAAAATTTAATTCATTAATTAATAAAAAAGAAATTTTAATTAATTAAAAAGTGTTAATAAGAAAAAGTGTAACCCTTCGAACGACAAGATACGCAAGTATTCATACCCACAGCTATAATGTTATGATTAGATGATAAGAAAGATAACTGAATGCTAATAGCGATTTAAATTAACATATGGTAAACAATTAAATTCCCTATTCTTAAAGGAAGGGATCTAAAGAATACAAATAAACAATTTCGAAGTTGAACGATTTAAGTAACGACAATTTCAACGATTTGTATACTATAAATGTTTAGAATTAGTAAAGACATTGTACCATCAGTGAAGAGTGTATGTGCTCTTATGCTGTTAGCAGATAAGAGTACTGAATATTTTGTTGCTAAATTTAAGTAAGAGTTACACCAGAGAGTGATAACTACAATCAATGAATTACCGTTACCTGAAATAGGCATATCCAATGTTAGAGATGATCTTAGTCCCTGACACTGGATCATAACAATTATTATCAATTATTAATAACTAGTTAACCACTTTTAACCAAACAAGGTTGCACTAAACGATATTTAAAGCCTATGTCTAACCATGAACAGTCGTTCATATTTTGTCTTTTTTAATTAATAATCAATGAATTCTTATCTTATATGTTTGTTCTAGCCGTAGCAATTATCTCAAATAAGTGTATTTTGCAGTCTAAAAGAACCTACTACTATTATTATTATAATTATTAATGACATTTCAAGTCGAATAATACGACATAACCTGTATGTTTGTCAACACACATTTTGTAACTAACCAAAGGCAGTCATGCCAACTTGAGCTTATCAATCGTTTTAGAGTCCATGTTCAATTTTAAATATTAATTGTTAACCAGAAAGAAGAGCAAAACGTATTATTGTACTAAATTTCATTGTGTTAGAATTGAATAAATAACCATTATTATTTTTACCTTTGAAAGAGTTGACCTTTATTGTATCAGTAAATACAGCTTAGAGGAGAAGAACGAGACGGTTGGTACCATGCTTAAAGTGCGAATCATTCAAATTGGGTGATTTTATATTTTGTTTACAACCGTACTGACCTACATATATATATAATATTATAAAGTATGAGTTACCATGAATGTCATGTCTATGTATGTGTATGTTAGTATATAGGAAGAAAACTACTGATCTTCTCACCACCGCTGATCAACGAAGAGTCGACGGAACTTCGATTGGAATAATTCTAAGCAGTGAATAAAATACACATAATTAAACCATTTAAACCGACAGTTAATACGTCGAAAAGAGTGTAAGTAACCGACTTATTCAATCCTGGATTCAACAATAGGTTGAATTGAGGGGAATAAGTCAATAAACAGATATATAATAATAAAATACGAGATTGAATAATAATAATCAGCCGAGTGCAAGACCCATATTAAGTAAAAAACAACCCTGAGACTACTACTTAATAATAAATATAATTAATTTAAATAGACGGAGCAGTCGTCTACTTATAAATTGGCGCACAACGTTCGAGCGAAATTAGGCGGAAAAATATTCAACCTAATTTATAAAATAACCATCAACCTAATTTTCGAGGTAGCTGCAAGTACACAACGAAAATGTCGGGACTAACAAAAGCACAGGAGGCGGAAATAATAGAGATGCTGAAGAGTATGATGAAAGAAAACCAGAAACAATGGGACGACCTACATAAGGATATAGATGATAGTTTCAAGAAATTGAGAAAGGATTTAAGGGAAGATTTTGAAAAGACCAGAGAAAAAATAAGGAACGACAACAAACCGGAAACCGAAGAGATACCAAAGGATGAAAACATGGAACAAGTGAATAAGAAAACCGAAGATATTGGGATAAAGGACCAAATAATTAAGAAAACGGAAGGAAGAAGAATGATACGTCCCAAGAAAGTGAGACTTACGCAGGAATTATTGGAGATGACTAGGAGTGGCCTATTTAATTTCATTAACCACTCAATTATTGATCATAGAACGACGCTCGATGGTAAGAAGTATGACAAGAACCTCATAAAGGCGTTCGAAGTGAATCGCCATGTAACAGGGAGAAGAAATTTTATCAAGAGGGTAGTCAAAGTAAATACACCCAGGAAAAAATACTCCTCAACAGATCAATGACGTCATCAATAGCGGAGATGACAGGAACACCTGTGAGAAGCAAACCAAATGATGGAACAAATGACTCAACCTGTTATACCATTCGAAAGGCCGCCAAAGAAGAATTGAAACGCCAACCAACTGACCAAGAATTAACTGAGAAGGGGTTGGATACGACCATGACCACAAACCTCAAATTAAAGGAAACTTGGACAACAACGAAGTGGAAGGACAAGATGATAACGAGGTACATTGCAAATACCGGGGACCACCCGAACACCAAGATGATCCGAACATCCGACACACCTAAGATGATTGACCATGGGTAACCAGAATACAAACACATTGAGAAAAGGGACGGAAATTTTGGAAATGGACCAAGGCAAACCAAAAGACAAGAATTATAACCTTCCAGAATAAGTGTAAAATATCAGACACTTGAAGGAGTAGAGAGGAAGAACACCAAAGAGATTTATAAACGAGATGGCTATTATTATTATGGAAAGAAGAGAAAAAGAAAAATGTTTATTCAATGAATATTGTATGTAACAAGAATTTTAATTATCAAATATTGTATACCCCTCACAAAACCAAGAAATATATTAAAATCGTCCAGAATAAGTGATGTACAAAATCTGTCACTTGAAGGAGTAGAGAGGAAGAACACCAAAGAGAGTAACAAGAGAGATGGCTATTATCATTATGGAAGGAAGAAAGAGAAAATCAAATATTGTCTATTAATATATTATTATTATATTCTTATATTGTATTGTAATTATCAAATATTGTATACCCCACGAAAAACAAGAAATATATAAAAACCTTCCAGAATAAGTGTAAAATATCAGACACTTGAAGGAGTAGAGAGGAAGAACACCAAAGAGATTTATAAACGAGATGGCTATTCTAAAGGGAAGAAGAAAAAGAAAATTGTTTATTAAATGAATATTGTATGTAAAAGAAGAATTTTATTAATCAAATATTGTATTAAATATTGAACGAAAAATGTTTGTTAAATGAATATTGTATGTAACACGATAAAAAGAAAGACTAGTATCTAATAACTAAACCATAACCAAAACAAGCAACTAGTGAACGCACTTAAGATATTTTCAACATTGTTTACTATCACTTTGAGAAAAATTGTGTACTATCCAAAATAAAATGTTAAAAAATATGACATTTGCTAGAGGAGAGAAGAAGACCATTAATGAGAATATTATGTAGAGAAGATAGTGAGAAGGAGAATTAACCAAGAAAAAGAAGAAAGAACCAATCAATATGAAGAACAATTTTGTCACGATAAGGAGAGAAGAAAAAATGAAGAATATTTGCACATGCTATTTGTCAACAACATTAACTAATGAAGATCTGCAGAAGAGAAGAAGGAATCCAGAAGAGAATGTATAATAAAATATAAAAGGCAAAAGAGTGAATAACCCCAAGAGTGTTTATTATTATTAGTCGAAGGAGACTGCTTATGAATATTATTATTTAATGAATTGACTGTAGAAAAGTTCCAGCAATCATTTAACTGGGCAGGGATGATATTCCCCTGATCTCAGAAAGAGTGTAGTTATGAACGACGGAGTTAGGTAAACCATAGAGCCCACCCGAATCGATTTCAGCTACTAAGTTAGGGAAAAATGTTAGGGAAATTAAATATTTAAGGGAAAAAACACAACAGCCAAGAATATAATAAACAAGATTCCAAGATTATGAAGAAGGAGAAGATGTAGAAAACATAATGAACTGAAGACAAGTGTAAGAGTAAATACAAAATATGAAAACATTATATGTGACTTAAGAAAGAAAAAAAATTGATAATTTCTTCAATCATAAAACAAAGCTATCAGAAATGATCAATTCTAATAAGGAGGCAATATGTAACAGTACATATAACACCACATCCACCTACGTACCGAAAATTAATTTAAAAGCCACCACTAGTAAAAATACATTAAAAGGTCTAGAATACCACCATGTATACAGAAGAAGAAAGTACCATAAGTTTAAATAAGTGAAGCATCATTGAAAAGAAATCACTAGTAAATGCACCAATAAAGAAGAAAAGAAGAATAAAGACGAGACGACTGACATACTTTACCCAAAAGATCAGTGAGAAGGACAACAGACAACAAAAGAAGAAAGAAGAATCAGTGAGACGAAAATGACAACAACAGAAGAAAGAAGAATCAGTGAGAAGAACATGAGAACAAAAGAAGAAAGAAGAATCAGGTAGAAGAACACACCAATAACAACTTCAAGAAAGAAGAAGGAAGAAACAATGTGAAGAAGACAAGTGAAAGCCACATCATGTATAAAAATGAACAATAATGAGAAGGAGGTCAGTGAAGAAAGAAGAAGGAAGATATCCAGACCAAACACAAGAACAAGGGAAGGAAATTGAAGTATAACAAACTAACATAAACCTTTGAAAGAATAATTGTATTAAGAAGAAAAAAGAAATGTTAATTAATTACATGATATAAATCCCTTAGCTGTATGGTAAAGTCAACACTGACCACAACTCATTTAATGAATACATTCATTGTCTATGTGAAACACATTATTATATTATTATATTAATTAATATTATAATATAATATTAATTATTATATTATTACAGCATTATATTAAGATTATAAGGACTAAATATTGTAAATAAAGAGTCAAAAGCAAACTGAATAAGGACAAGATAAGTTTATGATAGCTAAATGATGTGTAGTTATAAAATAAACAGAAGAATAGGTCCCAAAATAATGAATGACCAATTGTACAGTGGGAATGATGTTAATACAAACCCACTAATTAACAATAAATAAGACAATACAAGAGTAAACTAAATGTGAAATAATAATAACCAATGTACAAACATTGAATGAAAACCAGTCAACCAGATTAATGTAGAAATACACAGCCAGCAGCAACACATTACTGCTTACTGAACCTATAACATAACCTAATCTGGGCATCCAGTTTTCAGTAAAACTTGATGAAAACTAAATCAAAACAATATTAAACCAAAATGTAATGAGCTAGGAAGTAACTAGATCATACAAGGAATATTTTGTACACAGTAGCTAATAGTATAACTGAATATAAAAGCTATATTTATGTAATACAAATATGACAATATGCTTGTAATGGCAAAGAGACATTATGCAACCAAAAATCATGTTATAAACACATTATACAAAGATAGTAACTCAACTAATGACCTGAGGTCAGACAGAATACTGTTCAGATGAACAAATGCAACCAAAATAACTAGCTAAATAATCTATATAAATGTAATTACAACTAAACCATTGTAACAGTTAGCTGCAAGTAAAGTGGACAGCCACTAAACCTAGATAATAACAGAATCAAATGCAGAATGAACTGCATCACAATAACAATAAGACCATTGTAACTATTTTAATTATCAGTTAGAGAATAATACGAATAATATGTGTAGGATACCAAACATACAACAAGGTAACTCCATATAGGTATGACAGCCTAATTAATAGATGATAATTAAGGCACTAAACCAATAATGTAGGGAAAAAGAACACTGTCAGTAGTGACCTAACCCGTCGGTGTTTAATTATACAATGTTAGAATTCATTTAAATGTTATTATTGCTAGAGAATAAGAAAAACAAAAATGTATAACCATAGGTTTAAGGTCGAATCTATGAAAACGGACATAGTCTTAATATTAAGGCATAGTTTTAAGTGAAAATTGTACAGTAGTTTAAGAACAAGTTATTACCATGGAAAATGGAATAAAAACAATATAATATTAATAATTAATGGCTTAATGGACACTAAGTATAAATACTAAGTGCGAATTCAGCAACCCCGAATCAGAAATATATGATGAGGGGGTTCAAATTAATCGTCTTTAAAAATCATGAACAATGAGGGTAATCACAATGTCATCAGGACAATTATAAGGAAGATATTGGACTTTTAAAAATAATTGTATTATGCTGTGCCCTTTCGCGTGGATATGTCAGCCACGATTTCTTAATCTTGACACCAAAAAGTGACGCCGTTGGAAGCGTCTGTTTTGACGAAGCCCACCGGAGATGAACGAATTAAAATAAACTGACCAATCAGAGCTTATAAAAAATCCGAGATTCATCATTCCGACAGAGGAACCAGAGACAATCCACGAAGCGAACTGCATGCTCGTCGCCGCTCCAGAAAAACGTGCTTTTGACAGCAACCAGGTGTAAACAACGTTAACCTCAAACCGAGATATAGCTTACATCCATTGAAGAATCAGTGCAGTATATTTCTAAGTGTACTTTATTCGGAGTTAATGCGCATAGGAGTGGGTGCAGTGCAGTGATAAAATTTAATTCATTAATTAATAAAAAAGAAATTTTAATTAATTGAAAAGTGTTAATAAGAAAAAGTGTAACCCTTCGAACGACAAGATACGCAAGTATTCATACCCACAGCTATAATGTTATGATTAGATGATAAGAAAGATAACTGAACGCTAATAGCGATTTAAATTAACATATGGTAAACAATTAAATTCCCTATTCTTAAAGGAAGGGATCTAAAGAATACAAATAAACAATGTCGAAGTTGAACGATTTAAGTAACGACAATTTCAACGATTTGTATACTATAAATGTTTAGAATAAGTAAAGACATTGTACCATCAGTGAAGAGTGTATGTGCTCTTATGCTGTTAGCAGATAAGAGTACTGAATATTTTGTTGCTAAATTTAAATAAGAGTTACACCAGAGAGTGATAACTACAATCAATGAATTACCGTTACCTGAAATAGGCATATCCAATGTTAGAGATGATCTTAGTCCCTGACACTGGATCATAACAATTATTATCAATTATTAATAACTAGTTAACCACTTTTAACCAAACAAGGTTGCACTAAACGATATTTAAAGCCTATGTCTAACCATGAACAGTCGTTCATATTTTGTCTTTTTTAATTAATAATCAATGAATTCTTATCTTATATGTTTGTTCTAGCCGTAGCAATTATCTCAAATAAGTGTATTTTGCAGTCTAAAAGAACCTACTACTATTATTATTATAATTATTAATGACATTTCAAGTCGAATAATACGACATAACCTGTATGTTTGTCAACACACATTTTGTAACTAACCAAAGGCAGTCATGCCAACTTGAGCTTATCAATCGTTTTAGAGTCCATGTTCAATTTTAAATATTAATTGTTAACCAGAAAGAAGAGCAAAACGTATTATTGTACTAAATTTCATTGTGTTAGAATTGAATAAATAACCATTATTATTTTTACCTTTGAAAGAGTTGACCTTTATTGTATCAACCGTACTGACCTACATATATATATAATATTATAAAGTATGAGTTACCATGAATGTCATGTCTATGTATGTGTATGTTAGTATATAGGAAGAAAACTACTGATCTTCTCACCACCGCTGATCAACGAAGAGTCGACGGAACTTCGATTGGAATAATTCTAAGCAGTGAATAAAATACACATAATTAAACCATTTAAACCGACAGTTAATACGTCGAAAAGAGTGTAAGTAACCGACTTATTCAATCCTGGATTCAACAATAGGTTGAATTGAGGGGAATAAGTCAATAAACAGATATATAATAATAAAATACGAGATTGAATAATAATAATCAGCCGAGTGCAAGACCCATATTAAGTAAAAAACAACCCTGAGACTACTACTTAATAATAAATATAATTAATTTAAATAGACGGAGCAGTCGTCTACTTATAATATATATATATATGTTCATTCACCAATCAATGAATAAGTTAAATGTAGTCGCATTCATAAGCGACGTTTTATATGTGTACTACGTTATTGACAACAAAGAAGTAGTTTCTATGGAAACTCACCGGTTCCCATTTTCGATCACGCACCAGCGGTCGTTTACAAATGTGCGACACGTCCTTATAAACATTTTCAATGTTAAAATAATTGAAATGTTATCCTGTATTCAATCACACGGAACAGTAATATACAATATTGTAAATAATATTATTTTGTAAAATTTTCAGTTATGGAATATTTAATCTTAAGTACCGTGATATAAAATTTAAATATACACCGCGCCCACGTATGTTATTAAAGATGAAATTTTTTGGGATACAAATACATTTAATTTGTTGTTGCAATTTACAAATATAATTTTTAAATTCTAAAAAAATAAAAGACAATTTCTTGAAAATATTTCATTCTAGAAATCAATTAAAAACTAAAATGGAACAACTCTCTATTGATTAATTTTTAAACAAAATTTTAAAACATTAGATTTTATTTTAAAACATTAGATTTGAATATTAATCTAATTCAAAAGGAGGAGGTTCTATATTCGTGCCTATGTTTTTTTAAGTATGTTCGCCGATTATTCGAGAACGGCTGTACCGATTTTAATCAATCTATTTTTTATTACTTCCATGTTCCTTAAGGAAATGGAAGTATGGTGATGGCAAAAAAAATCGTGTTCGAGATTATTGCAGATTCTGATTGTACTACACTCAAAACATGAAAAAAAGTCATTTTTCGAAAAGTGTCTGTGTGTGTGTCTGTGTGTCTGTAGATTTTGTTTATATGGCAAACGATAACAGCCGCAAATTAAAACAGAATCGAATAATTTTTTGCATACAGCCCTGACTTGTAGAGTACTCAAGAGCTGTTGTTTTTTGTGAAGATCGGTTAACGGAAAGGGGTAGTTTACCTGCAACTTTTTTTTTAATCAAAGGTAATTATTTTTTATGGCAAATGATAACAGCCGAAAATTCAAACATAATCAAATATTTTTCTGCATACAGGCCTGAATTGTAGAGTTCTCAAGATCTATAGTTTTTGGAGAAGATCGGTTAAGGGAAAGGGGTAGTTTTCCTGTAGCGTTTTATGTTTAACAAGGGTATTTTCTATGGCAAACGATAACAGCCGCAAATTCAAACAGAATCAAATACTTTTTTGCATGCAGCCCTGAATTGTAGTGTACTCAAGACCTATTGTCTTTGGTGAAGATCGGTTAAGGGAAAGGGGTAGTTTACCAGCAACGTTTTTATATCGGGGTAATTTTACTTCCATATTCCTTAAGGAATGGAAGTATGGTGATGGAAAAAAAAATCGTGTTCGAGATTATTGCAGATTCTGATTCTACTACACTCAAAACATGAAAAAAAGTCGTTTTCCGAAAAGTGTCTGTGTGTGTGTCTGTCTGTCTGTCTGTCTGTCGGTCTATAGATTTTGTTTCTATGGCAAACGATAACTGCCGCAAATTCAAACAGAATCAAATAATTTTTTGCATATAGCCCTGATTTGTAGAGTACTCACGACCTATTGTTTTTGGTGAAGATCGGTTGAGGGAAAGGGGTAGTTTACCTGCAACGGTTTTTTTTTTCAAGGGAAATTTTTTTTTTTGGCAAACGATAACAGCCGCAAATTCAAACAGAATCAAATAATGTTTCGCATGCAGCCCTGATTTGTAGAGTTCTCAAGATCTATTGATTTGGTGAAGATCGGTAAAGGGAAAGGGGTAGTTTACCTGTAACGTTTTATGTTTCAACAAGGGTATTTCCTATGGCAAACGATAACAGCCGCAAATTCAAACAGAATCAAATAATGTTTCGCATACAGCCCTAAGTTGCAGAGTTCTCAAGACCTACTGTATTTGGTGAAGATCGGTTAAGGGAAAGGGGTAGTTTACCAGCAGCGTTTTTTTATCAAGGGTATTTTCTATGGCAAACGATAACAGCCGCAAATTCAAACAGAATCAAATAATTTTTTGACTTCGGAGCGCTCCTTCTTTTTCGCGTGTTTGTTCTGTGAAACGTACACTGTAGATTCGCAGCTTTACTCTAAGCAACGCTCAATAGGAAATGTTGAAAATTTTTCTCCACGGTGAACCCTCATACACACTAAACCTGCTCTGATGTTTTAATTACGGACATCATAATATTAAAACTTTGGAAACTTGAGCACTACTTACTGGAGATCAATCATTAACTTATACAAGCCATTAATTTTGTGCATATTTTTTATATATATGTGTACAACGTTATCGGCAACAAAGAAGTAGTTTTTGTTAAAATTCCTTCCCGGGATATTTGGCCGTAGTCCAATGTTTTCTACAAAACCAGACGTTTCGGCAATGCCATCGATTTCCATCATCAGTGAAAATCGAGTGCGATAACGTGAGGTGGTATATGTTAGTGACCACAGTACTGTGGTTAAGGCTGAAGCAGTAAGTAGAAAGAAGTAGTTTCTATGGTAATATTTTATCAACTTGCAGTTACGTTTTTTTCATACTTGGAATGTGTTAGTTTAATTAAGTTGACCATCATCTTTTCATTCGGTTTTCAATTACTTCTATTAGTACGGTTTGCTTGTGTAATTTTTTAATGCTTTTTCTTATTTTGGTTTTGGCATCTCTTTATATTTTACTTTTGGTTATTGGGTATTCATCGAAATGTGACTCTCTGCTACACGGAGTTGATCTGTTCAGTCTGAGATTTAACAATAGAGTAATTCGAAAAATCCATTTAGCTAACGGCTATGACCACGCTTTTTTGAGCTCTGATTGGTCCATTTTTCCTTGACCCCGGTCACGTGACGTTAATTATTCGAAATCTTTGAAAATTATATCTGCTATCTCAAATTACTCCCTGTTTATTTTTTGATTAATTTAAATTTGGATTGTACGATGTTGTTGTTTGGGAAAATAGGAGTATTTTGATACCGAATGTGGCCCATTTCGACCCATTATCACTTATTTTAGCACATTTATAAATTTAAGTTTTTAGGCTTTTACATATTTTTACTTCCATATTCCTTAACGAATGGAAGTATGGTGATGGCAAAAAAAATCGTGTTCGAGATTCTTGCAGATTCTGATTGTACTACACTCAAAACATGAAAAAAAGTCGTTTTCGAAAAGTGTCTGCGTGTCTATAGATTTTTTTTCTATGGCAAACGATAACTGCCGCAAATTCAAACAGAATCAAATAATTGTTTGCATACAGCCCTGATTTGTAGAGTACTCACGACCTATTGTTTTTGGTGAAGATCGGTTGAGGGAAAGGGGTAGTTTACCTGCAACGGTTTTTTTTATCAAGGGAAATTTTTTTTTTGGCAAACGATAAGAGCCGCAAATTCAAACAGAATTAAATAATGTTTCGTATACAGCCCTCAATTGTAGAGATTCCAAGACCTATTGTTTTTGGTGAAGATCGGTTAAGGGAAAGGGGTCGTTTACCTGCAACGTTTTATTTTTTAACAAGGGTACTTCCTATGGCAAACGATAACAGCCGCAAATTCAAACAGAATCAACTAATATTTTGCATACAGCCCTGATTTGTAGAGGTCTCAAGACCTATTGTCTTTGGTGAAGATCGGTTAAGGGAAAGGAGTAGTTTACCAGCAACGTTTTTATATCGGGGTAATTTTACTTCCATATTCCTTAAGGAATGGAAGTATGGTGATGGCAAAAAAAATCGTGTTCGAGATTCTTGCAGATTCTGATTGTGCTACACTCAAAACATGAAAAAAAGTCGTTTTCGAAAAGTGTCTGTGTGTCTATAGATTTTTTTTCTATGGCAAACGATAACTGCCGCAAATTCAAACAGAATCAAATAATTGTTTGCATACAGCCCTGATTTGTAGAGTACTCACGACCTATTGTTTTTGGTGAAGATCGGTTGAGGGAAAGGGGTAGTTTACCTGCAACGGTTTTTTTTATCAAGGGAAATTTTTTTTTTGGCAAACGATAACAGCCGCAAATTCAAACAGAATCAAATAATGTTTCGCATACAGCCCTGATTTGTAGAGTTCTCAAGACCTATTGTTTTTGGTGAAGATCGGTTAAGGGAAAGGGCTAGTTTACCAGCAGCGTTTTTTTATCAAGGGTATTTTCTATGGCAAACGATAACAGCCGCAAATTCAAACAGAATCAAATAATTTTTTGCATACAGCCGTGATTTGTAGAGTACTCAAGACTTGTTGTTTTTGGTGAAGATCGGTTGAGGGGAAGGGGTAGTTTACCGGCAACGTTTTTTATCAAGCGTATTTTCTATGGCAAACGATAACTGCCGCAAATTCAAACAGAATCAAATAATTTTTTGCATACGTCCCTGAATTGCAGAGATCTCAAGGTTTTTTGATTTTGGTGAAGATCGGTTAAGGGGAAGGGGTAGTTTACCTGCAACCTTTTACGTTTTAACAAGAGTAAAGTACTTGAAAATTCATTTAAACTTTTTCAAACAATGGTAATTGTTAAAAATAAAATAATTTTGTTGCCAGGCAATAAAATTATAATTTTTTCATTTTAATGTAAATCTGTACATAGTATAAAGTGAAGTCGGTCCGTTTTCTCTCTGTGTTTGAAATCGCTAATCTCAGGAAGTACTGAACGGATTTTATTCAAGTTTTCGCCAATAGATAGAGTGTCTATCGAGGAACATTTATTTGTATAATTAATACATATATGTTGTACATTAGCTTAGCTATCACGGTTTATGTCAAGTAAGTGGTATAGTTTACATCTTATATATAAAAATGAATGTTTCTTTGTTTGTCCCGTATGCGTTCCTATACCATTCATCCGATTGCGATGAAACTTCGGTGAGTTGTTGTGCGCACGTCCGCGAAGGTTTCTTCCACATCTCCTCCTAAACCACTGTACCGATTTCAACCAAACTTGGCACAAATATTTTACGCAACGGGAGAACCAACATAGGATAGGTGTTTTTTCGATGGGGTCCTTTTGGGGGTTCTTTGGGGTCTTCCACATCGCCTCCTAAACCACTGGACCGATTTCAACCAAACTTGGCACAAATATTTTACGCAAAGGGAGAACCAACATAGGACAAGTGTTTTTTCGATACGATCCTTTGGGGGGTCCTTTGGGGTCTTCCACGTCTCCACCTAAACCATTGGACCGATTTCAACCAAACTTGGCACAAATATTTTACGCAACGGGAGAACCAACATAGGACAGGTGTTTTTTTCGATACGATCCTCTGGGGGGTCCTTTGCGGTCTTAAAAAACTATTAGATCTGGTTACTATGGCAACCCAATAGAATAGATTCTGTTCTAAATATATTATTGCATTAAATTGAAGACCACGCGAACGAAGTTGTGGGCAACAGCTATTTATTTTTAAGAAGCCTACTTTAATTAAACTTTATTAATTAAACTAACATTTTCAATACGTATAACGTGAAACTCCGTAGCGAAGCACGGGTATTCTGCTAGTCATGTATAAGAGAAAATATATCGTGCGTGGCAGGCAAGCATATCTCAGTTATGTAATGTTTACGTTTCCATTTTATTATTATGACTACAGCAATAAAAAGGCAGGGAACACACACACACACACACACACACACACACAAAATTCGCGTTATTTCTGGCCTCACTCATGTTTATTTTCTTACATTTGCACGCTTTTTAAATGGAAAGTGCCGAAACCCACACCAACATAACGCGTGCAAGCCGAAAAAATGGACATCAATTTGCTTCCTGTGGATCGCTGGGCAGTGTAACTGCACGTGTTTACAGAGGAACGATTCATAGATAGACTTTTCGTCTTTAGGGAATGAACCCTCTGCAAGATGCTGAGGGTCCATGAGTGACTTCGGAGCGCTCCTTCTTTTTCGCGTGTTTGTTCTGTGAAACGTACACTGTAGATTCGCAGCTTTACTCTAAGCAACGCTCAATAGGAAATGTTGAAAATTTTTCTCCACGGTGAACCCTCATACACACTAAACCTGCTCTGATGTTTTAATTACGGACATCATAATATTAAAACTTTGGAAACTTGAGCACTACTTACTGGAGATCAATCATTAACTTATACAAGCCATTAATTTTGTGCATATTTTTTATATATATGTGTACAACGTTATCGGCAACAAAGAAGTAGTTTTTGTTAAAATTCCTTCCCGGGATATTTGGCCGTAGTCCAATGTTTTCTACAAAACCAGACGTTTCGGCAATGCCATCGATTTCCATCATCAGTGAAAATCGAGTGCGATAACGTGAGGTGGTATATGTTAGTGACCACAGTACTGTGGTTAAGGCTGAAGCAGTAAGTAGAAAGAAGTAGTTTCTATGGTAATATTTTATCAACTTGCAGTTACGTTTTTTTCATACTTGGAATGTGTTAGTTTAATTAAGTTGACCATCATCTTCTCATTCGGTTTTCAATTACTTCTATTAGTACGGTTTGCTTGTGTAATTTTTTAATGCTTTTTCTTATTTTGGTTTTGGCATCTCTTTATATTTTACTTTTGGTTATTGGGTATTCATCGAAATGTGACTCTCTGCTACACGGAGTTGATCTGTTCAGTCTGAGATTTAACAATAGAGTAATTCGAAAAATCCATTTAGCTAACGGCTATGACCACGCTTTTTTGAGCTCTGATTGGTCCATTTTTCCTTGACCCCGGTCACGTGACGTTAATTATTCGAAATCTTTGAAAATTATATCTGCTATCTCAAATTACTCCCTGTTTATTTTTTGATTAATTTAAATTTGGATTGTATGATGTTGTTGTTTGGGAAAATAGGAGTATTTTGATACCGAATGTGGCCCATTTCGACCCATTATCACTTATTTTAGCACATTTATAAATTTAAGTTTTTAGGCTTTTACATATTTTTACTTCCATATTCCTTAAGGAATGGAAGTATGGTGATGGCAAAAAAAAATCGTGTTCGAGATTATTGCAGATTCTGATTGTACTACACTCAAAACATGAAAAAATATCGGTATGGAGAACCATACATGACTTCCATATTCTAAGATTTATATTTAAAATCATTTTCAGCCAAACAGCCAGGGAAGGAATTTTAACAAAAAAATACTTCTTTCTTGCCAATAACGTAGTACACATATAAAAAATATTATCCCCTCCCCCTTCAACTATAATTTTGATTTATAGAAAATTACCCCCAGCCCGTTCAACTAGCCTCTTCATTTATAGATATTTCATCTACGTTTCTACAGTGGATTATTAAGATCTTATCAGGATACTTTATCAAAATTAAGTACTTTACTCATGTTACAACAAAAAATGTTTCTGGTAAACTGCCCTTTCCCCGTAACCGATCTTCACCAAAATCAACAGACATTGAGTTCTCTATAGCTCAGGCACATATATAAAAAATTATTTGATTCTGTTTGAATTTACGGCAGTTATGGTTCGTCATATAAAAAATTATCCATGTTAAAACATAAAACATGAGATTTATAAAACATATCTAAGATTTATATTTAAAATCATTTTTGAAATAAAATATTTTCATAGAACCTACTAACGCTGGAGAAATCTGAGGAGCCAATCAGAGTTGGGCCTACCTGTCACTCTGCTGAATTTGGTGGAAAGCCCTGTCACTGTCGTCAAAGTATCAGCCTTGACAGGGTCCTCTTTTTCTGCAAAATGGGAGAGGCTTGAGATGGAGTGAGTGACATGGTCCCCACCTCAATGAAGAAGCCATTGTTTTATAAAAATATATTTAAATTTTGAAAACTGAAAATTCTTTTGTTGTTGTAAATATTTATATTTTATCATCAAAATGACTTTATCAAAAAACAAACATTATTTTTTTATAATAAGTACTTACATATGTTTCTTAATATGCTTACTTTTTCTTCAATGTTGATGATCATTTCCAAACATTCTGACAAAATTGTATCTACAGAACAGTTAACATTCCCCAGGTTTCCATTTCTGCTAATTTCTCATTACACCTTCCACTGACGTATTATTAACCATTTCATAAACTATCGTATAATCTTTTCAGATTTTGTGGTACAAAATCTGAAATTTTCAGATTGCCTGGCAACAAAATTATTTTATTTTCAACAATTACCATTGTTTGAAAAAGTTTAAATGAATTTTCAAGTACTTTACTCTTGTTAAAACGTAAAAGGTTGCAAATAATTAATATTAATTATAATATAATAATTATAATATTAATATTAATAATAATTAATTTTTTTACTATAATTTAAAAGGTTGCAGGTAAACTACCCCTTCCCCTTAACTGATCTTCACCAAAATCTAAAGGCCTTGAGTCCCCTACAATTCACTGACGTATGCAAAAAATTATTTGATTCTGTTTGAATTTGCGGCAGTTATCGTTTGCCATAGAAAATACGCTTGATAAAAAACGTTGCAGGTAAACTACCCCTTCCCCTCAACCGATCTTCACCAAAACAATAGGTCTTGAGTACTCTACAAATCAGGGTTGTATGCAGAAAATTATTTGATTCTGTTTGAATTTGCGGCTGTTATCGTTTGCCATAGAAAATACCCTTGTTAAAAAAACGTTGTAGGTAAACTACCCTTTTCCCTTAACCGATCTTCACCAAAAACAATAGGTATTGAGAACTCTACAATTCAGGGCTGTATGCGAAACATTATTTGATTCTGTTTGAATTTGCGGCTGTTATCGTTTGCCAAAAAAAAAAAAATTTCCCTTGATAAAAAAAACCGTTGCCGGTAAACTACCCCTTCCCCTCAACCGATCTTCACCAGAAACAATAGGTCGCGAGTACTCTACAAATCAGGGCTGTATGCAAAAAATTATTTGATTCTGTTTGAATTTGCGGCTGTTATCGTTTGCCAAAAAAAAAATTTCCCTTGATAAAAAAAAACCGTTGCAGGTAAACTACCCCTTTCCCTCAACCGATCTTCACCAAAAACAATAGGTCGCGAGTCCTCTACAAATCAGGGCTGTATGCAAAAAATTATTTGATTCTGTTTGAATTTGCGGCAGTTATCGTTTGCCATAGAAAAAAAATCTACAGACACACACATAGACAGACAGACACACAGACACACACACAGACACTTTTCGGAAAACGACTTTTTTTCATGTTTTGAGTGTAGTAGAATCAGAATCTGCAATAATCTCGAACACGATTTTTTTTGCCATCACCATACTTCCATTCCTTAAGGAATATGGAAGTAAAAGTCGTTTTCCGAAAAGTGTCTGTGTGTCTATAGATTTTTTTTCTATGGCAAACGATAACTGCCGCAAATTCAAACAGAATCAAATAATTGTTTGCATACAGCCCTGATTTGTAGAGTACTCACGACCTATTGTTTTTGGTGAAGATCGGTTGAGGGGAAGGGGTAGTTTACCTGCAACGGTTTTTTTTATCAAGGGAAATTTTTTTTTTGGCAAACGATAACAGCCGCAAATTCAAACAGAATTAAATAATGTTTCGTATACAGCCCTCAATTGTAGAGTTTTCAAGACCTATTGTTTTTGGTGAATATCGGTTAAGGGAAAGGGGTAGTTTACCTGTAACGTTTTATGTTTTAACAAGGGTATTTCCTATGGCAAACGATAACAGCCGCAAATTCAAACAGAATCAACTAATATTTTGCATACAGCCCTGAATTGTAGAGGTCTCAAGGACTTTCGATTTTGGTGAAGATCGGTTAAGGGGAAGGGGTAGTTTACCAGCAACCTTTTACGTTTTAACAAGAGTAAAGTACTTGAAAATTTATTTAAACTTTTGAAACAATGGTAATTGTTAAAAACAAAATAATTTTGTTGCCAGGCAATAAAATTAAAATTTTTTCATTTTAATGTAATATAATATTTTTCATTTAATACGGCAATAAAAAGGCAGGTAAGACACAAACACACACACACACACACACACACACACACACACACACACACACACACACACACACACACACACACACACACAATTCACGTTATTTCTGGCCTCACTCATGTTTATTTGCTTACGTTTGCACGCTTTTTAAATGGAAAGTGCCGAAACCTACACCAACATAACGCGTGCAAGCCGAAAAAATGGACATCAATTTGCTTACTGGCGAAGCTAGTAGTTAATGAATGGGTAGGCAAAAATCTTATCTTAAATTTTTTTTAAGGAATCACTAAAAGGACGGTGGGTCAAATCGGACGCTGTGGTAGAGTTTGCTGTAACCGAATGGTTCCACAAACAGCCGTAAGAATTTTACTAGCAGGTAATCTACAGGTTAGCGCAACAGTGGAACTCATGTCTTAATGTTATTGGAGACTTCTTTTAAAATCGTTGAATAAAAAATGCTTTACAGCTCTATACGTGTGTCTATTGAACAATCCTTGTATTAGTCATACACAATAATACAACTGATTGAACTTCAAATTTTTAAACTTGATTAGTTTCTATATATATGTTTAATGTTACAAATAATTCAAATAAGAATCTTGATCATCTGTTAGTTCAGCGGAATAACAGTGACACTTTTAATAACCGCATAAAATAAACACTTAGAAACAACACAGGCGCTTTAACTTAACTGTTTGGACCACAGAAGTGAGGCATGCCTCAACGCTCTATGTGTACAGCGCGGGACAATCCCCCCTCCCTACACTTCCCTATCACACCACTACATTGCTTACATACGATGTATACAAAAAACGCTGAGGCAAGTTCAGGTTGCCTCATTCGCTTTAAACGAACTATGCCGAATCTCACCTGTCACCATCTAGAGGTCGATCAATAAAGCACGTTTCGGTTTAATAAATTTGACAGTCGCAGTAACAATGTATAATCTTTACGTTATGTAGTTCATACGTATTTATAATTTTTATTCTACAGAATTTTTTAGGGTAGGCATTGCCTCAATTGCCTCCATGTAACTTCGCCACTGATATATATGTGTACAACATTATCGGCAACAAAGAAGTAGTTTTTGTTAAAATTCCTTCCCGGGATATTTGGCCGTAGTCCAATGTTTTCTACAAAACCAGACATTTCGGCAATGCCATCGACTTCCATCATCAGTGAAAATCGAGTGCGATAACGTGAGGTGGTATACGTTAGTGACCACAGTACTGTGGTTAAGGCTGAAGCAGTAAGTAGAAAGAAGTAGTTTCTATGGTAATATTTCATTTCGAAAATGATTTTAAATATAAATCTTAGAATATGGAAGTCATGTATGGTTCTCCATACCGATATATTACTTGCATGTTCCTAATTTTATTTCTATGGCAAACGATAACAGCCGCAAATTCAAACAGAATCAAATAATGTTTTACATAAAGCCCTGTATTGTAGAGTTCTCAAGACCTATTGGCGTTGGTGAAGATCGGTTAAGGGAAAGGGGTAGTTTACCAGCAACATTTATGTTTTAACAAGGGTAATTTTTTATATGACGAACGATAACTGCCGTAAATTCAAACAGAATCAACTACGTTTTTGCATACGTTCCTGATTTGTAGAGAACTCAAGGCCTGTTGATTCTGGTGGAGATCGGTTAAGGGAAGGGGTAGTTTACCTGCAGCATTTTATGTTGTAACAAGAGAAATGTTTTCATGACGAACGATAACTGCCGCACATTCAAACAGAATCAAATATTTTTTTTGTATGCATCCCTGAATTGTAGAGGACTGAAGGTCTATTGATTTTGGTGAAGATCGGTTAATAGAAAGGGGTAGTTTACCTGCAACGTTTTATATTTTAACAAGAGTAAAGCACTTAATTTTCATAAATAAAGTATCCTGATAAGAAGCTCATAATAATCCACTGTAGGAACGTAGATGAAATATCTATAAATGAAGAGGTTAGGTGAACGGGATGGGGGTAATTTTCTATTAATGGAAATTATAGTTGCAGGGGGAGGGGAGAATTTTTTATGTGTACTACGTTATCGGCAACAAAGAATTAGTTCTTTCTTAAAATTCCTTCCCGGACTGTTTAGCCGTAGTCCAATGTTTTCTGCAAAACCAGACTTTTCAGCAGTCCATCGACTGTCATCATCAGTGAATATCGAGTGCGAAAACGTGAAGTGGTATATGTTAGTGACCACAGTACTGTGGTTAAGGCTGAAGCAATAAGTAGAAAGAAATAGTTTCTATGGAAATATTTCATTTCGAATATGATTTTAAATATAAATCTTAGAAAAGGGGTCTCAGGAAAGGGGTAGTTTACCTGAAACATTTTTTGTTGTGACAAGAGTAAAGTACTTAATTTTGATAAATAAAGTATCCTGATAAGAAGTTCATAATAATCCACTGTAGAAATGTAGATGAAATATCTATAAATGAAGAGGCTAGTTGAACGGGGTGGAGGTAATTTTCTATAAATGAAAATAATAGTTGAAGGGGGAGTGGATAATTTTTATATGTGTACTACGTTATCGGCAACAAAGTAGTAGTTTGTTGTTAAAATTCCTTCCCGGGCTGTTTGGCCGTAGTCCAATGTTTTCTGCAAAACCAGACGTTTCGGCAGTGCCGTCGACTACCATCATCAGTGAAAATCGAGTGCGATAACGTGTGGTGGTATATGTTACTGACCACAGTACTGTGGTTAAGGCTGAAGCAATAAGTAGAAAGAAGTAGTTTTTATGGAAATATTTTATTTCGAATATGATTTTAAATATGAATCTTAGAAAAGGGGTCTCAGGAAAGGGGTAGTTTACCTGAAACATTTTTTGTTGTAACAAGAGTAAAGTACTTAATTTTGATAAATAAAGTATCCTGATAAGAAGTTCATAATAATCCACTGTAGAAATTTAGATGAAATATCTATAAATGAAGAGGCTAGTTGAACGGGGTGGAGGTAATTTTCTATAAATGAAAATAATAGTTGAAGGGGGAGTGGATAATTTTTATATGTGTACTACGTTATCGGCAACAAAGTAGTAGTTTGTTGTTAAAATTCCTTCCCGGGCTGTTTGGCCGTAGTCCAATGTTTTCTGCAAAACCAGACGTTTCGGCAGTGCCGTCGACTACCATCATCAGTGAAAATCGAGTGCGATAACGTTTGGTGGTATATGTTAGTGACCACAGTACTTTGGTTAAGGCTGAAGCAATAAGTAGAAAGAAGTAGTTTCTATGGAAACATTTCATTTCGTAAATGATTTTAAATATAAATCTTAGAAGATTGAAGTCAAGTATGGTTCTCCATACCGATATTTTGAGAGGGCATGTTCCTGCGGTTGTCGCATAGTATTGGAACTTGGTACTGGACCAGTACTGAGCCAGTACCAGCAGAATACTGTACTTTATACTTACACTAGTGCTTTGAAAATTCATTAATAGACTGGGATTACTGCGTTACTGGGGTTACGTTTGTATCACTAGCTTTAGATATTCCCAAATTATGACGTAAAATTGTATGGTCTTTTTCAGCACTCAGAAACTACACCTCTGGATGTTGTACTGTGATTCTTTGGCCCTCTAGCATGTCAATCATGCAACCAAAAGTACGTATGTGATATCTCTCTGTCCTGGACATTCCATAGCTACTGATAATAAATTACCAGTAAGAATCTCATAGATGTGATTTTTGAAAAAAGAAATCAAAACTTTTTAAATTTTAAAAACCTTCGTTATTTTGACCTTCTTCAATTACCATCAACAGATATATCAAAACGTACATTTAAATTTATCCAACGGATATTAAAATATAACCGTGGCTGAAGTTCCGGTATTGTTAAATATTCCATATTTTGCTCTTGAGTATTAGGATTTGCTCGCAATTATATACATTCTCTATAATACCTATCACCTACTATAACTATGTAATCTATTATAACGTCTCACCTACGTTATAACATCGGGAACCTGTGCATACTTACCTCGGATCAATTGCACGGGCTGCCATAGTCGTAATCTACTTCTAATTATTAATTTTACCAGCTGTAGTTATAATTAAAGGAAATTTTACATGGGTGTCTGATGATTTATTCACTCAGTATTTTGTGTAATGTAATGACATCTCTTTATTAAACTATTACTTTAACAGGTCTACATAAATTTTTCCACATAAGGTTTTCTTAATAAACAGTTTACAAAGTATTTTCTGAAAGGGGACCCACAACATAAGGATTGTTATGTGCTAGCATTTTCCAAGGATCCGGGATATTAAACTTGTTTGTGAGTTAAGCTCACTTACTCATTTTTCTATCATACTATTTGGGGGCCATTTGAAGAATGGACTTAATCTAATTTTTTTTTATATCAGTGAAGCTTTATAATATAACCACTACTTGCTAATATTTATGAATCGTATGACATACTACATGTTACAAAGTGACTATCATTAAAGTCTTTTATATTGTTATTTAAACTGTCTTTAACAAATCATTTGTTTGAATTTTAATTAATCACGGAAGACAAGTCTCCGTGTCACCTGTGATATCCAGAAGTTTACTGTGTGTCCGGGTCCTTGGTCCTTGGGGTGTCCACCAATGGTTGATCTTTATGGTAGTTTACTTTCCTGCTGAAGTTCCTGAAGTGATTAGGTCTTTATGAAGCTGGTATGCTGTTCTCAGAAGTCTGGTAGCTAAGCATCTTTAGTAGTATAACTCGAGTAAATGTTTTTGTTTGCCACAGAAATGCACGTCACATTATTATTTATAACAGGTTCTCACTTTAGGTACCTCGTACCTTTTTATTTTAAACAAACATTGAGATATTACATATTAGTCAATAGAGATGTCATCCCTCACACTTATTTATTCCTTTTTGTTTTATAGATTACATTTAAACTTATTAGCACACTAATTTGTCGCTACATTCCGCTGCACATTGTTATATCTGCAGTCTAGAATAAAAAAAATATTGTCGTACTTTGGGGCATGGTTCCGGTAGGTACTGTTTACTACGAGAACGCTCCATCTCGACTGATTTATTATGTTAGGACAGGTAAGTTAACTGCGCGGAGTTTACGCATCACAATAAAATAGTTCCACCTTTATTTACGGTATTAAAGTTTGACCTTTTAATTATCCAAAGATATGCTTTACTTCAGAATTTATTATAGTATACTACTGTGTTATTGTTTATTTATTTATTTAATTTCAATTTACAAGTATTATTAGTTTAGTGTATGAGTATGTATGCAAGTTAATTCCGGTTAACGCATGTCAATCCATGGTAAATTATTAAAGGGGTTCCCTATTTTTACACTCGCATTCCTTTTTGCCATTAACTCTCTTTATTAAATATTATTTTGAGTTATTTAAGGGATTTAAAATTTGTTTAAATGTGCGATTTATTAAAATTTAAATTTTTCTCCTTTTTACATTTCCTATTTTATTATTTTTTTTATTAATGAAATCGTCACACTATGTCACTTGTGGTACAACTATTTGGATCTAGTAAGAGAAAAGCTACACAAACAACTGCTGCTCAGCCAGTGTACCGTTTACCACGTGAATCGATGTTGGACTGTCCATCACCTTGATGAAATGAACCACATAAAATCGACATGTTATCGTTTATAATTACATGTTTATGTAACGCATCAACCGGTGCTTTGATATTTCTTTGTTTGTTATCTTGAGTATGTACTTGCGTATCATCTCTGTATTACGCAATACATTGGCTAAGTTGGATCTAGCGTCTTTAATAACCACTGAAGTCAAATTTTTAGTCGTTCAATATTTATTTGGAATTGTCTGTGCTGCTGAAGATTTTCGCGATTTTCTGCTATAATTACTAATTTTGCATTACACAAGTGTAATGGCAATTATTCAGCAAATTTCGACGTGTTGAGCAAAGCTAATTGCCTTTTACACCAATTTTGGCTAAATCTATTCTGTACCTTCACGATTTTTGAAAATAGAATTATTCTTGCCAGCATTCTTTACTCTATATCCGATAAATTCTTCTATTTTAGCGGTACAGGCTTGGCGTCCATTTTATTCCAAAACGCTTGAGAAGGGCCTTTACGTTTTTTGTCCTGCTACAGCAACGAGTGCATACCATCACATTTGTCAGTTCAACTAAATCATTGGAATTTATTTATTGATGACATAAAATTGTTTTCATTAATACAATTATGTTGTTTATAATTTTTTAGAATGCTTTCTAAGCGTTGTGTTCCTTGCTTCTCTATTTCGTTTTGTCTTGCTTTCCGACTGCATTCCCGTGCTGCCGTCAACAGTTTATTTCGTTCATGAGGAAGCTCATCATCCATACGTTGGTGAATCAAATGAAGGCGAAGCTGGAGCAGTTCATCTGACTTACTGTATGGTCCAATCGATCACGAATCAAGCTATAGTAAGTCTATAGTATATGCTCACGCTGATCGCTTCATTCGTTGCTCAAAGGTTCAAGGATATAATATGAAAGAGGATCAACTTTAGCAGCAGGCGACTCTTGAGATAAGGATAGCCTTATAATCTATCCTTTGGGACAACCTAGCTTGTCGAATAGCAGAAGTCTCTTGAGAAAGTGATTTAGCATTTCGCTGAGCATTTTTTAATAGACAATTTTTTCTATTTTTCATATTCCTTGGCCCGATGTTTTCTCATACGTAATGCATCTTAAAATTATTTTACAAAAAACCCCAAAAAATAAAAAATAATCTTGTATATTCAATGCTATGCAATATAATAATTATGAAATTTTTAAAAAACTCTGTATCGCAACATTTCACTGGGAAAGCGTTCACTCGTTATCGATTCCGGAGAGAGAATGTCTGTATGTCAGAGTCTTATTTCTGAAACTGAATTTCTTGTAATCTGACTGGTTCTTCGGTAACCCCTACTTATGATTTCCGTACAGATGATAACCTTCCTGTGCAAGAAGGCTTCTAAACAGAACAATTCTTGTTCAAAAAACCTGAAATATTTTTTGATCGATTTTATGGGCCATAAAATTTTTACTTAAAAAATGCATACATTAAGTTGCTAATTTATTTTTAAAATAACTACGGTCTTAAGGTTGGTCTTTTTATTATGAATATTCCGATATACTGATATAGCCTATGTTCAGTCTCAAAATTTCCCACACCTAAAAGTTATTTAAATTCATGTGTGTGTTTTTTTACTAATATCTTGTAAAATAATTACGTACAAGTATCCTTAGGCACCGTCTCAGTCTCACTGCACTTAAAATTGTTTTACAAGTCTGAAAATACTAAAATCAAACATTTTTCGCAATAAATTTTAACGATGAAGGGTTTGCGAGGATCGGTCAAAAAAATGTAACACAAATTTTAAATTATTTGTGTCAGCGTTTCAACAATATATATTGTCATCATCAGGACCTGTGTATGGATATAAAAGAAAATATCAAACGCAACAGATCAATTAATTGAGTGTATGTTTTGTGTATGTGAGTGTGTGTGCGCGCGTGCGTGCGTATTTTTTGCGTATTTGGTCTAAGTAAAAAAAACACTTAGTGAAATCATTTCATCAAAAAAAGAAATTATATATAATTAATTTACCTTAATTTCCGTCCAGTGACGTCAAGCGTAATTTATATTTGGTTACGCGTTTCAGGCCATGTGGCCCATCCTCAGACCATCACTCCAAGAGGAGCTCGTTAAAAAATAAAAAAAAAATCCACATAAAACAAACACATAATAAATAAATACAAAAATATATTAAAACATATAAAGGCGTTCTATTAGACGAACACGGTGCACCGCGTGTAGCATGCCTGAACTGCGTCAGTGGAACCTGTTATCTATATAGGTTATATAACATAGGTTCCATTGACGCAGTTCAGGCATGATACACGCGGTGCACCGTGTTCGTGTAATAGAACGCCTTTATATGTTTTAATATATTTTTGTATTTATTTATTATGTGTTTGTTTTATGTGGATTTTTTTTATTTTTAACGAGCTCCTCTTGGAGTGATGGTCTGAGGATGGGCCACATGGCCTGAAACGCGTAACCAAATATAAATTACGCTTGACGTCACTGGACGGAAATTAAGGTAAATTAATTATATATAATTATCATACAGTGACTTGGACCGCTTTAAATATGTTTAAAAAAAAAAAAAAAAGAAACACTGAGATAGTATTTAAGATTTTTAAAACGAATGGTTACCCAGACCACATAATCAATCAAGTAATGAATAAACATCGCATAATTCAGCTTATCCCTAACGTTACACCTACTCAATCCAATACACATAACCCTAATGCTGTCTCGTACTTCTCTACAATTTATGTTAAAGGGCTATCGGAAAAACTCAAAAAATGCCTTCTAAAAATTCAAAAAACCTTAGTATTTAAAAACCAAAACACTGTCCGATCCCATTTCTCGAGCCTTAAAGACCCTACGCCCAAACACAAACCATCTAAAGTTGTATACACTGTCCAATGCAAAACGTCGACACAATTTAAAATTTGTTATACTTTTTTAAGCGATCGTCGCAAAACTTCATCGTCAAAATTGATTGATTGACGGTCACTACGAAATGAAGGATTTTTCACAATGTCACTTTTCAACTATTTTACAGTGACCAAACCAGCAATCTCTACTTATTCGTATGCTGTCTTTACATATCATATGCTTTATTCTCTGTTACATTCCATGTACAATTAGAATGTCCATCCCAATATATATCTGAGGAAACATACATAAACTTAAAGGAAGAACTAAGTTATCTATTGTGACGATTTGAGATGCCTAAATCCACAATACAAAAAAAATAAATAAAAATTTTAATACAAAAAAAATTTAATAAGGTACTGATGAACCCTTTCTCCATGCCCCAAACCGGTAGTAACATGCCGATTTGCCAAAAAAAACAGTTAATAAAATTAAATGTAAGAAACCCAATAAATCTATAACGACCTCGCGTTACATAAAAGAGTAATAAAAGTATAGAGTAATGTAATTAAATTGTAAGCAAATTAAAGGAAAATAATTAATAAAAATTGAGAACTACTTTTCGCGTTGAGAAACTACCCGGACGCGGACAGCCCCATCACCCCTATAGTTAGTTAGTTCAGTTGACTCAGAGACTCCGCTGCTGATACAGCGTACAGAAAGTTGTGTTGACAACATTAAACATGTAGACTAGGTAAAGCTTGTGTAATTGCCGAATGATGTAAATCTTGTAAATGACTTGAGTGTGCGACGATGACATCTCTATAATTAAATAACATCACCTAAATGTGATGTTAAACTTTTAGAATGTAACTGTTAAACATAAGCAGTATGTGCGGTACAACAATGTGAACACCAGTGAAAGTTATCACCAAGAAACAGACCACAAGAATCTACAGAAGAGACAGACTACTCATTTTTAATTATGACACCATACTTCACCAACACACGATAGACAGAAGATCTCCCACACACCCTGCATAACCGACAGAAAGCGCCGATTCGCCGAGGACATGTTACACACAGGTGACACGGAAGTTCTACTTCCGTGGTTCAGAACTTAACTTAAACTAAAATATGAAAGACACTTAAATAACAAAAATAAGAGTAAAATAAAACACAAAAGACTGACCTAATTACCATAACATTGTAATTTCATGATATGTATTAAGATGTGTTAAATTTAATGAATTTAATGAGTATAACACTCTAAAGTTAAATAAGCCCATTCTTCTGATGGCACAAAATAAAGATTATTATTTGTAATATCATATACAGCAACAAACAACTCGGATCCGAGGGCAGTACAAGTTATGTGCACCCATGACTTGCACTAATTTCAATTGTACGTAATGTGCAAATATTTTTGTCTTTAGTATACACATTACTAATTTTCTACTATGATGTTAAAACCAGTATGTAATAAAGAGATGTCATGGTCCAAAAAGGTGAGTGAATAAATCTACAAACCCCTGTCTAAATCCCTGAATTCACGGGATCCTATTTAGCGTTTGTTTATATTTCAGTTAATTATGAGTTTGTTAATATTATGGCAGCCTGTTTAGTTGAGCTGAGCCAATTAACCAGGTTCCCGATATTATAACGTTGAGACGTTATACTATCATTTATACGTTACCAGCATAAGTTTAACTGAAACTAAATTTAATGCAACAGTTTGGAATTTTTAGTGTTTACTGTAATGATTGTCTGCTTTCCAATTGTTAATTTATTTAAAAAATAATAGGCCTAATAATGAGTAATCGAGGTTTCTTAATTTTTCTGATTATTGAAACTTGTACAATATTTGAATTTGACTAATAATAAATTTACGCATTTTATTGCAGTTAGCTAGTAGTACAGGGAGTCTTGCAGTTGTGCAGTCAGGGAGCTTACGAGTACTACAATAATTGTCAATACCGGTAAGCGATGCTCATTACAGTAATCGATACTTAATTGTAGCGACAACATAAGTTGCTTTGGTACAGTTTTTTGGGGGAAAAGTAATGATAGTTCTACGTTAGTAAGGTATAATTTATGTAAAACTGATTTATTTTGGAAGAAAAATTAAAGACGAATGAAGGTATTATATTCTGTACTTCATTCTGCACATGTATTAAAAGCGTGCATTTTTTGGTATGCACTTTTTATTTATAACTATCTATCATAAATCATACGGAGATAATGAGTGTAGGCTACTGTGAAACTGAACGTCCAAACGCACGCGTGCTCGCTCCGACACAAACACGACAGCCGCCGCTTGCAGTGTGTTACTTGACGTCTAAATTCAATGTGAGCCGGACGTGGCTTGCGCTACCGGCTCTCCTTCAAATAAAACTGTTATCAGATTCAAATTTCGTGTGTGTAACTTCGACTGTGAGCAATTAGTGTAGCGGCGTTCCCGTTCATGCACTCTCTGGATTCATGGTGTTCCGTAACCAATGAAGAGCCAGTACTCGACGATACGATTCAACTAACAACTAACGGTAACTATCAAGCGGCCAATTCATTACAACGTCATCTCCAGGTGGAAATTTTGATATACATCTATATGTAGGCCTACTAAGTAATTTTTAATAAACCTAACGATTAGTCTTGCAGTTGTATTTATTATTACTCTTCCCGTGTTAAGGCTACCTTTTAAAGATTTATTCTCAATTTAAATGCCATTATGAAACAGTTACATTTATTCATTAATAAATAGGGATTGCTCATGAAAATGAATATCTATAGTGTTTCAAAGATTATTTCTATAGTGTTCATAACTAACCTATTGCTTAGTTATGAATGATCTTTGAGAGCGTAGAATTCGTGGTCTGCGGATATCCAAGTCAACAGTTAAATATTTTTTCCATCATCTTACTTTGTCTTTTGATTCCATTATAATAAATTTGTTGGTCATGGTTGGCTGAAAGATCTTCAGTCATTTTCAATGCGATAGATAGACATTGAAGACGGAAGTACTTACGTAAACATTTACACAAATACAACTCAGTAATTTGGCCATAGGTAATACACGATTAACAATTTAATAATAGTATCATCGCCGAAACGTCAGCAAAAAATGATAATACGTGAATATGATATACGTGAAAATTATAAACGTCAGCAAATGTAATACGTGAATTGACAGTTGGTCAAATTTTATTACTGGACCAACTTTCAAAAAAATGTATATTTATAATAAAACTTTCGTCTTCCTTTCAGCAAAGCGCTAACCTAATGATCGTCATAATAGTAAATCAACGATAAATAATTAATCAGTAAGGGCTCTATATAGAGTACCCCACACCTTTCATTAATATACTACCTTTCCTTTGATGTCCGAAGCGATAATGCAGAGGCATTAATTGAATTTTAACAAAGCAAGCACACTTAAATTTTAAAATGAATACAATTTTTCTTCTTCTTCTTCTTCTTCTTCGTATTTCCTTCAGTCATCCCGTTTCGTTTGTATGCATTGGGTCCTTCAGTCACTTTGAGAACTATCTCCTGTTATGGACAAGGCGGTTCACTTCAGCTTGGCAAGAGATCTAGTAGACTTCCTCTTCCTTTCCAACCCTCTGGAAGCGCTTCGTGATGACTTTTAGCTTCCTTTCGTGTGTCCTAATGACATGTACAAACCACTGCAGTCCTCTCTTTCTTACTGACTGCTGCTGAAATTTATTTTCGATGGCCAAGTTCTTAATGCTGTTTCACCTACTTCTTCCAGCTGCCGTCACAAAATTCTTACTTCACATGCATGTAATCTGGATGTATGATTTTGCATGCATATTGCATACAAAATTATAACATTTTGCAGATAACATTATATTTTACTCACATTATGTAAACAATACGTTTATAATTTTTAATGGAACCTTGAGACGTTTGATTGAGACATTTAAACACCTTTTAAACAGCATCAATTAAAACGTCCAGTCATTTTTCAGACTGAAATTGATAAGAAATTAAACCATTTAGATTTAACTATAACTAGCCAATTTGATGGTTTGAAGTTCAAAATTTATAGGAAACCAACAACCAGTGGTACAACCATAATTAACGACTCCATCACTAATTCTCACAATAAATCCCAGATTGTATTACCTTGATCCATAGATTACTAACGATTCTCTTGATGAAAATGATTTCTGTGAGGAGTTCAACATTATAAAATATATCACTGTTGTCAATGCCTGCAATAGCTTAACAACTGATAGGCTGCAAAGGAGACAATAAAATTGAAAATCCTAATCTTCAAGTAAAATATAGTGACGCGCGATAAACCTTTTGTATCATCCACGTACACAGATTTCATGCCGAAGACTTTGACTTCAGTACTAAATAATGATACATTTTCCATAACATTTATAGGTAATAATAGTACATTAAAAACACTTAGGGAGAATAAACACACGCTTTTGGAAAAAAAAACAGGCGTCTATAAACTATCGTGTAATGACTGTAATTGTTTTTACATTGGTGAAATGGGGAGGGGTTTTCTTAAACGTTTCTTTGAACATGTACACTTAAACAACTAAAACATCTTAACTCCGTCAACATAAAGTCTAGCTATCCTCACCACTTGGTCTCACACGACCACAATAAAACGGATTTCAAGTCTAACTTTGAATTTGTGAAAGGGCCGAATCATGAACGCCTTGGTTGAGTTTGAAATTCATAGAGCATTCACAAACATAAGCTGCAGTCACAGCTTTGTATTGAATGACGAAGCCAATCCACTATACGATAAGGCCTCGAACCTGCTTTATCAGATACAGCCGATTAACCGCTCAGTGGTTGACCATATGTGAATTGGTGCACACTTACAGTGCAAATGCAATTAGAATTTTAAACAGTGCCGACCTCGTATGAGGGATTTTGTTTTAAAAACCAGATGATGAAGCATATAATTTGAAACGCGGCATCAACTATAAACAAAAAGTCAACAGGCGGATTGAAAAGGTTAGTTTATCTACTTTATAATTCTCGAGCAAGATGGGGTATTCAGTTCCATGTAGTAACGAGAGTAGGGATATAGCATTGTGTCCTTATTCACTCTGTGATTTCCTTTTTACCCACAATAAAACTGGAAGTCTGATTATAACATATTTGATTTGCCTTCTGTACACAATGGTTTATTTTCTCATCAACTTCCTTTACATGATCATCCATTCTCGTCAACTTTCCAATTATTGCTAATATTTGAACCGTTTGTCCCTTTCCGTTTAGTATTCAAGGGCTGTTCATTAATTTGCTTGGTTACGACTATCGCTTTGAGTTGTATACCTTGAACATCACACTTTATCCCTGTTGGCATTTGCCCACTCATTTACTGCAATCTACATTTCTTCGGATCTTTTTGCAATTCGGGCAATGTCATCGACATAGACAAATTCTTAGGCCTTATTTTAAGGTTTCTTAGTTTTCATATTTTGCTGATCTTCTTTTACCTTAAGAATGTGCTAAAGCTTAATGGACTGAGACTGCCTCCTTGCTTTATTCCTCTCGCTATTGCCAACTCAAGAGATTTTCCTAAATGAACTTCTATTTACTGTGCTAAATACACATGTTATTCTTGTCAATACGGTTTGAGACATACCTACCCTATTCAAAGATGTGCAAAGATGGTGGCAAAGCTTGGCACCGTATCATGCAGGTCATATGTCAAGAAAGATCAAAAGATAATGCGGATTTTATTTCTGCTCATAAATTTATTAAAAGCTGACTATTCACCTCCTAGCTGACTGTTCCTTTCTAGCTTCCAGCATGCAGCACCCGCACACTTACATAATACATATCTTCTTTCGTCTCTTTCATTTTCCTTTTTGATTTCTGTTCTCCTGAGAGCAAGCTCAGCTGAGCCAACCCAACCACGACGTCCACCGGTATCTTTTGGGGAGAGGTACACTGCAGGGTACCCTCCTGACCTTTAACGTTGGGGCAACTATGTTGCCCTTTTGGGGTGAGGGTGTGCTGAGTCAAAAGATTCAGCGCGAGTTCAGTAATTTTATCGGCAGTTTTGACGTTATTGGCAGTACGAAATTTAAGGCAGTAATTAGTGCTGCGCTCTACCCGTGTTTAGGAAAAATTAATAGTTTAGACAACGGCGGTCGGGGGGCGGCACTTGCCGACTCTCGGTGGTACGAAAATTCCCGTGCTGCTCCCTGGCGTTAATTGCGGTACGCAAACGAGACGATGCCGAATTATCTAAGTTTTGTCTAACAAAATACTTCAGGGTTGACGGACGCTTTTTCTCTTCGGTGGAGAGGAAGGAATTCCAACTAACTTCTTCTAACTATGTCTAGATAAATTTCTCTTCACGACTGCGGTGAGTTTTGATTTCATTATATTAATTATATACTAAATTTTTAAAGGAGAAAACGTTTTTTTAGTAAGCTTGAGTAAGCGTGCCCACTTGTTGAATCATGCATGGTGAGAGACGTAATTGTTCGTAAAGTTTTTATAAACCAATAAAACTTGATTATTGGAGTGTCAGAATCTCGGCTTTAATACCTAAAGTACAATAACCACCATATAATTAACTTTGAATTTTCATTAACGCGGATGTAATGAGATTGTGTTGAGCACTTAACCTGTTACACAATGTGTCGTCATTAAGTGGTATAAAGTTTTGCTACAATGACAGTAAAACCTTATACATATATAATTGGGAACTTACTCAGGCACGTTTTAAACGTAAATCATGTCTCATTCAAAGTAGTAGTATTCTCAGATTCTATGGAGTAAAAAACTATGTGTTTTAAATAAATTCTTCGCCACGTGGTAACCTCAATTTCACTCAAAGTAATAAGTTCATAAGATGTTACAGAGCCAAGATAAATTATTGTATTGCAAAAGCAACTCACATTCAGTGAGGTTCAAGTTATAAAGCGTTATAAAGAATCATTGTTAGAGAACTTTTTTAAGTAAGGCATGTTGGCCAAAATAATGTTACCAAGTTTTATTATGTACAACATAACTAGGTGTTGTTTTTATTTATGATTTTGGAGGGTGTCCAAACAGTGGGGGCATTTGTGTGTGGTCTCTCACTAAAAATGTAATGTGTGAACAGGGTTCACCGAATAGAGACAAGTCCTGCTACACGACTGAAAGAATGACATCCTAAAAGCTCCACACTCGACACCGAAGAGAATAAGACCACAACAACATGCCAATCATGAGATCGCCACGCTACAAATAAGAGATCATCCTTCTGGGCACATATAAGCAGGTGAAAAATATCCATTTATTATTCACACGTAGAATCAACATGGCACCAGTTATACATAATCATCAGTTTTACCGTTCAAGTATACATTCATTTGGATCCCCAATTGATGGGACAGTTTAGTGTGAACACTAAGAATTAATTGTAAAATTTCAATACATGTATAGTAAATTGTCAGTTCAGAGACTGACATGTCTACAACACAGCATCCAACTTAGATTTCCACTCATTTCTTTATAGGGCTTTCGCTACAGATTTAAAGTCAGTTTTGTTATTAGTAATTTTCTCAAGTTTAATTTACTAGGCATAAAAACATATATTTTCTCTTATTTTTAAAATCAGGTTATGTCATTTGTATAAAAAGATTACTGGGGAGGTAGGTGTTTTTTTTTTAATTAGTTTCAACCAAGCTGTGCCTGTCGAAACACTTTTCAACTTGTTTGTCGAAACAAGGTTGTTGAGACTCGTTATAAGTTGAAGAAACATGTCCGTCTCTGACACACAAATGTATTTTTTTTATATAAGGTGCTAATATGGTGCAATTTTTCTCTTTTCATTAATTGGCCCTATTTTAGTCTATATAAATTCTTTATATTAATCATGGTAACTGGGGGGCGTTAATTATTTTAAACAATTTTTATTTCTCACTTTAATTAAATATTTTAGCACTTAGCCACTTAGGCACTTGGTTTTAAATTTTAATGTCCTGGGGACATTTGTATGCAATAGTTTATGATACACATGACGTGCAATTAACCCACACCATGGGGGTACATTTATAGAAATAAATCTTTAATCCTAATTGGGATTCCTATAAAGAAGAAGTTTAGAATTTATATACACCAGAAGGGTAATATAAAAAAGGGCGTGGCAAGAGACCTTTATGTATTTGTATACTATTGTATATGTAATTTGTCTTGTGGAACATGTTGTGTCTGTATATTTCTGTGTACATTTTGGGGGATATATATATATATAAATATTATGCATTGCTGTACTTTTGGTGGGATATAGGGATTTATTATTAGAATTTATATACACCAGTAGACGAGTATTCTATCTCAATAATCGTGGCTGATCATTTCTTTAAATTAATTATTTTATTTAACAAGTATAGTAAGTGTCACCTTTAAAGTTCATTTAAATTGGATGAGTAATTATTTTAATTATTAATAGTAACTGTGAATGAAATCATTTACCTTCATCAATTTATATACTGCATTTTAAAAGAAACATATGATATAAATTTTATATTTTAATAAATAGTTTAATGGGAGTTTTATTTTGAGGTTAATGATTATTTTAAATTTTCAATTCATTGATGGTGACATAGCAATTATTTCCGTGGATTCAGTTAATATTTTTCAGGTGGCCTTGTTGAGAGGGTATACTTCTTTAGTTAACCACTTAAAAGGGGAATTATAAATCACTGTTGTTTTTTTGTTATTTTTATTATGAGATAGAATAATAAAATGGGATTGTTAATTATTTAATTCTTGAGTTTTTATTGCATGTCCCGTCTTACTGGATCCAGCGCAATTTTTAGCTTCTCTAGGCCTTAGCCTAGTTTTAATTAACTTGTAACCCCTCTTTACAAAAAGAAATATTCTTTTTGTTTTAACTACTCAAAATGAAGTAGGGGTTTCATTTGGTAGCAGAGCGCGCTTACGATGAGGGTCCTGTGGGTATGTTTAGTTCTTAAATAGAACTTAGAAAAATTTTAAAGCCCCTATATCCCAAGGTTGAAAATATTTTGTTAGTTTTAAGGTTTGAAACATATGTATATGTACTTGCCCGCCTTGCATAGTGAATAGTGCCACGTGGTAGGAAATTTTAGAAGGGGAAATCCCTGGGCAAGACTTATCGCAGTCGGTGCTTGGTTAGTTTGAGTTTACCTTGCCCATGATTGGGGAGGTGTTGCGGTTGTTTTTGTGATTAGGCGGTATGGCCCGATCGGCAGTCGGTTTCGGCCGATAAATGGTAGCCGGAGGTAACCTAAGAAATGGTTAAAATTAATTTTCGTTGGTCGGTATTTTGTTTTTCGTGTTGTGTGTGTGTTGTGTGTGTGTCGCGTTCCTTTTGTCTGGTGTAATCGAGTGTGAGCTGTTCAGGTAGTGGGCTAGTTCTCGCATCGGTAGGTGGACCCGCAGTCTACTCTTTGGAAGAACAGTACTTGGGTTTTTCAGATTCTGGTTATTTAGAATAAGTTTTAAAGTTTTTGTTAAGTGTGCCGACCGCGAAGTGAGGATGACTTCAATAAATCCTGAGTTGTTTTTAAGGGAGGAAATTGAGTTCGAGCTCCGGGCCCGGGGTAAAGAAACCCAAGGCAATGTCCAAACCTTACGGCGGCTGCTCCGTGAAGCGCTGACCGCGGGAGATGCGCTCTCCAGGGTCACTATCACTGACCCCGAGAGTGAGTGGGAACGGTGTACGGAAAAGTGGGGTGAGCTGCAGGAGTTGGCTCAATCCGTCGAAAGTTTGGAGGAGGGACCGGGATGCTCTCTCGTTGTCCGGCGGATCCGGCAACGTATGCAGCACTTGATTCATCGACTGCAGAATTTACTGGCACAAGTCAGTGAACCGCCATATATAATACCGCCACCATATAATATAAAAGAGATTATACAGGAGATTACCTCGACCCTCCAAGGGTCACCACCGGTAAGAGCATCCACCCCAATTCCGGTTGTTGAGGAGTCCGTGATCTCAGCGGTGAACACTTCTTCATACAGAGAAGTAGAGCCTGTACTGACTGGTTCGGGGGCGGCAACGTACAACCACCTGCCCAACCCACTTGCCGATATTATTAAACAACTGCCAGTCGTGGACGGACTGGAAGCAGATAAACTACTCCCTTTTTTCAAGATAGTCTTTGAATTGAAGGACTATCCGGGTATGCTGGAGCGAACGGTGCTCGAACTCATCTTCCCCTACTGTCGCGGTACCATGGCTGACAGGGTGGCGGAGGTAATGCGACGCAAGGAAGGTGTGGATGAGTTCCACCGGGTGGTGCTGAGGGCGTTCGTACCCAGTAGAATGATGGAGCAATTGCGCCATCGGCATTTTTATAAAGTACAGGCACGGGGCGAAACATTGGCCCAGTATGTGCTGCGAATGCGCCAAGTAGCTCGTATTCTGGGAATGGGCATATCGGAGGAAGAGGTAGTCCAACACATCCTCGACGGCGTCTCTGCCGACGACCGTCTGCGACTAGTTTTTGCACAGCGGCCGCAGTGGTTTACCGACCTGGAGCGACTCTGCGTTATGACGGAGACCATGCAGATGACCGACCAGGCGAGCGGAAACAGTAGACGAGCCGAACCAAGACCTCAGACATCGGAAGGGGCCAGAGAGCCTACCTTCCCCCGACAGGCCCAGCCAGCTCGAAATCGTCAGCAAACAAATTCAAAATCTGTGATTTGTTATAATTGTAACCGCCCGGGACACGTGGCGAGAAATTGTATGCGAGGGCGCGCGCGACCAGCACCACCTATGTCTAGACCAGCGCCAAAAAACTAAGTAGACAGGGGAAGATATTTCGGAGGATGTCTTCCCCCCGCTTCAATTCTGTTCAACTTCCGTCGACCTCCAGGCAGCCGTTAAAAGCCCCATCTTCAAATATCAAGGTCCAGTCCGCTACCTCGCAACAACTTTCTGTATGCCCCTTTCTGTCGATCGAGGTAAAGGGGGGTCAGCTCAGAGCCTTAGTTGACTCCGGTTCAGCCCGATCCATCATTTCATCTCGGGTACATGCGGACCTTGAACGACAGGTTTTAATTAAAAGGTCAGAAAAGTCATCTGCTATATGCTGGACAGCATCCCGTGAAATCTTGCCTATCTCCCGGGTTACTTCCTTTAACATCAAAATTGATGGGTTTTCTTGGGTGTGGTCTTTTCTGGTTTCTCCTGCTCTGGGAGTGGATTGTATCATTGGTGCCGATTTTATCGCAAAAAGTGGTCTCGTGCTGGACATCCAAGCGCACCAATGTTTTTTTAAATTTAATCGGGAGGTTTTAATTCCGTTCCTTGGGTACCAGGGCGCTAAGCCGGGTATCCAAGAAGTAGCTTGTCCCGATTCTGCACGAGACCATCTCACTCCATCCCAGCAGACGGCCTTAGATCATTTGTGTGAGGAATTTCCCGAGGTGTTAACTCCTACTTTGGGACTCACACACCTGCTGGAATATAAAATCAGTCTTACAGATACGAAAATAGTGAGGTCACACCCTTACAAGTTTGCCCCTCCTAAGATGACCATTCTGCGAGAGAAGGTTCAAGAATTATTGGACCAAGGGGTGATTGAACCTTCTCATTCCAGCTATCCCAGTCCAGCATTTTTAGTGCCAAAGCCTGGTGGCAAACAAAGAATGGTTATAGATTACAGGAAGTTGAACGCCAATATCGAGGTGGATTCTGTTCCCCTCCCGGATTTACATTCGGCCTTTGATTGGTTCAGTGGGGCCAGATTTTATACCATTATCGACCTGAACGCGGCCTATCATCAGATACCTCTTGCCAAAGAAAGTAAACCATACACAGCTTTTTGTGTACCCTGGAATTTGTACCAGTACACAAGGGTTCCCATGGGTTTGGCTGTGGGGGCCCAGACACTTACTCGCCTTCTTGACACTGTCTTTCACGACGTCAAATTCCGTTTCGTCTATAATTATCTTGACGATCTGTTGGTGTATAGTGAGACTTTCGAGGATCATCTGCGGCATTTAAGAGAGGTGTTGGGTCGTTTAAGAGAGGCTGGCCTCACTGTGAATCCCGAAAAGGTTCGTTTCGCCCAAGAGAGTATTTCTTTCTTGGGCCATTTAATTTCATACAAGGGCGTGACGGTAGACCCAGAGAGGACACAAGGCATCCGTGACTTTCCTCCGCCAAGGGATGCGAAAGGCATAGCGAGATTCGTCGGTATGATAAATTTTTATCGGCGTTTCATACCGAATATCGCTGAAATTGCCGCTCCCTTGAATGAACTGAGGAAGAAGGGGGCAAAGTTTGCATGGGGGGAAAACCAACAGAAGGCTTTTGATACCTTGAAGGAAGCCATCATTTCCCCACCGGTGTTGCGGATGCCCGACTTTTCAAAGCCGTTCATTTTGCAGACGGACGCGAGTTCGGTTGCGTTCGGAGCGGTCCTTTCCCAGGTTATTGACGACGCTAGGCAGCCTGTGGCTTTTATCTCACGCACGTTGACCCAGCAAGAACGTAAATCATCCGTTTATGAGCTAGAGTGTTTAGCTGTTGTATACGCTCTAGATAAGTTCAGGCGTTTCCTGGAACATGCTGAGTTCCTGCTCGAGACCGACAATCAGGCTCTCTCATGGCTTCTAGCTCATCCCCGGCAACTGGGTAAAATTGGTAGATGGGTGGTGAAAATCTCATCCTTTAAGTTCACCGTGCAACACATCAGGGGATCCCAGAATGTGGTTGCAGATGCCTTATCCCGTATGTTTTCCCAACCCAGTGATGCCCAAGCTGAGCAACCCTGTTCCGTTCTTCTCGATTTTCCATTAGCCTTCACTGATGTGTTACCCCATCAGTTAAACGACGAAGTGCTGGGTCAAGTCATCCAAAATATTAAGCAGGGTAACGTACAGGCCCCTTATTTCTTGTCCAAGGGAGTCCTTTGTTGTCGAGAAAGAAAAGGACGAGCACCTAAAATCGTGCTGCCTAGCAAATTAGTGCCCATGGTCTTCAGTTATTACCATGATTCCCCAATCGGAGGCCACAAGGGAATTTCGAAGACCATTTCCAGTATTAGGAAACATTTTATCTGGAAGGGCATGGATAGAGACATCGCGACGAGAGTAAAAAACTGTCATCTGTGTGGCTTGAGCAAGCCTGCCCAGAACACCAAACTAGGGTTGTTATCTTCTGAGGTGGCGAGCAGACCAATGGAAAAGTTATTTATTGACTACGTGGGGCCGTTCCCCCGTAGCAAGTCAGGTAATGCTTACCTGCTTGTTTGTGTAGATGCTTTTTCAAAGTTTGCCTGGCTACTGCCCTTACGGCAGGCAACCGCTCGTTTGACCATCAACGCTTTACAGAACCACGTTTTTCAGCATTTCGGTCTTCCGACCATCATTGTCTCGGACAATGGCCCGCAATTTATTTCAAACGAATTTAGGCGTATGTGTTTCGCCAGTGGCATCAAACACGTAACCACTTCCCCTTATTACCCACAACCGTCCCATGCGGAGAGATTCAATCGGAATCTCCGGTCCGCCTTGATTGCTTATCACGCTGAGCAACAAACCACCTGGGATCAGAATCTGAAGTGGTTACAATTAGCCTTCAACACGGCCAGACACGACAGTCATCAGGCCGTGCCCTTTGAAATTTTGTTTGGATTCTCGCCCGCACTCCCGTTGACCAACCTATGGGATATTGAAGATCTTCTGCCGCGGGAGCCCAATAATAAAACTGCGGAGAGATGGAAAATGGCTCGGAAGAATTTGCTGCGAGCGCACGAGCGGGTCCGTCGGCGTTATAATCAGGGGCGTATTCCAAACCCCTTCCGGATTGGCGACTGGGTCTATTGCCAAAGCCACCCACTCAGCTCTGCCGCCGACAAACGTGCTGCGAAGCTATGCTACCGTTGGTCGGGGCCATACCGAATTATAGGATTTACGTCACCGGTGGTGGCCCGGCTGGGCGTACCGGGAGACAAACAAAAGTTGTTGACAAGCCACATTTCCAAACTTAAACGTTGTCGGGGGCTATCCAAAACGTTCGAAGGGGGATAGTCCCCGTAAAGATAGGACCGAGGTCCTTGTTATATGTGGAAGTCGTGTTCAGGCGAATGGGGCGAGCCTCAGGAGGTCGGAAGATCCATACGTATGAATCTTTCTTTTGTCTTTTCCTGTCTCTCTCTCTCTTGTGCTGTATGCGGACTCTGATCAGGTCAGCATGCAGCACCCGCACACTTACATAATACATATCTTCTTTCGTCTCTTTCATTTTCCTTTTTGATTTCTGTTCTCCTGAGAGCAAGCTCAGCTGAGCCAACCCAACCACGACGTCCACCGGTATCTTTTGGGGAGAGGTACACTGCAGGGTACCCTCCTGACCTTTAACGTTGGGGCAACTATGTTGCCCTTTTGGGGTGAGGGTGTGCTGAGTCAAAAGATTCAGCGCGAGTTCAGTAATTTTATCGGCAGTTTTGACGTTATTGGCAGTACGAAATTTAAGGCAGTAATTAGTGCTGCGCTCTACCCGTGTTTAGGAAAAATTAATAGTTTAGACAACGGCGGTCGGGGGGCGGCACTTGCCGACTCTCGGTGGTACGAAAATTCCCGTGCTGCTCCCTGGCGTTAATTGCGGTACGCAAACGAGACGATGCCGAATTATCTAAGTTTTGTCTAACAAAATACTTCAGGGTTGACGGACGCTTTTTCTCTTCGGTGGAGAGGAAGGAATTCCAACTAACTTCTTCTAACTATGTCTAGATAAATTTCTCTTCACGACTGCGGTGAGTTTTGATTTCATTATATTAATTATATACTAAATTTTTAAAGGAGAAAACGTTTTTTTAGTAAGCTTGAGTAAGCGTGCCCACTTGTTGAATCATGCATGGTGAGAGACGTAATTGTTCGTAAAGTTTTTATAAACCAATAAAACTTGATTATTGGAGTGTCAGAATCTCGGCTTTAATACCTAAATTACAATAACCACCATATAATTAACTTTGAACTTTCATTAACGCGGATGTAATGAGATTGTGTTGAGCACTTAACCTGTTACACAATGTGTCGTCATTAAGTGGTATAAAGTTTTGCTACAATGACAGTAAAACTTTATACATATATAATTGGGAACTTACTCAGGCACGTTTTAAACGTAAATCATGTCTCATTCAAAGTAGTAGTATTCTCAGATTCTATGGAGTAAAAAACTATGTGTTTTAAATAAATTCTTCGCCACGTGGTAACCTCAATTTCACTCAAAGTAATAAGTTCATAAGATGTTACAGAGCCAAGATAAATTATTGTATTGCAAAAGCAACTCACATTCAGTGAGGTTCAAGTTATAAAGCGTTATAAAGAATCATTGTTAGAGAACTTTTTTAAGTAAGGCATGTTGGCCAAAATAATGTTACCAAGTTTTATTATGTACAACATAACTAGGTGTTGTTTTTATTTATGATTTTGGAGGGTGTCCAAACAGTGGGGGCATTTGTGTGTGGTCTCTCACTAAAAATGTAATGTGTGAACAGGGTTCACCGAATAGAGACAAGTCCTGCTACACGACTGAAAGAATGACATCCTAAAAGCTCCACACTCGACACCGAAGAGAATAAGACCACAACAACATGCCAATCATGAGATCGCCACGCTACAAATAAGAGATCATCCTTCTGGGCACATATAAGCAGGTGAAAAATATCCATTTATTATTCACACGTAGAATCAACATGGCACCAGTTATACATAATCATCAGTTTTACCGTTCAAGTATACATTCATTTGGATCCCCAATTGATGGAACAGTTTAGTGTGAACACTAAGAATTAATTGTAAAATTTCAATACATGTATAGTAAATTGTCAGTTCAGAGACTGACATGTCTACAACACAGCATCCAACTTAGATTTCCACTCATTTCTTTATAGGGCTTTCGCTACAGATTTAAAGTCAGTTTTGTTATTAGTAATTTTCTCAAGTTTAATTTACTAGGCATAAAAACATATATTTTCTCTTATTTTTAAAATCAGGTTATGTCATTTGTATAAAAAGATTACTGGGGAGGTAGATGTTTTTTTTTAATTAGTTTCAACCAAGCTGTGCCTGTCGAAACACTTTTCAACTTGTTTGTCGAAACAAGGTTGTTGAGACTCGTTATAAGTTGAAGAAACATGTCCGTCTCTGACACACAAATGTATTTTTTTTATATAAGGTGCTAATATGGTGCAATTTTTCTCTTTTCATTAATTGGCCCTATTTTAGTCTATATAAATTCTTTATATTAATCATGGTAACTGGGGGGCGTTAATTATTTTAAACAATTTTTATTTCTCACTTTAATTAAGTATTTTAGCACTTAGCCACTTAGGCACTTGGTTTTAAATTTTAATGTCCTGGGGACATTTGTATGCAATAGTTTATGATACACATGACGTGCAATTAACCCACACCATGGGGGTACATTTATAGAAATAAATCTTTAATCCTAATTGGGATTCCTATAAAGAAGAAGTTTAGAATTTATATACACCAGAAGGGTAATATAAAAAAGGGCGTGGCAAGAGACCTTTATGTATTTGTATACTATTGTATATGTAATTTGTCTTGTGGAACATGTTGTGTCTGTATATTTCTGTGTACATTTTGGGGGATATATATATATATAAATATTATGCATTGCTGTACTTTTGGTGGGATATAGGGATTTATTATTAGAATTTATATACACCAGTAGACGAGTATTCTATCTCAATAATCGTGGCTGATCATTTCTTTAAATTAATTATTTTATTTAACAAGTATAGTAAGTGTCACCTTTAAAGTTCATTTAAATTGGATGAGTAATTATTTTAATTATTAATAGTAACTGTGAATGAAATCATTTACCTTCATCAATTTATATACTGCATTTTAAAAGAAACATATGATATAAATTTTATATTTTAATAAATAGTTTAATGGGAGTTTTATTTTGAGGTTAATGATTATTTTAAATTTTCAATTCATTGATGGTGACATAGCAATTATTTCCGTGGATTCAGTTAATATTTTTCAGGTGGCCTTGTTGAGAGGGTATACTTCTTTAGTTAACCATTTAAAAGGGGAATTATAAATCACTGTTGTTTTTTTGTTATTTTTATTATGAGATAGAATAATAAAATGGGATTGTTAATTATTTAATTCTTGAGTTTTTATTGCAAGTCCCGTCTTACTGGATCCAGCGCAATTTTTAGCTTCTCTAGGCCTTAGCCTAGTTTTAATTAACTTGTAACCCCTCTTTACAAAAAGAAATATTCTTTTTGTTTTAACTACTCAAAATGAAGTAGGGGTTTCAATGTAATATCCAGAAAGATCCAAATGAAAACCAAGTAAAAAGCACTATAAATTACCATTATAACCAGAAAAAGTAAACATAAAGAAAAAATCTGCAACTAATATAATTAAAATAAAATTAAAATAACAATAATACCCAGGTAGGATAGGAGCAGGCAAGGAAGATACCCAGACCAAGTAAACCGACAAAGTAAACAGACCAGTATAAACAAAAGTGTATAATATCGAAATGGTACTGAAGAAACAAGAATGAAGAAAGAAGAAATCTAAAATAAACAAATATAGTTAATAATCAGAGACAAGTGAAGATCAAATAGAATAAAGGAAGTGGAACACGACCAATACCCAATAGAAACCCCATAGGGAGAAACCAAAAACCCCAAAAATAAGTAAATGTCACAATAGAAAGTATAACACCCCAAAAATCCATAAACTCATGTAAAACAAATAAAAACAAAAAGTGTTTAAAGTGCTAAGTAGAAGTGCACCCAAGGAAGTTATTGTATAGTTTATATAGACAAATCTTAACAGTTCCCCCATGATTAAAACAATTTGATATTATAAATCTATGAAAGGACTAGTGATAATATCAAGAAATAACCAGGAACAAGTGCAAGTTATTAGATTATAATAAATAAACTTTGAGAAGGTACATGAATTACTGTACAATTAAATAACTTTAAGTGTTTTTAAATAGTATCATGAATGATATTTAATCAATATGGTGAAGGAGCTATGAATACTCTTTCTAATAAAATGCCACTGTTTATATGAGAACATTCCATAGAATAAATAATATAAATAGATAGCTTGGGTTTAGTACATAAGGTGACGGGGAATACATCCCTAAAATTAAGAAAAACAGATAAGACTGTAACTAAATAGTTTTAAGGGAGTGTTAAACATTTAATGGAACAAAATGTTATGTTCCAGTTTCCATATATATTAACTCTATAAATAAGATTTAGAAGTAGAGAGTAATACTTGTATTTATCAAATGTTATTTTGTTAGTAGTTTGAATTAGGAATGCAATATCTGAATGTAGATACCATTCCTATATTGTAAAATGTTTTTATAAGTTACTGTAAGTAATCAGTACAAAAAAGGTATGATTCAAAATACCAGATTTAATAGTAAATAATTGTTATGTTTTAATTGTTTAAAATCAATACTCAATGTTATAGTAGTAAAGGAACAAATTATTAATGAATATTACATTAGAATAGAAGCTCAGAAAAGGGTATAAACTAACTGTATTATTAAAAACTTTGCAAGTAACAACAGATAAAATCTAGGCCAGATAGTAAATTTAGACTACATTATAATTGACAAATCTAGTCCTATAAACCAACTAAACTGATGAAATTTATGTAAGATAAACCCACCATATAGTAATACAATGTAACTTATACTTTATAAAGATATTGTCAGAAGAGAAGTAAAATTATAAATAAAAATGGAATGTAGTAACTAACATTACAGAGGAGGAGTCATAGATAAATGAATTATATTTAAAAACAATAATTAATGAACTAAATTGCAAGAAATTAAGTAAAAATAGACAATTATATCAATCTTAGATTCAATATAATAATAATTATATCAGAGAAAATGGCTATGATCTGGTTAAAGACAGGAAACACATATTTGAACCTACTATTCCAACATGAAAGAAATATAACTTTTTTAAATGAAAACTTTGTAAAACTATATTAATTAGTATCAAAATAAGCAAAATAGATTAAAGAAACCGAATATGTATTTAGTATTTCATACAGTTAATTAATAACGAAAATATTTTCCGTGTATAATGTATTCAAATAAAATATATCGAAAGCTAAGATAATTTGAAACAATGTATAATATATATTAAATTGGCTAAGATTTTCAGGAGACGAAGGAAATGAGAACAGTTAATTATTATCCGTTGAAGCGAACACTTAAACGAGGTTTTGCTCCGTATAACCCTAAACAAATGGCGTACGATAATTAAACCGAGTTCAGTAAAAAATTTTATAATTTTTTTAAATTGAATTTTAACTTGTGAACCAGTGAAAATAAACAATAAACTGTGCATTACAGATAAACAGAACCACACACTCCTAAATAATTGAAATAACACCACTACAATACATTTTACGGACGAAACAAAAAAGGTTAAATACGACACATGTGACAAAAGTGAGATAGACATAATAACACACATTTACACCAAGTGAACTAATAAACACTACACCAGGAACACTCAATTAACTCCAGAACCAATATCCACAATTGCTGAGACGAATAAACGGTGAAAGGACATCTTTATTGGAAGAAATATTCATCGAGGTGATAGACGTTTAACTGCGCATGCTCCTGTCGGCCATTTTGATTTTTCATCACTCTCCTCCAGAGGTGGAGCAAACGAATTTCTAGACTGCATTGGTTCGAAATATATACTATATAAACTTCATATATTAATTAATAACGTTGTAATTGTTAGTTTTAAGACATTTCTAATTGTAAGTATTATACTTTCTTGTCCCTACCCTTCTCTGGCTATTCTAACATAACCGTTAAAAGAACATATTTTATATAAACAGTTAATGTAAAGTTTTTGTCGACCGGCCCTGAGTACGAGTCGATACTGTTGTCATATATCGATTATTATCGATAAATTTTAATAAATTTGTTAATAAACCTATTTATGCAATTTGGTTGAATTTTTCTTTAAATATACTTAAAGAATAAGTTAATTCAAGGACACAGACTAACCGAAAGGCGGTATATACGAAAATAAAGAGCACATCAAAGAAGAAGAAGGGCCGTCTATCGACTAGTACTGGAGTTAACCAGATTAACTTAAAAGTGATTTACAGAAAGTGACACCACTACACTATCAACCATAATACCATTAAAATTTTAACAACAAACAATAACCACGATTATTTTTTAAATACAAGTAATAAGAAACACGACACAAATATTTTTCAGAAACAACAAAAATTTTTTTTTATTTTGAAATAAAATTTGTTTTATTATTTCAAATTTTAACAATAATATTATTATTTTGTAACAACCACGAGAAACGTTACAAAATTGGCGTTTCCAACGTGGAACTTAAACAACATTCATACAGATTATTTTGTGTATATTACAACTATAGGTTACTTTTTGAGCGCCACGCAGATCCTCCCACTTCCACTCCGCTTTGGTCTGCTTCATCTTCCTCATGGTGGCTCCATTACTTTCTTCCTGTTTAAATCTTCCCATTCCTCTCCTTTGACTGTCTCTTCACAGGCGTATTTCTACTTTTCTCCTAATCAGATAAGCCTCCAAATTTATTTTGTGATTAGATAAGACTGACAATGTTCACCCGCATAATTATCTCAAAATAATGTATATATATATATATATATCTATATATGTATGTATGTGTCCATATGTGTATATATATATATATATATATATTGCAACAATACACAGGATATGAAGTTTTTTTAAGTGGAATACTAATGCTATGTAACATTTTCTGATGGGCATAGACATGTTTAAATTGATTTTGTTGTTTCTTTGTAAAGTAGTCATAAGTTTTGAACCAAGCTATGTTTTAAAAAGAATGTTATGTCAAAATATTCACGATTGTATTCTCTTTTATGTCATGTGAAATATTTTTGTTTAGGTGCGCGGGTGCGCGTGTGATTTACATTTTATTTGATAACTTCGAGGAAAATTAACATTTCGTTCTGAAACTTGGACAGAGTACTCTCATGGTTATAAGCTACATTTTCCATATACTCAACTAACTATCCACACCTATAATTTTTATATGGTTTTTTTAATGAACTCAATCGTCTTTATTCTCGTTATTTATCAAGGAAGTAATAAGATTTATAGATTAGATCTAGACAGGCCTTTGCAGAATCGGACAGAGTTTAAGCCTGATTTCAATCTATCTGTGTTCTCATCTGTGACGTTGCTAAAGTTTCAACCAATCAGAGGGTCTAAAATTTATTCAGTTTGGTCCTCTGTCGAGAACACTTAGCGCAGTTTCTTATAAGGACTCGTTATAGAAAGACGTACTCGCTGCCACGAGTTTTTAGTGACATGACAGGTCGTTTTCCTTTTAACTTAGAAGTTGTTTCACGGTTCGAGGTCTTCGAAACCATTACCACTTACAGAACTCAAATAATAAAAAAATAGATAATTCTAGTGCTTTTCGCGTATAGTGGAAGATATCCGCTAGGTACAAAATATCTACCGAGATATTTTGACTACGCGAGCACACTTCAAGAATCCGGAGTTGGTGTAAAATCAATACCAGATCTATTTTACCCAGTTTTAAAATCCCTGAGATTAACTAAATTTAAATTGTCAACAACAGCAGTTCGTATCGCAGTGTGCGTGGGTGCAACGACGTGAATTGTCTGCATTAGTGATCTTCGAACGGTCGACGGGCAGAGTAGTAGCAGTCATCAGTCGACCGGCTGCGTGCGCGGAGCGTCGAGTGGCTACGCAAACAGTGGATTTCAACCCATCAAGTAACATAATTGTAAATCAAGCCAATAGACTCAATTTTGAAAGACAAATTTTTAAATAAACAATTTTATGGCATAAATTAATAAGACAATAGTAAATTTTAATGATTTAATTTAATAAATTTTCCTACCTCCAGATATAGACTCTGTTGTAATAATTTCTATATTACCTATCTATGCAGTTTTAAATTGTATCTTTGCAATATATATTTAATATTTATAATGACTTTACCTCAAGATGTTTTCTCCTTATTTGGAACATGTTTCGGGAAGCCTTATGTTCCCATCTTCAGCCTTCCTGATTTTGTGTCTTGTTTAGCAAAAAGTGTTTGAATATATATATGAACTAAATATAAAATAAATATATTAAAATGAAAAAATACTGTAATAAAAATACACCCATCTTATATAACTACAGCGTCAGATGGGACGTCGTTATTTGCACTGGTTCCATCTTGTCTGCGTTCGCTTAACTTCCTTCCGGACTTAAGCAGTCATAGGAAATATGTCCACGTGTTTGGAACGACATGTTTGAGAACTATCGTTTTTTTACCTTTGTCCTTTACTATGGTTCCAGGTTTCATGTGTCCTTTCCGAGTGTCATTAATTCGTCTTCAAAATTACAATTTAATTATCACTCTCTTCAGCAGTCTATTTGTATGCAGTCTACTGTACCTCATTCATTAGGGCTTTCTCATTTTCTTTTCTGACACTTCTGATATATCATTAATAGCCTGATGTTTGTAATATTTTCCACTTTCTGATAATTCTGTTTAGCTACTTTAAGCTAAGCTTATTCCGCTACTTAAACGCATGTAACATTCGTCGTCAGATACATTTGTTTTGATACGCGAGTGTTTTTGATGTTTATTTTATCTACACATCGTTTTAGTAGTTTCGATCATTGTCTCTTTTTTCCAGTCTTGCCTCCACGTTATTTCTACTAACGTTTCATATTCTACTCGGGCGGGGATTCTTCATATAGTATGGTAGAGGAGAATTGTTCTCTTTTATAGCCATGTTCCGTTAACTTATTTTCAATGCACGCTGTTTGGATATGCTTCGATACCGGTTACGTCTCAACATTCACGAGTCTCCAAACTCACGAGCTAAAATTCGTAGAAAATAGTATCAAAACTCACGACTAAAAACTAGTAGCTAAATCAACATTTTAATGAGTCTCAAAATGCAAGACTCCGGAGAGCAGGTACCTGCGATGACCGCAGGAGGGATCAGCTCCGCGGTGACTCACGCTTCAACCCCTGTTTGTCCACCCACTTTTAGAATTGGATTTCCCATGTATTGTTAACAGGAATTATCACCCTACCACAAACCAAATTCTCCAAGTATAGCACTGATCTTTACTCAGTTATTCTGCTTGGTGTCATCGAGCAGTGCACAACATGGAATTCATAACTTCGCAAAAGGGTAAACTAAATTTAGTGTACAACGGTTATAAGTTTTATAAGCAACGAGGAAACAAGTCGGGCAAAACAGTATGGTTTTGTCATAAAAGACTGTCATCCGCGTGTGCCGGTAAAGTTACAATTTCAAGTGACAATAGCGTTTTAAGTGAAACAACCCACCAGTGTGTACCTGACGAAGCAAGCCTCGATGTGTACAAAGCAGTCAGCCAGGCCAAGAAACGAGTTCGCGAAGAATATGGAACATCAGTTACACAGGTAAGTTAAACATTTATTTTTATTAGGGTCCGCAGGCAAAACCAAAGACCCTTATAAAATCGCGCGCGTGTCTGTCCGTGCATTTTAGCTAACAGCTAACAGCCTGTCATCAGTGTCGTTTCAATAGAAACTGTTTATAAATCACATTTGTACATTTGTTCCGAATCAGTGAGTATTTAGGGCATGGTGGTACTATTGGTTATTACTAAAAGTTAGTTACGAAATGGTAACGATAATCTTGTTTGTTTCAGGTCTACACTGAAGAATTTGAGTGTTCTCCTTGCAGCAAAGAGGATATGAATTGATCACTAGGGTACCTCAGTTTTCCAATGTAAAAGCAACGCTCTACAGACACCGAAATAAAGCCCATGGAATCCAAAAAGAACCAACACATCGAAACGTTATTAATTTAGACGAAGACACTCTACGCATGACCGATGGCAGTGCCTTTCTTCTTGGAGACAACAGCGATGGAGAAAGAATATTAGTATTTTTAAGGGCAAAAGGAAGAGAATTTCTCAAAGCGCATATGACATTTCTAATGGATGGTACTTTCAAAAGTTCCAGCAGCCAATTTTCACAGCTATATACGATACATGCTGATCTTGGAAGCACCAGTGAGGAAACAAATATAACACCTGTGATATTTGCCCTTTTCCCTAATAAGGCAACAGAAACGTACACTAGATTACTTATTATCATAAAAAATGAGATCCCAGAATGGAACCCAAATGAAATAAACATCGACTTTGAGGCAGCCGCTATCAAAACAATAAAAGAAATATTTCCTTCTGTCAAAGTGCAAGGATGCTTCTTCCATTTATGTCAAAGTCTCTGGCGAAAGGTTCAGGAAGTCGGCCTCACTGAAGCCTACAAAACGAATCAGGAAATCCGACAAACTATTACAATGTGTGCAGCACTTGCCTTGGACGTAGACGAGGGGTGGATAGTAACGCCCCCGAAGACCAAACTTTGACGGTGGCTACAGAATCCACAAGTGCCCCTGGAAATGTGGAACTGCTATAACAGAAGACACAGAACAAACAATTCTGTGGAAGGGTGGAATCACCAAATCAACTATGTTCTGGGAAGACCTCACCCTCGAATAAAAGACTTAATAAAACGACGTAAACAATAAGCTGAGAAAGCAGATAAGACAATTATGAGGATGGAGTTGAACCTAGAGGGTTTAAAAAGAAGAAAAAATACTCCCAACTTGATAACAGGATCGAACAAAACACAAAAAAATATGAGGAAACAAGAGATATAGGTGCATTTCTGAGAGTCACTTCCTTCATCCTTAAGATGGGTTAAACAGAAAACAGATCTTCCCTTGTTAAATTAATCATGTAAATATGTAGATTTAGGTTATTATATCAAAGCAATGGAAATAGTAAAAAAAGACAAATTAAGCAAATTAAACCAATTGACAGAAATATATAAATAGTAAAAAAATATATAAAAATAAAAAATATTAAAAAAGACAAAGTCTTACAGCGGCTTATGGAACTAGGCCTTAATTTCAAAGGCCGAGTGCGGTTATCCACGCGGGTCCATGGCGTCCGTGGGTTTCTCAACCCCCTGTCGCGTATGCTCTGTGCGAGGCTACACGACAGGCACACCTCTTGATGAGAAAGGTGCCAATTATAAGAGGGCACGCAGTTCCGGCTGGCGCTAACAATGGACCTTTTCGCACAATTCCGATTAAATTTTCAAATATCTACAGTCGTTATGTGGGTACGGTGGGCATTTATCCATTCAAAGGAGAACTGGCCCGGCTCGTGAGTTTTGAAACTGGCCCAGGTAAAGAAACCTACTCTTACTAATCCTCTTCTTGGAATTCGTGAATTTTGATACTCGTGAGTTTTAAGACGCGTGAGTTCTGAGACGACACGTCGATACCTGTCTTGAACTTCACCAGCACTATCTAACAACAAAAGCTACACCTGCAACAGAATATTATTCTACGTCCTCATCAATGCTTTAATGCTTTAACGTGATTGGTTTAATTGATGATTCTATACAAAATTATTTGTTTACAATACTGTACGTTCTTTGATATTTGTGATCAGCGACTTGAAGGCTTGAAGGTTTTTGAGTGACTTGCAAGACTTTCTCGATTTTTACCTCTCTTCTCATTTCGTCATGTTGTCTCACACGCACGCTTTTTAAAATAGTACGAGCGCAGCCGAGGCTTTTGTTGATAACGCAACCACTTTTCAAAGTTTCTTTCCATTAATTTCTAAGTTTTTAGTTAATGCACTTACATTGAAAGTTGTTTTTAGTAGTTAATAATATACACCATACTGGTTATAGCTAAAGGCCAAACGACATATTTGTCAAAAATAAGACACCATGTTTTGTATATAAATAAATTAAATAAATAAAAATTTTCAAGATATAAACGTCCCGTACATCATTTAGACGCATTAAAAATTTAGATCCCACCATTTAAGCATAGGCTATCTAGCCTTAACTTACAAATATTTGTATAAACCCACGTTACAATTTCTTCTGTCAATTTTGTTTTTTATTAGGCCTACATTATAAATTATATTTTTGTTTATAAGGCTTGTCTGTGGTTCCTTTGATTTTTCCTCGTTACTGTAAATCAACAGATACAGCAATTTATAGAAAAAATGAACATTCAAAGTAAAAACGTGTCCTGCAGATTGTGAGACAAGTAGCTTGTCCATCAAAAAATCGTACAGACTTAACAGAAAAAAAAATAGTCCAAATAATTTTGTGACAGTCCGTTATCAATAAATAACTCTGCCATTAAACAGATTGTTTTACGGAATTGTACCGAACTTTAGTAATGCCTTTTGATCACCTCAGATCCAGCAAGAACCGTAACCCGCTGTCAGAGATTATTAATTAATTACAACATTTAATAACCATCGTAACGGTGTCTTCTCAAAACATTAATTAATATGCAGATGAGACGTAGTCTGATTTATCGTTTTGCAAGACAGTGTTGATTATGACTTAGCAGAAACGAGAAGATGTATCCGGTGAATAATCTAATTTATTTGTTTCGTTTTCATAATTAATCATCTCATTTTACCCGCAGACGTAGGATTATTGATACAGACGTGTCCATGGCGCTTGTTTTACACCTCACAACATAATTAACAACATCGGATCAAAGAAGCCCGATGTTTGTGATGCCACCGCATCGTCACTGGTATATTTCAGACGTTCGTATCCCCACCACCACCTTGGAACTAGTACTATGAATAGTCATTTGCGAGAATGTTCTAATCATAATTTGGCAAGCAAGAAAGGAGACAAATATGGTATGTGTTTCACTACTTAAAGCAGAAGAGCACAAGCTAGAGCAGAATTGAATGACAAGAATTTTTAGAACTGTTCTGAAAATTGCTGAATGTTCAGTAGTAGGCCTTCGACTGAAGGGAGCCTGTCTACAATCAGTGTTAATTTATACATATTAATTTCATTTGCTCACTTTTCTCGTTCAGGCTAATACACATTGTATCGTAGGCTTGTACAGTGTACATCATTTCGTAGCTTAACTAAATTAATACATCAGTTTTATGAAGATGAAATCCCTTGAAACACATATTAAGATACAACTAAAAACATTTCCTTCGATATGAACCTTCATACTGATCACCTGTATAATACAGAATACAAGCCTATAACTAGAAGCTCGCGCGCGCGCGCGCACACACAATTAAACTCACTTTTTTCACAGAATTTACATCTTCAAAGCGCTTTCGGGGAGTGGTCGTATCCGCTTCGTCAGTGTTAAGCAAACTGTGTTTGTTCCTGCTGGTTTTTTTGTTTCACTGTGGTTACTCTATGTGCTCGCTCACGAGTGCGTTTGTTTTAGAATTATAAAATTATTACTAATTTGTGTGTGTGTGTGTGTGTGTGTGTGTGTGTGTGTGTGTGTGTGTGTGTGTGTGTGTGTGTGTGTGTGTGTGTGTGTGTGTGTGTGTACATGCGCGTGCGCGCTCGTATCTGTTAAGTAGTTAATCTACTATTGCTTCGAATATAGTATTAGTTATGATACGTAATACATGAAGAAGACAAAGATTCTCAAACACTGACGACCAGCCTCCGAAACGGTTCTGCAGAAGTAAGTCGTTTGGATACAGGTCCAGGTCCAGGTGGACGGAGCAGCAGCTAGACGTGGTCCGGTGGAAGCAGTGTCCGGGTGAACCCGATGACTGCCTGATGCCTGCTTGTTACCATGATTAAAGATCGCGCGCTATGCAGGACTGGAACCTCCTATATATTCATTTTTGGAGGGATGGATCCATGTAATTTTTGTTGGACCCTGGCCTCAAAGATATCCGCAACAGCAGAATGGGGGAGACTTCAGAGTCCTTTCGATTGGGAGGTTGGAATTGCCCGCCCACAACAGGCAGGGCACTTCAAACCGCCCAGGAAAAGTTTCCGAAGGCTGCCAAGTGGCAATGTCGAGGCACGAGAGAGAACAGTAAAGGAGGAAGCGCCCACCAAAGGCGGCACTGGGCACACCTAAGGCAAGCGAAATCCAGTAAGATAAGACTGAGGAGAGCATGTTGAAGCACTGCCGCCCGATACGATCCTCGATGGGGGCCCGCTTAGGGCGAAGTCGACTTATGGACGAAACCACATCGGCCCGGTAGAATGGGTCTGGGGAGTCAGCTGGAGGGCGGGAAAAATAGCCAGAAAGGAATCCTGTGACCACAGCCGAGTGGTCGGGGTCACAGACGTCTCTGTGGACAGTAAATTATAAAGATCTCAGCCTTGCCTTTCGAGGAGTACACAATCCCATCCTGAGATCGAAGGGCATGGCGGGTCCTTTTTTCGCCAGTAAGTCGGCTCGCAGCCTGCCAGACAGACTCGGGCCTGACTTCTAGAGACTCGAGATACGAGTTCCATCGTTGTGCAGTGGCATTAAGCAGAAGCTGCTTGACAAGGAGCCTGCGTTAAGCGTTAAGCCTGCGTTTGATAGCAGAATCCTGAGTTTGTTGCCGTCTCCGCTGATGCTGCCGCCGTTCTCGGATGGCGAGAAGTACCTTTTCAGGTAACTGATACATTTGATTTGTCTCAGGGGAAAGATAGGTGTGCTTGTCTATGGCGGACGTGACGACATCTTGAAGATAGTTGGCCATGCGGTCCACATCAGTCTTCAGGAGCTCCAGTTGACTCTCCTGATACGACTGGGAGGTTGAAGAGGTGTATACAACGTGGGCCGAGCAGTGATGAGCACCGGGTCGTGATCGGACGAAAGTGATAGGACACGCCAGGTCCCTGACAACAATAATGTGAAGGACCCTGGAATTCCCCTGGTGGGAACGTAGGTCGGTGAATCGGGACCAATAACGGTGACCAACTAACGGTTAGTTACACGACAGTTCAAAGTGGGATGCTTGGAGTTGAAGTCTCCAAGCATCGACCGCTGGGTCGAGCGGTGTTGTTCTCCATAGGCCAATCCGTTCGGTACGTTGTGTACTCTGAAAGGAAACTTCCCCTGGGTCAGGAAGGTTTCAAAGAGGAGTATGACGTCCAAGTGATACTCGATTCCGAAGGCGGCCATTTTGGCACGGAGAGACATAATGCCACGGGCGTTCCATGCCACCAGCCAAAGAGGCTTAAACATGGGAAGGCAGGAGGGTCATGAAGGAGGACAGAATCGTAATAAGCACAGACTGTATGTTTTGGTAGCCAAGATCTGAGGGATGAAGGCTCCTTCCAGGCACGCAGATGGTCAGCGAAGGTTGGATCCGAGGAGCCTTCTTCCGCCGAGGATGGTTGGGGCGAGGGCGGCGGTTGCCGAAACTTGACAGGGATGGGTTGACTTTAGGCTGCCGAGGCTCTTTGGGAGCAGGGGCAGATTCTGGCTTGGAAGCAGCGGGGTTTTGCTGCGAAGGAGCGGGGGGCAGATGATTTCATCTTCTTCGGCGCAGCTTGCTTACGCCACTGGGTCGGTGCGGGGCTTGATGGTATAGAGGCGCCAGCGGACGCCGGATGGACAGGAGCAGTCGCGGCAGGCGAAGCAGGGGCCCCCGAAGCTGCAGAATAAGGGGCAGAGGGTTTCGGGGGAGCAGGAGGAATTGGCAGCTTCTGGGGCTTAGAGAATTTCTTTAGAGCTGCCAAGTAGAATTCGCACTGGCGGTAGCTGAGGGAATGAGCAACAAATATTCTCAACCATTAGAAATAAGTTTCAGGTTTAATTTTGTAGTCATTTTTTTGTATTATTAGATTTTCAGATACAGACAAATAATCGTTCCATAATATTTAATATTCAATTTGCATTTGAACCTTAGATTTATTAATCCATATTAAGCTTACTATTCAAATTAAAACAGTCTTAACAGATGTATTGATATTTTTTGTTAGGTTTGTAGAGAAAATTTAATGATGTGGTTAAGCTTGATTTTTTCTTAGTTACAATAATTCCATAGCTGTCGTTTAAAGGCCTTTATTATTGTTAAATTGGTCTAATTTTTCTTATGAGTTATAAATTAAAGCATTAGGTTGTTGTTAATATTTAACTTATTTTAAAATAATTTTGTGTGCATGTTGGTAAACACACGCGAGCGAGCGAGCGCATGTGTATTTATTACCTAATATTCTGCTAAAGAGTAACTATTTTAAACTAGTTAAAATATTTTTTTCTTCCACTCTGTTAATATAGCGGTTGTAGCATGACAGATAATCCACATTTTTCTGAATGAAAAAATGATCATAAATAAATTAAAAATAAAATTAAATCAAAGAAAACTACATTAAAAAATTAATTAAGGACCACTGTAAAGTGCAATCATAGTCTGAAAAAAGAATATCAATTAAAACCAACTATGCAATATATGATGAGTGATAAAAAATAATACAAAAAGCTAAGATGAAGTAAGGAAATACCAAGGTAGGATAGGAGTAAGTAAGGAAATACCCAGAAGAAACCGAAATCCATAATAAAAGGACTGCTTTTGGAAGAAACAAAGTAATAGGATAGGAGTAAGTAAGGAATTAACCAGAACAAACCGACATCCACAATAAAAGGACTGCTATTGGAAGAAACCAAGAAATAAAAATATTAAAACCCCAAAAGAAATTAAAAGTCCCTAAAAAAATATAACACAATAAAATAAATACTAATGTAAAATACATATAAGGAAAAGTGTCTAGAAGTATAATTAAGAGTGTAACAGTGAAAGTTATTTTTATAATGAGAGAAAAACAAATCTTAAATAATACTCTGTAAATAAGATTCTTGATCCTATAAACTAGAAAACTGAATAGTGATAAGATCCAAGAATAACAGTGTAAGTTATTTTGTTATGAAAATAAACTAAAAATGTTTCTAAGTAAGTGCCACTCTTTATCTCACAACATTCTTTAAAATGACAAAAGATAAAATAAGAGCAGGCAATAAATAAGTGAAGTGACCAAGGGTACATCCCCAAAATAAAACAAAAACAGCCAAGACTGCACAAAAATTAGTTTTAAGAAATAATTTAAATAATGAAAGGACAGATGTGTTTTGTTTATATTAAGTTCAATGAACTCAAGGCTGAAATGTCTGAGTTTGAATACAATTCTTTTGTTATAAAATATTTGTTATGTGTTAATAGTATTAATCCATGCTAAATGTTAATGTAGTTAAGTAAGGGAATTTTAATTAAGATTGTATAAGAATAGAATGTCAGAAGTGGTATAAGCAAGCTGTAATAGTCATAAAACATTGTATATGAACAAAATTAAAATCTGGGCAAATGGTAAATCTCAACAACCTTATAATTCATAAATAAGTTAAGTAAATTAAGTAAATTGATGAAATTTATATAATGTAAATCAATCACGGTGTATTCTAACTGTACCAATACTTTATAAAGATATTGAAGGAATGTATAAAAGATTATTAGAAAAAATGCAAGTGTAATAACACTGGAACCTAAGCGGAAGATTTAAATTAAAGATAATATTTAAATTGGTTAACCAAATAATAATATTACAAGGAATTAAGGAAAAATAAACATTTTATTTCAATCAGGGATCTTGTTCAATAATGATTATAAAATAGTAAAGATTGTAAACCATTTAATGTGACAGGAAGTAAAATTTTAGGCCTACGTTTAAAAATACTGTAAATAGGGCATTTTGAGATATAAAACATTGTAAAAGTATCATATTTGGTATTAAATCACGTAGAATTAACTAAATAAAGAGATTATGTGTTAGGTAATTAGTAAAATTAAATAATAGTAAAAATGTATTCAGTCATATAATGTAAAAGCCAATTATGTAAGCGGAAATGCCAGAGATTTAAAACAATGTCATTTTAATATTAGTTTGGCCAGGACGTTTCGGATGAAGAAGAAAAAACAGTTGATTGTTATACCTGGAGTAGTGCACATTAGACGAGCTCTCGCTATTAATTCACATATAACGAGAGAAGAAAAAATGGTAGCCATCAACCAAACCTACCAAATTTAAATTAGCGAATTTTGAAAAACCTTAAGTGAACATTAAATTCAGTGACATAAACCAGCTGAACTATTAACGAAAACCACTACTGAACAATAAAAAGTGGAATAACGATTTTAAAACATTAAAAGCTAAATCTGAATTTATCGAGACGAAACTTGCCATTATCGACCTTTTTGACTAAAGTGAAATAAGAACACTATTCAACACAGATTATTGAAACGAATCACTGACCACTGATCCAGGACAACTACACTATCACCAGAGGAATTAACCACTATTGCTGGGACGAGGAAAACTTGGAAAAGCAACATTTATTTGAAGAGGATTCCGTTGTGCAGGAGCCGTTAACGTATGCAGTACGGAGGCAACCATCTTTGATTCCCACAATTCTCTGCAAGCTACGGCCAGCTTCGTCATCAGAACGAGATTGGTTCGCAACAATTTATATTACTAACCATTATATACGTACTAAATAATATCTTTGTATTTTTAGAAAATTAAAATTTTTACTATAAGTGTTATACTTTCCAGACTTTGCCCTTTCTCTGACTATTATAAAATAACAGCTCAAAGAACCTGTGACTTGATATTAATAATTTATATAACAAATTCACTCGCCCTGAGAACGAGTTTGAAATTTATCGATTCATTAATCGATGTAAAATCGATACATTATTATTTTGTTAAATAAACACTAGAATTTCATAATTTTGACTTCTATTTATTTCTAAACTTATAAATAGAATAATATAAAATAATAATTAAGACCTGGACTACCAGAAAAGCGGAAATTACCAACGTGGAAGAAGTACACCCTCAAACTAAAGAAGAACCGCTAATCGATTAGTACAGGAGACAATCCATTTAACGCAGGAACATAATTCTAGTTACACAAAGTGATATAATTTGACAAAAACAATCATAAAAGAAATAAAATTTACACCAATACAATACAAAAAATTAATTAATAAATAATCAATAAGTAAAAAAGACAAAAAATAATATTTTAAAAATAAACAAAATTTTTATTTTGTTACACGGTTCATGCTTCTAACATTTAGAGCTCTTCTGCGGAACTCTCTGTTGTTCTGCAACTTACATTTGTTAAATCCTTTCCTCATCTTTTATCTTTTCCTTCCCTTTGTCTCTTAGTTGTTGATTAGTTGTTATGAAGGATATGTGTTTTGTGCTCAAGATTTCCGCACCTGCAAAAGTAAAGTTGCTGACATGTAGGTTTCCACGAGAACTTCTCCGACTGCTCACGCTGGTAGAAGATCCCAGATATTTTGTTTTTTGCTAACATTACACTTATGTATCTAGTGTATTACGTAGCGGATGTGTCTTGTCTTGAATTTTAGAAGCTTGACAGTTCTTTGTTCTTAATTTTTTCACTGTCTTACAATTATTACACTTTACACTGTTAAAGAACAGTTCTCTCTGCACGTTGTTAGTGTGTAAAATCATATTTAAACTGCCACTTAAAAAACAACTTTGGTTTGCTATGTGTGTGTTTTATAGTATATGTGTATATTTCTAAATTGCTTCTCTAAATTCACCGTGATTTTATCTTGACCTCTTCCTGCTGCAAATTATGTTGTCTGTCTGCAGTTGGCTAACACGATGTAGGCCTATAAGGTGTAGAACAGAGCAGTCAATTTTTTTTCCCTAACAGACTTAACAATTTCTTCGGGTTAGCACTTAAGCAGTTTCAGTATGAAGTAAATTATAAATTTTTTATTTTTATAACTTAAAAAAAGTTTCACGTTTTAAAGTAACGCCCGAAAATAAAATAATTTTGTTGTTAGAGGAGAGAACAAAATTTTTTTTTATTTTTTATTTTTATATTTAATTTGCAATGTTAGCAGTACATCACCTAATAACGCTTCTTTACAATCTGTCTAAATATACTTTCTTAACAGTTGGTTATGGTATGTACTAATGCTTTCAATGCTTGTGTCGAATAATTCGTATGTTATATAGGTAGCCTAAGTATAAATGACTGCAGCAATAAATGGTCCTTTTCTGAATGTAAAACGTTCATATTCCTCCTTTAACTCTGATGAAGGTCGATTCTATGCCATAACCAACACTTTCTCCCCAGTTTGGAATTTTATATGTTTCTGTTTCTTTAGTACATACATTTTTCTATAATAATATAACTAAATCTCAACGAATTTCTTCCAATGAAGTTATTGCTATGTTGTGAGTGAGGTAGCATTGTTGTGGGGTTCGCAATAAGATCCATCTTATCTTTTGTTACTAATAGTTAAATGTTAATTACTAGTAGTAGTAGTAGTAGTAGTAGTAGTAGTAGTAGTAGTAGTAGTAGTAGTAGTAGTAGTAGTAGTAGCAGCAGTAGCAGCAGCAGCAGCAGCAGCAGCAGCAGCAGCAGCAGTAGTAGTAGTAGTAAGTAGTAGTAGTAGTAGCAGTAGCAGCAGCAGCAGCAGCAGCAGTAGTAGTAGTGGTAGTAGTAGTAGTAGTAGTAGTAGTAGTAGTAGTAGTTGCAACTTCAGTATTTGAATTAATAATTGATCTTATTTGCAAGTATGTAAAAACTTATTTAAGGCATACGAATTCGTGTTATGTTTTATTAAAAGACTTATTAACTTTTTTACATAGTGCAAACGTATATCAGAATTCATGCTCTCCTTATTTACTCTCTTTATTAACCTATGTTTAGTCTGCTACGTTCCTACAGATGCTCCGTTTGAAGCTTTACCCATTACAACACTACTGTCCGTAAAAATTGTATTATTGTTTATGGTCATAACTTTCCAAATTTATTATTTTAGACTTTTCCGATACAGTTAAAACAGTGCAGTAAAAACTCATTGCGCGTACGCGAGCGCACATGAAGAAAAGAGTTTCGGCGGTAATGGCACAAGAAAGTAGTGTGCGAATGTGTGAAAGGGTATATAGGTACGTGAGATGTTGAGTGTGGGTAGGTAGGAGATCCTCACAAAGGGACGGCTGAGAAAATAGGACGGATGAGAAGAAGAAGAGGAACAGTATATCGTGGAGACTGTGTAGACCATGGGTACTTGCTCCCGTAATTGTGCTCTCATCTTGGATGTAAACAAGTGCTAGCGAGCATCATTGACCCCTAAATTGTTATCTATTTAACACGTGCAGGTGTTGTCCACCAAACACAGAAGATCGCAGATTTCGGTTGGGAACATCATTTATGTCTACGCGTACTGTAGACAGTGGTAACGGTATTTTAAAATTAATAATAAATAGGATAATAAAATAATACACTAAAATCATAAGTTACAAACCGATACTCTCTTACAGTAGTTTAACAAACAAGGCAGCTCCAGACTATTAGGGATCTATTATTGACACATCTTCTAATTATTAACACTTTTCTCAAAAACAATTTGTATTCAGGAAAAACAAATAAGTATTTTTCCTTGAAACTGGTATACAAAAACGTGTAATCAACACTCAACGGGTGTGACGCTGCAACACTCACCATTAGCGTCCTCATTTCCTTCTCATTCATTAATGTGACTGATTTATTACCCGTGCTAGATGATTGCAATGCCAATTAAATTAGATTAAAAATCATCATCATCATCATCATTTTTAACGTCATCATCATTCTTCTTCTTCTTCTTCTTCTTCTTCTTCTTCTTCTTATTATTATTATTATTATTATTATTATTATTATTATTATTATTATTTATTATTATTATTATTATTATTATTATTATATTGTTGTTGTTGTTAACACCTTGAGCAAGAGGGACTTACCTCCCACTGAGGTGGGCTCTGTACCTAACCGATTCCGGCTGGGCAACGATCCTGCTCAGTCAGTCAGTGTCAGTCTTCGTGCTGTACACTGCTTTAAGGAGTTGAGACGGAAGAAAGCTACGCGTTGGTTTCCTTTTCCATCTGTGGGTAAGTTGCGAGGTTAATTTTAATATATTGATACTCTGGCAGGTCGACTGCGATCAACCTGTTCCTGCTGCAGGCCATCGGCAGGAGATTCTTAGATAAGACAAATATTGTTTTATTAAATAATAATTTTTAGTTTTCTCATTCAAGTTAGTTTTAGTTTTAGCTTCGTTGACTCAGAATGGTAATGCCACTTGTATCAATATTATAAGTTTCTTTATATTTTAGGTTTCGACGTTTCCTTTCCTTTTATTAAGGCACCCAGTACTAAATATAAGTTTATTCTGTGGCACACCTTTTTTGAAAACCAAAAATTTGACGATTGTTTTGTGTGCACTCAGAGGTTCCATTTGGCTTGTCTGAATGTTAAAGAAGATGAATATATTATTTATAAGCAGGGGGTCTTTAAGTTCAGTGAGTCTATGAGAAGGTTGAAGCTGATTAATCACGATATGCCACCTGTCAGCCGGCGCGGCGTGACATTGGTAAAGCTATGCCAATAAGGTTGGCGTTAATGACGAAGATGCTCCTGAAGATGACTTCATGACAATCATATGTAATGGGTTGGAGCTATTGCTGCAGAAGCAGACCCCCTAAAACAAAACGCAAACCAAATATTAAAGAATGAAATAGTGTAGAAATATATATCTGTTTCTTTAATTTTATGTATACAGTTTTTAGAAATAATTTTCTCATTACAATTAATAGAATACTTCCGCAGTCGTCTGATCTAACAGAATGCGGAAACACCAACAATACAATAGATCATCTACAGTTAGTAAATGAAGTCTGAGTAAAACTATGTAATGAGCAAGAACAACCGTCTATGAATTAAATGAAAGCATTTCATTCGATCTATACAAATGCTAAAGACTTTAGAAAAACTACAGATAGGAAACGTGTATTGTAGAATCTGTCTCTGGAAACAACTATAAAAAAATGAAATTTCACAGGTCATTAAATAAAACGTTAATATAAAAAGTGTATGGCAAGGAGGCAGTCCATCATCAAAGCTGCTCTCTCCATTTTTAGAAAGAATGATCAGGAGATTATAATGAGAAAATAGATTAATTAAAGCAGAAAAAATTAATCTTACAGATCTGAGATTTGCAGGTAGTAACAGTGTTGTTCAGTGAATGTTCTGTCGACAAGGTGACGATGGCCAATGAGACGTTCGCCTTCGCTTTGGTTTCCAGAAGTCATGTCGTGCTCGATTGTTGTTATCACAACCAACATTACACCCGACAACCACGCCATAACATCGCACGTCGCAACAACCATGCCGCTAAGACCTGATGACCAATGACCTCATTCAGTAAAGTGTTAAAGTTGGTCAGAGAACAAATATGGAAAAACCAAATTTAATAACATTTAGAAAAACTTAACACAAACATTTAACAAGTTCCATTGACTGATAATATGAAAATATTTGGAAGGAATTTTACATCTGTGAATGATGTGTCTTTTTTCTCTTGTTGTTGTTGTTGTTGTTGTTGTTGTTGTTGTTGTTGTTGTTGTTGTTGTTGTTGTTGTTGTCGTTCTTCTTCTTCTTCTTCTTCTTCTTCTTCTTCTTCTTCTTCTTCTTCTTCTTCTATTCATCCTCCTCCTCCTCCTCCTCCTTCTCCTCCTCTTCCTCCTCCACCTTCTCTTCCCCCTGCTCAACAGATAACCACTTAACCGAGGGTGAAAAGAACGATGATAAGTTTTCGAAACACAACGACGTCAACTTGAAGTCTCAAAAAAAAAAAAAGATTAATTTACGTTAGCGTAAAACATAACTGTAAAAACCAATCCGCAATACCTGACGGTGGTCAGCTGTAATAATAATGAATGATTGACCGTGACTGTTTACGCTTGATTGCGCACGGCAACAATTATTAAAAGAGAAAATACTTAATGAACGCCCAAAGTACTGAAATGGCCCGTACCTCAGCTAAACATAGTAATAATATGGAGAGAGAGAGAGAGAGAGAGAGAGAGAGAGAGAGAGAGAGAGAGAGAGAGAGAGAGAGAGAGAGTGAGTAAGAGGGAGGAGGGAGAATGAGAAGACGGGAGGAACAAAGTGGTAAGGAGCTAGGCGCGCTCTCTCTCTTGGCCAGGCAGGCAGAGCACAAAGGTGCCAGGTGCCAGGTAGACATCGCAGGTGCTTCCTTAGACACGAGCCACTACCCGGCCCTACGACACACAATTTATTAAACAAAATCTTATACTGTCTTCTTTTTTTACTTCTTCTCTCTGGCGCTTCTCTTCTCTTTATTCTCTTCGTTGTTTCTACTGATTTATAAGAGGTTTTAGCATACGATACAGCTGTTACTTTCAGAATATCAGTAAACGCAACACAAACACACACTCTCTTTCTTTCTCACTCTTACAAGGTAAACCAATCTTACTCTACCTCACGCTCAGACCAATTTAAAACGCGGACTTGATTGCTTCCGTGAATTTTATTTTTGTTTCCCTCCGGTCTTGTTTTTGTTTTGTTTCCAGCTTCGTTTCGTAGCGGGAACGGTGTCATTATTGTGTGCAACCTGTTTAACAGTTCTGTTCATTAAATCTGTCAAGAATCTTACAGTCACTGTCTGTAGTTTGGAATTATTTCATTTAAAATTTAAAAAAATAATCCATCACCAACGGTACTACATCATATGTGACAGTCCATTAAGCTGTCACTGCTGAATAATTGTCTAATTGAATACTATAATTCAAAGTAACGTTACTTCTGACTTGTAAATGTCCGTTATAAAGTACATTAAAATGATATTTTAAATATGCAAAACCAAAATGTTTAAAATTTCTTGTTTTGTCGTATTAAATTTGTAAAGAATTGTATGAAATGTTTCTTTTCTTTATTTATTTCATTTCTATTATCACATCTATTATTAAAGCTTAATAAAGTAACATAGCTACCTAATCTGTCTTAACATGTTATCGAGCTACAAACAGGCAAATTTAAGTTTGTTGTGTACACTTATACCTTCTAACGCCATCTATAAACAGGTCATTCTTTCAAGAGTATTGAACGATTCACAGTATATATTCAGCGCGTATATAGATATAGAATACAGCTGATATATTATGTACCAGTAGAACTTAGACAATATAAACATTAACATAAATATTACATGTTACATTTAAAAGTAAAGTATTTAAGGCTTCTCATTATAAATTCCGTATTTTTACTGAATTTCCTCACAAGTATATGTTATACATTGAAGATTGTCCTACATAGTTTCCATAAATATAAATAAATACCTGTCGTACTATCTCGAAAGTGAACTCAGCCCACTATGGATTAGGACAGTTTGATGTTAGGATAAGCCAGAATCTTGTAGAAACTGATAAAAACGAATATGATCTCATAATATATTTGGTAGGCCTATTCACTAGGAAGTTAGTCTTTCAATTGTTGATACAAATACCTAATAGGCCTACATGAGGTATATTTACACACTTACATTCTACGAATTCTTCACTCTTTTTTTATGCTGTATGAGAGTAAAAACTCTCTTAAGCACTGTTCTGCATTTTTGTAATCTTCATTGCATTTGCTCTCATATAGGCCTACATTTACCCTAAGCGAAAATTTCGGTTCATTTGTTTTTCATTACATGTTATCCACTGAAAGTGAACAAAATCACTTGAATACTTATCGTTTTACAAAGACATACGATACCCGTCAAATATAAGTTTATTAATCGTTAATAAAAGCTTCTATAAAACTTCATGATTTAATAGATGACATGCGCCCTTTCACCGAGCGAGCTCAGCTGATTTATCGACTCTTCGGAGCAGCACAAAGAAAGTATAGGCCGCCCTGACCACACAACAGGGAATAAATAATTCTGACAAAAATGTGATCAACTCTTGGAACAACAGTCCGCATAATTGCTATGTAGGGTAAAGTCGTAAATACTAGCAGCTACAAGACAGTAATTACGCAAGACAGCTTTATATCAAGTGACAGGATGTTAGTGATTCAGAGCTATAACACAGAACGTTGTGCTGTATACAAAAGTAGAGCATAACACAGAGAGCTGGAGAGCTCTGGCCCGAGCTGAATACACAATTATGTTTGACAAAACTCGTGCTAAGCTGCCTAAATTGTGACGCAACGGCAAATAATAAGACGGTGCTAAAAAAAAAAAAAAAAAAAAAAAAAAAAAAAAAAAAAAACAGATTTCATCACGTGAATGTGACATGAACTCACTGGAAACCACTGGATAACAAAATCAGTTACTCTAGACACCTGCTCTCTCCTAGGCGAATATTTATTGATTCCAGTATTCATTTAGTGCCCAATACTTTATTCATATTTGGTGACTGCTAAAACAAATTTAAAATAGAGATATTTAGATAATAATAATAGTAATAAATAAAGTTTATTATCACTAATTATTTTTTCCAATTACATTGAAATTCACTAACACAGAGATCTTCCTGAATCTATTCAGATAAAATTTTGATAGATTTAAAATATTTTTTAATTAAATGTTGTTTAATCTTATATAATTACACGGAGTTTTTAATTTGGTCCATTTTTGCTTTCTAAGTTAGTGATTTAAAGCCTTTGTCATTGAAAAACCAATCTCTATTCACAACAACTGTTATATAAATAATTATAAATTATATTTTTAAACCAACCTGAAAACAGTTGGTCGAGGTTGTCGAATTACTAAATGTAAAGCCAAATGACGCAGTCTGACAGAACAACATAAACAAAGTAGCGACACTGTGCCCGCTTGTTACGGCTTACAAATCCTGCCGTTTGAAGGAAAAGTAAAAACCAAGATTATTCTGGATGTTAGAATATAGGCCTATTACTGGATAGCATACAACCGTAATAAATTCAAAACTTAGGGCGTCTACTATAGTTAGGAGAACATAGACCTGAAAATATGTGATTTAAAGAATATTTTTATTTAACAATCCGTTTAACACGAGGTGACGTTACGCACGCATGATCATGATTGCGTGATCAGTACTGCCAACGTTGAGAGCCACTTTAATGTAATACGATTTCAAACAGATGAGTGATATATATTCATGCAAACGCATGTACGTGTAAATACTTACGCTCGAGAGTAGCCTAAGAATTTGGCCTTGGGGGGGGGGGTCGAGTCGGCTTCATAGAGAAGAAAACTATTGATTAGTTGAGACTAATCAACATTACTATCTTTAAAGTGGTTGAAAAACGTAAGATAACAACAATTTACTTAAATTAATCCGATTACAATAAACTGGAATAACACAATGAAAACATGTTACTGAAACATTATTAAACTTATTGACTGAATTGATTTCCTATACTTCATATTACAAACGTATACGCAAATGCTGTGTAATAAACGTGTTTTTATAGGCCTATTAAAAAAAAGAGTTACTATTATATTAGAATAAAAAGCTGAAAAAATAATAAAAGAGCCTAAAAATTAAGAGGTTAACAAAATTCGTCAACTTTTTTTGACCCTCTGGGGGGGGGTGTCCGGTGCTGTTCGTCTCTCCCGTGAATACGTCCCTTTTGCGAAGCCGTAGGCAATGTACGACAATGTTTTGCAAATGCAGTTTTGCAAAATAGGCCTACATTAAACATAGTTGACAGAATTCTTAATAAAAACCGTTGTTCAATATGATTAATCTGTGTCGTAAACCGCCGTAGAGTAAACGGGAAACTACGCCAAGAAGACTGTATTTCTTTTAAGAACAGTAGACTGCCTGACTGATTCTCACTTGAAAAAATGCTGTTAAATTTCGGACGTAGATCTACAACGGGTTACTCTTTCCACACAATTAGTCATAGCTTAGCGCAGTGTATTTCAGGTAGCTGCAGGAATATTCCTGTTAATATCTTCCTGTTAAGACCATAAATCCGTATTCCTTTGTGTATATAAGTACAAAACGATAAGACTATTCGTAATGTATGGATTGCAAGTGAAAAACTGACTGCGAGAGAAGAAAGGCTGTTGAGAATATGACAGAAAATGGTATTAAATAAAATACCCAAATGGCATAAAATGAAAAGACCCAAAGGACACTTAAAAACTGGAGACTAAGAACCAACAGCGATCTGACAGAACCATTGGCGTAACTAGAAGCTATTCCTGGGGGGGGGGGGATGAGACTAGCTTGAAGTTGGACTTCCAACTTATTATATTAATTATTTTATTAATTAAAATATTGTAATTCCTTTCATTTCTACAGTTATATATAAGCCTTATCTTAACACACCAACTGGCTTTGAAATATGTCTACGTTAAGTGATTATGGAATTTTGCTGAAATTTCTAATAGCTCTGGGGCGATTACCTGACCCCCCCCCCCATGGTTACGCTACTGGACAGAACTGTATAGAGACCTGGATATAGTGAATGCACTACAGAAGGAGCGGCTGCAATAGCTGGAGAGGATACTAGAGCCAGATGGCCTACTAGATGGTTACATATTTAAGCAAACCAAGAATGTCTAGCCGAGGATAAGCGAAAAGACTTGACGAAATGAGAGTTGTGGGATGGTAAAAAAACTCAGTGTAGGACACAGTCGTTATCTGTCTTAAGCAGTGGCGCAACCGGGGGGGGGGTAGAACCCCCCCGAAAATCTGGAAAATATTTTGTAATCAACGTATGTTCAAACAGTAAGAACATAATAAACAAAGTATCTTCTTTATATGTTAATTACTATATTCTTACAAAGTAAACTTTTTACTATTACTAAATGATAAACTAAAATTCAGCATAGGTAAGTTTACCAGACGTGAATAAATTGTTCTTTTGCCAACGGCGCATGATATGCAATTGTGTTCGTATTTTTTAAAAAATACCAGTTTTCATCAAAAGCGAGCGTTTAGTTTTTTGCTATATTTTCCGGTTTTGGAGAGTGAACTAGATCAATCTGAGTGGCCTGTCAATTTCAGTACAACGGAAAGTCATCCATAGTTAGAGTCAGAAAATAATGTATAACGTGTACAAGTTTATTAAATCGGAAGATAAGGGAATATCAGAAAGAAAGTTGCAGGGAAGGGTAGCTCAGGCGTGCAGTGTGTCTCTAAGTAGTGTTTTTAGAATTATTAAAGAAGCATCCACGTGTACGGCTGACATAAAATCTTTCAGTGCTTCCCATAAAAAAGCTCAACAAAGGAAATAAAAACTGATTTAGACGATTTTGACAAGTGTACTATTCGATTAATTATTTACGAATATCATTTCATAGAAGGGAAAACACCAACATTCAAAGTAACTTAAACAATTTTTAAGAGATAAATTAATTACAATGGTAGTGCATCTAGTCTGAGCCACATTATTCGTCAAATGAGATTTCGATGAAAACGTGCCAAAAGCAATAGGAAACGTTTAATAGAATAACTCATTACAAAGTTAAGAGAAAATATATAAGAAAATTACGACAATTCAGAGAAGAACGACGGCTTATAGTTTACATAGACGAATCTGAATTCAACGTCAGTTAAAAAAAACGTGGATAGACATCGTTCTCCTCTGAATTGCCGTAATTTTCTCTTAACTTTCTATTGTGTTATTCTATTAAAAGTTTCCTATTGCTTTTGGCACGTTTTCATCGACAAATGTGGCTGAAATTTTCAATGAATAAATAAATCCACCTGCAACATCATTAAAAAAAAGACAAACACGATTAACTGGTTAGTGAATAATGGGATTTCTTTAGTCAATTTATCTTAACCTGAGTTCTATTCACTAATTAAACAAAGTAAACCAACATAGCTACAGAACTCTTATAGTAACCACTGTTTTGGCAAACCATGGACATTACATTTTACAACTTCCACTCTGTCATCCTGACTTCCTGATCTTAATCCTAGAACTGATTTAGGCAATCGTGAAGAAGCATACTAAAAACGTGCATTTTCCATAGACAGTGTTAAAAACTTAGCAAAAAAGGAATTTGAGTGTATTTCTTTCATAGATTGCACATCAAGATGTGACCATGTCATGAAAATTGAAAAGATTACGGGAGATCAGACCAAAGAGTGTATAATGTAACAGTTCGTTTCAAAATTAATAAATAACGGGATAGCAACAGTGAAGACGATTTGAGTTATAATAACAGCGAAGGAAACATTAGTGGGATGGAAGAATTGAGCTAAATATTTGTAATTGGTTGTAAGTAATTAAATGCTTTTAATACTTAAACAGTTTTGGTATAATTTTTTCATTAATATTGTCTCTCCTGTTCTTTATGGACAATTTACATTTGTTTTTTTTTTTTTAAACACACACAGTCATTTCACATTCGGACCTATTATTGATGTTACTTATTCAAACAAATTAAGTTGCCAGGGTAATGTTGACTATATTCCTGGATTTTGTTGTCCATGACGTGTCCGTTGATTAACTAATTATAAGTTAAATATATAACTACTGACTCGGAACACTAAGTTTTTTATTGGTAAAAATGTTAAACTTTCGCCTTGTAGCTTGAACTAGTTTTCGTCAGCTTCGTCAGAGGCTCATTTCTACCGATATTACTACGTTTTTTCCTGAATCGTAACACGTACACAAACTATTATCCAAGAAACAAATTGAATAACATCACAAATTTACAAACTATTATGTACGTCAAAATATGCAATGTTTGTTAATGTCTAGGCTCGACTAGAATATCTGGAGAAAGACTGCAATAGACACAACATACCAAATCAGTGTTTACAAAATAATTGGAGTAGGCCTATTAAATGTTAAACATTTTCTAACTCGGTGCAATCTTTGTATGGTACCTCTGTTGTATCTATTGCTTGTTTCGTCTTACAAAACGTCCATATGTACAGTACTGTTTAGTAGTATCGAAATAGAAATCGAAATCAAAACCTCCGTACATAGACTCGTCATTCAAGGAGAAGGCTAAAATTTTCAAAAGGCCTTTTTCCTACTCACGTGTATAATATTCTTCCCGCCTTATCCCCACTACAAAGTGGGCAACTGCTTTATGTCTGATTATTTTAACTATACTATTGTATTATTATTTCAATAAAGTCGGCGTCTACTGATTAAGTAATTTAAATTATTCAATAAGCATATGCAAATTAGTAAGCCTGTGCTTAACATGATTTTAACTCATAATTCTTACACGTGCAGTATGCCTTTGCAGCATTATAGGTGGAACGTACATGAGTAAAATTCTATGAAGCAAAGTTAATTTTTACCTGTTCTTACATATTGGCTCCTTATAAGTTGCGTATTGTCGTTTCTCCAGGAAAAAGCCCTCCTTGTAAAGAAAAGAATGAGGAAACCCAAAATTGTGCACCTTGTTTCTAAATTTTCAAACCCCCCCCCCAAAAAAAATCCTGGGTGCGCCAAAGGGATATCACGGTTCTACAAAGTTGTGGGATAGAGTAAGTAAATAAGTATTCCTTTATAAGGCTGCTTCAGAAAATACGCGTTTTGTCTGTATTAAATCAACGTTGCTTACAATATTTTTTCTTAAATTATGAAAGTAAAGTGTATTCTGTAACCACGTTTTACTAAAGCGGCACAGATCGATAACGCTTGGAAATCAAATCATGGCTGACAATGAAACATGTACGGTTAAACCAAACAGAAATGTATAGTGCAAACAATACACTAAAAGATTTGAGACTACTCGTAGCGTAGCAGCGTCAGGTTCATAAAAGTAAATTAATGAGATTCATGAAAAGGGTACACACCGTTGGCAACCCTGTAACCGACTTCTCATTGACTGTGTTGACGGGAACCTATATAAAGCGTAATTGGCATCAAGAACCAGTCAGTAGTAGCGAGTTGTTTTAAAACGATATAGTTATCCGTTATAATTAGTTCGAAGCAATATTTAATTATTTTCAACTCCGGTTTAGTCGAGTTTTTATTTATTGATCGTTAATGTTTATTAAAAACAGTAAGTAATAGTTGACTTTACTTTTGTAAAAGATGTGCTGAATCAAATGTAATTTACATAAAAGCTCAATAAAAACGTGTAATTACTTTTGCCAACTTTTGTCGATTTATTGATGTAGTAAAAAATCACCATTAATGTAACAACGCTCCAATCTGAACACTTGTAAAATAAAGTATTTGCTTTAGTAAGAAACTGAATTTTTAGGAACTATAGAATGTAACTAAATGATTACTCCGTCGGGCGTCAGCAGACCAGTGGTTATGGCGCCTGACTACTTATCTAGAAGTGCCTGTGTTCTATTCCCGCGCGTACCATAAAATCAAGACGGTGTTTTAGCCTGTTTAATCAAGGTCGACCTAGCCTGTGGAAATGAGTACGTGTGTTAACATCCTAGTAGCGCTGGCTACACTATCTTCCTTGTACGCCGAACCGTTCACAAAAGGCAGCCTAACACCTAAACTATTTCCATGGTACAAGAAAGCGTCATTATCCATTATTAGCCTATTTTTTCATTTATTTTATTACTAATGTGCTTCTTAAGTTCCAGAACTCGCTCACTATTTTTATATAAGTCCATTTATTTTTTTGAGTAACGATTCTAGAGCATAAACGCTAAAAATTCCAAACAATCGGATTTGTGTTAAACTTATGTTAAAATTCACTTTCGTCTGATATCCGGCTGGATTTTTAAACATTTAAAATTTTCGATCACATTTTTTTCCCTGTGTTCAAAAAATTTTGAAATTTCCAAACTGCAGGCCTACACTATATTCAGGTGTTGGTTAAAATTCTCTTTAATTTAATATCCCTCATAGAATTTCCAGTTTTATTAAACTTTTGCCCCACTTTTTGGGCTCTGGCCCCCTAAAATTTTGAAGTTTCAAAAAATTAACACTATATTCAGAATTTAGTAAAAATTCCTTTTAATTCGATGAGCCACATGATTTTTTGCGATTTAATCAAATTTTCTCCCACTTTTTTGGCTCTGACGTCCAAATATTTTGAAATTTAAAAAATAAAAAATTAACATTATATTTAGATTGTGATTAAAATTACTTTTAATTTGATACTCCACAGGGGCTTCCGTAATTTTTTTCACAATTTTACCCTCTCATATTTTTGTCTCTCGCCCTCCTATTTTTGGGTATCTCAAGGTTCTGTAAGGTAAAAGTATGAACACGCGTGCCAAGGATTACGAAAATTGGTCGATACGTTCAAAAATTTCATGTGTGGCGTGGTCCCGGGTTCAATTCACGGCGGATGCTCCGCACGGCGTGCACTCAGTGTCGTGAGGCAGAACTAAAGTAACAGCGACGCCTCCTGGCTGTTGAATACCGCAACTAGCAGCTGGCGACGCGTTCTACTAGCCATGCAACCATCCCACTAAACACAAAAGCCGTGCAGTATGCCTTACGGTTTATTTAATAGTTTTATATATTTGTCACAATTTTCAGTAGCCTACTTCAATAATTTTGCTCCAACTTTTTCATACTGTCTCATGGGCGACGACACACTGGTTGCGATTTCCTAACGTATACGTAAGAAGTCTCAGGAGTATCTGTACAGTATCTCAGATTCTTCAAAAATGATAGTATAAAACTAGCACAAACAATCAGAATAGTATGAAAGATGTATGTGAAAAACAAATTAACTAAAATCCAAAATAAAGGGTGAATTTGCTTTTTATTAAAAAACAATGATCGTTGAAAGTTGATTGCACTATAAACATTAAAATACTACAAACCGTATGCATCTTCCATGTGACTGCCACACGAATTCATATTAATGAAGCATAACTAATCATAAATCTAGGCAACGACAAGGATGAAGAAAATAAAACAAGATTTTTTTTTGCGCTTTGCAAGACTGATACAGATCTAGTGGGACTGTCTTAGTATGTAACAGCACAACATATTTTAGTATGTAACGGAAAATGACGGATATTTTTATATATGATGACGTGAAATATATAATAAACATCTTCTTCTTCTTCTTCTTCTTCTTCTTCTTCTTCTTCTTCTTCTTCTTCTTCTTCTTCTTCTTCTTCTTCTTCTTCTTCTTCTTCTTCTCCTTCTCCTTCTTCTTCTCCTTCTTCTCTTCTCCTTCTTCTCCTCCTCCTCCTCCTCCTCCTCCTCCTCCTTCTTCTTCCTACAAGCATTATCATGTGTTGATTAGAATAGTCGTTACTTTTTACGCGTAAACAATGGTGTTTCCGATATGCTCAAAAAACGTAGGTAGGAAGTGTACTGACAGAACAGATGCCGCAGTAAAACACTTATCACTAACCAAGTGTAACCTAAAACGTGTTCACTCCGGCCTGACTGAACCCACACACTAGCAGGATGGCACGAAGTGCAATGCACGGCCATGCTAAAACATCAATCTCATCATCTTGGTCGGCATCGTCCCGTGCAATGCACACTAGTATTCATACACACTTGTACATTTTCACTGTGCACTGCTGGAATATAGCCTAAATAGATGTGGTGACCACTTCAGATCCCACCTGTAAGAGAATGTCATGAGGAAATGACACATCACTTTATAATTTTCAAGTAATAATTATTTCTTTTTGCGATTTAATTACGGCTGTCGCCGCCTCTCGCATCCTAGCTTCCACTGTCGCCGGTCTAAACAGTCCTGTTCTGTAAGTCCTCTTGCATTCATTGCATCTTCGATGTCCATTTTCAATGAATGTTTAGGGGTTCCTTTTATCTTCTAGAGGATGGAGTCCACTTCCATACCTTCCTTGGCCATCTCTCATCCGACATCCTTTTTAGGTGTCCAAACCAATTCAGTCTTCTTGCTTCTATTGTTTCTATAATGTCAAAGATTCCCATCGCTTGTCTTATCTCTACGTTTCTCACTCTATCTAGTCTTGTTAGTCTACAGCACCTCCGCCAGTAATCCATCTCCATAGCTCTTATTTTAGATTTATTTCTTTTATTAATTTCCCACCGTTCTGCTTCATATAGGCCTATACTTTCGACTATAGTTTTATACTCTGATTTTATTGTTTTTTGTTATTCATGGAATCCAAAGCAGACTGTTTAATTGTTTTGTTGCTGTCTTAGCTTGTCCTATTCTTACTTTTATTTCTTGGTTGCTGTCACCATCCGATGTCATTGTTACACCCAAATATTGTGTTACACACGTGTTACACTACACCCTGTTTCAAGCCCTTACTAATAGTTATCTTGCTGGATATTCTTTTCCCTATTTTAACTTGAGCAGTCATATCTTTATATAGTTGTTTAGTTGCTTTTGTATATTTACTACTTATTCTTTGATTCTGCATAGCTCTCCATAATATTGCAAGCGGCACGCTGTCATATGCTTTAGTTAAATCGATAAATAAAATTTGGATTTGTAGGTTGTGAGCCATCCTTTTTTCCGCAACTTGTTTGAGTGTAAAAATACTATCGACACATGACCTACCAACTCGGAATCCGTTCTGCTCTTCAACATCTTTCATTTCTTGTTCGATTCGATTTTTGAGAATCTTACCATGTACTCTAGAAAAAATTTCTAACACTAATTCTTCTATAATTCGTGCAGTTTTGGCGGTCCCCTTTTTTATATATATTGGTGATATGCGCCGTTGTCCATTCTGGTGGTATCTCATCTCCCCTAAGAACAGGTTAAATATATAGGCCAGTAATTCCATCAAAATTAAGATCCATGTTTGAACAACTCGTTTGGGACTCCTCCTGGTCCAGCTGATTTATCATTTTTAAGTTATTAATTACCTTCCGAGCTTCATCTGCAGTTATAATGTTTCCTTCGTTATCATATTCTTCTTCATTATTATAGTCTTCCTCAGGTAATTTTTTTTTCCAGAAATTCCTGTCTCGTTTCCGTTAGTAGATCGGATTAATACTTTTTCCATTTTCTTTCTTGAATAATATCTATCCTACTACTTTCCTGTCTGTTAGTTCGGAGACTTTTAATCACTTTTCAGGCCGCCCTTAATTTGGTTGAACCGATACAAGTGTCTATTTCTTCACACTTAATTTCCCATGTTTCATTTTTCGCTTTTGAAATTGATCTCTTGACTTCCCTATTTAATCTTGCGTATTTTTTCCTATCTTCTGTATCGTTAGTCATTAACCACTTCTGATATGCTTGTCTTTTTTAATTTATTAGAACCCCTATTTCTTCGGTCCACCATGGAAGATAGTTGTTACTCTGATTGTTTGGGTCGTTCAGGCCAAGAATATCTAAAGCTGTTTCATTCATTTTATTTATTACATCATAGTACATTATTTTTGCAGATGAGTAGGAAACTTCAGACAATTTCTGGCTTAGACACAATTTGTAACTAAATGAGGTTGAGGCATGTTTAATTTTTAAGGTTATATTTGGGATATTTATTTCTGTCATTTGTTCGTCATGTTGGTAATTTGGTCTATATTGTTTAAAATTTGGACGCGCAAGATGCTGATCGGTTCCACATTCAAGACCTTTCTGAACCTGTACATCCTCTACTTTAATTCTTGTTTGCTGTCTTGTTATGACATAAGGTAGGTGCGCCAAAGGTATCCCGGGTTCCTAAGGTGGCCTATTAGTGATTTCTGGTACTAGTTACACTAGAACTCCACAGGCGGCAGCAGCTCCTTAGACAGTGTCCCATCCTAGCGCAATATATATGAACTAATTAGCCTTGAAGAAGCCACAGCCATTTTGTGATTGTTTGTTTACCACGAGGCGATCTGGCGTTGGCGACTATTATATTACGGTAAGCAGAGTTACCTTATTTATTTAGAGAATAGTAAAGTAAATGATGTTTGTGATACATATTCTTGAAGCTTATTTAACGCTCTTTTTGATTATGTAACTATACTAAAATTTAACTATTCAGGGAAATAGTTTTATGTGTAAAAACTTTTGAAAATACAGTCATTGGCGTGGTTCCCAAGATGGCCATAGTGGACCACCTTAGGAACCTGTGTATGTTATAATGAATGAAAGGTTATTTTTGTTATTAAACTTTGTAATGCTTTATAATCAATATAAAAAACTGCACTATAAAAACAAATTAAAATTTGAAAAGTGGAAAATTCACTAAGATATAAACCGAGCTAGTAAAAACAATTTTTTAACTTTTATTTAGACTACGGAAGTTGATGATATTAAGTGTCAAGTGTTTAAAATGCATTTTAAATATTTCAGTGCAAAAATCTACAGGCATTTATTTTATTATTTTACAGAAATTTGGGTCGAATTTTGGGAAAATGGACCCAAGACCAGCTGACACGAGCGATGAATGCTGTGTTGACCGAGAAGTGGGCTGTAAGAAGAGCAGCAGCTACTTTTGGTATACCCAGAAGAACTCTACGGAACCATATAGCCTCTAATAATTTTACTAAGGTAACAGGAAGGAATCCTGTTTTATCACTAGAACAAGAGCTTGAATTGTGTAAGAAAATTCAACGTTTAGCTGATGTAGGAACGCCTGTTACACCAAAGTTTATCAAACGTACTGTGTAGACTTTTTGTGCCATGAACAGTATTAAACACCCGTTTAATGATGAATTAGGAGCCGCAAGAAGAAAATGGTTTAAGATTTTTATGCAAAGACACCCTGACATCAGCAAGAGAAAGGCTCAACATTTAAACCCTGCAAGAGCCCAAAAATTAAACGGATTCATTGTAAAGGATTATTTTGATAAATTGAAGAGTGTAATGCTCGAAATAGGTGTCATGCAAAAACCTCAGTTTATTTACAATGTGGATGAAAAAGACAATCGTCTGTGCTTGCATAAGGCTCCAGTTGTTTTGGCTCGAAAAGGGGCTAAACGAGTCCACATCATCGCTTCAGAACATGGACAATCGTTTCATGTGGAATTCATGTGGAAATGCCTTGGGACAGGTTATTCCTCCCATTATTCTCTTCAAAGGAGAACATATGAGACCAGAATGGGCTGAAGACTTACCACCTGCCAGTCAAATATTTATGACACCTAAAGGTTCAATGAATACTCAGACCTTTGTAAAGTGGCTAGATCACTTTGCAAAGTATAAAACACCAGGTCCTGCACTTCTTATTTTTGATGGCGTATCTTCTCACCTGGATGCAAACACTGTTGCAGCTGCAGATGCTCATGAAGTTACACTGTTTTGTCTCCCAAGTAATACAACTCATGAGCTACAACCAATGGATAAAAGTGTGTTCCGCGCATATGAAACTTACTGGGACGATGAATTGTTGCTACTTTTGACCCAACAGGCTCGCAATTCAGCTGAAGCTAGTGACGAGATAGGTGCCGACCGAGTGATAAGAAAAAGCAAATTCGGAAAAATCTTCTCACGGGCATGGGCAAAAGCACCAACACCTTCATATATAATAGCTGGTTTCAAAGCGACCGGTATATACCCATTTGACCCGTCTGCTATCAAAGATGAAGCCTTTGCTCCCAGTGAGGTAAGTGAAAGGCCAATTTGACATTGAAATTGGTTTTTAAGAATAATAAATATATTTTAGTGGTTATAAGTTGCTTTTATTGAAATCACCTATTATTAGCCTCACGAGTAATGACTCAAATGAACTTTCAATTTACGGGCCACCTTTGGTATCATCGGTGGGCCACTTTTGGGGCACCCTGTTCCTAAGGTAGCCAACGGGTAAAATAATTTTTAAAAAATCATATAAAAAGGAAAATACAATTTTTATTGAACACGAGTAGGGGAAGTGACAGAGCACTGAACGAACTATTTGTTTCATAAGTTTCAAGACATTAAAATCAGTCAAAGTATTTTTAATAATTTTTTCAACCTTAACTATGACCACCTTTGGCGCACCTACCTTAGTCAATTATAGATTTGGACTGTCCTTGAACCCATATATATTTATGAGTACTTTTATGTTTAAAGAATCCATTTTGTATTCTTAAAGAATACAGGCTACATGTTTCAACTAATCTCTCTTCGTTATCGTTTAGTTTATGATCTCCATACCTTCCAATGATCTTAATGTTCTTGTCACTTCCGGTCCACGCATTGACATCTCCCAACAAAGTATCCTCTTTTCGGTGTCCTACTTTACCAAGTATCTCCGTCAAGGTTGCATAATTATATTTCTCTTTAAAAATATTGTAATTTAAGTAATTTGGGTGGATAATTTTATTGAAAAACACTTTTCAGCAAAAGAAACTTTTTATTCAAATACGTATGTACATTTACGTGACACGCTAAAAATATTCTTATGTTGTAAACCTTTACTGCTGAAAATTTTTCATAATATTTACGAAAACGTTTGTGTAGGAACATTGATACTAGACACTTAAATGAGCTATCATCTGACCTAACTATTATCGTTTGATACTACCTGTCCACTGATGAGCGAATGCCAGTAATTCCCAGTGATTTCTTTCCTCTGCAGTTCTTATTGACAGTTCTTACAGTTTATATGACCACCTATATGAAAAAATTATCAGTTCTTCATTTAAGAGAGACCTTTCTCACAAAGTGATCTACTATAATGAAGAACAACAAAGATGTTGAACATTTGATGTTTGCTGTTCTACTTTTCCTGGTTCCATAGATTTCATAGTTTACAATAAAAGAAGAATTTTTTATTTATATAATTATTACCATGATAGCATGTGCAAGGACAAAGAAAATAAATTTTAGCATACGGAACTACGCGAAATGTAGTAACCATTCCAATAACAAATCGCAGAATCACTTGTCCGCGCACAATACGTTACTTCCAAAGCATTGACATTTTTAAGAATTACCTTTGGTTACTGCCTACTTCTTTAGTCAGGCATCCAGCATTAGATGATGCCGATGGCCCGATTCCGGAGTATGCCGCAGCTCCTAGATCCTGCCACATGAAACCTGAAATCAACCCCATTAACATAAACGGTAATAACACAATAAAAATACGCGTTATCGAACCATTGTTTACAAGATACGTACTGACTGAACTGTTTTTCCTATATTTCTTTTTTCAAACGTATAGGCCTATGCTAATGGTGTGTAGTGAACCTGTTGTATATTTAAAAAAGAGATACTACTATATTATCGTACACAGCTGAAACAAATAACCAAACAGCATAAAAATTAAGAGATTAACAAAATCCATCAGCTTTTTTCGACCCTCTGGGGAATCTGGTCCCATTCGTCCCCCCCCCCCCCGTAAATACGCCTCTGGCTGCAAAGGTGGCGGTTTCTCTTGGGACATTTTTGTAAAGTTTGTGGTCTGCTGGTGTCAGCTGTAGGCGAAAAAGACGTCTCCTCGTTTTCGCGGTTTTCCATATCTCTCTCTCTCTCTCTCTCTCTCTCTCTCTCTCTCTCTCTCTCTCTGTCTCCATTCTTCATGGGTTGCCATTGTCACAGCGCTCTTGAGATTCAATAGGGACATTAGAATTACCATTATAAACCTTGAATTGATCATTAACATTTATATAAATAATAACACAGAACTAATGATTTTTTAATACACGCTTAGCGAGGATGCGATCTCCGATTAGAAGCTGATGGGCATAAACAGATAACCAAATATTCGATTACGTACAGATACTTATAATTATGTATCTAAATTGCTATACGCTTATACGAACGTTTCAGATTCTCCCCCATACGTTTCATGTTTCAAATTCACTGGATTTAAATATCGGTTACAGGCTCATTGCAGTAATTCAGTGCTACTACATTAATGACCGTAATACCGAGAGAAATGAATTTTTCATTACTCTCTGAACGTTTTCCTTTTTCAACCAATTAAGTAAACACTGTATTTATCTTAATCTTTGCTTTTTGCACAGACTGAAATTCGTTCAGTTCAACTCCATATTAGCATTTATCGGTGGGTGAGCGCGGAAGTATTATCTTACCTTATGCAAATTGCGTAATGTAATTTATATTATTTTTTTACTTTATTTTAAAATACCACCTGTACAGACGAGTGGTTACAGGCGTCTTTTGCAAAGAAAGGACCAGGAAACATCTGCTCCGAATATAAGGCGTCAAAAACACTGCAATCAGTACTGGAGTAATTATACAGTACACACACACACACACACACACACACACACACACACACACAGGTACATACGCGGGCAACGACCCGTTTGGTCGGCCGGTCCGAGATTGCGGCGCTTGTCCCGGACCGCGACTACTGGACTGGTCTTTTCGCCGACAGTGATTTGCGCGGCTTATCACTAAGTACGCTCTGCTTCATATCACACCATATAGAGCTAAAGATGACCTGTGACAGGTTAGACTATTCTTGTTCAGACTTAGTTGAGACCATTATAAAGCTTAGTTGAGATCATATATTGTAAGTAGGAGAAAACGCGCTACTACCCAACATGAAAAAATTCGTATTTGCAATATATGTGTGGGGGGGGGGGGCAATTTTATCTATTTACGTGTTATCAGCATATTCGGTATTTCTCATTAGTAAGTTCGTATTGCTTGGCTGCACTTAAGGAAATAAAAAAAGAATACGCAGGTATAAACAGTCAACATATAATCCCGAATTTACTCGGGATTAAAAACTCGCAGTTTCGAGTCGGACCACCTTATATAAAACCACCACCTCAAAGATGAATCGCCTGATTGAAAAGAAACTACACAGTGTGATTCTACAAATTATAGTATACCTTCCGTAAGGGATACAACTAACAATCCTTTGTATAGAGGATAATCGGTTTTCCTGTCTAGCGTATTTCCATAATCAGTTGAGGAATGCTAACGCTGTAAACTCTTTACATGCTTTCGTTGCCACAAATACACGGTGATTATATTTCAGTTAATCTTTTCATGGCCATGTTGCCGATCAGTGGGAGACGTCATACCAGTTTGGCACAAAACAGAGCTACCGCCGTTCAAAGTCGGTCTGCGGTCAGTTGCGACCCAATCGTACAAAATTCGATCAGTTGCGACCGAGGTGAAAATTTGAACCCGGTCAATTGTAACCCTAATTGCGATCGAAAACAACGTCCTATCGACATAGGACCGCGTCTATCAAAGGCGTGTGAAGAGATTAAGGCTCACTCCTGGAATGGTATTGCATTCCGCTCTGGGCTGTGAGGTTGTGCGTCGCAGAGACGAACCTCTCGGTAACTGAGGTCCGAGCTACCTTCTGGAGCTCCTGCCTCGTGGCCCTGCCCAAGTAGGGCGTGTGCTCTATAGCAGGCCGATTCTCGCCTGTTGTGCTAGCCTACACTAGCGCAGTATACACCGAGGGCGTTTCCACGAATCACCTGGACGTATACGGTACCTTCCCAGCCCAGCCACTAGAGGATTGTCTGGGAACCTCGCCGCACGTGCATAAAATTTGCGTGCAAGCCGCCTGAAAGTTTCGTCTAAGGAGCGGACGCCAAGTCCTCTCCTTAGAAGGCGTGATGAGAAGCGACGGGGGACTTTGGCCGCTAGCCGAAGACCCCTGTCGAGGACTCTCTGCAACTTCTTTTTATGCATTGCGGCGAGGTAACCCCAGACCGGGCAGGCGTAGGTAATGACCGGCAGCAGATACGCGCCGACGATCATCCTGCCCAATTTCCTGGTCATGGCTGAGCTGATCAGGAGTGGAAACAGTAAGCTCAGACGAGCGGATCCTCGTTTATGAACTGTCTGAGCGTGGGTACGCCAGGTGAGCCGACGGTCGAGGTGTAATCCGAGGAACTTGACCTCTTTGGACCAGCGCAAGTACGTTCTGCCGATACGTAACTGCCTAACAGGGTTCTTCCGTCTCTTCGAGAATTCGACGGCTACACTCTTGGTAGCGTTGAGTTGCACTCTCCAATTTCAGTCCAGTCCACGAGCGTGTTGAGCTGGCGCTGCAGTCGTAAGACGGCTCTTTCTACATGACGATCGGCCGTAAATACGGCCGTGTCGTCCGCAAAGAGGGCCACCTGGACTCCAGGCTGTCTCGGCACGTCGTTGACGTAGAGCGAGAACAGGAGGGTGCCAAGAACACTACCTTGGGGGACGCCGGCTGTGATTCGTCTCTCGGAAGAGACTGAATCTCCAACTCTCACTCAGAAGGTGGTCTCCGTCAGAAAGCTAGCAACCAGATGAGGTAGCAGTCCGGGAGCTGGACTTCCCTAAGCTTGAATAATAGGCCATCATGCCATACGCTGTCGAAGGCTTTTTCAACATCTAAGAAACAGCCAACGGTCCGTTCTCTCCGACACCCGGCTTCCGTGACGTATTCCACCATTCTCATCAGTTGATGAGTGGTCGAATGCCCCACACGAAAGCCGAACTGTTCGGGGACCAGCACGTCAAAGTTGGTTAGATGTTCTCGTACACGACGCTGCACGAGGCGCTCAAAACCCTTGGACGTAGCGGAAAGTAGGCTGATAGGCCGGAGGTTGTCGGGGCGGGAAGCATCCTTTCCCTGCTTCGGGATCACGATGACCGTCGCCTTTCGCCATTTCTTGGGAAAGTAGGCCAGTCTGAGACACGCATTGAACAAATCAGTCAAGAATTAAACTCCAGGCTCGGGAAGAAGTCGTAGAGCGGTGTTGGTAACACCGTCCGGGCCTGGAGCTTTTCTTGGGTGAAGTTCAGCGAGCCGATCTGAGACCTCTTCCAAAGAGATGGGTTCGGGCTCCGCCGTGATCGGAAGAGACAGAAAGTCTTCCACAGCCATCTCGACTTGTTCGTCGAAGTCCCAGTCCATGGGCAGGTTGGGAGCGAACTGTCGCTCGAAACATAAGCCCAAGTACTCGGCCTTCTCCTCCTGGCGACCCAGGAGTCGTCCGAACGGTCCAACAATGGCGGGGAGTGGAGGTCGTCGCCTCCATCCCGTCAATGCGGTAGGTATTCTGTACGGGTGACTTTGCGGGTACACACCCCCCCGTTCGGGCAACAGCGAGTTCCCAACAGCTACGTCGGAATGCCTTCAGACTGCCACGCAGTCGTCCGGTGAGCCGATTGTATGCTGCCTTATCGGCTGGATCACGGGTCCTCTGCCAACGTTTCCGGAAGTAATTCCTCTCGCGAGCGAGAAGAGAGACTTCCTCAGGAATGCGTTGGTATTCAGGCGTGAAACCAGCTCGCGTACGTGAAGACACGCCTATAGCCGAGATGATTGCCTCTTCGATTCCCGCTACTGCTTCGTCTAGGAGGCGAACGGAATCGAGTGGGGCCGCTGGCGGCAATCTACGGCACAAGGCCGGGCCGTAGCGGTCCCAATCGATAACCTTCTTCTGGTCAGAACGTGCATAGGCGTGCTGGGTAGCGACGTGGACCAAGATAGGGTTGTGGTCGGATGTCAGCTCCGTAAGTGAGAATACCTAGACCGGACAGACAATTCCTTGGGTCACCGCGATATCCAGAACATCGGGAGCCGCGTTAGGTAGTGTCGGAAAGAAGGTGGGTTGCGCTGGACCAAATACCATCGCCCGGCGCGATTCAACAAAACTGAGCAAGCGCCTACCGTTCGGAGTAGTCAAGCGACTATTCCAAACGCGATGCTTGCAATTCAGATCGCCGGTCAAAATTACCCCTCGGTGGGAATCGAAGATGACGTCCAGGTCGCCGACAAGGAGTTCAGCATGTGGGGGCTTGTATGCTGAAACCACGAGGACGCCGCCAAGAGTTCCGTGGACCTCAATGGCGGTGGCCTCTAGGTTAGTTAGCTGCGGCAAAACGACACGATGATGACCTATGGAGGTCTTCACCGCGATCGCCGTGTCGCCTCCTCGTCGGCCAACTCGGTCATCCCGATAGACCACGTAATTTGGTAATCGAAACCGGTTCGCCGGGGTCAGGTGGGTTTCAGTGAGGAGAAGTACGTCGGGTTTGAACCGAGCCAGGAATTCTAGAAGGTCGGAATGCTTGGAACCGATGGAGTTAGCATTCCAGGCTATGAGCGAGAGATCTCGTCTAAGGGCTCGGTTCATAGAAGACCTATGACTTCGCAGGCTTCAACTAAGAGCATGAATCTCTCAGTTGGGTCAGCAGTTTCCAGGCGGTTTCGGATGGACCTGAAGGTGGATGCGACTTTCTTGAGGTCGTAGCCAGACAGAAAGTCGCGTACGAACTGTGCGTCGTCGGATATGACGGACAGGGCTGTTTGCTTGGAAACTGAGGCCGCGTAAGAGCGACCAGGTTTTACGGCAGATCGGGTCGTGGTGGAAGCCACAGGACCAGGGGCAGACGGTTTCGAATGAGCGACAGGAAAAGTACGCTGTTGCGCTTCGTCGGACTTGTACCGGGAAGCAGGACTTTTCTTGGGCTGTGGGCAGGCAGGAGCTCGGGGCCGAGCATCCGGTGAGGTTATCCCTATAGTGCTGTTCAAGTTTTGCCTGCTCGCGGATATCGTGGAGGTGGCAGTGGTTGCGAGGCTACCTCTGGTTCAGAGGCGGGAGTTGGTGGTTCCGCGGAGGTGGAGGGTTGATTCTCCGGCTCCATAACCGAGATGTTGGCTACAGGGCTTGTCTCTGCTACAGAAGGCGACGCACACACAACTGGGGGTTGCGCGGGTCGCGAGTAGTGCAGTGTCCCGAGTCTCAGAAAGGACTCCTGCCACTGGGTCTGTTGGAGTTCAATATATACTTTTTATCTACTTATGGGGGGGGGGTCTGAAGCGACCTGCGATTGGTGGATTATACCACCGGGACTAGCAAACGAGGTAGCTTCCAGGACTCACCTGGTCGCGGGGTGTATTTACCAAGTCTCACCTGGTCGCGGGGTGTATTTACCAAGTCCGGCAATGAGGGAATTGTGGGTCACTCTGTCGGAACGAACATAGAATCGTCGCGCCAGGCGTCTCACGGTGTCATCAAGAGAGCGGACACCGAGTCCTCTCCTCAAAAGATGAGAAGAGTACCTCCGGGGGACTTTGCACGCGAGCTTCAGTCCCCGGTCGAGTACGCGCTGGAGCGTGATTCTATGACCACGAGCCAGGTATCCCCAAACAGGACAGGCGTAGGTAATCACCGGCAACACGTACGTGTTGACTATGAGCTTACTTAGCCGGGGGTCATTGCCGGATTAGATAGCACGGGCCAGAGTCTACTGAGTTGCGCCGAAGCGCGTTGTCTGATGTAGTTTGTATGGGTTCGCCAGGTGAGTCGGGAATCCACGTGGAGCCCGAGGTACTTGACGTTGTTGGTCCAGGGCACCTCGACGGGGCCTACTTTAAGCGGCCGAGGCCGCTTGCGTTTTCGCGAGAATATTACTGCGGCGCTCTTGGAAGCGTTAACGGCAACTCTCCAGTCATCGGTCCACCCGACATACGCGTCGAGTTGGCGCTGGAGCTTAACTGCCGCATAACTCGCGTTCGGCTCTGAGGCAAAAGCCGCAGTGTCGTCCGCGAACAGCGACAATTTCACTCCAGGAACTCGGGGCGTGTCGTTGACAAACAACGAGAACAGGAGAGGCCCAAGGACACTTCCCTGAGGGACACCAGCGGTAATACGCCTCTCCGAAGAGAGAGCGTGGTCTACTCTCACTCGGAAGCTACGGTCTCGCAGAAAGCTGCCGATCAAGTGAACGTAGCAGTCTGGGAGAAGGACTTCCGTTAGTTTGTAAAGGACACCCTCGTGCCACACGCGGTCAAAGGCTTTCTCTACGTCTAGGAAGATCGCAGCCGTCTGTTTGCCCTGGCAGCCAGCCTCGGTTATGCATTCCACGAGTCTCATCAGCTGATGAGTCGAGGAGTGCAGCTCACGAAAGCCGAACTGTTCGGGGATCAGCACGTCTAGTCTTTCTAGATGGTCGCGGATCCTACGCTGGATCAGACGCTCAAAAACCTTGGACGTCGCGGACAAGAGGCTGATGGGCCTGAGGTTTTCCACGCGAGAAGAATTCTTTCCCGGCTTAGGTATCACAATGACGGTAGCCGTTTTCCATTTCACCGGAAAATAGGCCAGTCTGAGGCATGAATTGAACAGGTCAGTGAGGAACTGGGTTCCTCGCTCCGGAAGGCGATGGAGGGCGGAATTCATGACTCCGTCCGGGCCAGGCGCCTTCCGGGGCTTGAGCTGAACAATCCTCTCAGAGACCTCCTCCGGGGAGATGGGCTCCGGCTGGACTGTGATATCGGCCGATAGAAAGCGCTCTACCTCGCGGCAGATTTGCTCAGTGAAGGCCGGGTTCTTGGATGGGTTGAGAGCGAACTGACGCTCTAAACTGTCAGCCAAGAACTCTGCCTTTTCGAGGGGGCGACCAAGGGGTTGACCGCCGGGTCCGGCCAGTGCGGGGAGAGGCGCGCGTTTGCGCTTTCCCGTTAGGGCACTAGGAATCCGCCAGACATTACGGTCCTCGGCAGGGCCATCCATCTGTGTTACAGCTAGCTCCCAGTTGCGTCTACGGAACGCCAGCATGTCGCGACGCAACTTGCCGGACGCTCTGTTGAACGCAGCCTTGTCGGCCGGGTCACGAGTCCTCTGCCAGCGTCTCCGGAGGCGATTCCTCTCGCAAGCGAGCTGAGACACCTCTTCGGGGGTCCGCTGATAGTCGGGCGTGAGCCCCGGCTTCATCCGGGAGGACACGTCAACCGCCGAGACTACGGCTGTGTCGAATACGGCAACTGCCTCATCGACATGCTGGGTAGTGTCGAGCGGGATATGCTCTGGTAGGCGGCGACTGAACGCCGGGCCAAAGCGGTCCCACTCGATTACCCGCCGCTCGTCGCGGACGGTGGCGTGCTGGGTAGCTATATGCACACTGATAGGGCAATGGTCCGAGGACAGTTCCGAAATAACGGAGACGTGGACCGGGCAATAAACGCCCCTGACCGCGGCAATGTCCAGTACGTCAGGGCGGGAGTTAGCCCTCGAGGGATAGTATGTAGGCCCGGTAGGACCCATGACTGTGACCCGAGCCGCATCAGCATACCTGGAAGGCGACGCGGTACGTTTTTGTGCCTTTGTAGGGGCTGGAGGTGGAGCCGGAGAGGGCGCGCGCCGTGCCGGTTGAGCCTTTGGTTGCGGCCTAGCCTGCGTTTTAGGCTGCCTCTGTGATTGGGGCTCCAAAACTGGCTGCCTTGGCTTCGGGAGGGGCCCCTGCGGCTTTTGCTTCTGCAGGAGTTCCGCCCTGTAGACCGGGCAGTTAATATTATTTGCTGCATGGCCTTGGCCACAATTTATGCAGCGAAAATTGGACTTGTCTGCCACAGTGCAGGCCTGCGTCGAATGTCCCATGGAACAACGTAAACAGGCCGGGGCACTGCGACAGACGTGGGTATGATGGCCGAACCTCTGGCACCGGTGGCACTGCGCGAGCTTGCCCGGGGACGACTGGATTCCACCCTGACGCGGAAGCCAAACAGCCACGTCAGTTGGAATATCTTGTCTGCGGCCTCGCCCTTCTCGAGCTGGAGACGGACGAGTGGGAGAGGTACTCGGGTTTCTGAGTTGATGAACAGGCAAAAAATTGCCTGCACCGGGTACCCGAGTTACAAAAGGATCTCCTGGGGATCAGTATGCGCGTCAAGCCCACGCAGAATTACTGACAAGGGCTTGACTCGCTTAGGAGAAAAGGTGTGGTATTGCAGGCTGTGAGCCTGCAGAAAGGCCTCGACCAAGCGATGGTCCTCGAGCTGACGGACGACAACCTTGACCGTGTCACCGCCAAGCTGCTTGAGATCAAGTTTGTCGGGCGACAGGCCGTGGGCCGCGATCAGCCGCCTGTATAAGGCGGCGACATTGGACACCCCGTGGACGAACAGAGGTGGCGCGCGACCAACAGCGGTAGCAGCCGGAGCTGTTACCGAAGCAGTCAGAACCGCAGCCCGTTGGCCCTGAGAAGGTCCGATGTCAATGGCCGAGGTCCGAGAGGAAGTGGATCCGGTTGAGTGGGTCCTCTTCGGTTTCTCAGTCGGGCGTCTACGCCGACCAACGGTCGCGAATTCGCCCGACTCGTCCACCGGGAGAGGGGGTAAGTGGGTTAGAGAGAGGATCGTCCGTCTCCATCGCCCGAGGCGATTCAGGCGAGTCGCCCGCGTGGGGCAAGGCAGAGCTGAGCGACTCGGCACTCGAGCTGTTACCCGTAGTGGGCATGCTGGCCAAGTGCGGCTGCCGGGCAGAGACTGCTAGGCAGTCACTGCCAGATGCCAGGGATCTTGGGTCCGCCCCACGTTACCCACGCGACTTCCCTGCTCACGACGATGCGGGAGGAGCTGGGCTAACGACCAGCTTCGTTAGATACCAGTCCTTACTGGTGTCCACTGGTCCCTTTACCCCGGCGATATCCAAGCTTGCTTACCACTGGTGGGGGCTCGAAAGAATCGTCCGGGGCAGCGCTACCTAACAGTCGCGAGCAGGTTAGGGTTTAAGCACTGATATACGGCACTCACCAGGAGCCCAGAGCAGTCCTCTTCTATTCCTCTGTCCGGTAAGATGGTTTCCGGCGCAGGTGGTCCTAATAAGGGCAACTTCCGCCAGCTGCTTCTTCTGCCAGCTACTCAATTCACTGGCAGCAGCTGGCTCCTGAGTCTTCTTTCCTTGAGAAAGCGGTAATCCTCGTCCAACGGCGAGGAGGGCGATGCAGCAAGGCTGTAGCAGCGTCCAGAGTAGAGCTGAAGAGAGCAGGTCCTATTCAGTCCAGATCTGGAAGTGAAGTGGCTGACGACGGTCACACGCAAAGCGTCTGGTACTGCATAGCTTTCCGTAGCTTTCCGTAGCTAATGAGGGGACGGGGCTCAAGGCCCCTGCATGGTAGCAGCGCCCGGAGTGACTCCTCCGATGACTGCAAGTAGGTCGGGCTCTCTCAAGGTCTTTGGAAAAGCAAGGTCAAGTGGGTGGGATGGTATGCTCCTTATGCAGTTGGGTAGGGGAGAGGATCTCAGCAAGTGAGGTGCTCAGCCTATCCAAAGTCTGGTAGGGTTTGAGCCCTGAAGCCAGCGGTGACGCGTCCGAGTCACAGCGGAGAAACCTCCCGGTACATATGAGGACCGGTTGGCCAGCGCTGCTGTCTCCGACGTGGCCCCACTGTCCGCATAGAGGTGATCAGCGCAGGCCCGTTGCGTATCCAAGGCGGGCGCCTGATGAAAGAAGGCACTTGCACAACTAACATAAGACAACCCCGCCGAGGCCGCAAACGACCAGGGCAGACCATTCAGGGCAGAGTGAGGTTTAATGTGATATCTATGGTGTGGTAGATGATCAGTTGGAGGTATTGTACTTTGCGGTAGGGTGTTGACTCCCTCAGGAGAAGGGCCCTGTGTAGGAGACTATGGGGGGTCGTCCATCAGAGTGCGGGGTCTCTTAACTACGTGGCAAGAGGGACCTTCGTCTCTGGCCAGGTCACGGAGGTGGGGGTATTGGGAGCCTGCTGCCCGGAAGAAGAGGCCCACAGAAAGTCTGAAGACAAACTCTTCCACCGTTTGCAGACGGAGGGCCCGCCCTGATAGCTCTGTTATAAACAAACCAGGGCGAGTTGGAGAGGATACGGACGGAACTGTTCTGGAACTGCTCCAGCTTACGCTTCGTTGTGGCAGAAAAGAGGGGCCACCACGCTGGGGCTGCGTAGGTGAATACTGTTCTGATTAGTAGTAGATAAAGGGTAAGTTTAGTGCGCAGTGAGAGGGGACTTCTGCGCGAGATGAGGGGAAAGATTTTGGCTCTGACGCCACGGGCTTGTCGAAGTTTGGTTTGGACGTGGCCTGCGAAGCTTAGTCGACTGTCGATAGACACTCCTAAGTATTTCACAGACTTCTTCCAAGCGATAGGGTTCCCATCGAGGGTTAGGGGCTGGCATGCGGTCCGCGTACGCGTAATGCAGATCGCTTCGGATTTCTCCGCGTTGATCGCCACGCGCCACTTACGTAGCCAGGGAGGCAGAAGGTCGAGTTGGCGTTGTATCACTGTGCTAGCAAAACCAGGGTTCTGCGAGCTGTAGTTATACATGGCATCGTCAGCAAAAAGGGAAGGAGTGACATTGTACACGAGGTACAGAACCGGGCCGAGGACTGATCCTTGGGGAACGCCAGCGTCTATGGGGCGGTCAGAACAGACCGCTCCGTCGACGCTAATGTGAAAAGTCCGGCCGCGGAGATACGAACAGGACAGTCTCACAGTAGATGCGGGAAGGGGCGTGTGTGCCAGTTTATAGAGCAGAACTTCGTGCCAGACACGGTCGAAGGCCTTACTAACGTCCAAGAGGACGGCTGCGGTGTGCAGCTTTTTGTTTGCAGCGTCAGAGAACTGGGTAACGACGCGGACTAGTTGTAGGGTGGTTGAATGCTCCCTGCGAAACCCATACTGTTCGCTGCGGATGAAACCATCAAGCAGCGGTACAACACGGGCGTGCAGGAGGCTCTCAAACACTTTCGATATCACGGGCAGTAGTGAGATGGGTCGATAATTTTCAGGGAACATGCGAGATTTCCCGGGTTTAGGGATCATGATTACCCTTGCATTTTTCCACAGGCGAGGGAAGTAATTGAGGCGGAGACATGAGTTGAACACGTCCAGGATATGTCAGTGTCAACTGATGGAGCATTCTTTAGGGCGGTCGCTCCTATTCTGTCCGGGCCGCAGGCCCGTTTAGGATTCAGCAGTGCGATAGCATGGACGAGATCGGCTTTTTCGAAGGGTGGTGGGGGATCCGTCAAAAGTTGGGCGAGATAGTCTTCGAGGAAGTCCTCGACGCGAGCCATGTGGTCCGCATCGAAGACGCCTCTGTGAGGGGTAAATTGTTCCTCAACGGAGTTTGCGAAGACCTCAGCCTTGCGCTCCGGTGAATGAACAACACCCGTCGGGGAGTCAAGGGGGTGGCGAGTCCTCTTTTCGCCAAGGAGGCGACCAGTAGCCTGCCAAACGGAGGCGTGGTCGACTTCCAGGGATTCAAGATAGTTGTCCCAGCTATGCTGATTGTCATCAAGCAGGAGTTGCTTTACGTAATCAGACTGTCGGCGATACTGCCGCTTGACAGCGGGATCGCGAGTGTTTTGCCAGCTGCGGCGAAGGCGCCGCCGCTGGCTGATGGCTTCTTGGACTTCGACAGGGAGTTGAGACTTCCTACGATGTGCTGGGACAGTGTAAGAGTAGGTATACATGCAGTGGGTAAGAGTGTCATGGAGACTTTGCGGTCCAGCTCCCTTCGAGAGGGCGCTGGGGCCTCGGGGGCTGATGGGAACTTACGGCACAGCTCGTCGTGGTAAGAGCGCCAGTTGACTCTCTTACGAGGACGGGTAGGCGGGGAGTCGCTTGTTCGTCGGAGCGTCACAAGCAGCGGATTGTGGTCGGACGCTAGGGCTGAGATGGCCTCGACCAGGATGGGGCAGACAGCGTCCTTGACAATAACTATGTCGAGAACGTCTGGCTGGTTAGCAGAGTTGGTGGGAATGAATGTCGGCTCGTCTGGGCCGATGACGAGGACGTCGGGCCTGGTCGAGGCGTATTGGGCGAGAGCACGACCGCTTTGATTATTCAAGCGACTATTCCAAGACGGGTCTTTGCAGTTCATGTCTCCGACTGCAATGGTTGGTAGATCATGGTCCAGGAGCGCGTCAAGCTCCTGGGGGTTAGGCACCAGGCCAGGTTTGTTGTAGACGGAGACCAGCCGAAGCTCGGTTCCCGCTACGCTGATTGCGACCGCAGTCGCTTCAATGTGGGTAGTCGGGGGGGGGTAGAGGTCGGTGAGATAATCGCCTGTGGATAAGAATGGCTGTGCCGCCAGATGCGGCTCGGGCGAGTGGCACTGGGCGGTCCGTACGATAAGCAGCGTAAGCTGAAAGGTTAAATCGGTTTTGGGGACGCAGGTGGGTTTCAGAGAGGAGGACTACGTCCGCGTCATACTCGCTCGCGCAGCAGGCCAGCTCATCTCGCCGCCCGGCTACGCCATTTGCGTTCCAAGCAACGAGTGTGAGAGGCCTAGCCATTACGGGCGAGCAACAAGGACGTAAGGGAGGTCATGATTGTGACGACCAGAGAGTTCAGGTCGCGCGCAGCAACTAGTTTGGGCAGGAGATCTTCCATCCAGTCCTGCAACTCCGCGATCGTTAGCACGCCCTCATCGGGCTCGCTCACGGCCGCGGGGCGGCGGACTAGCTGGGGAGCTGGCTTCGAGGTTGCTGGGGCTGCCTCGGGCTGAGGTGGTTGGACCGATGGTAGTTGCTGAGCGGTGGAGTGTTTTTTAGAAGGAGCTTTTAACTGCTGGGGGATTCGGTTTGGGCTTCGGAGCCTTCGCGCGTTGAGGCGCGGAAGCGGATTTAGATGCGGCGGCTGCCGCGAATGACTTGGCGGTCGAGGGAGGCTCCGTAGTAACAGGGTTAGGGTGGTCACTGGGACGACGAGGTTGGACGGGAGGTTGGTGGGTTGGGGGAGCCGCCGCAGCGGACGCAACTGGGTGCCATGTGGCAGTTGTAAGAGGCGTGGCCGTACCTCTGGCAGTTGTAACATTGCGGAGGGCCGGTGGGGGTGTTATATCTGGAGACTTCTATCCGGAGGCACAAAAGCTCCCGGAGGGAGTAGATGAGTTGGTAGTCTCCTACCTTCTTTAATTTGATAAAAAAGACGTTGACCTTGCGCTTTTGGCGGTCAACAAGTGGAATGCAGGAGGTTGGAGTGAAGCCAAGGCTCTCCAACTCCTCGATAATGTCTGACGGGGCTACATCGTGGGGGATACCACGGATGGTAATTTTGATTTCTTTCTCCTGAGGGAGACCAAAGGTATGAAATTGGACATTGGAGTCTATGAGGGTTTTCTGGACGAACCGAAATTCGTCGGGAGTCCTGGTTTTGATGCGGAGAAGCTTCCCCTGGTGATAAATATCGATAGGGAAAGCTGCCGCCTGCTTTATAGATTTTGCAAAAATATGCCACGCTTTGGGGGCATCAAGAACTATGGGTGGCATGCGGAATGGTTCTGAAGACTGAGGGGTTGGCTGAGCACCTGCCCTGGTAGTGGGAATCGAGCCACCACTGGGTTCCGGCCCGCCCGAGGAAGTGGAGAAGGTCCGTTTCCGGCTCTTCACCTTTTTCCAGACAGAGCCGCCGTCAGTGGCGCCGGGCACAACAGTACCAGGGTGGTCCTGAGAAGGGCCTGGTTCGGAAGGCGGACTTGCCGGGGAGTCCATCTCCATGAACTCGCCGGCGCAGTCTGCCGCCGGGTTGGGCGCTGTCGGCCCTAAAAATAACCGATCAGAGCGAAGGGTAGAGGTAGGTGCTTGGGTACCGCAAGCGGTACCCAAGGAGCGATCGGATGTTTGAGAGGTGGACATGCCACCTCTCAAAAGCGGGTAGGGAACAGAGATCTAACAGAGGGGTAATGTACGGCTTCGTTAGATACCGAACTTTGTGCAATGTTCGGTTTCCACCGTACTCTTTACCTCGGAGGTGTCCAAGGTCGGTTACCACTGGTGGGGCCTTCCAAGGATATCTCGGGGCAGCGCTAGCAAGGAAGCGAGAGAGCCGACGTCCACTCACCTGAGGAGTCTATCCGGTAGCCGGTTCCCACGCAGTTGCCCAGGTCCAGTCCGTGAGGCAGTCGGCGAATGCAGGCTGGTCTCAAGGTGTCCTGTTGCTAATGGTGTGTATTAAAGTTGGCTTGAAGGCTTGTAGGCTTGTAGGCTTCCCAATGGCTGGTGAAGAGCGAGACGTTTCCTGTTTCCTCTTCAAGAGCTGGAAGCGAAGTCCTCTCTTGGTACTGCATACGGCTGTTCCAATGTTTATATACTATTGCCACCAGTCAACTTTCTCTGTGCATATTTTTTCACATTTACATTATACATACTGAACCCATATGTGACAGACCTCTGCGCTCACTTCGCTCGCCCCACACAGCCCCTTAATGAGTCGTTTCTGCTCGCTCCGCTCGCAGCTAAAAGGATGTCATGTATGGGTCCACGGCATAACAAACATTATAATTACCTATACCAGTATTAAGGGCACTCGTAACCGGCAAATCGTCCCAAAAATCGAATTTTGTTTTTTGTCTTTAAAAAATCTCGAATATTTTCTGAGTAATTTGATACTAAATTTATGTAAATACGCCTGACAATAAATTTTTTATGATTTTTAAAAGGATAGAGATAGTAGAAAAGCTTCTGTCAAAAGTGCTGATAATAATACCATTTTTTACAAATTCCCTATAGTGCTGTACAGCTTTTGTCAAAAGTGCTGATAATAATACCATTTTTTACAAACTCCCGTATAACAAATCGTAGCGACATGCGGTTTTTACCATCAGAAAGAAAATTTGTATGTTTAGAAATAAAAATTTTGTATTAACACAAATGATGGTTACAAGCCAATATTCGCTGATCTGAGTCATCCTAATTTGATAAAAATTGTCTTCATGGTAGTACACAGAATGCAAACGATTCGGTAAACAATTTGATAGAAATAGATTGCCAAAAAATAAATTTGTCGGACTGGATAGTTTAGTTTTGGGTGTGCATGATGTGAAGGTAATATAAGCAAGTGTCAAGTCTGACAAAAATTAGAGATCAAAGGTCAAATATGGTTGAAGTATTGAAAAAAATTGACTTGCAACGAATACTTGAGGCAGAGACAGCAGTAGATGAATTGATGAAAAAGGTTAGACAGTCGACTAGAAATGTGAAGAAAAAACTAGAGGACCAAATGGACATAACTGAAAACCCCGAGTATGGGGCTGGACTATTTTAAATCAGGTAAAACAATAAAAATTTGTTTTACAATTTTAAACGCATTTTTCTCAAAATCTAGTTTTATACATAAATGACCCATTATTTCAGAAACCAAGTAAACTATCAAGCTTAATTTTTTTTTTTTGGTATTGGGTTAGTAGAGATATAAGTATACTACTAGAACTATGTAGTTTCACTGAAAAACAAAAACGTAAAAAAATATTAAATAAGCCTACGCTTTTTGTATTCAAATATTTAGAGCAAAACATAAAAAATTATAAAAATCAAGAAATTGAGTTATCTTTATAATTATAGTAGCGTTTGAAGAGTATAATATGCTAACCTGCTTGCTAAAATTTCAGACTTCTATCTTTACAGGTTCTGAGATAATTGGTGAATTTAACACGATAAGCATAGCCGGTTACGAGTGCCCTTAACACACTTCCTTCCACCATTACTAGCTACATAACTCAATACTTGCTAGAAGACCCATTCACATATCGACCGCTCATTGTACACTATATTGTAACTATATCCCCATTGTACACTAACTTCATAAGCCTCCGTTTTACTTGTTGACGGAGCAAACAAACTAAAATCACACCAGCCTAAACTAGGGAGAACCAACCTAACCTAACCTAACCAAAATATGGGAAGAAGCAGGTTACCTACACAAATTTAAAGAGTTATAGATTTTAAATATCATCGACGTTGGATCAGGAACTAAAAGTGCAGGGCGCAATTGACAGGGTAAGAACAGGTAAAAACGTCGTTTCGTGGCAACAAACCGAGACCACTCTACGCATTATCACCAGACACCAACTGTGCAACACAGGGTAATGCCGAGTAGACAGTTACATTATCAAATACCTAAAAAAAATTATCCAGTCTATATCAAAGCACTCGGAGGCCTGTACAGATCACACCAGTGGAAGGCTGGCAAATAGTTAAAAATTCTAAACGCAAAAAGCGATTAAGAGACACTGTGACAGAAAACAATAGTACCATTGCTAACGCATATTGGTTAAGTAATAGATCCGCAGATAATAACAGATACGCCCCCCTTGCAGAAGAAGAAACTCATAAACGAATAATTCCACAACCGAGGAAACTATTTGTCAATGAAATTTTTTGTTGGTGTTGAAAATATTCAGTTTCTTAACTATTTACTAACAAATTAGTTGACGATAGATCCCTTTTATCATAAAATACTCAACGACAAAAACTATATAGTTAAAATTAAAATCCAACCTAAGGCAGCATCCTATAGATTACACGAAAATCGTACAGGCTTTAAACCAAATACACACATGAAGTCAGACCTACCAAACGAAATCTGAGCGTTGTTTCGTCTATAACTGGAAAAACATATTATTCCACGAACGTTAACAAGATTGAAGCAATCCTAAATGAGCTGGATCTCAAAGTTATAAACACATGGAATGTTAAACAAACAAACAGACACAAACATTATGAAAGCCTCGCCTACGTTTTTTTCTGTTTTTGAAACAAGCAGAGTAAAAAGGGTATTTACGAAAGTAGTAAAACAGTAAAGGGAAATTTTTAAAAATCCTTATTTTCATTTCCACTTTTATAAAATGGAATTCGTGTTATTATTCGGCCTAATGTTTTCCTGTTTCTTATGCAATTAGTCCATCTTTTAACAAGCTTTTTAATTCCTTCCTGGATAAAACTTTCCGTCTCGTATGCAACAAATTTCGCACAAATTCTATAACCTCTTTATTTAAAAAATTGTTTACCTCGCAATGCTTCTTTTAATAGACAAAAAATGAAAATCGTTTGGAGAAAAGTTAGGTGGTTTAGGATCTCGAAACAAAGATCTTGAAGACAACGCTTTGTTCGGTTGGCCGCATAAGATTCGGAGTTGTCGTGAAGCAAAATCACGCCTTTGAAACTTTCCACGCCTTTTGGAAGAGTATGGTTTTTCATGTCTAAACCATGGCTTATGTTCAATCATTTTCAACTTCATCAATTTTAATTTGCCGATTATTATGAATCGGTTGCTTAACCGCTTCGATATAGTTGTCAGTCGTGGAAGTGGAAGGCCTGCCTTTCTGTTGTTTATCGCAGAAAGAAATACACCTACTTTTAAAGCGATCAATCCACTCGTACGTATTGCTACCGCTCAATCTTCTCCGTATTCGTATAGTAAACTACGAGTAACCTCTGCAGGTTTCGTCTCTTCTGAGTTTAGAAAATGTGTCACTTCTCGCATTTCCTCTTTGGCGCAGTCGATCAATATAAAACTCTTTTGATAAACCGCTAATAATGAAACAATACTTAGAATTAACACACACTGTGAAGTTATAATTTAAATAAATGAGTGCTGCCCTCTACCTGATCGAGAGGGAAAGAAATATCTCCCTTTCTTTGCCTTCTCTTAGTATAATTTCTTCCTCCTTATGAACACGGTTGTAGTATGTGAGGCACACAAGAAACCTGTGTGCGCTGTAAGACATATGAGTGCACTAATAACTTCAGCCAACGACTTCAACGATGTGGAAAGTGCGCCGAAATTCATCTTACTAAAGACTGTCCGCGTAAAGTGAGAAACAGTCACGTTAACTGCGTCAACTGTAAACAAAGTCATCCGCAAGGAAAGGTACTCCGTAAAGCTTTACAGGTGCTGGGCTTAAACGTTATCTCTGCGGGAATACCGAACTATTGGACTATATAAGAATAAAAAAACAGATGTTATTGACTTGTGCGTAACTAAAGAGAACTGATATACTACCAGTATTTAGTTTTTACTTCTCTGATCATGCTGTGGCCATTATAGCCCTAAGTAGCAACATCATCGAAGTAGAAAGACTTCGCGTTGTCAGTAACAAACTGACTGGAACTGCTATAGGTGTCAAATCCAGTATACTCTTAATTTCATAAGATTCCTAAAAACCGAAGAAGAGTGGACTCGTGTACTCAGTGCGTCCAACACGCAATTGCAACACAATTCGATGTAAATCAGAACAGATTTGAGGGACTGTCAAAAGAACTTTAGGAAGGAAAACAAGAAATAAATTCTATAGTTTTGGCCTTTCCAGCTCTTTTAGTTAAATCCAAAACGTAAGTACTAAAATGCAGTGGAGGGACTTGACACCGTGAACACAGATAAAAAGGCCTGGGGAATGTGGGGGGACAGTATATGGAGACTCAGAGAGAAAGAACTAGCAAGGAGTGGATTAATCACGGGGACCATGGCAATTAAGTGTGGAAGTCAGAAGACATCGAAGAACGTCTTGAAATGCGCGCGCACAAAGTGAAACTGTCTGAAATGAATAAAAGTCACATTCAGTTGCTACATGTGTAGAACGGTGCACATGATACGATAGAATTAGTATAGGCATATGGATTGGATATATTTTCTGTATAATGCAAGGACCACATCGTCTGATCAGATTCCGTCAAACATTTGGCCCTTGGCATGCTGTCCTCTCTAGCTTATACCACATCCCCGCCGGAGAGAAACTTGTCTACAATTAATTACGTGCAGTGACGAGCGAGCTAACGACGGAAAGGAGTGTTGCGTGTGTTATGACGTATGAAAAGGGGACATATTTAGTATTGTGTGCAACTGGTGTGTGCAACTGGTGTGTGAAACTGGTGTGTGCAACTGGCATCTCCCTTCCTGACGTACTCGGATTTGTAGAACTACTCATTTAATCATCGTTTAGGGATCGAGCCAGCCCATGGGGTGTAAACTTTCTATCCGGTTTGTACAATATGTTCACTTGCTTGTAGATGTCGCTTTGTTACTAAGGCCCGAACAGTAGTAGATGGGATCGGTTTGACTCGCCGATAGAAGATCGAATAGTCATTTGTACTATTACTGGAGACTAGAGAAAAGAGGCAATACTACTACTACTGCTGCTGCTACTACTACTACTACTACTACTACTACTACTACTACTACTACTACTACTACTACTACTACTACTACTACTACTACTACTACTCTATTAATGAGCTGCCCTGCCGTACAACGGATTTTGTTGAGACGTAGGACAACTACGCAAAATATGGCTTGACCTTAGACAAGGAAAGAGGTGATAACGTTGGTAAACAAGTGTGAGGATAACAGTTGTAATTTTACTTAAAATCTGACCGTTTCGCTCACAATAATGGCAACCATACTCACTAATCCGATGCATTAGTTTTTGTATGCAATTATTTTTATAGAATAATGTTTTCTTTACTTGCAACCTCTGTCAGCAGTTGGTGAGTGGCCATGCTCTAAAATCATCAGGTCGTCCTGCTTCGCACCCTCTGTTTAGAATTTCGGTGCCCTTTGCAACCCCTGTCTGCAGCCACTTGATCCAAAAATCAGTTTTCGAATCCAAAATTTGCTATATTTATTTTAAAGTTTGTAGCAGTAACACAGATGAGTTACGTGAGTTTTTACGCGTTACGAGTCATGTGTCGTTGATGATGGGATACATGTCTCGACTAATCACGCATATACAGAGAATAAGAAACAGGTAACAAAGCAGCCGCAGGAGGGAACAGCAGTAAAATGTACTGAGTAATAAACAAGTAACTAAATACGCAAAACTGTCGTTGAAGGAAATCTAGGTTAATAAGCAAAACGTGTAGAAAACAGTAAATATGTATAGAATTCAACTTAACGATGTGCGAAAACTTTACTAGCATACCTCAGGGGAGACGTGGACGGGTAAGAAATCTATGTCAATCTGTCCATAACAGAAACGTAATGATTTATATAAAGAAGAATGTATGAGACTCTGTGTGATTTCTTAATGAGTTCTTAAATTCTCGACGTACTTGCTTGAGTAGAATGTAAGCTTTACATAAACCTTTCAAAGCTGTCTGCATTTTTACACTGTACAGAAACTTCTGCGACACGTGCCGTTGCATTAATTTTATTAATTAATTAATTAAAACACGTTCACTTGCTTAACTTCAGCTAAAAACGGAATTAATTCTAGCGTCCATACGAGAAATAATAAAAAAAGGAAAAAAGTTAAAATCAGGAAAAATGGAAGTTCACAAGATCACTAAACTAAAAACGAAAATAAATAGACTTAACAAATAATTAAAAAATATGATAAAAAATCGAGGAGTTCGAGGTGTACATAGAAAATTTGTGGCAACTGAGGCCATGGAAGGCAATTAGAGGGCTGAAAATACCACACTTCGCAGTTCATCTCATAAGAACAGATCAAGACAACTGGGATCAAGACAAGTGAAAATGAGGAGGCTGGAATATACTTGCTGACTACTAACAGGGTACTTTTAATACAAATTACAAAGGTTTTACGTCAGCCAATGAAGCAGAGCCACAACGAAGCCTTGTATAAACCTCCAATTATGCCCTTCACAATCCAGTAAGTTAAAAACACTTCTAAATACTTTATCAACTCGAAAGGTCCCAAGGTATGATTTAACTACCGTAAAGTACCTCCACGAGTTGCCAGAAGCTGGGATACTGTACCTGTTCCATTGAATCGGGGCGCAAAAGTAACCCGTTCCCCCTTTCCTTAAACAACGGAAGAGACCGGAAGTCGTCAAATCGTATCACCTTATCAGCCTACCGACAAGAGAGTCCAATGTTTTCGAAAATCTCTTCCTTCAAAGACTCCAGCTTGTTATAATGCAACGGTGGCTGGTTCAAGCTTTAAGCGGCGGCAAGGAATCATACAAGTAGGCCTACACCATGACCAGTAAAATTTCCAAGATCTGGAATAGAAGAAGTACTGCTGGGCAAGTTGGGCAGTCTTCTTAGCTGTTGGACAAAGTTTGGCACTCTGAATTATTTTTCTCAATTTAAACAATTATACCCAGTGACTACTATTACTGTGCTCAAATCTTATATTAAAGATTTTTTTTCGTGATGTTTGAGAGGCCCAGTTAGGACCTCTCGCGCTGTTCTGGAGCAAGCTCCCTTCAGCCGTGTGGGTATAGTTGAGTGGGTGTGGATCGCACGCCAGCGCTAACCGGCCGATGAGTAAATATGTGAGCACCCTCTAGGAGAGGGTGTGGGGGTGTTTAATGCCAAACTTATAGACTAGATAGCCAGGGTCGTGCAGCTAGTGACTAATCCAGTGCAGCTAAAGATGGAATGAAGCGTCGTAGTGGCGTCAGGGGAGCGGCAGGGACAGGTTTTTAGGTTTTAAGATTGGTGAATGCATTAACGGGAGAGGTTATTTTTATTTTTATTTATTATCCGCAACGATGCGGATGAGTTGGGACTGGTATTATAATTATTATTTATTTTATTCAATTTGTTACTTTTTTTCTTCTCTGCGAGGCCAAAGTCGATCGCTAGTCGGGTCCGGGAACCCTTCTGATTTGTGATCTTCGACGTGGAAGCCTGGGCGGGAGTTCATTTGCAAAAGTCAGGAGACGGTTGACGAGGAAGTGAGAACGCCGGGCATTTTGGCCTGGTCTATTAAGGGGGGTGAGGAGGGTTTGTAGAGCGGTTCGTGTTTTAGCAGTTGTGGCGTATTTCCAGTGGAGTTTTTGTAGGAAAGTGTCAACGTCGGGGAAAAGTTTGTTAAGGGCATATAAAGCCGTATTAGAGGTTTTGGTGAGGAGAGGTCGTCGGTAAATCAAGCGCAGAGCACGCCGTTCTCTAATTCTGTAGGGTTTAAGTTTGGTTGTGTCTATCGTCAGCAGGACCGAGTGTGCGTAAGTTAGGATTGGTCTTATGCATGCAGTGTAGATCCTGCTGAGTAGTTCACTGGAGCAGCGGTCCTTTATACTTAGTATACGTAGCGATCGGATGCGGGCTCGAGCTTGGTCATTGATTCTCATAATGTGCTGTCGTCAGGTCAGAGTGGTGTCAAGGGTGACTCCAAGGTATTTGCAGTCATGCTTCGGGATTATGTGTGAAAGGCCAACACGGATTGGAGTTCTAAAGAAGTGATTCATGTTACGTCCTGTGCGGTTGAAGACGCAAAGTTGGGTCTTGTCCGTGTTTACTGAGATTCTCCATGTGTTGCAGTATTCAAAGAATGACTGTAATTTCCTGTAATTGTAAGATGGTTCGCTGGTGAAGTCTGTTCGAGACCCAGTATTCAGTATCATCCGCATACTGGGCAAGGCCTGCTGATGGGTATGTTAAGTGGGGAGGGGAAGGGGTGTCTTTAGTGAAGATGATATAAAGTACCGGGCTAATGGCTGAGCCCTGGGGAACACCAGCTTTCAGTTGGAAAGGTGCCGAGAGAAGCTCGGACTTGTGCTGTTCGGCCATCCAGGAACTGTGATAGCCATTTTATGATGTTTGGGGGCAAGTGGCATCCGAGAGTTTTAAATCTGAGGCCATTATGCCAGATAGAGTCTAATGCTTTTCGTATGTAAGGAAGCGCTAAGATAAGAAACCTCCCTGCGTACTGGGTAGAACGTCGTGATTTCTTAGGTGTTGATGAATTCTGGCGACCAGTATTTTTTCAAAAAGCCTGGAGATTGCAGGAGTGAGCGATATGGGCCTGTAATTTGAAGCGAGTCTTGCAGATTTTGATGGTTTGGGAAATATCAGGACATGGGCATGTTTCCAAGCTTGAGGTACGTATCCTAGCTGGAGACTAGTTGTGTATAGCTGTGAGAGGGCGTCAAGAGCTATGTCTGGGAAGGCTTTCAGCACTTTATTGAGATTGCTGTCTGGACCTGGTGCTGAGTTGCGGCATTGCGGGAGCTTATACTTGATGTCGTCTGCAGTTATCGGCTGCTCCAGTGGATGGTCGTAAGGGCCTGTGAGTCTGTTGTCAGGTCAGAAAAGTTCTAGGTGTGTGTTTAAGAATGTGTTAATAGTGTGTTCAGTGACTGCGTCAAAGTCGGGGCTGGTCGGACAGCTATGTACCGACTGGAGCGTATCCCGGAAGCCGGCCGCCTTTTCCCTATCGCTAACGACCAGACGGTCGCCCACCAGGATAGGGGTAGCTGGTTTGGGAGGGTTGTGGGAGCGCTTTATTTGCTTCCAGAACTGTACGGAATTAGTATTAAAGGAATCTTGTACTGAAGTACAGAGGCTGTCGAGGCGCGTGGTCCGGTAATCTCTGATGGCAGATTTCACCTCGTTCGTAAGTCTTCTGTATTCCGATTGGAGCAGCTCGTTTCGCCGGTCTTTATTCAAGAATCCAGCGTTTCCTACGGATCAGTACGAGTATTGAAGGGGGTAGTCTTTTTTGCAAATATTTTATTTGTTTTGTTGGAATGGCAATAGCTATCGCTGTCTGTATGGCCGTAGTTATTATTGTATTGTAGGTATCTGTTTCGTCCGGTGTGGATGGGGGTGCAGGAAGTGGTAAAAGCAAGGAAGCAACAGCGTGTGAAAAGAGTGGCCAATCTGCAGCGTAGTAGTCAGTAACGGCCACTTGACGAGGCTCTAGGGACTAGTATTCTACGTGGCCGTAGGCAATGGGTAACAGAAGGGGGACGTGATCGGAACCCACGTCCGGTCCTTGGTGGATCCCGTGAATTTTCCGGGTGATGTCAGCTGAGGTTATCAGCTTATCGGGGAGCTTAAAGACAGATACTTACAGCTTAAGATGCGTACTCAGAGCTACAGCCCCACTAGCTGGAGTGCCACAAAGTTCCATTCTAGGGCGTCTAATCTACCTTCTGTGTACGGCAGACCTCCCAGCACAATATGTCTGTACTGTCTCAACCCTGCTTCAGAACGTCAGTTCAGTATGCTGAATGCCGTTACAAGCAGGCTGACGAAGTGAAAAATCGAAATGAATGAAAATAAATCAACGTGCATAACTTTTCGTACCCGCAAGTTAACGTGCCCACCAGTCAGACCTAATGACAAAGTAATCCCTCAAGCCGACGAAATCAGCTGCTTGGGGACCCACTCGAACTGGAGCTTAAATTGGAAAAAACATATCCCTACAGGCAAAGAGAAAAGAACTTGGGCATTAATCGACCAAGCTGTAGTGGCTGGTTGTTCATATTGACTAATTATAACCTTAATAACAAATTATTTATTTACTAATCTATTTTAAAACCGGTATAAACTTACGGGCAAATTTGGAAAACCCTTTCTCCTTGAACTATAGAAATCATACAGATGTTTCAATCAAAGGCCCTAAGATTGATCATAGAGGTGGTGGGATTGTCGGGACCGAGAACATCAATCGTGACTTGGATGTACCTACGGTCATGCAAGAAGTACAGGCGTTTGGTGGCCGATATAAAACGCTGCGAACCCTAAACGGAAGAACTTATGACACCACTCAAAGGGAGGAGATTGAAACGCCGAGTGCCAGCTGATGTTATGTAAAGTGTTGGTACCTTTAGTAGACCTTAACACTGGATAAAAGGCAGGAGGTGTATCGGCTCTTGACAAGACAATGTTATAGACCTATATTATATTATTAATGAATGTTAATGAATAATAATTAATATCGCAGTAATGGATTGCAATAAATTATTTACTTAAAAAAATATCGGTACGAGCACTATATTGTATAAACCGCATAATTCGTACACAGTATTATTCAGTAACGCGATTTTACAAGAAAAAGTTGTATGTAAGCATTTTAATATTAATTAGTGCAATATAAATAGCATACATTATGGCTTGAAAATAGGCATAAAATTCGCCTACCACTAATGGCAACATCTTGTTGCTAGTGCTTGCCATGCCAACTCCCAAAAGTGAATAAAACGAGTAATTTTAATTAATTGAATTTTTTAAATTCAGATTTTGGGAGGAAAAATTACCTTAAAAATTTACCACTAGTGTTAAGATGATAGTCATTCACTCACACACTTAAACCTACATAAAACGTTTTTTAAGGACTTGTTTCTAAAACTGCTACCAATCGTGACGCAGTTCACACCAAACATTGTTTGTTTCATCAGGATCCAATCTAACAGTATATTTCATGACAATATGTGATTTTTGTGAGTTGTCTTCAGTGTTTCTGTGCACAGATTGACATCAAAAAGTGACCACTAGTGAGAGATATAGTGGGCTTTTGGAGTAAGATCCGGTGAAAGAGACGATTTGAATCTACAACCGGACCCACAACCCGTGCATGATCTTACATTGGAAAAATGTAGGCCTATAAATTAAATAGACAAGCAGTGTACGCAAAACATTAAAAAGTATATCTGAAAAACAAAATATTGAAAAGAAAAGATATGTCGCATTTCCTCGAAGATAGTAGGGAGGCGGACTTGTAGCTGAAAAACGGCTGCCTTATTACAGTCTTCTTTCAGTAGTTAAAGCATTTGACGGGCCTTATGTAGGAGACCTGTCATTAAATTATTTATTAATAACTTAGTTTTTCAATTGTTTATGTTTTTCTAGAAGAACACGGACATTGATAAATTGCCGGCGGGAGAGGAGATGTGAGTTCAAATCCGCTGGACTTTCCCCGTCCATCCGAAGTCTGAGCTCAGCCAGCTACAAAGGGTACCTGGCCTCCCAAACTGGATCTATGTGCTAGCCACATTCTTATACTGTGTACTGATGGCTTACATAACGTTACTTGATCTTAATCCTATTAAGCGGTAATCTTAACTTAAAAAAACTCCGATTGCGCCCGTGTGAGCCGTTTATCATGATACAAGCACTTTAACAGCTTCAGACTATAGATGATGTTAAATTACCTGAAATGTTAATTATCTGAAATTAATCACTTTAAGCTTGAATTTTGCTTGAAGTATCTTATTTGCTAAGTACTCAGTATTGTGTTTCTGGTAAAACGTCTATTTGACCTCACTATGAGGGAATCCACGTTATCAAGGTGAAATCCAAGTATTCCGTTTTTTTTTTTTAAGTAACTTACTGGAACGAGGTTGCCTTTAAGTCGTTATCAGCGATAAAAGGAACATCAAATTTTTTGTTCACCCCTTTATTTTGAATGTAATTGTATGTGTTTTTTATATCCAATTCCATTTTTTTCTTCATCTGATTTCTTGAATTTTAGAAAATGAATTCTTTAACTGTAAAAGCAATTTTATCCCAGTTTCATAGGAGTTAACTTGCCTGCAATTCAAGCCACGAAAGAATTTATATTTGGCTTATAATTTTATTAAACACACTTTGTGATTCATTTTTCCATTCCCTAATGGTCTCCTTAGGATTTATATTCACGAATTCGTCATGTTCTTTCTGTAGATATGTAAATTTCAGGCACCGAAGTCTGACACGTTATAATAGAAATATGAAAGAAAATGAGAACTAAAAAAAATACACATCGAATACAATAAACTGGAAGTGAATACAATGATACAGTGAAAAATACAAAGTAAGCACGTGTGGCCAATGACAAAAGAAACGACTCGAATCTTGAACCTGTCGTAATGTCGTATAAAAGTTTATTTCGTCCTTGTTCGTACACAAAAAACTTACGTGAATGTAAAAATTATCCGACCGTTATGAACGGTCAATAAAATTGTCGTTGTGGTGTGTATATTAATGAGGCGCGAGTGAGCTAATTGCCGCCCGGCTCCGGGATCCGTTGCCTTGGCGCATCTGACCGTCTCCTACGTTTTATGGTGATGTTTAATTATCGCAGCGAACGGTACGAGCCGGAGCCGTTGTCAATGGAATATCTGTGACGGCAGGTGGAAGCTGCGGATTTGGCGTGTGCTCAACAGCTGGTATTGGTACGCCTCTAATGGACCCACTTTGTACGGTTGACGTGTGTCCATTCTTTTTCTCTTTCCTTGTCCTTACTCGCTCGCCCATTCTCTCTTTCTTTCTGTACTAGTGTTCTTGCTTGTCGTTGTCTTCCTTTATTTACTCACACGTTTTTTATTCCACGAGGTTTGTTTCTCCCGTTTCTTACATCAGCTTGCAATTATTTCTCGTAGGCAATCTCTTTATCTTGCATTTTCTCTCTCGCCCTTTTCTTTCTGCATCTCTTTTTCCTTCCCCTCTCCCACTTTCTCTCTCTCTCTCTCTCTCCCTCTCCTCTCACACACACAAACCCTCTCCTCCCGGACTCATTTGTGTCAATTTGATATACACTTCATTCTCGCCTATACACTTTAATTATCCTTTCTCAATCTGCCTTACCACTTCTCTCTCTCTCTCTCTCTCTCTCTCTCTCCACTCTCTCTCTCCCTCTCTCTCTCTCTCTTTCTCTTTCCACTTTTCCTCTTTCTCCACTTCTCCACATTTTAACACACGCATTCAAAATACACACAAACGTTTTATATCTCCAACCACTTGCCGTGTTCTAATTTGAAAACCGTCGGCACGGCAAAAGAGTTAGCCTCTGCTCGGACCGGTGCGATCTTTAACCTCTATTAGTTTTTATAACGGACCTTCCTACCATTCGTTTACTGCCGTTATCTTTCATTGGAAACACATTTATTTCCAGAAATCGGCAGATGTGTACACGAGTGCAAACAATATTTTATTTTTGTTGAGTACCGTTAATCGCGTACAGTTGTGTAACTGAGTTAGTTGCTGTCTCGAGAAGTAGGCGTAAGTCCATTTTTTCGGGTGACTCTTGACACTCTTCTGTATAAGGAAACTGGATGCATAGGATAATGAACTGAATAAAATTGATAATTCACTCGTTAAGATGAGATTTTTTTCTGTATATTGATATGAGAGTACTATAACCTATTCTGTCCATTTGTATCCGCTGAGCTATGACCAAACAAACGCTGATAAGTTATGTCACCACGATGTATACCAATAATTTCTAGCGTTTTATAGGGAATTTTTAGAGATAAATATTTACATACAAAACAACTAATTATTGAATAGTTTCCCCAAATGAATACTTTTCTGGGAAACTGAATAGTTTCTCACGTAAGTGATTGATGCGAACTCAGATATATTTACCTGATATATATTTATGCTTATGAGCGGATTTGTTTTGTGTGTGTGTGTGTGTGTAGAAGCTGGATATTAACGGTAAGTACAGTTAATAAATATTGAATAATATGAATAAACTGAAATATTGAGCTAAAGTAACACAACGACCATCTACCAGAAATTATCACGCGACAAATATAATAGGCATATACGCGTAGGGCTATATCCCCTTTGCTAAGATACCTAACATTAGAAAAATAACAAACAAAAATTTACTTTTTTCTTTATAAAAAAAAATAATTTAGTCTCCGTGTGCTTCCACGCAAAACGGTACATTACGTTAGCGGGTCCAGAATTGTGCAAAAGGGGGGAGGAGTTGTTTGTAACTCTCCAATTCCTGTAGTGGATCTGGGATCTGCACGCATTTTCATTTTCAGTGTGTGTGTGTGTGTGTGTGTGTGTGTGTGTGTGTGTGTGTGTGTGTGTGTGTGTGTGTGTGTGTGTGTGTGTGTGTGTGTGTGTGTGTGTGTGTGTGTGTGTGTGTGTGTGAAGTTGATTTTTATTTTATTTACATTTGAACTAAACAAGAAAATTAAATTAGTTAAGAAATAATGGTTTAAACACACACATTTCATGTATTTTATCGCTTAAATATTTCCGAAGCTTATCAACTAAAATCAAGCAATTTATTAAAAATAATATGTACAAGTTGTTCACAGGAATCTCAACTTTACTCCGAAAGGTTTGGACAACAAAGATTTATTGTTGTCAAAATGGAAAATGACATTAGAATTCAGTGATTATAAAATTGCTCACAGTATATTTGGACATTGTTTATGCATCACTGGACCAAGCGCCCAAACATGGTTTATCAATATTTTATTTTAAAGTTCATTGGTATTAAAAATTGGCTGTTATATGAATATATAAAATATATTTTACAATTTAAATTTTGTACATGTCTCACATTATTAAAATACGTTCAAGATTTTGTTCGAAGAACGCGCCACTATCATTTTTTGAAATGGCACTTGGTCTAGCGATGTATAATCATGGATTTTTGTATCTGTTATCATGCAAACCATTAAGCTATAAGCCTGGAATTTAATACCAGGTAAGTACTAAATTCATGTTGTTTCACGGTATACGTTTTAAAATAAGTGTTTGGCATTCTTATTGGCAATAAAACACTATTTTACATATTGATTTATTTAAATTATAGGCTACTGCGTCCTTGATCCGCCTATAAAATGCTACAAAACTGCGGTTTACTCAGAGAAGCATGGTAAAGACTATGCTAGTAACAATAAGGATAGAGAGGAATAACAATTTTTATGGATAGAAAATCAGACTAGAATACAATGTATCACTGATGAGCGAAGAAAATCTGATTGTCAGGACAAGGACATGTGGCTAGGCGATAAGGCGGATGTTAAGCATAAAGATAGGTGAACTGGAAGCCATAAGGCGACGGCTCTTTGAAAATCTGAGGGATGATGCGGTCAAGAATTCGAAAATTTTCTTGAAGATAAATATCTAGCGTGGAAGACAAGTGATACGACAGTTATAATTATGCTCCCCCCCCCCCCCCCCACACACAAATATTCACATTAACAAGCACATATATTATTTTTAAGATAAGAAGTAGGCCTAATAAATTAAAATTAATAGCCTATTTGTTTAAAAATAGTCGTACATTTCCAAATATAGAAAATTTTACTTTATTAAAAAGTATATAAAAAGCCGAAAGAACCTTGAAAAATTTAGAAATATACAAAAACAAAATAAATAATAAATTAGTAGGGGAACAATTCCAAATTAACAGAAAAAAATTATATTTTTAAAACAATATTTTTGATAAAACAATATATTTTTATATTATAATTACATATTGGTTTATATACCATACATTCCGTACACGTCCAACATGTGGTACCGCTTTTTCAGCAGGAAAAATTATGGCTCCATTCTTTTGGTAGGCGTCGCACGTATTATTCTCTAACAAACCAAAACGCTCCAAACAGAATTCCGAAATAAGCGTAAAAACGCCAGAATTCTTTTCTTTTACAGGATAATGCGTGTCCTCATGTACCCACTCATACGATGGCTCCAATTTGAAAACTAAAGTAGACCGTTCTCCCCCATCCGCCCTACAGTCCGTACCTCGACCCGTCTGACTTTAGTTTATTTTGACCTTAAAGAGAGTTCTAAGAGGGGAAAAGAATCGTTCCAATGAAAAAGCCGTCAAAGCTGTTCGAGAACGGTGTGTCTTTTGGCAGAAGAAGTTTTTCCTCAAGGAGTACTTAAGCTACCGGAAAGACGGCGCCAGTGCTTTGAAAAGAAGGGAGACTGTATTGAAAAACTATTATGTATGTATATGTATACAGTATGTAAATGACTACTTCTATATTACTTTCTTAATAAACAATAAATTATAATTTAAATATGAGTACTCCTCATATACATGAATCATTTTCTCAAAGAAACTACAAGAATTTGAAACCCCTCTTTAACTTTAACTTGTAAAAAAAAAATTTTTTTTTTTTTAAAGATTTTTTTTTTTGTAAAGAGGGGCCACAAGATAATTAAAACTAGGCCAAAGCCTAGAGAAGCCAAAAATGCGCTGGATCCAGTGAGACGGGACTTGCAATTAAAACTCACAAAATTAACAATCAATAAAATCCTTTTTTATTATTATATCTCCTTTAAAATTGTTACCTACAAAAATCAATAAATATGACATTTAGATTCTATGTCCTCCTTAAAAAATATTAATTGAAAAAATTAATTCTCCTTGAAAAATATTAATTGAAAAATTAATTCTCCTTAAAAAAATATTAATTGAAAATTAATAGAGATAAAATCTATATTCTCCTTAACAATGTTAATTAAAAATATTAAATATATATAAAACCTATGTTTTATATTATTTTCTTTTTAGCCCTATATCTAACCCCCCAAAAATACACACGAATATACAATACATATACATGTTCCACAACACAGGACAATTATAACATCTATCTCTTGCCACACCCTTTTCCACGCCATGAGGTACATCATTAACAATTTATAAATATCCATATTAGGTTTTAATACTTAATATGTGTATAACATCTTATGTGTATAACTGATTATATGGTAACACCAGTGGCCCCAGGACACACTAAATTCAAAAGTTGGCATAGTGCCTGATACTATTATAAAGTGCTGCCACATTGAGCACTTAGACTTGGAGTAATTATAATTAGAATACAGTGAACACCCCAGTGATCATAATTAATTAAAAGAATTTAAATATTGATAAATTTAGTTAAGTCTTGAAAACAGGAACGTGTCATAAAGCCTTATAACCTTTTTAAAAGTAAGTTGGCCCAAAGGCCGACATATTCCTAGGCAAGATAGTGCATAACTCAACCTGTCCCAAAAGCATGTTTAACTCTGCATGAAAATGCACCTATACAGGATTAAACTGGTGACCCGACTTAACTACCAAAGAAACTGCTATCCCTATATGATCAAAACTGAATTTAAAAATGAGAAATTAAAACATAAAATGAAAACTAAATTGAACCAGTGAAATTACATTTTGATTGAATGAATTAGTAGCACTAATGAAACCCTTATACTGAAAATAAGAAGGAAATTTACACGTCTGAATGGTGAGCAGAGCAGCCACAGATACATGTCAACCCCTGGGCTCACAATTTATACAACAGATTTACAAAATGCACAAAAGATCCCCCCCCCCACAAGTCCACGCACTATTCTGTCCCGTTAACCGGGGACCCAATTAAAATGTTTAAAGCTTAAAGTCATTGGTGTAGAGTGACTCTATGTCCTCTGGTTCTAGTGGGTTACATCACACTGTAAAAAAAAATAATATGGATTGATGTCACCTTATTTTTTCCATGGGTGTGAAGTGGTGTTATTCTGGTCTCATGTTAGTGTGTTGGTGGCCTATCCTCGCTATTCTCCTCCGGCAGATGAAGTTGAGAGAGAGAGTCTAGATTTTCATGTTCAGGATGGAGCTGTTCCCCGTCTTCAGCGAGGGACCCTGGTCATACAACATATTATCAGCGATAAGTTCTCAAAACTAATTGCCCCAGAAACCTCACACGCACCAAAATCCATATATAATATTAACTCAGCTTTAGGGCTATTTAAAATGATAATCTGACACACTTTGCAACGGTTATATGGCCACCTGGCCCTATCTTGAAAACATTTAGTTCTGTTAAATTTCATATTATAAACTTTACCCCTGTGGGTTAACATAATTCAATTATGATTCTATAATTATTCAGTTTGTTATAACATTAATAAAATTTACACATAGGCTTATTTGCCACGTGGTGTGAAAGGTTACCTGATTACAATCATTTCTGTACTTATTAAACAAATACCTTTTTGCATTTACATTATTCTCAATTCTGGTGCCTTAGTTAAGACTTCTGAAATTAATATAGTATTACTATAATTACCAATAAAAGTACATTTAAATTACGCATTTCACAACTCACCACGTGGCGTAATAGGTTATCTGAATTCATTCATATGTGGACTTATTAAACAATTTTTTCTTTCGTATTACTTTAAATTGATGTATATAATCATATTGCCGTAACTTACCGCAGATCTGTATTGTTTTAGCTTGCCATAGGTAGAAGATGGTGCAACGAAAAGCTCTTCTCTGTCGGAGAAGAAAGCAGGCGAAGCGAACAGATGGGCGACCAGCGAGAGACAATTTTAACCAAACCCAGTTCCGGGTTTCTCACTTGCAAACAGCGGCGAGCACTAGAGTGCAGCACTAACCGGGCACACTTAAATACCTTATTACAGTATAGTTTGCGTGTATCTGTTAAACACAGTACGTCATTTTTCGTCAGCTTTGGCGTTAAATGCCGAATACGCGCCGATCTATTTTAGACTCGGCACACCCCCACCCCAAAATGGCAACATAGTTGCCCCACACTTAGACAGAGGAGTACCCTGCAGTGTACCCCAATGTTTTTTACAACAACGAAGGTGTTCCTCGGTTTTCCCAGTCGCCTTTGTTCTCAGGAGAGCAGTGGCTCAGAAGGAAATCGAAAAGAGAGAAAGAAGACATGTAGTATGCGAGAGTGTTGGCACTACACACTGACCTGATCAGGGCTAGCATGCAGCAAGAAAGACAGAAGAAGAAAAGAAGAAAGATTGTTCGGGTGCACACCCACTTGTGCGGGAACTCCGTCGCTACCTCAACAGGGACCCATGCCCTATAACCCACGGGGACTAACCCCTTCAAACTTAATTAAGCATAATCCACTTACGTCCCACAGGACCGGGGAGATAACGGGGGAAGTGGTTTCCATGACAATGATTTGTCTACTCAAGTGAATATCCTTCTTATAACCTATTACATGTGTGCTCCAAGGGCATGCCCAAAACGTATCGAGTGGACGAAGTGCTCGACCGACCTCATCCACGCGACACGTTTCGCTCCACTCCCTAACACCTTTTTTTTGTTTTATCTTTCTTTTTCTAATATTTTTTTTTGTTATTTATGTTTTTATAAGGGGAAGGATAGGAAAATCGGGAAGATGGAAAGGGCAAGGATTTCTGAACGGTCATGAGCTGGGACTTAAGGTAAGGACATGGCTCCCTCCGGAAATAGGGACGAATGGAGAAAGCCAAGGTTCGCGCAGGCAGGGGCGCATCCCTGAAGTAGACATACACCACCCGGATTGTGGGGAACATCTACCCGCTACCATATCAGCTTCTTCTCACCTTTTTATGACGAACTTTAGGTACTCGTTCCTTTTGGACTCCACTCTCGGAGAAACTATCTCGTGTTGAGCTGTACTGATTTGTTTCTCCTGAATTATAATCAAGGCAACTTACCTGACTACTTTTACCCCGATTTGGATTATCCTCAACATCTAACTCCTCTCCTTCTACCTTCTTCTCTTCTACAATTTCCCCTTCTTCGTCCCCATAATCCAAATCTACCTCATCACACTGCACATCTTCATCCTCTAGTTGCTCACCTGGTCCGCCTGAAACTTCTTTCCATTCCTCGGAATCCTCAACACTACTTACAGAAAGCGTCTGCACATCTTCACACACTACATCATTCTCACTCACACACTCCACAACGCTGCCATCCAATTTCTCCTCAACTTCTAGCTCATCTACTTCTACCATACTTGCAGCATGGACATCCCCTTGTCCAACTTAAACTTCAGGAACACTTGCAGCCTCCCTAACTCCCTAACACTTACACTTATACTCCCCTGCGCAGCATGTGCAGACCGCTCTTCTGCCTCTTCCTTCGATTCCTCTTCTTCACCACTTTCAGCAACTACAACTTCCTCAACATTTCCCAACCTGGAATGCAGCTGTCCAGATCCATGTGCAATGTCTAAATTAAATTCTACTGACGATGGTAAAGCTCCACCATCAAGTGACTTCTCATCTCCCGGCGTAGGCGATGATGATGTTACCGGATCTGGATCCGTCATGAACCGAGATGGAGATACTGGAACAAATTCTACGGCATCTGGATTCAACCATGACGTCCTCTCTGAGTCCTGTAATTCAATATCAACAGACGTGTTCTTGTCGTCTTGTATTGATCCACAGAAGTTACTTCGCTTTTCTTCTTTCTCCTCGCCTTCTTCATCCACAACTCTATTAGGCACTGGGACTTCCTCTGGAACCTTCAAAGTTTCTTTTTTCTCCGAATAGGAATAACGCCTTGCTACAGGCTCCCTACTTGCCGATGTTGGTTTACTAATGTAACTTCTTCTTTCCCTGTTAATTTCGTACTTATTTCTTTTCTCTGCTGTAACCGTTGCTACTGTCTTCTCACTTGTCACCCCCTTGTAGCCTCCATTACTTCCGGAATATTCAGTTTTTCTAACAGTCTCTTGTGTTCTTCTCCAACCGCCCTGTTTGTCCTTCTTAGCTCTTCCTAACGGACCACTGGAGTATTGGACATCCGTAGCAGCTCTTCCCCGGGACTCGTCCCCTGCCTGGACAGTCTTAGAAACCACACACAACCGGTACAGATCCGCGAAACAACGTGGACGTTCTGCGAATATCAAACGCGATCTCTCTTGGGGATTCAGTCCTTCCAGGATTGCTTGTATCACTTCCGTCTCGGGCAACCCTAATCTTAATACCCGGGCAGCTTTCCGTATGTCCTGCACGAAGTCCCCCAACGCCTCTCCGTTGGCCTGTAGGCGATAGAATGAATCTAACTTAAGCTGGGAACGTCGTCGACGGGGTATGAAGAAATCCAACACTTCCCCATGAAAAGCGTCGACACTGCCGCCCCGACGCAGAGTGTTGGTGACCAACCCTGCCAATGAACCCCGGCAATACGGGTATATAAGGGACAAGACTTCCCCATCGGACACACCCGGGAAATCTGCCAACTGCAGGACAAGATCCACGAAGACCAGCAACCCATCCTCATCTATTCCATCTACCACCGAAAGTTTCTGGAGAACTCCTGAAAGGGGGTGGGGCAATTTCTGAAAGCATACCGCCGCCAGAATTGCACAATTCACAATACACAATCAACAAAACATAATTCCCACAAAACACCTAACACCCTACAAAATAATGACAATAATAACACAGGAATCAGAAAAAAACTCGAGTACTATACTCTTCCTTCGAGCAGACTGCGGGTCCCCCTACCGTTGCGAGGACCCAGCCCAATTACCTGAACCGCTCTCAACAACACTAAACATTTAGGAACGCGACACACACACCAACACACAACATGACAAATTTACCGACCAACGACAAATTCTCAAAAAATGTGTAATGACTTCGGCTCCCGTATCTCGGAGGAGACCGACTGCCGATCGGGCCATACCGCATAAATGAAACACCTCCCCTATTATGGGCAAGGTAATACGCGAACCATATCTCCACCTAGGCACAGATCTGCGATAATTCGCGTTTCCAAAGGAATTTCCCCCTTTACAATTTCACACCGCGTGGCAATCTACCGTTCAACGATACCAACAGGCGGGCAAGTATATACACATATAATACACAAACCTTAAACCTAACAAGACATAGTCACTTTTAGATATAGGGACTTTTAGAGATTCTTCTAAGTTCTATTCGAACCCCAAAATGTTTCCTGAGTTTGCAAGCCCCGTCACACCCAAAGGACCCAAGGGTTGACCCTAATCTCAACCATGCTCTGCTACCAAATGAACCCCCTCTTTAACTTTGACTTGCAAAAAAAATTTTTTTTTTTTTGAAAAAGATTTTTTAAGTTCTTTTTTTTTGTAAAGAGGGGCCACAAGATAATTAAAACTAGACCAAAGCCTAGAGAAGCCAAAAATGCGCTGGATCCAGTGAGACGGGACTTGCAATTAAAACTCACAAAATTAACAATCAATAAAATCCTTTTTTATTATTATATCTCCTTTAAAATTGTTACCTACAAAAATCAATAAATATGACATTTAGATTCTATGTCCTCCTTAAAAAATATTAATTGAACAAATTAATTCTCCTTGAAAAATATTAATTGAAAAATTAATTCTCCTTAAAAAATATTAATTGAAAATTAATAGAGATAAAATCTATATTCTCCTTAACAATGTTAATTAAAAATACTAAATATATATAAAACCTATGTTTTATATTTTCTTTTTAGCCCTATATCTAACCCCCCAAAAATACACACGAATATACAATACATATACATGTTCCACAACACAGGACAATTATAACATCTATCTCTTGCCACACCCTTTTCCACGCCATGAGGTACATCATTAACAATTTATAAATATCCATATTAGGTTTTAATACTTAATATGTGTATAACATCTTATGTGTATAACTGATTATATGGTAACACCAGTGGCCCCAGGACACACTAAATTCAAAAGTTGGCATAGTGCCTGATACTATTATAAAGTGCTGCCACATTGAGCACTTAGACTTGGAGTAATTATAATTAGAATACAGTGAACACCCCAGTGATCATAATTAATTAAAAGAATTTAAATATTGATAAATTTAGTTAAGTCTTGAAAACAGGAACATGTCATAAAGCCTTATAACCTTTTTAAAAGTAAGTTGGCCTAAAGGCCGACATGTTCCTAGGCAAGATAGTGCATAACTCAACCTGTCCCAAAAGCATGTTTAACTCTGCATGAAAATGCACCTATACAGGATTAAACTGGTGACCCGACTTAACTACCAAAGAAACTGCTATCCCTATATGATCCAAACTGAATTTAAAAATGAGAAATTAAAACATAAAATGAAAACTAAATTGAACCAGTGAAATTACATTTTGATTGAATGAATTAGTAGCACTAATGAAACCCTTATACTGAAAATAAGAAGGAAATTTACACGTCTGAATGGTGAGCAGAGCAGCCACAGATACATGTCAACCCCTGGGCTCACAATTTATACAACAGATTTACAAAATGCACAAAAGATCCCCCCCCCCAAGTCCACGCACTATTCTGTCCCGTTAACCGGGGACCCAATTAAAATGTTTAAAGCTTAAAGTCATTGGTGTAGAGTGACTCTATGTCCACTGGTTCTAGTGGGTTACATCACACTGTAAAAAAAAATAATATGGATTGATGTCACCTTATTTTTTCCATGGGTGTGAAGTGGTGTTATTCTGGTCTCATGTTAGTGTGTTGGTGGCCTATCCTCGCTATTCTCCTCCGGCAGATGAAGTTGAGAGAGAGAGTCTAGATTTTCATGTTCAGGATGGAGCTGTTCCCCGTCTTCAGCGAGGGACCCTGGTCATACAACATATTATCAGCGATAAGTTCTCAAAACTAATTGCCCCAGAAACCTCACACGCACCAAAATCCATATATAATATTAACTCAGCTTTAGGGCTATTTAAAATGATAATCTGACACACTTTGCAACGGTTATATGGCCACCTGGCCCTATCTTGAAAACATTTAGTTTTGTTAAATTTCATTTTATAAACTTTACCCCTGTGGGTTAACATAATTCAATTATGATTCTATAATTATTCAGTTTGTTATAACATTAATAAAATTTACACATAGGCTTATTTGCCACGTGGTGTTGTGCCGGTGTAAATCCGGCCGTTGAAAAAGTTTTAGAGAAGTTTTGTTTTAATTGTCAAATAACGCGAATGCGAGAGTGCTGAGGCGACCCTTGTACTGCAATATAAGAGTGGACGGTTGCGCGCGCAGCTCGTAGAAAGGGGAGCATTTGGTTCTGCTTGTAACGAGAGACGACTCACTGCCCCGCTGCGAGATACAACGGTCTGTCTCTCTCTTCGAACGATTACGGCGTAGTTTCTGTTTCTACATGGCTGGCTGAAGCATAAACGACTCCCAGTAAGAAGTGCATTATCTTATGTCTTTATAAGTAATTATATATATGGATAATTAATAACAAGGTGTATGCAACCGTATAAAATACGTAATTAGGTGTGTGCGACCCGACAAGTTTTATATTAAGAGAAAACTCATTTTTCAGTAATTTACTTAATGCTGAGTATATAGCCCATGTTCCTTTTATTATTACTGTAATAGTGTGAGAGGTATTGCAATTGTCATTGTCATGATAAAAGTGTACTACATTAAAAAATTAAGGGCTAAAAGGCAGTGCGTAGTCAGGTCGTGAACTGTGTCTATTCATGCAGCTGACTGTCCGGGAGCTTAATTAACTTTACAGTAGAGAATTATTTGTGAGAACTTCCATGGATAAAATTTGATTAATGTTAAAACATTCTTAATGCTGTGAGTGCCTTGCAGTTGAATTTTTTGGTCAAATAATGATTATCGCTCACCACGTGGCTGTTTAACCTGCAAAGTTCTGTCGAGGCATGTAGCCAGTGAGCTGATGACTTTTATATTACGCCACGTTTAATAAAGTCTGTTCATTATTCAAATTTACTTATCCCATGGCTGATTTTCTACCCTTTAAGCTGGTTGCAAAAACTTTATTAATGATACTTGTGCATTTATGGAGAGTTAGTTGATGGCCCGTTCTGAGGTTAATTACCTGAACTCGGGTGTACAATTTTGGTGAACATTTCTCTAATTTATATAATTTAACAGGGTTCTTGATTAAGCCGGAGATTTGGCCTTGCTGATTGCCGTACACCTGCATCAGCCATGGACCATTAAACAAGATCCTGTCCGAAGAGGGAGATGGTGACTGGTTCTCGATGTAGCACTTGCCAGCAGTACTAAGGTGATATTCACACTTTTATTTTCCTTTTTGGGGCCGGGCCGGCAGTGCGCCTGTTTTACATTAAATATCTTTGAAGCCATGTGACCACGTGTCCAGACTGTCTGCTAGAAAGGAGAGCAGCTGATCATAACTCTGAACATTATAAGTTAAATTCAAGTATACTTTTTTATAACTGATTTACATAACACTAAGTGCACTGCTTGTAATTGTGTGCTGCACTGGGGGAGCGTGCCGGATATTTTTCTACACTTGGACATTTTACAGTTTGCATCTCATTATCATGTTACTCTTTACAAAATTTATAGAACAGGTTAGTAGCTCTGTTCCGGCTGGAACAGCAATGAATAATATTAACTTCACTATGGGTTTAACATCTAAGGGCTGGGGGTTTTCCTTTGTTGTTTTTGGGCCGTTTTCTGGGGTTTAAAAGGGGACTTAGTTTTTCTCTGACACATGTTGGTGCAACCTCAGGCAGGTTGGAGGCCTGTCAAACTTTGTCAACCACATGCTGGCGCGCTGCCACAGCTGCTAGGACACAACCACCTTATTGTATTTTTTCATTTTAATTGTATTTATAGAGCCATTCGGGGTTAATAGAAAATAATTTGTTTTTTCTTCTGGACATATATTAGTTGATTTTGCTCCTTACAAAAGGGCTATACCAATTGTTTTTCTTAACTGGCAAAACACATATTGATTAACTTTCACTTGTAGTATCTGCTGTTTAATTTTCTTTAACTATAAAACATATACTCATTATTTTTTTTGTAAAACATATATTGTCTAAAATTTTCTGAAATTGTAAAGCCTCGAGTGAGTAATTTCTGATTGTTAAAGTACATATGGATTTTTAAATCCTTCGGAATTTGTGAAGTAAAGTAACCGTTTAGAATTGTATAACAACCGTTTGAAATCAGGTGATGTAGTTCTGTAAATTTTTATCTAATGCTGTGAAAGGAACTTAAGGTTCATACGCTCATGATGGGTCATTGATCAGTGGAATGCTATACAAATGGGCGGTCCGGTTTTATTTATGCGTTATGAGTTTTTATCATCCTTTCTGGGGGTTCTGGCTTTTATATAAATCTACATAAACGGGTTGTTGATGAGCGAACATTTTATCACTGCTGGGTTCTGAGTATTGTAGTTACACTGCCTGCAGGGCGAGTGCATTCCAGGGGCATTCGTGTTAGAATTAATGTAATTGTGAGTCTATGTGCTTTATGTTTCTGTGTGTGTTGTGATGTTTGTCCGTGTCTAGCTAGCCACAAGATGGGGGAGAACTTTATATTTATATATATATTCACTGAGTTTATACACACTTGTTATGCTGTTATATGTTTATATATATATATATATGTATTTACTGAATTTATACACACTCGTTATACTGTACACCTATTGTTTTTCTTTAATACTGTTAAAGCAGGGCTTAAATTATTCGTGATATTTATGATTCATGGGGGGGAATAATTATGTCATAGAGTTGGCCTGCATGTATGAATTCTAGGCATAAAATAAACTTGTTATTGTTATATTATAGCTGAGTTTCATTGCAAGTCCCGTCATACTGGACCCGGCACAATTTTTGCTTCTCTAGGCTCCAGCCTAGTCCTAATTGACTTGTGGCTTCTCTTTCAAAAAAAAAATATTAAAATGAAATAAGTTGTTTGATACTCATAAACAAAAAAAGGGACATAAAAAGAAAGAGGGGTCACAAATGGTAGCAGAGCGTGGTTCATTCTAGGCTTGAACCCTTGGGTCCTGGTGTGTGACGGGGCTTGCAAACTCGGAAATATTAAGGCGATTGTTATGCCATTGTTTCGTAGGTATATGCCCGTGTAGGCTAGTTGTAAGTTGTATAACTTGTGAGTCGGGTCGCACCACTGAGGCGGTTATTTGTGTTTGAAAAAAATTGATAGGTTGTACGGCCGGGGAGTCTCAAGTGTGGCCTGGATGAGGGAATGTTGATTCAGGGTCGGTGTTTAGCGTGTGATATTGGCGGGATGCGGTATGGCCCGATCGGAAATCGGTACCGGCACCGACTTGTGTCCGGTTGATGTTGAGGTATTAATTCCCGGATTATGACTTTCGATTGTTAGTTGGTTGTTGTGAGTTATGTGTTGGTACGGCGTGTGTGTCGAGTTGCTGTTTGATGTTATGTGTGTTTAGTATTGTTGCTTGTCATTTGTCTCCTTCCGTCGTGGATGTGAATGGTTCTGAATAGGCCAGGTCTCCGCAGCGCTAGAGAACCCGGGGGTCTTCTTGATGGAAGAACAGTACTCAAGGTTTTCCTGGTTTAGTGATTTTTGTTTTTTATGTTTGTTTGTGGTTCATTAGAGAAGTAATTAGAGCATTGGCGGCATGAGTGTTATAAATCCCGATTTATTCTTGAAGCACGAGTTGGAGTTCGAGATTAAGTCCCGGGGTGGGAGGCCCCAAGGGGATGTGGCTTCTTTGAGGAAGCAGTTAAGAGACGCCCTCGCGTCCGGAGGGACGACGTCGCTCGTAAAAGTCACTGATGTGACAGCCGAGCTCGAGTTGTGCCAGGAGAAGTGGGGAGAGTTGCGGGAGGTGATGGAGGATTTGGAGTCGGCCCCTTCCAGCCTCAGGGCAAGACAGAGAGTGCGTCAGCGAGCGGAACATCTGCAACATCGACTGGAGAATTTGTCCGCACAAACTACAATTGCTGAAGTCAGCGCCACGCTGAAGCTGATTTCGGAACAAGTGGCTAAAGCATTGCGGAACTTCGAGCCCGTGAAGTCCCAGCTTTCCGTGAGCTCTCCCCAGCCTCCTGAAATGGACATAGCGCAGACGCCGAACCCTGCGACTCCATTGCCGACGCTCTCGGGAGGATCGAGCGTCTCTTATAATAACTTACATAACCCCCTGTCCTCCATTATTCAGGAGCTTCCGGTTGTAGATGGACTGGACGTGGACAAATTGATGATCTTTTTCCGAATTTTGTTTCAGCTGTCCGACTTCCCGGGGATGTCGGATAGCACTCTACTCGAACTCGTGTATCCCTATTGTCGTGGGTCTGTGGCTGAGCGGGTCGCGCGGACTATACGAGATGGCGGCAGTGTGGCGTCTTTCCATCGGGGGGTGTTGGACGCATGCGTGCCTGGGCTATTGCGAAAGCAGCTGCAGCACAAACATTGTTATCGGGTGCAAGCACACGGGGAGAATTTTGCGAAGTTTGTACAGAGTATCCGTGATGCTGTCCGGATTTTAGGGTTGGGACTGCCCGAGACTGAAGTAGTGCAGATGATATTCGAAGGGGTTACTCCCCAGGAGAGATCTCGTTTAACTTTTGCTGAGCGACCGCGGAATTATGAAGACCTCGAGAAGCTGTGCGCGTTATCCCGGGCTATACAAACAATAGATGAATCCCGTGGGCCAGTAAGGGCCAGTCTGGGCGAACCCCGAGTGGTGGAACGACGGGTCGTTCAGTCCCAACCACGGCCAGAGAGAAATAACGGTGATCGAGGTGGACGAGTGAGAGGTGTTGTTTGCTTTCGCTGTCGCAGACAGGGGCATGTTGCCCGCGATTGTCCGGAGGGTGGTATGCGTCCGGCGCTTCCCCCGAGGGTCCGGTACTCAAAAAACTAAATTACCAGGGGGGGACAAATCGGAGGTTGTCTTCCCCTCGTTACAAGACTTGTCAGAATTCAAGTGCCTCCAGGCAGAGGATAGGTCCTGACTCTTCTAATGTCAAGGTCCTTGCTACCGTCCCGCAAAAGGCTTCTGTATGCCCCTTCCTGTCGCTCGAGGTAAAGAAGGGTCAACTCAGAGCGTTAGTTGACTCCGGGTCAGCCCGATCTATCATCTCATCTCGAGTATGCGCGGACCTTGAAAAACAGGGCTTAATAAAAGGGTCGAATCGGTCGTCTGTGGTGTGCTGGACTGCTTCTAGGGAAATTCTGCCCATCTCCCGGGTGGTTTCCTTTAAGTTCAAGATTGATGGCTTTTCTTGGGTGTGGCCTTTTCTGGTTTCTCCGGCTCTGGGAGTTGACTGTATTGTGGGTGCCGATTTCATCGCTAAAAGTGGTCTCGTGTTGGACATCCATGGGCACCAGTGTTACTTTAAATTTAATCGGGGTGTTGTTATCCCATTCCATTAATTACAAAGTATAATAATAATAAAAAAATATTTTTTAATGTCAAAAAGTTTGTATTTTTGCTAATTTTGAAACTTTTGCGAACATTTTGGTTGTTACAAATAGTAGTAAATAAGGTTGAAATAAAAGCTCGTCAAATCAATTATATATTTTTTTTATTAGAGCACACGTAAAAAAATATCATAATACAATTTTAAAGACACTGAAAGTTCATTTTTTATGATTTAAAAAACCCTTAATAATTACAAATGTTACAGCTGCAAAATGTTTGTTTCTACTTCATTGACACATTAAACTGTTTTTTTGTATTAAATTTTGGCATGTTCTCACGTGAGTCAATTTTTGCTCTTATATATCCTTCTCTTGCGATTGAACCACAGACCTTTTGAGCCGATTCGGTCACCAGTTTCACAGCTCTTTCCACTGCTTGCGTGTGACAAGGAAGCCGTGGAAAGTCGACCACTTTATTATTTGGTTGAGCTTCAGATGTCTTCCGTATAAAGTCTTTGAGAGAGTCAATGGAAACATGTTTTACCAAGGGGGGTTCAGTTACGTCATTTTCAGCCCATGAGATCATGTCGATGTAATCCTTTGCGTCAAAGTTTATCTTTGGAACTTTAAACTTCCTGACTCCGCCTCTACTTTCTGTTCTTGCTTTTAAAACACGTCGTAAACCAAGTTCTCTTACATTTTTGCGCTCATCACATAGCATGGACAAAAGGAGATTTTCTGCAGCAGCAAAGTACCCATTTCTTTGAATAACTGGGTCTAGAACGTTCTTGAAATCATCAGAGAGATAGCGTGAATACGAGATAAGCTTAAACAGATGTTTGGAACCATAAGTACATGAAGGTTTTAACTTAATGTTAAACCACACAGGTGCATACACTTTCACAATGTACTCAGCCAGAGTCTTAAGGTTTTCAGTTGGATTTTCAGTTGCCACATACAATCTAAGTATACGGTTTGCTAATGTAAGCCACATGGAGTGAGCAAGTTTTCCAGGGTTTCTTAAAGATAAATCTAGTGAGCAATTTCCACTTGATACAGCGATACACATATCCAATAAATACTTCTGATCTGTACTTAAATCATTTATGTTCTCCAAAAGAGGAAGGTTATTTTTAATTGGCAAGAAAGTAACCACAGGAAGATTAGCACAGTTTTCCAGCTGCTGACCTATTTCGCCTTTAAACTCATTGGGTCTCTTCGTTTTACCATCTAAATGACAAAAAAGATGTCGCAAAGGTAGCTCATTTCCATGGAACAAACAAACTAACCATTGTAAAGGTCTTCCTATTTCATTTTCCATCAAAGAAATCACACCATTATTATGTCCAGTGTTTACAACGGTTCCATCACACCCAATAGCAGTAAAGTTCAAAAGTTGTTCGTTGTGTTCTCTATCTTCAAGAAACTCCAGTATACTGTCTGCTATGTCTTTTCCAGTGCCAGATTTAGGTGTTACGTGGCCTAAAAACTTTGAGTTTGGTTCCTCTATTAGTGAAACATGCTCTTCTGAAATAACTTTTTTGTACAACTTAATTCCTTTCTTTTCTTGAACAATTGTTTTGTCTCTTCTTCCATCAAAAAACAATCCTCTATTTTCGGTTATCTGATCATAAAGACTGTCATTAATGAGATCTCTTCGATTTTTTGATCTTGCTCATCTAATTTTCATCCTGTCTATTACTTTGGTTTTGTCTTCCCCTGTGATTACACCCAAGTCCTGTAAAGCAGCACTAGCTATAGCTGCAGCAGCTCTATCTGATATTCCGGTACGGTCACAAATGGAAGCTACAGATGGCAATTTAATACGCATTTGAGTGCTTATCTTTTTCTCTTTTTTCAGTTTTGAAGGGCCTGGTAGATTTATCTCTTCTTGTATATTTGAAGGACCTGGTTGGTTTGCCTCTTCAGCGCTGTCATTGTCGTCAGTAACCGTTTCTGATACACTAGTATTTTTTGTCCGTTCTTGATTAAACTTAACTGTTCTCTGTAGTTCTTTACTTTTTCTTGCTTCTTTCTTCTTCAAAGCGCTTGTGGTAGCTATATCAACATTACCTATAACCATTTTCCTGGTAGAGCGTTGATCTTTTAGAAACTCTTGTTCTAAAACTGGTACTTTTTTTTCTTTTATACAACTACAAGTATCAAAGTTTTGACACTTGCAGGCAGCAATATCAAATAAACGTTCAGCTTCTTCTCTAAATTTTGCGAGGTTCGAGTCAAACTTATCTGACCCTTTTCTACTTTTAGACCTTAATAAATTCCTATATTTAGCATGATAAACTTTTATCATTTGTGAAATTCTAAGGTTAGAAACAACGGGAATAGAAGCTATTGACCATATTTGTTCTATTTTTGGAACTAAAGTCTCAGATATTTCACTTACAGTAGGATCTTTCCCTGACGCAACTTTGAGGTTATGTCTAATAAAACAGTAGCACTTCATTACATCTTCGTAAGTAGGCAGTACAATTTCACACAAATCACTAAATCTTCCAAAAATAGGACATTCCAAAATTTGTTTTGTCTTCACTTGTTTAGACAGAGCCATTTTAACTCACAACAATAAAGTAGGACACAAACTAACAAAATATTACGTTAATCTGTTACACAATAGACGCCAACTCAACTGAACTCGGCAAAGCGACTGACACCTGATCTGAGCTTGTCACCACACGCAAACAAATCTCTGCCTTCCGCCCCCTTCCCCTCTCCACATCCGCTGGGATAAGGTTTTTATCTTTCTATTCATATTAAAACGCCTATTTGAAACTTTTTATTGCATAATAGAGACACGTAAAATTCTTTGAAAAAGTTACAAAAAGTGTGTTTTTATAAAACTTTACCGCTCTTGCGGCACCTCAAGACATAATCCAAAAAGTTAAAAAAAAATTGTGTCTTTTTCGATATAAAAACTGCTTTTTTGACAGTATTTGAAATTAAAAAAAAATTTTGATAACTTCTTAAAAAAACTTAAAAATGTAGCGAAAATTGCAATTTTATGAAAATTTATCGTCCTTGCGGCACCTCAAGACGTGCTCCAATATTTTTCATATCTTTTTTTTATCTTATCTACACCAAAAGGCAACTTTTCCGCGCTATTACAAATTAAAAATTCAAACTTAATTTTTTCGTTCCACCCTAGTGAGCAGCCACAGATACATGTCAACCCCTGGGCTCACAATTTATACAACAGATTTACAAAATGCACAAAAGATCCCCCCCCCCACGTCCACGCACTATTCTGTCCCGTTAACCGGGGACCCAATTAAAATGTTTAAAGCTTAAAGTCATTGGTGTAGAGTGACTCTATGTCCACTGGTTCTAGTGGGTTACATCACACTGTAAAAAAAAATAATATGGATTGATGTCACCTTATTTTTTCCATGGGTGTGAAGTGGTGTTATTCTGGTCTCATGTTAGTGTGTTGGTGGCCTATCCTCGCTATTCTCCTCCGGCAGATGAAGTTGAGAGAGAGAGTCTAGATTTTCATGTTCAGGATGGAGCTGTTCCCCGTCTTCAGCGAGGGACCCTGGTCATACAACATATTATCAGCGATAAGTTCTCAAAACTAATTGCCCCAGAAACCTCACACGCACCAAAATCCATATATAATATTAACTCAGCTTTAGGGCTATTTAAAATGATAATCTGACACACTTTGCAACGGTTATATGGCCACCTGGCCCTATCTTGAAAACATTTAGTTTTGTTAAATTTCATATTATAAACTTTACCCCTGTGGGTTAACATAATTCAATTATGATTCTATAATTATTCAGTTTGTTATAACATTAATAAAATTTACACATAGGCTTATTTGCCACGTGGTTTTTGCTTCTCTAGGCTCCAGCCTAGTCCTAATTGACTTGTGGCTTCTCTTTCAAAAAAAAATATTAAAATGAAATAAGTTGTTTGATACTCATAAACAAAAAAAGGGACATAAAAGGAAAGAGGGGTCACAGTGTGAAAGGTTACCTGATTACAATCATTTCTGTACTTATTAAACATTACCTTTTTGCATTTACATTATTCTCAATTCTGGTGCCTTAGTTAAGACTTCTGAAATTAATATAGTATTACTATAATTACCAATAAAAGTACATTTAAATAACGCATTTCACAACTCACCACGTGGCGTAATAGGTTATCTGAATTCATTCATATGTGGACTTATTAAACAATTTTTTCTTTCGTATTACTTTAAATTGATGTATATAATCATATTGCCGTAACTTACCGCAGATCTGTATTGGTTTAGCCTGCCATAGGTAGAAGATGGTGCAACGAAAAGCTCTTCTCTGTCGGAGAAGAAAGCAGGCGAAGCGAAAAGATGGGCGACCAGCGAGAGACAATTTTAACCAAACCCAGTTCCGGGTTTCTCACTTGCAAACAGCGGCGAGCACTAGAGTGCAGCACTAACCGGGCACACTTAAGTACCTTATTACAGTATAGTTTGCGTGTATCTGTTAAACACAGTACGGCATTTTTCGTCAGCTTTGGCGTTAAATGCCGAATACGCGCCGATCTATTTTAGACTCGGCACACCCCCACCCCAAAAGGGCAACATAGTTGCCCCACACTTAGACAGAGGAGTACCCTGCAGTGTACCCCAATGTTTTTTACAACAACGTAGGTGTTCCTCGGTTTTCCCAGTCGCCTTTGTTCTCAGGAGAGCAGTGGCTCAGAAGGAAATCGAAAAAAGGGAAAGAAGACATGTAGTATGCGAGAGTGTTGGCATTACACACTGACCTGATCAGGGCTAGCATGCAGCAAGAAAGACAGAAGAAGAAAAGAAGAAAGATTGTTCGGGTGCACCCTGAGTACTGAACTCCTGAGGCTTGACCACTTGTGCGGGAACTCCGTGGCTACCTCAACAGGGACCCATGCCCTATAACCCACGGGGACTAACCCCTTCAAACTTAATTAAGCATAATCCACTTACGTCCCACAGGACCGGGGAGATAACGGGGGAGGAGGTTTCCATGACAATGATTTGTCTACTCAAGTGAATATCCTTCTTATAACCTATTACATGTGTGCTCCAAGGGCATGCCCAAAACGTATCGAGTGGACGAAGTGCTCGACCGACCTCATCCACGCGACACGTTTCGCTCCACTCCCTAACACCTTTTTTTTGTTTTATCTTTCTTTTTCTAATATTTTTTTTGTTATTTATGTTTTTATAAGGGGAAGGATAGGAAAATCGGGAAGATGGAAAGGGCAAGGATTTCTGAACGGTCATGAGCTGGGACTTAAGGTAAGGACATGGCTCCCTCCGGAAATAGGGACGAATGGAGAAAGCCAAGGTTCGCGCAGGCAGGGGCGCATCCCTGAAGTAGACATACACCACCCGGATTGTGGGGAACATCTACCCGCTACCATATCAGCTTCTTCTCACCTTTTTATGACGAACTTTAGGTACTCGTTCCTTTTGGACTCCACTCTCGGAGAAACTATCTCGTGTTGAGCTGTACTGATTTGTTTCTCCTGAATTATAATCAAGGCAACTTACCTGACTACTTTTACCCCGATTTGGATTATCCTCAACATCTAACTCCTCTCCTTCTACCTTCTTCTCTTCTACAATTTCCCCTTCTTCGTCCCCATAATCCAAATCTACCTCATCACACTGCACATCTTCATCCTCTAGTTGCTCACCTGGTCCGCCTGAAACTTCTTTCCATTCCTCGGAATCCTCAACACTACTTACAGAAAGCGTCTGCACATCTTCACACACTACATCATTCTCACTCACACACTCCACAACGCTGCCATCCAATTTCTCCTCAACTTCTAGCTCATCTACTTCTACCATACTTGCAGCATGGACATCCCCTTGTCCAACTTAAACTTCAGGAACACTTGCAGCCTCCCTAACTCCCTAACACTTACACTTATACTCCCCTGCGCAGCATGTGCAGACCGCTCTTCTGCCTCTTCCTTCGATTCCTCTTCTTCACCACTTTCAGCAACTACAACTTCCTCAACATTTCCCAACCTGGAATGCAGCTGTCCAGATCCATGTGCAATGTCTAAATTAAATTCTACTGACGATGGTAAAGCTCCACCATCAAGTGACTTCTCATCTCCCGGCGTAGGCGATGATGATGTTACCGGATCTGGATCCGTCAAGAACCGAGATGGAGATACCGGAACAAATTCTACGGCATCTGGATTCAACCATGACGTCCTCTCTGAGTCCTGTAATTCAATATCAACAGACGTGTTCTTGTCGTCTTGTATTGATCCACAGAAGTTACTTCGCTTTTCTTCTTTCTCCTCGCCTTCTTCATCCACAACTCTATTAGGCACTGGGACTTCCTCTGGAACCTTCAAAGTTTCTTTTTTCTCCGAATAGGAATAACGCCTTGCTACAGGCTCCCTACTTGCCGATGTTGGTTTACTAATGTAACTTCTTCTTTCCCTGTTAATTTCGTACTTATTTCTTTTCTCTGCTGTAACCGTTGCTACTGTCTTCTCACTTGTCACCCCCTTGTAACCTTCATTACTTCCGGAATATTCCGTTTTTCTGACAGTCTCTTGTGTTCTTCTCCAACCGCCCTGTTTGTCCTTCTTAGCTCTTCCTAACGGACCACTGGAGTATTGGACATCCGTAGCAGCTCTTCCCCGGGACTCGTCCCCTGCCTGGACAGTCGTAGAAACCACACACAACCGGTACAGATCCGCGAAACAACGTGGACGTTCTGCGAATATCAAACGCGATCTCTCTTGGGGATTCAGTCCTTCCAGGATTGCTTGTATCACTTCCGTCTCGGGCCACCCTAATCTTAATACCCGGGCAGCTTTCCGTATGTCCTGCACGAAGTCCCCCAACGCCTCTCCGTTGGCCTGTAGGCGATAGAATGAATCTAACTTAAGCTGGGAACGTCGTCGACGGGGTATGAAGAAATCCAACACTTCCCCATGAAAAGCGTCGACACTGCCGCCCCGACGCAGAGTGTTGGTGACCAACCCTGCCAATGAACCCCGGCAATACGGGTATATAAGGGACAAGACTTCCCCATCGGACACACCCGGGAAATCTGCCAACTGCAGGACAAGATCCACGAAGACCAGCAACCCATCCTCATCTATTCCATCTACCACCGAAAGTTTCTGGAGAACTCCTGAAAGGGGGTGGGGCAATTTCTGAAAGCATACCGCCGCCAGAATTGCACAATTCACAATACACAATCAACAAAACATAATTCCCACAAAACACCTAACACCCTACAAAATAATGACAATAATAACACAGGAATCAGAAAAACCTCGAGTACTATACTCTTCCTTCGAGCAGACTGCGGGTCCCCCTACCGTTGCAAGGACCCAGCCCACTTACCTGAACCGCTCTCAACAACACGACACATTAAGGAACGCGACACACACGCTAACACACAACATGACAAATTTACCGACCAACGACAAATTCTCAAAAAATTTGTAATGACTTCGGCTCCCGTATCTCGGAGGAGACCGACTGCCGATCGGGCCATACCGCATAAATGAAACACCTCCCCTATTATGGGCAAGGTAATACGCGAACCATATCTCCACCTAGGCACAGATCTGCGATAATTCGCGTTTCCAAAGGAATTTCCCCCTTTACAATTTCACACCGCGTGGCAATCTACCGTTCAACGATACCAACAGGCGGGCAAGTATATACACATATAATACACAAACCTTAAACCTAACAAGACATAGTCACTTTTAGATATAGAGACTTTTAGAGATTCTTCTAAGTTCTATTCGAACCCCAAAATGTTTCCTGAGTTTGCAAGCCCCGTCACACCCAAAGGACCCAAGGGTTGACCCTAATCTCAACCACGCTCTGCTACCAAATGAACCCCCTCTTTAACTTTGACTTGTAAAAAAAAATGAAATGTCACAGTACATACGGGCAAACCCCGTACATAAGCAAAACAGGTTTATCAGTGGCTATATAAACAGTGAATCAGTTGATCGATATTGTCCACGCGAAAGCAGTCGATCGATATTGTCCACGCGAGAAACATAAACTTTCATGTTCGCGTCTGTGAGTTTCCAATGTCGTAAAAGTGCACTTTTACCGTAACCATTTTAGTGTTTTTAATTTTTTAACGATCTCCTACGAGTGATTACGATTTCTGAAGATGGCAATTCGTTGCCGAAACGCGTCAAAATAAGACGAGAAAAACGAAGTCGCACGACGGATATATGGTAAATATCTATTATATCTATCTCTTGCCACACCCTTTTCCACGCCATGAGGTACATCATTAACAATTTATAAATATCCATATTAGGTTTTAATACTTAATATGTGTATAACATCTTATGTGTATAACCTATTATGTGGTAACACCAGTGGCCCCAGGACACACTAAATTCAAAAGTTGGCATAGTGCCTGATACTATTATAAAGTGCTGCCACATTGAGCACTTAGACTTGGAGTAATTATAATTAGAATACAGTGAACACCCCAGTGATCATAATTAATTAAAAGAATTTAAATATTGATAAATTTAGTTAAGTCTTGAAAACAGGAACGTGTCATAAAGCCTTATAACCTTTTTAAAAGTAAGTTGGCCTAAAGGCCGACATGTTCCTAGGCAAGATAGTGCATAACTCAACCTGTCCCAAAAGCATGTTTAACTCTGCATGAAAATGCACCTATACAGGATTAAACTGGTGACCCGACTTAACTACCAAAGAAACTGCTATCCCTATATGATCCAAACTGAATTTAAAAATGAGAAATTAAAACATAAAATGAAAACTAAATTGAACCAGTGAAATTACATTTTGATTGAATGAATTAGTAGCACTAATGAAACCCTTGTACTGAAAATAAGAAGGAAATTTACACGTCTGAATGGTGAGCAGCCACAGATACATGTCAACCCCTGGGCTCACAATTTATACAACAGATTTACAAAATGCACAAAAGATCCCCCCCCCCACAAGTCCACGCACTATTCTGTCCCGTTAACCGGGGACCCAATTAAAATGTTTAAAGCTTAAAGTCATTGGTGTAGAGTGACTCTATGTCCACTGGTTCTAGTGGGTTACATCACACTGTAAAAAAAAATAATATGGATTGATGTCACCTTATTTTTTCCATGGGTGTGAAGTGGTGTTATTCTGGTCTCATGTTAGTGTGTTGGTGCCCTATCCTCGCTATTCTCCTCCGGCAGATGAAGTTGAGAGAGAGAGTCTAGATTTTCATGTTCAGGATGGAGCTGTTCCCCGTCTTCAGCGAGGGACCCTGGTCATACAATATATTATCAGCGATAAGTTCTCAAAACTAATTGCCCCAGAAACCTCACACGCACCAAAATCCATATATAATATTAACTCAGCTTTAGGGCTATTTAAAATGATAATCTGACACACTTTGCAACGGTTATATGGCCACCTGGCCCTATCTTGAAAACATTTAGTTTTGTTAAATTTCATATTATAAACTTTACCCCTGTGGGTTAACATAATTCAATTATGATTCTATAATTATTCAGTTTGTTATAACATTAATAAAATTTACACATAGGCTTATTTGCCACGTGGTGTGAAAGGTTACCTGATAACAATCATTTCTGTACTTATTAAACAAATACCTTTTTGCATTTACATTATTCTCAATTCTGGTGCCTTAGTTAAGACTTCTGAAATTAATATAGTATTACTATAATTACCAATAAATGTACATTTAAATTACGCATGTCACAACTCACCACGTGGCGTAATAGGTTATCTGAATTCATTCATATGTGGACTTATTAAACAATTTTTTCTTTCGTATTACTTTAAATTGATGTATATAATCATATTGCCGTAACTTACCGCAGATCTGTATTGGTTTAGCCTGCCATAGGTAGAAGATGGTGCAACGAAAAGCTCTTCTCTGTCGGAGAAGAAAGCAGGCGAAGCGAACAGATGGGCGACCAGCGAGAGACAATTTTAACCAAACCCAGTTCCGGGTTTCACACTTGCAAACAGCGGCGAGCACTAGAGTGCAGCACTAACCGGGCACACTTAAATACCTTATTACAGTATAGTTTGCGTGTATCTGTTAAACACAGTACGGCATTTTTCGTCAGCTTTGGCGTTAAATGCCGAATACGCGCCGATCTATTTTAGACTCGGCACAAATTCTGTACAGAGCCCCCGCAGTCCACGGAAGAATGAATACGACCGTATTGCGAGGGAGGGGGGCGCTTACTCAAGAATGATGAAAGAAAGTGGTGTAGTAAATGTAAAATTACTTTATACATTGTAATGCGACATAATGAGCATAACCCAACAAGTGTATAAACTCCCATATAATATGACATAAACTAAACAATATACCTAACCTTGCTAAACCAATGAGAAAGGTTAAAACCCAAAATAAGCAAAAAGAAGTACAATATAAGCTAATGTAAAACAAATATGTACTCTAAACCATTAAAAGTGACTGTTCATAGCAAATAATAACTAATTGAAAAATGAAAATGTAATCACAACAAGAACAATAAGTGATTGAGTGTAAAATGTAAATGTAAGATGTTGGTTACTAACTATACAGACAGGACTGTTAATAATAGTGGTAACTTATTGTGAATGAAATTTATAGTCACAACTAAAGACAATGTGTGATCATATACGATTTAAGTTGTTAATTTAATTTATTTTAATATTAACTGACTAACCTTGATTGTATAAAATAGTTCCCTATTTTATTTTTAATATTAACTGAAGGGAATAATACAATCATATGTGTTGTTTAAATTAATGTGTTAAACCTTATTTAGGTTAATAAGAATTAGATTGTTTAAATTGACCAGGTGTCAATAATACTTAATAATAGGTCATAATAAATTGACCAACTATATTATTAGATATTAAGAAGTTATTAAAAGAAAGTTTTATTGTTTAAAGTTGGTTTGAATTTGACCATAATGGCCTAACATTATGGTAATATGTATGTTTTATGTCAATGTTGTTCTTCACTTTGTCAGAATCAATTCAGTGGATAATAATAACATAACGGATAATTCAATGCATGTCATACAAGCCACAAGGTCATACAGTAATTTTAAATTGAAACTTTGTACTATAGAGAAATACCAATTAATTGGCCAATATCAAAATAGAAATTATTATAAATCCAACTATTAAACCATCACAGCACTGTAAGTAAATAGTAAAAGATGGTATAAATAATAATATATGCTTTATTTAAGTGTCAGAAGCAACATTTTAATTAATTAATGGAATTTTTATGTGATTTGAAATGTCAAAAGCTACATGGAATGGCTTATGAGATGAAATTTTATAAAATGTTAAATTAATTATAAGGACACACACCTATGCCATGGGAGGTGTCTAAATTGTTGTCTTATTGTAAGGAATATTGTACTGTAAACCAATTTGAGATTTATTATGTAATAGACAGGGATTAATTGTAGCTAGAAAATGTAAAATTTTTTATCTTAAATAATTAAGGTCATGTGACCTCTTAATCCGACGATTTTGACCAATGAGAAATTTTAAAATTTGATCAAGCCCGTTGAAGGTATAAGGAAATTTCTTCACTTGATTGTTAGACTCGAAAGTATAAAGAACTAGTCTATGCTACTCTGTGTAAAAAGTAGCCTATATGATAGAGTCAAGTCCAAGTCAGAAGAAGAGTGAAGGTAAAATAATTAACAGCGTCAAACTAGTAAAAAAAATAAAATAAATAATAATAATATCCCAAAAAATAAATAAAAGTGATCTACAAAAGTGGTGACACCGAACCTTATAAACTAACACTAGTAATAATTATACAACACCAGAACTAAATCACAGTAACACTTATTCATCAGAACCAAAGTGAAAAGACCAATTCAACACCAGTGAACAATTTATTTGACTTATTTTATTTTAAAAACTTGTTTTAAATAGTTGGGAGGTTAATCAACTCTATCGTTGCTTAGCGTCAGTCCGCCAATTTGGCACAGACAACTGAAACCAACGCTGAATCAACACTAACTATTGTGGTCTCACATCAGACCAAACAACTATTTCATTGTATTTTCTTGATTTTAATTTTATTGTTATTAGTAAGTAAGAATTATTTTAATTGTAATATGTTGTACTTCTTAATGTGCATTTCGTACTTTTTAATAACAGTCAAAAGAATCCAGGAGTTTATATAACTATCGAAAGTTTAACTCTGAATCGAAGTGAGATTAAGAATCGACTTGTGCATTGTACCAAACAAACATTAGAGCAACGAAGGCAGTAACTTATGAAAATAAAAAAATAATGATATTTTCCCCTAATTGATGCGAGTTGTCTTTTATTAAAAAAATAAAATAGAAATAAAGAATTTTATTTCAGAATAAAAAGATAGAACCCGACCACGACGATGTAAGTAATTCCGTCAAGCGTAATAACCTACGGTAAGTGAGTCTGGTAACCTCAATCTTGACAACTCAACCCGAAAACCAACACCCGTCCCCAAACAAACAGTAATCCACGTTAATAAATAATAGTTAAAATAACTTAACTTCACTCACATATTAAGTAAAGAAACACGTCTCGTTACATAATGGGCACGAGCAACGTGGGGCTGAATACGTATACTTCACGTAAGGTGCGACTGGAACTAATTACCCGAGATAAAATATTATCTTAAAAAATATAAATTGCTATTAGAACACAACTAGAAAGAAACAAAAAAAATTTAGAATTACAATGTGTGTGTGTGTGTGTGTGTGTGTGTGTGTGTGTGTGTGTGTGTGTGTGTGTGTGTGTGTGTGTGTGTGTGTGTGTGTGTGTGTGTGTGTGTGTGTGTGTGTGTGTGTGTGTGTGTGTGTGTGTGTGTGTGTGTGTGTGTGTGTGTGTGTGTGTGTGTGTGTGTGTGTGTGTGTGTGTTTATATGTGATATAAACTTTTTATACGTCCCAGGATGAAATACGCTTGTTAGTGATCTCTATTCTTTCCTGTATGCTTGTGTTGTGGTTTAAATGTTATTGAAACTAATCCATGTCAACGTGCGGTTTAGTTAATGGTAGCCAACTAGGTAAGAAAAAGAGAAGCGACTGAGTATAAAGTAAGAAAGAGAGAGAGAGAGAGAGAGAGAGAGAGAGAGAGACGCTTTATTAAGGAACTAAAGCTGAGGAAGCCTGCATTGGAACTGACGTCTTAGAATAACTTAGAAGTAGCTGTTTGTTACTTGAAACGTCTGTTAAGTAACGACTGCTTGTTAGACGAGGTTCTGTAACGGAAACCGCCAGCTGCTACACACACACACACACACACACACACACACAGATATACAAACGTGTCTGCTGTGTAAATGAAGCACCCAAGTTCTGTTGGTATTCAAAACTGTTAAGATTTCATTTTCCGTCATTCGCTACGAGTGCAACAGACTTTCTCCAGGAACACATTACCGCATCAGAAAGTAATTTTTATTCCATTGTTTTCTTGTGTGCATTAAAGGAACGTCTCCGTTTAATGACGTACAGTGCTGCGACCGGGCACTTAAACGAGCATACACACACACACAAACACACCATACCGCTGTTCGTCTGCCAATTATAAGGCTGCTCTGCCAGGTTCCCGAAATGAATGATTTTCTCCATTAGTTATTCAATCTGATTTGTCTTCGGTCAGCGTTTAATCAACAGTTTTACAAATGCCAATTTCAATGTCAGCCGCCCTCTATTGTGACGTCACAAGTTACACTTTTGTGCAGTTTCAAATAAATTATTTTCAAAAACTAATCCTGCATCCTTATGTAGGATTACGTTCAGTATGTCAATCCGGGTTACCTTAATAAATCGGAATATGTGTGTGTGTGTGTGTGTGTGTGTGTGTGTGTGTGTGTGTGTGTGTGTGTGTGTGTGTGTGTGTGTGTGTGTGTGTGTGTAGCCTTTTACCGTAAAATCGAAGAAAACGTGCAGTCACAAACGTAAGAAGGAATAGCGCTGCGAGGGGATTTTTAGAGGAGTTAATCCCAAAAGGGATAAATAAAAAGGAAACGTTTAAAATTTTTTAAATGTAGTCATAAAGTCGAATTAAATAATTAGGTTAATTAGTTATGTGAGTACGCTCGTATCTCCTTTACGTTGTAACCGTCTTGTGTAAACATTGATACTTGTCTAGTGGTTGAGGGACGGTGGAAATTTATACTTGTCTAGTGGTTGAAGGACGGTGCAAATTGATACTTGTCTAGTGGTTGAGGGACGGTGCAAATTTGTATCATAGTTATTGAGGTTAGTCCTCTTAGCGAGGTGTAAAGAGGTAGAATTAGAATGATTATTCAACCTTCTGTACATCAAACTCGCCCGTGGCCGTTCTTCTGTACGTATGGTGCGTTCCGGACGCACTCCGTAGCTTCTACCGATGTATTCCAGCTTAAACAAAATCTGCAGCCAAACATGTATTTGCGTACCCCGTAGGTCGTCACGATTTTGTTTTGAAGACCTGTAGTGTAGTGCCCATTTTACGTAAACCTTTGATTCACGTCTGTGGCAAAAGACTAGACCGACATAATTACATTAGACACGCATTCACTAAGAAGAAGTTTTGAAAGATTGGTACAATATATTTAGCATTATCAACGTCTGCAAAAGTGGGAGAATATTTATTCCAGTTTCCTGGTATAGTTTGATTTATTTATATCCTAATGTACGATATAATTTTTGTTATATATTCTATCTATTATGTAATCCTTATGTTTCACACTTACATTCTCGATTACAACAAAGTAAATATCAATAACGATATCTCATTTTTTAATTTTTGTAGTTTTATTCGCAAAAACCTAACCCCCCCTCCCGAAACCGCGGGAATCGCAAATGACGATATGCGGGCTGCGCTCCTGGTAAGAAGTGTACTCAAACCATGTTCATAATAAATATGATATTCTTGTCTTCGATGTACTACTATCTGAAGCTAAGAATAAAGTTCTTAAAATTGATTCTGTAGAGTTTAATATTTAGCGGGAAGGAGAGCTGGATAATAGAGGGAACCAGAATACAGAGCCTGAATGTATAACAGTGTGGCGTGGCGTTTTAGGAAACTGTTGGAGAATTAAGCGGATGATAATATATAGAATGAAGGGTCTCTATAAAAGGCGAGAGAAAATCCATATTGCGAAAATAACATCAATGGGAGACAGTCTTGTTTCTTGTGACGCTCGATTGATGAATCCACTGAGGAAGCAGTGGAGGAGACAAACTGTAGAGGAAGAGTCGACAGTTAGCGTAAATGAGAAACATTCCTGTGGAAAGGTAATATGAAATGTATACAATGAGGGTCAATGGCCTCTTCTGTCTAGAAACAGATAAGAGGCAGGAGAAACATATTGCTGATACTACTGCTGCTGCTGCTGTTACTACTACTACTACACTACTACTACTACTACTACTACTACTACTACTACTACTACTACTACTACTACTACTACTACTACTGCTACTGCTACCACACTAGTACAGATAATAAAAATAATAATAATTGCTCACGTTTTTGATAAAGGCTGATTGTACAAGTTCTTCTAAATCGTTTTCCGATAATTCTTCAGACTCCGATTTAAGAACTTTTTCAATGTCATCAGGTTGGATGTCTTTTAAGCCTTCTCCTTCCGAAAGATTCGCCACACCTACTGTGCGACTCACTTCACCAGGAAGTTCTGAAACTTTATCTGTATCGTACAAAACTGCACCTGATCTTTATTCCAAAATTCCCATGATTGGAATTATAATAAATATATTTAAAAAAAAAACATTTAAAATTTGACAACCGCGAGTATGCGAAACCGCGAATAACGAATACGCGGATAATGAGGAATTATTTTATTTTACTTTAGGTTGTCTTCTAGATTTTTTTAACCTGTAAAGACAACACATTTTTAAAATACCTGTAGTAAATATGGAATCTGCTCATCTGCTCATCACATCAATGTAGAATCGTCGACATCAATGGTGAATCTTTTCTAAGTCTGCTTTCTGCTGAAGTGTAGGCCTACTCTCTCCACGTTATTCTAGCCTGTGCATGCCTCTCTCTTCACTTGTTCACAACTTCTCCCTTTCATCAAATCTCCCCTCCCCCGTCATCAATCAACACATCATATCTGCTTCTTCCTCGCCATCTACTACCTTCTATCTTTCCCTCAAATCACTAACTTCTGTAGACAGTCCTTTTCAAAATGTGCAAAATGTGACCAATCCAGTTTGCTTTTTTCGTTTTTATGGCTCTTATGAAACGTCTCTCTTCATTTATTCTGCTAAGCGCTTCTTTATTTGTTACATTTTCTTTCCAGTTAATATTTTCTATTTCCTGCCACAACCACATTTCAATGCTTCCCAGATACGTCTTTTCTCTGTTTCTAATCGTCTATGTCTCCGATGCGTATACTACAGTGCTCCGTATAAAGTATTTTGCATATATCTTTATTTTGCATAACCTCACATCAATTCCCCTTGTAACCAATAGGTTTCTTACTCTATTAAACGTTGACTTCCAATAAAGTCTATTAAAATGCAATTCTACTTCCAATGTCTTCTGTACAACGTCCCTTTGAAGTAAGTATTCTCTCAAAGTATTTGCACGACTCAACTTGTTCAAACATTTGATCTTCTATTATCATATTTGCTTCATTATTTTATTTAGCGATCCGCATTACTTCTATTTTTATAAAATTAATTTTCATTCCAAGCTTTTCCCTGTTGCAACTGTTCTATTCATAATTTTTTGTAAGTCATCTTCACAATTACGATTCGAGTCTTGTTGAAGGAAAACCCCGACTATTCACCTCCCCGTGGTAGAGAGACGTTTGTACACAAACGGCGAATGAATGTCAGGACCGTGTATTCCCCAGGCTAGGGGATCACGTTCACGAAGTGCCAACGGCCTCATAAGAGGACGAATGAGCCGGAGAAGGTTGGGACACTCTTTTATCACTGGAGAGAATGCAGAAGGCAAAAAAAGCCACTGCATTAAAGGCTCAAATTGTGTATCTTCTCCTGGACGATGTGTGCTTAACATGGAAGGTCCTGTGAAGAAATGTTTCGGAGTTAAATAACACGATTGGAATTGTATAAGACACTGAAACAAAGAAGACATTGAAAAATCTCAATCTCAAAAGTCTAACAACACGTAGACCCCAGAGAGCAACAAAGTGTATCCATTTTAATAAATAAATTACTTTCTTATTTACCACCTCTGGTGATAGTAATTGGTAAAGTGTTCGTATAGCCTGTATTCGTAAAATGCCTAGCTATTTTCTTTAACTGAAAAATTAAAAACAAACAGATTTCAAAATTCACTGTGAATTTCGAGTCCAATGTAACAAGCGATCAGTAAAGAACTTGAGACAGCATAGTAAAAACTATACTCTACTTTAGTTAAAATGCAGTACTAACCTTGCTAACTAAATATATAATAACAAAAATAAAAACAATAATAATGATATTTAATGAAGAAATTTGTGTTAGTGGTTGAAATCACAATCAGAATGATCAATATTGCACACCACTATATAAAAATTATTCCGATTAGCGCTTTCAAGCTTCACAGCTCATCGTCAGATCAGGAATAGACAGAAAATATTTAATACCCAACCCTTCACCCCTCTCCCCCATCCTGCTCACCCACAACAAACTAAAAATTAATGACCCTTCCCCACCCCCTAAACTCTGTCACGCCATCTGTACAGTTACATATTTTACTAGAAAAATATGTAACTGTACAGATGGTGTGACAGAGTTTAGGGGGTGGGGAAGGGTCATTAATTTTTAGTTTGTTGTGGGTGAGCAGGGTGGGGGAGAGGGGTGAAGGGTTGGGTATTAAATATTTTCTGTCTATTCCTGATCTGACGATGAGCTGTGAAGCTTGAAAGCGCTAATCGGAATAATTTTTATATAGTGGTGTGCAATATTGATCATTCTGATAATAATAATGATAGTAAAAACAATGGTTCCATTTTGTACTATGCAAGAATTTACGATTTAGGCATGTACCCGTACAGTACGTTGGCTTAACGTGAGTCACTCAGCATGCAAGGAGGTTCTACGCTACAGCCGCCCATTAACATTTCACGATGTTATGTATTACAAGTACTAATTTTTACAGGCTCAAAAACGTACTTTGAAATACCTTAGAGCCGAACCCGCGATCTCTAGATTAGCAGCTAGACACCACACACAGTGGCCTATTAAGCCCCTTCACATAAAATATATCTCATGTTATCTATATTTTTCTTTTGTTTCCCAAAAATTTTATATGGTTTTCTTTTCCTTTCCCTCCTAGAACATGTAATTAATACACTTAATACTCGTACACCTGCAATAGGACATTATACGCTCAACATGATGAAGGTGTTGACATTACTATTTCTTAACCTCTACTTTCAGCAAACAGACGGTACATTCGAATTATGACGCTACTGGCGATATCAATTACCACTAAACCCATCCCTTCAAAATCTTGAAATAGGCAGAGAAAATATAGAGGCAGTAAAAGAGTTCATATATCTTGGCTCCCAGGTAAACAGCACTAACGACACCAACACTGAAATAAGAGGACTCGCAAATAAAACGTATTATGGATTAAAAAAAGCACCTGGCGTCTAGCTTCATCTCAAGAAGCACGAAATGCAAAATTTACAAAACACTTATCAGGTCAGTGCTGATATATGCTTTAGAAACCTCGACGATGACACAAAAAATAGCGAGAGACTTCAAGGTTGGTTTGAAAAACGGATTCTGAGAACAACATTCAGAAGAGTACAAGAACATGGAATGTGGCGCAGGCGCTATAATTATGAACCATATCATCTTTACAAAGAGCCAGACATTGTCAGGATAATCAAAATATACAGGCTAAGGTGGGTTGGACACATAGAGAGAATGGATGAAGGACAACGTATGAAACATATCTTCTACCAGAAACCAATGGGTAGTAAAGGAAGTGGAAGACCCCGAAATAGATTCAAAAATCAGATAAAGAAGGACCTCAGATAGGTGAACATAATAAACTGGAATGCCAGGGCACACGATAGGGAAGAATGGAGTCAACTCTTGGAACAGCCCAAGACCCACCAAGGGTTGTAGAGCCACGGCTGATGATGATGACTGGCGGTATCAAGACGACGCTTACTGCGGTCAGATATCCGAGAGGTCACGGGCATTGTATGTCACTGTTTACTAAAGGAATACTCTTCAGGACCGAAATAAACAAGATTATATATTATATTCAAAAGTAAACAACATAATTTTAACATACGCATTACGCGTATTTTCACATAAGTATGTAAAATTATAATTAAAAAAAAGTCAAGTTCGTGAGCGTGTGGGGTTTTGCCACACCAGACATCCCGCAGTTAACCCGTAATAAGTGACACTGTGTATATATAACATTTCACGCTTCGCGTTATTTTCAAATTTATACAAGTTACCTTGTTGTTATAGAAGATAACCGTTATGAAATATTTTCACAACAAATGAAAGTAATTTACAAATATTTCTTCCTAAAATAATGTTTATATATACAACCTTGCCGTAACCAGCTGACAAATAACAAACCAAGAAACAACGATTATTTCTTAAAGCACCCATTTCCAACTCCAAATATTACTTTAGCCGTTGTTCTAAAACATTCTAGCCTAATTAAATAAATCAAGGAACAGCTGTTCGGACAGAGAACCACGGTCAATCCACAGGTCGTGTATGTGCGTAATGAATTAATTCAAAACAAAGAATAATATGGAACCGGTGTACACGACCGACTCAGCAAGTGAAGCTCCAAAGTACAGTTAGTCCGCGTTTACGATTTTCATCGAGTTGGCGACGAAAAGGGGAACTTAATTTGCGAACGCTGCGGTGATTCTAAATATATTGCGAGGCGCGTACTGAATCTTGAACGTGTTTTAGATGTATTAAAACACTGGACATAAGACCAGCATCGAGTTTATCATAAATAAGTTACGCGATTCATATAATAATAACATTAATTATGGTTATAAATAAGCAGTGCGTACGCGCGCGCGCGCGCGTCCGTGTGTGCGTGTATGTGTGACAGTTGCGCCGTTACGACCGTTACTGGTCTGTAAATTGCTTTCTTTTAATAGAAGAATTAGTTAATGGGTGAGGCGGAGGAGAAGGAGGAAGGCAAGACAAGCAGGTGGGAGAAAGTGAAAGGGCTAACACCTGCCGCGTCCGACCGGTGGAGGCGATGCGGGCGCGAGCGCGGGCGTGCAGAATACCTATCCTGGCGCAGTATAAAAAAATAACAGACAATAATATACGTTGATCGATGCGACAATTAAGTCGGAAACTGAAAGAAGATCACAATTTAGAAGTGAGGATAATACTACGTAGTAGACACACTGAATTACAAAAAAAAAACCATAAAAGCTAAATAAAATAAAACCATGCATTAGAAACACATTGAAGTTACGTACTAGCATTCAAAATCGGTTGTATTTCAGCGGCAACTGTTTCAACGAAATGTGATCGATAGAGGGACGAAAATGTGAAAGAAAGGTTCGATGCAAGTGTTAAGAAGTATCGGATCAGACAGCGAGATGTTGAGCTATAGAGATCAGGCCTGATTAGCAGACAACGCTACTTTCAATATCAAGAGCAATACGAAACACCGGCAAAAGAGGAATAAATTAAGTATGTTTTTACCCGATTGATGACAGTAGTCTTTTGTTGTTGCATACGTCAGCTTCCTATTCGGCTACGATACATGTCACAGATACAAAACTGTTTCATTGTTTCGCGCAATCTCAGTTGCGACAATCAGGCAGAATGCTAATTAAGTAAGAAGTTTGGCTTTCTTCGAAAGGACTTTCTCTAATAGTCTAGTTCAATGATTGTCTTCTACCTGTAGAGATATATTTCATTATGGGGAACATTATGACATTGTATATACGCGTGGGGGGGGGGAGACAATACGGGTGATACCCAGTCGAATTCGTTGTTTGCAGAAGGGCCATTTCTGCTCCAGCGTTTCGGATTAAACTCATGTGCCACCTTCTGGCTGTCCTCTGTGTGTGTATGTGCGTGCGTGCGTGTTCCACATACATCAAAAGCAGAGAATACTCTTCGACTTCATAGACTGTTCAGTATTTCCGACTTTGAACATTTTCCGACTAATCGTTTATTTTTGAACATTTCTTTCGTCTATTTGAAAGTCCTTCTTGAACATTAACACTATTCATGGAAGATAAGTACTGAAACAAACTCCGCTTATAATAAATATACAAGATCTTGTGTGCTTTTATATGTGTTTGGTTTCGCGCGTGTGGGCGACCGTGTCATCATGTCTACACAAATATGCTTCATGAGCGTGACGGTGATAGCATAGTAAACCTGTCGTTCGGTAATAACAGGGTTCAACTTTAATTAAGACATAAAACAGCATATTGCACTGTTTACTGCAATTTCAAAAGTATTTATTTAATACTAATTACAACAGTTGTACAGGTTCACGGGAATAACCAGGACACGGTAGCACAAAAACAACATAGTGGTGCGACACCTATGGATAATGAAAGATGGCCGAAGATAGTCTGGGATGGATGCCGAACGGAAGCACGGAGTGGAGGCGATCAAGAAGAGGTGATTGGCACGACCTGCTACAATGGAAGCGAAACGTCGCTTGAACTGTAGACAACTTGTTTATGTTGTGTGGACGTGAGTTAGTCTTGTTTTCTTTGTTAGAGTTCGCTTATAGGCCTTGTTTTATGGGTATAGAAATATTACATCAAAAGAACACGAACATATCAAGATTTTGTTTAAGTACGTTATTAGTTCTCGTAACATTCAAATCCGCTCTTCAGGAGTGGCTCACGTGTGATTGGTATGACAAGTGAGTGGAGAAAGTAATACATCACCCCTAAAAACATTGAGTGTTGTGAAATAAGAGGTTTGTAAAGAAATGGAAAACTGCTGTTCACTTTTAGTGTGGTCGTGAACTCTACATAGGCTACTTCTCGTGACAAATACAACTGAGCAGCGATGTGCACGCGTGAGTATGGTTAATGTGCCATCATGCAGGGACAGACCAAAACTATTGTTTGGCAAAACAGAGACAGTCAACCAGCCATCCCCAAAAACCAATGTCATATATTTCGACGCCCGAGTGTGACACGACCCGAGAGCAAAACTGATATTTAAATAATAGACCCTAACATTAATAATCAATATTTCATTACAAGTTCAAAACGAATAAGTAGTATTAATAACAACAAGTTACCAACACCACGTGTATTAATATGCATATTATTGAAATTTTTTAAACAGATTTCAGTTTATTAATTCTCCCTGATACTCTGTAAACAGTCGATTTCAGTTAAACTCTAGTCTACGCTTGCAGAGAATGTAGGCTGCAGAAGGGTCTCTGGTCGATGAACGAAAATAGTTGATTAGAATTCAAACTACCTGAACGGAATTTTAAATTAACGCGCAGTCAGAACAACAGATAACTATCTTGTTACGACTAACTACGTTTCAAGGTGTGAGATCTTGATTTGTTTTACACAAGGTGTTAGTTGTCCCGACGAAAGACCGACTATAATCTTATTTTACAATTTAAGGAATTAGTTTTAATAAACTGTAGTACTTCCAGCGAATGGCAGACGAGTGATGTTCTGTTACTACCTTATTAACAAAAAGATAAAGAATCTGATACTTACGACGTAGGCAGGATAGTAGGATAGGGCACTAGGTGGATGATAGGACAGTCTAGAGATATAATCCACAAATAGCATACATGGCGTGTTATATGCTCTTTGTGGCAGTGAGCGTACAGAAAGCACACAGGTGTGTAAACATTATAATGTTTTTGTAACTTAAACAGACCTATCAGCCTAAACTCCACCGTCTATACGACTTTTGAAAACGATTTATTTTAAAAAGATTTGTCTCCACGATTATTTGAAAACTTCTTTAATAAGTTGCCCTAGAAGTTCTGGGAAAGGTGTTGTACGAGCATGTGTTGAATTTATTAGACGTCTACCTAGAGGTCCCTGATTCGATCCCATCATGAAATCAAAAAGAATTTTAAACTACCGCACCTACTCAGTCCATGAAAGACTAGTAAGTGGGTAACACCTGAATTATTGATACTTTGTCCACATAGTCCTCCTTAAGCTGACAGGTGACATATCACTGCCTCATCGCTTTGATGGTACGAATAATGTGTATTAATCATATGCAACAGATCAAACTTTATTATTCTAATAAGGATATTGTGAGTGTGTAAAAATCGATACAAGTCTATTATGGAGGAGATGAAAAATTATTTATTTTATACAAATATTGTTTATAAAGATGTATAATGTATTTTAAATTGTCATGTATTGATAATATATTTAATTGTTTGTATTGTTCGATAATATAAATCGATTTTACTTGTTTGCTGCAACGTCCTCCTCTCGTCTCGTCGGTCCCGTCTTGGCGTCCTCTTCTTCCTGTTCCTCCTTCCTGGTGTCCTCTTCGTCCTGGTGTCCTCTTCGTCTCGTCGTCCTCTTCTACAGCTTCACTCCTTCCTGGTGTCCTCTTCGTCCTGGCGTCCTCTTCGTCTCGTCGTCCTCTTCTACAGCAAGCGGCTCCAGCGGCGATATTTCACAGAGTCTCGTAGTTATGTTTGACTGCTTCCACGATATCTTGTAGAGTCTTTAAGTTCCCTAAGCGGATATCTTAACTTACACGAAACAGCACTGTATTATATTTTAAATTTTATTTAATTATTTACCCTCTCGGTTCTTATCGCAAAACTTAGTTAAGAATTTCAAGGTTTATAGTTTATTTTATATAAGATATTCCTCTATTCCTTCTTGGTTCTAACCGCAAAACTTCGTTAAGAATTTTAAGGTTTATGGTTTATTTTATATAAGATATTTTTACGTTTGTAAGAGAACAACTCTCTTACCCGGGCACAACTTCCCCTAGCAACGACGACAGACAGACTGTGCCCATCCTAGCTCTGCAACGTATGAATCTGACTGAATTTGGTGTATTCTGATAGGCCAAGCCCAAGTCACATGATTGATGGAACGACCAGATACACAAATTTCATGAAAAACTTTGTATAATTTAGCATAGTCCTGCATGGAAATTATCTACAAATTTTATTACCTTATCATTGATAAGAGTTACACTTGAGTTTTTCTTTACTTAAAAACCCATATTTCAAAAATAGTTACAAACCTCAGAGTATACACAAATCGAAGCTATTTACTTAAATAATTCCTTGTCAAATTTTCATGTAAATCGGTTAACTACCACTGCCGCTATAGCGGTTGCAGATTATCACACCCGCATACGCGCACCAATTCATACAAAAAATACATGACAATATAGTACATCTTTTTATGAATAGTTTGGTGTAACCTATATGCTTATCAATTTTAAATACAAAACTTATGACTAAAAGACAAAATATTACACAAAACAAATTTTAACAAGAAAATGCTCGTCATTCATGTACTCTGATATACACAGCATATCTTATCATCCTGTGTTCTGTTGCACATAACATATAAATTTTTTATCTTATGGTTTTTTAACATTATTTTTATTATTATTTGCTTCTATTATTATGATAGTGATGTTAACGATAATGACGATCATTACGTCGAAGATTTTGTTATGACGATAATGATGATGATTATTATTATTATTGATATTATTATTATTATTATTATTATTATTATTATTATTATTTTATTATTATTATTACTATTACTATAAGTGTAATAATAGTATTATCTAATTATCAAATAATTGGTTCCGATATTAGTAAGTTTATTTCCCCATATCAATTTTGGTACCACCTTCTATAACGTCTGCCTTCTAAAATACAATTCCAATCATTTCAGATTCAATGCCACTGCCTGCCTTCGCTACCCACAATTTAACATAGAATTTAAGAGCAGACTTTAGAGACAAAGCCACACACACACACACATCTTAATATATATTTACCTTATAGGTAATATTAACACAAGGATATATAGACTATATAAATTATTATGATATAGGTGTCGAATAGAATAAGCAGTCGACAGTGCATTAGAATTAATTTTGACAGTGTACTCATCTTTTAATACAGTTTATAAAAAGTCATTAATCTGTCTGTTGACCTTTTGCAACACAAACTAAAATTTACTTTCTGTACAATGAAATAAATCAATATTTAAAAGTTATTTTTGTCTTATTTACTATAATGTTTTTACTGATTTGATTGAGTTTTTCTTTTAAAAACGTTTTTTTAATAATTGTAAATAAATAATACAAGTTCACTCCCTTTAATGTCAACTGCAAATCTTTCAGACGAATGGTCTTTGATCCTGAATGGTCCTGGATCTGGATGAGTATGTGGATTGACTTACTCTGGCCAGCCTCAGGATCGCTTTCGGGCGTGAAGATATTTCTCGCGGGCACGGTTACATACACCGTTCCAGTAAACTTAAAGTGCCTGTATCCTTAGTCGGAATATCTTGAACTTTCGCGGATTAGCACCACTATAATCATTCTCGCAGTAACTCTAGTGACTTTTTAACTTGTGTTTGTTGTGATTAGCAGACGAAAAGTCTGATACCAGAACGGCGTTTACACGTTATCGATTCTGAAGAGAAACTGATCTATCCGATAAAAGTTATTTTCATCAACTGAATTCTTGTAATTTGATTGGTTCTTTGGTAACCTCTATTCATGAGTTTTCTAGAGTTAATAAATGGTCTTGTCCAAGAACAGAACAGTTCTTTTAAAAAACCTGAATATATTTACGACCAAATTTATGGGCCATAAAACCATTTTACTTAAAAAAGCATACTTTTAGTTACTGACTTTTAACATAACTATTGTCATCAGATAGGTCTTTTTATTGTGAGTATTCTGATATAAGTTCAATCTCAAAATTTCCCGTTTCTCGAAAGTTATTTAAATTAACGTGTGTTTAGCGCACTACGCACGGTGCTAACCATTCTTATGCACCATCTCACTGCACTTAAAGTTGTTTTACTAGTCTAAAAATACAATTTTTACAATGTCCTTATCAACTAATATACAGGGTTGAACCTGCAATCTCTAATTATTCATACAACGTCTTTATATACTATCTTATGCTTCATTGTCTGATACATTTTATATACAATTAAAATGTCCACTGCAATATATATATTTATTTTATTTACAATGTAAATACAAAATAACTAGAGAAATATATAAAATATCTAACGATAATAGTTTGAAGTACTGAGATACGTATGTTAAAAGCGTTAATTTTATACTATGTTTTCTATGCTATAAGTATGTATATAGATGTGTGTGTGTGTGTGTGTGTGCGCGCGCGCGTGTGCGTGATTAAAAATGTTACACGTCACAGATACGTAGGACCAGCGCGGATTTTCGACTAGGCAGCTGCCCAGGACCGCAGCGCTTGGGGGACCCACGGGATTTGGGGGGAGGAATAAAATTATTTAATACAGGAAATCACTAGGCTTACATATACCAAAACATTGAATTTTTAAAAATTATTAGTACTAATAACTTGGCTTGTAAAATTATAAAATCAGTCTTACCGTAAGACGAAATCATAATAAGACTAATTTAGCAGTGTATTATTTTAAAAAAAAAAGCTAGACTAATGAAGGGAAACTTAAGTTTAAAAATTTTTGAGATTTTTCATATCATTTTTTAAATCATATCACTAAATCCTTTACCATATTGTTTCGCCTTCAAGATTGTAGGCTTATATTTATCGATGAAACATTAAATGTTCGGTTTTGAAACAAGTTCTGTGCTGTTATTCTAAACAGAAATAACTATTTTATTTTTGTTTTAGTTTTTTTACTCACATAAAGTCTATCGTAATAATAAAATTATATTGATGATGAGTTTTGTAATTTTATTATTTTGTCTTTAATTTATTTTAAATAATCATACATAGGCCTAAAGCTTCACAAAAGTAGGGGTCTATAAAGCGCATTTTTGTCAATCATTGTCAAAAACGCCTTACTGAAATAAAACACGAAAACAAAGTATCCAGGAGACGAGTGATACAGAACTGTTGAAAATGTGTTAAAGTGGGTTAATTAATGGGTCTCCGGGAATAAACTGCCTATGGCCGCAAAATGTCCAAATCCGCCACTGTAGGGAACAAATGTTTACTTAAATTTATAACTCGAGCAGTGTATGCCTATTGGTAAGAGAAAAATAATAATCCAAATTACGTGTTCAGATTTATATAATTAGGTGAAGCATTAACGAAAGACTGTTTTTTAGTATTTCGTTGCGAGCAATGAGCAGGCTACAAGGCTGTGGGAATGTTTCACGTAAACAATTTTAATATTAATTTTGTTTACGGTAAAAACCATTATAGGCCTACACATCATCACTGAGCCCGCATAGACATTTCCTCTTCCACATGAATGTTTTTTTTACCTAACTGAAATTTAATAAAAGCGAGTATTCTACAGGCTTGGCTGCTTAATGCACTTTCATTTCCAAACCTCGTAGGTTGGACAAACTTCTTCCATTTCTCGACTTCTAGTGGCCTCTTTGATTCCTTTTGTTTTCACGATTTGCAGGCTCTACCTTTGCTTTGGCTATCTGCAGAGGCACAGAATCTACTGTGGTGGCTTATATAGTCAAACCAGATCAACTGTTGGAATTTATCCTGTCAGTGATGTTTATTTTGATGTTGGTATAATTTGGGTAATGATATCATTTTATATGTCCTCTGCCCAAAAATGTCTACAGTTAATTCGTGGCTAATTATTACTACTTTCAAACTCACTGTGATTTTATTTCTAAACTATCAACATTCTGTCCTATATGTTGTGGTATATTCAACTGTAGAATAAAAGAAGTTTGTTTTCTGTATATAGCCTAATATTTTTTGGTATTTTTAAAATGGAATTTAGTTTGTTACTAAAGATCGTCCTTGAGATATTTTGCTTTGTATATCCATTTCACAATACCTATTGTAAAGAAATAATAATTACAACATATTTACCAATTAATTTGTTCACACTAAGGAAACAGGGCGAAGCATGATATGTCAGAATAACTCGGAATTATCCACTAAGAAGAATGGGTCAGAACCGAACTGAACAGAAAGCACAAATACACAATTGTGTGTGTGTTTTACGGAAGCAGGTAAAAAGTGATTTGTCCATGCGCAGGAAGCACAAACGTGAACTTACCTGTCATACATATGTGTATCACCCACTAAAAAGTTCTTCCTTAAACACAGACCCTAAAGCCCCCTACACATTATCGGACGAACCACCAGACACGACCAAACAGCCAGACCGTCTGTGTCGGGTCAAGGCTACACACCTTCGGACCGGACCAACTTCAGGCAGGAACCTATTTTCTCTGACTAGTCGAATGTTTGATCTCGTGAAGGAAAGGTTGTCGCGCTATGGCTCCATATCTTTCAAAAATGCAAAAAATCGGTGTAGCTTTAAATGCTTTAGTAGCAACTAGTGATGACAAGCGTCGAAAGAAGAGAAAAATGTGGGCAAAGAAGCTGTTTCAAAAACGGAAAACATTCACCCATGCAAACTTACTTAAAGAACTGGACTCAAACGATTTTCGTAATTTTTTACGGATGGGCGAGGAATGTTTCATCGATTTACTAGATTTGGTGAAACCATTTATTCAAAGAAAAAATACGGTCTTCAGGGAATCTGTGAGTGCAGAAGAGAGGCTAATTGTGACACTTCGTTTGGCTGAAGTTCCTTGTAAATCTTCAGTAGAGACATAAAGGCCTCATTGCGGCTTTCGCGGTTCGAATAAATTTCGCTTGTTGTGTCCCACAAACAACGGAATTCTCTGTATCGCTCCAACAGCTCTACGATCACATCCATTTCGTCTTGTGTAATAACCGGTTGAGATGACATTGTCTCACAGAAAAAATTTCGTACTACAAGAAAAGCGCTAGCAACGCAACAAGAAACAGAAGCACAAACAGCGAAGGTTTGGCAACGACTAGGGAAGTTCGCCGACAACGCTACACATTCCACGACCAGACTATAAAAAGTGGTGGGGACGGTCCGCGATCCGATGGTTTTCCCATCGAACCTCCCGACCGTCCGTCACGACAGATTTTGTCCGCGGATACGCCTACACATCTTCGAACCCACGACCAAACTGCGTTTGGTCCCGACGGTCCGGTGGTCTGGTCCGATAGTGTGTAGGGCGTTTAACCCCGCGAGACTACCACTACGCATTAGGCCCTACTTCTCTGGGATAGGGCTCAGCCGCAGTTCTTACTGTGGTTGGACGGGATTTTCAAGAACGACATGTAACCATCTAACTGTATTGCCACTGGCTGTAATATTGACTGCTTTGTAGCCTGTCCAGAAGCCGGAGCTCCTTAATCAGAATCACAGCAAAATCACACCGGCATTTCATTCGTTCCTAGATGCCAGTGTACCCCCCCCCACCACAATACTTTCGGGGCTTAAGAATGTGCGTGTATACAGTGTACAGTACGTATATGCTTTCACGTACGCACATTACAAAGAGACAAATATTCACACCATGTGTGAACATATGGGGACATATTTATAATAAGTCTTAGTTGGTGTCATGTGCAAAGGAGTGAGAATGTTGTAAAGACAATATTGTTATTAGAATAAGTACTGCATCTTAACGTAGTGTCAGACGATAATATATGATAACAAAAAACAGCAGTGCAGTTCACTGTGAAAATGAATAAGTATTGTGCGCGTAACGAATTGTGTGAAGATAATTAACAGCAAGCCAATTAACAGACACACTATAAGACATTTATATTATTGTGCGAATTGGAATAACTATTAGTAACTAATTATTTTAATATTAAATAAATTTTAATAGCATTTATTCAACTGACAAAGTAATGAGCTATGCAAGCACATGCAGTTGAAAACACGTGGTTTGGGAAGGTCTAGGAACCGGAAGTTCACGTTTAGCAACAGGTGGTAAATTTTCTAGCAAAATCTAGAACGTTTTATCATGTAAAAATGACGGCATGAGCGTAAATCTATAAAAGCACGGGTGAGCCTTGAGTTAGTCAGTCTTTCACGCCAGTCTCTCGTAGGATCTGGGAGTCGGAGTGAATCGTCGAGGGAGTGGCCACGAGTGCAGGCACGGCGTTCGATATTTCAACGTCCGATGGTTGTCAACGAAGGCTGAATTAGGAGTGACTTGGACGGACACCCTGAGATCGGCATCCCAACTTAATAGGACAACGCCTGGTGTGGAAGCAGGATCGTCCGGACTGATCCAGCATAAGCCAGCTGGAAAGCGATATTAAATCCTTAAATTCGTAGTGACCGACAGTCAATGAATTTTTCGGTGAAGGGTTTGTAAGGATCGGTCAACAAATATAACATAAATTTTAAATTATTTGTGTAGACGTTTTGACAATATTTATTGTGATCATCAGAACCTGTGTATGAATACAAAAGAAATGTCAGACACAACAGAACAATTATTTGAGTGAACAATTATACAGTATTACAATTTAAATTACTCCTAATGTAGTGGTATTTGTAATTAATTATGACAGCAGTAATCAACAACTAAATATTAGAATTGGTACAGAAAACGTGTATACATGTACTTGTCAACATATAGCATAGTAAAACATATTATAGCTAAATACAGATTATAGGGATTATGCTCAATTATGTAATTATTAAACGTTACTTTTATCATGTTTCACTTAATGCTGGTATTAAAAACACCGTCATTAATTTAGAGAATTCAAATTAATGGATAATTTAGAGTAGGCCTATTATGCATTTTCGCTTGATAGGTAGGTTAACCATAAACTTGTGTTTATAATATTGTGTAAATTCTCTGATGTAAGTTCGTAAAGTTCTACAGTTATTGTGTAATTTAGAATTCTCCAAATTAATGACGGTGTTTTTAATACCAGCAGTGAGTGAAACATGATAAAAATAACGTTCATAATTGAACTTAATTGAACTTACATAAGATGACAATGTCATCTTATTCTAATATTTAGTTGTTGATTACTGCTTTTATAATTAATTACAAATACCATTACGTTATGAGTAATTTAAATTATAATATTGAATAAATTAAGTTCTGTGTAAATTTTCTCGTCGTGTTTAAAGAAAATATTTGATGATGTAAAACAAACTGTCTCAACCCCTTCACATATACAAGGATATACACATTCGCACGCACGCACGCACGCACACGCACACCTACTCACATACACAAACACGTTCACTCAAATAATTGTTCTTTTGTATTAGACATTTCTTTTGTGAATACACACAGGTCCTGATGATGACAATATATTGTCGAAACATCGACACAAATAATTTAAAATTTGTGTTGTATTTTTTTACCGATCCTGACAAACCCTTCACCGAGAAATTATTAACTTTTTATAAAACTATAAAACAATTAAAGACTCTTTCAAATTGATAATTATCAAAAATTTAAAATTTTTATATATTTTCAAAAATCATCATTTCAATAAAACTGTATCTTTTACATTAAAGAAATAACCAATAAATGTATTAAAACACCCAATCCAAATTTATTCTTTTTTCTGCAAGTGCAGTCAGCTACGACCCTGTTAACTTGCAATATATATGTATGTAGGCTATGTATGAATGTATGTAGGGCAAACGGTAAGATTTAGTGAATAGTATACAACAATGCGCTTCTAAATTATGACAACCATAAAGTAGAAAAATCTTATTGAACACTATACTTTTAAATCTAACAATAACGAACGTGTATGATGTGACGTCTGAGGGTGAGAGCTGTATATAAACCTACACTGGTAGGCCTAATTTGTGTGCGTTAGGCCAGTACTGACATGAATTTAACGCACGCTAAAGTTTCCGCGGAATGTCCAAAACTGATTTAGGTACGCCACGCGAAAACGGCGTGCATCAATGTGTTGTACAGAATGTTACACGCCCAAAAATTAATCAACAGAGATTGCAGCAATATCTTTTAGATTCACCGAAGAACATTTATACAGAGGAAGTGGCAGAATATAAAACGTTTACTGGTAACACAGCGCAGGAACCTGTGACTAGAAAGAACAAGTTAAGGAGTAGAAGAGGGTTAAGAATTTGGAACGAAAACGTAGAGCATGCAGTGAAAGAAAAACAAAAGGCTTATAATGAGTGGTTTCAAAAAAGGAGGATGAATCTAAACGTAGGTGTACAGAAAAACGAAATGAGTCAAAGCGAATTATCAGGGAAGCCCACAAACCGTCATGAAGTAAGTTCTTAAGTAAAACAGAACATGATGTAGATGGTCGACAAATGTTTTCTTGCAATATGTTTTCTTGCAATATATTCACACATTAACTGGAATATGTGAATATATTAAGTAACTAAAATGTTCCCTGACGCCCACCTTGTATAGACTTTTTGAGGTTGTAAAATGACCCTTCCAATTCCTCCGACCGCCGCGCGCACTTTGTATAAACCCTATGCAGAGGCGGCTTCGCCCACACGTGTATGAGGTTCGAGCTGTGGGCAAAGCCGCCCCCTGCAAATAATTTTATGCACGACCCTTCGAGCAGGTAGACGTTTGAGCATTCCCCTAGACCTAATGGTAAGTGAGGGGTGATGGGGATGCGGATCAGTAGCGTGCCACATTATAACGAATAACACAATTACTTGGGTAGATGGACGATGAAAACATTTTGAAATGTAGCCTCATAGTTAGTAACAGAGAAAAATGATAAGTGGATAAAAATCAATATGGAGTTGTAGAGGCTGTCTGCGGATCCCGATTTAGTGACGAAGGTAAAGCAAGGGAGAATTAGGCAACTGGAAATGCACAACGAATCCACGAGAAACGATTATTAAGCAAAATGTTTAACGGAAGACGAAGGAGAGGACGATTGGAAATGACGTGACTAGACACAACGCAAAAGGATTTGAATAACATATGTGTGAGTAGATGGAACCGGTTGCAACGATATGCACAATATATGGATGCAGCCCTAAGGGGTTAGGACCGTTCGTAGACCGTACAACGACCCGTAAGTAAGTAAGCAGATGATTACAAATAAGGTGCGTATTCGAAAAAGTAAAAAAATTAAATTTATCAGGAAATAAGATTTAAAAAATAAATATACACATATAATAAGTACTTGAATTTAGTAAAATTCTTAATGCCTCATTGCCTTCACATGTACTTCTTAATAACTGCCTTTCAACGAACGTACAATAAATTAATAAAGACTTGAGTTTATTATCAGATGAAACACATTTAATTAAAGAAAAAAAACAACTGTTTCTCGTTGAAGCTCTGTCATTAAGCGAAACCAAAATGAGCAGATTTTTTATTTTCCAATAACAGCTGCAGTTGTCTAGATCGTTTTGGCACTGAGAAACATTTGCGACAATACGTATTGGAACCGATGACGTCAAATTAGTCCCGTTAAAACGTATTTATGTGTAAACGTGCAAGCATAAATTGACAAGGAGCGACAACATTTCAAATGTAATGTCCACACTGAATCAATACAAACAAAACTTTACATCTAAAGAGGTCAGTAAATGTCATTAACGCGACGAAAATACGAACTCGTTTGTGCCAACCGCTGCAGCAAACGTGCGAACTCTCGGTTGATTTACGCAACAGTCATCACCTGCAACTTACAGGACCACACTTACGTAACGCTTGATTCAAAACAGTCGGAATGAAGCGCTTGGTTTATGGTTTTCAATTGTTTATAATATCGCCGACGCAATATGCGGTAAGGAGTAGAATTTTTTTCTCTGAATACTGTTAGAATGAAATATCAGCTCACACTCGGTAGGTTCTTTTCTTGTTGAGAGAAAGTTCTGCGTAGCAGATGATATTCGCATGTTTCGCACTCTTAAAATTGTGAGAAGTGTTAAGGTATGGGTAAAATAATGAATAATTTAAGTACAGGAGCAAACACACGCTTTATTGAAGGAACAGTTTAGTAGCAAGTATACATAAAACGGACACACGAAATACACATTACAAGAGCACATTTAAACTGAACTGTACTTGTCGAGGGCATCTCTATTTATATAGAAAAACAGCTTCCAGATCTTTCCTTTTATTTAAAACTTCGAGAACATTACTTTTCTAGACTCTCACAGTAAACGCGCATTACTTAAAAATGAATGTAGAGTTTTCCAGTATATTCTCAACACCCTCCCCAAAACTCTACATTCTCACAATTACATTAATTTAAAAAATTCATTTTTACTCTTAAGTCCAAATTTAGATCTTAAATAAACAAATTTTGGTTTTGACAAAGCTTTCGTAAGTATATCAGCGACTTGTTCATCACTTTTAACATAATGTACATCAATTTCTCCATTTTGAAAAACAATCACGTACATAATTATATTTCACATCAATATGTTTTGTCCTTTGATGGAATTCAGGATTACTTATAAGTTTTAATGCACTCATATTATCTATATATCAATCATATTTATCAGTCTTACAATCGCATTCATTAAATAGCTTCTTGAACCACATTATTACAGTTGTTGCTAATGCTGCACTTAACAAATTCTGACTCGGTTGTTGTTAATGATACAGATTGTTGCTTCTTACTTCGCCAAATAATTGCAGCATTTGCATACATACAAGCTACGCCAGAAGTTAATTTACGTGTAACTGTATCGCTAGCATTATCAGCATCACTATAAGCTTTAAAGTTGCCATCCTTACAATATAGTAATCCAAAATCAATTGTACCTTTTAGATAACGTAAAAGTCGTTTAACAATTGACCAATGAGCTACACTTGGTTTGTCTAAAACTCTAGATACAACATTTACAGCAAAACGTATGTCCGGACGACTTACAATTTGCAAAAACATCAAATTGCCGACAGCTTCACGATAAGGTATATTACTTACAAAAATATACAAATATACTTACATATACATACATACTTACATATATAATTACAAATATACTTACAAAAATATGATAAATATTCATCATGATTACAATCAATTGGCGTGGATACAATATTAGCTTCTGACATATTAAACTTTTCTAAGATTCTGTTAATATAAGTACTTTGATGAATGAAAACAGACCCATCATTCAATCTACAAATTTCCATTCCAAGATAATTAGTAACTTCTTTAGTACTAGTAATTTTAAATTTTTTACTCAAATCATTCAACAATTTATCAATCAAACTTTCATTTGAAGCTGCAATAAGTCCATCATCAACATAAATTGCTAACAAGATCTTATTATTATTTTTGTTATATATGTATAAACATGGGTCACCCGTACTTTGACAAAAATCTAAATTTACAAGAAAATTAGTGAAGTGCTCAGTCCAGCATCTTGGTGCTTGTTTTAAGCCGTATAAACTTTTCATTAATTTACATACTCGTGAGCTTCCATCATCAAAACCTTCAGGTTGTTTCATATATATATATATATATATATATATATATATATATATATATCTTGCTTTAAGTCACCGTACAAAAAAACCGTTTTTATATCAAATTTACCGATATGTAAATTTTCACGAGCAGAAATACTAAGTATCAATCTTATTGTATCAAAGCGAACAACCGGACTAAAAGTTTTTTTATAATCTATATCTTTCTGTTGTGAATAACCTTTAATAACCAACCGCGCTTTATAACGTTCTGTACCATCTGGATTGAGCTTCTTCACAAAAACCCAACGATTGTTAATCACCTTTTTATCTTTTGGCTTTTCCACTAATACCCATGTCTTATTTTCATACAAAGAGTTCATTTCGTCCTGCATTGCAGCTTGCCAACTATCTTTTCCTTTACTTGTAATTGCTTCGTTATAATTGGATGGTAACTTTTCAGCAATAAACGTGATCGGACATCCATAATATTCTGTAGGTTTTAATTTTGTTCTATCGCGCAATTGTCGTCCAGTTTGATTGTTATCGCTATTTGAAGATTGTAAAGGTTCTCTTTCTTCAAACTCATTTGATTCATTTTTAAGTAAAAGTTCATTATTTTTAGGAGTTATAACTTCATTTTCTTCAGTTTCTTCATTATTATTGTTCAAAGAATTCAAAATAATTGAATCAGCTAATACTCTTTCAGGTTTAAAAAGTACATCTCTACTTATAATGACATCTCGCACTTCCGGAACATAACCTTTACAATCCTCATGATATCCGACCAGATAACCCCTCATCGATTTTTTATCAAGTTTCTTACGCTTTTCTTTTGATATATGTATACAACACATGGTTCCAAATATTTTAAATCTATCAACAGTAGCTGTTTTTCCATTCCATAACTCATAAGGAGTTTTATTATTTTGTTTTGTTGGGCCTGTTCTATTAATTACATGTACAGCAGTATTCATTACTTCTGCCCATAAGAATAGAGGTAAGTTTGAATTTGAATATAACATTGATCGAGCAGCCTCTACAATGATTCGGTTATCGCGCTCTGCAATTGAATTTTGTTCGGGCGTATATGGAACATTAATCGAATATTTTATACCTTTACTATTTAAAAAAGAGATCACAGCTTTATTATCGTATTCTTTACCACCATCAAAATGAATTTCTTTAATATTTGTTGCAAATTGATTCTCAACCCCGATACAAAATGATTTTAGTTTTTCTTTTACTTCAGATTTTTCTCGAATAAAATGAATTTCTCTATAACTTGAAAAATCGTCTTTAAAAGAAACAAAATATAACTTTCTACCGAGAGACTCTACTTCCATAGGACCACAAACGTCAGTATAAATTATTTCGCGAGTTTTAGTGGCACGACCGATCTTTTTGTGAAAATGCAATCTATGATTTTTGCCATAAGCGCAACCTTCACAAAAGAAATTTTCATCCGTAAATTTTATATTTAGATTTTTCAAAAAATTCTTCACATGTTTTTTGGCAATGCTCGATCTACTCTTTTGTTCTACCACGTTACATTCTTTTGGAATTAAAGTTTGAATGTCTAATTTTAGCAAACTATCAGGCTCATATTCGGAACCAGTTACAAGAATTTCATTACCATACTTTAAAGTACATCTCGTAGCATTATGTGTTATTTCATAATCTATACCCCTTTTACCCGCATATTTAACAGAAAACAGATTATACATTGAATCAGGAACATATAATACATTATAGATAGTGCCTTCTACTCGTTCACTATTTTTATAAGTTTCAAAGTCAATATTACCTTTACCATATGCAGACATTGTCATACCGTTGCCCATTCTTACACTGACTGGTGTTGTATATTCTTCGAACGTTGAAAACCATTCTCGATGCTTCGACATATGATCCGTCGCACCCGAATCCACAATCCAGACATCATCCCGATTGCCACAGCTGCCTTTGTCACCTATTAGTGCTATCCTCGATGTTGATTTCTTCTGTCCAGAAGACGAGTTACTTCTTTCTTGATTATTCGACTATCTTCGCTGTCCATTATTCTTATTCATGAAGCAATTGTTACTTTTATGACCTTTTCTTTTGCACGTATAACACCTGAAGCAGTCCCTTTGACCTTGTCTTCCACAATTATAACACTGCTCTTGTTTCAAATCATTCTTCTCATATTTACAAGAGTCATTCTTCTGTTCCTTATGACCGATTTACAGATTAGCTAGCAACGCTGTCGTCTCTTCGTGTACTTCCTTTTGCTCTTGTAATATAAATTCTTCTGCCATCAAGCGCTCAGTCAAATTTTCGAGATTCTTCTTATCGTCAGATACCGAATCCCAAGCACTGTGAAAATGATTAAACTTTTGTGGCAAAGATGTTAAAACACGAGTCATCACCATAGTCTTTTCAATTTTTCCCCCGAGATTTTTCATTTTTCTAGCCAACTGTTCTATTTTTGAAATATTATACGTAACACTTTCATTCTCTGTCCACTTAAACTAAAAAAATTGTTTTTGAATCATCGACAGATTTTCATCAGATTTTAGATCATATGCTGTATTCAATTTGTCCCACATCTCCTTGGCAGTAGAACAACCCATTATAAGTTCGAGAGGCTTTCTCTCCACTGTTGTAACAATTAACTTTCTGGCAATTTTGTCCGCCTTCTTGAACTTTTCAAACAACGCGTCACGATCTTCTGCACCTGCAGCTGGCTCGGCTAATCTTCCTTCGCAAACATCCAGCACATCATCATCCTCTTCCATCAATGTGCGTACTACGAAGCGCCATTGATGCCAATTATCTTTGTCTCGAAGTTTTTCAATTTTTATATTCGGTTCCATTTTTGCACAAATATTTTATACTTGCACTTCAATTACACACTGCACTCCGATTTTAAAATGCCACTGGGCCCATAACCTGTTAAGGTATGGGTAAAAATAATGAATAATTTAAGTACAGGAGCAAACACACGCTTAATTGAAGGAACAGTTTAGTAGCAAGTATACATAAAACGGACACACGAAATACACATTACAAGAGCACATTTAAAACTGAACTGTACTTGTCGAGGGCATCTCTATTTATATAGAAAAACAGCTTCCAGATCTTTCCTTTTATTTAAAACTTCGAGAACATTACTTTTCCAGACTCTCACAGTAAACGCGCATGTGTGCGGGTTGAGGCCCCGCCCAGGCAGCTCGACCTCCCACTGCACAATACAAACTTTCACTTCTACAATGACAGGTACACTTACTTAAAAATGAATGTAGAGTTTTCCAGTATATTCTCAACAAGAAGTATGAAGTGAGTTGTTGAGAAGTATTACGTAGCCGATTTTCAGAGCAACAAAATTGTGCTTACCACAAACTTTCAACCGACTTCTAAACCTCCACGGAGGTTTTTTGGCGTTTTCAATGTGCCGTCATAAAAATTCACGAATCGTCGCTGGCCATCGGTGTAAATAAGTCTATGCTTATATAAAGCACACAGTCATACAATAAACATTCAAAATTCCAAACAACTGTATTGGTTTTTTTTTTAGTTAAATTTATAAATGCCCAAGTTGTAAATAACTTACTTCTAGCTTTTAAGATTATGCACGTTTCCACAAGTTTCCACAAATTTATAACAATATGCAGTCTTTTTCCAAATATACCTTACGAACATTTTGATGGTGGTCAAAACTATACAAGGTATGTTGTCAGATATTAATTTTGTCAAATTCTTAAAGATTCCGCGATTGCATTTGAATAAAAAGCTCATACCTTACTACCCACACGGACACTTACAATTTTCTTTTAATTTTGACTTCAATTTGTGCCCGTGCTGTCTCTAAAGCTAAAGCATTAAAGCCTATTCAGAGTAAAAACTACATTCGGAATGAATGTCTTAGGGTCTCACACGTTAACTCTGTTAATATTGTTGCCGGGCTATTAGGCCGTGGTCTAATACCGATTTTAATAACAGACGTTTCGGCCCACCGTTGGATGCCATCTTCAGTGTGCAACGATTGAAAGTGAGTGACTGGCAAGATGTAGGCCTACGCCAATTCGCACAGTTGTTTGCGCACATATTGCCAATTACTTACCTTAAATCGTTGGACACTGAAGATCGCCTCCAACGGTGGGGCCGAAACGTCTGCTATTAACAACAGTGTTAGACTACGGCCTAATCGCCCTGAAATGAACAACAATATTAAGAGAGACTACGTTCAGATTTCGGTTAAAATTTTATTTATGGACTTCTGCAATTTTTTCAAAACGTTGATATATTTTTGGGTCATGACATCCAAAAATTGAGATTTCCGAAACTAACCGATACATTAAAATGTTGGTTGAAGTTCTCTTTTTTTATATCCCATATGGGTTTTTGCGATTTTTTCAGAATTTTGATCTCTTTCTACTTTGTCTCCCCCTCCCATGTTTTTTGGGGGGAGACCATTTTTCAGAAACGATAGGGTCTGTGAGGAAAAAGTATGGACATTCATGTTTCACGAATCTCGGTTTTTGTCTTCAAACGTTATAACGATAACATATATACCCAAAATAGATAGATAGACAAATGCCAAACGGTCGAGTTAAAACTGAGAACTCGCTTAGCTCGTTCAACTAGTACGTACTAGTAACTAATGACATTAACTAATACATAATTCTAAATTCCAAATACATCGTACTAATTCTAAATATAATGAATAGTTCTTCAAATCAAATACTTCTGCAAGAAAAATGTATTATTGTATTTTCACCTGACGTACGTTTCAGTGATTATGAAAGTATTTTCAGATGTTAATAAATAAATTAACAAATAATCGAATTTAATATAAATGAAATGATTGATTTAATTTGATTTAACTTACCGATTTTTTAAATGTTTATTTACTTAATCAGCTGTTTTGGCGGTTATATTGGAAATATTTTATAATTATATGTAATTTATTTTAGTAATTTTATAATATTAAATAGATCACCTTGTTTTGTTTTTACTTGAGTTTGTTCTTTAATTAGTAAATTATTGTTATTCTGTTTGTAAATATTAAGATTTTCCCAGATATTCATTTTTTGCCCTTTTTGTATGTTATTAATTAACTTCATATTTTGAATGTAAAGAAATTAATGTTTATTATTTATACAATGCGCGGCTAAATTAGATTTGTAAATATTTGGTTTTAAAAATGCATTACGGTATTGAAGGAATCTCTAGAGTAGTTTTTTCTTTGTCTGGCTTACATAAAATTTATTGCAATCCGGGCATTCTATTTTGTATATTCCATTTTTATTATGAATATTGGATTTAGTTTTAGTTTTTATTTTATAAAAAACAATATTGTCTGTGTTAGATATTTTTAAATAATTATCTTTAAATAGTTTGCTTAGTTTACAAGTTATATTTCCAGAATAAGTAAAGACTGTATATTTTATTTTATCATTAATAGATGGATTTTTATTTGTATATAGGCTATATAAAGTATTTATTTAGTGAGTTTTTGTTTTATTTTATTTTCTAATTTATTGATAGTCTTGACTTTGTACCCATTATCTATTAGTATTTCTTTGATAACATTTCTTTTTTTTTGTTTTTCTTTTTTATTTAATGGAATTCTATACATACGGTATATTAGTGAACTGAATACTGTCATTTTAAGTTGGGAAGGATGGTTAGATTTATTTGGAATCATTGAATTAGTCTAAGATGGTTTTCTGTATATCGAGTAATCAAAATTATTTTCATTTATATTTACGGTTAAGTCTAAGTAATTTAATTTATTATTTGATTCTTCTTCTAGCGTGAATTTTATTTTTTTATATAAATTATTAGTTGAATTTAATATAAAACCTGCAAGAAATATTGAAGTAGACAGAAAATACATATATTAGTTACATAGAAAATAATTCTAAATAGTCCTAGTAGTAACTAGTACATAGAATTCAACTAGTCGTATTGTGGGGTTTTTGAAATCAGTCAGTACATAAAAATACATAATTCTCGTGGCAATGATGTAGCTGAATTTGTGTTACCACGTATTAAGTAGTAGACAATTAAGCTGAACTTTTTCTTCAGACGTTAGTCACAAGAGACAAAATTAATAAAACTCGACTGTTCAACAGTTTATCTCATCTCAGTAAAATTAATCGGAACTAATACTGTAGGATTATAAAAGAATGCATCGGTTCATCTTGTGACTGCTTTGTTTGTTTATGAGTTGCGATTACAGTGGAAACATTTAAGATGAAGTGGATTAGACGTTAGTGGCTCTGCTGCCTCTTCAACAGTACCGGTACCGCTGAATCAGCGTCTCCGCACACGGCCACTGGAGATTCATACTTACTGGGGAAAAAGTAACCATTATGTTTGTAAACTTCGTACAAACGATTAAAATCAGTAAAATATATTGTGGGTAGATTAAAAAAGTTAAAAATATAGTGTAGATCAATTGTTACATCATGTACGGGAAAAATAATATTGTCATCCCTGGTGTATCTTATTGTACGCCAACGACCTGTACACACGCAACGGGTAGACAGTGGACAAAGATTTGTAGAGTATCAAAATCGCGATTATGAACAATTAACATTCCACGAGTTGTAGCATTAGAACTTTTTATGGTGTTCATAGTAATTTTTATACAGGAGGTAAGTTCCAAAAAGGAGGCTGAAAAATATTTCAACATTTCCTTCAAAACTGACGTACTGAGAAAGACTGTCTGAAACGCAGGGAAAACAGTGGAGGCACGTTGGTTGCTGTCTTGCCTAATCTAATGCGAATTTTTTATTTCATTTTTTCGATCACCCAATATAGCCAGCCCTTCTCTTTGATCTTATCAATACTGTATATAATTGCTACTAATAGCTCATTCTGTATTTTATGGCTTCTCTAGGTAACTCATTGCATAGACATTATTATTCAATACAGTATTTAAACATTTTCCACCTTTCCGTCTCTCAGCCCATTAATTTCCTAGGCTAGACGTCAGCGACAGTGTGATGTAATCTATGGCTGCAAACGTGTCGAGTACTGTTTTCATATTGGATAAATAATGACACCGTGTATCGTATAACATACTATAATTATTTTAAATTACTTTCGACTATCTCATTTTTGGCCTAACCCATTTTGAAAAGTCCTTGGTAATTTAGGAGTGTCGTTCACCCTTATGAAGGTACAAGGCGGTCATTCACCTCTAAATGAAAGGGTAGGATTAAGACTTTCACCTGCCACCATCCCTTCAACTTCCTCAAGGAAGGGGTGAAGGTTAAAAAACTACATATTTCCGAAACTGGTTTCCTAATAAATGTAATTTGTGCTATGTCTGGCGACGAGAATATTCACTGGAAAACGGTTAGTCAGTTCTAAACAACATAGCTGTACCCAAATATGTAATAGTAATAGTAGTCAGGCGCGGATCCACGGAGGAAATGGGGGAAATCCCCCCCCCCCAAATATTCACTTCAGACAAACGTTTTTCATCGTCTTATGGTTGTAGAATGGTTTTGTGATTGTTAATGTGATAAAAAATTTATCAAGTTATGTAATTTCATGGTTTTCCCCTTCTCTTAAATTGTAAATTAAATTGTAACTGTACCTTACCTCCATGTTAATTTTTGTTTGATACATAACTTAAATGAGTATAGTGTATTTTATGCTATAAGTGAATATTATTAAAAGACCACTGAACTGACAAACACAGATACGATTTTATACTTCTACCTTAATAAACTTATTGTGTTGGTAATAATACACTGAATAGTTATCTTCACTCATTCGTATCATTTATACTTTAGACCATAAAAAAATGGTTCAGCTTTTCATACCCCCCAAAGTCAACTGCACCCCTCCCCCAAATTTGCTGGATCCACCCTAGTTTTTTTTTTTGCTGGGGAGGAAAAATGCATTATGCACCATCAGGGATCCACCCTAGTAGTAGTAATAGTAGTAGTAATAGCCTAATACTATTATCTGACCGGTTTTTGTGTTACTGATGGTTTGGTCGATTAAATATGTTTCATAGCTTGTATTTTAATTAACTGAACTACTTAAACTAAACTAACTTGTTAACTTAAACTAGCACATTAACCTAAACCTAAACTCAATGACTTCTGGTGTTTACGTAGGAGTTGTCCATGCTGCCTAGTAATCGCTGAACCTGGACATCGTTTGAAGTGTAGTTCATGAATCAGCTTTGTATCCAGCGTCCTACTTTCCTCTATTTTCCTGTGGTACCACTTGTTAACTGATAACCGCCTTGCATTTACGGAGTTTCTTGTTATTAAAATTAGCGTCCACAGACTTGGTCTTTTTTAGTTTTATTCTCTAACTTTTATACAACAACCGGATTTGTCAGTGGCAATTCGAAGATTCTCAGTTTCTTTTTCAAAGTTGTTGCCCTTTCGATAATGACAGTATTGTTGCCAAAGTTAGCAAAGATGGCCCTGAATACAACAGGCATGTTATAGAACTGGTCCTAATACGCTGCACTGAGATTTCGTATGCTTTCCTATTGTTGCCACGTGTTGTTATTTTGTCGCTTCAAGGATTAATACGTTTCGATAGTAACCCCGGTTTCGGATCACCCCACCCCAACAACGGGAGCGGAACAAGAAAGTTATCGAAGCTTCCCATTAGAACTTTTAAGGATTTACAGTTACGTCAGGTCTTTTGAAGGCCAACATGTAGGCAACAACCAGGTATAACTATAAAATTGTGTGTGTTTACTCTGTCTCCTCCCTCTCTGACTATACACACACACACACACACACACACACACACACACACACACGCACAAACGTTCCCAAAATCATACGTATGCTCAGTGTCAACCATGTTGATTCGTTCTCTGGTGAGGTATTTGTATTTTGGCTAAATTTTGTTTCATTGTACTGAATGTACTGACAAGGCTTTTTTGTTTCATTATCGTTCGTACGAATAACATCGATGTTGGTTGCATTAATGTTTGTTGAATAATTATTCACCAAAACCACTCACAACACTAAAACCAACAAATGGCAGAGAAACGCAATCGAAAAAATATTCTGACGTTTTTCTTAGTGTAAGTTACTTTCATTTTCTCGACTATCGTTGAATAGCAATGATACAAATTCGTCAATGTGTGCTCACACTTACTTGGGAGTCATGTTTTGAGCGCCAAGTTGAACGTCTATTCTTTGCCACCTATGTGTTCCGTCTGACCGATTCTGTGTGAAATGGAATTTACCGTTGTTAGTTGGCAACAATGAAGGTGAGTATTGAATATTCTTTCTGCTGTTGTAAACTGCTTTAGCATATTTTTATGTGAAAAGCGTTTCTCATATGTAGAGGTTCAAAACATTATTTTGCATACATTAAAGCGCATAAAAAGCCAAACTTATAACCCTACCCAATTTGGGTATAAATTTCCAGATATTAACAATGTGACTTTAGGAAAGGATTGCATGAAAAATCGTGAGCATTTTGGTAGACTAATTATATACAGTCATAAAAAACAAACCTACATATTTATAAACGTAAAATACAAAATCGACTGTGCAAAATCCAATCAATGCAATTTTTAAAAGTGGACCTAGCCATAACACAAAAGTAACTGCCAAGCCAATTTAGAACAGTACACAGTACATACGAATACACGGATATACGAAGAGTGCGGACAGTGGTACAGTCTGTTACCTGCGGAGGGTAGGCTGTGATTACACAAACATTTGAGATGCGAAGAGTGCGGAAACCACCTTGGACTAGAGGGGGAGGGGGTGTTGAGTAAAAACACTGATTATTTTTCGTTCAGACCATATTATCAGATACACTGTATTGGAGCACCTTTACGTTTTCCCAATACACTGATTCCCATCCCAGCACACATTTCCAGGCTTTAGACTGGCAAAATGACAGTAAGACTGAAAATCATTTTGACGTGTTTAAAGTCAGCTTTAAGTGTCTTCTTTTTTTGTTAAATTTTTGTATTTATTGTTTTTTTAAAATACTTTTAGTAATTTAATTTCTTATCTGTTACATTTTTAACTATATACATATCCACAAATTCAACATCGACCTACCCCAGTTTTTGAATGAAAGAAATAGCTTTTAAGCATGATTCGATATCGCCCGTTTGATTCGATATCTTTGAACAGTTCTTTCTATCCTCTTGTCCATCCTCACGTACTTTATTTTCCTCTTATTTCCTTTCATGCTTAATTCAGTTCTCATATATATATTGTAACATGACAGATAATCCACTAAGTTATAATTCAAATATGATCATAATTACATTTAAATTAATTAACTCAAAAGAAAGTTCGAAGAAAAATAATGAATTATCAAATAAAAATAGTTAACTATCAAATGAAAATAATCAATATCAAATGAAAAGAATTAAAAATCAAATGAGAATAATTAAATATCAAAGTGAACAACACCACCATAAAAGAAAAGTATAATTAAATTAATAAAATGCAATGATAAAATGTCAAGGAAATTAAATCCAAAGGAACTCATATAAAAAATCAGGAGATTACCCAGGAAGGTTAGGAGCAGGTGATAAAGAAGATACCCCGAAACCAAGAAGGAAGAGGAAGTTTAGGAACAGGTGATAAAGAAGATACCCCGAACCAACCAAAGGACATAAGGAAAAACTTACCTTGGAAAACCCAAGACAGAAGAATGAAGAAAAGAAGATGTAGGATGGGAGAACTACGAAGAATACCCATAAAAAACCTATTAATAAAAATAACATACCCAGAACCAAATATTAATATAACCCCAAGAAAGTATAACACCCCAAAAACTCATGTAAAATAATTATAAGCAAAAGTATTTAGTAGTAAATAGAAGTGCACCAAAGAAAGTTATTATGTAATAAAATAAACAAATCTTCACCGTCCCTTATAACTAAAGGTTTGGTCTTAAAATATTGTAGAACTCAAATATAAATAAGAACCAACAGTGTTAAGTGTACCAGTGCAAGTGATTTCTATTTAATAAACTTCAAGTGTAAAGGTGTAACTTATATTTTAACTATGTACAATCAAATAACTTTAAGTTTTATTATAAATACAGAAATGAAATATCATGAAGTATTATTATGGAAATATCTTAAATATTTCATAAAAGAGGCCACATCTTTTTATCAAAAGACATTCATAGATATGCAAATGGTAAAGAGAGCTGAGGGGAAATAATTACTGTGACAGGGGATTAAAAAATGTAATATACAATTAAACAGAAAGGACTGTAATTAGAATAAGTTTAAAGGCAAATTTAACAATCAAATGGCTAATTATGTTCATGTTTAGAGCCTATGAACTCCACATTTCAATATGTTAATATTATATAGAATAATAAGTAATATAAGAATGTTTATTATGTATGACAGTGTTGTGCTAAGAACCTATCTCGAATATATGTAATGGCGTATAAGGTTATGCAGTAAAAAACGAGAGTTACCGAAATTGTCATTTTAAACTTAAAATCAGTGATACACACCACCACAAACAGTGAGAACAATCAATACTAAACAGAATACTTCTGAAATAAACCAGTAAAACTATCACACATTAAGAATTCACGTTACAACGAAACTCACGATTTTGCTACACACAGACGAGAGTGAAAACACAATTATACCAAAACAATTAAAGCCAGTGAACGAAGAACACTTAAACAGGACACCTCAAACAACACAATAGACATTATACACTATTCCGGAGATAATAAAACAGTTGTGAAGGTAATTTTATTATCAGAATTTCCAACCAACATTTAGCAGTTTTCGTCTACAACGAGACGTGCCGCCATTTTGAACTCCCATGATGCAAAGTGTTTGCCAGCAACGGTTCGTCGCTACATCATTGGTCTGCATATTTTAATTTTATAAACATTATATTTTATTATAAACCTTGTTATTTATTAATTATTAAGAATTCTGTTGTACATGTTATACTTTCTATGATTGTCCCTTCTCTGACTATATAACTATAACCGTTAAAAGAACCATTCTGAACATTCATATAATATAACCTGTTTTGTAAAATCGATTTATCCCTGTACAAGAGTCAACATCATATCAATATCGATTTTCAATCGATATTTTACCAGTAAATGTTAATAAATCAAAATAATTCTATTATCCCATTTTAAAATTATTTCACACATTAATATAAGAGTGTTTATTAAATACAGAACTTACTGGAAGACGACATTTACTAAAGGAAAGTGATATACGGGAGTATAAAGAAAATCGTCACTCCATTAGTAAAGTAAGACAATCTGATTAACTCCAAATTCATTTTACGGTCAACCAGAAGTGCATATATCAACATAATAGACTCAAAGAATTTTAAAATTTCAACGGAATTTCACAACAAGAATTATTTATAAATTATTCAACAACAAACAAACATACAATTTTTTTTTGAAAAAAATTTTTTTTTTAAATCAAATTAAAATTTTTTTTTTGTACCTTACAGAATTATTTATTTGTAACAGCGTATAAAACGCGTTTGGTTACAATATATATTGTAACATTACATTTGGAACAACATAATATCGTACCTGATTTAATGAAGACTTTGGTTAAGAAGCTGACAAGGAGAACAATATCTTCCAAGATGATAGTGAAGAGGAACGACTAACAATTTTAGACTGACTAGTAAGACAACTGACCGTACCCAAATTAATGATTTAGGCTAAGTGATGCAAAACACCTTTAACCCCAACTATGACAATGAACTTTCAGTAATGACCAAACAAAGAATTATAAAGACAAACGGTTTATGAACCAGGACTATAAAGAAACAAATGGTTTCAGTTAATGTATCATTATATCCAGATAATAAAAATACAAAGTGAGGGATAATAGGCCCAAACATGTAATATTATGTAAGAGAAATATTAGTAAATAATTAAGTTAATTGATGTAACAAAAATATGAATACACCTGATTATAGATACATGAACCATACAAATAATTGTCACATATAGAGTTCATAGGGTTGTCCAGTAAACAACAAATTATAACATGGTCACAATAACATTTATAACAAGAGTAAAACCCAGATAAACAGTAAATGTAACAAGATTATTAGAACTGTGTGGTGAGGTAGAGCAACAGTGTTCACTTTATTGTAATTTTTGTAAGTCAAACATCAGTAAGTATACGGATGTTGAAACCCATATAAATAGTAAATATGACATAGACAGTGTCAGAATAATGAGTAAATTAGCTGACAATGGACTAACTAATTAGTATAGAATTTGTTTTGTAAAATGTGCATGTTTTATGTTATAGCACAGTGTTATATCATAGTATTTGTGTTGTGTTTTTTGTATGTAACAGGTGATACAGTTAGTTTAAAGGAATGTCAATTTAATGATATTAATTCCATTTTTTTTATGTTGTGTTAACAAATATAACAATAGAGCTGATGTTAAACCATGGTAAATTAATTGACCAAGCAGAATGGACTATACAAAGATGTTTTGTTAAGTGTCAAACACCTATACAGTTTGAGTAGAAAACAGTTATTTGTGCAAGGATTTGGTATAATCATAGCCATGTGGGCATGAATTTAACTATTAGAATAATATATCTTTTGTGTTGTTAAAATAACGTTATATGTTAAACCATTTTGATGAGTGTTAGAAGTTAATTTAATTGTTAATGATGTTAAAACATCGTGATGAAAGTAATACTATTACATAGGCCAGGTGAAACCAACTTTAGTAAATTTTGAACAATTATATTAGAAATTTTGTAAAGCAAATGTGAAAGGGTAGATGTATTTATAGGTAATAATGTATACAAGGAATATAGAAACAAAATAACACATCAAGTTATTTAAGAAAATTCCAAATAACAAAATTGTAACATCCATAGTTCTTAAGCAAAAATAGGCACGTTTGGTGTCTAAATATAGCAAATGTAAAGATCAAAATAATGCTGATAATGGTTTTAAACTCCCATTCGGTATAGAAAAGTTATGTTAGTTTAAAGATTTTGAACAAATTTTAGACTTCGAAATAATGAAAGTATATGACAATGTACATCCGAATTGGCCAACCAGATTCCAAGTTTACCCTTAGCAACCAGAAATTTCGGATAAATAAAATGAGACTTCTTTGACAACGATCTTAGCAGATAGACGCGTTTTTAAATCGTCTTTCATTATGTGTTGTGGGGTGTGAAAAAACTATACAACCAGATAGGTGCAGTTAGAGGTACACTACACGAACTTTTTGCAATAGCAGAAGAACACCCATTACATGGAATGGAAGATGTAATAGCCAGGAAGAAGATTTGAAGTGGACGAGGGACGAGAAGGAGGATCTGACGTGTGCGTGGGCCCTATCTTCAACCAGGGAGAGTGCAGGAGGGGGATTTGGTGATTCTGACATCTCATTGTATCGTGCTTCAACACACACATTTGTATACACTGCTTTTAAGTAATAATCAACTAAACTACAGACACCATATAGCACAAACACTAAAGACAATCACTAATAACACCATATAAGACTAACACCTTTTTAAACACAACAAGAACTTTTAATTTACATAATAACTATCAAAGCCTGAACTGGACATAACCTTTTTAAAACTGGTAACCACTATACAATTTCTGTGTGCACGTATCACTCTAACGTTGTAATATCCTATAATTGTAAACTTGTATTTTGATTAATAGTGTAATATTTTGTTTAATTTATAATCCCCGAACCATATACGCCCTGAGATAATTAATATTTTATTTAAAAACGTTAACAAAAGCATTGTTTTGGTCTCGAAGAAATACTAAACGTTTGGCTAATGCTGCCAACTGGTAAAAGAAGACTTATAGTTTTCGCTACAATTGCAATTATCCTGTTTAAATTTATTAAAACAGTCAACCAGTGTTTTTTCCGAATAAAGGATTCCACAAGGATATATGTTTGATGGTAACTGTGTGTCGTTATTATTGCTGTTACATTTAGTAAATATAATTCACAGGTTGCAGCGAACCCGACAGTTGGCATCGTTGAGTGACGTCACGGAAAAGAAGCAGCATAGTGGGAGTAAGCGGCAATTTACAAAATCATTCGCCGTTCAACATAACACATTTATAATTACACATCGGCGACTCCAGTGCGAGTTTGTCGATACATTATTTATCCATATTACAAGTTGACACTTCTAACGGGCGGTGTAATTCAAGTGCACACGACATATATACAAGTAACCTATTCACAATAACATTGTATGTAACGAAATATTCTCTGGTTACAAATAGACGAACCTGAAGTGAGGCTACATCACGTTTCAATAAGATTCAATCATATATATAATAAATATTTTATCGTTACAATATATATATTGTAACGTTACATAACCCGGTCCCAATAAATTAAATCATGTAAGAACATAAAGGTCAGAAATGGGTAACCTATAACTAGCTCTAAATTGAAGTATATCACTAAACATTATAAACAATTCGAGTGATATACAGTGACAAGTGAGTTATAGTGTACCCATTGAGGTAAAAAGTGAAAGTGAAGGTAACTTATTACAGAATTGTGCTGTAGGTTTGGGAATTATAAAACTATGATAGTAGACTATAATGCTATAGGTAGATATACTGATTCTGTATTTTTATTAATTTATTGTAATATTTATATTGTGTAGACAACCAATTGTAACACCTAAGTTCATGTTATATTTTTTCAAATATTTGTGTTATAATATAATATAACCCAGGGTTCGTTTTAAAAAAAAAAACATAAAAAGTTTAAATATCAAAGGATAATAAAAAATTAAAATAATTCTATATGAGGGAAATGGCAACAGGAAGTAGTGCAGTGTAGGAATACTATGAGAGACTAATAAATACTATATAAATTCATTTAGAGATAATAAAAAATATTAAATACTTATATACCAGGTCATAAGAAAATGAACAGAAACCTCTTATGTACAACAAATTGGTAAAGAAACCGGAATTAAAAAGAATTATTTTTCGGTAAATAAAATATAAATTTATAATAATTACAAACTGCCTGTATAATAAAAATATTTTGGGTTACTAAGAGTGACTAAAATAACAAGTATTGTTAATAATCGAATTTGGAAAAAACCTGGCGAGTTGACAAAATGATGCTACCACAATTCTATTAAAATATCTTTTTTGAAACTTGGGAGAAGTGTAAAATTAGTACCAAATTAAAAAGCAATATGAACTCTATATAATCATACCTTATTTATCAAAATTAAAGGATTATACTCCATAATAAACTGTGAAAGAAAACCATTCTGATGATTCGGCCTAGTTTCGTGATGTTTCAAGTTGACGATAGAATATGGGCCAGACTGTAATGAAATTACAACTTAAGACGGACCTCACTAGAGAAAAGGCTTCCTTCCAGTAAGAACTATAAGAAGAGAGGTAATATAAACATTTAGTTTAATAGTTGACGAAGAAAACGCATTCCGAATGGTTATATAGAACACAAAAACTAGTCAAAATTAATCACATGTTCTAAAGTAAACAAACGCCCGCTGCTCTCTTACGGAAATTTCTGGAACTACATACTAAAAGAAAAATAAACAAATTTATTTAATATTTGGGTCATATTTCGCCATAGGGTAGGCTGGTTGAACTATGTGTGGAAACTCGTCTCACAATCAGCTGATTTAAATCACAGCGAACAATTAGAAAAATTTCCAAAATCGCCTAAACCGAGTGTAAATAATCGGTACTTACTCTCTCTTCCTCATAAGGCTGAACAACTTCCCTACTTGACCCCAAATAACACACTCTCAATTTCTGCTTAGATTTAGTAACATTACAAAATACTTTATTTTTTAAACTTCAGTTATTATAATCCATAAGTGGCGACTGCGGAGAGGCGGAAACTTTAATATCTCAAGGCAGTACGTTACAGATTGGCGCTTACAATAGTGGGGCTGAATTAACAATATACCTGTAACGGTAGTACGCTAACACCTCTAAGAAAACTACTACATTACAGATTGGCGTATACAACATTGGGAGCTTAATTAAATAAGACAAACACCCAATAAGCAACATACAAAGTTTTCGCTAAAACCTCTACAACAACCGCTACGTTACAATATATATATATATATATATATATATATATATATATATATAGTAGCGTGACAGATAATCCACACAAATACATTACTCAATGATCATGGATAAAGCTTTAATATATGGAATATCCAGACGAGAATCAATTAAAATGCACTATTTACTAATATATTCACAAGAAAGGTTAAATAAAGAAAAATTCTGCAAATAATATAATATAATACAAATATAAAAACCCAGGAAACTAAAAATGTTAATAACAAAATTACCCAGGTAAGATAGAAGCAGGCAATTAATATACCCCGTCAAAGAAACCAGACCAGAAGAAACAAAGGCATACACAGCGAAAAACTAAAGAAGAAAGAAGAACAATCAAAACTAAAGAAGAAAGAAGAATAACCAAAACTACTGAAGAAGGAAGAAAGAAGAACAATCAAAACTAAGGAAGAAAGAAGAACAATCAAAACTAAGGAAGAAAGAAGAATAATTAAAATTACTGAAGAATGAAGAAAGAAGAACAATCAAAACTACTGAACAAAGAAGAAAGAAGAATAATTAAAATTATTGAAGAAAGAAGAATAACTAAAGCTACTGAAAACTAAAGAAGAAAGAAGAATAACCAAAACTACTGAAGAAGGAAGAAAGAAGAACAATCAAAACTAAGGAAGAAAGAAGAACAATCAAAACTAAGGAAGAAAGAAGAATAATTAAAATTACTGAAGAATGAAGAAAGAAGAACAATCAAAACTACTGAACAAAGAAGAAAGAAGAATAATTAAAATTACTGAAGAATGAAGAAAGAAGAACAATCAAAACTACTGAACAAAGAAGAAAGAAGAATAATTAAAATTATTGAAGAAAGAAGAAAGAAGAATAACTAAAGCTACTGAAGACAGAAGAAAGAAGAATAATTAAAACCACTGAAGAAAGAAGAAAGAAGAATAATCAAAACTAAAGAAGAAAGAAGAATAATCAAAACTACTGAACAAAGAAGAAAGAAGAATAATTAAAACCACTGAAGAAAGAAGAAAGAAGAATAATCAAGACTAAAGAAGAAAGAAGAATAACCAAATCTACTGAAGAAAGAAGAAAGAAGAATAATCAAATCTACTGAAGAAAGAAGAAAGAAGAATAATTAAAACTAAAGAAGAAAGAAGAATAACCAAAACTACTGAAGAAGGAAGAAAGAAGAACAATCAAAACTAAGGAAGAAAGAAGAACAATCAAAACTAAGGAAGAAAGAAGAATAATTAAAATTACTGAAGAATGAAGAAAGAAGAACAATCAAAACTACTGAACAAAGAAGAAAGAAGAATAATTAAAATTATTGAACAGAGAAGAAAGAAGAATAATTAAAATTACTGAAGAATGAAGAAAGAAGAACAATCAAAACTACTGAACAAGGAAGAAAGAAGAATAACCAAAACTACTGAACAAGGAAGAAAGAAGAATAACCAAAACTACTGAAGAAAGAAGAAAGAAGACTAATCAAAACTACAGAGGAAGGAAGAAAGAAGAATAACCCAAAACTACTGAAGAAAGAAGAATAATCAAAACTAAAAATACTGAAGAAGGAAGAAAGAAGAATAACCAAACTCAAAGAAGAAAGAAGAATATTTAAAATACTGAAGAAGGAAGAAAGAAGAATAACCAAACTCAAAGAAGAAAGAAGAAAGAAGAATAACCAAACTCAGAGAAGAAAGAAGTGAGACGACCCATATAAAACAAAAACCCCAAAATCAATGAATGTCCAAAGAGAAAGTATAACACCCCAAAAAACCATATCACTGTAAAACTGGCAAAAAACTAAAAGTGTTAGTAGTATTAAATATTAGTGCATTCAAAAAGTTATTATTTAGTTTGTATAAACAAATCTTCACAGTCCCCCCATGGTTGAATATTTCATGTTAAAAACTAGAAAAAGACTAGTAAATATATTAATAATTCACCATGGACAAGTGTAAGTGATCAAATTATAACTAATAAACTTTAAAAAGGTGCATGAGTTGCAGTACAAAGTAATAAACGTTAAGTTTTGTGAACAGTGTCTACTTTGATAATGAAATAGTAATATTACTAATAAAAAGCTACTAAAGCTGTATGAACATTCCATAGAATGGAATATGACTTAGATAGCCAGAGTTATACTTTAAGAGGGGGCATAAATCCTGTAAAATGGGGAATTACAGAACCAACTGTTAATGTTGAAGTAGTAAAAGATGTTAACCATTATATGTAATCAGGATGTTAGGTTCCTATTACATATAATAATTAGATAAGTAAGGATTATTCATAAGAAATATTAGTGTTATAATTTGTTATTTTATTGTTCATTTTAATTTAGGAATGCCCTATCTAAAAATAGATATCATTCCGATGTTATAGAATATTTTTAATTATGTTATTAGGTGATATATAAAACAATGTTATTCAGAACACCAGTTTTATGTAGAGAGGTGTTGTATGTTAATTATACAATCAATAATTACTGTTATACCAGTCAAAGAATTAATTTTTAATCAAATATATAAGAATCAGAAGTCAGAGAAGGATATAAAATAACTACATTAATAAAACATTTGGCAAATAGCCACACATCAAATCTAGGCCATGTAAGGAATTTAAACTGCAAATAATTAACAAACATAGTCTTATAAGCCAGTTAAACTGACAATATTTAGGCAAGATAAAATCAACATATTAAATACTATGTAAATAAGGCTTTCTAAAGATAGGGTCATTATATGAGTAAAATTATTTATTTGTCTAATAAAATACCATTAAAACTGAAATAGATTCACTGACATTATCATAGGGGGAGTCATATACAAATGAATTGTATTAAAAAACCATCATTAATATACTAAATTGCCATAAAATAAGTGAGAATTGACAATTATACCAATTTCAGATTTAATAGAATAATAATTATATTAGGGATAATGGCTATTATTTACTTAGAAGACAGGAAGTATAATTTTAGGCCTACCTCCCAAAAAATGTAAGAAATATAATTTTCTGATAAAACTTTGTAACACTAACTTAATTACTATCAAAATAAGTAGAATAGAATAGTGAAAACGAATATGTATTTAATATTTCAAACAGTTAACTAATAACGAAATTACTTTCTGAGCATAATGTACGATTTTAAAATGTGTCGGAAGTTAAGATGATTTGAAACAATGTATGAGATATATTATATAGGCTAAGATTTTCATGAGACGAAGGAAATCCAGACAGTTCATTATTATACCTTGAAGAGAGCACTTAATGTGAATATTTAATAGAACCAACCTTTAATGGCTGTTACGTTATAACAGAGTTCGGAATCATTTTGTGTAAAATTAAATTTTTTAACTATTTTAATTATTGTGAAGTGGTGAAGTTGACCTATGAACTACATAACACCAATAAACGGAATCACATATAACTAATTAAATGAAATAACACTGAAATCGCACCAAATACCAAGTGAAAATTCGAGGTTAAACTGACACACATAAACACCAGTAGATATACCCATTTAACAACATTTTTACTCCAAGTGAACTAATCCATCATACACCAGTGACAATAAACTATACCCCAGAAGATCATATACAATTGCGAAGAACATTTAAAAGAAGAAAGGACATATTTATTCCAACAAGTACTTCATCCAGGTTAGAAGGCGAACAACGCGCATGCGTCAGGCGGCCATTTTGATCCAATATCATCACCGCAATAAGACACGACTGTGGGCTGCAACTTGGTTTGAATACAATTATATATAAACTTTTATTAGTAATAACTACCATTGTATTGTTTAAATTTAAGACATTTTTAGAATTGTAAGTGTTATACTTTCCTTCCCTGACCTTCTCTGACTTTATATTAATAACCGTTTAAAGAACCTATTTTTATCATACGAATGTAAAACTTCTAATATCGACCGGCCCTGAGCGAGTCGATACGGCATTGTAACATCGATATTTAATCAACAAAATTTATTATTTTTGTTTAATAAACGTTTTGTTTGTTTTTTGGTAACTTGGAGTTGGTTTTTTATTATAAAAGGACATAACAGTTAATTAATCAAGGAAACTAAATAACCTTTAAAGGCAGTATATGCGAAACTACCACCTTCCAAGAGTAAGAAGAAGAGAGCCGTTTTCATCTAAACTTGGAGTTAACTGGATTGTCTTTTCAACAAATTTACAGAAAGGAAAACTATTACCAGAATAAACACAATATCATCATAATTTTAATTACAATCAACAACCTCGATTTATTTCTAAATTTTAAGAACATAAATACACCGAAAACATTTTTTCAGAATTTTTTTTTTTTTTATAAATATAAATTATAAAATTTATATTTTATTTCAAATTGCTACAACAGCAATACACACAGAGTTTATTTGATAACAACAAAGACCAGGAACATACCCAAATCGACGTTTCCCAGAGCGGAACGTCACTACTACACATACACACCATAAAAATTATTCTGGGTAATATTATACCAGAACACTACTACAATTACGATTATATTATTGTTTTATTACAAAAGTGAAGACCAACAGTGAGTGCATAACGAAGACTAGGAGACATTAGCTACATACTACACACATTCTTACATTGTAATATTAAGTACTATTACAAAATTGGCGCCCAACGTGGGGCTGTAATTAGGGGTTGAAATTACTGTAATTACTTGCCCAATTTCTAATTCAGCTTGGCAGCGGTTAGCCAGCCAGGGAATCAGGGAAGATGCTGCGTCGTGCCACATCAAAGAAGAGAGCGGCGGAGGCCGAGAAAGAACTTGATATGGATGATAAGGAGGCGACCCCAGTGGAGGACGTGGAAAAGATATTAGAACGGGTGGAACGTAAAAAACCAGCACCACCAGAGGAACAACCCGAAGCGCACACACAAACAGGGGAAATCGATGTCCGGGAGGAACGAATAGAACAACCCGAGAAACCACCACGAGCAGAGAATAGTAACATACAGGAGATGTTCAGGATAATGATGGAGAAGATGGAAGAAAACAGCAAGAAGATGGAAAAGAAAATGGATTCTACTACAGAAGAAAATAATAAAAAGTTAGAAGATTTGAAGAAGGATAACCAATCCACTAAGGAAAATTTGAGTGATATAAATAAGAGCATAGAGGCAACAAAAGAAGAATTGAAGAAGGACAACCAAGCAACAAAGGAAGAATTGAAGAAGGACAACCAAGAAACAAAGGAAGAATTAAGTAAAAAGATTGAAGACACCCATAAGAGAATTGAGGAAACCAGTAAGAAGGTGGAAAAGAAAATGGAAGAAAATAAGAAGAATTTGGAAGACAAGATGGAAGAAACCAACAGGAAATGAAGAAAGACAACCGATCTTTAAGCCGGAAAATTGATGAAACTAATCAGAAAATGGAGGAAACCAGCAAAAAGATGGAAGAAAAATTGGAGGAGAATAACAAGAAAATGGAAGAGAAGATGGGGGAGAGGTTGGAAGAGTTAAGAGAGGATAACCAACTACTACGTGAAGAATTACGGGAAGTGAACCAGGAGAATCTAGACAAATTAGACGAACGAATGGAACTATTAAGAAAGGAAATGAACCAGGAACTCAAGGAAAATAAGAAATCTATGACCAAAAGGCTGGAAGATGAAACCATAACTATAAATCAACAGATAAGAGAAGTTGATGGAAGATGTCGGCTGACGGAAGTGGAGGTACAAGAGTTCAAGGAAGTGGTGAACACCAAGGTCACAAACCTTGAAGAATCTACTCGCAAGAAGGCAGAAGAAAACCGAAAGGAAAGCCAGGAAGAACTCAGCAAGGTACGAACTCGAATTACGGAAAGATGTGACGGAATGGAGGAAGCGATGACTAACATCACGGGTCAAGTGAGACAGAACCAGGAGGACATGGAAGCCATTCGGAGCCGACCAACCAGCTTTACTAATATCCCAATCAACGAGAACAGAGAATGGCTTAACTTCCGCCAATATAAAAGGAAGCCAATGGAGTTTTTGGCCCGTATCGAAGAATATATGGCCAAACATAAAGGTAATCGATGGTCCAATAATCGTGAACTATTAGACGAATCATTCCGTGATATGACGGACAATTGGTGGATGGCGAACAGGAGCGAAATAACCGATTATCAGCAGTTCAAAAGTTTGTTCAAGTCTAAGTATTTGTCAGAGACCACCTAGAATTTAATAAGGGACAACATCTGCAATGGCCGATATAGAACTCAGTTTGGCAGTACCATGACTGCGTACTTTCTTGGGAAGGTGTGCCTGGCCAAGCACCTGGAACCAGCCATACCAGAGGAATGCCTGGTGAACAAGCTTTCTTATCATTACGACGAAGAGGTCATAAGAGCTCGAAGAGGTAGTCAGATAAAGACCATACAGGCGATGACGGAGCTATTGGAAAACTATGAGAATGAAGAATATTACAGGCAGAGCAGAAGAAGAAATGAGCGGCCAGAAGTTCGAAATAATCCGTCATCAAACAATAATAGTCAACCGGTCAACAGTGGGTACCAAGGAAATAGATATAATCGGAATTACCATAATCAACACCCCACGAATGGTAACAACAACAATAATAACCACGGGAATATAAACCCGAATAATAACAGAAATAATAACGGGTTCTCCGGTAATCGAGGTAATTATTACCCGAATAATTATGTAAATAGACAAAGAAACACCAATCCTACCAATAACACCGAGCGGTTTGACAATAACAATAGGGGTTACCCTAATCATAATAACAACAACAACAGGTTCTCCCGACCACGGGTAAATTTTATACGGGCGGAAGGAAACAACCATCGCAGGTATAACCAGCAACGACGGAGCAGCGTACACGAGTACGAAGATCGAAACAGAAGCCGAGAACGGGACAACTCTAGTTATAATCTGCCAAGGCGAAGTACCAGCCTAGATGACCCGGAGCGACGTACAAATAGGGAACAAACCTACGAACCGAGAACTGAAGGACTGGAACCTACTCAAGGTTTCCCCACTGATGCCTCTGTTGGTCCTAATAATAACCAAGATGCGGAGAATTTAAACGGGAGGAGGCAGTGATAAACAATAAGGACCTTTTGCTGCTTCTATCGCCTGGGTATGTAAAGGAATTGCCAATAGTAAATAATCCCAATAAAATTACAATCATTCGATGTAATTATTTGAAAAATATTCGAAATGAATTACTGGAGGAGGACAACACTCGCCTCCCTATAATAAATAATGAAATAATATACATTAATGCAGAAATCGAAGGAACATTCGCACAACTAATGATTGATACCTGTGCGAATGTATCCATAATTAACACTACAGAATTGGAGAGAATCCAAGGAAATTTTGGTAAGCTATTGCCAACCTTACCTATAAATAACATTATATTAATCGGTGCCACTGGTCGCCAAAACAAGACAATCAGGAAACAAGTATCATTGAATGTCGTTAGTAAGGGTATAGCTATGAACATGGTCTTCCTAATTGCGGCCGGATTACCCTTCAACATATTAGTGGGATGTGATGTGCTGAGAAGGAACTCGGCTATTATTGATTTACGGATGGAGAAGGTATCACTCTTTACCGGAGGTCTAACCTGGACGGCCGATTTAGTCGGTAGTGAGATAACACTTCCCAGCAGTATCCACCAGCAAATACGTAGCATAAATTATACCAATACTAACACCATTTTTAACACTATAGTATATGAAACTACAGACGAGGATTTATGGTCTCAGAAAATACAGAAGATAAGGGATTTCCGAAGCGGAATTAATAGAGAAAAATTACCCAATACTCAAGCGAATCAGTTGATACAAATTTATGAAAGGTACCGCTCAGTATTTTCCGATGAGCCAGGCAAGGTAAGAAATTATCAATGTACCCTTCAATTCCGAGACACAGTAGAGTTTAATAGGAAATCCTACCCTATTGCGCATTCTCGAAAAGAGGCACTGAGAGCGGAAATCAATCGAATGATTAATAACGATATTATAGAACCTAGCCAATCCCCATACACCAGCCCTATTGTCGCAATTCCCAAGAAAAACGGCGAAGTCCGGCTTTGTTTGGATGCACGGGAAATAAACAAGAAAATCATTAACGATAGAACATCGCCCGGTGAGATTGAGGAAATCCTGAAACGCTTCCATGGTACCCAATACTTCAGCACCTGGGATACGGTGTGCGGCTACTGGCAGGTAGAGTTGCACCCACGGAGTCGCCAATATCTGGCTTTCATATTCGAGGGGCGCAATTACCAATTCAAAAGATTGCCCTTCGGATTGGTAAACTCAGTTGCCATCTTTGTGACCTGCATGGACCAGATATTGGGACAAGAAGCACTTCAGTTTACAACAGTGTACGTCGACGACCTGCTAATAACATCTGAAACGTGGGAGGAACACTGTTACCGTGTGGAACATGTGCTTGAGAAGTTATCTGCCAGTAACGTCACGCTGAAGTTGGAAAAATCCAAGTTTATTGCCAGAGAAGTGCAATTTTTAGGATTTAACTTGGACGATCAAGGAATCTCACCGTCGGCAGAAAAGGTAGAAGCCATCCAGAAATTCCCGGCACCTAAAAACAGGAAGCAATTGCAGTCATTCCTGGGACTCTGCAATTATTATAGAAAGTTCCAGGAACAATATTCAGAGTTAACCGCGAGGTTTCAACCTCAGCTATCATCCAAAAACAGATGGGTATGGTGTAAGGAACAAGAGGGGATTTTTCAACAAATCAAGGACAAATTTCTGGCTACTATAATACTTCGCCATCCAAACTTTAAGTTACCGTTCTTCATGAACTGCGATGCCAGCAATATCAGTCTGGGAACGACACTGTATCAAGAGGACGAGAAGGGTCAACCTCAAGTAATTAGTTTCGCGAGCAGGTCTTTGAACCAATGCGAAAGGAATTACACGGTGACGGAAAAAGAACTACTGAGCGTGGTATTTGCTTGCGGTAAGTTCCGCACTTACATTTTGGGATACCCTGTTACTGTCCGAACTGACCATAAATCTATTTCGTTCTTGAAAAGCTGCAAACTGAACCATGGCAGACTAACGAGGTGGATACTTGCCCTTCAAGAATACCATCTACAATGGGAATACATCCCTGGTAAAAAGAATATAGTAGCAGATGTGTTATCCCGGGTCAATGTGGAAGAACAAACTTTCGAAGGGGAGAAAGAAAGCGTGCTAAAAATATACCATCTTCTGAGCACCAGAGCCGATTTAACAACAATATTGACCAACATGAGCACCCACCAACAAGCGGACCCGAAATTGAGAAACCTCAAACTTCGGCTAGAAGAGGGAGATGAAACCGTTGCCCAATATTATCAGATGAATAAACAAATATTGTTCATTAAAACCTCCTTGAAGGAAGAGATCTGGAAGGTAGTGGTTCCGACACAGATAGAAAAGGAATTGGTAGTGAATTACCACATACGTTACGGGCATATGGGCGCCCTCAAGGTAATAAAAGCTCTGGAGGAGAGCTACCATATAAAAAACATCAATAGAAAAGTCCGAATGTATATAAAGAGTTGTAAAATCTGCCAGCTGGTAAAAACTAATAATGAGAAGAAGGAAGGTATGATGATCCCAATCACTTCCCAAGCGAAATTGGAGAAGGTGTTCCTAGACATTTGCGGACCATTTCCCCGTAGTGGAGGTCGACACCGATATCGGTACCTAACCATCATAATGGACCACTTCACCAAGTATGTTAAGCTATACCCTACTAACCGAGCGACTACCCGGAAAATTCTGGGGATATTAACTGAACAGTATATCCCACACCTGGGGAAACCATCTTCGATCATTACTGATCATGGAACCCAGTTTAAGGGTGGAAAATGGCGGGATACATTATTGTCAATGGGCATTCGTACATATAAAACCTCGGTCTACCATCCGAGCAGTAATCCGGCAGAGCGGGTGTTGCGAGAAGTGGGGAGGATCCTAAGGACTTATTGTCACCATCAACAAAAAAGGTGGCAAGACTATCTAGAAGCCACGGAGGAATTCCTCAACTTAGCATACCATCCAGCTATAGGGATAACCCCATACTCTGCGATGTACGAGAAACCACCCCCACGAGAGATCACAGATATCCTCGAGTTCCCCAGTAACCATATGTACAGATTTGATAAAGCTAAATTCTATAACAAAGTGGCAGAAGACCAGTTGAAACGGCAAAATAAGTATCAAAAGGCTAGTGGTAAATTAATAATATATGAAAAGGGAGAAAAAATTTTGTTAAGAAATCGTGAACTACCCAGCACACTGGAAGGAATAACGAAGAAGTTATTGCTATTATACACCGGACCATATATCATATCCAATGTGAAGAATAATAATACTTATGAAATAAAGGAAATTGATTCAGAGAGGATAAAAGGTGTATATAACCAGGCTTCCATGAAAAAATATTATGAATAATTGAATGAATGGAAGATTGAAGAAAATATCTAAATTCAAAAACCAAGTAAGAACAGCTTACTACCTACTATTGAGGAAACAATTTATGAATAAAAAAGAAAATGAATTTTGAATTAAACCACAAAATTCAAAAAAGAAGTAAGAACACCTTACTACCTACTATTTAGGAAATAATTTATGATCAAAACAGAAAAGAATTTAAAAAATTTTTAAAAATTCAAAAACCCAAGTAAGAACAACTTACTACCTTATCTTAAAAACAACTTTTAGAAATGAACAAGAAGAAAGGGAATTTGGATAACACATTACAAACAATTATATATGGGACCAATTCTGAAAAAACTTTCAAGAATAAAGCAATGGCAGTACAAACCACTGATACAATTTAAATGAATAAACTTATTGTGAAGTAAAATTAATGAGAATTTTATGTCAACTAAACAGAGATATTAAACATATGGAATTAATAATTAAAGAGTGCATTTGGATAAAAAGCAAGAGCAGAATAACAGTGTGAAAAAAGGAAGAAAAAACTATATATAAATAAATCCATAAGAAAAATATGATCATATAATAAATGTCAATTATAAGAAGTACAATTATAAGAGTAATTGCAAAAACATAATACTAGTGGAATGATTCATAAGAATTAAGAAAAGAACAAAAATATAATACAAAATATATGCAACCCATGACCAGAAAGAGATTGTGATAACAGTCAAAAAATGACAGAGAATTAAAAACTTTACACTGAATAATAAGTGATGATTATATTATACCAGCTTCCAACCACAAGGAGAAATAAAATGCCAGCAGAGCTAACCACTGAGAAAAATAACTGAGATAGAAATTTACTAAGATAGAAATATTAATAGATCTGTTCGTATACGAAGTGAAATATCCAAAGATATTTAATTTTTTTTATGGTCATAAGGTGGACTATTCTTATATAATTTTTATTAATAACTGTCTGAGATAAGTCCAGCAGTATTATTATGTATTGATCAGAGATGATTTACCTCTGTAATCAATAAATGACGTAGTATGGCCAGCAGAGTGTGAAGCCTACCGAGCCCCTCTGGACACTGCCCCAGCTAACGTATTAGGGAATTTTAGGGAATAAATATCCCAAGGATAAAGAACCAAGTTAAGAAGAAAATGGAAAAATAAAAAATAACGAACCTCAGATGACTATTACTATCAATAAGAATCCAGTTAATAATGAAATATAAATAAGCTCAAAAATATAGAAGAAAAAATTTTAGAAATGTGAAGGAAGTAAAGGAATATAATTTATAATATAATGTCATAAGCAATTATTTCAGACAAACTAAGTATGATCTGAACTAATCACTTCTGGAAGAGAGCAATCTGTAGCGTGACAGATAATCCACACAAATACATTACTCAATGATCATGGATAAAGCTTTAATATATGGAATATCCAGATGAGAATCAATTAAAATGCACTATTTACTAATATATTCACAAGAAAGGTTAAATAAAGAAAAATTCTGCAAATAATATAATATAATACAAATTTAAAAACCCAGGAAACTAAAAATGTTAATAACAAAATTACCCAGGTAAGATAGAAGCAGGCAATTAATATACCCCGTCAAAGAAACCAGACCAGAAGAAACAAAGGCATACACAGCGAAAAACTAAAGAAGAAAGAAGAACAATCAGAACTAAAGAAGAAAGAAGAATAACCAAAACTACTGAAGAAGGAAGAAAGAAGAACAATCAAAACTAAGGAAGAAAGAAGAACAATCAAAACTAAGCAAGAAAGAAGAATAATTAAAATTACTGAAGAATGAAGAAAGAAGAAAAATCAAAACTACTGAACAAAGAAGAAAGAAGAATAATTAAAATTATTGAAGAAAGAAGAATAACTAAAGCTACTGAAAACTAAAGAAGAAAGAAGAATAACTAAAACTACTGAAGAAGGAAGAAAGAAGAACAATCAAAACTAAGGAAGAAAGAAGAACAATCAAAACTAAGGAAGAAAGAAGAATAATTAAAATTACTGAAGAATGAAGAAAGAAGAACAATCAAAACTACTGAACAAAGAAGAAAGAAGAATAATTAAAATTATTGAAGAAAGAAGAAAGAAGAATAACTAAAGCTACTGAAGACAGAAGAAAGAAGAATAATTAAAACCACTGAAGAAAGAAGAAAGAAGAATAATCAAAACTAAAGAAGAAAGAAGAATAATCAAAACTACTGAACAAAGAAGAAAGAAGAATAATTAAAATTATTGAAGAAAGAAGAAAGAAGAATAACTAAAGCTACTGAAGACAGAAGAAAGAAGAATAATTAAAACCACTGAAGAAAGAAGAAAGAAGAATAATCAAAACTAAAGAAGAAAGAAGAATAACCAAATCTACTGAAGAAAGAAGAAAGAAGAATAATCAAATCTACTGAAGAAAGAAGAAAGAAGAATAATTAAAACTAAAGAAGAAAGAAGAATAACCAAAACTACTGAAGAAGGAAGAAAGAAGAACAATCAAAACTAAGGAAGAAAGAAGAACAATCAAAACTAAGGAAGAAAGAAGAATAATTAAAATTACTGAAGAATGAAGAAAGAAGAACAATCAAAACTACTGAACAAAGAAGAAAGAAGAATAATTAAATTATTGAACAGAGAAGAAAGAAGAATAATTAAAATTACTGAAGAATGAAGAAAGAAGAACAATCAAAACTACTGAACAAGGAAGAAAGAAGAATAACCAAAACTACTGAACAAGGAAGAAAGAAGAATAACCAAAACTACTGAAGAAAGAAGAAAGAAGACTAATCAAAACTACAGAGGAGGGAAGAAAGAAGAATAACCCAAAACTACTGAAGAAAGAAGAATAATCAAAACTAAAAATACTGAAGAAGGAAGAAAGAAGAATAACCAAACTCAAAGAAGAAAGAAGAATATTTAAAATACTGAAGAAGGAAGAAAGAAGAATAACCAAACTCAAAGAAGAAAGAAGAAAGAAGAATAACCAAACTCAGAGAAGAAAGAAGTGAGACGACCCATATAAAACAAAAACCCCAAAATCAATGAATGTCCAAAGAGAAAGTATAACACCCCAAAAAACCATATCACTGTAAAACTGGCAAAAAACTAAAAGTGTTAGTAGTATTAAATATTAGTGCATTCAAAAAGTTATTATTTAGTTTGTATAAACAAATCTTCACAGTCCCCCCATGGTTGAATATTTCATGTTAAAAACTAGAAAAAGACTAGTAAATATATTAATAATTCACCATGGACAAGTGTAAGTGATCAAATTATAACTAATAAACTTTAAAAAGGTGCATGAGTTGCAGTACAAAGTAATAAACGTTAAGTTTTGTGAACAGTGTCTACTTTGATAATGAAATAGTAATATTACTAATAAAAAGCTACTAAAGCTGTATGAACATTCCATAGAATGGAATATGACTTAGATAGCCAGAGTTATACTTTAAGAGGGGGCATAAATCCTGTAAAATGGGGAATTACAGAACCAACTGTTAATGTTGAAGTAGTAAAAGATGTTAACCATTATATGTAATCAGGATGTTAGGTTCCTATTACATATAATAATTAGATAAGTAAGGATTATTCATAAGAAATATTAGTGTTATAATTTGTTATTTTATTGTTCATTTTAATTTAGGAATGCCCTATCTAAAAATAGATATCATTCCGATGTTATAGAATATTTTTAATTATGTTATTAGGTGATATATAAAACAATGTTATTCAGAACACCAGTTTTATGTAGAGAGGTGTTATATGTTAATTATACAATCAATAATTACTGTTATACCAGTCAAAGAATTAATTTTTAATCAAATATATAAGAATCAGAAGTCAGAGAAGGATATAAAATAACTACATTAATAAAACATTTGGCAAATAGCCACACATCAAATCTAGGCCATGTAAGGAATTTAAACTGCAAATAATTAACAAACATAGTCTTATAAGCCAGTTAAACTGACAATATTTAGGCAAGATAAAATCAACATATTAAATACTATGTAAATAAGGCTTTCTAAAGATAGGGTCATTATATGAGTAAAATTATTTATTTGTCTAATAAAATACCATTAAAACTGAAATAGATTCACTGACATTATCATAGGGGGAGTCATATACAAATGAATTGTATTAAAAAACCATCATTAATATACTAAATTGCCATAAAATAAGTGAGAATTGACAATTATACCAATTTCAGATTTAATAGAATAATAATTATATTAGGGATAATGGCTATTATTTACTTAGAAGACAGGAAGTATAATTTTAGGCCTACCTCCCAAAAAATGTAAGAAATATAATTTTCTGATAAAACTTTGTAACACTAACTTAATTACTATCAAAATAAGTAGAATAGAATAGTGAAAACGAATATGTATTTAATATTTCAAACAGTTAACTAATAACGAAATTACTTTCTGAGCATAATGTACGATTTTAAAATGTGTCGGAAGTTAAGATGATTTGAAACAATGTATGAGATATATTATATAGGCTAAGATTTTCATGAGACGAAGGAAATCCAGACAGTTCATTATTATACCTTGAAGAGAGCACTTAATGTGAATATTTAATAGAACCAACCTTTAATGGCTGTTACGTTATAACAGAGTTCGGAATCATTTTGTGTAAAATTAAATTTTTTAACTATTTTAATTATTGTGAAGTGGTGAAGTTGACCTATGAACTACATAACACCAATAAACGGAATCACATATAACTAATTAAATGAAATAACACTGAAATCGCACCAAATACCAAGTGAAAATTCGAGGTTAAACTGACACACATAAACACCAGTAGATATACCCATTTAACAACATTTTTACTCCAAGTGAACTAATCCATCATACACCAGTGACAATAAACTATACCCCAGAAGATCATATACAATTGCGAAGAACATTTAAAAGAAGAAAGGACATATTTATTCCAACAAGTACTTCATCCAGGTTAGAAGGCGAACAACGCGCATGCGTCAGGCGGCCATTTTGATCCAATATCATCACCGCAATAAGACACGACTGTGGGCTGCAACTTGGTTTGAATACAATTATATATAAACTTTTATTAGTAATAACTACCATTGTATTGTTTAAATTTAAGACATTTTTAGAATTGTAAGTGTTATACTTTCCTTCCCTGACCTTCTCTGACTTTATATTAATAACCGTTTAAAGAACCTATTTTTATCATACGAATGTAAAACTTCTAATATCGACCGGCCCTGAGCGAGTCGATACGGCATTGTAACATCGATATTTAATCAACAAAATTTATTATTTTTGTTTAATAAACGTTTTGTTTGTTTTTTGGTAACTTGGAGTTGGTTTTTTATTATAAAAGGACATAACAGTTAATTAATCAAGGAAACTAAATAACCTTTAAAGGCAGTATATGCGAAACTACCACCTTCCAAGAGTAAGAAGAAGAGAGCCGTTTTCATCTAAACTTGGAGTTAACTGGATTGTCTTTTCAACAAATTTACAGAAAGGAAAACTATTACCAGAATAAACACAATATCATCATAATTTTAATTACAATCAACAACCTCGATTTATTTCTAAATTTTAAGAACATAAATACACCGAAAACATTTTTTCAGAATTTTTTTTTTTTTATAAATATAAATTATAAAATTTATATTTTATTTCAAATTGCTACAACAGCAATACACACAGAGTTTATTTGATAACAACAAAGACCAGGAACATACCCAAATCGACGTTTCCCAGAGCGGAACGTCACTACTACACATACACACCATAAAAATTATTCTGGGTAATATTATACCAGAACACTACTACAATTACGATTATATTATTGTTTTATTACAAAAGTGAAGACCAACAGTGAGTGCATAACGAAGACTAGGAGACATTAGCTACATACTACACACATTCTTACATTGTAATATTAAGTACTATTACAAAATTGGCGCCCAACGTGGGGCTGTAATTAGGGGTTGAAATTACTGTAATTACTTGCCCAATTTCTAATTCAGCTTGGCAGCGGTTAGCCAGCCAGGGAATCAGGGAAGATGCTGCGTCGTGCCACATCAAAGAAGAGAGCGGCGGAGGCCGAGAAAGAACTTGATATGGATGATAAGGAGGCGACCCCAGTGGAGGACGTGGAAAAGATATTAGAACGGGTGGAACGTAAAAAACCAGCACCACCAGAGGAACAACCCGAAGCGCACACACAAACAGGGGAAATCGATGTCCGGGAGGAACGAATAGAACAACCCGAGAAACCACCACGAGCAGAGAATAGTAACATACAGGAGATGTTCAGGATAATGATGGAGAAGATGGAAGAAAACAGCAAGAAGATGGAAAAGAAAATGGATTCTACTACAGAAGAAAATAATAAAAAGTTAGAAGATTTGAAGAAGGATAACCAATCCACTAAGGAAAATTTGAGTGATATAAATAAGAGCATAGAGGCAACAAAAGAAGAATTGAAGAAGGACAACCAAGCAACAAAGGAAGAATTGAAGAAGGACAACCAAGAAACAAAGGAAGAATTAAGTAAAAAGATTGAAGACACCCATAAGAGAATTGAGGAAACCAGTAAGAAGGTGGAAAAGAAAATGGAAGAATATAAGAAGAATTTGGAAGACAAGATGGAAGAAACCAACAGGAAATGAAGAAAGACAACCGATCTTTAAGCCGGAAAATTGATGAAACTAATCAGAAAATGGAGGAAACCAGCAAAAAGATGGAAGAAAAATTGGAGGAGAATAACAAGAAAATGGAAGAGAAGATGGGGGAGAGGTTGGAAGAGTTAAGAGAGGATAACCAACTACTACGTGAAGAATTACGGGAAGTGAACCAGGAGAATCTAGACAAATTAGACGAACGAATGGAACTATTAAGAAAGGAAATGAACCAGGAACTCAAGGAAAATAAGAAATCTATGACCAAAAGGCTGGAAGATGAAACCATAACTATAAATCAACAGATAAGAGAAGTTGATGGAAGATGTCGGCTGACGGAAGTGGAGGTACAAGAGTTCAAGGAAGTGGTGAACACCAAGGTCACAAATCTTGAAGAATCTACTCGCAAGAAGGCAGAAGAAAACCGAAAGGAAAGCCAGGAAGAACTCAGCAAGGTACGAACTCGAATTACGGAAAGATGTGACGGAATGGAGGAAGCGATGACTAACATCACGGGTCAAGTGAGACAGAACCAGGAGGACATGGAAGCCATTCGGAGCCGACCAACCAGCTTTACTAATATCCCAATCAACGAGAACAGAGAATGGCTTAACTTCCGCCAATATAAAAGGAAGCCAATGGAGTTTTTGGCCCGTATCGAAGAATATATGGCCAAACATAAAGGTAATCGATGGTCCAATAATCGTGAACTATTAGACGAATCATTCCGTGATATGACGGACAATTGGTGGATGGCGAACAGGAGCGAAATAACCGATTATCAGCAGTTCAAAAGTTTGTTCAAGTCTAAGTATTTGTCAGAGACCACCTAGAATTTAATAAGGGACAACATCTGCAATGGCCGATATAGAACTCAGTTTGGCAGTACCATGACTGCGTACTTTCTTGGGAAGGTGTGCCTGGCCAAGCACCTGGAACCAGCCATACCAGAGGAATGCCTGGTGAACAAGCTTTCTTATCATTACGACGAAGAGGTCATAAGAGCTCGAAGAGGTAGTCAGATAAAGACCATACAGGCGATGACGGAGCTATTGGAAAACTATGAGAATGAAGAATATTACAGGCAGAGCAGAAGAAGAAATGAGCGGCCAGAAGTTCGAAATAATCCGTCATCAAACAATAATAGTCAACCGGTCAACAGTGGGTACCAAGGAAATAGATATAATCGGAATTACCATAATCAACACCCCACGAATGGTAACAACAACAATAATAACCACGGGAATATAAACCCGAATAATAACAGAAATAATAACGGGTTCTCCGGTAATCGAGGTAATTATTACCCGAATAATTATGTAAATAGACAAAGAAACACCAATCCTACCAATAACACCGAGCGGTTTGACAATAACAATAGGGGTTACCCTAATCATAATAACAACAACAACAGGTTCTCCCGACCACGGGTAAATTTTATACGGGCGGAAGGAAACAACCATCGCAGGTATAACCAGCAACGACGGAGCAGCGTACACGAGTACGAAGATCGAAACAGAAGCCGAGAACGGGACAACTCTAGTTATAATCTGCCAAGGCGAAGTACCAGCCTAGATGACCCGGAGCGACGTACAAATAGGGAACAAACCTACGAACCGAGAACTGAAGGACTGGAACCTACTCAAGGTTTCCCCACTGATGCCTCTGTTGGTCCTAATAATAACCAAGATGCGGAGAATTTAAACGGGAGGAGGCAGTGATAAACAATAAGGACCTTTTGCTGCTTCTATCGCCTGGGTATGTAAAGGAATTGCCAATAGTAAATAATCCCAATAAAATTACAATCATTCGATGTAATTATTTGAAAAATATTCGAAATGAATTACTGGAGGAGGACAACACTCGCCTCCCTATAATAAATAATGAAATAATATACATTAATGCAGAAATCGAAGGAACATTCGCACAACTAATGATTGATACCTGTGCGAATGTATCCATAATTAACACTACAGAATTGGAGAGAATCCAAGGAAATTTTGGTAAGCTATTGCCAACCTTACCTATAAATAACATTATATTAATCGGTGCCACTGGTCGCCAAAACAAGACAATCAGAAAACAAGTATCATTGAATGTCGTTAGTAAGGGTATAGCTATGAACATGGTCTTCCTAATTGCGGCCGGATTACCCTTCAACATATTAGTGGGATGTGATGTGCTGAGAAGGAACTCGGCTATTATTGATTTACGGATGGAGAAGGTATCACTCTTTACCGGAGGTCTAACCTGGACGGCCGATTTAGTCGGTAGTGAGATAACACTTCCCAGCAGTATCCACCAGCAAATACGTAGCATAAATTATACCAATACTAACACCATTTTTAACACTATAGTATATGAAACTACAGACGAGGATTTATGGTCTCAGAAAATACAGAAGATAAGGGATTTCCGAAGCGGAATTAATAGAGAAAAATTACCCAATACTCAAGCGAATCAGTTGATACAAATTTATGAAAGGTACCGCTCAGTATTTTCCGATGAGCCAGGCAAGGTAAGAAATTATCAATGTACCCTTCAATTCCGAGACACAGTAGAGTTTAATAGGAAATCCTACCCTATTGCGCATTCTCGAAAAGAGGCACTGAGAGCGGAAATCAATCGAATGATTAATAACGATATTATAGAACCTAGCCAATCCCCATACACCAGCCCTATTGTCGCAATTCCCAAGAAAAACGGCGAAGTCCGGCTTTGTTTGGATGCACGGGAAATAAACAAGAAAATCATTAACGATAGAACATCGCCCGGTGAGATTGAGGAAATCCTGAAACGCTTCCATGGTACCCAATACTTCAGCACCTGGGATACGGTGTGCGGCTACTGGCAGGTAGAGTTGCACCCACGGAGTCGCCAATATCTGGCTTTCATATTCGAGGGGCGCAATTACCAATTCAAAAGATTGCCCTTCGGATTGGTAAACTCAGTTGCCATCTTTGTTACCTGCATGGACCAGATATTGGGACAAGAAGCACTTCAGTTTACAACAGTGTACGTCGACGACCTGCTAATAACATCTGAAACGTGGGAGGAACACTGTTACCGTGTGGAACATGTGCTTGAGAAGTTATCTGCCAGTAACGTCACGCTGAAGTTGGAAAAATCCAAGTTTATTGCCAGAGAAGTGCAATTTTTAGGATTTAACTTGGACGATCAAGGAATCTCACCGTCGGCAGAAAAGGTAGAAGCCATCCAGAAATTCCCGGCACCTAAAAACAGGAAGCAATTGCAGTCATTCCTGGGACTCTGCAATTATTATAGAAAGTTCCAGGAACAATATTCAGAGTTAACCGCGAGGTTTCAACCTCAGCTATCATCCAAAAACAGATGGGTATGGTGTAAGGAACAAGAGGGGATTTTTCAACAAATCAAAGACAAATTTCTGGCTACTATAATACTTCGCCATCCAAACTTTAAGTTACCGTTCTTCATGAACTGCGATGCCAGCAATATCAGTCTGGGAACGACACTGTATCAAGAGGACGAGAAGGGTCAACCTCAAGTAATTAGTTTCGCGAGCAGGTCTTTGAACCAATGCGAAAGGAATTACACGGTGACGGAAAAAGAACTACTGAGCGTGGTATTTGCTTGCGGTAAGTTCCGCACTTACATTTTGGGATACCCTGTTACTGTCCGAACTGACCATAAATCTATTTCGTTCTTGAAAAGCTGCAAACTGAACCATGGCAGACTAACGAGGTGGATACTTGCCCTTCAAGAATACCATCTACAATGGGAATACATCCCTGGTAAAAAGAATATAGTAGCAGATGTGTTATCCCGGGTCAATGTGGAAGAACAAACTTTCGAAGGGGAGAAAGAAAGCGTGCTAAAAATATACCATCTTCTGAGCACCAGAGCCGATTTAACAACAATATTGACCAACATGAGCACCCACCAACAAGCGGACCCGAAATTGAGAAACCTCAAACTTCGGCTAGAAGAGGGAGATGAAACCGTTGCCCAATATTATCAGATGAATAAACAAATATTGTTCATTAAAACCTCCTTGAAGGAAGAGATCTGGAAGGTAGTGGTTCCGACACAGATAGAAAAGGAATTGGTAGTGAATTACCACATACGTTACGGGCATATGGGCGCCCTCAAGGTAATAAAAGCTCTGGAGGAGAGCTACCATATAAAAAACATCAATAGAAAAGTCCGAATGTATATAAAGAGTTGTAAAATCTGCCAGCTGGTAAAAACTAATAATGAGAAGAAGGAAGGTATGATGATCCCAATCACTTCCCAAGCGAAATTGGAGAAGGTGTTCCTAGACATTTGCGGACCATTTCCCCGTAGTGGAGGTCGACACCGATATCGGTACCTAACCATCATAATGGACCACTTCACCAAGTATGTTAAGCTATACCCTACTAACCGAGCGACTACCCGGAAAATTCTGGGGATATTAACTGAACAGTATATCCCACACCTGGGGAAACCATCTTCGATCATTACTGATCATGGAACCCAGTTTAAGGGTGGAAAATGGCGGGATACATTATTGTCAATGGGCATTCGTACATATAAAACCTCGGTCTACCATCCGAGCAGTAATCCGGCAGAGCGGGTGTTGCGAGAAGTGGGGAGGATCCTAAGGACTTATTGTCACCATCAACAAAAAAGGTGGCAAGACTATCTAGAAGCCACGGAGGAATTCCTCAACTTAGCATACCATCCAGCTATAGGGATAACCCCATACTCTGCGATGTACGAGAAACCACCCCCACGAGAGATCACAGATATCCTCGAGTTCCCCAGTAACCATATGTACAGATTTGATAAAGCTAAATTCTATAACAAAGTGGCAGAAGACCAGTTGAAACGGCAAAATAAGTATCAAAAGGCTAGTGGTAAATTAATAATATATGAAAAGGGAGAAAAAATTTTGTTAAGAAATCGTGAACTACCCAGCACACTGGAAGGAATAACGAAGAAGTTATTGCTATTATACACCGGACCATATATCATATCCAATGTGAAGAATAATAATACTTATGAAATAAAGGAAATTGATTCAGAGAGGATAAAAGGTGTATATAACCAGGCTTCCATGAAAAAATATTATGAATAATTGAATGAATGGAAGATTGAAGAAAATATCTAAATTCAAAAACCAAGTAAGAACAGCTTACTACCTACTATTGAGGAAACAATTTATGAATAAAAAAGAAAATGAATTTTGAATTAAACCACAAAATTCAAAAAAGAAGTAAGAACACCTTACTACCTACTATTTAGGAAATAATTTATGATCAAAACAGAAAAGAATTTAAAAAATTTTTAAAAATTCAAAAACCCAAGTAAGAACAACTTACTACCTTATCTTAAAAACAACTTTTAGAAATGAACAAGAAGAAAGGGAATTTGGATAACACATTACAAACAATTATATATGGGACCAATTCTGAAAAAACTTTCAAGAATAAAGCAATGGCAGTACAAACCACTGATACAATTTAAATGAATAAACTTATTGTGAAGTAAAATTAATGAGAATTTTATGTCAACTAAACAGAAATATTAAACATATGGAATTAATAATTAAAGAGTGCATTTGGATAAAAAGCAAGAGCAGAATAACAGTGTGAAAAAAGGAAGAAAAAACTATATATAAATAAATCCATAAGAAAAATATGATCATATAATAAATGTCAATTATAAGAAGTACAATTATAAGAGTAATTGCAAAAACATAATACTAGTGGAATGATTCATAAGAATTAAGAAAAGAACAAAAATATAATACAAAATATATGCAACCCATGACCAGAAAGAGATTGTGATAACAGTCAAAAAATGGCAGAGAATTAAAAACTTTACACTGAATAATAAGTGATGATTATATTATACCAGCTTCCAACCACAAGGAGAAATAAAATGCCAGCAGAGCTAACCACTGAGAAAAATAACTGAGATAGAAATTGACTAAGATAGAAATATTAATAGATCTGTTCGTATACGAAGTGAAATATCCAAAGATATTTAATTTTTTTTATAATCATAAGGTGGACTATTCTTATATAATTTTTATTAATAACTGTCTGAGATAAGTCCAGCAGTATTATTATGTATTGATCAGAGATGATTTACCTCTGTAATCAATAAATGACGTAGTATGGCCAGCAGAGTGTGAAGCCTACCGAGCCCCTCTGGACACTGCCCCAGCTAACGTATTAGGGAATTTTAGGGAATAAATATCCCAAGGATAAAGAACCAAGTTAAGAAGAAAATGGAAAAATAAAAAATAACGAACCTCAGATGACTATTACTATCAATAAGAATCCAGTTAATAATGAAATATAAATAAGCTCAAAAATATAGAAGAAAAAATTTTAGAAATGTGAAGGAAGTAAAGGAATATAATTTATAATATAATGTCATAAGCAATTATTTCAGACAAACTAAGTATGATCTGAACTAATCACTTCTGGAAGAGAGCAATCTGTAGCGTGACAGATAATCCACACAAATACATTACTCAATGATCATGGATAAAGCTTTAATATATGGAATATCCAGATGAGAATCAATTAAAATGCACTATTTACTAATATATTCACAAGAAAGGTTAAATAAAGAAAAATTCTGCAAATAATATAATATAATACAAATTTAAAAACCCAGGAAACTAAAAATGTTAATAACAAAATTACCCAGGTAAGATAGAAGCAGGCAATTAATATACCCCGTCAAAGAAACCAGACCAGAAGAAACAAAGGCATACACAGCGAAAAACTAAAGAAGAAAGAAGAACAATCAAAACTAAAGAAGAAAGAAGAATAACCAAAACTACTGAAGAAGGAAGAAAGAAGAACAATCAAAACTAAGGAAGAAAGAAGAACAATCAAAACTAAGGAAGAAAGAAGAATAATTAAAATTACTGAAGAATGAAGAAAGAAGAACAATCAAAACTACTGAACAAAGAAGAAAGAAGAATAATTAAAATTATTGAAGAAAGAAGAATAACTAAAGCTACTGAAAACTAAAGAAGAAAGAAGAATAACCAAAACTACTGAAGAAGGAAGAAAGAAGAACAATCAAAACTAAGGAAGAAAGAAGAACAATCAAAACTAAGGAAGAAAGAAGAAGAATTAAAATTACTGAAGAATGAAGAAAGAAGAACAATCAAAACTACTGAACAAAGAAGAAAGAAGAATAATTAAAATTATTGAAGAAAGAAGAAAGAAGAATAACTAAAGCTACTGAAGACAGAAGAAAGAAGAATAATTAAAACCACTGAAGAAAGAAGAAAGAAGAATAATCAAAACTAAAGAAGAAAGAAGAATAATCAAAACTACTGAACAAAGAAGAAAGAAGAATAATTAAAATTATTGAAGAAAGAAGAAAGAAGAATAACTAAAGCTACTGAAGACAGAAGAAAGAAGAATAATTAAAACCACTGAAGAAAGAAGAAAGAAGAAAGAAGAATAATCAAAACTAAAGAAGAAAGAAGAATAACCAAATCTACTGAGGAAAGAAGAAAGAAGAATAATCAAATCTACTGAAGAAAGAAGAAAGAAGAATAATTAAAACTAAAGAAGAAAGAAGAATAACCAAAACTACTGAAGAAGGAAGAAAGAAGAACAATCAAAACTAAGGAAGAAAGAAGAATAATTAAAATTACTGAAGAATGAAGAAAGAAGAACAATCAAAACTACTGAACAAAGAAGAAAGAAGAATAATTAAATTATTGAACAGAGAAGAAAGAAGAATAATTAAAATTACTGAAGAATGAAGAAAGAAGAACAATCAAAACTACTGAACAAGGAAGAAAGAAGAATAACCAAAACTACTGAACAAGGAAGAAAGAAGAATAACCAAAACTACTGAAGAAAGAAGAAAGAAGACTAATCAAAACTACAGAGGAGGGAAGAAAGAAGAATAACCCAAAACTACTGAAGAAAGAAGAATAATCAAAACTAAAAATACTGAAGAAGGAAGAAAGAAGAATAACCAAACTCAAAGAAGAAAGAAGAATAATTAAAAATACTGAAGAAGGAAGAAAGAAGAATAACCAAACTCAAAGAAGAAAGAAGAAAGAAGAATAACCAAACTCAGAGAAGAAAGAAGTGAGACGACCCATATAAAACAAAAACCCCATAGGGAAAGAACCCCAAAAACCCCAAAATCAATGAATGTCCAAAGAGAAAGTATAACACCCCAAAAAACCATATCACTGTAAAACTGACAAAAAACTAAAAGTGTTAGTAGTATTAAATATTAGTGCATTCAAAAAGTTATTATTTAGTTTGTATAAACAAATCTTCACAGTCCCCCCATGGTTGAATATTTCATGTTAAAAACTAGAAAAAGACTAGTAAATATATTAATAATTCACCATGGACAAGTGTAAGTGATCAAATTATAACTAATAAACTTTAAAAAGGTGCATGAGTTGCAGTACAAAGTAATAAACGTTAAGTTTTGTGAACAGTGTCTACTTTGATAATGAAATAGTAATATTACTAATAAAAAGCTACTAAAGCTGTATGAACATTCCATGGAATAAATCCTGTAAAATGGGGAATTACAGAACCAACTGTTAATGTTGAAGTAGTAAAAGATGTTAACCATTATATGTAATCAGGATGTTAGGTTCCTATTACATATAATAATTAGATAAGTAAGGATTATTCATAAGAAATATTAGTGTTATAATTTGTTATTTTATTGTTCATTTTAATTTAGGAATGCCCTATCTAAAAATAGATATCATTCCGATGTTATAGAATATTTTTAATTATGTTATTAGGTGATATATAAAACAATGTTATTCAGAACACCAGTTTTATGTAGAGAGGTGTTGTATGTTAATTATACAATCAATAATTACTGTTATACCAGTCAAAGAATTAATTTTTAATCAAATATATAAGAATCAGAAGTCAGAGAAGGATATAAAATAACTACATTAATAAAACATTTGGCAAATAGCCACACATCAAATCTAGGCCATGTAAGGAATTTAAACTGCAAATAATTAACAAACATAGTCTTATAAGCCAGTTAAACTGACAATATTTAGGCAAGATAAAATCAACATATTAAATACTATGTAAATAAGGCTTTCTAAAGATAGGGTCATTATATGAGTAAAATTATTTATTTGTCTAATAAAATACCATTAAAACTGAAATAGATTCACTGACATTATCATAGGGGGAGTCATATACAAATGAATTGTATTAAAAAACCATCATTAATATACTAAATTGCCAAAAAATAAGTGAGAATTGACAATTATACCAATTTCAGATTTAATAGAATAATAATTATATTAGGGATAATGGCTATTATTTACTTAGAAGACAGGAAGTATAATTTTAGGCCTACCTCCCAAAAAATGTAAGAAATATAATTTTCTGATAAAACTTTGTAACACTAACTTAATTACTATCAAAATAAGCAGAATAGAATAGTGAAAACGAATATGTATTTAATATTTCAAACAGTTAACTAATAACGAAATTACTTTCTGAGCATAATGTACGATTTTAAAATGTGTCGGAAGTTAAGATGATTTGAAACAATGTATGAGATATATTATATAGGCTAAGATTTTCATGAGACGAAGGAAATCCAGACAGTTCATTATTATACCTTGAAGAGAGCACTTAATGTGAATATTTAATAGAACCAACCTTTAATGGCTGTTACGTTATAACAGAGTTCGGAATCATTTTGTGTAAAATTAAATTTTTTAACTATTTTAATTATTGTGAAGTGGTGAAGTTGACCTATGAACTACATAACACCAATAAACGGAATCACATATAACTAATTAAATGAAATAACACTGAAATCGCACCAAATACCAAGTGAAAATTCGAGGTTAAACTGACACACATAAACACCAGTAGATATACCCATTTAACAACATTTTTACTCCAAGTGAACTAATCCATCATACACCAGTGACAATAAACTATACCCCAGAAGATCATATACAATTGCGAAGAACATTTAAAAGAAGAAAGGACATATTTATTCCAACAAGTACTTCATCCAGGTTAGAAGGCGAACAACGCGCATGCGTCAGGCGGCCATTTTGATCCAATATCATCACCGCAATAAGACACGACTGTGGGCTGCAACTTGGTTTGAATACAATTATATATAAACTTTTATTAGTAATAACTACCATTGTATTGTTTAAATTTAAGACATTTTTAGAATTGTAAGTGTTATACTTTCCTTCCCTGACCTTCTCTGACTTTATATTAATAACCGTTTAAAGAACCTATTTTTATCATACGAATGTAAAACTTCTAATATCGACCGGCCCTGAGCGAGTCGATACGGCATTGTAACATCGATATTTAATCAACAAAATTTATTATTTTTGTTTAATAAACGTTTTGTTTGTTTTTTGGTAACTTGGAGTTGGTTTTTTATTATAAAAGGACATAACAGTTAATTAATCAAGGAAACTAAATAACCTTTAAAGGCAGTATATGCGAAACTACCACCTTCCAAGAGTAAGAAGAAGAGAGCCGTTTTCATCTAAACTTGGAGTTAACTGGATTGTCTTTTCAACAAATTTACAGAAAGGAAAACTATTACCAGAATAAACACAATATCATCATAATTTTAATTACAATCAACAACCTCGATTTATTTCTAAATTTTAAGAACATAAATACACCGAAAACATTTTTTCAGAATTTATTTTTTTTTTATAAATATAAATTATAAAATTTATATTTTATTTCAAATTGCTACAACAGCAATACACACAGAGTTTATTTGATAACAACAAAGACCAGGAACATACCCAAATCGACGTTTCCCAGAGCGGAACGTCACTACTACACATACACACCATAAAAATTATTCTGGGTAATATTATACCAGAACACTACTACAATTACGATTATATTATTGTTTTATTACAAAAGTGAAGACCAACAGTGAGTGCATAACGAAGACTAGGAGACATTAGCTACATACTACACACATTCTTACATTGTAATATTAAGTACTATTACAATATATATACTGCTGGTGACCTCCGCTTCTGTTTTCAAACATCGTATGACATCTTTCACTTTCGGCTTGGGATTCAGTAGAATGCCCTCAACAGCGTTGGTTGTTCTATGTTGTCTTTTACAGCACAGTGGTACAGTCGTGGATTTCTTCATTCTCTAGCCACTGATCAACAAAATAATAAAAAAGAATGAATCTCGACAAATCCATCTTCCACATGTTCTGGCTGAAGAAAGGCGAGTGCTACCTTACACATCCTTACGCATAATCTTAATTCTTGGTTTTCTCGTTTCTCGGTAGTCGCTGGTAAGGCTAAGTTCCTGTACTCTCCTCTGTAGACACTTCTTAATGTAAAAAAAAAACAATTTACCTCTGCCAAAGGGAAAACTTCGCGGTCCGCCGATATTGTGCTGCTGATTCGAAGTGGTTTTTTGTGGTTTCCATTCGGGAATAGCTTCGAGGATAAGTCGAAACATATAGACATAGGTTTCTCTTTTCTTATTAGGAAAAGAGCAAGTACCACAGGAAAAACGTTTGTTTACTCATTTAAACTTTCAAAGTCTAAAGTGAATGGAATAAATCTGGGTAAACGGCTTACTGCAACTTTTGAACGGTCCCTCCATGAAGAATATCTTGACGTGCTTAAGGCTTTCTCTGCCTTTTTCACTATTGAACAGTACGAGACTGTCTTTTTAAGAGTCCTCGCTTAAAATAAAACTGTTTCCGTCATTCATTTTCAAACACTTGTCGTCAAGATAGTTTTCGGCTCTTTTTGGTTTCCTCGAGCGACATTTCAATGTGCTTCCATTGTTCTTTTCAAAGTGCTAGATGACGGAGTTTCTGCTACAAAATCATGACGTCAGTTATGTAGATCACCCGTTTCTTCTGTACATATTTGGGATATGGGGATACATTCCTCTCAGGCTCTCTGTCTATAAAAAATACTGACAATACGATTTTTTTATTTAAAAACGGAAAACTGTTTATTTGTTGTTAAGAGTGTGGACTTACCTTAATAAAAAGATTTAAAAACTTAGATTTAAACGCTTCGTAGATTCACAAAATTTATTGTTAAAGTCTGACAACTGTTTCAGCCGATTAGGATATTCTCAAAGAGATGGTAGGAATAACTAAATACAAAGAATGTGTTAGAGCAGGGATTCTTAAATAATTTAGTTGGTAGCAATAAAGAAAACATTGTCTAACTGGTGGAAGAACTAAACTAAATATTTTTAATTACGTAATTAAACGAATTGTACATTACTTATACTGTTTTAGTCTAATTGTTGTATTAAGATTCTGTCTTCTGTTCTGGAGCCTATTTCCGCGCTTGCGCGCCCACACACACACGCACACATATACTTCACATCCGAGTCTGTTATTGTTTTCACTTAGTCATCAAATTTAAATGCGAGTGTATACTGATAACTAAGTGTTACTATGTTTTATTGAATCGTAACGTAAAAACGAAGCACTAGGCCTACACAGTCCAAAACACGCAACGTCAGTTGATGTTTGGTTTCAGCTTAGTAAGAACATATTACGTGTAAATACAGATCTCCAATAGGTATCCGCAGGCTTGTTATAGGCACAACATTTCTACGTTACAATTTACAAAATAACAGCTGTAGGCCTACTAAACATTTTATAATTCAGTGAAATGTTCATATTGTTACATGCCATTTTGCCATGCCATTTTAACATAAATATGCATTAATACTCTTACCCCAAAAGTACCAAGAAACATAATAGTTTTGTTTCAAAAAATACTTAATTAAATATTGCTTATTTCATTGTTTAATTCATGTTAGCTAAGATTAATAATTGTGTTTATTACAGTTAAATTAATGTTAATAATGATAAGTAAGGAGGACAATGTTTAGGAACTTACTTATAAGATTTTGTTTTATTTATAAAAACTGTATTGTATACAGTAAATTAAGAGGAATTGTTATCTATTACTAAGAGTTATTAGTAATTAGTTTGGGTCATAGTGATTAATATTATATGTGTTAATATTAATAACACTAATGTTTATATTAACTGGAAAGTACCATAATAATAATAATAGATTTTTGTAAAACTAGGCATGTTAAGCTTAGACAGTTAAGGTATTTTAAATAAGAATTTCTATTAAAATGATAATAAAACAATGTCAGGTTAAGTTATATGATTACTAAATGTGTCAAATAGTTTTAATAAAGTGAAAAGTAAAAGAAGAACTAATAATAAATAATTTTGGAACAAATAAATAAAAAGTGTAAATGGGTAACTCTAGAAATATGTAACAGAAGATAATCAAAAGTGGTGTCAAAATAATCAGTGTTTCATCAGAAGATCAAAGAAACTAATAAAGTGAAGATCAAAGATCTTATAAAAAGTTATAACAGTTTAAAGTAAATGAAAGATAAAATAGTAAAGGTTTGTTTATATTGATGCTATAATATCACCAGGGTGGACATAAAAATGTTACATTAGAAACCAATAAAAAGCTGAGATAGGCCTTAGCGACTAAAATGTTATAGTAAATGAAATAAGAATTGTATTATTGGATCTGAATGAGAAAGGTTGAATAAAAAACCAGATAGTGACTAATTTAAATTATTATAAATTTCATATCAGTGGACCTAAAATAAAAAGTTAAATAATCATCCTCAACCAGACTAAATAGAAGAAGGAAGTGCTACATTACTAAAAAGAAGTAAACCAAGGAATCTCTGAAGAAATACAATCAACTTATACAGGAAGAGAAGTATTTTTTGATATATAATTAAACTGAACTATTCCATGCTATGCTTAGGCCATAGGTTTCAAAGACACTGATTACACTTTTAATAAAAACAATTTGGAACTTTCACTGAGAACAATATCAATGAATAATCTTGCCATCAGTATGAAAAACTATTAATGTAGAGTATTACTATAATATAAAGTGAACTAGGTTTAAAAAACATTTAACTCAACATAACCTAAACACTGAACATTGTTAAACTATTAATATAATCCTGTTAAGGCACTTTGTAATTATTTATAATTCCATGTGTTTTGGTACTTTTCCTATAATGACTGTTGTTTATATCGTAGTCAAAAGGACCTAACGTAACACAATCTATTTGTATTTTATTTAATAAATATAAATATGGGCCTTGATATATAGAAATTATTAATGCTACTGCTGCCATACTGAGCATATGTAAAGAACAGCCTGTTAGATTTTTGTTAATAATTATATTTGTTATTTAAAAACAATTTAAAGAAAATAATAAAAGGATTTGAGTGTAATAAATACAGATAAAAAGGTTTATTCGTTTCTTTATTTAATGAATACAAAATGTGTATGATATTATAAACACTATATCAGGGACTGTGAATTGGCTTCATCAACTAGATTGAGTTGGCAACACTCTTCATTTTAAAATATGGCAGACTATTCGAATCTGCTTTGATGAGCTTTAGTTATCACATTCATCTCTTAAATAAAAGATTAAAAGAGATTTAATTATAGCTGATATAGGAACCTTTATAATATTATAACGAAAATCATAATTAATATTTTACAAATAAATTTTATTTGCAACCTGTGATTGCAAATTGGCGCTCAACAAATATTACCCTGACCAGATACTCATCCTTTAAAATATTAACAAGTATACACATAAAATAACCGTGGTATACGTTACAATATTGTTCCCTTCCTGATGTGTCTAAATGCTTACTTCGTTTTATAAAACTATGTGTAGTGTGTTTGGTCTTGTATGTAACTACATGTATTGTATGAACTTTAGACTGTGTAGAGGTAGGAAAAACATTTTAAGTCTTATATATTTTTAAAATAAAAAAATCGCCGACGATTAACTTGTTTTTATGTTACGCAATTAAAGCGTGCAGTTTTGGTGTTGTCCGCACTCTTCGCATGACAAATGTTTGTGAGTTCACGGTCCGCGCTCTTCAAGTATCAGACTGTACCGCTGTCCGCACTCTTCGTGCCACCGTATACACTACCAACCCCGTTTCCCCAGTGATAACAGCTAACCCGTATATAACTAACACACCAGACGTAAAGCACCAACTGTGACCGTGGATTCAAGTAGAATGTGGATTCAAAAAAATCTCAATGTCAGTAAGTTAATTTCACTAACATTGATCAAGTGATTTTACAGTTTGGCGGCTCAGTAGACCAGTGGGTATGGCACCTGGCTACTAATCTAGAGGTCCCGGGTTCGATTTTTGGGCCCGCACCATAAAATCAAGGTGCGTTTTTCAGCCCCCCTGCAGTCGACTCAGCCTGTTGAAAATGAGTACCTGGGATAACATCCTGGAAATAATAATGGGCGGCTGAAGCGTAGTGCTGGCCACACTGGCTTCTTTGTATGCCGTACGGCTCACATAAGGCAGCCTGCCCTGCCTAACTCCTAAGCTACTTCGGTGGTACACATGGGAGCCATTATTATTTTTATTTTAAAGTTTTTGAAGGTGAAACCATCCCCAGACGGAAAAAATTACCTTCCATTTGCTTATGCGTAACCACGTAAAAATTCAAACCTTCTAGTCATATGATTTCTACTTACAAGACACACAATCATGTAGGCTACATAAAAATACATATAGGCTATGAGTGCGAGCGCGCACACACAACACATTCATAAAAAATGCCTAAATTCATACTCATCGTTTTCGTCTATGTCGTTAGGAACCATCTGTTCAAAATTAACCTTCGTGGAAAATTCTGACACAACATGATTCCTCCAGTTCGGTGCACAGGAAGATTTTTTCAACTGAGATTTGCTGCTTTGTGTCATAGTCACACACTGTTACACTATCCTCTTGAACTGATATGTCGTCCCTGCTACGTGCAACGCTCGCGTCTTGTTACCCAGGCTATAGTGGCAGTACACAATACGATATGCACCTCCGTCTTGGCTTTCCCCTTAATAGTTTTGAAATTATGCCGCAAATCCTTTGAGTCTTTTTTTTGTAGACGTATGTGTATTTTCTTCATATATCAGATCACAGTCTAGAAGCTGCAGAGTGATTCTTGTTTTAGCACTTTGTTATCAAGACTTTGCATTGGATTTTAAAATTCCAAAATCTTCGTTTTCCTTGCTGAAGTTTTCTTTTTATGCCCATGACCCAACTGGCTCAACTTAAGATTGTCTTTTGCAAGATATTTTCATTGTCTTGAACAACAATCCAATGAAACAATATCTCAATATTCTCTGTATCTAATTACAGTTTCCCGTTTACTTTAATCCCTTGTACGCTTTCCTGTACAAAAAACACAATATAGTATATTATGTGAAAGTGGGCGTTAGCCCGCATGTATAACAGTGAGTAATATTGTATATCCTGAGTAATACACGCAAGTGCAATGCGTTCGACTAACCTGTGACGACATAAAGAATACTAACGAGGCAGTTTACCAATTAACCGAACGACAATTTTAATAAGAAGAAGTAATGACAATTTATAGAAGAAGTAATGACAATTTACAGAAGAAGCTATAACAATTTATAGAAGAAGTAATGAAGTGAATGTCTTATAATGACTAATCCAACAAAATGAACTACAAAAGCTGCTTTCGTAGACAGTTACAAATTCGCAGTCAAACAGGTGGAAGTAGGAAGAATTACTAAGAATAGGCTACATCTGCTGAATGAATGATGACAGAGTATCTACTAAAATATAAAGTAATAACCAACAGGAGACAAGGACCAAGGACAACCACTTGAAATACGGTCGATGGAGAAAGATAGAGAGAGAGAGAGAGAGAGAGAGAGAGAGAGAGAGAGAGAGAGAGAGAGAGAGAGAGAGAGAGAGAGAGAGAGAGAGAGAGAGAGAGAGAGAGAGAGAGAGAGAGAGAGAGAGAATAAGTCATTGTGTTGTGAAGAAATGAGAAAGATAGGGGCAAACAACTTTCTAAAATTATATTTTTATAATGTATATTATATACAATCACTATGTTATTGAATATTACACACCTATATGTTCCACAAATATGTGCGTGTGTGCGTGCATATTGCTACTATAGTTGTTCCATTTTTTTTTAATTTAAATTACTAAACTATTTAAACAACGAAAATATTTTACAAAAATTTAGTATTCGTTGTCTGGAACTTACTAGATGAATCAGATTCGAACAACTATGGTCCGATTCTTGCCAACTTCAGCTATTCAACAAATCGTGTACGAATAGCTAAGAATTCAAATTTTCCGTTAAAAAGACAATGTTTACGTTTTTAATCCAATCATATATAATGTTGTGGAGGTGCCTAATAACATTTAGGCAGATACAAATATCGATTGGAATTGGAAGTAACTGGAAGCAAAAAGGGTATAAGAAGAAACAAAGGGATAATATAAAAAAGTTGAACGAATAATCTAAAAGTGATCAAGATCACAAACGGAGTTTTATCGCATTTACAACTGTGGAAGCAGATGCTTGGAATTTCCTTCAAACCATTATAAATATACGCTACCTAATTGTCAACACTACGAGTAACTACAAAAATAAAACATTTGTAAATACACATGACAAGACTCGTGTAAACAGCTGTATACGAGTAAAACAAAATAACTGTAAAAAAAAATCCTTAAATACTGACAATCTCCGAAAGCGTGAAAAAGTATAAATAAATAAACAAAATACGATGACCGAAAAGTGTAAATTAAATGTAGAGAACAGCGTCAGCTACTTATGAACTCGGCCGCAACTGCCAGGTTTTTTTGTGAACGGGTCGCAACCGATTGTCATCCTTCATCAGAGCTGAGACTCTAATAAAAAAGCGCTCAGCCGTTTGACAAGTGAAATAAATACAAACATTTAAATGAAAATGACAATACGTTTTTAGAGAGCTTGTCATTCCGTGAATTTGAAAAGTACATGATAACAAAGACTGGATCCCGTTATAATTATCTAGATACATTTGAATCGCGACTGAGGGGAAGAATGGAGAGACTAAGATTGACAAATCGACAAACTAATTAGGACATCTTACGGTGCGGAACGCTTACGGACATTTTGTCATAAAACTAGAACTATGTTGGACATAATACTACCTAGGCCTATAACGTAAAGTGAGTTTTAAGAAAGACTAATTAGTGCTGAAGAAAACAGAGCAGTATACGTAACAGCAGCGTCAATAAAAAGAGAAGGTAGAAAACTCTGAGTACGGTTCTGGGGGAGAAGGATCTTGAAAAGAGTGCAAAAGAAAGAATGTGTAAATCAATAATAAAAAGCATACTCTATACGAAGCCGCCATATGGGATATAGAAAAAACAACAAAAGACAACTGTTGGACAATAAAGGCGTACTTTTGTCGACGAAATTTTTGTCTGTTTGAAAAGGAAAATACACGCAGATATCAGAAAAGACATGAAGAAAAGATATTGTACGGATAACAGACAGGATGGACAGAAGGCAACTCGTATGATGGTTTAGTAAAGTGACAAATGATAGATTCCTTGAAAGAATTTTAGAGTGGCACTCTAAACAGAAAAGGAAAGGAGGAAAGCTGTGTCACACTGCAGAAATGATATACAAGAAGCGGTGACAGCACGAAAAGGCTACCACAGCTGTAGGTAACTTTAATTAATAATTTTAAGAGAGAGGGGGGGGGCGTAGACGCAATAAACGTTAACGTAAAGAGATCACTCCACAAAAGAGGAGGGATTGCTTTATTCTAAATCTCAAGAGTTAGTTCTCATTTTCTTCAAAATTAAGTAAAACCCTTTGCAAATAATAAACAAAGACGCAGAGGAAACAATTGCACAGCTGTGTGGACTAGGGTAGCGATTCTTAACCCTCCCTCCCACAAACGCATACGGTACTATTAGGCCAAAAATGTTAATTTTCAAAGTGTCGGTAGTTTTATACTTTCCAAGTATATTTTCAATAAACCTTCGTTGTCTTTCGACATATGTTATTCTCCACTATTGAATTAATAGTGGAAGGTAATTGAGTGCTAACATTTTTCTTAACTTTTTCAATCATAAGCAGATACGTTTTGTGCAAACCAAAGGTCTCGGCCAGTGACCGTCGTCAGCATGTGGCTTTCAGATCAAGCTGTTCTAAGTTTTTCTACGGGGAGATAACCTTGCTCGGATGACCCACAGTTCCTTCTTCCGAAAGAGGCTTACTGTATTATTTGTTCTGATGATCTGTCTGAAAACACGCGAGAAACACGGTGCGTAGTTTCTACTGTAACGAAGACGTATACAAACAATCTCCCTACATCTAACTATATAGGCTTGATGTAGGGTTTCCGGCTGCTAATCTGGCTCATACTCAAAATACACATATTCGGATTCAAAAAGTAGGATAATCGTGGACATGAAATCTGTAAATTATATCTAAAAAGAACAAGAACACCAGCAGCATAGTTGATGTATCAGTAGCACAGACCTATTACTTAGAAAAAATTTCTGTGTTATCGGAACAATAAAAATTATTTTTAAATAAATTTTGCTTTGCAAAAGAAAATGTATTTTATAAAATTCAATTAGGCCTACCATTTATTAATAAAAAAATAATAATTTACAATAAGCAATTGTTATTTATTACAAATTGGTATTGTTTCTTAGGGAAATGATATTTTAAACAGTTATAAATAAAAAAATCAAACGTTAATCGAAAAAAGAATAAAGGAATAAAGTAAATACGTATTTCCTTTTCTTTTCAAAATGACAATATACACTCTTCTTGAACCAACTCTGTTTACAAGATCTTTCTTAGCTTTCTGATTTAAATTGACATTACTTTAACCACAAAAATCACAACCTAACATATACGACAAACTTTTGTAACAGAATACGTGTAATTTATGCTCGACCTCGGCTTCTTAAAATCATTACCAACAGATTTTTTTTTTTTTTTAATTGGTAAAATCCTGGACTTGGACAAAATTACTCTTCGGATTTTCTCCTCCCTCATGAAAAAGAGCGCATGTCCGGGAGTCATACCTAATACCAAGGAAAAGACTTCGTGTCTGCTCTTTAATTAATAGCTACACCTTAAAAATTGAACTTCGCAATTGCCTTCTATACTTTGAACAACAATTATTCCTAAAAAAATTTCTGTGTGTGTGTCTATGCTGGTGAATATAAGCTATTTATCTAAATTTGTTCGCCACGTTAGCTTCCTTGATCCCGGAAAACGACAGTTTCTATTGCGCCATTTCGACGAGATCCTTCCGTGTACCTTCTAGGTAGTCCCGGGTTCATAACATCATCAGTTGAGGTGCCAGCCCCAAGATCGGCTCACTCTATAAATGGTAAAATAAGCGGCTGAAATGTATCGTTGGCCACACTGTATGGCTCACATACCCAGATTACTCTGCTTCTCTTAAGACATTTCAGTGATACCAAAGCGGAGAATAATAACTAGCTAAAAGCATGGCTTTGTGGTGACTCGCGAAGCTTAAATACAAAAAATATTACGTACAAATAAATAATCACAATATTTATATTTGAGCTTCAGGAATCACCATCAAACCAAGCTTTTAGCTAGTAAAAAAAGTAATTTTTGATTTTTCGAAATAATTTTATGGCTAAAAAACAATATTTTAATTTTTTATATTTATTTTTTTTTAATACAAAAAAATACAATAGATAATTATTTTTAAAAAACTAATAATAAAATAATTAGAAAAAATTAACATAATTAATTAATAATTAAATCAGTAATTAGATACATTTTTAATCAGATACAAAATTTCTCATTCGAGTTTCTTCTTGTTTTCTACACTTTAACATATGTAAATTTTTAATATTAAAAATTCTATCGTAAGAAAATGTTCTGTTTAATGCTAAACCTTCTAAAGTTTTTGCTCTCGACAACGCAACATATGTTAAACCAATAGAAGTTTCCTTTTCTCCAATATCTACAACAGCTCTATCTAAGGTTAAACCTTGAGACTTATGAATTGTAATTGCAAAGACTAATTGTAACGGAAATTGTTTCCTTGAACAATTAATATTTCCACTTTTCCAAAATTTTGTTATAGGTGGAATTTAACTGAACACAACCATTATTTTCATAAGTTGAATGAAAATAATTTTCAAATCGAACCATTATCACTCGTGGCATTTGATCAGGTGGACCATGATTTTCTTCATAGATAATACCTTCAACGTAACCTAAAGCTCCATTCACTTTTTCAACCCACAAATTAGAACGTAACATAACTTTAGATCCAATTGATAAAATTATAAATGGTTCAAGTCCACCTGATAATTTTGCTTTAGAACAATTATGAATAGCTGGGATATATGCAACTGGTTGACGAAATTCTTTTAACTTTTGATGATTAAATTCTTTTACATTTTTATTTGTTGCAAATAGCCTAATTGCATCGTTGAAAAAATGACGTTCATTTTGTGAAAAAGTTTGTAAACTACGTGTCATTAATATTTCATAGTCTTGAACTGTACATTCACCATTACTAACACGATCATGTATATCTCAAAATATTTGTTGAGATTCATTTTGTCGAAATGATGACGAAAAAAAATACTTTTGAATACTTGATGTAAATAATAATTTTCCTTCTAAAAGGAATTCACTTCCTTCAATTTTATCACTGTAAAGTGGTCTGTCATTAACAGGAGGTAACTGATTAATATCCCCCAAAAAATATACAATAATCCATCAAACGGTTCATCTTGTCTTGATGGAATAGCTCTGCGTACTCTTAAATCGACTTTCCTCAAAAGACTACATCCAATCATACTCATTTCATCTATAAACAGAAATTTACAACCACGAATTTCCTGTTGAAATTAAGCAAGTGAGTGTGAACTGAGTTCTCTAAATACTTTATGTACTCCTAATAAAAGTTTGGAGTGTATTGTTGATCCATTAATATTAACAGCAACAGCACCAGTTGGTGCAAGCAATTGATAAGAAGATGATCCCAATTTTTGATTAAATCGACAAGTGAAATAATTAATTAAAGTACTCTTTCCAGAACCGGCTTTTCCTTGAATAACAATTCTTTTAATCGGAAGTTCTTCTTCGTTACCTTGTAGATAACTAAGTTGTTTTTCAAATATATTTGTCAGTTCTTGTTGTTCATCAGAGAAAACAATATTTGGGAGATTATATTGAACATTAACAATGTCATTTCTTTGAATTTCTATTACTTTTTCTTTTTCAATTAAATTTTCTAATGTATTCAACACTTGTTGTTTCAAAATAGAATGCCAATTATATCTGATATCAATTTCCCTTCTACCTAGATCTACTCCTTCCTGAATAGTATTTCGTCCAGCAGCTACGTCCATCCAATCATATGGTTGATCTACTTCTAATTGCTCTGTTTCTTAAAAATCTTCTTAGTCTTCCAAATTTTGTAGCATATAATCCAAATCATAATTCAGAATATCGTCATTCCCAAAATGCTGCTCATATATAATCTTCCAACTACTATTATGTGGGTTTAGATGATTCAGTTGTCGCCAGGGAATATGTAATAAAACTTGTTGCTTGTAAAAATTTAATTTTTTAATAATTTAACAACTACCTAAAATTTAAATATATTTTATTTCAATAAACATTACATTTGTATTATTAAAATCTAAAACATTAAAAATATTAGTAAGAAAAATTTAGTGTTTCTTTTTCAAATTATGTATGCTCATAGTCATAGTGTGGGGGGAGCCAAAAAAAAATGCGGCGTGGAGGCAAAAAAAAATGTGTACACTAATTTCAGTGACAGATAAACGTTGAGTGAAATATAAGATGTTTATGCGCGTGCGCGCACACACACACACACACACACACACACAAACACAAACACAAACATGTATATTATACTTGATTACGTCAAAAAAAATATTTGAAAATGCAAAGGTTTTTGGTTTGATATAACAAACAGTATTGCATAAAAAATTATTTACTATAATTCGTTAATGACATTTTATTCAGGGCGTTAATTAAATTCTACATTGTTAAAAGTATTACGATGAAGTTGTAGAAAACAGGAACTTACAGAAATGAAATAAATGTGTTTAGAGCTTGTTAAGTTCAAGGAAATCTGTAATATCATTGTGTGTAATGTAGTTTAAGTGCTCTTATTTCATTACATGGAAACCAAGCCTGTGGACATATAGGAGCCGTATAATTTATTTAAATAATTACGTATATATTTTTTTGATTGAAAAAGTAAAAAACTTACCTTTCACACAAAAAATCTCTTTTAACAATGTAACTTAACCTCAAACGCAAATATAAAAATACAACAAATATTTTCATTTGCCGATATTTATAAAAAAAATATACATGAAAAATTAATCTTGGATTTATGAAATATGTTTTATGATTTATGAAATTTATGAAATATATTTTATAAACAACACAGCACACCAGTACCTTTCATTCAAGAAAAACAGTAGAATATTCGGTATATACACTCTTTGTCTAAAACCACGGAACGCATTAGTAACAAACTATATAGTAATATTAAAGAAATCCCACAGATGGCGACACGTTACATACATATATGTAGATTTATACAAAAAAATTATTACAATTATTTCTTGTCAAAATTAATTTTTTATAAAAATAATGATTGATGACACATCTAGACATGAATATGAATAATTATGTTCAATTTCAAGTCTATAGGTTCAGTAGTTTTTCCGTAAAGTGTACCATAAAAATGTACCAATTGTTGCCTAGTAGTAGGACTCGCTTCGCTCATCCTAATAATATAGTATTATTATTATTGTTAGTAGTAGTAGTAGTAGTAGTAGTAGTAGTAGTAGTAGTAGTAGGCCTAGTAGTAGTAGTAGTAGTAGTAGTAGTAGTAGTAGTTAAAGCGAGTCGTAAGATTAGACGTTTCTGTAAGGTGATCTTCATGTTTTGTTATGTTTTTTGTGACGCAACATACCTCCTACTCTCCTTAGTAGTGTAAGATGCAGGACAAAGTATACACATAAGGGGTGTGCTTTGTCATTGTAAAGAGACGTGTAGTAGGAATAAATGTTATTAATTAATAACAACAAAAAGGACAGTAACAATTCGATTCACTAATGACAAAGACGGCGCTCGAAGGACGGTTGGCTCAATCACAATGATACTGACCGGGTTAAGAGCAGAATACACAAAGGGAAAGAGAACGCTCCCCCGAGCCACATGTCGTGGTGTAATCTGAATGCGATTGTAATCTGGAGGCACGCGTCCGCCAGGTGAGCGCGCACGCCAAGGCATTCAGTTACACTCCGCTCGTGACCCCCACACGTGACTCAGCAGATATTAACGACTTTTTTTGGACAATATTTTTTATTGTTCGTCTGAAAAAATGAGAGAAAACATATGAGATCGTACTAATATTTAATTCGCTTTCCACTTCTGAGGTCCGACCGGTGAATAATTTCGTACAAATAATTGCTTCCAGTGTACGGTCAGAGACATACAAGCTGTAGTTGCACGCTTAGCATGTAGTCCATGTTTTATTCGTGTATCTGTGGTGTGTCTTCCACATTTCTCTTTATTATTATCTTTTTTTTATTATCAGCACATTTGTTCATATTTTTCGAGCACAAGACGCCAGTTACCGTTATTCATTACTTCTGTAACGTATCTCAGTGGTGCATACAATTTACAATATAAATATGCTTACGATACACTAAATAATGTATAAAGCCGTTATTCGTCAGTAAAAATGTTAATATCATCGAACTAAAATATTTTTTCGAGACCTCCTCTTTTGGGCTAAATGATTAAGTGGTTTAGCTGCAGTAGTAGTAGTAGTAGTAGTAGTAGTAGTAGTAGTAGTAGTAGTAGACAATAATTATAACACACTATCAGTAAATGGTAACAACAAATATTACAAACTAGGTCAACCTGGCTAGTAACCGAGGCGTCCTGGGTTTGATTTTCTCTCAGTAACAGAAAATTGAGATGCTTTTACAACTCAGCGGTCGACTCAGACAGTGGAAACGAGTGTACTTAAGACAACATCATGGGATAATAAATGGGCGTCTGAAACGTAGTTTTGTACAAACTACCTTCGTTGTATGTCGTACAGGTCAAGTTGGGACCCTACCTTGTCTGACCCAGAACAAAAACGAGCAATTATTATTACATTACAAACTAGATAATAGTTTATATTAATAAGAAGGCTGTAAAATATTAAACGCAAACATCCACTTAACTTCAATCAACATACCACAACAATAACGAGAGTAACAATGCAGTACCATGATATACCACAATTTATAAGCATGCATAGTTCTCTATCCACTAGGCGATAATCCGGCTACCAAAGTGCCTCGAGTAAACTGGTCCGTCATACGGTAACTATGCTCCACAATTGCAGATGTTCCTTTTCGTTGTTTGTCGCTACACCACGTATAAACACAGACGTATTCACTTCCATGGGAAAGACAGCGGAAAACATGTACACACACAGTGTACAACAAACGGTACCTTCTTGTTGACGGGCCGTTAATAGACTATCGAGCTTAATTATATTCTTTATCTTTTCAATTAGCCTATGTTCTCGGCTTTCGTAACTATGTTCTTCTCAAGATCTCTCCAATCTTGTGGTGAGGTGCGAATATACAACTACACTAAAAACTCGTTTATCCGAATCGCGTTTATCCGAAAATCCAGTTTATCCAAAACAATTTTTAGTAAATTTTAAAAATACACAAAAGCATTTTCCTGTTGCTATAATTTATATTTAATAGCATATAAAAGCGGTTCCACGTAATATAAAGTAGAAAGCTTAGGCAAAAAAATATGATTTATTACTGTACGAACAAGCAATAGGACTGTTCCAGTAGACTACCGTACTGTAGAAACTATAATTTACAGTGCGGTGCCGTTTTATAGTTTATTGTGTCATATTCACTCGCACAGCTGTCTTCCTGGATATTCAGCAGGCTATTGATAAAGTCTGGCATGAGGGCCTTCTGTACAAGCTGAAGAAACAACTTCCTGATCAACTATATTTACTGTTGAAATCATATGTGCAAGATAGACACTTCCAAATCAAAATCGAAGACACTTTGTCAGTAATCTCTCCTATAAAGTCGGGAGTGCCTCAGGGCAGCGTTCTGGGGCCATACTTATATCTTATATTTACTGCCGACCTACCTGTGACAGACTACACTACCACCGCCACCTTCGCTGATGATACCGCTATCCTCGCAGTAGATCCCAACCCGGAACGAGCCTCTGAGAAACTGCAAAGCCATCTTTACCTCCTGCAAGATTGGTTCCAGCGGTGGAGGATCCGAGTTAATTCTGCAAAATCCACTCAAATAACCTTCACCATGAAACGTAGCTCTTGTCCACAAGTCACCATAAACGATGCCTCCATACCTATAAAATCAGAAGTTAAATACCTGGGGCTGCATTTGGACGACAAATTAACATGGAAAGCCCACATTCAGGCTAAGAAACGACAACTCAACTTAAAAGCTAGGCAAATGTACCGGCTCATAGGTAGAAAATCTCAACTATCTCTCGCAAACAAAGTCATCATATATAAAGCTGTGCTCAGACCAATCTGGACTTACGGTATAGAATTGTGGGGCTGCTCTAAACCTTCCATCACAAAGATTCTGCAGACAGTTCAGTCAAAAATCTTGCGTTGCATAACGAATGCTCCTTGGTTCATCTCTAATTTACTCTTCACAAAGACCTCAACATTCCATACATTTCTGATGTCATCAAGATGCACGCCGCTAATTACAGGAACCGCAACATAGCACACAGCAATAACATGTTTAGTTTATAACATTTACTTTTGAAAATGAACTAAAAGCTTGGCGGGTAATGGAAAACAAATAATTTCATTCCCTGACAATCTTGGTACTTGGTTTCGAAATGTCATACAGTCCTTCAAAGCTTCGTACACAAGCTTCTTTCAGTTCCTTTTGTCACATTACTAACTTAGTAACACATAAACTTTTTTATATTCAGTCGACTGAAAATCTTATGTTAATCAATGTTTAAGAAAATACATTTCAGTTATTATTTATGACCAAGACAACAACATTTCCGGAATGCATAGACATGCAAGAAAAAATAGAAAAGCATGAGAAACCCGTTGTGTCAGGAGAGAAGACAGATACGTATGGAGCAAGCAGACAGCGAAAGTTTGTGTGTGTGTGCGCAAGAGAGAGAGAGAGAGAGAGAGAGAGAGAGAGAGAGAGAGAGAGAGAGAGAGAGAGAGAGAGATAAGATAGGGAGGAAGGAGTGAGAGGGAGGAGAGAGTCAAACATCTGCTACTACTGATTACTTGTACGCTAGAACTGTGAATGAAGAATCGATGGGCAGTTTCGGACAACTGCTGTATTAGAAAACTGTAGTTGTGCCGGCCAACTTGTATTGGGCTACTACGTGGACTAATTACCACTGTGTGATATTACTTGTCATAAAAACTAATGCTATGGATTCGTTATAAAACAAAGTGTTAATTTAGTGGAGAGAACTAAACGACGTGAAGCAAACGACCGTTGAAAGTGGCACTGTGCTGGTGATGAGCGGCAGCTGACGATTCCGCAACCGCCCCACATTGCGTGATTGACCCGTTTTATGAAGACATAAACGTCGTGTCCGGGTCCGGGACCATCGCACTACGTTTTATGACACTATACTTTTATAAGACGGTTTAATCTTTTTATTAAACACTTCAGCATATAAAATATTTCCATATTATGCTTTCACTCTACGTCCATGACTCTTGTTAAATCGAGCGCGCGCGCGCGTGTGTGTGCGTGTATTGAATATCGCTTTAATTTAGATGTAACAACACGCTGAAGCTGAAGAGCGGCCTGAAGCGATCGATCGTTTGGGCGTGCTCTGTACAAAATGATGGATTGAACGTTTCTGGAAATATAATATCGTTATGAACCCCATTGTGTATGATTTATGAACAGAATATAATCGGCATTGGTGTCTCCTATTGCATTTACATCAACAACGTTTAATTATAAGGTATAAATTATTTATTTTTATTTTTATTTAGTATAACTACCAGAAGTGAAGGGTAGACGAAACTCTACAGTAGATGTTCTTCTTTCTTCTGAAAACGTTAATTGGTCATACACAACTTTCCCCCAACAATTTGCGTCGTCTCTAAGACTTCCAACTAGAAATAACTGATCAGGGCATCCGTTCCCTATACATTCCTATATTATCCAGATGACGGCCTATTGAAGTTCTCGTGCTTTCGAAGACGGCCTATTGGAGTTTTCGTCGTCATAGTCGTCTTCACTTCATGGTATAGGCTAATAGACTAGTCAGTTCCGTCTTTACAGCAACCATCTCTGCAAAAGCCTTCCCACAGATCTTCTCTCAAAAAAATGTTTTCTTTTTATTATTTATTTATTATCATTTATTTTTATTTTTGTATTAATTTTTTCCTTTTCATTTTATATCTTTGCGAAATTTTTATATATTTTTAAGCTATTTTATCTTTATTTGTTACTATTTAATTACACTAGTAATTAACATTAAATTACTTGGCGTCTTTATTATTGCAAATTTCTGCAATACTTTTACATCACTATATTCGTTAAAAATTCCTTAATGTAATGGTGTTTTTATAATTGGGGTAACTCTTTGTTCACAAGTTTAAAACGTATTAATTAGTTTATTTTTATCCGGTTAAAACCTGATTACAGAGAATTCGTACGCATCACCCTATGCTACTCTTGCCTGTCGTAGCTTGCGTTCACACACATAAACACACAAGCGCTGTACTCACTCGCGGGGGCAGGTGTACGCTTTCTGACAATTCTTATCCTGCATAATATTGTTAAAAACTGTTCATCATATATTTTTCTAGGCTAAATATTTACAAACATGCCGCCCTGGTCAAATATGCAAATATATGTATTGTTGCATATATTCACCAGGTGGGTTTAAATAAAATTTGACTGTTGTTCAAATTTTATTTACATATTCATATATGTACCCTATAATTACAATTACATCTTATTATCTATATTACAATTGGTTTTTTTAACTCCTTATAAAAGTAAATATTTTTTAGCGAGATTTTTAGGATTACTTTTACTCCTGTCATACCTGATATGAATAGACAAGTGCAAGATTAGTGAAGATAGGAGTCATATTGGAGGCTCGTCAGTCAGTCACAATGGTGACACGGCTCTGGACCACACTTTCTTCTAGTGTGATACGTGGGCAGTAGACAGTGAGATTTACGGGGGCTATAACCTACCACTGAAGATTTCCATTCCTGCTTAGTGTTACAGATGCTGTTTTTTTTTTTTTTTTGTCAATATTTATACTCATGTGCTGAATTGCGTCAATTGATACGACAAGGTTGCGAAGATCATGTTATCTGACAATCTGACAGTACCAAGTGAGATCTGGTGGCGACTTTTGTGGAACGTGTGCTGCGCAGTAATAAGCAGGAAAAAAAAGACATTTGAATCATCGATGAGCTGAACGAAGGACCAAGAATGAACCCGATAGCGGCTAAATGAAGGCATCCACCTCGATTACATGTGAAAGCGGTCTCGAGGTGGTTAGCCTGAAGAGTAGGTGTGGTTTTTAGTGGGTGGGAAACCCACACACCAGAGAGATGTGTTTCTCTGATGGTGCATAATTCGCTCCTCTCCCCCCCCCCCTATAAAAAGTATGAACTGACAAAAGTCAAAAGCTCTAATGTAAAAATCTTCCTCGAGACAAATCATTCGCTACTTCAAGACCGCTGAACGAAGTAATAATTTTGTAATCGGTCCGAGGGAAGAAAGACAGCAGAGAACAGACACAAAATTTTTTGGAGTCGTTAAGGATCGTTTAACGGCGATAGTGACTGTCGGCAAAAAGGTGTAGAAATTTACACTTAGAACGAATTAGAGATAGCAAGAAATGAAACACAATGGTTGAATTTACTGTTGTAATAGGACCCTTACTGGGCACATGCTGAATGTTGGAGTGAAGTCAGAGAGGAAGAAGAAGAAGAAGAAGAAGAAGAAGAAGAAGAAGAAGAAGAAGAAGAAGAAGAAGAAGAAGAAGAAGAAGAAGAAGAAGAAGAAGAAGAAGAAGAAGAAGAAGAAGAAGAAGAAATATATTTTTGAGGATAAAAAAATATAGGTGTGACAATACAGGAATAAATTAATTCATCGCTGTCAAAACATTGACGCCAAAATATTAATAATATTCTGTAGATGACTATCAATATTGACACAAAAATAACAAGGCAGCTGTGTGAGTAATCAAGAATGGAGATCTTCAGTGGTATATAAATAAAGAGAAGCTTCTAGTGGAGTGACAATAACGTTTTCTAGAGGCAGTAAAATTTGCGGCTAGTGGCTCGAAGGATTAACATGTTGGACTACAGAATTTCGACATTTTATTGAGAATAGCCGTAGGAGATTTTAAACTGAAACACGAGCGTTTCCACTGTAAATTATCAAGTCACCATCCACGTGTCCATCTTGACGTCTTATTATAATCAATCATAATAATTTTACAGCCTCATTAGGTGTCCACCGTTTTCATACGTGTATTCATATCTGAATTGTTTGTTTCCTTACCTTTTCGTTAATAACATAAATACTGATAAGAACGATATAAGAATGCCGTTCTTTTCAGTGGTAAAAACGTTTTATTTAATACTAGTATTTTCTAATTAAGTGATTAAATGTTTCAAAGTAAAATGACTTAGTTTGTTACACTCAATATATTTCACTCGTACATACCCGTATGCAAAAAAAAAGAAACAACTTGTTAATGTTTCTAATGTTGTTATAAAACTCGACACGTAACGCTGTATTTCGTAAGAGCATCCATCCTTCTAGTATCGATTACTCATTTTGGCACTTACTTAATATAACAAAATGCCAAATGGCTTAAGTACAAGGCCAGCGGGAAATTGTATGACATCGATGATAAAGTTTGATAGGGATAGGATCTATAAAGCGAAAAACAAAGTTCGAAAATACTGAGAAAAAAACGCTTCTTTAAAGAAGGTGAGATGAAATAGGCCCTTCGTATTTCACAGGTGTTTACATAGTACGCTATAGCAATTATAGCATACTGTGTTTCAAAAATTACGTTTATTTTGCTTTATGTTCCTTTCTCCCTAAAATTATCAGAAGACTGAAATTTTCACCTCACCTTTAACGTTATATCTCTAATATTTAACACCGAGAATTTCAATATATATTAATCGTTAACAAAGACGTAAAATAAGTCTACTTTTTAAAATAACAACAACAAATATTCTTAAGTAAATCAAAGTGTTTTCAGTCTCCTACGTTTTGGGTTGAGCGTCTGTCAAATAAACCGTTTTCAGTGGTCAAATGAGGACATTCACAAAATTCTACTCTAGTTGTAGCTTCTACAGATAATTTTATAAACACGAACATGAGCCTACTTGTAATATAGATATTGAAAGGAGTATATTTTATATTATTATATTTATTTAATCAGTACACTTACATTTTTTAGTGGTTAGTTTTTTTTTACTCTTGTTGCTGCGTAGAATAATACAGCGGTCTTATCCGGCATTCCACGACTAGATAAGTAACAAAAGTACACTTATACTACGCGCGCCGCGCACGCATTCACACATGCACACGCACACGCGCGCACACATCGCAATTTACTACTACACCGCTGCGGTTACTACATGGTTGATTTATCTCCAGTCCTGGTGGAATACAAGCTGTACCATGACTAGGGGGCGCAACAGGCTGCAGGCGTAATGTTTAAAAATAGAAGAAGAAGGAGGCGTTTATATGTTATTTCTATGAACATATTATTACTTAATTTTATTCTAATGTGTCATGTTTTTGTGATAATGGTGATGTACATAACAAACTCCAACGAACATGATATTATGGTGATGTTTCCTTATTGTTGTTGTTGTGACCATTAACATACAATTATTATCACACCACTATACAATTAATTTTATAAAAAATAATAGTTATTATTAATATCATAATCATATTAATATCATACACGTTACTATCATTTAGAATATCATAATTATTAAGGTTATATTATAATTTAACATTCAGTTAACCATCAATAATAATAATTATTATTATGGATGTATAATATTTCATCATTAACCTGGTATATGAGAGATATGAATGAAAAGAAGATACAGTAACATTAATCTTGATATTGGCGTACACCTCTTGTGTTAGCTGGCGAAGGAAATACAACAGGTTACTAAATGATAGCGTCGGAAATAGGCCTCAGACAGAATATATAGCAAAGAAGACGTCGTGAGGACGTCCAGTTAACTTTTGGTGTCTAAACCTCTTTGACAGCGTGAAATCCCCGTCTTACGTTAACGTGTTATTTATGAAATTAAGTACCATACAAACTGCGGTAATACAGAAGATTTAATTCAACGAAGAGTCAAATGTTTTATATATGACTGTGGATTTTTATAAATAATTCTCGTGTTTAAATGTTCACTAAATCTGGTAGTATTAGCGTTTACTTGATAAACTACAATATTTAATACACATCTATACTGTTTCCGTTCTTAGCTTAATCCTGATGTAAACAAACCCACGTGGCTCATCTGAAACGCTATTGGTCAGGGCCGTTGACATTCTTCACACAGTAATTTGTTACGCGCATGTGCAGAGTGTCTGTATAGTCATGTTAGAGTTGTCATTATTGCGACAAGTGGTTTTGATTACGTGTAATCATCTTTATGAATACACAGTAGAACTATATCGCTGCTACCAAAATGAACATAAATTTAAAAAGTTTTTAGTAAATGATATTGACGAAAAATCGAGGCACGCCGTTTTAAAACTTCCTCCTTATCACTGTATTCTGAATCCCATTGAATAAATATGAAACCAGTTGAAAGGATATGTTGCCCGTCACAACACATCATATAAGCTGCATGATGTAAAACAACTGATAGAGAAGACGGTAAATGAAATAACGACGGACAATTGGAGTCGTTGTGTCGAGCATTGTATTCAAGGAAGAAGACAAAGGAATTGAGCCAAATTACAGACACCGTCGTGGACAATCTTATCATTCACACTGTTGACTCAAGTTCCGACACAGACATGAAAGGCATTGAATTACTCTCTGACGGTAGTTGATAACATACGGCATACTGGCAATTATCACAGCTTCTACTTTTGCTTTAAGTATAGGCCTACTTATTTTTTTCTTGCGATACTCAAACAGTGAATAAAAAAAGCCATTCATATTCACTCCGTCTTATAAAATATGCCATTGTCGCTCCGACACAGTCACACAAATATGACTTTAGTCAGGAAAAATTATGACAATTTACGTGTGTTTATACAGTATCAACATTATATGTACCCTGTCTGTACTTCTTCTGTCAGAGTGACACGCCTCTAATTCAAGCAGCAAATAGCGTTTCAGATGTGCCAAGCCTGTTTGTTTACATCAGGATTAAGCTAAGAACGGAAAGAGTATAGAACTGAATTTTCTCTATGGATATTCTGTGATTATTTAGTAAGTTTAGAAAAAGAAAGTGAGTTTCCAGATAATAAATAATAACACAAAATTTATATTTTAACTAATTACAGAGTAGCCTAAATATTTGGGAAACATAGTGATGGAGAGAGAATTTCATTGTGATTAAAGGACGTACGTTTCCAAGATGCATTAAAAAATTCAAAAACTGTTATCAGTAGTAAAACAGAGAGATAAATAAAAAATACACTGCCAGAAATTTAAAAAGTACGCGTGAAAATGTAGTCATATACGTCGAATTAAATAACTAGACTAATTAGTTATGTGAATACGGATATCCTTAATTGTGATAATGAGCCGGCTTCCGTGTAAGAAGTCGCTTCGTGTAAACATTGCTTATTGTCTAGTGGTTGGAGGAAGATTCAAATTTGTCCTACTCCTCTTATCGAGTAGAAAAGTTGGAATGTTTACCCACAGCAAAATGTTTACCCAAAGTGTTTATTCCACAGCAACTTGAAAAATTGTTAGATTCAAACAGGTTTTAGCGTATCTTATGCAGATGTGCTTGTTGTACACGGGTTTTCAACCCGTTTATTAATTTTTTAGTATTTTTAAGTTAGTGCTTTACTATCTATTTTAAAACAAATCAACAATTAACATTTTAAAACATGCCTTTTATTCCGTACATTCGTAAACCTAAGACGGAACACGGCCGTTTACAAGCGCTATCTAGCCTCTATGAGTGACCTGATTTGTACGCTAACTTCAGCAAAATTTACGGACCAACACGATTTTTTTTAGATCGTGAGTAGACCGATTTAATTCCTTGTACTATTCACTAGCGAAGTTTTAAAAATTTGTATAAAACATTTAACACAATCAACGTGTGTAGAAGATGAGAGAAAATTCGTGCTAACTTTCCCATATTTTATTTTTGTTGTAATTTAAGATGTCGTCTTTATTGTTTTACGACTTTGTTAAATTGTAAAACTATGAATTTAACCCTTATGCTTTCTTACCTACCTCCTTAATTACAACAAAATAAATAATGAGCAAATAACGAGTTCTTCTACTCTCAATTGTTGTGTTTTATTTTTAAAAATCTTAACCACTCCACCAGAACCCCGCCACAACCTCCCTCAGAAGAAAATCGTGTCTGTCCGGTGGTTTCCTTTGCAAAGGAATAAACTCTCCCATTCTACACAGCGCACTTGTCTCATGACAATGTGATTACTAATAGCATACTTTATTGCCGGTAGATATCATTACAATTTCATATTGAATTATAAAATAACAAATTCTCATTTAAACAAACAGAATAACACAAATGCGTTCATTTTTCTTTTCCAACTTTAGGTATCAAACTGAGTCACAATTATGAAAGCATCATAGGAAAGATCACGTTTTCTTCGAAACGAAAGAGGCAAAGACAAACCCGGTTTCAAAAAGGTTTAATAAATTACAAATTACATAATATTGCCTTAAGATTAACGCGCGCTCATATTCAGCATATAATTTCTTCGGTTATATTAGACTATGTAACCTCCATACCATGATAAACTGTATGTCATAGAGTATCGTATCTTCTCACATTATATTTAATGTCAGTTAGATAGGAGCGTTATAAGGAATGAACTCGCAAATGGAATGCTGAATTTTAGAACAAAATCTCTATTACGCCTATATGGAAATTCGATTCATAAAATTTTGTTTTCTGAATTTTTACCGATATTGATTTACGTATGGAAATTGAACAAATCTACATTTGTGCTAACAATGCTAACACACTACAAAAGTTTTCAAGGCTTACATCGATGAAGTCATTGCTGTCCTGTCGGCAAACATCGGAGATCTCTCACATCGCCAGTATCTACACGTGGACATCCGTTATCTAAGCTAGCGGAGTACAGCGGGTTTTTATACACTCTGCATTGCTGTTTTAGGAATCAAGCGCGTTTTAGGTATAGGCTTGCTTCAAAAACATGAACATTAAGGCTAGGATAAGGAAATTTCCCACAGTCATACTAGAGTGCCGTATGTAACGGTAGGGCCATGCCACTAATCACAATTTGATAAAAACCTTTGCTTCACATTGCTTAATTATAATGTGAAAGTAAGCGAAACCTATTAGCATGAAATTATCTAAGTGGGAGAGATGCAATTTTATAATCTGGGAACACAATTACAATATATTTTGTCTCATATTTCATTCATAAATTAATTTTAGCAATGTGAAGTGTTATTTTTAACGTTTTGTTTTTAATTATGGTATAGGAAATGCAAACTCACCACCTGAAGATGGGAATGTGAGCCAGTCTTGTTTTACAAAATTCTGTGTTGCTCTGCTATCCCATAAACATAAAAAACAGCAGTATTTTTTAACCCGCCTTGAAGATCCATTAACATTACACAAATTTACCAGTTAAACTATTTGCATTGAAATCGCCGCCATGTTATCATATGTTTCTTTCATCGAAACTGAACAAGCAACTAGTATACGTGGCTTCTTGTTTCCATTGTGGGGTAACTAGTTTTAATCTATGTTTAGATGAATCAATAAAAAGACATCGTTCTGTAGGTTTTTGGTCTATTCCCAGTTCAGTCATTAATCATCGTTGTCAAAACATGCGCAAGAAGAGCCCTCCAATTTTATAAGACATTGAAAAGACAGCATTTCTTTTTCTAAAAAATGTAATGCTTGTTCCATGTCCCAATGGATTCCATTCTTACAATCAAAAACCCAAATAACGCGTTGTTTATTGAACAAGTTAAGGTGCCAGATGGACAATTAACAAGACAAATATTATTATCTCTGTGTGAATAGGCAAATAATGAAATAATTTACATAACCAGTAAATAATGAAAGAAATAAAGTAGTATTAAAATAAACTAACTGTGAAAACTACACAAAACAACTAAAGTCAAGAAAAAGTAAGTAGAAACGTTTGTTTAATAAATTATATTAAGACAAAAGTGTATGTAACTGTAGGAAAACAGAGTAAGCCCACATAGAAATACGATGCCTGTGTTTGTATAATACGGAAGTTGTCGAATCCGGAAAAACATTTTGGTCTCTTGTAATTCCGCTTTGTACAAGCTCTGCTGTACGTAAACTATTATTTGGCATTGGCAATAAAAAATGTTGAAGTTTTGAAACTTGAGTATCCTGTCAACATTAAAAATGTAAAAACTGACCTCCACTCACGCTGCTGTGGTCTCTTTTTTTCCTCTTTTTTTCTAGAATAGACTTGACCACTGCTTGCTTCGGAAGTCACATTTTCATTTACATATTGATCGCCACGCGCCAAAACACCCTACCTGTTTAAAGTGAATATAAAAAACCTTTTTACTATAAAACGTCTGTTATTCTTTGTGGCATCATTATAAAAGCACGCGTATCGTGCTCGTTGTGTGTGTGTGTGTGTGTGTGTGCCTCTATTAACTTCTCAGAATGGTTTATTAAAGCCATTCTGACCTCAAACGTTGACCGCTAGCCATTGTTTTGTTTTGTTTTTGTACGGGCGTTCTCTGAAAAAAAAGACGAAAAAACGTTATTTTTATATTACCTATCCTTACGCAACACAGGCAGTGTGTTGTTGTATAATAGTGGCGGCAGAAGACAAAACAGTGAAGCGTGCCGCAACGACTTTGGTGGGGATAAGTTTGACCCGGTTTAGGATTGAGTCGGCTGGGCTAACAACTGGCAACTGGCGCGTGGATAACAACATCCCCGCAACCGACAACCGCAAACAAAGCTCCCCACACTCACAATATTTCACTTTCACTCAAAAAATATGTTTCCAATTAATAGGAAATCGGAAATTGATAGTATAAAAAATTACCCCTGGGGTTGTTTGCCTTGGCGGGCAGGTGCTCCACAGCACAACTTCCGTGTCGATCACAAGAAACGGAATTCTCCTAACCAAACTCTGCTTAGCTTATACTTAGCCTACTATCTTGTGGTGTAGTGTTCTGTCTATTATAATATTATGTCCAGAAATTTTGTTGATTTAATAATTATATATATTAGAAAAAATAGTATATTATTTAAACCGCCTTGTTTAGGGTTTTCGAAAAATCTTTCTGTGTTCCGAACATAAATCTAGCTTCATAATGCGCTCGTTTGACAGTGATATCAACAGGCAGTGAGATCGATATGTGACAATATTTTTAAAACAATTGCTCAGACGGGACTTTTATAAATCATAGTCTAAAAGTCTAAAAAATTTCTGATTGTTCGGAATATCTAGACGCTTAATGAAAAAATTGAAAGTGTGACTGTAGGAAATAAATTGCCTATTAATTCGATATTGATAGTATAGTTTAATATATTTGCCAACAGATTCAAGAAATATAGTATAGTTTAATTTATTCAAGAAACAGACAGAAAAACACAACCGCGTGTATTAAAAATTACCCCGGTCAGTAAGCAAATCAGTAGCTAAGTATTCGACAAACAGATTAAGACAATCGGAACGCAAATTAAGAATAAAAAAGTAACTGATGGTTGAATTTCAGAATAAATCCAACGCTGTGGAATCTGCACTCTTGAAAAAGATTACTTCAATAACCCAACGGAGCAATTCTCAAAATAGGCCTACTTAGAAATAAAAAACAAATGAAGACACAACTCGAATTTTATAATTGTTTGAAAAATACGTACTTACCATTTGGAGTAGGCCTAATGATTTAATTCAGAACGTAGTGCAGGTTGGATCACGAACTTTGGGGGAAGATGTGTATTTCAACTTTAATCAATCATGGAAACATGATTTCCAATATAATAATTATGATTAAACAACGTACAGGAATCTGTATATTCGTAATTAAGCACCTAAATGAAAAACTAAAAACAGCCGATCAAAATTAAAATAACAAAATAAATTTTAAAAATCAACAAATTTTACATTAAAAACAATAGACTACTGTGACGACGTTAAACAGTGATGTTTAACGAAATATGCATAAGTAACAAAAGTAGCCTAAATATTTGCATAGTTACATAAAACCCCGGTAAATAACATGATAACCAAGGGTAAATAAGTTATAATAGAAGACTGGAACATCCGAATGCATGCGCGCGCGCGTGTGTGTGTGTGTGTGTGTGTGATTCACAATTATCTGATTGTTGTCCATTACGTAATGAAAAGTATACGTAATTTCGTATACAAATACATAACTGTGTAGGCCCATGTCCCAATATTAAATGTTCAAATGCATACGTAACTTCCTGATAAATACGTACGTAATTGACTTTTCAAATGAAAAGATGTAAAAAACAGTTTAAAACTAAGTCACAAAGTACACATTACTGACTAGTATTCAGTACAGTAAATACTACTTCTTATGATATTGAAACATTATAGCGTGGGACTGAATATGGTATATTTTATGGTTTTGACATCTAATAAAATTGTAATTGTTATTATAGCCTAAATCATCTAATTGTTATTATTATTCTCTTCACTCAAACGCATTTAATTCTCCTATTTGTTGAAGTTGTTTTCGCTATAATACATGTGAATTTTAATCATTTTTAGCGGGTATAACATATAACATATTGTGTTTTAGAGGGGTGAGGGGGAAGGTCGAAAATTATTCGATTTCAACAAACAATATTAAAAAAATATTAGAAAAATGTGATTTCACCAAAATTGGTGTTTCAGTAAATTATGTTTGGGTGCAGGCAGAACAATAGGCTTACAAAGTCAATAAGTTATGGGGGTCAACGGTTGTGGTGAGAGGGGCGGTGTGTGGCGAATTGCGTATCCCTGCTGTACGCAGCCGTTATGTGTGAAATGGGAGCATAAATAGCGCGACCCCAGCGAATAGTAACTAAGTAGGCAGTACGGACCGGCTGAAACACTCCATATCACACGTGACTATAATATAGTCCCTATGTTGTCTGTCTGATGACTCTTACTTACAGAACCTCTAGTTTCCACCTATCATACTAGGGAATTTACGGCCAGTGTCTATACTTATGTAAGCGTAATATCCATACACGAATAATATTTTTTTTTTTTTAAGAGAGGAAAAAGCTTTATCCACCGCAGAGGGATCCGTCTGTCGGTTGGTCTGTGGGACTCTCACCCACTAAAAAACCCTCCTCTAATTTAGGTGGCGGTCAATCTATTCCCCCAAGTTCGATGTGAGTCTTGCGGTCCACCTTCCTCTGTCCTCCCTATTCCATCGATCTTGCTAGCACCGGGGAATGAGTTCTCTGGCTCCATGCTTTTCCGTGTTTCTTCCAATTTCATCTCTTCTTTCGAAGAGGTGCTTTCACTAAAGAACCAAAAGTTCTATGGCAACCACTCTCTGCTCTCATCAGGGTATCAGCGAATACTCCTTATCAGCTGCATACTTAATTTTCTACCAGTAGGAGAGCGTCGAATCTAGCCTCATCCCTAGGTATTTAACTACTTTCTTTGTAAGTATAGCCTCAGCTCCCACTTGCACCGGTATGATTGTGGGGATCCTTCAACTGCTAAGCAATACTAACTCAGTCTTTTTGGTAGCTAGTAGATCTAGGTCGTGTTCTTCAAGCCAGGAGCACAGGCTTCTTTGTACATCGTCAGTGTTTCATGCTACAATCACTGCCGCTATAGCCTATCATTTGCGTAACATACCAGGAAAGTGCTGGCGGCGTCTCCGTCCGTAATATTCCATGGACGTTCCAGAGGTCAGGGTCCAAAGTAGAGCCCTGGGCAGCCCCGGCGGTGATCTTTTTCCTACGAGGTCCATCTGTCGTATTACATATTAGTACCCTGTGTATCACGTCGTCCGGAGGAGATACTGTGTCATAACCATGTCGGTCCAACTGGCAGAATTAAAAACGTTCTTAATATCCGCGTTGACAACAGGACTATCCTTCTTGAATATTGATTTCCCTGCTGGACCGGATAGAAAGATTTGACTACCTCTTCCACTGCCCCATCAGTTGATTGGCCTTTCCGGAAACCGTATTGTCTGTTGGACAGGTCTCCTGCGCTTTGAATGTCTGCTAACAGACGTGCTTCAGTAACGTTTCCAGACACTTTCCAGCTTTTCCCAGCATGTACAAAGGCCTATACCCTGATAGCGTGCCCGGTTCACCCTTACCTTTGCTGATAAGCACCAGCCTCTGCACTTTCATCCGTTTGGGGAAGATACCCTTACGAAGCTGTTATGCATATTAAGGAGTATCTGTAGGCAGGAACGAGCAATCAACTTCAGTACGATTTCTGAAGGAATTTCAGAATTTCTGAAGGAACACTGTCCGGTACTGGGGATTTGCCACTCTTCATCAAGCCTGCCGCCTCCTTCAGTCCTTCCTTACCAAATAACGGCACTTAATCTGCTGCAATGAGACGCCTCCGCTCATGAGCATTTACTGGGTGGGTAGGAAAGAGTGCATCCGCAAAGGCGTATCGACACCCCTACGTGGCGCATCCATGATGGGGCTGACCGACTGTGCTCCAAGCTTGCGCATGACATGCTGTAACCCAGTCGCCAGGTGTCACTATTCACCTCAGCCTTCAGTTTCTCCCACTTTCGTCGTTTGCTGATGCTAACACCCTTTTCAAGGTCTTGTCTTGTTGCTCTGTATTTTGCCATTTCTTGTTCTACTCCGTCGTCAATCTTTTTGTCGTCTATTCTGCTCTTGTAACAGAAAGCCTAATAGAAGGACACCTTCTCCTCCTCAGTCAGCCAGTAGACTGCTTTTCTTTTCCCAGATGATTTTCTTCACCGATGCATTGAAACATCGCAGGCCTGGCGTATCAGCTTCATCGTGGTCTCGACTACAGATTCTGAGGGGCTGGACCACTCTAGTACATAATCCTTTCCCCTTACTCTGTTTCTTATTCAAGGTCTTCTACGTTAAGTTTGCTAACATTCCATTCAGGTCTAGATGTTAATCTGAGCTTTGGCAGGCATAAAACCTACAAAAGCTGCGTTAATTGTGTTTCTACGTAAATTAAAATTCAAAACTAGGTGGGGACGCAAAAAATTCGCAATTATTATTATTATTATTAGGCCTATTATTATATTAATTAAAAAATTAGTAATGAATCATTTTTGTTACCCGAAGTAACCTAAGAATACCAAGGATGGCAGGTCGCCACTTTGAGCCGTACGGCATATAGTCAGGCCTGCGTTTGATATCAGCGTAACCCCCTGCCACATAATCGATATGACACTTCTGGTTCAGTATGGGGCGCTCTCCTAAATTTCCCTTGGAGAGTTGTTCCATTGTCCACCAGCTATGGAAGAGGAGTTGCCATATCCCATACTACCTAACTTATAAGAGGCATTACGTACGCTAACGCTACACCCATCTTCTGATACGCCGCATTGGATTTGACGTTGTAACCAAATTATGTAAATAATAATTTATTTGCCAAGAAACAATTTACCACATTAAAGTTATGAGTGTGTCATAAACAATACATGCATATTTTTGCACTTGATAAAATTATAATACAGGAGAACATCGTTTGGCCTTTTAATATTGTCCGTATAAGTAAAAACAATATTTTCAACGGTCTGCAACGGTTCTGGTGAGAAACTGCGGAACATGATATGTTCTTGTGTATTTACTGATGCGGTATATATGAGTTGTAATGCAACAGATTCTGAAATAAAAATGAAGAGCTAATTAACACTTTTATCTAACTTAATATAGTCTGATAAACTGTAGTAAGTTTGTATAGGCGTAAACTATATTAAGTTAGGCCTTAGTTCATCATATCTATTCCAAATCCTTGATATAAAGCGCACAAGGTTCTATGACTGGATTACGCTTATCATCTACGCCGTTTGACATAAGTTTGAGGTACATACGAGTATGTACCTCGTATAGGTGAGGTATATGCTAGGTGTAAGAAGTCGTAGGCCTACATACTCAAACATATTCATATAGCCCTAAATAATATATTGAGTACGAACACATTTATGATGATGTGGTGCTTTTGGTAGAGTAGGCCTACAGGCGACCTATTGCCGATATGAAAACTAAGTTTTGTAAATACAAATAAAATAAAATACATATTTTCTATTTGTATTAAGTACAAATAGAAATAGGATACATGTCTCATATGACTGGATATCATCGAGTGTTGTCAACTCTGTATGAAACATATAAGTTTAATGTTATCAAACATGGAGTTTTAATCCCTGTTCTGTAAAATATCATTTAGATGGCTTATTTACTTCAGAAATTTTTGCGTTGATATATAAACAGTTGATTGTAACAGGTTTTTAGTTTGCGGATACAGGTGCGGGTTGCTTCACTCTGGATACAGATGTGAGTTCTTTCTGGTGTCCGGCGTTCAGGATCGTTCTCGGGTTAAAACAATTACATAAATTGCAGCTAATTAATTTTCACCGTACTGATTTTTTCCTCGTTGATTGCTCGTTCATCAAAAATTTGATAAAACTAAAACAATAAAACTAATAAAAATATTTTCAACAATAAAAATACACACACATATATAAATAGTAATCCAGAACCACCTAAAATGAATAGCCTAATAAAAATATACAAATTAAACAACCCAATACGACCACTAATCAACTTCAAAAAAGCACCTACATACAAAATAGCAAAAATAATAGCACAAAAACTAAAAAATAACCATCTAACAAACAATTATCACAACATAAAAAATACGTACGAATTAATAGATAAACTAAAAGTAATAAATATAGATGAAAACACATATTTCACATCATATGACATCACAAATGTGTACACCAATATTCCAATTGATGAAATAATAGATATAATAATAAACAAACTTAAAGAACAAAATGAGGACACACAATATGTAACTGAAATAAAAAATAGCCTCCAACTAATACTAAAACAAAATTACTTTGAATTCAATAGCAAAATTTATCAACAACAAGAAGGATTGGCAATGGGATCTCCATTATCTAGCATAATAGCAGAAATATTCTTACAACATATAGACACCAAAATACAAAATATTATAAAATCGTTTGATCCAAATGGCATTTGGATAAGATATGTAGATGATGGGGTATATATATCTAGTAACAAAAATACAAATGCAGATAACATATTAAAACAAATCAATAACATACATCCAAAAATACAATTCACAGAAGAAAAAGAAAATCACAAAAAATTAACTATTTAGACATAACCATCACAAGATACAATAACTAGGCTACCTACAATATGTAATATACAAAGAACCAACTTCCACTAACATCATTATACCTAACCATTCTGACCACCCACCACAACATAAAATGGCAGCATTCTATCACTGTTTAACAGAATGTACAAAATACCCCTGAACAAACAAGAAACAGACAAAGAAAGAAACGTAATTTACCAAATTGCTTGTGAAAATGGATATAATAAAAACACTGTAAACAAAATAGAAAATAAAATAAAATATAAAATAAAAACTGAACAATTAAGAATTAATCAAAATGAACAAAACAAAAATAATAACAATAAAAAATGGGCCACATTCACATACATAAATAATAAAATGACAAAGCTAACAAAACTGTTTAAGAACACAGACATTAAAATAGCATACAAAACTAACAAAAATAATCTACAAAAACGAAATAACCCACACAACAAAGATAATACAACAACCAATGTTATATACAAAATTGAATGCCAAGATTGCAATAAAGATTACATAGGACAAACAAAAAAACAACTGAAAAAACGTTATTTTGAACATCTAAACGCATACAAAAAAACAGAAATATACAAATCTAATTTGGACACACATGCAATAAACACTGGACATGAATTCCCAAACATAACCAACATGACACTAATAAAACACATAAGCCTACCCCACACAAAGGCACCATAATGAACATTTGGGAAAATCTACTAATATACAAACATAAAACACAAAACAATCTAATACCTGAACAAATACAAAACATGACACAATTTTCAAAGCACTCAACATCGAAAATACACACAATACAAATATATACACCACAATCACACACAATAAAACCAATTTCAAGTACCAGAAGCCAACAGGAAGCCACAAACAACCAACCAACACACATGTATGCCTACTTCACTAGACAGAAAATTCGGAAGGCTGAGGATAGGTATAAAATGGTACTCGAAACATGTTCCTAGTAAGGAAAGAAATATCTTAAGGTAAATTCATTATAAAAATTAAATAGAATATATATATATGTATGTATGCGCGCGCGCGTGACTGTCTAAATATATCATTATTATTACATTATCATTAGGATCATCATTAACTTTAACATCATAAATTTGAAAACTTAAATGCCATATTTGTTATTTTTTTCGTACATTATTATTATTATTATTAATTATCAATAAAAATAATAATTAACCTAAATAGTGTAATTGTTACTGCAACAATTTTCATGATTATTATTGTAATTACTAGAGTATCATTGTGAGATATAAGTACTCATAAGTAAAGTACAGTACTCAGAACGATTTAACCTTTCGTGATCGCTGAACAAAATTAAGATTCTATCTGAACCATAATTAAGTAATTTGAAATGCTAATGAAGCCAGTTCGGTAGGGGTGGACAAGTTGATGCATCCTCGGCGGTGTGTGGGAAGATGTAACAACTGGTTGACATGGTGCACGTGCCCCCCAATCATTTGTCTCACTCTCTCTCGCACCAGCAGACCGGAACCAGACAAAGACGGAGAAAGTCAGATGGGCCAGTCATTGTGACCGGCCACCCCCACTCTGCAATTAATTATCTTATGTTATTCGGTTACAGAAAGGTGTGCGAGCTGCTCCACACTAACCGATTGTGTGTAGTATCTTGTGTCGGGGGCGGGCGCACGCAAACAATGACTCACTGGTCATTCAAGCACAGCGCCAACATTCCGCACAAACACTCACACCTGAGTAGTGTTCCCGTTATAGAGTCACATCTACGCCTGCGTCCTCGGAAATCACTGTATGTAGCCTACCCATTCCAATTAAAATGACAATTTTCGTTACGATAACTAAACGATTGAAAAATAATCGAATGCTTGGTACGATAATTAAAAAGAATCTAATAAACTTCTTTAGAATTTATTTAACTTTGAGTTGTCTTCGTTGTCTTAAACTAGTTTCACACAACCCCCTACGTCTTCTTTACTTCGTTAAACTATTCGTCTCTAAGTACTTTCCGCCGCTTGAGATTTATCCCTCATAAGTACGACGTATCTCTTACTTAAGCTTCTCCATAACATGGTTTTCTCTGCCTTTACAAAACTTGCTACTTTTATTCCAAATAATGCCAAACAACAAACAATTTTCTATCCCCCTACTAGTTCCTGTAATACTCTAGTATTACAAGTTTCTATAAGGGAGCTGTACCCTTATTCTACAGCCCCTATTTTCTAAGCCTATCCCTTTATTGTACAACTCTTGCTCACATAAAGTACCGTCTACAGGAAAGCAGGAAAGAGTTTCAAGTCGTGCTATTCAGGTCAGAAATCCCGTGGCACTTTACCTACGAAGGTCAACATTTCTTTAGACGTCATCTTATTTTTAATGTTTATAATTTATTAGAACATTTTTTATAAATATAGTAACTTGTTCAGTTTCAGTTATTTTATCATTTTATAGCTTTTCGTTAAACATTTTATTAGAGAAAGTTTTGGGTAGATCAATGTATGAAAACTAATAGTAATAGTTATATCCTTTTTTTTAAAAAAACCTACTTACAAAAACAGAAAAATACAATATGCTGTAAACATAATAGCGTAAAGCGCTCATCTTCTCCCTGACTAACGATACCTCTCTTAAAATTTAGATAAAAACACTGAAAGTCTGTCAGTTGCTAAACTCATATATTACAGTAACATTAGTATTTTGTTATTGGTGATGTAGTAGGAAGACAATTATCGAATAATTTAAACTGAAAAGAGGTAGGGGTTACAAGCATCTACAATGTAGACTGCTACGAAAGAGAAACGAAGTCGTATCTCAGTGATCTTTAAATTACAGCGTGAAATAAGCTACGACAGTTCAAAATATGGATAAAACACACGACTTGGATATGGCTTTGACGGAGAGGAAGAGCGAAGAGCTGCTAGCAATTAGTAACAGTAATTATGCATTGTACGTGTCACATATAATGTTAATACAGTGTAAGATATGTGATATTTCAGTAATTTATTACATAGATTTGCGGTTTCCTCCAACCTTTCTTTCTTGTGTAGCTCTTGACAGCCTTTCCTAAAAATAGTATAAAAACGTTTGTTGAACTGTGGCGTGACGTAACCGCAAAAAAACGGAAGAAAAAGCAGACTCAAAAGAAAATTTTATATTTTTCAAAAATATAATTAGAATTATACTATTACTATTGTTTAATCATATTATGTCATTAAATAAACAGTTTTCCGGATAAAAATAATTTTTTAATAAATTAATTTTTATTACTTATGAATTAGTAGGCCTACACCCAGGATTTTCAAAATGTTTGATCGTTCCCAAAATAATTTGGATTTTACTGTATTTTAAAAATGCGACACAAATGTAGACACTGAAAACAAGTTCAAAAACTATGATATATGAATGTCATAAAAATGACGTTTATTTTTCATAAAACGCTAGAATTTGATAATATCCCCGCTTATAAGTCTAAACATCTAAATGTTTAAAATAGCCCATTCCAGCTTTATAATGATCTCGATCTTAAATGTCTGTGAATTTGCTTACCTTATACTGTTAAAGACACAGTCCAATCCATTTGTTGGCTGCAATGTACTGTTTTCTCACATACCCCTGAATGGTCAACCCCAGAACTATAGCAGTACGCTTGCCACAGATTGGGAAATGCTGGGGTGGCGTGATATTGAGTAAGCGTATGACCTACTACTAAGTTATTAGATTTTTATCGCCTGTATGCACCTGTCATACAACCGTCCTCACGAATCCAGTGGCTTCCTTGTATAGGGTACATCGTTTGAATATCATCACTTTCAACTTCAGCTGCTGAATCTTACGGAATCCATACGCAATGCGTAGAAGTAATCGTGAGATGCTAGTTAACTACAAACACACTATTAAACAATATTTTATTGTTAGACCAATAAATTAATGGTAATAGAGCTAAATTTGTTGACAGAATCTGTTAAATAATGTTTCCTTGTATTCTGATCTATTCATTATCCCCTATGTTTAATGTCGAATGTTAGCTAACATTTGTTATTTATTTCTATACGTTACTTTTTGTTGTGTACATTTTTCTCGTACACGTGAAGGCTAATAGAGCCTTCACTCGTTCTGTAACTAGGATCCTTTTTTACTATTTTAAAATGTTGACTACACTGGATGTAACACACTGGTTGGAAAATTGTAAGGAGATGATATTTTTACAAAGATAGTTGCAGAGGTAAGACACAGGAATTTTCTTCATGCTAAAGTTAAGTGTTATTAAAAAGTGTACATGTTATAGGAAAAACGACCAAACAATTTGCCTAAGTCTTTGACGCCCTTAACTATTCAATGATAGCCCAATATGAGATCGAACCGCACATTATATGTTGTTCCACAAACGTTCATATAGCCTAGGTCTATATATCGGTAAAAGCGATAAAAGCTAAACTAAAGGTACAACTTTACCAAACGGAAGATTGATTTATAAGAGCCTTGTAGAAACATAGGATAATAGCTACACAGGTACCACGTTAAATAATGAAAACAATGTTACATTGTGACATCTTTGGAAAGAATGTCGATTTCTAGGTCGCAGATGAAACGGTAATTTCAACAACAAACGTTGTGAAAATAAACGTAACCCTATGAATAAATATATAAAAACAAACGTGTCTCCCAAGCGTTACGGCGGATATCACAAATCTGATAAACGCAGAAGGTAGAGCACACTGGGGACATGAGAGACGAGGACATAAGGCGCGTGGAAACTCAACGAACGGATACTGCGTAGGGCAACAATATGGAGCTTGTGTATTCGTAGGATTCAAGGAAATCGAAGGCAGTGATCAAAGTAGAAAGAAACATCGAAATGGAGGCAGGTAAGTAAAATGACGCAGACAGCGATAAAACTTTGGTTTATTGCACGTTCGTTGACAAAATCAGGCAGTGATTGCCTCTCCATACGAAAAAGGTGTTTCATCTTCAGTATTACAAATTGTACTTTTGATCTTACATACATCAATTTCGTAATCTAGATTCGAGCAATCCTTACGCCTATCAAGAACCCCATTTTGATTTCACTGATATTGTTGATGAAGGATACAATGTCTCGTAGTCTTACGTTAATGTTAGTGTTAACATTATTTCGTGGACTTATTTTCTCTTTACTTTTCTCAGTTCCGTAATTTTTGTACTGGTTGTTAGAAACGAGGTGTAAGAACAACAGTCTCTCTAATTCAAATGCTAACTTCCTTAACCAGTAAAAAATTGGCGCAACCTCATCACACAAAAGAGTATTTGGGTCCCGGAATAAAACTAGACAACAACCATCCATCTCGCATCTCAGAGGGCGAATAAACGGGCTCAGGATCAGGGCATGCTTTTAAATTTCCTATAAAACCGGATAAGCCTCTAAATAATTAGCAAACTGTTGGTTATATAATGTAGAATGTAAGAATAAAATACCTATTAAAGACAAGGCAACGTTATAGATAAGGTAAAAGCTGTTAAGTTTTTGCAATATATCACAAGCTCTGTGGACGTTCAATTATAACTTTTACCTATCTCCGATCATCATACAACGTAGAACCTTCATCGGATCCCATCTTTCAGAGCTCCCTGTAAAACCTGCCATCTTCCAGAACCCAGTTTACAATCTTTTGACACCTTCGTCATTCATACAACACACGTAACTATATAACCTCAGCCTTTTTTGCATCAATTGTGACAGTTATATGTTGAGTTCATCCGTTCATGTCGTCATTCCGTACTGTACCCCTCTATGTGACCATGCAGCAGTGCCTCCAATATCCCATCTCCATCCCTTCTCGACTGCCTCCTCACTTGTTGCTCCTCTTCGTACGACACAATGCTTGGATTTCCGTATCAGTTCTAGTCAGCGTACTCCACAACACAGACTTCAGTAGGCTTGTCACCTGTCCCAAATTGCAATTTCGATTTTACTATAGTCGTCGTTTGTGATAACTTCTAAGTATTTCTTCACAACCCCACCGTCCAACAAAAAGTTGACATTCCCGACAATTATATATGTCATTTCATCTTCGGTCAATATCACTTGGTCATCGGCAAAGTGCAACAATTACTGGTAATCACCGCCAATTAGTGGATCCATTTCTATCCCCTTTAAAGCTCTATTCAAATAGCCTACATTCTGAATTGCGTCGGAGCGAGCCTTTAGTTACTGAAAGCAATTGTAGTCGCAGGCATTAAAATTCTGGAATAAAATATTTTCCTATTTCGGATCTCCGGTGATTAGAATGTTTGGAAAAAGTAAAAAGTATTGTAACAGTGAACGTCAAGTCCTTGATGAAGTCTGAGTGGTAAGAAACCTCACCGGAAGAAAATATGAATGGCTGGGGTACATAGGTAGGCATAGTGGCTAAACCATGTGATACAGGTATTAGAGGAAAGGGTGGTGGAAAATGTTAGAGGAAATGAAACAAATAAGTTTTTAGATAAAATGTCTGCAGAACAGGGGCGTATTTACGTGGGGTACGAACGGTACCGGCCCCCTCCCCCAAAGGGTCGAAAGTTGACAAGAATGTTGTTAATCTCTTAATTTTTAAGCTGTTTTATTAATGTCTCAGCTGTGTACGCTAATACAATAGTAAAGTTTTTTTAAATATAGGTCTACAAACAAGTTTATTAACCAGAATTTGTATGTACGTTTGAATATGAAATAGGAAAATCAATTAAGTCAATAAGTATCTTAGAAACAATGTATCAATAGCGCTTATTTTGTTGTGTTATTACTTTAATGGGATTGATTTCAGTAAATATTACACGTTTTTCAACCACATTAAAGTTATTTATTAGTCTTAACTTGTTTTTTTCTTTTCTATGAAGCTGACACGACCCGCATCCCCCTCCCAGACCAACTTCGCTGCTGCTCCAGAAACAAAATTTGAAAAGTTGAAGGAATAAAGGACGATTAACAGAGCGACTTGGTGTATTTAAAAATACAGATACGGTACCCACTAATTCCCGGAGACCTTGACTTTCAAGTAATACAGAATGTGAACTCAAATTTCTCAACTTTATTTCTAAAGTTCTTCTTTTTTTATTAACTAATTTTCGTTCCTAAGTGGCATAAGTGTGATCATTGCTCCAGTCTAGTCTAAACTAAGAAATAAAATCTGCAAGGAAGGGCGCTTTTGTCGGCACTATTATTTTTTATTATTCAAACAAAACGTATGTAAATTATTCACAGAATTATGCGTATCAACAGACATGTAGAATCAGTTAACAAGCGCGTAAAGTTGATGATAAAATCTGAGTGGATGTCTGCAGTGTGTGTGTGGGGATGGGGTGGGCGAGAAGGTGAGGGTGGCTCGTGCCGGCCGCGTGCCGTCTGTTGTCTAACCGTCCGCGTCTCACACCACCCCGGTGTCATTAGACGACTCGTCTTACTGTATCCGTCCCACCCCGCTCGGCTCGCAGCTCGCTACCGTTACATTGGCAAATGGGATTTTTATACTGCTTTACGGTCAGTAAGCAGTGCACCTGGAAACATGTGATGCTCCCCAGCTAATTAAAACAATTCAGTTGATCACCGGCACAGTTGGATGTAACGTACAAGAATAAACAAAACAAGTCATGAGTGCATGCGCGCGCGCTTCAGTGTCTGAGTGATGTGTACATCTTCTTACTGTTTACTTTGTCACTATAATTATGTAATGTTCTATATAACATCTGTCACTTTTTATTAGAAAGCTCTGATTACAGAACTTATGATAGACCGCTAAAGTATAGCATTCCTGTGTTCTTATTTAATTTTTTTGAACTTGCATACCGTGCTTAAGATTGTTTATTGTTGGGAGTGATTTACCTAGTCCTATTATTATAAAAATCCCTGAATTATCCTTCCTGAATTATCTTTCTTCATAGTGAAAAAACAGGATATACGATGTCACAGGAATAAATTTATAGATCTGGTACAGTATTTCATTTAGAACCTTTCAGCGTTACATATCGCCTTACAGCGACTGAATCGTTTAACAATAACAGTTTCTTTTCTACCACGGAGAAGTTCAGCAATCAGGCAGAATATGTTGCTTTGTGTGTGTCGTTTAGAATACAAGGAAGGCAGTGTGGCCAGAACTACCCCCCCCCCCCCCCATTATCCCAGGACTCACTCCATAAACTGAGTCGATCTGGGAACTAAAATTTAATTTTTGTTGTCCGCCCGGGGTTTCGAACCCGGGATATCTAGGTTGATGGTCAGGCGTCATACCAACTGGTCTACAAAGCCTACATGTCCCCCCAAAACTGTTACTTACTATTACAGTATGTATGAAGAGAATTGTTTTCGTTATTTTAAATGCCAAAAATTATAGCATGTATAGCCTATGCATGCACGCCCGCGTGTATCTGTGTACGTAGGCTATATCGATCTTTGCTTCCGTGGAAGTATCAGAAATTTCCTTCAAGCGTGTACCCAACCACACTCGCATGTTGATTGCATGATAATTGCGTGTTATTATACTCACAACAGACTTGTTTTGGTTTTAGATCGTGTCTATTAAATAAATTTAATTTTTTCCTTCAACGTTCGCTTCAAGAAAAGTATACAATAATCTTCTAATACTGGCATTACAACCCAATATGGGTTCTAGCCTCTTCAATGATTTTCTCCGTTCGGCACTCTCATTACACAGTCTTCTTCATTTTCTTATCCCCATATTCCTCAGATCCTCCTCAACATCCTCGATTCACCTCTTCCTTGACATTCATCTTGATCTCCTACCTACTGGTCTCCATTCTAGAATTTTTCCGGGGACTCTGTTCTGTTTCATCCTCATTGTGTGTCCTTGCCAGGCTATCCTTCTACTTTTTATAAACTTTACTATGTTTGCTTCGTGTCAGGTCGTTTATTTCTTGATTTTTTGATAAGCAACACTTTGAATGGTTCTTATTCCTATATGTCCCCTAATTTCCATCTTGTTGGTTACTGCTTCTAAAACTAAGAGGACAGTGCATAGAGGGCATATAATAACAATATATAATAGCTATAATTATACAGAATGTAATATAAGTATAATAGATCATATTTTATTGTAATAAACGTTCTTAACTATTTTATCTGCATGTTAATTAACATACTGATAGTCTCGTCTATTTGAAACTGCACAAAATTCCGCTACAAATATCTTTACTTTGCCCACGATCATGTTATGAGTCACCATTATCATGTAAAGACCATGCCTTGACGAGTTAGCCACGTCTCGCTCCCCATCATTGTACTCTTTAAATCGCAGTAGGATAGGAAGTTCATCTCCTTTCCCATGTCTTTGAAGAACGCTGCTCTTGGTCGTCCCCTTGGTTTCCCCCCCAACACCTTTCCTTCAAAAATGTTACTTAAGAATTGATTGTGCCGTAACAGGTGCCCGATCAGTTTTAAAAGTGATCTATCTTCGTTCACTTCTACGAGGACTTGCTCATTACTTCTCTTAACCATCCAACTCGTCCTCGTCGTTCTCCTCCAGACCCACATTTCCACTGCTTCCAGCTTCCTCCTTTCTATTTTGCCGACGGTCCACGCCTCACACCCATAAGTTAAGACACTCCACATTAATGTTTTTGCGAACCTTTTCCTTACCTTCATGCTTAAGTGATTCTTTGTCAGTAAATTCCTTTTGTTCTGAAACGCCTGCTTTGCTAGAGCTTTTCTTCTCTCAATCTCTGTCCCATATCCATTTTCACAAGCGATAGTGCTCCCCAAGAAAAACAAATTTTCAACCTGTTCTAAAAATGTTATGAGTAAGGAACCAAAAACCTTATGTCTCTGGAATTAAAAGTGTATATGTTTCGTTTGGTTAGTTCAAAATTCTTAATCTGCCAGAAGCAGCATTCACAAACCGTTTAGACTGTACACTTTCTTATTTTGCTTAAGATTTATAAACAGTTGAGTGTCAGTTTTTGACATATCTGTAATGGTGTCGTCTACGTCAGACAGTGCCATGTAGGCTACAGAAACCTACGTAACTGTATGTCGCCGGTTAATAACCTTCCTTTCTTCCCTATCCTCCCTGAATTAACCTCGTTCTTAACGGATTTTCACCGGAAAGCGATATTTGATGAAACTATCAGCTTGGTTTTTGCCTCAGATCCTGTTTCCAAATTAGGATTCAGCAAGAGCAGCAGCAGCATGGCAATTAAAAACGGCTTCTGAAGATTACATTCCGAAACCACCACACTCGGCATAGAGATGCGTCCACACAGTATTTTGTCACCTGCGTCGTTGTACCGTCTACTAATTACGTCGTTAATTTAAGACTAAAACAAAAGGTCGACAATCAATTTGTTTGTCACCTGGTTGATTTATCTCTCATCTCCTTACTAACTGTTGATTCAGTTTTCAATACAATGTTTAGACCAGTGTAGTGACTTGTGCTGCATCGCTTCGTGCTGCAGGATTATAGGGTGTTCCAAATCGGATGGCACCTAAGGGATTAGAAGACCCTTACTCTCGCACGCGCACTCACAACCGGCCCAGCCCGGCCAGGCACGACCCGGGCGGTTCTGGTATAAGTATACGGTCCATTTCAAAACTAAAAATTTTTAATTTAGCTTATATAATCCAAATTAAACTATATTTTATTAATCTCCTTGAAATTGTGAGAAAAATGAGTCCAAACAACACATAATTGCGATAATATGAGTGTTTTACGGGTTTCTAAAGAAAACGTAGAATTGGAGTACTTAATAAAGATAGACTTAGGTGTACATCTAAAATATATCACAACCACCTCATGTTTGGTGTCATTTTCTTTAACATTTTATGGACATTACAAATATTCTAAGCTCGTTTGTTAAAAAAAGCATATTATAAAAGTTGCGGTTACGTAGTGGACGCCTCAGTAGATAATTCGTACCCCAGGCGTGCGGCCTGCTGCATTTGTGCGTTAGTAAGGGCCTCCTAATCCCTCAGGTGCCATACGATTTGAAACGCCGTATAGGCTATGCGAATTTTTCTGCGCTTTATCTTGTCAGATCTTTCACACGAATAACAAACCCAAATGCTGGCTATAATAAACTGACTTTGTTCTATTAGAACGTGAGATTTAGCAACAACAAAATCAGTCCACAATCGGAGACTATTATGAAAAACCTTGTGTTACTCACTGAAGCTACTGTACTGAGCTATTGGATAATAGCAATAATAACGTATTATTGCTACACCTTTAAGTTTAATACTTTTGATAACCGATCCGTATCCTTATCCTTCTTTTTAAATTTGTAACATATCCATCAGCTGCCACTGGTACAGTACACAGGCAAAAACTAGAGACGCATAACATAAAACTGGAAAACTGATGAAAAATTAAAAAGTCAAAACATTTAATTTTAAAGAAATTCTAATCTCTCTAAATATATTTTATCAGCTCAATATTCACGTCTAGTTTTTCCAGTCTTTCCTATAGATTTTTTGAGAATTTTCTATCTAATCTAGAAGTTGTTTAATACAATTTTATTGTGTTACTACTCTGCCTGCTAATTCCTACCGCGATTCAAATGTGTTGTTTATAAATAATATAAAAACAATATCACATTATCATTTTTGGGTACTATTAATATTTAATTTCGGTTAACTTAATAGTGCACAAAATTTATTGGAAACTTATCGCTGTATTTATCACCATGTAAAATTAAACATTAAGCCTTGCTGCTGAATGTGTGCAAAGCACATCTGAAATTACGAAGAAATATAAGACGAGAATGGCCTTACTCTACTTAGTACTAGTGAGAGAGAGAGAGAGAGAGAGAGAGAGAGAGAGAGAGAGAGAGAGAGAGAGAGAGAGAGAGAGAGAGAGAGAGAGAGAGAGAGAGAGAGAGCACATTACAGGAAGGGCGAGTAATGAAGATAAATCTACTGCCAAAAGTCGCGATGAAGATTAGGCATTAATTAACGACTAATGACGATATAAGCAGTTATTTGAATTCTTAATTGTGAAATTTTCGTTCATATCAGTTACGTAGAAGGAGAAATACTGGAACATAACCCTTTACAGAGCAATGCGATGTAATCTACATTATAGATTGGATACAGATAATTTAATTAATGTGTAGGCTATAATGAGTCGGTTAGGCAGTTTCAAACCTAATTACGGCTTAATTCGAAGTGTACTTAAAATTTAAATTTTACCAAGAGAAACAAGTAGGTCTATGTGTAAAAATCAATCAGGCTTCGTCTGCATAATTACCACTTATCTGTCCACTGATAAACGAGACCCAGTCATTTTTCTTCGGAGCAAATCTTGTCAAGTTTGCTGTACCACGTACTGAAACAGGTCATCCATTCCTCTAACAAAGAGTCATCATCACTGTCTCTTGATGTGTCTTCGACCTCCTTTCTAGCAAACTTGACAACCAAATTTCTCGCCTAACCAAATGTCCTCCCAACCTCCATTTTATTTTTATAATTATTTATATGATCAAAACAATGTCTATATTATCCATTTTGTTTCTTATTTATTCTTAGAATGAAGAATTTTAAGACTTCTTAAAACGAAATCTTGACAGAAAATTAAATTAAAAAGAACAAAAGTGCTTTGCTTTGAACTATAATGCAACACTACATGTTAGGGTCTGCACAGAAAATTACAAAACTTCCTGTGACGAGTCATTAATACTTTTATTGGTGATGCATGAGTTTAAAAAAAAAAATATTACCAATTGTGTTCTTCATAGGTTTACAATAAACAAAAATGTTAATACCTTTATTTTGAATTTAAATAGAATTTAGCTCTGTACATAGGTGTTGAATAAAAATTTTAACGTTGTTTAATATAATTACATCAAATAGAAATTTAAATAAATGACACTCTTTGCAAAATACTGTTGAAACCGTTTTACAAATATCGGTATGGAGAACCATACATGACTTCCATATTCTAAGATTTATATTTAAAATCATTTTCGAAATGAAATATTACCATAGAAACTACTTCTTTCTACTTACTGCTTCAGCCTTAACCACAGTACTGTGGTCACTAACGTATACCACCTCACGTTATCGCACTCGATTTTCACTGATGATGGAAGTCGATGGCATTGCCGAATTTTAACAAAAACTACTTCTTTGTTGCCGATAACGTTGTACACATATATATCAGTGGCGAAGTTACATGGAGGCAATTGAGGCAATGCCTACCCTAAAAAATTCTGTAGAATAAAAATTATAAATACGTATGAACTACATAACGTAAAGATTATACATTGTTACTGCGACTGTCAAATTTATTAAACCGAAACGTGCTTTATTGAGCGACCGCTAGATGGTGACAGGTGAGATTCGGCATAGCTCGTTTAAAGCGAATGAGGCAACCTGAACTAGCCTCAGCGTTTTTTCTATACATCGTATGTAAGCAATGTAGTGGTGTGATAGGGAAGTGAAGGGAGGGGGGATTGTCCCGCGCTGTACACATAGAGCGTTGAGGCATGCCTCACTTCTGTGGTCTAAACAGTTTAAGTTAAAGCGCCTGTGTTGTTTCTAAGTGTGTTTATTTTATGCGGTTATTAAAAGTGTCACTGTTACTCTGCTGAACTAACAGATGATCAAGATTGTTATTTGAATTATTTGTAACATTAAACATATATATAGAAACTAATCAAGTTTAAAAATTTGAAGTTCAATCAGTTGTATTATTGTGTATGACTAATACAAGGATTGTTCAATAGAAACACGTATAGAGCTGTAAAGCATTTTTTATTCAACGATTTTAAAAGAAGTCTCCAATAACATTAAGACACGAGTTCCACTGTTGCGCTAACCTGTAGATTCTCTGCTAGTAAAATTCTTACGGCTGTTTGTGGAACCATTCGGTTACAGCAAACTCTACCTCAGCGTCCGATTTGAACCACCGTCCTTTTAGTGATTCCTTAAAAAAAATTTAAGATAAGATTTTTGCCTACCCATTCATTAACTACTAGCTTCGCCACTGATATATATAAAAAATATGCATAAAATTAATGGCTTGTATAAGTTAATGATTGATCTCCATTAAGTAGTGCTCAAGTTTCCAAAGTTTTAATATTATGATATCCGTAATTAAAACATCAGAGCAGGTATAGTGTGTATGAGGGTACACCATGGACAAAAATTTTCAACATTTCCTATTGAGCGTTGCTTAGAGTAAAGCTGCGAATCTACAGTGTACGTTTCACAGAACAAACACGCGAAAAAGAAGGAGCGCTCCGAAGTCACTCATGGACCCTCAGCATCTTGCAGAGGGTTCATTCCCTAAAGACGAAAAGTCTGTCTATGAATCGTTCCTCTGTAAACACGTGCAGTTACACTGCCCAGCGATCCACAGGAAGCAAATCGCTATACACGCTGGACACTATTTCGGCTTGCACGCGTTATGTTGGTATGGGTTTCGGCACTTACCATTTAAAAAGCGTGCAAATGTAAGAAAATAAACATAAGTGAGGCCAGAAATAACGTGAATTGTGTGTGTGTGTGTGTGTGTGTGTGTGTGTGTGTGTGTGTGTGTGTGTGTGTGTGTGCGTGTGTGTGTGTGTGTGTGTGTGTGTGTGTGTGTGTTCCCTGCCTTTTTATTGCGGTAGTCATAATAATAAAATGGAAACGTAAACATTACATAACTGAGATATGCTTGCCTGACACGAATGATATAGATGTTTGTAACAAAATTTTCTGTTTGTACATTTTGAGTGTAAATTAATCCATTATACTATTAACTCATACATGATTTACATTAAAATAAAAAATTATAATTTTATTGCCTGGCAACAAAATTATTTTATTTTTACTTCCATATTCCTTAAGGAATGGAAGTATGGTGATGGCAAAAAAAATCGTGTTCGAGATTATTGCAGATTCTGATTCTACTACACTCAAAACATGAAAAAAAGTCGTTTTCCGAAAAGTGTCTGTGTGTGTGTCTGTGTGTCTGTGTGTCTGTGTGTCTGTGTGTCTGTCTGTCTGTAGATTTTTTTTCTATGGCAAACGATAACTGCCGCAAATTCAAACAGAATCAAATAATTTTTTGCATACAGCCCGGTTTTGCAGAGTTCTCGCGACCTATTGCTTTTGGTGAAGATCGGTTGAGGGAAAGGGGTAGTTTACCAGCAACGGTTTTTTTTTAGCAAGGGTTTTTTTGTTTGTTTGGCAAACGATAACAGCCGCAAATTCAAACAGAATCAAATAATGTTTCGCATACAGCCCTGAATTGTAAAGTTCTCAAGACCTATTGTTTTTGGTGAAGATCGGTTAAGGGAAAGGGGTAGTTTACCTGTAACGTTTTATGTTTTAACAAGGGTATTTCCTATGGCAAACGATAACAGCCGCAAATTCAAACAGAATGAAAAGATTATTTGCATACAGCCCTAAATTGTAGAGTTCTCAAGACCTTTTGTTTTTGGTGAAGATCGGTTAAGGGAAAGGGGTAGTTTACCTACAACGTTTTTTTAACAAGGGTATTTTTTATGGCAAACGATAACAGCCGTAAATTCAAACAGAATCAAATAATTTTCTGCATACAGCCCTGATTTGTAGAGTACTCAAGACCTATTGCTTTTGGTGAAGATCGGTTGAGGGGAAGGGGTAGTTTACCAGCAACGTTTTTTATCATGCGTATTTTCTATGGCAAACGACAACTGCCGCAAATTCAAACAGAATCAAATAATTTTTTGCATACAGCCCTGATTTGTAAAGTACTCGCGACCTATTGTTTTTGGTGAAGATCGGTTGAGGGGAAGGGGTAGTTTACCTGCAACGGTTTTTTTTATCAAGGGAAATTTTTTTTTTTTGGCAAACGATAACAGCCGCAAATTCAAACAGAATCAAATAATGTTTCGCATACAGCCCTGAATTGTAGATTTCTCAAGACCTATTGTTTTTGGTGAAGATCGGTTGAGGGAAAGGGGTAGTTTACCTGCAACGTTTTTTTATCAAGCGTATTTTATATGGCAAACGATAACAGCCGCAAATTCAAACAGAATCAAATAATTTTTTGCATACGTCCCTGAATTGTAGAGGTCTCAATGACTTTCGTTTTTGGTGAAGATCGGTTAAGGGGAAGGGGTAGTTTACCAGCAACCTTATACGTTTTAACAAGAGTAAAGTACTTGAAAATTTATTTAAACTTTTTGAAACAATGGTAATTGTTAATAATAAAATAATTTTGTTGCCAGGCAATAAAATTATAATTTTTTCATTTTAATGTAATATAATATTTTTCATTTAATACAGCAATAAAAAGGCAGGTAAGACACTGCCTGGCTGTTTGGCTGAAAATGATTTTTTTCTATGGCAAACGATAACTGCCGCAAATTCAAACAGAATCAAAAGATTATTTGCATACAGCCCTAAATTGTAGATTTCTCAAGACCTATTGTTTTTGGTGAAGTTCGGTTGAGGGAAAGGGGTAGTTTACCTGCAACGTTTTTTTAACAAGGGTATTTTCTATGGCAAACGATAACAGCCGCAAATTCAAACAGAATCAAATAATGTTTTGCATACAGCCCTGATTTGTAGAGTACTCAAGACCTTTTGTTTTTGGTAAATATCGGTTAAGGGGAAGGGGTAGTTTACCTGCAACGTTTTTTTATCAAGCGTATTTTCTATGGCAAACGATAACAGCCGCAAATTCAAACAGAATCAAATAATGTTTTGCATACAGCCCTAATTTGTAGAGTACTCAAGACTTATTGTTTTTGGTGAAGATCGGTTAAGGGAAAGGGGTAGTTTACCTGTAACGTTTTATGTTTTAACAAGGGTATTTCCTATGGCAAACGATAACAGCCCCAAATTCAAACAGAATCAAAAGATTATTTGCATACAGCCCTAAATTGTAGAGTTCTCAAGACCTATTGTTTTTGGTGAAGATCGGTTGAGGGAAAGGGGTAGTTTACCTGCAACGTTTTTTTAACAAGGGTATTTTCTATGGCAAACGATAACAGCCGCAAATTCAAACAGAATCAAATAATGTTTTTCATACAGCCCTGATTTGTAGAGTACTCAAGGACTTTCGATTTTGGTGAAGATCGGTTAAGGGGAAGGGGTAGTTTACCTGCAACCTTTATGTTTTAACAAGAGTAAAGTACTTGAAAATTTATTTAAACTTTTTGAAACAATGGTAATTGTTAAAAATAAAATAATTTTGTTGCCAGGCAATAAAATTATAATTTTTTCATTTTAATGTAATATAATATTTTTCATTTAATACAGCAATAAAAAGCCAGGTAAGACACAGCCTGGCTGTTTGGCTGAAAATGATTTTAAATATAAATCTTAGAATATGGAAGTCATGTATGGTTCTCCATACCGATATTTAACAATTACCATTGTTTCAAAAAGTTTAAATGAATTTTCAAGTACTTTACTGTTGTTAAAACGTAAAAGGTTGCAGGTAAACTACCCCTTCCCCTTAACCGATCTTCACCAAAATCGAAAGTCCTTGAGATCTCTACAATTCAGGGACGTATGCAAAAAAGTATTTGATTCTGTTTGAATTTGCGGCTGTTATCGTTTGCCATAGAAAATTACCCTTGATAAAAAAATGTTGCAGGTAAACTACCCCTTGCCCTTAAACGATCTTTACCAAAAACAATAGGTCTTGAGTACTCTACAAATCAGGGCTGTATGCAAAACATTATTTGATTCTGTTTAAATTTGCGGCTGTTATCGTTTGCCATAGGAAATACCCTTGTTAAAACATAAAACGTTGCAGGTAAACTACCCCTTTCCCTCAACCGATCTTCACCAAAAACGATAGGTCTTGAGTACTCTACAAATGAGGACTGTATGCAAAACATTATTTGATTCTGTTTGAATTTGCGGCAGTTATCGTTTGTCATAGAAAAAAATCTACATACAGATAGACAGACAGACAGACAGACACACACACAGACACTTTTCGAAAAACAACTTTTTTTCATGTTTTGAGTGTAGTACAATCAGAATCTGCAATAATCTCGAACACGATTTTTTTTGCCATCACCATACTTCCATTTCCTTAAGGAATATGGAAGTAAAATCAGAAGCATTAACTTTTACCGTATTTAAAAGAAGTGATATGAATTATATTGAAACTAGAGTCTTCCAATAATGTTCATGAGTTTTTTCTTTAAAAGTTCATAAAATGTCTTTAAAATGTTCTGTTGTACAATATCAATTAAAGACTCAGTAAGGTACACGATGAAGCTGCATCCGTCGTTTGACAATCTCAAATACGCCTTCGCCGTTCCCTTGCGTTCTTGTCTCTACCCTGGGATCTTACAGGAATGCCTTCTGTCGATTCGTCTCTGTGTTAGGTTAATTATGCACCCAACAATTAAGGTCGATCTCCTACAGTTGTGCTGGTCCTGTATCTCGTAAAAGAGTAACGTGACGAAAGGAAGACGGCGGAGATGGGAAGAGGGGAAGAGTGACGACTTGACGAGGCTGAATCACACCCTTCTTAATCCATATGTTAATCGGAGCTGAACAGGATGTCTCATTAAGCATGCTATACGACTTAATTACGTATGTCGCATTGCAGAAACATGTATATCGCAGTCTGATTGGCAAATAAGGCATTTGCAATTACCTCAAACGTAAAATTTTTCTGAAGGTGTAGACCACGTGCAAAATGTCTAAATTCCAGTTATTGAGAACATTCGACACAACGTGGTTTGAATTACGAATTACATAGTACCAATCAGCGAATAGGTTTAATATTTTATTTTACTAAAGTTTAAAATATTCGTCTATACTCTTCTTTACAATTCTGCACCCTAAAATGGCTTAGTAACGTGTTCATGAATGGACTGAATGTCATTACAGTTGAACATGTGTTTGCCGACGCGCGCGCACACTTTCACTATTTCAGTGGCACGCACTCTTTTCACAAAAACATCACTAATAGAGTTTATGTCATTAACGTGTTAATACTATGTTGAATCTAGACCCTCAACCTGCTGACAATATGTTCTTATTCATTCACATTTACGTCAAGCATAGCTGTGCAGATTTGGCCAATTCTAAAACAGTTCTATCGTATTATATATTTGATGAAATACTTGTCGTATTGCAATACCTATACGTACATGTGGACATACTAACTAATCAAGATAAAAGGTAAAAGTAAGATTAAAGTAAAAGAAATGAAATCTAAAAAGCGCGATAGCAGTCGCTAGGAGGGGATAATTAGACGATCCAATAAAAAAAAAAGAAACTGAAGAATCAAAAATGGAGTATACTGAAGAATTTATTGAATAATCAACACTTACTGATACAATAAAGGCTACTTGGGCGATGGAATCATACACAAATAAGGGAGAGGATTTCGGAAGCAACAACGCAAGGTAAAAAAAAGAGAGGAAAACCGAAAGAGTCACGGGAAAACGCAAATTCTGAAGACTAACACAGTTGGATTCACAGAATCTCGGGCAATTAGAATGGGCGGAAACAAGTTAATTAGAGAAGATAAGCGATACTTAAAATTGACCCTTATGCACAGGCAGAAAGATATATATCGCGTCAAGGATAATATAAGTAACGATCACTCATCTCCATAACAACTGATTCTCCATAACCTTAGATCAGAGACACAGAGAAGTGACTGAATATCCAATACAGGACTGAGAAAATAATTATTTACTACATTTTCTTTCTCTGTACATAAAAACTTTGTGTAGACTGTTAAATATTGTTTCAATTGTTTCTTTTTTAAGTTATAGGCCTACTTATTGATACTGTACCAAATCGTAGTGTGGAGTAACCTTATTTTCTTAAAATTATTCCTAGTGATTCGTTTTATTGACAGCCACTTTATCATATAATTCCAACGGTAAAAGTATTCACTAAAAAATTTAATTAATTATAAATCAATACACTAAATGTGAACAGAACAAAAAGGTAAAATTCTTTACTTAATAAAATTTTTCAAATAATGTAAAAGGTAGGCCTATTGCAATAGCTCATTTATTCTACGTTGAACACCACAGTTTTCATTTCTCTTATAGGCTAAATTCTTTGAATTTTGTTAATAAAGAACGTAGGCCTAAGTTGTACTAATGATTATACAATAAAGTTTAAACGAACAGACGCGACAGAGGACAATAATTCTTTTTTTCTAGATACTTTACACATGATTTTAATCACATCAATTCAATACAACTAGATTCCACTAACGTAGAATGCAACGAACAAAAGTAGAATGAGTTTCACTTATTATGTTCAGCTGGTACACATGACGTGAGTTACTTGACGTTGGCACGGGTGTATCTCTGAGTACATACAAATTTTGTCTTAATAATCACTTTCACGAAGGTTTATAAAAGTCGGTGGAAAACAGTACTTTCAAGAGAATGATAAAGTATTATATGGTTATACGGTATCCGGTTTCCATATTACAGCCACTACAAAAATTTGTAAGAAATTAATATAATTTTGGATGCGATATTGGTGCAGAGGGTTACCTCTAACCCAATTAACTCTTAATTTGTAATTAAGCTGTCTCTTCCACCTGAAAACAATATCGCTTTCTTCAATTTTAAAACTAGCTTTCTAAGAGTCAAAAGTCCTTCAGTAAGTTTAGTGAATTTACTTATAATATTTGTTTGCCGCCTAGCTGTCAACTCTGTGATGTTAACACCTTTTATAGAGCTATCTTCTTTACTTTTTCAGGAATATCTTGAGAGGTACTTCAGCGCTTTTATGAAGACCAAAACAAATCCATCAGTAAAGAATTTATTGGATTTATTACTTCAAAAAATCTAATTTTTTTTTTGGAGGTTTTTAAGACGGCGGATTGAATAGCTGCTACCGTAGGCTACTTACAAATATTCTGTAGCGAAAATGAGATTAAGCGAACATAGAAAAGAAGTGCTATTTAAATTTTTATGATAATGAAAGAACGATCTCTCGTCCAAATGTTGTAGGTTATTATATGATTATTTTTACGTTACAAAAATACATTCACAAATACATTTTAGGAACACCATTTTTTAATATTGATAACTGTAGATCATTATATCTCAAGGCTGTAGCAATCCTTTCTTGTTCGTAACCCAAATAAGAGAATAAAATTAATTTCGAAAATAGAAAAGTTTGTTTGGTCAAAAACACGCACAGATTACGAAGCCCTAAAGTTCCTACATAAACTAAAATAAACTCCGAATACAGGAAGCTTTTAAAAATTTTGTAATAACTCAAAAAATACTGTATGGAATTTTATAAAATTTAGAGAAACTATTGTTACGTAATACGGAACGTTCTACAGGTATCTCGGCTATCCCAGCAGAGCCCAGTTGTAATGTGTTACATATTGCTGCTACTTTCAGATGAAAGACAATTACGTGACACTTATCATGCGTCAACAATCGAGGCTATTCCAGACCGTACCGGTCGGTGCAGTGTGTTCAAGGCCAGACAGTTTGCACGGTTTCTAGTGGATTATAGAGCGCCTGTAATACGCAGTTTGCTCGACACGTCATCCAGAAAGTGATTGATTATTCTGGCATTTCACCGGGTATAAATATAAGCATCTAGCGACGGACAGTCAGTTGACGTCGGGCGATTACTCAGTGCGTTTAAGTGGTGATTTATTAAAGTGAGGTTCGAAGTAGTGTGGCAAAGTGTTATTGTGTTATAATTGTGTGGGATTCTATTAGTTGACGTTATTATTGCGTGTGGATAAATTTATCTGAATTATTGCACGAGTGTAATCTTGTTGAATAACTTGTTGATTTCAAACTGTTAATTGTGATTAATTAAAACTTTTGATTAGTGACTTAATTAGTGTCATGTATTTTGTTTTCCACTGTACCATACGACGGTCAGTGAGACCGTCGTAACAATATTTTAATACAGCAACGAATCGTATAACATTAAACGGAAGGACCTAAAACAGATTGATTTCTTTGAAAAATTAATTACTCGATTAAATGTGTTAATACGTTTATTCTAAGCACTTGCAAATTACAATATATTACAATACTAAACCAAATTTACTTGTATTTATTGTTATAATAATCATTTCAATATTAATTTACTTCGATTTTCTTCATAAGGATAATATCCTATATATTTTTTCTGAAGGGAAATCAAATTATGTTCGTAATTCAAAAAACAATTAGTCGTGAACATTATTCGCAAACTATTACTTGAAATATTTAAAAAAACATCAAATAAATAGTCGATTTTAAGGTCACAAACAATAACTATTTTATACCAGTAGAAAATCGTATAAACTATAACTATTTTATACCAGCAGAAAATCGTACAAGTATTATAGCCTAATTATGAAAATCATAATATTGGTAGGAATCATAATACAAAAATATATGCGAGAACTGGACAATGAGAAATGTGAAAAGTGTAGGAACTTTAAGATAGAGAGAACAAGTGCGGAATAGGGAACGTTGGAAAAGGATGTTTGAAGAAGCGAGGAGACGTACAAACTTACAAGAGATTAAACGAAAAACTATCAGGATACAATCCCATATAAAATACAAAAGTATTTAATAATTATCAGTTATCCTACTTCAGAGTTTTAAATTCAACGTATCGATAAAGGACATGATATGTTTTAGTAATTCAGTCGTGCGTCTGAATACGTTACTAATAACGTAAATCAATGAAGACATTAACAGGAATTCACGTAAATTTAAATCCCTTCCACTTTCTCTTTACTTGGATAACGAGAAATTTCTTTAACAAGATACACTTACGAGACATTTGCAACAAGCGTTACTGCTAAGCTAGAGTGACCAGACGACCCGTTTTTAATGGGGCTGTCCCATTTTTTTGCTCTTTCTACCGTTGTCCTGGATAAACATTAAAGGGACACAAAATATCCCGTTTTTCTAAGAAGCATGAAACTTCACCCCCAAAATTTTTTAAATCTCCACAAAACTAGATTTTAAAAATAATTATAATGTTAAAAATTCAATTGTGTTAAACAGCGGACTGTCTTGAAACATTATCCAGACAAAAGCAGATTTGTTCTGATAGAAAATGATAGGCATTATCCTGCCTCGTGCCCTCGCGTCTCTCCTTCCCTAACAGGTAAATGCAGAAGACGTCAGACCGTCTCAATCTGTATCTGAATAAGGTAGCCATAATGTAAGATGACTGAATACTTTCTAAATGTTTTATGACTAAATTTTTCAGGAGAGTTGTCGTCACTGTATTTGTACCAGAGTACATTTGTCAATTATGGAAAACATAACACCCCCCATACAGATAAGCATATTAAATATAACTCACATAATATTCATTGCAAAATACAGTTTGGCACTAAAGATAAAACCTTGGTGATTACCATCCTATAACATAGTCATTTTCAAAATATATTTTGTAAATATTTAGGAAATAAAATGTATACGAGCGTCAGAACATCGCAGGGAAGTTTAAGATAACATAAACCGTAATAAGTTTTAACTTACACTCATCCTTTAGGTAAGTAACAATTGGAGGAGAGAAATAATCATACTTGTTCGTTGTCAGCAATAAAATTCAATCAAAACAATCTGATTAATGGTTTTCATGTGCTCCCCTTTCTCTACAACCCTATTTCCGAAATGAACTGCCGATTTTATCTCGTTATATTAAATGACTGGCTGAACAACTTTCCTGTATAATGAAGAAACAAGTATTCAGAACATAGGTAATGAAACCCTGCTCCATGAAACGAACCCTCACTTATCGTCAATTTTAAAAGAATTCTGTCATCGAGCAGAGATTGATTGAATTGAGCACGTCTCGTGTTCACGGTTGCAGTTAGAGAGGACTGTCTATTGATCACGTTAGCATAAGTCGCTTTGTGAAAATCAATAAAACAGTTGTGAACTGACACAACCACCACCACAATAATAACTCTAAAGAGTTAAACATATATTAAATAGTATACAGATCTAGACAAATTAATGTGCGCGCATACACCACATACATGTTTTTTTATAATGTACAGTATTTCCCTTTACTGTCATCTCTAGAAAGAAAAACTGTCGAAGCACTGTAAAAAAATAATAATAAAATATATTCTTGTAAAAAATGAAAGTACTGTGTAGACCTATTATTAAAATTCATTTAAGCTTAATTATATAGGCCTACATCATATATGTATAAATATATATAAGACTATTTCTTGCATATATGTATATTTGTTTATATTAATATTTATATTTGTTTATTGAAAATAATCTTTTACAAAAATGCAAGTATTTATTTAATTACCTTGCTTGTATACATTAAACAGAGCGTTAGTTGTCTACCCTCAGCGTTCTTACTGTAAAATTGCAAGGAAACTTCAGCTTCTAAAATACGGTACAAGAGAAGGAGTTTATTGCCATAGAATTCTTTTCAAATGAATAATACTGATAAGGTTTTTCAGTACATGAGTCCGAATAGACTAAGGTCTTTTCCTTTTAATAGAGGTGGGAAAGGAAGCATACATAAATATCTTCATTGCAATTCGTGGGATAGCTATGAATTCTCCCAGATACATTAGAAAGTCTATCTCGATTACCTGGCTGTCATAAATTGATGATTTTGTTATTTTATAATTTTACATGGACTGCAAATTAACTCACTAATATACAAAGGTAGATTTGTCCTCCAGAAAGTATTTCTAAAGGCTATGCTAGATTCATACGGAATAATGTGTACGGAGTGTAGTATAAACATCTCAGATCTTTATATGTTTACAGGATTGTTAGTGTCTTGGTGCAGCTGTTAATAAAACTCATCAAAGCATGTGTTTATATTTTAAATACCCACAGACACATACACACTCTAACGATTATAACGGTCATAAATTTAAGGATCACATAAATACACTGCAATCTCGTAAATGACACCAGCCATTATTTTTACTTTTATGTTCCCTTGGTTTCGAAGAGTTTAGTTGATAACAGTAAGTCAAAACCCGTTTGTTACAAAAACTGTCGGATCCGGCGCACCTGTGTACCGCAGCCCGGTCGTATTTCAGAACGGCTCGCACTGACAATTTTACTTCGTTTACAGTAAATTAAACGTTTACCGCAACAACCAATAGGATTTACAGGTTGATGTGACGTGTGTTAACGCAAAACTGCACGTTACTGAGTGATCGTTAATTGTATCAACTCTGATCTCGCCAACTGCTTGTCGTTTCCAAGCAGATGTGTGTGTGTGTGGGGGGGGGGGGGTATGTGAAAATATGTGTTTGGATCCTACAAATGAATTGGTATAATATTTTTAAAAGGCTTAAAAGCATCATGACCACAACGCACTGTCTATATCATATTGCCTGTCTCATGTTATTCTTTTTACTGTAACACTAGGCTATACGTTAATAGCTTCATAAATATTCTGACCATTATGAAATGTTGAAAGGCAACATAAAACTAGATGTTATTAAACATTTTTAGTGCTGCTTAGAACGAATTTGAATTCCATACATCCATGATTTTTGCATTAATTTAGGCCTAATTCAATTTTTTCAAAAACTACTAAACTACCAGAGCTACATAACCCGCTCATCATTTTTGACGAAACGTATTTATTATTAGATAATGTCAGTATTAAATAATTTATCAATTACCGGAAAAGTTACGAAAACCCAACTTATTCTACTATTTATTTAGTAAGACAACAATTGTAATGGAGAAAATCATTCAATAAACACTTAAAATTACGAACCACTGCATTGATTTTTTAATTAGGCATATATATATATATATATATATATATATATATATATATATATACATATAAAACCTAAATGACTAAATGACAAAAATTTAGTGCTAGCTTTTGATATTTCATATATAGATATGTTTCCATACTATAGGAATGTGTTTCGTCCACTGAAGATTGCAGCCAGTGGTGTTGCTGAAACCTCTAGTTTAATTAAAAACTTTGGTATTGTTTAAATTAGCAGCCATCCTTACTATTTCTTTTATGAATTTGCTAACTGCTATAATTTTTTATTGTTCGACTAAGCTTTTCGTCATTACTGACATCTTCAGGTCTTAAACAACCTGAAACAACAGGGTTGTTTAAGACCTGAAGATGTCAGTAATGACGAAAAGCTTAGTCGAACAATAAAAAATTATAGCAGTTAGCAAATTCATAAAAGAAATAAAAACTTTGGACTACAGCCAAACAGCCCGGCAGTTAGTTTTAACTCAAAAGAATAAACTTTTCTTGTTCTGTAGGAAAAAAGTGCTTGGATACGTAACTCATAGCTTTGTTTATTCAATTTAAAATTTTAATTTGTCAAATTTGACAGATTGTACTTGAATTCTTGTTTCAATGCATTTTATTACCTCAAGGTTAAGGATAAATAATACAACTAGACGACTTGCTTTTCAAAATACAGAATCTGATTTGCAAAAATCTGTTTTTAAGCTTCATCATATTTGCAAACAATACGATAATAATACAATAATATGAAAAATTTCCACCATAAAACAAAGGTAATGGCATTTAGAGGATAGGAACAAAAACAAATGTAACGATTAATGATTGATTCTAGAACAGGTGAGCTATTTTAATTATTTGGAAAATGATATTGGCTATGATAGTAATTATGATATTGATGGTAATTTAGGTAAGATCCAGACGATCTGTTGGACAATCAACCGTATTTTTAGAAGCAAGGTACGTCGAGATACAAAATTAAAGTTCAACAAAGTTATGGCAGTCCCTGTACTGTCCTATGGGTGGGAATTATCGACAACAAGCGAGAAACAAGACAGTAAAATATGTTATTTTACTTTATTAACAAGACAGAAATGGAGTTATTAAGAGGATTTATAAGATGTTCTAAACTTGACCGTATATAGAATGAGGCTATAAGAGAAGAGTTACAAGTTTTTAATTTGAATTAAAAATTAAACGATTACAATCAACGATGGAAAGAACACTTAGTAAGAATGTCAGATTCCAGACTGACCAAAAGGACACAGGTGTGTGGGTAGACCCAGGAAGAGATGGCTGGAGGACCTTTAAAGGTGGAACAGGCCGCACCTTGCCTATACCGTGTTGTGAATATGATGATGAGTTTCACTCAAGTAATGATGTTTTTCACACACGATAAGAGTTCGTGCAGAATGTTCACAAAATTTTGAAATAATAAAGATAATTTTAAAATCACCTCTATCAATTGTAAATTTTTTCCTAAACCATCGCCATCAAAAAACGTACATAGAATTTATACTTTTTATTTTCATGATTGGTAGCAAGAAAATCCTCACTTTTCTAAGTAAGACGTAATCAAGAATAGTGTTTATATCCCACACGGTCAAGAATTTCAGCCGAAGTGGTGTCAAAGTACTTAGTTATAACAAAGAATAATTACTCCTCGTGGCACTTCTGTAGTGTGAGAAGTAGTCTACACTTAAACTTTTACATGTAACGCTTGGGAGCTTTACATATGGTTTTTGGCGAACGCTTCTGAGAACTAAGTACCTCATTTTCAATATTTAGTGACAACAATTCTTTACACGATTACTCTGTACGAAAAGGACACTCAAGACTGACAATGAGGCAGTTCTCAAAAGTACTCGGGAATACAAGACAAAAGTTAGTCGTTTGCATTTGAATTTAATATTACTATTTTCATCGTTACAAAAATACAATTTATTAATTAGAAATATAATTGACGTAGTTTTACATTTTGAATATGAAATAAATATTAAATTTATTTTTTGATACGTCTTTCCAATTAAATAAAAATTAATTAGTAGTGTTACATTCAGATGACAGTAGAATCCGACTCACTTCTTGGGATCGGTTAAACAAAGTGTGTCACTGAAGACAAAGCAATCCAGGAAATTTATTGTTGTATGGAGTGTTAGTGGTCTCAAATATTTCTACTAGTAATTTTATACAAACCACTATGTTGTCTTTGGTATAGACGAGCGCTTTCGGCAGTCAAACCATCTTCAGGTCATTTACCAAGGTTGACTGCCGAAAGCGCTCGTCAATACCGAAGACAACATAGTGGTTTGTATAAAATAACTAGTAGAAATCCAGGAAATGTTCAGGAGATGACCGAGGATGTAAATTATAGAAAATTAGGTAATGTGGTCCGTAAAAAGATTGTACTGCGTGCCAAGTAGCTTGATTATTATATGAAATTTGGAAGAATTTTCCTTTGTTTTTTTCCAGAATATTGCTAGTCGGATGTATTATTCCCACCTCCATACTCATTCTTTGCTTAAAAATTGAAGGGTTTGCGCCCAAGAAAAAGAACGCGAAAATGAAGCAATGCCACATTGATACTCATTTTAGAGTACATATTCGTAATTCTTTATAATAGCCCCGATATTTTCTGACACTGTATGTCCAACATATATTACAACGTTTCACCCCCATCAGATCAACCTTATTATGCATTATTTTTTGTCTATATTTATTTTCAGATCATCTTTTACATCTTCCTGGTTGAGCTCATTAATCATACTTTTTACCTCGACTGCACGTTTTCTGTACAAAATTATATTATTTTCGAATGCGCGCGCGCGTGTGTGTGTGTGTGTGTGTGTTTCTGAAAATCTTCCATAACACTTGTACCGTGGCCGTTCGGTTTTCCGTAAAAGTGCGTACACGGTTAAACATGATAATTGGCGGTGAAGTGTATTTGGATTGTAACTCCACTTAACAAGATTTACAGCACAGCAGTCGCTGAATTTAGATGTATTCTGATGGAATCTATCAAGGGTGATTACAACTAAAAATGTAATTCTATTATTATTCGCTTTTATGCGGGGATAAGTTGGGAGTAAGCTGGAAAGGAGAGAGAAAGGTAGGTACAAGTAAAAAAAAGACACCCCCCCCCAAAATAAAAGTCTTTTAACGACCATAAAGACCAAGAGACATGGAAAAGGGTAACGGGTCACTTTGAACACCTGAAGTTGATCAATAACTCTAATTGTCCTCAGGCACGGAAGTAAGTGAAGGACGAGCGACACCATTTGTGTTTATATATATATATATATCACTCACACACACACACACACACACACATATACGTACGTCTATATGCGTATGTATTTACCGCCGGAAGTCCGCTTAAGATTAATATGTAACTGGTGGGACAACTATTTATACGTTTGGTATTTACAGTTCTCTCTCTCTCTCTCTGTCTCTCTCTCTCTCTCTCTCTCTCTCTCTCTCTCTCTCCCGTATAAGTGTCTGTTCGCTAAACGGTCGTGAGGGGACACCTGCTTCTTCAGTTTTTGAATTGCCACAACACCCGGGCATAGGTTGCACGTGAAACCTATTTACGAGCTCCGTTCGACCGGTAAAGATGGCGGTACTTCCTGTCTAAGTTTGTAACCTTCAACGCTAACTTATTTATCCATTCTAGATGGTTATCGATACCACAAGGGCTACGGTAATGGGATAATCTTGTTCGTTAAAAATTTATAAAAAGAAACGAACGTATAAACAAAACGGAATATTATTTCTGGTCTTTGCTCACGCACGCGCATTTTCTATGCGCGCGCACACAAACACACGTGTTCAATCAAGCGAGTGTTGTTGCGACAATTATTACCACTTTCTACATAAAGTTCTCACTGATCTCTGACGTTCTCTCACGCTGTCTCACTAACCTTGTGTTCACATTATGTTGTCACTTTTCTTCCTCTGGTAACATTATGTCCACAGTATTCTCTATATAAATCACTCTATCGTTCTTCCTTTGTACCTCTATACAGGTAGACGAATGTAAACTGTGTGTATAAAGTTTTCCTCTCCCCCCCCCAACGTTGTGTTTCTCAATTGCTCTCTAACAGTACGCATTTCATCGTTTAACATAACCTTAACAATTCATCGATACAACAATGTTCGCGTATTAGCATATAAACATTTTAATCCCTTCCTCGATCCGAAACAACTTAAAATATTATTTACTTTGAAGTATCTCCCAAAGCAAGGAGACCTACTGTCTACTTCTAAAGTAAGTTAACGCCGAATACAGTTTTGTGTTGTGTAATCTCGTAACATCCAAATCGTTAAATTCTTGCGACTGGCTATGTCACGTATTCAGGAGTACCAGTAGACTACTTCAATAATTTTGAAAATTTACTTATTTCGGGAAACCTTTCCATGTCTAGTATAGATATTAAGAAGGAGATTCTGCTACTCTAATTCTCTTTCTACATACGAAAGGTTCCCATTTAAACAAAAAATTTAGCGTGAGGCAGTTTCAACTTTGCCGCAGCTGTTTTATGACAGAGGATTTCTATCCCTTATTATACATTACGATCGAGTTTACAAAGACAATTGGAGTTTTGGTGGAGTTCCAATCGTCAAAACGGCTAATCAATTGCCAAATGACATTTGTGTTTGAGAGTAATCGTAAGGTTACATAATTTATAATCTGAGTGAAACTGCTGTAAAACTAAGCGTTTTTCAACTTTAGCATAGGTTACCTGCCTGCTACAAACACGCATGCCACAGATTCTCTCACAGGTAGGGACTTATTGTCTAACGCTGACTCCTAACGGGTAAGTGTAGAGTCATTAATAGGCAAGGACTTCACTTGCTAGGTTCCCATCGTTCTGTGTCAAACCGCGGATTACACTTTAACCCGAGGCGGAAAGCAACCACAGTCCCTTGACGTGAACGACCTACTCCTTTACGTTGCATACAAACATGGTAGGCCTATATATTTATACTAAATCTAAATATGTTTTGAATGAAAGATAAATACCTAATTAAACGATCCTGGGCGAAGAACATTATTTCAATTAACAAGTCTCTTTGTCATGGATGTTAAATTTGTTCTGACTTTAATTGTAATGTTAAACCTAGAAAAAAACCTAAGCCAAGATATGTATGCACGAGTTGTCAAATTGTAATCCATAGCTTTGTTACAGTTTTTTTAATTTAAGTTTTTTGAAGTTAGTAATTTTTAATAATTTATATCTTTTCTATTCAAAAAGTAATTTTCAAACTAAATTTAAAATTGATTATACTGTTTCTTCAGTAAGTCAGTATGATCATAATGTCAACATGTCAATCTTCCTCGAATTTCCTAGTAGCCTATAAGGTGATGAGGATAAATTTAACCATATTAATGGATAACTCCTCCTGACATTCTCAGAACATCAAATCTGCGCGTTACAAATTTTAAATTTATATAGTTACATTTAAAAGTGATTGATAACGTAATTAACACTTTAATGCCTGTTTCTGCGCTCACATGATTAGCCGCGGTGGCCTGATAATATATTGGTGGTCTAAGAAGTTTCATGTGGTTTGAATTAACTAATTGGCGTCGGGCGGACAATCAAAGTGCGCACGCGGTTACGTGAATCGCAAAATAATTGCGCACAAATTCTAGCGTGCGTGCGAGGCGGGCTGAGGACGGTCTGACCTACTTTTCCAACAGCGCACACCTGAGACCGGTGCTGGAACACACACACATACACACACACTCGCATTCACAGCTAATGATATAACTGCCAGTGTCCAGATAAAAATCTTCATTGCATCAAAATGGCCCGTCATCAACGAGTTTTAAAATTTATTATTCACGTGTAATACACAGCTGTATACGAAAAAGCCGTTTCTGTGTCCGTCTGTTCGTTTGTTGTTAGGTGAAAGAGAGAGCAAGACAAAGAGAGAAAACACCAAACCGTCTTTTGAGAAAGAGAATATAACAAGGAAAACGTGACAGAGGGAATGTGCTTTTTATACGAGTGTTTTATATTTTAATAATTAAATTATTAATATCTTCGTAAAATTTAAATGTGCTCGTTATATGTTCTTTGTAGGCTATAGGCTGTAGTTTATTATAAGTATTTAGGTACATGAATGAAGAGTGCATGTTAATAGAGCGATTTCTGTCCAAATTATGGCCTGAAGGTAGCTGGTGGTATCGCTTTGTCAAGTTGCTGCAGGCGCGATCGGTTCACTGAATATTTTGTTATTTAAAAAAATTGGCACGCAATACGTATAACGTTTTATATAAAATTGTTACATAAATAAAAATGTATTAGTTCTGCTGTAACGAGTCAAAGAAAACGCTGTTCCGTTTAACGAGTAACGGGATAATAATGAAAACGATATTGAACTGATATAAATTAACATAAAATAGTTATAAAGGTACTATAAGACGGGTTTACTTGGTTCAGTTCTACAAACCAGCTCAGTTGAATCAACCAGATTGAAAAGTAATTGAAACGTGTTCATAATAGCCTATAGGCGTACATCAAAGAAATCGATTGTGCAAATTGACTGACGAAAGAATTATAATACGGCCCTAATTGTTGTTCACTGTTGTTGAATCAATCCGGGTGAAACTGGATACTGAAGCGTGTAACCAGACGATGTGGCTGGAGTCTGTACAGTATTGCGTTTACGTTGTGAATAGCGTTTCTGAAGTTAAACGTAGGCCTAAACGTAGTGCATGCTCATACACGTTGGTGTACTTGTCATTACGATGCGAGAACGACCATGTTTGTGGAACGCTAGAACTGCAGACTATAAACAAAAAAACATTAACTACAACGAAATCTCTCTCTCTCTCTCTCTCTAATTATGCACCTAAGCATTCAAAGAATTTCGACGAAACCGAAACATCGAAGCATGATAGTGTTTTTAGGCTTTTGAAACGTATAATGTGGATTACGTTTGGTGGATTACGTAAATCATTTCCAAACCACAGACGATCACAAACAGAGCATGTAAAACCAAATTTATTCTCACTAAAACGTTTACTAAACTCAATGTCAGCAGCGATTATTTCTGTCTTGATGCGTTTACATATCAAATTTCTAGACTGTGGGGAATCGAAAGTGTGGAAGCGTTACGTTTTTCGATGACGATTTTTGTGGAATGATCCCCAGCCTAAAAACATTATCATGTTAAAAGCCTAAACGTGGCAAGGTTTTGAAAGATACTGTGACAGTACTCAGACTGAAAACTATATCATTCACAAACGCGTTATTCTGCGAAGTTTGGGAAGATTATGAAGTAGCAGGGGTGATTTACGGGGTGCGACGAACGGGACTGGACACCCCCAGTGGGTAGAAAAAGTTAACGAATTTTGTTAATCCCTTAATTTTTAGGCTGTTTTATTAGTTTTTTCAGTCGTGTAGGCCTACTCTAATATAGTAGCAACTCTTTTTTAACTAACTTATACAAACAGGTTTATTACACGGCATTAGCGTATACGTTTGAAATATGTAGGAAGCCTAATAGGCCTATGGAAAATCAATTCGGTCAATAGGAATCTTGTAAACTATGTTTCTATAACACGTATTTCTATTGTGTCATTACCGTTTACTCAAAACTGTTTTGACTTTCTGAAGTTGTCACTTTCTTTAGAGGTGTATGAACCCGAAAAGGCGTTTGGCTCTAAAGTAAGCGCAAGTATTAATTATTAGATAGGGTATCTAGTATTAAACTGCATTAAAAAGCAAACGTGTTCATTAACTTATTTTATTATTTTACTTAATTAATATTCTTAATAGTCATAATTGTGCTTCACTCTTTCTCCAAAGATCGATGGTCACATTCATAGTTTTCTTTTTATTCTAATGTCGAAGTAATATAACATGTACAGCTCGTATTCATTAAATCGTATTCTTCTATTGCTATAGGATACCGTTGATCCAATACAAACATTCTGCGTAGGAGTCACAAATGTTACCGGCGGATTTCCTGTGGTTCTTACTACAGGATACTATTTCAATTTTCTGAAAACTGTTGCTTACAATCACCCTGCAGCAACGTCCAGGCAAAATTCTGCCTTCTTACATCAGTTCATCATCTACCACCTACTAGTAGGCCTATATCTACGGCGATTTGCACTGCGAACTCTGTCGAAACCAGTTGTGTGTAACACAGATAGCTTCCACTAATATTTCAGTTGTTTCTGCTTGCATCGAAAACATGCAGGAAGAATGACGAAAACGTTTATGATACATCCTGTGACCTACTTAATCGATGTAAATGAACGCTTTCTTTAACGCTTAGTCCAGGTTCCCTGTGTTTCATTGTTTTTCTTAGAGAAAAACGTCATTGGCCACGAAAATCCACTGTAAAACTGCCTGAACGACAATTTTGAAAGTATAGTGTTAGCTCTATCATTTGTGGCTATGTCTATTTGAAAAATTTGTAATTTGCATTAACAACAGCAAAGAAAATTAATCTGAATGGCTTCTTATAGAATTGAAGAACAGTGACGGAGCAGCGAATAATGACATGCTTGCCGTCCGTTGCGCCACAACAAGTTAGGAAAACTCCACTGCGTAGAGAACTCGTTCATTTTCTCCAGCCATTCCTCTTCTGTTTTAGGGACCTGCGAAAGGCTAAAAGAAAATATTTAACACCAACACTAACAGTAAAAAAATAATTTTTGCTATTCTATAAACGTCAAGAATAATCTTAAAAGCTTGTATACTATGAAAGCCAGAAGTTAATAAACAGTAGGCCTACTCACTACGAAGAAGAGGAAACAGTTTCAAGCACCTTGCCTGATAGGAATTTAACATATAATCCTACTGATATCGGCTCGAAGCGGGTCGTTACTGTACAAATTCCTTCGAAACTGAAATAATCAACGTAGAAAGATAGCAGTGCTATAAAAAGTATTTGAAGTTCTCCCTAATAACTAACAGTCTCTTAAACCACAATGAACCACGACTTAGGCTTATCGAAAATTCAACAAATGTCATCTTCAAATAAAAACCTGCCTGAGAGTGAATTTAACGTTTTCAATGAAAGTATAATTTTTTGGGTATACAAAATGCCACTACATTGAGTCCCGATACGTCAAAAACAACTGTAAAATGGAAAGACTCGAGACCACACCAGTGCCAAACAGCTGCTGCCAAACAGAGGTCATAACATCAGCAATGATTTTTGAACCATGATCTATGAATACACCAGTTGCTAATTCCCCACGTCCATTTCATTCAGACTGTTCGTCTAGATCATCCGATAATCACTTTTACCTAACATGACAATATATGTTGACTTTGATAATGACCAATACTAACAGGCTCAACAGCTAATATTGTAACTTAAGACTTACAAATAACGTGGAAAATGGTGATGTAGTGTAAATATTGCTTCTGTATGTGCATTTTGATTATTTTGTTTTTACAGTTTATATACTGTGATTATAAATAAATTCTTTCATTACTTTTCTAATAACAAACGCATATAACCAGCCACCAACCATTAAGCTCCCTGAGCTCCAAAACTCGCCCACTATTTTCAACGAAGTACATTTATTATTACATAAATTTCGATATTACATAATTTCACAATTATGGCAAAAATTACAAAAATCACTATTCCTCAACTATTTCTTTAGTAGGCTAGTAATATAACAATTGTAGATCACACAATCATACGGTAAACACTAAAAATTTGAAAGATTCTTTCAGACTGAGACCGTGCTGGCTTTTCACCATTTTTTCGAATTTTTAAATTTCCAAATTTTCAAAACTTATCACTACATTAAGATGTTAATTAATTTTTTTTTAATTTGATACCCACATGATTTTTGCAGTTTTATCAAACTTTTCACCCACTTTCTGGGAATTGACGTTCAAAAAGTTTGGAATTTTTATCACTATAATCAAATTGTGGTTAAAATTCTCTTTAATTTGATAGTCCACATGGGGTTTTGCGATTTTTTCAAAATTTGAGTCCGTCACATTTTGCCACCCGCTTACCAATTTTTGGGAGGACCAATCTCAAAAAAGATAGGGTTCTGTATCGTAACACACGCCAAGTTTTACGAAAATCAGATGATGAGCTTAAACGTTATCGTGAGACATACCCCAGACAGATAGACAGATAGGTAGATATATAGATAGATAGATAGATAGGTAGGTAAATAGATAGACAGACAGACAGACAGACAGACAGACAGACAGACAGACAGACAGACAGATAGATAGATAGATAGATAGATAGATAGATAGATAGATAGATAGACCCACAAATGCCAGACGACCGAGTTAAAACTTGAGATCTCACTTCGCTCGTTTAAAAAAACAGTCCCCCTGCAACTAAGTACTTCAGGGTAATTCGCAGCTTTACCGAGATGAGATACTTTACTTCACTGTGCCTTTGTCTCTGTCTTCGGTAGAAGTGTAAATTAATTGTTCGTCAGACATTTTCAGTGGTTTCAGACGTTTCCGTCCCTTTTACCTGCTATACTGTAAGAACTGTTGATGACGCCCCTAAACAATGACGTTGTTTGAACCAGTTTTGGTTTCGCCAATGCCGTTTTCTCCTCTTGTTTATCTCGTAGTAGCAGTACTGCTATACCATTTCGCTAAACATAACTATACTCCGCACGAACTACTTCATCATGCGCCATCTTGAAGTGTACTGACTTTTTTCAACTTTGTAGATATACGTAGCGACAATATTAATTACACAACACGTCAAACTGGTTGAATTCAACTGGGCTGATGGACCTAATTGGACCGTGTCAATCCGAATTGAATATTAATCGCACATTTTGTTTAATTAACACAAAGATTTCATTACCAGTATGAATTTTTCCTTTATAATAATAAGTCAAAACATACAATTTTAGTGATAGAATGAAATCAGATCAAAGTTGGAAAGTACATAAGTACATATTAATGAAGAATAGTAATAGTTGAATCTTCAAAAAAAAGATGGCAGGGTGACGTGCTGGTCCCGCCTTACACGAAAAAGGATGCAAAACTTCAAGCCTGAAAACAAAAAATTCGTTTAATTATTATCTGATTTCAATAAAAGTAGGCTAGATCAACGTAATTGATTGTAGTATTTTAATCTCCGCTTAAATGTTTAGTAAATATATATTTCAAACAACCAATATAATAAACTTCCAGAGTACTTTTTGAAGCAGATTTTCATAAGAGAACAATAATATATCACATACCTTTAGTTTCTAGAGAATTATAATGTAGGAAATCACGTGTAGAAATAAAAAAGTAAAAACTGATTTCTTGTTATTTTGACGTCACTGTTGAACACATTTTCAGAATGTTCTGTTTTCTGTTTAAAGTCTGGACTTTGATATATAACGTAATGTGGAGATAATGTTTCAATTTTATGGTTTTAGTTATAATCAGAAATTATAAGTATAAACAGCATGTGCTATAAATTCTCGCAGACGACATTTCTCTACTGGGAAATAATGAAACATAACTACAAAAACCACTTCACCATAATAACAATATTGTAAAGCAATTGTGGTTTGAAGATAAATAGGTCAAAAAGTAAAATCATGAAATGCACGAGAAACAGGCAAGAAGAGTTAGAGATATGGATCGAAGGAGAAAAATTAACGAAGGTCATTACTTCTAAATACCTGGCGAGCTGGTAACATCAGACGGCACAAGCACCGCTGACATAAAAAGTAGAATCGTTCAAACCAAGCAATCATTTTTTTAAAAGAGAAACCTTTTAACATCAAGGAGTGTCTCTCTCGGAATGAGGAAGCGATTCGTAAAACGTTTTATCTGGAGTATCGGTACTTAAGCGTCAGAGACGTGGACATTAGGAACAGCGGTAAGGAAAAAACTTGAGGATTTCGATGTGTGGCGCTGGAGGAGCTGTTGAATACACCCTGGACTGCAAGATTGAAAAACAAAGAAGTATTAATAAGAGTAGGGGAAAAGAGGACGCTATTAATAAGAACAGCGAAAAGGAGAAATGGAAGTTTGTCATCTACTTCGACATCCGGGGTGGTTCAGGTAATGACGGAGGGACTTAACGTGAGGGGAAGACCAAGACAAGAGTTTATGGATAAGATGATGGCAGGAAGAGAATACAAGGAAGCAAAAAGACTAGGCTTGGAACGGAAGAAACTCCAGGCCCACCAACCTATGGGTTGAGAAGAAGAAGAGAAGATTCTGCTGCTAGAATAACATGTGTGTAGACACTTAAGAGTTATTTTGGTATTACCTGCACTTCTTACCAAGTTGTGTCATATTGTATTTTAGTAGGCCTATATCATAACTGTCTTTTCTGTCTGTCTGTCTGTCTGTCTCTCTCTCTCTCTCTGTCTCTCTCTCTCTCTCTCTCTCTCTCTTTACCTACCTACCTACCTACCTACCAACCTACTTACCTATTTCTGTATCTATTTGTGTATCTAACTATCTCTCACTTTGAGTTTTTCTCTCTTTTCTGCAAAGAATTCTTTCTTTTTGCTTCAGGTGTTTACACCCGATAACCTTTTTATATAAGTGTCTTAAATCCACTCCATAAATTGTCGCTTTTATCACATTTTTAAGAGATAAATTTGTAAATGTTAGTAGTAATTACTCTTTTATCAATTTTGCATGTCTAATGCACCCACGATTTCTAGTTCATTTACCTGTGTCATGGTCCAGTAATAGGCCTACAATGAGGCGAAGTCGATGTTCGAGAGAGTGCACTACGTCCAACAAAATATGCATATCTTGAAAAATACAATTCACTGTTACTAAAGGATTATGTTAAGAAGAAATAACATGTACTGCAAGGCGTTTACTAACGGACGCGTCAGTACCGTAAGTTATACGGACTACAGGCTGCTCACTTTGCATTTTGTCGATGACCAAGTGATTTTAGCCCAAAACAACATGGTATCAATTACATGTTGACGAAACTACAAGAGGCCTATGACAACTGAGGTTTGACTAAAACTCCAGCTAAAACGGAATGTAAAGTAACCCGCATTTAGGTATAAGATTTGGACTTCGAGTCGCATAAAGTAACAAGCACACGAAGATTTACATATTTCTGACCTAAACATTTCTGCCAAGAGAGGAATAAATAACAGAATTACAATCACAATTAATGGGGTATTATTGAGTGGAAAGGTAACAAGTGCTACTTAAATACGTGTCTACAAAACTATTTTGAAAAGTACTCACAAAGTCTGGGATATTAATAAAAGAAATATATAAAAAATGACAACATTAGAGATGGGCTGTAGGAGAAGGTGCTGCAAAAACAATGCAAGATACGCTACGTAACGGTCCCATAAGATGTGAAAGCCATCTTTATTTGGATATTACGAATGCTATAAAAGATAAATTGCCATGGTATGGACATTTAAGTCGTGTGTCAGAAGACAGATTGTCTATTTGTGTAAGGAAGGCAAAAGATCTTGTAGGTTCTAGGCTAAGTTAACACTGCAATAACGAATAGACGACCGACGGACGAGAAACGAGAATTGGAACGATAAATTCAGTTGGGAACGAGAAGCGTTACAGCTGTAGACAACTCGCATGTGTGTGTGTGTGTGTGTGTGTGTGACGTGTATTTCAAATTTTATTCGCTCACAGATTTCTCCGTGTGAGGATTCTTTAGAATAATTAGGCTTGTAGGTTTCGTATCAGACCACATCGTGATCAGGCCTAATAGAGTTATGAACACGTTGGTGTAATCAATTCACCATTCTAAGACGCTTTTATAGACTCTAGATAAATCCAAGCCAAACTTTCGAAACATTAGAACTGTGTACAAATGTATGTACAGACGTTTAGAAATGTTAAGACTTCAAGTCACCATAGCAAATTAATAATTACATTCCATTAAATAATAATTATTCCCTGTAATAAGACAGGATTCTTACTTTGACATCAAACGACGTGGTCCAATAAACGTTTATTAAAAAGTCGCTTCCTGTCGTCTACTTATAATATTAGTTTTCCCCCACTACTTTGCTGTTTTTTTTCTATTGTTTCAAATAATGGTAGAGCTTTATAGGCATCACGAATATGCATAACGTTTCTGTCGATGTTTGCACAAACTAAGCAAACGAAAACGGTGTTAATTTTTTCAATAAGGTGTAAAAGACTTATAAAATATATTTTAAAACTGATAAATTGTACACGCTCGCTTTTACAGCTCCGCTCACATTTGTGTCTTATTCGCCCTTCCTAAAAAAAGGTATGAAAGACATACGTCTGTAGTGAAAAAAATTTTAAATAATACCTTCGAAACTTCGGTAAACTATAATACGTATAAGGTAGCCACACGTACACATAAGATAACGCCATATAGAATAATATTTTCCGTGATATTTTATAACAACCATGAAGCTGTTGTTCTGAAAAAAAAAACTGGCAGACCGGAACAGGTGACATTTTACTTGTAACGTAAAGTGAAAACGAAGGAACATTTTTTATAACTAGCTTACATTCAGTCCCGTACATCTGCTATTGCGTTACTGTTAGGAGTTTAAAAATGTCACAGAGAACAAGTTTTTATTACAACCCGGGCCTAATTTACAAATAGTAGAAACCTTTTAGGTTTACAGAGTATTTTTCGTGCTCAATTTATATGAATTACATGAAAAAAGTTATTATTAAACTAGACTAACAACAAAATATAAAGCTTGAATGTTTGAATTAATTATTGTTAGGTATTACAAAAAAAACACAAATTTAAATCCTAAGTTTACATATAATTATAATGCATAAAGTTAATGCTTAATTCCAAATGAACGTATTCTAAAATTTAAATTTCTATAATGAAGTGAATACCTTAAAGAAATGTAAATGTATAGGCCCTACGTTAAATTTTGTATACATCCAACAAACCGATCTCTTGAATTACTTATATATGTAATTTTGTTTTTTTTTACTCTTATTTACTGTGTTTGCTGCTTTCTAATTTATTAGATTTTCTACGTTGTCAAACAAACTGGGCCATGCCATTGTCTGTATCTAAAGGTTATAATTAGTATTGCATAAATATGTAATCGCCGTATTTACAACCAAAATATAACTCGTTTTACAAGTAATGTATTATGTAAATAGGACGATTTTGATACAATCGTAAATTACAGGTTCCGTTATAATGTTTAACTGTAGTTGGAAAATTCTTAATGAATAATAAATATGTGTTGTTTGAACATGTTCCGACATATTTAATACATTTAATCACAAACGAAAACTCTGATGCTACGTTAGATAGGCTATACGTAATAGTGCCCCTAATAATATCGTTTGGAAAGTACAGAACCTGGTGGCATATCTAGACATACAGTATATAAATGGCATAGATTCTATGGTGATCATAAAATTATTTTCCTTACCTTATTGACTGAACGCGTATTTACATTATCTTATTGTCTTACTTTATTACCGATTTAGGGCTGCATGTTCAGCTTTTTTCTTCCATCTTCTTTTCCTTCATTATCTCCTTCTCTTCCGCCTTCTCACCCACCTTCTTCTTCTTTATCTGCTTCTTCATCGTCTTCATTAATGCTGAAAGCGTATTTGGCTGGCCTTCGGTTGCTCCAATAACCGTCCATCTATCGTGGTCATGTGCCTATCGGTAACTTAGTCGCATGCCAACACTCAGAACGCTATCAACCGTTAGGCCTTCTTCTACGTTGCACTGAACATGGTGTGTTCTTCTAGTATAATCCTGATCTCATCCATTCTATTAACACGATCCAGCCACTTTAGTCTCTACATTCTAATGAAGCAGGCAAAGACCTCATTTTGGAGAACTTAAGTCTTAATCTTGAAACACCAACAAGTCTTTCAGGTGAAAGACGTCGACATTTCATTTTGTCTTGACATTCCAGCATGACGTTGTTATCTTGAAGAAATAAACGTAGGCCTACAATGGACAGTAGAATCTTGATGAGGTAATTTTGAGAACGAACCGTAAAACCTGAAATGTGTTGATTATTATTTTTTAATTTTCTTAATGGTACTATAATCTTGATAACGACGATGATACTGCGAGTTTCAAATCCTGATGTCGCTCCAAAGAATAATGCCTATTTTCGAAACTGACAATTTTATAAGTAAAAGACTGCAGAATTCGCCAGTATAGGCCTACTTACATACATACATACTTCAGTGTGTGAGTGCCCGCGCGTGCGCGCGCGTCCTCATACTTCAGTACTAACATTAGACTGAAAAACATAAGACCCACATCAGTTGGTAAATCTATTATGATGATGATGATAATGATGATGACAACGAATTATTTTATTTCATTTTATAAATGACAATAGTGTGCGTATAAACAATAAATAACGACGGGAAGACTTCATTAATTGGGTATAATTGGGGGATGAGTGGGGCGCGTTCCGTTACCCCTGAGTGCGCCTGTGCCTGTGCGAATCCAGCCGGCTCGTGTCTCACACGCTTACTCACTCACCCACAATAGCAATTAACACCCCTGACTTGTATGTGTTCCCGCTACACTCAGACGTGTCCATCTATCTATTTTGTCTATTCTTGGTTCCACAGTCGGATGAGACAATGGGCGAGATAGAGAAATACATTGCGCTTATGGGTTTTACGTTCGCTACTATTACATGACTTGAAAACCTCGACCAATAAAAATAAAGTATAGTATATAATTCTACAAAATGTACACAGTAGTAACAGTATTTTAATTCTTCACATTTTGGAATATTTTAAACACATTTAGCCCAAAAATTAAGTCGGTAAAAATAAAAAACATAATAGAACCATAGCACTCTTGATTTAATTCGAATTAAAAAATAAACTGTCCTTACACAAGCTGTTATCGCTCCATAACAATAATTTTTTTTTGTACATGAAGTCCATTTCACGTACATAATGTACATGCCATCATATCCTTGTCATAACAAAATAAAAAATAAAACTTCATATCAAATTTTAATACTTTTCAGTCGTGAGGCATAAAAAGTAGCCTGTAAGACACTTTTTCCCTAATCAAGATAGACTAATATATTAAGCAAGTGAGTTGTACAGAAAGATTCAAATTTAATTTTCATTAAACTCTTAATGTTCTATGTTTATTAGCTTCCAAATTATTGAGCGAATCGTACAAATAGACTTCAAAGATCGTGGTGGGTACTGCCCTACGTCCGTTCCCGTGTTTATCATGACGTGTTTCAATTAACGCATTGCACTGTTACAGAAATCGTTAGAAATACAATTTGTTGTAATTTAAGACTTAAAACAGTAAATCTCTCCGCAGCATTTAGGATATCGTAAGTTGAAATAGATTATTTAATAAATACAAATAATTAGCCTATTACTTGAAGGAAAGTATATAGTGTGTATAGTTTTGCAAATGAAATAAACCAAATAATAGAAAAAGTATTAATAAACAAAATAATAATAACAACAAAGTAATTAGTAATATGCAAAATAAAATTAAAAAAAAACAACATAACAGCAAAGACAGACAAAGTCAACGCATTGATTGTTACAAAAACAACGAATATATGAATAAAACAAAAGACTTTATAAGAAAAAACAAATGCACAAAACTAGAATAATACCCAACACAAAAATATTAAAACCAAATAAATAAACTAATAAAAGAAAACAAAACAATTCTTAACCGAACTCATCAACAAGAACCCAAAAACCACACCAATGAAAGGAATTGTAGCCTACAGATAGCCTACTTAAACAGAATACCCCATAAGACCACTAACCAACTTCAAATCAGTACCAGCTTACAAAATAACAAAACGCACGGATGAAACGTTAAAAAAAGAAATCCCACTAGAAACTAATTTAAAACACCACGCAGCTTATTGACAAACTAAAAGACATTTAAATAAACAAAGACAAAATTTGCATCATTTGACATAACAGACATAATAAACCTCATTACAAACAAAATCCAAGGTAAAAATAAACAAAAAAATTAAAAAAAAACATTAACCAAAATGCTACAACAGAACTATTTTGAACTTACCAACGAATTTTACAAACAAGAAAACGAATTACCTACTGGTAAATTTGCGTAGCCTATAGCAAAAATTACAATAAACACATATTGGGTGCCAGCATATATCTTACCTTTGCGCTGTGTTGTGCAGTGCTGAATTTGTGGCAATGGGTGAATACCATGCATTGATGTTCCCTCCAATGGATTTTTACTTTCCCCAGTATTTGAAGAACTTATGCTGCAGCGGATGCTACCCGATGAACTACTGGTTAATCGCATTATGAGGCGCTCTACATCATTTTACATGTTGTCTGCATCCCATAAAGTTTGTTCCTCTTTTATTATGTGAACGCAGTAATTGTTCTACTGGACTTTAGTAACATGGGAAAGAGCATCGTTTATGAGGCCTTCCATTAACATTTCTTTCAAGTGCCTGTTCTTGTCTACATCCCGTTTCACTTAGCTCCAGACTAATTCAGTAGGATCAGTTCACAATGACACGGCGGTGCCTACATACGAACAAAACCTCTCTCCTCGGCCAATATGTGGAATACTGCCTTCGGGCAACCCCACCAACCTCTGGGTTGAAGAGAAGAAGACGTTTTATTCATTTCGTATGGCTTTCTGCACAATACTCGGTTCAGGTCGCTTTCCTCTTCTTAGCGCGACGCTATCTATTATCAGTAGGCCTACACATTTTCTAAAGACAAATAATAAATAAATATATTTACCTTTTCCTGTCTCGTGACCACATGTATTAACGCAATGATATTATTTACGCGTTTCGATACTATGTATCGTCATCAGAATATATATTAAAATATAATCACTCAAAGAGGTCGTTAAAATTTAAAACATTAAAACCACAATATCGAAACAAATAAGTATTTATACGAAGCGAGTGCACACTCGACGAAAGCCGGCCGGACACTGATTGATATCAGTTACAGATAAATTTTAGTGCTGTGTCATATAATGGATTCGACTTGAAATGCAAGTGGTCGTTTAATATGAAATTGCGGTAGTATTTGTCATTATGTGCTCTATATATTTCAAATTCCTCACGTGCATGTAAATAAGTGCCTTTACCACAGACATGTAAGGGTTTCAAATTGGTGTCAAAGCTTGTATAATTATGGTTCTCCTGTATAAGATGACGAGCATAGTTAGACTTTATACAAGATTGTGTTGTCAAGTCTTTTACATTATGCTTTAGAGTGTGCTTAACGAAACGTTTATAAAAACCTCTCCCTGTCTGACCGATATAAAAGCATTCGCAGTCATTACAAGAAAGCTTATAAACACCTGTTTTCATTTCCAAAGGTGTACTGGTTCTATTACAAAGTCTATTAAACAGATTGTTACTGGTTTTAAATGTTACAGTTCTATTGTTACTATTTAATACTTTGGATACAATTTTGGGCATAATACTGGTGTAGGCTGTTGAAATAAAGGTTGGTTCCTTATCTTGTATTACTCGTGGTTTTGACAATATACGCTTATGCTTTTTAAGGAGGTTATCAACCATGGAAGATGTGTAACCATTGGCAACAGCAATATGTTTTATAATATTTAATTCAATTCTAAAATCATTTTCATTAAGAGGTATCGTTAACAACCTGTGAATGAAATAATTATAAGCCGCCATTTTCTGCGAGAATGGGTGGTGTGAGTCAGCAGGTGTGGTTACATATGTGGTAGTAGGTTTCCTATATATACTATATTTCAATTTATCATCACATTTGGTGATGGTCAAGTCAATACTTTTCAAGTCGAATCCATTATATGACACAGCACTAAAATTTATCTGTAACTGATATCAATCAGTGTCCGGCCGGCTTTCGTCGAGTGCGCACTCGCTTCGTATAAATACTTATTTGTTTCGATATTGTGATTTTAATGTTTTAAATTTTAACGACCTCTTTGAGTGATTATATTTTAGTATATATTCTGATGACGATACATAGTATCGAAACGCGTAAATAATAGCCTATCATTGCGTTAATACATGTGGTCACGAGACAGGAAAAGGTAAATAAATATATTTATTTATTATTTGTCATTATAAGTGACCTGGATGCCGACAGACATGTTATTTTCTAAAGACAATAAATAAAGCCAACAACAAAGCTAAGATCTCCAATTTCGAGTTTTCACAAAATAATCGATTTTTGTGAAACTAGCACTACAACAACAACTAAACTACCACTACTACTACTACTACTACTACTACTACTACTACTACTACTACTACTACTACTACTACTACTACTACTACTACTGCTACTGCTACTACTACTAGTCTACTACCACAACTGCCATTACTACTACTTCTTCGTAGATTAACCCTTCTCTTACGCTGTACTCGACGTTCCTTCTTCAGACAATACCATCCCTCAAAATCTGTTTCACCAGTCTTGTGTACAAACGTACTTTCAACAAAGTCCTCCCCATTGCCTCTTTCTAGCGTTTAATAATGAAAAATGTTAGTCTCCCGGTGAAGTGATTCGACCATTTTTGATGGAAGTACACAACTATACAGCTTAAAAAGATAATTTAAGACATCGGATAATACGTTAAAAAATTATAATTTACGTATCTTCCATGGAAAAGAAGTAAGGGGCAAATATGTCTACGTAGGTGTTTGCAGGCCTATGTTCATTGAGTCAGTTAGGAGTTGTAACTTACAAAACCAGGCTACATTAATTTGTTTAATTATTAATATCACTGTTACATTAACAGACCTACAATCCTCGTGAATTCTGCTGTTCATTCTACCATATGAACTTCTACAAAATAAGTATGGAATTTTATATTTTATTATTCTACAGTCATATAACGGCTTCAGTGTAAAAGAAAATATACAATTTGATTTACGTGCGCAGACACACACAATAAGTAACAAGTGTGCAAATCCAGCATTATTTGTGCACATCTGTTGGAAGTCATTATTCACCCAGGTAGTGTGTGCATAATCCTCAACATCAAACATAATTACCGGCTTTATCAGTGTGTGTGTGTGTGTGTGTGTGTGTGTGTGTGTGTGTGTGTGTGTGTGTGTGTGTGTGTGTGTGTGTGTGTGTGTGTGTGTGTGTGTGTGTGTGTGTGTGTGTGTGTGTGTGTGTGTGTGTGTGTGTGTGTGTGTGTGTACGCCAATAGAATGCAAGCTGTGGCGCGGAGATATTACTGTATCTACGCAAATGGCTGTTACAGCACATGTCTGTGTGTACACAATGGGCTGATCTGCTTTCAACGGCACATAGTTAAAGTCATCAAGGCAAATTGCTGTGTATATATGCATATTGTTTCTCGACACGTTAATACACGCTGTGATAGATGACACACAGGAAAATTTATCGATAGTTGTTTTGGCGCGATTAATTTCGGCGCTAAAACAAACAAAAATTGACAGATGAACTTCAGACGTCACGATTGTGACGAATTACTATACGCAAGAGAAAGTTAAAATGAAGTCAGAATGTCTTGCACCTGTGTTTCTAATTTACTGTACAGTAGCGGTAATGATGGAAAATAATTTTAATAAATGGCCGATGTAATAGTTAACGACAATTATAATGCTTGAAATTTGAAAACAACTACGTGTCGATTCGATGGAAACTATGTAAAACATTCAGTAATACAGTGAATTTAATAGTAGATATTGAGTGTAAAAATACTTTCTGGCTTTCCAATTACAGGCTCTATAATTACTACGACAAAGCAATCGCAACTCGCTGTAGATCGTATTGAGCATGCGCGTGGTGGCGCTTTGCATACCAGTGTCAGACACTGTCTGTGTGAGATTATGCAAGCATATAGACACATAAAAAAAAATCAGACAATGTGAAACAGCCAGACGACAGAAGGGGGAAGCAGATGTTCGATGCAAATACCGTTTCATCCTCTTTTGTTTTTTAAAAAGTCAGACGTTTTAGTCTGTGGGGAGAGGAAGAACCTCTGTGATAGTATCGACGAGACAACGACTTCTGCGGTAATGATCATGACGACGCGACGTAACTTATATTAGTGTTAGCGGTACTGAATCTATTAGGCCTGTATGATATTTGCACTTGTTTAAGTTAGTAATGGTCAAACAGCTGTCACAAATATAAACTGACACAAATATTAATTTCCAAATGCTTTTTCTGACAATGATTTTATTACAAAATAAGAACACACAATATCAGAAAGTTATTAACGAACTTATTAACGTAGCTTAAATCGATTTTGAGTTAGGCTCCCCTTGTCTATTAGACTACATGGTGTTATTACCGAGGTTACGCAACATTCTACCACCGCAATATAGCCTATAATTATTAGGTTTTGCAAGGAATTTATCTTCTTACAGAGCGGCACAATAAACTTCAAGTGTATAAACGTATAAATGACACAATAAAGCGTATTCTTTTCTTGTGCATGTAAGATCAAACAACTGCTTCTGCAACTTAAGACGTGAAACGTTTGGTACAATTACGCCCGTTTACATGTTTCTGTTTTCAGTACATAATTTGCAGCTGCATATCACAGTTAATAACAAATTATTAAAATAGTTCTATTGAAACGATAGCAAAATTGGAGAACTATTTTCGCACCGTATTCTGTAAAGCAGAACTGCGATGATTCCCCAAAACAGTTTACTTTAAAGTTTCGCGCTCATTTTGAGAATGCTGTTAGTATGCTCAGGTTACAGTTATGCTGTTAGCTAGCAAGCACATGACAGTTATTAAAGGGATATCGTACGATAAAGAAAAGTTTATTGTAATGTTTTTATTAATATTCTACTTGTTTTTTGTTGTTGTAAGGAACAGTGTATCATTCGTGGCAACCCCATATAGGCCTATTCAAAAGCGCCACTGTAAAGAGGTAAAAATGCATTTATTATAATATATAACTTATTACAAAAGAATACTACACTCAGAGTCACTGTCTTACAATGGCGGCATTGAAGAAAATAAGATCAGTTTTTGCAGATCCGTTTAATACAACTCTAACGCGTCGGTGCTGTTGGGAGAAATCGTTTAATCCAAATGATGAATTGATTCGGAAGAGATTACCAAAAACATTTTTAGGCGGAGATCTGCAAAAAACAGGGTGTATGATGTTGCGCTACCATTTAATAAAGGCATATTGAGTAAGGTAATGCCATACAGGCATTGGACATATTAGTCTCAACTGTTAAGTACAGGTACAGCCGTGAGATATGAAAAGAATACAGTCCTTTTTACGAGGACTGCATTTATCTTCCATTTTTACACGCCAGAGAAAGCATCATCATCATGATCGTCTGCAAGGATTATCATGAACAAACCAAGGATGGTTTGTTCTGGTCCCAAACAAAGTCTAGAACTGGTCACTCCAGCGCTTCCTCGGACGTCCCACACCTCTCCGTCCCCTCGGCTTATAGTTCCATAGTTGTTTGGGGATGCGGCAGCCATCCATTCGGCAAAGATGTTCCCACCAATTCAGCTATATGTTAGGCTTATAGTATACCAAAGTACTTAGGCCTATGATACTGTGTAGTAGCCTATACCATAAGCCTATATGTAGGTCTGCAGTAGGCTATACCAGAGGCCGGATTTAGGCTTAGACATCTGCCTGGGGCGACACTCTGAAAGACGCGGATGGCGATGGTTCCTAGTTCCTTTCCTCCCTTTTCATTTTATTTTATTTTTTATTTCCGTTCTTTTGATGGATGGAAGTCTTGAGTCGTGATACCTACTACACAAACGATAAACAAGTTGTACATTAGGCCCATATTTTTAAAGTTAGGTCCACACAGTATGGTATAAACAGTTTTGTCAAATTAAAATTTACTTTTCAATTTACTGGACTCTAATAGGCCTAAATTAATTTTATAATTATAATTTTGTTTGGTAAAGGGAACGCTGTACTCTTCTCTATACTAGAAATGTTATTTTGACAAAGGTCATGTGCCTTTTTCTCAAGAAGAGTAAGCCACACAAATCTGAAATGTTTACTCAGTTTCCTCATTTACGTTGTGTAGGCCTACCCTTCGTTTATTTTTATTGCTGATAGCTGTTTTTAACCAACCAGCAATGTGTGTCGATACAAAATTAAAGTCAGACTGAAGATAAACTTATTTTAAGATTTCTGTCAGATGAATCAACACAAGTACGGTCTACATGCACTACTACTACTACTACTACTACTACTACTACTGCTACTACTACTACTACTACTACTGCTACTACTACTACTACTACTACTATTACTACTACTGCTGCTGCTACTACTACTACTACTACTACTACTACTACTACTACTACTACTACTACCACTACTACTACTACTACTACTACTATAGCTTTGAATACACACTGCATTACATTACATACACCAAAAATGGTTTAGTACTTCGTGCTTATTTGTTCTTAAGTCTTATTTGTTGTAAGTCTTATTTCTTCTTCATTGTAAGGGGCTATAGGGCTTTGATGTTCAGACAGTCGTGCAGTTTGTATTTTGCGTGGAGCTTTTGATTTTGGCACCTCAACTATCTGCTTGTACAGTTTGAGATTTTTTTCTGTTATTGGTTTAAATCTCTTTAAGAGGAATTTATAAACAAGGAATAAGGATATGGTTTCAGTAGGCTATCATGAAACCTCTGTAATTTTTCACACGCTTGTAACACATTTTGTTCAAAACCCCGCAATTATTATGTAGGCCTAAAACAATTTAATAAATATTTTTTCTAGTCACACGTTTGAATACTTTGTCTCTGATAAGATCACTCCCCGGTGATTTTATTATATTGATATTTTGTTTTATTTCCTTCATTAGCCTACTTCTTTTTATGTCACTCACTTTAGTGTAGAAATGCCTTTAGTTCTATGTTTAACATTTCTGGCTGTTCCTCCTCTTGATTAACGCACATTACTACAACGATCAGGGACATCGATCTCGTGGATTCAGTAACAGAATGTACTTGACGAAACACTTGACACACCGTAATTATGTACGTCACTGATTCAGGAAGATATATTTAACTAGGAAAGCTACCATTCCTCTTACCAATTGTTGGCTCATCTTTTGTAACTACGGTATATTTAGATGCCGCCCGCCGTGACACAGAAGTGCTGTTGCAAAATATTAGCTTGCTAATGTCCAATAAATATTTTACCTTGTAACTTGAACTCACGATGTTTTCGGCTGCTCAGTCATTCATACACTGACTATACATCTAAACACTTCGGCACTAATTATAACTAAACAAAAAATATGAAAACAATTTAATTTCATAATTAAGCAAAAAAATTAATTTCAAAATAGTAATAATTTCTTTAACTCTAGCAAGTATTGTCGACTAATGTCAAGAGGTCAGTTTCATTATTTTGTTAGTTAGATTTAATTTTAATGTCGTTTTGTTTTTTAATAGTGTTAACATTTTTATTTTTGTGCTTATTTTCATAAAAGTTTATTTTTATGTAAATTTCAGTTTGGTGTGAATTCAGTCCTTCAACGAAAACGTAAGCCTTCAGGGGGATGAGCCGCATCAATGGGGCGCACCAATATGGAAATACAAAGATTCAGAGTGCATCTTTCATCATACAGCAGTGCCCGCTGAACGTGCGGTCCACGAATCGATGGGAAAAACCACTTTCCTCAGTACTGTTTTCCACTAAATAAGATTTAAATTTCACTATTTCTGACTTGCGTAGTGTATGGTAAACATGCTTAGTATGCTACAAATGATCCATTAACGTAAAACACTGACGAAAGACATTACAAAAACAAAAATTCAAGTTACGGTTATAGCTAAAAATTACAAATCCGTTCTCCAAGTTGTTGTATAGGACGAAATTGTCAGTTCCTCCGTTAGTTTTAATTCGAAGACTACTAATCGTGTTGTAGCATTAAACGGAATTATTTTTCCGACGCGAATTGTGCGCATTTCTTTTTATTAATTTTAAATTATTATTGTTAGGAAAATTGTAGGACAGTTCGTTTAAAACTGTTCGAATCACCTTGCTGGGAGTAATGCTTGCATTCCTAGAAGCTTTTCGTTTTACTTCAGCACTGGCTATTTCTTACGTTTTGGACTGTGGACCAGATCACTGTTATTTATTGTACTATACCATTTTGCGTCACGTTTTCCATTTGTAAACATCCACTTTACTCGTGTTTAGTTCGCAGTCTTTGTAAAACGTGTAATCATTAATGTAAATATTAATTTTCTTCTCGTTCACTAACAGGGGCGTATTTACAGGAGGACGAACGGGACCGGATCCCCCCCTCGAGAGGGTCGAAAAAGTAGAGGAATTTTGTTAATCTCTTACTTTTAGGATGTTTCAATATTTTTTCAGTATGATATCATTGTATCTCTTTTTTAAATATAAAATAGGTTTATTACACAACATTATCGTATACGTTTGAAATATGAAATAGGCTATAGGAAATTAAGTCCAGTCAAGAAGTAGGCTACTTTCTAAACAATATTTCAATAACGCGTAGTATATTGTGTTCTTACCGTTTACTTAGTGAGACTGATTTCAGGATGTTATCCCACGTTTTTCGACCACTTTAAAGATAGAAATGTTGATTAGTCTTAACTTGTTTTTTTCTTTTGTATGAAGCCGACTCGACCAGACCCCCTCCCCAAGGCCAAATTCTGGATACGCCACTACTGTCTAACAGCAGAGTAACGTTAAACATTAAGGCAGCAAATGTTAAACTTCCGGCAGACTACTGACTACTAAAATGTTACACGCAAGATACGATAAGCAGAGCACGTAATCGACGAAGTACATGATAAGCAATCGTAGTACAATCTGAAAGAAAGTTTTTTTTTCTTATGTAGCTAACCCCAGTGAAATTTGCATACTTCCAAAATCAGTGCAGTTTACACACCAAATTGGTGGACGTGAGTGCAATTTACAGTTGCTTTTTGGATGATATCAGGTTAGTGAACAGATGGAATGCGACTGGAAGGAGGCGCACAGGCTGATGGAGAGATAGTGTCGCCCACGCAAGGATCGCGATAAATGGAAACAGTACATAGGCCTGTAACAAGACCAAATTCATTTAGGCCTATAGGCGCCTGTTGTGTCAGTAAAGTATTGGTAGGTATACTATACAGCGTATATGCTTCTCTCAATGGTCTGATTGTACTGACAAAAAAATTAAATGCAAAGCGTTTGTAATTTAATCAATAAGATGTAAAATAAGATTATGTGAAAATATGAATCACTCGTATTACTTCTGCGAAAGGGAGTTCATCTGAAACAAGGGAGCTGAAACGTTTTTTCACATCAAAATCCCCAGATATTATGAAGAAGCTAATTCTTTTTTTTTTTAATACAGACTTTCATAAAATAACTACTGGATAGTCTTAAAAGGCTTCAAAATAGAATGGTAAATAGCTTCGTTCCTATGCAATATTTGTACTGAATTAGCACAAGGTGAAACGAAGAAAGTGAATCTACATGGTACCTGCTGAGTGACTGCAGTGTGATCTACAGGATTTGTCTACGTAAATTTCTGAAAATGTTAAATTAGATATTATAGTAATGAAGTTAATGCTGGTGCAGTATTCTATAAAAATATTTTATAAAAAACATGAAGATCGTTTCCATATAATGTTTACTACAATGATAGGCCTATTGGTCAGAATAATGGATTCATGTATGTATGGAGCCGTTCTCTAAACTGACTGTACAATTACCAAACCTCTTACAGGATTAAAATTATTACTCTTCCTGAGCTGCAGAATTCGCTTACCGGCCTACTTTGAACAAAATAAATTGATTGGCCTATTAGGTAAATTTCAATTATCACAAAAATCTGAAAACCGCTATTACTCAACTAAGTTCTAGGCCTAGGCCTATTTATTTTTAGTAAAATAACAATTGTAAAGCTGACAATTAGCTTATACAATTAACACAAAAAATCCTAATCTAGTACATTGGTTTATTTAGTTAAATTTATTAGCCTACCATAATGCCTTAATGACATTTAATTAAAATAATTTAATCCTAAATTTTAAGTTTATGTAGGCTAGGCCTATGTTTCTGTATAGCCCTGTAGGTCTAGGCCTCTATGTAAAACTTTTCATAAAGATACATAACTCATTTTTAAATTTTTTTGTGAATTTAACTTACAAACTTTTTGAAAGCCATCTAAAATTTGCAAGTAGTGTTAACAGATATTAACACTGTCAAATTATTACAGATATCATGTTTGCATTTTGGATGAATCCTCATGGCATGATCCCTCACATAGGCTAGACTTTTACAATATTCTTAAAATTGTGAGTTCTTACAATTTTTAGCCCATGCTGCCCCAAAGTTAAAGATTTTCAAAGGACTCGCTATGTTCAAATTTGGGTTTAAGTTACCACTAGTCAGACAATCAGCTGAATTTTTATAACTAAAAAAATGCATCCCTTTTCTGGTCCTTGGCGTCTTAAAATTTTGGAATTTTCAAAGCTATAGGTTACAATACATTCCTAGGTGTGGTTAAAATTCTATTTAATTTGATATCCCACACTGATTTTTGCCATTTTATGAAACTTTTAAACAGCTTTTTATCCCTCACGTCTCAAAATTATAATTTCCGAAATTGAGACCATATTTACATTGTGGTTAGAATTCCCTTTAATTTGATACCCACAACATGGGGTTTTGCAATTTTTCACAATTTTAACCCCTAATATTTTTGCCTCCCTCACTTCCAATTTAGTAGGTAGATAGATAAACAGGCAGATGAACAGACATACAAATGCCACACGGTCGAGTCATATCTGAGAACTTCCTTAGCTCGTTTAATTACAGTTAGATCTACAAAGCCTATAATAATGTAGGCCAGTTGGCAGCAATACTAGAAAAAATCTGAGTGTTGTACAAATATAGCCTATCAAAACACCAACATACGGTATTCTGGGTGCGGCGGACGCCCTCTCAATCCGTATCTATTCCTACCAACATCTTTCACTACTCTAATCTTAATCCACTCCGTAATCAACATGCTCCCCAACACCTGTTATATGCTCCCTGCTCTTCTCCTCTTGGATTTTCTACTTTCGTATGTTCCTTACCAGCTTCGTTTTTCTTACATTTATTTGACGCCAAACCTTTCCTTCCCTACCCTTTCATTCCATCTTATAATTTCGTGTAATCTTTGCATACCTATTAAAATCATGAAAAAGGTTATTAGGCTATAAAAGTATCTGTTTTGTCGAAGAAAAGTATAAAAATCAACTTAAAATTTAAAAAAATACTAAGAAATTGTACTCTGGAGATTTACAGTTAGGGCCTAATTACCAGCTTAAATAAGATTCAGAATGATTTGTATGGAGGGGGGATGTAATCGCTCGCGTTTGCTTCGCAGAACAACGAGACTGATGATGAGTAGGCCTATACTGCATGAAAGATCTTGACAGTACTTTTGTATAGCCTATAGGCTATTTATATGCGTAAATTGGAATAAATATAAACGTGTGTGTGTGTGTGTTTAAGGTAAATGGTAATAGGCTTCTATCAAAGGGGTATTTGTCATGAGTAGCTTTTGCGAGCTTATGTTTGTATAAAATAAGAAAATGTCCAGTTTATTAAGATCAAAAGTAGGTATTTGAATAGTGTGTTCAGTCTCCAGAGCCAAAATCCTGAGCTAAAACGGAGCTCAATTTTGACCCTTATAAAACAAGTTAGGTTTCTGTAAGGAACTTAGACTTACAGGCCTAATAAGTAGCTTGTAGCTTGGAATATATCAAACAACTGTGGAAAGAGCAACGTTTGACATCTCGCTGAGAGATAAAGAGAAATTAAATAGATAGACAGAGAAACAAAAGACTGAGGACAGTTGAAAATATCGGGGTCCTGAGTTGGAGACTTCGTCTTGCGTCACACGGGAAGAGAATTCGAGATAGACCTATACCAAAATCGAGATACGTGACGTTATAAGGAAAGTTGCAAGGATACCACGATAAGAGACGCACAAGAGAGGGGCTGATGAAAAAATCTGAGGAAGATTGAACAATACGAGAAACGTGTCTGAAGAAGACATAGCCTAGCCTATCTACATTTTACATTCGTAATTTACAACAAAAAAAAATCGAATCAAACCTAGAACTAAACTTTAACTTAACGTACGCTATTTTGAGGTAGCAACTCCAACCGATACCAGAGTTACTACTCAACGGATGTCCTGTAGGCTACATCATTTTTACATCAGTTGGACAGGTGTTCGGAGACTGTTTCGAAAATTACTTTCACACGGACGTGTCGCAATCGGGATCGAGAATACAGGCACGCAAACACATACTGCAACCAGTAGATGGGTAATTAGCGTTTGATGTGTCGGTGTGTCTTTGTGACACCGTGGGTAAAGTAAACTCAGCACTCTCCTGGTACCAGATACACCGTCACTCATGTGTTCGTACGACCCGTTTAATTAATATCACACACACATACACACACACACACACACACACACACACACACACACACACGGGCTAACAATTACTTAATTGGAGATAATTTTTCTCTGTTTTTTCTTCAACACGGGCGTAAGACCACACCGGGCGATGGCCGGACCGCCACCTGTGAATTCCGTACGGATTATTAATTACGGGCTGACTACGCATGTGGGCCACACGGATCTGTTATGCATGACAAAACCATAATGTGAAACTGTTTACACAACTACCTCTCTGTTGTTTACGTCAAATTATTACCGTCGTCTCGGCACAGCTGTACACACACATGCGCTCTCTGTAGGCCTCTACCTAATGCTGCTTTGTGTCGTCACCGTTCCGTACAAGCTTTTTATATACACGGACTCTAGCTGGAGAGAGAGAGAGAGAGAGAGAGAGAGAGAGAGAGTGTGTGTGTTCGCGCGCGTGGGTGTGATGACCTAGGTAGATAATAGGCCTAGCTTGCAATGGTAAGCTTACGTTTGTGTGAAAAGAATATGCAAAAATTACTTCAATGTGCTAATTGATTACCTTTCTGCAGTGAGGCGATGATTAATTGACTAGGTCTGTAATTAACTTAATAATTTATTACTATCATTAATGTGTTGTAATAAAAATAATTAATATTGTTGTTTTTGCTTTCCTGTTTATCGTGGCAAGCAGACTTTTTAAGTTGACAGACGAAAGTAGCTTACCATGCTCTAACCTCTTTACTTATTAATGTGGTCTTTTACTATTCAAGTAATACGCAACAGATAATTTTAATATTTATGTTGAAGTGTTACTACGTCAACAATACTCTCTTGCAGCGTCGCAGCTAGGGGGAAAATGTGAAAAATAAAAAAATGTGCCGGTATGTAGTCATGCATATAGGATCTAAGTTTAATTAAATAATTATGCTAATTAATTATGTGAGTAGGAACATTTTAAACTGTAAGCCTAGGTCTACACTATGTCTTAGGAGAACAAAATCACTAGGCTACGTGTAAACATCACTCGTTCTCTGGTGCTTAAGAAATGGTTCAAATTGTTATCTTAGCTTTTGAGGTTATGTCCCCCAAAGGAAAGAGGTGAGAGCAGGCGAATAGGGAAAGAGGTAATGTTCATTCAGCACACACTAGATCCAACTCGATTACAGTAGGCCTAATTACGCTGCAGTCATTTTATTTCACAGCAACTTGAAAAATCTGTATTAAACAATTCTGTGTTTGCTTGTAGGAGCATCGTATACAGGTGTGCGTATTGTAAATGGTTTGCGATTCGTATTTAATAGGCCTGCGTTTTTCGTACGTTTTTTGTAATTTAGAATTTTCTTACTATTCCGAAAAACAAATCAACAATTGAAATCTTAAAACGTGTCTATTATTCTATACATATGTAGGCCAACCCCTTAAGAACGCCGTTTGCAAGCGATCCCGTAGCCTCAGTTAGTGAACTGATTTGTCTAACTTACGTTAAATCTAACGGAAAGTAAAAGATGTAGGCTGTGTCTATTATAATGCGTTCTTATTTCCACACTTAAAAACTACTGACAGTAGCGACCCAGAGAAACGTGGTAGCTATAGCATATGTTGTCAACTGTGTGTGGCTAATTAATAATAATGACATGAAGACTCAAACTGGAACAATACAGCACTGAATACGGTAGAAGAACTGTTCTGAAATTCTACAAAATGGAAACAACCATTGAATGAAGGTAGACAAGGTCAGTAGGCCTATAGGAAGAAAGATAGTAAAATCACTGAATTCGGTTCTGCTCAGAGGCGTAATTACGGGGGGGGGGGCGAAACACCCAACAGAGGATCGAAAAAGTGTCGAATACTGTTAGTCTCTTACTTTTTAGGCCATGTTATTATTTTTTCAGCTTTGTACGCTAATATAGTATAAACTGTTTTTTCTACAAACAGGTTTATTACATAGCATTTGCGCATACGTTTGAAATATGAAGTAAGCCTATAGAAAGTCAATTCAGCCAATAGGTCTATGTAGACCTATCTTCTAAAGAATGTTTCAATAACTCGTATTTTTATTGTGTTATTTACGTTTACATTAATGGGATTGATTTCAGGATGTTGTTACACCTTGTTTAACCGCTTTAAAGACAGTAATGGTCATTGGTGTTAACTTCTTTTTCTTTTGTATGAAGCCGACTCGACAGGACCCACGCCCCAAGGCCAATTTCTAGGCACGCCACTGGTTCTGCTGGGAAAAACTTGTTAGAAAGGAACAAGAAGAAGAATAACAACAACAACAAACAGAATAATAAAGCAGTAGTAGAAAAAGTAGGATTAGATATGTGGGGTTAATAGGCTATATGAGAAATAAGCCTAGGCCTAAATAAAAACAAGAAAACTGTAATCGACAGAGATACACTTCAGATGTGATGTAGTGTGATGAATCAAGTCTGGAAAGGAAGACAAAATGCAGATGTCAACAGAGTAATGCATATTAACAAAGACGTATAGAAAACAAACTCGTTTGATTGTTGTTTGTTCCCTTTAATAGGATGACCCATGACAGTTCAGATTAGAAGGCAAATGAGAAAACAAAGAGTGGAAAAGCGAGAAGTAGGTACTGAAAACGACAAAACACTGGAATCTGGAGAGGAAAAAGCGGCGACAGCCGTATGCATCTGTGACGTAACTATATAGAGGAACACTCCCCCCCCCCCCCCAGAGATACTACAAATCTAAGCAAGATTCCATATTGGAAACTGGCCTATTTCTAACACAGTTGCGTGTGTTAAAATAAGGCGTTCAATAATTTCAGAAATAAAAGGAATTGCAATATTAATAAAATAGAGTTAACTTAATAATGACAATCACTCGAATTTGATAAATAACGTAGGCATTTTTAGCCATAAAAATTATGCACGCACCAGAAAATGAAGGCAGAGCCTATTAATTTGCCTTCATCATGTTCGACCAGACACTCTTCTTCTTACAGTGTTGTCATGACTCCTCTAGTCATCTGTATGGTTTGAACCGGCGTCTGTACATAGGTAAACTAACAGTTTCTAGACTTTAATTATGAAAAGTAAGATTTTTTTACTCGATTTTACTTAAAAGTAATTTATCTTAACGTAAACTATAGGCTTACACAATTATTGGTACAACATCCTTAAAGTGCGAAGGGGTAGGCCTAATAAAACCAGATTTTTCAAAATAGCCTATCTTCAGTAAGGCTATCTTCAGTAAGCCTATCTTCAGTAGGCTATCTTCAGTGCCTATCTTCAGTAGGCCTAGGTTATCTTCAGTAATCCTATCTTCAGTATGCTATCTTCAGTAGGCTATCTTCAGTAAGGCTATCTTCAGTAAGGATATCTTCAGTAGGCTATTTTCAGTAAGCCTATCTTCAGGAAGGCTATTTTCACATATTTAATAACTTAAATTTGATTAACGGTTAGTCGAGATAGAATATTTTGAAGTCAGCTCTTTTCCATATTTTTTCAACCTTTATATAAGTTACTTCATTTTGTTTGACTCAAAGACTTTTAGACAACACAAAATGCATAAAATGTATTTATAAAGATATGCCCATTGGATGAATCCGGAATTTCATAATTGCCCTAAGGAAAACGGTGGATCCAACCTTCAAGCTAGTTTCATCCCGCTCCCCAAAAGCTAATCTCATTTCCCTCTCCGAGAACAGCTTCTAGTCATGCCATTGGTAGGAACAGGCCTACACTATATAGATCCAAAGAGATCCGCTACTAGTCTAGAAGCAGAACTAACGGTTACTGGTTTAATGTCCCCCATTTTCCTCTGGCGCCAGAATCGCGAACACTGGTCCTCCTGTAAGGCAACGTATTCCATCGATCTCAGGACATGGCGACGGTTTTTTCTTATTCTCGCCACCTTTACCCACACTATTGTCGTTGTGTTTAACTATGTTTTTGTAAAAATAGGAATCATCGTCTTTAATTTATTTCAGTTCCATAAATATTTCAGATCCATCAAGACTCAAATACATATTTGTTTGTCTTACCGTCTGTGGCATGTTCAGATGAGTTAGCCTGGTAGGTCAAAGGTATTCAGTAGTCTAGCCTATACATCTGCGATCAACAGCTTTTAATTTCGTACAGCCTTGGATTGTGAAAATAGGCCTATATTTACCACTGGTATGATTAATTAGGCCTAATCATCTCACAATGCGTATTTTCATAGGCCTATGTTTATTTACTGGCTAACCTTCCATTTAGGCTTACATGTTAGTCCGCTTCTTGCTGTTTTGGCTGTAGTTCTTCTTCCCGTAACTTACAATTCGTGGCCATCTGTTAGACTTAATGAGACGATTACCTGCAGGTATAACTTTTTCAAACATTTTATGATGAATTTTTGGCTCTGCCTGTGTTCATTTGATGACTGACAGTGAGCATTTTCGTCTTCAGCATAAATACAAGATGGCTTCTTCACTTAGCCTACTTCTTCAATTTGTTGTAAAAGCCCATGAATTTACTCCTCAGAGCTGTACTCCGATACCACAGATTTTACATTTTTCTACTCCCACAGTCAGGGCCGGCGAGAGGGGGGGCAGAGCCCCGGGGCCCGGGGTCCCGAAGCGGGCCCGGCGCATATAAATATAAGACAAGACTGTTTATTAACAGTGTAAAACCCATTTATTTACGATTAAAGTTAAGAATAACGAATTGTAGGGTCAATTAATAAATCCTAAACCACTAACAATCCAACAGTAATGATTTTGGTAAGTTTTTCTTTGGGGGGGCCAAAAATGTTTAGCCCCGGGGCCCGTGATCGCTCTCGCCGGCCCTGCCCACAGTCCACTGTAGGCTACGATTTCTCTTAGGTTAGCCGTTTATTTGCTAATGAGAAAATTATGTAGACCTAATCCTTTTATTTAGAAATAACATAACATAAGAAATAAAGACAACAGTCTATAATACGTAACCTACTAGAGACATTTTGACAGTTACTGTAAAAAGTGGTAATAAAAGTAATTATTTTTATGCATATTTATTATTAGCGGACACCTGCAATGCTTACATAAAGTAGCAGTCAATTTGTGCTCACGGAAAGTAGTAGTTCCTTGTAATGCTCACGGAAATCCTTGTCTTAGATTGCTACGTTCCACTGATCACGAGGTTTCTTTGAGTCCGTAGCTTCCGTGTGAGAGTAAACCACGCTAGGCCTGTTTCTTCGGAGAGGCGTATTACGGCTGATGTCCCTCAGGACGCCACCCTTCGGTCTCTTCTGTTCTCGGTGTTCGGGTGTTCGTCAACGACACGCCCCGAGTGGTTGAGATCGGGCTGTTGCTCTTTGCGGACGACACAGTGGCTTTTGCCGCAGATTACAACCCAGATTTTGCGGCTGTAAACCTCCAGCTCCAACTCGATGCGTATGTTGAATGGGCCGACAATTGGCGAGTTGCTGTTTACGCTAAGAGCGCAGGAGCTCAGGAGTAATGTTCTCTCGACGCCGTAAGGGGTCTCGGCCGCTAACCGTAAGCTCGCTCAGTCGAGCTGCCCTGGACAAAGACTGTCAAGTACCTCGGGCTCCACTGAGATTCGAGGTTCATCTGGTGAACCGTGAACATAATATTTGTCAACGCGCATCGGCCCAAGTCCAAGGATTACGGCCTGTGCTTTCGAATCTGGCGACGGCCCCCCAGCTTGGTAAGCTCATTGTCAACACATAAGCCTATGTTGCCGGTATTAGCCTACCTATGCCTGCCCTTTTTTGGAGTTATAGGGAAAATTGTGTCACCAGAATTTTGGGAGAGGATTTTTGGGGCGAATTTTAGAAAATCAACAACAGTGTAAAGCGAATATTCTAAAGTTTTAGTTACAAATCTTAGCCTAAAATATAGTTACTTATTCAGTTTCTAAACTACATTAGGAAAATAAAAGAACCACTTAAGAGGATGAAAGTTGAAGTAGGACTATTAGGTTCCCTCCTGAAGCAATTACATTACAGATTCTCTGGCCAATTCATTTGCTATGGTCACACAAATGATCTGTTTTTCACATGCAGGCATTTTAAAATTGGCGAAAGGAAAGGAAAAGGAAAATAATGTAAGACCTGAGTGACTACCACAATCTTAACAATAAAGAGATAACTGAAAAAATGGAAACTTTCATTAGTTTATTAAAGTTGCTCACTGGAATCGACATATCAGATCAGACACAGGCCTACTTACACCTGACAATAAAACTAAAAGCACAAACAATGGCCATGAACTAAAAATAAATTACAAAAAGTCTGATAAGAAAAATAGGTAACGATGAATCTGAAGGACCGTCTAAAGTCATTTGGCGATTTACAACCAAATCAGAAGACGATTTTCATAATAGGCCTAATTCAAAGTTATTATGAATTAAATTTGAGGCATAGGTTGAATGGAAAGACACGGGGGGGAGGAGACTACGCCATTAGCCTAGGAGTAGACTACGGGCCGACTACGATTCATAAAACTAACTGCAAGTAGGCCTAACGTAAGAATATAGTCCTACGACGTAGGCCTGTCCCCTTAGGCCTAATTGGATCGTTCAGTGCAACTGTCTGTGCCTTCTGTAAATACCCGAATACCCGGAACATGCATAAGTACGTGTTGACGTTTGCATGTGGTCGATATCAAAATACTGATAGTGTTCGCTTGATAGGCCTAATTGTTTATTTACATTTATAGATCAGTATGTAGGCCTAACATACATAAATGTAGGCCTAATAGGCCTATTATATAAGAAAACCTCCAGCTAAACACGTAGGCTATAGGCTTAGGCTTATGAAGTCTTTCTTTTTTACTAGACTAGATTTTGTATCGCTATTTATTACACAGGCCTACGATTTATTAATAAATCAGCCTATAGGAAGCTGTAATTTAAGAAAATACTAGTTCTTCGATAATAAAAAACGAGTTTCCGGGGTTACATAATTTCTGGAAAAATTTTGGTATCAGAATGTGAAAAAATTAATTATTTTACAAAAATATGAAGTTTTTTTATTCTTAGTGAGCCTCTAAACATTCTAGTAAAAACGATTATTTAAACATATTATAAATGATTCAGCAATGAATTGTAACGGAATTCTGAAGTTGAAAAAAACAGACGTTAGTGCGTAACGGAAAGTAATTGAAAATATATAATGTATTTATAAGCAGACGGCATTCGTTATATAGCCATTTTGTGTACTGTGAGAAATACTGTTGTGCAATACGCCATATGGTGTTTTGATTGTCTACCACTGTCCATGTGGTTTGGTTGCTCGTCTGTTATTGGTTGACAACGAGCCTGTTGCCTAGGAGACGGCCATTTACCGGCCAATCAGTGTGCTTGTGATTTGAACGGAGAAAAGAGAGGGAATCTGTTGTACAAATCTTGCATGGGGCGGAGTCAGTGTATTGCTGGTTCTCGGCCGGCAACGGTTTCGATTCAGTCGCTGTGATCCTTTCGTGTTTGTTGTGCTTTTCTTTTACAAATCTCGTCGAAGTTTGCGATTTCAGCAGATAAAAGACTTGCCTGTGTTAAATGTTATGCAGAACGCACGTTCGATAGCGTTCTCTTTAACTATCAAGGTAGACGATTTTGATTACTCATTTATTTTAAAAATTGTGTTTGTTTTTTAATTTAATTCTGTCAGTACGATAAAAACTCAGTAAACATTGTTCAGTTGTAATCCATAGACTATACCGCTTTAGTTCAAAATGACATAGGACCTATACAGAAAGTCATGGCTGATGTTAACATAATACAAAACGAACAATTTTTAAATGGACCTTTTAATAAGTTCACCAGTATAAACAGTAGTAATTGGATCGTGCATATTTAGTACACACACACTAGTAATTTTCTTAAGCACTTAATACGTTCGAAGACAAGTGTTTTATACGATGTAAATCCATAATAAATGGCGTATTAGAGGTTTTTGCTATAGTATGTAAGCCTACGTGATAAAAAATATTTTGTCATGGAAGGGTTTCATAATTTTTTTTTTTTTTTTAATTAGTATTGGGTGTAAGAGTTTGGCTGACCTTTGTGGTGCAAAATGTAGACCTAATGTTGAATCTGGTTATTTGGTGTTTATTTCCTAACTTTAAAATACATTTAAATTGTTTTTTCGTTGTCCTGAGTAGGCCTATACTAAAATTTTCTTACAGGGAGTAGTTTTCTTTAAAAATTATTCTAATTCGATAAATACTGATAATAACCAACAGTTTCTATTCTAATAATTCTTTTTTTTTTTTTTTTTTTTTTTTACGTACAGTAGGCTAAAAACAAGGAGTAGGTAGGCCTTATAAAGAAGAATATTAAGCTGCCACGGAGGTATCGAAATGACTTTCAAAAATGAATAATTTAAGAAAAATGTATAGCATTGTAAATAAAGCAGGTTTGGCTGATTTAAGAAAAAAATGCAGTCTGTAAAAAACTAATGTTTAAAAGTGACGATAGCCTACGTTATAGGCCTACAGACTTAAAAAGGAAACTACCGGCTCTCCTGCAAATTTGTAAAGGACAGAAGTTAGTATTCAAACTGATGCCAAACGTGACGACACTGTAGGCTAATATTTCTGTTAGACATCTATAGGCCTACGTTAGGCCTATTGTAAAGCCTTGCTATTATGTAGCCTGCCACGTGTAGTATGTTTATAAACTGATGATTTATAAATCTTGTGACACTAGTGTCTTGTCATAATATAGGCTAATTTATTAGCTTTTCAAGGCATGTATTGTTTATTATATTATATAATAGGCCCACCTTATGCATGGCCTTAAGCCTATTGCTTATGCTAGGCCTATTTAGTCCAATATATTTTTTAATTTGTGACAAATTTTTAATATAAAAGAATTGTAATTTTTTAGTACACAGATTAATAAAATATAACGAAGACTTATTTGAGGTGGTAAGTGCCTTATTTAAGTTCCTCACCGCGAACGCGAGCGCGCTCACACACGCAGACCACGCACTCACGAAAACAATTGTGCAACTGCATAAATAAGCATTACAAAAATGTACAGCATTTAGGCTAGGGCCTACTATTTCTTTTGTATTTCTCACTTTCTTTTGGTAAGTCACCAGTATAGGCTATTACCGGTAGGCCTACGTTATAGTTAAGCTATACTTAATAAACATAGGCTATTCACAGAGACTCGATTTCACAATAAACCAAAATAATAGCGTAGGCATGCGAAAAATTTCATGACAGGTGGGGTACAAATGGTACAGAACATTAATGAGTTAAGAATGTAAATTAAAAATTTTTTGACGTCGGCCTAGGGAAAGATGTAGAACTATAGGCTATTCGAATTTTTGGCACGTTTTTTTTATAACTGTCCAGTCACCGCCAAGAGTCTTTTATTTAGTATTAAACTCTTTAAGTTTTTTAAATAATGCGTTTAAAAAAGTAATTATTTCTATTCTGTCAGCACTGTCAACCCTTAGGTCTACGTGTATAGTATCGTTTGTCTCCTAGGCTTTGTGAATAAGCATGAATATGCATGAGACTCGCGACTTAACGAGTGGAGTCAAGATGCTTTGACCACATGACCGTAGCCGCGTTAAAAATTGAATTTACTTTTAAAATTATTACTTTAGAATACTATTACTGTTCTGAAAGAGTATAGAACAGGGATTTCCGCCCTCTAGCCCTCGTAAATATAGCCTACCTATGCATATTGTGGGAAACTATGTAAGCTTAGGCCTAACATATAGACCTATTTTATTTACAAAAATGTTCGATTTCGCCGGTTTGTTGCAGTTAAGATACTAGGCCTATAATTAATTTCCAGCATAATGCAAATTGTTTCGAAGTCGGTTGCCTCTCGAACTGCTAGTAAACGTGATGAATCTAGTAACCATGTGTTATGATAAACTTGGCACGCCGCAGGGGCTGCTTATAGGCTACTGCATTCTTCGAAGTAAAAAAAAGATTAGGCCTATATATGATGCATAGAACAATAAGATAAACAAGTGATTGGTATGAAGATAATTAAGTTTGATAAAAGGATTTAACGATTTAAATTTAACAAACGAGTTACTGTGTTATCATTCTTCTTCGCGTACCTAGTACCTATTAGGCTAATTGCACTTCAGTCTCTTCAAAAATAATTCACGGTAAAATTTTCAAAACTAAGATTTAAAACGATAGGTAGACTAAGAAGAACGAAAACATTTTACGTCTTAGTCTATTTGAAGCTTTGTACAATCGTCGACACGAAAAACATTGTGACGTGAAAAACGCTTCTCATACACGAAAGCACAAGAAGGTTTGTAGGCTAACGTATAATAAATTAATTGAGCAAATCATTAAATGTTGGTGAGTGAGTAGAAAAATAAAGTTGAATTCACAAACGTTAATGTTAGATTGATACGGAAAATAAATTATAACGATTTGAACCACCCAACTAAACTAATGCTTAGTACTAATTTATGGGGCGATAAAAACGTCTCTTGTCAGTTTTTAAGTGGCCGATTTTTAAGTGGTACTTGCATCCTTTTACTAAAAAAACGTACAAACATCGGTTTAGTTGTTTGTATGGACTACTTGTTTTCATAAATATCTTACGATGTAAAAATTCTAATTAAAAAATAATTAGTGGTAAGTAAACAGGCGTACGATGTAAACTTTCGAAGTAAGAAATAATTACACTTTGTTAATTTAATCGTTTACAACAATGCATTAATGTCTGTTCGCACGAGTATACGTGTACACCACACTTCGGCGTTCCGCGTGTGGAACGCCGAAGTGTTAATTAATTATTAATTGATAATTAATTTGAAATTTTAAGTACGACTCCTTAGTTTAGTCGTAACCGTGAACCATTCAATGAAGTAATGTTTAGTGAAGTACTGCCACTGATAAAACAAAATTTTTAAAACATCTGTGTCGACGTTTCGTCAATTTTTATTATCAACATCAGGACAAATGTAGGCCTTTATGAGTTGTTAGTTGTTGACACCAAAAACACACGACATTTGGTGTCTCTACAATTGCGCTTGTGATGATGATATTGTCGACACAAATGTTTTAAGAAAAATTGTATCTAGTCAGTGCCCGAACCTCATTAACCCTTTCGTCATTTAATTTTTAAATATTTTACTGCTCCGTATGCTTAGGCTATTGTATAACTATGTTAAGTTGTTCGTTTGGCAATTTATTTGATTAGAGACAGTGACTCTTACAGATCTGTTGAACGCATTTTTCCCGGGGTGGTAATAATTCCCGGGGTGAATTATAAATATAATTCATAATAACTGGTAAATTACCAAAGCCTTAAAGTATATATTTGAATTCACTGAAAAACTACATTTTAATAAAGTAGGCTACATTTTATTCACTGAAAAACTATAATTAATAATGTACTAGGATTTAGTAGGCTAGGAGCTGTATAAAACAATTCAATGAAATTTGAAATTAAATATTGTAAACGCTTTTATTACATTACTTCAATTTCAGTACTAAATGTTATGTTTTGTTTTACTAACTTCAGCAGTGTAGGCTCATTATATTAAGTTAATTTGATATGTTTTAATATTTTATAAATACGTTTTAATTAGGCCTAGGTTTAAAAATAATAATAAAAACATAGGCCTACTTGTTTTTAATTTTTACATAAGCTTACGTAAAATTGAATACCATTACCGAAGACAATTACAATTGTTGTGTTGATTGAAACAAGCCCCCCCCCCCCCGGCTTTTTGTTTCAGACAATGTCGTATAAAACCAAACATCTATTTTACTTTACCAGCCAAGAATCAACTGTATGTTAAAAATATAACTGGATTTTCTTTGTACACTAGAAATGACAAATGTTTTAATGATATAGGCTACTCATTTTGAACTAGTAGGTACAATGTAAATGTAATCTTGCACAGGTAGTAGGCTTAGGCGTACTTCTACCCTCGTCGCACATGTCACACTAGTAGAACGTGATTGATATCTGTTTTGAGACCAGAGTAAACTTGATACTTCACGTCTTGGTTTAGCCTTTGACTTACAAAAACTTCAAAGGAACGCCACACGTTCGCGGCTTTGTCGCGTGTTTTTATCGGTGTTGAATTAGCCTACATTCCACCGCTCGACTGTTTCATTGAAAATTTATGTTCATTGATGGATAGGCTATAGGTCTATAGAATTTTTTAAACACGTCTTAATAATTTGAAATCGTGTTGATTTCTTTCAGGGAGACTTTAACCACTTAACTGTGCGTCGTCAGAACACCAAACGTGACGCAAAAGTGATAACACATTTCTTAATCACTTGTGTTGCGTTTAATTACAAAAAATTTAATCAATTACCGATTTCGGATTAAACTATGAAGTTTCGATTCATTGAGGAAGTATATGACTGACTACGCTACGTGTAGGCTAATTACTGGAAACATAAGTGAATTACGTGAAAATATTAAAATGTAGGCTATGTAGGCCTACTTTTATTCAGAGAGAATTTTCATGATTTTTATGGAGTAAAAATGAATAATATTTAGTGTTCATAAGGATATTTATAGGCATAGGCCTACTAGCTGAATTCACAGATCATTGTAGGCTAAGTCTAAATCTAATTTAACCTTTAATCATATCTTCAGTTTTTAACCTTTAAATCCCGCATCATGCAGTTCAGAATCGCGGCACTGTTCTTCCATTCAGAGATCGTTTAAAAATAATTTAAAGTTCGTACGATCAACGCAACTCACGGTGGCAAGCTGGATCCGATCCTTTCGGGCATTGAAGTTCCCTCAGTCAAGTGTATTAAGATCTCACGGTTTCACGTAACTTAGTTTTCAGCCCTTGTTTACTAGCATGTTATTCTGATAGCTAGAAGTACTGTTTTACAATTTGAATAAATCGTTCATACAACCACGTTCCTATACGCACATAATTGTCATCACATCTACACCAGATTCTTTGTAATTTTTTTTGAATCAGTGTAATAATTCACATCTATGTCAGTTAAAAGATGAGACATTATGTGAATCGGATAGACACACACACACACACACATATTTTCACTCGTCTGCAAATAATCCATTTACTTAGGCCTATATTGATTTGTTTATATCTAGTCTTTTGACAGTTATGTTTTGTTGGTTCACAGGGGTTTTTATTTTGTGGTATGTAAGAAATCTATAATCTCTCATCGACGACAGAAAACTACGGCTATATAAACGAGGAAAGTCGTTTATTCACTTCAAGTAACCGCGTTATGAGGGAAGTGATTGTAATCATACCGATAATGGTGGTGACAAAAAAATATAGGCCTAACTATTATGCTGACAAAACTATAATAATAGTAACAACAACAATAATAATACAAAATTTGTTATTATGTGCATGCATTGTAATAATACTTATGTAATTACAATTAGGCCTATTTACCTATGAGATTATAACTTGTAGGCATAATACTAAACTGAACACCCAATATAACAGTATCTCTTTAATCGATAGTCAGCGCAGACGTGTGGTATTATCCCTTCGCCGCGAAATTGCAAGTGCAAAAAATGTTGGCACACTAATTTATTAGACGAGTGTTAGGCCTATACTGATAGAATATTTCGACAACACAGAATACCATCGTCAGCTTACACAAATGGATATGGGTAACGTTCAGAATACAGAAGACATAGCATATGCCTACAGACCTATAGCCTACAAAGTTTACGAAACAATATTAAGTAAAATTTACAACAGGTCTTGTAGAGAACTTGTGGGCAATTTCAACAAGCTGTAGGCTACGTTAGCGTGAGTGTTCGTATAGCCTACGCATACACCGTAAAAAGTATTGTCTTGAGCGTTATCAAATTGTAGGCCTAATGAAATTATAATAGTGAAGTAACTTATTATTATTATTATCATTATTATTTAACTTAAATGTGTTATTAATGTTAAACGTGATATAAGTATATTAGATCTAACTTTTCGAAACGCTTTCCATTTAAATCCATTAAAAAATGTACCGGAAACTGAGATAGGCCTACGTGTAGAAAACTGAATGCAGAACGCGCGTCAAAATATCAGTGGAAAGGTATAATTAATAATAGCTGCCATACACGCCTATTATTCACAGTTAGGTCTAACACTCGTCATCAATTTTAATGTTCTGTCGTAGGCTCAGTAAATTTGTATTTAGTCAATGTAACGAAGTCAACATGTCATGGATATTGATAAATAGCTCACCCCGCGTTCAAACGCACAAAATATTTTGTGTCCTTTTATTACATTTCAAAATTCATTAATGTCTTTGTAACATAAAATAATATTGATATTATGATCTATCTTGGAAAAGAATAGAGATGAACCCATGTGTGTAAAATTCAAAACAAAGCAATTAATATATTTTACGCATATGCTTTAGAAGTTGATTTCGGATGGTTCCATTTTTGCATCTTTTTGGATCCCAACAGCTGCACACATTAACATAAATTTGGATAACAGAAAACTACGCCTATCTAAACTTTCTAATCTTGTATACTAAATATTTTAGAACGTTATCTACTTCCCAAGTGTCAGTAGGCCTACAAGTAAAGTTACAGTTGACGTATGCTGATTTATCACATAAGAGATAAAACTCGTCTCACGCCCGAGAGCTGTGTAATGTTTCCACCGCTTCCTGAATATTGTTCACTCTCGTGCTTAGTAATCTATTGAGCGAAAGACATTTTCTTTTATCAGCAGTGGTATCTGCCCTCTACGTGAGAGGGTGAGGCGCAAATGTTATTTATTTTCTCTTCTCTTTGCTTTTGTTCCTTTCTGAAGCTTTGACCATTTGTTGTTTCCATATCCTTCTATTGATCGAATCACCTATGACTTCTAGAGTTTCAGTATATTTCACTATGGTTTTCAAGTATTTCAGTAATTTTAGCGACGACGCTCATCTTTTCTGTTTTCCGTTTTGATTTCCATTTCAAAATTCCTTTGGCCCATCTTGTTTTGTTCATTCTGTTTACATGTTCACACTGTGATATGGATTTATTTCCCAGCTTTCTTGCAGTTATCATATTTAGCCCACTTCTATCATCCACTTTTTAGTGACCTTATCTCTAACACTATCATCGTTCCGAACTTCTCCTGTACAGAGATCATATTTTGTACTGCGTTTTGGTGGCAAATCGTTTCTTTGTGTCCTGTTTTTAAGATTTTTCACTATTAAACTCTTTTATGTTCTGGCGACGTATAATAGTCTATCTTAGCGTAATATCTTTTTTTGACACGACGCGAAAATAGCCTACACCAACATAGAAATTTGTTATTGCTCATTAACTAAATTTGTTTAGTTAAGTAACATCGTGATACTGATGGTGTGCAGTGTAGAAGCCTCATAAGTATCTACCCGATAGACAAGCGATAATTTCGAAAAACCTCCCTCAAATATTTACATTTAGGCTTATAGCAAACGTGTTCGTGTTTCCCGGTGCGTTAGGCTGTAGCTTGTCTTTCAGAGACGGGGTGTAGACCTATTGTGTTTTCCTCTGTGGATGCAGGCCAGTTAGGTCTAAATGTACCACAAATATTTAAATTTCGTTAAACATTACATCAGTGACTGATGATCACACAGTGTTCATAGTACACGTTGAACAAATCGTAGGTCCAGACAAGCGGCGGAAATCTGGTCATAAACAAATTAGTAGGCATAAACATTACGAGGAACATATTTTTCGATAAACACACAGTCTGTCTAATAGCCTATAGGCTATACAGACGTAATTTTAGTAATTGTAATAATATAATAAATTAGAAGCAAAATTACAGCATACGATACGCGTGAGTTGGCGTTCTTGTATTTTTCGACATATTGTTTTCTTATGCTGCTAATTTCAGGTCTCTTTAAATTTTAATGTACCTTTCGTTTTATTTTGGAAATGTAGATGAATATTTTTCCTATTATTAGGACAATATTATTGAGGTCATTGTCTAAAATTGTATTCTCTTTTCCTTTTGATTAATCCCTTTAATAGGCATGGACAAACACACGTAGCCTGCATAGCCCTCGCACATACACACAAACGCGCGCGTGTAGGGGATTCTTACACGTAGTTACATAGGTAGGCCTACGCCTATGTGTGCCCGTCTTTGTGTGTCAGAAACAGTATCACACATTGTAAGTTGGGCGTTTACGAGATATGTGTGACAATTCGGTCAATATAATGATTTAAGATTATTGATATCTTTTCATACATAGTTCTTTTTGTAGTTACCTTATAATAATTATGATCATATTTTTTATCAAGTATTACATTAATATTCCATAACATAGGCTACGTTTCACAAAAGCTTGTCCTATAGCGCGTCTTCAGACGTCGAAATTGATTTCTAGTTAAAATATTTGAGCCACAGGACAGATCTTATTGTACGTCAGCCGCTACAATTTTATTACTTCCAGAAGAAAATAATTATTTTTATAATTTTACATGAATGAACGCTTGCGTATTTGACTATGTGCGTTATCATTAAATGATATGCCCACATATAGCCTATAATGTGTATTTAACATTAATGAAAAAATTTTAAATTAATGAAGAACTATTTGGAGGCTGCTGCTCAGTTTTCTTCTTTTTTTTTATTAGCTCTTATTGAGGTCGTAGTTAAAAGTTTTCTTTCGTCAAACGAAATAACACGATTTTTATGAACAATGACAATAGGCCTACCAATAATGTGCATGTAGTGCAAGTAATGTTTGATAGGCTTTAATCTGTAGTAGGCCTAATTGTAACTCAACAGGATTCTCAGACATTTGTTGAGACTAACAAGACAGTGAAGCGCCCACGAAGACTGCCGTAGGCTACTAACAAATTTACCAGGGTTACTGACTGGTGCTATTCAAAATCAGAATATTTTGGTCAGCGAACTTCCGGTAATATCGTGTCAACTGAACACTGTTTTCATATTCTAATCCCGTAATAGTTTACCTCTGTATTCTGATTTATTCACAATCCCACAGTAAGAAACAAATAACGACAAAAATCAATTAAATTTAATAATTCCTTAATCATTACGTTATTTAAACTAGTCGATCAGTTAAAAACAATTAACATTGCAAAATTTAAATTGTTTTAAAAGATTCAACATTCAAATATTTTAATAAACGTTTAACGTAGGCTATAATAGGCTATTTAACGTAGCGAATACGATATATTTAATCATCTTTTAATATTCTACATCATATGGTTTAATATTTTATAGGCCTATGTGGCAGAGTATTGTAAATAATAAATTTTAATAAATGAATGTAGGTAGTAAGCTGCTTTGGATTACTTGTTCGTCATTACTCGAATGTAATCAATAGTAAAAAAAAAATGTCTTTCCAAAAATATTTAATGGTGTTCCATAATTCTTATTTGGTTTATTTATTTTTTGAGGCTCTTTATATCTTCACTTCTTACAAACGTCAACTACTCTTTACGAAAACACCTCAAAAAATTAATTTTCTTTGAACTCGTAGGTATCGTCTTAAATTTCACTGTAGACCTACTGACTTTTTCATTCCGAACAAACCACGCATTTTTTAAATGTATTCCCGGAGCCCAGTAGTAGGACACCGTATTTTGACGGAGAAACATGTTTTGTGTCTGCTAGCTGTTGATATAACAATAAGTCTACTATGTAATGTAGCCTGTTATTATTTTTGTTTTTGCACTAGAAAATATATGATTAAAAACGAACTGTTTTTAATAATTATAATAATAATTATTATTGTTATTATTAGCATTATTATCCTTATTATTAAAAAATAATAAGTTTTTATTTATATACGCGTAATATTATAAGCTATTATTAGCCTAATATAATTAGACACTATTATTGTATTCTGTTCACAAGTTGGTTTCATATTGTTGTAATCTACATCTAATAGATATTTGGTTAACTATTCAAGGCTTAAATAATTCATAATACTTGTAGCATGTCGTCCTTTAAATGTGAGTTTATATTCTTATTTCATGAGTTTATAAAAACGACAATTTCATAGGACCATTTTCATCAGATAGGTGCGATCAGTTTTAACGCCTACCAGCTTCAGTAAATGACTTTTATCCCTCCACTTGGTAATTGGATTTTAACTATACATATAAGTGTAATAGGCTATTTACGTGTACGACTACCTTATTTTAAATTTCAAACAAAATAGGGCATATGTGCTAAATAATCTGTTGTAACAAACAATTTGCAACAGGCTATTTAAATTCCCTTGTATAAAATAAATTTTATGATGTGCTTAACAATGTGCCAAATAGGCGCCTAATAATAATTAATCTGCTGTGTTATTAGTAATTATATGTAATTTATAAGCGTAGGCTATACTGTGTTCGTGCGGTCAGAATTAGTGGCTGGATTAGCAATCACCAAGCACGTGTTAATAATATCTCATCAAACAGTAAAATAAATTATAGTCATATGTAGCCTACTGACTTCTTGCGTATACAACTCGTAGGCCTACATTGTTATAGATTACGTATTATAAGCCACACTAGCAGCAATTCTGAGAACCGGAGGCCACCTGCTTCAGAGGACCCTTTAATTTCAAGCGATATAATGAGTGGAGTAACCCTGGATAGATGTACAATAGCGACATCTGTTACAAGACAGTATATTTTCTGAGAATATTAAATATTCCGAATCTTCAATAGTACAAAATGATAATTTACGTTAACGATGCCCAAGAACACAAAATAGAACATAACGTTTGTTAATGGAATTATCAACTGAATTTCACCAAAAATAGGCTATAACTTATGTTATTGAAAATTACTCTAGATAGTATTATACGTACATTGGGTAGCCTATACTTAGGCTACAAGCGCAACTGGTATTAACTTACGTACATTAATATAAGTTGAGATTAATTAACAGTTCGTGACAGTCACTGGGCTACTAATTATTTTTCGTACCCATTGTACCGTAGGTCTAAGAAGGTTTACAAGAAAAGTTGTGTTGGAAGACGAATTGCAAGACAAGTTTTGAGTGTAACAAAATATTAAAAATAGAAATGTAATAATTTGTTTAGTAAGAATTTTGTACATTTCTACACATGCTCTGTGCGTATATATTTCGCTGTTCTCACAAGTATTCAGTACGTACGTAGGCCTACGTACGTAGTGTGTGTGTGTGTGTGTGTGTGTGTGTGTGTGTGTGTGTGTGTGTGTGTGTGTGTGTGTGTGTGTGTGTGTGTGTGTGTGTGTGTGTGTGTGTGTGTGTGTGTGTGTGTGTGTGTGTGTGTGTTTTGGACAAAGTGGGTTGAAGAGGGCAGACAAAGAGGGATTGAAGGGAGGCGTTCATCGAAATTTACGATTCAGGTATGCGGCAGTGTTTTGAGACGACGTTCGATTGGAATCAAATATAAGTAATCGATAGCGCGTTTTAACTGAGGACCAGGAACTAAATGGTCAAGGGGAATCGTGTTGATTTCAGAGGTGCGAACAGTCTCGGTACCTTTTTAAATATCAACAAAATAGAAGGGAATTCTTATTATTAAAAAGAAAAACTAGAAAGTGTTTGGTATAAAATTAAAAAATATAAATTGTGCCAGTACATTGACGGTTTTTGGGAGTGTCTAGCGTTTATTTTTCCTTTTGAACGTGCCACTGGAAAACAGTGGAATAAAGCGGAAATAAATGTTTTTGGGCTATTGCTAAAAGAAACAAAACGCCAAAAAGACATTCGAATTTCTGTATCCGTTTTTTCACTTTTTCCGTTAAGTTTTTCACTTTACTACACACGCACGCGTGAGTTTCTCACATCAGCATTCTGATAAAAAGTTTATTAAATACATAAAATTAAAAATCCAGCAATTTACGTGAACATAAACAGGAAATCAGTGTGCACGATGTTTTATATATGACGGTGTAGCACGAGCTGAAAATACTTAAATCTAGACATAGGACTACTACGTGTAACATCTTTGTTATTAGCCTACTCGCGAAGATGAGAGGGATCTAATGGTTCAAAAAACTTACAAGTGTTTACCAGTTTCTCTGGTAAGAGCTCTTATGTACTTCACAATCTGTACCGTGTTGTGTAGATCAATTGTTAAGTTAGCATAAACAGTGACAATATATAGTTTATGATCCATGGCCCTCTGTAGTCGTGAAGTGGCAGTAACTTCAAGTGTTTTCTTCCTTTGGCAGTTAAGATGAATATTGTCTGGGCTGGTTCGCACTGCACACATTAGGCTAAAACGCATATATGTAGCCTACATATCCTAACAGAAACAAATTTGTTCACCACGAATTTAAAACATTACATTCTGTAATTGGAGCGATCTATTTTAATTTGATTGCACGTTGAAATTACCATGCAGTTTTAATAGCAAGATGAGAAAAATATATTGAAGAATGGAAATAATTAATAAAGAGCGTATTGTATTTTAGTGGATATTAAATAACAAAATATTATATATTAAGTAGATTTCAGTTGTTTTGTTACTTGGTAACATAAATTTCCGAAATAATATAATTATTTCTATGCCCATATAGTCGATGATTAATGAAAAATCAATTAATAGTAAATAGTCAATGATTAGGGAAATATCGTACCGCTTGAATAACGAACAAAAGCTATGACATAATCTTGACATAATTTTATACATTCTTCGAATAGCCACTTTTCAATTAACAGCCTGAAACACTTCAACATTATAGGCCAATAATTAAAACAATAGAATTAAAAACCATTTTACACATAATTTTCTCGTTTATGACCAACTCGAATAGTTTTCATCGGTGTACTGAAGTGGTGTTCCAATAAATAATACCTTCGTATAGTAAATACATATTTAGGTCTAATTTAATTTGAAGTCTGTAATTTTAATTTTAGTGGTCTAGTTACTCACTTAGATTGTTTTGAGTAGATTGTCTCTCCCCTTGGAAGGGACGTCAGGATAACAAACTGTATATTTGGTAAATCTCATTTTTTCCTTAGTTACGGATATTAACATGTAACACTCAAATAACTGTGTAAAACAAATCAGTCTGTACCCAGTCACAACTTGATTGTGTCATATTATTCAGTGTTCTCATTTTGTCCTGTGGACAGCAAGCAGTCGTTTGCACATTTGAACTAGCTTTACCGAGGTGTTCCCGTACACTACAGTTATCGCCTCCTCTGTTTATCGACCATCTGTTGTTTATAAGTTGTAGACAAGATTAGAAGAACGTTTCATTACTTTCATACTGTAGGTCACGGTTAGTTCTGTAGTGCTTTATAAAGTTAGTAGGCTATTAATGTAGGAAACACTAGTTCAGTTGAATAGACTATGTAATGATTAGACATTTTATATTTATAGGTGCAATATAACCGAAAAACAATACGATATTTTCTGACTTTTATTTATGCCTCTTTAAATTTTTACTTTTGTATTTCTGATGTCATCTAGTCAGTCATAAATAAAACTGTATAAGTATTTCTGAAGATTTCTGTACATTTGTGGTGAAAAATGTCTTACCATTAAAAATCGAATTAAGTTAATAACAATAAGACCGTATAATTAACTAACAAACAGTAGCTCTTTGTTCTCAAATATTGCTTGCTACCTCCTTGTTATTCTTTTGTTGGCGTTAAAACACGCTGAGGGTTTTGGGCTTTTTAGTAAGGTCCTTTCTTCACTTACTCTTTTAATTCCCTTATCTCCATCTTCAAAAAAATTTTATATACCATTTTCCAACCATATTCTTCTCGGTGTGTCGTTAATTCTCCTACTCACTGTTTCCAAGACAAGTCCCTCTTAAGATTTTTGTCCGCAACGTATGGCCCAGCCACTCCACTATTTGGCTTTAAATAAATGTTACGATGTAAACGCTTTCTATTTGGTCGTTCAGTTTACTGTTCAGATTGTCACTAACATTTTTCGTCCAAATATTCTGAGAAATCGCTCGTCACCTTTTGTTAATTTTCAGGTGTAATAATCTTAAGTCATCACGACGCGTCTGATAATAGTTTTATATAAGTTATTTTGAACTCTGAGCATCGTTGTTACTTAAACGCTGACCTTGCTGCCTACCGAACATCTAATCACTGCACACCTTTCGGTATTCACGCCACTTTCAAACCCTGACTGTGAATAAGGAGATTTATAACCCATGATTGGAATTTTAACCCAAATTACAGACTGTAGGCCTATGGGGATATTATTCTGATCGGATAAGATAATAAGTACGGTAATAAGAAACGGTGAAGATACTGAAGCGCTATTACCTGTGATCGGAAGTGACAAGGGCAAATTAAAATAACACATAATTATGACTTCAGTTACTTAATATTTATTTACTACCTAATACGACTGTTGGTAATTGCGATTAGTTAAAAAATTTTTTTTCTATAAGATGCAAATGAAAGCTGTACTGTAGGATGGAGTATATAAACTTCTCGAGGACATTTAAAAACAGCAAACGCCGATTCTATTGAAATTAGGTTTAGGCCTATCTCGTGCACAATACCTAACGTATGGACCGAAGACATTACCACCGAGTATGGACGTCTCAATTTATATTTATAACGTGCTCGACAACTTCGAAGTTCAACAAAAACACAGAAACTATAGGCCTAGGAGATGACGTGGTTAGCTAACTGTAACCTTAAGCAGATAACACAATCAGTCAATAAATATATGTGTCGTGAACACGTGGATCCGCCGACCGGCCGTGATTCACGACAGTGCTTATCTCCGCAATAAACTCAGTTTCACCTGTTGTACTTTGCCAGCACGTAGATTTTATTCTTTGAAAACACAACAAAACAGAGCTACTGACGTCGAATACATGCAGATATCGTAATCGTGCTTTACTAATTGCATTTATCGTTGTTTTTTTAACCCATTGAGCGGACGTTATATCGGAGCGAATTTATAAACACTCAAACCGATATTAAATACAAAAGCACACCGTACCAAATAAAATGTTACAGTATTCTAATCAGTGCACAATCTGATGAAAAGTAAACTATAAAATGTAATTTAAAAACTACATATTCAGACAGGATGAATGAACATAGAAATATTTTATGCAGGCTACTCGAGAGAAAATATAAGAAACAACGGTAACAACAAAATTGCTCAAGTACTAATAAGTAGGTCTAACAAATAATATCATGAACAGACAAAATACTTTTAAAGAAAAAACTAGGAATAAAATTAGTATGGAGTGACCAAAGAGAGGTAAAATTGAACAGGACCACGTAAGTGACCTCTCCCCAACAACAAATAAGTAAGCGGAGAGAACAAAATCAAAGCTACATAAAAGTAGCCTAAAGCTTCTCAATAACTTTTGGAGAGGTTAAAACTATAGTTCCTATATGAATATGGTGATAGGCCTAGTATGAAGTAATTGGTGATAAAACGTTTGTTTACACTTCAAACAACTTACCCATCTGCATTTACATTAACATATAATTTAGTAACACACGTATCATAGGCCTATATTAACAAAGATTTGGTAAAAATAATTGATGAATAACGTAACAAAATAAAGGTATATGAAGACGTCATCCAAGTTACTTCATTTAATCGTAGGCCTACCGTAACGATGGGTAATACAAGACCAATATACGGTAGGCCTATACGAAATGTACAAAAAATCCAATAAATTACAAAAAATACTTTCGCGTGATGCACGAAATTAAGCTTATTCAACTAGTAAGCTCCATGAGCTGTAGGAATTGCTCACTATTTCAAAGCAGTACACTTAATATTACATAAATATAGATATTAAATAATTTTTAAATTATCGGAAAATTTACAAAAATCCTGATTACTACTTCTTCACTAATAGGCCACAACTACTGTAGAGCACACAATCATACTGTAAACAATAAGGACTCTAAACATTCAGATTTTCGTTACAATTTCTTTTAGTCTTGACATTTTGATCTCTTTTATAGATCCTGGGATCCCAAAATTTTGAAATTTCTAAAACTTAGCACTACATTCAGATATTAGTTAAACTCCTCTTTAATTTGATACGCCGCATTCATAATTTTGACCGTCTCACATTTTTGCCTCCCGTTCCCTATTTTGGGGAGGGGATCAACAGGGTTCTGTAGGGTAAAAATATGGACAAGCATGCCAAGTTTTATGACAATCGTTATGACAACCATCAAGTTTTATGATGTGCTCAAAAGTTATCTTGATACATATTCCAAGTAGACAGATAGATAAATATACAAACAGACAAATGCCAAACTGTAGAGTTAAAACTGAGAACTTACTTCGCTCGTTTAATTATGGTGGTGTCGAATAATGTCGTGACTGACCAAGTCGAAATTATGTCTGTCTTCTAGACTGCTAGGGTGCATTTCTCACGTTATACCATAGGCAACTGTATTAGGGGAAGGTTGCCATCAATGGACCGGTTCCATGGATGGACCTCTTACGTATTTTCTCTACCAAAGCGTGCACATGCGCGGTAGTAGTTGTAGAATCTTTGTTTCCTTCACGCCAGCTGTGTGCAGTGCTGTAAACGAGTTGGAGTTGCGTCGCTGCTAGATAAAAATTCAGGTAAGATTTCTGTACTCTGTGCTATAACTATTAGTCTTTTTTAATATCAGTTATCAGGAATTATATATTACTGAACAATTTCACAATTTGTTGACATTAAAAGCAGTTTATAAAGTTCTAAATTTTATATTGGTTGTTCCAATTTGAATCGTCATTTCGGCTGTTTTATCTAAAGAATCCAATATGGCGAGTTGCCATCATTGGATCACTTGGCGTTTCCATGAATGGACCAGTTTATCAGGTGGTCCATTCATGGAAACGTGAACAAATTTTTGAATTATTATTATTTCCCTTGACACGCTTTACGTTAAGTATCTTTTCTTTTATATTTTGACTACAAGTAAGACTAAATTTTATCATTTTAAGTTTTACCTCTTACTGTACATGGGACACAGAAACCTTGTTTGCTTGGTACTTTTCCATTTACTGATATTTTGTGATAGGCCTGTTAGTAAATTTTATTAACCTATAATCTACGGTTTACAGTCCAATTAACAACCTGTTAAATTGCAAATATTAATTTTTATAACGCTAAGAATGTAGGAGATGCGAGGAAATAGCGTATTATTGTATGTGAGTTGGTAGCTGCGTTAGTGTCTAGAAAAACGAGTTATAATACTCAAATATACACTGTGTTCAATGTAAGTGCTTTTTTTTACAAATAACCTAACTATTAGCCTAAAGTATAACCTACAACTACATATAAACATTAAACTCTGTAGACTACCTTGAAAAATTTACATCATTATATTCTAGCCCGAATATTGTAGTCATTTGAAAATAAGTTTATAGCAACAAGTGGTAGCAAATTGAAAATAAAAACGTTTCAATACAAACATATTGAGTCTCCCTGTACTATGATAATACTAATAAAATTATAGCCTTACACTTTTAGTCACAAGGGCGTTAGGTTCCTACTGTTAACATGGTCGTTGTATGGCACTCAGGTTGAAGAGTAGATATACATTTGATTGTATTTAAAAGCTGAAATGTAATTTATTAATTTTAAATAGTAATCATTGCAAAAAAGCCTAAATACACAAAATATTGTAGTAGCTTGTCTATAAATTAACATACTAATTTTTGTTTTTCAGAAAAATGCCAAAGGAGTGAAATATGGACAATGGAGTACCGAGGCAATGGAACGTGCTATCGCAGCCTTTCGTAACGGAGACATGGGTTTGAATGAAGTCTGCCGAGAGTATGGAGTGCCCAAAGCAACTTTAAAGAGACATTTAGAAGGCAAAAATAATTTTGATGTGGAGGGAAAGAAAATTATTGGTAGTTTAGGAGATCTGCCTCCTGAGGTAGAGAAGGAATTAGTAGACCACATTTTAAAATTAGAGATGTTTTTTGGAATCACAGCCAAAGACTTACGAGAACTCGCGTTTCAAGTCGCTGAACAAAATAACATCGAACACAGATTCAGCAAAGAGAAGAGATCGGCTGGGAAAAAATGGTACTACAATTTTATGCGGCGACATCCCGAATTAAGTCTCAGGCTTCCTGAGATAATTTTTCATACTTTATATGTTTTAGTTTTGTTTTACCATGACTAGTAGATACGTATAATAAAATGTAATACACCTATGTAGAGACAGTTTTTCTTTACTTTCGTAATCGGTCCATCGATGGAAACTCGATGGTCCATTCATAGCAACCAATTGCCATCAATGGACCATTTGTTAAAATTTTGTTTTTTGTTCCTACTACCATATTTGAAAAATCTAAAAACAAAGTAAATACTCACGGTTAATCAGAAAGTAATAGAGAGACTATCTGTATATTGAATGGTAAATTTAAGTTGAAAATGTGATGAAAAAAAATTAAAAACTGTTATGTGGTCCAATGATGGCAACCTTCCCCTAGATTGTTTTTCCCACTTTCACGGCAACAGCTGACCAACGAACTATAACTGCGGCAGGAAAACTTTCTACATTTACCTTAGCTACCGTCGTTACCTTAATTATTGCCCAACATATACGCCTACATATCTACGCTATATGCGGTTTTATTATGTCATCGTTTGGCGCAATAATCAATCGGACGCGTCGTGTCCCGTATCTTCTCACCGTGTTGAAACTTTTTGACATTGCGTCCTCACGTCACAATTCTTATTGATAGCCTACACAGTTGTTACTCGAAACCCTCACCAGAATGTAGCCTATTTTGTAACTGGCAGTGTTAAAATTACAGCTGGCCATAGGCATTAATTACTTCGACGATCATGTGAAAATTATTCTAAAGGAATGAGTTTCTGTATATATAGGACGCGGCGAAATTTTAGGTTTAGAAAAGGTAAGGAAAGAAAGAGAGAGAGAGAGAGAGAGAGAGAGAGAATATAACGTAGTATACTTGTATTAGAGGTAGCTGTAGTTACTGCGTGATACTTTAACAGATCTGAGTTTGGAAAAAGAGGATTTTACACAGATTAGACAAAGTCAGCTGTAGTTTCCGCGTAAGATCATTGTTTCTGAAGTGGCCAGATATAACCCTAAAAATAGTTCTATATCACTGTTGAACTAAGTACATTTATTATTATATAAATTTCGATATTAGATAATTTTTCAATTAGGGAAACATTACAAAAATCCCATACAATAAACACTAATATTAAACTGTAGAGCACACAGTCATACAATAAACACTAATATTAAACTGTAGAGCATACAGTCATACAATAAACACTAATATTAAACTGTAGAGCACACAGTCATAAAAGAAACACTAATATTAAACTGTAGAATACACAGTCATACAATAAGCACTAATATTAAACTGTAGAGCACACAGTCATACAATAAACACTAATATTAAACTGTAGAGCACACAGTCATACAACAAACACTAATATTAAACTGTAGAGCACACAGTCATACAATAAACACTAATATTAAACTGTAGAATACACAGTCATACAATAAACACTAATATTAAACTGTAGAGCACACAGTCATACAATAAACACTAAAAATCAAAACATTCGGTTACAATTCCTTTTAGCCTAACATCCTGCTGGATATTCACAATATTTGAAATTTTTTATTTCTTTGTTGGGCCCTGGGGTTCCAAAATTTTGAAAGTTCAGAAACTTACCGCCACATTAAGATTTTTGTTAAAATTCTCTTTAACTTGACAACCCGCATGGAATTTTGTGAAATGATCAAAATTTTCCCCCACTTTTTGGGTCCTGTCATTTAAAAATTTTGAAATCTTTGAAATTAACACTATAGCCTATTCAGAGTGTGGTTAGAATTCACTTTAATTTGATATCCTACATCGGTTTTTGCGATAGTTTCACAATTTTGACATTCCACATTTTTGTCTCCCGCCTCCTGTTTGCGCAGGGCTCAATCTCATAAACAATATGGTTCTGTAGGGTAAAAGTATGGACACGCATGCCATGGTTAATCGGTTGATGCGTTCAAAAGTTATCGTGAGACATAGGCTATCCCAAATAGACAGATTAATCCCAAACGGTCGACTTCAAACTGCTAACTCGCTTCGATATATTAATATAGCTAGAAAATATCTATCATTGTTCTGATGTATGAACAGCGTGATCTGTCGTCAATTTAAATATAACGCCGACTGTGAATTGACTGCTTGTGTTAACCGGAACTTTTAATTTCTTTTTTCCGATCTATTTATAAAATAACAATTAGGCTACTCATTTTTATAGCTTACCTAAATAGACAACTTCAGTTATTTGAACTTCAATACAGGCAGAATTAATAATTTAGGGCCTACGCTTCTTACCCCATATAGGTCTAGTAGGCACACCGAGCAACTTCTTACATCATAATGTCCAGGGCGGATTCTCACGTTATAGTTAACGTAATGTGCCTACAGTTTATTTTTCTATTACAACAGTTGTTCAGAAAATTTTTGAAACCGGGTTAAGCAACTGTTGCTGCTAATTTCTGTGCTCTCTATCACTGACGATATATGTCACTACCCAGACAGATTAAAACTAATGAATACTCAATTACGGTCCTTTACAGTGTTACATTTTGATTGTTTACTTGTTATTTTCTAGAAATTAAAACAATTACTTAATTCATTTCGTAAATCTGTCGAGTATAAAAAACGCTTCTCATATCGATATCATTATGTCGTTTCAATCCTAATTTTATAGACACAGAATAATCGAGTTTTTAAGAGAGTTCAGGATTTATGATTTTAAATAGGAAGATTAATAGAAACAAAAAGATTGTGAAATATACGTGTTAATTGGCTACGACGGGAAAGATCTGTACCAAGTTATCAGAAAGGAATGATTTGTAATACTGTTGTTTACATGTGAAGTTCAAAGCTGAAGTAGAACGGTAAGAGAAGCGCGTTAATGCTAATGAGATGATTGACAAGCGGCGAGAAATTCAGAATTGGACAAAGTAATGAATGAACGTATTACGAAGGTGATAGACGAGATAATCAGATATAACTCACGTAATACCTATCATGTCGAGAGGATGGACAAAACGCTGTTGCCAAAACTGTAGTCGTTTGACCCCCAGCACGAAGATGAACGCAAAGTCGCTCTCGATATACTTGGTGAAACGGCATTAATAAGAGCATGCGGGAACGAGATTGAAGAACGGATGGTTGTACTGGCCGAAGGACAATGAAACATACGAGCAGAAGTGTAGAATGACGACAGATAGATGGCTAAACGTGAAAGGACTAATGTATAGTTATTTGGTAAACAATAGTAAGAATAATTCCCAGAATTTGTCTTTCTGCGTCACGGAAAACCGACACTTTACATTATGCGCGTTTTTTACGAATCTCGCAAGAGAGATGCAGCCAAGCATTTAATTGTGTAATTGTTTTCCCTAACATATGGGTTGTTAATTGAACCAATTTCAGACACGCGCGCGCGCTCGAGCACACACTTGTATAGCCAACAGAGCGTAGAGAATTAATTCGCTCACAGTGTGCGTGGGCGCTAGTAGGCCTATACATCTCCGTGACTGCACTTTACGTACGCGAGCGTGTTGGAACACTAAACACAGCTTGTGGTAGAAGATTTTAAAGTGTTGATATCTCTTATCTAATTTAATCAGTATGCCGTTCGGAATACCTCGGTTACTTCATACTTTCAAATTATACTTACAAAGTGTGAACACCACACCATGTAGTTTTGGCATAATCTCGTCGCCCTTAAAAATGTTTTTTATCGACGAAATAGGCATATACACAATTATACAAAAAACTAACAATAATTTGGATCCCCGCGCCAATCCCCTTCCTCCACACACCACCCCTACTATACTTTTCAAAATAAAAACCGTTACAAATTAATGGCAGTCTGTCTCAAAGCTGACGAAGGCGGACACCACGCCGAAACGCGTACGAGAAGAAAAGACAAGTAAGTTTCACAAGTTGAAAGTTTCAATATTCTATAAAAAATATTTTTTGTACGTTTTTTTTACCTTTTATTTTCAAAAGTAGTCTGCGACTGTATAGACTTATGGTTAGGTGTCACAAATATGATTTGCTCTCAAGCTCTCGATGAGGAATCAAGTCGAAGTTTTAATAAATATGTGGGATTAAGGGTCTTACTATGCCTAGGACTGTATTGAAATTAGGAACTCGAAAAGGCAAAATTAACAAAACATTAAACTAATAAATCAATTTTTTAAAAATATGTCTCTGGCAAAGTTTTCGTTTAATGTATCTAAGGCTGCAATATAGGCCTAGGTAACATAGAAACCAAAAGTAAATTCAGAAGCAGGTATCTTAAAACATACATTAAGGCATGTATCAAAGTTGAAATAAGCACAACTTCGTCGCACCAGGCCACTTATCTATGATTAATAAAACTTTGAAACATCATGTTTTTTATCACTTGGTATTCTGAAACAGTAGACCTAGCCTATATTATTTTACTAGAATGCCCGTAGTGGGCCGGTTAAATGTATTTAAAAAGTAGGAGTGAGAAATGAAATAGATTATAACATGAGGAAAACGTGGAAATAGCGTTCATTCCAAAGTGTAGTAGGCCTAACACGGACAGAGGCTTGAGGGTTGGCAAAAAATAAGAATGCGTGAAAGAAATACCTAACGCCTGATTATAATGGGTTACGTTTATACTGGAGGAGAGACAAGCAAAATATTTCTTATATGTATTTTTTCAAAGGTAAATCTTTGGCTCTCTTGTAAGTTTTGCATCTCTCTGGCCACTATTTTTTAAAAAGATAATTGAGCGAAGCCGCTTCTCAATTTTAACTTGATTGTTTGGCATTTGTCTCTCTGGTTATCTGTCTGTTGGGGTTTGTCACCGATGTTTGTAAAACTTAACTTGTATGTGCAAATTTGTACCCCACACACACCCTATGCTTTTGACAGGAAACAATGTAAGAGGTAGAAATTTTGAAAAAACGCAAAATATCGTGTGGAGTACCAGAGTTACAAAAATGTAATCAGAATCTGAATATAGTGTTTAGGTTTAAAATTGTGGGCCAGTTCAAATACTGAGCCAGCTCTGTAGTTCAAGGAGCTCACTGTTTCTTCTGTGCAACCGAAATTTTACTAATGTGTTTCGTAAATATAAAATGAATTCCTAAGCCCAAATCCGAATGTAGTGTTTTCTCTAAAAATTCTTTTATTTTAGGAACACCACATGCCTAAAAAGAAGTCAAATTTTTTTTTAATTTCTGAAAAAATAAATGTGACATCAATTTATGAGGAACTTTGTTCTATAGGCTATACAAACTTTGTATCTTTAATAATTTGACAAAATTAATGTCTCTCAACGCCCTTGCAAAATCTGGGCCACCTTCAAAAAATTGTAAGCTCTGTTTGCAAAAAAAAAAAACATTCTGCTATCAGTTCCGTCATTGTGAAAATACCAGATATAGGCTTAGAGATGTCTGTGGAAACTTACATAAACTTGAAAGCTAAGACTAAGTTATTCGTCATTATTTTATTATTGCTATACATTTCTCTATAAAAACAATGCAGTAGTTCGGAATTTTTAATGTTTATTATATGATTGCCTCCTTTACAATTACTATTTTTACTAAAACAAATAATAGAGTAATTGGGACTTTCGTAGCTTTTTTTATAATTGAAATATTATTTAATATTAAAATTTGTCTGATATAATAAATATATTTCGTTTACATACTGAGCCAGTTCTGTCGTTCAGGAAGCTCAATGTTTTTTCTGTGTAACTGAAAATTTTACTAATTTGTTTCATAAATATAATATAAATTCCTAAACCCTGTGTGTCGTTTCTATGGAATAAAAATTATTAACTTTGGCCTTATTTGAAGTATACGTGTTTATAACTGGGAAGGGAAATCATCACATTACGACTGGAGCTTAGCTGCAGAAACGCTACAATTGTTACACTCTGCCCGCCTTAAATCGGACGTGTAACAATCTTCTACATACATGGGACTAGACACATTTTTGTAGCGATAGAAGACAACTGTATATTTAAATTATTTACTTATTTTTATAATGTTTGAGTCCATGGGTCAGATTGCGTTTTCTCAAGTGAAGAGTAAGAAAATATTTTCTGTAGGATACAAACCGAGGTGTTGATATAGGACATAGGACATGACCCCGAACCGCGATATGCTTGTTATCCCCAACTAACTGTTCTTGTTAAAATGTGTTTTGTACGCTTCACCAACTGAAAGTAAGTCATTAACAACGGCTGTGACAATGTCAACTTCACGCACGTGCATTCTAGCATTAATGTGCATTTCAGACCTTATCACTTATCTAAATAATTATAAAATATGTGTGTGCATGGGAACGTTCACACACACACACACACACACAAAATTATCAATTTTTCTATGTTCGATCGCACACATGTGTTTCAGTTATATTCGCCGGTAAGTTTTTGAAAAAATAATTAGTTTTTTTATGGATGAAATGAACCGTATAATATTTTCTCAGTTAAAAAAATACAGGTAACAGTAACATAAATCTCCCATTCTACTTAGTAAGCTTAACAAAATTTTAAATTATATTGAAAAAGAATAACTATCACATTGAAATGTGGAGTGGAGGCTTAACCTAATTAATCTACTAAAAAGTGAGAAAGCCTAACAAATTTTCGTCTACTCTTTCTTTAAAATTATTAATTATTTACTGTTATAAAGTAAGTAACGTCAACTTTGTAACACCCGTTTATACTTAACCGACGTTGGTTGTATTTAGCAGCTCACAATATGAAGAAAACACCAGGAGAAAATTTTTTTTACTGCTTGGAAAAATAATTTCAGTTAATAATTATAGCTTCATGCAAAGAATCCCTCATGTACTAAGTCACTTATTTCGAGATCACCCAAATTGTGAACCTGAATTGGAAAGTTTAAAATTATCCGTATGATGATGAAAGAACTTAACGCAACCATAGTTCCAAGTATGTCGTTGGCTTCAAGCTCAAATAATTCTCCTGTCTCGGATGTCCGCCACATTTTATCCCATTATTTATTTGACGTTTTTGCTTTTTGAAATGTACAATGATCTTACATTTTAACGTCGAAAGGTCAAAAGTAAAATTAAAACAGTTCGAGATGACATTCTGATGACAGTTAAAACTTCTGAATCAAACAATCAAATCATTATGTCGTCCCGTTTACTCTGATTATCTTCAGAGTCAAAGTGTAACAAACTTTCATCTTAATAAAGCTGTTAAGCTTGTCTTGTAAAGCTTGTTAATATAAAGCTTGTCTTGATGACGATTGTCCTCACCTCTGAGCATAATATTCTCTGTTTTATCGTCCTTCTTTCTGTCTACTCATCCTTCCATTAAAAGAAAACAATTTATACCCTTAATACTCTCCTCTCCATTTGTAATTTAAATTAATTTCTAGGTAAATTATCATTGTTCATTGCCTTCATATGTTAACTTTGTGGATATTGTAGGTTGTCTAATGTGTCATAGGCTTATGGGTTAATACACACCGAAGACAAGTTTGGACTTCAATAACTTAAAATACCAATTAGGCCTACTAAGAACTGTTGTAGGTTTTAATTTCCTAACGTTTTAACTTCGCGGTCTGTACGAGAGAATGGATGCGGAATAGTTGAGAAATGGCTTTATAGACCGAGAGATAGAGGCCTTTTTTTTACTAGGTCGATGGGATAATTTTGTCGCAAAATGTTCTATGACCTATACCGATCGTAAATAACTGACGGCGGAAAGCGTTTCGGAAGATGAAAATGGGGGCAATCGGTGAAAGTCGGAAAATTTCTAAGGTTTTTAAATCACTCGGTATATGGCTGAAAATTTACAAATAAGCACCCAATGTCGTTCTTATGCCCCATACAAAGTGGTGGAAACGGAGTATAAATGGCCGGAGGAAAGCGTCAAAGATAGGAAAATTTTGGGAAAACTTAAAGCACAAGGTATATGTCCGCCAATTTGTGTATGCAATGTTTATGAATGTATAAGTTTGTGTGCAAAAGGGCAGAAAAAAATTCGGTAGTTTTTCCTATGAAAATCTCGATCGAAAGTGGCTTAAGCGCAGCGAGTTTTTACAACGATCGCGATTCAGTTTTATTAGTTTGCCAGTAAAAATATTAAGGATATGTCCCCCAGTGAAGATATGAGAATACTGCACATCTATTAGTTTATTTGATAGAAGGCGGACTCCAGAATGGAAGGAAAATGTTTAAAAAATAAATAATCATAATTCTAATAAAATACTGTACTATAAAAATTAATAATACAAGCATTAGGTTTATTTAAATAATTTATAGGATATCAATACTTTTTAATGAAAATTCACTATGATATGAAAAGGTTGTGTTGCTATCTCAGTAAAATTTCGTAAATTTATTTGTATCTATTGAAACTGCTGACAATTCAGGCAGGTTTCCACATTCATAGATTACTGGCGCCAATAGCGTCGAAAAATTATTTTAGAAAATAAAAAATATTTTACTTTAAAGTTGTTAACTGATTATTATCAGGCTGCATTAGAAAACTTGTATAGAGATAATAATCAAGTATTCGATAGACCAATACATTCTCAAATTTACTTCAAAAATTAGAAAAAAAATTCAGAATGACATACAAGTCATAATTTTCCATAACAAAAAAATTATAGCACCAAGAAATGGTTGCGTAATTACCGACGAAACTTTTTCAAAATCAGACGAATCAGCTTCACGTCAACGTACCGGTTTAAATATAAGAAAAATAATTTTATCCATAGAAAAAAGACCTCTTCCGCGGAAATTAGAAGGATGCCATTTACTAGCAGGTGAATGTGATATACCCATTGAATTGTCCGAATTATTATTTTCAATAATTTATGGCTCGGATTCTACAAAATCAACGAGTTCTGAGTGTATTCGTAAAGTAAACTCCATTGCTCAGGATATAATCTATGCAACATCTCATGGTAAAATAAAACCGTCAAAGCATATAACACTTGGCATTACCTTAAAAAGCATAACAAGTAGCAGACAAGTTATTGATATTATAAATAAATTTGGGCATTGCTGCGGGTATCATACCATAGAAGAGCTTGAAACAGAAGCAACTTTGTTTTCTAGCAGTAAAAATAGTATATGTCCGGATGATGTTGTCTTGTCTCCGGATCTTTGTACAGGTGTTGCTTTCGACAATTTCGATAGATTTGCAGAAACATGCAGTGGCAAGGATACTTTGCATGATACTGTTGGAATTTTATATCAAAATGATAATTCTATAGAATCGGGAAATTGTTCTACCAATAGTATTGCTTTATCTCCTCTTAAAAAAAGAAGAAGAAGTTTTGAGGCAATAGTTCCTGAATTAGTAGAATACGTTAAAAGACCAAAAGTATTCGAGTATTTGCTACCATTAGATAGTACCTTACGTGAGATCACTGCCAACAAATTTGATAAAATGAAAAAACTTGATATTCTATGGGTATTATCTCATTATCACAATGTTCCAAATACACCAATGTGGGTTGGATTCAATAGTAAAGTAATTAAAGATGATAATTGCAAACAAAAAGTTCTACCTTACTCCTATTAATGCTTCCCCAACAAATATATCAGTAGTATACGAAACAATGAGATTGAGCCAAAAAATTGCTGAGGAGTGTCGACAAACTTATATGCAGGTTACTTATGATTTGCAAATTGCAAAAGTTGCTTTTCAAATTCAGTGTACTGAAAAGCCATTGTTTGATAATCTTTTTATTCATATGGGCGCTTTCAACACAATGATGGATTACTTTAAATCTGTCGTCATTGATGGATGTGGACTAACACAAATGATGGTAGAAAGCGAACTTTTGGCGAGCGGTTCTGTTAATGGTTTTATTAGTGGTAAGCATTTTAATAGATGTAAGCGTCTGGATCCAATGATATCTTTAGGTTTGCAGATCCTACATTTTGAAAGATTTTTTAAAGAAAATCAGCTACTCATTGATAATAGAACACGGACAATAATTACGAAAATACAAAGTGAAGGATTATCAAATGAAGTATTTCTTGACAAAGAACTTGACGATCTTTTTAATAAATATTTCAAGTACAAAAAAATACACTTGATGGAAAGTTTGGAAAAACTCCACAATTTTATATGATCTACGTAGAATTTATTAATTATTATTTGATGTTTTCCAGAAGTATTCGCACTGGCGATTTTGAGCTTTATAAATTCATCATACCAAAACTTATTAATTTGTTTTTCATATTTAATCAGCACAATTATGCTCGGTGGTTAGTTAAGTACCATGACAATTTATTAAAAATAAATGAAACACATCCAGCGCTGGCGGAGGAATTTGAAAAAGGCTTGTTCGCTGTAAAAAGAACAGGAAAACCTTTTTCGAAAATACCTGTTGATCTGACCTTAGAACAAACAATCAATGCTGATGCTGCTAGAAGACTTACTGGTGTAACACACTTTACAAATTCAATATCTGCCAGCCAACGATGGTCCAGAAGTCATAGCATCAGATCAAAAATAATTTCACATGTTCTCAATGAAACTGGACTACAAAAAGCTCAAGACGTCAGTTCGGATTTAGAAAAACATCAAATTAATAAAGATACAATTCAATTAAACAGATTTATTTCCGTAGTTAAGAATAACATGAATCCTTTTGATTGTATTGAGATGGATCAGGATTTGTTATATAATATTGCAACCGGACGATCTACGACAACAGAAGTAGCTGATTTTCTTTTAAATTCAGAAAAAAAGGTAATGAGTTAAGAGAGTCATTTATTGCGGAATGTGGTCAATCGATGGCCCGATTTGAAGAACATAGGTATATCTCAAAACAAGATTATTAATTTTGTTAAGTCTAACGAGAGGAAAAAATGGTTGTCAATAATAAAGTACAAGAAGTGCGGTTGCAAAGAGACTTATTTGGACGCATGCTTGCTATTTCAAAGGACCAAAATGCTAATATTGAAAAGATCCTCACATACCCTTTAACTCCTGTTTCAATGGCTTTGTGTAACTTATATGGCACGATTTGTAAAACGGAAAAATCTGCATTGACTAAATGTTTGAAAGTTGAAAGTAGTCGTTCTTTAATACCAGACATTATAATAATAGATGGCATTTACATTTTGCATTGTATGAAAGATGTCCCTAAAACATTTGGGAGTATATCAAAAAAATTATTGCAAACAATTACTAATAACCGAGCATCCGAAATTCATCTCATTTTTGATAGATACTTTAAACCTTCAATTAAAGATTACGAGCGTTCATTGAGACAAAGCTCGTCATCTGATCGTAACTTCGTCATTTTAGGGGAAAATCAACCGAGACCTACAGACTTTCCTAAAGAACTGAGAAATAGTAAATTTAAAGAAGCATTGATTAATTTTATAATAAATCATTGGAGTGGCCAACATCTTGCTGAGTTTTTTAAAGACAAAACTATTTTTCTCAATTTTGATAATTGCTACTCGTATGAAGTTGTAAATAGCGAAGTTATCAAATCAGTCAATGTAAATTTTTCTTGTCCTGATCATGAAGAAGCAGATACAAATATAGTGTTTCACATTTGTAAAATTAATCGCGATGCTAACGTTTTAATTAAATGTTCAGATACCGATATATTAGTTATATTGTTAGGAAACTTGCATACCATTAAAAAAAAATTGAACTTTTCCATTGAATATGGAGTTTCGGTAAGCGGACCGTAATAGATATTAACGAAATATATGAAAGATTGGGTGAATCGTTGTGTAAAGCACTTCCAGGGTTTCATGCTTTTACTGGATGTAATTATAATCCATCATTTTTCAGAAGGGGAAAGCAGCGTCCTTATAAAATTCTTCAGCAATCGGAAGAGTATCAAAAGGCTTTCATAGAGCTAGGTAAATTTTTTTGGGATAAGGATGACGTAATAACAGTTATTGAAAAATTTGTATGCCATTTATATAATGTAATAAGTAAGATGAAAATGACACACCAACCGTAAATAGAAACCGATTTTAATAATTTTTGCGAAATTACAAAATAAAAAATTTAAATGAGCCTTTTCAAAAGAAAAATATAAAAAATGTTGATGCGTCAAGTTTACCTCCTTGCTACTCCGAGTTAGAACAACAAATTTTGAGAGCTCGTTATATTGCTAACACGCTCGTAACATTTGGCAAAGATCTCACGAGGCTATACCATCTCAATGTGAACCGCAACAGCATGGATGGTTTTTAAATGAAAATGAAGTTAAATATGAATTCCTGTGGTTTACAGGTAATCAGTTACCTTCTACTGTTAATGAGGTTATATTAGATGATGAGAATAATGATAATAATATAGATGAAGATATGTCTGATGATGACATTGATATAAGCGAGGATGAGGACGTTTTGTATGAAAGTAGTGATAGCGAAATGGATTCATTTGATAATTAATTGTTAATATTCTAAATATGTTTATAAATATACGTCATAGGTTAAATAAATACATGTATTAACATATTATGTAAGACGTTTTAAAAAATGATAAATGAAAAATATTGTTAAATACAATGTTTGAATTAAAAATTATTCATTTAAATACAAATGCTGGTTATTATTTATTTTCCTAATATTTAAGACAATAATCTTCCATTATGGTGTCCGCTTCTTAGCAAATAGACTAAGAGTTGTGCAATAACCGCGTATCTTCACTGGCGGACATATCCTGAATATTTTTACTGGCAAACTAATAAGTCGGAATCCCGATCGTTGAAAAAACGGGCAGCACAAAAATTTCTATCGAGATTTTCATAGGAAAAACTACCGAACTTTTTTCCGCCCTTTTGCACACAAACTTATACATTCATTAACATTGCATACACAAATTGGCGGACATATACCTTGTGCTTTATGTTTTCCTAGAATTTTCCTATCTTTGATGCTTTCCGCCGGCCATTTATACTCCACTTCCGTTTCCGCCACTTTGCATGGGGCATAAGAACGACATTGGGTGCTTACTTGTAAATTTTCAGCCATATACCGAGTGATTTAAAAACCTTAGAAATTTTCCGACTTTCACTGCTTGCCCCCATTTTCATCTTCCGAAAAGCTTTCCGCCGTCAGTTATTTACGACCGATATAGGTCATAGAACATTTTGCGAGAAAATTATCCCATCGACCTAGTAAAAAAAAAAGGTCTCATTGGAACCATAATGAACATTTGGGAAAATTTACAAATATACAAACATAAAACACAAAACAAACTAATACCTGAACAAATATAAATCAATACAAAACATGACACAATTTTCAAAGCACTCAACATCGAAAATACACAAAATACTAATACATACACCACAATCACACACAATAATACCATTTTAAAGTACCAGTGACCAACAAGAAACCGCAATAACGACAAGCCAACACACAAGTACTTCACCAGACGCAAAATCACGAAGGCTGAGGATAGAACACAATGGTTCTCGAAACATGTTCCTAATAAGGAAAAAAAATATCTTGAGGTAATTTCTTTATAAATATTAAATATATTATATACATCAAGAAACGGACTGTAGCAAAAAGTGTTTGAATATATATATGCCTGTAAGAGGTATATCAACATAACTTTGTAGTCTATATGTGGTATTTGTCTCACGATAACTTTTGAAAGCGTCAACCGATTATCGTAAAACTTAGGAAGCGTATCCGTACTTTATCCCTACAGACCCCTATTGTTTATTTTAAATTGATCCTCCAAAAATTAGTGGAGCGGGAGAAAGAATGTGAAAGGTTCAAATTTTGAAAACATCGCAAATGCCATGCGCGGTATCCAATTAATGAAAATGTTAACCGAAATAGGCGTTCATTTAAAAATTTTTAAATATTGGAACACTGAGGGCCAAAAAGGGGTCGAAAATTTTGATGAATAGCAAAAATTCACGTGCTTTTTCAAACTAAAAGAAACTGTAACTAAAATGTGAATATAACGTTTAATTTTGGAAATTTCCAAATTTTGGGACGCCAGAGCCCAACAAGTTATCAAATTAAAAAAAATGTCAACAAAAATCTTAATATAATCTATAGTTTTGGAAATTTTAAATTTTTTGAATTTTTTTATATTCAAAATAGTGAGCGGGTTCTGCAGCTCAGGGAGCATACTACCTAAAATAATAGAATACAAATAAAATAATATTCGTTTTCTCTTATTTAAAACGATGTGGATTCATTAGGTCTAATTATCTCGACTTTCTCCCTAGCTGCTAAAAAAATGGCCCATCACTTATGTAGAAAGAATGTGGTTTAAAAGTTATAAGAATTATTGAGTAGGCCTACCGATAATGTATAGGTCTACTAATAACATTTGATCCGTTTGTGCTTTCTCACATTCCTTTACAACAATTGGTTACTTGTATTATCTATATAGTTGGGTTACATTTATTAATTTATTTTTTAATTTTATACTATTTTAATTTAAGGTTTTTTTTTCAAGAAATGTTTGTCTTATTTCTTGAATGTATAAATTATGAGTACAGAAAATTATTCAAGAATATAATTCCAGTCAAGATGTAGGCTAAACGTTAAACTGGACAAAGTAGGCTTACTAAATGTTTTGTCAGTTGTGCCTCAACTATTGTTATTAATCTAACGTTCCTATGTAACTGTTTAAAAAAAGAAAAGAAATTTTAAGACATTACTAACGCGCTTTTTGAATTGTAAGTGTCGTGTTTTTCCCACCCCATTGATTAAATGTGAAGCAATTCAATATCGCTTTTGTCCCCGTCGCTTATTTATTTCAGCAGATACAATGTGTGTGTGTGTCTGAGTGCGTGCGTGCGTGTGTGTGTGTGTGTGGGGGTCTATAAGAGGTACACTAACACACGGTTGAGAAGTTCTGGAGTGTCCGTTTTCGATAAATCTGCTGAATTCCTCACATTTCGTAATGTTCGCACAACGCGCCGTTTTCAATATATCCACAGAGGCTTAGAAGAAAAATTATGGAAATCAGAAAACGATATTTTTTTGTAAGTCAAGTACTTTTACGGCATTAATTATAGACATATCTTAGGAAAAGGATATGGAGTGAATTATTTTTTATTTTTGTTCATGACGAATCGTATTAGAATATTAGTAAAACATTATTATAATAAAGAAAATTTGAAACCTAAACGTATTATTTGATATTTCGAAGTCCTTTATTAAGTGCTTTATCAATTTGTTTCACCTTCCTTGACTTGCGCTACAAAAAATTATCTTAACAAAGGACGAAATCAAATAGAGCACAGGATTGCGATTATTGAATAAGGTCTTCCTTATTTATCAGTTAAAAATAATCGGTCTATACATAATTTAAAGAATTCAGTTAAAGCTTTAAAACCGATTACATAGAATTTGGGTCACGAGACAGTCTGACATGGCTTTTATCTCGGCCGTATTAAATACTTACCCGAAGCTTTCAGCCAAAATATTTCGTTATGCTAATGTGACAACGACAATTACTCTTGGTTTTTAAACCTTGTCGGTTCCAATCATTTATCCACTGTCAAACTAACATTGTCGCCACTTTTGTCCAATTATACCCAAAAAAAGTGTTAATCTAATCTGTTTCCGGTGCCGAGGAACTGCTAAACTTATCTAGACACGTTGCAAATCAAGGTCTGAAACGAAGCGAAAAAAGGAAAATCTATTTTTCAATCCGGTTATGTCTGGAATATACCGCATCGGTATCGCCGAGCTTTCTCCCCGCCACGATAAACCAAAACATTAGCACTGTCAAACAACATAAAATTCAACACAGATTTAACAAGCTGATGTTCAGTTTTGATGTGAACGTGTTTTAATCGAATAATGATGATTCTACCTAACGACTTTAAGGTTGATTCCTTCGATATACAAGTTAATATTAGCAGCAATTCAATTATTTTTTGAGTATTATTAAATTAGAATAAGTCTGTAGTACCAATGGAAGGATTTTTCAATAGAGACGATAAAGACTTGTGTAGAATATAAATTTAGTTGTATAAGTTCATAAATAGAATAATAGCAGTAAGAAACGGGGGATAATTTGATGTCAGTGCAGTAAGTCAGACAAATCAGCTGCCAAATTTCCGCCCGAACTTAACGGAAGGGAGACAGTATCTGCAGTCTCGGCGGAAACAATTGTGTAACTTGGCCATGAAGGGTTACCCCCCTTTTGTTAGTCATAAGATTTGTATCTCGTGTGGGTCTAAACGTTCAACGATTATCTAGATATTTCTGTGCCACCGTTTGATTTCAGACAGCGACGACGTTTCGTGTTTTTGAAAACTTGGTTCAGTTTCTCTCTCTCTCGGCCTATAAGGAAGCAGTTGTTATACTGTCGACGTTAGAAATGTTCCGCAAAACTGCACACGAAAAGCTGTAGAATTTTTGAAACCATCGCTGAAAAATAAATAGTTTTTTAAATTATCAAACTCATGTTCACGTTTAACAGATTCTGAACCCCCGTTCGTGTTAAGTAACTATCAAGACCTCGAATTCAAAGTCGGTTTAGTGCTGTCTTTTGATTTCCTGTTTTTTTTTCTGAGTCCCGTTTATTTTTTAACCTTCCTTATAGACAATTGCAATGCGATTGTTTGCTTGTATTCCAGCCTACGAAACCTTGGATAAAAATACTTTTTATGGTTTTATGACGATAAATGTTCTGGTTCCTTTAATTTTGTGTTTTAGAGAGTGAATTTAATTCCTTGTCAAATTAAACGCTTCCTTTCTCTGTCCTCTACGAAACGTTAACGGTCGGAATGGTAAGAGGCTCGGGTGGATTCGCGCTTGGGTTAGAATTCATTGTACACGTAGTAGCATCGTGTTACGCTTGTATCAAATATACTACCATTGGAGAAAACGTCACTGCATTTAAGTCTTGGGCAAGGTACGTCTACAACCCACCCTTACAAAGTTCATGGATATAAACACAGAGTTTGCTTCTTACGCTTACCTCCCCCCCGGTAATGATTTAGGCTAACATGGCTTAAGCTGATAGTCTTATAATCCAACAATCTATTTGATTTATCCTTGGAAGCAGAGTTCGCAACCCTAGGGAAATTACCCTAGATTTAGGGAATTCTCAAAATTACTAGGGAAACAGGGAAATCATCCAAAAATCTAGGGAAAAATTTGTTTGAATGCCACTGATTATAAAAAGTTTTTCCTACGATGTAGTCAAATGTGAACGTAGCAGTATTTCATAATCATTAGGTCGGCGGTACTTTTGAAACTTTCACAATTCACACTGTAGGGTCCTGTACCTGGCACAAACAATGTATTTCAGGGAAATAACGGTAACATGTGTTTGTATGGGTGTGAAAAGCAACAAGTGAGGTAGGTAAAAGCGTTGCCACACAGTGTTTTATTTATAAGGTTTGCACGGACTACAGTAATAAACCTAATCCCATTTGCTGGGTATCGGCAAGCCACATGCTCAAAGCAAAGTGGCCCATACCCGCACAGACACAGTGGCATACGGTAATAGAACTTTACCTGCGAGTTAGTCAATTTAGTTAATAATGTTAGGAACACATTGTCCGCAGAACTGGAGAGTAAGCAAGTTGAGGCTTAATCGCATTTTCTAGGAATTGTGGTCTGTTCGAGATATAGAAACTGTGTTATGTTTAAGTAGTGTGTTCTGTGGCGTGTTTGTGTAATTAGTCTTTCAACAATGGGAGATAGTGATAATTGTAAACCATCTTCATCTGGCACTATTCCAAAAAAACAAAAAGTGAGTGCAGGTATATAGGCTATAAACAAAAGTATACAAGTGCATGAAGGACAGAATCTTCATTCAGTGGATGGCTGAGTGCTAGTGACAAAGATGCTTATATCTATTTTTGTGAAGTGTTTAATGTACATGATGCGGCAGGAAAATCGGAAATTTTTAAACATTTGAAGTCGCAGAAACATTTGTCAGTCGTGGCGCATCCAGTTCGGCCCCAAAGAACACTATTAGATATGGGTAAGATACGGTTAGATAACAATACGGTTGAAAAGAAAGTTAAAGAGGGTGAAATTAAAATGGCAGCTTTTGTTAAAGAACACAATCTACCCTTTACAGTCTCAGACCATTTATCGCAACTTATGAAGTCGGTTTGTAGCGATTCAGAAATTGTGAAGCGTATTCCCTGCTAAGAGACTAAATGTAAAGCCATTGTTAAAAATGTCATTGGTGCTGAAACTAAGGACCAATTAATTAATGAACTGACACATAACAGTTTCTCTTTGTTGTGTGATGAAAGTACAGACAGGAATTTTGAGAAACACTTATCTTTGGTTTTTAGGTATATTGTTGTTGATTTTGCCGTAAAAGATCACTTCCTTGCGTTGATACCAGTAGAAAATGCTACTGCTGAATCAATAATAGACGTATTGGTCTATTACGTGGGGCATGACAGAGGGCCTAACTGCCGACTTTGAGTCAGTGTCCATGTAATTTTTTGATTCCTTTTGATTGCAGAATAATTTTTTGATACCAAATTCTTTGCAGAAAATGACATTCCGTTCAAAGAAAGATTAACAGAATTTGGAGCTTATGGAGCAAACACAATGATGGGTGGTAATAATTCTATTGCTATTCATTTTACAAATGATATTCCAGTCTTTTTGTACTGAAATGTGTGTGCCATTCTTTTCATTTCTGTGCATCAAAACTTCCTCGCTTTGTTGAAGATCTTGCACGAGATGTCTTCAATTATTTTCATAGTAGTCCTAAGACATTAGAAAAATTCAATGAATTCCAGAAATTTCTCAATCTGAAACCGCATAAACGTCTGCACTCCAGTCAAACTAGATGGTTGTCTTTGCTACCAGTGGTATCCAGACTCCTTGACCAACTTCCTGCCTTAATCTAGTTTTTCACAAGCCCTGCCTTAAAAGACAAGCTTTTAGCATCTGAACGTATACTAGTGAAACTCAGAGACCCTCTCACAAGATTGAATCTAGAATTCCCAATTATTTTCGACTCTTTAATTATACTGAGTTTAATATCATTTTTCAGTGTTGCCTCGTACAAACAATTCTTGAAGAGCTACTTAGTACTACTAAAACCTGTATACACGTATTTATCAATTTTCTGTGGCGTTCTGAAGACGTCACGTGCAGAACGGAATTTCCCATGCTCCTTTCGTATCCCATCATAGTATGTTGATGATCGTTTATTGTCATTTGATTTGACTAAACTGATAGAGAGGAAAGAATCTACACCGAGAAGTGTGTGCCTAGCGCCAGTCTCCCACTCATAGCCACCAACTCAGAGCTCTCTTGCCTCTACCTACATCAACGAGTGTGTGCCAACAACTTCTTTGTTAACAAAACGTATTCGGGCACTTCAGTTCTGTGGAATAGTCTTCTACATTTGTCTTTCAAAGCAGTTTCACTTTATTCCTTGGCATATCTTTTCACTGCTGTTGTGACAAACCTCCCCTTTAGGTTGGGACAGTTATGGGTAGCAACACCGAAGCTTCGTGGAAGGAAATACAGGAGGCAGTAGTCGTCTTAAGAGACACGGTTAGGAGAAAAACTGAATGATTCTATTGGTATCTCATAAAGTTTAGTGCTAATTTTATGTTTGTAGTGAGTGAATTTTCTTTTTGCGTTTATTAGTTTTATTCTTTTTTAGTTTTTTATTTTGTTATCGTTTAGTTATCAATGTCTGTTAAGTCCCCTTATAGCGTGCTGCCCACAGAAAGTTTCCTATAAATATTTTTTAACTGACAATGATAAGGCTTAGGGAAATCTAGGGAATTTTTCGGTTGAAATCTAGGGAAAACATCAGCGCCAGGTTGCGACCACTGCTTGGAAGGAAGATGTTGATGATTATAATGTTAAAAATTTACACGTACATTAGGTCTATATTTTTTTAAATAAACTCATTCTTTTATATTTTTTTTTTTTAGTCGCGTTATCCAAGTTGTTGTCGTGCCTAGTAAAAAGAAGAATCATACTTATCCGTTTTTGTTTTCTTACACATTACATTTTTTTAGTAACACTTGGAATAAAAAGCGTCTTAGCCCTGGGAATTCCCAGGGTTCTTAACATTACCGTTTGTGTATTGCTAACCATTATTTTATACAATAATCGCAGTCAATGCAAATTGTACCTTACAGTAATGCTGATTACAACGTAGACATCCTATCGCGTTTGCTATCTGCAGTACTAAGAATTTTGTTGTTAGCACTTACCAACTGGAGTATTATACACTAATACACTAAACACTACACGTACGTACATGGATAAATGTATCCCATGTCTCGTTGAAATGGAAAGTACCACTTCATTCTTTCTTCAGTGCCATTGTATGTCCTGAAATCCCGACTAACAGTTGGATATAGATAGCATCATAAAACTATTATTAAAGTAGATAGTACAGGCCTATACAAAATACCTACGAATAGGACTATCTTCGTTTAGGTTAAGAGGCATATTCTATATGTAGAATATGTATAACAGTTAAGACTTACAGTTATTTAACACCTTGGGTTTATGCAGAGGCGTAGCTGGGGGGGCCAAGGGGACAGCCACCCCGGGCGGCATAGCCAGGAGGGCGGCAAACTCAGCATTGGCTTGAAAAAATTGTTTTCAGTTTATAAAACTACAATAATTTGTTTCTTTAATATGACTATTCCTTTCATAAAAGAAGCATAACATATTTAATACTTTTTGCTACTTAGTAGTGAGTTGTGCTGGAAAGGAGAACTGATAATCATACTGTATTAGCTTTGTATAGATAATCATATTGCTATTCGTATATAAACGAATATATTATTTGCAAACGTATAAAAAAAAACATTACGTGGGCTACTGCATGTGCAATTCTTCCCGGTTCGACGCAGCTGACGTGTTGATCATCAGTTCTTGATGAGTATCTTGAGTGCGCGGTTTGTTTTTGGTTTGCGCGTCTTGTGGGTATATCTATAATACTTCACGTGTATCTCATCATACTAACACTATTATTGAAATTCTATTTTTTTTTTTTTTTTTTTTTTTTTTTGAAGCTGATATAAAACAAACTAATCTCAGTGGCGCCCAGGTTCGGAAGAGGAGGAAAGAAAGATTAAGAACTACAAGTTCCAAAGAGCTGTGAAGTCTTTTATTAAAGTAAAATCGAACCCTGAGTGTCAAAATATTACAATTACCAAGGAATCAACTTTCGATCATAAAATGGATGTTGTTAGCGACGAGGCTGTTAATAAGTACAGTAAAGTTAACGACGTGAATGGGAGCTTTGCCAAGCAAGATATCTCAATCCTTCCGAGATATAATGGTGAACAGAGGAACAAGTCAGTTGCAGAACAAGGACAGCCATTTTTCTGAAGATGAAGCTGGACAAACTTTAAACAGGTATTGCTTTGATAAAATCTTGCAAAAAGGTAAATCGCACTTGGATGTGTTTTTCTCCAACTACAAAATCCCTATTTTCCACAAAAAACTATTAAAGAAGCCATTTCAATTGTAAAAATCGGTTTTCATCGTGGCGAAAGTTAAAGCCTTGTATTAAGGATCATGAAAGTAGTCCTCATCGCTCTGCGTTTTTGGAATGGAAGGAATTGGAACGTTCTTTAAACAAAGAGGGCCTTATTGACGATCTACTTCAGGAACATATGAGTAAAGGAGCTAAGACATGGAAAGAACTCCTCGAACGAGTCATTGCCACAGTTCAAACTCTTACACAACAAAATCTGGCACTGAGAGGACATCGAGAGTCAATTACTAACGATCCAAATCCGGGAAACTTTCTGGCTTTGCTAAAATACTTGGCTAAATTTGACCCTGTCAAGTGATCTCATTTTGATTCAGTCTCTCGTAAATCAGGGTGTATACCGTATCTTTCGCCAACCATTCAAAATGAAATAATAAGCCTGTTAGGAGAAAAGTGTGCAAATATATTATTACTGCATGTAAGAAGGCGATGTACTTTAGTATTATATTTGACACAACACCAGATGCTGCACATGTAGAACAAATGTCTCATATTAGGCCTATAAGATTTGTTGAAATTAAACACGATTCTGTTGATATCAAGGAAGCCTTCGTAGATTTTATTCCTTTAGAAGTGAAAACAGCGGAGGTGATCACAGAAGCTATTACAAGTAAAGTTGAGAGAGATGGATTGAATCCTAGCGATTGCAGAAGTCAGTTCTATGACAATCAAGCAACAATGGGCGGAATCCATTCAGGAGTTCTGAAGAGAATATTAGATTTCACTAGCTGTGTTTGTTCCCTGTGACAATCATTCACTCAACTTGGTTGGAATTCATGCAGCTCATGTAAATCTTCAGGCAGTGACATTTTTTGGGACAGTGAAACGTCTATTCATCTTCCTTTCCTGTTCTACTCGTAGATGGAGGTTCTTAAGACTTCATAAATATTACTCTAAAAGGACATTGTGATACCAGGTGTAGTTCAAAATCAGAAGCGGTGAAAGCAATATCCACTCAACTTGATGAAGTGTCGCTGCACTGGAGAAAGTGAGGGATACAGCGACTGAAACAGTTGATACGAGGGAAGATGCAACATTAATAATTAATGCGACAGAAAACTTTAATTTTGTGGCCTTGCTCTTTTTCTGGACAGACATTCTTTCTTCTATGGAGAAAATCCAGAAAAAGAGCAAGGCCAAAGAAATAAGCTTTATTGAAGCACTGACACTTCTGGAGACGCTAACGGACAAATTAAAAGTTTGGAGGAATGAACTGTGTGACAATCTCATTAGTAAGGCAGAGCAGGTATGTAATGAATGAGGTGTGAGTGTTACAAAAAGATAAGAAGGAAGCGCACGATGCCAGGGGAGTATGCAGACGATTCTGCATTAACCGTTCGGCAAGAAATGCGACGTTCTCGAATAGAAATTTTGGACAAACTGTCGGTTGAAATTTCAAGCCGTTTCTTTAACGCAAAAAAGTTAGAATATCGCTTTGGGTTCCTCTGTAAGTTTGAGGCGTATGTAAATAAGGGGATATACATTTGAAGGAAAAGCTTTCCCAAATCAGTATTAAGTGCACAGTGCTTGCAAAACTGTATCCATGACCTAAACAGTAAAGAATCGTTCAGTAACTTGAAAGACGTCATACGTTTATTAAAAAGGGTAAAAGTTAATGGAGAACAAATGGACTTTACACCTCAGGGACTGCTACAATGCATTTCTTCAATGGGATTAGAAGCCTACAAAACACTAGCAACAGCTTTAACAAGTTTTCTTACTTTACCAGTGTCTGTCTTTTTGTGAAAGATCGTTTAGTAAACTTAAATTTATTAAATCGTACCTACAGTCAACAATATCTCAAGACAGAGTATGAAATCTAGCGGTACTTTCAATTGAAAACGACATTGCTTCGTCTTTACATTATAGTAATTTAATAACCGATTTTGCAGCAATTAAGACCAGGAAAGTTACACTTTAAAATGTCTCGTTTTAAATATTTATTAAATATTAAAAATAAATATTAAGAATTTATTAATAGAAGACTAAACCATTAACCTGTAATGGTAACAGATTTTTTATTATTTTTAATGTAATTCTTTTTTTAACTTTGTGTTGCTTTAGGATATTGTTTTGACGATGCACTTTTGACCTACAAGGAATTTGCATGTTTATTACAACATTTTTATGCTAATTTTTTTTTATATTACTACATTTTCTATCGTGTACATTTGTTACTAATAAATGTATACAAACTGATGCCGGTTTAAGAAATATATAATTTCTTTATTTTCACTTAACAAATATTCTTATGACGTTTCCTGGACGTGCTTTCATACAGAAATCTACACATTTGTATTTATTAAGTACTTTTTTCACTGGATGGGCCTTCATTTTTGCTCTTTTGCCCACTTTTAATTGTGAAGGCGAGGCGGCTGACGATCTCCTTGCCCCGGGCGCCAAAAAGCCTAGCTACGCCACTGGGTTTATCAATATTTGAAGTTATGAATAAACATTCTCAACATTTATGAGAATAGATTTTAGTGTGTGTAAATCAATATGAATGTGTCAAAAAAGTGTGCATTTATTTATCATATACTTATTGACCACAATCTAAGTTTGTTAAATGTAGTGTAAGCCTATAGTAAGTTTCTTGCAAATGCATAGAATAATTTGTAAAAATAATTTTTTCTGTTGTAAGTATAATTTTCTTAATCGCCTGACAAACGCCTCATTAGATATTTTTGTACAAGATATCTGGATATTTTTTCACTGACAGAATAATAATAATTATTGTGTAAAACATTCTCTTGAAAAACGGCCTCTCCTTATAGTCTGTACTGAAGTGACTGTGATTCTATTTTCTCGGCGCATCACTTCTTCTAACTTCAAGTTTTACTTCTGTAATTTTAATTTCCATGTCTTTTGGCTAAATCCAATTACACTTTCGTTTCTTCTCTGTCCTCGACCGCTCTCGTTCATTTATGGGTTCCAACATTCCGTTTTGGGTTTCCATTCTGTCTACCCCACATTAATCTCCATTAATTCCTTCGTTACCACTGATCTCGGCGTTCTTCACTGAAAATGCCAGGTCGTCTTGTTCTCATGTACTCATGAAATTGTACTCCTACAATTTATTACGTTGCCTATTCTACTCTTGATTTATAAACTCCTGTTGCAAAAAACGTCGATCTTTAACACAAAACCGAATTCAAAGCATTTTTCACGATAGACTGCCTGTGTAGTATTATGAATAGATCTAATTTAGAATCCTCAACAAATGTAGGGCCTAAGTGTGCAAAATTATCAATCACCCAGGCCAATCCGAACAGCATTAATTAAATTTCACGTACGTAAAATATGAGGTAAAATTGGAAGTATTACCTTACCTTGTATAAGGTAAAATGGGAAGCAACATTGGTATTTATCAATTGCTTCCTTGAACTTTTGAAGTTTCACGGCTAATATCACATTGGTTAAAAATTACAATTTCTTTTCACACGACCGTTGTCTAATAGTAGGCCTACTTGTTAGTCTTCGAAACATTTTAATTACAGCATTGTCAGTCATCCTCACTCTCGGTGATTGAACGAAGTTTTAATACCCTCACCCAGTCGAATCACAATCCTAACGACGAATCTTTACATCAACAAAGAAAGTTAATAATTTTTGTTTTTTGCTTTTAAGATAGACCGTCTGACGACCACATTGTGATCGCAAGTGACCTGAATTGAAATTTGTTTTGCGGTCGTGTTATTTTCAATGACAAAATTATTTTCTGCTTACAACTTGGAGGAAACAACCATAATCCTGAAAGGAGATTTACGGTCAACGAATATAACGTTAATATAAAACATTGCGTACTCGGTAAGAATTCACATCTTATTGTAAAGTGAAAATTTGTATCACTTTAAAGTTTGTTGAATTTTTTACCAATAATGCTAAATGACCGTTCTATGTTTTTATACAAAATGAAATATTCTTTTATTGGATATCAAGTTTACATTTTCGAGTTCCTCATGTAATTAATGATTATTAGGCCTATTTATCAAAACAGAGTATCAATAATACATAAGTTTTGAAGTTTCAGATTTCCGTAACCACGTTTTGATTATAGTCCTCCACTTAATTAAGTTGTGTATCTGCTTCTAAGCAACTTTCATGTCGTCGACACACCAGAATTAACAATCAAGGCCACAAGAAAAAGAAACGGTTAACAGTAGGCCTAATCACTTGTTATTTAATATATGAATTAAATTAAACAAATACAGTGATTAAATGACAGAAAGTGAAGGAAAAACCAATTATAATTTATTTTATGATATTTGAAATTGGCTTAGTATCTTAATTGCATTAATTTCCAAATTGCATCAATTGTAATCCAAAATTGCATGTAATTTGATAAACGTTGGTCATGTGGTAAACGGTTTTTGCTTATTACGAAATATTTATTTAAAATTGTTCTGATAATGTATTTTATAAGATAATTATATTTAAAAACAGAAAAGTTTACAGATAAAATAGTAATGATTCTAATGTCCGCAGTATGAATACGAAATATGTCGCTCCTTTTTAACAATCGTAGTCCCTCGGCGAAAGACACATCCCATACGAAACCGTACCACGACGCGCGCATACGCTCACACACGCACAAGTACACATTGTTTATTGTTTGATCAGACGCCAGCTTTACTATACAATAGATACAAATTAGCTGTCACAATCATTCATTATTTTATTTGATTTTCATTTCAAGCCTTTCATTTGAAACGAAAAACAAACAAGTCAGCTTATCAAGCGTTTTACAGAACAGGTTGCTGTGTACGGCGGTGTATTGTTTCACAGATTACACCTGCCATTGTAGTAACGCTTTGACATCGTTGAATGCTGCATAGATTACTGCGTGATACATGTAAACTGAAACTCTGAAAACAGTAAATTCCAATATGGAGAGAAAATTGTGACTTTTTTGCTTAACAATAGATAGCCTGACAGAGGGAGAGAGCTTACTCCATATTACGGTCTGTGAGCGTAGTCTATAGCCTATTTGTATATGTGTTTAGTGCATACGTAAATTGATATGTAACGTCAAAGTATATTTTAAAGTCACTACCAGAAAGGTCAAAAAAATACTAATTATCGTGTACAAATAAGAAAATAAGTGAATATGGAAACACATATAATAGGAGAAACTGGAAAATCTTGGGTGCCAAATATTTCAAAGCAAAAAAAGGTTGGTCCCATCATGAAAGTTGAACATCTCTAAAATGTTTTTTGTGTAATCTGTGAATCAAAACACCGCCGTGCAAGACAGAGATATTTATTATCTCGAAGTTTCTAATATTTTTATCACAGAGTAAAGATGTAAACATATTACGTTTACTCCATGTTTTTATGAACGAAATAATAAAAAAATTCTGATACATTATAAATTTTTAATATAATAACTGAATATAACTTTGTCCGCGGAATAAAATTTTTAATACATTTTCGACGAGAAAGCTTCTAAAATTGTTTCAGTAAAGTGTAGAGTGTATTAAAGTCTTAGCTTTAGTTTATTAAAGTTTGTCTCTTTCATCTCGTATTTGGCACCTCCATTATCGTTATGCCAAGATTTTATTTATGCTTTAGTGAAACGTTTTGCAAAATAATTTGTATAATATTAATTGTATGTCTATTAATTATTATTTGAATAACATACTAATCTGTAATTTCATTTCTTCTGTTAAGTAAATAAGATATTTAACAGAAATGAACATTGTTGCCTTTCTTCAGCTCCAATATAAATTAAATTAAATTAAAATTTCTTTAAATTCAAGATCACATTATAATTGTTGATGAAGTGAGGGTTAGAAAAATTTAATAAATGACAGCAGTTGAGATAAGTAGCACTTAATTCAGTATAAACCGCAAACAAATTTAAGTTTCAGTCAATACTTTACATACATGTATATTTTTTAATTTATTATATGTAGATGTATGTAGATATATGTATATTGTTTATTCATTTATGCCCTTAGTTAGTTATGTAGCGACTCAATAACCGGGTTTCACGTTTACCTATGTTTAAACAATTAATTTCGCATTCTGCTGTACAAAAAAAATATAACATTGTTTTTATTATAGGCCTATCGCGAATACTTAGTGTTCATTTGACGTTTTGTTTACTTTTTACTGGTCATCCTGGACACTTTTTACTTTACATCTTTTTACTTTACATCACTGGTCATCATTACGTTTTACTTTACATCTGGACATCCTGTTACGTATGAATTTATGTTCTATTTATTTAGTTAACGTATTGTTACACGCCGCTCGTCTGAATTACTCAAGTAAAATCACAACAAAACCAGATTTGCGTACTTTTTGGCAGAATTAAAGGGTGACATTTCCGTCAACCTTCTGATACTTATACCGGAGACTCGTTACTGAGAAACCGTTTATCACCCTTGTTTAATTTTATTCCTAAGTGCAAGAGTTCAGTAGGCTACTAATATCCCATTGCGAAACGTCAACACACGGGAAATTATATTGTCGTCTCATTCTAGGCCTTCGACTCTTCCCGTCTGGTTCAGACCTACAGTCACGACGTGTTTATCTTGTTATTTGAATTAACAGTCTCTGTAGTTTAAACTTTGCCGTGCTTACTTGCTGAACTTCTACCTGCAATGCTCCGGACGAGGCCTTTCAGTGTCTCCACCATCATTAAGTCCTAAACCAACCATGACTTGGTTTAGGACTTAGGAGTCTTTGTGTCGTGGTTTAGGACTTGATAACGGTGGAGACGCTGAAAGGCCTCGTTCGGATCATTACGTAGCAGTTCAGCAAGTAAGCACAACAAAGTTGAAGTCACGTCTTGGGAAGAGCTGCCAGATTGTCTCACTTTGTTCTCACGTGACTTCCACAACAACTAATTGCGTATCACTACTTGTAATGTTCGTCAACCGATGCAAGAATAGCGTTTGAGTTGCTGTCGTCAGTGTTCCGTAGGGTTTTCTACGAGCATTTAATGCATACCGGAATATAAAAAAACGAAATGAATGAGAATAAATTGGAGGGTAAAAATATAAAAGAGAAGAATATACACCACGTGGATAGGTACAGATACTTTAAGATAAATTTTCAGGTCTACTTAGAAAAGAGGGTATTGATAGGCATACAATGATTAAGGAATGGATCAATGAGGAAGATACAAGGAGAAGAAGAACCGTAACGAAAGAATCGTTCATTAGGAACAGAAACTTTCTGGGGGGGGGGGCAAAAGAGTCCTGAGAGGGTGAAAGGGGCTGGCGAAATATTTTATACGTAATTTTTTTTATTTTGAGGGTCAGAGAAGTGGTCACTAAGGAAAATAGATAGGTATAGGGTTGAGGAAATGTGGATTTTAAGGTGGGTGAAAGTAATCAGGCCGGTGGATAAAAATAAGCAATAAACAGGTCCTCAAAAGGATAAAGAAGAGCAGCTAATACACTTTAGTGGATTATAAAAAGGAAAAAGTGAAACTGAATTAGATATATCCTGAGAGCAAACAGGCTACTAACAACAGTTTGTGAGGGAATTCTGGAAGGAGGAAAGAATAGAGCGAGGAGAAGGCTGAAGCGTCTGCACGACGTACGGCGTGAGATATCATAAGTTATGGAGAGAAACAGGCTCAAGCCCGCGGTAGATGTTAAAGTGGTATAGGCCTATGGGACGTGCGACATTACAGATTACTATATGATGACGATGAGCAATGAAGAGATGAAGACTTTAGCCTAGAATATACATGAAGGAGATGGCGATGCATCTGGAACTTACGAATGGTAGAATACCATATGAAGAAGAAGAAGAAGAAGAAGAAGAAGAAGAAGAAGAAGAAGAAGAAGAAGAAGAAGAAGAAGAAGAATGATGATATCATGATGAACAGTGACGACATAAAGGCTGAAGCCTCGCATATGAAAGAGCCGACGATGGTATTTGGGGCCTGTGATGTGGCAGAAAAACGTATGATTATGATTACGATTATCATTACGTGCTTACAGGCTATCAGTGAAATTACAACAAAGAATTGTCAACAAAAAACCAATAACGCAGGTCATATTAAGTTAAACGGCCGCCGTAATTAATCAGGTGGCAATAAGGGATCTAGAAAATATCGACGGTCGAAGTTAACGTGTCTCTGTCCGGCCTGCAAGCACGCACCCACTGAAGGAGGACATTAGGTTGATACTGGAAGGGGACGATGTCGCGACAGTGCGGCAAGTGCGTAACGCCTTGACGGGACGATGTTTTTTATAACGATTCAACCGACAAGTCTGCAGAGACAATTTATTAATGAGATTCATTTACAAAGACGAAAAGCAATAACCTGGTCCTGTAAAATTTAATAACGTTAGTAATTGATCAATATACCGGGACACTGAAGTGAATAATGCATACAGTCAGATGGGTAATTATGACTGTACTAACAACGCACAACGTTTTAAAAATTTAAAGCAATTAATTTATTGGCAGTCTAATAACAATCAAGTCGAAATATTACTTTATTTATAATTCAATATTACTTATAATTAATTTTATTTTACTTATATTAACATTATATTAATATAACTTTTAATTCAATATTCAATATTTACTTCCAATAGTATTATTAACGTTATCAATCTGAAAAATAACTACATGACTTTTATAACATTATTTTTAATATTAAAATAGTAGGATTAATTTGTTTTGACCTATTTCAATACTCTGTAATTTAACTATTAATTATTGATTAACTATTTCTACTGCAAGTACAAACAACACTGTTTAGTCGAATGCACCGAGGTAACAGAGCTGTTTAAATTTTCAATTATTTTCATGCCTGAAGCTGTACTTAATTTTTTAAAAGGAATAAGAACACAGGCATTGAAAGTTGATATTAATATTTGTATTCTCAAGACCAAATATTATTATTATTATTATTATTATTATTATTATTAGATCTACACAAATTTTTCGGTGGGGAGTATCACTCTCTCACCCCCCCCTTTCACACACATACACGCACGCACGCGCCCATCTACAAAAATGATTCTAAAAGGTAATCTGAAGATCCGATCTGTGTCTGACATACTTTTTATTTTCCACAGTCAGCGTTCCACAGATTTCTAGGAATGAGGAAAATGAGGCAAGGAATGTTTTCCGCTAAACTGTAACATTCTTATTATGTAAACGTGTATATGTAATAACGGAATAAGTTTTAGTTGCAAGTATGCAGCCCAAGTCACACTTGCCGCCTCTGTTCTCAGTCTTCTGACCTACTTATTACTTATTGTTTCTGCTAATTATTGAACTTATGGAACGTATTTTTAATTGGAGAACGTATTTGATTGGAACGAATTGTAGATCCTCATAATACTAGCATAAAATAAAGTAACACACAAACACAAAAAAGTATTCACACTGAAAAAACATTCGCTCGTATGTGCTGTGGAAGATAAAATTTAAAACGTAAATTATTTTACGATGAGAACTGTAATGACAAAACTACAGCTCGTTACTTTCTTTAGGCCTATATCTTTATTCGTCCCTTTTTTTTGTAACACATTTGCTTAATTTAATCCCTTATTTAACGTACAGTGATTTGTTTTAGATATGCCCCGTTCGTTCCTGATCAAATCCGAAAGAGATACTCCTTCGCCCACATCGACATCGCCAGCCATGACCATCACACCGTCTCCCCCGCCGCCGTCCTGGGAACGTAGAAGTGCCTTCTCCATAGTAGCGTCTCCGCCTCTAAGTCATTCCATCCAGCCGCCAAGAGGTTAGTACGTGCTGCGTTCGCACATTGATGAAACTTTACGAGTACCATACATCTGCAATTACATTTATCATTTTGCAGATGCAGCGCCTCTGCTGTACGGATCGCCATTACTGCCTGTGCCATATCTGTGGCCTCCGCCGGCTCTGCACGGATTTTTCCTACCCTATTCTACAGTCGCACGAGCGCCGGAAGACCTGTCACCAGACAGAGCCGGATCAGACACGGGATACACGCCGGAAAAGGCAAAAACAGGTAACTAAACGAATTTGACTAAATTTATCTAAAGGGCAAATTTTCGAGACTGACCTCGGAATGCAAAATAGTTATCATACACGACGGGTACATGATACACGAAGAAAAGTTCGGCTAACTTTTCCTATATCAAAACCAAATATCTAGTATTAAGTACACAGCAAGAGAATGTATTTTACTGTTTGCTACTTAAACTGTCTGAACCCCAAAACGTACACGCCACCACAAAACCTAAACCCACCATTCAAGTTTTCTAAAAAAAAAAAAAGAAAGAAAAAGGAATCTATAAAGACATAAACAATTTTAACATTATTTTGTAGTGCAAAGTTATTCGTAAACCATAAAGTTGAATTTAAAAATCTATATTTTCTTAATTCGTTTAATTCCGTTAACTTTGTTCGATTCATCTTAAATCTAGTATTACGGAAAGGAGTTGCAAGGAGATCCATCCATGTTATCTCAACATATTAACGATCAGTATTTGATTCTCGAAGAATAGCTAATATTTATATAATACATTTCAATTAACCTGAAGTATATTGTTTTCAATTTCTATTCTTTGTGGTAACGGTGTCAAATATTACTCAGGCATGTACGTAAACAAAATTTACCGGTGTCTTCAGGCCATCTCGGCCGTTTCAAGTGTAAAGCAACCAGCGTTATCTTATTCAGACTTCCTTGGTGAACAGAAATGTAACGGTTTTTAATTTCATAAATTCTAGAGTTGACAAGTTTTTGAAGGTAAAAACCAGATTTAATATTCGTGTAGCTGTTACCGTTGTACTGTAAACCGATAGTGACTTTAATATTTAGTTGACCTAATATGTGTGACTGAACACAATTATCAGGATATTGTTCCGTCTAGCAGAGCACAAAATGATGTAAAGGAAATTCATTCTTAACACCGGCATCTACAGATTTCCTGGCAAAACGATAATATTTCTAACGCGTGTACGTAGGTCGCCAAAAATTGCGAAATTACTAATCTTTTTGGCGCATTGCCTAATTTTCAGACTATTATGCCTTCCTGGCGCACCGATAGTACTATCACTAAACAGTGCTTTCACTTCTGTGGACTCGCACAGCCGTCTAATCGTATCTTCGTTCATATTACATTTGTGTGCCTCATCGGCTGGATTTAACTGGGAAAATTTGAAAATGCAAATTATATTTGTTAAACTTTTTTGCAGATACTAAAATTATTCTGAAAACTATACATATGATTAATAGAATTATTACGTTCTCGTTCGGCATCTAATGAGATATTTTGAATTTAATTTTAACACTAGAAAAGCCACTTTGTGACGTTTGACAGATTTTCTAATTAAATTAAATGGAGTCATCTCCTATCCTATAACACTTGTGTCGGGTGTTTATTATCAATACATTCTGTACATTATGAGTACTTGCACGTGGTAAATATCAAGGCACGTGTTAAATTAGACACATGTCTACCCGTTTAATAGAATCTATTCAATTACTATAATTACAAAATCTATGCGAAATTTCCATCTTTTATATTAAAATGTAAACATTCGAGGTTATATCAAGTACCTACAGTAGTGGCAACCCATTAATTTATTGTGAAATGTGCCATTGTTTATTGTAAATATTTATTGAAAGGAGAAGATAAATAAATTTCTTATCGGAATCGAAGAGAAATTGTGTGTGTGTGTGTGTGTGTGTGTGTGTGTGTGTGTGTGTGTGTGTGTGTGTGTGTGTGTGTGTGTGTGTGTGTGTGTGTGTGTGTGTGTGTGTGTGTGTGTGTGTGTGTGTGTGTGTGTGTGTGTGTGTGTGTGTGTGTGTGTGTGTGTGTGTGTGTGTGTGTGTGTGTGTGTGTGTGTGTGTGTGTGTGTGTGTGTGTGTGTTGGAACAAGAATCATAAAATTCATTAATATTCTTTGATTTATGACAAATGTTAACTAAGCTGAAATTTTACATTTTCACTTTGTTTTAGTTTTTTAGATGTCTTAAGACAGTAGCTTGTTGCTGTATTTCTTACAGTCAGACGTTTCGTAAGCGTGCTACAACCCTCTTTGAGTGGCTATCTTTGAAGGTGTGAGATGAGAATTAAGGATTGAAACAAACGCACTGAAGGGGGAATGTAATATTCGTAGCAGAAACGTCTGCCTGAGAAACTCAAACAATTCACTACAGTCTTGATATCGGTAAAAACAAACCAAAGATAGCTGATGAAACCGACTATGTGATAAATTATTAATACTGTAACTGTATATTGTATTATTAATAGTACATGTCATTGATTCCTCAGGCTTTAACGGCCGGCGTTGTAACTACATTCCGGTCCATCAGGCCGTGATCCTATGTTGGTAAAAGCAGATGTTTCAACCACTCCATTTTGGTGGCCATCTTCAGTGCCTGGAGTACTGACAACGGTCTCCGTCAGCCTAAGCCACAGTACTGTGGTGTTACTGTCGGAGACCATTGTCAATACTTGCTTGTCCTTCAGGCACTGAAGATGGCCACCAATAGAGTTGTCGAAACCTCTGCTTTTACCAACACAGGATCACGGCCTGATGGGCCGGAAAGTAGTTATAATAAGTACGTTTCATTGTTACCATTATTACCAAACTGCTGTCGTAACTACAAAACGAGTGACGTTACAGATTACAATTGTAGAGTCAATCGTATTACGTAAGTTACAAAATTTATCTTGTAATAATAACAGAATTACAATTTTTAACTGGTACAAATATTACATTTTCAAATTTAGTAAAAGCCTAATTTGAAATTGTTAAATTTATGAAATATTTTTTAATTAAATGGCACAATAAAATTATTGCCCTATTAAATCATTAATCGTATTAAAAGTAATGCTCAATAATTAAAAATAATTTTAATACAAATGTTATGGGTTTGGCAAATGAATAAAATGTTACTTCAAATCGAAAAATACGTAACAAATAGTCGTTGGCATATTTTAAATTGTAAAAATTTTAAAATTAATGGAAATTGTATTAAGACTTTACAATATAAACACTTATATATATATATATTACATTTAATATTTATATTTAAATTTACCTCAAGATGTTATTTTTATCCTTTATTGGAACATGTTTCGGGTACTATCTTGTACCCATCCTCAGCCTTCCGGTTTTTTTGTCTGGTGAAGTACATATGTGTTGTTGGTTGACTATTATTATTGTGGCTTCCTGTTGGCTTCTGGTATTTCAGATTGGTTTTATTGTGTGTGATTGTGGTGTAAGTGTTAGTTTTTTGTGTATTTTCAATGTTGAGTGCTTTGAATATTGTGTCATGTTTTGTATTGATTTGTATTTGTTTATTGTATTTATTGTTGTATTTGTATTAGTTTGTTTTCTGTTTTATGTTTGTATATTTGTAAATTTTCCCAAATGTTCATTATGGTGCCTTTGTGTGGTATATGTTTTATTAGTGTTACATTGGTTATGTCTGGGAATTCATGTCCTGTGTTTATTGCATGTGTGGCTAAATTGGATTTATATATTTCTGGTTTTTTGTATGCATTTAGGTGTTCAAAATAACGTTTTTTCAGCTGTTTTTTTGTTTGTCCTATGTAACATTTATTGCAATCTTGGGATTCAATTTTGTATATGCCGTTAGTTGTTGTATTATCTTTGTTGTGTGAGCTATTTAGATTTTGTAATGTATTTTTATTAGTTTTGTATGCTATTTTTATATCTGTGTTTTTAAATAGTTTTGTTAGTTTTGTCATTTTATTATTTATGTATTTAGCCACACATGCAATAAACACAGGACATGAATTCCCAGACATAACCAATGTAACACTAATAAAACATATACCACACAAAGGCACCATAATGAACATTTGGGAAAATTTACAAATATACAAACATAAAACAGAAAACAAACTAATACCTGAACAAATACAAATCAATACAAAACATGACACAATATTCAAAGCACTCAACATTGAAAATACACAAAAAACTAACACATACACCACAATCACACACAATAAAACCAATTTGAAATACCAGAAGCCAACAGGAAGCCACAATAATAATAGTCAACCAACAACACATATGTACTTCACCAGAAAAAAAAACGGAAGGCTGAGGATGGGTACAAGATAGTACCCGAAACATGTTCCAATAAAGGATAAAAATAACATCTTGAGGTAAATTTAATTATAAATATTAAATGTATTATATACATCAAGAAACGGACTGTAGTAAAAAGTGACTAAATATATATATATATATATATATATATATATATTATATTTAATTTTTATAATGAATTTACCTCAAGATATTTCTTTCCTTACTAGGAACATGTTTCGAGAACCATTGTGTTCTCATCCTCAGCCTTCGTGATTTTGCGTCTGGTAAAGTATTTGTGTGTTGGCTGGTCGTTATTGTTGTTTCTTGTTGGTCTCTGGTATTTTAAAGTGGTATTATTATGCGATTGTGGTGTATGTATTAGTATTTTGTGTATTTTCGATGTTGAGTGCTTTGAAAATTGTGTCATGTTTTGTATTGATTTGTATTTGTTCAGGTATTAGTTTGTTTTGTGTTTTATGTTTGTATATTTGTAAATTTTCCCAAATGTTCATTATGGTGCCTTTGTGTGGTGTGTTTTATTAGTGTCATGTTGGTTATGTTTGGGAATTCATGTCCAGTGTTTATTGCATGTGTGGCCAAATTAGATTTGTATATTTCTGGTTTTTTGTATGCGTTTAGGTGTTCAAAATAACGTTTTTTCAGTTGTTTTTTGTTTGTCTTATGTAACATTTATTGCAATCTTGGCATTCAATTTTGTATATACCATTGGTTGTTGTATTATCTTTGTTGTGTAGGTTATTTAGTTTTTGTAGATTATTTTTGTTAGTTTTGTATGCTATTTTAATGTCTGTATTCTTAAACAGTTTTGTTAGCTTTGTCATTTTATTATTTATGTATGTGAATGCGGCTCATTTTTTATTGTTGTTATTATTTTTGTTTTGTTCAATTTGATTGATTCTTAATTGTTCAGTTTTTATTTTATATTTGATTTTATTTTCTATTTTGTTTACAGTGTTTTTATTATATCCATTTTCACAAGCAATTTGGTATATTATATTTCTTTCCTTGTCTGTTTCTTTTTTGTTTAGGAGTATTTTGTACATTCTGTTAAATGGTGAATAGAATGCTGCCATTTTATGTTGTGGTGGGTGGTCAGAATGGTTAGGTATAATGATGTTAGTGGAAGTTAGTTTTCTGTATATTGCATATACAGCATTCTGTAAATTGCATATTACATATTTATACCTAACCATTCTGACCACCCACCACAACATAAAATGGCAGCTTTCTATTCACTATTTAACAGAATGTACAAAATACTCCTAAACAAACAAGAAACAGACAAAGAAAGAAATATAATATACCAAATTGCTTGTGAAAATGGATATAATAAAAACACTGTAAACAAAACAGAAAATAAAATCAAATATAAAATAAAAACTGAACAATTAAAATCAATCAAAATTAACAAAACAAAAATAATAACAACAATAAAAAATGAGCCGCATTCACATACATAAATAATAAAATGACAAAGCTAACAAAACTGTTTAAGAACACAGACATTAAAATAGCATACAAAACTAACAAAAATAATCTACAAAAACTAAATAACCTACATAACAAAGATAATACAACAACCAAAATTGTTATATACAAAATTGAATGCCAAGATTGCAATAAATGTTACATAGGACAAACAAAAAAACAACTGAAAAAACGTTATTTTGAACACCTAAACGCATACAAAAAACCAGAAATATACAAATCTAATTTGGCCACACATGCAATAAACACTGGACATGAATTCCCAAACATAACCAACATGACACTAATAAAACACATACCACACAAAGGCACCATAATGAACATTTGGGAAAATTTACAAATATACAAACATAAAACACAAAACAAACTAATACCTGAACAAATACAAATCAATACAAAACACGACACAATTTCCAAAGCACTCAACATCGAAAATACACAAAATACTAATACATACACCACAATCACACACAATAATTTATTATCAAAATACCCTTATACCATATTGGTGTCGGGTTACATCAATATATGATAAGTACATCAACTACACTCTATATACAAATTTTTTCCATCTTACTCTATTCACTGACAATGTCTTCGCTTCCCTCCAGCCCAAGCCTCTTTCTCTCAAAATGTTTCCCATCATTCCACCCCAAGTCAGTCGCGGTCTTCCTCTCTTCTTTCTCCCTCCTGATTTTGCCTCCCAAACCTGTTTTACCATTCTATCTCTATGCATTCTCTGCATGTGTCCCCACCAGCATAGTTGTCTCTGATCAATAAAATCCAGAATCGATATCACTTCCAGATCCTCTCTTATTTGTGTATTCCTAACTCTATTCTTCCTCGTTACTCCCACTACTCTCCTAAGATATTTCATTTCTGCCGCCTGGATTTTACTTTTTTGGCTTTTGGATAGCACCCACGTCTCACAGCCGTATGTTAAAACCGGTCTATATACTGTTTTATACACAGTCATTTTCGTTTTTCTTGATATCTCCTTCTTATTTATAAATCTACTGTTTAATGCGTAGTATACTTTTATTGCCTTTTCAATTCTTTCATTTAATGCGGCTTCTTGTTTCCCATTACTGTCTATTATAACCCCTAGATATTTGAAATGTTTGACTTGTTCTAACTTCACTCCTCCAATCTCTATATTTATTATTTTCTCCCCCATTACCATTACCTTTGTTTCGGTCTTATTTATTTTCATCCCTTTTTCCTGGAGAACTTCATTCCATATATTCAAATTACCCTGTAACGCCCTTTCACTTGTAGCCATTAGCACTACATCATCCGCAAAAGCCCCTTCTGCTACTTCTATACTTCGCAAGTTCCTGTATCCAACATGCATTTTCTTAACCTTCAGTGAACACTTCTTAATAATGTCGTCCATATACAAGTTGAATAATGTCGGACTTAGTCCAGCTCCTTGTCTTAATCCATAGTTTGTTGTAAATCCTAACGACCTCATATTTTTACCAATTACATAATTAACATTATTTTTGTATAACCTCTGTACTACCTTAATTATTTTACTCGTTATTCCTCTATTTTTTAAACTTTCTCATATTTTTGTTCTAGGCACACTATCGAAAGCCTTCTCACGATCAATAAAAGCCAAACATACCAATTTATCTTGTTGTATCGACTTCTCAGCTATCTGTTGCAGAGTAAAAATGTGATCCTGCACACTTCTCCCTGATCTAAAGCCACTCTGCGATTCCTCCAAACTATTTTCTAAAATTGGGACCAATTTATTATTAATTATCAGCTCATAAACCTTAACAATTGTATTTAACAGATTGATACCCCTATAATTATTACAATCTCTTGCGTTACCTTTCTTAAAAATAGGAACTATCAATGCTTCCTCCCATCACACACAATAATACCACTTTAAAATACCAGAGACCAACGAGAAACCACAATAACGACCAGCCAACACACAAATACTTCACCAGACGCAAAATCACTAAGGCTGAGGATAAGAACACAATGGTTCTCGAAACATGTTCCTAATAAGGAAAGAAATATCTTGAGGTAAATTCATTATAAAAATTAAATATAATATATAGGCCTACATGAAGGAACGGACTGTAGCAAAATGTGTTTGAATATATATGTATACATAATACAAAAAGAAATCTCTTTAAAATGGCTGTATCTACTTAACCGTCTACCTTCGAGTTTTGATTGAGTCTAACAGTGATTTATTCGACATGTTTCATCCGAATAGCCATATTGCTATAACTTCTCCAATTAAATCGATCTAAATTACAATTATCTGCCTTTATTATAGGTTTCTCTTCCTTCAGTAAATATATTGGCTTATTTCTTTAAAGTAAACATCAAACATAAAAGTCATATTATGTATTCCAATGGGGCGGCAAATACAGTACTCGCTTACAACTTATTTTTAAAAATGTTGTCAGTTTTAGAATGAGCTAGTTAAGCTAACCGCCGTAGAATCTTCGTCTAATCAACGTTTTCCTCATATAATTTAACATTTAATACTGATTTTATTTTCCTATTACCAAAAAGAACTAAATAGGACGAGAAACTGCGCAGTTCACACTGTTATTAGGCCTACAGTCCTACAGGCTACACTGTCGCAAACTCAAGGCGTCGTTATGAAGTTCAAGGTGAAGTGGAATAGGCCTACATATCGGCCGCAAGAAAGTTTTTTTCTGCTGAGCATTTTACCAAATCACAACGAACGCCGATTGCATAAATTACTGGAGCGCTGATTAAACGCAAATTTGTCGCCAATTAGCCGCAATAATCGCAATCGTAGTCACTGTAATAATTATATTAAACGACGCGAAGGTAATTAGCTCGAAGGATAAGGCCTCGGTCGACAAATTTGAATATGTCACTAGCGACGGTTAAATTTGAATATGCCACATGCGACGTGTCGCTGTTAATTAGCTCCATTTCCATTCATAATATTCCAGGGGCCTTGTACGTTGGCCGTCGACAATTCGTGTTTTCTAAAAGAATGATGATCTGTTTATGATCGCAGAAGGGAGGGTCTTTTGCAATATCCTTAACACACGTTCTACGTCATTAGGTTTTCGTCACATCATTAAGGAAGATTACTATCCAAATCGTCTTTAATCGTGTTCGGGATATTTACTAATATATTGAATTAACTTTGGCATTGTGGATGATGGTTCTTTATGTTGTCAGAGCGCACATTGTTTATGTTATCAGCAAAGTGTACGCAGACATCCCTAAAGAAAATCTCATTGATAGTGTAAGACTGAACTTGGCTACTGACACCAATAAGACATGTTTTTCGAGGGGGAAGCACGAATTGGTTGCATTTGTCTGTAGCAATGGGCGACATGACTGTGAAAACAACTGTATCCATTTTCTGCACGCTGTTCCAATCCTTTTGGCCGAGGATAATATTCCTACCAACCAAATTACTCCTCGATTTCTGATATTTCGCTCCAAAAATCTAGTAATTCAGTCAATCTATGCGTCAGCTGAGCTCCGAATAAGTGTGGAATACTCGTGTTCGAACATTAAATAAGAGTCTTAGGGAAATGTTGAGGCTCTTATTTAAGTGGCGGATACAAATTACTCATTAGATCTAACAATTCAGAACAGTTAGGCGTTTTGTTCTCCTGGATCATAAACAGTTTTTGCTGGTGGAAGCAAATTTTTATATAACTTCTTTAGTCATCCTCTTCTTCTTTTCCCGCCGTCCATAATAGTCCACAAGACTGTTCCGAGTCCATAGGATTTTTCAGTTTCCTCAGTGTTTCCGGGGCCTGTCAATAACTCCTTACCTCATGGTCTATGAGCAAAAACTTCTCTAGGTAACCTTCCTATTTCCACCTTCAACACATGCCCTTCCCACTTATCCTTGGCTTCTGCTATTAACTCCATTACCAATCACGTCCTCAATTAATTCCATATGTTCTGATTTCTCACTCTGTGCTCCTAGGAACACCGCATCACATTTCGTAGAAAACACGTCTCAGCTGTAGGCTACTACCTCCACTGGGAATCTAGTCGCTAAAACGGCCACATTTCCGAACCACAAAGGAAGAATACACCTACTTTTTGCGAATGACCAGGTGGACATTCAAGAGCCAGAAAACCATGTACAACATAATGTACAGATTGAAGAATGCACTTTGTATGTTGCATAATTTGAAGATTTTCAGCATAGGAGAAAAGTTCACGTCAGTCAAAGGGAAGGGACCCATCACGAATGAACAGTGATAAATGATAAGATAATCTCGCACTGTCAGTATCTGGGATGTCAAGTCATATATGAGAGGGGTCACAATGTAAGAAATAAAATTAATACGTTCCATTCTCATAGGAACGATTAGAAAGAATCTTTAATAGAAAACATGAAGGGATTCGAACATTACTTTACGGTTCTGAAACGTTTTTAGGTTTCTTCCTTATTAAAGTTACTTGTGACAATTCCAAGACTTCTATGATATTATTTTGTAAATTTTCACCATTCGTAATGACATGTTTCTGTGAAAAACGTTTCCTATAAATGCGTTAGGGATATAGAGGAAACACGCAGAAGACGAGCTCTACGAACAGACCATCAGCCCTGCATGACCTATTTCTAACGCCTTTATCGCTGCGTTTCATCTCCGAAGTGATTCATCCAACATCTATGTCTGTCTGTCTGTCTGTCTGTCTGTCTGTCTGTCTGTCTGTCTCTCTCTCTCTCTCTCTCTCTCTCTCTCTCTCTCTCTCTCTCTCTCTCTCTCTCTCTCTCTCTCTCTTTATGTCCCTCTCTAACTATCTATTTACTTATCTAACGTGTTAACAGTTAATCTCACTGTATTGCGCACACATACACACGCACTGATTCGCTCACTCGCTTGCTCCCTACACACAATTAAAAAATTACAGTACGTTACTGTATCCTAGCCATTTCCTAGCTCTTATAGTATCGCAAAGAAATGGCTAGGAAACAGCCAGATTATTGGCTAAGCCTACAGTCTGCTTGTGTTTAACTTCTGGAACACAGCAAACCCCTTTGATTTAATCTCTTTAGCGTGTACGGCTTCACGAGCTGCATACAATTTTCCACACCGAGGGGTCATTAAATAAATGTTTAAGGTTTGTAACTCGATTTTCGAATAACTTATTAGAGAATTGTTTGTACGAATTCTATATCTTGTGTTATCTGACTGATTTCACACGGTACTCTGTTTGCTCTGTTTTAATGTCCCATCGGAATTGTATACTCATCACTCCGAACATGTTTATATAATCATACCTCGATATTTAAGTCAGTCCGTTTGGCTTGTTCCCCTGTATACCGTATTGTAGCGTTCTTCATGTCGTAGCAATCACTGTTATTTCGCAATTTGTACTCGTATTTTGAATATTGCGCTTGTTTTTAGCAATGTAAAAGAACAGCAAGATGCAGGGTTGACAAATTTAGAATGATACCAGCGTATGTCCAAGCCCTGCTCTATGCCGACGATATTGTCCTAGTTGCAAAGAGTACATAAAAATGGCAGAACCCAGTAGCAGGGGAACTCGTTATTGGCCATAAAGTGCCCAAGTTAGAAGGGAGTTTAGGATTTGGATGAAGTATCCCAAAACGTGACGGTAAAAGAAGGTGAAAAGAAAAAAGCGATACTTACGTTTAGATTGTAAGTATAAACTGTAAAACACACAATAATAACAGAACACGACTAAAGGAAGTAAATCTATTCTGAATGTTTTCCAATAGTACTACTGTCTCAAACCTTTATATGTAGATTACGTAAATATAATAATTGTATTTATGAGTAATGAATTATTCATACATGTCATGCTACCAGATTATTACAGTAAAAAGTAATCAAGACTTCTGATATCTTTTATGTTTTATATTATACGTATTCTTAACGTTGTATCATCCAAGTAAGACAATTTTATGCTCGTAAAGGCAACATTAAACAACAGAAACTTTAAGACAATTTTATGCTCGTAAAGGCAACATTAAACAACAAAAACTTTGAGACAATTTTATGCTCGTAAAGGCAACATTAACAACAGAAACGTTAAGACAATTTTATGCTCGTAAATACAACATTAAACAACAGAAAATTTAAGACAATTTTATGCTCGTAAAGGCAACATTAAGCAACAGAAACTTTAAGACAATTTTATGCTCGTAAAGGCAACATTAAACAACAGAAAAATTAAGACAATTTTATGCTCGTAAAGGCAACATTAAACAACAGAAACTTTAAGACAATTTTGTGCCTGCAAAGGCAACATTAAACAACAGAAACTTCAAGACAATTTTGTGCTCGTAAAGGCAACATTAAACAACAGAAACTTAACATTTGCGCTTCACATAAACGTTTATCCATCCTGACTAATATGTATGAATAGTCCTCTAAATCTTATATAGATATGATTTGTCCTCTAAATCTACGTTTCCTCTCACGAAAATGAAACGTAGTAGTTTTGACTTCTTTCTCGTGGCAAATCTTTCTCATAACACGCAGCCGAACTCTCGACCATCTTACATCTTGCTATTGGTCGGAGCTCGCCAACTGAGAACGTTGAAGGTGAAAGACGCCTTAAATCAATTTGACTTGGCGGTTTGACTTAAAATTCACTCAGAGGTATAAAGATTAGTTTAAGTCTAACTTAGCAGCATAACCATAGTTTCTTCAACAAGTTTCTACGTCGGCCTAAAGAAACTCGTTCATGCTTTTCACTTCATTTGGGCATATTCAAATTTCCGCAAACGTGAGCAACAAAAATGTACAGCGGAGATTACAGGAGACTGTTGCAGGTAAATCGACAAGTTCTAGGCCTACATATAGGCTACAGTATAAAATTTGTTTACTCGTCTTTCGATCCAGCATAGTTATAACTACTCATTGCTATCATATGAATATAAATTCGAAAATAAAGCTTAAACTGTTAATCGTAGACTTGTGCGGATGTGTCGAATAAAACATGGATAGGGCGGCAGTTATCCGTGCTACTGATACTGAGAATGCGACTGTAAAGAGATGGTACCAACTTAACTAAATTAATAATAAACAGGCCTAACTAAAAAACAAAGCGAGTTAGAGGGGAAGAGAGTGTGTTAGCCACATCACGGCTTTTTTTCTCATCTATATATCTGTAATCTTGTCATCTGTTTATTTGTTCTGTGCTCAGTAGAGTATTTATTTATCACTGTACCTATTTGTAGACTATCAGCGTTGATCCATCGAACAGTGATGTTAGCTTACACATCATAATATTTTACCATTATAATACTCATAGACATACGTCAACCGGTAGTATTGTGTTTTCAGACGAAGACGTGCCTCTAAATCTATGTACGAAGCCGAGGAGAGCTCTGGAGATCTGGTCGCCCGGCAGCCTGTGTGAACGCGAAGAGACCGGTGGAGCACAACCGGCCACGTCCACGCTCAACAGCTCCGAACGCACGTTCCAGGTAAGAATACAACTTGCAATATGCTATCCTCTGTATGACTGTGGTTGGCGTGTGGACCCTTGGCCTACCTGCTGCCTCTCCCCATTGTAATACTTCCGCCCGGGCTCGACAGCAGCTAGTTGCCGCGTGAGTCACCTCACTGTGCGTCCAGTATGAAACAATTTTTGTTTGCATGGCCCAATACTGGTAAAATTTTGTTATATTTGAAATCAGCGAAATAATACGATGAAAATGACACCAAACACGACTAAGGAATATTAAAAATTGGGCGTTATAAAGTAACAATGACTGAATAATTACAATGACTTTATTTGCGTTATTTATTAATATTTTTTAGTCGTGTTTGGTGTCATTTTCATCGTATTATTTCGCTGATTTCAAATATAACAAAATTTTACCAGTATTGGGCGAGGCAAAAAAAATTGTTTCATACTGGACGCACAGTGAGGTGACTCACGTGGCAATTAGCTGTTGTCGAGCCCGGGCGGAAGTATTACAATTGGGAGAGCAGCAGGTAGGCCAAGGGTCCACACGCCAACCACCGTCATACAGAGCAGAGTATACTATTTGTTTTTCAACATTTTTCTCTTGGAAATAAAAAGCTTGAAGTTGTAGAGAATATGAATTTCAGGACGTACTGTTCCATACGTAGGTCTATATGTGCATGTGTAAATGTAAGTACGCGTGAGCGCCTAGGCCTATACCTGAGTGTAGACGTATACTGTCAAAAACACACGAGTTAATCGTACCCAAATTCTTCCATCTTCATGAGCTTACTGTGTGGTTTACGAGAAATTAAAAAAATAAAACGTTAGATTACTGTTTACCATACCTTCCCTTACCAAAGGCCAATGTTTACACCACACACATGCGCGCGCGCGCAGTATCTCTCCCAGTCCTGCTCATCTAAATACAACATGGTAACATCACGTATCAATGGTGCCAGTGACGTATCTAGAATTTGACCTTGGAAGGTCCGTGGCCCGGTCGAGTCGACTTCATACAGAATAAAATCAAGGGGCTGAAAACGTGTGATAACATCCTGAAATCAATCCCATTAAAGTAAACGGTAATAACAAAATAAATATACGCGGTTACTGAAACATTTTTTTAGAAGATATTTATTGACTGAATTGATTTTCCTAAATTTCATATTTCCAACGGATACCCAAATCCTGTGAAAAACCCTGTTTGTATATTTAAATAAGAGTTACTAGCTGAAAAAATAATAAAAGAACCCAAAAATAGATTAACAAACTCCGTAAACTTTTTCGACTCTCTTTCGGGTGGGGTCCCGTCTGGTCCCGTTCGTAAATACGCCCCTGGATGACGCTGACTGTATTTTTCAGCCCTCTCGATCTTGTGCCGCCTTGATGGTTTATGCATACGATGCCCAGTAACTAGTTTGAGCCCTCATCCATCCAGCGATTCGGACATCTCCCTCGTAGACGTTTACCATCGATCTTCCGTTGCATAATTAATTTCTCTAAATTGCAGTTTTCCTGGACATGTGTCCAAAATATGTCACACAATATATATATTTATCACACATTTAACATAAACTTACATCGGAAAAGCCTCCACCTGGAATAAACACGCTATTTCGAAGTTGAAGTAGTGATGTTAAAAGTTGTTAAATTATCAAAACATTCTATGAAACCTCGTGATGGTGACGAGGAAGTTTTCGACAGGAGTCCAATCTGCATATAAAAGATATTAGTTTTCCTCGTTATACATATCGGCTTCATGATATGCTGTAGTCTCTTAATCAAGATCCATGAAACGTACTTTCCTCGCAGTTTTTGTATCCCTTTGGCTAACATCACAGTGCTAAATATTTGTATTCCATTATGTTTATTCCCGTATTCAGAATGTCAGTTACTACAGCAAGTTTATCACAGTAAGGAAAGAAAAACACCAACACAACAGTATAACGCGTTGGCGGAACGCCGTTTTTTTTTTTTTGTTATTTAAATCATTAGAGCTAATTTTGTAAAGAAAAAAGATTAGGACGTGAAACGTTCTTCAATCAAATTGTGTTGTAAATATTTTATTGGACATATACAAAGAATGCCACCCTTAATGAAAGGGGAACAATTCAATTGTCGGCGTCGGCGAGGGATGGGTGTAGTAGCTCTATATGAGCTTATAAATCATAGCCTACTTGCACTGTGACGTATAATGGAGAAAGAACTCTTACAAAGCTTAACAAAACACACACTATTATACAGCCTCGACGGTAGTGTGTAATTTGGTTTTATATACACAATCCGATTGTGTACAAGAAAGCCGTGTGCTACTTCTTTAATATGAAGCTGATGATGACGATGGCGGTAATTGTAGCAGCGAGTAGTATGTTGTGATTATAGTAAATGACGTGCCGTCTATTAGGGGTAGGTTGTGAATGCCAGTACCGACGGCCTGTACTTTCCCATATTTACCAGACAAACCTATCAATTCCAGACGAATGATTGCAGTTCTACGGCTTCTTTGCTTATAAATTACTACTGCCAGCTAACAGCCTTATGTGTCTCTTTCTCTATATGTTCTTTTCTGCATTCACACATACACGCGAATACATTTCTGATTCCGTGGATATACAATCAGTCCTGTGAAATTTTAATGATGTGTGTGGGTTATTTACCGCACGTGCACACCAACGTTTCAGTAGGTGTTTGAAAAAATAATAAAAAGAAAAGTGTGAAAGTTTGTGTGTGTGTGTGTGGGGGGGGGAGAGAGATGAACATCTAAACGCATACAAAAAACCAGAAATATATAAATCTAATTTGGCCACACATGCAATAAACACTGGACATGAATTCCCAGACATAACCAACATGACACTAATAAAACACATACCACACAAAGGCACCATAATGAACATATGGGAAAATTTACAAATATACAAAAAACAAATCTAATACCTGAACAAATACAAATAAATACAAAACGACACAATTTTCAAAGCACTCAACATCGAAAATACACAAAATACTAATATATACATCACAATCACACACAATAATACCAGTTTAAAATACCAAAAACCAACAGAAAACCATAACAACAACAACCAACCAACACACAAATACTCCATAAGATTCAAAATTAAGAAGGCTCCAAACATGAACGAAACATGTCTCGAAACATGTTCCAAATAAGGGAAAAAACATCTTGAGGTAAAGTTATTATAAATATTAAATATATTATGTATGGATTAAGAAATGGACTGTAGCAAAAAGTGTTTGAAAATATATATATATATATATATATATATATATATATATATAATTTGTGATGTTTTCAATTTGTTTCTTCTGCAAGTAGTATAAATTGTATATTCTTTTTAACACCCGACGCACGTTTCACTGAAAAATATCAGTATCATCAGAGGTTTCTAAGTAAATTAATAACAATCGAAATAATTCTATTAATATAAAATTAACGAATCAATGTTTTTAATATAAAATAAGATTCGTTAATTTTATATTAATAGAATTATTTCGATTGTTATTAATTTATTTACAAACCTCTGATGATACTGATATTTTTCAGTGAAACGTGCGTCGGGTGTTAAAAGAATATACAAATTATACTACTTGCAGAAGAAACAAATTGAAAACATCACAAATTATATAATTACTGCAAGAAACATCGAGTTACTTATATAGAAAATATATATATATATATATACATACATATATTGAGATTTATGAACCCGTTCCAAGTGAACACGATGGTTCCACATGGAGATGTCTGTTAACCGTTTTCGTACAAATCGCAAGTCTACCGGATATCGAGGCCTCTTGAGCATTAGGACTTGCCCCTAGTGAACTTAGAGCTTAGTCTACCCATTATCCTCAAAACGTCACTCGCACGCAAAACCGCAACGCTGCAAGCCAGGTTGTGCTCTACGAAAATGTAGTTACTGTATCTGTTGGTATCTATATGCCGCTCCTTCAATTCCTATCTGTCTGATCTAGAGAAAAGGAAAGTAGGAAAGGTTTTTCGTTTTCGATTCAACGAGAAAATATGCTGAAAGCTCTAGGCAGAGATAGAGATAATTTGTTGATAAAGCTGTAAGAATCAAATTCATAATTCTCATCTGTAGAAAGACGAACGACTAGATTAAGTTAAGAATTCATCTTCATCATCATCATCATCTTTACGGATTAAACCAAGGATGGTTGGTTTTGGTCTCAAATAGGCAAAGATTAGAGCTGGTCACTGCAGCGCTTCCTCGGACGTCCCACACCTCTCTGTCCCCTGGCCTTATAGTTCCAGAGTTGTTTGGGGATGCGGCAGTCATCCATTCGGCAAAGATGTTCCCACCAATTCAGCCGATCCTGGGCGATCCTGTCGAGGAGTATACTCATAATATTCAGTTCCTGCCGTATATCTGTGTTTCTTCTATGGTCATGGAGAGTATACCCTGCCACGTGCCTGATAAATCTCATTTCAGCCGCTTGAATGCGACTGCCCTGACCTTTCGTTAAAGTCCAAGTCTCAGACTCATAAAGAAGTGTGGGAAGAGCCATCACCTTGTAAAATGTTAGGCGTGTTCCTTTACTTGCTGAGTTAAGGGTTTCCCTAATGGTCCCCCACATAAGGTTGAACTTATACAACTTATTCACAACATCGTTGCTTGCATTATAAGACACTTTAAGAATTCCGTTTAGTAGAAAAAGGAAACAATAGGACATGATTGCACGGTTCAGTAACCATTCTTGTGTCTAATATACACAATAGGCCGTAGATAAATTTTAGTATGTTATGCTATTTTCTTTAAATGTTATAGAAAGTCTTAGTAATGAAAATAAGAACCAATTTCATTAAAATATCACATGCAAGTTCTGTGTTAGGATGCAAAATGTAACACGCCAGTGAAGACAATACGATTTAGTGATGAGATTACACGATTACTAGAGTTGTTACTATATATTGGAAGAAATACTACACTTTCAGAAAACAAAGAAGGAATAACAAAATAGTACCCAAAAATATTTATAGAGAGAAATAGTACTGTCAGAACTTATCACAATTCTCAAAACATTTAAAGGGGTCTTTTGACGTTTTAAAAGTTTTTAAAGCAGAACCAATGTCATTACAACGTATGGAAACGCAAATACAAAGTAAATACTAAACTGTTATCACCCCATCACTAATCTGTCTTTTGGCCCCAAGAATGTATATTTTTAAACAATTAATTTGTTTACTGGTGTTAAATAAAATTTCTGTAAGTTATCGAATTTCTTTCAAGTCAAGTCAAGTTATGCTTTTCTTCCCCATCTCTCTCTTTTCTTTCATTCCAGTGTATGCATATTAAAGTTTAACTTCATGAATATTGACTCCGATCCTGTGTTTTTCAGTGCAAACAGTGCGGCAAGACGTTCAAGAGATCGTCCACGCTGTCAACACACCTGCTGATCCACTCGGACACGAGGCCGTATCCGTGCCAGTTCTGCGGCAAGCGCTTCCACCAGAAGTCCGACATGAAGAAGCACACATACATTCACACCGGTAAGTAGCCCTACTTCGTTTTTACTAGCACGTTTTATTTTCTTATCTTTGCTGTCAAAATATTTGTAACAAGTAGTTATGAACCACAAATTCCTACCTAATAAGAAACTCTCTTACAGTGTGATACGACTTCATTATAACATTTGTCACACGTAATCATTAAAAAATCAATAACGTTTACCCGTAGCAAATGCTAACTGCAGTAGAATTAAACCCACCCAGTACACACACAGGTCGCGTGTAGTCTTGTAATGGTATTCTGTGGCCTAAAAATGATTAAAAACACAACGACTACTGTGTTAATCCACTCAAAATGTTAAACATTTTCAGCAAAATTATTTACATATTGTATTTGTTGTTTGTTGTAAATAGTTGTCACAACCAATGTTTAATGTTTTTGGTTTTTTAATTGTTTTGAGTATGTAGATTGTTTTCAGCTTGCAACGACTTTGAAAGCATAAATATGCCTATTTGTTGTAATCTTAATATCAAACAAGATAAGAAACTCTCCTTTCATCTATTTCGTCGTTTTAAACAAATATGTTTGTTATTCTTGATATTATTATAATCCGTTTGTAGAAATATGTAGACGAAATGCTACACAAACAACTTCTAGTTTATATGTTAGGTATTACGAGGAAACGCGCCGGTACGCAACTTTGTGACTACCCCTTCGTACAAAAAATTAAATTCCACTGAGCTACAGGGCGGAAGCGATGTTAAAACACTTTTCATTTAGTATCTCTTAAAATTTTTGTACTCACGATATATGTACAGTTCAAAACGCACAGTGGGTCAGACCACACTTCTGTACATTACAAATCGTCTTTCGTATCACTCAAGTATTTGCAAGTGACATATAACGTTGCTTCTTTAGGTTATCTGTCACCTCACTCTGTAACCTAGTTTATATGGTCTCAAATGACAACTTTGTGACCGAAAGACAGTGAGAACACTCCTTATTTATCTGAGATGAACGTGATCTTGAATTATAAATGTACAGTATATTAGACCGCGAGTATGCTAAATGTGCTAAATGAAATGTGCATAAGATTTTTTTTAATTATCAATAAGTATTGTGTTATTAAGTACTCATTAAAAAAAACTTAAAATTTATCTAGGAACCACAACGCGAAAGATCAATACACAACTACTTCTTCAAGGTGTCTCATGAAAAAATGGGCGTATTTCAGGAATAGACTTTATGTGTTAAAGTGAAGAAAGACTATCAAAACAACTTAGGTACGAAACCGTTTTGTTCCTAGTCATAGCTTCCTAAAAATAGTCTCCCTATTTTCTAGTAGAAATATTAATATCATACTGAATATCTGTATAGCCCAATGCCAACTTGGGACAATTTTGTGATTCACCCGTCAAAAATATTTTTTGTTATACTCAGAGTAACACAAACGCTATTAACTTGCGAATAACTTGAAAAATTTAATAACAAAATTTGTAGAGAATTTAATTTTGAATAAATCAATATTATTAAATCCAATTAGCACTTATTGTTGTAGAGATACAGTTTTTGGACCCAATTTTTAAATTCTTGAAGTAAAATTACATGTATAAATAATGTCAGCTAAATGTATGAAGCCTATATATAGTGTCTGTATACTATGTATGATATACCAGTAAATATATAGTTTCAAAACCAAACAAACGGTATTATACGGTAAACAAGAAATTTACCCTCTCCCAGTACGTGTATACAACGTGATCATTAATGAAAATTACAGTGACACTGGTTACGAAGACAACAATGTTAACGAAGTAATACTTTTTTCATAAACTCATGACTGCGTAATTGTGAACTGAACTATTGAACACACAAAGGACGCGAGAAATAATACAGGAACTCACCGGAACGTATGAGAAAATAACTAGTGTCGAGAGAAGTAGCCTAAGCAAACGATTTCCTAGTCGTAAAGTTACACAGCACATGATATTATGATAAATTCACTTAGTTTGTTGTAAAAGTTGTTGTGCAGCCGCCGGGAGATGATGGGTAAATAATTGACTGACTTTCGAAACACATAAAAGAGCGGTGGGCACACATGAAGCCTACCGACCCCGGCGCGATGGGCTCCCGCCCGCCTTGCGTGACAGACAACTAAACTGATAATCATAGTGGACTTCACAGTCGTGTTTGGATTTCTGGAAACTCTTAAAATTTAATCAAAGACACACGTTCGTTCACGCACATACTTTCGTGTCTTACCCACCGAAAGTTTAGACCCTTCTAGTTACCCGTGTAGCCTATCCTCACTTATATCCGCGGATATAGGCTTGATATAGAGAAGGACAACTATACTTACTTCAAAGTTATAATATCGATAAAATAAGTTTACGTGTATAAAACATACATCAGAACTTTAAAAATCTGAACATACGTATGTGATATGTGACTGTCCCAGTCTTCAGTTAGGTACTATGCGCTTAAATAACTATTTTGTTTAATCGGTAGTACAGATAATGAGCGATGTTTCTCTACATATATTTTTAATAAAGCAATAGTCACTTGTTTACAGTCCGTAAAGACTTTCAGTTTTTATTGGAAAATGTAAGTTACCCATAAAACCATGGGAAAACGTTTTCCGTATTTTCGTTTACGAAAGTCGATGTTAGTTTAGAAGTCTCAAGATTCATACTTACGGTACACATCTTTACCGTAATGTATACAGGGTGCGTCAGCTAAATCCGGACGAAACAAACAGTTCATTAAAACAATAATAGAACAACAATATTTAATAATTTATTATCTATATAAAACAATAATATTTATTCAATATAACCCCCGTTTTCTGTGATCATTACCTCGATCCTTTTTCTGAAGCACCAGCACGTTCTCCTCAACTGCTCCTTGTCCAATGCCTCAATACTGGCCTGAAGGGTTGCCAAGGAGTGCCTAGGGCTTGTTAGACACCTTTTCAATAACGCCCCAAACGTAAAAATCAATGGGTTTAAATCAGGACTATTGGGAGGCCAAAATTTCTTAGACCAGCATTTCGGAAAGCCAGTTCTGCACTAAATGGCTTGTGTGAGCAGGTGCATCGTCCTGTTGAAAGACGTACGGTCTCCCGGAGGCCACAGTTTCCATCCATGGCTTCACTACAGTCCTCAGAATCTGGAGATAAACCACCATCATGATGATTCCTCCCTTTTTAATGAAATGTGGCGGCATGACGTCACCCTCACTGGAGACGACGTTTGAGACACTTGCCAGAAACTTCGTCCTGGCTACTACAGGGACATTCTCAGGATCATGGGCAAGCAAACGGTCGTTCTTCCGGTTTACTTTTGCATCAACAGTAAAAATCTTCTCATCAGAAAAAAAAACCTGAGGCGACCCGCATCTTCGTGCTTCAATGAACAAAGAAGCAAATTGCAGGGGGCAATTCTCTTGACCTTGACAGCCTCAGACGGCATTTTTCGTACCTTGAGCACATAATACATATATCTCAGGTCCTTTTCTGCGATTCGACGCATGGTAGCCTCACTCACCCCAAGTGTGGTGGACAATTTACGAAGCGGCACCCCTGGGTCTTCCGAAAGGAGCTCTTGAGCTCTTTGGATGACACTTGGGGTCCTTGTAGTCTTCTCTCTTGAATAGCTTTGCCTTGTCGGATTAGCAAAATCGCCTACGGACTTCTCCGCGTCTGCATATTTTTGCGTGATATCATTAACGGTCGATCTCGGGTACCCGAAGAAGCGAATAATTTCAGCCAGAGAACGTCCGGCGCGAAGCGCTTCCATTATCGCCGATTATATGCCAACTATTCCATTACCGACGAAGCGCTCGTCGATTATATTCTGCACTCGATCTCACAAAATTGCCTATTTTGAGGTTATGCACGTCTTACACTTACAGCTGGCTTACCTAAACGCCAACAATCAACTTACTGCTAAAGTCAAATGTAGAGGGAAATTCAAATTGAATTTTGTCCGGACTTAAGTGACACACCCTTTACAATATTAATAAAATCCACTCAGCGGGCGTTCGACTAGCTTAATACTGCGTTTCGACTGGTTAGTATTGATAAAGTGAGTCTACAAAACCCAGGCTAGGAGTCACTTTATCTTTTCTTGACTAATCGTCGCAGCCCTACAAAAAGAATGGAAAATTGAAACAACTAAACTAATCGAAAGTTATTCTGTAGCTTTCTGGGGAAAGGGGTAGACAAAATTTCGCCCTCCATTTGCAGGAAGACGTTAAGAAACGGTAGGTTACGCCTTCTCAGACCTTGTGGTAGCAATCACTTAGCCTATGTGTGGAAACGCACGGACGCAGCCTAGCCGATCACCCAGACTCTACCGCCGAATTCGCAGTTTAGCAGTTAGGTCAGTCCAGAGACAGCTAAAGACTGGGATGTTACAGCAAAATGTAAGTTGCTTTTTTTTTTAAGCTGCGGCCATTAGTGTAGTAAAACAACTGTCATTCCGCGTAATTTCAGATCCTGCGTCCTGAGTTCCCTCCTTGAGGGGTTTGAAATTGAACTGGTCACAAACATACTGCAATATCTGCTTCTTAATCGGGATTCCTTCAAAAAAATGTAGAATTTGTTGATTTTAATTTATCTATTGATCATAATAGGTTTTAGAGTATTCTATTCCAAAGTGACTTTTCTACAATGTTCAATAAGGTATTAACTGTTAATTTCGTTTGCAAGTGTGTATAAAAATCGGTTTCATCCTTTTGATTCGTTTAAATGGTAAGGTATGACTGTTCATCATTTTAGATAGTGACACGGTTTTAATCACGTTGATAACCACTGATATTGTGGAGTAGATGCAAAAGCCGAATTGAATTCGACATGCAAAACAAATGACCCGGAATAAGAATTCTAGTGAACAATTAAGTGCAACTTGATTAAAAAAAAAAGAACGAAACCAAGGAGAGGTTGGAGAACTCTATTACTAATTGGACTATGTAATGGTGGCAAGGCATCTGGACAAAGGCATGTATCACGTTAGCACGGTTTGGCGACTGAACACTGAGCGGCGTCGTTAGTTGTGTATGAAGTGCCGCCAATCGACGGGAAGGCGAAATGACGTAAGGTGCAATTACAAATTGGCAAAGTAACCACAAAAATAGTAGTTAATACCTAGAGAGAAGTTATTAGAGACTTTTTTCATAAATATGTGAAGTTTCATACTGACTTTTTCTTTTTTAACATTGAGTTGCGGAATTTCTCTTGAGTCTCAATAATTTTGAATTTCTCAACGCATATGTTTAAGAGATTAGTGCGACTAGTAGGTATATCTGATATACGGACACCAAACGGTTTGTTTCTATCTCGTTCGAGGCCGAAGTCGTGCGAGACTGGTAGAGGAAACGACATAAAATTTCGTAGTTTTTAACCGCGCTATTGTTCTTACGTGTTCGGTTAACTCCGGACTTCGAAACACCGGTGACTATAGTCATTCCTACTCTAATTTCGTTAAACATTTCTTTTCCAATTATAATACAAGTATTCTTGCAATAACGTTTCTTTTCCAATTATAATACAACATATTTAATTATTATAATATTGTATCCGTCTACCACCGGCACAATTCCATTCTACAATTCCCGACCCTTCATTCGATGCAACCCCATCTGCGCGTTACAGAAGCAGCCCTTTTTCAAGAGATGGACTAACTAACGTACCCAACAGGAAACTGCCTTTCGGACCACTAGAGTTTAGAATTTTGTGCGGAGGGGATAGAGAGAGATACTTAGGTGAGGTGGACCTGAGTTCCGTGGAAAATAAATGATGTTAGGTCTCTTAAAAAATGTTGCGTTCAGGAAATTTAGTAGTGGCTAGGGCCAAATCATGAAGGTGAATGAAGAATAAATTTAAAGGACAAAAGGAGATTTTCAGACTCTTCAAAAGATGAACACAAACTCTTCACCGTTGGAAACGGCGAACACATAAAAGTTAACAATTGCTTAGAAAATAATTATTTTGTTGAAAGTGTAGCATGACAGATAATCCACTAAAAATTAATTCCATTAAGATCATAAAAACATTTAAATTACAAATAACTCAAAGAATTTCAAATGAAATTAATTTAAACTTCAAAGAAAAACACCACTATAAAAGGAAAAAGTAATTAAATAATAAAAATGCTACACTAAAACTCAAGAAAATAAATTAAAATAAACTCATATAAAAAAATCAGGAGATTACCCAGGAAGTTTAAGAGCAGGTGATAAAGAAGATACCCCGAACCCAAGAAGGAAGAGGAAGTTTAGGATCAGGTGGTAAAGAAGATACCCCGAACCCAAGAAGGAAGAGGAAGTTTAGGAGCAGGTGATAAAGAAGATACCCCGAACCAACCAACGGACAAAATAAAACCAAAGTACCTTGGAAAACCCAAGAAGAAAGAAGAGAAGAAAAGAAGATATAGGATGGAAGAACTACAAGAAATACCCAAAGGTAAACCTATTATTAACGATGATAAACCCCAAACCAAATGTTAGTATCACCAAAGAAAGTATAACATCCCAAAACCTCATAAAATTGTAAATTAATTATAAACGAAAGTATTTAGTAGTGTGATAAGAAGTGCACCAACTAAAGTTATTATATAGTAAAATAAACAAATCTTCACAGTCCATTATGACTAAAGGTATGGTCTGAGAATATAGTAAAACTCAAATATAAGTCAGAACCAACAGTGAATGTGTACCAGTGTAAGTGATTTTAAATATAATAAACTTCAAGTTAATGTGTAACTATTACTTAAACAAGGTGCTATTAAATAACTTTTATATTTTATATAATTACAGAATTAACAAGTGATGAAATATTGAAGTGAACAATATTTCTAATGTTTCATAAAAGAGGTCACTTTTTATCTCAAAACATTCATAGAAATGCAAATAATAAAGAGAGTAGGTGGGGGAATAATTACACCAACAGGGGATTAATTTAAAATACAATATAAACAGAAAAGACTGTGATTGACTTAAGTTTAATAAAAATTAATAAATTGTAAATGGCTAATTATGTTTAGAGCCTATGAACTCCACTTTTCAAAGAGTTCTAATAGAATAAGATTTATATTTAGTGTAAGAATGTTTAGTTACATAACAGTGTGCATACAGCTTAAAATGTTTATGTATGGATGCTGTACCAGATTATAAAATATTTATTATGTATGTTAAAAATAGTTCAAACTAACATGTCTAACTTTGGAGACTGCTAGTTAAGGTTAAATATTATTTTTTGTATTAGTAGCATGAATAATATGCTACAGGTATCAATAGTTATGTAAGCAATTTTATTTAATGTTATGTTAACTTTAAAAAGTCAGAGGAGGTGTAAAAATAACTTTATTTGAAAAAACAATATATGTAAGATACTAAGATCTAGGCCAAATAATGAATTCCCAAAAAATAATATAATTGAGTAAATAAGTCTGATGAACCATGTAAACTAATAAGATTTATGTAAGGTGGATCGATCACCAACTACTATAACTGATCCTATACTTTAAAAGAGTAGTATAAAAAGATGTATTAAATTATTAAAAATTTTCAAAATGTAATAACTAACTATTTCAGAGGAGGAATAGTAAATTCATGAATTATAACTAAAAGCCAGATAAATTGACAAATTTATAAGAAATTAAGGAAAGGTAGGGACTTATATCAATCTAGAAGTTATTATACTCATATTTATAACACCAAACATGGCTATTATTTTGGACAAGAACAGGAAGCAGATTTTTGGGCCTATATTTCCAAAAAGACAGAAATATGGCAATTTTAACAAAAATCTTTATAAATATAGACTATTATACATCAAATTAAACAGAATGAGGTAAATAAACCAATTGTGTTGTTAATAGTTCACTAAAGCAATCTATAAACTAAAAATATTCTGTATATAATGTATTTTATATTTACATGAATAGGAAGTGAAATATATTTAAACAATACTTTTCCAATATTAACTTGGCAAGCTATTTCCTGAGACGAAGGAAGTAAAACAGTTCTTTATTAACATTCAACGTGAACGGTTGATACTCGATCGCGTTAAGAATCTGTATAACGTACCGAGTAATGGCGTATAAGGTTATGCATTGAAAACGAGAGTTACCTAATTATTTACTTTAACCATAAAATCAGTGTACTACACCAACACAAAAAGTGAAAACGAACAATACCTATCAAAATATATGTGAACTCAACCAATAAAACTATACCACATTGATAATTCATTCTACAACGAACTGTAACATTTTTCACAATATATGCTATACAATTGAACACACCTAACACCAGACAATTAACGCCAGTGAACACAGAACACTTCTTCAGGACACTTTTAACAACATCATAGACAATATACCATATTACGGAGACAATAAAACGGTAGTGAAGGCGTTTTTATTAACAGAATTTATAACCATCGTTTCTGGATTTTCTTCAACTACGAGATGTGCCGCCATTTTGAGTTCCCGTCATGCAAAGTTTGTCAGCTGAGATTCGTCGTCAATGAACTGGTCTGAATCATTAAATATTATAAACATTATATATTATTCTCCATTTGTCATTAATTAATTATTAAGAATTATTTGTACATGTTATACTTTCTATGCTTGCTCCCTTCTCTGACTATATAATTATAATCGCTAAAAGAACCATTCTAACATTTATATAATATAACCTGTAATTGTAAAATCGACCAAGCCCTGTGAAAGAGTCGAACATTTAAACAATATCGATTTTAAATCGATCTTTTAGAAATATTGTCAATAAATTAAATTAATTTAACTATCTGGATTTGGAATTATTTCACATATTAAAATAAGAGTTTGAGTTAACTTCAGGACTTACTGGAAGACGATAGATATTAAAGGAAAGTGATATATTGGAGCAGAGCAGAAAATCGCAAATCGATTATATAGGAAGACAATCTGATTAACTCCAGATTCATTTAAGGTCAACCAGAAGTGCACATATTAACCAAATCAACTCACCGAATTTTAAAATTTTAACGAAACCACAGAACAAGAATTATTTATAAATTATTAGAACTATAAACAAACATAAAATTTTTTTTGAAAAATTTTTTTTAAATTATAATTTTTTTTTCTTTGTACAATACACAGTGTAGCGTGACAGATGTATGCATAATATTGAATGGCAATTGATCATTAGAATAATGAAGTTATAATATTTAAATTTGGAAGAAAGCACTAAGTTTAATATAAAAAGATTAATTCATAGCAACTGTGGAAAGAAATCATTATTATAAAGAAAATACAAGTTAAAATAAAAGGAGTTACTAGTGATGAGTCATCCAAGACCAGTATCATGACCAAAGGTTTTCAAGGTATAACCCAGGAAGGTAAAATAGTAAATAACAAAGCAGTACACAATATGACCAAACCCACAACGAGGGAGAATAAATAAAATAGAAACCCTAAAATAAGCCAAGATCAACCAATACAGGTTGTGTATTTCTGAATTAAAGAAGAAGATGGAGAAGATCCCAAGAAACCTGATGGCATCAAGAAGAAGATGGAGAAGATACCAGTCCCAGAAGGCAGGAGAAAAGAAGACTGAAGAAAGAAGAAGAGGGCAGCATCCTGAAGAAGATGTCATGCTCTTATAAAAGACACCCAAATCCCTATATCCCCAAAATAAATATCTAAAAATAAAAGTATAACGAAATAAAAACCACATGTATATAAATTTAAGAGAGAGGAGTGTATAAAGTAAAAGTTTCCTGTGAACTAAGATGAAACAATAATATAGTACCCATGGAACAAATCTCCATTGAAAAAACGCTAACCAATTTATTATGTTAATAAGACTATACGACCATTTAGCATTAACATAATATATAAGTGCAAAGTGAACCAGTGATAGTTTTGGGTATTATAAAAAATGAACCTTGTGTTTCATTCTTGGCAATCACAAACATTGGATGCAATGAAATATGCATTTTTCAATGACTTAAAATATGTACTGTGACAATATGTTGTTCATAAGACATGAATCTGTTTAAAATAACATTTTGTTTTACATGAAAAAAGGAAAACAGAGTTCATAATACCTTTTGAACAATTAATACTATTTATTTGTTAATGACAGGGTACAATTCCCCAAAGACAATGTAAAAGACAGTATAAAAACTGTAGAATCCTACTTATAATAATAGTTAGAAATAAGAATATAAATATAAGGTTTTTATGTATATAGTAAAAGAATGTTTAAAAATGTTTTAGATATAAGGCCATTTGTTTGGGTCTGAAACAACTAACATCATAACTATAAAAATAGTTACCACTTGTAAATAGTAGAGAGTAATTAAGATGTTAGTTAGTAAAAAACCTTTTTTGTAAGCCATATTTCCATGTTTAGAAATAAGGATTGTGTTGCAAAATGTCTGACTTGAAGACAACCATTTATTTAAAAAAAAAAAAAAAAATTCTTTATTTGTTTTAACTATTGTTTGTATTGTAACCAATACTAATTGTTTTTGTGTAATTTAAAAACATGTTTAATTTATAATACTATTTGTAAAAGTCAGAGAGGGTATCACACATCATATATTGTTTGTAAATTATTTTGTAAGAAAAATTGTTAAAAAATCATAGGCCAAAAGAATGGAAACCAAACTTCATCAAAACAGAGAAATTGCTCAATTAAATGAAAATAAACAAAAGGGGTTTAGACAAAATAAACTTGAGATCATGTCATATAATTGCACATACCATTTAGAGAGATTTTAATAAATTATATTCAGAATTATGAATAAAAGTGAAAATGACTAAACTCAGAAATTTAGACATGGGAGTCATATATTTCAGAATAATGTTTCAGAATACAACTAATTCAATTAATTACCAGAAAATAAGGGAATACAATACCTTTTAATACAATATAGAATTATTAATATTAAATATAACTGATAAAATGGCTGAATTTATATAATGACAGGAAGTAAATTTTAATGTTTTGACTTCCAAACAGTTTGTATACCAAACTGAAAGTAAAATTACTATTTTTTGGACAGAAAACACTATAAAATGGCATTATCTAATCTGAAAATAACCAGAATGAACTGAAAGATTAATTTAAATCAAATCTAGTGAATAAAATTGACAAATAACCAAAGTTTAGGCATTCATATAGTGAAATAGTAAAATGTACACAGGATGTGAAAATATTTTTGAACAATGTTAAGGATAATATTATATGGGCTAAGAGTTTAATTGAAACTGAAGGAAACAGTTAGTTAATTATTGGTAGTTGAACGGTTAACATGACATACCTTTGATAACGTGGATAACCTAACCTATAATCGTCATACAAAGCGAGTGTATAGTGAGTTATTGTGAAATCGCGAGTGACTTGTAAAATACTTCTGAAACTATCATATTATAACAGAAACGATCAAGTAACACTCCATAACACAGAACAATATAAATCTACTCCGAAAAACACCATAAAACACTAGAAAACTGTATAATACATTAAACCAAATTAGTGACGGAATCGGAGAAAGTGTTTGACTTATAATTACACAGACATACTAAATACAACCCAGAATCACTACACCAGTCACTACACAACATATAACAAGAGATTTGCAGACACAAGAACAGGAATATTGCGTCAAAATACATTATTTGGAATGCAGCAGGAACGAGCAACATTTTTATCAACTTGACGGCGGCCATTTGCTTTGACGATCTCAGTGCCTTCTTCTTTGTTCAGCACAGCTGTTTGGTGAAAACAATTATTATATTTACAATTTATTATTCAATGTCTGTGTTTATTAATAACTATTAATTTGATTGTAACGTTATACTTTTTAAATATTAGCCCGATTTCTCTGACTTTGGTAATAACTGGCTGTTTAAAGAACCCTATTTAATTTTTATATCATATACTTGTAACTTTTTTCGATATCCTGAGAATCGATACTAATCGATAAGAGTCAATATTGCTATTACTTAATAAAATATTAATACTTTTCAATACTTAATAGTTCTTTATTTCTTCAATAATACTAATTACCAATAATATAATTCTAATTGATAATCTACAAGAACTTTACCACCCGTAAGTGAAGATAACCTAAAAAATAAAAAGGTAAACAAGTATCGATTGGTTTACAGACAGTCTTATGAGTGGTGATAGCTTATTTAAAATATACTAAAACTTTAATAAAAATTTTCAGAAGAGCATTACACTGTTTAAAACTTCACAGCCCTATATTAATTAATTGATCCTAATTAATTAATTAATAAAATTAAAATAATTTTTTTTTAATTATTTTTTTTTATAAACATAATTTTTTTTTAAATTTCCTTCAAAACAATAAATTTTGTTTTGAAACTTTCGGCGAAGCCGAACATATATATTCCTTCATCAACTTTACGCTACTCGACCAGTCTTGCTACCATTGGGACTGGACCAGCTGGGAAACTTAAGGAAGTGTTTCAGGCCAGTAAGACGTCGAGAGCCACACCAATTACACACCAATTAAACACATTATAACTTATAACTTATTTATTAATTTATTACAAATTGGCTAGCCCAAACAGTGCGGCTTGATTACATCGGAGTCTAAAACATACTTCACAATCTACTATTATCATCAACACGCATCTATATCTATATTTATTCAATTTGTATTATTACAAATTGGCGCACAACTTTAGGGGCTTTAATTAGCGATTGGAAGGCCAATACATTCTGCCCAATCACTAGTTGGAGCTAGGCAACAGCTACAAAGCCAGAGAATTTCAAGGGAAAATGCAACGACGTGCAACATCTAAGAAACGGGCGGCGGAGGCCGAAAAAGAAATCGAAAACGATATGGACAACAAAGAGGCGACACCAGTAGAGGCGGAAGAGTCGTTGCCACCGGTGGCATCCAAACAACCTGAACCACCAGAAGAACAATCTGAGATGCCCACACAGACAGGGGAGGGCAATCTACAGGAGAAGCGGATGGAAAAATCCAAGACAACGGAGGATATTAAAATGGACAAATACCTGGAAATATTCCTGCAAAGGATGGAAGAGAAAATTAACAAAAATAGTAGGGAATTGAGTAAGAAAATGGACAAGAAGATAGACGAAAGTAATAAGGAAAGGAAAGAAGATAGCCAGTCTTTGAAAGAAGATATCAAATCCGGCAAGGAAGAAACAAATAAGAAGTTAGAAGATTTGAAGGAAGACAACCAGTCCCTAAATAAGAAGATGGAAGAGAGGATGGGAGAAAAGTTAGAAGAATTGAAGAAGGATAACCAATCCACAAAAGAAGAGTTGACTGGGATGAACAAGAACATGGAAGAATTGAAGGAAGACAACCAGTCCCTGGGTAAGAAGATTGATGAAACCAATAAGAAGATGGAAGAGAAGATGGAAGAAAACAGCAAGAAGATGGAAGAGAAGATGGAAGAAAACAACAGGAAGTTGGAAGAAGAGATGGGGAAGAAGTTAGAAGAATTGAAGGAAGACAACCAATTGTTCAAGGAAGAATTCAAGTCGACCAAAGAAGAACTGATTAATAAAATTGAAAATACTAATCAGAAAATCGATGAAACCAGGAAGAAGATAGAGAAGAACAACCGACAATTGAAGGAAGAGTTGAAAGAAGATAACAGGAAGTTGGAAGAGAAAATGGGGGAGAAGCTGGAAGAATTGAGAGAGGACAATCAAATTTTGAGAGAAGAATTAAGAGAAGTCAATCAGGAGAATCTGGACAAACTGGACGAAAGGATGGAATTGTTGCGAGAAGAACTGAATAAGGAAATCAATGTTAACAAGAAAGCGATGAATAAGAAGATGGAAGAAGAAAATATAATGGTCAATCGACAGATTCGAGAGATTGATGGAAAGTGCAACCAGACCGAAAAGGAGGTGAATGAGTTTAAAGAAGTGGTGAACATCAAGTTCACAAATATCGAAGAACATAGTCGAAGGAAGGTAGAAGAACAGAGGAAGGAAAATCAAGAAGAGTTCGGAAAAGTACGCAACCAAGTCACAGAGCGATGTAATGACATACAAGAGACCATGGCCAATATCACCGGTCAGGTGCGACAAAGCCGAGAGGAGATGGAAGCAATAAGGAACAGACCGACTCATTTCACCGGATTGCCTGTCAACGAAAGCCGAGAGTGGCTCAACTTCCGGCAATACAAACGCAAGCCGATGGAGTTCCTAGCAAGGGTAGAAGAATATTTGACCAAGCATAAAATTACTCAATGGAGCCATAGCAGGGAGATATTCGACGAGTCTTTCCGAGACATAACAGATAATTGGTGGATGGCCAACCGGAGTGAAATTTCCGACTACCAACAGTTCCGGAAAATGTTTAAGACAAAATACTGGTCTGAGACCACCCAGAACTTGATCCGTGACAATATTTGTAATGGAAGATACAGGTCACAGTTAGGTAGCAGTATGACGGCGTATTTCTTGGGGAAGGTGTGTATGGCAAAACACCTTGAGCCAGCAATCCCAGAAGAATGTTTAGTGAATAAGATATCTTATCACTATGATGAGGACGTTATCAGGGCCCGGAGAGGTAGCCAGATCAAGACGATCCAGGGAATGACCGAGTTATTGGAGGGATACGAGAACGAAGAGTATTATCGGCAGAGCAGAAAGAGAAATGAGAGACCAGAAGTAAGGCCGACTACCTACCCCAATAACGGCAATAACCATACAAGTAACCGGAACCAGCCCAGTAATTACGACGGCCATAACAACCCGCCGCGTAATAACCAGTTTAACAGTAATTTTAACGGCGTTAGGAATAACAACCCCTACCCAAACAATAGAAACAATTTTTACCAACATAATAATGTCCCATACAGTCAGAGAAATCCATATCCCAACAATAATGGTAACAGGCCTTACCCACCTAACCGAAATTACTATAATGATAATATTAATAATAATAATAATAGCAATAGTAATAACCGAGTGTCGCGCCCTAGGGTAAATTTTATAAGAGCAGAAGATCGCGGACCCAGGAGATATTATCAACCGAGGAGGAGCAGCTTCCACGGCGCTGACCGAAGATGGCGGAGTGCGGAACGAGACGGCCCAAGATACGAACAGGAAAGACGAAGTACCAGCCTGGAAGATCTTGGCAGACAACCGAACAGGGCGTTAAACATCAACCAGGGTACAGAACGTCAGGAAACAAACCAGAGTTTCCCGAACGATGCCTCGGTCAACAATAACTTAAACAATGACCAAAATGCTTTAAACGAGAGGAGGCAGTAATCAACAACGATGACCCGTTACTGCTTATACTTCCTGGGTTAGAAAAGGATGATTTGCAACAAGCAAACAATGATAAAAACATCACTATTATCAGTAACCATTATCTGAAAGACATACGAACTGAACTTTTAGAAGAAAACGAGAAGAGTCTCAGCAACAGTAATAATGAGATAATTTATACAACAGCGGAGGTGGAAGGAGTTCCCGCTAAAATAATGATAGACACAGGAGCTAATATTTCAATAATAAACTCCAATGAGTTGGAGAGAATACAATGTACATGTGGAAAAACTTTGCCAATGTTACCAGTCAACAACATTGTGTTGGTAGGTGCAACTGGCCGCCAGAATAAAACCATTAGGAAGCAAGTTTCCTTAAGTGTCGTTAGCCGTGATATAGCTTTAGACATGGAATTTTTAATCGCCACCGGATTACCATTTGACATCTTAGTCGGTTGCGATATTCTTCGTAGATATTCGGCAGTAATCGATCTTAATTTAAATAGAGTATCACTTTTCCCAGACGGAGTAACATGGACCGCAGATCTGGTAGGAAGCACAACTATACTTCCCAGCCCAATACATCAACAACTTCGAAAAATTAATATTATAAGAAACAGCCCTCTTTCTAAACCCATAATATACAATAATGGAGGAGAGGATTTATGGTCAGTTAAGATCCAAGAAATACGTAATTTCCAGTGCGGAAGCGATAACAAGAAAATACCAACGCACATGGCTGATCGTCTAATTGCAATATATGAGAGATACAAGGCGGTGTTTTCTGATGAACCAGGGAAGGTAAAGAACTACCAGTGCCAACTTCGTTTTAAAGAAAACGTAGAGTTTAACCGGAGGTCATATCCAATAGCGCAGTCACTCAAAGAAGCCGTGAGAACAGAGATAAACAAAATGATAGATAATGACATAATTGAGATTAGTCAATCACCTTACACTAGTCCAATTATTGCTGTTCCGAAGAAAGACGGACAAGTCCGGCTCTGTTTAGATGCGCGTGAGTTGAACAAAACAATTGTGAATGACAGAACATCTCCCGGTGAAATAGAAGAGATTTTAAAACGTTTTCATGGTACTAGATTTATTAGCACCTGGGATACGGTCTGTGGTTATTGGCAGGTAGAGCTGCATCCACAAAGCCGCCAGTATGTAGCGTTCATTTTCGAAGGGCGCAATTACCAGTTCAAGAGACTGCCCATCGGACTTATCAATTCTGTCGCCATATTTGTGGCATGCATGGACCAGATTTTGGGACCAGAAGCGCTCCAATTTACCACCGTCTATGTTGACGATTTACTAATTACATCCGGAACCTGGGAGGAGCACTGTTACAGAGTGGAGTTTGTACTAAACAAACTAGCGCAGAACAACATAACACTAAAGTTGGAGAAATCCAAGTTCATAGCGCGCGAGGTACAATTCCTAGGCTTCAACCTAGACGACCGAGGTATTACCCCATCAGCAGAAAAAGTGGAGGCAATTCAGAGGTTCCCGCAACCAAGAAACAGGAAACAATTGTAATCTTTCCTCGGACTCTGTAACTATTACAGGAAGTTTCAGAGCCGATATTCCGAGTTGACAGCCAAGTTTCAACCACAGTTATCTGCCAAAAACAAATGGACTTGGGGGGAAGATCAAGATATTACTTTTCGATTAATAAAAGAGAAGTTTCTGGAGAGTGTGATACTTCGTCACCCAGATTTGAAGAAACCGTTCTTTCTAAACTGTGACGCTAGCGATCTGAGCTTAGGAACAACTTTATACCAGGAAGATGAGGAGGGACAACATCTGGTAATAAGCTTCGCTAGTCGCACACTGAACCAGTGCGAAAAGAACTACAGTGTGACAGAAAAGGAATTGTTGAGCGTGGTGTTCGCATGCAGCAAGTTCCGGACGTACATTCTCGGATATCAAGTCACGGTACGAACTGATCATAAATCCATCTCGTTCCTTCGGAGGTGCAAATTGAGTCACGGCCGATTGGCTAGATGGGTACTCGCCCTACAAGAATATGACCTGAAATGGGAATACATTCCAGGAAAGAAGAACGTGGTAGCGGATGTGTTATCACGTATAAATCTGGAAGATCAGACTTTCGAGGGAGAGAAGGAGAGCTTAGTAAAAATTTATAACATATTCACGACCAGAGCCGATTTACAAGCTTTGTTAATAAATATCCGAATCCATCAGCAGTCTGATCCTAAGCTGAAAAACATTGTGAGTCGTTTGGAAGCCAATGATGAAACCATTTCTAAATATTACCACCTTAACAAGGGAATTTTATTCATAAAAACCGCATTGGACGATGAGACATGGAAGGTGATAATCCCACACCAAATCGAAAAGGAGGTCATCATCGATTACCATGTCAGGTATGGTCACATGGGAGCGTTAAAAGTGATACAAGCTCTAGAAGAAAATTGTAAGATCAAGAATATCAACCGCAAGGTGAGAACATACATCAAGTCCTGTAAGATCTGCCAATGTGCAAAAGTAAACAATGAAAAGACAGAGGGTATCATGATACCAATAACTTCCAACACAAAACTGGAAAAAGTGTTTTTGGATATATGCGGGCCATTTCCCCGTAGCGGTGGTCGGCACAGATATAAATACTTGGTAATTATAATGGATCACTACACCAAGTATATAAAGCTATATCCGGTTAATCGGGCAACAACAGCAAAGGTTTTGGCGCTGATTATTGATTTGTATATCCCAGAGATCGGTAGACCATCTTCTATTATTACCGACCATGGTACACAGTTTAACGGGAGGAGATGGCGAGACACTTTATTAGCACTTGGGGTCAAAACGTATAAGACATCAGTCTACCACCCAAGTAGCAATCCGGCTGAGAGAGTACTAAGAGAAGTGGGTAGGATATTGCGCACGTACTGTCACAACCAACAGAAAAAGTGGCAAAAGTACCTAGCAGCGACAGAAACATTCCTAAATTATGCCCACCATCCAGCTATAGGAATTCCACCATACTCAGCCATGTATGAGAAGCCGACTCCCCGAGACATTGAACAAATCATTGAATTTCCAACGAACAACAATAGGAAATTCAACCAGTTGAAGTTTTACAATAAGGTAGCAGAAGATCAGGAAAAACGGCAAGCCAAATACCAGAAGGCAATAGGGCGAATTGTAACATATAAAGAGGGTGAAAAAGTCCTCCTAAAAAATAGAGAGCTGCCTAGCACCTTAGAAGGCATAACCAAAAAACTACTATTACTATACAATGGCCCATATGTTGTGGTAAATGATAAGCATAACAATACATATGAGTTGAAGGAAATCGTTTCAGGAAAAATCAAAGGAGTGTACAATCAAGCTTCTATGAAGAAATATTATGAAGAATGACTTGTGAGTTTTAGAAGTTAGAATTTTTATATATTTTAAAAAAATTCAAAAATAATGTAAGTACATCTTACAACCTAATATTTTGAGAAGAACATTTTGGAGAATTATAAAAAGAAGGAATTTAGAATTTTTATTTTTAAAAAAAATTCAAAAATAATGTAAGTACATCTTACAACCTAATATTTTGAGGAGAACATTCTGGAGAATTAAAAGAAAAAGAATTTTTAATTTTTTAAAAAATTCAAAAATAATGTAAGTACATCTTACAACCTAATATTTTGAGAACATTCTGGAGAATTATAAGAAAAATGAATTTAGAATTTTTATTGAAAAAATTCTAAAATATGTAAGAACAACTTACAACCTAATAATTTGAAGAAAAAACTTTATGGAAGAAAGAGAAAGAGAGAGAATTTTGTACTTATTAATTATGAAAATTTAAAATTTAGTAAGAACATCTTACTACAAACTGATAATTTTGAACAAACTTTATGAAAGAATTAAGAAGAAAGGAATTTTGAACTTATTATTTATAAAAATTTAAAATTGAGTAAGTACTTCTTACTACAACCTGATAATTTAGAACAAAACTTTTTGGAAGAAAGAGAAAGAGAGAGAATTTTGAACTTAAATATACAAAAAATTTAAAAATAAAGTAAGACCAACTTACTATAACTAAGTTTGTGAGAAAACTTTATGGTAAATAATTAAGAAGAATTTGAATTTGGAGAAATACCAAAACTTTCAGAAATAATAGTAAAATCACACTACTATAAACAATTCTGAATGAAACAATTCTGGGAATAAATGAATTAAACAGAATTTGAATGTTGATAGAACGTCAGAACTTTGAGACAAGATAAGATCAACATATTACAAGGATTTATGAGAAATATTTTTCTTTTAAATAAAAAGAATAGTTTGAATTTTATATTAAAACTAACCAAGTTCCAAAAAATAATTATGGGTCAATTATAATTGAATTGAGAAGAAAATAAAGTGATTAATTCAGAAAAGAGAATTAACGTTAATCCAGAATAAATGCTAGACATTCACAATAGAATTTGAAGGAGTAGAGAAGAATAACAAGAAAGAGTGTAATATGCCAGAGAAGGAAAAAATTTGGAAGCAAAGAGACTAATTACCTATGAAACGATAATGAAAACAGTTAATTAAGAGAAAAAAAGAACAACTCATACCAAACAGATAGAGAAGATGATTTTGAACAAATGATAATAATAAGACCTATATGAAATGCAAAGAGAAGAAATACCACATGAAATATAATATAAATGAATTAATGTTAATGAATGCGAAGGTGGATTAATAACTTTCTAAGAGAAAGGAAAGAACCAAAATGTTTAAATAAAATGATCAATATAACAACCTGTATATCTAATGTAAAGATACAATGTTAAAAAATTAAATATAATATATTAAGACCATTCAAATAATGAATACGAAAGACTATTTATAAAGACCATGCTAATACTATGAGTAACCAGAAGGAAGTATAAAGAGAATTCAGATGAAGAAGAAAGAGAGTTACACTGTAAACAGTAACCAGAATTATTAAAAGAAAGGTTTTCAACCATAATTAAAATAAATATATCAGACAAGTTAAGAGTTTTGAAAAAATATATATGTAATGAGTATAATAATGATTATGAAGATTTATTAAGATAGAAAATGTGAGATAATCTGAGAGACTACGAAGTGGAGAATCCAAAGATATTTTTATTAGTCGAAAATGAGACTACTTTTTATTTATTTATTCGATGACTGACTGAAGATAATTCCAGCAGCATTATGTTTTTTGAGCAGGGATGGATATGCCCCTGTACTCAATTTATAGAAGTGGTGTATGGCCAGCAGAGAAGTAGCGTACAGTGCCCCTCTGATCTGCCCCAGCCCACGTGATAGGGAATGTTAGGGAATTAATATCCCAAGGATACAACACGAAGTTGATATAGAAAGAAAATGTATTACAATTATAATATATCTCAGAAGACACTAACTATCCGAAAAGGATCAGTAGTAAAACAAATAATTATATATATAAAATTAATTAAACTCTAATTATAAAAAAGTCGATATAAAAATGGAGAAGAAAATGAATTATAAGAAATGATGAAATTATCATAATAAATTATTTCATCCATAAACATGTCTGAAATAATTACTTCTGGAGGAGAGCAATCTGTAGCGTGACAGATGTATGCATAATATTGAATGGCAATTGATCATTAGAATAATGAAGTTATAATATTTAAATTTGGAAGAAAGCACTAAGTTTAATATAAAAAGATTAATTCATAGCAACTGTGGAAAGAAATCATTATTATAAAGAAAATACAAGTTAAAATAAAAGGAGTTACTAGTGATGAGTCATCCAAGACCAGTATCATGACCAAAGGTTTTCAAGGTATAACCCAGGAAGGTAAAATAGTAAATAACAAAGCAGTACACAATATGACCAAACCCACAACGAGGGAGAATAAATAAAATAGAAACCCTAAAATAAGCCAAGATCAACCAATACAGGTTGTGTATTTCTGAATTAAAGAAGAAGATGGAGAAGATCCCAAGAAACCTGATGGCATCAAGAAGAAGATGGAGAAGATACCAGTCCCAGAAGGCAGGAGAAAAGAAGACTGAAGAAAGAAGAAGAGGGCAGCATCCTGAAGAAGATGTCATGCTCTTATAAAAGACACCCAAATCCCTATATCCCCAAAATAAATATCTAAAAATAAAAGTATAACGAAATAAAAACCACATGTATATAAATTTAAGAGAGAGGAGTGTATAAAGTAAAAGTTTCCTGTGAACTAAGATGAAACAATAATATAGTACCCATGGAACAAATCTCCATTGAAAAAACGCTAACCAATTTATTATGTTAATAAGACTATACGACCATTTAGCATTAACATAATATATAAGTGCAAAGTGAACCAGTGATAGTTTTGGGTATTATAAAAAATGAACCTTGTGTTTCATTCTTGGCAATCACAAACATTGGATGCAATGAAATATGCATTTTTCAATGACTTAAAATATGTACTGTGACAATATGTTGTTCATAAGACATGAATCTGTTTAAAATAACATTTTGTTTTACATGAAAAAAGGAAAACAGAGTTCATAATACCTTTTGAACAATTAATACTATTTATTTGTTAATGACAGGGTACAATTCCCCAAAGACAATGTAAAAGACAGTATAAAAACTGTAGAATCCTACTTATAATAATAGTTAGAAATAAGAATATAAATATAAGGTTTTTATGTATATAGTAAAAGAATGTTTAAAAATGTTTTAGATATAAGGCCATTTGTTTGGGTCTGAAACAACTAACATCATAACTATAAAAATAGTTACCACTTGTAAATAGTAGAGAGTAATTAAGATGTTAGTTAGTAAAAAACCTTTTTTGTAAGCCATATTTCCATGTTTAGAAATAAGGATTGTGTTGCAAAATGTCTGACTTGAAGACAACCATTTATTTAAAAAAAAAAAAAAAAATTCTTTATTTGTTTTAACTATTGTTTGTATTGTAACCAATACTAATTGTTTTTGTGTAATTTAAAAACATGTTTAATTTATAATACTATTTGTAAAAGTCAGAGAGGGTATCACACATCATATATTGTTTGTAAATTATTTTGTAAGAAAAATTGTTAAAAAATCATAGGCCAAAAGAATGGAAACCAAACTTCATCAAAACAGAGAAATTGCTCAATTAAATGAAAATAAACAAAAGGGGTTTAGACAAAATAAACTTGAGATCATGTCATATAATTGCACATACCATTTAGAGAGATTTTAATAAATTATATTCAGAATTATGAATAAAAGTGAAAATGACTAAACTCAGAAATTTAGACATGGGAGTCATATATTTCAGAATAATGTTTCAGAATACAACTAATTCAATTAATTACCAGAAAATAAGGGAATACAATACCTTTTAATACAATATAGAATTATTAATATTAAATATAACTGATAAAATGGCTGAATTTATATAATGACAGGAAGTAAATTTTAATGTTTTGACTTCCAAACAGTTTGTATACCAAACTGAAAGTAAAATTACTATTTTTTGGACAGAAAACACTATAAAATGGCATTATCTAATCTGAAAATAACCAGAATGAACTGAAAGATTAATTTAAATCAAATCTAGTGAATAAAATTGACAAATAACCAAAGTTTAGGCATTCATATAGTGAAATAGTAAAATGTACACAGGATGTGAAAATATTTTTGAACAATGTTAAGGATAATATTATATGGGCTAAGAGTTTAATTGAAACTGAAGGAAACAGTTAGTTAATTATTGGTAGTTGAACGGTTAACATGACATACCTTTGATAACGTGGATAACCTAACCTATAATCGTCATACAAAGCGAGTGTATAGTGAGTTATTGTGAAATCGCGAGTGACTTGTAAAATACTTCTGAAACTATCATATTATAACAGAAACGATCAAGTAACACTCCATAACACAGAACAATATAAATCTACTCCGAAAAACACCATAAAACACTAGAAAACTGTATAATACATTAAACCAAATTAGTGACGGAATCGGAGAAAGTGTTTGACTTATAATTACACAGACATACTAAATACAACCCAGAATCACTACACCAGTCACTACACAACATATAACAAGAGATTTGCAGACACAAGAACAGGAATATTGCGTCAAAATACATTATTTGGAATGCAGCAGGAACGAGCAACATTTTTATCAACTTGACGGCGGCCATTTGCTTTGACGATCTCAGTGCCTTCTTCTTTGTTCAGCACAGCTGTTTGGTGAAAACAATTATTATATTTACAATTTATTATTCAATGTCTGTGTTTATTAATAACTATTAATTTGATTGTAACGTTATACTTTTTAAATATTAGCCCGATTTCTCTGACTTTGGTAATAACTGGCTGTTTAAAGAACCCTATTTAATTTTTATATCATATACTTGTAACTTTTTTCGATATCCTGAGAATCGATACTAATCGATAAGAGTCAATATTGCTATTACTTAATAAAATATTAATACTTTTCAATACTTAATAGTTCTTTATTTCTTCAATAATACTAATTACCAATAATATAATTCTAATTGATAATCTACAAGAACTTTACCACCCGTAAGTGAAGATAACCTAAAAAATAAAAAGGTAAACAAGTATCGATTGGTTTACAGACAGTCTTATGAGTGGTGATAGCTTATTTAAAATATACTAAAACTTTAATAAAAATTTTCAGAAGAGCATTACACTGTTTAAAACTTCACAGCCCTATATTAATTAATTGATCCTAATTAATTAATTAATAAAATTAAAATAATTTTTTTTTAATTATTTTTTTTTATAAACATAATTTTTTTTTAAATTTCCTTCAAAACAATAAATTTTGTTTTGAAACTTTCGGCGAAGCCGAACATATATATTCCTTCATCAACTTTACGCTACTCGACCAGTCTTGCTACCATTGGGACTGGACCAGCTGGGAAACTTAAGGAAGTGTTTCAGGCCAGTAAGACGTCGAGAGCCACACCAATTACACACCAATTAAACACATTATAACTTACAACTTATTTATTAATTTATTACAAATTGGCTAGCCCAAACAGTGCGGCTTGATTACATCGGAGTCTAAAACATACTTCACAATCTACTATTATCATCAACACGCATCTATATCTATATTTATTCAATTTGTATTATTACAACAGATATATTTATTTGTAATCATATACAGGTCTGGTTACAAATTGACACTCACAATAGTGAGTCTTAATGAGAAATTAAGGTTTAAAGTACAAATTTATTTTAATTTGTACTTGTTCGAGCAAAGGTATAATTAAACCTATTATCGAATTTATTTGTACTTGTTACAAAAGAAGCTTACAAGTTACAATTTAAGACCTTACAATATGTGTCTTATATTGTATATAAGTGTCTTATATATGTGTCTTACATTTGTATGAATTTTATTTTTGTAGTTCTTTAATTAATTCATTTTACACATATCTGCACGTTCCCAATTAACAATTCAGTTCTTCTTCTATGGGAAATAGTTTTATCTCTTTCTTTCAAAGCCGCCTTGTATTCATGTTCACAAATTTACAACTAATTATATAAATGTATATGTACTGTGTAAACACAAAGAAAAGAATATCTTTTTACGTGCAAACTGTGTAAACGTTACAGAATAATTTATTCTCTAAATTTCATATAGCCTAGCCTGTCTCGCCATATAGTCTAGCCTGTCTCGCCATATTGCCTAGCCTGTCTCGCCAAAAGAATATAAAATATTGAGTGGTTTTTCAATAAACACTGTTTAAAATTAATACTAACGGCACAGTTAATAAATGTTGCACAGTACAGGCGATTTTTTTAATCAAATTACTGCAAAGTATGTTACCACGCTAACTTCTAAAATATCTTTTGCAAACACCGTTCTGTACTTCGGGTTCGCAACTTGAACAGATTTACTGCCAAAACGGTACATTCACAGCGTTTCATTTTTCACCTTCATTGGCACCTAACATGAACAGATTAACACCTCACGAAGACAACTGGTGTCTGCTAACGGTTAAAAAATTTACTTTTTACAAAATTTACATACTCTAATGATCGAATAAAAGTGAATTCTCCGAAAAGGTTGAGATTTTGTGTGGGTATGCGCGTGCCTAGGTCTTTCATTTAAATCGTAGGCCTACTTGTTTTAATTAGCTGTATACCGCCAACGTCTTTGTAGATGACTCAGCTTCCTACAGTTCTGGCAGTTCGGAATTCCATTCTTTCTTTCTTTGTACTTTGCTGCCGATCGTTAGTTTCTGTTTTATTTACTTCGTCTTCGTTACAGTGTTATCGCGGTCTTTTATTGAGACCAGTTTGTGATTGGTTCAGTCATATACTTGTGTAGCTCAAACTGGAATACATTTACATGGACGTCTTCGCTATTCTGACGTATGCATTCGTAACATTTGCTATAGTTCACTATTTCTGATACCATCAATAAAAAAATGTGCCCAAACTCCAAACTGTATTCGGAGATCCTCCGACGTTATAGGATAGGCCAGTTAAACTCTTGGACACTGTCTCACCATAGCTGCTTTTGCGCGTTCTATTGAACATATGTAGTACAGAACAACATTAATGTTAGATGTTGATGTTTTGGCTGTCAAGTAGCCCGTACTTTTAGTCCTGCTTGCTCACGCAGCAGTTTCAAACTGGGCAAGGTAAAGTCAACTAGTGAGTACTTCATCAAAGTTGGAACTGATACTGTTTATACTGTTTGTAATTGTATGTTACACTATTTATTTTAACTGTGTGGCTTTACTTCATGTAGATATTTTAATTAATTGCTCCAATTTCAACTTAATTTGTCACATTTGCAACTGATTTTTTGTCAGCCTTTTTTCTTCCATACTTGAGGATCTTCAGGGAGATCAAAATTGTTTATGTCTGCTATAGATTCTTCTACTTGTTCTTCCAGCTATATGTAATTATTCAATACGGACTATACACAAACAATAATAAAAGTTTCAAAGTTAAGTAAATTATATTAGTTCGCAAGACAAATAAACATTTAAAACATAACACGTTCACTAATAACGGCCTCTAATAAGATTCTTGTCGTCCTGAATAAACACCCAGTTCGCTGATAAGCCTACTCATCAGCTAAACTGCCGCTCTTCTTGTTTTGTTGTCAGACCAAGGTTCCTAGTTGGCTGTGTAGCGTTTATTTAATATTTTTTAACCTCAGCTATTCCGTAAACCTAAGACCTAACGCGGATTACAGTAACCGTACATTCGGAACGCCAAATACAAGTGTTCTAGAGCTTAAACCGGTTAACTGATTTGTATGGTGATTTCAAGAAAATCTGTGACCAACCTCATTTTTGCTCGCCTCGTAGTGCGATTTTGAAATGTTTGTTTTTGAGGACCTGTAGTGCCCACTTTACGAAATCTTTTATTCTTTTCTGTGACAAAACGAGTGGTCGGATTTGCTGAAAATATACACAGAAATGTATTCACTAAGGCGAAGTTTAAAAAAAAAATCATATTAAACATTTAACCCTATCACCGTATGCAGAAGATGTGAGGCAGAAAATCTGAGCCGGTTCCCTGGAATCAATTTTGTTATTTATATTGTCGTCTAAACAATATAAATAACAAAATATATCGTTATTTATATTTATATTTGTAAATATAAGATGTCATCTTTGGTGCGTCATGGCTTCGTTAAATTTAAAAATATCTATTAATATAATAGTCACGTTTCCACACTTGCCTTCTTAATTGCAACAAAATAAATAGTAAAAAACGAGTTTTTTTAATTCTTGTAGTTTTATTCACAAAATTTAACCCCTCCCGGATCCCTCCAGAATCCTGGGTGCGCCAGTGTCCTATAAGTTCCACTAGGCCAGGTGATCGTTCACATCTAAGTCGTGGTGTTAACAATGTGCAAAGCTAGTTAACTACAAAAGAATGTAGTTTATCCACAGCGCAGATAAACGATGAACGCTTTAGTCTTATGTGTGTTGCACCTCTAGTAATACGTAATATAAATATATTGGTATTCATAATATACTAAAAGCACCATTAGGACACCTATACGAGGTGCCTGTTTTAAAGTGAAAATATAGGTTTTAATGTAGGAAAATGTTCATGATACTGGTGTTTGGGTCGTAATGTAATCACGGTGACAGACTGATCCAACTAGTCTGGACTCTTTACCATCTTGACACGGGCAATAATAATCCAAGAAAATAGATTTAATCATAATAATGTAAACTAAAATGATTCTACTAGTGTGTGTGGGGGGTTTATTGCATATAACAAATATGTTATATTACGTTAATACGTCTTTTTTAAAGATCATTTTCATAAGTTCTTTGAAAAATTGCGTTATAATTGAATTAATTTAATAAATTAAATTATTTAAGCACGGTGAATAATAAATTTCCTTGACAGTATATTGTTACGACAGTCTACTTGATCGTCCTAGGTACAGTGGAAGACAAAATATGTACAAGACACCAATTAAGTCACTAATCACCAGCTTTAATTTTCACAGTTAAACAGTTCGTAATTAACAACACAGTCTCTTACAACAAATCAAATAAAAATTGTTTACACGCAATAAAATGTCCACTAATATTAAAACACAATTGTATTACAACTATCCCGCCCGATTATAAAACGCAACACTTCTCTAATAACCACTTGAACGTACACGGTAATATCGCCCGATAATAACTCGAACCGCACTGTAAATATATCGCTACTATACTGAAAACTAAGGTCGCTGCCACCTTGTATTTATACATCCGCGCACAGACCAGAAGGTTCCGAACTGCGTCTTAGCGCCAGTGTGTACTACGTAATAAATTGTGGCCTTGACACAGTCCGCGCGGCTGGCGGCTTCGAGAAAAGCCTCGCGAATGCGTCAAGAGTACACCACCGCATTACATTCTGGATCCCTGTGGAACGTTCGATAAACACGTAGATTGTTCTGTGATGTCGTAACAATATGTTAGGTAGGATTTAATATGGGGCAGTGACATATGCTGGTGAAATGAGCCAGATACCAATAGAACCAAGCAGAATTTAGAAACAAATGAAATTCAGACACTGCCTGGGTTAGAAGAGATAAAATCCGTAGGGAAGAAATACGACAATGATGCAAATCTGTAACTGGGGGGGGGGGGGAGGATTCGACGAGAACAGATTGGACCGAACACATTGATAGAATAACAGAAGACACACTAGAAAGATAGCGAGAGTTAACAAACCAGCATGGAGCAGACATCAGAAAGGTCCAGGAAAAGATGGAGGGAATCGCCGGTTGTGGGCCTAACAAAAAGAAGAACGCCGAAAGGAACAGTAACAATGATATGCTTAAATATATATAGTCCTACATATTCTCTACATCACACTTGGCCGTTTACTTCAGTCTGAGCCCCACTCTTCATTATTTTCAAAATGTCTTCGCTTAATTCTCGTCTATTGATTATAGTTTTAATTCCGTTTTTCAGTCGTATTATTTGAAAACCCTTTCCTCTTTCTGTGTGAGAGGAAATGTTCCATTAAAACAGTTCTTCTCCCTTCTCCTCCTTCTTCTCATGCCTTCATGCCTCTTCATGCCCATACATCGATTCATCGATGTAAACCTATAATTTTGATAAATACTATTTAATTTAATTAATGTTCGTTAGTGTAGTTGGTTTAATTGAGTGAACTGAAATTTGTAGTGGATATTAATGTCTTGACCAAAGGTGACGGAGGTAATTATGGCTCTTTATGGATAGGCCTAGATATTTTTAAACTACCAATTATAATAATTCAAGAAATTATAATTATGTTACTTGATGAGAATCGTCTAATAAGAACGTACGCCTACTGATGAACTGACGTGACGCTAAAATGTGCAAACAACGCCAGACACAGCTAAAATTGTTGTCCATGTCCTTGTTAAGTGTAAGAATGACTCAAGATGGCCTGCTGAGAATATAATGGTAAGTTACGTAACAGACCATTCTCAACAATATAAAATGTCCAATGTGCTTATTTGCGCGTTTCAGCAGACATCCCCCAATTAACTGCGTCCTACCCACAGTGGATCCCGTTTTATTTTTCTGCCATAGTGGTAAAGGGGAAATAGTAGCTGAGGACAATTAAAATTATCTAAACTTGCATGTAGATCTGTTAATATTTACGCTCCTGTTATTGAAATGTCTGTAACTTCACCGAAAGTTAATAGGAGCCTAGCTTTTTGTATAAATAGTCATACTTTCTGGGTATTTAAGACGCAGATTTTTAGAAAATCTAGGAATAACTGAATTACAATTGAGAGCATCCTTTGTTTATTCATCATAGTCCAAAATTACTAGTCATTACGAAAATGGCCATGTAACTGACCAATTGGCCAATTAGTCATTACTAGTCCAGAAAGACGAAATTGACCATGTAAATCTGAATTACAAATTATAATTCCGTGTCCAAATTTTGTTGACTAGATGTTTCTTTGATTCTGAAAACACAACTTGTGCAGTTATATACATAAGTCAGTCATAAATGGCCTGATGCAGTCGTCGACTTTCAATACTATTATTCAATTTATGAGCAATAATATTATCACACGTGCTATAACAATCGTAAAAAAAATTTTGAATGTAGGACGGCCTACAAATCATTCCAACAAAATTTCGTAACGATATCTTTATAACTACTGTCTGAAAACGATTTATACGATATTATTTTTCTTTTTGATAACACAAAAAGATATACTAGGCCTATCTTTCCTGCATGCATCACCTACGTATATTCTATTAATAAATAACTCATTATAAAAGTACAACAAAATACGTAACTTAGGTTACTGTCGCACTTCAGTCGTCTGGATAATTCAGTACTCCAATTCTATAAACCCTGTGTGCTACTTAGTCTTGCTAGAAAACATCTCAGCTGATACAAAATTCTACTAACATTCCACTAGTTATAAACTGCTTTGCTAATATAGGCCCTATATCAAAACACTATTGTTTCGTTATACTGATTCCTTAGTTATACTTGCTTAGTTAGTATTTTTAGTTTAAGCGTGTGTATACTGATGTAAAGACAATGTACTAATTTCTAAAGGCCGAGCTCGATGAATGAATTACTAACAATTTTTTTAAAAACATTAAACGAAAATTACAAAAAAACACTATTATTAAATATTACCCGGCTCGGTATACGGCTGATAACAAGATATGACGAGGATATGACGGGGATATCAAGACAAGCGTTTCGCGCCGTTTATTAAGTAAGCCTCATATTTACAGATAAGCCTTGACGTAGGTATCAAGCGAAAGATAGAAGAAGTATGGGAAGACAGAGAAATAGATGGTGAATCTGAAACAGGCAGAACTCCCTAATCCTGAAACGGCACCTGCTAACTGGACATATAGCCTATTCTAAAAATATTAGTCACTTGATGTGAACAGGTAAATTCTGAGAGGTTAATCTTCACCTGACTGCTTACTATGTCTTTCTCTTGCTCAGGTCACGACGCCAAAAGGGTCAGGAATTACGCTGTAGGCTACATCGTACAGTATCACCGACAGCAGTTAAAACACCGTTTCCCTCAAATGAAAGTTTCATTGCTATTTCTGTCAAAACTTCTCGACGGTTGCGTGTCGTTTTGGCGACCTTATTACGAACTGTATCAGAGTTGTCAGTCTACTTTCAGTTTTTCACCAAGTTCGATGTATGCTAATTTATTAATTGCTTCATCATATCTTTATTGATTAACGATTTCTTCTTTCTTCATTGACTTTTATTTATTTATCATTATCGCTTACTTATAATTCGTTCTTTTATTTATTCATTGATATTTGGCGATTCCCCGTACAACTCATTGTTCATTAACACTTCTTTCCCACGTTCCTACTCCTTCTTCGTTAACTCGAGACCTTCCGTGTTGCTCTTACCGCTTTACGGAAATAGTTTTACAACTGTTTGAGTAACGACATCGTCGGTTATAAGTATCATGTGTTTGATATGCCACTCCCGATACGTACTCAGAATAACACACGACGACTAAATTATATATCTTTCACATGTTTTGTTCTTCTTTGATTCTTCCAGACTATCATTGTTTCTGTAGTATATGTGTTTTTCTGTTTTCTAATAATTCTCAAAGCTTTTGTATTAATTATACATAATAGTGAATGTTACAATAACAATAAACGTCTTCTTTAAATATATTTTGCTCACCTTTTGCAAAAATAAAATGAATCGTCAGAGGTTTATAACATACACTAACAAATAATCATAGGCCTATACTTACCTATGCGAAGCTTATGTAAGGTAGTAAGATAACATAATGAAATATACTTTCAGAAAAAATTTAACATCTTAGTGCTACTACCAGGTTTGTTGAAAAAATATGTGAAATTTTTTAATTTCCTATACCACAAGTGTCAAATGAAAAACTATTTTTGCGTGATGTTGAAAAGGTTAACATCTTACTGACAGTCGCCTAAACTTAGTTTAAATTGGACTGTTAATTGAGTAAGTTGTGTTTTGGTGTATTAAGCGATTTTTTTATTGACATTCTATACTACAGGACTGAAAAACTCGGATTATATTTTGTGTAAAGAATGAAATAAAGTGTTCTATCGTAGTGAAAGTGTTACAGAAGGCTTCTGACGAGCCCGGTGTGCATGAACTAGCGTTTCAGAAATACTTCAGAAGCTTAAAAGAGTGTCATGAATGAGTTGAAGATCATGATAATCAGTTGAAGATTGTGGTTTTGTGTACCATAAATTTTCGTGACAAATAAATAGTACTATTCGGGCACTTGTCTGAAGCTATTCGTAGAAAATCGCTAGATTTACGGAAGGATGCTTTACGGAAATTGCACCCGGCACGGAGGTTGCACTTTATTGCTTGTTCAAGAATTTTAGGCAAAAAGCATCATTATGACAACGTAACCAGACATATCAGAATGCGGTATTTCTCTTTCCAATATGGAAAGTCTCAAAAAGGACAGTTCGCGACTTTTGAAGACATACAATAAAACGTACTGAGCAAGACCAAGGCTACATCAAAACGTACATTCTATAAATGTTTGAAGAATAAAACAAAAAAACATAAACCTAATCCTGTTATATTCTACTGAGACTGTTTATAAGGGGAACATATAAATGTAGATGAACCAAGGCATAATTTTTCAAACAAAAATTATTTGTTTGAAACAAAAATTATTTTACAAACAAATATTATTTATACTGTTGGTTTAAGAAAAATTGTTTTATGTTCAAGGTAGCGATTAATGATTGGTTTCCGTGAGTTAATGTGTTTGTTAAATTTGTCTTACTTCCAAAACACCGTTCGCATATTTTGTGCACATATCCGTACTTTTATTTCTTTCTACTTAATCGAAGAAAAACCTTTTTACATCGTCACTGTTACTTTGAGATCAGCTGATCGCATTGTACTGGACGAGGCTTTTCGGCATCTCCACTTTTGTTTATTCGACCACTTTATTGGGTAGAATTTAAGAATGTAGGATTTAATGTAAGCACCGGATTTCTGAAACTGTAAATAGTGGTGATAGACAGATCTTGTTAGAATATAGGGACTGGCAGGTATCACTGACAACATTGAAACAACAAATACACTGAAAACGTTTCATTGCGTCAAACGATAAATACAGCTATTACAGGCAAGGATGTTTATGCTATCTATGGCCTGTTAATATCGTCTATTTGATATATCTAGAATCACATCATATATTACAAAAAGGTATTCCTTAGGTTACCATTCAGTTGTCCGTTCTACGGAGTCAAAGTTCATCCGTAGATGAACTGCTGATCAGGTATTAGTAAATCCCTACCTGCTATTGTTTGTTGCATATGCATGTTTCATTAAGATTGATAAAACCGTTTTTTTCTTTTGTGTGATTTTGGTGGTGATCCGAAGTACAATATCAACAATCACGTATCGGATGTAGTTTGTTTATTTGACAATAACAGTTTTATTTGAAATCACTCGTAGACTACAAGTAGCTTGTACTTTAATAAGAAGTATTTCTATTAACATGAAAGCTTATACAAGAAAAATAGTTAGCAAGATTCCAATCCGTGTTAACCTTCTATTCATATAAATTGGCATTTCTGCTCGCAAGGGAATTTTTTTTAAATGAAATAATAAAATATCAAGCAAACATGATATTATTGGGTATGTATTTAAATCCGATTATAATAATCCAGCTGGAAAATATTGTTTCAAAAACGTGTATGAAGTGTCATCTTAATTTCCCTTTATTTAAATTACATTTGTTTATTCACAATATTGTGTATATTCAGTAATTTTCCTTTTACACTGATGATGTAAGTTTTTTTTATATATTTAACGAAAGGGTACAAAAGAGACTGGTTTCTAGAAAACAATTAGTTTGGTTTATTTTGTCAAAAAAAGTAAGCCTTTGTTATTGTTCAACGTAGAAACTACATGCCAATCGGAGTAAATGATTTGAAAAGATAAATGAAAGAAATATGTAGGTGATGATTGTTTTTCCACTCAGAAAGGACACGAGAAACAAAATGGTAAGAAGTTGACAACAGTTTAGGTTACCTCTGCGCAATTGTCTTCACATCTCATACATGTCTCGCATATTGGGAAATCTCGAAAAAAAAGTTAATAATTTTGTCAAAACATAAAAACTAAGTATATTGTAATGAGAGCAAGAAAACACTCGTGGACAGAAGTGGAACACCCTTTTCACAATTCTAAGGCACAAAAACTGTGGATAACAAAAGATCTTAAGACATTCTAAACAATAAAAATAAGTAATTATTGTTGACTAATGATAATCTCACTTAGTCTGAATTAGTGTCGCGCTTGATCAATCATGTTAATTTAGTATTGATGCAAAAGCGATTACACAGCACTTTTACTATAAACAGATTACTGAGGCACACTGAGACTAAACGCACTTTTGATCTTTACTGCAATCGTATTTTACTGAAAAATATCCTAGAAAGGATATCCCTTAATTATCCAGTCACTGATGACGCTAACATTTTGAATCATAAGCACAGTGATGTTAATGCGAGTCTTCTGTGGCAACTCAAATTCACTCAATGATTCTGACAAACGAGAAGGATGGAAACGGCTGGTTTCGACACAAAAATATATTGGTTACATGCATAGAAATATATTGGTTACATGCATAGAAATATTTGCAGACGTAATCTTTAAAACAATTTATCTCTTACTGCGTTGTGTTAGTTTACTGAATTATTTCTGTTAATAAAACTAGAAAACGTATTAATTTTTTTTTACGACGTTTTAATATTTCTCCGTTGCTCGTCACTAGAACAAATTACATTTGTCCTGTACTGTACAATTCATATCTTGCCTTAAACGCTTATCAAAATTTCATGTTTTAATTTGCCACTCGTCCCAACCCTCTTGTGACGTCACACATAGTATAATTAAATCATTGTAGTAATTAAATCACCTGCCGTTCTCAGTTTAATATTTTATTGTTTTATCGAAGAAACGGTCTGTTTTTAAACCGAGAAATACGGTTTTGTCTGATGGGCGTAGTAATTAGGTTAAACAACTGTAAACTAGCTGCAGACAGGTCTACGAACTCCAGACACCACCACCACCATCACCACCTATTACGAGCGAAAAGCAGGAGTTACCTTGGTTCGTATCCTCGAAGGTCGTGAAGACTCAGACTATCAATAAAGACATATTGTAACGTCACAGTGTAATTTGACTGAATGCATACATATATTGATATTAAAACACACACACTCACACACACACACACACAGAGGTAGCCTATATATAACACTACAAAAAATTTCAGTAACTTTTTACATCAAGAACAATTAAACAGTAAAATACAATCTGTAAAAAATATATGTGCACGAAGATAATATATAATTTGAGAAACACGAATAAACACACACACACACACACACACACACACAGAGTGTATACCTCCATGTTCAAGAAACACGAAAGCTTCTTCACTGAACCGATTAATTCCAATATTAATTTAATTTTTCTGGTATATGATCCAAAGTCTTGTACAACACATACCCATTCACTTTCTTGTTATAATTCTCTCTCTCTCTCTCTCTCTCTCTCTCTCTCTCTCTCTCTCTCTCTCTCTCTCTCTCTCTCTCTCTCTCTCTCTCACTCTCTCTCTCTGTCTCTGTCTCTCTCACTCTCTCTCTCTCTCTCTCTTGCTCCCCCTCTCACTCTATCTCTCTGTGTAGACAAGTAAACATTACGCTTATGTTTGTAGACCGCACTTCATTTCAGTTGACCGGACTCTTATTTCAAGACATTACTTGCTAATGGTCACCCCGTCATCCTTTACAGTGAGAAATACTGTTAATACTGTTGTAAAATTGTAAACGCTGACTCGACGTAGGAATTGTCAGCAGCAGAGTGCCGTATTAATATGAATAATCTGTTCAAAGGAGACGTAAGGAATGCTTTTTGACATTGATTATTTTGATTTCATGTTATACGTTTATAAAATGTATTAAAAAAGTAAATAATTACAGAATATTTTGCATTTACTCTATACCTAATCTTACGTACCGGCTCTGGTATTGCTTAAAATAATCCATTAGAATTTTTAGCATTGATCTTAACGTATCTGTAAAATACATAAATAAGTCTTCAGAAGATAGGGTGTTCAACTTTTTCAGTGGATTCACAGCGATTTTTTTTTTCTTAAATTGCTAATTCGTTTAACACTTATCAGTTTAAAAAGTAGACTACTCAACGGAAACAGACTTGTTTGACTAAATTTGGCTAAACAGAAGGGTGCTCGCGGGCGACATATAAACAACTCGACTGGAATGCAATTAAACGAACCTGACATACATGGATGATAGATGAAAGTCTTACTGAAATACAATTCACAATTTGGCTAAACAGAAGGGTGCTCGAGGGCGACATATAAACAACTCGACTGTAATGCAATTAAACGAACCTGACATACATGGATGATAGATGAAAGTCTTACTGAAATACAATTCACAATTTGGCTAAACAGAAGGGTGCTCGAGGGCGACATATAAACAACTCGACTGGAATGCAATTAAACGAACCTGACATACATGGATGATAGATGAAAGTCTTACTGAAATACAATTCACAATTAGGCTAAATAGAAGGGTGCTCGAGGGCGACATATAAACAACTCGACTGTAATGCAATTAAACGAACCTGACGTACATGGATGATAGATGAAAGTCTTACTGAAATACAATTTACAATTTGGCTAAATAGAAGGGTCCTCGAGGGCGACATATAAACAATTCAACTATAATGCAATTAAACCAACCTGACGTACATGGATGATAGATGAAAGTCTTACTGAAATACAATTCACAATTTGGCTAAATAGAAGGGTGCTCGAGGGCGACATATAAACAACTCAACTTTAATGCAATTAAACCAACCTGACGTACATGGATGATAGATGAAAGTCTTACTCAAATACAATTCACAATTTGGCTAAACAGAAGGGTGCTCGAGGGCGACATATAAACAACTCGACTGGAATGCAATTAAACGAACCTGACATACATGGATGATAGATGAAAGTCTTACTGAAATACAATTCACAATCTGGCTAAACAGAAGGGTGCTCGAGGGCGACATATAAACAACTCGACTGTAATGCAATTAAACGAACCTGACGTACATGGATGATAGATGAAAGTCTTACTGAAATACAATTCACAATTTGGATAAATAGAAGGGTGCTCGAGGGCGACATATAAACAACTCGACTGTAATGCAATTAAACGAACCTGACATACATGGATGATAGGTGAAAGTCTTACTGAAAAACAATTCACAATTTGGTTAAACAGAAGGGTGCTCGAGGGCGACATATAAACAACTTGACTGTAATGCAATTAAACGAACCTGACATACATGGATGATAGGTGAAAGTCTTACTGAAATACAATTCACAATTTGGCTAAACAGAAGGGTGCTCGAGGGCGACATATAGACAACTCGCCTGTAATGCAATTAATCAAACCTGACATACATGGATGATAGATGAAAGTCTTACTGAAATACAATTCACAATTTGAAAATAGCAACAAAGACATATTCTACTACAATATTCGTTTTATAATCGGTAAACATGTGTGAATTGTAAGGTATTGTTTTACTTGGCATCTTCTAAAATCTTCCATTAAACAAAAAACTCTGAAGACCTTTTACCAGACGTAAATTTACAGGGATCTGGGGTTCCTCTGGTTTATTTTCCAGCGAAAATTGTCAATAACGTTTTGTTTCGACCCTGACGATAAGACTAATTTACTCTTATAACGCCTGATATTTTTTCTTCTTAACTTTTATCCTATTTAGTACTTAACTATACATTACTTCGTTTTAAATACTCTATGTATACTTAATGTATAACATAACATTGAATCTTGCTGTTCTTCTTTAAAAAGCAGTATCTTTTCTGTTATTTTTGTTATACAAAATACGTTAATTGCATTAGTTTTTTAAGTTTTCAAGACACCTTTTAATTGGGCTACTATACGTCCTTGTTCGCCCCGGACTGTTCTCGATTTTAAGCCATGTCCGGGCGCAGTTCGACCGAAACATGATTTTGTCCTCGTTTTTCCCACATTTAATTTAAATTCCTAAATAATCTAGTTTTAAAAATTATTTGTTTGCACTCATCGATTTTAAGACCCGAACAAACCTACGTAGACATGATAAAAAAATAATCATGTATGATCAATAGCCCATATGATTTCGATATCGACAGTATATGATATATGTATGTCTAACGAAGTAATACTGTTTTCGTTATCTTATAAAACTGAATATAGGCTTATGGTATTCATGTTACTTTAATTGTGTTAGTGAAAAATTTTATTTTTATTTATTTATTATCAAAATACCCTTATACCATAGTGGTGTCGGGTTACATCAATATATGATAAGTACATCAACTACACTCTATATACAAATTTTTCCATCTTACTCTATCCATTGACAATGTTTTCGCTTCCCTCCAGCCCAAGCCTCTTTCTCTCAAAATGTTTCCCATCATTCCATCCCAAGTCAGTCGCGGTCTTCCTCTCTTCTTTCTCCCTCCTGATTTTGCCTCCCAAACCTGTTTTACCATTCTATCACTATCCATTCTCTGCATGTGTCCCCACCAGCATAGTTGTCTCTGATCAATAAAATCCAGAATCGATATCACTTCCAGATCCTCTCTTATTTGTGTATTCCTAACTCTATTCTTCCTTGTTACTCCTACTACTCTCCTAAGATATTTCATTTCTGCCGCCTGGATTTTACTTTTTTGGCTTTTGGATAGCACCCACGTCTCACAGCCGTATGTTAAAACCAGTCTATATACTGTTTTATACACACTCATTTTCGTTTTTCTTGATATCTCCTTCTTATTTATAAATCTATTGTTAATGCATAGTATACTTTTATTGCCTTTTCAATTCTTTCATTTAATGCGGCTTCTTGTTTCCCATTACTGTCTACTGTAACCCCTAGATATTTGAATTGTTTGACTTGTTCTATCTTCACTCCTCCAATCTCTATATTTATTATTTTCTCCCCCATTACCAATTACCTTTGTTTGAAAAATTTTAATTTCCTGTTATTTTTAATTTATAATAATACCGTAACGAAAACTTGTATTCGGTAAGCATTTAAAAGAACAGTATCCGTTTATAGCCACCAAGTTAAATAAGCCTTAGGCATTAATTAATATGTAAATTTTAATTAAATTTATAATTTAATATTTTATGATTATAAAATATCATTGTAAAGTATCATTATAAAATTTCGTTGTGATATAACGAAAATATTGTATAACACATATCTGTGTATGTCTTATACTTCAAACATACACAGCTAACAACACCTCCCTCCCACTCAGTAAACACCAAGAATTTTACCAAGGTGTCCTCATTTTGCATCCGTAAAATATGGTAGCCCTACCTTTAACCTCAAGGCGTGTAGTATTCAGATATTCCACTTTTGAAAAATTCTTTCGTTCGTTTTTTTTAAGTATTTGCTACTGTACTTGATTTCAGGGGAGTCGGTGCTTTATAAATTTGCCAAGTGAAAAGAACTCCATATGCTCGAATGCTTAATGTCGCATTAATGCTTAAATATCTAGAGATTTAAATATTGACGAAGAAAAACTGTAAACAGCTGGAACACATTTTAGGGATTACAACAGTTATTTAAAAAAAAAAGTTTTGTTGTAACGCCTCGTTTACTACGTTATGTTTTTGAATAGGCTATAGGTAAGAATTCTTTAAAATGTAAACTTGAAACTGATATTACACTATCACGTTTCGCTCTATCACCGTTATTTACACCCATAATAATCAGTGTTTTTCACTTTTAAGTTTATCGGTTCAATTTAGACGGTTAATCACAGTTGTCCATGTTTAGCTACAACTTTATCGTTTTAATGGGGTTTACACATTTTTATTTTTAATACAGGGAAACATTTCGGTTTTATAATAAAAGATTTATCATAATTACCACAATCTTATGAAAGCCAAATGAAACTTCAAAATGAGTTATTGTGTATTTAAACAGATTATGTTTTCAATTTATAAGATAATTACCATCTATCTTTCTAAAATAATACAGAATAAATTATGTTTTGGTACTGAATTCTGATTATTAAGGTACAACTAAAGGTGTCATAAGGAATGTTTCAAAGAAACTAAACCAAGAAAACACTGCGCTATGATATAGGATGTGTAAGGAAATTCTCTCCTCACCCGATAAATTTTTAATGCGGTTCTGTACTTTCTTTTTAAGAGTTCATTCGCAAATTCATCAGAAAACCCAAGACAGCAGGAAAGATCAAGAAAACCTTCCGCAATTCCATTCTTTGGAGACGTATTGTACAAATAGAACAGTTCTTCGAACGGTCGGTCTCTCCAGTACACTTAACTGATATTCACATTCTTACTGGCCGAAAGTAGTCATTATAACTATTTTATTTGTTATAGTGATTATTCTTTGTTTACTTACATGCCAATGACTAAGCTGCAGAAAATGTACATCTGTAATAAGACATCTGAGGAAAAGTAACTTTTAATTTCGCAGACGCGAAGAATCTGGTGATTTCTCTCCTAGGTGGAGCAAAAAACTGCCAAGTACTATGTACAGAAAGATGACTGTACGGAATTACTTTTGATAGTGTGAGTGTTAATCATAACACTGTGCGACTGATTACGTTATGAATTCAACTAAGAAGTTATTTGACATAGGCCGAAATTTTAGTAACAGAATTACTAAGTTACATAAAAAGTCGTACATACATTACCATTTGATTGGACGACAGATACAGGATGTCATATACTTTTAAATACACTAATTTATAAACAAGAATTATAATCTTTGTGTTCATATTAAATTATTGAAATAAATATGGGTGTTGTACAAGGTTACTCTTCACTCCTGTTCTATTTAATTTGCACTTACATGAGTTAACTCTTTTATGAAAAATACACGTGCTTTTTATTTTGAAAATGGCACAGTCATCCTTCATAAATGCAAAGGTTATTTGCACGTAAACGTTATGTGACAGACACAACTTGTGATTTTCACTGTATAAGAACCAAGTAGCTATAATAAGAATAAAAAGCCAAGGAAAGGAAACAATAGTAAGAAAGGAGTAAGAAGAAGTTTTCATCACTGTTGTTGAAAGACATACTGACAATGTCAAAATGACAAGGTTTCAAAGACTTTGAAAGCTTTTAAATGACAATAATAAAGCTTACCAAATAAAATAACATCCATGTTTTAGCTAAGTAAAAATTTCGAGGAAGTTCGAACCCCCTATGCCTATCCCCACGATATAGTCTATTTCATAAACAAGAAACAAGGAATGTTATCAATAATCTGCGATCTCTCATCGCCTGGTAACGTGGACCGAGGGTTAATTCATACAATTATAGTGAATAATTTATTTCAATCTGAAACCTTTTCTGGATATAGTTATGTATTCAGGGAAAGTACGCAGTCTTAAGTTCTTTGTAGTTTGAGAAAAATGTCAGGATTTAATGAAAAAAATACAATTATATATGTTGACTTGTGTATTTTTAGTTGAATGTAAGATACACCCGAGAACGTCTGTCCGGAGTGCACAGAATTATACATCTACTCATAAAATATTTTGTCCATAAGCTCATAAGTGTCTAGACAATACAAATAAAATTAGTTTGGTTGAATTTTTCTAAGCTATATTCCTATAAAGAAAATGTCCTTCCCTTTCCTTTACAAGCACGGTTTGTTCATCTGTACACTTTTTTGGGGCGCATGTGAATAACTTTTCTCAGAATGAAGACAAATATAGTAGACAAACAAAATAGTAGACATTTACGTAATAGACCCACTGGATTTTGTAAATATTTCTTATAATATTTTTAATTAACTGTATAGGCCTACAGTAATATTTAATGTTTTATATGTAAAGTATAATATAAAATATTTATTATTTATATATTTTTATATTTCAATTAAAACATTAAATAATGTAGCTTTAGTATGGGTAGCATTATAACATAATGTAAATTCGTAGTGAGAGTACCAGTAATGTTAAATTTTACGTACTGCCTATAATACGTTTTAGTAGCCTCAATATGGCTCAGAGATACGTATAAATCGAATACCCAAGTGCTAGAACATTTTTTGAAGTTGGATAGAGAACGAATTCTAAGCAACTTTTATACTGTCGTGAGGATGGCAAAATACCGGTAAAAGCTATAATCCGAAAAATTCTTGAATTGGGAATTTAATGATAAAGAATTAGGAATAGAGAGTAGATAAATAATTAAATGATTGATAAACACACAATATAAGATTAATTTTTTAAGTGTTATTAGCTAACGATAATCGTTTGTATAGGTCTATTATGTTTTCGTGTGGTAACAATTCTTCGCCCAATGTTCGTTCGCCACGTGAGCAAACCCTAAGCAAAAGCCTCAGGAAAAATTCATTTCCTTACAAAATTCTTCAATAAGAAACCGTTTGGAGACACTTAACGTGGTCGTCACAACCACGTGGTAGATTCTCAGTTTCCACGTGGGAAACACCATCAATTAATTAGTTACTTACTGAAAGTTAGGCTATATCTTTAAATATTTAAACTGTTACTACTTTGTTACGTATAATTTTGTTTCAGTTTCGAAGTTTAGTTTGTTCTAACATTAGCAAACAATATTTATTAGGGAGAGATTCCCTTATTTAAAGCTCAAATCGTGTGCGTATCGCTAGAATTCCCCGATGTATATTTAACACGCTCTGGCCCGTCAGCGGTAATGAATTATAAAGAGCCGGCCAAACTTTCATGTGTTACAGATACGCGTCAATATTTGACCGACGCCAGCTGACGCAAATCAATGAAACTCCACCGCCGCCATATCATGGTTATGATTTAAAATGAATCATAAAAAATGTAGAAACCAGACGTTTCTCTGATTTATTTAAAGGAAAAAGAACGTACTCAATTCAGTTACGATTTTCTTACTTAGTGAGCAAGAAACCCACCTGACTGGATGCGTTTTCAAAGGCTTCACCTTCGTCAGCACTGGTTGACTCGTCAGTTGTATGATTTAAAAAATTTGTCACCTTTTTTCTGTATTTCCCTTGACTATTATTATATTTATTTATATATTTTTTTTAAATATTTTTTTCTACGTTTAGTATTTAAATGTATTGTCTGTTTAGACCCAAGTGTTAATACTAGAGTAAATATCTTACGGATTCTATGTTGTAGAGCAGGCACAGTTAAAAACTAAATATAACAACACGTAAAAAATTTTAATCACGTAGAATTATTAGTTTATAAATAAAATAGAAGTAGATAAGATAAATATAACAATACTTAAATCAAAAATGAGTGTCGAATAAGTATTTAATTGTAAATATGTAAAAAGAGGGAATTTACACATTTAGCCTAACAAACATTATAATGTCAGTATAATAATCGAGATATAAAAAATATATAAAACATTGCATATTTACATAAAATCTTTAATATAAAACTAAGGTCGATCTGCTGCATGCTCTCCTCATTGAGCAGCAATGTCCTCATTGAGCTGAAGACACTTGAACGTAACTTTGAATAACGGATGCCACTGACAACGAATCAAGGTAGAAACATAGGACAAGCGCGTCCGAGGAATGGACCGGATCTTGTAATATGATGAAAATAAAAGAAGACTAGTGGAAATATAGGCTTACATTGCATTAAGCAAATAAACTGAAGTCTGCTGTATGTTTATTTCTTAATTGGTTTCTTCTGTAACACCACTCTCAGTAAAAATAGTACTTTACTTTACTTTACTTTACTTTACTTTACGTATTAAAGTAAATAGAAGAATCATGGAATTGGTTTTTCAAGATAAGATCGCGGACCGCGCAAAAAGCTGAAACACTTAAAGAACCACGTACAAAAGACATTTAACTTTACAGACTGTACACTTTGCAATTATATTGGAATGAAGTAGTCTCAGAATTTCTCACGGCACTTGTAAATTTTCTTTGTAAATTATGTGTTTTCACGTAACATTATGTGTTACGTGTTAGAAATAGACACGGTATGGGACTATAAGTTTCTGATTTTAATCTGAGAAGAAAGTATGTTAATATATTATTACAGTGAAATATTTTAATTTAATATTTGGAAGATTCACAGTTCTTGTATGCGTGTTGGATTAATTATAAGGTGAATTATGCTGATGGATACAGATTATTTTAAAAACCCCTGTAAAACATCAGTTTAGTAGATATAAAAGTTTTAAATAAATAATTATAAGTACTTGTTTTATAAGAAATAGGAAAAATAATTGAAGAAAACAATGTAGAAGGCATTATAACAGAACATGTTAGAAAACTATTGTATCGTGGAGTCTTAGAAGGACATAACAAACAATTACTTGGGCGTGGGTCTACATTTACATGTGTCTACATTTACATGTACATGCATGTTAGTACATGTAAACCGTTAGTACATACACGATGGGGCACAACTATACATTCTAAGGTAATGTTTATTAAAATTAACGAGCTGATAATTGCTAAATTGCAAAGCGAGAGAAAGTACAAATTACAGGGGTTTCGAACTACAGTGGACAATTTAGTACGGTAGAAAATTTAGTTTAAATAAAAGATACCCTACCTGAAGAAGGAATGGAAGAAGATCACGTCAGAAAAGAAAGAAAATCGGATTAACAATTTACATTATAAATAAAGCGGCGGAGCTGTGTAATTTGCCGCGAAACTATATAATTGAAGAAACAGGTGTTCCTGACGTGGTTGTTTTGCTTTGTAATTATTAGACCTTCTCTCCTACATAAGTAACGTTACGCTGAGTAAAATATAGGATTGCTGTACGGGGTTATAAAATAATGCTGATACTTTACCCTCGGACAAAGAACGTGCGCTGATATAGAACGATTATAAAGATAGAGAGTGGATTGTGATTTACGCCCTCTGCCTCTGCACGATATAGGCCTAACCACTTCCTGCCACGGGAAACGATTTTGTCATCGTCCTGTTGCGTCTAGCAATTAGAGACGTAGGCCTACGCTTGTGCGTGCGCGAGTTAGGGACACGCACGCAGAGTAGCCGCAGCCGCACACGCATCAACCCCCAAACTACCCTTAATGTTTAGTGGTTTTTACATGCGTGCATGGATTTATTAATGACTAATATAGTGGTTCTTTCCGTATCTGTAACCTGCAGTATTAAGGCAGTGATGGTGGTTCCATTAGGCTTGGTAAGTGCCTATCTGTCCGTTGTAAATCAGTGACAAATGTAACCGGACTCGGGGAGATTGCATGTCACTGGACACTACCGAGTGGACAACGATCAAGCGGCCCCACAAACGCTGGACAGATTGATTCACGAATGTTATTAATTTATTACGTAGTTTGGTCGTTTATACCTTTTGCAACGTTCTGACACATAGAATCGCAAAACAAAATGGACGTATGAATGTGTGCGCGCGCGCGCGCGCCCGTTGCGATGGGAATGTGTGGTTGTCTGCGTAATTAGGTGTGGTTGTACGAACGCGTCTCCATAACAGCTGCAAGTATCTTCTACTAACCCCCATAATAGCGCGTCAGTAAGTTCTATCAGAGGCAAAATTGAGTGTTTGTGCATATAGATTGAGAAAAAATTTGAAATATATTTGTCTGGAGAAAAGTAAAAAACGACTATTCCTTTGAAATAATAAACCAAATATTGATATGATTTTCGAGTGCATGAAGAGAGAGAGTATGAGAGAGAGGCACACACACAGACGGAGAGAGATAGACAGAGTAACGGATTGGATGTTTTGCTTTTTGCCATCTTCGATTGGCAGAGCAAAATTTATTGGAATGTAACATATTTATCTGGCGTTATGGAAGTTGATACAGCGTTTCTTAATATGTGAAATGAACATTTTTAAATATATTAAAGCCGCAACATTTATGGGCTTCTATTTCAAGTTCTATAATATAAAACTGTCGGACTATTAAAGGAAACTGAAAACATATAGAGTTGTTTCGAAGTGCTGTAGCAGGGGATTCTTATACGGTATGGGGAAATCTGAGAGTAATTACAGTTATAGAACAATTATATTTACGTAGTTCTCATAAGCCTTGATGGAGTCTAACTTCTCAAAAATACCCCTTTCTAATTTTGGTTACGATGTATTATGCATAAGTGTGCCCACTTCTTAGAATTTACTTTTACTAAGGATTGTCTTAGGTAGTCCTGTCGGGTAAAAGATATACGAGTATTACACACAGGCCTACAAGATATATATTGCGTATTACAGTAAAATGTTTACATATAAGTCTTTTTACATATATTGTCTTATCCGAACTACAATTAGTTCATATATATTTGAGTTTATTATCAAAATCGAGAAGATAAATTATGCTGCCGATTTGCTGTGCAAATTTTAATTAGCTGTACCTTGTAATCGTAAGTAATGTGGACAGCAAGAGACAGACAAACGTGGCTAGGTTGCATAAACAGAGTCACACTTGATAAGGCTGTATAGTGTACTACTTCTGTCCCATCTCCGTGTGGCTGGAAGTTATGTAAGATAATGGTAATACAGTAACAGTTGAAAGCGAAGAACGTGTAGTCTGTTGCCCAATTTTGAGCACACGGTACCACGACTCGAGTAAAAAGTCGTAACGGTTGAAGAAACGACGGTCGCGCGTGAAGCAACCGACAGTTTGCAGAATAAACACCCATTCTCGCCTCACTCATCAAACACACGGAACTGAGTGGCAAAGAAGAGCAGGTTTTATTTAAGACCAAGTCAGAAACTACCGGGTAGTCTACCTTAGCCGACCGCAACAAGTTAGTAATAATGCACTACGGTACCTAAAACGAGTGCCTTGGCAGATAAAGTAGAAATTCGCAACAAACAACAGACTTTCCAACTGTTTCTCCAAGATTGTATAGGCCAAAAAAAGACTAAAACGGTGTAGGAAGAAGACAGTAGCCCTATATACACCGTACGACAAGTACTCTTGTGCTCTCTTGTGGGCACTCGCATACACGTACTGGCGTAGCGAATGTTACAATAAATAAATTATTTGTTAATCTAATTTTGTTAAGAATTTACTTTTATATACGTATGTATATATAAATGCATACTATAAAATAATTACGTAATTTATGAACAATAAATTTTTGTTCTTGTACAGTAAGCATTTGTTTTATTGTTTTGATAATGTATTTTAGAGTATTTACTAAAGGTATTTTTGCCTAAAAGAAAACACTGAACAGTTCTAACGATGTAAGACGATCTAATGTATTTAAAAAAATAAAGATTTAATGAAATTCCCAAACGAACGTTTCTTACAAAATTAATAAAATTAATATTTGAATTTCCAAAATGTATTCTGAATAACGTAAACGTGTTAAACAAAATAAAAGAAATAGTGTTATAAATAAAAAATAATTTGTCCTATAAAAAAACGAGAAGGGTTGAAAGTAAGTTTCTACTTGTTAATAATTATTTAACATATTATAATGTTAAATAATTATAACAGTATTTAATTTTATAATTTTTTAGTATAGTTTCCTTAGGCCTATATAATTTCTGTTTATATCTGCATCGAGAACAATTAGGTTATACAATCAGAGCGTACAGTCATTCTGATCTGTAGCCTACAGTGTATTTCTCGTTGTCCCTTGATCAGGAGCGTATTTACAGGGGACCGGACCCCCCCCCCCCAGAGCGTCGTAAATGTTGACGAATTTTGTTAATCTCTTAATTTTTAGGCTGTTTTATTTTATTTTATCAGCTGTGTACGCTAATATAGTGGTAGCTCAAGGTTTATTACACAGCAGTAGCTTATGCGTTTGAAATGTGGAATATAGGAAAATCAATTCACTCAGTAAGTGTCTTGTAAACAATGTTTCATTAACGCGTATTTTTACTTAGTTATTACCGTTTGTTTTAATGGGGCTAATTTCAAGATATTATCACTCGTTTTTAAGCCTCTTTAAAGATAGTAATGTTTATTAGTCTTAACTTGTTTTTCATTTTGCAAGAATCCGACTCGACCCCGAAACCCCCCCAAGCCAAATTTTAGATAAGCAATTGCCCTTGATGGCCGTATTGTTCCAATCAAATGTTACGTAAATGCTCTCCGCTCAGTCCTGAAACGTGATTCATCAGTAATTCCTCATCATTTTCTATTTGTACTAATCCATTATATGAATTAAATATTGGGTACATTTTTCATAAGCCGTGTTCCAACTGCAATAACGAAACTTTCATTGTCCTTATCGAAATCTTCATCGTCAATATTGTTAAGAAAAAATAACATAGGACTTCCCAGTAGGAAAGCTTACTGCTTTCTGTTGTATAGACGGTACTGTCGGAAAATTACATTAACACGTGGACCGTATTAAGGGATAATTGCACTAATTATCGTTAAACAGACAACGGTGCAGCCGGGTAGCGCTGTTGTCATTAGGTCATCATTTATTCAGGCGGCCGTACGCACCACGTCCACGTCTATATATGTATAAATCGCGTGTAACACCGTTCACGTTAAGGACACCGTCCAGGTACGGCGTTGGGATACAAATTACTTGCAGTTATGTTCCCATTTAAAAAGTCACTAGAATAATCGGATAATAGCAGATACAACGGACGAGCCCCAACGTGTAATTACAATATGCACGGAACGAACGAATTCCGGGTCGTTAAATAAAAGAAAGAGGAAGAGGGAGTTTTAAAGCTACACGGCGCAATCAAGCACTATTAAGTAAGGAACTTTCCAAGTTATTAAAATATAAATAATTTAACGAAAACTGTGTCAATGACGCGAAAGCTGATACGTACTTTTGACACAGGGCAAAAACCGCGCGTGTTTAATTACATGTGTTTGTGTGTGTTTAATTACATGCGCTAATGGAAGCAGAAGAGTATGAGGTGAAGGGAAAAAACGATGAAGACTGGAAGAAAGCTCATGTACGTGGTGGTTGGGTGGAGAGGAAGGTACAACCCCCTGTGACAGCTGGTTACCCTATAAACTGCTCTCCTGTATATGCTTTAATTCTCCGACCCGCCAACGACTGTTATTATATAAATACGCGTAGTACAAAAACACGATACCGCATTGATTGTAATTGCTAATACGTTTTTTATTAATAGCGTTTTCGATAGCTAGGCGAGAAAATTTTAATCAGTTCATATTAATCAGTATTCTTTTATCGATACTTTCTCTTCAAGGTTTGTTCATATACATGCCTATTTGTTAGAGGACTTTAAGTTGATTACACAAGACAAAGTACGTCTTACAACTAGTAGGCCTATATGTCTGAGAATGTTAACGGTGGTAACACTTTTCCTACGGAATACGAAACGTAACACATCACATAGGACAATGAACTCCATTGTCGTTACTACGCTTCTCAAGAAAGGGGAGAGGTGCGAACAAATGCTGATAAATTATTTACTTATCTTTGCTTAAATAAACCACCACTGAGTATTGCTATGTACAGGAGAGAGTAGCTACTCCGGTTTACTACAGGATGTCCCGATCCTTTCTTTTCCAGGGCAACAACGTTGCTCTTGAATGGACCGTTGAACGCTACATTTTGTTTTGTCAAAATGAATTGGTTTCTGTATACCAACGTATTCCTACGGCTCCACAGCCCAAATCGAGAGATGGTTTTCTCCAGATCTTCCTCTCGCCAACCGTTTCCTTACAGGATCGGGTATTGATAACTTTTTGCTATCCTCGTTCCCATATCCTCATCCTCTCATCTACCCTTCGGCCTTCCCTTAAGTCAGCGTTTCTGAACCTATGGAGCGCGACCCACTGCTGGGTCACTATGGGGCGTTTGGTGGGTCGCGAATTCGGGCTTAAAAATGTATTTACTGTGTCTTAAAAACCTATTACATTTATATTACTGAGATATATTGTTTTTAATAATTTAAATTCAACCCGTTTTGTCTAAACTCTACATTACTGTTATTCGCGTTCTACCATTGCTTTTTACCGTCATCTCTCTGATTTTTAAATCAAGGAATGGGATGGCTGTCGTATCGGTAGCAGCAATGAGTTTTTAATTATTTGTGTGTCAAATGCATGTCGACTTCAGATGTCGCTTGGTACATCCACCTGCCTCTGAGTGTGTGTGTGTGTTTGTGTGTGTGCGTGTGTGTGTGTGTGTGCTAGCGCGCGCGCGCGTGGGTGCAAGGTGGGTCCCGGACTTAAAAGAACCACTTAAGGATATCTCTTTACGTATTTTACTTCCTGAAATTAAGAAACCTCTTTGGAATTCTGTCTTCTCTCATCTTAGTCCCATGTGCTGCCTATCCTTGGCGTTGTATTTTCACGTACACGGATGGTGGTGAATCCTTATACAGATTCTTTTACAGTTGTATTTTATTCTCCATCTCTCACTTTCATTTCCATCATCACATTCATTATCATGTTAATATTGTGCTTTCCAACATTTCAACTGAGTTTTCGACTTTCTGGTTCGCAACCCCATAATTCAATCTCCTTAACTTACGATGGGTCTAATTATAGTTTTATAGAGTATGCTCATTTAGATATCTATCAAACTTAAAAATATTGGCTATCTGGCTAATGCAAATAATTCCCTGTTGGCTAAGATAATTTGCCTGTGGGTTATAAAATATTCTGCATTATTTTTTACCGAGGTGAAAGTCTGGAGACAGTATGTCAAGAAAATGTAGATTCTCCGTTGGTTACATATTAGGATAACTCTTTCTAGTTCATCGAAGCATCTTTAACTTATTTTTATTTATCTATAAAATACTGTGTTGCTCTTCAGATCATTGTAACTATTGCTCAGCAGCCACTCTAGTACAGCTCTTAATACTGAAACGTCCTATGGTAACTATTTTAAAAAAGTTTATTCGCTTTTCTTTATATTTAAATGTGGTGTTATTATTCATTTTTTCTAATTTAAATTTAGTCATGAAATATGGCTGTAAAACAATAAAAGTTTTTAATTCATTAACAATTACTAACCGAGTGTGTGTGAGATACTTATTTATTCGAGCATCACTCCATGTAAATCCATTAACCTTGCTCTAACCATCAGCATTTTGGCAGGACGCTGTAATTGCAATTTATTAAGCTGCACAGTAGTGTAGATACATGTAGGCTTACTTCTGCGTCTTCATTTGAGTCTGTAATCGAATCTCATGAACGTGGAATTCTAAAAGTTTAATTTAGCTCTGTTCATACAGTGTACATCCGTCCTGTTAATCTTCATAATGCCATAAGCCGGCTTTTATAAAAACAATTTTAGAAACAGTTTGTTAACAAATGTACTGGCGAAGAGTTCGAATAAATTTGTCTATTTATAATGTAAATTACAAAAAAAAAACTTCAGTCAACACTTCAAACCATTGGCATAAGATTAACACCAGCGTATCAGTAACGCTTTATTACTTTAAAACATCAGTCAATAAATCAAAAACAAACGCAGAGTTTTTGACCTAATATCTTTGAGGTACGAAAACTATTCTAGAAAATATAAAATAACAAAAACAATCCTTTATAATTAATTCAGAAATACTACTTTGTTAAGTAATATAAATTGGTTTCACTTGTTGTACTGAGTGTTTGTACGAAGAGCAATATATCTAATTGGGGGAGGTCGCGTGTCCGGCAGCCCATATGCTAATGGAACAGATATTTGTGCTGTGTCTCTGAGGATCGGTGAACACGCCACACGCGCTAACGTGATTTTTCCTTCCACGTTATTCCCCCATTGACTCCCCCACTCACCCACATTATTTCATTTCAAAATTGCTATCGTTTGCCTTATCTGTTCCGTGCATAAAATCTCGTACCATCTTCTCTTCCTCGTATTGGCTTGTAACTACATTTAGAATAATTATCTGTGTGCGACTTAAGAATCGTACTTTTATTTTTATACATGCAACACACACTGTGTTTCACCACTTCCAAGGTCATCAGTCATTTGATATCTCAACCTTCGTATAACGTAAGAAAAATGTTAATCTTAAAATGAATGTATATTATTACGTACTGCCTAAATTATTACGTTAAAGTAGCCAGTCCGAACTAAAATCCTGCCAGACGGTCGTGCGTTATATTAACAAATAACGTCCAGTACACTGGCTGTTACATACCTTTTGAGACACACACACACACTGTATGCGGATCTGCGAGAAAAGCGTGACGGAGAAACCGAGTTTTGTAAGTAGTTCCGTGCATCTAAAACACAATTAATTAATTGTCAAGAAATTCGTAATTTTTAGGCTCCTAAATTAATCTACCAAATGTATGTTAAGGGGTGGAAGGGAGAGGGCGGAACACACCGTCCGAACGAGTACAGTTAAATTTGACAACCGCACGTAAGAATATTGTTACGACGGTTTCACGGATCGTTGTGTTTCAACAATGGAAACAGAATAATTGATACCAGACGACATCGCTATCTAGAACTTTAATACAGTTTAAATAAGTGAACACTACAATAAACTATCGTACACTATAGCCTACTTCTTCAACTTTACGTGTTACTAACCGTAACAAATAATAAATGTCACCTAATTAACAGTGTCACAGTAAATAATACAAGTTACCGATTACAGATATCCGCACTCTTCTCCTTCTTCTTCCGGAGTTCTACACGCCGGGAGAACGCTTGGCTTTCGCCTCCAGTTCTCTCTCTCTCTCTCTCTCTCTCTCTCTCTCTCTCTCTCTCTCTCTCTCCCTCTCCTTCTCCCTCTCCCTCTCCCTCTCCCTCTCTCTCTCTCTCTCTCTTTATTTCTCTCTCTCCCTCTTTCTCTCTCTCTTTCTCTCTCCTTCCCTCTTTCTCTCTCTCTCTCTCTTTCTCTGTTGCAACGTTCCTCCAGTTTTGTACATTCTTCTTAAGTCTTCCTCCACCTACTGTATCTGTCGTCGCCTTCTGGGTCTGCCCCTTCTTCTTGTTCCTGCCATGTTTCCATTTAGCACTTGCTTGGGCAGTCTCTTCTGTGACATTCTCTCCACATGTCCCACCTAGCTTATCCGCCTTGCCTTTATGAAGCCCTTTATATCTTCCCGCTGGAATATTTCATCAATTTCAGCATTTCGAAGGCATCTCTCCTCTTCATTATTGGGCCGTATATCTTTTTCTTACACAGCCGCACTCAATAATTTATAATTATTACTTTACACTAAATCGCTATAAAACACACAATTCCGATAACGCACGACGAACTGTTGATCCCAAAACCTGACCGACTGGCTTCGGAAAGCACACCTATAGTATGTGACAAAACTCGCCTGGATGCCAGGCGACCACAATCTGCAAAGCGAGTCTAGAGGGGGCGCGTGCGAGCAATACCTAATCCCAGCGTCACGTAGCTGTAGGCATATTATGTATCTCTTCAACGCAGCGATTTGTTAAAGACAAGACTGAAAAAGTATATTATTTAAAGTACCAGTGTGACGATTTTAAAAAATATAGTAAATCGCACAAATAAAAAATTTTTAATTTCTAACAAGTAAGAGTATTATCCACCCTTACCTATACCCAGATTCCTGAATCAACTTGAAATTGTCCCGTACCAACACGCAAAGAAAGGTGTTAATTAAATAATAATAATAATTACGTTAATTATTTAAAATACGACTATATAAATAAGGAAATCTCTAATTCGTAACAAAGTTAACGTAAAGTATTTACATTCTAATTGATGAGTAATTAATGATAAATAAAAGAACGAACTATTTTCTCAGTGCGTAAATACGCGCCAGCTTACTGACCTCTCGCCCCTAAACTATGCACGCAGTCGCCAGTAGAACTTCGACATGTAAGGATGTGAGTTTTGTGTTGTCCACATACACGTAGGTGTATGCCGTTTAAAAAAGGTATCCAGTTTGAGGTGATTTTATTTTGAAGAATGTAGTGTGGAAAATAATAACAAAAATAAATAATGTAGTGTGTGTAGAGTTATAAAAAAATATAAAGAAAGGAAAACTTAGCCGACACATCTCTTTTAAAAAATAAAACTGTAAGTTGTAAGATATGTAACTTACCAGACTTTAGTACTGCAAAGTAAGAACTATCATTAAGGGGTGTAAAATGTGAACTACAAACTCCAGACGTAGAAAACTCAAAATACAACAGTATGAACTTCAAGAAAAAATAGATATAATCAACCCGATGTAGCTTCAAGAGGAACCACGTACACCACCCTAGAAGACGACAGAAGATGACCACCAAGGACCCAGCCACAACCTCATGTTAAATTCAGGTGATATCCAAACACAACATTTGTACATATTCGTTTCAATAAGAGAAGTAATAAAAGAACACTAAAGAACTTTTAATAATGTAAAGAATAACTTATCAGATTTGTAATTTTTGTAATGAAGTAGTAGTAACCGCACTATATCTAAATGTAAGGTAATTCTGTAGTTTTCAACCAATATTATTCTTCCAATAATTTGGTTAAAATTGTGATAAATTAAATTCTAACAAAGTTCAGACCCGGATCCGAGGTACTTAAAACAACATCTAGATGAGTACTTTTGAGATAAAAGGAATAATACACTTAATATTTTTAATGCATTAAAAGCAGAATTTGCTAGAGTAATTCTTTTGAAAAACAAAGTAAATCATGAGATTTGAATAGTAATAAAGAGATGTTTTTGCTAACACCAAGTGAGTGAATAAATTTGTGCAATCCTAGTCTATTTCCTATGTAAAAATTGTATTGTAATTTGTTGGTAAGGAAGTTTTACTAACAACGGCAGCTAGTTTAATTAACTGGTAACGAATTGAACTAGTTCCCGACTTTTGTGTTGTCTTAACAAGGGAGACGTCACACCAGTAGACAGAGGAATCCGAAGTCAGCAGCGCAATAGGTGTGAGCTTAGTGAGACTCAAACAGGTGCTAGTCCCTAATTTTTGGAAATTTATATTGATGATGATGAACTGGCTAACGAAAAGATCGTTTATCACACGTGGCTTGTTCTCGCTTTGAATAACGCGTTTTAATTATAAATCCTTTTGCCAACTACGGGTGATAATGTACTAATTCTTTTATAATGATAACGCTTTTTCTAATGATGTCCTGATCATTAGAGTCGTTCACAAAAAATGAACACATAATAATGAGTGTTACGTAATTTGACGAACAAACTTTGAGTTGAATTGTTTCGCGTATCGGTGGCGATCCGTAGAATTTTAGGAACTTGACACTGAAAGCAACGTTAACTAAGTTCGTTATGCGACAATTAAGTCACACGCGTACAAAAGGATCCCAACAATTAACAATAGAGGGTATCATAACATCAATGATTTAAGAATTGGAATGCCGTTGGTCAGAGTGGCAATTACTCCGAGTGGTTTCCCTTTAACAGCTGCTTAATAAAGACGCCGGAATAAATAATCCAGTGGTTTAATTACAACAAATTAGTCACGTACCATAGATTGGATTATAAATCACACGAAATTACTTCGAATTGATATCATCTGTTTCCTACATGTTGACAGCGATCATTTGTTTTATGAACGGGGGAAATTATGTTTTTCAGTATGTGGTGTGCCCAAAACCTTGTGTGTGTGTGTGTGTGTGTGTGTGTGTGTGTGTGTGTGTGTGTGTGTGTGTGTGTGTGTGTGTGTGTGTGTGTGTGTGTGTGTGTGTGTGTGTGTGTGTGTGTGTGTGTGTGTGTGTGTGTGTGTGAGCGCAAGTTACTGACCTCTGTAGACAACCTCAGCCGACCGCGGCTGTCTGTCATCAAGAGGAGAGAGAGACCGACAAACACCTGCTAGAACAACACACACGCCGACCAGAATCACTGGCTCCGCTACCTAACATGTCATGTGGCAAAGGGTTGCTCCTTGCTCGCTCGTGGCGCATTAATTTTCGATGCGGAAGTAAAATGAGTAATGCGCGCGCTCTGCCTGGGCCACGCTTCGTCGTTTATCTTATACTGGCACGCGCACACCAAAACACACACACAACAACAAATGTACAGAGTGTAAATTATCATGCACACATGATAGGATAATGCTGGGTTACGAGAATGGGGCTTAGTGAACTACGTGGAGAAAGAATATCTACAACCAGGAGTTCGTTTCTAGCAATAACATGTTTGTTACAAAAATTTTGCAATCCGTATTACATTTTTCGGGTTCAGCGTAAAGTTCGTGCTATCTGATAGAAGCATGTGAAAACGTATAGGCCACACTTGAAGTTTTTGCGAGCACCGTGAACTGCAGCATCAGCGGAGACAAACTTGTCACCTTATATAGCCTACAACTTGTGATCCAAAGTATTGCCTTTCTCTGCACTGCCGCTGGATTTGCCAAAAAACAAAACCTATCTCAGAAACACAGGACCAGTCGGCCGGTTACAAGGAATTTCCCTACTAGACTTGCCGCGTTTCGGATGTTAAAAACACACACATTTTATTCTGTCTAGCCAATGAGAATCGTAAAAAGAGTGAAACGACTGGAACCAGAATGAAACGTGTGTTTTGCAAACAAAATAATGTTTCTAACGTTTAAGAGTAGGTAGCCTAATAATATTTTGTGAGCCTAAAGTACACGATTTATTTATTAAAAATGCCATTAAATGCAAAAAAAATAGTACCAAAACGTAATTAGTACAAATTAAGAACATAATTCTTATGAAAATATTCTAATATCTTCATTGGGCATTGCGATAATTTCTATCCTCTCTCTCTCTCTCTCTCTCTCTCTCTCTCTCTCTCTCTCTCTCTCTCTCTCTCTCTCTCTCTCTCTCTCTCTCTCTCTACTGTTAAAAGAGGTATATTGTTACTTATTTTGAGTTAACTTATTCTGCATAATTGTAAATCCACGTTCACCAGACCTATAAAATAACCCATCGGGACACAAAGATATGATCTGAAAGGTAATATATTACAGGAAGGGTTTATTATTTTCTTCGGCATATTTCCGTTTCGTCAGTTATCAAAACATGATATTCAAATTTTACACAATTCCATAATTTTGAATTATCAGCTCTCTCTCTCTCTCTCTCTCTCTCTCTCTCTCTCTCTCTCTCTCTCTCTCTCTCTTCTCTCTCTCCTCTCTCTCTCTCTCTCTCTCTCTCTCCCTCCCTCCCTCCCTCCCTCCCTCCCTCTCTTTCGTTCTCTCCCTTCATCTATAATTCTTTCTCCCTGTCCCCCTCTATATTTAGCTTTCTATTTGTCACTCGATCTCTCTTTATCTCTTTCTTCCTCTAATCCTTCTCAAATTACATTTTTTAATGCCTATTTCTTTTCTGTCTGTCTCTCTTCCGTCTGTCTCCCTTCTGTAGTTAGCTTCTGCCTTCTGCCTATCTCTCTCTCTCTCTCTCTCTCTCTCTCTCTCTCTCTCTCTCTCTCTCTCTCTCTCTCTCTCTCTCTCTCTCTCTCTCTCTCTCCATTGCATTATAAAGCATTTCTAAAAACACTTTTCGATTTAGCCTACTACTTCGTTTTTGTACTTAAAACGTTGACAAAAAGTGTAGTTTCATTTTGATGAGGCTCATATACACACAGTTTATATAATTGTCTTTTAGCGGTTTTGATTAAAAAGAATAACTTTTACACAGTTTTTTATTATGTTTTACGTCAGCCTTTTCTTATTAAAAAATATAAGCTGTTTTTCTTATGATTCCATAAAACTGAAAATAAGTAAATGATGACTCAGTAGTTTTATTTCCGACCGTAGGCGTTCCACTTGAAGGAAATCAATGAAGATTTCTGTACTTCAATCAGGAAAGAGTGTTAATAAAGTTAGCGGCTAGCGGCGGCGGCGGTGAGTGCGAGTGTTGGCGGGGTTGTTTGATAAAGTGGGCCATTGTTTGTAGTGGGCCGCGATGCGAGACTGATGGCGCTGACACTTTGACACTTCGTGGCCGCAATTATTGTAATTATTCCCCGTCTAATCAATCCAAAACCAATCTGTCCTATCGATTTCACTCAGCCATGTGTAACAGGTAACCAGCGACAGCGACAGGAAATATTACGTCAGCGCGCTCCGCTTTGTAGACGTACATTTATATTTGTACTGTGTGTGTGTTTTACTTTAGATTTATCGATTCTAAAAATATCCAAAATAATTCCTGAATACGTTTAAAACTATCTTCTTGAACAAGAAACGTATTTGTGCAGTAAGTTACTAAGGAAGTCTTTTACAACGATACCATAATTTCATATTTTGGGCAAATATCATCAGATACTGTTAAACATAGGCCTTATACGTTAATCATTCTATAACAATATTTTTGTTTCACCACAGTTACCTTCTTTATAACTCTAGGCAACTGATAAGGAAAGCGTAGATTTATTAAAAATTATTAAATTATGAAAAAATTAAATATCACGTTTTAATAACTTACTAAACTGAAATATGCTGAAGGAAAATAATAAACTCTTTCTGTAATATGTTACTTTTCAAATCATATATTCGCGCCTTGATGGATTATTTTATAGGTCTAGTGAACGTGGATGTATAATTTTGCATAATAAGTTAATTCAGATTTTTGTAACGTATAGTTCTAATAAAGATGTTTGGGAAATGCTAAAGAAATGATACCAACGTGAGCAGGAGTTTGCTAAAAGAGAAGTGTATCATTGACAATAACATGAGAAATGGAAAATGCGATGAAAGAGTGAGATGGAGAATAATATCATATTAATAAAATGATAAGGGGGATAATTGTGAATTTTAAATGCCAAAGATAGACTTAAATGGAGCCGCGTACTAGACCTGTCAAAAAAAAGTCGATTGAAATATCTAGGCCTTTATTAAATGCACCAAGCAAACATTTAACATTCTTCGATTGCATAAGAAAAGTGATAAACTCCTGCGTATATGCTGATGTTCTGGTTTTCCAGTAGCGTTTTCACGTTATCGGTTGCCAGTAAGATACACGGAACTTCTATTAGTTAATTTGACGTCAGTTTATAACTGAATCTTGCTGTGAAACAGCGCGGCCGTGTGGAATAATTCACATATTGTACTTCAGAAGTCTTTGCAATGCAAATTGTACGAATCGACTGTACCTTTGTGTAAGCAATCGTTTGCGTTTTGTGCATCAGCTTATTGAGTTATTCAGGCATCACGTCTCTTTTTATTGTCACAACTGTCTGACAGCATATAGAAGGCAATCGGCTGGTCTCATACTAGGTAGCTAACAAACGGATACAGCACGAAGAAGTCACCTTTGCCGTTTTAGTGACATTCATATATAATAATATAGGAATACAATAATATCACACCTTATAAACACAGAAATATCTCTTAAAAACTTACAGAATTTTTAAGTATAGGATGATTTTTATAACGTCATGATTTCTCCCACGCGCTAGCCAGAGTAAGGAAGTGGCTGCATGGGGGGGGGGCGTTCCCTTCTATACGCTGTCAGACAATAAGAAACTTCCTATGGGTGCGCGCTTCCCAAGTCACAATTTAAGGAATAAGCCATACACATTGTCTTCATACTGTAACAACTAAACACTAGTAAACAACTGTCAAAACACTATCCTGAGTACAGACGAAGTGATGATGATGACCAAGGGTTGAGCTGGACGAAGCCCCCTGTTGTGCCGCCTCCCGAGCTTCTTATAGAGCTCCCGCCTCGGTGATCATGATGCACTGATTTCTAGATGTGGCCTGCTACCGGCCGTGGGAACATGTAGTGAACACATGGCTTTTGTAACTTTTCAGAGCATCACACGACTTCAATTTGTTCTTATATTGTTGCAAACTGAATGACCACTCCGATACTGTGGTATAATGGTCGGTCATAATTCAGATCAGAATTAGAACGAGTATTCGTTGCAATCAATTCTGAATTAGCCCATTAAGGTTTTATATTGTTAAATAATTTACGGACACGTCAAAATAAATTCTATCCGAATTTTTTTTCTGGATGGTAACGTTTGCTCAAAGCGTAGCGGATTAGTTTTCCAGAAGGACGGAAAACTGTTAAATTATTTACACTCGCAAATAACTGTAATAATTAACACTCGTAGTAAGTTTAACATTATTTAATTAACACTATGATAACGTTTAACATATACTTAACTTAAATATTAAATTAATTAAATATTATTGTAGTTTAAAAAATTAAACATGTAATTCATGTATATTTTTTTGAACCTTTTACAGTTGACACTGCACAAAATATGATTTAGCCGTAAAGCTTATCCTATACGTCGTTAAATGTGTGGTGGTAAAACTCCCAGACAATCTGAATGTTTACGCCGTTCAAAACAAACTTTTTTATTTCTCTTTCATTAGTGTAAAGAAGAAAACACACGCTTTTTAAAAGATAATATTTTATGAAGCGCACATGTAAATATTAAAAGCTCATTTTGTTTTCTGTATCTACACGTCATACAACCGTTGTATTTTGCTTTAAAAATAATTTTATGAAGTATTAACAACACGTGTGCACACGTATGAACGTGAAAACATATACTTTTCTTGTATTATTATAACATACAATCATTTTTATGTAATTATATGGATTATTTTTGTAATCGCTGAGTGACCTTAGCTCGTGAATGGTAAGGTTAGGCTTCAGTGTCAGGCGTCATCTCTTAGATTTTGGCACAGGCCTTCTTTATTCCCTTCGGTTATTATTCCAAATAGTTCAGACTGAAACTTCGATTTTAAAAATAAAATGAGCTCGATTCCGAGACAGTATATCGATGTTAATTACTATAATTTGTTCTACAATACCTCTTGCTCATGTCGACACAAATATTTTGTTTCTGACAAGGTCCATATTTTTTTCTAAAAGTGTAGTTTAAGAGAAGATAACAGAGACTCATCTTCAATCTCTCAAGATGACGAGACTCATAGGACCAATGCCTATATATAAACCAGATGTCACAAATCAGAAATGGCACCGCATCAAAATGCGGTTAGGGCGTTATCAAAGTCCACTAATAATTATATAAATACATTTTAATCATTAGTATAAGGTAAACATTTTAGAAGGTGGAGAAAGAAAAGTAGAAAATAGAAAATATTGATGAATAATAGTAAAATATGTGAAGGGAAAAAAGATTCCCTCTTTTAGTCTTGACGATAGTGTATTTAAAGCACATAGTAAATTAATACATTTTCGGTTATAAAATTAGCGAAACTAGCCAGTAGTTACCGACATGTAACTGATTGAAGAAAAAGCGTATTATAACATGTAAAAACCTTCTTGTTTAATGGTTTCTTCGGCACTCTACTCGTACATATATTCTCTACTGTTTTTGGTACTGACTGTCATAGATAAAAGTGAAACATAGGTTATATCCAGAAAATGTTGTAACCAATTAACCAAACAGGAAACGGAGAAACAAATGAATGTAAGAAACAGCGACTCCCGTTTCACAATAAATTAAGACTTCAAAATAAACCGGTTAAAACAGCTGCACAAAATACGTGATTTTAGGATTCTTGCATTAAATACCTGTGAAATAAGTCAAGGACGACATGGTGGAGAGCAGAGTGAATGAGAGTGGATCTGACTGCGGCGTAAACAGAATGAGAAGGAGAATGGGTGAACGCCCTTAATTTGTGTAAATCTGCATAGCTTGGCCGTTCGAGAATTTAAAAGTTAAGTCTTATTTAATGTTAATGACAACAGATTACAAAAAAAAACAGCATAGGTGCAGGAGACAGGGGACCACAAGACAGGGGACCACAATCTTATCTGTTACCCGTGTTATTTTTTTATCAAAAGCTAATTATTTAACGGCCTTTATCATTCCTACCGATATATGAATACGACAGGAATTGATGTTGTGCTACTTTTACAGAATTAACTGGTAGGAATAAAATATGAACTCTTGCCTATACATAAATATAATACATAAAATTATATAATCGTATATGTCGTAAGTTATTTTTAAGATATTTGGTAATCTACATTCATATTGTGAATTGCGAGTCCAGAAATTAGAGTTTCCGGATAACTGATGTAGTACAGGTTAAACAGATGAAAATTTGTCTCAGTGTGAATAAAATATACGGAATAGGTCCGTTCGTGACATTTGGTAGGATGTAAGTCGTTTTTTACATTACATTCAAGAATCCAAAAAGCCCTCAAATTTTTAGGGGACATAACAGTATCTTTCAGGGGAAGGGAAGGTGTGCATAAAACCACTTTTGACCTTGAAACAGTCCAAGGGTGATAACCATTTTCATACCGTGTATAAGCCTCGTACCTCTTGCTCTTTAGTTCGCGATCGTATTATTGAAACGAATATAATCATAGTTTCACTATAATAGACTATGTATTGCCTCTGCGAACGTTACAATTTTAAATACGTTAATGGTAAGAACCAAAATAATTGGTAAATGAACTGGTTTTGGATAAAAGAGGAGAAGATTCAGTGTATGTGGTCGTTTAAAATACACAAACATTTTAAAATATTTGTGTTGAGTTTTAAAATATTAGAAAACGACAATGGGTTACACAGAAACGTTGATATAACATTTTTAAATTGCAAAATAATTGGGATAACCTTAACAAAACCTTCTCATCATTGCTCATTATAATGGAAAGAATTCAAGATTGTTTTGTCCTTCGTTCAAATGAAAAAACTGTTGAAACTTTGTCACCATCATTCGATCTTAGGAAATGTTCTATATTCTTTGTTTTAACAAGTTATAAGCATCAAATTTTTATTTTATTTTTTGTTTTGTATAATAAACCACAATCTTGTTTTAACTCGTGATTCATATTTCTTTTTTTTTAATTTTATTTTTCTTTTTTACAAACGAAAATCATGAAAAGCTTTAGGGGACAAGTAGGTATTCTTTAAATATTAAATTTTACAATGATAACATGGTAGAACTTCTTTACAAGCTGAGAGTGATGTATAGTGGACATTAGACTTTGATAACGGACTTATTCCATCACTGGCAATATTTAAATAGAGCAACGTTTCATCTGCCCATACAATAAGCAGCTGACTTTAGGCTGAATTACAAACCAAAACATTATAACTGAAATATAATAATGAATACTTGACCACGCGAGTGACAGACATCAATTTTTAAGTAGTCACATACTATATTACCTAATACAATTTATTAGTGATGGCAAAAGTCCGTTCATTAAATTTTAATAAACGCTGAGGAAACGAATAAATTCCCCTGCTTGTGAAGAAATATCACAAGGGACGACAAAGCAGAACAGCACAAGCCAGAAAGAATTTCTGTCCTAAGAAAAATTTGTTAGTGTCAAAAATGTGATTATATATTGTAACAGTACAACGATATATAAGAGATAATATGTAAGTGTGTGATTGTATATGATTGTTGTATTGATTGTAGATACGCTCCGGTATCCACAACAATATTGTATAGTAAAATTTCCAAAAATGTAATTATTATTAGCGGTTTGATTTGAATTATAAGGAATATTCAAATTCTGCCGCCACCTTTTGATAGAACTAGCTATTAAAACTAAACTATTTTAATTTTGAAATTAAACACTTTTTCCACTGGTAAAAAAAATATTAAGGTTTATTAACAGTTTTGGAATGCTATTAAATCTTTTAAAATCAACAATCAATCACTAATAGTTTTACAGAAAAATAATTATTATGAACAATTTTAAAAAGAAACTCTTCTTAACCTCAAGGCTGGTAACACTGTAGGTTAATACAATAATTTTATTTAGAGAGGTTATGTCCTCTTTACATAGTTGAATTACCAAGTTCGTGTGATCTTTGAAGTGACATGATGCCAGATAAAAGATGTGGTGTTTTATAACAATATTTAATAAAGAATTAATAGAAAACAAACAAACAAATATTAAAATTGAAAGTCGGTACCATATAATCGATAACTATCGTATTATCGTACGCGGGATCCAGTACACAGTAGTTACTTTAATAAACACGTGCGTTGATTTGCACTGCTAAAAATTTACTATTATTATTTAATAGTTGGCTATAGAAATTATTTATTGACAAGAGAAAAAGTTTATAATAAAAAAACTCTTGTGATAGCTTTCATTTGGTTTGTATTACTTGAGAACAGACTTATGAAAAAAAAAGTGACAAGTTGTTGTTATTATTTCTAGGTTATCTAATAACGTAAGTAGTTATTAGGGTTAAATATATTATTCATTGATTTCTTATTAATCTAAACATATATATACTATTCATAATACTTCTGATGCGTAACTATCAGCTAATTTGAATGATTTTTTCGCAAAAAATAATATTTATTTTCATTAGTCAAATCAAAAACGACATGAGTCAATTGAGCGACTATGCGACACTCATATTTTGTAATATTTAAATTAATCTTGACTCCTTTAATTATGATAAATAGTAAAACCATTTATTTCTTAAGTTAATAAAATGCGAAATAATTCCTTCATTACTTCTGATAACTTTCATCGGAATTGCTGCGTTCCGATACTACTGATTAGAGTAGTATCCAAACAATCATTTACAGAAATTATTATTTCTGTTTTATTTTTTAAATAATGAAATTATAGTACTCCCTGGTTTTTTATCAACACAAAACTCGAAAATACGACCGATATTATACACTGGTCGTATTTTATTATTATATTCACTCCGCACTGTACACTCGTTAATTGTTTGTTATGTGTAGGTTAGGCGTGTGTAGTATGACTCATGTATATGTGTCGCGCACAATTCAAATAAAACTTCTTCATCGATTTTGTCCGTCGAATTATGCGTGTTGACTCCTTGATGATTGAAAGATGACTGTCTCGCTTCTCCTAAGCGTCTCTGGCTTGTCTGCCGGTTTTCATTCATTTGATGGTTAAATTCTTCGAACTCTCCGACCCAAAACACCTTGATTTAGTAAAACTTTTAATTTATTACCAATTTCGTATATGGGTTGGAGACTAAAGTGACGTAAACGCCGATGCACAAAATGATTAAAAAGTTTATAATCGTTATAACTTTATTATTAGTTGTCATATCGTTGAATGGTTGGTGTCAATAAATCGCGGACATCCTGGGCTTTAAATAAAGTCCAAACAAGAATATAATCCGTCCATTATTAACTCACTACCACGATTTCACAAATTTTTATGGTGAATCTTAAAATTCATAAGTTTATTTCACCAAATCTTATCTAATTACACAATAACACTTCTGATTAAACGTTTTGAGTCCATTTCTCAATTGCTTAATACAAAAGTTTGGGAGTAATTATTATTCAAACAGTGTTTGATAATGGCGTCTCAAGCGTCCATATTCGATTATTTATAATCGCCCTTAATACTATTATTCCTTATCTAATGACATTTGTTTTGTATTCTAATAATAATAAAAACGTTTATTTACATTGGTTTACACTTTAGTATATGCACAATGTTGTGTTTCATATACTAGTAGTCTTATCTAACTACCTTCTGATCTCTTTTCTTTAAATTGTCACTTTGTTTTTGTTTTTCTACATAAGGTATACAATGTTGAAAATGCAAATAGTGTACCACTATAGTACCTAGTTCATTTAATATATTTGTTAGCCTTTCGCTATCTGAAAACCTTTCAATTCCTAGTATTGGGTTTGTTTACATCAGGTCATGACATGGCAGTCAGTTATTTTTTAATAAATCAATAACTAAATTGTTATTATTACATTTGACATAGATTCTCAAAGTAGTATCAGATATCCTTCTGACTACTGATAACATTTTTATTTACCTTTGAACAAGTTTGGATGGTGCATTTTGTTTAAATAACTTGCTACATAGTGTTTGTTTACATTCTGATTCCACCATCATGGTCATTTAGTTTTCAATAATTTGTCTATAAAAGTACTATTCTTATGCTTATGGTCTGTTCTCATAGTAGTATTAGATGTTCTTCTAACTACTGGTAACACTTTCATCAATCTCTGTGTAAGTTTTAATAAGGTATTTTGCTTAATTAGTTTGTTACATTGCCTTTGCTTACATCTGGCTATTCATTCATAGTCAGTTAGTTTACAATATTTTGATCATAAAACTATTATTATTACACTTATAATCTGTTCTCATAGTAGTACCAGATGTTTTTCTAACTACTGGTAACACTTTCAGTGGTCTTTGTACAAGTTTTAATAATGTATTTTGCTTAACTAATTTGTCATATTGGGTTCCCTTTCATCTAGCTTTGTGCTATCATATTTAATCTGCTTTATGTGCAGTGTATTTCAGCATAAGACATTATTTATTAGCGTGCATCATTATTTATAATGAATCTTGGATTGAAACAATTGTTGATGGTTGCCGGGTTTAATTAACATATATGATTTTTTGTTTTATAGGTGCATTTCCTAAGGGGTTATGTAACAATGTACAACATATTCTTATGCAGCATTTGCTACTACTATTATGACTTCATTATGGTATTCTATTACAATGGTTTAATTGTTGATTAATACACATGTTTACACTATTTTTTCTAAACAATAATACAAATATTCTTGAACTAATGATAATACATTTCTTGTTATGGTTTGTACCTAATTTCTGTTACATTGTTGTTTGATACTTAACAAACTAGTTTGTTTGTTATTATTTTTTCTGGCCTTTCTTTATATTGTATTCTGTTTTGCCGTGGCATTCAGTTACATTTCTTTTAAAATTTACAAAGGTTTTTTATTATCAGGTTCTATGAACAATGATTTTACTGTTCTATCTTACATTTCTTGGTGGTCTTATGATTATCTATTTGGATTACAATCTTCATTAAATTAGTCACACTAACTGTCTGTGTATTTTTGACTATTTAATCTTTGATGTTTCCACTATGAAGGTAACACATTTTCTTCTGCTATAAACCTTATCACTTGAATTGTCTGTGGGGTTTATTAGGTTAAAATTGGTTAACTGGTCACAGGTTCTCACACTTACATTAAGTATTCACTATTACTGTTTGTGATTTCTTAAATATGTTAAACACTGTTTCTTCATAGTTGACAATCGCTATTCTTCTGGTTACTAGTATTGTCTCTAGTATACTTGATGAATGATGATTTCTTGTATTGTCTATCCATTTTCTTCTCTCTTCATGTCATGTTTCCTTGTCCTTCTTCTTCCTTTCTTCTTTAGGTTTAAACGTCTTCTTCAATATTTCCATTGTAGTAGTCGTTCTTCCATAATATTTATATTTGTAAATATATTGGTTTGTCTGCCATCATTGTGGTTGCTCTTGAGTTGTTTCTTCTTTTATTTTACATAGTTATTGTTTTGTTGGTTCCTCTCACTGTTGGAATCCTGTCTTCTTTTACATTTTGATATAGTCATTTTATCGTTTTGTTGGTTCCCCTCACTGTTGGAATCTATTGGGCCTGGTTTCTAACATTTTATATTGGCTCATGGTCATTTTCTTTCTCTCTTTTGTGTACGATGCTGCTATGTTACACTTCCTTCTTCTTTGTTGGAATTTTACACTAATATGTCTGTAGATACACACTTTTTGTTCACATAATTTTACTTACTTACTTAGAAATATTTTCATGCCTTCCCGTCACTTGACGTAATAATTGCTTACTTTATGTAACTACCAAATTTGGTAACATTACAATATCAAGAAGGAATCTCTTAAGTCATATATGAGCATGGAGCTACATGGATGCGAAATCTAGACAATAGGTAAAGCTGAAAGACAAACACTAAAAGCGTTTGAAAATTTGGTACTACTGGAGAATGTTGAGAATTAAATGGGACAAGCAAGTAACAAATTAACGGATTATGGGAATAATGGGAGCTAGAAGAAATTTGTGGAGAACGAATACGACAAGATGAGACATGTTGATTGGTCAGTGGTTGAGACACACAGGACATACGATTTTGGTAATGAAGGTAGGAGTGAATGAGAAGAGCGGCAGGGCACGGGAAGCGAAGATTGGAATAGCTCAGGCAGATTGTTGGGATGTGGGATGCTGTAGATATTCAATATGAAGAGACTGGCTCAGGTCTGACGAGCTGTAGGACAACAAACCAATCAGTCGGCTGACGAGAAACTAAACAGAAACGAGTATACTCAATTAAACCTGTAGGTCAGTGTTCGAAAATATTCTCAACGTGTCAGCCTAGGCGGCTCTTAAAATGTACGACGAAAATTTTAAAATTCGTCCTGAGTCAATAACAAATTGAACAATGATAATTGTGACGGTAAAAACGAGAAGCAGAGGAAACGATAACCACATAATACGGTACTCTGAGAATCCTTTGTTACAGTTTCGGCTAGAGATGTTAATCTAATTAGTCGCGATGTCAGTTCGTGTTTGTATAATAATAAATTAAAAATACACGCGCCCGCGCTTCTCGCATAAAATTAATGTCGCGTCATTTACTTCGACAGCATAAACACGGTGGAAATTAATCGGGTCACATAAATCAGTCTCTAGCCAAAATTTTTAAATCGATTGTTCTTTCATTAAACAAACAAACGTACATGCACGAGCACGTAATATTTATTGAGTTACTTAACTCCGTGCTTGCAGTTTGTTGCAACAGTTTGATAAATTTGTTGTTTCTTCAACGTGGTGACATGTCTGGTCTGTAGGCAGAGCTTGATAAATTGCCCACCATGTGTTTCTAAAAGTACGCCTAACTTAACTTTAATCCAACAGTTCGCCTTTAAATATTCGTATTTTTGTTAAATCGGCGTGTTTTGAAAATATTCCAACTATAACCGTAAGCCTTTTCGCACGCACGTGCGTGTTTTATCGTTCATAGATGTGTGTGTATGTGTGTGTGTGTGTTTTGTATATTGTACGATCCTTACATTCTACACACAAAACGCAATCCTGTAGTGGCCACAGTCTGAAATTACCTGAGACCAATCTGTTTAAAATCCTTGTGTCTTTCAATCACCCATATGTACCTATTTCATAGAAAAACTCCTTCCTTCTCCTAGCATGCCACTCATTGGTCTTTTCTTTTAACACTATATTCATCATCACATCTTCTTCTTAACGTTTTAGGCTTTAACGGCCTGTTCCTATTCCACAGTCCACATTTTTCTTAGGTCTACCAACTCTTCTGCCCCTAGGGTTGTAATCTTTGCTATCTTCGGTATTCTACTTTCTTCCAATCTATTGATGTGTTGAATCCATTTTCTTCTGTATTCTTTAATCCTTTCATTAACTGCAAAAATATCTAAATCACTTCTTATCTCTTCATTTTTTATATGATCTCGTCTAATACACCTTTTAACTGATCTCAGAAATTTCATTTCTGCTGTTTGTATCTCCTGTTCATCTTTTTTCTTTATGACCCAAGTTTCAGAACCATACAGTAGTGTAGGAATTGCCATTGTTTTATAAAATTTTATTTGGGTTTCGTTTCTATATTTATTTTTCAATGTTCTCCATATCGTTCCACACATTCTTGTGAAATTCATCACTTTATTTTCTATATTTCTATCTTGATCATAAGTAATGTCACTTCCAAGACCTTTGAAATGTCTTCCTTGTTCTATGCATATGTTGTCTATGCATATTTTGGTCCGAACCGGTTCTTCTACTGTAAATACCATTACTTTTGTCTTTGATTTTGTTTCAGAATGTTACAGTTATATTCTTTTCCTATTTTATGTAAGACGTGTATTGCTTGCTGGAGATCGTCTTCTGAAGTGGTCATCGTAGCTTGGTCATTCCCGAAGAGAATGGTTTTCAGTCTTTTATTTCGGTGGATTTTAATACCGTCGGAGGATTACTCTTTCCATTTTTTGAGGAGATCATCTAGATAAAGGTTAAAAAGTAATGGTGACAAACAACAACCTTGTCTTACGCCTGGGTTTGTTTGAATCGGGATAGACTTTTCTCCGTCATCTATGATTATCGCTGTGTGTCTATATAAACTCTTTATGGCCTGAACTAGGTGTTGTGGTATACCTTTAGTTTCAAGAATATCCCATAACTTCGGTCTGATCACTCTATCAAAAGCTTGGTTGAAATCGATTAAGGCAATCATCTATAGTTATTCCGGTAATTTAGTACCGTCACCATCGGTTTTCTAATTATCAATGAGAAACTTTTTTTCTTACGTAGCTCCTTAAATTTTTCGCATTAGCCACATATATGCGCGTACGTGTTTATGTGTGTGGGGGGGAGTTCATTTGCTTTGATTAGGAGCCCCTGTATATAATATTAAAATTTGTATGAATAGGTGTGTACAATTTCAATTGAAAGTTGTATTTGAATCACCTTCTAACACGCATGTCGTGACTGCCAATAGAGAATTAAAATAAGTTTTTTTTTATGACAGTTTCGAGACTCATAAAATTCATTTCAAGAAAAAATGTCCATGTTAATCAGCATCATTATCATCAACACCAACGTTATTATTATTAATATTATTCACAGCCTTCATCTGGCCACCAAAAAGACAGAGATAGTATTGCTTACCCGACGACGGATCCCACAATCATACAGGTGCAACTGGGACCCGAGGCAATACATAGAGGTGAGGCTAGATTCGAAGCTCTCCTATTGGGAGCAAATAAAGTATGCAGCTGATACGCCGGCACGACACAGCTCACCAGGCTTTATGACCGTTTTGACGGAATCCATCCTGCTCCATATGTTGGTTACCATAAACCTTTTGGGAGAAGAGAAGAGACGAAACTGGAAGAGATGCTTCAAAGAATGAAGGCATGGAATTCACTTCATGGCACTGGCAAGATCGTTGGAGTAGGCAAGGCAGAGGAAGATGGACCATAACGCTCATACCGAACTTAAGTGAATGGATTGACCGCCAGCACGGTGAGGTTAATTATAGTTTGATACAGTTCCTCAGTGATCACGGCAATGTTAATGGCTACCTCCACAGAATGGGAAAGATGCAAAGCCCAGCATGGCAGTTCGGTGACTCTCCCCACGAAGATGCCTTGCACAACTTTTCCAAGTGTAGCAGACTCACGAGAGAGAGAATGGCACTAGAGATGGAGCTCGGGGAGTTCCGACCGAGGGTGTAGTTGAGATTATGCTTTGTGACAAGAAGGAATGGGACCACATTTCTACATTTATTCAGACGGTTCATTAGAATTCTAAGGGACTATTAGAAGGAGCCCGATAAGGGCGCAATAGGCTCCATCCTAAAGTAACATGCTAATAATGGATATCAGGAATGGATATCATCGCCTGAATTAGAGGTGGGTTTTGTAGTAGATGAGAGTGTCCACGCACTAGGGGACAGACGGTTCCCTTGACGATGCATAAAGCATTTTCTCCCTCTTAAAAAAATGTATTATTACTATTATTGTAGGTATTATATTTAATTTAATATTAATATATTCTAAATTAATTACAAATAAATCTCCATGATAACTGGTTATTTTGCAGATTAGACTTCTAATCTTTTTCTTTGTGTCTGGAGGAGGCTTTATCAAATACTAGGATTCTAACCCTATAATGAAATTGCTTGTAACGGCGTACATTGTTTAAGTAAAAATGTTAAAACGAAATTAAAAATAAAACATATTGGTAAAACACCGTTAATAGGTAAAAATTTAAAAAACATTTTTAACTTAAAATTTTAAATAATTGTATTTCCATTCGTTTTTGCAAAAATGCGTTCAAATTCTAGCTATTTAAATTAGTCGTTAAAACAGCTGATCATGTAAAGTACCATACAATACATATGCATTCCATGTAACTATAATACAAACGGAATGAATACCAAAGAATTTGTACAGTTGCTTGTAATGCAGAAATAAAACATATCCTTCGTTGCCACCATTCAACTCAACTCAATCCTGTATTATTCGACTTTAACTTACAAACTGTAAGTTCATTTGATTATTGTAAAAGCTAATCATTTTAGGCCTTCTTTGTCGACATAAAACAGCATTTTACTTTAATAATAACGTTTTAAAATACGTAAAAAGTACAAAAAAGCCTACAACTTTTGATGACGTGAGGTCAAGCATTACTGCAATGATTTGATGATAATAATTTCTAGATTAATATAATGTATTCCAAGGAACGCAGCTGCAATGAGAAATACGAGACGTGTGTATTTCTAAGAATTTAACCTAAATTATCCACTTGATAAATTAGATTCCGAATTTTAATGAATTACTGTACGAACTTCTACAGTCAGTCACGTAGGTCAATATGTCGTTCGTTTGTCAACAGTCAACAGTAGATCGGTAGGACACGTTTATGAAACCGTGCCCATTCTAGAAGTCAAATTCAGAATACGGTTTGACTGTTTCACAGTACAATGAATTTGTGTTGAAACACTGTTACCCACATCGTTGATAACATTACCACGTACTTCTTCATCCATCTTCGCTTCCTATTTCACGGCCTTTTCTTACTGTCATCAGTTTCCTGTGTCAGCGAGATTTCACATTTTCATTCATAATTACACAGAAAAGTAGAGAGACAAGTGTGAGCGAGAGATACGTCAAAAATATATATATGGGGGTCGATGGCTGAACCACAAAATACGGGGAAAGAGTTTGCAAATATTAAAGTACGGTATGTGTAGTATAAAAGAGTGAAGTGGAAGAAGGAAAAACGAAAATGGCAGAGAGAATTAAGAAAATAAAGGTACAAAGAGAGGAAATAGATAAAGAGAAACAGATAATGACTGTTACAGTTGCCATAGGTGAGCGTGTGTGCGTTTGGGGCAGGGAGGTAGGACGTAGCGCGTGCCCGAGCAGATGTCGAGGCTGCGGGCCGTCCGCGCTCTGCTTACCCCTGACCTTCAGCACTGAACCTGGACCTGGTCGTGTCATGTCATATGCGGGCTCATTGCCAAACGTTTGACCTCAAGACACGACTCTTTGTTGCCGCTTACCGCCAATTATTATTAACATTAATACGAGCTGCCCGTCCATACAGCTGTTCGTCATATCGATACAATGTTGAAACCTACGTGCATATTTGTTGACCGTGCAGTGTTTCCACGTATATATCCCAACCGTTAAGTCATTTTATTCTTGTTTGTACCAATGGACGGGTAGAAGATTAGCTTGGACCACGGCATCTCATACAATACGAACTGAGTTAGCATGTCAATATTAAGAGACATTACACATTTCGGCTGGAAAGCCAAATATGTATTTGTAAAATCTATTAATATTACTGTTTAATAGATCGGCGTTCAGTGTTAAAAGCAAAACATATAAATATAAGGTACACAGTGCAATCTACCGATAACTGCACGAATCGAAGACAGATTTTATACGGCGAGGTAAATTTACGTTTTGATATGTTCAAAGCATGTGCAAACAAGGAAATTTACAGCCTTCGCGCGTGGAACACGACGCTAAGGCAAAAAGACGGTGAATGGAGAACATTCGTAGGAAAGGAGATTACATGTTGCTTAAACACATGTTCGGTTTTTCATGTAGTCGTGACAAACGAAATTTACACCAAACGTAAAGATTCGATTTGCTCACGGCCATTACAGTTATCTTTCGTTGAACAGTTTCCATCAGAGTTTAACTACGTTACTTTTAGATTTAGTTTTCAAAGCAGTTTCGAATGTGTTATTGACACGTTTTGCTGCATAGTGCAAAACTCGAGTTATCGGATAAAATTATTAAGTTTCTGCAAATTTAAATAAATATCTTAAATCAATATATATTAAAAAAATAATAAACATTTTTATAATTTAAATAAATCTTAACATTCAGTTTAAAAATTTAACAAAATTTTAAAATAAATACTTCAAACTTTTGTTAAGCTTTAGTTTTTGGTTAATCATAATTAAGTGGATTGAACCAATAAATGTTGTGACCAAATTTAAATTGAAAACTACATTTAAACTAGGCCTATATGGTAAATTATACCTTATCAATTCTGAGCATATATATTGTCACTGTGTAACATTCGCTGCGGCGTTTTGGTCTTAGTGTCACGATTTGTTACCATTTGTGGATCGAGATAAGATTTTGCCTTCAAAATTAACTAAAATCGCCGACTATTTTAGGCCCATGACTTAACTAAATAACAAAATAGCAGCTTTAACGGGGCAGGCAAGAATTCGATCAAATTTATCAAAACCAAATTAATCATTTATCTGCGCAAATAACTCGCTGATATGTTTTTCAATGCTAATTTCATCATTTCTTAAATGTGTGTCACTTAGTAAACAAGTTTCACGTTGGGGCTGAGAAAAATAGAGGTTTGTTTAATCCAAAACCGTGAGTTGTTATAAACAGTGGAAATCACCAGTGATGTATTCACTCATACATGCCTTTATTGGTTTAAAGGCTGCAAAAGTGTCACTACATGTAACACCAAGCTTCCCTCCACTCCAGACTATCTCTTCTCTTTCTACATTTGGTGGTGACATTTGTTATACAATTACTTTTTCACCTTTAAGTGTTCTGTGCTTCCTAGATCTAAAACATTTGAGCTATTAACCGTTTCAGATAACACCTTATTAAGGCAAACAGGACAGGTAAAACCTGAGCATTTAGTTGTTACCGAACATTATGTAACTGCTTCAGTACTGTATGTAGTGCAGCTCAAACTAGCGTCCTACCCTTCCTCTTTGATACTTCAGTGATACAGAAATAAAAACATTATTATAATTATAAGCTCACGCCGTATGGATGTTAGTCAATTAAACCACAAAATACATCAAGGTCATCAGCTGTTGTTTTTTAATCAATACAAATTCATGCGGGTTTTATATTCGACTCTCGATACGTTCAAATGTTTCGACCACTGAACACGGTTAAAGTTAAACGCGTTATGGAAGGTAGCAATCATTGATAGCGCTGTTACTGGTTGTTGTTACAGGTGAGAAGCCGCACAAGTGCGTGGTGTGTCAGAAAGCGTTCAGCCAGTCGTCCAACCTGATCACGCACATGCGCAAACATACGGGATACAAACCGTTCTCCTGCGGACTCTGTGAGAAAGCGTTCCAGAGGAAAGTCGATCTGCGGAGACATCGAGAGAGTCAGCATCCCGGCTCACCGGCTCAGCAGCAAGTCGTCAGCAGTAGCACCTGCTCGCAGCAGTACTTCTCCAGTAACTGACGTCCAGACAGTGGGTGTCACGAATCCGCTGCTTGTGACTGTCAGTAGCACACATTCAGAAGTGGCGTCAACAAAGTCCGATCCCACAGCAGTAACACTTGTTAGAAAAAAATGTTACTGTACGTACATATCCAATAACTGACATCCTGGCCAACAACCCGTAGTCAGCAGGCCACAGCTTCCAATAGCTAACCATCTGGCCTGACAAAAATGGTCAGCATTAGTACCTGTTACCTGAAGTATTTACCCACTAACTGACATCTGTTCTACGAATTTGTGATCAGCATTCTCTGTCCGTCTCTTGAAGTCCGTTGTAGTGACAGCTTCATCCGGCAACAAACAGTAAGCAGCAATATATACTTAACTAGATGTACGTTACAATCAGCATACTCACTCATCTCTTAGCTGACATCATGAGTGACTTCAGTAAATTACATACGGGTTGATTACTGAGGGTCGTTAACTGAATCTGTTTCCAAACTGTGCTATAATAATCTCTAAAAACCATATCACACAAGTGAGACGACGAGTGAGGACTTGTACAGCAGGTGTCAAAAACAAATTGGTCATCAAATATTGGTCTGACTGGTCCAACTGTAGATCGCTTTTCACAAACTGCAACCACCAGGTTCCGACAAGCAGAATCAATATTACTGCTGTCGTTCATCAATATTTCTGCATATTACAAACTTTCCTGTTTAATTCTGTAATGTCAGCGGTGAAACTTGTCGCTAGAATCACCATCTTACTGACATCGGAAGGATTTACATTCCATCTCGCTGGGAAGAATTAGAAGCACAAATCGTTCTGAAAATAGTTTCGAAACAAACCGAGACAGACAACACCATTTTCCTAGACAGCTAAGTGTCTACTGAAACTGGCAGATACAGAACTGATGTAGGCCAATTTCAGTGCAATCATTTTTCCTTCAGTGTTAATTGAATGAATTTAATATAATCTCATTTCATAGTTGGCAAAAACCTAAGTTTCTCTAAAGTTAGTATTTCTACTGAATCAAGTTAAGGGGCAGGAGATCGTATTTGAAAAAAATATTTTCATCTAGTCTGGTTGTCTACTTTTCAGAAAGCTTCGTTCAGAGTAGAAGGGAAGTCTCCACTGCACTTGTACAGTCAAATATTATTAACCAGGTACTCTTCTTCCCCTGTAGAGACAACACAACACAGGCCCCAGAATCTCTAACGGCTCATTGCTCTCAAGAGACGCCATTAACTTTGTCTTACACCGGTTATCAGGAAGTCTCCAGAGCCACGTAGTACCCCTGAAGTGTTAACCAATCTTTCTATTATTCTAGAAGAATAAGCACACATGTGGGGGCATTATATACAACATTGACACAGTACCGATGACCTTACAACTTCGGTAATAGCCCACATGTAACATACACATTTGTTTTAATATTAAGGTCTAGTCAAGGTTATTTCCTGTTTCAAATTCCGTGGCCTGATTTGAGTCTGCTTCAAAAGCTTCCTCCGTCCTCCTCTCCAAGGAGCAAAGGCTTTGATTCTTCGCTCCAATTCTGAGTTTCTTGACTAAACAAATAATGAAAGTCCACAGTTCGGACATGTGACAAATCCGTAACACATGCTTACGCGCGCACTTATCGGTGTAGTGTATTGACTGTCTGATGTTATTTTGAATTATAAGCATGTATGCATAACTGCCTGATCTTATTACTGTAAAATCAAAACCAATGCATTATAACATGACTGCCTGATGTTACTGTATGAATAAGCATATTCAGTCTAATAAAATGACATATAGACTGGTCAGTTTATAGTAGTAGTAAGAGTTTACTACTGTATAAAAGAACACGTTTCTTTCATTTTATTTAATTTTATGTTGATAAAATTAAGAGTAATTATATATGTACTTTATTTAATGAATCTGTTAACGGACTCTTTTGCTAAATACTCAGTATTTAATTTGTGGGTATATGTAGTATATAATGTAAAATAATAAGAACGTCTGTTAATATATGTAGCTGCGAATTTATAGTATATATATATATATATTTTGAAAAACTGTACAGCAGTATAAAGTACTGAGAACGCTTATCCAGTCCGTCCACTAGGAATCAAACTGTACAGCAGTATAAAGTACTGAGAACGCTTATCCAGTCCGTCCACTAGGAATCAAATGTACACAAAGTCAATTATATTTGTAAAGCATAATAAAATGCTTATTGTGTGTAAAGTTGTTTTTCCAAAGAGGATTTTTGTATAAAGTAATTTTTAAGTAAGATTAAAGACATTGTCTGTTAGTAGTTATTAACATAAAATACTTTTGAAACGCTTTTTATTCGTGTGTTTGAGAAATGTTCGGTATAATTCGTGTGTACAAGTGTTCGGTAACTATTTTGTCTGTAGGTCTGAATTCAGAACTGTAATAATTAGGTCTAAATAATACTTGAATAGTAAAAGTTGGTTTAGAGTGATCTCCAACCACCATTAGCAAAACTGATACTACAAGAAGAAAAATAGTCTGCATATAATATGCTAAAATCGTTCAAAGTTCAATTCTTTTTACAATAATATGGCAGTTATTACTCGTATGAGTTAAATTGCTGAAATTAGGCATGTAGTGTGTATTTCATGTTTCACAAATTTAAAGAATACTGTGATGTTACAGTGTTAATTGTTTGAACAAATTTTATTTCAAGTTGATGAAAAACGATGTTTTATGCTGACGAAAGAAAGCTTAATTACTTATTACCATATGTTTTCGAATCGATCCATTACTCTCTCATGCATTTAATCCCCTATTACTGGGGTCGATTTACTTAAATAGCTCAGAGTCGCAGGTTTGAAACCAATCACAAATTTATACCTACTTTGTCCTGAAGTAATGTTTGGAATTTACAGCTGACCATGTGAGCTTAATCAATACTTCAAATCATAAATAAAATTATGTTAAGCAATTGAGTGTACAAAATTTATAGCTCCATTAATTTATCCTCCTGCTATTTGTGTTAGAGATATTATTTAATATTGGAATTATATTGCCAAATACAGTTAGACAACACGTTGATTAGAAAAGACTTTATTCATTGAACTAATCTCAATAGAATACATACATCCGTTATAACAATAATAATACGCGCATGCGTATTGTACATACATTGTTTAACCATATTTAAATTGTACATATGACACATTTGACATTCCCCCTCAATTTAAATACCCATATAATTTAAATACCCTTAATTTACATTTGGAACAGTTTTGGTATGAGTACAGTTGATAAATATACTTAAATAAAAAATAAATGCAAAATTGAAAATTTATTTTATGTTGAGTTTTTCAAAAAACTTTGCAAACTTTATATTATTTAAGGATTTTGTGAAAATATCAGCTACATTATCTTGGGTTTTTATGTATCCTAATTCAATAAGTTTTTTGTGTATAAGATCCTTAATATAGTGATATTTAATGTATATATGTCTAGTACGTCTGCTATTCTCATAGCTTTCACACATGTTAAGTGCTCTTTGGTTGTCTACATAAATTAAAGGAATTAAGACATTGCACTTCAAGTCCACAAGTATGCGTTAAAAGTATACCACATCCATCGCTGCCATTGCACATGCTATGTATTCCGCTTCAGCTGTTGACTTGGATACGCATGTTTGTTTCTTTGTAAACCAGGATACAGGGTTGTTACAGTGATATATTATACACCCACCTGTACTCTTTCTGCTGGTGATGTCTCCTGCCCAATCTGCATCTGAATATGTGATTAATCCAGTATCTTGATTTTTATGAAATGTGAGATTCAAATGCTTGGTACCGTTTAAGTACCTCAATACCCTCTTCGCAGCAATCCAGAGTTGTTTAGTGGGTTTATCAAGATATCTACTTAAGACAGATGTAGCGTAAGGTAAGTTTTTGTCCACTGGTAGAGATAAGTCAACCTGGAAATTGTGTTCCATAGGTGTATCCATCGGTTTTCCATTTTCCAGACCAAATCTTGAGACTACTTTTTGTATGAATTCCTTTTGAGAAATGGTGATCTGCTCTTTACTTACATTGATTTCTGTGCCCAGAAAGTTGTTGATGATTCCTAATTCTTTTGCGTTGAACGCCTTTTTAAGGAACTCAATGATTTTTAGACATTCGCTCTTGTCACCTGTGATGATTATATCATCAACCCATAAAATAAGGTAAGCATTTTTACCCAATTACAAACAAAAGTCATTCTGAGATTTGATTAGACCATGATGTTGCACAGCCTCGTTAAACCTTTCATTCCATTTTCTGGGTGAGAGCGAAGACCGTATAAGCTTTTCATGAGTTTTAGAGCATTCGTTGGACATTTTACTCCTTTGGGTGGTTTTATATAAACTTCAGTGTCTAGCTTGCCATTTAGGAATGCTGTAGGGATATCAAGTTGTTTAATTTCCCATCCATTTTGCAGTGCTACAGACAGTAAGATTCTGATGGTGGAAAGTTGAGCGACTGGTGCATAAATGTTGGAGGACACTTCCTCTTGAAATCCTTTTGCTAATAGACGAGCTTTCTTAGTGCCATCAGGCTTGATTTTGAAAAGCCACATTGTGTCAATAGCTTTGATGCCTTTGGGTAGATTTGTTGCCTTCCAAGTTTGATGTTTTTCGAGGCCACTTATTTCCTTTTGTATCGCTTCTTCCCAACCATCTCTAGTACATATGGCATCTTCATAAGTGATTGGTACTCCTGCACAAAGACAGTACGCTAAGTGCATCTCATCTTCATTTTGACTAAAACTTTCATTACAATCCTTGTATAGTATATAATCTTTAAATTTCTCTGGAACAGTTTTAATTCTTTCACTTCTACGCAGTGATGTTTGATCACCCTGTTGGACAGTATCGCTTAGACTGCTATCTCTATGTGCAGGTGAGGTGCCAGTGACATTTTGAACCTGGATGTCTCCTTCGCTCATACTTTGATGCTCTTTATCACCTACACTGTCACCTCCAATTACCATTTGTGGGATATCTTCTAAGGCTTTCTGACTAGTATAGTTGATGTTAATTTCATCAAAGGTAACATCCCTTGAGATTATAATTTCACTTGTTTTGGGTACCCATAGTCTATACCCATTTTTAGCATAGCCTACCATAATACATTCAACTGATCTTGTTTCTAGCTTGTCTGCTGGAACAGGCAGTTTATATCCCCAAGCCTTTGAACCAAAAACCCTCAACTTGTCATAATTCACTTTACCTAGGTAGACTTCAGCGGGTACCTTATTTTCCTTCAGGGCAACTGTTGGAGAGCGGTTCAATTGGTATGCAGCACAACGTATTGCTTCACCCCACAAGAACTTAGGCAAATTTGTTTTAGCGAATGGTGTTCGTACTCTACTCATTAGAGTGAAATTGATTCTTTCCCTAACTCCATTCTGCTGCTGTGTATGTGGCAAAGTGTATTCGTTGACTATTCCTTTTTGTATACAGAAATTTTTAAACACATGTGATGAGTACTCTCCACCACAATCTGACCTGATTCTTGAAGAGTAATATCCTCTGGCCTTTAACTCTTGGACATAATTCATAATATTTCTTTCTGCTTCATTTTTCTGTTTTAAAAGGAACACCTGGGTAAAATGTGAATAGTCATCGATAATTGTTTGATAATATTTTTCACCTTTCATGGTGTGTATTTTAAAAGGACCAGCCAAGTCACTGTGAATGAGTTCTCCAATTCTGTTTGACCTTGGTAGGGGTACATCCTTAAAAGGCTTTCGTTTTGCTTTACCTTGGTTACAGGGACTGCATACTCCAAAATTGTGTGGAAAATTTAGTGAGCCAAGACCTTGAGCATTGAGATGTCCAAGTCTTCGGTGCCATAGTAGATCCTTACTTAATGAAATGCAACAAGTTTCACTCATCGAAGGGTGTGCTATTGAAAATTGAGCTGCATACAAATTTCCTTCGGATTCACATTTCATTTGCAATTTGTTATTTGAGATAGTAACTGATTTTCCACCACTATTGAATTGAACATCAGATCCCTTTGAACTCATTCTTTTTCACTGATAAGAGATTGTAGGGAAACTCAGGTACAATAATAGCAGGTATCTTTATGAAAACATAACTGTTATTTTTATTGTTCAACACTTTCAAGCGAATTATACCTCTTTTTGTACCTTTTATAGTGCTACCATTTGCTATTTTTGTTTCCATTTTATTCTCCATTTCTTCAACATTTTCCATAAGCTTTTCCAAATTTTCTGATACCCAATGATTTGTGGCACCACTATCTAAAATGAATTTAACGGATCGATTATTTCCTAGTAATTCTGAGGATAAAGCGCCATTTTTCTCAATATTTTCAGCGGAAATGAAATCAAATTCTTCTTCTTGATCATCTTCGCTCTGTGCAACATTTGACGTATGTCTTGTCGTCTTGCCTCTTCCACGTCCTCGAGAGTTTCCTCTCCCTCTCTTACCGCGATATCCATGGCCGGGATATGACGTCTGAGGTGTCTGTTGAGTTTGCACATCCTTGTTTGATGGACACTCATTTTTGAAATGTCCTTTGCCTCTACATGTGTGACATATTACATTTTCGTACCTCATCTGTGAGCTATTCTTATATTCACCTGGAGAGTAGAAAGAGCAGTTACCGTCGTTATCGACCTTATCACCTGTATTGGAGTTCTCTTTGTTTTTGAGTTCAGTATCCAATAACCTTGTTTTTACATCATAATACGAATATACTGTCGCGTCTTTATTCATTATCGTTTCTATCGATGTAATGACGCTCTCAAAGCTTTCCGGCATTGTCAGAAGAAGGTAACACGTTTTGTCGGTATCATCGGTTGCAACTTTGCTTACGCCATCGAGTTCTTTTATGAGTTTTTCGAATTTAGTGAAATGATCTTGTAATTCGCCATCGACGAATTTCATTTTCAATAGCTTTCGCATTATAAACATCTTAGATAATGCGCTTTTTCTCTGGAAGACATTTTCCAGATTTGCAATCATTTCTTTGGCGCTTTGTGCACTCTCTATGTATTCAATATACTTATCTGATATTGACTGTGCGATGATGCATTGAGCTTTTACGTCTTTAGCTTGGAAACTGGTCAAATCTGCACCTGTGAGTGCTGCGATTTCTGTGTCTGTTTTATCTAATGCTACGAGTGGACCCTCTTTATTCAGAACAAGACGTATTCTATATTTCCAAGTGGAAAAATTATCTTTGCCTTTAGCAGGGGAAAAAGAACCGTAGACGTAGCCATTTTAGGTTAAGCACGTGAACTCTTTCACTTTGAGCCTGTATATTTAAAACAAACTTTTCTCTGTAAATAATTCCGACGTCATTACAACTAACACACGTCTATATATCTCCAAATTACTAGTGTCGGCCCATAACCTGTTAGAAATATTATTTAATATTGGAATTATATTGCCAAATACAGTTAGACAACACGTTGATTAGAAAAGACTTTATTCATTGAACTAATCTCAATAGAATACATACATCCGTTATAACAATAATAATACGCGCATGCGTATTGTACATACATTGTTTAACCATATTTAAATTGTACATATGATATATTTGAAAATTTTATTGGTGGTTTCTTTAACGGTTACTCTACGTCATCAAGTAAGTAAGGCCTAATTGTAACTACCACGTCTAGTTAACTTAAATTACACATTTGTTTGAATTTTCTATCAGTTTCAATAAACTAATAGTTATTCAACAGGGAATGGCAAATAGACCTAAGTATTATATAAAGTAAATGATAAATATATGCGTATAGTAACTCCTGAGATTTCAGCTCTATTATATTAAAAGCCGTTAAATGTACGTTATTTTAAAACGATGTGATGCAAAACATTTTTCATTGTTAATTAAACCAGCTACAAGTGTGTATCAAATTCCGAGAAATTTAAAACTGGTAAATAAAAAGTTTTAATAAATTAAACACGCTTAACGAACCATCCGAACTCAATTTTAATCTATATTAATAATCAATTATAAGAAAAAATTACTAATTAACCTATTAAAATTTTTGATAGTTTTTCTTCTGTCGAACGAGCGTGAGTAGAAACACTGACCTACTCGAACAGGAAACGAATCCGCGGCACCTGCGCATCTGGGATTAAAATCTCAGACTCTCCACAGCCTTCGGCAAAATATTTTGTATAGATTACATGTTATAATTTATCGTGATAGACGTATAGAGAAACCACATTAAAAAAACGTCTTTTTTACTGCATTCTTGTATCGAACTAATTGAATTAAAATATTTTGATAATAATGAACTAATAGATTGGAATAGATATTGGCAACTTTTTTAGAATCTGTGGTTTATAAATATTTTCTCAGCCTGCTGAAAGTAATCAAACCAAAGAGCTAATATAATCCAATCATAAACTAAAATTATTTACAGTAAAGAAAATTAAGATTCAAAAATTAAAAGATTTGAAGGAAATAGCCTATATAAACATAAAAGCTAACAAAAATATTTACATTCATAATGATTTTATTTCAAAAGAAGTCAACAATGTATTGTTTTGTTTCGCTTCTCAAGGCGTTAGGCCCTTAGACGGTGATTATGGTTGAAGAGCTCAAGACAATATTTTGCAGGAGGAACTGTTTTTTTCTTATCTAAATGCCTTGTCGGTAAGGTAATTTATTTTTCGAAAACAAAAAAATGTACAGCCTTTCCAAAAGTTTTATATTTTTAATAAAACGATTCTTTCATTTCAAGATTATTGACAGCTTTCTCAGGTGTTTATGTAAACAAATAATTAATTGTTTAAACTTTGCTCAACATCTCTTACTTCAGTAGGTACTAAGGGGAGAAAACAAAATGATATATCGGTTATGGCGGCTCTCATTAATTTTCCTTTTTTGTAACACTCACACATAAAATGTACTCGATGTATTTTATAACACTTTGGTAGTATGCAGTTTGTAAAAGTTGAAAAACTAGTAACCAGCAATTTGGTACGTTCAGTCTCAACACTTCTGGAAAACACCATTCATACAGTTGTCTCTATTGCACACAGTGTCACTGCATTATGTGTAACAATAATGTATATATATTTAATTACTGTTTGTGTGGTTGTGAAAATTAAATAATTTTGAAAAGATAACGACTGTTATATGTAAGTAAATAAAATGTGTGTGTGTGTGTGTGTGTGTGTGTGTGTGTGTGTGTGTGTGATTTGTGCTTTAACGTTTATTTACATATATATGTAGATAATTCGCTTGTGAATGCTGACGAGGACCAAGGACCAGTAATGCTGTACGCTGCATACAGGCAGCGTACAGCATTTAGTGTGTACATTAATGAATAAATATTGTTAATACTTTAGTACAAAGATGCGTTGTAAATCAGCACTGCATCGTTTGGGCAAGAGCACGCAGCCGTACAACAAGTCAATTGAAAGACTTTAATTGCAGCTGTTTACCAAAGAAAACTTAGATTTAGATTGATAACAATAATATTATAATAATTGTGATATAAGGATATGTAGTAATAAGTTAATTCGCTCTTTTTGTTGAGACTAATTTAATTTAATCAATAAAATTAATGTAACAAGTCAGTGAAATAATATGAAAAAAGTAGCCTATTGTTAGAAGAGATTAAAAAAAAACAGTATAAATTAATTTATGACTACCACCATGGAATGCGTTTTGAGAACAGAAATTCTGTGATTGTAATAATTTGTCGAAGAGAATATTAGTATTTGTGAATTTAACATAATGTTTGATTAGTTTTATAAGTGTAGTCCATTTTTTTACGTTGCAAATATTGATTCGTGTTTGCCATTGTTTTGTTTACAAAGTTATATCAACAAAAATCGATGTAAGTTGTCTGTTGTACAATTGAAAGTGTACAGATAATATATTCGATATTTTGGTGCAGCTGTTTTATTTTCATTCATTCAATCCAATATTGTCATTATCCATTATTATGTTCTTTATCCTTATGTTTAAGACATCACCATGACCATCATCGTCATCATCATTATTACGGAATTTTTCCCGTAGTAACTGTTACTAAAATATACTTAATTGAGTTAAGTAGAACTTGATTCTTGGCTCTGAAGAACTGAAGAATCTTAGCATTGTGAACAAAGATAGGAAATTAAGTCATGAGTTGTGCAAATTGTAGAGCTAGTGTAACTCATGAGGCAGGACTGAAAATTCTTGGAAAATTGAAGCTGAAATAAGTCCGTTATCGTGACAGGAGATAGAATCCGTTGTACCTTTAAATTGTTATACCTTCTGCCAGGAAGCTTCAAAAACGTCGGAATACTAGATGTGACAATAATTTCACAAGGCAGAAAAATGTATGCGAGTATATAATAACAATCATAGTGACAGTACTTAAATCATAAAAAGGAAGAGGGTGAGAATATTTTAAAACTAAACAATTCTTATTTAGGGAGATAATCCCTAGGTTATAAAAGTTTATAGAAAATCCCTAGTTTATAAGAAACGACAAACTCTGTTACATTTTTAATTATATTGTACCTTTCGAACTGTACATATTCATAGTAGTAAAAAGGCAAAAAGTGTCATAATCTTGTCTAAAATTTGTTGTAGTTGTAACAATAACATTATACTTAGTACAAATTTAACATAAAAGGAAAATAATATCAAATCGTCTGCTACTTAGGACAGACCTGATTCGGCTGTATTTTTAATTTGTATCTCTAGTATCCACAAATTAATTAATTAAACGGCAGAGCAGATTTTGCAAGAAGTTGAAGCAGTGTTTCAGTAGGAAACCAAACACTGATAGAAATAAGTACTACCGACGTGTTGTTAAAGCATCGTAACTTAGTTGCAAAGTCAACCGTCACAGAAGTCTGGGTAAAGGCTACACGGTGACCCCTTTACATTATACATAAAGTTACCAATTTTTTGCTAAAGTACCATATTTTTTCAAATGAAGAAAACAATATAAATAGTGCATTACAAGAAATTTATTTTTTACATGTGCATTTTTTATCTTTGTCATTGTTTAATAATTTTCACCCCTTTAAGAAGACGTCACAGCCAATTTTATAACTCAATTTTAAATTTACATAAACTACAAGTTCTATTTTATGGGTTTGAACCCTGCTCTGTTTCTGTCTTCTCGCTACGTGCGATTGATTACAGTAAAAATATTTTCTGTAATAGACGAAGTGGAAGCAATAGAAAACAAAAATGTCTGTTTTGTACAAATTGACAACAAGCCCCTCTCTGTACTCTTAAAAATTAGTTGCCACTTTCTCTCCAGACTTACTAAGAAAGTCTATTCAGATTTATAAATTATCATTAAATTATTAAGTACAGAACAAAGATCATGTTCAGTTCCAAACGTGTTAGCAAACCCAATGATTCTACAACTGTCTCGGTGCTCTGAACTCCGTTTTAATTTTAAAGTAACATTTTGGAGCGAATTTAGTCAAGCACATTTAATCAAATTATTGCTCGTGTTTGTTGTATATACAACAATCTTTTATCTATGAACAATGAAAAGTCTTTTAAATTTTGTCACAACTTGAGAAAATACTATTTCTATTTTTCAACATTTTCTTCGTAACCAGTCTTTCTTGCGTTGCTTTAAAACATCTGTTAAACCTATAACTTTACAGACGTCTAGAATTGAAATCTCGTTGCATTAATGCTGTTTACCAGATTTATTGAAAAAAGTATAACACGTGGCTGGCAGTGATATTTTTCCATCACTAAGTTACCCGACGTATTCTGAAGATATTTATTTTTCACAGAGCCACTATTATGTACTTAAATATTTAAAATAACTTCTTGTTGCCAGGCACTTAAGAAAATGTTACACAAAGAGTATTCAATCAACTACCTAATCTCAACACGAAATTTAAATTTCATACAGTACACTTTCTGCTGAAAAAAAAAACATTTTAATGTCTTAATGTCTAACAGCAGATACAGAAAAACGGTTGTCTGTTTTTTAAATAATATTCTCAATTTTAATGCAAGAAAAACATTTTAGGTTTCATTACATTGATTTAAAATGGAAAGTAATAAAAGTTTAATATATCTTCGGGTACTAACTTATATATTTTTTATTAACAATCTGTAGTACAATGATTCAAAATGTAGTACAACAGTATTATTATATATAAATTATAGTACGGTTGCCAACCTGGATAGAAATTGTAATACTTTAATCTTAACATAACACATTATCAAACCTTTGTAATTCTCGTAACTTTCTTTAACATAGTATAGAGTCACTTAAAAAGACCCAAGCAAAATTTATTTTAAGGAAAATGCTTTTTACAAGTGATTCCAATTAATGTCGTGAATGTATAACTACTGATAAGTACGTACTTAAGTGACAAACATCTAAAACACAAAAATTAATATGCCATGAAAGAAAAAGACACGTACTCTGCGAACTAAATCATTTTTTTTGTTTACGTCCAGCAACGCGTTAAACGTGGTGGACTAACGTGCTGGACTAACAATGCATAATTATACATAAAGGAATGATAAATTTATGTATCCATGGAGCACTGTATGCAGAGTGTTTAGTCTCTTTGCGTATAAGCCTACGAGATTATGGACACATTCGGAAAGATTACGTATTAGAAGAGCCTTGAGATTTTGTCTTTACTACTTCTGGCTTTCCGTCAAAATTTTTTTATAATGTTAAATTATTTCGTTAACTGACTTAATTTTAACAGTTTTTAAAAGATTTATTGGATTATTCTTAGACACAATTACAAGAACAAAGACTCATGAAAACACAACACGCACAAAACTTCGCATGGAATAACCAATGAGAACTTTGTCATCAAACTACATCTTAAGGTGTATTGTTAAAAAGAAATGAGTATTAATAAGGGTAAAATACACAATGAGAATTTTTTGTTGCATCTCAATGAGATACAATTTGCTAACTAACGTGGGAATTATTAGCAACAGCGTTTCAAAGCAATATGAGCGGTGTTTATAGAAGACATAGAATTTTTGTTTTTCCCTTTATGTTCTGATAAATCTGTTACCTTTTGAAAAACCAATTAAATACGGTATTTCTTAATACGTAGAATATAACTTAACAATTTTAAAAAATTTCCTTTCATTTTTGGTATAACCCTATAAGTAAATAAATGCCTGCGCGGAGCTCCCTTAGTTATGAGATCATGTTTCTATTCCGACTTGTGTATCGTCTGTCAAAGTCTTGTTCCAATGTAGTAATTAATTCATTTTTAGTAACGTATTTTTGTGTAAAAAAAGTATAAATATTGTTACGACGGTCTCACTGATCGTCAGATGGTGCAGTGGAAAACAAAAATACAAGGCATCAATAAAGCCACTAAAAACCAGCTTAAATTATCACAATTAACAGTCTGTAATCAACAAGTTATTCAACAAGATTATTCTCGTACAACAACTCAAGTTAATCTGTCCACACAAATAATAATGTCGACTATAAAGAATTCCACACTATAATCACTTTTTACTAATACGCCACTTGAAACGCACTGTGTAAATCGCCCGACGATATCTCGAACCTCACTTCAATAAATCGCCACTTAAACTGAAACAAAGCGTCGCTGAATGCTTATACTTATACCCCGCTGAGATTCCAGAATTATCCAAATACGTGTCAACACTATTATAAAACACTAGAGCGTAATTGCTTGCGGCCTTGGACACAGTGTGCGCGGACCGGTGAAGTCTGGGACAGTCTCGTTAACGCATGTTAAGAATCACATACGCACACAACATTACAGCTGGTTCTGCTGGGATAACCGAGAAACATGTAGAACGTTCTGTAGTGGGTGGCGTAAAAATATTAATTTGTAAAACGACTTGAACAGTCTGCTTATCAGGGTTTAAACTGAGCCTAAGCCTACTTCAATGTAACCATTCATCACAAAATTTCTTAACATTCACGAATTACTAAACGTTTTAATTATTATAAAACTAAACAATTGTATATAAACACCAAGTACGCCTGGATGAATTGAATTTTATTTACTGCCCGACAACAAAGTAAAATGAAACGTGAAACAAGTTGTGTTATTACCACAACTGTCTGTGCAGGCCTGATTGTTGCAACAACAAAAAATAGTCTCAGTAAGAAACTGGCCCCAGAAACAAATACGATTGGTACAAGCCATAACGTTGCTCAGTAAGGGTCTCGTAGAGTTTGTACTACCTGCACAGCGAGAGAACACTGTCCTCCAGCAAGAGTGTGGAGACCTCCAACAGCCGTCCAGCAGGTCAAAACCCTTGGTCTCGTCGTGCCGAAAACCAGGATTACGCAGCCGCTGCTGGAGGCAAAGTTTGTCCCGAGACACCAGCCCCGATTCATCCGATGTGTCGTTTCACCCCCTGAGTCCCGACGAGTGTGCGGTAGAATGGGTACCGCCAACTGTTAATGTGGGTCAGTGAATCGCCTTTACTTTGGGTCTACGTAAACCCCATATCCCATATAGTGGACGACCTGATAGTGCCAATAAGTTTTAAACAAATACATGTAATCACGTATTCCGTCTCAGTGAACTACGCCGTAATGTACTGCAACACTCATTGCACCGTCACCTCTCAACAACACTGTCGCAGACAAGCGCTGTTCCCACAGAGGGGGGTAACGTCTTCATCAATCACGGTGTAGCCATCAGCTTCCAAGGCCGGCGGTAACAATTGGGTATACACAATCCGCTTCCGTTGCTTCGTAGTACCACTTACTCACAGTGAATTACTTGGACATACAGGCAGCCCGACGTCTCAACTTAAACAATCACGTGACGACTGACATCCTGAGAAAAGGTCAAACTCTTTCCCATGGTCTCGTTTCACATTGAATATCTTGTACCTGCTGTTTTTACGTGCAGCAATTGTGGTGCGATTTGTGGTAAATCCTGTCAACCACCAAAAAACGCAGTGACCACGTTTTGAAACAATACATTCCGGTTTCTCTTGAGAAGGCTGTGGTGTGTCAGAAATGATACTGTCAACTGGGATCTCCGTGTTCCTTTCCTGGAGGATTTCTCCGATCTCTGACAGTCAATGTATGTACAAAGAAAGGGGGATCATCTTTCACTCACCTGCGTCAGCTAAACAGCGCGGACACCGTCCCTAGTATGCATCAAAGAGTGCGTCTTCACTACCTAGTGAAGAAGGGTAGTGAAGAAGCACTTAGGCATCTTTGTATGCACTGCATACCACCTACAAAATCCTCCTGTGTTTGTTTGCCTAGCAAATAGCGATGCTTTCTCCTTAATTGTCCTCTTCGCATCTGCACCAGCAGAACCTGCTCAAGCCGCCTCGGCTGCTCTGTCGTCCACGTTCGACAAGGATGTGTGTGCCCGTGCCTCATTGTGATAGTTGACCGCCTCAACGTAGCAGCTCACCTCTCCAGCGCGCCTGCCTCCTCTTCCAGTGCGGTTCTGAACTATTACGGTTGAAGCCTTAAGGTAGCCACAAAGGAGCAACTCAGTCGTGGGGTCAAACGGTACCAACAGATATTTTACTTCCAAGCGAAACCGTGCAAAAGGGATCCGCATCCTATCTTCCTTGTACTGCAAACACATGACCGAGCAATACAGTATACAACTAGCATCCAGACAATGCACACACTAAGACTCTACGCAAACCTCTGTCCTGTCTTGGACTCTAACCCAACCAAATAATCTCAAGGAAAAGTCTGCAGGGATGAAAATCTTACAATTCATTCACAAGTTATGTTCATTAGACTTAATAGCTTTAAGAGGTTCTATAAGTAAATTGCTTTTTCTCACTAACAAAATAAATGAACAGTTACGCAATGCTGCGTAAATAAATTACGCAGTGTTCACTATCGAAGCAGCTTCTGCCTTCAGACACTCTTACAATGCCCTTAGTTTAATACCTTCTTCTAAATGAGATCTAAAATCCTGTAAAAGTTCAACTTAGGGTTCTCTGCGGATCATCGTAGCCACAAAGCTTCTCAAAGATATAGAGGAACTTTAGTTTATTATCTTCTCAGAATTCTAGGTTAAGTCTAGGAAGTAATACCAGTTGCTGGCCTTCCATAACTGAGTTTTCCACGTCTAAATCAGATCATATTTTGCATATGGTAGGAATGGAATCCGGACGCTGGAATTAAGGATCCCCACACTAAAATCGTATCACGCCGATTAATCTTGTATATTTTATGGAGTGTGATGATGGAACGGATGGAACATGAACCAGAAGGATTCACAATACTCTTCTCGTTTTAACGATTTAGCTTCTTGCGTCTTCGAGCGGGTGAGAGTGAACCGTTTAGGATACTTTTTTTGGACAGTGTTGATCAATTCTTTCAATGATTATTTTTTGTTTGTTTAAACAGGAAAGGAAAAGTGGTAGTTTTCTACACTAAAAAAAAGATAAACACCCCAATCCTCTGTCAGTTTACTCATAACCAGCAGCAGAAAAAGAAATGATGTTTCCTTTTTCTAGAAAACGGCATTTTCTGTAAGGGTGCTGAGCGATAGGGTTACAAACTCTCTCATTTCAAACTCATTACTTAAAATAATAATTAAAAATTTCAAATACGATATTGTAGGTTAAGGAACATAATCACTTCTATAAATCGTATAGTGATTTACCTACATTTTATTTGCGCCAGATGAAAGATAAAGGAACATAAAAAACATAAAAAGCGGCAAACTTCACTTTTTTGTTTTTAATATTTTTTCACTATAATTTAATTTAAAAACAAGTTACTTAAAATACAAGTCAATAAAATATTGTTTAACAAGCAATGATATACTGCGTGCAAAGCACATAATAAAACCGGAAGTTCAGAAAACGTTACTGATTTTTTGTCGCTAGCAGGGGTAACAGATCATTTCTATTTAGGTGAAATAGAAGAGTGCCTAGAATTCGACTTCGAGAAAGAAGAAACGAGACTCAAACAGACGAAAAGAAAGAAGTAGAGCAAAAGGAGGTGTGAATGTTTCGTCCATGCGTGCGCTTGCGGGTGTGTGCGTGTGTGTGAGAGAGAGAGAGAGAGAGAGAGAGGAGTACAAAGGGTAAGTACGATACGAGATCAGCTTGTGCCCGCATTCCGCGCACCTGCTCAAAGGGTGAACACCCGGAATAATAACAATCTCGACAAAGCTGCTTCGTATTTCTTATCTCACTCACTGCCAGTTAGATCGGGTAACATTCGATACCTTTCAATTACCATATTACGTGACCGAAAAATAAAAAAATCTTCTGAATTCTGCCAGAAATCCTTCCTACCGCCGTGCAGAAAACAAACGGTGCTTTATCTACTATGAAATTTCCGATAATTTGTTCAGTCTATTTCAGTATTTTTTCAACTGTGATTTATTTCAAAAAATGTTTAATTTATCATGAAGTTGTTTTTTAAATAACAAATTAACAGGCAAACAAGAATAACAAACAAACATATTTATTATTGCGACTTCGATCAAAACAAAAAGTAAAAAATAATTTAATTACTGAAGTCAAAACATTATTAAACCAAAACATATTTCAAAGTATGCAATTTGGATTTTTTGCCGCAATTTGTTTTTTGCCCGATTCTGAGCTACCGTGCACCGTTCTAATCTGTTACACTTGATTTATGTTTGATCGCACCGACAATTTTTTTTACTAATTAAAAAATCTGAAATTCTCAATACCAGTACTTAACATTTTTAATATCAATTAAACAAGCACTTCTCTTTAGGGCTAATAATTGATTTCGGCTTCTTTAATAGGTGTTTATTATAAACGTATAACTTTGTAGATACTGTTTTTAATTTCGTTGCTTGTAAATATAATTACAGGCGATGAACACGCGACTGAACAAGTTCGAGTTTGTAACATTTTTTCTACCGTAAAAGATTTAATATTCCGCTGTAATCTGATTGAATGGCGCCACCGCCGAGAGACGTTGTTTGGTTAGAATTCACAAACGGGAATTCAGAAGACAAAAACTGGTAATGCTATACTTCATCTAAAAGAAGTTTGTTCATTAAATCAAAGAACACACCTGTTAATGAACTTTTAATTGTGTGTGTGTGTGTGTGTGTGTGTGTGTGTGTGTGTGTGTGTGTGTGTGTGTGTGTGTGTGTGTGTGTGTGTGTGTGTGTGTGTGTGTGTGTGTGTGTGTGTGTGTGTGTGTGTGTGTGTGTGTGTGTGTGTGTGTGTGTGTGTGTGTGTCACAGATTGGAAATAATAAACAATTTGATAGAAGCCGCGCTCAGCTAAACTTAATTAACAATTTCATATAAAATAAATTAATAACCGTTTAAGATAAATACACGTTTCCGCAGCGGGATTTTTTATTAAAAACGTTTCATTAAAAAATATACAGTTTGAGTAAGTAAACAGAAAAATAAACACTAAACAAAACTGTGAATTTACAAACTTGCTTGTGTCCTATACAAAACAGTTCCTCTGAATCATTGTCATCAATGTCTCTAGTAGCGTGAATGGAGCATACTTCTCCAGTGACAGTATCTCCACCGAGCTTCGCTCTACATAAATCATCGTGTATGACACTCCTATAAATCGAATCTGGTCCGATCTATATTAACAGTTAGGTGCGTTGTAATCAAAGGTAATAAACATAAAAACGAATTGGTAACATTTGTGCTGTAACCGCGTCCTACCATCATGTGTTGGAAATGATACACATCCCGTGCACGTCTGAGTGTACGAAGAATATAAATTGGTATAATCACCAAGTAACCAAATTACCTTTTCCCTTTTTTATTTTGGAAAAGTCCAGTTTATACTGTTTTTATCGCAGCTCTCGAACTGGATTTTTGTCGAAACGGACAAAATTTAAATAATTGAAAGAACAGAGCTCCACAACAAAATTAACTTCAAACGGTTAATTGATCGGTCTGCTAGACTGCTACAAAACATTAACTGGCTTTTGATGATTACTTGCAATGGATTGGTATACCAGCGATTGTATCTCTACCTAAGCAAATAACTGGCAATCAGTGTTCTTAATTAGCATCTCTAGTTAGCCGTTGGAAACGGGTACTGACCTGTAGGTACCAATAATGTGGTAAGACCAGAACACACACAAGTAGATCAAATTCTGCTTCAGATGGCTGATCAATTAAAGACTTTTTCATTTGCACAACGTACACATTAACACGTACATTCTCTTCATTTTAATAGTTTTTTTCTTGATAGGCATAATTTATTGATAATATCAATGCAATAACAACATATTAAATTTAAATCGATTTTTGTATAAAATCCATTTATAATAGTATTATAAAAATCTTCCCGTGAGAAGTTTTAGACTGCGTGGTAAGTCAGTTCTCTGCACACAAGACGTGGTGGCTTCAGGAGGGAGAAAAATAAATTAAAAGCAATCAAAACGAATTTCAATGGGACAGGTGAACGATAATTACCTGAAATACTGTATAGGCAAAAGGTGCAACGTACAAGACGACAAGAAGAGGAAAACGTGTAGGACACGAGACATGTGTATATCATTCGCAGCCGTGTGGATTGACAGAATCCTATAATCTAGTTGAGCTTCAATTCACAACTTTGACTCCTTTCTCCTCTAAGTCTCGATTTTGTGTTTCTCCGATTGAGCGGAGACCTGAACCTCTTCAATCTTCTGGCTCACATATAGTATTCAACAGTTCGTAACCATATACACATTAGGGTGACTGTAAATACATTGATAGTCTAATTAGATGTAGAATGCTGCTTGACTTCTCGGACTGATGGAATTTTGAGATCTCATTTAATCATTGCAGGAAGGTAGTCATTAATAATTTGGTCTTAGCAAATTATTAAGAAAAACGAGAAGACTATGGTTATAATGGAAGTTTCGTCCAACTACGGAGAGAAACTGAAAAATGACAACAAGACAGAAAATTATATAAACAAAGGCGAGAAACCGCGGAACGACGTTAAAAAGCCAGGAACGACGTTATATCTGAATAAATAAATAAATGTGTGTGTGTGTGTGTGCGCGCGCGCGCGCGTGCATGTGCGTGTTTAGTTACTGTATTGGGAACATACCACCGTGCAGTATATTATTCCAAGAGTTTTATTTTTTAATTTTTGTATTGTGTTGATATTATTTATGTTCGCTGTCTGTCCATACTTGAACACCTTTAATCTATAAAGAAGATGTCGGAAATATTGTCGAAAAATACTTCATTTTCCCTTTGTATGTGTGTTTTTAAGAAAAATTAATTACTACCAAACGAGATGACATACGGAGTTGAAGTTTGGTATAAACAGTAGGTTTACCATTTCTTATGAGAACAAAAAAAAACAAAATGTTATCTCAAAAATTGTCAAAATGGTAGCTGATTCAATTGTTTAATTCTAAATTTCACAAAAATCATTACCTATAACAAACAAGTCATATTTCATTCAAAATATGTCCTTTTATTAATAAGCCAGCGGTACCTGGTTTGTGGAATTCGTATAAAAAATTATGGAGTTATTACATTTCTTTCATAACAAATCATTTTGCCTATTTTCCTCATAAGAACCACGTATTTGCATTTATATTATTTTATCATGATTAGTTGAAGTTTTGTACTTGAAGCTGCTTTAGGTTGTTTACAGTGACTTAACAATTTTCAATTCTACTGAATAATACTGTATTTAGCCCACGTGTATTAAGCAACTCATGTTTCAAACGCATGCTCACTCATATTTTGTAGTAGAGCAAATAATGTGTCAGTATTTTAGAAAATAAAAGTAAATAAATAATTAAATATTTATTTGATTTTATTTCATTTAGCATTTGGGAATCAGAAAAAATAACCTAGTGTCTTTAAATTTTTAACAACGCAGAAAAATACTTGGTTCTTATAAGGAAAATAGGATAGGAAAGAAATTATAATTATTACGATATGATCTTATTTATTTTTCTTTATTAAAAGAACTCGGTCAATTTTTAAACAAATTCCATAAACAAACTAAACGAATTTATAGAAAATAATATAGTTGCTGTGTAGGCCTACACCAAATTTCAGTTCCACGGCTCATTCCGTTTAGCAGTAATGATTAAACACACACACACGCGCGCGCGCGCGCGCGCACGCACACACAGACGGACAGACGGAAAAATAAGTATTTTTCGGCTTATATTTATTGGACATTTTTCCTTGATTGATGTCTTAGGTTAGTTGTTATATATAGGCTATAAGAAGCTCCTTTTTTTTAATTTGAGGCTTTCTCGTACATTTAATGAAATTTAAATCAAAATTGAATTGTTTTGAGAAATGTATGCTCACATCAGATCACCACCCTATCCAAATACGTTTGCAAATATTACGTTAGGCCTATTGTCAGACTGAGGCAAGTGATATGTCATCTAGAGCATCGGAGACTGACTTTTTCGTAGCAGATGTTACATGTTTCGATTCTAATTCATTGACTTTTTTTCTTCATTCGGAGCTTATTTCGCAAACGATTTGAAACAGAGGCTGGATTATTATTCTTTAGTAATATTGCCGTATCGTATGCGCCAATACGATAAGGTACTCTTAACCTGATACTAGTAGATGAGAAGATCTGCCGTGTACATTAACTATAGTGTTTGCCTGATAAACTACTGTTGGGTACTTCTCTTCTAGGGATGTCTGTGTCATTTAATCATTATGGTAATTTTACTAGAAAGTTTATATTAAACAGGTAAGAGTTGAGAATGTGATACAATTCGTGTGGTAAATTTTTCTAAAATTTATAATGAAATTTATCAATTGATTTGTAAAGCGGCCAATAAAGTAACTCAAACTTGATAATAATAAAATTATCTTAAATTTTATTTAATGAATACATACTGGTAACTTTAGAATCGAAAACTATTCGTTTGCTGTAAAGAGATTTGGTGTGAAATATTTAGAGAAAGTCACAAAAAAATACATGAAGGATCGGATTCCTTCTTTTCTTTGGTAGGTTGACTGCATGCAGTTGTTCTGACATCGTATTCATTCCGGCACTCAGATGAATCTCAGAATTTTTCTCACTTTTCATCATATTAAATCATATGTTCTTCGCTAGAAAAACTCTAGGCTCTTATTACAATAATTATGATACAATTATAATAGGTACTGATGTTCCCACGGAGTTAGTTTTTAAGCTGCAAAACGGATACCCTGATGTGTCGGAATGAGCTTACACTAACGTGAATCATGTCCTACAGCCAAGATGAAGTGTGATCAGTGACAAGGCTGGGTCGCGCTAAAGAAACCGTGCCCGGAGAAGAGAGACAGAGGCACGCGCTAGCTAGAGATTTACTTTAGCACCTGTTCTTCCCTGCGCAATCTGACAGAGTTGCAGGTGGGTCTGCCGCAGCTGAATCCTCTCCCCTCCCCCTCTGCTCTCGTATCGGGGTCAACCGCGGTGTCTCCTTATTACCCTGTATTTACACAACACTACTCCGACCAACTAATTGCTCTTCTGTTTTCTTCACTTATCACTTGCCTCTGTGTCGTTTTCTTCTGTCTTTATAAACACACACGAACACAAAATACTCACGCAAGCATACAGACATGAGCCATAAACGATATTACAACTTGTTACAATACAATAAATCGTGTGTGGCTTTCGCATTAGATTTGAACCAAACCAATATAATATACGTCACACCACAAGTACGTCAAATCTTGTGTCTGTTTGTTATAAACTTAATGTGAAGTGTAATATCGGATGCTTCTCCATTCTTTATCATACAGACACACTGAATGGTACAAAAAGTATGCAGAAAAGAAAATAATATTCCAAATAAATTAAGTAACGTAACGTTTTTAAATTCATAGAGACATTTATGACATAGACCTACAGGTATGAATCTAGCTGAATCATATACAATATTGTAATATCAGTAATATAGGCCTACGATAATACGTATAACGTCATATATACATAAAGGGTTAGTTAAATACCTGAGTACATGTTACATGTTTATAAAATTAACATCATTTTATGTTTATATTAAAATATACTGATACGACGCTCACACGGATTGTTTTGTTTGAACAGTGGAAACAGAATAATTGAACGCCAGAGGATTCATTACTCATAACTTTAATTGCAGATCCAATAAAAAAAACAACAATCAGCGTTGCGTAATCATGCCGCTCATACAGCGCGTGCAAGGCGTCACGTAGCAGCACACGCCTTGTCTATCTCCTCAACATAGCAATATTCTTTTTTAATACTATTGGCTTAAGATTCTTTTTTTTTTAATTTTGTGTCCGTTAAATTTTACATGGTTGTACTTCACAGTTCTAGACTGATGCTTTTAATTATTACAAAATTGCTTTTTACTGTTTATACGTTTTGCTTGCATTTGATTACCGTGACCTATAGTAAGGCGTAAGGTTTGATGGGGATATGAATGCCGTTCTGGTTAATTACATATAGTTACAACTAAGTAACTCCCACGCATGGCATCAAGAAAGCTAGGACAGGCCACGGCCGGCTCTAGTAGGAGGCCGGAATATTAAACGTCGCGACGTTCCGGCTGAGGCCGAAGCGGCAGTTGAGTGGAATGTGATCTGTATCGTGTGAGCGGTTAACTTTGTAGTAAAATTTACAAAGGTCTTGTTACAGTTTGTTGTTGGTGACGACTTTTGTAGTGCAGTAGTGATGTTTAATGTTGTAGTTTATAATACTACAGTGTTATTAGTGTTTGTTGTGTGTTTTTCGTTCGAGTTGATTTCAAACACGGGTTGGTCAACCCACGTACTTATTGAAACATAACCTAAACTAAAATTTGCTCGTGTTTATAACGCTTAACTAGAATAGGTGCTTAGAATTTTTAACTTACAGTAACCTTCCGAAATTAATTTGTAACCAAACGTTGGTCGAAGGAAATAATAAATTGTACATAATTCATTTAGTGTAGGTTTGTCAGTTATAATGCCACTTAAGTGTTGTGTTACTGGTTGTAAAAGTAATTACAAATCCGAAGATTTTATGAACTCATGTGTTCATTTGATATTCTTACCAAATTTTTCGATTTTATTCTTACCAAATTTTGTTGACAGTAATGAATATTTATGAGACACAATTATTATAATTAAATGGTGTTCTAAGACATTCCGAATGACATTTCTGTACCCACAAAGTAATTAACATTTTTTTAAAATAGTATACATGATACGTATAATAAAGGTGCAACATTGATTTTTCATTTATTGTTATTATTGTCTGAAAGTAGTGAAATGTTAGTTTTCATCATAAAACGTAAAGGATGAATGATGTTAAGTAGGCTTATAAACATTGTGTAATAAATAGCTAAAGTGAAAATGTTATATTTTGATTTAATTTCCTAGCATTACTAAAATCATGAGTAGGCCTATTTATAGCTAAATTTATATGATAGATCTGTGCGCACTTAGTACTATACGTTTAAGTTGAAGAAATTAGTGAATTAGTATTAGGCCTAATGAATTAATTTTGTTTAAATTATTGAATTCGTATCATATGAAAATAATATAATAGTATTTTACATAATACACTTTTAATTAGAAAAAACAAAGAATTATAAAACTGCTGTTATCAGGCAATTAAAAAAAGACGCGATTTGATTATTGAAATACATAAATTAAGAAATCGTCTAGTCGGCCCCAAATATCAGCTTGTTCCAGTGTAGCCACGTTTAACATTCCGGCCTTCTACTGTCGGCTGAAACGCCTGTTGTGCCTGTAGAAAAAAAGCAGACGTGAGGAACGATTTGCATTTAGTATATTATATTAATTATCAACTCTTCTTATTCAACTAAATGAACAATCTCTTCTTGGAACAGAACAAAAATATTTCTTTTCTAGCAGCATCACTTTTCTAGGCAGCATCATTAATGAAGACTCGTAGGTTTGCGACTGTTATGACGACTGTGCAGTTGCATACAGTCTGTGCTAGTCTGTGTTTTCCGTGCCAGGTGTATCAGTGTTTCGACGCCGTCTTTGTTAGACAATTTTTTGATGTTTCTCTTCCTGCTTATTCCTGATGTAGTTACAATTGTCGATACAGAAACGTTATTATGTATTATTGCAACTACACCAAAAACAAATCAAAGCGGTTCGTGACGAAGCAGCTAATTATTTTCGCTGTCAAATAGAAAGTATAATCGATTAGTATACTGTGTCAACTAAGGGCGCGACTACTCTGTAACACGAGTTGAGCAACTGGTTTGAGACGCGATCGTTTTGAAACTTTAGTTGCTATCGGGTTGCTGTTGTCCGCAAACGGAGCAACTAAATTTTGACAAAAAAGAAATCAGTATCGGGCAGCCTCTTCTTCAAATTATTATTATTATTATTATTATCCCTCAGTGGCAGGAAAGATGGACCAGTGACACGAAGGGAAGATGGACAGCTAGGCTCATAAAACTGTTCGCTGAGTGGACTGACGGCAAACATGGAGAGATTAATTATCTCATAACGCAGTTTCTATCTGGCCACGGCCTGTTTCGGGCTTACCTATGTAGGATGGGGAAAGTAGACAGACCAAACTGCATTTTCTGTAAACAGGAATTAGACGATGTGAATCACATGTTTTTCATCTGTGATAGATGGAAAGAGGAGAGGCAACCCCTGGAAAATGTAGTGGGACAGATCTCGCCCGAAAATATCATCGGAATAATGCTGAGAGTGAACACCACTGGGATCAGGTAGCAGCCTACATAGAGAAGGTACTAAGACAAAAGAAGGAAGCCGAAGATAATCTTGCTAGGGCCGCTGACAGATTAGAAGAAAACTGGCAACGTGGACCCGCTGAAGGTTTAAAACTGATGAACGTCCACAGGACGAAGTACAAATAAACCTTGAAGTATTGCGAAAGCTGAGTCCCGAGGTGGATCCATGCCGTGGACAACAGGGTTTATGGTTTTGGTGGGTGCGAGTCCCACACACCGTAGGAGTGAGGACCCTCCTGCGGCGAATATTAGTTTTCCACAGTCTCCCTCGTAAAAAAAAATATTGCAATAGGTGAAATTTGCATATAAAATAATAATTTCACTCTTAACATATGATAGCATGTTTCAATAAGAATTGGTCAAAGTAAAAGTTGCGCGTTGGAACACTGTAAATTAGACAATAAGAATCATGTCAAAATTGTTAGATTAAGTTGATTTTTGACTGTATAAAAAAAATATGAGTGTTGTGAAATAGTGCGATCGTATGCATAGGCATATGGCGAGTGCGCGTGTGAATAACTGTGTTACGAATTAACAATAAAAAACGAATTAAATTAAATAACTTTGGTGTGAATAAAAAGTCCGACATTAGACTTATAACAGAATGTTCATAAAATACAGACAAATCTGGTAGTAATGTTTGTTTATAATAAAGGATTTCCCATAAAGTACGCAAGATTTAATAATGTTGTAAAAACTTTTATTTATTGAAAAATATCAGATGTTTTAATGTTAATACAAAGTACACTTACTGCGGTTAAATGTGGAACACAATATCAGACAAATGTCCCCCGCGACTCTGCTGGCACACTGTTGTCCGTCGATCGAAATTTTCGATGACCTTCTTGCACAATTCCGGCTCAATCTCACCAGTAACTCGTTGAATCTGTTCCTTGAGTTGAAAAATTGTTCGTGGATTGCGGACATAAGCGCGTGATTTCACATACCCCCAAAGGAAGGAGTCGCATGGTGTTAAATCACAAGACCTCGGTGGCCAGTTCTGATCGCCGTTGCGTGAAATAAGACGTGCAGGAAACTTTTCAGATAACAAGCAATTGTTTCGCGGGCAGTATGACTGGTTGCGCCGTCCTACTGGAACCACATATCTTCGAATTCCATACTTTCCAGTTGAGGCCACAAAAACTCCATTATCATGTTCCGGTAACGTTCGCCAGTCACTGTTACTGCATCTCCAGCCTCATTCTCAAAGAAATACGGCCCAATCACGTACCAGCCCAAAACCCGCACCAAACAGTTGCTCTTTGTGTATGCAAAGACTTCTCGTGAATGATACGAGGGTTCTCTGTACCCCAAAGCCGACTATTTTGTTTATTTACGTACCCGTTGAGGTGGAAGTGTGCCTCATCGCTAAAGATGATTTTGTGGGAAAAATCACCGTCCTTTTCACGTTTACCCAATATCCAACTGACGAATTCTCGGCGCTTCAAATGGTCACACGGTTTGAGTTCTTGTGTTAGTTGGATTTTGTAGGCATTCAGATGAAGATCGTTTTTTAGAATTCGCTGCATTGTGCTTCTTGGAATGGCCAGTTGTTGTGATCGACGGCGAATTGATTTCCCTGGACTCACATCGACACTATCTCTCACTACCGCGACGTTTTCAATAGAACGGGTAGCGCGAGGACGTCCAGACGACTTAACGTCTAATAACGAAGCTGTTTCTTCGAATTTCTTAATCAATCTCTGCACAGTTGACAGATTAGGTGCTTTTCGTCGTCCAAAAATTCCACGCAATTTACGAACGGTTTCCACATAACATTCACCGTTCTTATAATGTGTTTTCACAATAACAACGCGCTGTTGTTTCGTGTAACGCTCCATGACGACTAATGGCGAGTAAACGGCAACAACAATACAACAGATGCAGTGCTACCAACCTAACAAGACGACAGTGGCGCGTAATTCAAATATTGCGTACATTATGGGACACCCTTTATAAAGAACAAAATATATGCGTTTTTCCATAAAAATGGTTTTATCGCCCACAAGAAAATCAATAAAATTATACGGGTTTATTTGCACGTTTTACATTGTCCATATGCAATTTCTTACAAGTAGAATGTTATCTGGACTGTAGCGTAAGGGTGAGGGAGCGGTTTTGACCAATGAGATTGGCTAATATATCAGTCGATTTGATCCGTGACGAGATGCAAGGCAGTCTACCGTAGAACTCAGAAGAAGCAGTCTCGTTACTCTCTATAACGCGTAATCGTTAACTCTGATTCAGTACGTTAGGTCTGTTAGGTAGTTAACGAAAACTAATAGTAAGTGCGCGACTGAATAATCGAGTGCTAATTCGGTAATAGTTTGAAGATTGTCCGCTTAGGCATCTTGAACCCATCAAGCTGCCGGAGATATATAATTAAATAGTAATTAATAACTAATAATTGTTCATAGAAGTACCCAACCCATACAACGACCCTGAGAGCTGAATAACCACAGGAGGAGCGGCGGTTTCCTGACGACTACCTGAAAGGAGCATCTGTAGACATTCATCAGGAAACGAGGAGAAACACCGCATCATTCATCACATTAGGAAAGTGAACCCATTTATATAAAAGCTAAGTAAATCAATAAAACAAATAAACTAAAAAGGCAGTGAAACTTAAAGAAATTAAGGTATATGTCATTAGAGTGTAGGAAATATACGTATTTTAGTATAAACTGAAGGTCAACAGAAACTGTTTATTAATTTTTATTTATAACAGAAGTAGTAATTTATACTGTTCAGTAAAAGTAATATTCTGTAGTAGTAATAAATTCTGTGCAGTCTAAAATTAAGAAAATCATTAATTAAAGCCAAACATTTCCATATCTAGATATCGACTATTTATTCTATGCGACCTTGTACATCACAATATATTATTATTATTATTATTATTATTATTATTATTATTATTATGTGTTGCAGTAGCGATGAGGAAGACGTTGCTGTTTATAAACAATATCGAAGCCGGCTAAGAGGTAGCAGAATCGTCTGGACTCATCCTTACATCGAAAGAAATATTAAGTCCAGGTTTTTGGTAGCTGCTACTCAGCTGAAAGAATCAGATTCAAAATTCATTGCGCTTTACAGAATGTCAAAAGTTTCTTATCAGCACTTATTACAGATGATTGTTCCTGTCTTCATAAAGTATAATACTAAATAATAAAGCATAACATTTGGTGCTTTACCACCTCTTGGACGAATTTTATATTCGCCGCCTGATCATTCATTTTTTAGATGAAAGTATAAAGTTAATAAAAATTACAAAACTATAAAATGAAACTGTAAGAACTTTAACAATTATAAAATGAATTTACAGTAAAAAAACGCAGAACGGATAAGGTTGCACAAGTACGCGAAATAAGTTGCTTTTCGACCAGCAAGCTGGGTTGCGTGAGACTGAAATGTGAATGATTTCAAACCGGTCTCTTTGCTTTCGCGTCGTGTGCGTCGTCCCATTCCACTACGGTGACGGGTCTCAAAACAGTTGGTCGCGCAACCTTTTAACAACTAAAGTCGCAAAACAGTCGCGCCTAAGAAGCAAATGGAACTGTCGCGCACTCCTCTCTAAAACAGAACAGAACGAGACGCTCCTCCTGACGTCTCCTATCTTCTCCTACATGATTTCGTAGCTTCTAGTATATCCGACATACATTAGCATAGCATTAGATGTTGGATCACCAAAGGCTAGAAAATGAACACTGCGATATAAAACCAAGGGCATCAGGCCAGACTATCATCTGTGGAGGAAATTAGTGCGTCTAGGAGATAGACGCTCAGAATCAAACCATTGTGCTCCAGGTGGGGGATTGTGCAACACCAGGTGTGGGGAACGGTCATATGTTTCCTAGCAATATGACTGGACAGTTGTCGACTACGTAGAAACAGGAGAAGTATAGTGGTATAATGGATATATTAAATGTTGCCACATGGAATGTTCAGGGTCTTGGAAATAATGAAACAGAATTCAACAACATCCTCAAACAGAATAAAATAAATACAGCGGAAATCACTCAAACTACAAAAAAAAAATTGATTTTAAGAATTGAAGGATTATATGATCCCGAACAACAGAGTGGAGCAAATAAAAACTAGCGTGGAGTGGAGTGAGTGTAGTCTACTGGTGTACAAAAAGTGGCAAAATAGATTCGTGAGTACAATTTCGTAAGGAAAAGAATAGGAACTGTAAGATTGAAGTTTTTCAGGGTATTGCTGACAATAATAACTATTTGTGCATCCGAAGAAGGGAAATTGAAGAAACCGAAATGTATTATGAGGTGTTGCAAAAACAGGTAACGAAGGCAAATCTTAAGTAGGGCTATGTGGTTATACCGAGAGATTTGAATGCCAGAGTTGGGAAACACCCTGTCCAAAGATTGATAAGTCCATGTGGGGAAGATCACCAGAACCAAAACGGGGAAACTAAGAGGGGAACTAAGGGAATCCATGCTTTCAATTAATTAAAAGTTACAATTTTTTTTTAGGTTAAAATCAATAAATTTACGTTCTTTTCAAGAGCCTACCGATCTCTCATTGATTACCTGAGTTTGATCAGAAATTAGCCTCGAGGGTATTAGACACACATCTATGTAGATGCAGAAACATTAGTACAGATCACCACTTAGTCAAGTCAAAATTTCAGATGTGGTCAAGATGGAGAAAGCAGACACCTTCTCTTGTAGGAAGGAGAAAAAGAAAGGATGGAGCTTACAAGGTTCGTCTACTGCAAGACGGAACCATTCGTAACTTATACCAGTGCAAACTGACAAAACTAGTGACGAATAAGGATATCAAACGATCCTTAAACAAAAACAGGATACGACATATAGGCAATGAAGTGCTGGGTACACGATCGAGAATTAGATAGAAGACAGGATTAAGAATCTGGAATGAAGAGATAAAAGAAGCGTCGAACAAAAGCACAAAGCGTCCAGAGAATATCTACATGAGAAACCGAATGATGCAAAAAAAATACCATCGAATCAGGGACAACACAAAAACAGAAGTGAGACAAGCGTGTATGTTATCATGGGATACTTTTATAAGTCAAATAGAGAATGACATACAGCGAATAATTTGCATATAAGGTGATTAGACATATGAACAGAACAGAAAGGGATATAGCTTGGACAAATGCAATCTCAAAAAGAAAATGGATTATACATTATCCGCAACTGTGATATGATCCAACAAAACAAGACATATTTGAAACACCATATATCATAGGTATCGACCCTGTCGTGATGACTGAAATGAAAATAGCATGGAAGACAACAAAGAACAAACCATGTAAGCACATAGTTTAGATGGGACCAATTCTGAGTTAATGAAATATGCAGGTTTCTTCATGCATTTACGCCTACTACATCTTGTTACTATGTGTTGGTTCAGTTATGAAATCCGATAATTGGGGAACTGCAAAGGGCTTTCTTTACGTAAAAAAGGGGAACTAATAAGTCAGAAAACTATACAGGTAATAGTCTGTTGAATACAGCTTATAAATTATATAGCAAAATTATCAACGCAAGGATTCAAACCATTTCTGAAGATATATTGCTTGAGCAACAAGCTGAATTCTGGAAGCTGGAAAGGACGTTCATGTGTTGTCATTGTTTTTATACTATGGAACAGATAATACAGAAACGTAGAGTATTTAATTTAGAGATTTTCTTAGCCTTCATATATTATGAGAAAACATTCGATTGTATATTCATAGAGACAGACTTTAGTCTATAATGGAAGCAAGAGGATATCAAAACAGTACAACCCTTTACGGAAACACCATAATTGTAACTGATACGGCTATTGGCAAAGAACTAACTCCGGAAATCAAAACTAATCAAGGCGTAAAGCAAATCGCCGACATTATTTAATATCTACATAAATACCTTGTAATAGAACCACGCATACAAATTGCTGAGCACGAATCTTTAAGTACCGTGCTCTTTGCTGATGATCAGGTTATAATCCAGGACAGTGAATTGGAATTGGCTGCCCGCAGGTTGAGTCGACTATGCGACACTATTAAAAGTATTAGTGCAAAAATCCAAAACCATGGCATTAATAGGAAAAGTTCATAATCATAATTGCAAGAAAACTCACAAAGGTAGCATGTTTTAATTATTTTGGGTGTGATAAAACGTATGAGGAGGACAAAGATATTTTAAATAAGACTGACAAATATCGAAGAATATCTGGCATTATACGACGAATCTGAAAGGTAAAAAAATATGACGGATACTCGTAAAGCTTTATAAAGTGGTAACAGTCCCCTCTTTGTTGTATGGATTTCTTTGATCAGTCAAAGGTTGTGGAAGACTCGAGAGTGTAAATAATAAAGATATAATACAGGAATTAGGTGTACAACCGATAAAAGAAATAACACCATGGTGTAAAAAAAGATGGAGTGACCATGTTGTGCATATGTCTCTGGACAGAACCCTGTGAGAAAGCAAAGTGTTGGGAGACTGATGATAATACGGTAAAACTGGAACAGGCAGAAGTGCCTAATCTTGGCAAATAAGAAGAAGAAGATGATAATGATGCTTAAGATGATTAATTTTCTGTTTATGATTAAGATGATTAATTTTCTGTTTATGGTTAAGTTGGTTAATTCTGTCAGAATTTTCTTTTAGTTTCTTCTCAGACATTGTTGTATTCTTTTAGTTTATGACATGATTGTATTTTGATTCTTAGACCTTTTGATCATCCAAAGCTCTATAAAGCATCAAAGGAAGAAGAAGAAGAAAAATATTTTTTGATCCACCTTATACCGAGTTTTCTTTAAGTACTTTACAGGACAACCCAGCATTTATTCTGAACATTCTCTGTACTCTCACGTATTCATCATTCTACGTGATACGAAACTGCTCCAAATGTGCAGGTCCCCATAGCTTGTTTGAAAAAAAATTTACCTTTTGTACATCTGTCTGAAATTAGCGTACTCTGTGATTCAACTATATTTAACTTTCTGTCGTGAAAATATATTTTTTCTGAATTTGCCATATTCTGAGATACAGGTATAATTTTCTCTATGACAGCTCCAGATAAACATGTTTTGTTACTACAACTAGTCTGCTCAATGGGGAAGAGACATTTACTCACTGTTTTGTTCCCCCCCCCCAAAAAAAAACGACAAAAAATTATTAGCAAAACCAGACGTCACTCTTGAGTTAGGCAACTTAATGTCACCTAAAATTTAGAGATACCTATAATACGAGAATACAGTTGTTTGATATATTTTGTAAATATATTTAAAGCATAAATAGAAGAAAACCTTTTTTTATTTTGATTGAAAACCGGTTAGCGCCACCTTAAAAAATAAAGAAAAGAATATTCTTAATTTATTGGGTGAATTTTTTAATACTAGCAAATAAGTTACGCGACTACATTGCGACCTCGTGTATTGGTAGGCAGAACATAGGGTCAGTGTGTAGAGTTATGAAGTAGACGGCATCTATAAGTATTTTTGTTGTATTTAATTAATACAAATCAACGTAGAAACAAAAAAAGGCAAGGCCGTGGCTAGAAGAGGCTGAGCTGGCCTAGCAACCTGCCCGCTCTACACCAACTACTTGTAACTTGTAGTTGTTAAATCTGATCCCAGCGCTGAATAACTTTTCCAACACCTGTCCCACTTATACATTTCTGTAGACAGTTGCTAGATTAGTAGGCCATATGTTTTGAGATGGTAGCAATATGTAAATCGTGTTCGTCCCGCGTGTTATAATCAACGATTTATCTACACAAATTAACGTAACAGCAAACTCATTCGTTTCGCGTGCAGATGAGTAACAGAGTTAGCAAGGCCTGTTTCCCAATGTCCCAAGCTTCTGTGATTAATAAGCAAGGTGTGTTGATCGCCAAGCTCTCCTAGTTTGAGTTGCTTACCTTTATTGAAAATATGAGATAGAACACTTCAACTAATGTGTTTTAATATTACGTGAGTGTATGTGTGGTGGGGTGATAAATGTATAGTGGTTGATTTAAATTAATAAAGTAAATGTGCATGGTACAGTACTTTCTGATCATCCCAGTGGCACAATTATGACCTCTCCTATAGCCTACATCGAATACAAATATCACTACTTTGCATTTAAAACACGAGGCCCTGATCTCAGATACCTTACTGTCTGTGATCCTTTAAATTTTTTCGTAAATTAAGTATAAATACTACGTAAAATATTACAAGTACGGAGTTAAGTAAGACAGAAATGACGAAGCATAAAGAGAATCCTTACCTCAACTGGAGTATGAACCTACAGCAAAAGAAAATAAAAACGTGTAAATATAAAAACGGATGATGTGAAGGAGCGAGACAGTGACAATTGATCATAAGAAGGCCTAAATAGACCTAGCACACAATCCACTTTCTCTTCACGTCTGTTACTACAGAGAGCAAATTTTAAGCACGTTTAGATTCCAAAGACACAAACGTCAACAGAAATTGTAAAAGCAAGGTGTACGTGCTATATCATACTGTACAGACCGAATTTCGTTTCTGAAGCCCCAAACTTTGTAAATTAAATCAGTATGATGTTCATTAGCTTTGTTTTGCATTATTTCAGTACATACCAGCACAATAAATTAATTTTTCAATTATGCTTAATTTCCAAGTACAGTGATATAAAGATTTAATATATACAGTCTCGTATGTGTCTAACAATGTCCGCATTCTTTATGCTAAAAACAAAGTATTGCTATTTCAGTTCCTTATCTTTAGTTAATTTGTCCCCTATGTGATTATAACACGCGAATTCCAAATTGTTCATAAGATTTAACAGTTCCGGCGCGATCACACACAAACCTCCGCTCACAATCTTACACACGTTTAACAAACAACAAATTGAAGGAATAATGGCTAGGTACAGTAGAATCTCAGTTAACCAAATATTACGGATAATAAATAAATTGTAGGTTCGCTGTTATTAGGGAGGAAATGGCTCATATAATATTATTATTAAACATTTGTTTTGCGTTTGTTTAAATTATAATACTAATTTTTAAAATAAATACGTAAAATCTAAATCGGTACTATATGTACACAAATTATCAAGTACTCAGGTACAGAACTACTGTGGTTTGTTCATATAATTGTTTCAGTTTTACTCTATATAGTAAAATAATTTTATATTATTATTATTATTACCATCATATTTTTAATTACATGGCGCATGGCGCTTTGTATTGGGACAAACAAAATGTTCTACTCTGAAAACTAGAGACAAATTTAAAGGCAGCAGACCGTTTTTTTTAAACGGTATTTCGGTTAATGAGGTTTCGGTTAGGACTAACTGAGGTTCTGTTGCGATTCTAATTGAATGACGTTGCAGCAAAAGTACTGGATGCCTAGCATATTACTATTTGCAAAATAAATCTTTGTGGATAACGCCCTTGTAACCGCATTCCATAAGGTTATGAAAAGGGGAAACGACAACTTATAAAAACACCATGTAAAAAGAGCAAGTGACGTTATATAAAACAGTAACTCGTTCACCGGTTTTTAGCCTATATATACGGAAGCAATGTGTGTCACATGCAAACGTAGAATGGCTGAGAATCTTCAAGAGGAGGAAACTAAGAGCTATTTATGAATCAAAGAAAACAGAGGAAGATTTCACAGGAAGCTCAAAAATCAGCAAATTAAAGAAAATTAGTTACAAAGGCTCTGTCAGGTGTATTAAAGTGTAAAGCGAGTTCGGGAATGTAAAGAAAAGATAAGAAGTCTAATTTGAAGGAAAGTTTTGAATAGAATGCGCAAGAAAGGAGACCCAAGAGAGGGAGAAGACGAGATGAAAGAATCAATTATTCGGTACTTATAAAAGTGTCAGATTAGAATAAAAATGGAGTGACAGAAAGTGGTAGGGAAAACTAGTTGCAGAAGCTCAAAATATAAGAGCCTAAGATGTGAAAGAGGGATCATCACTCCCACTTGTCTTCGTGAGTAAGAAGAGCTCGATAATGACCTTCGAAATAAGTGTAAAGCTTTTGATCATTATCCAAGAGTTTAGTATTTTAGTATACATGATTCTGAAATAATAAACAACAGACAATCACAAAAATTTCACAATTATCGATAACGGTGAAAAGATATGCTTATCATAAACCAGAATTAAATTCTAGTATAAGTGAATTAGGACTATGGATTATAAATGTGCTGATGAGAGCTGACCAATTTGTCTTGAACTTTGTATGTTCCGGTAAAATTCGAAGGAATCAAAGGAAACAAATGACTTTGAAGGAAACAAAGTCGAAGGATTGTAAAGAAATGACTTGTGGGCCTACTTGGAGGCTCTGTCACACATTTGATCTCGTAATAAAAACGTTTCATTGCACTACTACACAAGTGAATACGAATCTCGGATATAACTGCGTCCAGCATTTCAACTCATTAAAACGTATCTTATAAATGCATTTATAATAAATTCATTATTCTTATTTAACGACTTTTGCAAAATGTAACTCTTAATTCCAACCTACAACGGTGTAATTAATTAACGTGTGAATTAATTGATTACTGAACTTAATTACGTATTGATTAATGAAGTATATCCTTCATAAGCCAATTATAACAGTGTAATTAAGATGCAAATCTTTTAATTACTCAGGTTGCTTACTTTATGATTAATACGATTATTTATGTTTATTGATCAATCAATAATACAGATCGATTCGTGCGTTAGTTGCCATATACGACAGTGTAATTAAAGTGCTAATATAAGATTCTAGAATTCTCAAAAGTGTTCGCTCAATACACATTAAATTTATGTCATTATAATAGTGAATTGAATTGTAGATTATACATTAGGGTTTCTGATAATGATGAACGAATTATTTTATCTGCTTACGTACTACTTTATTATACGTTTAAACAATTGTATTTAATAACAAATATATATATATATATATATTCCTGGTACCTGTAAATACATCAAAACATCGAACATATACATATCAAAATATAAATTCCTTCTAAATCGCTCTCTGAAATACATATAACATATATGAAATATTACAAACAATAAAATCAAATAATATTTACTTTATTAATGCGTTCAGTCATCCAGATGGATCAGCTTTAATAGATCATGATTATATTTTAAGTGCAACCTTCCTTTAATACTTTTACTATAATTACTCAGGGTAGATTCTTTGAAAGAGACAGGACAGTAGTTTGATTATACTACTAAAATCATAAAGTGTTATAACGTCTCTTACGTTATAACATCGGGAACATGGTTAATTGGCTCAGGTCAATTAAACAGGCTGCCATATTCTTAACAAAATCAACAATAACTGAAAATAAACACATATTATATAGGATCTCGAGAATTAAGGAAAATTGGCAGGGGTTTGTAGACTTATTCACTCATCTTTGTTTGACCATGACATCTCTTTATTATTTACTGATATTAGCATCTTTACTTATGGTTATCAACATTTGTGTTTCAATAGTTTACAAAATGATTTTATGTTTTGTTCAATTACAAGGGCCCTCAAAATATAGATGTACATCTGTTTAACTTTTTCACGGATCCGGGACTTGAAAAGGTATATTAATAATGGTCACATATCATATATTATCTTGAAGTGGTGCCATTAGAAGAATGGACTTATTTCCCTTTTTAAACAATAAGGTTTTACAGTTTAGAGCTATAACTCTTTACTAAGAATAAGAATACAATTACTGTCAGTACTAAAAATGTCTTAATGTTGTTAATTTAATAGTCTTTTGTTGGATATAATATTTAGTATTTTATAACCACGGAAGGCATGCCTCCGTGTCACCTGTGATATCCTCCAGCTCCTCGTTATTCCAGTCCTCCGTCCTCGGTTGCAGCATGTTTCATGAAGGTCAGGTATCTCTCGTTGTCTTCGTATCCGGTGATGGTGAAGTCCTGAAGTCTTTTAGATCATTGTGGGTCCTGGTTCTCTGCCCTTGGCTAACTGGTAGTAATAGCTCGTTGATTTGAATGATTAACACAAAAGTTTTATTCACCTGTATCCACTTCACATGATTGTTTATTTGTTGCACTTCACTTTATGGTCTTACCACAGTTTTAATTACATAAGTTTTATATTTTAAGATTTTTTGTAGAGATGTCATAGGCGCTCAATTTTCATTATTCTTTCTTACTCGTTTACAACATATTTATATGAATCGCGGTTCAACTATATTAACGCAACACATTGTTTAATAGTATAAAGAATGCCTCTATGTCTTAACTGGCGGATTAATCACTTTAGGAAACAAACTATTTTTAACGTTCCACATTACTGCTGTGCGCAGCTTACGGGTTGACCGCTCCATTTCAAGTGGGCAGCGTTTAGGGGCAGAATTGTAACCTCGCGTAGTTTACTCTTCATCATAAAAGTAGTTCCACATTTATTTGATATTTACGGGATTAAGGTTTGACATTATAATTATCCAAAGCTACGCTTTACTTCAGAATTAATTATAGTATACTACTATGTTGTTGTTTTATTATTTAGTTAATTTCAAATTTACAAAACTTTTTAGTTTAGTTTATGGGCCGGTATGCAAGTTGATTCCGGTATTCGCATGTCGATGCATGGTAAATTATTAAAGGTTTCTTTACTTTACACTCGCATTCCTTTTATCTAAATAAACTCTTTATTAAACATTATTTTTAAGTTAATTAAGGGATTTAAAATTAGTTTAAATGTGCGATTAAAAATTTAATTTCTCTCCTTTTACATTTCCTATTTTAAAATCGTCACAGTGTTACTTGACAATAGTTTATCTATTATCTCCATCGGTGCTAGATTCCAGGTGGTGACGATTCTTTGAAGACGATGCTCCTTTGAATGATGATGATGATGATCACTTACACTGGCTATTCACTTATGCACATGCGTCGTCAACAGAATAGTGTAGATGTGTTATGTTTATTCACGACTGTCCGCACAATTCATCTCGTCTCCGCGTACAGCCATCATTAAGTAATAAATGCTTACTTAAGTGTTCAATGTGGTTCTTTGTGTGTCTACACTAGTATTAGTGTGTGGTTGTAGAATAGTTCTTTTTAAATAAGTGTCTTGATTATTGTAAATTATGAACATTACTGTGTCGTTCACGCACATTGTAAATTGTTGTTCGTCATACTGTTTATTAAGCCGCAAAATATTCGTAAAATACTCTGTTCTGATAGGTGGCTAGATATGTCCTTTGAATCGGCTGTCCAGGCGTCACTCTCGTTCGGAGAAATGCAAGACATTGCGCGCCTGTCAGTCAACTTATTGTCTAGAGTTTTAAGCAAGGGTTGCCCTAACATTCTGGAGCATTGTTCATTTTTGTAACCATGTGTTCTGGCAATTAACCATTTTCCGTCAAGTGTCATCAGCTGCAACCACCACCCTTTCTCGCTGTAAATCTCAGTATGTCACTTAGACGTTAACCACAGTGTAATTAAAGTGTTAGTATAAGATTCTAGAATTCTCAAGAGTGTTCACTCAATACACATTAAATTTATGTCATTATAATAGTGAATTGAATTGTAGATTATACATTAGGATTTCTGATAATGATGAACGCATTATTTTATCTGCTTACGTACTACTTTATTATACGTTTAAACAATTGTATTCAATAACAAATATATATATTCCTGGTACCTGTAAATACATCAAAACATCGAACATATACATATCAAAATATAAATTCCTTCTAAATCGCTCTCTGAAATACATATAACATATATGAAATATTACATACAATAAAATCAAATAATATTTACTTTATTAATGCGTTCAGTCATCCAGATGGATCAGCTTTAATAGATCATGATTATATTTTAAGTGCAACCTTCCTTTAATACTTTTACTATAATTACTCAGGATAGATTCTTTGAAAGAGACAGGACAGTAGTTTGATTATACTACTAAAATCATAAAGTGTTACTTGACGATAGTTTATCCATTATCTCCATCGGTGCTAGATTCCAGGTGGTGACGATTCTTTGAAGACGATGCTCCATTGAATGATGATGATGATGATCACTTACACTGGCTTTTCACTTATGCACACGCGTTGTCAACAGAATAGTGTAGGTGTATTATGTTTATTCACGACTGTCCGCACAATTCATCTCGTCTCCGCGTACAACCATCATTAAGTAATAAGTGCTTACTCAAGTGTTCAATGTAGTTCTTTGTGTGTCTACACTAGTATTAGTGTGTGGTTGTAGAATAGTTCTTTTTAAATAAGTGTGTCTTGATTATTGTAAGTTATGAACATTACTGTTCACGCACATTGTAAATTGTTGTTCGTCATACTGTTTATTAAGCCGCGAAACGATTCTAATTTTCTAAGTTCAATAAAGTTCAATCCTAACTTCACTATGTCCGTTTAGTTCTCCATATCGCGTACCTCAAGATTTCACGGCTGATCGATATACCGATTCACTGTTCGAAATTCACGTGACTGTTCTTGATACTAGTACTGAATTTAATAAACTTACGAAACTGTCTGCAACATTATAAGATTGATCACGAGAGTTATGTGTCTCTCTAAACTGTTACAGTCACAAATATTATAAGACTCCGTCGCGAACTGCTCGAAAAATGATGTAAGACTTCCGTCGCGAACTGCCCGGAAAATTGTGTAAGACTTCCAAAAATTATTATAAGACTGCCTCGTCCCGTGTCGGACACTTAGTTTTATCAACGTCTCCCTACAAGAATTTGGTCTCTGGCTTGTCCACGCCTAAGATCACCATGATAGGCTGAATAACTACCCTCTCTCGAAATATTTTCCCACCATTTCGAAGTCTTCTAGTCTTCTTCCCTCTGATTTGTTCTTCTCCTGGTTACTATGGAAACTGGCTTCTCCTTCGCTCTCTTCGTAAAATACTCTGTTCTGATAGGTGGCTAGATGTGTCCTTTGAATCGGCTGTCCAGGCGTCACTCTCGTTCGGAGAAATGCAAAACATTGCGCGCCTGTCAGTCAACTTATTGTCTAGAGTTTTAAGCAAGGGTTGCCCTAACATTCTGGAGCATTGTTCATTTTTGTAACCATGTGTTCTGGCAATTAACCATTTTCCGTCAAGTGTCAGCAGCTGCAACCACCACCCTTTCTCGTTGTAAATCTCAGTATGTCACTTAGACGTTACATCCCGCTGTGCAACATCGTTGCTTCTATTCACAATTTGTTGCTCGCATCGTTTCTATAGACTGCTACGCTTCTTCAAGCCTTTGTGCCTCGCCTCGTTTTTGTCGTGATCTCGTTTCTTAGCTAAACCCTTAAATGTATCCTCGCTTCGATTCTGCGTAAACGTGTGAATGAGCCCAAGTACATTGTTTGGTTTGTTTTCGTGTCATAAATCTCAGTTGGTCCTCTCCTGTCAACTTGAGTCGTCGTTCCTTTTGTTACATCGTGCTGAACACACTTCCATTGTCTGATATTGGCGTTGGTTGTCACCTTTCCCAATTAACTTTGTTTATGGCCCTGTTCTTGGAGTCGTTGCCACAGCTGCGTGTGAACAGACTGGTCCAGAATGAAAATTAAATTTTTTAATTTTTTGATCGCTATAAACCCTCAGATTGTCCTGTATATGCGTAGAGCGATAATAAAATGACACAAATCTTACCTGTAACCTAGGTATTTAGGATCTACCAATTAAAAATAAATTTTCTATTATTTAATGAATGTATAAATCAGGCCTGTAAGTCTTGAAGATGCTGTTGAAAAGTGCTTTCAGCTGCAAACCACTTGCATCTCTTATTGCGTGTGGTGCTCAGTCACTGTAGGTTGGTTAATCCATAGTGTCTGGTTGCTCCAAACGATGTGTCAGTACAAGACGAATAAGAAAAAATTCGATGTAAAAAACTCAAACAACTTCATTTTAAGATAAATGGAACGCTTGAATAATTGTTACGCCAAACCAAGACACATAATAAAAACGCGCTACTATTAACAACGATCATACTGTGGTTTATGAAGCTACAAGTTACTCATGAGACAATGGTGTATTGCGTGAACAACTGTAAATAAGCAGTACCTTCACGAACTAGTATAATCATAAAGTCTTTATCGGTTCTTAAGACTGGATAAAAGACAGGGGGTGTGGATAAAAGTAAGGAATTAAATCTGAATTCTGCCACTGTAGGTTCTGGCTTCCATCACGCGAATTAAATGAAACACAATAAAATTTTCGTTTTAGCATACTCGCGCGCGCGTGTGTGTGTACATATATTGCAACGAACCATTGCAGAACGCTGAGTAAGTTTAATAAATATTGCAGAATTCCCTTTAATCTTTTTTCATGCGTATACGCAGTACGACAATAATTTTGGCCAGTTTTGTTAATTAAGGGATAAGTATAGTATTAGTTTTTAGATTGTGAAATAAAACGCCTCTAATTGTTCACAATTTTTCCCTGTAACCATATGTGTATCTCTAGTGCGAGAGTGTGCGAGTGCGGATGTGCGTAAATGAATTAAATTAAACATGATAACTCCATTATTTGTTAACGTATCAAAATGAAACTTTAACAGATTAAGAACAATATCTGATGCTACAATTTTCTAGTGTCGTACGAAACGATTCAAAACATTTTAATATGATTTTTATACAGTTTTATATGTTGGAAATTTTAATGAGATCGTAAAATTTACAGACAACAATCGGACATGATTTTGCAGTTTTGTACTAAGCCTGACCAGAACTTTTAATTATCACATCTTTATCTATGACGTAAAAGTAATTTCAACTAATCAAATCCTCGATATTTAAGAGAGATCGCGAATTGGTGTGTTGAGGTCTGGTAGTTCTTCAGAAAGAGTTGACCAGAGCAGACGAACCCTCCGTGCAAGGTACTACGAGCTAAAGTGTCACGTGGAACTCAATCATTCTTAGAATTTTCAAATACCAACCTGAGACTAACAGATAACTTAAAACCCTATATTATTGGGGTAATAATACGGCTTAATTAGTGGTGTCCGTGTGATTGGACAACGTCCGCTTAGGTAAGTTAAATCTCATCCGGAGTTATAACTTGAGTATACGCGAGAATACATTAATATTACGATACGTGCAAGCTCAGCGCACTGGAGTTATTAGGTTAATAAACCCGTGTAAAACAACCCTGAAATAATATTATTAACTAAATAATTATCGGATCTATCGGATAGATATGCGAAGTTAAAGGAACACACAGCAGATCGCAGAAACGCCGTAGCCGGAATCAACGCACTCAAGCAGAAGGAGCTAAGCATAGAATTTATCCTTCAAATGACATCTAACAGTTTTATGAAACAGCTATAAACACTTTAATTGTAATTTCTATGTACCAAATACAATCATTTAATTTCCTCTATGTAAGAATATTAGAGACAATATATGAGAATTTATTTTAGAAATTTTCAATAAATACCAACCTCCATAATAACGAATGTTTTTATCATTTATCTACGCAACCTATATGTACCATTAGGTATGTTGCAACATAAAAAAAATGGCGCCCAATGTTTGGGTAGGGATTGAATTTGCTATTCAAATGTGAGACAATAAATAAAAGTAAGATAAATTGCATATGGGTTAAAACATGTGTGTCTGGGGGGGAGACAGACAGACAGAACACTGCTGTCAAAACCAATAGTACATATAAGTTTATATCAGTACGGGAAGATAGGCCACTCTGGAATTATGTAAATGTTCAGTAACAGGAAGAGCAACAGGATACAATGAATTTGTTATGAAAATCTTATGTGATCACAATTTCTATGACTAATAGTATAAATACTGAAAATGGGAAATGTATGGAAAAATAATGAACTTAATCAATGTAAAGTAAAGCAAAGGAAGCTAAAATCCAAACTGTGTTATGATGTATTTCAAACACAGTCATGTGAGTAAACAGTCAAAAGGTCGTGTAAGGCTAATGTGTTTTAGAGAATACAATATACATTATTTGTTTACGTGTTTTAACTGAGAATGCCACCATATGTAAATACTTTGCAAGTTAGTTTTTTAAATGTGTAATTAATGTTAGAAGCTATAAACAAGCCAAGTGACTGATTTTTATACGTACCATATAATAAATAAAATATGGAATATGTAAAAAGGGCGTTCTATATAAGAAGAAAATAAAAAGAAGAAGGAGGAGGAGGAGAAGAAGAAGAACAACAACAAGATCCAAGCTTTCTTAACCATGTTTAATGTAAGAAGAAATGAAAAGTTAGTCTCATTTTTTTTCCTAAATTCTAAAAAAAGGTATGTTAATAAAATTTTAAAGTAAATAACAAAAAAGGTCGAAAATATTAAAACAAAAGTAAGTACATGAAAATGTTATTACCAATTTAATGTAAACAATATTAGAATTACGCATTTATAAGATAAGAGTTATAACATGACGAGTTTAGCGATTAAAAGAAATTATAATTGAATTACAAGGCAATATTTATCTATTTTACAAGCTAACCAACTGCTACGAAATAACCTCCAACAGTCAGATCAGCAGTCAGAGTGCTATGTACTTACTCCATGAGTTGATGAGCAGGTTTAAGAGCTGTGAGGCTCTACTGTGTCGTGGCGGAGTCTCTTTCTGTCAGGTCTGTTGGTGAGTACATCTTTAAGGTTCTTGCATTGGGTTTTCCAGTAGTAAGTGTAACAGGTGACTTTCCATCCTTCCGTAAAGTACCGTGCTTCTTGCTTTGATGACGTACTTGACAAAAGGCACCAATATATCTTTGTATCGGGTTTGATTTGTCGCAGCCAAATGTACTATCTTAGACTTCTTTGTATACTACAGTAGTTATTTTTGCTGGCTCATCTTCTGCATGTCCAGATATGTTTTCCGATTACCTTGTGTAATAATAATTTACTTTCTAGAGACAAACTGAAGTTTCTTTCTATCAACTAACATATATCTTCTAATGGCTGTGTTGTATCTTCGTAAGTCTGGGGTCCTGGTAAGTCATGAGGAATCCTAGGTATTCGTTCTGTCTACGTATTTCGCTGTGTATCTACATTAGTGGCACTCTCTCTTCTCAGGGTGAAATTAACTTACTTTGATTTGCTTTCATTGTTTTTAAAAATCTCTTATCAATAGAGAATATTACACAATTGTAAGTAGTTGGTGTCAGTCGAAAATAATCAAGACATTATTCACTTTGAAACCTTTTAATAACAGTGAAACAAGTGAAATAAATAGATATTAAGTCATAATTTTATTATAAATAAACATTTTTATATGTACAGTATGAAATACTGAGCTAAAAAATTTGATGTCATTTAAAACGGCAAAATTAGTTTGGTCAATGCATAAAATCTGCTAGGCAGCGCTACTTCATTTGAGCGATATTTTAAAAAACTAAATCTACTGTTTTTGTTAGTCAATGAAACTTGTAATATTTAAAATGCTTGTTACCTTATGTATTGCAGTATTTTTTTCAGTATTTGTGATTATTTCTCTATTTTGGTTTTGGTCTTGTTTGGTTTTAAGTCGTAAGTGTTATAAGTTAAATAATATTTTATTTAGATAACGAGTTTTATAGTAAGCTTATACATTCAATTATTTGAGACGTGAGATAAAAGTCGCTTATGTCATAAAAATAAATTGATCAATAAATTGGCTTGTAATTTTTATCTATAAATCGATAAGGAAGCTTATATTCTGGAACGTTTCATGATTTCAACAAAATGCATTATATAAAAAAATAAACAACTCAACATACAGGTCGGCAAGCGCGGGCGCGGACAAGTGTGTATAATTAACACACACACACACACACACACACACACACACACACACACACTCACACACTCGCTCACACACACGTGTGTGTCGAGGAGTGCACTCATGTGTGTATACTAGTTTGGATAGTGTTTTCTTTAACTTCACATCGTCAGAAGTGACCCTCTCCCTTCTTGAAATTACAAAATTACCTGTGCATGATTATAATGCATTAAGGTTTTTAACCCAACTACTTAATATATATCTTTTAAACTTCTTGGCAGCATTGTTATTATAATCTATCTTCAACTGTAAGTGGCACAGTATGGAAGATGGATACGAGTTCAAACTCTAAATTGAAGCCATCCCTGTTTCGGACAAGATTTAGCCGAATAAATTTAAGAAAAGTCGTAAAAGTGAGACAAGTACAGAAAAGACGTAGGCCTACACCGTAATGAAGAGACCCACTTGCAACTCAACTCGTTTCCGGGCGACATGTGCACTCTGCCAATTAAACTTGCGACACTGCGTTATCATTTCGATAACGACGGCCAGGCCACATAATTTACCGCCAACAAAATTAATTACCAACAAAACACGACCGGATTGACTTTTTGCGTTTTACCTCTGTAAATTATTCTTTTAAAAAGTTACTTTATTCCATTCAAACGGGATAGATATTACAGAACTTTCTGAATAACGTCAGTCTGGTCAATCGTTTCTTATAGTGTGAAACGCATGCCGGGCGCAAGTTGAGACGCATTTCCGTGAGGTGAGGTGAGGTGACTCACCGTGAGTTTCTGAGAAACAGAAGTGAATACAACAGCGAATGTTCGTACGCAGGGTGAAGTGACTCAGTTTCTGCGTGTCGTGAGGTGCCGAAGCTTTGTGCTCATGCCGCAGTTTTCACGAAGTGACTACGACCTGCTCTAGTTTGGTTTTGAAAGTATTTCCACGATGGAGGAGAAACTCATCGAGGCAGTTCGAGGGAGAAAAGTGTTGTATGATACCTCACATGCAGACAATATGAAAAGTAAATTAAAATCGCAGATTTGGGACGAAGTTGCGAAAGAGATGGGAATCCAATCTGGTAAGTTTTCATAAATTGTTTATTTAATTAACTTTTTTTTAAATTTAACTTTTTAAATACAAACATTTAATTACTAAGTACAGTACACATGCATTTACGTTTAAAATACATTTATTCATACTGTAAACTTATTAAAATAACTACCCTCTCTATCAGTTTACAAAATTGTAAAGCAGATGCAATTTCTATCTTTTTTTTTTTTGTTAACTTCAAATGAACATCGTTTTGACAATTGTTTTATTATCACCAAATTTCTCATACGTATTTTCAGTACTTTCCTTTCAACACGCAATCTCTTTGCCAGGGACAGATCCTCCGGGTGAATTAAAGTATTCCGTGAACTTTTGACGAACCCAGAAAGCTTGAGATCCACTTCGGGCATTGGTTTGATGCAGTGGACGTAACTGGTACAGTGGCACATCCTGTTCGATGATGTCACCTTCAGTTTGCAAGACTGGAGAATTTCTCAAATAGCTGTGCAGCACGCAAGATGCTTTTACAATTTTCACTACAGCGCTTAGGCCTACATTACATTCAAAAGGTGAACGAAAAACACGAAAACGCGAAGCAAGAATACCAAAACAGCATTCCACAGCTTGCCTAGCCCGCGAAAGTCTGTAATTAAACACTTTGTTTTCATAGTTATCAGTGACACTTCGCCTTGCGTATGGTCGCATCAAATTTTCAGACATAGGAAATGCTTCATCTCCTACAAAAACATATGGAATCGGATCAACGATTGTAGGAATTAGAGAAGCAGGTGGGAGATTTAAAGTATGTTTCAGCATTTTTTTTACTAAAACACTGTTAGCAAACGTGTTTCCGTCGCTGAATCTTCCCATTGACCCAACATCAATAGTGATAAGTTGGTAGTCTGAATCAACAAAGGCCATCAGTACAACGGAGAAAGTATGTTTATAATTAAAAAAATGAGGATCCGCTTTTCTCCAGCTTTTTTATTGTTACATGTTTCCCATCAAGCGCTCCGACGCAATGTGGAAATTGCCATTTTTCTTCAAAGCCATTAGCAAATGAAGCCCATTGTTCTGTTGTCGGTTCCGGCATATAAATCGGTTGCATACGTTCCCAAATAGCTTCTGCTACTTCTTTTACAATGTTTGATACTGTTCGGTCACTCATTCTATAGCTGTAGCCGATACTTTTGAAGCTGTTTCCTGAGGCTAGGTACCTGCAACATACACATATACAACACATGTGTAAGATGTAGGTATACATATGTACACAATTTTTTTAAACTAAAATTTCATAGCATATAGCATTATTTTAGGGAACTCACTCCAAACGGGAAATGAATAATTGTATGTGAAACTTTGTTGCAGGTTCAGAGGCGAAAATAATGTGGGAGAAATTAAGACATTCTTTGAGGGATGCACTCAGGAGGCAAAAACAATGTGTGAAAAGTGGCGCTGCAGCAACTACCTTAAAACCGTGGAAGTTTCAAACAGAAATGGGATTTCTTCAGCCTTACATGGCGAATAGGAAAAGAGAGACCAATCTCAATGACGAGAGCGACGAGGATTCAACAACGCAAAACTACGAACAACTCGAATGTGAAGATACCCAGGAAGCAGACAGTGTGGTGGAACCTGCAAGCGAGGAGCGTGAAGATGAAGGTGGGACACCTGGGACAGCCACCGTCCTTCCAGGAAATTCAAAGGAAAAAACTTCGAGAAGGCAAACACAAGAGAGTCCTTCCGACCTTCCTAGTTCTTCAAGGGGAAACACGCCAACACCACAAAAGAAAGTCAAGAAGAAAGACAATGTTTCAATCTTACTTAAGCAGTCCATAGAAAACCGGGGAAAAAGAGCGGCCGAAAGAGCAGCAGAGAGAGCAGTGTTATTGGATGGGATCCAACCTCCAAGCGATCCTTTATATCATTTTTTATGTCGATGTATGAAACAACAAAACAAATGCCGCCGGCGTCACAACACGTTGTAAAAAATCAAATATACAAAGCTGTGATAGATATAGAAGCCACTTTACTAAACTTCCCGCTAACATATTCACAACAAACATACCAATTTAACCAATACAATGTTCCATACCAGTACGATCGCTACAGTGACTACCAATTCTCTACGTCTACGCCATTTTCTTCTTATTCCGAGAATTCATCACATCAAAGCTCTACCTCGAACACTCAGAATGCTTCATCAGAAGGCCGAGAAGAAAGGGATACTTTAGTCAACTTCATAAATCACTTTTCTGCAATTTGAAAAGTTATAGTTGGTAGGTTATTAGTTTTAACCTTTACATTTTTTTATGTGTTTTGCAGTTTTTTGACTAGTTAATTGTCGTAAAATTAATTTTATGTGTAACCTAATAGTATCAGTTTAGTTTTTTTTCAAAAGCATTGTCACTGTTTTTAAACCATTTAATTCTTTTTGTTTTTCAAGCATTTCATATATTTTAACCATTTTACCTGTTCGTTTTTACATTTTTTTAATAGCAATAAATTTGGAGTACATGTAACTAATCACTGATTTATTCTTTCGAAACAACCTTTCATACTTGCACAAGGAAACACATTTTTTAAAGTTGTAGAAAATGAACAAATTTCTTACCTTAAAAATACGGCTAGTTTTTCTTCGGTTCCGATAGGCCTTGACGCATTGCACCCTTCAGCATGTATTGAATCCTTGATGAATCCATGTAATTCAGAAAACTGGTCACGGGTGACGCGGTAATAATTCTTAAATTTTTCATTAGAAAATTGGTCCTTAAGGACGAATTCTCCGTGCGTCTTTCTTTTCTTTAAATAACTGCTTTTCGGCAGCTTTTCATGAAATAATGTTACAATTATTTCGTCTTCAAAATCATCAGAATCAGATTCTGAACTTAGTAAAGAGTCAATATACACTGAAGCCATCGCGCACATAATGTCGACACAACGTCACATACACGCAGAATAGAACTGCGCCTCAACGTTCGCTCTCCCTGCGCGCAGTTGATTCAGATCCTGCTTCACCCTGCGCGTCCTGCGTCACCCTGTGGGCTCAACTTGCGCCCGGCCGTCGAACAAATACACACGCACCACACATGTCCGCATTCAAGAAAGTACTTTCTAAAATTCTGTTTTCTTTAAAACCGTTTTTACGCGCATAAAAGTGTAGGTTTTCCTTTCTTCATCTGCCCCCCCCCTTTCATTAATAATGCTTCATTCCTCATCAAATCTTATGGTTCGTACCAAGTACCAGGTATTTTGTTGTAGAAATATTCGCTTCGGATCTCGTTACGATTCCCTCGCCGTACTCGTTAAAACAGATGATAGGCTACTATATAAACATAAATTAAACGTCTCGAATTATTATAAAATGAGTCTACTGTAACGAAAGTGAAGTTCTGAGCACGACATTAAGCTTTATCATTTATTTACGGTTTATAATATTAAAACACAGACGATATACAGAATAAGAAAACAATGTGTTGATAAAACTTCGGGGGCTATCGAGCCGGAACCAATTACTTAAGATCCCAGACGTTTCGACTCCACCTGCGGGGGTCATCTTCAGTGGTGATCCTCTTCTGAGACGACTGCTGTTGCTCGGCGTCTGGTTGTCACCGTCAGTCCAGAGGAATTTAATTGCTGCACGTAATCAAACGTGAGGGATGACGTAGAGTAAAGATTCAATTCCATTCAATTAATATGGCATTTAATTAGTTATATATTGACCAATTTATGTAGTTTTTCGTTTCAGGTAATACCGAGAGCACAAAATTTGGTACCTAGTTGTTTCAGCAAATAAGCTAATTATCATTAATATTAAAATATACTTTTTTCAGAATATATATTTTTCAGAATTTTAAAATATACTTAAAAAAAAAGACTTGAAGACTGCCGTGTCATACGAATAAGACACTCCATGCTTCCTTCATTGAAAGCGTTTATAAGTTTGCAATGAAGCAGTCCAAACAAGTGTGCCTATTACTCTGAATACGGAGACATTCCCCACGTCTGTGTCATCTTCACATTATCGTAATTGCCGACAGTAACCTTAATTTTTGTCTTCGTTTTCCTAAATGGTCGATTTAAATATTGCTATTGGTCAAATCACCGATAATTATAGTTAAATATAGGCCCCGCATACTGTAATCAACTAGAAAGATACGGAAACTGTTGCCAATCGGCTAGTTTGGAATTGTTCGCAGACGATATTAGCGATAATTTGCAAGTCATCAACAAGACTTTCCAATTTTTAAAAGTATTGTTTGAGAAATCAATTAATTCATTAGTTTGAAAAAAAAACGAATTTTATTTCGAGTATAATTTAAAAATTAAAGGTATTCAGAGACAAATAACTATTTTTAGTGGTGAACAGCTTTTTGGCAGCCTCAGGCAAATGGAAATTTGGTGTTTCCACGACTAAGCTTTAGAATTTCGTCGACCAAGTCGCTTAGTTACATAATATACAGTAATTATCAGAGCGAATTCAGCAAAAACTCGACTGTTGATCAGACTAAAGCAAACTCCAAAGAAATTTTATGGCGAAATTAAGCTTTATTTGTTAGTGGATTGTAATGTTAAGAACAACGGATGTAAACCGATACAAGAATTTAACGTGCTATCAAAGTTATAAAATTATTTAGAATAAGTGTATCCGACATTGTTGCTAAACTTACGACCCAGAACAAAAGGTCAGGCAAATTGATGATCCAAATTTATGGGCTAGTAAGCTTTAATTTTAGCGCCAGGATCAGTTGTCGTAAAACTACATATTACTTACTTAATTGTTGTGCTTTGTGTACTCTTAGCAAGGCGGTTTGTGGAGTTAATTACTTTATAGATTTTCTCCTGTCTTGTGCTGGTTCAGCTATGCCTAACTACTTTTATCCTGTTTTTTAATTATTTCATCCTGCCATATTTTCCTAGCCTACCTCTGCTTGTCTTCTTTAATGGCCTCGGCTCATACACTCTACGAATTGTCATTTGCTCACGATGTACCCGAACTATCTCTTTGGTTTCCTTTTATTATAGAGTCTGAGTTTTTTTCTTAATCTTTATTTTCTATTTTACTTACGAATCTCATCTCAGTTGCTTTTATTTTCCTTTATTGTTCTTCGGTGTTTGTGCATGACTCTATGTCATTATGGAGACAACTGGGTTAATTTTCCTTTCCATTTCAGCTCTTGTTTATATCTTTCTATTATCTAGTAACGTAGTTTTTATACCGCTGAATAGTCTCCCAACTGTTGTTGTTCTTTCTACAATTTTACCACCCATTCTGTGATATCACAGTGCCTAAATATTTAAACGTTTTCACTTCTCTTAAATGTCCCTCAAGTTTTACTGAGTGTTGTTTGTCTTTTTTTGCTAATGGACATCGTTTTCGTTTTGTCCTGGTTGATACACATGTTGTATTTGTTCTGTACTGTCTTGTATACCCGTAGATTACTGTTTAACGTCTTCTTATATTTGCCATTATTGCCAAGTCGTCAACACAACATGTTTCTGAGATATCTATTGTCCGCATCTTCCAGTACCCAAATTCAAACTTCCTTACTTCTCGTATTTGTGTGCTTCATCCAGGCCAAAATGAAAAGCGATGGATTTTGTAGACAACCTGTCTTACTCGCTTTCTCGTTCCAAACATTTCTGCTGTTTCATCCTTTGATCACACATAATGTCTGGTGTCACTATACAAACATTGTTTTGTTCTATCCTTTTTGTTGTACCACTTGCTACATGTCGTTCCTGTTAATTTGGTCAAAGGTTTTCTCGACATCTATAAAGCATATCTCTATCATCCCATGCTGTTTTTAGCAACTTAATTGTTAAAAAAAATAGCGTCTTATACTCCCCTATTTGGTCTGAATAGAGGAAAATTGTGTATTTTCCAGATTTTTTTTCAGCCGGTTCCCTAAGTTTTTTCCCATAATTATGGCAAACATTTCTGCTGTGTTGCGTGTAAGGAAGTCGTTCTATAGTTTTGGCGCTCCTGTCTCTCTTTTTTACAGATAGATGTTATTACACCTACTTGGCAATTGTCAGGTGCCCTTCCATGTTTGACTACCAATTCATCATTTCTCTTATCTCTGGTTCAGCTTATCCTGTCAATACTTTATTCGTCTCATCTGTTAGTTTATCATTTCTAGTGCTTTCCCTTTTGCTGAATTCTCTAATTATTACTCCATGACTTGCTGTTCCTCACTGACTTCTATAGGCTACATTTATTACACTTTTTCGCAGTGGCGTGTCTAGAATTTGTCCTGGGGGGGGGGCCGTGATGGCTTCACACAAAAGAAAAAAATATAAAAGTTATGACTAATCAACATTAGGCCTACTGTATTTAAAGTGGTCGAAAAACGTGTGATAACATCCTGAAAGCAGCAATCTAATAATTATTAAAGTAAACAGTAATAAGACAATAACAATACGCGTATTTGAAATATTGTTTAGAAGATGCCTACTGACTGAATAAATTTTTCTGTATTTCATATTTCAAACGTATACGCAAATGGTGTGTAATAAACCTGTTTGTATATTAAAAAAAAAGTTACTACTATATTAGCATGCTCCCTAAAGTCCAGCCCTACGTCCGAACCTACTACACCTTGGCCACGTGGGGAGCGGGCAACAGCTATTACTCTGTAGCTGGCTAACAGGGCAATGGTCCGTGGAGGCTACCGCTTGGTAGAAAGGGAGGTGGCTCTCCCACGGTCCTCTAGCTGGGCTTACTCTTTTTCCACTTACTTGAGTAAGACCCCTTCTCTTTTGTCTTTTCTGTCTGGCCTCTCTTGGTCAACTCTTGTTCTTTCCGACCCTGACGCTATTAGGTTACCGAGGGCTAGGGGTCTTTCAGTTTCATATTTCTATTACTCTATACTTATTGGATAAACATTAAAGCAATGGAGAAAACAAATAAAGGAATGACTACCCCAGGTGGCAGACCAGGTAAAAACCTGGTAAATCCACCCTCTTCGGAGGTCGGCCCCATGGATTCTGGGGGGGGGCAGCTATTGCTTGGTGAGGATCCGTTTAGAAGAGGTTCGTTGGTGGCAAGGTCTCCGCCAACTAATATTAACTGTAGTTTGGAAAAACAAAACGCACAGATACCAACACTGGAGGTCCCAGAGGACACAATAAGCAGACTGCAGGCTCAGCTTAATTCTGCTTATAACGAAATCAGACGACTACAGGAAGAAATTAAGAAGTTACAGCCTAGGGTATCCTATAGTCCAGCCAACTCGGAAGAAGAGGAAGAAATCGTGGCCAAAGAAACTGATTGGATACTGGAAAAGAATAAAAAACGTAAAAGGAAAACTATGGAATCACCAGAAACACCGAAAACTAGTCCAATAAACAAAAGTAAAAGGACTAAAGAAAATGTAAAAAAATCGGCTAAGCCACCACCAGTGATACTGAGCAATGTGGAAAATTATTTAGAAATAAGTCAGAAACTGAAATCAAAAGATCTGAAATTTAACACCAGCATGATGAACAACAATCAGCTGAAAATTAATGTAGACACAGAAATGGAATATAGAGAACTGACAAAACTCCTAAAAGAAAGTAAGTTGGAATGGCATACTTATGAAAATAAACAGACCAGACCAATAAGAGTCATGGCACGTAACTTGCATCCAACATGCAAATCAGAAGAGATTAAAGAGGAGTTATTGAATAGAGGATATAAAGTCCTTGAAGTAGTTAATAAAATTAGAAAGACTAAAGTTGACGGCAAGGAAAAATCACACATTTACCATTATTTATGCTAACCTTTGACAGATCAGAGGATATAAAAAAAAATATTTGATATTCAATATTCATGTCATATGAAAATAAAAATTGAAGCTCTCAGGAGTAACAAACTGATACCACAGTGTAAAAGGTGTCAAAGATATGGTCACACTCATAAGTATTGCCAACATGGACCTATCTGTGTTAAATGTGCAGGCAATCACAGGACCATCGCTTGCCAGCAAGACGAGATGTGCCACCAAAGTGTTCAAATTGTGCAGAAGCACATCCTGCTAGCTACAGGGTTGGTTGCACGTGAACTTCAAATAAGACGCAATAATTTAATAAGTGAGAGACGACCTAAAAAACCTCAACCAAGAACTTTCACAGCTAATAAAATCAATAGTGAAATGTCCTTTGCTCAAGCAGTTAAAGCTAACAAGACTTTAGTTCAAAATGATGATTCATCAATGGTGCAAATGATGCAGAATATGATGGACATGATGAAAATAGTCATGGACAGACTAGATAGATTAGAAGCCAGAAGTCCGGGCATAATCCCACAGAGAACTAATCAATGGACCAGAAAGACCTAAGGATAGCTACCTGGAATGCCAACGGTATCCAGAACAGAAAGCAAGAAATAGAATTATTCCTCAAGGCACAAGACATTGATATATGTCTAGTATCAGAGACACACTTAACAAATCAGTCATGCTTAAAAATAAATGGATACCAGGTATATCAAACAATTCATCCGGATAATAAAGCCAAAGGAGGAAGTGCTATTATTATTAAGAAAAGGATTAACCACTATGAGGAGTGTCACCTTCAGACTGCAGAAATCCAACTCACTGTAGTTGGAATCAAATCCACCAAGCAAAAACTAATCGTTGGTGCGATATACTGTCCTCCAAGACACAACCTAAAGGAGTTAGATTACAAGAAATTTATATTACACCTAGGTGAGAGATTCATTGTAGGCGGAGACTACAATGCCAAACATGTAGATTGGGGATCCAGATTAACAACAACTAAAGGTAGCGAACTTAATAAAGCAATACAAGAAACAGGTTGTAGCTTCCACAGTACAGGCAAGCCTACTTACTGGCCTACAGATCCTAATAAAATTCCAGATCTACTAGATGTCTTCATATCAAGGAGGGTCTCGCAGAACTTTGATATCGAGGAGAATTTTGATCTTGACTCTGATCATTCAGCAGTAATCCTGACACTGAGTGAAAGGATAATAAAAAAAGTAAACAAACCAAGCCTAGTTAACAAAACTACTGATTGGGAAAGCTTCAAATTAGAACTTGAAGGCAAGATACAACTAAATGTTCAGTTGAGAACTAAGCAGCAATTAGAAATAGAAGCCGAGAAGTTTAATTATAATATTCAAACTACAGCCTGGAACAATACAAGAGAAATCACCCATGGAATTGTTGGTAACAACTATCCTAGAGAGATCAGAGAACTTGTCAAAGAAAAGAGGCGAGCTAGAAGAAAATGGCAACAGACTCGTGACCCAAATGATAAAACTGTACTTAACAACAAATCGCAACAACCAAAGCGTGTAATACAGAAGTTAAAAGAAGCATCAATAGCTTCCTATTTGGAAAATCTAACAGCAGATGCAGATACAGAGTACTCGTTGTGGAAAGCAACGAGGAAGCTTAAAAGGTCGATCACTCAAGTACCACCTATTAGAAAAAGCGACGGTACGTGGGCTAGAGATAATAAAGAGAAAGCTGAAGCGTTTACTGAACATCTAGCTGACATTTTTAAGCCAAACAATACCCAGTCTGATACAGAGTTAGATGAAGACACAAATCATGAAGAGGAGGACATTCAACTGGTCACCCCAAAAGAGGTAGCTAAGGAGATCAAGATAAACTTGAACCCCCGAAAATCACCTGGCTTTGACCTCATTACAGGTGAGATCTTAAAGCAGTTACCTAAGAAAGGGATTGTTATGCTTACATATTTATTCAATGCGGCACTTAGGCTAAAGCATGTTCCTGGTGTCTGGAAGGTGGCAGAAGTTATTATGCTACGTAAACCAGGCAAACCGCCAAATGAGGCCAAATCATATCGGCCCATATCACTGTTGCCAATTATATCAAAGCTTTTTGAAAAACTTCTGTTGCAAAGGCTAAATCGAGTAATAGAGAGAAAAAAGCTGATACCAAATCATCAATTCGGGTTCAGACAAAAACATTCCACAATAGACCAAGTACATAGAATAACAGACACAATAGAGAAAGCACTAGAAAAAAAGCTAATCTGCTCGACAATCTTCCTCGATGTGGCTCAGGCCTTTGATTAAGTTTGGCATAAAGGTTTAATACACAAACTTAATAAAATGCTACCAAAACAATATGCTGACGTGTTAAAATCATATATATCGGAAAGATTATTTAGAGTCAAACAGGAAGATGACTATTCTGAGCTAAGAGAAGTGAGGGCAGGTGTGCCCCAAGGGAGTGTTTTGGGGCCCATCCTCTACTTGTTGTTTACATGTGATCTGCCGCAGCCAGAGAATGTGTCTGTTGCTACTTTCGCTGATGACACAGCTATAATGGCGATTGGTTCGACCTTAGGTGAAGCTACCAACATGCTTCAAGATGCTAGTGATCAGATACAGCAGTGGACTGGAAGATGGAAAATTAAGCTTAATGAACTGAAATCTGTCCATATCAATTTTACAAACAAAAGAATAGAGAACAGTCTTCCAGTTACCTTAAATGGTGTTGTAGTACCATATGCAAACACTGCCAAATATTTGGGGATGACCCTAGATACAAAGCTACGATGGAAGGAGCACATCAGAAAAAAAAAGGACGGAGCTTGGTCTCAAATATAGACAACTGTATTGGCTCTTGGGACGAAATTCTCAGTTGTCAATACACAACAAAATTCTGATATATAACCAAATTCTGAAACCAATTTGGCTTTATGGAATTCAACTGTGGGGTTGTGCGAAGGAAACGAACATTAGTCGTATTCAAACCTTCCAGAATAGAGTGCTACGGAACATGGTAAGTGCTCCATGGTACATCAGAAATAGTGATCTACATCGAGACCTTAGGATCCCTGATGTCGCCAGTGAAATTAAAAGGTTTGCTGCAAAGCACGAATCTAGACTACACCAGCATATCAATGTAGAAGCTATTCAACTGCTTGACAACGCCAATACAGTGAGAAGGCTGAAGAGAACTAAAACTTTTGAATTAGTGTAGTGCAGTGTGTGCATAAATCTAGAAAGTAATATATAGTACACCAGTGGGCGACTGTATAAGTAACTTAAAATTATAACAAACATTAGATGTAAATTGATGAAAAAAAAAAAACAACGTAAAGATTAAGAGATTAATAAAATTGGTCAAATTGGTCAACTTTTTTCAATCCTCTGAGGGGGGTCCTGTCCCGTTTGCCCCCCGTAAATACAGCCCTGTCTTTTCGGTCTAGTTGTTTCTTCAAGTATTCTCACCATTTCACATAATCTGCTTGTCTGTAATATTATTTTCTCTAATAACTTCAGCAGTTTTAAGTGTGATATATTTCTTTAGTTTCATACTACTAGCTGTCCCAAAAATAACATGTATGTTTTTCTTGAACGCGTTTGTCACCTTCTGTCCAAAGTCTTTCCATGATTTTTCCTTTCCTCTTTCATTATGCTTTTATTTGTACTCTACGTAATTTATATTATTTGCGGTGTTCTATGTTTTTGTTCTAGATAGTCCCTCCATTTTTGTTTTTCTATAACTACCTTTTTAATAACTTCTGTCTATCAATGTGTCCTTTTTATGTTTGTGTTTTATCATCTTTACTACTACACAACTGTTTCTCACTTTTGATTCTGTTGCTTCTTTTTTTTTTGCAGATATGATTTGAAGTTAGCCGATGTGACCACTGTTTAAACTGTCCGAGCGAAAGCCGAATTGTTCAGGGGATCAAATCGTCTGTGTACGAGTGGTCAAGTATCTTTAACGTGGTCCACAGGAGACTGATTCATCAGGTAAGGGGTCGTCAATTCGTATGGAATTCTTGCCTTGCTTTACAATCACTATAACTATGAGCTTCTTCTATTTGTTATGAAAGGTCAGTTTGGAGCAAGATTTAAACAGCACGATTAAAAACAAAAGTCCTTGTTTAGAAAGGTGTTGAAAGGTTGTAGGGCGTCTGGATCACTGTCCGTGTCAGGTACGTTTCTGGGTTGGAGCCGATCTCATACGTTATACCAAACGACGGGTTCAGATACGTTGGAACCGCAAGCAAAAAGAAGTTCTCCACCTCGCCTTCGATTTGTTTGTCGAATGTTCGGAACGAACCGTCATTTGAAACATGTGTCGGGGAATTCATCATTCTTCTTCAGACGGTGCAGAAATGTCCAAACATTTGGAGACTGAGAACAACGCTCCTTCCTCGTCAACGCAACCGCTATTCTGTACAGTAGAATGTAGACATCGGTCTTTAGGTATTGGGGGATGGTGAGTTCCCAACAGCGTCACTGTAACCTATCCCAACATCCACTACACGCCTATAATCTGTCATCCAATAGACGTCACATTGGCATGGCCCACTGCCAGCGCCTTTGAAGACAGTTCTCTTCTAACGAGCTAGAAGAGAGATCTTTTCAGAGATCTCTTCAGAGATACTCTAGTATTCGAGCATAACCCCAGACGCGGCATTAATTTCAGCCGAGATGACTGCTTTTTGAAGGTGATAACCGCCTCACCGATTTGGCGGATGGTATCGAGTGATCGCGCTTCTGACAACCGGTGACGGAGTAGCGAATCATAACGATTCCAATCGACGATCTTCCTGACGTCTCGCACGACAGGTCGCTAGGTAGTACCCTAATAGGAAAAGGATCCAGAAAACACAACGGAATTCGCGTTGTGCCGTGCCGGGCAGAACGTCAGTCGTGCTTGTCCACTGACCATCTCCTTAGTACCTACGTGAACTTTCCCATTCGGAGTAGTCAAGCGACTGTTTCAATCACGATGCTTGCAGATCAGGTCACCGACCATGATGTGACTACAGTACACTGTGATTCAAAAAAGTGTCGTTGCGCGGATGAGTTCTCAGCAGTGGAAGTCTCTATATGAGTTCGTGCCAGAGGGAGGCACAGTGGTGGACACCGCCGGCAGCCTCCTGCTTCGCAAAGTCTGCCATCTCGACGTGATACGTCTGCCGTCTGGTCCCGGTTCCTCTAGATCCTTTCTCAGATATTCCTAAAGTGTTTTTGTACCTTCTAAACATTCTCCAATGGCTGAGCGTTTTGTTGTCTTTAGACCGTAAGATGGAGTTGGAAACGAATAACGGATTTAATTAGTGGCACAGATACCGGCTTTGGCTGGAGATGGCGACTACGCTAGCTATTCAGGTGCGGTTGGTATTCTAACAAACTGAGTTACCGCGGTGGTGGAGGAGAAGGGTTCCGCCGCTGGAGTCCCTGCCTGACACGAGCATAACCAGCAGTTAGCAGGGTACACACCACCAAGTCAATGCGACGTTTCGTAGTCGAATTTCAATCCTGAGGGCGTAGTCTGTAGCGCTGAGATTAAACGACGCCCGAGGCACGGTTGCGTTCCATCTTAACACGGAACCCAAACGCCTGGGTGACTTGTGTAGTCTTTCGCCTGTTTTGTCTTTTTCTACTAGTAAATTAACAAGTGGGGCTACTCGCTTAGTGCCTGAAGGAGCGTACAAAGTAAACAAAAATCTCCTGATGATTTTAATGTCAAGACTCCCTGAGCATGAAGGATAGGGCTAGATTTTTTTTTTTTTGTGAGGAAGGTGTAGTATTGCGCACCACCAGAGTACAGGAAACACAGAAAAATTCGGTACATCTCATATCTCTACGACAACCTTAACGGTATTGTCAAAAGGAATTTAAAGTTAAGTTTGTCAACTGAGATACCAAGTGCAGCAACTATCCCAATCCCGTGAACGAATACCGGCGAAGCGAGTCCATCTGCGGGAGACGCTGTGCGCTATACGTTGCGGCGGCAGATTTCGGACAGATACTGACCTGAGACAACTTTCATGACCGTGATCGATAAAATGACAGAAAGAAGAGAATACTGTCTCCTCGGCTTCTTCCTGGATGCCGACGTGGACCAACTGCTCTCTAAGGACGAGAACATTGAAAGTAACATGCACACAGTATCTAAAATAACTTACTGTTGTTCAGGGGTTTATCAAACTAGCCGGGGCAGTTCTACCTTACGATTTGTGTAGGCAGACGTGGTATAGGCGTGGTAGAATCGCTCAGACGATAGAATCCGTTGATCAGTTTTGGTGGCAACTGTTGTTGCAACTCCGACGGTTCCCCGCAAGTAGACTTTACTAGATGCCTAGGTGGTAGACAGAGGAGATGGCACCATAACAAAGATGTCTTCTGCGGTGGGTCAGGGGTCCTATACCAGTTGAAGTGATGTTTCCTAGACCTGCTGAAGAGCAGGGTACAGAATGGCGATGCTACAGGGTACAGGTTGTTATTCTTATCGTATACGTATCCTGTAGGAAGTGATTGCAATCGTTCTTATTGCATCTGATAACTACCTCTCACTGGTCGTGTGGATCGTAGGCGCGCACACTGGCCTGTTGATTATCCGCTCAACAACATTCAATCATTCGAATTTAGGATCGAATTTCTGTCTGAGGAGCTTCCACAGGAGTTTCTACATGCAGGGGCTATATCTCCTGTACAATACCCTATGTGGATGTCTGGAGGCAAACATCTGGGCGTCTCCCAGACGACATCACAGTCCATAGACGATTCCCTAAAATAATGACGAGGCCTTCCTTGCGTTGTGAAATAAGGGTAGAGATGTGTTCTTTTCGTTGTCAGAGCCGAGAGTAAATCTAAAGCAATAATTTAAAATATCTTTTTAAACTAAAAACTCCACGAAATTACTTTTTTCGTACAGCATTACTCCAGTTACTTATCGATAAAAACGTTCCAATAATGTAAATGAATTGTAACTATAGTATGCCTGTTATAATTTAAACCATAATATGTTGAAACACTAGTTACTACACACATTTCATTACGCTGAATAAATTTCCTAAATATGCTTTCAAGTCATTTAACATTTTACTAAACTGTTTTTTTAATTTTCAATCACTCGTTTAGATAAAACAACCTACAGATAGATAGCCTTTGCCAGTTATATGGCATGTGATTTTTACGCACAACATATTTTTATGCCAGGCTGCGTACATTTTTCAAAATGTAATTATTATTTCCGTGGTTACGATGAATTAAATTTTTAAAATGCAATTATCATTGTTCAGATGTGTAGATTTTACTTCCATGTTCCGTAAAGAAATAGAAGTATGGTGATCGCGAAAAAATCGTGTTCGAGATAAGGGCTGATTCTGATTGTATTGCCCTCAAAACGTGAAGAGAAATCATTTTCCGTAAAGTGTCTGTGTTGTGTTTATGTGTAGAATTTTTCTATGGCGAATGATAACTGCTGCAAATTCAAACAGAATCAAATAATGTTTTGCATATGTATCTGACTTGTATAGGACTCAAGGTCTATTGATTTTGGTGAACATCGTTTAAGGAAGAGGGGTAGTTTACCTGCAACGTTTTACATTTTAACAAGAGTAAAGTACCTAATTTTGATAAAAGTATCCTGAAAAGAAGGTCATAATTATCCACTGTAGAAAGGTAGATGAAATATCTATAAATGAAAAGGGTAGTTAAAAGGGGAGGAGGTATTTTTTTACGTTTGGTATTGAGTTAATGAGTTTGACGAAATTAAATAAATATCGGTATGGAGAACCATACATGACTTCCATGTTCTAAGATTTATATTTACAATCATTTTCTAAATGAAATACTTCCATAGAAACTACTTCTTTCTAGTTCTTTTATTAATTAAGGAAATAAAGTTCTTTTAGTACTTTTTATTAATGAAGGAAAGTTCCTGAAATAATGAAAAGTATTTTATTAGAAATGTTCAGCTTTTAGTTATATGTGTTCTGATTTTTTAATCAAATCAAACAATTCAATTCAATTTTCTTTCTTTTTCTATACATTAACTCGGTAATGCTCTTAGATTTACAACATGTTTTATGGGTCACAGGGTTGTTTTTACAATTTATAATTAACATGATTTATTCTAAACTTATTTTTACTTGTCCCTCATGTACATAATTAATTTCTAGGGATATATTCCACTAGTTATAAGTATTGTACACATTGCTTAATCTTATTAGATTAGTTACATAGTTATTTTATATAAATTACACGTGTTACTCAATGTTTATATTATAACAAGATATATTTCCTAAACACTTTTATTTCACAATATTCTGAAAACTTATACATTGCTTTTTAACATTAATAACTGTTATTTTCACTATTTTCACCTTTCTTACATTAGGTAGTTGGTAATTATGGGTTTAATATTATTTTAATTGCTTTTTTTATATTACTTATAGTCTGTAGTAAGATTACATACAATAACTGTTTAAGGTTCGCAGACCACTATATAGTTTGATAGGCTTATACCATAACAAATGTTTTCTTATTTAATTACTAAGTAATAGACCCTGAGCATCTTGCAGAGGGTTCATTCCCTAAAGACCAAAAGTCTGTCTATGAAATGTTCCTCTGTAAACACGTGCAATTACACTGGCCAGCGATCCACAGGAAGAAAATCACTGTCCACCTTTTCGGCTTGCACGCGTTGTGTTGGTGTGGGTTTCGGCACTTTTCATTTAAAAAGCGTGCAAACATAAGGAAATAAACATGATTGAGGCCAGAAATAACGCGAATTGTGTGTGTGTGTGTGTGTGTGCGTGCGTGCGTGCGTGCGTGCGTGCGTGCGTGCGTGCGTGCGTGCGTGCGTGCGTGCGTGCGTGCGTGTGTGTGTGTGTGTGTGTGTGTGTGTGTGTGTGTGTGTGTGTGTGTGTGTGTGTGTGTGTGTGTGTGTGTGTGTGTGTGTGTGTGTGTGTGTGTGTGTGTGTGTGTGTGTGTGTGTGTGTGTGTGTGTGTGTGTGTGTGTGTGTGTGTGTGTGTGTGTGTGTGTGTGTGTGTGGAATTTTTTCTATGGCGAACGATAACTGCCGCAAATTCAAGCAGAATCAAATAATGTTTTGCATATGTAGCCGAGTTGTAGAGGACTCAAGGCATATTGATTTTGGTGAAGATCGGTTAAGGGGGAGGAGTAGTTTACCTGCAATGTTTTATGTTTTAACAAGAGTAAAGTATTAAAAATTTATTTAAACTTTTTATTCAAATAATGTAATTGTTAAAAATAAAATAATTTTGTTGCCAGGCAACCAGGTTGTTCGGTTAGGAGGGAGGGGTAGTTTACCTGCATTGTTCTGTGTTTTAACAAGAGTAAATATTTTATTTTATTAAATAAGTGCCCCGAAAATAAAGGCATATTAACCCACTGTAAAATGGTAAATGAGATAATTATAAATGGAATGGGTAGTCTGTCTGTCTGTTTCCCAAAAACAGGTAGCCAACGTTTATGACAACTTACGGTATTAATTTCTTGGTCCGGTTATCTAATAGTACATTTGAAACAGAGGGATTAAAATGAAAATCGTCCGAGTAACTGAAACACCAGCAGAATCCTGTTAAGTAATGTGAATTCGTAGTTACTTGTGCGTATATAATTAGCGTGATGCGCTGCGCTATACGTATAACGGAAGGAAAGAGGAAGGAGTGATGGTCACCTGTTTGTGGCCGTTATAGAGTGGCATGTGGGATGCGGCGGGCGGCAGCGGCAGGCGACGGCAGTTGGTCTGCACCTGGGCCCCCACACCTCACCCCTAACGTCATCGACCCATCGGCACGCGCCAACTTCGCTGCCTGCCTGCTTCACCGCTCACTGCCTCGATTTTTATTGTATGACACAAGGAATTCCACGTATGTTTTATATTTTATTTTGTTGAGTTCGTTTGTACAGATGCCGTTAGACAACCTTTTTTACGGATTTCATGGACCAGTAATTTTGCGCACATTTGCGGGAACGTGCACGCGTGTATGTGTGCGTGTGGTGTTTTTTATATACTGTTTATTTTTAAGTATATGAATGTGTGAATGCATCAATTAAAAGTAAAACTTACAATTCTTTTTGACATTGTTTCGTAATGACGTGTCTTTCCATGCAAAAACATATTATTAAATTGTTTTGTGTATATTTCGTTATCTAAATATAGGCCTACCAAATATTATTCGTATATTATTATACGATAGGCTAAATAATATAGCAACATAAAAACTTTTTCAGGCGTTATTTATAATTAAATTACGATTATGAAATGTATACAATGTAGATGGGTTTCAACTACATCTTCGGCCTCCCGCGTTTCTTCGTCCGTCCTTTTGACTTTAATTTATAATTATTTTTCCTTATTCTATTCATGATTTTTCAACTGTAAGCCATTATTAGTCTATATGCATAAGTTGTTTCATTGTACGTAATTAAGTAACTATCTGAAATTATTACCCAGTTTCGTACCAGGATATTTTCACGGGGGTATTATTATGCAGGATTTTTCAATGGCTGGGTTATTGATCTGAATTTTCCTGTGAATGATTTATTAATAAGCGAGGATAGACGTAGTAGAGGAGTCGCAAGTTTCAAATTTTCAAATATCTGTATTTGTTATATGACTCTGACTGTCTAAGATTTTTTATAAAACGCCATTGCTAACTAACCCAATTGGGGGGGGGGGGGTCTTAACTCCGTACATTACTGCTTCTGAAATTACTACACGCATCACGTCATATTACTTTCGTAACGATTGTTTGTCAACTGTCGTGTAAAATAATTAGCATATTCATTTCCATCGGTGAAGGAGTTTTCCATCCTTTGGGGGTGGGGATGGTTTACCCCTTTCTCCGGAGGATAAAGAAAAAATAAAATGCCAAATATTAAAAACATTATGCCGGTAGTCATAGAAGCCAAATTAAATAATTAGGCTAATTAGTTGTGTAAGAACGAATATATTTAATTTCTATATGCTATATTCTATAGCGAGTACAAAATCGAATTGTATAAACATTGCTAATTGTCCAGTGCTTGAGGAATGGTTCAATTTTTGTTCTACCTTTTGAGATTACGCCCTGTTAGCCAGTGAAAAAGAAGTACCTTTCGACCGTTTATTCAACCCGCAGTGTATCCATATCGCTTTACGATATTTATGGGGCAGCAGTTTATCCCACAGCAAATTTAAAAATGTCTGTATTAAGCAATTTTCTTGCTTACTATTCGACTCTTATAAACATGTGATTATTGTTGTATACGGTTCCGGTATTTAATACTCTTCCTACTATTTATTAATTTACCATTTCAAAAACAAATCAACAACCAAAATCGTAAATCGCGTTCGTAAACATCACATCGGACGCTGCGTTTCGAACGACTTTACAAACACTCCATAACCTCAACCGATGAACTGATTTGTATGCTAACTTCAACAAAATTTGCGACTAACCACATACTTGCGCAACCACGTATTGCATAGTGCGATTTTTAAATATTTATTATTGAGAACCTTTAGTGCCCATTTCATAAAAATCTTTCTGTGGCTAATCGCGTAGAACGATTTCGTTCGATGTGCTGTAAATATTTTCAGACACGTAGCTACTCAGTAAGACGAAGTTTTAAAAAATTCACACAAAACATTTAATACTATCAGAGTTTGCAGAAGGTGTAAGAGAATTTGTGCCAGTTTCTAGTATCGTTTGTTTTATTTATACCGTAATGTATGCTGTTGTTTTTAACGTTTCATGACTTTGTTAAATGTTTTATGTCTATTGATTTAATTCTGGTTTCCATAATTATATTTTTTATTATACCAAAGTAAACAGTGAGAAACGAGATTTTTCCTTTTAATTTTTGTAGTTTTATACACAAAAATCAAAAATCCGCCCCAGAATACACCAGAACCATCAATAAGGAAATCCTGGCTGCGCCTCTGTTTTCATTATTATTTTCACATGTGCAAACACTAAAAAATTTAGTGCTAAATCACAATTTAAGGAATCAGTATTCGAAACCATACTATTTAAAATATTATTAATATTCTAAGCAGACTTGAAACAGATTTCTCGTTTTTACCTTTAGAAGGGTCTTATAAATAAGGTAACGCGTGGTAAGATGGTAGTTATTGAGGTTCATCTTCTCCTGGAAAAGCTTTGGTGAACGCAAAATTGCCGTAGACGAATTCAAGAGAACCTATAGTGTTTGTTTGATGTGGCAGATCTTAGCCCGATCTTGAGGACTTCTGTGCTGATCAACAAATAGCACAGAAATTTAAGTATTATTAACTTTAAGTATTGTTAATAATGCTTTTTTGTAATGTATTTTAGTAAACCGAGAACACTTACATCTTTATCTAGAAAAACGTTTCGCATACTTTTTTTAATTCTTGCCTCTTCGGTTAAAGTCTGATTTTGATCAATATTCTGATTACTCGATGATTAGTAGAAGGCATAGGGGCCCTTTGCGGCTTTCTATTCCACCATGCTAAAATCATCAGTTACTTAACCTTTTAAGTACACAAACGGTTAAGCTTAAGAAAACAGTCCTCCTCTCCGTTTTATGAGAATATGGGTCTACGAAACAGGCAGCACTCTCAAAACATATTGAAAATATTCCTCCCTGAAAATAATAACAGGAGCGAAGTGTAGACTGGATTACAAAAGTAGAAGAAGCGACTAAAACCTGAGTTTACAAACTAGCACCCGAAGCTTTTAATGGAAGAAACGGATGGAAGCTGGGATGAAGAAATCCAAATAGTAGGCCAAAGTGTATGTTTCGAACATAAAAAGAAGTAGATTATATCCCGACGGACAGCACTTGAAAAGAGGCGAAGAATGAATTCATAAAAAAATATTATTGTCGACGATGACGATGATAACGATCGTGAAAATGCTGACGATTATAGTTGAAGTTGCTATACAGATTTACGTCTCTGTATCCTATACAAATAAACCTGCGCTAGGACCAGTTTTTTTCTGTTGCCTCTTCATAGTTAATATTTAATATTATAATAATATCGTCAACAGGCAAATACAGAGTAAAGAAGGAAGGAAGGAGGGAGAGAGAGAGAGAGAGAGAGAGAGAGAGAGAAAGGAAACATGGCGATGTTTTCACCCTAATTTCAATGAGGGTGCGTCCCTCAACATGGTACGGTTCTATTGGTCTGTTCCCCTCATCGAGATGCTGCTAATTACGGGTACTTGATAGGGAAGCCCGAGTTTCGGGTAACATCAACTCGACCCAACTCGTAGACATTCAGACGCGTCACAACCCGGTATGAATAACTATGCCTACCATATGTAATTTCAGAAGGCATGGTTCTTAATTATTTGTTGTTGGATTATTCGCTTTAGTTGTAGTTGTTCTAGTATAGCCTACTAAATACAGTTCAGTTTCCTAACAATTAATAGTAATTCACATCAAGTAGCAGTTAAAATAATAAATAACTGGAAGTAATTAGTGCATCGGAAATGGAAACAAATTAAGGTTTTATCTGTATATTTCTTACTGTAACAAAGAGTACAGACATATTATAAATTACAGAGCCTGATTAAATTATGTTATTGGCAGCTATTTCTCTTTGTCTGTCTTTATATTATCGACATCTTTTCTACAGTTTAACTTTGTATTGATATGAATTTCGATGCCATAGTATTTATTTTGGTGTGTATCTTACTGTAAAACCACAACATAAGATAAATCTGTATATTCGTAACAGAAAGTGCATGGTGGTTCGGTGACATTAGTCAAAAACTGTTTTTAATAGATAGCCTGTGTGTTCACGCTTCCAGAAGCATGTGAGATGTTGTGTAGGCTCAGTGGCGTAACTAGGGGGGGATCAGGGTACCAATCCCTCCCCCCACAGCTATTAAAACTTTCAGCAAAATTCCATTATCACTTAACGTGAAGGTGATGCTGGCGCTGTTCATCTGATTCATGATCCAATCGATCACGAATCAAGCTGACTTATACTCACGCCTATTATTACTCAAAGTTTCACGGATATAACTGAGGCATTATCAGCTTTTACAGCAGGCAACTCTTGAGATGATCTAGAAAGCAAATAATCTCTCATTTGCGACAATCTAGCATGTCCAAAAGCAGAAGGTCTCTTGAGAATGTGATTTAGTATTTTGCTGAACATTTTTTAATAGACGAATTTTTATGTTTTCAGATTCCGTAGCCTGATATTTTCTCGTAGGTGATAGATCTTTCGTTCGTCTGCCCAAAATTTAAAACATTTGTTTTAATCACAAATTATATTTATTAAAAAATAAATAAATTTTGTTATGCAAGCAAAATTAGTAAATTAATACTAAAAATTGTAAAATAATAAATTTAAAAAATAAACCAACTTTAAAAAGAGAAAAGTATTTTAACACACCTGAAATTGCATTATAGAGAGTTCTAAAGGTGAAAAATCATTTTTGCATTGAATGCTATGCAGTATGGAAATTATTAGTAAAAATACTATGTACCAGGCTTAGTATTTTATGCTACATGGCTGAAAAAACAACCGTTCACATAACTTTATCCCAGTAGACATTTTGAAGTCGGCGCCAAATCACTTTTTTGTAATCTTACTAACTCGTCAAACGTAACACCAAATAACGTTTTACGAAATTAAAATCCAACTCATAGTTACGTTAGCAACCGTTGGGAGTCGAATAGAGTGTGAACAGTGTTACCGAGAAGGGTGTTTGTGCACATAGATTACGTAGGTCTACTGTTACGACGGTCTCACTGATCGTCGTATGGTACAGTGGAAAACAAAATACAGACACCAATGAAGTCGCCAATCACCAGCTTTAATTAATCACAAATAATTTGTAATCAACAAGGTACGCTCGTACAATAATTCAAGTTAAATTTGTCCACATGCATAATAATGTCAACTATCATGAGTCCGGCACTAATTAGGCCCTATAACACGATAATCACTTTTCACTAATCCTCACAATGTCTCGATCCGCACTAAATAAATCGCTCACTGTAACTGACTAAGCTAGCCGCTGTCCCTTATATAGGTAGCGTAGGTGTTCCAGAATAACTTTCCATCCTTACTGCGGCGTGCCAGCATAATGCATATTTATAAGTGCTTTTGAACAGTCTGGAAGGTACTTGAGTGCTACGTGATGGACGGCCTTGATACAGACGCGCATCTGCTCGGCTAGCCGAGAAACGAGTAGAACGACACTCTGGACTGTCCGTGAGCGTTCCGTCCTTGCGCACTGTATAACAGATGCTACAAATGTGAATTCGTTTTTCTACCTTATGTTTAAAGTAATTTTTATGAGGTTGAAATATTGTAGCACCCAGTGAGCAAATGGCAACACTGTTTTCTCGTTTCATGTATTTCGTTACACGTTGAATCAGTTTACTGCCCTAGGAGCGCGAGGTGTCCGGAAGTGAGCTCACTTCGAAAAGTGACTTGGCACCGACTTAAAAACGTGTAATGGGATAAAGTTATATGAAATTTTGTTTTTTAAACCACATGGAATAAGATATTAAGGCTGGTACAGAGCTTTTATGCGATATTTCATAATTACCATATTGTATAGTACTGAATGTAAACATTATTTTTAACTTTTTAGAGCTTCCTATAGCACAATTTCAAATTAAAATACTTTTCTCTTTTTGAAGTTGGTTTAATTTTTTTCTTTTTTTAATCTATTTTTGGACTATGGGGTCCAAAAATTTTTTAATTTCTAAAATTGAACTCTATATTCAGATTATGGTAAAAAGTCCCCTTAAACTTGACACCCCACATAAATGTTTGCGATTTTTCACTGTTTCGACCCCCCCCCACATTTCTACTTTTTCCCACCTATTTTTTGAGGGATCAATCTACAATAGGATTCTGTAGGATAAAAGTATGGACACTCCTACCAAGTTTTATGAAGATCGGTTGATGCGTTTAAAAATCAACGTGAGACATATCCCAAACAGATAGAAAGACAGACAGACAAGTGGCAAAAGGTCAACTTAAAGCTGAGAACACGATTTGCTCGTTCAAATAAATAATTTTATCTACACCCGTAACGTAATAGCGTGTTATCCCACTCATTTTGAGTGGGATAAACAAGTTCATTATCACACTGGTTTTGTTATCCCACTCGTTTATATTTTAAAATTTATTGAAACATAACACAAAATACAACATAATATTACAATCTAAACATGTTATCTACTTATTGTAGATATTAATAACACAGTCTTTAGAGTTATTTAAGTAAATTCCTGCTGTAGAAGAAGATTGGAACTTTTTCGTCACCAAGTTAAATGTTTGATCGTCAGAAGTAGTTACAAGCTCCTTGCCCTTATTGTCGATATCAGCAATGCCTAACATGTGTAAAGCTATTATCTTCTTATTTTCAACAGAAGTTTCAATATATCCCATTTTAACACCATTTTTCATATCTTCCATATGCAATTTCATATTTTGATCTCGATTTCTCTGGTATTAAGTTGGATACGGTTTTTAAAGCTTCCTCTTCAATATCTGAAGGCAAACTTTCAGATTCACTCATTTTAAAACAACTTACAAATTACTAATTTGCAGCAAAAACAAACGATTTTTAATCATAACAACGTAGTTGCTATGGGAACGTATAGGCCACAATACATTATTTCAACTGCTACGTAGATAGCTTAAATTTTCTGATTCTCACATTTTTTATTTTTCATCCGGTGTAGATAAAATATTGTACGACCCACGAGTGACAACGCATTATTAATATACTTGTGTGTTTAGACGACTTATGCTACGCACTCGTCGTCCAATCCAAACTTTCACACACGTATATTAATAATGCTGTTATCCCACTTGTATCGTAAATATTGTAACAGTACAAACTGTCCCATAAAAATCAACTAACTAAGTAACCAGAAGTGATGATAACCAGTAGTAAATCTACTATCAGCATTCAATGACAATACAACATAACCAGACGATTTGACTGAGACATTGACAAAGACTAGTTCCCAAATAGATTAGTTAAGTGAGCATAAAACCATTAAACAAAGTCAAACACCATAAATAAAATAAAAAGTGCAATAACTGATATTTACAAAATGTATTAGAGTAGTGAAAACAGCACATTTGCTGAGTAATTGAAAAGTAATAATTTGCATAAGAAAAAAAATGAAATATATTGTTGATAATAATAAACTATAGATGAATTATGATAAATGAACAATTAAAATAAGATTAACAGTATAATCACCAAGTTAGATCTACCTTGAAAGAAGGGTATGCTAAGGCATAATGAATAATGATGAAAGAAAAATTAATGAAAGAACAAATTGTATATGTTCTAATAATAAAAGATATCAAATGTAATCAACAATGTAATGTACTTTATGTATTTAAAAATGTTATAAGATGTTAATTTTATAAAAAGATGTATTATCAGGTAAGGTGAACAAAACCTTATTATGAATTGTGTAGAATAAGAGAAGAATGACATAAGATGAGTTAAAGTAACTTAATGAATAATAAATAAAGTAATAAAAGCTCAAAATAATGACTAGGGCCAATATGCAAGGTAACAATAATATTGTGCAATAACTAGCACATGATCTATAAGAAAATCAAAACAAATAGTAAAATGTCAGTCATAAATGCATAAATAAAGACAAAACAATTAATGACTCACAATAACCTATGTAGAGTGCATACTGAAAGAAGTGTAGTAATTATAAAAAGAAACCTGAAATAATAAACAAACGAATGATGATAAATCAGATTATGAACATAATAATAAAATATTATAAAGAGATATAACAATTATGTAAAAGGTGTAATATCACAAAACAATGTCAAGTAAATTAAGTATAGGAAGTAAGGATAATTTTGAATAATTAATAATGAAAGAACGAAGCCATTAAATGATAATAAACAAGTATGTTATAAGAATTGTTAATGTTCAGCTGGATACAGCAAATTTAGAGAATAATATGTTAATTTCAATAATATAATTGTGCTCAAAGTAGTAAAAAATGATTGTTTAATAAATGTAACAAATACAGAAATAGAATCTGCAAAACGTAGCAGAAGACATTTGGAACAAAACAATATTTAAGATAGGCTATCATTAAGATGTAGTTTATTAATGAAAAATGCATCCAAACTGGCCGCTATTCATCTCAAAATAACCAGCAAGGAACGAGCAATACGATGCTAGTAATAGATCAAAATTTGTAATTAGAATAAGTGAGAAACAAGCATAAATATGATAAATTTTGTGAATTTTGGAAGGGTACAGAAGAATACTATCAACAACGTGGACCCACGCTTAAAACAATTATGTAAGAGTTATTTTTAGAATGACCGTATCATGACGTCATTTTTGACCAATCAGGAAATTAGACGAGAAATTAATTGTCGCCGCCTAGCGAAGCTTTTAGACGACTATATATACAGAAGTACGAATGAACAAACACACATTTTTTGAATTCCATTCCGGCAGACACTACAAGGACTCCATATCAAAATTTTAATCAAATATAATTAAACAAGAAGAGAGAAGAAGTTACATACTTAGTAAAGTGGATCACAACAAGCAGTGTTCCTTTAACTAGTAGTGCGAAACCATAAGAACGAGGTTAGAAGAGTTACCTAACCAAATATTTAATCACAAGAAGTTTTAATCGTTCATTCGCGGAAAAGTGAAGTGTGCGATCAGTGTATTGAGATCGTAAAGTGAAAATAATAACCAAAAAGATTATCAATCAGGGAGTACAGTGCCAAATATAATTACAGTGTTCAAATATTATGTCACTAGTATAAGATATAATACAGAAATAATACACCTATGTACTGAACACTAAACACTAATACTATAAGAATTAATCATTGTCCAGACTTTTTTCAAGAGGAATTATACAATTCCAATACAAGAATTAACGATTTAGGCTGACCATAGTTAACCTCAAAACTTGTAGAGGTCAGACGAACATTTCGTTAATAAGATTGAATTTTTAAAGGTGTCTAACCTACAAAACTAAACTTTTGTAGAGCATCATAACTCGAGGCATAGTTATTTTATTCTTTAGTTCTAAAGGATTCACCCTTGAGGTATAAAAAAATTTGTAAATAAACAAACAGATAATTAGAGTCATCATTGCCAACCTTCTGGGTTAGGAGAGAATTAAGCCAGGTATATTGTAATCCATAAATCATTGTTGAATTGAATGTATCGAGATAAAATAAACACTCAGTGAGCAATAAAACAGTAAATTGTTAATTAACAAACGTTGTAAAAAATTATTGAAGCACTTTTTAGTTATTTTTCTTATTTAAAAGAGTTGCAATTTCAAGGCACTCAAACAGTTAAGTTGGCGGCTTGGACGTGTGAAGCGCCAACCGTTCAAATATATAAACAAAACAGAAGAAAATTAATTAATTAAATTATTTTAATTATACAATCAAGGTAATAATTTAACGACATTAATTAAATTTATTTAATTTATTCGTCGAATAAATTATTTTATGGAATAAGAACCAGAGATTCCATATGGCGCCCAAATAACATAAATTTAGCTCACTTACTTATAAACAGTGCTGATATACTGTTTTGACAACTTAATAGTTTTATAACATACTAAGACCATCTGAACAACCAGTACAGACAGACATAAGCTACCAGTGCTACACCAAAGGTACGTGAGAGTTATAATTACTTTATAATATAGTCAAAACAACACTACTGCTGTACAAAGACAATATTTAGGTCTACGGAAGTGCGACGGAACGTCAAGAGGATTCCGAATTGAACAAAATTCAATTAAATGAGATTACAATAATTAATTATTTAAACAATAAACAAAAAATAATTAAACTAAAGAACAAACAAAATTTTAAATTAAATAAAAAATAAAATTATTTAATAACAAAAATTAACAAATAAATTTAATAAGGGGTACGATCCCGATTACTTATAATATCTATTATTGTATTCTAGCTTATATTACTGTATCAAAAACAAACAGTCACAACGGTGTTATTTATTATCTATCGGTTTCAATTACCATAAGTTTTGTATCCAAGTATTTAATTATGTAGTACAATTACGTAAAAGATAATTACAAATACGACAGTGAAACAAATTACCTCTGATTCTGCCCTCTGACGACAGAGCATTTTGAACGCTTGCTACAATCATCTAAAGTTATAGAAGAAACTATATAAATATAGCGGCTTATCGGAAACAAAGGGTAAGAGGTCACTTATCTACAGAGTGCCTGAAACGCGGTAAGTTAATTACTGCTTTTGAGATAGAAAATATTAAACAATTTGAGGACCCTTTTGAGTGTCATCGTCAGTCGATTTAAGGCTTTAGCGTGCAGGAATAAGTAATGTGTCGCTATAAGTAAGTGCCACCAGCTCCCTTTTCCTATTCAATTTGTTTCCGCTAGGCTGGAACAGGTTTCTCATAATAAATGTGTACGCGAGGTTTTTATCACATTTCGAAAAGGAGCACTAACAAAACTTGTAGTTAGGGGCGAGACATAAATCCACAACGTCGGCAAGAAATCCGAGTCTGCCACAGTGGTCACAGATCGCTGCGCTGGTACACTGGTTATTGCTAAGTGAGCTCAGAATCGCGATTTACAGAGCATTACCTGAGTGCATCAATTTATAGATCTATATGTGCAGTCTGCATTCTTCCATTTTGCTAAACGATTTTTCTAATGCTTTAACACACGTATGCATCAGAAGTGCCTAAGACTTACGTAGGCCTACAAGCCTGCCTGCCATATGCTCCCTCAATCTACCGTATTTCAAGTCCCTACTCTTTTCACTAGAATTCGACAATGCCTGTCTTACCATTTATAAAAACCATATTTTAATTTAATATGCCACAAAATCTATCGTGTTTCAAGCGCCATTGATTTGTTAGAGTTATTTTCTTTACCTCACTATTCCTGTCCCTTGGTCTTAGTAAGTCCCGCTCCAACGTTATGTATTTGCAAGTACGAAATGTCTAGTTTTTATCCATTTTCAATATTTCGAGATTTTTACTTTCGTAAAAAAATTGATTAATAGTTATTTTACATCACGCTCTGATAATTTTATATTCCTTCCTTCTATTTATTAATTGTTTGTAAGCCTATGTGTAATTTCTAATTGCCCTTAAAATATCCAAGTCCGTTTAACTTTCAATTTATTTTTATTATTTTTGTGTGTGTTTTAGTCGTTTCTTCAAGGTGTTTCTTGTCTCATTCAGCTCTCGCTTCTTAAAACTAAAGATAACTTCTTAATCTGCCCTTCTTAATCTCAGCGGTAGTAGAATTGCATATTAATCAATTTTGAGAGAATTTCAACCTACACGTCTGATTCAATATTTGATAAGCAGGAATGAGGGAACACAAAAACCTTGATTGCAGTAGAGAAGGATGAGGACCGGTGAATTGGGTTTCAAAACGTAAGAGAACGCACCGACAGTGGACAGTGGCTTCTAGTTCTTTCCCCCTTGCAAGGAAACGTCGGCCGCCACCCCAAGTCAATTAAAAAAGGACAAAAGTGCAAAAATAAAGGTTCGTCCAGTGAGCAAAGCATTCAATAGTACAGTCATGAAGATTTTGAAAATTAAAGCAACTCACACAATAACACTCAGTTTGTATACATTAAAATTAATAATAAATGCAGAACATACAAAATATAGTAATATACAAAAATAGAGACTACAATATACAGTCCAATTAAATTACTAGGCAGTAAACATATAAATTGCATATTGATCAGAATATCATGAAAATATTCGTTATACACAGTTGTTTTTGTCAAAATATCAGTTAAAACGTTTGTTTTCGTAACCAATTGTAATGGTAACTTTTCAAATAAATAGCTACTACTGTTTACGATAGAAGATGTATGACATCAGAAAAAATGGCTAGTCTGGCTGGGTATGCCAATTTTAAGAAAGAAATTGTAGACTAATCTTAATGTTGTAATAAAATAAAGTTAAATAATAGATGTGTGTTGATGATATGAGATTGTGAAGTATGTTAGACTCCGATGTAATCAAGCCCCACTCTTTGGACTAGCCAATTTGTAATAAAATAAGTAAATTGTAATGTAATATGTTTAATTGGTGTGGCTCTCGATGTCTTACTGGCCTGAAACACTTCCTTAAGTTTCCCAGCTGGTCGAGTCTCAATGGTAGCAAGACCGGTCGAGTAGCGTAATGTCGATGAAGTAATATATGTCCAGCTTCACCGAAAGTTTCAAAACAAAAATTATTGTTTTGAAGAAAATTTAAAAAAAATTATGTTTATAAAAAAAATAATTAAAAAAAAAATTTTTAATTTTATTAATTAATTAATTATGATCAATTAATTAATATAGGGCTGTGAAGTTTTAAAAAGTGTAATGCTCTTCTGAAAATTTTTATTAAAGTTTTGGTATATTTTAAATAAACTATCACCACTCATAAGATTGTCTTCAAACCAATCGATACTTGTTTATCTTTTTATTTTTTAGGTTATCTTCACTTATAGGTGGTAAAGTCCTTGTAGATTACCAATTAGAATTATATTATTGGTAATTAGTATTATTGAAGAAATAAAGAACTATTAAGTATTGAAAAGTATTAATGTTTTATTAATTAATGGCAATATTGACTCTTATCGATTAATATCGATTCTCAGGATATCGAAAAAATTACAAAGTATTATATAAAAATCGTACAGGGTTCTTTAAACAGCCAGTTATTATCAAAGTCAGAGAAATCGGGCTAATATTTAAAAGTATAACGTTACATCAAATGAATAATTATTACTAAACACAAACATTGAATAATAATTTGAAAATAAAATAATTGATTTCACCAAACAGCTGTGTTGAACTAAGAGAGGCATTGGAATTGTCAAAGAAAGATGGCTGCCGTCAAGTTGATCAAAATGTCGCTCGTTCCTGCTGCATTCCAAAGAATGTATTTTCTGGCAATATTCCTGTTCTTGTGTCTGCAAATCTCTTGTTAAATGTTGTGTAGTGACTGGTGTAATGATTCTGGGTTGTATTTAGTATATCTGTGTAATTATAAGTCAAAACACTTTTCCCAATTCCGACACTAATTTGGTTAATGTATTATACAGTTTTCTGGTGTTTTGTGGTGTTTTTCGGAGTAGATATGTATTGTTTAGTGTTAATTAGTGTTTCTTGATTGTTTTTGCCACAATGTATATGTTCTGGAAGGATTTTATAATTCACTCTCGACTTCACAGTAACGTACTGTTCGCCACTTAACTTTACCGTTGTAAGATAGGTTAGATCGTCACAAAACTCTCGTTTATGTTAACCGTTCGAATACCAATAATCAACTAACTGTTTCCTCCAGTTTCAATTAAACTCTTAGCCAATATAATATTATTCTTAACATTGTTCAAATATATTTTCATATCCTGTGCACACTTTAGTATTTCACTATATAAATACCTAAACTTGGGTTATTTATCAATTTTATTCACTAGATGTTATTTAAATTAATCTTTCAGTTCATTCAGCTTATTTTCAGATTAAATAATGCCGTTTTATAGTGTTTTCTGTCCAAAAAATAGTAATTTCACTTTCAGTTTGGTATACTCTGAAAAGTCAAAACATCAAAATTTACTTCCTGTCATTATATAAATTCAGCCATTTTATCAGTTATATTTAATATTAATAATCCTATATTGTATTACAAGGTTCATATTCCCTTATTTTCTGGTAATTAATTGAATTAGTTGTATTCTGAAACATTATTCTGAAATATATGACTCCCATGTCCAAATTTCTGAGTTTAGTCATTTTCATTTTTATTTATAATTCTGAATATAATTTATTAAAATCTTTCTAAATGGTATGTGCAATTATATGGCTTGATCTCAAGTTTATTTTGTCTAAACCCCTTTTGTTTATTTGCATTTAAATGAGCAATTTCTCTGTTTTGATGAAGTTTGGTTTCCATTCTTTTGGCCTATGATTTTTTAACAATTTTTCTTACAAAATATTTTACAAACAATATATGATGTGTGATACCCTCTCTGACTTTTACATATAGTATTATAAATTAAACATGTTTTCAAATTACACAAAAACAATTAGTATTTGTTACAATACAAATAATAGTTAAACAAAATAAAGAATATTTTTTTAAATAAATGGTTGTCTTCAAGTCAGACATTTTGCAACAAAATCCTTATTTCTAACATGGAAATAGGGTTTACAAAAAAGGTTTTTTACTAACTAACATCTTAATTACTCTCGACTATTTACAAGTAGTAACTATTTTTATAGTTCTGATGTTAGTTGTATCAGACCCAAACAAATGGCCTTATATCTAAAACATTTTTAAACATTCTTGTACTATACACATAAAAACCTTATATTTATATTCTTATTTCTAACTATTATTATAAGTAGGATTCTACAGTTTTTATACCGTCTTTTATACATTGTCTTTGGGGAATTGTACTCTGTCATTAATAAATAAATAGTATGAATTGTCCGAAAAGTATTATGACATCTGTTTTTCTTTTTTCATGTAAAACAAAATGTTATTTTAAACAGATTCATGTCTTATGAACAACATATTGTCACAGTACACATTTCAAGTCATTGAAAAATGCATATTTCATTGCATCCAATGTTTGTGATTGCCAAGAATGAAACACAAGGTTCATTTTTTATAATACCCAAAACTATCACTGGTTCACTTTGCACTTATATATTATGTTAATGCTAAATGGTCGTATAGTCTTATTAACATAATAAATTGGTTAGCGTTTTTTCAATGGAGATTTGTTCCATGGGTACTATATTATTGTTTCATCTTAGTTCACAGGCAACTTTTACTTTATACACTTCTCTCTCTTAAATTTATATACATGTGGTTTTTATTTCGTTATACTTTTATTTTTAAATATTTATTTTGGGGACATAGGGATTTGGGTGTCTTTTATAAGAGCATGACATCTTCTTCAGGATGCTGCCTTCTTCTTCTTTCATCAGTCTTCTTTTCTCCTGCCTTCTGGGACTGGTATCTTCTCCATCTTCTTCTTGATGCCATCAGGTTTCTTGGGATCTTCTCCATCTTCTTCTTTATTTCAGAAATACACCACCTGTATTGTTTGATCTTGGCTTATTTTAGGGTTTCTTTTCTATTTATTCTTCCTCGTTGTGGGTTTGGTCATATTCAGTACTGCTTTGTTATTTACTTTTTTACCTTCCTGGGTTATACCTTGAAAACCTTTGGTTATGAGACTGGTTTTGGATGACTCATCACTAGTAACTCCTTTTATTTGAACTTGTATTTTCTTTATAATAATGATTTCTTTCCACAGTTGCTATGAATTAATCTATTTATATTAAACTTAATGCTTTCTTCCAAATTTAAATATTATAACTTCATTATTCTAATGATCAATTGCCATTCAATATTATGCTTATATCTGTCATGTTACAATGTATATGATAAAGTTTTCGACAGTTTTTCATATCGAAATGAATCTCTCTTAAATAATCTTTTAAAAGAAGCCATAGGCCTATTTATAATTTTATAAAATGAAATCAATTTTTTTAAGTCTACGTTCATTCTTGTCGCTCATCTGCCTATGATGCCGGGGGTGGCCGCCTATGTGTATTTACAGAACATAGACAGTTACTTAGAAACGAGACTCCACTACCATGGTGACCTGTTTTCAATAAACTATTAACGTTGAAAAAAATTTCCAAAAAAAGTAAGGAGAAGACCGGTTTTTTAACGATCAACAACCGAGTTCTACATGACAGACCAATAATCTTCTTTGCTAAATAAGGTATGAAAGTATGGAAACCGAAAAACATGAGAAATTAGCACTCCGTTTGCTGGACAATAAGATTACATCGCAAAAACTGAAAACATAAAAGTACAGTATATGTACTACTTTTTACCTTATTAAGAAAAACAAGTTCGAAAGTAAACAAAGATATAATAAGAAAATTAATTTTCATTTAGCTCCTGTCAAAAGTGATGCAATTCCTAGTTTGTCAGATGTTTTCAGACCTGAAAGATACGTTCAGATTTTAAAAATAATATTCAATATCTAAAACAATCTTCCAAGTACTTTTTAACGTGTGGGTTTAAGATTTAACCCAACGATTCACAATTCGTGCTTCACCCAAGTTCAGCTCATTACGTATTGATAAACGTAATTGAAAAAGTTTTGCCGTTCTGTACAAGGCCTATCAGTAAATATATAAATTTGTGTGTGCGTATCGATGATCACTGTAATTGTACGTTGTCGTGAATCAAAGTGATGTAATATTAAATAACAACGACAACAGCAACAATAAACAGATGTATTTATTTATTTGTGTTTGGTGTTCAGTGAAGTTATGCCTGTTATCGGCAGCTCATCGGCTATAATAACGGACTCATTTCATTTCACCCTATTAAACTGTTACAATATTCAAGTATTATTTTCAGGACGCTTTCGTTAGGGACCAAATGTTTGTTTCCAGGAAAATTCCCACAATTACATAATTAGGGTGAATTAAAATGGTTTCATTAAATATTCAACAGACGATACGGTTTTCTCCTCCTTCCATACTCTCCGTCCTCTGACTGCGCTTCGACCGATCGCAATGGGTTTTCACGGCTAATGCACACGCATACGCACGTGGACGCACACACACAAACTCGAATCATTCTTCATTTCTTATAGGTAGTGATTTTCCACCTCTTAAGCAATCTATTAGTATCAATTATTCAGACCGCTAGCAAGCCTGTCGCCGGAGTTGTTATGCAACAAGGCACACTAGGCAATTTATTAAAAACATACGCAGCAGTTTGAAGGCGCACACAACACTTCATTTGATACTACGTGTGTACCATAATTAACTTCATATCATTTACAAATTAACAACAGATAATTGTCATGAAACCTGTCTGTCTAGGTCTGTAAAAAAAAATCACATGTCTGACGCGTAAACTCTTCATTAAGTTCATTACCAATTTCAGCTCACATTAAATATTAATCTGAAGGTTCCCTTATGTTTGAAATATCAGAATATCGCAACAGTTTGAGAATAATCTTGCGCGCGCGCGTCGTGTCTGTGTCCATGTGTGTAAAGAATAATTTCATCTTCTCCTTCTCCTTCTTCTTCTTCTTCATCATCATCATCATCATCATCATCATCATCATCTTCTTCTTCTTCTTCTTCTTCTTCTTCTTCTTCTTCTTCATCTTCTTCTTCTTCTTCTTCTTCTTTTTCTTTTTCTTCTTCTCCTTCGTTTCCTTACTCCTATACTTACACGTTCATGTCAAACTTAAGCCTCGCGTCCTGTGGAAGTGATGATTTCCAAAACTATCATCATTTCTAGACTTCTATAGACTTATTTTGTCCTTTGGAACATAGATAATTGCATGTGTTGCCAGACAAACTTTGTCCCACAACTGCCAAACTCGTCTCACTCAATATCTCTACCCATTCTTAGCTACCATTTATCTCTTTTGCTCAAGTATTTAGGAAGTATTGGTCTCTCAAGCCCAGGGAGGCTACCATTCTAGAGAAGAAATACTCGATAAAGAATTAGCTGTTCCTCTACATCGGGGCAGAGAGGTGAATTCATACCTGGCCTACAGAAAGCCTATGATACTCGAGCACTTCCAAACGTGCTTTGCAACAGGTATGAATTCATATATTCATACATATATGATATTCCACCAGAAGAATATCTAAGGAACTAATTGTTCTCTTGCAATGTACAAAATATTAATCAGTCACTCCGAAACGATGCGTTGGCTGGTTTTGTTGCAACGTTCAGAAGAAGGTACTATTTCTCCCTTTTTAGCGTTTTTCAGTAACACACTGACTGTTTTATAGGCCTAAATTAGCTAATCCATGTTAAAGGCTTTGGATCCAAAGCCCATTGTTTATGTTCCACTTCAGTAAAATAAATTCCAACGCCACAAAAGATGAAGTTTAATAAAAATGTAGTTACCTAATTGGAAAGTGTTTTCTGACTGACTGTTATTTTCTTATTGGAAAATCACACCATCTCTGAATGATCATTAAATCAGTACCTTCGTCCTGTTTCTCCATGTATTTTAAACCAGTCTCAATGTACTTTTTCATTCTTCATCAGGCTTTGAGTTACCTTTACACTTAATTTTTCTGAAGTTATTACTTTATCCATTTAAAAAATAACGGCACAAATGGTAGATCTACCATTATATAAATACTCCTTTTTTTACCATCCGAATGGCTTGGGAGAGGTAGGATAGGCTGCCGGCCAAGAGTCGTACGGCATACAGTGGCCGCCATGACGGTTAATATTGCCATAGGCGTTACCCTAGATACTCAGTAATAAAGACAGAGTCAACCCTTGGCTGAAAAAATTGCACCTTGATTTTATGATACTGCCCAGGAATCGAATCCGAGACCTCTAAATTAATAGTCAACAACTAACTAAAGTATACATTAGAATATAATTATAGTATAACTAGCCAAAATTAGTTAAAAATTGACGCCTTAAAGAAACAATTCATGAACATAGATAATTGCAATTGTAACCCGTCACCAAGAGTATTCATCAACTATATAGAGCAAATTTAATCTTTATAAGTGCAAAGAACTTAGTATCGGTTTTAGAGTGAACGTAAAAGGATACAAACGTTAAAATTTGCCGCCGAAATCACTTTAGGTGAAAGAACTTTTTAAAAGGCGTTAGGAAACAGATGTTGAATAAAAGTCATGAGAATCTATAGGATCATAGAGGTTCTTCCTTTGTGAAGGACAGAATACCGACATTTCGGCGGAGGGATGCTTCTTAAAAATTGCTTATTAAAAAAAGTTAAAATAATACCTAGAAACACTGTTTTAGCTCCAAAAATATTAGCAGTTAGAGGTTGACAATTTAAGTATTTTCATTAACATCAACTTCTAAAAACCGTGTGTGTACTTATGTACGCACGTAAGAAGTTATACTTCTTTGGCGTAACAAAACAAAAATAACTCCAAAAATTTTATCCCGCGTGCCAATACTCTACGTTAGTAGAAAGGACGATAAAATAATAGAAGAAAGATATTAAATACAATTAATAAAGGTTTAATCAAGAAGCATAATCAAATTAAAATAATGTTTAGTTATACACCGTTAAATTATTTTTACACAATTAAAAAAATAAAAAAATATTTATTACGGTACTATATACACAATTCATATATATTGAAAATTAATTAATCCATGTCCATTGGTTGTTCTGGTTGTGATTCAATGGGCATGTGAGTTAGAAGAGGCTTATGGTAGCTAAAATATGATACTAATTGTCTAGTAGAAACGTTATCTAAATATCGTACAAATACAGCATCAATAGTGGTACCATGTCGTGTTGTAGAAACTGTAGGGTCATTATTTATTGATAGATTTAAATCTTCACGTAAAAAGTTGATAAGTAGACCAGAATTTTCTAAGTTGAAATTAACATTAAAACCTCCACTTAAAATCATCGGTAACTTATCCTCACCTTTACCCATATATGCCCCTCCAATTGTTGTGTATGGAAATAATGCCCGTTTTAAAAAAAGGAAAATATCTTCAATTTTTCGATTCGGGGAAATATAAATTGCTATTAACACAATTTTTTTACCATCTTCTACTTTACACTCCGCTACACAAAATTCACCCACTGATGACATCGCTGAACTCACAAAGTCGGGCTGTCTCATAGTCATGTCGATAGCCGCAGTCACAATGTTAGTTGTATCGTTCGCATTGTGATAGATAGCAACTCCTCCAGCTCGAACATTTGATCGTTTGTATTGAATTATACAATTGAAATTTGGTATACTAACAGACTCATTATCGTATAACCAAGTTTCATTCAACATTAAAATTTGAGACTTTTGTATGATTGAATCAATCAGGTCACCGGAGTGGGCCCGCAGACTTTGACAATTGAAAGTATACACTGTAAATCCCTCTTTTCCTTTGGTTGATAAAATGTAGAATGTCTTTACTAACTGTCACTAAACGATTAACCGGGAGTCTCTTAAATTCTTCTTGAAGACTAGTTACTGCAGTTGATGGTCTTCGGCCATGATAAAAAGTCTTATCATTGTCTTTTGTTGTAATGTATAAACCTTCAATACTTGTTACGCGTGACAAAGCGACATAAAGTAATGACAATGGATGTTTTTTATCGTATTCATAAACAATTTCGGGGTACGTGCTCCCTTGTGATTTGTGAATAGTCGTTGCAAAGCGCAAATTAGAGGTAAATGTGAACGCTTAACGTTAATAGTTTTATTGTTGTTAAGAGAAATAGTTGAAGATCTTCGTCCGATCGGCACTGCTGTTTTACTAATCTGAATAGCAGCTACATGTCCAGCAACTTTTTTTCGGGTTTTCTGGCCAATCTTCAGTGAGTCCGGGAACTCAAGCCACACAACATTTACTTCTCTATCTTCATTGTATTCAATATGAACTAGTTTACCTACAGCCCCGTTCGCTAAACCATCAGACACGGCTATGTTTGTCGTTATCATGTAGAAGACATCCTTCACAAATATAGTTTCGTAAGGCAATCCTCCAGTATCAATTAATGACATTTTGTGCAGCTTTTGGTGGAAAGAAGCAATTTGCTCTGCCGATGTACAACCGGTGAATACATCTTTCGCTAATGAAGTGGTTTTTTCTTGTCCAAGACTTAAAATTTTATTGTTATATCTTGATACAGCTTCATTTGTATTAAATAATCGAATTCCATGCGGACATTTAGTTTCTGCTTCTTGAGTAGTTACAAAACGTGATTCTAATAAAGCTAATTCCAAATCGCCAAGTTGTTCACCGCTTCCAATTTTAGTAATATCGTAGAAAACTGTTGATTCGCTTGCCTCATTACTTGGTCTAGCTCATAAAATTTTAATCCGCGCCACAAAATAGGTCCAACAATCCTTTGTTTTTGTTGTTTATATATTGGAGTAGCTCTAACTGGTGGCAACTGGCGTAAATCTCCAATCAAAATGACATCTGTACCACCAAAGTTACTGTTGAAATTTCGTGTTATCTGCTTTAAACGTGAATCAATTTGAGCAAGTAATTCAGCACCAATCATAAAGATTTCATCGAAGATTAAGACTTTAACATATTTGAACAATGCTCTGTATTGATGAGCTACTTCGGTACTTAATGGAAGTAACCTTGACAAAGATATTTTTAAAGCAGTATGCACAGTTGTTCCGTCTATAGCGACAGCAGCTTTACCTGTTGAAGCACAGGCAACATAAGAGTTACAATATCCATCGTTATCAGTAAATCGGTTATAAATCTCCATGAGAAGTTTTATAACGAAAGTTTTACCAAATCCTGCTGGGCCCGTAAAAAATATTTGAAATGGATCACGATCTGAGGTTAATAGATTTGAAATAACATGTAGCAAAAGTTCTTTTTGCTTATCGTTAGCCATTCTCATAAACTCTTAAAATTCAAGATTAGACATTACATTTTCTCGTTTTTTAGCAATAGGACCAAGTTTGTTGAGTACAGCTAAGCGAAGATCACTGTTTATATCGGAAATAGGATCGTCATATACATTTTGAAATGGATTACGATCAGGCATAACATTAGCGACATCTTGCATTTCATTATCATCTTGAATACCATCTTCTCGACATAAATTTCGACAAATTTCAATAGTTTTTTGGATATCCAAGTTAGATTCAAATTCTTTGCGTCAAGTTAGATTCAAAAATTATATCTTCATTGTTGTTGTATATTTCAATGAATTTCATTTCAGCGATGTAGCATGACAGATAATGCCCATAGTTCTGAATGGAAAGAAAGATCATAAAATAAAATAAAAACAAATTTAAATCCAAGAAAGCAACATTAAAAATTAATTAAGAACCACCGTAAAGCACAATCATAGTTTGAAGTAAGAATTTCATTAAAACCAGATATACAATGAATGATGAGTAAGAAAAATAAACCAAAAAACTAAAAATAAAGTAAGGAAATACCCAGGTAGGATAGGAGTAAGTAAGGAAGAAACCCGAACAAGACAACATCCACAATAAGAAGGAATGCTTTTAAAAGAAATCAAAACGAAACCCCAAAAGAAAGTAAAAATAACCAATGAAAGTATAACAAAAACCCAAATTTAGAAAACCATGTAAAATAGATATAAACAAAAGTGTATAAAGTAGAATTAAAAGTGAACCAATGGGAATTAGTTATATAATGGAAAAAACAAACCTTCATTATCCTCTATAAATAATATTCTTGATTTTAATAAGACTATAAAAAACTGATTAGAAATAAAATCAAAGAATAAAAGGGGACCAGTGCAAGTTATTATATTATATTAAATAAACTTAATGTGTCAATGTTTGAGTTCATAAACTAAGTAAATTGTGCATTTATACAACTTTAAAGTTTTTATATTGTGTCAAGAAATAATATTTAATAGAATATTATAATGACAAATAGGATACAAGTGTTTCTAAATAACTGCCACTCTTTAGCTAACAGCATTCATTAGAATGACAGTGATAAAACAAGAGCAGGCCATAAAAAAGTGAAGTGACCAAGAATAAATACACAAAAATCAAACAAAAACAGCTAAGACTGCAAATAAAATTAGTTATAAGAAATAGTTTAAATGATGGAAGGACAGATATGTTTTATTTATAATAAGTTCAAATAACTCAAGACTGAAAGGTCAGAGTTGAGTACAATTCTTTTAGTATAAAACTTTTATTATGTGTTAATAGTATTAATCAAGGCTGAAATGTCTGGTCTTGAATACCATTTTATGTTATAAAATATTTGTTATGAGTTAATCGAATTAATCAATGTTAAATGTTAATATAACTAAGTAAGGGAATTGTAATTAAGTTTGTATAAGAAAAGAAAGTCAGAAAGGATATAAGCAAGCTGTAATATTCAAAAACCAAGTATATAAAAACATGTGAAATCTAGGCCAAATGGCAAATCTCAACAACATTAAAATTAATAAATAAGAGAAGTAAATTGATAAACCGGATGAAATTTGTATAATATAAATCCAACACAGTGTATTACAACTATACCAATACTTTATAAAGATAGTGAAGCAATATATGGAGTATCAATAGAAAAATTGTAAATGTATTAACAGTAGAACATAAGGGGAATTATTTAAATTAAAGATAATAATTAATTTAGACAACCAATTCATAAAATTAAAAGGAATTAAGGGAAAATAAACATTTTATTTCAATCAAAGATTTTGTTCAATCATAATTATGACATAATAAAAATGGCAAACAGTTTAATGACAGGAAGTAAAATTTTAGAGCCTACATTTTCAAAATGCAGTAAATATGGCATTTTGAGATAAAAACATTGTAAGAATATCTTATTTGGTATCAAATCACGCAGAAGTAACTAAGGAAAAAGATTATGTAACTATTATTTGATAAAATCAAATAATAATAAAAATGTATTAAGTAATATAATATAAGTGGCAATCATGTAACGGATATGGTAAAATTTTAAAACAATGTCTTGCTAATATTAACTGGGCTAAGACGTTTCGAATGAAGAAGAAAATAAAGTAGTTGATTATTATACGTTGAGCAGTACACATCAAACGAGCTCTCGCCAAAATATTAACATATAGTGAAGGAAGAAACATGGCGTACATCAGCCCAAACCTATAAAATTTAAACTCGCGAATTTTGGAAAAAACGTTCAATAACGATTAAAGTCAGTGATTTAAACCAGTTAAACAATAAAAGTGAACCACTATTGAACAGTAAACCGATAATAACCATTTAAACACTTATAAACGATAATTCCTAATATCGAGACGAACGGGAATGTGCCATTCTCAACTTTATTGACGGGAGTGAAATAAAACATTAACCAACACAGTTTATCGAAGGGAATCACTAACAACTGATCCAGGACAACCACACTAACACTAGAGGAACGAATCACTATCGCTGGGACGAGAAACCATTGGAAAATCAACATTTATTTGAAGCGGATTCTTCGAGGTGCAACAGTCTACTACATACGAAGACGGAGTGGCCATCTTTAAGTTCCCACAATTCCATGCGCCACAGCCAACATACCTTCGAATGGTTCGAAACATTTTCTTTACTAACCATTATATATTGAATAATATGTTTGTATTTTAATTAATAAGCTTGTAATTTGTAATGTTATACTTTCTATACGTTGCCCTTTCTCTGACTATATAAAATAACAGTTCAAAGAACCCGAAAATTAATAATTTGTATAATCTATTAATTTGCCCTGAGAGAGTCGATTCATCAATCGATATAAAATTGATTATTTTACAAATTGTCAATAAAAACCATTGAATATTATAATTTTGAATCCTATTTATTTCTAACTTATAAATAGAATAACATAAAACAATATATGAGACATAACTACCAGAACAGCTGAATTTAACAACATTAAAGGAGGACAAACTTCAAATAAGGAAAGATCACAAATCGATTGTTCCTGGAGACAATCCTATTAACATAATACGAGAATTCTAATTACACAAAAGGATATAATTTGACGAAAACAATCAATAAGAAGTTCCAAATACAACAAAACAGTTTAAAATAATTAATACTAAATTAATTAATTAAAAATAAATAATAAAAAATAAAAATTTTTTTTAACAAACAAGAATTTTTTATTTTGTTATCGAGTAACAATTATATTTGTTACAAATTGGCGACCAACTGAAGGGGCTTCAATTAGCGATTGAAAGGCCACTATAACTTGCCCAATCCTTAATTTTAGCCAGGCAGCTGTTGTCAAGACAGAAGGGTAAGAGAGATGAGGAAACGAGCAGTATCAAAGAAAAGGGCGGAAGAAGCCGAAAAAGAGATTGAAGGAATAGATATGGAAGACAAGGAGGCAACGCCAGTGGAAGACGTAGAAATGATGCTACCTCTGGTCGAACCAACCAAACCAATAGCACAAGAGGAACAACCAGGGAAACCCTCTCAAACAGAAAACATGACAATACAAGAAATGTTCAGAGTAATGATGGAAATGAGAGAGGATAACAAATCAATGAGTAAGCAAATGGAGGAAAACAGTAAGAAGATGGAGGAGAAAATGGATTCCACAAAGGAAGAAATCAAATCCACAAAGGAAGAATTGAGTAAAGAAAGGAAGGAAGACAACCAATCCTTAAATAAGAAGTTGGAAGATTTGAAGGAGGACAACCAGTTGTTAAAGGAAGGATTCAAATCAACAAAAGAAGAAGTCAAAACAACCAAGGAAGAATTGTGTAAGAAAATTGAAAACACCAATAAGAAAATTGATGAAACTAGGAAGAAGATAGAAAATGACAACCAACAATTGAAAAAAGATTTGAGGGAGAATAGCAAGAAAATGGAAGAAAAGTTAGAAGAAAATAACAAGAAAATGGAAGAGAAGATGGAGGAGAAGTTGGAAGAATTGAAGGAGGATAACCAACTATTAAGAGAAGAATTAAAGGAGGTTAACCAAGAAAATCTGGACAAATTAGATGAGAGGATAGAGTTGTTAAAGGAAGAGTTGAGCAAGGAAATCAACGATAATAATGAAGCCACAACTAAGAAATTAGAAGAAGAAACCATGTGAATCAAACAACAAATTAAGGAAGTGGACGAAAGGTGTAGCCAGACGGAGAGAGAAGTACAGGGTTTCAAAGAAGAGGTAAACACCAAATTCACTAATATCGAAGAGTACAGTAGAAGGAAGATGGAAGAAAACCGAAGAGAAACGATGGAAGAATTAGGGAAGGTACGGAACCAAGTCGCGGAAAGGTGTGACGGAATGGAAGAGGCTATGACGAATATAACGGATCAAGTACGGCAGAGCCAAGAAGAAATGGAAGTCATTAGAAATCGACCCACTAACTTTACTGGGATACCAATGAATGAAAATCGGGAATGGTTAAATTTCCGACAATACAAAAGGAAACCGATGGAGTTCCTGGCCCGGATTGAGGAATACTTTGCCAAACATAGAGGGAATAGGTGGAATAACAACCGGGAGATATTGGACGAGTCGTTCAGGGAAATGACCGACAATTGGTGGATGGCGAACCGAAGTGAGATCGCGGACTACCAACAGTTCAAAAACCTATTCAAAGCGAAGTACTGGTCAGAAACCACGCAGAACTTGATACGGGACAATATCTGCCATGGATGATATAAGGCCCAAATAGGTAACACCATGACGACCTATTACCTAGGAAAGGTGTGTCTGGCGAAACATTTAGAACCGGCAATACCCGAGGAATGCCTGGTGAACAAGTTGTCCTACCACTATGATGAAGACATAATCAGAGCAAGAAGGGGTAGCCAGATAAAGACGGTGCAAGCCATGACCGAATTACTGGAGAGTTACGAGAACGAGGAATACTACCGTCAGAGTAGAAGGAGGAACGATCGGCCGGAAATAAGAAGTAATCAGTACCCCAGTAACAGTAACAACCAGAATGGTAACAACTACCAAGGGAACCGTAACCATCAGAATAATTATAATGGTAATAATAACCCTCAGAATAATAATAATAATAATAATAATAATAACCTCAACCGAATAATAATAGGAATAACAACAACTACTCAAATAACCGAAATAACTATTATCAGCACCCTAATAATTCTTATAGTCAGAGAAACCCCCACCCCGGTAATACTGAACGTTATTACCAAAATAATAGGAATTACAATTCCAATAACTACAATAATAACAACAGGGTTTCCCGACCACGGGTAAATTTCATAAGAGCTGAAGATAATGGGCCAAGAAGGTATAACCGTCAGCGAAGGAACAGTTTCCACGATGGAGATCATCGGCGGAGGAGCGGAGAACGTGATGGTCCGAGGTACGAACAACATAGACAAAGTACCAGTCTAGATGATCCTGGCCGGCAACCAAACCAAGAACAAACATTTGAACATCGTACAGAGCGGCAGGAACCGACGCAAAGTTTCCAGACCGACACCTCGGTCGGCCCTAATAACAACAATGAACACGAGAATTTAAACGGGAGGAGGCAGTGATGAATTATCACGACCCTTCACTGCTCCTATCTCCTGGGTATAAACAAGAGTTGCAAGGTGCAACTGAATCGAATAACATTACCATCATTAGAAATAACTATCTAAAAAACATAAGCACTGAACTATTGGAGGAGAAAGACACTAGCCTCAATAGTCAGAATAATGAAATAAAATATATAAAAGCGGAAGTAGAAGGAATCCCCGCCAAGATCATGATTGATACCGGTGCAAATATATCGATAATTAATATAATTGAATTGGAAAGAATCCAGAAAGAATGTGGTAGAACATTGCCAATGTTGCCAGTAAATAATATTATCTTAGTAGGTGCAACTGGCCGCCAAAACAAAACTATTAGAAAACAAGTTTCTGTAAATGTCATTAGCCGTGGTATAGCTTTAAATATGGTATTTTTAATTGCAACCGGACTGCCATTTAATATATTGGTAGGGTCCGATGTATTAAGGAGGAACTCCGCTATTATAGATATGAACAAAGAAAAGGTATCACTTTTTTCAGAAGGAATAACGTGGACAGCAGATTTAGCAGGAGGCGAGAATATACTTCCCAGCAGTATACACCAACAACTTTTCGGAACATAAACTATGTAGAGAACAACTCCCTGAATAACCAAATAATATATAATATCATGGAGGAGGATTTATGGTCAGTTAAGATACAGGAAATACGGGACTTCCGGTGCGGAATCAGAAAAGAGAAATTACCCATACACCAAGCAAATCGTCTGATAACGGTATATGAGAAATATAAATCAGTATTTTCCGATGAACCTGGTAAGATAAAGAATTATCAATGTAAACTTAAATTTAGGGAAACCGTGGAATTTAACCGAAGGTCATATCCCATCGCGCATTCACAGAAGGAGGCCGTGAGAGCGGAAATTAATAAGATGATCAGCAGTGACATAATTGAGAGTAGTCAATCTCTATTCACCAGTCCAATCGTAGCTATTTCCAAGAAAAACGGACAAGTCCCCGGCTTTGTTTGGATGCGCGCGAAATAAATAAAATGATCATAAATGACAGAACATCACCCGGTGAGATAGAGGAGATCTTGAAACGATTCCACGGTACCAAGTTTATTAGTACATGGGACACTGTGTGTGGGTACTGGCAAGTGGAGTTGCACCCACAGAGTCGTCAGTATGTGGCGTTCATATTCGAAGGGCGCAATTACCAGTTCAAGAGATTGCCCTTCGGACTTGTGAATTCAGTAGCCAACTTTGTGGCCTGCATGGACCAGATACTTGGACAGGAAGAACTCCAATTTACCACTGTATATGTAGACGATCTACTGATTACCTCAGAAACCTGGGAGGAACACTGCTACAGAGTGGAACATGTACTCATGAAGTTAGCAAAAAATAACATAACTCTTAAATTGGAGAAATCCAAATTCATTGCTAGAGAAGTACAGTTCTTGGGATTTAATTTAGATGATCAAGGTATATCCCCATCATTAGAAAAAGTGGAGGCGATTCAGAAGTTCCCTAAACAAAAGAACAGGAAACAATTACAGTCTTTTCTCGGACTCTGTAACTATTACAGAAAGTTTCAGCATCAATATTCCGAGCTAACAGCCAAGTTTCAACCGCAAATATCTTCGAAAAACAAATGGATCTGGGGTCAAGAACAGGACGTTACTTTCCAACTCATTAAAGACAAGTTCTTAGAGATCGTTATACTTCGTCACCCGAATTTTAAAAAACCTTTCATCTTAAATTGTGATGCTAGCAACATCAGTTTAGGAACGACTTTATATCAGGAAGATGAGGAGGGTCACCATCTAGTGATTAGCTTCGCTAGTCGGACCTTGAATCAATGCGAAAAGAACTACAATGTGACTGAGAAAGAATTACTCAGTGTAGTATTCGCATGTAGTAAATTCCGGACATACATTTTAGGGTATCCAGTTACCATCCGAACTGATCATAAATCTATCTCATTTCTACGTAGGTGCAAATGGAGTCACGGCAGACTGACTAGATGGATACATGCCCTGCAAGAGTACGACCTACAATGGGAATACATCCCGGGGAAAAGGAATGTTGTAGCGGACGTGTTATCACGCATTAATTTGGAAGACCAGACTTTTGAGGGAGAGAAGGAGATCGTAGTCAAGATCTACAACCTTATTAAAACAAGATCCGATTTAGAAGTTTTATTAATAAACATCCGCATCCACCAGCAATCTGACCCGAAGTTGAAAAATATTATTACTCGATTGGAAGTAAACGATGACACAGTTTCTAAATATTACAATATTAATAAAGGTATATTATTTGTTAAAACATCCTTAAATCAAGAAACATGGAAAGTGACTATTCCAAACAACATTGAAAAAGAAATCATAATCGATTACCATATACGGTATGGCCATATGGGAGCCCTGAAAGTGATACAGGCCTTAGAGGAGAATTGTCAAATCAAAAACATAAACCGGAAGGTGAGAAATTACCTAAAATCCTGTAATATTTGCCAGTGTGTTAAGGTTAATAACGAGAAGAAGGAAGGTATAATGATACCCATAACATCTAAGGCGAAACTGGTGAAAGTGTTCTTAGACATCTGCGGACCGTTTCCCCGTAGTGGCGGTCGACACCGATATAAATACCTCATCATAATCATGGACCATTTTACAGAGTATGTAAAGCTATGTTAATCGGGCAACTACTATAAAAGTTCTCGGAGTAATAACAGAATTATATGTGCCAGAAATAGGAAAACCAACTTCAATCATCACTGACCATGGTACACAATTTAAGGGGAAAAGATGGCGGGATACATTATTATCACTTGCGATTGAAACATACAAGACATCGGTCTACCACCCAAGTAGTAATCCGGCAGAGAGGGTATTAAGAGAAGTGGGGAGAATATTGAGAACGTACTGTCACCACCAACAGAAAAAGTGGCAAGAATACCTAGCAGCCATGGAGAAGTTCCTAAATTTCGCTCACCATCCAGCTATAGGAATTACCCCTTACTCCGCCATGTACGAGAAACCAACCCCCCGAGAGATTGAAGAAATAATAGAGTTCCCGATGAATGATGGTCGTAAATTTGACAAGGTGAAATTTTATAACAAGGTGGCCGAAGACCAGGAGAAACGGCAAACTAAATATCAGAAGGCGATTGGACGAATAATAACGTATAAAGAGGGAGAAAAAGTACTGTTAAAAAACCGCGAACTACCCAGCACCCTAGAAGGGATAACGAAGAAGTTATTATTACTCTATACTGGACCATATCTCGTTACCAAAACTAATAACAATAACACATATGAACTGAAGGAAATAGTTTCCGGAAAAATCAAAGGCGTATACAACCAAGCCTCCATAAAAAAATATTACGAAGATTGAATTTAGAAAAAAAAATTGTCTAAATCCTAAAAAATAGTAAGATCAACTTACAAATGATTTGAAAGAAAATAATTTGGAATTAGAAAAAGAATAGAATTAGAATTTAGTGAAATTGTCTAATTTCTAAAAAATAGTAAGATCAACTTACAAGTGATTTGAAAGAAAATAATTTGGAATTAGAAAAAGAATAGAATTAGAATTTAGTGAAATTGTCTAAATTCTAAAAAATAGTAAGATCAACTTACAAGTGATTTGAAAGAAAATAACTTGTGATTAATTAAGAAGAAGAATTTGTTATTATAATAAAATCGACAAAATTTAAAAAACAGTAAGATCAATTTACAACTAATTATTTATGGAATTTATTTTGAATGAGATAAAAAGAAGAATTTGAATTTTGTAAACCTCAAAATTAAAAAAAAAATAATAATAATTAGATCAACTTATAACTAAATATTTATGACACGATTATGGAAACGAATAAGTCAAGATGGATGATTATAATATTACTCAGTTCTAAAAAACAAAGAAGGACAACTCATACCAATCATATGAAGAAAATAGTCTTGGAAAGAAAATAATAAAACATTTATGAAAGGCAAAGAGAAATAAGGACCACATGAAAAATATAATATTAATGAATTAATTTTAATGAAGACAAAAGCGGAATAATAAATTTCTGAGAAAGAAAAGAAAGAAAAATATATTTATATATTATGATCATAACAACAACTTGGATGTCAATTGTAATGAAACCCATCGAAAAAACGAACTGTCATAAAATAATACCATTCGAACAATTAATAAGAACTAAGAAGAAATAAATATAAAATATCTGCTATTAATATCAATAACCAGAAGAAGAATTAAAGAGAATTCAGATGAAAAAGGAAAAAGTTACACAATAACTAGTAATAAACATATTAACAGAGTTCCCCACCATGATAAAAATGAATATATCAGCCGAGCTAAAAAGCTAGAAGAATAATTAATGAGAATAATAAATACTAAGAAGAATAACTGAGATAGAAAATGTGAGAAAATCTGAGAAACAACGATGTGAAGTATCCAAAGATGTTTTTATTAGTCGAAAAATAGACTATTCTATATATAATTTTTATTTGATGATTGTAGATAATTCCAGCAGCATTATGTTTTGAGCAGAGATGAATTTCCTTTTATCTCAATGAGAAGTGTAGTATGGCCAGCAGAGTATGTAGCCAACAGTGTCTCTCTGAACTGTTCCAGCTCACGTGTTAGGGAATGTTAGGGAATCAATATCCCATGGATAAAACACAAAGTTAAGAAAAGGAAAAATATAATAATAATAATAATAATAATAAATCTCCGAGAACAATAACTATCCAGGAAGAATCAAAGTCAGATAAAAGACTATAGAGTTTAATAAACTCAAATATGAAGAAGCCGATACAGAAATGGGGAGGAAGACAAAGAATAATAAATAAAAAGCTATCATAAGCAATTATTTCATCCATATTCAAGGTATAGTCTGAAATAATCACTTCTGGAGGAGAGCAATCTGTAGCATGACAGATAATGCCCATAGTTCTGAATGGAAAGAAAGATCATAAAATAAAATAAGAACAAATTTAAATCCAAGAAAGCAACATTAAAAATTAATTAAGAACCACCGTAAAGCACAACATAGTTTGAAGTAAGAATTTCATTAAAACCAGATATACAATGAATGATGAGTAAGAAAAATAAACCAAAAAACTAAAAATAAAGTAAGGAAATACCCAGGTAGGATAGGAGTAAGTAAGGAAGAAACCCGAACAAGACAACATCCACAATAAGAAGGAATGCTTTTAAAAGAAATCAAAACGAAACCCCAAAAGAAAGTAAAAATAACCAATGAAAGTATAACAAAAACCCAAATTTAGAAAACCATGTAAAATAGATATAAACAAAAGTGTATAAAGTAGAATTAAAAGTGAACCAATGGGAATTAGTTATATAATGGAAAAAACAAACCTTCATTATCCTCTATAAATAATATTCTTGATTTTAATAAGACTATAAAACTGATTAGAAATAAAATCAAAGAATAAAAGGGGACCAGTGCAAGTTATTATATTATATTAAATAAACTTAATGTGTCAATGTTTGAGTTCATAAACTAAGTAAATTGTGCATTTATATAACTTTAAAGTTTTTATATTGTGTCAAGAAATAATATTTAATAGAATATTATAATGACAAATAGGATACAAGTGTTTCTAAATAACTGCCACTCTTTAGCTAACAGCATTCATTAGAATGACAGTGATAAAACAAGAGCAGGCCATAAAAAAGTGAAGTGACCAAGAATAAATACACAAAAATCAAACAAAAACAGCTAAGACTGCAAATAAAATTAGTTATAAGAAATAGTTTAAATGATGGAAGGACAGATATGTTTTATTTATAATAAGTTCAAATAACTCAAGACTGAAAGGTCAGAGTTGAGTACAATTCTTTTAGTATAAAACTTTTATTATGTGTTAATAGTATTAATCAAGGCTGAAATGTCTGGTCTTGAATACCATTTTATGTTATAAAATATTTGTTATGAGTTAATCGAATTAATCAATGTTAAATGTTAATATAACTAAGTAAGGGAATTGTAATTAAGTTTGTATAAGAAAAGAAAGTCAGAAAGGATATAAGCAAGCTGTAATATTCAAAAACCAAGTATATAAAAACATGTGAAATCTAGGCCAAATGGCAAATCTCAACAACATTAAAATTAATAAATAAGAGAAGTAAATTGATAAACCGGATGAAATTTGTATAATATAAATCCAACACAGTGTATTACAACTATACCAATACTTTATAAAGATAGTGAAGCAATATATGGAGTATCAATAGAAAAATTGTAAATGTATTAACAGTAGAACATAAGGGGAATTATTTAAATTAAAGATAATAATTAATTTAGACAACCAATTCATAAAATTAAAAGGAATTAAGGGAAAATAAACATTTTATTTCAATCAAAGATTTTGTTCACTCATAATTATGACATAATAAAAATGGCAAACAGTTTAATGACAGGAAGTAAAATTTTAGAGCCTACATTTTCAAAATGCAGTAAATATGGCATTTTGAGATAAAAACATTGTAAGAATATCTTATTTGGTATCAAATCATGCAGAAGTAACTAAGGAAAAAGATTATGTAACTATTATTTGATAAAATCAAATAATAATAAAAATGTATTAAGTAATATAATGTAAGTGGCAATCATGTAACGGATATGGTAAAATTTTAAAACAATGTCTTGCTAATATTAACTGGGCTGAGACGTTTGGAATGAAGAAGAAAATAAAGTAGTTGATTATTATACGTTGAGCAGTACACATCAAACGAGCTCTCGCCAAAATATTAACATATAGTGAATGAAGAAGCATGGCGTACATCAGCCCAAACCTATAAAATTTAAACTCGCGAATTTTGGAAAAAACGTTCAATAACGATTAAAGTCAGTGATTTAAACCAGTTAAACAATAAAAGTGAACCACTATTGAACAGTAAACCGATAATAACCATTTAAACACTTATAAACGATAATTCCTAATATCGAGACGAACGGGAATGTGCCATTCTCAACTTTATTGACGGGAGTAAAATAAAACATTAACCAACACAGTTTATCGAAGGGAATCACTAACAACTGATCCAGGACAACCACACTAACACTAGAGGAACGAATCACTATCGCTGGGACAAGAAACCATTGGAAAATCAACATTTATTTGAAGCGGATTCTTCGAGGTGCAACAGTCTACTACATACGAAGACGGAGTGGCCATCTTTAAGTTCCCACAATTCCATGCGCCACAGCCAACATACCTTCGAATGGTTCGAAACATTTTCTTTACTAACCATTATATATTGAATAATATGTTTGTATTTAAATTAATAAGCTTGTAATTTGTAATGTTATACTTTCTATACGTTGCCCTTTCTCTGACTATATAAAATAACAGTTCAAAGAACCCGAAAATTAATAATTTGTATAATCTATTAATTTGCCCTGAGAGAGTCGATTCATCAAGCGATATAAAATCGATTATTTTACAAATTGTTAATAAAAACCATTGAATATTATAATTTTGAATCCTATTTATTTCTAACTTATAAATAGAATAACATAAAACAATATATGAGACATAACTACCAGAACAGCTGAATTTAACAACATTAAAGGAGGACAAACTTCAAATAAGGAAAGATCACAAATCGATTGTTCCTGGAGACAATCCTATTAACATAATACGAGAATTGTAATTACACAAAAGGATATAATTTGACGAAAACAATCAATAAGAAGTTCCAAATACAACAAAACAGTTTAAAATAATTAATACTAAATTAATTAATTAAAAATAAATAATAAAAAATAAAAATTTTTTTTTAACAAACAAGAATTTTTTATTTTGTTACCGAGTAACAATTATATTTGTTACAGCGAGTATTTCTTCATCTTCGTTTTGAAATGGAAAGTGTAAAGTTACCATTTCACGTTTATATTGTAACGTACCAAATTGGCAGTTACATAAAATAACTATCTATTACGTCAAGTAAAGGGAGATCATGAAAATATTTCAAAGTGCATAAAATAAGGAACAGGAGAATATAGACAAAGTGTGTATATACGAACGAACATTATTGAAACAACCCAACAAAGAAGAAGGAAGAGTAATAAGGATATCATCGAGTACAAAAGAGAGAGAAAATGACAACGAGCCAATATAATATGTTAGAATCCAGGCCCAATAGATCCCGAATAGTGAGGGGAAACAATGAAAATAATCATTAAAATGAAGAGGATACGAATCAAGTACAACCACAATGATGATAAAACAAACAAATTTGATTATTAGTATAAAATACTATGGAACAATGACTACCACGAATAAAAATATTGAAGAATATGACAAGACTAAGGGAACATTGATTATCACAAGTAATGTATAACCCAGGAGAACACCGATAGTGAGCAGTTAACCAGAAGAAGAAAGGAAGAAGAAGAGGAAAGGAAATATACCACGAAGAATGAAGATAATGTATGGACAGTACAAGAAATCAACGTTCACAAGGTATACAAGGAACTAAAATTAATATAGTGACCGGAAGAAGTGTAATGATTATTCGAAGATCAACTACAAAGAAACCAGTGTTTAGCATCATTGAGTGATCACAAACAATAACAGTGAAAACTTAATATAAGTGTGACAACCTGTGATATGATAACCATTTTTACCCCAAATAAACACCACAGACAATACAAGTGAAAATGTTTATAACAGAGAAAAATGATTAACCATTATAAGTGAAATAATCCAAGATTAACTAGTTAAAATGCACAGACAATTAGTGTGACAAGTTTAATCAAGATTGTAATATCACATAAATAATCATTAAGACCACCAAAAGAAATATGAGACAGAACAGTAAAATAATTGTTCGTAGGGACTAATAATAAAAGCTTTGTAAGCCTTAAAATGAAATGTGCCTGAATGCCATAGCAAGACAGGACAAAATATAGATGAATTCCAGAACAAACAGTAGCAAAAAAAGCTAGTTTGTTAGGTATACAACAATCAATGTACCAAAAACTAGGTGCAACCCACCAAGGAATGTAATATTATTAGACTAAGAATACCTGTGTTATTGTTTTAACAAATAGTGTAAACATGTGTATAAATTAATAATTAAACCATTGTAGTAGAATGCCATAATGAAATGGTAATAGTAGAGTCAAATACTGCATAAGAATATGTTGCACATTGTTGTCAGACAACTGACACATAACCTCATAGAAAGTGGACCTATAACATAAAACCATGTATATTAGTTAAACCAAGCAACTATCAACAATTGTTTCAAACAAAGACTAATTATGAATAATAATGCAAACCATTAAAATACCATGTGTACTGAAATACACAGCAAATGAATCAGATTGAATATGATATCATAAAGCCAAAAGAACAGAAACCCAATGTGACAAGATAGTTAATCAAAAAGCAATATCAAAACTTATCAGAAGATTATGAAAAGTGTTATCAGTAGTTAGAGAAATGTCTGATACTGCTATGAGTACACATCTCAAATGTAATAGTAGTAGTTTTATAATTGAAATATTATAAACTAACTAACTGCACTTGTCACACCAGATGTAAATAAACATTGTACTATGAATTGAAGAGCTTTCAGATAACGAAAAGTTAATAAATACATTAAACCAACAAGGTACAACAATTGTACACTATTTTAATTAATAACATTATATACATTGTGTGATAAAATAATTAAAAAAGTGACAAATTAGAGAAATGAGAACAGAAGGTATTTTTGATAATACTATAAGTATACAAAAAATAACATTTTTGCAAAATAAAATGTGAACAAATGTAAATAAATGTACATATTAGTGTTAGGATGTCAAACATGTGTAATAAGATAAGGAATAATAGCGTTACATGTAATTATGAACAGTTGAACATGGTCGCTATGGACGCCATTACCAGATATTGTTTAAATTGTAATTATGACTGTTTTATGTACTAAAATGAAAGGGAAATGGACTCGAGACGTTTAGTAGTAAGTATTACAGTATAATTGTAACACAATATGGTGAAACAAACTTATTTATATTAAGAATCACCATATGAGTGTTTGAGATGGCTAAGTGAATTAATAATGAACGGATTTAATGCTTGTTTAGACTTAAAATAAAGCCACAAGTGTCCGCGATTTAATGCCACTACCCATCCGACGATATGACAATTGATAAGAAAGTTATGACAATTATAAACTTTTCAATCATTTTGAGTATCCATGCATACGTCACTCATAGCCTCGAACCCACGCTAAAAGTTGTCAAAAATTGAAATTTTTATTTGACCAAAGTGTTTTGGGGTTGAGAGTTTGACCTTCTGAACCAATCAAATAGCTTAAAATGACCAGACGAGAAGGAGACGCTTCAGTGAAGGAATCATTCGTTCTGCATCACTCAACACGGAAGGTCCACGCAAGAAGTCGGCAAAATTATTTCAAAATGTGCGCATCACAAACAGTAATAAGTCTACATACGCTAACCTATACACAACAATCTATTACCGAGTGTCCAGTGCATTAAGTGAACAGTGAAAATAACTCGACCAGTGTATAATAAAGGTCGTGTTTTGTGTTTTAAATCAGGGAGTACTATATTTTAATTAATTTAAAAGAGATTTACGAAAAATAATAACTTCCGTTAATAAACGAACGATATTGTTTTGGACTGCACTAGTCAAAGATACTCAAGTGCTTAAACTATGATGAAAAATTATCAGTGCACAACAAATAAATTGTAGCACAATGATTAATTTAAAAATAAATATTTTACAATTGAATAATAATTGAGAAAGTCGGAATTAATTTAAATACCGACCATCAGTAAATAGTATTTAGTCGTTCATTTGACTAAACGTTTTGAATTAACAGATAATTGTTTTATTGTGCGAATATTTTAAATAACTGATAATTATACGTCAAATGACTTATAAATAGAATGTTTATGATAATATCATTAAGAATTTAATAAGTAATATACTCATTCTAAATAATGACTCACGTTTACTAGGTAACTAACCTAGAACTGATGATTGTAATTTTGTCACCAAGAAATAATTCTGTTCTTACATAATTTTAACTGAAATGAAAGCTATAACAAGAGTTTTTTCTCTAGATTTTTCTCTTGCCAGTACATGATTTTAATAGTTAATGAATAAATAATAATAATATTTTTAACAGTGCAAACCCCAGAGCACGTGTTTTGACCACAACTGCTATATGCGTTTGCTAACCGTACGATAGTACGATATATCGGTTATGGTACCGAGTTTTATCATTTTAAATTTTGTTTGTTTTTTATAGTATTATATAATTAAATATTGTTAATTAAAATCACATCTTGTAATCTGGTATCGTGTATCTTCCAAGAACTCACCAATTTGGTAATATAACTGAATAAAGTGAACATAACCTCGTTCACCAAAAATATTGTACCATACATCAGTGTTACCAGCCTTGAGGTACAGAGATCTCAGGAATTGTTTAAAGTTATTATTGTTTGTAAAGATATTATTGATTGTTTTTAAAAGAGCTGATTGAATTTTATTATTGTTAATAAATCCCCAATTTATTTACCAGTGGAACAGAGTTTTGATTTTGATATAATAGATAAAGTAGTTTAATTTTTCATGAACAGTCCTCTCATAAGGTGGCGGTAGTATTTGAATGACTAATATCATTCGAATTGCAGTTGAACTTTTAATTTATTTTTATTGAGTATGTGCATTATTTATGATATTCAAACGGAATATCCATGTATGTATATCCAGTGTTTTTGCAGTAGAAGAAGTCACCAACGAGAATATTGAAGACATCCACATATGGTAAGTGGGGAGGTTGACACAGTGAAGTGATAAATACTCTTTTAAAACGACAAACCTTAAACGTGAACACTCATCCAACTTTATTAATAATCACATTCTAATAATTATAAACAATAACATCGCGTACTCGACTTGAGTATATTAACTTCTAGAGTACCTACACATCTATTTCTATAATCATCTATAATAATCTATTATAGATTGGCACCCAACGTCTGGGCGCGAATTAGGACGAAACCACTTAACAGGTTAATTAATTAAACAAATAATTTCCTAACCTAATTCGACAGCAAGACAGCAAGTACATTACCAAGATAACAAGATGTACAGGAGGTCAACTTCGAAGAAACGAGCGGCAGAGGCCGAGAGGGAGGCCAGATTGGAAGAAAAAGAAGCGACATCAGCGGAGGATGTTGAAGAAATATTATTAGAAATTGAAGATAGACAACCTGAACCGGCGGAGGAGGTTCAACAACCGGAAGATGAACTGGAAGTCATACAGCAGGAACCACAACCAGAGATAAGACAACCTGAGAGACCAATGTCAATAATGGATGCCAGCATTTTAGAAATATTACGATCACTGAAGGAAGATACACAATCATTGAAGGAGGACAACCGATCACTGAAGGAAGACAGTCAATCCACAAAGCAGAGTATAGAGTCACTGAAGGAGGAAAACCGGTCCACAAAAGAGGAATTAAGCAAGAAAATGGAGGAAGGTCAGAAGGAGAGCCAGGAGAACATAGAATCTCTGAAGGAAGACTTGAATAGTAAAATAAATGAAACAATTAAGAAGACGGAAGAATCCATAAACCAGAAGACTGAAGAGTTATTGGAGAGAAAGATGGAAATAATGAAAGAGAATTTGTCTGCGGAGCTGGGAATTAAAATTGATGAGACCAACAAGAAGATTGATGAAATAAATGAGAAAATCAATAGAGATATCGAGGTAATGAAGAATGATAATGAGAAAATATGGCAACAAATGGCCGACAAAAATTACAGAGCTGAAGAAATTGCCAAAAATACAGTAGAAACAATTGACAAAAAATTGGAAGAGAACCTAGAAGCGACGGAGGAGAGGATTGCAATATTAACAACTGAAATCCATGAAGAGATGTCCGACACACGGAGAGAAGGTGAAAAGAACAAACAAAAAATTATACAAACAGAAACAGATATCAACCACCGGATCGACAGTATTGAGGAAATCCACAACAACCAAGTAGGAGTCATGGAACGAAAGCAGACAGAAATGATGGCCGCACACACCACACTGGGGGAGAGATGTGAAGAAATTTCAATCAAAGTGGATGCAGTCAAACATCAGGTAAACAATGACCGAGATCAATTGACTGAGTGACAACAAAGGGAATTCAGTGACATCAGAGATGAAATGAACCGCCTGCGAGCATTCCCAAATGTTTTATCTGGATTGACACACCTGGATTGTAGGGAACAAATAGATTTCCGCGCCTACGTAAAAAAATCCACTTGAATTTCTAGAAAGGGTGGAGGAGATACTCAGCAGAAACAGAGAACATCGTTGGTCGGTGATAAAGGGAATGTTGGACGAATATTTTCGTAACACATTCGACAACTGGTGGACAGCGACCCGGCACGAAGTAGAAAATTATGCTGCGTTTAAGGTAGCATTTAAGTTAAAATATTGGTCCGACTCTACACAAAACATTATCAGAGACGACATCACCAACGGCAAGTATGATCCAAATGGCAGACAGTCGATGACCACCTACTTTTTAGGGAAGATCTGCTTGGCCAGAAATCTGGAACCGGCCATACCAGAGAAGTGCGTAGTGACAAAACTGGCTTACCATTTTAGCCAGGGAGTGTCACAGGGGAGACTTAACTCGCAGATTAAAACCATACAAGGTATGTGTACTCTGTTAGAAAGCCACGAGAGAGAACGTTACTATCAGAGGAACCGCCAGGGTCCCGGACAGACATATGATCGGGGCGGACCAGGCAACGTTAATCCAACCAATAGTAGTGACCCGAATAATTATGGGAGAAATTTCAACAACCCTCCACGTTTTAATAATCACCAGGGGCCAAGACAGAATGGAGGTGGTAACCACAATGACCATGCAGACCGAGGAAATACAAATAATCCTAGGCCAAATGGCTATCAAGGGCAAAATAATTATCGACAAGGTAATAATTATTACCGACCCTCGAATAACCAACCTTTAAATAACCAGTATCGGCAAAGTAATGGAAACAACAATAACAACCAGTTTCGAAGAGTGCATTACACTCATGCCAGCAGAGGGGGAGGCAGGAGAACATATTACCAGGGTAGAAGAAGTTTTCCTAATAACAATAACCACCAAAGTCACAGTGACGGAGAGGAACGAGAATCTGGTTACCGATCGAATAGAAGTAATAGCAGCGAAGATAACCGACCAACCACTCGAACCACTGAAATATACCACAATGGGAATGGGCAAGGATCCCAGGAACCGAACGCATCAACCTCATCAGACAGGCACACAAACAATGGTGACCTGCCTTTAAATGGAAACCGGCAGTGAAAAGCACGATAACACCCTCACTGAACCGTACTATTGGGTATGACATATTGGCGAATAAATTGGCATCAATCAAAATCCATCGAAATAACTACCTAAAAAACATTAGACAGGACCTCATGGAAGAAAAGGAAGATAGTATCAGCGAGACCACCAACAACGAGATAGCATACATATCAGTAAAGGTCAATGGAATCCATACAACAGCTATGATAGACACAGGAGCGAATGTATCCTTAATTGACAAATTGGAGTTAAATCGTATACAGTTGGAAAACAAAACAACCATACCAACACTACCCAAAAATAATATCATCCTAATTGGAGCCACGGGTCGACAGAACAAAACCATTCGACACCAGGTACAATTAGAAGTATCTAGCAATGGAGAGACGATTCCGATGGTTTTCCTAGTAGCAAGTGGGCTACCATTTACCCTACTAATTGGATGCGATATACTGCGAAAGTATGCAGCTATAATAGATATGGATAAAGCTACAGTATTATTAAAATTAAAAGAAGTTGAATGGACGGCAGCTCTGACTGAAAATAGGAAGGCACCCCCAGAACACATAATCTACTATATACGGGAAGGCCATGACCATAGGAAGAAGATGTCCATCAACAGAGAGGTTCGCAATAATCCAGAAGATGTATTATGGATGGAGAAAATTGATGAAATTAGAAAATTCCAAACGAGTAATATTGACCATGTGTTGACTGACGAACAAAGAGAAAGACTGATACTAATTTATAATCGTTACAGACATGTATTTTCTGACACACCAGGCAAAATTAAAAACTTTCAGTGTGAGATAAAATTCAAGGATCAAACTGAGTTTAAAAGAAAATCATATCCGATCGCATTTTCACTGAAAGAAGCCGTTCGTCTAGAGATACAGCGATTAATAGAAAATGATATAATTGAAATTAGCAACTCCCCGTACACCAATCCTATTGTAGCTGTACCAAAGAAAAATGGCGCAGTGAGGATTTGTCTGGACGCAAGGGAGATAAATAAAGCCATTATTAATGACAGGATGTCGCCTGGAGAAATCGACAAAATTTTAAAGAAATTTTATGGCACACGGTATATCAGTATATGGGACACTGTATGTGGATATTGGCAGGTGGAGTTACACCCCAATAGCAGAAAATTTACGGCTTTTATTTTTGAAGGGCGTAACTACCAATTTAAAAGGTTACCCTTCGGCCTTGTAAATTCTGTGGCAGTTTTCGTGAAATGTATGGACGAGATCTTAGGACAAAGTACACTGCAATTTACTACAGTATATGTAGATGATTTGTTGATTACCTCAGATAATTGGGAGGAACACTGTAACCGGGTGGCACAAGTATTATGTAAACTAGAGGAAAATAATATAACGCTAAAGCTAGAAAAATCCAAACTAATAGCAAAAGAAGTGCAATTCTTGGGTTTTAACTTGTCTGAAACTGGCATAACCCCAGCACAAGAAAAAATGGAGGCAATACAGCGTTTCCCAATACCAAAGAACAAGAAACAATTACAATCGTTTCTTGGTATCTGTAATTACTATAGGAAATTCCAACACAACTATTCAGAATTAACAGCTAAGTTTTCACAACAATTATCGTCAAAGGAGAAGTGGAGATGGGGACCTGAACAGGACACAACCTTTGAACTAATAAAAGAAAAATTTCTTACAACTGTAATGCTACACCATCCAAATTTTAACAAACATTTTTATATGAACTGCGATGCAAGTGATGTTAGCCTTGGATCAATATTGTATCAGGAAGACCAGGAAGGCAACCATCAAGTGATTAGTTTTGCGAGCAGAACACTCAACAAATGCGAACGAAACTATCACACTACGGAAAAAGAACTTCTGAGTATTGTATTCGCATGTGAAAAATTTAGAACATACATTTTAGGATACCCTATTACAGTACGCACAGATCATAAGTTAATATCTTTCCTGAAGAATTGTAGATTAAAACATGGCAGACTGACGAGATGGACACTGACGCTCCAAGAATATAACATCCAGTGGGAATACATCCCTGGGAGAAGCAACATAGCTGCAGACGTGTTGTCCAGAGTGAACATAATGGCCCAAACCTTCGAGGGAGAAAATGAAACCATCGCCAAGGTTTACCATATTTTAAAAAGCAAGTCTGAATTGGCCGACATATTAGCTAACATACAGATTCATCAGCGTAATGATCCTAAAATTGTACAAATAATACAACGATTAGCAGAAAACGATGAAAGAATCATGCAATATTACTGTACCCACAACCAAATACTATTCACTAAAACCCAACAATCTAGTGAAGAGTGGAAGGTTGTAATACCAAAGTCTATTGAGAAAGAAATTGCAGTTGACTACCATGTGCGCTATGGTCATATGGGAGCAGTAAAAGTAGTCAAGGCACTACAGGAACATGTCTACTTCAAGGATATGAACCGCAGGGTAAGAAAATATATTCAGCATTGTCATTTGTGCCAATTAGTCAAATGTAGCAATGAGAGAAGAGAAGGGGTAATGATACCCATTACTTCGGCAGAAACATTAGAAAAAGTATTCTTAGATATTTGTGGACCATTTCCACGAAGTAGTGGCAGACACCAATACAAATATATGGTGATAATTTTTGACCACTAAGTTCACGAAACTTTATGCCATAAACAGAGCAACAACCAACAAAATTTTGGACATTATAATATCAAGATACATACCCGAGATAGGAAAACCCCAGTCAATAATCACAGATCACGGAACGCAATTCCGAGGCCGAAGATGGCGAGATACTCTAATCAATCAAGGTGTGAAAACCTACAAAACGTCAGTGTATCACCCTAACAGCAACCCTGCTGAGAGAGTGTTGAGAGAAGTAGGAAGGATTTTAAGAACCTACTGTCACACCCAGCAAAGAAGATGGGAAGAATATCTATCCCCAGCTGAAGATTTCCTTAACTTAGCTTGCCACCAATCAACTGATGAAACACCCTATACTGCTATGTTTGAGCAAAAACCACCCCGAGAAATTACAGAAATTATAAAATTTCCACCAGAAAGTGAGTTTAAATTTAATAAAACCAAATTCTTTAACAATGCAGTCGAACGAGCTGACAAACTTAGGCTCAAATATCAGAAGTCACAACCTAAGATCATAACATACGAAGTGGGAGACAAGGTACTCTTAAAAAATCGAGAACTCCCAAGTGCAATAGAAGGAATTGCTAAAAAATTGTTACTGCTATACACAGGCCCATATACTGTTACCAAGAATAACATGAACAACACATATGAATTACAAGACCCTGTAACAAAGAAAATAAAGGGCAACTACAACCAAATTTCCATGAAACGGTATATTGAAAATTAAATTATGAAGAAAGAGTAAAATATTGCAATGAAGATTAATTGTTATTGATACTAAGTAAGAAATGAAAATATAACTGTGAGAATAAATGTTGACTATATTGTAATTTTGTAATATAAAAATGTGAACTAAAGGAATTATGTAAAGGATGAAGAAAATTGTAATTACCCGTATACATAAAAGAAAAAATATAATACGAGGCCGACAACCAACAACCATGGCAATATAAAGATTTCCAAGAGCCTAGTGGACAGTAAAATAACAACTTACCTGTACTACTATTAATGAAGAGAAAAAATATAATACGAGAACGACACACAAGATCTGCGGCATGAACTAAGATTTCCAAGAGCCAAGTCAACATGTAAACAACAACTTACCCGTACAGATAGAAGAGGAGACGATGGACTAGAAGATATACAGAAGAAGAAGAAAATAAGAAGTAGGAGGAACGAGAGCAAATAAATATCATTGAGGTAGATAATAGATGACACACAACCACGAGGCAAGACACTAGAAGAGAGCCTATATCAAAAGGGTTATATTTCATTTGACATCATGAAAATATATTCATGAATTATATCCCAGAGAAGTGAATCCTGAAAATGAAGAAGATTATGAAATGACGTTCAATGTAATACCAAGAGAAAAGATTAATTGATGACAAAGAAGAATGAAAAAATAATATATTAACGAAGACGATCATGAGAGTATACCAGTGATGAAATGTAAACAAAGTATCCCTGTAAAATGTGAAGAATTTAGTTAAGTTGAATCAAGAAGAAGAGAATATAACAATGTATAAACCGCAAATGCGTGAGATGATCCCAAGGATATTTATTATTTGTCGAAAGAACGACCACTTTATATTTTGAATTAATTTGAGATGAATTGACTGATGAAAAATGCCAGCAATCATTTATATTATTGACGGAGATGATGTGCCTCTGTATTTATTGATGTTAGTATGGCCAGTGGAGTTGTATGCCAAAGTGAGCCACTCTGAACTGCCCCAGCTAAACTTATGTTAGGGAATTAGGGAACTAAATAAACAAGGGAGATAATTACATAGAAAAGAAATAATTATGATTCAAATAGAAGAAAGTGAAGGGATATATAAAAAAGCATAAGAGTCGACATGGAAATGTACAACAATTGATGAATTCTTCAATAAAAAATAAATATACTAATTCAGAATTAATCAATTCTTATAGGAAGGCATATGTAACGTACCAAATTGGCAGTTACATAAAATAACTATCTATTACGTCAAGTAACGGGATATCATGAAAATATTTCAAAGTGCATAAAATAAGGAACAGGAGAATATAGACAAAGTGTGTATATACGAACGAACATTATTGAAACAACCCAACAAAGAAGAAGGAAGAGTAATAAGGATATCATCGAGTACAAAAGAGAGAGAAAATGACAACGAGCCAATATAATATGTTAGAATCCAGGCCCAACAGATCCCGAATAGTGAGGGGAAACAACGAAAATAATCATTAAAATGAAGAGGATACGAATCAAGTACAACCACAATGATGATAAAATAAACAAATTTGATTATTAGTATAAAATACTATGGAACAATGACTACCACGAATAAAAATATTGAAGAATATGACAAGACTAAGGGAACATTGATTATCACAAGTAATGTATAACCCAGGAGAACACCGATAGTGAGCAGTTAACCAGAAGAAGAAAGGAAGAAGAAGAGGAAAGGAAATATACCACGAAGAATGAAGATAATGTATGGACAGTACAAGAAATCAACGTTCACAAGGTATACAAGGAACTAAAATTAATATAGTGACCGGAAGAAGTGTAATGATTATTCGAAGATCAACTACAAAGAAACCAGTGTTTAGCATCATTGAGTGATCACAAACAATAACAGTGAAAACTTAATATAAGTGTGACAACCTGTGATATGATAACCATTTTTACCCCAAATAAACACCACAGACAATACAAGTGAAAATGTTTATAACAGAGGAAAATGATTAACCATTATAAGTGAAATAATCCAAGATTAACTAGTTAAAATGCACAGACAATTAGTGTGACAAGTTTAATCAAGATTGTAATATCACATAAATAATCATTAAGACCACCAAAAGAAATATGAGACAGAACAGTAAAATAACTGTTCGTAGGGACTAATAATAAAAGCTTTGTAAGCCTTAAAATGAAATGTGCCTGAATGCCATAGCAAGACAGGACAAAATATAGATGAATTCCAGAACAAACAGTAGCAAAAAAAGCTAGTTTGTTAGGTATACAACAATCAATGTACCAAAAACTAGGTGCAACCCACCAAGAAATGTAATATTATTAGACTAAGAATACCTGTGTTATTGTTTTAACAAATAGTGTAAACATGTGTATAACTTAATAATTAAACCATTGTAGTAGAATGCCATAATGAAATGGTAATAGTAGAGTCAAATACTGCATAAGAATATGTTGCACATTGTTGTCAGACAACTGACACATAACCTCATAGAAAGTGCACCTATTGTGCCGCCCCTTGGCAAGACAACACAAAAATCGGGAACTAGTTTAATTCTTTACCAGTAAACTAAACCAGCTGCCGTTGTTAGTAAAACTCTTACTAACAAATTACAAAACAAGTATGATATAGGAAACTGACAAGGTTTGCATAAACTTATTCACTCACTAGGTATTAGCTAAAACATCTCTTTACTGCTATTGAAATATTAATCAAACATTATTCCTGATTTTAAAGAAGGTTATTTTAGTAAATAGTGCTTTTACTGCTTCAAAGATCTTAATTATATTATTCTTGTTATATCAAAATTTATTCATATAACTGTTAGTTTTAATACCACGGATCCGGGTCTCAATTTTCTCAAAATTATTAATTTATCAATATATACATTACGGTTACCATTACTGCTTACAAAATTACAAAATATACAAATCTGATAATTTGTTCATTACAATGCGAAAGTTCTTTAAAGTTCTTTGTTACTTCTTATTAAGGGGAAATTTACAAAAGTTGTGGTTTGATATCACCTGAGGTTGTTGTTGTATTCTTGGGACATCTCCAGTTGTCTTCTACGGGTTGAGTACGTTGTTCTTGGTGTATCTACATCGGGTTGATTTTTAGTTTACTTGAAGCTCTCGAAGATAGGTTGTTTACTTGAAGTTCCAAATGTTGTAATTTCACTTTTCTTAGTGCAGATTCTTGTAGTTCACATTTTCTTTATTTTAATTACAGTTATAGTTCTCACTTTGCAGTACTACAGTCTAGTAGTTAACTATGTTACACTTACATTTGATTTTGTTTTTAAGAGATGTGTTGGCTACCTTTTTCTATTTTATTTATATATTTTCTCACAAACTCTAGACACTACATTATTCACAATAACAAGATTTCACGCTGGATATGCTTCTAGAGAACTTACACATACGTATATGTGTACAACACCAAAACTCACATCTACTCATTGCGACGTTCTACGGCCGAATGCGCGTACGGTTTAGGGGAGAGGGCTCAGTAAGCTAGGGCGTATTTACGCGCTAAGAAAATAGTTCGTACTTTTCCTATTATTATTTATTCATTAATTAGAAGATAAATACTTTATGTTTATTTTATTATGACTTAGGGATTTCTTTATTTCTCTAGTCGCATTTTTTAATTATTTAAGTAATTATTATTATTATTTACTACTTAATACTTTTCTTGGCGTGTTGGTACTGGAAGGTTTCAAGTTGATTCAGGAATCTGGGTATAGGTAAGGGTGTATGATACTCTTACTTATTAAAATTAAAAATTTTAATCTGTGCGATTTTTTAATACATTTAAAATCGTCACATCCTCCTGCACTTAACTATGAAAAACGGGGGGGTGTAATAATATAATTCTAATAAACAATTATATTTCATACTGAAATTTCTCTCTCTCAGCTTATTTCTATTCATCAATCGATTATCTTATACTTATGTCACATTTAAATTCTACTACCTCTACTATATAAAATACACAAAACGTAAATCTACCTTATTTTAATTCTTATATCTACTACCGGTTTTTTTCTTGAATTGCTCACTCGTTTTACGGAGTTATACTCATGAGTATTTTACTAATAATAATACCGTATTGTAAGAACAATAGAATTACTTTTAGTTTACAGCGCTAAAGATTATTTTTCTTTCTTTCTTTCTCTTCATCTTCATTGTACTTGTCATCAGATTTCTCATGTATAATACCATTCTCGCAGGACATTAGCTAAGGTTGATCAGGCCTCGCTTGTATTCGTACGAGGGGGTTTTGAGTTTATAGTTACCTATAGTATAGGATGTTACACAATCTTATCCTATTTCGGTATAAGTCTATACAACATATTTTATTCTTAATACTTAGATAGTATTCTAGGTTTTCTATCTTTCTCGTAGTCTTCCTTCTGTATCTTGACACGAAAAACATTTTTTTATTTGAGACAAATGACTTCTGCGAACGTAATTTTCTGTATTGGGTTCATACAGAGCTACAGTAACGGGGGTGATGAACTTACGAATTTGGTAGGGGCCACACCATCGATAAGATAGTTTCGAAGTGATCCTATCAACTGCTTTACTCATAGGATGAGTTTTATACATGACTAAATCACCTATTTTATACTTTATTAGCTTATTATTATTCTCATGATACTTCCTTGATTTCTGTAAATTAGCTCTCAGATTTGCACGAGCTTCGTTCCATATTTTTCGTATGTTATTCCCATTCACGTCGCGGGGTAATAACTCATTGATTTTCCACTTTGTGGTTAAAGGATGGTTGGGTTTGTACTTGTACAGTAAATCAAATGGTGTTGATTTATGACCTTCGTGATACGCTGAATTGAATGCAAATTGTATCCACGAAATATTTTGATCCCAGGTTGTCTGGTCTTTAGCATGATAAGATATTAATGCGGATTTTAAGTTACGCAAGTATCTTTCTGCTATATTTCCTTGCGGTCTGTACTCGGTCACGGTAATATGATTTATACCTAATTTAAAACACATGTCATTAAATTCTTTCGATTTAAACTGGGGTCCATTGTCAGATATTAAGCTTAAAGGTGTGCCATAGTCTTTAAATAGTTGTTCTTGTAGAATTTTAATTGTCGTAGATGCTAATGCACGACGCATAGGATACATCCACACGAATTTAGTGAATGAGTCTACACAAATTAACAGCATAGTATTTCCGGATTTAGAGCGGGGATAAGGTCCAGAATAGTCGATGTATATTTTCGAGAAGGGAGTAGTAGGTATTTCGGAGATTAATTTTCCGACTTGACTGGTTCTTGCTGGTTTGCTCAGCGCACAAATTTCGCATTCTTTCACGAACTTTTTTATTTCACTATTCATGTTTTCCCAGTGGTATTCCTTGCGAATACGATGTATCGTTTTCCTAATTCCCATATGAGCTCCAATTGTAGATGAATGATAGTACTCCATTAACATGGGTTTGATTATTTCCGGGGCGATTATTCTTAGTAATTTTCCGTTTGCCTTCTTAAAACAAAGTACTCTTTTACTCAAGATATATTTATCAGAGTTAATTCCCTTTTCTATTTGTTCGATTATTTTACACAATTTCGGATCTTGTTGTTGGTGATATGCTATATCCTTAAATGCAAGGGGAAAATTAGTAATTAGTGTATTAACGATAGTGGTTTCAATATTGTCTTCTCCAGATCTTGTATTGGGTAGTTGGAACATGCGGGATAGAGTATCGGCCACTACATTTTGAGTTCCACGAATATGTTGCACTTTGAACTTGTAGCAATTTAATCTTAACACCCATCGTCCGATACGACCTAATTGCTTTGGGTGATTTAATAACCATGATAAAGCTTGATTATCGGTTTCTAGTAGAAATTCTTTGTGTTCCAAAAATGGTTTGAATTTATCAAAAGCAAATACTACGGCTAAACATTCCAGTTCATAGGCTGAGAACTTCCTTTCTTGCTCGGTCAGTGTCCGGGATGCATAACTGATCGGGAGTCTAGTATTATTTATTTCCTGGTATATTACGGCTCCTAATGCTACACTTGAACTATCGGTCTGTACGATAAATGGTTTACTGAAATCCGCTAACTGCAATACAGGAGGGGATATAATACTTTCTTTAAGTGTTTCAAACGCTTCTTGATGTTGAGTAGTCCACTCGAATTTCGTTCCTTTCTTTCTTAAGGCATTCAATGGGGCTGCTATATCTGCTAAGTGGGGTATATACTTATGAAAATAATTAATCATACCTAAAAATCTAGCTATACCTTTGACTTCTCTGGGAGGTAAAAATTCTCGGATTGCGCGTGTACGTTCGGGATCGATGGTAACCTTACCTTCGGCTGATACTATGTGACCTAAAAATGAGAATTGTTTCACTGCGAAATTAACTTTACTAGGGTTTACGGTCAGTCCGGCTTTCTTTAACCGGGATAATACTTCACGCAAGTGATCAATATGTTGATCCATTGACTCACTATATACTACTATATCGTCGAGATAATGATATACAAATTTAAATTTAACATCATGGAAAATTTTTTCTAACAGTCGGCTGCATACTGAACTTCCTTGTGATATACCGAATGGTACTCTCGTAAATTGATATAGATTAAATGGGACAGCAAAAGCAGTTAAATGTTTTGATTCCTCAGCTAGTGGAATTTGATGGAATGCTTGGTTAAGATCCATTATGGTGAAGATTTTCGCTTTTGTAAAATAGTGAAACGCACTGTGTATGTCTGGCAGTGGTATCGATTCAAATTCTATACTCTTATTTAGTTGTCTATAATCCACGACTAGTCTATGTTTGTCAGTTCCTTTTGGTACTAGGAATGCAGGCGATGAATATGGAGACGTTGATGGTTCAATGACGTGCTGATCAAGGAGTTTGTTAATGTGGTTTCTCATGATTTCCATCTTGGGCGGAGATAGTTTGTATGGGTGGAGTCGTATTACTTTGTTGTCACTAAGATTTATTTTATATTCAATTAAATGAGTTAATCCTAACTTGGGGGTGAGTACAGCAGAAAAATCTTTTATTAACTTTTGGATTCTTAGTCTCTCATTTCCTTTTAAATGACTTAGACTCGATTCATTAGGCTCTGAATGAATATTTGCGGTTTCACTAACAGTGTCGTTACTTAATTCGGAGTCGAACTGATATTTTTGAGTACGATCAAATCTGAAAAAATATTGTTTTGCATATATATCAAGGATTAAAGCAGTTTTTCTTATAAAATCCGCGCCTAATATTAAGTTCTGTCCTAACTCTTCAGCTACTAGTAGGGGAATGTACCAAGTAAAATTCTGAATTTTTAATTTTACCGTAATACTGTGAGATATCTTTAGGTTTTGTTTATTTGCGGTGGTACACTTTATGTTCACCATTTGGCTACGTTTAATCAGTTTATGATTAGCTAATAAGGTGGCTAACTGTTTACTAATTATACTACGGGTAGATCCTGAATCAATTAAACCAAGGGTTTTCGTTGCTCCAAGGTCTATCTGTACATAGGGTAGTTGGCATATACTTGTTTTACATGCACCAATAGAGTTGCACTTCTCGATAAATTTTGTTAAATAAGGATCTCTGCGTTTATTTTTACTCATCTTTATTTGACGCTTAGTATTGTTGTTACCTTTCCTTCTGATGCTTCGGAAGACGTAGGATTTTCGGTCTTCCAGCTTCACACATTTTTTGATTGGTCGGTTTTCTGTAGATAACGCTTTTGTTTACATAACTTGCTAATATGTCCGGCCTTTCCACAGTTATAACATCTTCTTTCCTCACTTACTTCGCTCGTAGGTTGTCGGGATTTTGGTTTAGAGTATGAAACATGGGGATAGTTTTGGGTTTTATGTGTACTTACGAATCGCTTATCGCGGTAGTTTCGGGAATCATTTTCAATAGGTCTAGTTTGGAATGAATTTCTTTGTTGACTCTGGGACATATAAACACTTCTATTCTGGTCAGAATACCAGACGTCGGACGAATGTATACAACATAGTTCTAGTTCCGTAAAAGTTGTAGGTGGCTTCACGAGTGCTAGTCGAGATCGCTCCTCGGGGGATAGTCTTACTATGATATTGTCTACTAACTGTTGTTCGCTCCATTTAACTTGTAACAATAAAGCAGATTCTCTTACTTCAGAAATATAATGAGCTAGTCTCTCGTATGTACCTTGTGCACGAAGTACTAAGTTTCGCTTCAATTCTTCGTAGATACCGGTGGGAATGAAATGTCTTATTAGTGTGGTATGAAGTTCTTCTACCGATTGATTATACCTTAGGGATTCTAACACTCTATCTTTTAATGGAGATCTACACTTAGGTAAAATAACTTGCAAAATCTGGTTATCTCTTAGTTGTAGCAGTTCCTTTAATTCTAAGATATGTTTGATAAAATTAAGGAGCTTTGTAATATTCAGCCCATCAGTGATTTGTATATTGGACAAAATACTTTCTACAGGGTGGCTTATTTTTCCATAGAGCTCGGGAGTTAAATTTATTTGGCTCATCATTCTAGGATTTTCCGCAGGTTGATTAGTCCGCGAATGAGAAGGTAATTCGTAGGTATGGGTCATATTTTCTAGTTCATTAGGGAGTGACGTAACGTTTACTGGTTGAATATTTACTTGACTACCACTTAACCGTTCCTTAAATGGATCTATATTGGATTCCTGCATAATCTGAATTTTTGCAGTACCGTTTGGTTGTTCTTGAGTCGGCGATTGGGTAGGTGAAATATTTAATTTCGTCATTGCTTCTTCGATTTCGTCTAATCTAAACAATTCGGATCGTCTACGTAATTCGCGTATTATCTCAGGTAATTGTTTTAATACTTCCTCAGCGAATTTTTTTACATCAGGAGGGATATCTTTATCACCGGGCCAGGTCAACAAATTGGTGATACGACGGTATTGATGCTCAATTCTTTGGGTGGTGCGTAATATTACTGCGGGGGATTTTTCATCACGCAGGGTTTGTGCGTACGAAGTTAGTTCTGTATACTTACGATAACACGTTTCTTTTTCGCTATTGAAATCTAAAACACTCAAACGACTTAATAATGAAGGTTTGTCCGGTTTATTTTCGCGTAACGTCTTGCGAAGTTCCGCGACAGTTACATTAGAGTAGGGGAGACCACGCCATAATGCTTCATATGTTAATTCGTCTTTCAACAAGAAATCAGGGTTAATTTGAGTCATTTTTTATAATAACCACTTTAAACACACGACGTATTACGAACGACAAATCTTATGTCACTTACTTTACTTCGTTTTCTCAATGTTTAAAAATAGATAACATTAATTCATTTAAACACATACACATATATCTTATTTCATATTAAGCTTTGGGATGTAATCTTATCTTAATTAATCAACATAACTTATTTCACAACAATTAAATTCTCAGTATTGACATATATAATTAATCAAAACAAAACGATAATACTATTTTAGTAGAGAGAAATTTCATATACGGAAAGTTCATTGATTTAACAAACAGCACAAAGAATCAGCTGTTTTGGGGTGTCGTCTAGTTGCATAGGGTAGTAATTCAGAACAATACAAAAACAGGAAAGAGCTTGTCTAACGTGGCTTTGTTTGCTTTAGGGAGGAGGGGTTATGAATGAGATGGGTTCTTACAAAGGGGAGAGTTTACATTCCTCAACACATATTTAACATGAACCAACTGGCTTGGAATTGACTTGTTTGGAATGGTTTCCCTACCAGCTATTACTTGCTTAACACGGCAAACTCGCGATACTAATATTATTATTATATAATTAAAATTTTACTCATTTATTTTTTTTTGTTTATTTCTGAGTGAATAAATTTATGTTTGTCCTTTTTTATCGTTAACGACTTATAAACTTACACAACAACAATTACATAATTATGTTGCAATTTTCTGTACGTGACACTCTGTAAACAATAGTTTGTTTTACCAAGTAAATTACACAATTTTAAATTCAAAAGCAGAGTGGCGCAATTTTGTGCCGCCCCTTGGCAAGACAACACAAAAATCGGGAACTAGTTTAATTCTTTACCAGTAAACTAAACCAGCTGCCGTTGTTAGTAAAACTCTTACTAACAAATTACAAAACAAGTATGATATAGGAAACTGACAAGGTTTGCATAAACTTATTCACTCACTAGGTATTAGCTAAAACATCTCTTTATTGCTATTGAAATATTAATCAAACATTATTCCTGATTTTAAAGAAGGTTATTTTAGTAAATAGTGCTTTTACTGCTTCAAAGATCTTAATTATATTATTCTTGTTATATCAAAATTTATTCATATAACTGTTAGTTTTAATACCACGGATCCGGGTCTCAATTTTCTCAAAATTATTAATTTATCAATATATACATTACGGTTACCATTACTGCTTACAAAATTACAAAATATACAAATCTGATAATTTGTTCATTACAATGCGAAAGTTCTTTAAAGTTCTTTGTTACTTCTTATTAAGGGGAAATTTACAAAAGTTGTGGTTTGATATCACCTGAGGTTGTTGTTGTATTCTTGGGACATCTCCAGTTGTCTTCTACGGGTTGAGTACGTTGTTCTTGGTGTATCTACATCGGGTTGATTTTTAGTTTACTTGAAGCTCTCGAAGATAGGTTGTTTACTTGAAGTTCCAAATGTTGTAATTTCACTTTTCTTAGTGCAGATTCTTGTAGTTCACATTTTCTTTATTTTAATTACAGTTATAGTTCTCACTTTGCAGTACTACAGTCTAGTAGTTAACTATGTTACACTTACATTTGATTTTGTTTTTAAGAGATGTGTTGGCTACCTTTTTCTATTTTATTTATATATTTTCTCACAAACTCTAGACACTACATTATTCACAATAACAAGATTTCACGCTGGATATGCTTCTAGAGAACTTACACATACGTATATGTGTACAACACCAAAACTCACATCTACTCATTGCGACGTTCTACGGCCGAATGCGCGTACGGTTTAGGGGAGAGGGCTCAGTAAGCTAGGGCGTATTTACGCGCTAAGAAAATAGTTCGTACTTTTCCTATTATTATTTATTCATTAATTAGAAGATAAATACTTTATGTTTATTTTATTATGACTTAGGGATTTCTTTATTTCTCTAGTCGCATTTTTTAATTATTTAAGTAATTATTATTATTATTTACTACTTAATACTTTCCTTGGCGTGTTGGTACTGGAAGGTTTCAAGTTGATTCAGGAATCTGGGTATAGGTAAGGGTGTATGATACTCTTACTTATTAAAATTAAAAATTTTAATCTGTGCGATTTTTTAATACATTTAAAATCGTCACACTATAACATAAAATCATGTATATTAGTTAAACCAAGCAACTATCAACAATTGTTTCAAACAAAGACTAATTATGAATAATAATGCAAACCATTAAAATACCATGTGTACTGAAATACACAGCAAATGAATCAGATTGAATATGATATCATAAAGCCAAAAGAACAGAAACCCAATGTGACAAGATAGTTAATCAAAAAGCAATATCAAAACTTATCAGAAGATTATGAAAAGTGTTATCAGTAGTTAGAGAAATGTCTGATACTGCTATGAGTACACATCTCAAATGTAATAGTAGTAGTTTTATAATTGAAATATTATAAACTAACTAACTGCACTTGTCAAACCAGATGTAAATAAACATTGTACTATGAATTGAAGAGCTTTCAGATAACGAAAAGTTAATAAATACATTAAACCAACAAGGTACAACAATTGTACACTATTTTAATTAATAACATTATATACATTGTGTGATAAAATAATTAAAAAAGTGACAAATTAGAGAAATGAGAACAGAAGGTATTTTTGATAATACTATAAGTATACAAAAAATAACATTTTTGCAAAATAAAATGTGAACAAATGTAAATAAATGTACATATTAGTGTTAGGATGTCAAACATGTGTAATAAGATAAGGAATAATAGCGTTACATGTAATTATGAACAGTCGAACATGGTCGCTATGGACGCCATTACCAGATATTGTTTAAATTGTAATTATGACTGTTTTATGTACTAAAATGAAAGGGAAATGGACTCGAGACGTTTAGTAGTAAGTATTACAGTATAATTGTAACACAATATGGTGAAACAAACTTATTTATATTAAGAATCACCATATGAGTGTTTGAGATGGCTAAGTGAATTAATAATGAACGGATTTAATGCTTGTTTAGACTTAAAATAAAGCCACAAGTGTCCGCGATTTAATGCCACTACCCATCCGACGATACGACAGATACGACAATTGATAAGAAAGTTATGACAATTATAAACTTTTCAATCATTTTGAGTATCCATGCATACGTCACTCATAGCCTCGAACCCACGCTAAAAGTTGTCAAAAATTAAAATTTTTATTTGACCAAAGTGTTTTGGGGTTGAGAGTTTGACCTTCTGAACCAATCAAATAGCTTAAAATGACCAGACGAGAAGGAGACGCTTCAGTGAAGGAATCATTCGTTCTGTATCACTCAACACGGAAGGTCCACGCAAGAAGTCGGCAAAATTATTTCAAAATGTGCGCGTCACAAACAGTAATAAGTCTACATACGCTAACCTATACACAACAATCTATTACCGAGTGTCCAGTGCATTAAGTGAACAGTGAAAATAACTCGACCAGTGTATAATAAAGGTCGTGTTTTGTATTTTAAATCAGGGAGTACTATATTTTAATTAATTTAAAAGAGATTTACGAAAAATAATAACTTCCGTTAATAAACGAACGATATTGTTTTGGACTGCACTAGTCAAAGATACTCAAGTGCTTAAACTATGATGAAAAATTATCAGTGCACAACAAATAAATTGTAGCACAATGATTAATTTAAAAATAAATATTTTACAATTGAATAATAATTGAGAAAGTCGGAATTAATTTAAATACCGACCATCAGTAAATAGTATTTAGTCGTTCATTTGACTAAACGTTTTGAATTAACAGATAATTGTTTTATTGTGCGAATATTTTAAATAACTGATAATTATACGTCAAATGACTTATAAATAGAATGTTTATGATAATATCATTAAGAATTTAATAAGTAATATACTTATTCTAAATAATGACTCACGTTTACTAGGTAACTAACCTAGAACTGATGATTGTAATTTTGTCACCAAGAAATAATTCTGTTCTTACATAATTTTAACTGAAATGAAAGCTATAACAAGAGTTTTTTTCTCTAGATTTTTCTCTTGCCAGTACATGATTTTAATAGTTAATGAATAAATAATAATAATATTTTTAACAGTGCAAACCCCAGAGCACGTGTTTTGACCACAACTGCTATATGCGTTTGCTAACCGTACGATAGTACGATATATCGGTTATGGTACCGAGTTTTATAATTTTAAATTTTGTTTGTTTTTTATAGTATTATATAATTAAATATTGTTAATTAAAATCACATCTTGTAATCTGGTATCGTGTATCTTCCAAGAACTCACCAATTTGGTAATATAACTGAATAAAGTGAACATAACCTCGTTCACCAAAAACATTGTACCATACATCAGTGTTACCAGCCTTGAGGTACAGAGATCTCAGGAATTGTTTAAAGTTATTATTGTTTGTAAAGATATTATTGATTGTTTTTAAAAGAGCTGATTGAATTTTATTATTGTTAATAAATCCCCAATTTATTTACCAGTGGAACAGAGTTTTGATTTTGATATAATAGATAAAGTAGTTTAATTTTTCATGAACAGTCCTCTCATAAGGTGGCGGTAGTATTTGAATGACTAATATCATTCGAATTGCAGTTGAACTTTTAATTTATTTTTATTGAGTATGTGCATTATTTATGATATTCAAACGGAATATCCATGTATGTATATCCAGTGTTTTTGCAGTAGAAGAAGTCACCAACGAGAATATTGAAGACATCCACATATGGTAAGTGGGGAGGTTGACACAGTGAAGTGATAAATACTCTTTTAAAACGACAAACCTTAAACGTGAACACTCATCCAACTTTATTAATAATCACATTCTAATAATTATAAACAATAACATCGCGTACTCGACTTGAGTATATTAACTTCTAGAGTACCTACACATCTATTTCTATAATCATCTATAATAATCTATTATAATATTCATTCAAATCTTGTCCCATATCATAATTTCGATAACGAATAACACGTGAAACTTTTCTTTTCGTGTAAGTACCGTCGGGTTTAATGGTGTAATTAGCAACGAATTGAGCCAGTGTAACATTTTCCAAGTCCTGGTGTCTGCGTTCGTATTTATCAAACCAATTTTCCTTCCAAATATTCGTAGAATCTTCTCCAATACCTATCGCATCTAATTCTTTCTGTGTCTTTCTTATTCTTTGACGATCAACTGGCCATATAGTTGGAATGGTGGTAACAATAGTAGAACTTTTTGACATTGGCTCCCGTAGTAAATACCAAGCAGCCTCTTGACTAGTTATCTCTACACTGTTTAGCATGTTTACGCCTATTTTCCTTGTGATTTCGACAACGTCAAATTCAGGATGTTCATTCATAATTTCAATAATCTGACGTTGTAGATGACTAATACCACGGTTGGTTTTATTCACATATTCCGCGACGTAATTGGCACATGAATATTCTTCGGTGATAAACTGGATGTCCATATTGGATTTAACAATATTAAATATAAACGGATTAAACGGGTTATGCCACTTTTCACAAGGTTGACGTCTCACAAAAACTCTTGGCCTTTTAATTCCAGCTCGAAGTACATTGTTATAATCTTCATCAGAAGTAATATAGTTTTTTTCATAAAAAGAATCTATATCAGAGTAATCATTATTTTCGAGATTAATCCGTATAGCTTTGTAACGTTGAAGATAATTTTTAAAATCCGGCTTATCTTTTTGCATGGGTGATAGTATGGTAGTAGACCTACTAGGCATAAAAGGTGCTTCAAATCTGCATTGCTGAGGTTTATTTGCCACTATTTTTTTGTAACAAGTAAACGTATGCTTGTGTGTTTGTAGTTTAATGTTATTTGATGCTTCTTGAGATGAAACAGATATTAAGTTATCAGTTAATGCGATAGCATCCAACTTATTTTTATCAAGTGCATCTATTGGAGCATTAGCCAGCCACAATAATATGTGGGCATGTGGACTACCACGATGCTGGAACTCAATACATTTTAAATAATGAACAAAATAATATTTTCCAAAAGGACTGAATTTTGGTGATTTTAAAATATTTAACAGCACATTGACCAATTTGTTAAAATGTACAGCACACGTACCTGCATCCTCGTTGACAAGTGTCGTTTTTTCGAGATAATGTAAAAGTTCAGCAAATTCTTCTGAAATATCTTCGCCGTTTTGTTTGAATTTATAGAGCTTTTGGAGCAGATCATTCCAACCAATTTCATTGGCACTGACAGTAAGGAATACAGTTGGTTTCCCGAACTGTCTAATCATGGCAAAAAGATCTTTTTTACGATCTATCCAATACCATGTTGAATTTGGAATAGCTCTTAGAAGCGCAAGATTGGTTTCAATACAATTGTGAATGTACTGTTCATCTTCAATTTGTTTTCTAGTAATTTTGGTATCCTTACCAACGTGTTTAAAAGCAACTGTGGGAGAGTCACGAACTCGAATCCTCATAATCTTCATCCCCATATACAATAAATGATACGGTGTAACTGCACGACGATCAGATCTTCTTAGCTCACTAGAAGCCATCATGAATGGTGTTACTTTGACGTCATCTCTGAAATTACGGAACTGACCCAGATAAATAGCCGGGAAAGAAAGTTCTTCTGCATGTTCATCGAATAATAAACTTTCGGGTAAATTTTCTTCGCCAGGTGCAATACGTAAATATTGTTCTTTATCCCACATTAATGTCTGTTGTTGCGCCGTAAGACTCTCTTCTATAGGAATATGTTCACTGATATCATTTTGTTGAACTTGGTCGTGAATTTGGTTATCATTAAAAAATGAATCATCAATTTTAATATCGTACATCGTATACAACGGAGACGGTACCAAAAATTGTAGCCAAGTTTTAATTGTACGCTTGTTAACAATACCATGTAAGTAACTGGATCGATGAATTTTCTTACGTTTAATATGTACGTTTATACAATAGTCGTCATCAATATTTCTTGGAAGAGATTTGACCATCGTATTAACTGAAACAGGCACGTTAATTATTTGACCGTAAATACCGTATTGACCATTCACATGTCTCAGTCTTCTGATCTGCATGAAAGGAATACGTGGTGATATAAGTCTTTCCGAAATTAGATCCAACGCTGGTAGATCATGAGGTATTTCTGGAAATTTGAAACCATTGTACGTTGACATTAATGGTATATTATTTTTATTTAAAGCTTGAACGCATGTGTTGCATAGTTTAATATTTGCTTTAGGTATATTAGGTATAATTTTGGTTAAAATTTCCTCATATCCAGAAGATGGAAGTTTTAAATCGTCTTTGAACCACAACCTATCACATACGGAACACGCATGTCCAAATGAATTAGTGGTGAATTTGTTTTTAAACTCATCATGTGCCCTTCTGAATCGATTATAACCGCTGTATGGCAAAGATGAGTTTTGGTCCATAGCAACTTGATCAGTAACAAAATCATTGACTATTGGTAGTCCTGGAGAGTTTAAATGTGAGTCAGATATACTTGGTTGAGGTAATTCTTGATCAATCGCAACGTCTTGACTAGATAAAACATCTATCTGTGACGTGTCAATTGGTTGTTGGTTTTTTTCTCTGAGCTCGAAACCGTTGATGGTTGTCCGTTGATGTTAGTGGAGCAGTATGTAATGATGTATGACAATTATCAAACGTGAAGAACGTTCGTGTTCATGTACCTGAGCTTGAACAATAATGAAATTACGATTATCATGTGCTATAGGAGACACAGATGAATCGCGTACATTTTCATTAACCTGATCCACTGTAATATTAATAGAATCAGGTAACGGCTCAGGAGTTGTAGCATGCATATCTGGATTTTCTAAAACACTAGAAGATCCGTGATTTAATGACTCATTTTCATTCAAAGCCATTTTTATATTTTTCTTTCGTAGTCTATGAAGCCGCATGCGTTCTACTGCTGTCATGGCTTTTTTAATTGGTACAGAAACTCCTGGTTGAGCTTGAGCTGCATTTTCAGACTTTTTTCGCTGTCGATAGCGCTGACATACTTCCGCGTTAGTCTTCGGCATCGCAAAAACTAGAATGAAAATAAAAATATAATTGATTGAATAAAAATATAAATAATATTTTTATTATCCGACCGGCTTGTAGTTATTTTAAAAGAATTTCAATTTTTTTCTTGGCCCACCGATCACGTTTCTTTTATTTTTAAATTAATTTATACAGTATGACGTTTTGTTAATCACCAAAGGTTAACATCATCAGGCAATTGTTATAATTTATATATAATAACAAATTCATATCAAATATAAATACAAATTTTACCATATACCAACAATACAGTTACTTACATAATTATAATTTATTTTTGAAACAATGAAGTTTTCGAGTGGAAATCACTATTTTTTAATTTATATCGTTAAATTTTAATATTGAGTTTATTTAATAGTGCGTGTTACCTAGTCAACAGTTTAAAACTGAATCAATTCATCAATTCATCTGAAACTGAATCAATTAGAATCAATTCAGAATTATTGGTTTATTTTTAAACTATTGACTAAGTAACACGCACTATTAAAGAAATTCAATAATAAAATTTAACGATAAAAAGATTGAAATAACAAATGTATAAACAAAGTTTTGTATATTCTGAATACAAAAATTAAATATTTGACATTTATAGCTTTTTAAAAAGTGTATAGAAACTTGTTTTACGTGGTGTAATGATTTGTTTTATATAGCAACTTCTCAGGTTTGAATAAAAATAGATACTCACGACCCAACAGTTCCATGATTATTTTCACACATCATAATAAAAGTAACCTCAAATATTTTTAAAAACTTATTAAAATTTGGTTACACAATTTTTGTCACCGAAAAATATTTCACAGTTATAAAGTTATTTAATTATATATCCATTCACGTTCAGCAGCAGCAGGTCCATCGGCGCCGCGACCGAAATGTTTTGATTTTGATCATCATGTCGCACTTCCGCAACAGGGTGCGCGCGCAGCTCTCAATTTCACCCTCTACTAAATGCGCCAAAAGAAGTATAACTTCAAAAACCTTTTGGGGAACTTTGCCCCAATACCCCTTCTAGAACCAACTATGGTAAAAGGAAAAATATAAGTTTGAATTAACAAAACAAAAATGCGCGTAACATTGTCAATATAAACTTATCGTCAAGAAATGTATTGTCAAGAAATAAATCGATTAAAATATGTTCATAGAAATCAAAAATGTGGATCCTGCAAAAGAAAGCAAAGAGTTACTTAAAAAGCTACGTATTTGATGACGGCTCAAAAAATAACAAAACAGATAGGGCCGGATTAAGGTATCTTGGCGCCCTAGGCTAATTATATTTTAGCGCCCCCCTTCACCTCCCATAGGCTACTCTTACGTTTATTTCCAAGGGGCTGAATGAAGCTTTAAACACCCTACAATATATTTCTTAGTTAAGAATGTTTCAAATATCTTACTGTTTTTGAAAATAGTCTCAAGAATTGAAAACTGAGGCTACTTTTCAGAGATTGTTTTAGAGTTACACCTTCAACCATTTGTAGTTTGCATGGCTTTTATAAGGTAAAAATTAACTATTAAGTAGTTATAAGTAGTTAGGCTACAGAATTATAACAGTTTTGTTAAGGGTACTTCTATTATTTATTTTACCATAATTTCTCGCAAACAGGCGCCTGTGTTCAAAATGAACCCAAATTTTTATCCTTGTAATTTATTACCAATTTTACATTTAGCTGTAAAATTTTCTTATTTTTTAGCTAAAATTTTGCGCCCCCAAAATGCTGCGCCCAAGGCTACTGCCTAGTCAGCCTAATGGTTAATCCGCCCCTGCAGATAGTGAGAGACAAGCAAGTGTAGAACGAGCGAGAAACGAAAGGAAAATAATCAAGTTCGTAAGCGGATCTAGAGGAGTTATGGGGGGGGCTGATTTTTAGTGTAAATAATGATTTTCAACCTAGAACATCTAACACTTTTAGAGCTAAATCAGAGTTTCTAGGTTTTATTTCAAAATATTTTTTTAAAACAATAACTGATAAAAGGATTCCTAGATTCCTCCGACAAATGGTGGAGTGTTCTACACGTCCAAAACCTCTTTCGTTATGGAAATTCTCTTTGTAAACCATCTTAAATCAGGTTCGTAGAGCTGCTCGTGATGACTCCATACTTAAGTATATAACACATTTATAATACTTGAAATCAAAAAGACTCTGGTTCGTTTCCTTTCTTCTTGTTCCTTCTTTTTGGATTGTGCAGATCTGGTTGGGTAAATCTTCTTCAATCGCTTTGATTTCCTCCAGTGGTACTTTTTACTCCATCCCTTTTTATAGTGTGAGTACAAACTGCTCTGTCTGGCAGTACACAAGTTCTGCTACCGTTCTGTTATGTGTCGTTTTTCATTTTATTTCTGCATATTTTTTTGCATACATACATTTTGTAAATACGTATATATTATAGGAGATCCCACAGCAGTATTTAATGAATATCTGATTGGAAGGAGTAAGTTGAGGCAGGTCAGGATTGCCAATAATCTGAATAGCACAGTACAGAGGATGGAAGACATCTGTTGATATTAAATCTAGAATAATTTAGCAAACGTGACCTTCATGAAAAATAAGAGGATGTCATATTCTATGAACACCGGTATCGAGACCAGAAAAATTCTCATAAAACCTTTAGTATGAAATATGGTTCTGTATGGGTTTGAAAAATGGCGAGGACTGAAGAGATCTTTGAGACATGTTGTTGAAAGAGGATGGATCTCATGATCTCATGGAGGAAGCAAGAAAGCAATGATGAGCGACGAAGGTAGGAACGTTATGAGAACGTGTCATCAGGAGGAAACACGGATGCTGGACCACTTCAAGCATAATAGCTATATGACTACAATGTTAGATGAGAAAATTAATGGAAGAATTGCAACCTGGATCAAACGGCTGGAGACACAGACTTGAGGAGGTAAAAGTGTAACAAGGAGAAGGCGGTCAACCTGAAAATCTGAATCTGATAACTTCAAAATTTCGCCGCCCATCAATCTTTGGATTGAGGAAAGAGTAAGTGATGTATGTGTGTTTATATATGACATATATATCATCATGATGTGTGTGTGTGTGTGTGTGTGCGTGTGTGTGACTACAAATTTCTATTTATCACTTTTGCACTACGTTTTTTCTGTTTCCTAAAAACACAATTTACTTAACCCTGTCTTATCATCGGGATAAAATGTCAGGAACATATAATTTAAAATCGAAAGTATTTTAACTTTAATAAAATTATGTTTTTAGACAGAGAAAGTTACAATTTGTTTTATTATTTGCGTTGCTCCCAATATTCATAACAGTAAATGAACATTGTCTGCTACGAGGATCGGATGAATCGTGAGCAAAAAAAGTCGAATAAAACATTAAACAGGAGAGAAATGTGTGGTCAGTTAGACATCGCGTAACCAGGTTTTTACTAACGCTTCAATAAAGCAGTCGTCATCTTATTAGAATAGTCCTTCTAGTAATACTGTTACCATTCACACACTACATACAACAAATATTTACGTTATAATAGGCATTAAATTAGTTAATAACAAACCGTAACATAGTCAACCATTTCGTACTTAACACTTGCATCAATACCATGCTTTGATCGCTAAGAATCAATAGTTTGGTATGTTCTCAGAACTGAACTAACTACTGCCGCGGTTTATGTTAACTGAACAGCTGCGCGATGGCCAAGAAAACACTACACTTGTTTACTCAAAATGTCTCGAGCAACGTGGACTTTCACGATGACGTTGATACAACCGTTCGTAAGGTATAACACTTACTAGGCCGTGTAATATACATACATCTTAAGCCGCGTTACCGTAACAATTGTTTACATAGTATTCTTCAGGCGTATTCTACCCCAGTACGCCTGAAATAATTGACGCGTATTGTCGGCGTATTGGCGTATTGTCGCGGCGACGAAAGTGTTATTGATTGTAGCACATGATTACTCGTCGGGACAGCAATGTGATGAGTAATAAGCTGTAAATAAGCAGAACACTCTGTAACACTGTAGAATAAACAAGAACGATACTTCTCCATTCTTCTAGACAGGTCAAGCGTCAAGCCGACAATTGTCGACGGTTACCTATGAACACCAGAAGCATGGTATGACGGTCATTCAGATATAAGCGATGTACAGTGCGTTTCGATTTGTCCAGAGCAGTACTATGTGAATGGGACAAGGGGTGCGACAGTGTCCCGATTTATATTTACTTTTAATCGAACATGATGTAACAGGAACACTGGATTTAAAAACAAAATTTCAGAGGTTACGCCTCTCTAAAAGTAAAACAGTTTGAAATAACTGTCCGATATAAACTGTTAGTCGTTTCTAATTTTCTTAACCAACTTTAAAAAGGACGAGATTCTATATTCACCCCATGTGTTTTTTTTTTAATATATGTTCGCCGATTATTAGAGAACGGCTGGATCGATTTTAATAAATCTTTTTATTTAAAATATGCGTGTTCCTGCGGTGGCCTCGTAGTATTTAAAACTGGTATTGGACCAGTACTGAGCCAGTACCAGCAGAATACTGTATTTTATTCTTACATTCGTACTTAAAAAATTCAACAATAGATTGGAATTTTTGTGTTACTGGGTTTACGTTGTATCATTAACTTTTGTTAATGACCATTAGCTCATATGAAGTTACTGTTTGGAACGCTTCAGTACTCACAAAACGCATACACCTCAGGGTACATCTCTGACTGTTGGTCTTTGACTCTTTGGCTCTCCAGCATGTGAATCAAGCAGCCAAAAGTATTTGATATTTCTCTGTTCTGTACTTGCCATAGCTACTGAAAATGAATGAGAGGTAAGAATCCCACACTTGTGACTTTCGAAAAAAGCAATCAAACCATTTTTCCAATTTGGAAAACTTCACTACTTTGATCTTCATCAGTATGACCATCGAATGACAATAATAAGACAGGAAAATCTTAAGTACTCTTCTTCCATTAAGCAGACTGCGGGTCCCCCTACCGTTGCGAGGACCCAGCCCACTTACCTGAACTGCTCTCTCTCAACAACTCTACACAAATGGAACGCGACACACACACTAACACACAACACGACAAAAACACCGACCAACGACAATTTTCAAAAATATTTCCAATAATTCTTCGGCTACCGTATATCGGAGGAGACCGACTGCCGATCGGGCCATACCGCATAATTAAAACACCTCCCCAAATATGGGCAAGGTAATACGCAAACCATCTCCACCCAGGCACAGATCTGCGATAAGTCGCGTTTCCAAAGGAGTGTCCCCTTCCAAAATTTCTCACCACGTGGCAACCTACGGTTGAACGGTAGGTTCAACTATTCAAGGCGGGCAAGTACATAACATCTTAAACACAAACCTTAAACCTAACAGAAATATCTTTACTTTAGATATAGGGCCTTTCAAAAATTTTCCTAAGTTCCATTAGAACTCCCAAATTGTTTTCTAAGTTAATTCTAAGGGGACGGGTAGGAAAATTGGGAAGATGAAAAGGGCAAGGATCATTGAAAGGTCAACAGCTAGGACTAAGGATAAGGACATGGTTCCCTCCGAAAATAAGGATGGGTGGAGAAAACCAAGGCTCGCGGAGGCAGGGGCGCAACCCTGAAGTAGACGAACACCACTGGGACTGTGGGGAACATCTACCCGCTACCCGTTAACCGCTTCTTCTCACCTTTTTATGACGAACGTTAGGAACTCGTTCCTTTTGGACACCTCTCTCTGAGAAACTATCTCGTGTTAAGCTGTACTGATTTGTTTCTTCTAAATTAGAATCCAGGTAACTTACCTGACTACTCTTACCCCGATTTGGATTATCCTCAACCTCTAACTCCTCTGTTTCTACCTTCTTCTCTTCTACAATTTCCCCTGTTTCTCTTTCTTCCACCTCTTCCTTTTTCTCCTCTACATAATCCAAATCACCATCACGACACTGCACATCTTCATCCTTTAGTTGCTCACCTGGTCCGCCCGAAACTTCTTTCCATTCCTCGGAATCCTCAACACTACTTACAGAAAGCGTCTGCACATCTTCACACACTACATCATTCTCACTCACACACTCCACAACGCTGCCACCCAGTTTCTCCTCAACTTCTACCTCATCTACTTCTACCACACTTGCAGCCTGGGACATCCCCTTGTCCATCCGCAACCTCAGAAACACTTGCAGCCTCCTTAACACTTACACTTATACTCCCCTGCGTAGCATGTGCAGACCGCTCTTCTGCCTCTTCCTTGGATTCCTCTTCTTCACCACTCTCAGCAACTACAACTTCCTCAACCTTTCCCAACCTGGAATCCAGCTGTCCAGGTCCATGTGCAATGTCTAAATTAAATTCTACTGACGATGGTAAAGCTCCACCATCACGTGGACTTCGCATCTCCCGGCGTAGGCGATGATAATGTTACCGGATCTGGATCACTCACGAACAATACCGGAACAAATTCTGCGACATCTGGATTCAACCATGACGTCCTTTCAGAGTCCTGTAATACCGTATCAACAGACGTGTTCTTGTCGTCTTGTATTGATCCACAGAAGTTACTTCGCTTTTCTTCTTTCTCCCTCACCTTCTTCCTCCACTACTTTATTAGGCACTGGTAATTCCTCTGGAAGCTTTAAAGTTTCTTTTTTCTCCGAATAGGAATAACGCCTTGCCTACAGGCTCCCTACTTGCCGATGTTGGTTTACTAATGTAACTTCTTCTTTCCCTGTTAATTTCGTACTTATTTCTTTTCTTCTGCTGTAACCGTTGCTACAGTCTTCTCACTTGCCACCCCCTGGTGTGGTTCTTCTCACTTGAACTGGGTGTGAAATCATTTGTAAATTTTATTAATTTGTTGTATAATATGTTAGCTCAGGGGCTGGCATGTATCTTTGGCAGTTCACCTATCACACGTGCAATTCCTGCTTATTTTTAGTATAAGGGTTCATTACTGCTTTTAATTCATTAATTCAATTTGTAATTTCTCTGTTTCAATTTAGTGTTCATATATATATATATATATTTTCTCATTTTTAAATTCAGTTTGGTTTATATAAGGATAGAAATTTCTGGGGTAGTTAAATAGATTCACAAGTTTAATCCTGTACTGGTGCCTGTTCATACAGTGTTAAACATGTTGTTGAGACAGGTTGAATTATGCACCGACTGGCAACGAACATGTCGGTCTCTGGGTCAAAATTACTTTTTAAAAGGGTTATAAGATTCATGACATATTTCTATTTTCACAACTTAACAATGTTTCTATATATATATATATATTCTTTTAATTAATTATAATAACTGGGGGTGTTAATTGTTTTCTAAATTTTTATTTCTCCAGTATAAGTGCCCTGTGTGGCCGTATTTTGTAATAGTATTAGGCACTTGGCCAAATTTTAGAATTTATTATGTCCTGGGGACTACTGGAGTTGCATAAGCATAATCTAATACACATGTCATGTGTTATGCACAAATTAAGTATTGTAATCCTAACATGGATTTCCATAAAAGAATTAATAATGTACCTCATGGGGTAAGAAAAGGGCGTGGCAAGAGATCTATATATAATTGTATTGTATTGTGGAACATGTGAAATTGTATATTTGTGTGTGTATTTTGTGGGGTTATATGTATTGTACATTTAGGTGTATTTTTGGGGGAATTAGACATAGGGTTATATATCCTTTTAATTTTGATGACATTAATTTATTCTATCTCAATTAATTTTTGCTGAATATTTCTTCTAAGAAAGTAATTTATTTTAATTAACTTTAATAACAAGTATATGGATTTGTCCACTATTTAATTTTAATTAATTTGTTTGAGAATTTGTTATTCTAATTAATATTATCAAGAAGTCTATAAAAATTTATCTCCATTAAGTTTCAATGGATCATTTTAAAGAGAACATAGAAAATAAATTTTATATTATTAATATTTTACAGGAAACTTTATTTAAAAGAATAGTAATGATTTTAAATTTTAATTCATTTTAAAGAGAGATAGCAAATAAATTTTATATGTGTTAATAATTTTCAGGTGACATTGTTGAAGGTGTATAAACCTATTTTAATTAACAATTTAAGGGGATAATAGATTCTGACTGTTGTATTTATTGATTTGTTATTAATATTTTGTTTTAAAGGAGATAGAATAATAAAGGGTTTATTCATTTGTTAATTTTATGAGTTTTCATTGCAAGTCCCGTCTCACTGGATCAGCGCATTTTTGGCTTCTCTAGGCTTTGGGTCTAGTTCTAATGAACTTGTGGGCCCCTCTTTTTCAAAAAAAAAAAAAAAAATTTTCAAAAAATTTTCAAAAAAAAAAATAATCTTTCTTTTTAACAGGCCTAAGTTAAAGAGGGGGTTACATTTGGTAGCAGACCGTGGTTGAGATTAGGGTCAACCCGTGGGTCCTGTGGGTGTGACGGGGCTTGCAAACTTAGGAAACATTTTGGGAGTTCTATGGAACTTAGGAAAATTTTTGAAAGGCCCTATATCTAAAGTGAAGATATTTCTGTTAGGTTTAAGGTTTGTGTTAAGATGTTATGTACTTGCCCCGCCTTGAATAGTTGAACCTACCGTTCAACCGTAGGTTGCCACGTGGTGAGAAATTTTGGAAGGGGACACTCCTTTGGAAACGCGACTTATCGCAGATCTGTGCCTGGGTGGAGATGGTTTGCGTATTACCTTGCCCATATTTGGGGAGGTGTTTTAATTATGCGGTATGGCCCGATCGGCAGTCGGTCTCCTCCGATATACGGTAGCCGAAGAATTATTGGAAATATTTTTGAAAATTGTCGTTGGTCGGTGTTTTTGTCGTGTTGTGTGTAGTGTGTGTGTCGCGTTCCATTTGTGTAGAGTTGTTGAGAGAGAGCAGTTCAGGTAAGTGGGCTGGGTCCTCGCAACGGTAGGGGGACCCGCAGTCTGCTTAATGGAAGAAGAGTACTTAAGATTTTCCTGTCTTATTATTGTCATTATTTTGTAGAGGTTAGGTGTTTTGCGGGGGATTATGTTTTGTTGATTGTGTATTGTGAATTGTTCAATTCTGGCGGCGGTATGCTTTCAGAAATTGCCCCACCCCCTTCAGGAGTTCTCCAGAAACTTTCGGTGGTAGATGGATTTGATGATGACCAGCTGCTGGTTTTCTTGTATCTTGTCCTGCAGTTGGCAGATTATCCGGGTGTATCCGATGGGGAGGTCTTGCCCCTTATATACCCGTATTGCCAGGGTTCGTTGGGAGGGTTGGTCACCAACACTCTGCGTCGGGGCGGCACTGTCGACGCTTTTCATGGGGAAGTGTTGGATTACTTCATACCCCATCGACGACGTTCCCAGCTTAAGTTAAATTCATTCTATCGTTTACAGGCCAATGGAGAGGCGTTGGGGGACTTCGTGCAGGATGTACGGAAAGCTGCCTGGGTATTAAGATTAGGGTTACCCGAGACGGAAGTAATACAAGTAATTCTGGAAGGACTGAATCCCCAAGAGAGATCGCGTTTGATATTCGCTGAACGTCCACGTTGTTTCGCGGATCTGTACCGGTTGTGTGTTGTTTCTAATACTGTCCGAGCAGGTGACGAGTCTCGAGGAAGAGCTGCTACGGATGTCCCAATACTCCAGTGGTCTGTCGGTAGAGCTAAAAAGGACAAACATGGCGGTTGGAGAAAAACACAAGAGACTGTCAGAAAAACTGAATATTCCAGAAAAGATGGAGGCTACAAGGGGGTGGCAAGTGAGAAGACTGTAGCAACGGTTACAGCAGAGAAAAGAAATAAGTACGAAATTAACAGGGAAAGAAGAAGTTACATTAGTAAACCAACATCGGCAAGTAGGGAGCCTGTAGCAAGGCGTTATTCCTATTCGGAGAAAAAAGAAACTTTAAAGCTTCCAGAGGAATTACCAGTGCCTAATAAAGTAGTGGAGGAAGAAGGTGAGGAGAAAGAAGAAAAGCGAAGTAACTTCTGTGGATCAATACAAGACGACAAGAACACGTCTGTTGATACGGTATTACAGGACTCTGAAAGGGACGTCATGGTTGAATCCAGATGTCGCAGAATTTGTTCCGGTATTGTTCGTGAGTGATCCAGATCCGGTAACATTATCATCGCCTACGCCGGGAGATGCGAAGTCACGTGATGGTGGAGCTTTACCATCGTCAGTAGAATTTAATTTAGACATTGCACATGGACCTGGACAGCTGGATTCCAGGTTGGGAAAGGTTGAGGAAGTTGTAGTTGCTGAGAGTGGTGAAGAAGAGGAATCCAAGGAAGAGGCAGAAGAGCGGTCTGCACATGCTACGCAGGGGAGTATAAGTGTAAGTGTTAGGGAGGCTGCAAGTGTTTCTGAGGTTGCGGATGGACAAGGGGATGTCCAGGCTGCAAGTGTGGTAGAAGTAGATGAGGTGGAAGTTGAGGAGAAACTGGGTGGCAGCGTTGTGGAGTGTGTGAGTGAGAATGATGTAGTGTGTGAAGATGTGCAGACGCTTTCTGTAAGTAGTGTTGAGGATTCCGAGGAATGGAAAGAAGTTTCGGGCGGACCAGGTGAGCAACTAAAGGATGAAGATGTGCAGTGTCGTGATGGTGAGTTGGATTATGTAGAGGAGAAAAAGGAAGAGGTGGAAGAAAGAGAAACAGGGGAAATTGTAGAAGAGAAGAAGGTAGAAACAGAGGAGTTAGAGGTTGAGGATAATCCAAATCGGGGTAAGAGTAGTCAGGTAAGTTACCTGGATTCTAATTTAGAAGAAACAAATCAGTACAGCTTAACACGAGATAGTTTCTCAGAGAGAGGTGTCCAAAAGGAACGAGTTCCTAAAGTTCGTCATAAAAAGGTGAGAAGAAGCGGTTAACGGGTAGCGGGTAGATGTTCCCCACAGTCCCAGTGGTGTTCGTCTACTTCAGGGTTGCGCCCCTGCCTCCGCGAGCCTTGGTTTTCTCCACCCATCCTTATTTTCGGAGGGAACCATGTCCTTATCCTTAGTCCTAGCTGTTGACCTTTCAATGATCCTTGCCCTTTTCATCTTCCCAATTTTCCTACCCCTCCCCTTAGAAAACAAAATAAAAACCAAAAAACAAAAAAAAATTAGAAAGGAAAAAAAATTAGAAAAGGAACAAAAAAATATCTGAGAGGAGTTAGAAAAGAAGTTAGTTGGGAGAGTGGTGACTACGTTGGTGTAGGGATGTTAGTGTGAGATTGTAGGTTGTTGTTCTCATTTTTCTTTGTTGTAGTTTATTGCTGATTATTGTAGGGTCCTGGCCATGCCGCATTCTCTGGTTGATTCCCTGGTAGGTTATTTTTGAATTTAGTGTGGGTTGTTAGACGATGCCGTGCTGGAGTAAACCCCCCCCCCTTGCTAGTTATGCAGTATTAAAGAGTAGAGAAGGGAAGATGTTCGCGTGCCCTCTATGCGGTTTTCTCTGTCCGGCGAATAGGGGCCGTCCGGCCTAGTGTAGGGATGTTTTTTTTTAAGCCAGTTACATATGTCAAGGATTTGAGATGCCTTGTTTTGCAGCATATGGCTGGTCAGTCCAGATGTGGACAGTAATGTTATGGGCACTCACATATCAAGGTAATAGATACCTTGTTTTGGTCTTCGGACGCGTATGTGAGTGGCAGCAGGAGGAGTAGGTGGTGGTCACCAGAGAGTGTGACGTGTTGGGGCGGTCCTGTGGGGTTGACCTGGCGGAGAGGGTCGCATGAGGATGGTCGCAGTGGCGTTGAGATTTCCAGTCCTGTGAGGGGGAGGTAGAAGTTGTCCTGAGTAGGTATCAAATTTGGGTCTCAGTTTGGGAGGCCTTGGGAGGTCAGAACTCAGACGGGGCTCTTGATTGCGACGTCTTTCGTCTTTTCTCCTTCTTTCTCTTGTAGCTGTATGCTGACCCTGATCAAGTCAGCATGCAGTACCCTCACACACTACACTTCTTCTTTCCTTTTACTTCGTTTTCGCCCTGAGCCTCTGTTCTCCCGAGAGCGGTTAAATTTCTGAGATTTCCTAGGACTAGCCAAGTGGCTGTGAGTTAGCCTTGGGGCAACTATGTTGCCCTTTTGGGGTGAGGGTGTGCCGAGTCTGGCAGATTCGGCGCGCATTCACCATATAACGTCAGGAAAACGTTATAGGCAGTACAGAATTTAATGCGGTTTAATTAGTGCTGCACTCCAGCAGTGAAGATAAGCACTATTCAGAGTGCTCTAGAGAGCGTTTGATCGGTGCTGCACTCTAGTGCCTGCCTCTGTAGGCAAACGAGAAGGCCGGAAACGGTATCAAAAAGGTTTGTCTCGAATAAATGGTCGCCTAGATCGGCAGCTTATTTTCCTACTCCGGACAGATGAAGATATTTTCGTCCATCATTCTTCCCATTATGTCAGGCTAGATCTGTATAGAACTGCGGTAAGTCTCGCCAATATTTTCATAGTTATGTATTTAAAGTATTACTAAAGAAAGACTTGTTTAATAGGCCACAATTGTGAATTTCTGATAACCTTATTACGTACCTCATGGTTATTGTGCAATGTGTAATTCAGTGTAAGTTGCACACAACTTTTACTAGGGATTATTGTAATACTTTATTCATATCAGGAAGCTTACTGAGGCACCAATTGAGAGTCATATAATTGCCAAATGGTATTAATTTATATAGTAAAGATGATGTAATCAGATTTAACCTTTCTCGACCACGTGGCACAATATATTCAGACTATGTATAAAGCTTATTAAAAGTGTAACAAGCCATAATTAGCTATCAAAATTCAATCATGGTAACCCGCATGGGTGGAGTTATTATTATAAAATTTAACTGTGCTAAATGTTTTGAAATAGGGCCTGTTGGCCATATAACCTTGTCAAGTATTACATTTAAATAGCCCTAAAGCTATGTTAAGATTATATATGGGTTTTGGGGCTGTGCGAACTTTCTGTGGGCATTGTGTTGTGTACTCTGGCTGATATAATGTTGTGTAATTAGGGTTCACCAAGCAAGTCGAGGAAACAGCTCAAAAACCTGAACATGAACACCTAGAACTTCTCTCACTTCATCTGCCGGAGGAATTGCCATGACGAAGCACCAACACCTGTAATGTAGGCCATGAGATTGCTACTTCTCCCCATGGACAAAAATAAGGTGATCTCAACCCATTATATTCTTTACTCGTAGTTTTTGCACTTAATAATAGCCAGTGACCCAATTCAAGCAGTCAACAACAACACTTTTAAGTTTTAAATATTTTAATTGGATCCCCAATTAACGGGACAGTATAATGCTTGAACTGGGTGTGAAATCATTTGTAAATTTTATTAATTTGTTGTATAATATGTTAGCTCAGGGGCTGGCATGTATCTTTGGCAGTTCACCTATCACACGTGCAATTCCTGCTTATTTTTAGTATAAGGGTTCATTACTGCTTTTAATTCATTAATTCAATTTGTAATTTCTCTGTTTCAATTTAGTGTTCATATATATATATATATTTTTCTCATTTTTAAATTCAGTTTGGTTTATATAAGGATAGAAATTTCTGGGGTAGTTAAATAGATTCACAAGTTTAATCCTGTACTGGTGCCTGTTCATACAGTGTTAAACGTGTTGTTGAGACAGGTTGAATTATGCACCGACTGGCAACGAACATGTCGGTCTCTGGGCCAAAATTACTTTTTAAAAGGGTTATAAGATTCATGACATATTTCTATTTTCACAACTTAACAATGTTTCTATATATATATATATAGTTACTAAACCTCGGCTCTTACGTTGTCTCTTACGGTCGCGGGATTCTCGTTATTTCCGCCCCAACGTTGCCGGCGTCAATTTGTTACTAAACCTATGCCAATGTGTTTTGAATTATTTTAATTATTTAAATATCCGAGATATTTGGAGTTGTGGGATATATTGATGTAATTAATTAATATTAACTTAGCTCTCTAAAAAATATCAGTGTTAGTGTACCTGAAACTTAAATAATTAATGCGTTATTCTGTAATTTCGTTCAACCCTATTATACCTTGAAGAGAATTATATCTAATTTTGTATTTTTACGCTCTCTCTTTGGTGTCAGATAATTCCGCTATAAGCGCTGTAGTATCGGCTCAACGAAACTTATAGGTTATTTCACTGTTTATGTTAACCAATTATTCTATACTTATTCAGTTACTTTTTATTCCCAACTCATTAAATCATACTCCAAATGACAAGATTTTGCAATTATATAAAGGTTCTTTATTTGTTTACTTCTTTAACATTGAATAAGATATGTTCTAACTAACATATGCTTAGGCTATAGATTGCGTGAATCGATTGTTGATTATTCCGATCCTTTATTTAAATTCAGTTATATAGTGTGTTTTAATTTGTAATTAATTTAATTCAGGGTGTGAAGGTTCTTGTAACTGTGGGGAAGATTAAAAATACATAGATAAGAATGCAAGATTTACAAATTTGAAGTGTTGTGTAGTTAGTATGATTAATATAATAATAATATACCAGACTAGAACGAAGCCAATCGTGTAGGCGGTTGATTGATAAATTTACTGTTCTGGACAATTATGCCGTACGATATTCTTTCTTCGGTTTAATAAAATGGAATTCTTGTCCTGTCCACTTCGGAAATACAGCTCTCTGGATTGATTTACAGCCCGATTGATGCTTCTTCTGCAACTCCACGATCCAAATATGTTCTTCTCTCGGTTGAAGCAATTAGTGTTGTTCCGTGTATTTGAAAGGTTATAACTTCTGGTGTAGTGTATATTATTAATTGTGATACTGTTAATTCTTTCTATTTGTTTAATATATCATCAATTCCCTTCGGATATGGGACAGTTCAAGTCCTTCCTTGTAGAATCCAGTTATTTATTTTCTATTGTGATTTCATACTATAGTCTTATTTGGTTAAACTGTACTGGTAAGAGTCATAAATATTATCATAAGGATTTTGTGTTTTATAATAGTGGTTGCTAATTTAGAATATTCCGATTAAATAGACATTTCTTGGGTTTTTAATCTCATCACATTCAGATCATCAAAGCAATTATTGTCAAATCAACAACTTCCTCTTTTTCTGTCGTCCCTAGCAACACATGATTTTTCTTCCTTCCACATGTTTTGAATATAGTGTTTATTTCATATATTTTTTGTCTATTCCTTATCAATTTGCTGTCCTATCGGAATGTAACTTTACAGATAGTTGGTTTATTATTTTCTACACATATTCTGCTGGTTTTTTGGTATAAGCCTGTTTTTTTTTCTTTTTTATATTTAATACCTTTTCGATATTAAACGTTATTAATCGATATCATGGCATTATGGCATTATCATAATTTGTATAAATTTTATTATATATCATTATTAATTTAATGTTTTTTCTAGTTCTTTAAATCGTATTCATTAATTATTATTAATTGATGTACCTAACCTTTATGTTATGAGTGGTTATATAGTGGTTTTGGCTGTTAGGCCTTTTATTGTAAACGGATCTACCTGTGTTTATAACTGGTAAACATCTATAGCCCCTTTTACATAAATTCATACATATAATCAAATCTTAACTATTAACATTTACATAAACAATTATTTTTCTATATCTGATAACAATTTTATCTTGACCTATGGATCACATATAAGAAAATTCAAATCTATTAACGTTAATTAGCTGCTTCACACTTCATTCTACAACAGTCATTGAATAATACATCTTGTTTCATTATCTTTCATTAACTCAACACATATTTGGTATAACATAACATAAACTTTATCATAATATTTGTTGTCACAAAATAATATCTCTTAACTCAAAATTCTTATTTGCTATTACTATAAAGTAAATTATTGTTTCATTTTTTGTTTGCTCTTCACTGAACATATATCATCAACTATTATCTAACTTACAGGTTCGTTTATTCTTGTTAATACTACCTTGCATCCTTATTTACCTTTATCTATAATTATAAATGTAATTATTAGATCTTTGTTCTATCATGGGGTTAGATATTGACTTGTTTATTATTCTGTTAACCTTGTTTTTAAGTAACACGGATGCTAGCATTTCTGTTGCGTTACAATATATATATTCTTTTAATTAATTATAATAACTGGGGTGTTAATTGTTTTCTAAATTTTTATTTCTCCCAGTATAAGTGCCCTGTGTGGCCGTATTTTATAATAGTATTAGGCACTTGGCCAAATTTTAGAATTTATTATGTCCTGGGGACTACTGGAGTTGCATAAGCATAATCTAATACACATGTCATGTGTTATGCACAAATTAAGTATTGTAATCCTAACATGGATTTCCATAAAAGAATTAATAATGTACCTCATGGGGTAAGAAAAGGGCGTGGCAAGAGATCTATATATAATTGTATTGTATTGTGGAACATGTGAAATTGTATATTTGTGTGTGTATTTTGTGGGGTTATATGTATTGTACATTTAGGTGTATTTTTGGGGGAATTAGACATAGGGTTATATATCCTTTTAATTTTGATGACATTAATTTATTCTATCTCAATTAATTTTTGCTGAATATTTCTTCTAAGAAAGTAATTTATTTTAATTAACTTTAATAACAAGTATATGGATTTGTCACTATTTAATTTTAATTAATTTGTTTGAGAATTTGTTATTCTAATTAATATTATCAAGAAGTCTATAAAAATTTATCTCCATTAAGTTTCAATGGATCATTTTAAAGAGAACATAGAAAATAAATTTTATATTATTAATATTTTACAGGAAACTTTATTTAAAGAATAGTAATGATTTTAAATTTTAATTCATTTTAAAGAGAGATAGCAAATAAATTTTATATGTGTTAATAATTTTCAGGTGACATTGTTGAAGGTGTATAAACTATTTTAATTAACAATTTAAGGGGATAATAGATTCTGACTGTTGTATTTATTGATTTGTTATTAATATTTTGTTTTAAAGGAGATAGAATAATAAAGGGTTTATTCATTTGTTAATTTTATGAGTTTTCATTGCAAGTCCCGTCTCACTGGATCCAGCGCATTTTTGGCTTCTCTAGGCTTTGGTCTAGTTCTAATGAACTTGTGGCCCCTCTTTTCAAAAAAAAAAAAAAAAATTTTCAAAAATTTTCAAAAAAAAAAATAATCTTTCTTTTTAACAGCCTAAGTTAAAGAGGGGTTACATATTGGCCAGCAGAGTATGTAGCCTACAGTGCCTCTCTGAACTGCCCCACCTCATGTGTTAGGGAATGATAGGGAATAAATATTCTAGGGATAAAACACCAAGTTAAGAAAAATGAAAATAAAATAATAAAAATTAAACTCAGATGACTATTACTATCAAGGAAGATCAATTAAAAATGAAATATATGTAAGCTCAAATATGGAGAAGAAAAATTTAGAAATGGAAGGAAGTTAAGAATAATAAAAATATAATAATTATCATAAGCAATTATTTCAGACAAACCACGTATAGTCTGAACTAATCACTTCTGGAGGAGGGGAATCAGTAGCATGACAGATAATCCACTAAGTAATAATTCCATTATGATCATAAAGAAATTTAAATTACATTAACTCAAAAGAAAATTAAAAGGAAAATAATTAAATATGAAGGAAAATACCACCATAAAGGAAAAAGTAAAATTAAATCATAAAAATGCAACAAAAAAGTATCAAGAAAATTAAATCCGAAGAAACTAAAATAAAATCAGGTGATACCCAGGTAGGATAGGAGCAGGTAATAAAGAAGATACCCCGAACCAACCAACGGACATAATAAAACCAACTTACCTTGGAAAACCCAAGAAGGAAGAAGTGAAGAAAAGAAGATGTAGGATGGGAGAACTACGAGGAATACCCATGAAAAACCTAATACTAACAATAACAAACCCCGAACCAAATTTTAATGTCACCCAAGAAAGTAAAACACCCCAAAACCTCATAGAAATGTAAAATAATTATAAACAAAAGTGTTTAGTAGTGTAAATAGAAGTGCACCAACTAAAGTTATTATATAATAAAATAAACAAATCTTCACAGTCAATTATAACTAAAAGTTTGGTCTTAGAATATTGTAAAACTCAAATATAAATCAGACCCAACAGTGTAAGTGAACCAGTGCAAGTGATTTAAATATAATAAACTGCAAGTAAAGGTGTAACTGTTACTTTAACTATGTACTATTAAACAACTTTAAGGTTTTATATAAATACAGAGCTGACATATCATGAAGTATTATTATGAAAATATTTCTAAGGTTTCATAGAAGAGGCCACCGGTTATCAAAAAACATTCTTTGAAATGTAAATGATAAAGAGAGCAGGTGGGGAATAATTACTGTGACAGGGATTAAAATGTAATACACCAAATATCACTATAATATTGACGACTTGGAACACTAAGTTTTTTATAAGTAAAAACGTAAAGTTTTACCTTACAGCCTAAACCGGCTTTCACCTATAGAAGGCTTCATCAGAGGCTGTCGTTAGTAGCGCTGTTTGTCTTGTTGTTGGTGACGAGATAGTTTTTCGAAAGATCAAAGCTGTGTGTGTGTGGTGAGATGTGTTCGAATAATGCGTGCGATTTGAATTGTGTCTGTTCGTTTATGTTATGAATTTGTTGTTTTCTGTCTTTGTCTGTTGTTTGTTTTGTGTAGGAGTTTACTGACTATTGTTCTGTCATAACCGTTAGATTCTGCTAGATATTTTATCGTGTTTAGTTCGTCTTTGTAGTCTATTTCATCTAAGGGGATGTTGTTCAGTCTATGTATCATGGTTCTAAAAGCAGCTAGTTTGTGTTGTATTGGGTGTGTTGTATTTTAGAACCATGATACATAGACTGAACAACATCCCCTTAGATGAAATAGACTACAAAGACGAACTAAACACGATAAAATATCTAGCAGAATCTAACGGTTATGACAGAACAATAGTCAGTAAACTCCTACACAAAACACAAAACAAACAACAGACAAAGACAGAAAACAACAAATTCATAACGCTAACATACATCAACAAACAAACAGAAAAAATCGCCCACAAATTCAAAAAAGCAGGATACAGAATCGCTTTCAAAACTACTAACAAAACAGAACACACACTATCAAAACGCATGCCCAAAGCACATAACAAATTCGATCTACCCGGTGTATATAAGCTAAATTGTTCAAATTGCAATAAATTCTACATAGGCCAGACAGGACGTAGCTTCAAACAGAGATACATTGAACACACAAAAGCACTCCGCACCACTACAGAATCTACCTTCGCAAACCACCTCATTGAAGCAAACCACACATATAAAAACATCGACAATAACATGAACATACTACACGTACACACAAAAGGCCGAAAACTAGACACTCTAGGACAATTAGAAATATACAAACACACAAAAACAAATAAAAACGACATCCTAAACGAACAGACACAATTCAAATCGCACGCATTATTCGAACACATCTCACCACACACACACAGCTTCGATCTTTCGAAAAACTATCTCGTCACCAACAACAAGACAAACAGCGCTACTAACGACAGCCTCTGATAAAGCCTTCTATAGGTGAAAGCCGGTTTAGGCTGTAAGGTAAAACTTTACGTTTTTACTTATAAAAAACTTAGTGTTCCGAGTCGTCAATATTACAGTGATATTTAGTTAAGTAACGGACACGTCATGGACAACGAAATCCAAGTAATACACCATATAAACAGAAAGGACTGCAATCAAATTAAGTTTAAGAAAAAATAAAAATTAAATGGCTAATTATGTTTGTGTTTAAAGCCTATGAACTCCACATTTCAAGGTGGTGTATAGAATAAGAATTATAGTTAATATAAGAATGTTTATTATGTATAACAGTGTTCATACAGACTAAAATCTGTATGTATACCATACTAGTTTATAAAATGTTTGTTAAGTATTTCTAAAAATAGTTAAAACTAAAATGTCTAACTTTAAAGACTAGTAATTAATTTTCAATATTGTTTTTGTATTATGAGCATGAATACAATGCTACATGTTCCAATAGTTACATAAGGAGATTTTATTTAATATTGTGTTAACTTTAGAAGGTCAGAAGGGGTATAGAATTAGTATTATTCAAAAACCAGTAAATGTAAAACCATAAAATCTAGGCCAAATAGGAAATTCCAATAACATTATAATTGAGTAAGGAAGTTAAATAAACCAAGTAAACTAATGAGATTTATATAAGGTGAATCAATCACCAACTTCTATAACTAAAACTATACTTTAAAAGAATAATATAAAAAGAGGTATAAAATTATTAAAAAATTTGCAAAATGTAATACCTAACAATTTCAGAGGAGGAATAGTAAATTCATGAATTATAACTAAAAGAATGATCGATTAATAAATTTGTAAGAAATTAAGGAAAGGTAAAGATTTATATCAATCTCAGATTTATTATAATCATATTTATAACACATAAGATGGCTAAAATTTTGGACAAGAACAGGAAGCAGATATTTAGCCTATATTTCCAAAATGACAGAAATATAGCAATTTTGACAAAAAACTTTATAAAGATGGACTATTGTATGTCAAATTAAGCAGAAGGAGTTAAAGAGACCGATTATGTATTTACTAGTTCATGAAAGTAATCAATAACCAAAATATATTCTGAATATAATGTATTGTAATCACATGCATAGGAAGTGAATAATAATTGAAACAATACTTTTCTAATATTAACTTGGCAAGATATTTCAGAAGACGAAGGAAGTAAAACAGTTCTTAATTAACATTCGAAGCGAACGGTTGATTTAAGCTCGCGCTAAGAACCTATATAGCGAATACTTTAATGGCGTATGCAAGTTAAGCCTATCATGCAGTGAAAAACCGAGAGTTACCGAAATTAGTACGTTAAACTTAAAATCAATGAACACAACCACCACAAACAGTGAAAACAATTAATACGGAACAGAATATTAGTGAAATAAACTAATAAAACTATAAAACACGAAATATAACATAACCAAACGAACTTCACATTTTTCGACAGACACGTAGACAAAGTGAACACACCTAATACAAAACATTTAAAGTCAGTGAACACAGAACACTTAACCAGGACACCTATAACAACCCAATAGACATTCTTCAATATTGCGGACACAAGGAAGCAGTTGTAAAGGCATCTTTATTGTAAGAAAATTTCACTACGCCGATTCCAGTTTTACCGAGCAGCGAACAAGCAGCCATTTTGAGAAATCCCATCATGCAAAGCATCAACCAGGAATGAGATCTGTCGTCACGGCATTGGTTTGACTTTTCAATTTTATAAACATTATATATAATAAACTAATTTTGTAATTATTAATTATTAAGATTTATTTTGTGAATGTTATACTTTCTATACTAGCCCCTTCTCTGACTATTATAATTATAACCGTTCAAATAACCATTCGAAAATATTTATATAATATAACATGTATTGATAATCGATTACCCCTGTGAAAGAGTCGAGCTTTATCAAATAATCGATTCTAAATCGATATTTTAACAAATAATTGTCAATAAATAATAATAATTCAACTATCTGGTTTTAATTTTATTTCACACGTTAATATAAGAGTTTTAATTAACCACAGGACTAACAGAAAGGCGACCATTACTCAAAGGGTGTAATATACTTGAGAAAGAAGAAAATCGCCAATCGATTAGTGAAGTGAGACAATTTTATTAACTCCAGATTTATTTACAGTGAATCAGAAGCGAATTTATTGACACAAATAACTTGAAAAACTTTAAAATTTCAACAAAACCTCAATACAAGAATTAAATAGCCTATTTACATGAAAACGAAACATTAAAAATTTTTTTTTTTTATTTTTAACAAATTAAAATTTTTTTTATTATTTTTGTACAGAACAAAAATAATTATTTGTAACCACCCGTCTAGTTACAATATATATTGCAACTCTACTTATATGCGTTGTTGTTGTGTTGTGTTGTGTATGAGTACCTACCTGCTGTCCGATCTTGCAGTTTTCTTCCGACTAGGGCGTGTGGATTTTGGATTTGAATTTCGCAAGTCTGTAATCTCAATTTATGGCAACAACACACAAAATAAGTTACTTTAAAGGTGAAGAGTTTTGTGAGACTGGTAGGCTTTGTCGTACAACAATAAAACAATGCAATATGGGGTAATAAAACGTTGTTTATTACTCCAATAACACACAAAAATAAAATGGTTATATTATCAATTATCCTTACAGTCTAAACAATGAATCGATCTTGACTAATGTTTTTCAATTGGTTGATAATTGAAAAGAAGTTAAACTCGTTATTTGACAAGTTAATTGCAAGTGAAAATTTAATTAATTAATTTATTTAATTTAATTAAATTGCTTTAAATAAATTGGATTTAAATGCAAAATAAAATAAAATATAAAAACTCTGAAGTTAATTTGAATATTTTCCAAAAATAAATTAGGCGTGACAGTCTAGTTCACGTCATTTTATTTTCTAGTGATTTGACTCTGTTATACTGCAGTATGAGCTAATAATTAGATCGTTTGTTAAGATTTGTATAGCGCTTTTGTATTATTTCTATTGATTCTTAATTAAAGCTTACTAATTATTTCTACTGCTATACAGATTATCACAATGAATTTATTCTTATTTACTAGAGTCTTTGATTTTTGTATGGCACCTGAATTGTTTAAATTACAATGCTTTTAATTTAAAAAGATAGAAACTTTTACGTTTGGAAAATAAATAAGTTGATTTTGCTTTCCTGTTTTTGAAGTGGATGGTAGAGTTGCTCCAAATTGTCCCTCGTTGTCCTGGTCCGACCTGCTAGAGATAGTGATCTGCTTAAAGCGTCCTGGATTTCGGTCGTTGAGTTCAGAATTCGGCAACACTCTCCTCTCCTGTTGTTTGTTGGAATTTTAACGTCTGCGGCTTTCTGCTGGAACTGGTTTACGTCCCTCGTCGATTCGCACGTCGCACGTCAGCGTGTGTGTGTGTGCGTGTGTCTCGTTCGAGTGGTAGCTCTGCTCGTCAGCTGGTTCACCAATAGTTTAGACGGCCTCTCTGTCGTATTCTTGAAGTCTGGTCTTGTAGTCTGGTAGATCTCTTGCGTGCTTATGACCACAGCTTGTAGTACACAATAAGCTTGTTTGTTGTAATGAAGAGTATCTGGACTTGACGCAATAATTACGAATTGTACAGTTGATCTGTATTTACTATGTTCGTAATTATGTGTGTTGACCACGTAGAGTCTTCTGATGAATCTTCACAACTACGGTTCCGAGACGATCGAAGAATTACATCTTTACTTCGCAAGTACTGGCAGAAGAGTGATGGTTCAGCCCCAAAACACCGCGCTGGTCGGGATTTCGTCAAATGATTTGATTGGCTGACACACTCTCCCTACTACACAAAATTTGAATTCCCTCAGTCCGTGAGAACGAAGTTAGTTTCCCACAGACGGAGAATTAATATTATTACTAATATTATTAATCCGGCGGAACTGAATTGTCGGTCCGGATTTCCTGTGATAGTTTTATTTTGCAATATCTTGGTTGCAAACCAAGTTGTGCTAAATCTAAAATATACAATCTGTTGGAAATTTTTATATTTATAACATATTAAAAGCTCATTATTGTAGCTCTATTTTTACAGAAGTTATTCACATTAAATTAATTAGCTCTTTTATTTGCTAATTATATTGCGTAAAATTTGCATACGTTATTATTAATATTTCGGCAAACATTTTGGCTATCTTGGATTTCGCCTTAATTTATTAGTTTCCGAGATATTAATAATTAAAAGTTTGGGGTGTGGCTGTTCATTGTACAGCGAGCTGATTATGTAACGGCCACGTGTGCGTGGTTTTACAAAGCATTATTTTCATCGCTACTACATACAAATGGAGTTTTGACTATTACAATTTATTTAAATATGATTTTAGTATGCAGTTGACATATAACTCCATATAATTGATATTTGGTCCTGTTATAATATATTTCCTTTTATCTTGTACGTTCGTATATACCATATATGTGCAACACATTATACTATCAAATGTACAAATAAATAAATATGTACAATACGTAATTACAATACACAAACACATACCTTCCGCGCAGCGTTGGCCAGCTCCCCTTTAGTGCACAGTCGGCTTCCCTTCTGTGCAGCTTCGACTCGATGATTCTTTAAGCGGTAGTATCATGTTTAATAACAGTAGAGAGGTCTTGGCTCCAATTACTGTATAAGGACAGGAACTTGGTAGGCCATAGGAAAATACGATTTAATTTGACAATATCGAGTGCCAAAAAGTAGAAATGGGGAAGTGGGACAACTGATAGGTAGTAGAAGTAGAGAAGGTTCTGGAACTCGCAGGTGAGATAACATACGAAGGACTCTCAAAAATTGATGAAAGTGACAAACTGTCAAGGATCGGCTAAGTGGCTAAGGATGGCTAAGGATCGGCCTTCGTGGAAGAACTAAAGAAAGTCGTGGCCCACGAAGGTTCTAAAACGATGGTAGAAGGTGAATAAGGAGAAGGTCCTAATACCACCAGAACGTCTGTGGAGTCTTCCATCACATACCATTGTGCACATGCTGTAGGACAAATGTCTTCTTTTGGTTGTCTAATTGATTACTTAAGTTACTGTAAATGTTATTCATTTAGATGGGCCTGATGAAATATAAATATGGGAAGAATATAATGTAGAAATATCCATAAATAAAACTAACATGGTGACTTTCAATGTAGTGGCACCAGTCGAATTCCAAATAATTATTAACGATCAAACGTTGGATCAAGTATGTTACTTTACCTCCTTCGGCAATATTATTAGTCCTGATAAAGAGATCGATAGTAAAACTTAAAAAGTAAATGATCTGTGTAACCATCAACAGACACACATTGAAAATAAGTGCTACGAGTTCTACACTTAAATTTTATGATAGATACTCCTCTTGTATTATATGGTAGCGTGGCAAGGTTATGACCACGAACTGAAGACAAACTATCAGTTTCTCGAGATGAAATTACAACAAGACGTAAAAATATGCACAAGAGCTAACAGAATTAGAAATCAAGATATCACATTAATGGAATAAATAAAATAAATGATGCTCTCTAAAAAAAGTATTTGCGGCTGCTGTTTCTCGCCAATTTTGAAAGTAAAATTTAAAAATTGAGTTTCTATCCTTAGTTACAAAGTATCGAAATAACCGTATTGTTGTTTAATAGTAGACAATATTTTAAATCTAAAATAAATTATTTAAAAACGCACAGTCATAATAAATGATTTCTTTTTCAAACCGGTTAGCGGCCCCACTGCCTACAGTACAAATGACCTCTTCAATGCATATATTACAGTCTCCCACTAGCGGAGTCCAACTGCGGGGAGTAAAAGCTGTTTGTTTAACAGCAGTGATGTCAGGTTGTCGTTTAGCGGCCCCATAAGTCGACAAACAGAAACACACAAACTCAGCAAGGCACATTTTCCCTTTAGTTGCACATATTTAGCGTTGATATGATTATAATTTTAGGAATTTCGTCAATGAAATTGGGATGTTTGGGAGTTTGGCCGTTTCTATTGTTAATAGCGTCCGTGTATTTTTTACTTTGGCGCCCTTTTACAACCTTAAAATTTCTGTAGATTGAGGACTGAGGCACAGGTATGGAATATATACTATCAGGTTTTGTTAATATTTACACTTTTATAAATATAATAAAATTTTAATTGTATGCATACAACCCACATACAAATAAACAGCATTACACAATAAAGAAAATGGAATTCGTATTTTGATAAGCTAATCTTTGAATATGGAAAATGGAACTTGGAATAATGGAGCCTCCTCCCTACATCGTACTGACACAAATTTGAAAGTGATTAGTTGTACAATTTAACAACCGGTTGGAGATCTATACATAAACGTATTAATATTCTCAAACTAGTGGTATGCTAAGAGTTAACAATTAAAAAAGTTTATTGCTATTGACTGTTTGACAACACACAATTGCTACATCGATGCAAGAACAAACGGAAACTTGCAAGGATAAGACAGAGAACGTTACAGCTGACAATCCTAAACACGATGTTCTGAGCTCCCTTAGACACAAAATAGAGATGGTTTTTAAGTGTTTGCTACTACTCCCATCACAACAGCTGAAGGGAATAACACAATAACTGACTGTTGTCACTATAACGGTGTTTTCCACCACATTAGCTGACAAAAAATTTACGAGCGTTCAAATTAGAGTGTATGAACGAGCTTTCAGGATATTATAAGTTGCATTATGTTCAGAACTGATTACAAACTGCTTTTGCAGATCACGAAGCAAGGTATGCTACGTTGTAGACACAGACGGAGCGATACTGGACTAAATGAAGTTCTGTCCCAAGTTCAAGACAGTGCAGTCATTTGTAACTCTTTATTAGAGCAACGAACTTGCTAAGGCATAAAGAAATTAAAGTAAGAAATTAAGGCATAGATGGCTGTAGGATGGCTAATTTTAATGAAAATAATTACACTGTCATTTGTAATTACCAGGTACGTTTAAACTGAAAGTACTGTTACCCTTATTTACCCAAATTAAAAAGAAAAACATCTAGGGGGAAATTTCCAGACTCCTATATACTCCATACTGGACAACGGGGCTTCAAATTTGGCAAAAAATAAAATTTTATTTACACTCATGTCACAATTATTTTCGTATACTCCACTAGCCTGAGCGCAACAAAGCGAGTGTGTAATAAACAGTCGAATTTTTTTCAAGGAAGCTGATGTTCAAAGTTATAGTCAAATACGTACAATTGGAATACGTTTACATACGAGTCAAGTAAAACAAAAATACTTACTCCTTACGTAAATATTATTAAATGCTAAAATATTTAACAAATTAAAAATTAACAGTAACGAGAAAAGTAATTAACATTTTACTATAACTTAATACATCAAAGTGATAAAATTCCGAAGTGGAAGGCAGGACGGTAGATGATGCGAATTGTTCCAACAGAAAGCTGGATCGATACGTTTTCAACAAGGCCAAACGGGAAAACGAAAACTAGAAATAACCATAATTAATGTAGTGATGCCTAAGCAAAATCTTTGTAGAGGTCTACATTTTTATCTATGCTGTTTTGGGAAAGTTTATAACCTCTTCAAAGTTATGTTACAATACAAAAATATTTTGTATATGATGCGACATCAAAAAACTCTTAATTAGATTAACGTAATAGTGCAAACTGAAATTTATGTTGTCTACTTTACGTTTTGATACATATTTTCTCATATCTTCTACACCTGTCCCGTAAATTATTAATCAGAAAACAGCTAAATTTGGAGATGTTAACAAAATTATTGTAAAAATCCAAACCAGCATCCAGCAACGCAAGCGAAGAAAAACAACGGAGACTTTTAAAAATCCGCAACTGTTAGTAGATATCGTTTAACTAAATATAGAATTAATTTGAAACCAACGTACAATAATAACAGCTGAGTCTAGTGGGTACGAAATAAATGTCAAGAGGTTCGAAGTTTTGCCACAAAACGTTTTGTGAGAAGTCGAGTAGGCTACTCGTGTCGTCGTTTCATTTGTTGAAAAGCCTCCTGCATCGTATAAATATTTTGTTATGATCCGGAAACAATATCATCTACTTTGCTATTCGTAGATCACGTAACAGAGTAAGACCAGGAATCGCTTAACAAAAACTTTATTATGCCTGCATAAACAAGCGTTAAAGTTGTTTAGAGTCGCCATCTGCTAAGGTGCTTTATGAAGAATACGATGCTAATGACTATGACGAGAGTGATTATGGCAGTAATGCAACGAGGACGATGTTAGTCTACAACTTTAACAAAATAATAATGACTTCTTTTTTATATCACCGAAGTGGAGTTGGAAGAAAGCCCAGTAGGCTGCCAACGTGTGTCAAAGGAAGGTAATGTGACCAAGCACTACTCTCCGACTGCCAATTGCTATAGACCTGACGATAGAAACTGAACGCTGACTTCGAGATGCACAGTGGACAAACACCTCGTTGCACATGCGCACAACAGTCTTGTGTAGTGTTTCATAGTGGCTGCAATAAGGCTGGAGATAAGTTTAGAAACGTGTGTGACAGAGACAGAGGTGAGACGGTGAAATGTTACCATGTTGTCTCCCTTCTCTCCTCTCTAGACACTTGACCCTATACTCTTAAGTAGGGGTAATTCATTCGCTGAGTCGGCGCAGCTCAGCGACTAAGAAAGGCTGTTACGTTTCTACCCCAGAGTATTATCCTAGCTAGGTATTCATTTTCATACGCGAGAAGATCTGGGGCTGGAAAAAGCCGGATCGAACACGGGGCGTTTAGTTTTGTAGCTAAGCGCCATACCCAGTAGTCTATTAAGCCCATTTACGTATGTAATAGGCTAAGTAATAATAGTAGGTAATAAAGTTTAACAAAATATTTATACATTTTATTTTAGTTAGATTCAGAGCAGGCGACAGAAGCTGTGAGGCCCGGTACACTTGAAACTTTGGAGTCTCTCTCAACCCCCCCTTACCATAATCCAACGACCCTCCCTTACAAGGATTACTAAAATATAGGATTATTTTTATTAAAATTAATTATTAAATTAAATAATTTAATATTAATTAAATTTATAATATTAATTACAAAATTAATAATTATTAATTATTAATTTATTTATTAAAATAACCTGACTGTAAAAATAAACGTTAATAGAATACAGTGATTTGGAATCATACTACAAAAGTTTCTTATTTTAATTGCAGCAGTCTTTAATTCATTTCTTTTTGTGAAATTAATTTTTTTGTGAAATTTCATGTTCTATGGAAAGAAGAGTTAAACTATTTAAGTCTTCTGACATCGTTGCTCGCAGATAATTTTTTTGTAATAGCAAGCTTGCTAAATGCTCGATACCCTTCAGCAACAGAAACTGGAATTGTGCAAAAAATTCTGAGTGCAATACAAACCTCTAGAAAAATCCCTGCTAACTAAAGTCTTTCCTATATTTTTCCTTCATGACGAAGCCCCCATTAGCTCGGGGTCCGGTATATTCGTTCCCTTTGATCCCCTTGTCGCCGGTCCTGATCATAGCCTATTACATATTTGTGAAAAAACATTCGCTTCAGGAATCCATTCATTGTGAGTATGGTTTACTGCCATTTTTGAAGATCACAGAGCGCGCCTCAGAAACCCCCCTCCCCGCCGTTGGAGCCATTACTTTTCGAGTCCCCAAAACTAGAATCTAAAACAGACCATTATCAAGTTACTTCCACGAAGATGACAATCGAGATTGACACAAGACTGGTCAGGCGTAATAAGAGTTTATTAAATACAGCTGAATAATTAATAACCGGAAAAAGTGCAAAAACTGAGAGACATTGTGTTTAGTTTATGAACATCAGCTACTAAACGGACCAAATGATTACTGTCTGGATTTAGGGGTATAATTAATTTTGAATACCCATGCAATTCCATGTGGCACACAGACTCAAGTGCATAATGTAATGGAAATGTTAGAATCATTTGGGATACTGCACTATCTACTGGAAAGATAGGAAATTTGTTACATATCTTATTTAAAAAAACATTTATTACATTATCATAGACATGATAAGATTATGGACAAGATAAGAATGAAGCTTGTGTATATGTTTGCACAATGAATTACTGTCAGCACATGAGCATGTATACATGTGTGAACACAAGCTGGAAACATGTATATTGTAACATTACATTTGGAACAACTTAACATCGTACCTGATTTAATGAAGACTTTGGTTAAGAAGCTAACAAGGAGAACAATATCTTCCAAGATGATAGTGAAGAGGAACGACTAACCATTTTAGACTGACTAGTAAGACAACTGACCGTACCCAAATTAATGATTTAGGCTAAGTGATGCAAATACATTACAACCCCGATTATGACATGAACTTTCAATAATGACCAAATAGAGAATTATAAAGACAGACGGCTTATGAACCAGTACTATAAAGAAACAAATGGTTTCATTCAAAGTATCATAATATCAAGATAATCAAAATACAAATTGAGGGATAATAGGCCCAAACATGTAATATTATGTAAAAGAAATATTAGTAAATGATTAAGTTAATTGATGTAATGAAAATATAAACAAACCTTATTATAGATACATGAACCATACAACTAATTGTAACAAATAGTGTTCATAAGATTGTCCAGAAAACAACAAATAATAACTTGTTCACAATAACATTTTTATAACAAGAGTGAAGTCCTTTTAATGACAATAAAATGTAAACCCCTATAAAACCCAATAAGTATGTTTATAAATACAACCTAGTGAGTGTTAAGTGAATAGGGTAAACGACAAACATAGTGACAAGTAATGTGAAGCATAACATAGACAGTGTCAGAGTAATTAATGAATTAACTGACAAAAGACTAATTAATTAGTGCAGAATTTATTTTATAAAAATGTACATGTTATTATGTTTTAGCACATTGTTTTATTATCATGGTATTTGTGTTGTTTTTTGTATGTAGCAGGTGAAGCAGTTGTTTTAAAAGAATATCAATTAAATGATATTAATTTCATTTTTTTATGTTAACAAATATAACCATAGAACTGGTGTTAAACAGTGATAAATTGATTGGCAAAGCAAAATAGACTATAAAAAGATGCTATTGCTAAGTGTCAAACAATTGTACAGTTTGAGTAAAAAAACAGTTTATTTGTGCAAAGGTTCAGTAAAATCATAGCCATGTGGGCATGAATTTAAACTAATAGAATAGTATATCTTTTGTTTTGTTAAAATAATGTTATGTGTTAAACAGTTTTTATGATTGTTAAAAGATAATTTAACTGTTAAAGGTTTTAAACATGGTGATGAAAATAACACCAGTACATAGGCCAGGTAAAATCAACTTTTGTAAATTTCAGATAATAATGTTAGAGATTTTGTAAAACAAATGTGGAAGGATAAATAGATTTATAGGTAATAGTGTACACAATGAATATAGAAACAAAATTATACATCTCAAGTTATTTAAGAAAATTTCAAATAACAAAATTGTAACATCTGTGGTTCTTAAGTAAAAGTAGGCATGTTTAGTGTCTAAATGTCACAAATGTAAAGATCAAAATAATGCTGATGATGGTTTTAAATTCCCATTCAGTACAGAAAAGTTATGTTAATTTAAAGGTTTTGAACAAATTTAGATTCTGAAATAATGAAAGTATATGACAATGTATATCCGAATCAACCAACCAGATTCCAAGTTTACCCTTAGCAACCAGAAATTTCGGATAAATAAAATGAGACTTCTTTGACAACGATCTTAGCGGATAGACGCGTTTGTAAAACGTCCTACATAATATAAAATAAACTGTGAAAAAACGATACAAACATATTAATACAGTTAGAGGTACATAACACGAACTTTTTACACCAACAGAAGAACACCCATTATATGAAATAGAAGACCCAAGAACCAGGGAGAAGATTTGAAGCGGGCGTGGGCCCTATCTTCAACCAGGAATCATACAAAGAAGAGGATTTGGTGATTTTGACATCTTATTATATTGTGTATCAACACCCACATTTGTATACACGACTTTTTAAATACTAATCAACTAAAACTACAGACACCATATCACACCAACACTAAGAACACTCACTAATAACACGATTTGAGATTGACACCTTTTCAAACACCATAAGAACCTTTGATTTACATAATAATTATTAAACACCTAAACTGGACATAACCTTTCATAACTAGTAATCACTATACGACTGCCTGTGTGCACGTTACACTCTAACCTTGTAATATCCTTTAATTGTAAAACTTGTATTTTGATTTATAGAATAATATTTTGTTTAATTGTAATCCCCGAACCATATACGCCCTGAGATACTTTATTTTTAATAGAAACATTAACCAAGCATTCTTTTGATCAGCCAAAATACTGAATATTTACTACTACCAACTGGTAAAAAGAAGACGTATAATTTGCGCCACAATTGTGATTGTCATAATCAAATTTAAGAAACAATTAACCAGTGCTTTTCTGAATAAAGGATTCCTACAAGGATATATGTTTGATGTTATATTTGTGTCGTTATTATTGCTGTTCCATTTAGGAAATAAATTCACAAATTACAGTGGACACCTCGATAGTTGGCAACGTTGAGTGACGTCACGGAAACGAGCGGCATAGTGGGAGCAAGCGGCAAATTACAAAACCATTCGCCGTTCAACATAACATATTAATAATTACAAATTGACGACTCCAGTGCGAGTTAGTCGCTACATTATTTATGTGTTATAAATTGACAAATCCGAAGTGAGGCTATATTTAAATAAGAACGTAACGAACATTATTGTTACAAATTGGCGAACCAACGTGTGAGGCGTTTAATTTAATATAAATTAAATTATAATCTATAGACAAACAAACAAAAAATAAACAAAATGAGGAAGCGAGAAGTATCACGCAAAAGAGCGGCCGAAACCGAGAAGGTAGACGAGTTAAACATGGAAGACAAAGAAGCGACACCGGTCGAGGAAGTAGAAGTAATAATAAGAGAGGACCAAGGAGATAGACAAGAACCGGACAAAGTCACAGAGAGCGTTGACATGAAGAGCATTATGGAATACTTAAAACAGAGTAGTAAGAAAATGGAAGAATTAAGTGAGAAGAGTAATAAGAACTTAGAAAAATTGAAGGAAGAATTAAGTGAGAACAGTAATAAGAACTTAGAAAAATTGAAGGAAGAATTAAGTGAGAACAGTAATAAGAACTTAGAAAAATTGAAGGAAGAATTAAGTGAGAACAATAAGAAGAACTCAGAAAACAGTAATAAGAACTTAGTAATATTAAAGGAAGATTTGAGTAAGAAGATGGAGGAAATAAAGAGTGATAATAAACAAACAAAGGAGGAATTGAGCCGAGAATTGAAAGAGAATAGCAGTAAAATGGAGGAGAAAATAGACGAAAATAATAGAGCATTGAGGGAAGAATTGAAGGGAAATTACCAAGAGACCATGGAAAAATTGGATGAACACAAAGAGTCATTAAAGGCAGAGTGGAATAACAAGATGGAAATTAATAACCGGCAATTGCAGGAAGAATGGGACAAGAAGCTAGAAGAACCGGTAACGGAAATTAAAAGGGTGGAATCCGAGACCAAGGAAAGGTGTGAGCGGATGAACCAAGAGATACTGAGCGTCCGGGAAGAAACGAATGGACGAATTGAAAATATAAGAATCAACCAAGCAGTGATGGGAGAAAGATTAGAAGGTATGAGTACTAGTCTCAATCGAGTACAAGACCAAACAACTGCCCATAGAGATGAAATTAATTCCCTAAAAAACAGACAATGTACCGGTGCCCATACAACATGCGAGGAAAATCGAGAAGTTATCGACTTCCAAAATTATAGAAGAAACCCCATGCTATTTTTGGAACGAGTAGAAGAGAAAATAGCCAAAACCGGAGAAGACAGATGGTTTGTGATCAGGAGCATGCTGGACGAAATGTTCCGAAAGGTCTATGACAATTGGTGGACGGCGATGCGGCCGAGTATACAAAACTTCCAAGAATTTAAAAAGCAATTCAAATCTAAATATTGGTCTGATGCCACGCAACACATGATAAGAAGTGACATAGGATTGGGCCGATATGACCTGCACGGCAAGCAAACTCCAACCGCATATTTTCTTGGGAAAATAAACATAGCCAGACATTTAGAGCCTGCAATTCCTACAGAATGTTTAGTGCGGCTATTAGCTTACCACTATGGTGGAGAAATTACAAGAGGCCGAATAAACGGACGCATACAAACCATCGAGGAGATGTTAACATTATTAGCGGAGATGGAACAAGAGAAGAACTTCCTCCAGTACAGACGAAGGAACGATGAAATAAATAGAAATAATGGTCGCCGCGACGCCCAATATGAAAACAACGGGCAACGACCGAACAATAGTTACAACAACAACGGTAACCACTATCAACGCGGTTACAAAAACCAGAATAACACTAACAACTATCCACGAAATAATGCGGCGAATAATAACAACCATAACAACAACCACTATTACCGTAGCCCTCCGACAAATAATAACAATAATGGATACCTGCGTGCCAATGACAGAGACCACCAGTACCAGAACAACCGAGGTTATAACAACAACTACGATAACCGATACAGGCATAATAATAACGGCAATAATAACAATCAAAATCAAACATATCGAAGACAAGTGAATTATGTAAGCATTGACGATAGAGATGTGGGAAGACGTTGGTACCAGGGACGAGCAAATTATAATGGGAACCGTGGGAGAAGTTTTCAGGAGGAGAGTAACCAGCACTACCGCGATGAACATCGGCGAAGTAGGAGCTGCGATGACAACAGGAATAACCGAAACTCAGTGACGTTCGATAATAACGCCATTGAGGTACAAGAGTCACAGAGTAGAGACAGACCCAATCAATCAGACAACAGGACTGAGGAGATCAGCCCTGATTTAAACGGACCGCGGCAGTGAAAATCCATCAGGTCCCATCACTGAACCGGCAATTTGGGTACTTACTAGGACGAGACAAAATGACTGACGATACAATGACGATAATGCACAATCATTTCTTAAAAAATGTGAGAGAAGAACTACTGAACGAAGACACGATAACGCACAATAGTTCGAATAATGAGATCGTTTATATCGTCGCCCAAGTGAATGGACTAGAGACAAGATTCATGATAGATACGGGCGCAAACGTGTCGTTAATCGACAACAGTGAATACATCAAAATTCAAAAATATTGTAAGGCCATCTTACCAACTTTACCAATTCAAAATATAATTTTAATCGGAGCCACTGGAAGGCAAAACAAGTCAATAAGAAAACAGGTATCATTAACAGTAACCAGCGGAAATGTTTTGATAAACACCAGAAGTGGAGTGACTACATTACACAAACAGAGAGCTTTATCAACTTAGCTTACCATGAAGCAATACAAGATACTCCATATACCATAATGCATGAAAGACTACCACCCCGAGAAATTAGTGAAATAATCAACTTCCCAAACAACCCATCTTACCAGTTCGACAATGTGAGATTCCACAGCAAACTGAATGAACAAGTGGAGAAAAGAAGGAAAAAATACAAAATAATTCAGCAGAAAATGATCCAGTACAAGATTGGAGACAAAGTATTGTTAAAAAACCGCGAATTGCCAAGTTCTAAGGAAGGAATAGCAAAAAAGCTATTATTACTGTATAATGGACCATATGTTGTTATAAAAAACAATAACAATAATACTTATGTCATTAGTGATGTGGAAACAAAAAGATTAAGGGGACATACAACCAAGTTTCCTTAAAAATGTATTATGAACCTAATAAACAAAGTTGAATATCACAAAATTCTAAAGAAATAGTAAGATCAACTTACAACTAATTATTTATGAGAATTAATATGGAACTGAAGAATTTATTATTATAATACCTCAAAATTCAAAGAATATAGTAAGCTCATCTTACCAACTTTGATAATCCAGAATATAATTTCAAATGAAGCCAAATAAACAAATTTGAATATCTCAGAATTCAAATAAATAGTAAGGACAACTTACAGTACAGTTTGATAATGTTATTATGAATCAAGCGGATAAACAACTGGGAATAAATTTCCAAATTCTAAACAAAATAAGCACCTATTATTAAATATAATTATGAACTTATTATTGGAATATAAAAGAAAGATGCAACATCCATGAATTAGAAGAAACCATAGTACTATAAAATGAATAAGAAAAGACAAATGTAGACAATCGACGATGAAAATAAGACAAGACTAGAAACGAATTTATTACAAATAACCTATCATGATTGTGAGAGAATTGACAACAACTAAAGATACAGATACTTGTTATGTTTTAATTGAATGAAAATAGTGAATGAAAAAATGAAGATTAAGCAGTACTGATAAAGAAGGAAAGAAGATAGTACCAATTGAAAATTAAAAAAAATGTTATTAATATCGCCACAAGAAAATAAACATCTGAAAGAATCAATGGAAAGAAATACTTAGATCTGAGAAGTTAAACTGAGTGAACAATCCCAAGAATATATTATATTATTTTTATTTGATTTAGTCGTAAATAGACTAGTGATTATTAAATGTGATTGACTGACGAGATAGCTCCAGCAATCGATATTATTTATGTATTATGTATTGTAAGGACAGCGGGGTATTAGGTCAAGAGAGCCCCCCGACTGATTCCAGAATATATGGTGATTAATTTGTTAGGGAAGTAACATGTCCCAGGGATAGAACGCTTATAATTAAAGACAAGTATACCAGATCATAATAAGAATAACAAATGATAATGTGAAAGATAAGATAATTGATAATTTCAACAAAAACAATATTTTATTAAAATGATCAAATTTGGTGGCAGGGTAATATGTAACATTACATTTGGAACAACTTAATATTGTACCTGATTTAATGAAGACTTTGGTTAAGAAGCTAACAAGGAGAACAATATCTTCCAAGATGATAGTGAAGAGGAACGACTAACCATTTTAGACTGACTAGTAAGACAACTGACCGTACCCAAATTAATGATTTAGGCTAAGTGATGCAAAATACATTACAACCCCGATTATGACATGAACTTTCAATAATGACCAAATAGAGAATTATAAAGACAGACGGCTTATGAACCAGTACTATAAAGAAACAAATGGTTTCATTCAAAGTATCATAATATCAAGATAATCAAAATACAAAATTGAGGGATAATAGGCCCAAACATGTAATATTATGTAAAAGAAATATTAGTAAATGATTAAGTTAATTGATGTAATGAAAATATAAACAAACCTTATTATAGATACATGAACCATACAACTAATTGTAACAAATAGTGTTCATAAGATTGTCCAGAAAACAACAAATAATAACTTGTTCACAATAACATTTTTATAACAAGAGTGAAGTCCTTTTAATGACAATAAAATGTAAACCCCTATAAAACCCAATAAGTATGTTTATAAATACAACCTAGTGAGTGTTAAGTGAATAGGGTAAACGACAAACATAGTGACAAGTAATGTGAAGCATAACATAGACAGTGTCAGAGTAATTAATGAATTAACTGACAAAAGACTAATTAATTAGTGCAGAATTTATTTTATAAAAATGTACATGTTATTATGTTTTAGCACATTGTTTTATTATCATGGTATTTGTGTTGTTTTTTGTATGTAGCAGGTGAAGCAGTTGTTTTAAAAGAATATCAATTAAATGATATTAATTTCATTTTTTTATGTTAACAAATATAACCATAGAACTGGTGTTAAACAGTGATAAATTGATTGGCAAAGCAAAATAGACTATAAAAAGATGCTATTGCTAAGTGTCAAACAATTGTACAGTTTGAGTAAAAAAACAGTTTATTTGTGCAAAGGTTCAGTAAAATCATAGCCATGTGGGCATGAATTTAAACTAATAGAATAGTATATCTTTTGTTTTGTTAAAATAATGTTATGTGTTAAACAGTTTTTATGATTGTTAAAAGATAATTTAACTGTTAAAGGTTTTAAACATGGTGATGAAAATAACACCAGTACATAGGCCAGGTAAAATCAACTTTTGTAAATTTCAGATAATAATGTTAGAGATTTTGTAAAACAAATGTGGAAGGATAAATAGATTTATAGGTAATAGTGTACAAAATGAATATAGAAACAAAATTATACATCTCAAGTTATTTAAGAAAATTTCAAATAACAAAATTGTAACATCTGTGGTTCTTAAGTAAAAGTAGGCATGTTTAGTGTCTAAATGTCACAAATGTAAAGATCAAAATAATGCTGATGATGGTTTTAAATTCCCATTCAGTACAGAAAAGTTATGTTAATTTAAAGGTTTTGAACAAATTTAGATTCTGAAATAATGAAAGTATATGACAATGTATATCCGAATCAACCAACCAGATTCCAAGTTTACCCTTAGCAACCAGAAATTTCGGATAAATAAAATGAGACTTCTTTGACAACGATCTTAGCGGATAGACGCGTTTGTAAAACGTCCTACATAATATAAAATAAACTGTGAAAAAACGATACAAACATATTAATACAGTTAGAGGTACATAACACGAACTTTTTACACCAACAGAAGAACACCCATTATATGAAATAGAAGACCCAAGAACCAGGGAGAAGATTTGAAGCGGGCGTGGGCCCTATCTTCAACCAGGAATCATACAAAGAAGAGGATTTGGTGATTTTGACATCTTATTATATTGTGTATCAACACCCACATTTGTATACACGACTTTTTAAATACTAATCAACTAAAACTACAGACACCATATCACACCAACACTAAGAACACTCACTAATAACACGATTTGAGATTGACACCTTTTCAAACACCATAAGAACCTTTGATTTACATAATAATTATTAAACACCTAAACTGGACATAACCTTTCATAACTAGTAATCACTATACGACTGCCTGTGTGCACGTTACACTCTAACCTTGTAATATCCTTTAATTGTAAAACTTGTATTTTGATTTATAGAATAATATTTTGTTTAATTGTAATCCCCGAACCATATACGCCCTGAGATACTTTATTTTTAATAGAAACATTAACCAAGCATTCTTTTGATCAGCCAAAATACTGAATATTTACTACTACCAACTGGTAAAAAGAAGACGTATAATTTGCGCCACAATTGTGATTGTCATAATCAAATTTAAGAAACAATTAACCAGTGCTTTTCTGAATAAAGGATTCCTACAAGGATATATGTTTGATGTTATATTTGTGTCGTTATTATTGCTGTTCCATTTAGGAAATAAATTCACAAATTACAGTGGACACCTCGATAGTTGGCAACGTTGAGTGACGTCACGGAAACGAGCGGCATAGTGGGAGCAAGCGGCAAATTACAAAACCATTCGCCGTTCAACATAACATATTAATAATTACAAATTGACGACTCCAGTGCGAGTTAGTCGCTACATTATTTATGTGTTATAAATTGACAAATCCGAAGTGAGGCTATATTTAAATAAGAACGTAACGAACATTATTGTTACAAATTGGCGAACCAACGTGTGAGGCGTTTAATTTAATATAAATTAAATTATAATCTATAGACAAACAAACAAAAAATAAACAAAATGAGGAAGCGAGAAGTATCACGCAAAAGAGCGGCCGAAACCGAGAAGGCAGACGAGTTAAACATGGAAGACAAAGAAGCGACACCGGTCGAGGAAGTAGAAGTAATAATAAGAGAGGACCAAGGAGATAGACAAGAACCGGACAAAGTCACAGAGAGCGTTGACATGAAGAGCATTATGGAATACTTAAAACAGAGTAGTAAGAAAATGGAAGAATTAAGTGAGAAGAGTAATAAGAACTTAGAAAAATTGAAGGAAGAATTAAGTGAGAACAGTAATAAGAACTTAGAAAAATTGAAGGAAGAATTAAGTGAGAACAGTAATAAGAACTTAGAAAAATTGAAGGAAGAATTAAGTGAGAACAATAAGAAGAACTCAGAAAACAGTAATAAGAACTTAGTAATATTAAAGGAAGATTTGAGTAAGAAGATGGAGGAAATAAAGAGTGATAATAAACAAACAAAGGAGGAATTGAGCCGAGAATTGAAAGAGAATAGCAGTAAAATGGAGGAGAAAATAGACGAAAATAATAGAGCATTGAGGGAAGAATTGAAGGGAAATTACCAAGAGACCATGGAAAAATTGGATGAACACAAAGAGTCATTAAAGGCAGAGTGGAATAACAAGATGGAAATTAATAACCGGCAATTGCAGGAAGAATGGGACAAGAAGCTAGAAGAACCGGTAACGGAAATTAAAAGGGTGGAATCCGAGACCAAGGAAAGGTGTGAGCGGATGAACCAAGAGATACTGAGCGTCCGGGAAGAAACGAATGGACGAATTGAAAATATAAGAATCAACCAAGCAGTGATGGGAGAAAGATTAGAAGGTATGAGTACTAGTCTCAATCGAGTACAAGACCAAACAACTGCCCATAGAGATGAAATTAATTCCCTAAAAAACAGACAATGTACCGGTGCCCATACAACATGCGAGGAAAATCGAGAAGTTATCGACTTCCAAAATTATAGAAGAAACCCCATGCTATTTTTGGAACGAGTAGAAGAGAAAATAGCCAAAACCGGAGAAGACAGATGGTTTGTGATCAGGAGCATGCTGGACGAAATGTTCCGAAAGGTCTATGACAATTGGTGGACGGCGATGCGGCCGAGTATACAAAACTTCCAAGAATTTAAAAAGCAATTCAAATCTAAATATTGGTCTGATGCCACGCAACACATGATAAGAAGTGACATAGGATTGGGCCGATATGACCTGCACGGCAAGCAAACTCCAACCGCATATTTTCTTGGGAAAATAAACATAGCCAGACATTTAGAGCCTGCAATTCCTACAGAATGTTTAGTGCGGCTATTAGCTTACCACTATGGTGGAGAAATTACAAGAGGCCGAATAAACGGACGCATACAAACCATCGAGGAGATGTTAACATTATTAGCGGAGATGGAACAAGAGAAGAACTTCCTCCAGTACAGACGAAGGAACGATGAAATAAATAGAAATAATGGTCGCCGCGACGCCCAATATGAAAACAACGGGCAACGACCGAACAATAGTTACAACAACAACGGTAACCACTATCAACGCGGTTACCAAAACCAGAATAACACTAACAACTATCCACGAAATAATGCGGCGAATAATAACAACCATAACAACAACCACTATTACCGTAGCCCTCCGACAAATAATAACAATAATGGATACCTGCGTGCCAATGACAGAGACCACCAGTACCAGAACAACCGAGGTTATAACAACAACTACGATAACCGATACAGGCATAATAATAACGGCAATAATAACAATCAAAATCAAACATATCGAAGACAAGTGAATTATGTAAGCATTGACGATAGAGATGTGGGAAGACGTTGGTACCAGGGACGAGCAAATTATAATGGGAACCGTGGGAGAAGTTTTCAGGAGGAGAGTAACCAGCACTACCGCGATGAACATCGGCGAAGTAGGAGCTGCGATGACAACAGGAATAACCGAAACTCAGTGACGTTCGATAATAACGCCATTGAGGTACAAGAGTCACAGAGTAGAGACAGACCCAATCAATCAGACAACAGGACTGAGGAGATCAGCCCTGATTTAAACGGACCGCGGCAGTGAAAATCCATCAGGTCCCATCACTGAACCGGCAATTTGGGTACTTACTAGGACGAGACAAAATGACTGACGATACAATGACGATAATGCACAATCATTTCTTAAAAAAGGTGAGAGAAGAACTACTGAACGAAGACACGATAACGCACAATAGTTCGAATAATGAGATCGTTTATATCGTCGCCCAAGTGAATGGACTAGAGACAAGATTCATGATAGATACGGGCGCAAACGTGTCGTTAATCGACAACAGTGAATACATCAAAATTCAAAAATATTGTAAGGCCATCTTACCAACTTTACCAATTCAAAATATAATTTTAATCGGAGCCACTGGAAGGCAAAACAAGTCAATAAGAAAACAGGTATCATTAACAGTAACCAGCGGAAATGTTTTGATAAACACCAGAAGTGGAGTGACTACATTACACAAACAGAGAGCTTTATCAACTTAGCTTACCATGAAGCAATACAAGATACTCCATATACCATAATGCATGAAAGACTACCACCCCGAGAAATTAGTGAAATAATCAACTTCCCAAACAACCCATCTTACCAGTTCGGCAACGTGAGATTCCACAGCAAACTGAATGAACAAGTGGAGAAAAGAAGGAAAAAATACAAAATAATTCAGCAGAAAATGATCCAGTACAAGATTGGAGACAAAGTATTGTTAAAAAACCGCGAATTGCCAAGTTCTAAGGAAGGAATAGCAAAAAAGCTATTATTACTGTATAATGGACCATATGTTGTTATAAAAAACAATAACAATAATACTTATGTCATTAGTGATGTGGAAACAAAAAGATTAAGGGGACATACAACCAAGTTTCCTTAAAAATGTATTATGAACCTAATAAACAAAGTTGAATATCACAAAATTCTAAAGAAATAGTAAGATCAACTTACAACTAATTATTTATGAGAATTAATATGGAACTGAAGAATTTATTATTATAATACCTCAAAATTCAAAGAATATAGTAAGCTCATCTTACCAACTTTGATAATCCAGAATATAATTTCAAATGAAGCCAAATAAACAAATTTGAATATCTCAGAATTCAAATAAATAGTAAGGACAACTTACAGTACAGTTTGATAATGTTATTATGAATCAAGCGGATAAACAACTGGGAATAAATTTCCAAATTCTAAACAAAATAAGCACCTATTATTAAATATAATTATGAACTTATTATTGGAATATAAAAGAAAGATGCAACATCCATGAATTAGAAGAAACCATAGTACTATAAAATGAATAAGAAAAGACAAATGTAGACAATCGACGATGAAAATAAGACAAGACTAGAAACGAATTTATTACAAATAACCTATCATGATTGTGAGAGAATTGACAACAACTAAAGATACAGATACTTGTTATGTTTTAATTGAATGAAAATAGTGAATGAAAAAATGAAGATTAAGCAGTACTGATAAAGAAGGAAAGAAGATAGTACCAATTGAAAATTAAAAAAAATGTTATTAATATCGCCACAAGAAAATAAACATCTGAAAGAATCAATGGAAAGAAATACTTAGATCTGAGAAGTTAAACTGAGTGAACAATCCCAAGAATATATTATATTATTTTTATTTGATTTAGTCGTAAATAGACTAGTGATTATTAAATGTGATTGACTGACGAGATAGCTCCAGCAATCGATATTATTTATGTATTATGTATTGTAAGGACAGCGGGGTATTAGGTCAAGAGAGCCCCCCGACTGATTCCAGAATATATGGTGATTAATTTGTTAGGGAAGTAACATGTCCCAGGGATAGAACGCTTATAATTAAAGACAAGTATACCAGATCATAATAAGAATAACAAATGATAATGTGAAAGATAAGATAATTGATAATTTCAACAAAAACAATATTTTATTAAAATGATCAAATTTGGTGGCAGGGTAATATGTAACATTACATTTGGAACAACTTAATATTGTACCTGATTTAATGAAGACTTTGGTTAAGAAGCTAACAAGGAGAACAATATCTTCCAAGATGATAGTGAAGAGGAACGACTAACCATTTTAGACTGACTAGTAAGACAACTGACCGTACCCAAATTAATGATTTAGGCTAAGTGATGCAAAATACATTACAACCCCGATTATGACATGAACTTTCAATAATGACCAAATAGAGAATTATAAAGACAGACGGCTTATGAACCAGTACTATAAAGAAACAAATGGTTTCATTCAAAGTATCATAATATCAAGATAATCAAAATACAAAATTGAGGGATAATAGGCCCAAACATGTAATATTATGTAAAAGAAATATTAGTAAATGATTAAGTTAATTGATGTAATGAAAATATAAACAAACCTTATTATAGATACATGAACCATACAACTAATTGTAACAAATAGTGTTCATAAGATTGTCCAGAAAACAACAAATAATAACTTGTTCACAATAACATTTTTATAACAAGAGTGAAGTCCTTTTAATGACAATAAAATGTAAACCCCTATAAAACCCAATAAGTATGTTTATAAATACAACCTAGTGAGTGTTAAGTGAATAGGGTAAACGACAAACATAGTGACAAGTAATGTGAAGCATAACATAGACAGTGTCAGAGTAATTAATGAATTAACTGACAAAAGACTAATTAATTAGTGCAGAATTTATTTTATAAAAATGTACATGTTATTATGTTTTAGCACATTGTTTTATTATCATGGTATTTGTGTTGTTTTTTGTATGTAGCAGGTGAAGCAGTTGTTTTAAAAGAATATCAATTAAATGATATTAATTTCATTTTTTTATGTTAACAAATATAACCATAGAACTGGTGTTAAACAGTGATAAATTGATTGGCAAAGCAAAATAGACTATAAAAAGATGCTATTGCTAAGTGTCAAACAATTGTACAGTTTGAGTAAAAAAACAGTTTATTTGTGCAAAGGTTCAGTAAAATCATAGCCATGTGGGCATGAATTTAAACTAATAGAATAGTATATCTTTTGTTTTGTTAAAATAATGTTATGTGTTAAACAGTTTTTATGATTGTTAAAAGATAATTTAACTGTTAAAGGTTTTAAACATGGTGATGAAAATAACACCAGTACATAGGCCAGGTAAAATCAACTTTTGTAAATTTCAGATAATAATGTTAGAGATTTTGTAAAACAAATGTGGAAGGATAAATAGATTTATAGGTAATAGTGTACACAATGAATATAGAAACAAAATTATACATCTCAAGTTATTTAAGAAAATTTCAAATAACAAAATTGTAACATCTGTGGTTCTTAAGTAAAAGTAGGCATGTTTAGTGTCTAAATGTCACAAATGTAAAGATCAAAATAATGCTGATGATGGTTTTAAATTCCCATTCAGTACAGAAAAGTTATGTTAATTTAAAGGTTTTGAACAAATTTAGATTCTGAAATAATGAAAGTATATGACAATGTATATCCGAATCAACCAACCAGATTCCAAGTTTACCCTTAGCAACCAGAAATTTCGGATAAATAAAATGAGACTTCTTTGACAACGATCTTAGCGGATAGACGCGTTTGTAAAACGTCCTACATAATATAAAATAAACTGTGAAAAAACGATACAAACATATTAATACAGTTAGAGGTACATAACACGAACTTTTTACACCAACAGAAGAACACCCATTATATGAAATAGAAGACCCAAGAACCAGGGAGAAGATTTGAAGCGGGCGTGGGCCCTATCTTCAACCAGGAATCATACAAAGAAGAGGATTTGGTGATTTTGACATCTTATTATATTGTGTATCAACACCCACATTTGTATACACGACTTTTTAAATACTAATCAACTAAAACTACAGACACCATATCACACCAACACTAAGAACACTCACTAATAACACGATTTGAGATTGACACCTTTTCAAACACCATAAGAACCTTTGATTTACATAATAATTATTAAACACCTAAACTGGACATAACCTTTCATAACTAGTAATCACTATACGACTGCCTGTGTGCACGTTACACTCTAACCTTGTAATATCCTTTAATTGTAAAACTTGTATTTTGATTTATAGAATAATATTTTGTTTAATTGTAATCCCCGAACCATATACGCCCTGAGATACTTTATTTTTAATAGAAACATTAACCAAGCATTCTTTTGATCAGCCAAAATACTGAATATTTACTACTACCAACTGGTAAAAAGAAGACGTATAATTTGCGCCACAATTGTGATTGTCATAATCAAATTTAAGAAACAATTAACCAGTGCTTTTCTGAATAAAGGATTCCTACAAGGATATATGTTTGATGTTATATTTGTGTCGTTATTATTGCTGTTCCATTTAGGAAATAAATTCACAAATTACAGTGGACACCTCGATAGTTGGCAACGTTGAGTGACGTCACGGAAACGAGCGGCATAGTGGGAGCAAGCGGCAAATTACAAAACCATTCGCCGTTCAACATAACATATTAATAATTACAAATTGACGACTCCAGTGCGAGTTAGTCGCTACATTATTTATGTGTTATAAATTGACAAATCCGAAGTGAGGCTATATTTAAATAAGAACGTAACGAACATTATCGTTACAAATTGGCGAACCAACGTGTGAGGCGTTTAATTTAATATAAATTAAATTATAATCTATAGACAAACAAACAAAAAAAAACAAAATGAGGAAGCGAGAAGTATCACGCAAAAGAGCGGCCGAAACCGAGAAGGTAGACGAGTTAAACATGGAAGACAAAGAAGCGACACCGGTCGAGGAAGTAGAAGTAATAATAAGAGAGGACCAAGGAGATAGACAAGAACCGGACAAAGTCACAGAGAGCGTTGACATGAAGAGCATTATGGAATACTTAAAACAGAGTAGTAAGAAAATGGAAGAATTAAGTGAGAAGAGTAATAAGAACTTAGAAAAATTGAAGGAAGAATTAAGTGAGAACAGTAATAAGAACTTAGAAAAATTGAAGGAAGAATTAAGTGAGAACAGTAATAAGAACTTAGAAAAATTGAAGAAAGAATTAAGTGAGAACAATAAGAAGAACTTAGAAAACAGTAATAAGAACTTAGTAATATTAAAGGAAGATTTGAGTAAGAAGATGGAGGAAATAAAGAGTGATAATAAACAAACAAAGGAGGAATTGAGCCGAGAATTGAAAGAGAATAGCAGTAAAATGGAGGAGAAAATAGACGAAAATAATATAGCATTGAGGGAAGAATTGAAGGGAAATTATCAAGAGACCATGAAAAAATTGGATGAACACAAAGAGTCATTAAAGGAAGAGTGGAATAACAAGATGGAAATTAATAACCGGCAATTGCAGGAAGAATGGGACAAGAAGCTAGAAGAACCGGTAACGGAAATTAAAAGGGTGGAATCCGAGACCAAGGAAAGGTGTGAGCGGATGAACCAAGAGATACTGAGCGTCCGGAAAGAAACGAATGGACGAGTTGAAAATATAAGAATCAACCAAGCAGTGATGGGAGAAAGATTAGAAGGTATGAGTACTAGTCTCAATCGAGTACAAGACCAAACAACTGCCCATAGAGATGAAATTAATTCCCTAAAAAACAGACAATGTACCGGTGCCCATACAACATGCGAGGAAAATCGAGAAGTTATCGACTTCCAAAATTATAGAAGAAACCCCATACTATTTTTGGAACGAGTAGAAGAGAAAATAGCCAAAACCGGAGAAGACAGATGGTTTGTGATCAGGAGCATGCTGGACGAAATGTTCCGAAAGGTCTATGACAATTGGTGGACGGCGATGCGGCCGAGTATACAAAACTTCCAAGAATTTAAAAAGCAATTCAAATCTAAATATTGGTCTGATGCCACGCAACACATGATAAGAAGTGACATAGGATTGGGCCGATATGACCTGCACGGCAAGCAAACTCCAACCGCATATTTTCTTGGGAAAATAAACATAGCCAGACATTTAGAGCCTGCAATTCCTACAGAATGTTTAGTGCGGCTATTAGCTTACCACTATGGTGGAGAAATTACAAGAGGCCGAATAAACGGACGCATACAAACCATCGAGGAGATGTTAACATTATTAGCGGAGATGGAACAAGAGAAGAACTTCCTCCAGTACAGACGAAGGAACGATGAAATAAATAGAAATAATGGTCGCCGCGACGCCCAATATGAAAACAACGGGCAACGACCGAACAATAGTTACAACAACAACGGTAACCACTATCAACGCGGTTACCAAAACCAGAATAACACTAACAACTATCCACGAAATAATGCGGCGAATAATAACAACCATAACAACAACCACTATTACCGTAGCCCTCCGACAAATAATAACAATAATGGAGACCTGCGTGCCAATGACAGAGACCACCAGTACCAGAACAACCGAGGTTATAACAACAACTACGATAACCGATACAGGCATAATAATAACGGCAATAATAACAATCAAAATCAAACATATCGAAGACAAGTGAATTATGTAAGCATTGACGATAGAGATGTGGGAAGACGTTGGTACCAGGGACGAGCAAATTATAATGGGAACCGTGGGAGAAGTTTTCAGGAGGAGAGTAACCAGCACTACCGCGATGAACATCGGCGAAGTAGGAGCTGCGATGACAACAGGAATAACCGAAACTCAGTGACGTTCGATAATAACGCCATTGAGGTACAAGAGTCACAGAGTAGAGACAGACCCAATCAATCAGACAACAGGACTGAGGAGATCAGCCCTGATTTAAACGGACCGCGGCAGTGAAAATCCATCAGGTCCCATCACTGAACCGGCAATTTGGGTACTTACTAGGACGAGACAAAATGACTGACGATACAACGACGATAATGCACAATCATTTCTTAAAAAATGTGAGAGAAGAACTACTGAACGAAGACACGATAACGCACAATAGTTCGAATAATGAGATCGTTTATATCGTCGCCCAAGTGAATGGACTAGAGACAAGATTCATGATAGATACGGGCGCAAACGTGTCGTTAATCGACAACAGTGAATACATCAAAATTCAAAAATATAGTAAGGCCATCTTACCAACTTTACCAATTCAAAATATAATTTTAATCGGAGCCACTGGAAGGCAAAACAAGTCAATAAGAAAACAGGTATCATTAACAGTAACCAGCGGAAATGTTTTGATAAACACCAGAAGTGGAGTGACTACATTACACAAACAGAGAGCTCTATCAACTTAGCTTACCATGAAGCAATACAAGATACTCCATATACCATAATGCATGAAAGACTACCACCCCGAGAAATTAGTGAAATAATCAACTTCCCAAACAACCCATCTTACCAGTTCGACAACGTGAGATTCCACAGCAAACTGAATGAACAAGTGGAGAAAAGAAGGAAAAAATACAAAATAATTCAGCAGAAAATGATCCAGTACAAGATTGGAGACAAAGTATTGTTAAAAAACCGCGAATTGCCAAGTTCTAAGGAAGGAATAGCAAAAAACTATTCTTACTGTATAATGGACCATATGTTGTTATAAAAAACAATAACAATAATACTTATGTCATTAGTGATGTGGAAACAAAAAGATTAAGGGGACATACACCAAGTTTCCTTAAAAATGTATTATGAACCTAATAAACAAAGTCGAATATCACAAAATTCTAAAGAAATAGTAAGATCAACTTACAACTAATTATTTATGAGAATTAATATGGAACTGAAGAATTTTATATTATAATACCTCAAAATTCAAAGAATATAGTAAGCTCATCTTACCAACTTTGATAATCCAGAATATAATTTCAAATGAAGCCAAATAAACAAATTTGAATATCTCAGAATTCAAATAAATAGTAAGGACAACTTACAGTACAGTTTGATAATGTTATTATGAATCAAGCGGATAAACAACTGGGAATAAATTTCCAAATTCTAAACAAAATAAGCACCTATTATTAAATATAATTATGAACTTATTATTGGAATATAAAAGAAAGATGCAACATCCATGAATTAGAAGAAACCATAGTACTATAAAATGAATAAGAAAAGACAAATGTAGACAATCGACGATGAAAATAAGACAAGACTAGAAACGAATTTATTACAAATAACCTATCATGATTGTGAGAGAATTGACAACAACTAAAGATACAGATACTTGTTATGTTTTAATTGAATGAAAATAGTGAATGAAAAAATGAAGATTAAGCAGTACTGATAAAGAAGGAAAGAAGATAGTACAGTAGAGGGAAAATGAGGATTCAAAGCCACAAAGGAATGCCGCCTTCTTAAAAAACACTAAAGAAACACTAAAAAACATGATCTCAGAGATGACGCCGCCACCGCTGGACCCGCAGCATCCCGATGGACCACAGCACCGCGAATTTCCACGAATAAATTTTTTTATTTTTTTTATTTTATTTTTTTATTTTTTTAATTAAATTGATTTGGTGGGATGATGTTCAATGGACCACCAGCATCCGTGAATATACTTTTTTATTTTTTTAAGAAAGCTGATTTGCATATCAGTGGGTGGTGTTGGGTGGGAGGTTGTTTTTTTTTTATTTCATATCAGTGGGTGGGGGGTGGTTCCAACTCGAAGCATTATAGTGTATACTAAAATATATGATCAGGTGTACCAACCTTTGCATGAGTTCAAATTTGTTGTGTGTTATAATGTATATTAAATCTATATGATCAGGTGTACCAACCTCTGTAGTATTATTATAGTGTATAGATATTTTATATGAGCAGGTTTGTCAACATTTTCTGTGGCGGGGGGAGGGAAATTCAAATATGTGTTATATTGTGTATGTATAGAGCAGATCTGTCAACATTTTTTTCTCTTCTGTGGTGGGAAATTCAAACTATATATGATCATAATTGGTACTCTCTCTCGCTCTCTCACACGTTGTGTATGTCTCTCTCTCTCTCTCTCTCTCTCTCTCTCTCTCTCTCTCTCTCGTTGTCAAACGTTATGCTCACCGGCATTATAGTGTATATTAAAATATATGATTAGGTGTACCAACCTTTACATGAGTTCAAATTTGTCGCGTGTTATAATGTATATTAAATCTATATGATCAGATGTACCAACCTCTGTATTATTCGTCCTCTCACTCCCTCTCTCTCACTCTCTCTCTCTCTCTCTCTCTCTCTTGTTGTCAAACGTTATGCTCAAACTGTGGTCAGTACCGAACGCATGTATATGAAATTAGAAAGTTTATTCGACAAATATTAACGTCCTCTCTCTCTCTCTCTCTCTCTCTCTCACTCTCACACGTTTCAACTATGCAAGGTTTCATACCCTTTCTCCTGTCTCCCTCTCGTACATTGAGTAGTCGGTGTGATGAATAAATAATTTTAGCCCTCTCTCGTTGTCAAAACGTCGTCTTCATTTTCAATGTATTAAATAATTAATTAATAGTTTTATAATGCAGTCAGTGTGATTGATCCTTGTTAGAAATATATATATATTTGGCGTCAATGAACTACTTACCTGTTATGTTGTTACAGACAATACTTCTGTTTTAAGGTTGCAGTTTACACACACACACATAGGTTCAGTAGTGTATAGCGAAATAAATTAAAATTATACACACACATGAAAACGGCGGATGAAATTCATACAAATCTTCTGATGTAACAGTTCACAAAAAATAAATTAATTGTACACATGTTCAGAGGTGTAGAGTGAAATAAAATAAAGTCATAATTTGTTTAAATGATTAAATATATTTTAACATTCACAATATAAAATTCACAATTAAATAAATACATTAGAAATTGATATTTTTCGAAAGTTTATATATAATTGTGTGTCGTACTTGTAGAAGAAGCAACCTGCAACATAACAATACAACAACAACATTAAAATCATGTTAAATATCACACACACACAGATGCACACGCAACGCGCGCACATACAGACGCATACGCAACGTAATCACACACACACACACGCATACGTAACGTAACCAAACACGCAACGCGCCCACACACAGACGCAAACGCAACGTACACACGTTTGGGTTACACCACACGTGCACGCACACACACACACACAGACGTACACGCACACATACGCAACGCGCCCACACACAGACGCAAACACAACGTAATCATACACATACATACAACATGTACATGTAGGACCAATAAACAGATAACAGATTTAAATATGCTATAGTGATTGTAAGACGTTACAATCATTCGCAACGTAATCACACACACACACACACGCATACGTAACGTAACCAAACACGCAACGCGCCCACACACAGACGCAAACGCAACGTACACACGTTTGGGTTACACCACACGTGCACGCACACACACACACACACAGACGTACACGCACACATACGCAACGCACCCACACACAGACGCAAACACAACGTAATCATACACATACATACATACAACATGTACATGTAGGACCAATAAACAGATAACAGATTTAAATATGCTATAGTCATTGTAAGACGTTACAATCATTGAAGTGTTTAATAAGTAAATTGTATGTATGTATATATCACTGAATAATAATAATATAATCGTTCTAGTGTTATCGTTTGCTGCAACAGGTAAAGCAGTTACAAATAATTACATATAGGTTCAGAGGCGTATAGTGAAATAAATTAAAAATCCATTCATCAAAACTTTGTAAATTAGAATCTGCACTACATTCAAACATACGCACACACACACACAATGATAAAAAATTGTTTATTAAAAGTAGTTTGTTACCTTAACGAGATACAATTTCCACATGCGCTGTCTGGTTCTTCATCCCTCGAAACACAAGATGTAGGTCGCTGGGATTTATATGACGGAGTTCTTCATCTGTAAAGACGTCAGCATACCTCTTAGGTAGATATACACGATAGCGGCGCTCACAATCTTCCAACGTTACAAGCACAGACTTCCCATATCGCGTGTCCACATGCAACATGTTAACGATCGGATACTGTTTGTCCACTGTTAATTCTGCACAACGTTTGTACTCAATAGCAGAAACTGCGTTGAATTTTGTGATAAACGACATTATTTATGAGAAGTGAAGACGTCTGTATCAAGCAAGGTGGAACCATACAATGTCAGAATATTCGCTACAAAGAAGACTAGTGAAAGTAATGGTGGTGATGTGGTCATCAGGAAAGTTCACGTTCATCGCCCGAAGCTTTGCATGTACATACACACAGGCAGAATTAGCGCTGTTACAAAATATATATATTAGGAAAGTCAAGCCCACAGACTACTAGAAATAGTTATCGTTTGAAAAAAAAAAAAAAAAAGAAACCACACATTACGAACAGTTATCGCCTGCAGCCATATACAAGTTTACCTAATGAAATTAACAATGCTATGAGACACTTACATTAAAAATGTTTGTATAACAGAAAAATCATTAATTATCCACTCTCTAAGTGCGTGCACATTATGGTTTGTACATAGTGTAGAAGAAGAATTGCAATGTGTAAGACATAACGCCCCAGGAATGTCTTTTGGTACGTCTTTTGGGCAACCAATGTCATCAAGATTTATTATATGATAATGAATTATTTTCGATTCTAAAAAACGTTTTTTCTCAAGACCCTTCACAAACACATATTTATATATGTTCGTATACGTTGTTAACACTGAAACAAGATTGTCGTACGGTGTCTCTCCTTCATCCCATCTTAGCCCATGATAGTTTGTCGTTAACCAGCAGTTGGTTCTAGTGTATTTCGAATTCGTAACGACTGTAGCAGGCGGGGCGAAAATCCAATGTCTGTATGCAAAACGTGTTACGTCCATAACCGACAATTCCTTTACTATATAATTGCCGTTGTCATCATAAAAGCAGTGAAAGTCAATTATTACAGCAGCGTTTTCCATTATACTATAAAAAAAAAAGAAACCACACATTACAAACTAATATTTATAAACACAAAGATCGTTACAATAATAATACACAAACTTACGTTTACTGTCGTCCGAACTGAAGCGTGGAGAGAGAATAACTATCGATATCACAGTGAGAATTCTTTTTGTTTTTAACAGATGGAATTTTAGCAGGAGGGGGAGCAGAGTCGCCGTCGGCAATTAATTTGGCACGTACGTAAGATTTTAATAAAACAATTATCAGTTTTAAATAATAATTTTCGGAAAAACAGTACCTGCTTCATTATCATATACATTATGTGCTATATATAAATATATACATAAGGCTTTAAACACACACACACACACACACACATACCATAAATCCAGAACAGGAAAGGTATTATAACAAACATTACGAAAACAAGTACGTACATAGATCAACGTTTAAACAAACAGATTATTACCTGAATAAATTTTTTTTAAAAACAGGACAGCGTATTATCTATATAACGTTCTGTTTCAGATAAGAATAGTTTGAATATAAATGAAAGGGTACGTTGTATTTTGTTATGAGAAAATGCATTTCTAAATTTCGTTACATTTGTCAAAAGAGCTTATTGATCAGACGTATGAGTAATTATATTAATCCTTATGTAGCAAATACGCACGGATTCGTAAAATACAGCACTCAGGTGTAGGGCAATTAATCCTTTTTGTATTGAACGTATTTAAGTAGGCCTACTCGTGATATCAGTAAATTCTATCTAAACGTCATCTCAACGGAATCATTAAGTTTTTCAAAAGATCTTATTGATCAGACGTATGAGTATAAAATTGGAAATCTACAAACACATCAAAAATATCTGTCAAACCCCTATCAAACAAAAACCCCCGTTCTTATCGAGAGACAACAGTAACTGACCTAAGCACATGTGCTTCATTAGGCAACAGACCAAAAAAATCAAATAGACGACTATAAGCTCAATTTAAATAAAATCTGAATATTCAATAAAATTTTTTTTTTTTTTAGTAACATATGCAAATCTTTTACTTACCTCTTAAATGTTGTTATACACACAATAGCCGATTGAACGATGAGTGTCTCATACAAATGAGAAATAGTGACATGTCGTCTTGTGTGTGTGTGTATGTATATATATATATATATATATATATCATACGGTGGTAGCGTACACGTTTGAAAGTTGATACACATTAAATTCTCTCTCTCTCTCTCACACACATTACAGAGATTGATATTAATTGCATGTATGTTCAGAGGTTGGGTGTCTAAATCGATGCATTTTACTTTCACTTTCTAATTTGACACATGGCTTACTTCCATACATAAATATCTATCGTCCATATCCGTCTACGAGTGTTGCTAAACGAAATTGAAAATGTTGTAATACATAACGTCCTGTGTAATAGTATGGTATGTTTTTTAGGACAGCCAAAAGCATGAAAGTATTATTTAAATCTGTATGGAAGTCATATATAAATATCGGGTCAGCGCTTGAATTATTTGCGCATGCGCATAACAGCTTTTTAGTACAGTTGCACACACACACACACACACACACACACACACACACATCGACACTCACTTGCAACAACGTCTTACTTATCACACGTTCATGCGCTACAAATTGATATTATAAAACGTTTAAGATACACTATAATAACATAATACCAGCGTTATAACCGTACCTTTTGTTTTTCAGCGTTACGACGGCAGTGTGTACGTATGCGTCTGTGTGTGTTCGCGTGTTTGGTTACGTTGTGTACGTGTGCGCTCGTTGCGTGTGTGCGTGTTTGGTTACGTTGCGTATGTATGTGTGTGTGTGATTACGTTACGTATGCGTGTGCGTCTTAATGTGAACAATTTTACGTTTAAATAAAATCTGTACATACAATAAAATTATGTTTCAGTATTAATGATATAAATATTACTGTTTTATTAATTTAAAATACTGTATATATATAACCTAGGAACTTCGCAGGTGAGGAAATTAATTTCTATTTTTCATCTGTAACGACATACGTGTATAATTTTAATTTATTTCACTATACACCTTCGCCACCGCTGCTACCACAGTCGTCAGTAATAAAAAAAGAAGAAGAAGAAAGATCAGTTAGGAAACACATCAGTACTCGTTCGAAACGATTAACATCAGTCCCAATGGACCACAGCATCCGTGAATTTCCGCGAATAAAAAAAAAAAAAAAACGTAAAACGTTCTACTTACGTTTCATGTTAGGTTAAAAAATACAGTCCACGTACGTAGGTTAAAAATGCAGTCCACGTACGTTTACGTTAGGTTAAGATGCAGTCTACTTACGTTTCACGTTAGGTTAAAAAATGCAAACACACACACACACGTGTATATTATTTAAATTATTATTTAAATAACATACACACGCGTTAGGTTGCAACCTAACACGTGTGTGTGTGTGTTTGCATTTTTTAATGTATGTATGTATATATATATACATACACACACACACAAGACGACATGTCACTATTTCTCATTTGTATGAGACACTCATCGTTCAATCGGCTATTGTGTGTATAACAACATTTAAGAGGTAAGTAAAAGATTTGCATATGTTCCTAAAAAAAAAAAAAAATTTTATTGAATATTCAGATTTTATTTAAATTGAGCTTATAGTCGTCTATTTGATTTTTTTGGTCTGTTGCCTAATGAAGCACATGTGCTTAGGTCAGTTACTGTTGTCTCTCGATAAGAACGGGGGTTTTTGTTTGATAGGGGTTTGACAGATATTTTTGATGTGTTTGTAGATTTCCAATTTTATACTCATACGTCTGATCAATAAGATCTTTTGAAAAACTTAATGATTCCGTTGAGATGACGTTTAGATAGAATTTACTGATATCACGAGTAGGCCTACTTAAATACGTTCAATACAAAAAGGATTAATTGCCCTACACCTGAGTGCTGTATTTTACGAATCCGTGCGTATTTGCTACATAAGGATTAATATAATTACTCATACGTCTGATCAATAAGCTCTTTTGACAAATGTAACGAAATTTAGAAATGCATTTTCTCATAACAAAATACAACGTACCCTTTCATTTATATTCAAACTATTCTTATCTGAAACAGAACGTTATATAGATAATACGCTGTCCTGTTTTTAAAAAAAATTTATTCAGGTAATAATCTGTTTGTTTAAACGTTGATCTATGTACGTACTTGTTTTCGTAATGTTTGTTATAATACCTTTCCTGTTCTGGATTTATGGTATGTGTGTGTGTGTGTGTGTGTTGAAAGCCTTATGTATATATTTATATATAGCACATAATGTATATGATAATGAAGCAGGTACTGTTTTTCCGAAAATTATTATTTAAAACTGATAATTGTTTTATTAAAATCTTACGTACGTGCCAAATTAATTGCCGACGGCGACTCTGCTCCCCCTCCTGCTAAAATTCCATCTGTTAAAAACAAAAAGAATTCTCACTGTGATATCGATAGTTATTCTCTCTCCACGCTTCAGTTCGGACGACAGTAAACGTAAGTTTGTGTATTATTATTGTAACGATCTTTGTGTTTATAAATATTAGTTTGTAATGTGTGGTTTCTTTTTTTTTATAGTATAATGGAAAACGCTGCTGTAATAATTGACTTTCACTGCTTTTATGATGACAACGGCAATTATATAGTAAAGGAATTGTCGGTTATGGACGTAACACGTTTTGCATACAGACATTGGATTTTCGCCCCGCCTGCTACAGTCGTTACGAATTCGAAATACACTAGAACCAACTGCTGGTTAACGACAAACTATCATGGGCTAAGATGGGATGAAGGAGAGACACCGTACGACAATCTTGTTTCAGTGTTAACAACGTATACGAACATATATAAATATGTGTTTGTGAAGGGTCTTGAGAAAAAACGTTTTTTAGAATCGAAAATAATTCATTATCATATAATAAATCTTGATGACATTGGTTGCCCAAAAGACGTACCAAAAGACATTCCTGGGGCGTTATGTCTTACACATTGCAATTCTTCTTCTACACTATGTACAAACCATAATGTGCACGCACTTAGAGAGTGGATAATTAATGATTTTTCTGTTATACAAACATTTTTAATGTAAGTGTCTCATAGCATTGTTAATTTCATTAGGTAAACTTGTATATGGCTGCAGGCGATAACTGTTCGTAATGTGTGGTTTCTTTTTTTTTTTTTTTTCAAACGATAACTATTTCTAGTAGTCTGTGGGCTTGACTTTCCTAATATATATTTTTTGTAACAGCGCTAATTCTGCCTGTGTGTATGTACATGCAAAGCTTCGGGCGATGAACGTGAACTTTCCTGATGACCACATCACCACCATTACTTTCACTAGTCTTCTTTGTAGCGAATATTCTGACATTGTATGGTTCCACCTTGCTTGATACAGACGTCTTCACTTCTCATAAATAATGTCGTTTATCACAAAATTCAACGCAGTTTCTGCTATTGAGTACAAACGTTGTGCAGAATTAACAGTGGACAAACAGTATCCGATCGTTAACATGTTGCATGTGGACACGCGATATGGGAAGTCTGTGCTTGTAACGTTGGAAGATTGTGAGCGCCGCTATCGTGTATATCTACCTAAGAGGTATGCTGACGTCTTTACAGATGAAGAACTCCGTCATATAAATCCCAGCGACCTACATCTTGTGTTTCGAGGGATGAAGAACCAGACAGCGCATGTGGAAATTGTATCTCGTTAAGGTAACAAACTACTTTTAATAAACAATTTTTTATCATTGTGTGTGTGTGTGTGCGTATGTTTGAATGTAGTGCAGATTCTAATTTACAAAGTTTTGATGAATGGATTTTTAATTTATTTCACTATACGCCTCTGAACCTATATGTAATTATTTGTAACTGCTTTACCTGTTGCAGCAAACGATAACACTAGAACGATTATATTATTATTATTCAGTGATATATACATAAATACAATTTACTTATTAAACACTTCAATGATTGTAACGTCTTACAATGACTATAGCATATTTAAATCTGTTATCTGTTTATTGGTCCTACATGTACATGTTGTATGTATGTGTATGATTACGTTGTGTTTGCGTCTGTGTGTGGGCGCGTTGCGTATGTGTGCGTGTACGTCTGTGTGTGTGTGTGTGCGTGCACGTGTGGTGTAACCCAAACGTGTGTACGTTGCGTTTGCGTCTGTGTGTGGGCGCGTTGCGTGTTTGGTTACGTTACGTATGCGTGTGTGTGTGTGTGATTACGTTGCGTATGCGTCTGTATGTGCGCGCGTTGCGTGTGCATCTGTGTGTGTGTGATATTTAACATGATTTTAATGTTGTTGTTGTATTGTTATGTTGCAGGTTGCTTCTTCTACAAGTACGACACACAATTATATATAAACTTTCGAAAAATATCAATTTCTAATGTATTTATTTAATTGTGAATTTTATATTGTGAATGTTAAAATATATTTAATCATTTAAACAAATTATGACTTTATTTTATTTCACTCTACACCTCTGAACATGTGTACAATTAATTTATTTTTTGTGAACTGTTACATCAGAAGATTTGTATGAATTTCATCCGCCGTTTTCATGTGTGTGTATAATTTTAATTTATTTCGCTATACACTACTGAACCTATGTGTGTGTGTGTAAACTGCAACCTTAAAACAGAAGTATTGTCTGTAACAACATAACAGGTAAGTAGTTCATTGACGCCAAATATATATATATTTCTAACAAGGATCAATCACACTGACTGCATTATAAAACTATTAATTAATTATTTAATACATTGAAAATGAAGACGACGTTTTGACAACGAGAGAGGGCTAAAATTATTTATTCATCACACCGACTACTCAATGTACGAGAGGGAGACAGGAGAAAGGGTATGAAACCTTGCATAGTTGAAACGTGTGAGAGTGAGAGAGAGAGAGAGAGAGAGAGAGGACGTTAATATTTGTCGAATAAACTTTCTAATTTCATATACATGCGTTCGGTACTGACCACAGTTTGAGCATAACGTTTGACAACAAGAGAGAGAGAGAGAGAGAGAGAGAGAGAGTGAGAGAGAGGGAGTGAGAGGACGAATAATACAGAGGTTGGTACATCTGATCATATAGATTTAATATACATTATAACACGCGACAAATTTGAACTCATGTAAAGGTTGGTACACCTAATCATATATTTTAATATACACTATAATGCCGGTGAGCATAACGTTTGACAACGAGAGAGAGAGAGAGAGAGAGAGAGAGAGAGACATACACAACGTGTGAGAGAGCGAGAGAGAGTACCAATTATGATCATATATAGTTTGAATTTCCCACCACAGAAGAGAAAAAAATGTTGACAGATCTGCTCTATACATACACAATATAACACATATTTGAATTTCCCTCCCCCCGCCACAGAAAATGTTGACAAACCTGCTCATATAAAATATCTATACACTATAATAATACTACAGAGGTTGGTACACCTGATCATATAGATTTAATATACATTATAACACACAACAAATTTGAACTCATGCAAAGGTTGGTACACCTGATCATATATTTTAGTATACACTATAATGCTTCGAGTTGCAACCACCCCCCACCCACTGATATGAAATAAAAAAAAAAAACCTCCCACCCAACACCACCCACTGATATGCAAATCAGCTTTCTTAAAAAAATAAAAAAGTATATTCACGGATGCTGGTGGTCCATTGAACATCATCCCACCAAATCAATTTAATTAAAAAAATAAAAAAAATAAAATTAAAAAAATAAAAAAATTTATTCGCGGAAATTCGCGGTGCTGTGGTCCATCGGGATGCTGCGGGTCCAGCGGTGACGGCGTCATCTCTGAGACCATGTTTTTTAGTGTTATTTTAGTGTTTTTTAAGAAGGCGGCATTCCTTTGTGGCTTTGAATCCTCATTTTCCCTCTACTTAGTACCAATTGAAAATAAAAAAAATGTTATTAATATCGCCACAAGAAAATAAACATCTGAAAGAATCAATGGAAAGAAATACTTAGATCTGAGAAGTTAAACTGAGTGAACAATCCCAAGAATATATTATATTATTTTTATTTGATTTAGTCGTAAATAGACTAGTGATTATTAAATGTGATTGACTGACGAGATAGCTCCAGCAATCGATATTATTTATGTATTATGTATTGTAAGGACAGCGGGGTATTAGGTCAAGAGAGCCCCCCGACTGATTCCAGAATATATGGTGATTAATTTGTTAGGGAAGTAACATGTCCCAGGGATAGAACGCTTATAATTAAAGACAAGTATACCAGATCATAATAAGAATAACAAATGATAATGTGAAAGATAAGATAATTGATAATTTCAACAAAAACAATATTTTATTAAAATGATCAAATTTGGTGGCAGGGTAATATGTAACATTACATTTGGAACAACTTAATATTGTACCTGATTTAATGAAGACTTTGGTTAAGAAGCTAACAAGGAGAACAATATCTTCCAAGATGATAGTGAAGAGGAACGACTAACCATTTTAGACTGACTAGTAAGACAACTGACCGTACCCAAATTAATGATTTAGGCTAAGTGATGCAAAATACATTACAACCCCGATTATGACATGAACTTTCAATAATGACCAAATAGAGAATTATAAAGACAGACGGCTTATGAACCAGTACTATAAAGAAACAAATGGTTTCATTCAAAGTATCATAATATCAAGATAATCAAAATACAAATTGAGGGATAATAGGCCCAAACATGTAATATTATGTAAAAGAAATATTAGTAAATGATTAAGTTAATTGATGTAATGAAAATATAAACAAACCTTATTATAGATACATGAACCATACAACTAATTGTAACAAATAGTGTTCATAAGATTGTCCAGAAAACAACAAATAATAACTTGTTCACAATAACATTTTTATAACAAGAGTGAAGTCCTTTTAATGACAATAAAATGTAAAACCCTATAAAACCCAATAAGTATGTTTATAAATACAACCTAGTGAGTGTTAAGTGAATAGGGTAAACGACAAACATAGTGACAAGTAATGTGAAGCATAACATAGACAGTATCAGAGTAATTAATGAATTAACTGACAAAAGACTAATTAATTAGTGCAGAATTTATTTTATAAAAATGTACATGTTATTATGTTTTAGCACATTGTTTTATTATCATGGTATTTGTGTTGTTTTTTGTATGTAGCAGGTCAAGCAGTTGTTTTAAAATAATATCAATTAAATGATATTAATTTCATTTTTTTTATGTTAACAAATATAACCATAGAACTGGTGTTAAACAGTGATAAATTGATTGGCAAAGCAAAATAGACTATAAAAAGATGCTATTGCTAAGTGTCAAACAATTGTACAGTTTGAGTAAAAAAACAGTTTATTTGTGCAAAGGTTCAGTAAAATCATAGCCATGTGGGCATGAATTTAAACTAATAGAATAGTATATCTTTTGTTTTGTTAAAATAATGTTATGTGTTAAACAGTTTTTATGATTGTTAAAAGATAATTTAACTGTTAAAGGTTTTAAACATGGTGATGAAAATAACACCAGTACATAGGCCAGGTAAAATCAACTTTTGTAAATTTCAGATAATAATGTTAGAGATTTTGTAAAACAAATGTGGAAGGATTTATAGGTAATAGTGTACACAATGAATATAGAAACAAAATTATACATCTCAAGTTATTTAAGAAAATTTCAAATAACAAAATTGTAACATCTGTAGTTCTTAAGTAAAAGTAGGCATGTTTAGTGTCTAAATGTCACAAATGTAAAGATCAAAATAATGCTGATGATGGTTTTAAATTCCCATTCAGTACAGAAAAGTTATGTTAATTTAAAGGTTTTGAACAAATTTAGATTCTGAAATAATGAAAGTATATGACAATGTATATCCGAATCAACCAACCAGATTCCAAGTTTACCCTTAGCAACCAGAAATTTCAGATAAATAAAATGAGACTTCTTTGACAACGATCTTAGCGGATAGACGCGTTTGTAAAACGTCCTACATAATATAAAATAAACTGTGAAAAAACGATACAAACATATTAATACAGTTAGAGGTACATAACACGAACTTTTTACACCAACAGAAGAACACCCATTACATGAAATAGAAGACCCAAGAACCAGGGAGAAGATTTGAAGCGGGCGTGGGCCCTATCTTCAACCAGGAATCATACAAAGAAGAGGATTTGGTGATTTTGACTTCTTATTATATTGTGTATCAACACCCACATTTGTATACACGACTTTTTAAATACTAATCAACTAAAACTACAGACACCATATCACACCAACACTAAGAACACTCACTAATAACACGATTTGAGATTGACACCTTTTCAAACACCATAAGAACCTTTGATTTACATAATAATTATTAAACACCTAAACTGGACATAACCTTTCATAACTAGTAATCACTATACGACTGCCTGTGTGCAAGTTACACTCTAACCTTGTAATATCCTTTAATTGTAAAACTTGTATTTTGATTTATAGAATAATATTTTGTTTAATTGTAATCCCCGAACCATATACGCCCTGAGATACTTTATTTTTAATAGAAACATTAACCAAGCATTCTTTTGATCAGCCAAAATACTGAATATTTACTACTACCAACTGGTAAAAAGAAGACGTATAATTTGCGCCACAATTGTGATTGTCATAATCAAATTTAAGAAACAATTAACCAGTGCTTTTCTGAATAAAGGATTCCTACAAGGATATATGTTTGATGTTATATTTGTGTCGTTATTATTGCTGTTCCATTTAGGAAATAAATTCACAAATTACAGTGGACACCTCGATAGTTGGCAACGTTGAGTGACGTCACGGAAACGAGCGGCATAGTGGGAGCAAGCGGCAAATTACAAAACCATTCGCCGTTCAACATAACATATTAATAATTACAAATTGACGACTCCAGTGCGAGTTAGTCGCTACATTATTTATGTGTTATAAATTGACAAATCCGAAGTGAGGCTATATTTAAATAAGAACGTAACGAACATTATCGTTACAAATTGGCGAACCAACGTGTGAGGCGTTTAATTTAATATAAATTAAATTATAATCTATAGACAAACAAACAAAAAATAAACAAAATGAGGAAGCGAGAAGTATCACGCAAAAGAGCGGCCGAAACCGAGAAGGTAGACGAGTTAAACATGGAAGACAAAGAAGCGACACCGGTCGAGGAAGTAGAAGTAATAATAAGAGAGGACCAAGGAGATAGACAAGACCCGGACAAAGTCACAGAGAGCGTTGACATGAAGAGCATTATGGAATACTTAAAACAGAGTAGTAAGAAAATGGAAGAATTAAGTGAGAAGAGTAATAAGAACTTAGAAAAATTGAAGGAAGAATTAAGTGAGAACAGTAATAAGAACTTAGAAAAATTGAAGGAAGAATTAAGTGGAACAGTAATAAGAACTTAGAAAAATTGAAGAAAGAATTAAGTGAGAACAATAAGAAGAACTTAGAAAACAGTAATAAGAACTTAGTAATATTAAAGGAAGATTTGAGTAAGAAGATGGAGGAAATAAAGAGTGATAATAAACAAACAAAGGAGGAATTGAGCCGAGAATTGAAAGAGAATAGCAGTAAAATGGAGGAGAAAATAGACGAAAATAATAGAGCATTGAGGGAAGAATTGAAGGGAAATTATCAAGAGACCATGAAAAAATTGGATGAACACAAAGAGTCATTAAAGGAAGAGTGGAATAACAAGATGGAAATTAATAACCGGCAATTGCAGGAAGAATGGGACAAGAAGCTAGAAGAACCGGTAACGGAAATTAAAAGGGTGGAATCCGAGACCAAGGAAAGGTGTGAGCGGATGAACCAAGAGATACTGAGCGTCCGGGAAGAAACGAATGGACGAGTTGAAAATATAAGAATCAACCAAGCAGTGATGGGAGAAAGATTAGAAGGTATGAGTACTAGTCTCAATCGAGTACAAGACCAAACAACTGCCCATAGAGATGAAATTAATTCCCTAAAAAACAGACAATGTACCGGTGCCCATACAACATGCGAGGAAAATCGAGAAGTTATCGACTTCCAAAATTATAGAAGAAACCCCATGCTATTTTTGGAACGAGTAGAAGAGAAAATAGCCAAAACCGAAGAAGACAGATGGTTTGTGATCAGGAGCATGTTGGACGAAATGTTCCGAAAGGTCTATGACAATTGGTGGACGGCGATGCGGCCGAGTATACAAAACTTCCAAGAATTTAAAAAGCAATTCAAATCTAAATATTGGTCTGATGCCACGCAACACATGATAAGAAGTGACATAGGATTGGGCCGATATGACCTGCACGGCAAGCAAACTCCAACCGCATATTTTCTTGGGAAAATAAACATAGCCAGACATTTAGAGCCTGCAATTCCTACAGAATGTTTAGTGCGGCTATTAGCTTACCACTATGGTGGAGAAATTACAAGAGGCCGAATAAACGGACGCATACAAACCATCGAGGAGATGTTAACATTATTAGCGGAGATGGAACAAGAGAAGAACTTCCTCCAGTACAGACGAAGGAACGATGAAATAAATAGAAATAATGGTCGCCGCGACGCCCAATATGAAAACAACGGGCAACGACCGAACAATAGTTACAACAACAACGGTAACCACTATCAACGCGGTTACCAAAACCAGAATAACACTAACAACTATCCACGAAATAATGCGGCGAATAATAACAACCATAACAACAACCACTATTACCGTAGCCCTCCGACAAATAATAACAATAATGGATACCTGCGTGCCAATGACAGAGACCACCAGTACCAGAACAACCGAGGTTATAACAACAACTACGATAACCGATACAGGCATAATAATAACGGCAATAATAACAATCAAAATCAAACATATCGAAGACAAGTGAATTATGTAAGCATTGACGATAGAGATGTGGGAAGACGTTGGTACCAGGGACGAGCAAATTATAATGGGAACCGTGGGAGAAGTTTTCAGGAGGAGAGTAACCAGCACTACCGCGATGAACATCGGCGAAGTAGGAGCTGCGATGACAACAGGAATAACCGAAACTCAGTGACGTTCGATAATAACGCCATTGAGGTACAAGAGTCACAGCGTAGAGACAGACCCAATCAATCAGACAACAGGACTGAGGAGATCAGCCCTGATTTAAACGGACCGCGGCAATGAAAATCCATCAGGTCCCATCACTGAACCGGCAATTTGGGTACTTACTAGGACGAGACAAAATGACTGACGATACAATGACGATAATGCACAATCATTTCTTAAAAAATGTGAGAGAAGAACTACTGAACGAAGACACGATAACGCACAATAGTTCGAATAATGAGATCGTTTATATCGTCGCCCAAGTGAATGGACTAGAGACAAGATTCATGATAGATACGGGCGCAAACGTGTCGTTAATCGACAACAGTGAATACATCAAAATTCAAAAACATAGTAAGGCCATCTTACCAACTTTACCAATTCAAAATATAATTTTAATCGGAGCCACTGGAAGGCAAAACAAGTCAATAAGAAAACAGGTATCATTAACAGTAACCAGCGGAAATGTTTTGATAAACACCAGAAGTGGAGTGACTACATTACACAAACAGAGAGCTTTATCAACTTAGCTTACCATGAAGCAATACAAGATACTCCATATACCATAATGCATGAAAGACTACCACCCCGAGAAATTAGCGAAATAATCAACTTCCCAAACAACCCATCTTACCAGTTCGACAACGTGAGATTCCACAGCAAACTGAATGAACAAGTGGAGAAAAGAAGGAAAAAATACAAAATAATTCAGCAGAAAATGATCCAGTACAAGATTGGAGACAAAGTATTGTTAAAAAACCGCGAATTGCCAAGTTCTAAGGAAGGAATAGCAAAAAAGCTATTATTACTGTATAATGGACCATATGTTGTTATAAAAAACAATAACAATAATACTTATGTCATTAGTGATGTGGAAACAAAAAGATTAAGAGGAAATACAACCAAGTTTCCTTAAAAATGTATTATGAACCTAATAAACAAAGTTGAATATCACAAAATTCTAAAGAAATAGTAAGATCAACTTACAACTAATTATTTATGAGAATTAATATGGAACTGAAGAATTTATTATTATAATACCTCAAAATTCAAAGAATATAGTAAGCTCATCTTACCAACTTTGATAATCCAGAATATAATTTCAAATGAAGCCAAATAAACAAATTTGAATATCTCAGAATTCAAATAAATAGTAAGGACAACTTACAGTACAGTTTGATAATGTTATTATGAATCAAGCGGATAAACAACTGGGAATAAATTTCCAAATTCTAAACAAAATAAGCACCTATTATTAAATATAATTATGAACTTATTATTGGAATATAAAAGAAAGATGCAACATCCATGAATTAGAAGAAACCATAGTACTATAAAATGAATAAGAAAAGACAAATGTAGACAATCGACGATGAAAATAAGACAAGACTAGAAACGAATTTATTACAAATAACCTATCATGATTGTGAGAGAATTGACAACAACTAAAGATACAGATACTTGTTATGTTTTAATTGAATGAAAATAGTGAATGAAAAAATGAAGATTAAGCAGTACTGATAAAGAAGGAAAGAAGATAGTACCAATTGAAAATTAAAAAAAATGTTATTAATATCGCCACAAGAAAATAAACATCTGAAAGAATCAATGAAAAGAAATACTTAGATCTGAGAAGTTAAACTGAGTGAACAATCCCAAGAATATATTATATTGTTTTTATTTGATTTAGTCGTAAATAGACTAGTGATTATTAAATGTGATTGACTGACGAGATAGCTCCAGCAATCGATATTATTTATGTATTATGTATTGTAAGGACAGCGGGGTATTAGGTCAAGAGAGCCCCCCGACTGATTCCAGAATATATGGTGATTAATTTGTTAGGGAAGTAACATGTCCCAGGGATAGAACGCTTATAATTAAAGACAAGTATACCAGATCATAATAAGAATAACAAATGATAATGTGAAAGATAAGATAATTGATAATTTCAACAAAAACAATATTTTATTAAAATGATCAAATTTGGTGGCAGGGTAATATGTAACATTACATTTGGAACAACTTAATATTGTACCTGATTTAATGAAGACTTTGGTTAAGAAGCTAACAAGGAGAACAATATCTTCCAAGATGATAGTGAAGAGGAACGACTAACCATTTTAGACTGACTAGTAAGACAACTGACCGTACCCAAATTAATGATTTAGGCTAAGTGATGCAAAATACATTACAACCCCGATTATGACATGAACTTTCAATAATGACCAAATAGAGAATTATAAAGACAGACGGCTTATGAACCAGTACTATAAAGAAACAAATGGTTTCATTCAAAGTATCATAATATCAAGATAATCAAAATACAAATTGAGGGATAATAGGCCCAAACATGTAATATTATGTAAAAGAAATATTAGTAAATGATTAAGTTAATTGATGTAATGAAAATATAAACAAACCTTATTATAGATACATGAACCATACAACTAATTGTAACAAATAGTGTTCATAAGATTGTCCAGAAAACAACAAATAATAACTTGTTCACAATAACATTTTTATAACAAGAGTGAAGTCCTTTTAATGACAATAAAATGTAAAACCGTATAAAACCCAATAAGTATGTTTATAAATACAACCTAGTGAGTGTTAAGTGAATAGGGTAAACGACAAACATAGTGACAAGTAATGTGAAGCATAACATAGACAGTATCAGAGTAATTAATGAATTAACTGACAAAAGACTAATTAATTAGTGCAGAATTTATTTTATAAAAATGTACATGTTATTATGTTTTAGCACATTGTTTTATTATCATGGTATTTGTGTTGTTTTTTGTATGTAGCAGGTCAAGCAGTTGTTTTAAAATAATATCAATTAAATGATATTAATTTCATTTTTTTTATGTTAACAAATATAACCATAGAACTGGTGTTAAACAGTGATAAATTGATTGGCAAAGCAAAATAGACTATAAAAAGATGCTATTGCTAAGTGTCAAACAATTGTACAGTTTGAGTAAAAAAACAGTTTATTTGTGCAAATGTTCAGTAAAATCATAGCCATGTGGGCATGAATTTAAACTAATAGAATAGTATATCTTTTGTTTTGTTAAAATAATGTTATGTGTTAAACAGTTTTTATGATTGTTAAAAGATAATTTAACTGTTAAAGGTTTTAAACATGGTGATGAAAATAACACCAGTACATAGGCCAGGTAAAATCAACTTTTGTAAATTTCAGATAATAATGTTAGAGATTTTGTAAAACAAATGTGGAAGGATTTATAGGTAATAGTGTACACAATGAATATAGAAACAAAATTATACATCTCAAGTTATTTAAGAAAATTTCAAATAACAAAATTGTAACATCTGTAGTTCTTAAGTAAAAGTAGGCATGTTTAGTGTCTAAATGTCACAAATGTAAAGATCAAAATAATGCTGATGATGGTTTTAAATTCCCATTCAGTACAGAAAAGTTATGTTAATTTAAAGGTTTTGAACAAATTTAGATTCTGAAATAATGAAAGTATATGACAATGTATATCCGAATCAACCAACCAGATTCCAAGTTTACCCTTAGCAACCAGAAATTTCAGATAAATAAAATGAGACTTCTTTGACAACGATCTTAGCGGATAGACGCGTTTGTAAAACGTCCTACATAATATAAAATAAACTGTGAAAAAACGATACAAACATATTAATACAGTTAGAGGTACATAACACGAACTTTTTACACCAACAGAAGAACACCCATTACATGAAATAGAAGACCCAAGAACCAGGGAGAAGATTTGAAGCGGGCGTGGGCCCTATCTTCAACCAGGAATCATACAAAGAAGAGGATTTGGTGATTTTGACTTCTTATTATATTGTGTATCAACACCCACATTTGTATACACGACTTTTTAAATACTAATCAACTAAAACTACAGACACCATATCACACCAACACTAAGAACACTCACTAATAACACGATTTGAGATTGACACCTTTTCAAACACCATAAGAACCTTTGATTTACATAATAATTATTAAACACCTAAACTGGACATAACCTTTCATAACTAGTAATCACTATACGACTGCCTGTGTGCAAGTTACACTCTAACCTTGTAATATCCTTTAATTGTAAAACTTGTATTTTGATTTATAGAATAATATTTTGTTTAATTGTAATCCCCGAACCATATACGCCCTGAGATACTTTATTTTTAATAGAAACATTAACCAAGCATTCTTTTGATCAGCCAAAATACTGAATATTTACTACTACCAACTGGTAAAAAGAAGACGTATAATTTGCGCCACAATTGTGATTGTCATAATCAAATTTAAGAAACAATTAACCAGTGCTTTTCTGAATAAAGGATTCCTACAAGGATATATGTTTGATGTTATATTTGTGTCGTTATTATTGCTGTTCCATTTAGGAAATAAATTCACAAATTACAGTGGACACCTCGATAGTTGGCAACGTTGAGTGACGTCACGGAAACGAGCGGCATAGTGGGAGCAAGCGGCAAATTACAAAACCATTCGCCGTTCAACATAACATATTAATAATTACAAATTGACGACGCCAGTGCGAGTTAGTCGCTACATTATTTATGTGTTATAAATTGACAAATCCGAAGTGAGGCTATATTTAAATAAGAACGTAACGAACATTATCGTTACAAATTGGCGAACCAACGTGTGAGGCGTTTAATTTAATATAAATTAAATTATAATCTATAGACAAACAAACAAAAAATAAACAAAATGAGGAAGCGAGAAGTATCACGCAAAAGAGCGGCCGAAACCGAGAAGGTAGACGAGTTAAACATGGAAGACAAAGAAGCGACACCGGTCGAGGAAGTAGAAGTAATAATAAGAGAGGACCAAGGAGATAGACAAGACCCGGACAAAGTCACAGAGAGCGTTGACATGAAGAGCATTATGGAATACTTAAAACAGAGTAGTAAGAAAATGGAAGAATTAAGTGAGAAGAGTAATAAGAACTTAGAAAAATTGAAGGAAGAATTAAGTGAGAACAGTAATAAGAACTTAGAAAAATTGAAGAAAGAATTAAGTGAGAACAATAAGAAGAACTTAGAAAACAGTAATAAGAACTTAGTAATATTAAAGGAAGATTTGAGTAAGAAGATGGAGGAAATAAAGAGTGATAATAAACAAACAAAGGAGGAATTGAGCCGAGAATTGAAAGAGAATAGCAGTAAAATGGAGGAGAAAATAGACGAAAATAATAGAGCATTGAGGGAAGAATTGAAGGGAAATTATCAAGAGACCATGAAAAAATTGGATGAACACAAAGAGTCATTAAAGGAAGAGTGGAATAACAAGATGGAAATTAATAACCGGCAATTGCAGGAAGAATGGGACAAGAAGCTAGAAGAACCGGTAACGGAAATTAAAAGGGTGGAATCCGAGACCAAGGAAAGGTGTGAGCGGATGAACCAAGAGATACTGAGCGTCCGGGAAGAAACGAATGGACGAGTTGAAAATATAAGAATCAACCAAGCAGTGATGGGAGAAAGATTAGAAGGTATGAGTACTAGTCTCAATCGAGTACAAGACCAAATAACTGCCCATAGAGATGAAATTAATTCCCTAAAAAACAGACAATGTACCGGTGCCCATACAACATGCGAGGAAAATCGAGAAGTTATCGACTTCCAAAATTATAGAAGAAACCCCATGCTATTTTTGGAACGAGTAGAAGAGAAAATAGCCAAAACCGGAGAAGACAGATGGTTTGTGATCAGGAGCATGTTGGACGAAATGTTCCGAAAGGTCTATGACAATTGGTGGACGGCGATGCGGCCGAGTATACAAAACTTCCAAGAATTTAAAAAGCAATTCAAATCTAAATATTGGTCTGATGCCACGCAACACATGATAAGAAGTGACATAGGATTGGGCCGATATGACCTGCACGGCAAGCAAACTCCAACCGCATATTTTCTTGGGAAAATAAACATAGCCAGACATTTAGAGCCTGCAATTCCTACAGAATGTTTAGTGCGGCTATTAGCTTACCACTATGGTGGAGAAATTACAAGAGGCCGAATAAACGGACGCATACAAACCATCGAGGAGATGTTAACATTATTAGCGGAGATGGAACAAGAGAAGAACTTCCTCCAGTACAGACGAAGGAACGATGAAATAAATAGAAATAATGGTCGCCGCGACGCCCAATATGAAAACAACGGGCAACGACCGAACAATAGTTACAACAACAACGGTAACCACTATCAACGCGGTTACCAAAACCAGAATAACACTAACAACTATCCACGAAATAATGCGGCGAATAATAACAACCATAACAACAACCACTATTACCGTAGCCCTCCGACAAATAATAACAATAATGGATACCTGCGTGCCAATGACAGAGACCACCAGTACCAGAACAACCGAGGTTATAACAACAACTACGATAACCGATACAGGCATAATAATAACGGCAATAATAACAATCAAAATCAAACATATCGAAGACAAGTGAATTATGTAAGCATTGACGATAGAGATGTGGGAAGACGTTGGTACCAGGGACGAGCAAATTATAATGGGAACCGTGGGAGAAGTTTTCAGGAGGAGAGTAACCAGCACTACCGCGATGAACATCGGCGAAGTAGGAGCTGCGATGACAACAGGAATAACCGAAACTCAGTGACGTTCGATAATAACGCCATTGAGGTACAAGAGTCACAGAGTAGAGACAGACCCAATCAATCAGACAACAGGACTGAGGAGATCAGCCCTGATTTAAACGGACCGCGGCAATGAAAATCCATCTGGTCCCATCACTGAACCGGCAATTTGGGTACTTACTAGGACGAGACAAAATGACTGACGATACAATGACGATAATGCACAATCATTTCTTAAAAAATGTGAGAGAAGAACTACTGAACGAAGACACGATAACGCACAATAGTTCGAATAATGAGATCGTTTATATCGTCGCCCAAGTGAATGGACTAGAGACAAGATTCATGATAGATACGGGCGCAAACGTGTCGTTAATCGACAACAGTGAATACATCAAAATTCAAAAATATAGTAAGGCCATCTTACCAAATTTACCAATTCAAAATATAATTTTAATCGGAGCCACTGGAAGGCAAAACAAGTCAATAAGAAAACAGGTATCATTAACAGTAACCAGCGGAAATGTTTTGATAAACACCAGAAGTGGAGTGACTACATTACACAAACAGAGAGCTTTATCAACTTAGCTTACCATGAAGCAATACAAGATACTCCATATACCATAATGCATGAAAGACTACCACCCCGAGAAATTAGCGAAATAATCAACTTCCCAAACAACCCATCTTACCAGTTCGACAACGTGAGATTCCACAGCAAACTGAATGAACAAGTGGAGAAAAGAAGGAAAAAATACAAAATAATTCAGCAGAAAATGATCCAGTACAAGATTGGAGACAAAGTATTGTTAAAAAACCGCGAATTGCCAAGTTCTAAGGAAGGAATAGCAAAAAAGCTATTATTACTGTATAATGGACCATATGTTGTTATAAAAAACAATAACAATAATACTTATGTCATTAGTGATGTGGAAACAAAAAGATTAAGAGGAAATACAACCAAGTTTCCTTAAAAATGTATTATGAACCTAATAAACAAAGTTGAATATCACAAAATTCTAAAGAAATAGTAAGATCAACTTACAACTAATTATTTATGAGAATTAATATGGAACTGAAGAATTTATTATTATAATACCTCAAAATTCAAAGAATATAGTAAGCTCATCTTACCAACTTTGATAATCCAGAATATAATTTCAAATGAAGCCAAATAAACAAATTTGAATATCTCAGAATTCAAATAAATAGTAAGGACAACTTACAGTACAGTTTGATAATGTTATTATGAATCAAGCGGATAAACAACTGGGAATAAATTTCCAAATTCTAAACAAAATAAGCACCTATTATTAAATATAATTATGAACTTATTATTGGAATATAAAAGAAAGATGCAACATCCATGAATTAGAAGAAACCATAGTACTATAAAATGAATAAGAAAAGACAAATGTAGACAATCGACGATGAAAATAAGACAAGACTAGAAACGAATTTATTACAAATAACCTATCATGATTGTGAGAGAATTGACAACAACTAAAGATACAGATACTTGTTATGTTTTAATTGAATGAAAATAGTGAATGAAAAAATGAAGATTAAGCAGTACTGATAAAGAAGGAAAGAAGATAGTACCAATTGAAAATTAAAAAAAATGTTATTAATATCGCCACAAGAAAATAAACATCTGAAAGAATCAATGGAAAGAAATACTTAGATCTGAGAAGTTAAACTGAGTGAACAATCCCAAGAATATATTATATTATTTTTATTTGATTTAGTCGTAAATAGACTAGTGATTATTAAATGTGATTGACTGACGAGATAGCTCCAGCAATCGATATTATTTATGTATTATGTATTGTAAGGACAGCGGGGTATTAGGTCAAGAGAGCCCCCCGACTGATTCCAGAATATATGGTGATTAATTTGTTAGGGAAGTAACATGTCCCAGGGATAGAACGCTTATAATTAAAGACAAGTATACCAGATCATAATAAGAATAACAAATGATAATGTGAAAGATAAGATAATTGATAATTTCAACAAAAACAATATTTTATTAAAATGATCAAATTTGGTGGCAGGGTAATATGTAACATTACATTTGGAACAACTTAATATTGTACCTGATTTAATGAAGACTTTGGTTAAGAAGCTAACAAGGAGAACAATATCTTCCAAGATGATAGTGAAGAGGAACGACTAACCATTTTAGACTGACTAGTAAGACAACTGACCGTACCCAAATTAATGATTTAGGCTAAGTGATGCAAAATACATTACAACCCCGATTATGACATGAACTTTCAATAATGACCAAATAGAGAATTATAAAGACAGACGGCTTATGAACCAGTACTATAAAGAAACAAATGGTTTCATTCAAAGTATCATAATATCAAGATAATCAAAATACAAATTGAGGGATAATAGGCCCAAACATGTAATATTATGTAAAAGAAATATTAGTAAATGATTAAGTTAATTGATGTAATGAAAATATAAACAAACCTTATTATAGATACATGGACCATACAACTAATTGTAACAAATAGTGTTCATAAGATTGTCCAGAAAACAACAAATAATAACTTGTTCACAATAACATTTTTATAACAAGAGTGAAGTCCTTTTAATGACAATAAAATGTAAAACCCTATAAAACCCAATAAGTATGTTTATAAATACAACCTAGTGAGTGTTAAGTGAATAGGGTAAACGACAAACATAGTGACAAGTAATGTGAAGCATAACATAGACAGTGTCAGAGTAATTAATGAATTAACTGACAAAAGACTAATTAATTAGTGCAGAATTTATTTTATAAAAATGTACATGTTATTATGTTTTAGCACATTGTTTTATTATCATGGTATTTGTGTTGTTTTTTGTATGTAGCAGGTGAAGCAGTTGTTTTAAAAGAATATCAATTAAATGATATTATTTCATTTTTTTTATGTTAACAAATATAACCATAGAACTGGTGTTAAACAGTGATAAATTGATTGGCAAAGCAAAATAGACTATAAAAAGATGCTATTGCTAAGTGTCAAACAATTTTACAGTTTGAGTAAAAAAACAGTTTATTTGTGCAAAGGTTCAGTAAAATCATAGCCATGTGGGCATGAATTAAAACTAATAGAATAGTATATCTTTTGTTTTGTTAAAATAATGTTATGTGTTAAACAGTTTTTTAATGATTGTTAAAAGATAATTTAACTGTTAAAGGTTTTAAACATGGTGATGAAAATAACACCAGTACATAGGCCAGGTAAAATCAACTTATGTAAATTTCATATAATAATGTTAGAGATTTTGTAAAACAAATGTGGAAGGATAAATAGATTTATAGGTAATAGTGAACACAATGAATATAGAAAAAAAATTATACATCTCAAGTTATTTAAGAAAATTTCAAATAACAAAATTGTAACATCTGTAGTTCTTAAGTAAAAGTAGGCATGTTTAGTGTCTAAATGTCACAAATGTAAAGATCAAAATAATGCTGATGATGGTTTTAAATTTCCATTCAGTACAGAAAAGTTATGTTAATTTAAAGGTTTTGAACAAATTTAGATTCTGAAATAATGAAAGTATATGACAATGTATATCCGAATCAACCAACCAGATTCCAAGTTTACCCTTAGCAACCAGAAATTTCGGATAAATAAAATGAGACTTCTTTGACAACGATCTTAGCGGATAGACGCGTTTGTAAAACGTCCTACATAATATAAAATAAACTGTGAAAAAACGATACAAACATATTAATACAGTTAGAGGTACATAACACGAACTTTTTACACCAACAGAAGAACACCCATTACATGAAATAGAAGACCCAAGAACCAGGGAGAAGATTTGAAGCGGGCGTGGGCCCTATCTTCAACCAGGAATCATACAAAGAAGAGGATTTGGTGATTTTGACTTCTTATTATATTGTGTATCAACACCCACATTTGTATACACGACTTTTTAAATACTAATCAACTAAAACTACAGACACCATATCACACCAACACTAAGAACACTCACTAATAACACGATTTGAGATTGACACCTTTTCAAACACCATAAGAACCTTTGATTTACATAATAATTATTAAACACCTAAACTGGACATAACCTTTCATAACTAGTAATCACTATACGACTGCCTGTGTGCAAGTTACACTCTAACCTTGTAATATCCTTTAATTGTAAAACTTGTATTTTGATTTATAGAATAATATTTTGTTTAATTGTAATCCCCGAACCATATACGCCCTGAGATACTTTATTTTTAATAGAAACATTAACCAAGCATTCTTTTGATCAGCCAAAATACTGAATATTTACTACTACCAACTGGTAAAAACAAGACGTATAATTTGCGCCACAATTGTGATTGTCATAATCAAATTTAAGAAACAATTAACCAGTGCTTTTCTGAATAAAGGATTCCTACAAGGATATATGTTTGATGTTATATTTGTGTCGTTATTATTGCTGTTCCATTTAGGAAATAAATTCACAAATTACAGTGGACACCTCGATAGTTGGCAACGTTGAGTGACGTCACGGAAACGAGCGGCATAGTGGGAGCAAGCGGCAAATTACAAAACCATTCGCCGTTCAACATAACATATTAATAATTACAAATTGACGACTCCAGTGCGAGTTAGTCGCTACATTATTTATGTGTTATAAATTGACAAATCCGAAGTGAGGCTATATTTAAATAAGAACGTAACGAACATTATTGTTTCAAATTGGCGAACCAACGTGTGAGGCGTTTAATTTAATATAAATTAAATTATAATCTATAGACAAACAAACAAAAAAAAACAAAATGAGGAAGCGAGAAGTATCACGCAAAAGAGCGGCCAAAACCGAGAAGGTAGACGAGTTAAACATGGAAGACAAAGAAGCGACACCGGTCGAGGAAGTAGAAGTAATAATAAGAGAGGACCAAGGAGATAGACAAGAACCGGACAAAGTCACAGAGAGCGTTGACATGAAGAGCATTATGGAATACTTAAAACAGAGTAGTAAGAAAATGGAAGAATTAAGTGAGAAGAGTAATAAGAACTTAGAAAAATTGAAGGAAGAATTAAGTGAGAACAGTAATAAGAACTTAGAAAAATTGAAGGAAGAATTAAGTGAGAACAGTAATAAGAACTTAGAAAAATTGAAGAAAGAATTAAGTGAGAACAATAAGAAGAACTTAGAAAACAGTAATAAGAACTTAGTAATATTAAAGGAAGATTTGAGTAAGAAGATGGAGGAAATAAAGAGTGATAATAAACAAACAAAGGAGGAATTGAGCCGAGAATTGAAAGAGAATAGCAGTAAAATGGAGGAGAAAATAGACGAAAATAATAGAGCATTGAGGGAAGAATTGAAGGGAAATTATCAAGAGACCATGAAAAAATTGGATGAACACAAAGAGTCATTAAAGGAAGAGTGGAATAACAAGATGGAAATTAATAACCGGCAATTGCAGGAAGAATGGGACAAGAAGCTAGAAGAACCGGTAACGGAAATTAAAAGGGTGGAATCCGAGACCAAGGAAAGGTGTGAGCGGATGAACCAAGAGATACTGAGCGTCCGGGAAGAAACGAATGGACGAGTTGAAAATATAAGAATCAACCAAGCAGTGATGGGAGAAAGATTAGAAGGTATGAGTACTAGTCTCAATCGAGTACAAGACCAAACAACTGCCCATAGAGATGAAATTAATTCCCTAAAAAACAGACAATGTACCGGTGCCCATACAACATGCGAGGAAAATCGAGAAGTTATCGACTTCCAAAATTATAGAAGAAACCCCATGCTATTTTTGGAACGAGTAGAAGAGAAAATAGCCAAAACCGGAGAAGACAGATGGTTTGTGATCAGGAGCATGCTGGACGAAATGTTCCGAAAGGTCTATGACAATTGGTGGACGGCGATGCGGCCGAGTATACAAAACTTCCAAGAATTTAAAAAGCAATTCAAATCTAAATATTGGTCTGATGCCACGCAACACATGATAAGAAGTGACATAGGATTGGGCCGATATGACCTGCACGGCAAGCAAACTCCAACCGCATATTTTCTTGGGAAAATAAACATAGCCAGACATTTAGAGCCTGCAATTCCTACAGAATGTTTAGTGCGGCTATTAGCTTACCACTATGGTGGAGAAATTACAAGAGGCCGAATAAACGGACGCATACAAACCATCGAGGAGATGTTAACATTATTAGCGGAGATGGAACAAGAGAAGAACTTCCTCCAGTACAGACGAAGGAACGATGAAATAAATAGAAATAATGGTCGCCGCGACGCCCAATATGAAAACAACGGGCAACGACCGAACAATAGTTACAACAACAACGGTAACCACTATCAACGCGGTTACCAAAACCAGAATAACACTAACAACTATCCACGAAATAATGCGGCGAATAATAACAACCATAACAACAACCACTATTACCGTAGCCCTCCGACAAATAATAACAATAATGGATACCTGCGTGCCAATGACAGAGACCACCAGTACCAGAACAACCGAGGTTATAACAACAACTACGATAACCGATAAAGGCATAATAATAACGGCAATAATAACAATCAAAATCAAACATATCGAAGACAAGTGAATTATGTAAGCATTGACGATAGAGATGTGGGAAGACGTTGGTACCAGGGACGAGCAAATTATAATGGGAACCGTGGGAGAAGTTTTCAGGAGGAGAGTAACCAGCACTACCGCGATGAACATCGGCGAAGTAGGAGCTGCGATGACAACAGGAATAACCGAAACTCAGTGACGTTCGATAATAACGCCATTGAGGTACAAGAGTCACAGAGTAGAGACAGACCCAATCAATCAGACAACAGGACTGAGGAGATCAGCCCTGATTTAAACGGACCGCGGCAGTGAAAATCCATCAGGTCCCATCACTGAACCGGCAATTTGGGTACTTACTAGGACGAGACAAAATGACTGACGATACAATGACGATAATGCACAATCATTTCTTAAAAAATGTGAGAGAAGAACTACTGAACGAAGACACGATAACGCACAATAGTTCGAATAATGAGATCGTTTATATCGTCGCCCAAGTGAATGGACTAGAGACAAGATTCATGATAGATACGGGCGCAAACGTGTCGTTAATCGACAACAGTGAATACATCAAAATTCAAAAATATTGTAAGTCCATCTTACCAACTTTACCAATTCAAAATATAATTTTAATCGAAGCCACTGGAAGGCAAAACAAGTCAATAAGAAAACAGGTATCATTAACAGTAACCAGCGGAAATGTTTTGATAAACACCAGAAGTGGAGTGACTACATTACACAAACAGAGAGCTTTATCAACTTAGCTTACCATGAAGCAATACAAGATACTCCATATACCATAATGCATGAAAGACTACCACCCCGAGAAATTAGTGAAATAATCAACTTCCCAAACAACCCATCTTACCAGTTCGACAACGTGAGATTCCACAGCAAACTGAATGAACAAGTGGAGAAAAGAAGGAAAAAATACAAAATAATTCAGCAGAAAATGATCCAGTACAAGATTGGAGACAAAGTATTGTTAAAAAACCGCGAATTGCCAAGTTCTAAGGAAGGAATAGCAAAAAAGCTATTATTACTGTATAATGGACCATATGTTGTTATAAAAAACAATAACAATAATACTTATGTCATTAGTGATGTGGAAACAAAAAGATTAAGGGGACATACAACCAAGTTTCCTTAAAAATGTATTATGAACCTAATAAACAAAGTTGAATATCACAAAATTCTAAAGAAATAGTAAGATCAACTTACAACTAATTATTTATGAGAATTAATATGGAACTGAAGAATTTATTATTATACTTAACTAAAAATGAACTTTTTTCAAGTGAAAAACTTACTATTTTATCGGACGCGTTTCGGCTTAATATCCGCCTTCTTCAGCTTTGGTAACAGACTGCCAGCATTTTGTAACGGTTGTGTGGAAGGTGAAGTGGGGGTGGTGTGTGGCGGAAGGGGATTGGCGCGGGGATTCAATTTATTGTTTGTTTTCTGTATAATTGTGTCAAAAAGTGTATGTGATTTATATTGTAATTGATCGTTGAGTATGTTGTTTGGTTGTGTTGTGTGGTGTTTATATATTTCATATTGTTCAGTTGTGTTGAGTTTTTGGCCTTTGGGTATGTAATGTAGAATTTCAAGATTAGTGTCTATGTTGGTGTAACTGTGGTTTTCTGTGTGTATGTGTGTGGCAAATGCAGAGTGTATATTGTTGTTGGTTAAAGCTTTTAAGTGTTCAGAATAACGGGATGAAAAAGATCTTCCCGTCTGGCCTATGTAGAAACTATTGCAGTCATTACAATTTAATTTGTAAACACCTGTTTTGTTATATTTGTCTATGTCTGTGTTTGTATTACTGATGTGTTTTTTGATGGTATTGGTTGTTCTGAATGCTATTTTGTATTTGTGTTTTCTGAATGTATTGGCGATTTTGTGTGTGTATGAGTTGTGGTATGTGAGTGTGATGTACTTATTGTGTTGTGTGTTGATGGTATTTAGTGTTTTGTTGTTTTTGTTTTTGATGCGTTTGTGTAGTATGTTTATTAAATTGGGGTTATAACCGTTTTTTATTGCTATGTATTTTATTGTGTTGAGTTCGTCGGTGTAATCTTGTTTATTTAAGGGTATTTTAGTTAGTCTATGGAGCATATGGTTGAAGGCCGCATATTTATGTTGTGTTGGGTGGTTTGATGTGTTGTGTATAACCATGTCGGTTGTGGTTGGTTTCCTGTATATTTTGTACGTGTGTGTATTGTTAGTTTTGTTAATTGTTAGGTCTAGAAAATTTATACTGTTGTTTTGTTCAGTTTCCAGTGTAAATTTTAATTTGTGGTGTATAGTGTTTATGTATTTGTGGAAGTTTTCAACTTGTCTTGTGTTGCCTTTGAATAAAAGTAATATATCATCTACATACCTGTGCCAGTATATAATTTTGTTAGTGTATTTGTTGTTGTTTATTATGTGGTTCTGTTCAATGTTGTGTATATATATTTCTGCTAGTATTCCTGATATGGGGGATCCCATCGGGAGTCCTTCTGTTTGTGTGTATATTTTGTTATTGTATGTAAAGTAATTTTGTTCAGTTATTATTTTGGTAAGTGTGATGATTTCTTGTATGTGTGTTTCAGGTGTGTTGTTTTGTCTGAGTAGTTGTTCTAGTGTTTGTATGGTTTCTTTGATGGGGACATTAGTGTATAAATTGGTTATATCAAAAGATGCCAGAGTTGAGTTATGTGGGATGTGTATGTGTTCAGTTTTCCTGACTAGGTCAATGTTGTTTTTGATAGAGGTGCTGTTGCTGAGTTTTATGTTTTCTCTGATTATTTTGTCTAGTTGTTTTGCTATTTTGTGGGAGGGGGCCTGTGTGTTGTTTATTAATGGTCTGATTGGAATGTTATTTACATACAATAACAAAATATACACACAAACAGAAGGACTCCCGATGGGATCCCCCATATCAGGAATACTAGCAGAAATATATATACACAACATTGAACAGAACCACATAATAAACAACAACAAATACACTAACAAAATTATATACTGGCACAGGTATGTAGATGATATATTACTTTTATTCAAAGGCAACACAAGACAAGTTGAAAACTTCCACAAATACATAAACACTATACACCACAAATTAAAATTTACACTGGAAACTGAACAAAACAACAGTATAAATTTTCTAGACCTAACAATTAACAAAACTAACAATACACACACGTACAAAATATACAGGAAACCAACCACATAAAAAAGACACACTCAACAGACAGGCATATAACTTACACATGAAACTCACACGAATATTACACCACACAGAACTTGAAAATGTAATACAACACACACAAGACAACATAGAAAAACTCAAATTGACAATACAACATCGACACAACAAAAAAATAACTAACCTTACAACACACACAATTGAATCAATCCCTGAACCGGCACACATATTCCACGCACGCGTAGTTAATACAACACACATTAATTTCACAAAAGATGAAATGAATTTATTAAACAAAGGACTGAAACATAATTTGAATACCAATACAACTAACATCAAAAATCACAATAAACACATACGCGACATCATCATAGACGCAGAAACGGCTGTACAAAACACGCAACTCAACGACCATGACCCGATACGTCACGACATAAAAAGGAAACTTCAAAACACACATACAAAACCAAAAATACACAACAATGAAATAAAAACACTCAATAGTGTAAAACACAAGTTACTCGAACACAACACAACAATCCTAAAAGCCGACAAAGGTAACATTAGCGTCATAATGGACAAACACCAATTAAACACTAAAATCGAAAGTTTCTTCAACGAAAATAATATAACGGAAATAAATAAAGACCCCACACTAAAATTTCATAAACAGATTAATAAATTTATAAACAACACCAAACATATAATCAAACCAGAAAACGCCAAATACCTTAAACAAATAAAACCTAACCCCCCTAAACTAAATGCATTACCAAAAATACATAAACCTAACATTCCAATCAGACCATTAATAAACAACACACAGGCCCCCTCCCACAAAATAGCAAAACAACTAGACAAAATAATCAGAGAAAACATAAAACTCAGCAACAGCACCTCTATCAAAAACAACATTGACCTAGTCAGGAAAACTGAACACATACACATCCCACATAACTCAACTCTGGCATCTTTTGATATAACCAATTTATACACTAATGTCCCCATCAAAGAAACCATACAAACACTAGAACAACTACTCAGACAAAACAACACACCTGAAACACACATACAAGAAATCATCACACTTACCAAAATAATAACTGAACAAAATTACTTTACATACAATAACAAAATATACACACAAACAGAAGGACTCCCGATGGGATCCCCCATATCAGGAATACTAGCAGAAATATATATACACAACATTGAACAGAACCACATAATAAACAACAACAAATACACTAACAAAATTATATACTGGCACAGGTATGTAGATGATATATTACTTTTATTCAAAGGCAACACAAGACAAGTTGAAAACTTCCACAAATACATAAACACTATACACCACAAATTAAAATTTACACTGGAAACTGAACAAAACAACAGTATAAATTTTCTAGACCTAACAATTAACAAAACTAACAATACACACACGTACAAAATATACAGGAAACCAACCACAACCGACATGGTTATACACAACACATCAAACCACCCAACACAACATAAATATGCGGCCTTCAACCATATGCTCCATAGACTAACTAAAATACCCTTAAATAAACAAGATTACACCGACGAACTCAACACAATAAAATACATAGCAATAAAAAACGGTTATAACCCCAATTTAATAAACATACTACACAAACGCATCAAAAACAAAAACAACAAAACACTAAATACCATCAACACACAACACAATAAGTACATCACACTCACATACCACAACTCATACACACACAAAATCGCCAATACATTCAGAAAACACAAATACAAAATAGCATTCAGAACAACCAATACCATCAAAAAACACATCAGTAATACAAACACAGACATAGACAAATATAACAAAACAGGTGTTTACAAATTAAATTGTAATGACTGCAATAGTTTCTACATAGGCCAGACGGGAAGATCTTTTTCATCCCGTTATTCTGAACACTTAAAAGCTTTAACCAACAACAATATACACTCTGCATTTGCCACACACATACACACAGAAAACCACAGTTACACCAACATAGACACTAATCTTGAAATTCTACATTACATACCCAAAGGCCAAAAACTCAACACAACTGAACAATATGAAATATATAAACACCACACAACACAACCAAACAACATACTCAACGATCAATTACAATATAAATCACATACACTTTTTGACACAATTATACAGAAAACAAACAATAAATTGAATCCCCGCGCCAATCCCCTTCCGCCACACACCACCCCCACTTCACCTTCCACACAACCGTTACAAAATGCTGGCAGTCTGTTACCAAAGCTGAAGAAGGCGGATACTAAGCCGAAACGCGTCCGATAAAATAGTAAGTTTTTCACATGAAAAAAGTTCATTTTTAGTTAAGTGTAGTGCTGTGAAAGAAGAGATGAATAATCAAGACAATTATTATTATAATACCTCAAAATTCAAAGAATATAGTAAGCTCATCTTACCAACTTTGATAATCCAGAATATAATTTCAAATGAAGCCAAATAAACAAATTTGAATATCTCAGAATTCAAATAAATAGTAAGGACAACTTACAGTACAGTTTGATAATGTTATTATGAATCAAGCGGATAAACAACTGGGAATAAATTTCCAAATTCTAAACAAAATAAGCACCTATTATTAAATATAATTATGAACTTATTATTGGAATATAAAAGAAAGATGCAACATCCATGAATTAGAAGAAACCATAGTACTATAAAATGAATAAGAAAAGACAAATGTAGACAATCGACGATGAAAATAAGACAAGACTAGAAACGAATTTATTACAAATAACCTATCATGATTGTGAGAGAATTGACAACAACTAAAGATACAGATACTTGTTATGTTTTAATTGAATGAAAATAGTGAATGAAAAAATGAAGATTAAGCAGTACTGATAAAGAAGGAAAGAAGATAGTACCAATTGAAAATTTAAAAAAATGTTATTAATATCGCCACAAGAAAATAAACATCTGAAAGAATCAATGGAAAGAAATACTTAGATCTGAGAAGTTAAACTGAGTGAACAATCCCAAGAATATATTATATTATTTTTATTTGATTTAGTCGTAAATAGACTAGTGATTATTAAATGTGATTGACTGACGAGATAGCTCCAGCAATCGATATTATTTATGTATTATGTATTGTAAGGACAGCGGGGTATTAGGTCAAGAGAGCCCCCCGACTGATTCCAGAATATATGGTGATTAATTTGTTAGGGAAGTAACATGTCCCAGGGATAGAACGCTTATAATTAAAGACAAGTATACCAGATCATAATAAGAATAACAAATGATAATGTGAAAGATAAGATAATTGATAATTTCAACAAAAACAATATTTTATTAAAATGATCAAATTTGGTGGCAGGGTAATATGTAACATTACATTTGGAACAACTTAATATTGTACCTGATTTAATGAAGACTTTGGTTAAGAAGCTAACAAGGAGAACAATATCTTCCAAGATGATAGTGAAGAGGAACGACTAACCATTTTAGACTGACTAGTAAGACAACTGACCGTACCCAAATTAATGATTTAGGCTAAGTGATGCAAAATACATTACAACCCCGATTATGACATGAACTTTCAATAATGACCAAATAGAGAATTATAAAGACAGACGGCTTATGAACCAGTACTATAAAGAAACAAATGGTTTCATTCAAAGTATCATAATATCAAGATAATCAAAATACAAATTGAGGGATAATAGGCCCAAACATGTAATATTATGTAAAAGAAATATTAGTAAATGATTAAGTTAATTGATGTAATGAAAATATAAACAAACCTTATTATAGATACATGGACCATACAACTAATTGTAACAAATAGTGTTCATAAGATTGTCCAGAAAACAACAAATAATAACTTGTTCACAATAACATTTTTATAACAAGAGTGAAGTCCTTTTAATGACAATAAAATGTAAAACCCTATAAAACCCAATAAGTATGTTTATAAATACAACCTAGTGAGTGTTAAGTGAATAGGGTAAACGACAAACATAGTGACAAGTAATGTGAAGCATAACATAGACAGTGTCAGAGTAATTAATGAATTAACTGACAAAAGACTAATTAATTAGTGCAGAATTTATTTTATAAAAATGTACATGTTATTATGTTTTAGCACATTGTTTTATTATCATGGTATTTGTGTTGTTTTTTGTATGTAGCAGGTGAAGCAGTTGTTTTAAAAGAATATCAATTAAATGATATTATTTCATTTTTTTTATGTTAACAAATATAACCATAGAACTGGTGTTAAACAGTGATAAATTGATTGGCAAAGCAAAATAGACTATAAAAAGATGCTATTGCTAAGTGTCAAACAATTTTACAGTTTGAGTAAAAAAACAGTTTATTTGTGCAAAGGTTCAGTAAAATCATAGCCATGTGGGCATGAATTAAAACTAATAGAATAGTATATCTTTTGTTTTGTTAAAATAATGTTATGTGTTAAACAGTTTTTATGATTGTTAAAAGATAATTTAACTGTTAAAGGTTTTAAACATGGTGATGAAAATAACACCAGTACATAGGCCAGGTAAAATCAACTTATGTAAATTTCATATAATAATGTTAGAGATTTTGTAAAACAAATGTGGAAGGATAAATAGATTTATAGGTAATAGTGAACACAATGAATATAGAAAAAAAATTATACATCTCAAGTTATTTAAGAAAATTTCAAATAACAAAATTGTAACATCTGTAGTTCTTAAGTAAAAGTAGGCATGTTTAGTGTCTAAATGTCACAAATGTAAAGATCAAAATAATGCTGATGATGGTTTTAAATTTCCATTCAGTACAGAAAAGTTATGTTAATTTAAAGGTTTTGAACAAATTTAGATTCTGAAATAATGAAAGTATATGACAATGTATATCCGAATCAACCAACCAGATTCCAAGTTTACCCTTAGCAACCAGAAATTTCGGATAAATAAAATGAGACTTCTTTGACAACGATCTTAGCGGATAGACGCGTTTGTAAAACGTCCTACATAATATAAAATAAACTGTGAAAAAACGATACAAACATATTAATACAGTTAGAGGTACATAACACGAACTTTTTACACCAACAGAAGAACACCCATTATATGAAATAGAAGACCCAAGAACCAGGGAGAAGATTTGAAGCGGGCGTGGGCCCTATCTTCAACCAGGAATCATACAAAGAAGAGGATTTGGTGATTTTGACATCTTATTATATTGTGTATCAACACCCACATTTGTATACACGACTTTTTAAATACTAATCAACTAAAACTACAGACACCATATCACACCAACACTAAGAACACTCACTAATAACACGATTTGAGATTGACACCTTTTCAAACACCATAAGAACCTTTGATTTACATAATAATTATTAAACACCTAAACTGGACATAACCTTTCATAACTAGTAATCACTATACGACTGCCTGTGTGCAAGTTACACTCTAACCTTGTAATATCCTTTAATTGTAAAACTTGTATTTTGATTTATAGAATAATATTTTGTTTAATTGTAATCCCCGAACCATATACGCCCTGAAATACTTTATTTTTAATAGAAACATTAACCAAGCATTCTTTTGATCAGCCAAAATACTGAATATTTACTACTACCAACTGGTAAAAAGAAGACGTATAATTTGCGCCACAATTGTGATTGTCATAATCAAATTTAAGAAACAATTAACCAGTGCTTTTCTGAATAAAGGATTCCTACAAGGATATATGTTTGATGTTATATTTGTGTCGTTATTATTGCTGTTCCATTTAGGAAATAAATTCACAAATTACAGTGGACACCTCGATAGTTGGCAACGTTGAGTGACGTCACGGAAACGAGCGGCATAGTGGGAGCAAGCGGCAAATTACAAAACCATTCGCCGTTCAACATAACATATTAATAATTACAAATTGACGACTCCAGTGCGAGTTAGTCGCTACATTATTTATGTGTTATAAATTGACAAATCCGAAGTGAGGCTATATTTAAATAAGAACGTAACGAACATTATTGTTTCAAATTGGCGAACCAACGTGTGAGGCGTTTAATTTAATATAAATTAAATTATAATCTATAGACAAACAAACAAAAAAAAACAAAATGAGGAAGCGAGAAGTATCACGCAAAAGAGCGGCCGAAACCGAGAAGGTAGACGAGTTAAACATGGAAGACAAAGAAGCGACACCGGTCGAGGAAGTAGAAGTAATAATAAGAGAGGACCAAGGAGATAGACAAGAACCGGACAAAGTCACAGAGAGCGTTGACATGAAGAGCATTATGGAATACTTAAAACAGAGTAGTAAGAAAATGGAAGAATTAAGTGAGAAGAGTAATAAGAACTTAGAAAAATTGAAGGAAGAATTAAGTGAGAACAGTAATAAGAACTTAGAAAAATTGAAGGAAGAATTAAGTGAGAACAGTAATAAGAACTTAGAAAAATTGAAGAAAGAATTAAGTGAGAACAATAAGAAGAACTTAGAAAACAGTAATAAGAACTTAGTAATATTAAAGGAAGATTTGAGTAAGAAGATGGAGGAAATAAAGAGTGATAATAAACAAACAAAGGAGGAATTGAGCCGAGAATTGAAAGAGAATAGCAGTAAAATGGAGGAGAAAATAGACGAAAATAATAGAGCATTGAGGGAAGAATTGAAGGGAAATTATCAAGAGACCATGAAAAAATTGGATGAACACAAAGAGTCATTAAAGGAAGAGTGGAATAACAAGATGGAAATTAATAACCGGCAATTGCAGGAAGAATGGGACAAGAAGCTAGAAGAACCGGTAACGGAAATTAAAAGGGTGGAATCCGAGACCAAGGAAAGGTGTGAGCGGATGAACCAAGAGATACTGAGCGTCCGGGAAGAAACGAATGGACGAGTTGAAAATATAAGAATCAACCAAGCAGTGATGGGAGAAAGATTAGAAGGTATGAGTACTAGTCTCAATCGAGTACAAGACCAAACAACTGCCCATAGAGATGAAATTAATTCCCTAAAAAACAGACAATGTACCGGTGCCCATACAACATGCGAGGAAAATCGAGAAGTTATCGACTTCCAAAATTATAGAAGAAACCCCATGCTATTTTTGGAACGAGTAGAAGAGAAAATAGCCAAAACCGGAGAAGACAGATGGTTTGTGATCAGGAGCATGCTGGACGAAATGTTCCGAAAGGTCTATGACAATTGGTGGACGGCGATGCGGCCGAGTATACAAAACTTCCAAGAATTTAAAAAGCAATTCAAATCTAAATATTGGTCTGATGCCACGCAACACATGATAAGAAGTGACATAGGATTGGGCCGATATGACCTGCACGGCAAGCAAACTCCAACCGCATATTTTCTTGGGAAAATAAACATAGCCAGACATTTAGAGCCTGCAATTCCTACAGAATGTTTAGTGCGGCTATTAGCTTACCACTATGGTGGAGAAATTACAAGAGGCCGAATAAACGGACGCATACAAACCATCGAGGAGATGTTAACATTATTAGCGGAGATGGAACAAGAGAAGAACTTCCTCCAGTACAGACGAAGGAACGATGAAATAAATAGAAATAATGGTCGCCGCGACGCCCAATATGAAAACAACGGGCAACGACCGAACAATAGTTACAACAACAACGGTAACCACTATCAACGCGGTTACCAAAACCAGAATAACACTAACAACTATCCACGAAATAATGCGGCGAATAATAACAACCATAACAACAACCACTATTACCGTAGCCCTCCGACAAATAATAACAATAATGGATACCTGCGTGCCAATGACAGAGACCACCAGTACCAGAACAACCGAGGTTATAACAACAACTACGATAACCGATACAGGCATAATAATAACGGCAATAATAACAATCAAAATCAAACATATCGAAGACAAGTGAATTATGTAAGCATTGACGATAGAGATGTGGGAAGACGTTGGTACCAGGGACGAGCAAATTATAATGGGAACCGTGGGAGAAGTTTTCAGGAGGAGAGTAACCAGCACTACCGCGATGAACATCGGCGAAGTAGGAGCTGCGATGACAACAGGAATAACCGAAACTCAGTGACGTTCGATAATAACGCCATTGAGGTACAAGAGTCACAGAGTAGAGACAGACCCAATCAATCAGACAACAGGACTGAGGAGATCAGCCCTGATTTAAACGGACCGCGGCAGTGAAAATCCATCAGGTCCCATCACTGAACCGGCAATTTGGGTACTTACTAGGACGAGACAAAATGACTGACGATACAATGACGATAATGCACAATCATTTCTTAAAAAATGTGAGAGAAGAACTACTGAACGAAGACACGATAACGCACAATAGTTCGAATAATGAGATCGTTTATATCGTCGCCCAAGTGAATGGACTAGAGACAAGATTCATGATAGATACGGGCGCAAACGTGTCGTTAATCGACAACAGTGAATACATCAAAATTCAAAAATATTGTAAGTCCATCTTACCAACTTTACCAATTCAAAATATAATTTTAATCGGAGCCACTGGAAGGCAAAACAAGTCAATAAGAAAACAGGTATCATTAACAGTAACCAGCGGAAATGTTTTGATAAACACCAGAAGTGGAGTGACTACATTACACAAACAGAGAGCTTTATCAACTTAGCTTACCATGAAGCAATACAAGATACTCCATATACCATAATGCATGAAAGACTACCACCCCGAGAAATTAGTGAAATAATCAACTTCCCAAACAACCCATCTTACCAGTTCGACAACGTGAGATTCCACAGCAAACTGAATGAACAAGTGGAGAAAAGAAGGAAAAAATACAAAATAATTCAGCAGAAAATGATCCAGTACAAGATTGGAGACAAAGTATTGTTAAAAAACCGCGAATTGCCAAGTTCTAAGGAAGGAATAGCAAAAAAGCTATTATTACTGTATAATGGACCATATGTTGTTATAAAAAACAATAACAATAATACTTATGTCATTAGTGATGTGGAAACAAAAAGATTAAGGGGACATACAACCAAGTTTCCTTAAAAATGTATTATGAACCTAATAAACAAAGTTGAATATCACAAAATTCTAAAGAAATAGTAAGATCAACTTACAACTAATTATTTATGAGAATTAATATGGAACTGAAGAATTTATTATTATACTTAACTAAAAATGAACTTTTTTCATGTGAAAAACTTACTATTTTATCGGACGCGTTTCGGCTTAATATCCGCCTTCTTCAGCTTTGGTAACAGACTGCCAGCATTTTGTAACGGTTGTGTGGAAGGTGAAGTGGGGGTGGTGTGTGGCGGAAGGGGATTGGCGCGGGGATTCAATTTATTGTTTGTTTTCTGTATAATTGTGTCAAAAAGTGTATGTGATTTATATTGTAATTGATCGTTGAGTATGTTGTTTGGTTGTGTTGTGTGGTGTTTATATATTTCATATTGTTCAGTTGTGTTGAGTTTTTGGCCTTTGGGTATGTAATGTAGAATTTCAAGATTAGTGTCTATGTTGGTGTAACTGTGGTTTTCTGTGTGTATGTGTGTGGCAAATGCAGAGTGTATATTGTTGTTGGTTAAAGCTTTTAAGTGTTCAGAATAACGGGATGAAAAAGATCTTCCCGTCTGGCCTATGTAGAAACTATTGCAGTCATTACAATTTAATTTGTAAACACCTGTTTTGTTATATTTGTCTATGTCTGTGTTTGTATTACTGATGTGTTTTTTGATGGTATTGGTTGTTCTGAATGCTATTTTGTATTTGTGTTTTCTGAATGTATTGGCGATTTTGTGTGTGTATGAGTTGTGGTATGTGAGTGTGATGTACTTATTGTGTTGTGTGTTGATGGTATTTAGTGTTTTGTTGTTTTTGTTTTTGATGCGTTTGTGTAGTATGTTTATTAAATTGGGGTTATAACCGTTTTTTATTGCTATGTATTTTATTGTGTTGAGTTCGTCGGTGTAATCTTGTTTATTTAAGGGTATTTTAGTTAGTCTATGGAGCATATGGTTGAAGGCCGCATATTTATGTTGTGTTGGGTGGTTTGATGTGTTGTGTATAACCATGTCGGTTGTGGTTGGTTTCCTGTATATTTTGTACGTGTGTGTATTGTTAGTTTTGTTAATTGTTAGGTCTAGAAAATTTATACTGTTGTTTTGTTCAGTTTCCAGTGTAAATTTTAATTTGTGGTGTATAGTGTTTATGTATTTGTGGAAGTTTTCAACTTGTCTTGTGTTGCCTTTGAATAAAAGTAATATATCATCTACATACCTGTGCCAGTATATAATTTTGTTAGTGTATTTGTTGTTGTTTATTATGTGGTTCTGTTCAATGTTGTGTATATATATTTCTGCTAGTATTCCTGATATGGGGGATCCCATCGGGAGTCCTTCTGTTTGTGTGTATATTTTGTTATTGTATGTAAAGTAATTTTGTTCAGTTATTATTTTGGTAAGTGTGATGATTTCTTGTATGTGTGTTTCAGGTGTGTTGTTTTGTCTGAGTAGTTGTTCTAGTGTTTGTATGGTTTCTTTGATGGGGACATTAGTGTATAAATTGGTTATATCAAAAGATGCCAGAGTTGAGTTATGTGGGATGTGTATGTGTTCAGTTTTCCTGACTAGGTCAATGTTGTTTTTGATAGAGGTGCTGTTGCTGAGTTTTATGTTTTCTCTGATTATTTTGTCTAGTTGTTTTGCTATTTTGTGGGAGGGGGCCTGTGTGTTGTTTATTAATGGTCTGATTGGAATGTTATTTACATACAATAACAAAATATACACACAAACAGAAGGACTCCCGATGGGATCCCCCATATCAGGAATACTAGCAGAAATATATATACACAACATTGAACAGAACCACATAATAAACAACAACAAATACACTAACAAAATTATATACTGGCACAGGTATGTAGATGATATATTACTTTTATTCAAAGGCAACACAAGACAAGTTGAAAACTTCCACAAATACATAAACACTATACACCACAAATTAAAATTTACACTGGAAACTGAACAAAACAACAGTATAAATTTTCTAGACCTAACAATTAACAAAACTAACAATACACACACGTACAAAATATACAGGAAACCAACCACATAAAAAAGACACACTCAACAGACAGGCATATAACTTACACATGAAACTCACACGAATATTACACCACACAGAACTTGAAAATGTAATACAACACACACAAGACAACATAGAAAAACTCAAATTGACAATACAACATCGACACAACAAAAAAATAACTAACCTTACAACACACACAATTGAATCAATCCCTGAACCGGCACACATATTCCACGCACGCGTAGTTAATACAACACACATTAATTTCACAAAAGATGAAATGAATTTATTAAACAAAGGACTGAAACATAATTTGAATACCAATACAACTAACATCAAAAATCACAATAAACACATACGCGACATCATCATAGACGCAGAAACGGCTGTACAAAACACGCAACTCAACGACCATGACCCGATACGTCACGACATAAAAAGGAAACTTCAAAACACACATACAAAACCAAAAATACACAACAATGAAATAAAAACACTCAATAGTGTAAAACACAAGTTACTCGAACACAACACAACAATCCTAAAAGCCGACAAAGGTAACATTAGCGTCATAATGGACAAACACCAATTAAACACTAAAATCGAAAGTTTCTTCAACGAAAATAATATAACGGAAATAAATAAAGACCCCACACTAAAATTTCATAAACAGATTAATAAATTTATAAACAACACCAAACATATAATCAAACCAGAAAACGCCAAATACCTTAAACAAATAAAACCTAACCCCCCTAAACTAAATGCATTACCAAAAATACATAAACCTAACATTCCAATCAGACCATTAATAAACAACACACAGGCCCCCTCCCACAAAATAGCAAAACAACTAGACAAAATAATCAGAGAAAACATAAAACTCAGCAACAGCACCTCTATCAAAAACAACATTGACCTAGTCAGGAAAACTGAACACATACACATCCCACATAACTCAACTCTGGCATCTTTTGATATAACCAATTTATACACTAATGTCCCCATCAAAGAAACCATACAAACACTAGAACAACTACTCAGACAAAACAACACACCTGAAACACACATACAAGAAATCATCACACTTACCAAAATAATAACTGAACAAAATTACTTTACATACAATAACAAAATATACACACAAACAGAAGGACTCCCGATGGGATCCCCCATATCAGGAATACTAGCAGAAATATATATACACAACATTGAACAGAACCACATAATAAACAACAACAAATACACTAACAAAATTATATACTGGCACAGGTATGTAGATGATATATTACTTTTATTCAAAGGCAACACAAGACAAGTTGAAAACTTCCACAAATACATAAACACTATACACCACAAATTAAAATTTACACTGGAAACTGAACAAAACAACAGTATAAATTTTCTAGACCTAACAATTAACAAAACTAACAATACACACACGTACAAAATATACAGGAAACCAACCACAACCGACATGGTTATACACAACACATCAAACCACCCAACACAACATAAATATGCGGCCTTCAACCATATGCTCCATAGACTAACTAAAATACCCTTAAATAAACAAGATTACACCGACGAACTCAACACAATAAAATACATAGCAATAAAAAACGGTTATAACCCCAATTTAATAAACATACTACACAAACGCATCAAAAACAAAAACAACAAAACACTAAATACCATCAACACACAACACAATAAGTACATCACACTCACATACCACAACTCATACACACACAAAATCGCCAATACATTCAGAAAACACAAATACAAAATAGCATTCAGAACAACCAATACCATCAAAAAACACATCAGTAATACAAACACAGACATAGACAAATATAACAAAACAGGTGTTTACAAATTAAATTGTAATGACTGCAATAGTTTCTACATAGGCCAGACGGGAAGATCTTTTTCATCCCGTTATTCTGAACACTTAAAAGCTTTAACCAACAACAATATACACTCTGCATTTGCCACACACATACACACAGAAAACCACAGTTACACCAACATAGACACTAATCTTGAAATTCTACATTACATACCCAAAGGCCAAAAACTCAACACAACTGAACAATATGAAATATATAAACACCACACAACACAACCAAACAACATACTCAACGATCAATTACAATATAAATCACATACACTTTTTGACACAATTATACAGAAAACAAACAATAAATTGAATCCCCGCGCCAATCCCCTTCCGCCACACACCACCCCCACTTCACCTTCCACACAACCGTTACAAAATGCTGGCAGTCTGTTACCAAAGCTGAAGAAGGCGGATACTAAGCCGAAACGCGTCCGATAAAATAGTAAGTTTTTCACATGAAAAAAGTTCATTTTTAGTTAAGTGTAGTGCTGTGAAAGAAGAGATGAATAATCAAGACAATTATTATTATAATACCTCAAAATTCAAAGAATATAGTAAGCTCATCTTACCAACTTTGATAATCCAGAATATAATTTCAAATGAAGCCAAATAAACAAATTTGAATATCTCAGAATTCAAATAAATAGTAAGGACAACTTACAGTACAGTTTGATAATGTTATTATGAATCAAGCGGATAAACAACTGGGAATAAATTTCCAAATTCTAAACAAAATAAGCACCTATTATTAAATATAATTATGAACTTATTATTGGAATATAAAAGAAAGATGCAACATCCATGAATTAGAAGAAACCATAGTACTATAAAATGAATAAGAAAAGACAAATGTAGACAATCGACGATGAAAATAAGACAAGACTAGAAACGAATTTATTACAAATAACCTATCATGATTGTGAGAGAATTGACAACAACTAAAGATACAGATACTTGTTATGTTTTAATTGAATGAAAATAGTGAATGAAAAAATGAAGATTAAGCAGTACTGATAAAGAAGGAAAGAAGATAGTACCAATTGAAAATTTAAAAAAATGTTATTAATATCGCCACAAGAAAATAAACATCTGAAAGAATCAATGGAAAGAAATACTTAGATCTGAGAAGTTAAACTGAGTGAACAATCCCAAGAATATATTATATTATTTTTATTTGATTTAGTCGTAAATAGACTAGTGATTATTAAATGTGATTGACTGACGAGATAGCTCCAGCAATCGATATTATTTATGTATTATGTATTGTAAGGACAGCGGGGTATTAGGTCAAGAGAGCCCCCCGACTGATTCCAGAATATATGGTGATTAATTTGTTAGGGAAGTAACATGTCCCAGGGATAGAACGCTTATAATTAAAGACAAGTATACCAGATCATAATAAGAATAACAAATGATAATGTGAAAGATAAGATAATTGATAATTTCAACAAAAACAATATTTTATTAAAATGATCAAATTTGGTGGCAGGGTAATATGTAACATTACATTTGGAACAACTTAATATTGTACCTGATTTAATGAAGACTTTGGTTAAGAAGCTAACAAGGAGAACAATATCTTCCAAGATGATAGTGAAGAGGAACGACTAACCATTTTAGACTGACTAGTAAGACAACTGACCGTACCCAAATTAATGATTTAGGCTAAGTGATGCAAAATACATTACAACCCCGATTATGACATGAACTTTCAATAATGACCAAATAGAGAATTATAAAGACAGACGGCTTATGAACCAGTACTATAAAGAAACAAATGGTTTCATTCAAAGTATCATAATATCAAGATAATCAAAATACAAATTGAGGGATAATAGGCCCAAACATGTAATATTATGTAAAAGAAATATTAGTAAATGATTAAGTTAATTGATGTAATGAAAATATAAACAAACCTTATTATAGATACATGGACCATACAACTAATTGTAACAAATAGTGTTCATAAGATTGTCCAGAAAACAACAAATAATAACTTGTTCACAATAACATTTTTATAACAAGAGTGAAGTCCTTTTAATGACAATAAAATGTAAAACCATATAAAACCCAATAAGTATGTTTATAAATACAACCTAGTGAGTGTTAAGTGAATAGGGTAAACGACAAACATAGTGACAAGTAATGTGAAGCATAACATAGACAGTGTCAGAGTAATTAATGAATTAACTGACAAAAGACTAATTAATTAGTGTAGAATTTATTTTATAAAAATGTACATGTTATTATGTTTTAGCACATTGTTTTATTATCATGGTATTTGTGTTGTTTTTTGTATGTAGCAGGTGAAGCAGTTGTTTTAAAAGAAGATCAATTAAATGATATTAATTTCATTTTTTTTATGTTAACAAATATAACCATAGAACTGGTGTTAAACAGTGATAAATTGATTGGCAAAGCAAAATAGACTATAAAAAGATGCTATTGCTAAGTGTCAAACAATTGTACAGTTTGAGTAAAAAAACAGTTTATTTGTGCAAAGGTTCAGTAAAATCATAGCCATGTGGGCATGAATTTAAACTAATAGAATAGTATATCTTTTGTTTTGTTAAAATAATGTTATGTGTTAAACAGTTTTTATGATTGTTAAAAGATAATTTAACTGTTAAAGGTTTTAAACATGGTGATGAAAATAACACCAGTACATAGGCCAGGTAAAATCAACTTTTGTAAATTTCAGATAATAATGTTAGAGATTTTGTAAAACAAATGTGGAAGGATAAATAGATTTATAGGTAATAGTGTACACAATGAATATAGAAAAAAAATTATACATCTCAAGTTATTTAAGAAAATTTCAAATAACAAAATTGTAACATCTGTAGTTCTTAAGTAAAAGTAGGCATGTTTAGTGTCTAAATGTCACAAATGTAAAGATCAAAATAATGCTGATGATGGTTTTAAATTTCCATTCAGTACAGAAAAGTTATGTTAATTTAAAGGTTTTGAACAAATTTAGATTCTGAAATAATGAAAGTATATGACAATGTATATCCGAATCAACCAACCAGATTCCAAGTTTACCCTTAGCAACCAGAAATTTCGGATAAATAAAATGAGACTTCTTTGACAACGATCTTAGCGGATAGACGCGTTTGTAAAACGTCCTACATAATATAAAATAAAATGTGAAAAAACGATACAAACATATTAATACAGTTAGAGGTACATAACACGAACTTTTTACACCAATAGAAGAACACCCATTATATGAAATAGAAGACCCAAGAACCAGGGAGAAGATTTGAAGCGGGCGTGGGCCCTATCTTCAACCAGGAATCATACAAAGAAGAGGATTTGGTGATTTTGACTTCTTATTATATTGTGTATCAACACCCACATTTGTATACACGACTTTTTAAATACTAATCAACTAAAACTACAGACACCATATCACACCAACACTAAGAACACTCACTAATAACACGATTTGAGATGGACACCTTTTCAAACACCATAAGAACCTTTGATTGACATAATAATTATTAAACACCTAAACTGGACATAACCTTTCATAACTAGTAATCACTATACGACTGCCTGTGTGCAAGTTACACTCTAACCTTGTAATATCCTTTAATTGTAAAACTTGTATTTTGATTTATAGAATAATATTTTGTTTAATTGTAATCCCCGAACCATATACGCCCTGAGATACTTTATTTTTAATAGAAACATTAACCAAGCATTCTTTTGATCAGCCAAAATACTGAATATTTACTACTACCAACTGGTAAAAAGAAGACGTATAATTTGCGCCACAATTGTGATTGTCATAATCAAATTTAAGAAACAATTAACCAGTGCTTTTCTGAATAAAGGATTCCTACAAGGATATATGTTTGATGTTATATTTGTGTCGTTATTATTGCTGTTCCATTTAGGAAATAAATTCACAAATTACAGTGGACACCTCGATAGTTGGCAACGTTGAGTGACGTCACGGAAACGAGCGGCATAGTGGGAGCAAGCGGCAAATTACAAAACCATTCGCCGTTCAACATAACATATTAATAATTACAAATTGACGACTCCAGTGCGAGTTAGTCGCTACATTATTTATGTGTTATAAATTGACAAATCCGAAGTGAGGCTATATTTAAATAAGAACGTAACGAACATTATCGTTACAAATTGGCGAACCAACGTGTGAGGCGTTTAATTTAATATAAATTAAATTATAATCTATAGACAAACAAACAAAAAATAAACAAAATGAGGAAGCGAGAAGTATCACGCAAAAGAGCGGCCGAAACCGAGAAGGTAGACGAGTTAAACATGGAAGACAAAGAAGCGACACCGGTCGAGGAAGTAGAAGTAATAATAAGAGAGGACCAAGGAGATAGACAAGACCCGGACAAAGTCACAGAGAGCGTTGACATGAAGAGCATTATGGAATACTTAAAACAGAGTAGTAAGAAAATGGAAGAATTAAGTGAGAAGAGTAATAAGAACTTAGAAAAATTGAAGGAAGAATTAAGTGAGAACAGTAATAAGAACTTAGAAAAATTGAAGGAAGGATTAAGTGAGAACAGTAATAAGAACTTAGAAAAATTGAAGAAAGAATTAAGTGAGAACAATAAGAAGAACTTAGAAAACAGTAATAAAAACTTAGTAATATTAAAGGAAGATTTGAGTAAGAAGATGGAGGAAATAAAGAGTGATAATAAACAAACAAAGGAGGAATTGAGCCGAGAATTGAAAGAGAATAGCAGTAAAATGGATGAGAAAATAGACGAAAATAATAGAGCATTGAGGGAAGAATTGAAGGGAAATTATCAAGAGACCATGAAAAAATTGGATGAACACAAAGAGTCATTAAAGGAAGAGTGGAATAACAAGATGGAAATTAATAACCGGCAATTGCAGGAAGAATGGGACAAGAAGCTAGAAGAACCGGTAACGGAAATTAAAAGGGTGGAATCCGAGACCAAGGAAAGGTGTGAGCGGATGAACCAAGAGATACTGAGCGTCCGGGAAGAAACGAATGGACGAGTTGAAAATATAAGAATCAACCAAGCAGTGATGGGAGAAAGATTAGAAGGTATGAGTACTAGTCTCAATCGAGTACAAGACCAAACAACTGCCCATAGAGATGAAATTAATTCCCTAAAAAACAGACAATGTACCGGTGCCCATACAACATGCGAGGAAAATCGAGAAGTTATCGACTTCCAAAATTATAGAAGAAACCCCATGCTATTTTTGGAACGAGTAGAAGAGAAAATAGCCAAAACCGGAGAAGACAGATGGTTTGTGATCAGGAGCATGCTGGACGAAATGTTCCGAAAGGTCTATGACAATTGGTGGACGGCGATGCGGCCGAGTATACAAAACTTCCAAGAATTTAAAAAGCAATTCAAATCTAAATATTGGTCTGATGCCACGCAACACATGATAAGAAGTGACATAGGATTGGGCCGATATGACCTGCACGGCAAGCAAACTCCAACCGCATATTTTCTTGGGAAAATAAACATAGCCAGACATTTAGAGCCTGCAATTCCTACAGAATGTTTAGTGCGGCTATTAGCTTACCACTATGGTGGAGAAATTACAAGAGGCCGAATAAACGGACGCATACAAACCATCGAGGAGATGTTAACATTATTAGCGGAGATGGAACAAGAGAAGAACTTCCTCCAGTACAGACGAAGGAACGATGAAATAAATAGAAATAATGGTCGCCGCGACGCCCAATATGAAAACAACGGGCAACGACCGAACAATAGTTACAACAACAACGGTAACCACTATCAACGCGGTTACCAAAACCAGAATAACACTAACAACTATCCACGAAATAATGCGGCGAATAATAACAACCATAACAACAACCACTATTACCGTAGCCCTCCGACAAATAGTAACAATAATGGATACCTGCGTGCCAATGACAGAGACCACCAGTACCAGAACAACCGAGGTTATAACAACAACTACGATAACCGATACAGGCATAATAATAACGGCAATAATAACAATCAAAATCAAACATATCGAAGACAAGTGAATTATGTAAGCATTGACGATAGAGATGTGGGAAGACGTTGGTACCAGGGACGAGCAAATTATAATGGGAACCGTGGGAGAAGTTTTCAGGAGGAGAGTAACCAGCACTACCGCGATGAACATCGGCGAAGTAGGAGCTGCGATGACAACAGGAATAACCGAAACTCAGTGACGTTCGATAATAACGCCATTGAGGTACAAGAGTCACAGAGTAGAGACAGACCCAATCAATCAGACAACAGGACTGAGGAGATCAGCCCTGATTTAAACGGACCGCGGCAGTGAAAATCCATCAGGTCCCATCACTGAACCGGCAATTTGGGTACTTACTAGGACGAGACAAAATGACTGACGATACAATGACGATAATGCACAATCATTTCTTAAAAAATGTGAGAGAAGAACTACTGAACGAAGACACGATAACGCACAATAGTTCGAATAATGAGATCGTTTATATCGTCGCCCAAGTGAATGGACTAGAGACAAGATTCATGATAGATACGGGCGCAAACGTGTCGTTAATCGACAACAGTGAATACATCAAAATTCAAAAATATTGTAAGGCCATCTTACCAACTTTACCAATTCAAAATATAATTTTAATCGGAGCCACTGGAAGGCAAAACAAGTCAATAAGAAAACAGGTATCATTAACAGTAACCAGCGGAAATGTTTTGATAAACACCAGAAGTGGAGTGACTACATTACACAAACAGAGAGCTTTATCAACTTAGCTTACCATGAGGCAATACAAGATACTCCATATACCATAATGCATGAAAGACTACCACCCCGAGAAATTAGTGAAATAATCAACTTCCCAAACAACCCAGCTTACCAGTTCGACAACGTGAGATTCCACAGCAAACTGAATGAACAAGTGGAGAAAAGAAGGAAAAAATACAAAATAATTCAGCAGAAAATGATCCAGTACAAGATTGGAGACAAAGTATTGTTAAAAAACCGCAAATTGCCAAGTTCTAAGGAAGGAATAGCAAAAAAGCTATTATTACTGTATAATGGACCATATGTTGTTATAAAAAACAATAACAATAATACTTATGTCATTAGTGATGTGGAAACAAAAAGATTAAGGGGACATACAACCAAGTTTCCTTAAAAATGTATTATGAACCTAATAAACAAAGTTGAATATCACAAAATTCTAAAGAAATAGTAAGATCAACTTACAACTAATTATTTATGAGAATTAATATGGAACTGAAAAATTTATTATTATAATACCTCAAAATTCAAAGAATATAGTAAGCTCATCTTACCAACTTTGATAATCCAGAATATAATTTCAAATGAAGCCAAATAAACAAATTTGAATATCTCAGAATTCAAATAAATAGTAAGGAAAACTTACAGTACAGTTTGATAATGTTATTATGAATCAAGCGGATAAACAACTGGGAATAAATTTCCAAATTCTAAACAAAATAAGCACCTATTATTAAATATAATTATGAACTTATTATTGGAATATAAAAGAAAGATGCAACATCCATGAATTAGAAGAAACCATAGTACTATAAAATGAATAAGAAAAGACAAATGTAGACAATCGACGATGAAAATAAGACAAGACTAGAAACGAATTTATTACAAATAACCTATCATGATTGTGAGAGAATTGACAACAACTAAAGATACAGATACTTGTTATGTTTTAATTGAATGAAAATAGTGAATGAAAAAATGAAAATTAAGCAGTACTGATAAAGAAGGAAAGAAGATAGTACCAATTGAAAATTAAAAAAAATGTTATTAATATCGCCACAAGAAAATAAACATCTGAAAGAATCAATGGAAAGAAATACTTAGATCTGAGAAGTTAAACTGAGTGAACAATCCCAAGAATATTTTATATTATTTTTATTTTATTTATTCGTAAATAGACTAGTGATTATTAAATGTGATTGACTGACGAGATAGCTCCAGCAATCGATATTATTTATGTATTATGTATTGTAAGGACAGCGGGGTATTAGGTCAAGAGAGCCCCCCGACTGATTCCAGAATATATGGTGATTAATTTGTTAGGGAAGTAACATGTCCCAGGGATAGTACGCTTATAATTAAAGACAAGTATACCAGATCATAATAAGAATAACAAATGATAATGTGAAAGATAAGATAATTGATAATTTCAACAAAAACAATATTTTATTAAAATGATCAAATTTGGTGGCAGGGTAATATGTAACATTACATTTGGAACAACTTAATATTGTACCTGATTTAATGAAGACTTTGGTTAAGAAGCTAACAAGGAGAACAATATCTTCCAAGATGATAGTGAAGAGGAACGACTAACCATTTTAGACTGACTAGTAAGACAACTGACCGTACCCAAATTAATGATTTAGGCTAAGTGATGCAAAATACATTACAACCCCGATTATGACATGAACTTTCAATAATGACCAAATAGAGAATTATAAAGACAGACGGCTTATGAACCAGTACTATAAAGAAACAAATGGTTTCATTCAAAGTATCATAATATCAAGATAATCAAAATACAAATTGAGGGATAATAGGCCCAAACATGTAATATTACGTAAAAGAAATATTAGTAAATGATTAAGTTAATTGATGTAATGAAAATATAAACAAACCTTATTATAGATACATGAACCATACAACTAATTGTAACAAATAGTGTTCATAAGATTGTCCAGAAAACAACAAATAATAACTTGTTCACAATAACATTTTTGTAACAAGAGTGAAGTCCTTTTAATGACAATAAAATGTAAAACCCTATAAAACCCAATAAGTATGTTTATAAATACAACCTAGTGAGTGTTAAGTGAATAGGGTAAACGACAAACATAGTGACAAGTAATGTGAAGCATAACATAGACAGTGTCAGAGTAATTAATGAATTAACTGACAAAAGACTAATTAATTAGTGCAGAATTTATTTTATAAAAATGTACATGTTATTATGTTTTAGCACATTGTTTTATTATCATGGTATTTGTGTTGTTTTTTGTATGTAGCAGGTGAAGCAGTTGTTTTAAAAGAATATCAATTAAATGATATTAATTTCATTTTTTTTATGTTAACAAATATAACCATAGAACTGGTGTTAAACAGTGATAAATTGATTGGCAAAGCAAAATAGACTATAAAAAGATGCTATTGCTAAGTGTCAAACAATTGTACAGTTTGAGTAAAAAAACAGTTTATTTGTGCAAAGGTTCAGTAAAATCATAGCCATGTGGGCATGAATTTAAACTAATAGAATAGTATATCTTTTGTTTTGTTAAAATAATGTTATGTGTTAAACAGTTTTTATGATTGTTAAAAGATAATTTAACTGTTAAAGGTTTTAAACATGGTGATGAAAATAACACCAGTACATAGGCCAGGTAAAATCAACTTTTGTAAATTTCAGATAATAATGTTAGAGATTTTGTAAAACAAATGTGGAAGGATAAATAGATTTATAGGTAATAGTGAACACAATGAATATAGAAAAAAAATTATACATCTCAAGTTATTTAAGAAAATTTCAAATAACAAAATTGTAACATCTGTAGTTCTTAAGTAAAAGTAGGCATGTTTAGTGTCTAAATGTCACAAATGTAAAGATCAAAATAATGCTGATGATGGTTTTAAATTTCCATTCAGTACAGAAAAGTTATGTTAATTTAAAGGTTTTGAACAAATTTAGATTCTGAAATAATGAAAGTATATGACAATGTATATCCGAATCAACCAACCAGATTCCAAGTTTACCCTTAGCAACCTGAAATTTCGGATAAATAAAATGAGACTTCTTTGACAACGATCTTAGCGGATAGACACGTTTGTAAAACGTCCTACATAATATAAAATAAACTGTGAAAAAACGATACAAACATATTAATACAGTTAGAGGTACATAACACGAACTTTTTACACCAACAGAAGAACACCCATTATATGAAATAGAAGACCCAAGAACCAGGGAGAAGATTTGAAGCGGGCGTGGGCCCTATCTTCAACCAGGAATCATACAAAGAAGAGGATTTGGTGATTTTGACATCTTATTATATTGTGTATCAACACCCACATTTGTATACACGACTTTTTAAATACTAATCAACTAAAACTACAGACACCATATCACACCAACACTAAGAACACTCACTAATAACACGATTTGAGATTGACACCTTTTCAAACACCATAAGAACCTTTGATTTACATAATAATTATTAAACACCTAAACTGGACATAACCTTTCATAACTAGTAATCACTATACGACTGCCTGTGTGCACGTTACACTCTAACCTTGTAATATCCTTTAATTGTAAAACTTGTATTTTGATTTATAGAATAATATTTTGTTTAATTGTAATCCCCGAACCATATACGCCCTGAGATACTTTATTTTTAATAGAAACATTAACCAAGCATTCTTTTGATCAGCCAAAATACTGAATATTTACTACTACCAACTGGTAAAAAGAAGACGTATAATTTGCGCCACAATTGTGATTGTCATAATCAAATTTAAGAAACAATTAACCAGTGCTTTTCTGAATAAAGGATTCCTACAAGGATATATGTTTGATGTTATATTTGTGTCGTTATTATTGCTGTTCCATTTAGGAAATAAATTCACAAATTACAGTGGACACCTCGATAGTTGGCAACGTTGAGTGACGTCACGGAAACGAGCGGCATAGTGGGAGCAAGCGGCAAATTACAAAACCATTCGCCGTTCAACATAACATATTAATAATTACAAATTGACGACTCCAGTGCGAGTTAGTCGCTACATTATTTATCTATGTTACAAATTGACACTTCCAACGGGCGGTGTATGTAATTCAAGTGCACACAACATAAAATACAAGTAACCTATTCCTAATAACATTATAAGTAACGAAAATTCTTTACGTTACAAATTGACGAATACAACGTGGAGTTTGGTCAACCACGAAACCTACGATAAACTTTATTGATCACATCAAACTCTATCGTTTCAATATTCATTACATTTTATAAAACATAATTCTGGCATATAACATTTTCTAGCTAAATAATGGACTTTATAAAGGACTGTTGAGTCTGACTGACTCCTGACTTGCCAAACACTACAATTTCCAGTTTCAATTATATCAGAATCTGTTATTTGTATGCCTATTTTATGCCTTTTGTTAATTGCATTGGTATATCCTAATGGGGGCATCTGGGTCAATTTTTTATATTTTAACGCTAAGTGTATAGTTTTATTAACTCTGAAAATGATGTTAATCAAGTCATCTAATCGCCTATTTACATTTCTTTGGAGGTATTGAGTTTTAATTTTATTATGAAATGATTCTAAAAACATGTTTGTGTTGGTATATCCATGTGAAAAATGTCTGAAACACATTGCCCACTTCTCTTTTTTACACACATAAATTTCTTTAAAATAATCTAAAAAGCAACTAGCAGACTCGGAGTATTTATTACATGTATGAGCATGTATACATGTGTGAACACAAGCTGAAACATGTATATTCATTACATTTTATAAAACATAATTCTGGCATATAACATTTTCTAGCTAAATAATGGACTTTGTAAAGGACTGTTGAGTCTGACTGACTCCTGACTTACCAAACACTACAATTTCCAGTTTCAATTATAATAAGGCTTCTAACATTTCATTAAAATTATTCATATTTTTTAATAAGTTAAAATTAATAAAGAATCTAAAATTTCTGATGTCAGAGACTTGGATTTCACTTTGGTTTTAAGATTTTTCAACCAATTCCGTTTCACATGCCATAAACAAAGAAGATGTCTCACATTTTTCCCAAATGCAGTTTCAACCGCATTGGCAATGGCTTCATCACCATCCGTCATGACACAGTTTACTTCCATATTTGGAAATTTGTCAACAACAATTTTTAAGACACATGCCAGTCATTTCATCTAAATAATTTATTATAAAATGAGCAACAGGGTACCCAACACCATATTCATCAGGAACAAGTAAATTTAATAAGTAAAATTTATACTGGTTGGTATTATAAGTTACGTCTATACACAATATTCTACCGCAACCCGCAACCATTTCTGCTGCTTGATACTTTGTTTGAATGCCTACAACAAAAAATTCAGAACTGTGTGGTAAATTATTTAAACTGGAGGGCCCAATTATGGTATCCATTCCTTGAGGTTTATATGCTAAAACTGGGTTGTAACTTTCATTTTTTAATAAGTTAATTACCTAAGATATTCACAGATTCTGCATCATTTTTATTAAGTCGTTTTTTCATCTCCAGTTGATACCTCATTTTAATTATCTGAGATGTTATATAATGTTCTTTTACTGCAGATGTGTTATTATCGTCACCAATGGAAGGCTGTAAATGTTCCTGAATAAGTTGTGTTGGCACACCTTGCCCTAAAAAGTGATTTACAGAAGACTTTGTGGTGTTATCCCATCGATAGAATTTCACAAATTTAAAATTAAGCTCGTGGTTATGAGCATTAATGTATGTCACATGGATTCCTGTATCATCTTCTTTGACGTATATTCTGGCCAGACAGTTTGTATTCGGCATACTACCAAATGTCCTTTTTCTATTAGTTTTATTTATTTTTGTTTCAGGTCTACAAAAATTATTAAATTTGCAAATATAATAGGAAAATTTAGAGCCACTCACTGCATGGGCTGAACCCGTTTTTTTGACCATTGCAATGGGGTTGTCTTTACAAACAGCTTCCTTCCATGTGAGAAATGTTCTCACATCCTTAAAAACAAATTCCTCCTTTAGAATAATTTGGCCATGCTTTTCTTCAAATGTTCTATGACATGGAAATATGTTCTAAATTTCAATGTACAATCTGAATGGGAACGCGATAGGGATAAACCAGATGAATCACAATATTTTTTATGTTTCGAGAAGCTGAATCTATTACTGTATTGAACATTGCAATCAGAACATACCTTTGGGTATGTTATTTTAAGATGCGAGACACCTGTTTGTTTTGCACATGACGATATTAAATTATCTACTTTACGAGAATCATCATATTCAAGGGAACTGTTTAACGAAGATAACTTTCCTCAGCAGACCCACCATTTGTAAACAAATATGTGAGGTGTGATTTATGGTTTAGACTGTGTGATGGTGTTACATATGAAAAAGATTTACGTTATCTGTTATGTGTGTGAAACTGAAGGTGATGTTACTGCTTTTGTGAATGATGGCCTTGTAATCATACTGTGTGATGTGCACGTATGTATGTCTGCTCTATTTGATGCCCCTGTGACTCTGGTATGTGATGTGGAAGCGTGTGTGTGTGCCCTATTTGATGTCCCTGGCTGTGTGCTGTGTATACGTGATGTGGAAGGGTATGCGTGTGCCCTATTTGATGTCCCTGGCTGTGTGCTGTGTACCACGTGATGTGGAAGAGTATGTGTGTGCCCTATTTGATGTCCCTGGCTGTGTGGTGTTATACGTGATGTGGAAGGGTATGCGTGTGCCCTATTTGATGTCCCTGGCTGTGTGGTGTGTATACATGATGTGGAAGGGTATGCGTGCGCCCTATTTGATGTCCTTGGCTGGGTGCTGTGTATACGTGATGCGGAAGCATATGCGTGTGCCCTATTTGATGTCCCTGGCTGTGTGGTGTGTATACGTTATGTGGAAGCATGTGCATGTGCCGTACTTGATGTCCCTGGCTGTGTGGTGTGTATATGTGACCTAACAGCTTGTGCATATGATACCCTATTTGATGTCCCTGGCTGTGTGATGTGTATATATGATGTGGAAGTGTGTGGATGTGCCCTATTTGATGTCCCTGGCTGTGTGGAGTGTGTATGTGACCTAACAGCTTGTGCATATGACGTCGTTGTGTCTCTGGTATCTGATGTGGATGTCTGTGCGTGTTTCCCATCTGATGTCCCTGGTGGTATGTCGTGCAAAGAATTAATTATGTGTGTATTTGATATTTCTGTGTCCGTGTGTGTGTGTCTGTTGTTTAACTGGATATGGAAATGATGTTCTGTTATATGTGTCTGTAGTGCGTGTCTGGTCTCTGTAGAAATTGGATACATTTTTAGACCTATTTCTTGTACAGACATGAAAAACATTACCCATTAAACATTAAATCCCTTGCTGTGTGATGTGTAAGCCATCCCTGGACAGCAACTCCATAAACGGATCTCTTGAATGTAACATAAAAGACTTCTAGTTGTCTATGAATAGTCCTCCATATCTACGAACACAAAAAAGTGGAATCACTGTGGCAGTCACAAAAAAGTAAAAATGCATTGCATTACTTAATTAACAACCTACTATGAGGGAATAAAATGCCAAAGTCATGAAAGTCAAGAGACATATTGAGCGTAAAGAAGAAGTAAAAAATTTATTTGCCAATAACAGAAGTCTTTTTAAAACTATATTATCAAGAAAATTCAACTAGTATTACTGTACGAATATTAACTGTAATTTTATATGAGTTGTTATTAAGACTTTTATGATCAGAATTTGGAATTTAATAAATGATTTCTAAAACTTATTTTAACTCTTATTCAACCATATAGGTAGGAGAACAAAATTCGTAACAGCAATGATGTGGATGCCCCATTAAGTCTCTGTATCATCAAAAGAAACTTACACGTATAAAGTTTTACCTGGTAGCCAAGCCTTGTACCAGCCGATTAAGCTTCTCTGTCTTTTCATTTATTATCTTTACTCTGTTCATTTCAGCATCTGAATATGGCCTATACCTACTTTTACTGCGAAACAATACACTTGACAAATGTAGTTGCACATGCTGGTTGCCTTTTAGAATTTCTTGGATAAGAGATTCATAATGTTGGATTATTTGATCTGGATGCTGACCTGTTGAAAAGTTTTTAAGAATTATAAAAATAAACGGGTATAGTACATATCGATAAAATATTGGAAATAATGTGCATAACACCAAAGCAATCTTACAAATCTTTTTGATCAACCATAATCGTATAAAGTAGAGCACTAATAACTGAAATATTGTATTTACAAAATTCTATGTAACTTACCACAAATCAAATTATTTGTGCCCAAATGGATTACTACGTGATAAAAGAACTTGGTTGCTTCAACCATTGAAGCAGACACTTCTTCAACACGCATTCCTGACACCGAAAACACTGTGACTTCAAAATCATTCTGGCACTGAGTAGCCAGATGTGCATATTTTACCTGGGAGTCACCAATCATGAAGAGGCCTGGGCGCACCATTGTGACTGCAAATGAAGAATACTTTCTTGGATTTCGTTGTCCATGACGTGTCCGTTACTTATCTAAATACAACTATTATATTAACAACTCGGAACACAAAGTTTTTTATAAGTAAAAAAAAAAAGTTTTACCTTACAGCCTGAACCGGTTTTCACCTTTAAAAGGCTTCTTCAGAGGCAACTCGGAACACAAAGTTTTTTATAAGTAAAAACATAAAGTTTTACCTTACAGCCTGAACCGGTTCAGGCTGTAAGGTAAAACTTTATGTTTTTACTTATAAAAAACTTTGTGTTCCGAGTCGTTAATATAATAGTTGTATTTAAAGAATACTTTATTAAAACAAACACGTATATTTACATCTGCCAATGGAAATTTAACCTTGCTTTTGTTTGTATATTCCTCTTTCTTAGGCTTCAGAATACTCTATTTTAACTTACTTTAATTATGCAACAGCACTTTGTTTTGACCTGCATTACACAATATCAGAGAAGTCAAGAAAACTCTCAAACACCAAAAGAAATTGCGGCTCCATGTGAAAAAAATGGGTATTCATGTTTCATCTCCTTAATACTCATGAGACTTTTTAAACTAAACTTTAGTATTTTAAACATAAAATACTTTCACAGTTTACTCAAAATAATTGTAAATGGCACAAACTTAGAACAAAGAATAATTAACCTAAACGAACACGTGGTTTCAAAGCAGATCAAGCCCCAAAATGCATGAAGCTTTTATTTTAAAATTAATTTTTAGTCTTTTAAACATAACATACTTCTACACTTTACTCAGTCCTTGAAAATTTTTGGAAATGTCATAGGATTAATCTAGAACAATGAATAATTAACCGTAACAAAAACACGTGGTTTCAAACCCGATACCACAAATGAAATACATCCCAAAATTCATAAAACTTTTATACTAAATTGGAGTTTTTTTTTTAACAGAAAACTTTTACCGTTCACTCAAAATCATTGTAAATGGCACAAACGTAGAACAAAGAATAAATAACTTAAAAAAACAAACACATGGTTTCAAAGCCGATCACACCACAAATTTCATGAAGCTTTTGTTTTACATTACGTTTTGGTCTTTTTTAAACATAAAACACTTCTAAACTTTACTCAGTACCTGAAGACTGTTGGAAATGTTACAGGATTAATCTAGAACAATGAATTTTAACCTTAACAAAAATGCGTGGTTTCAATCACGACAGCACACATACATCCTAAAATTCATGAAACTTTTACTTTAAACAAACTGGGGGGGGGGGGTAACATAAAAGACTTTTAAAACCATAAACATCAAAACCATTGTAAATTAAATAAACAAAAAAACCATTAACCTACACAAACACGTGGTTTCAAAGCCGATACCCATTTAGTATTTCTATTTTATTTCTAAACAAACACATATAATAATAATACTCACCAAATTCCTGAAAAATTATGTACAAGAGATACCTGTAAATAAAATTAACAATATAATTTAACCCGGGAGAACTCGCGCCTATGAGCAAAATGCTCACGGTTTGAAAGAAAACATTATATCTAGGACTCTATGTCTTAGACGAAGCTAGTGCTCTCTCTAGCTTCGTTTTAGAACCTCAACTACTGATTGGCATGTTGCCAAATCTTCAGTTTAGGTTTGAGAGTCACAGCGAATGGTTTGTCAACAGTAGTCGTCAACTGTGACCGTTTTTCTCATTGTGCGAGTTCTTATGTTATAATTTTTTTTTATGTGAGTATTTTTCTCATCAAGTGAGTGATCGTGAAAATTATTTTTTTTTATCGAATAATAACCAGGTATGTACCTATTTTGACTAAAATAAAATTGTATAACCATGCATATTATGCCTTATTTTGAAATGCTCTTTTTACTTTCTAGGATGACATCTCGAGGAAGGTTGATGGTTGAACTTGCTCTAAGGAATCAAAATGCTTATTGTTCTTGGGCACCTAACCCTGTGAATGAAGAGACTTTACTGCTGCAAGATGATGAAGGGAGAGTAGATGATCCAGAAAGTGATGCAGAGTCAGAGCACAGTGACCATAACACCGATTCAGAGCAGTCTGAAGGTCAGTATGAAGATGATTCTGAATCTGAAACTGATGGTTCAGTTAGTCTGTCAGACATATTGATTGGAAACAACAGAGTGACGCGATGGAGACTGACACAGCCTAAGTGCAGAGTAAGACGAGGACATGAGAATATTATAACTCATCTACCTGGTGTCAAATCGGTTGAAAAAGATGCAAAAACTCGGTTAGAGTGTTGGAAGCTTTTCTTCCCTGATCATATAATTGATAATATTGTAAAATATACTAACATATACCTTGAAAAAATGCGACCGTTTTACAATAGGAGTCGTGATTGTCGAGAAACTAATTCTACAGAAATATTTGCTCTCATTGGGCTGCTGTATATGGCAGGAATGAAAAAAGCACAACATCTCAATGTAAAAGAATTGTGGGATACTGATGGCAGTGCACCAGAATGTTTTCAAGCAACCATGTCAAAAGAAAGATTTCTTTTGCTATTGAGGGCATTAAGACTTGATGATATCAACACACGGGATGAGAGAAAGGCGACTGATAATTTGGCTCCTATTCGAGAGGTATTTGACGACTTCAATAGTAGATGTAAAAACAATTACCAAGTTGGCGAATATGTAACTATAGATGAGATGCTGGAAGCATTTAGAGGTCGATGTAAATTCCGTCAGTTTATCAGAAATAAGCCTGCAAAATACGGCATCAAAATTTATTCTTTGGTTGATGCAAGAGTATTTTATACCCACAATATGGAAATTTATCCAGGCAAACAACCTAATGGTCCTTACAAGTATGACAACTCAGCGCAATCTGTTGTTATGCGTTTGGCTGAGCCCATTTTAGGAACAGGACGAAATATAACGATGGATAATTATTTTACCTCTCTCCCATTAGCAGCCCAACTTTTACCCAACAAAACAACAATGGTTGGTACTATTAGAAAAAACAAAAGTGAACTTCCAAAAAGTTTTTTGACGCTTACAGGAAGAGCAAGATTGTTAAATAGGCAATAAATTTGCCTATTTGGAATCCACAAAAGGGGTTTTGGTGTCATATAAGCCAAAAAAAGAAAATACCAAGAATGTTTTGTTTTTCTACCCTTCATAATGACGGCAAAATAGATGAATCGATGAATGAACTTACAAAACCAGAAATAATTACGTTTTACAACCTCACTAAAGGAGGTGTTGATGTTGTAGACGAAATGAAACCATCTTATTCAGTTTCTCGAGTGAGCTGCAGATGGCCACTTACTATTTTTTTTACACTCTTGAATGTTGGAGGAATTAATTCTCAAATAATATATAATGGAAATACCGAATTAGTTGAAGCTAGAAGACTGTTTCTCAAAAACTTGGCTCTTGACCTGATGAAAGCTCAACTAATGAACCGAGCGCAATTTTTAAAAATGCCTGCAGAGGAAAAAAAAGATGAGAAGACTTGCTGGAGCTGAAGAAGAGCAAACACCCACAAGTTCTTGTGGAAACATTCGGTTTTGTGCTTATTGCCCAAAGAAAAACAAGAAATCCAAAAAAAGTTGTAGAAAATGCAAGAAAACTGTTTGTAATGAACATTGTTACCTTTTATGTGTTTCTTGTGCTGAGGAACTATCTGATTAATTTACATAAATAATTTTAAAAAAGATTAAAACAATTTTTTCTTGGTTTGTAGGTATAACATTATGTTACACATAAAAAAAAATGATTATAATTTTAATTTCAAAATATTTCATAAAACATTATTATTAGTTTTTATAACATTTTGTATTTAAATTATTCAAATATAAATAAAAATACGTTTCAAGTCAAAATATTTCATATTCTATAAGTTTTTAAAGGGAAATGTGTAGTGTGAGCAAAACACTCACGCGCGAGTTCTCAAGTTTCAAAAATAGGTGCGAGTACTGCCGGGTTAAAACCGTAGAAACACCTTTCCAAATTGATGCACACATGCATACTAATTCCGCTGTAACTTAGACTAGACCCCGACTAGACTAATTTTTAGGGTAACACAGAAATAGCAACATCCGGTAGCAAGTTCATTTGTTTACCGCGTGTGGTCTGTTTAAGCGCTAGTTGTCGGTTGTCCATCACTGCAATAAGAAACAACGCTCATTTGCAGTTAAACGAGCGTACTTATCGGTAAACATTTGAGATGAACTTGTATAGTAAGGATCAATGATTGATTTGCTCATGAACAAATAATACAGAAGGGTTTTAATAGTGGCAGCTCTTTCACGTAGTAAATGCTAAGTAGGCCTACTGTATTAACAAATGTTAATCAACAGGGACGATAACGTTTCAGTGTGCCTTTGCTGGAATCCCTACAGACAAGTAGGGCTAACCTAAAAAAAAAATTAGAAGCGACATATTACAAGAATATATACTTAACACATACATTGCCTTAGTCTTGAGTTGTACTGCAGCTAGGAACTTAGCTTCAGTATTTTATTTAAAATATAAACACCAGTGGCGTGCAGTGGGTAAAAGTTTTGGTGAAGCTGAGTTATATCCGATACGATAGGCTTAATTCAGTTTCAAAATTAGGCTTAGATAGCGGAAGCCCAATTTATAATTAAATTTAAGGTACAGTGGCTTACCTACTAATCTGTCTTCCTGTTAAATGTGTTCAGAAGTCAAATGCTCTGTGTACTGTGTTTACAAATTGTTTATCTTATTTTGAATCAAGAGTCTCTTAGAAAAGACTGCTGAAGTTACTTGATATCATACAAACTATCAAAGACTTATCCTGTCACAACATCATTAGGCAAATATTTAGAATTAATATTAGGCAATTACCTGTATTAACTTCCGTCTTGTGACTTCATACAGGTAATTTGCCTAATATTAATTCTAAATATTTAGTAACGTGACTTGGAGACAATTAAAAAAAAATGAATCATTAGGCAAATTAAAAAGTGAGTGTGTAGCATTCCTTTAAATAACAAAGGGTGTATTGCAGGGATAATGTTTGTTCCTTACCCATTTACAAATCTGGCTCTTTCAAAATAAATTTAAAGAAATGTTATGCCATGGGGTTGAAGATAGTAACTCTTTCCTGTTTCCTGCATACACTATTATTTGCTAATAACGAGGCAGAACATAGCAGCAGTTTATGATGATGCAAGCTGCATGACAGGAAACAAGATAGCATAGAAGATATCCAATTGGATACTTACAAGAAGAAGTTGAGATATACTAATGTGCATTGTGGGAACAAGCAGCAGATTAAGCCGTGATGAGCAGATAAAGATAAACAGATAAACTGAAGATAAAGATACACAAAATAGCTTTATATATTGCCGGATGTGTCTCTTAATATACCTGCATAGCTTTCTCTCAATATCTACAGATTTATTAATCATTAATGTGTATAATTAAAAAATGACTTGAATTAAAAAGTGTTTGATTTAAAATGTAGCAAAAAGTGTTTGAATTAAAAAAATGTACATTTAATGAACATATTCCTTAAGGTACATGCATAGCACAGAATACTAGCATAGAATACTCACACAGATTACAGTCAATGTAAAAACAACTCGGTGTATTTATGTGGCACCATGCATACTGAAGCACATTGCACCCTCTTCGGAAAGCAAATAAGTTTGTTTTTTCACATGGCACATGGGATAGTTCTCAGCTCTGATTGATTGCTATTAGTTATTTTGTGTTTTGTTTTATAATTTAATTGTATGATTCATTTGATACATATTTTTGAGCATGCTTTTATAATTTTTGTTATTCATGTCTAGTTTGATTAAAGATGTAGCGGTATCAGTTCTTATAAATTTAAAGTGATTACATTGTGATTTTTAATCCTTACCTGGCTTTTACAAGGAGCATTTCCTCTGCTATAATTGGATTAGCGTGAAAGTTCTCGTATGGCTGTGATTTGAGATTTAACTGAATTAGATGTATATAATTAAATGTATCTTGTGACAATTGTATGTATCTGTGAAACTTGTCTGAGTCCTTTTTCACTTTGTAGTATAAATAGTGAACACCTTCACATGATTATCTTTTTTGATTGATGGGATGAGGTAAAATTTTGTGGGTAGCTACATACCGTTGCTGTCACTATACTTCCCATATTCAAAAATTTTAATAACAACCATGATAATAATAGCGAGAAATTCATTGTAGACAAACATTGCTCATTCTGTACAATTGGTCAACAGTATTGCTGACATTGACACTGTTCACTGTTCTCATGGATCAGACAATTGTCTACTAAACGCTGGCATTAACAGGAAGACTTCTGACATGATATCCTTGCAAAATTGTTCTCTTATGAAAATGAGGAATGATGGACATTTGGAAAACTCATATTTCAACATTTTGTATTAATGATAAACACCTTTTTTAATAGGCATGAAAGTTCAGGATTTACTTATATATTCAATTTTGTTATAGTTTCGGCAAAAGTATGTTTCATTATATTAGTTTATTACAATAAAATTACAGCAAAACTTGTTCAAAGTAGAATTGCAAAAGACTGAAATTTTTTCCAGATTTGACTAGTTTATCTGGCATGGTTTCTGCATTACACAAAAATCAAACATTAGTCAAGCTGTGGCTCATAAGTTTCATATGTTTGTTGTTTGTGTACTATTACATACAGTTTTGTTATAATATAATTACTGTATAAACTTTTGTGACTTGTAGAGACTACAGTCTTGTGGAGGATAAGAAAGAATCCTGAGCTAAAAGACCTTTATGGAGAAGCGGACATAGTTGTTGCAGTGAAGGTGCAAAGGTTGAGATGGTTGGGGGCACATGGTGAGAATGAGAAGTGATCGAGGCCCAAAAATGGCATTGGAAAGGAAGCCAGAGTTAGTAGGGAGGAGAGGACATCGTGGTGGAGATGGTATGAAGATGTGGAAGGGGATTTGAGGGAGATGCGAGTGGCAGTTTGGAGTAATAAGGGTCTGAATGGAGGAAAATTATTGAACTAACAAGGTTCGACAGGGACTGTAGTGCCAGAGGAGAGAGAGAGAGAGACTACAGTAGTTTTATATAGTTTACACATTTAGGTTTTTACAATACTTTTTCAATTTTTATTATGTACAGTATTGTTTATTGTCACACTACTGTTCATCTTTATCAAGTGACCATCTTACAGTTTTATTTGTTTTGTGAACAGTGCATTTTGGGCTCACAGTCCCATCTACAGGTTATAAGTTTATTAATAATACAAACAAAATACTAACAACACATGCTGTTCAAAACAAAATAACCTTTTATATAAAACACGCTGGAGTAATTCCATGTGAAATCAACCAATAAAAATATCATTTTTTAGGCCAATGTTTTAGATTGTAATGATTTCTTGTTTGTTTGTTGTACTTACCTCTGAGATGAAAAATACAAATTTTTAGATTATTTGAAGACTTCCTTTATGAGTTATGAATTTTTGAAATTTTGAAAATTTCACGAATTTTGTAATTTTTATTATCTTTAAACAGCTGTAACTCGAGAAGTATTTGGTCTAGAGAGCTGAACTTTGTCTCATTTTGTTCAGTTTTTTATAGCATTTTATAAAATATATGACATGACCCAGTTCTTAAAAAGATTGTTTCTGAAGTATATATATTTTTTCATTTTTTTTTAAATTCAAAATCGGAATTTTTTTTTTGATTGAAAAAAAAACATTTTATTTAACCCCCTTTTAGCAATATTTATGCCAAATTTCATGATGGAACTCTTATGGTATCATAGGAAAAAAAAATATTTTCTCTGATGATGTTCATATAAATTTTGTAAAAAACCACATTACGTGCTGTTAAAGAGCGATTTGAGTACAAAAAATTACCTCATTGTGTTTTTAAATCTATAAAATAAATCAATTTATAAACAAAATAAATGTTTGTGTAGAGCTCAGTAAAGCAAAGGTTTGAAGTGATCAAGGCTGATATAGAGAAGGTTTTGACAATCACGATGAGTCACACTCAAGCAGAAACATGTTTGTTTCCTGTTGCAACCTGCACCCCGCAGCAGCCTTCTTTCACAACAGGGCTTTTAAACCTCCAGTATCCTATGAGCTTTTGTATAGTATACGCTGTCTCAAACACTATCTATTTGTAATTTTTATTTTATAATTGTATTAGTGCATTACTGTTATTTGTGAAGTTGTATTTAAAGTTGTGTTGTTATAGAGTGGAGTGGCTTTAAGTTGAAAATGGATACAAAATGGAACAAATTTTGCTGTAATCCACTGAAAAAGCAAAGACATTGGGTGACTAAAGATTTAAGGAATGTCACCTCGTGGATGATAACACTAAAATATGGCATTGAAGAAGGCATGAAAATTTGCAGTTGTTGCCGCTTACAATTAGGCAAGCGAAAGCAACCCTCAAGTTCTGAAAATGACATTGATTGTAAGTATTCAGACTTTAGTAACAATGAAAACCCAAAACCAAGCTGCAGTAAAAGTGACCCCGATTTCATAGATGTGGAATCTGGTTTTGATTATTTAAATGCATCGTTGACATCTATTGGAGAATCACCTATCATTAAAAGTAAGTGTAAAAGTGATAAATACTGTAAGGCAAAAATAGAAAAAGTTAAGTGTAGGTTAAATGAATCTATCTTTCAAGCAGTCTCTGATGAAAGTGATAGTGTGTGTATGTGTGAAGGTTCACAAACAGAAATACTTAATCAGCTTAAAGATAAGTTGGCAACAGCAACTATAAGTGAAAAATTACAAATCTTGACAATTTTACCTAAACGTTGGTCATGTGCCAGAATAGACCATGAATTTGGTGTCAGTAATTACATTGCTAGGAAAGCAAAAAAACTACGTGAAGAAAAGGGTGTTTTATCAACTCCGGACCCAAAACTTGGTAAAACCTTATCAGCTGAAACAGCTGGCACAGTAAAGGATTTTTATAATAATGACGAAGTTAGCAGGCAAATGCCTGCCAGAAAAGATTATGTTTCTATGGGTAAAGATGCTGTTGGTAAGCCAATTCATGTACAAAAAAGCTGATTTTGGGAAATTTGCGTGAAGTTTATAGCCTTTTTAAATCAAAATTTCCAGATTTAAAAATCGGCTTTTCGAAGTTTGCAGAATTGAGACCCAAAAACTGTATCATTGCTGGTGCCAGTGGCACTCATTCTGTGTGTGTCTGCACAGCACACCAGAATATTAAATTGATGATTGCAGGAGGTAACTTACACAAAATTACACTACCTGATTCTGACAATCCTCTTAAGACTTACAAAGAATGTATGGCTAAGATTATGTGTAATCCACATAATCTTAGCATCCAGTCATGCTTTTTCAATGAGTGTGATTACTGTCCCAAAATTGATGACTTTAAAGAAGCTTTGATGGGATGTCTTGAAGAAGACTTGGTTGCGAACATAACATACAAACAATGGATTACTGTCGATCGTTGCACTTTTGAGACCATGAGTAAACCAGTTGAAGATTTTGTTCAAGAATTTTGTAACCTGTTAGAACAGCTAAAAATACATGATTTTGTGGCAAAACAACAATCACATTTTTTACTGAAAAGAAGTCTACATTGGAAGAAAATGAAGCTGTGATAACATGTGACTTTCCAGAAAACTATTCGTTTATTCTGCAAGACGAAGCACAAGGGTTCCATTGGAACAAGTCTATGGCTACCGTACACCCATTCGTTGTGTACTACAAAGACAAAGTTCAAGAAACAGGAATTCAGATTTTAGTTCATAAAAGTTTTGTATTCATCTCAGATTGCTTAACCCACAACACAGTCCTTGTTCATGTTTTCCAGAAAAAGTTGTTAGAATTTTTGAAAGGTTTTCTGCCCAACTTGAATAAGCTATACTACTTTTCAGATGGCTCAGCAGCTCAATATAAAAGCCACAAGAATTTTGTGAATCTTTGCTATCACAAAGAAGATTTTGGTGTAATTGAGGCTGAGTGGCATTTTTATGCCACAGCACACGGTAAAGGTGTATGCGATGGAGTAGGCGGCACAGTAAAAAGGCTTGCTGCTAAAGCCAGCCTCCAACATCCAGCAGACAACCAAATATTGACACCTTTTCAACTTTTTCAGTGGGGAGTAAAAAACTTACCATCCATCACTTTTTTTTATATGAATAATGAAGAATATGTTGAAGAAGAAAAGTATTTAAAATCTAGATTTGAGGAAGCTGTGGCAGTTGTTGGGACTCACAGATTTCATGCATTCATCCCCCTCACTAAAGGCTAAGTCAAAACAAAATATTATTCTTTTTCTGACAATTAAGTAACTCACAAAGTTCAGGTGACTTCTGGTGATGAAGACGTTCTGTTTGAAGAAATTGTGGGGTATGTTGCCTGTGCCTACAACAATGAGTGGTGGATGGCATGTGTTCTTTCGAAAGATCAGGTTGAAGAAGAAGTTAAAGTTTCTTTCCTTCATCCAAGTGGACCATCACAATCATTCACTTATCCAAGAAAAGCAGACATTTTGATAGTACCAAACAAATTTATTTTATGTCAATTACATCCGACCACTTCGACAGGCAGAACATACCATATCCCAAAAGAGGAGATGGCAAGGGCAGCCCAAATTTTGTGTAAGAAGAAAAAATACATTTACTAGGATCTAAAAACTGAATTGTATTGTGGTAAAGTGCATATGTAATTTATTATAAAGTAGACAAGTATTGTAAAGATTAATCGCTTTTTACAGTTTAGTTTTATATCTGTTATTAAAACATGTGAAATTTAAAATTTGGGTTGTAATTAAACAGGTTATTCTTAAATTTCTCCATCTTTTATTGTTCCTTTGCAAGTCCCTTTCAACAGCACATAACATAGTTTTTTGCAGAATTTACACGAACGTCGTCAGGGAAAATATTTTTTTTTCCTATGATACCATAAGAGTTCCATCATGAAATTTGGCATAAATATTGCTAAAAGGGGGTTCAAAAATTCATAACTCGTAAAGGAATTCTTCAAATAATCTAAAAATTTGTATTTTTCATCTCAGAGGTAAGTACAACAAACAAACAAGAAATCATTACAATCTAAAACATGGCCTAAAAAATTATTGGTTGATTTCACTGGTTGATAAAATTTTGTAATTGCAATGTTTACAAATTATAAATTTTAAACTTTCCATACTTACAAAAATGTATAACTATTTCAGGGTTGAGGGTACTAGAAGTCGCCGCATACCTGCACCGGTTGTAAAACCAGAAAAGGTTTTAATGTGACCCGCTGTCAGCATTTGTCACTGACATGTCTATTGTTATAGGCTTTGCTGGGGTTTCCAACAGTTATAAATGTTATAACAAAACTATTATTGGGGTTCTTTTTTAATGTTAAGGCCCCGCGTTGTATGCGTCAATTTATAACGTAACGTTATTTGGGGTTACTTTAAAATTATTATGTTTATTTGTTTATAGTAATTATATTAAAATAATGTTTAAATTCCGTTTAAATTTCGTTTAAACGCCACACTAGTTGGTCTAACCTATTTGTAATAAAATGAAAACGTGTGTGTTTACAATTAACTTGAAATAAAATAAAAGAGTTGTTATTTAAACTTATATTCGTGATTAAAATATTAAAAGTCTCGTTAAAGCAAAGTTCAACTATGTGTGAAGTATTCTTTTTAGATAATTCAATGTTGAGAATGGTTGTTTCTAATTGAAGGTTACTAATGTAGTAAAGTAATTTAAAATACAACATTCAAAGTTACTCACAGTGTTCACAATGGTTTAATTATACTTGTTTTAAAAAAAAAAAAAAATCCCCTTGTATTAAATAAATAAAATAGTGATGTGGATTATAATTAAAATGCTAGATTAACTTAAATTAAAACATGAAGTATAGCAGTTGGTTGCTTGATAATAGTTCTCGTCTGGTTGAAACTGGTAGTAAAAACGTCTTCTCCAGATTGCAGGTAGTCTGAGTATGTCACGTCTCGTAAAGTCTGGACAATATCATAAACAAATATCTGCTTTTACGTACCTGATTGTGTTTACTAGAAGTTCACTAAACTGTCAACTCAGCTTACAATCACCAACTCCCTTTGGTTGCAAGGTTAGGTTACCTTGTTTATTAATTAGTGGGCGCCACACGGATTTATTCAGGGAGAATCCCGTGTAAAACCCACACATAAAAATTACTGGATGATTAGAAAATTTAAAATAGTTGAGTACCACCTTTTGGCAATGCTATTCCAATATGTTAAACACAACAGAAGGTTGTTTAAGCTTATTAAAAGAAAATATTCAATTATCCTAGAGAAATAAATCAAAATCAGGTGATGCTGTTAATAATGGGTTTATTTACACCCTTATAGAGAATTCAAAAAAAAAAACAAATATAATGCAAACATACAAAGTTGTACAATTAACAGTCAGTTATTATATGCCTTATATGGCTTGCTCAGAACATGAATTATAAATCTGGTTAAGTCCAGATGCTATTTATTTTTAATATTAAAATTATTATAATCTCAGTAGTACCAAGTGGTACAATTAAAAGTCAGTTATTATATGCCTTATACGGCTTGCTCAGAACATGAATTATAAATCTGGTTAAGTCCAGATGCTATTTATTTTTAATATTAAAATTATTATAATCTCAGTAGTGAATTCTTTGAGACACGAAAGAAAACAATTATGCCTACACAATATCCAATAATCCTTTTGACATAAAATTGATCAACAAAGTTTTAGGTTACTTTCGCAAAGTAATTAAAAAAACGATCTGTTGAAAGATCGCGCGTTTCATCAACGCTTGCTTTTTTAGTGACAATATTTATCAAGTGAGAACCCTTACAACTAACATATAGCTTAATTACTAATAACAAATTTGTATAATAAATCGAGACGTGGTGTAATCTTAAAAAATGTTTTTGTGTTTTGCGTCAGTACAGGTTATTGTTGAAAAAAGTACAGGTTATGGCGCTCAGATCAAGATTAGTAATGATTACACTGTTACCTTCTGAGTTTTAATTATTTAATTAAAACTTATTAATCACTTCAGAAATCGGATTATAATGATTACTGGGTTTCGGCACTAAACTCGCACAAGAACAGAATAATGCGATCCTCTTCTGATTAAAATGGATCGTGAATAATAACCATAAATTATTTTCTGTTCGTTATTCCCGCACAAAATTAAAATGAAACTGCACTTAATCACTGTTGTTTGTTGTGGATGAACTCGAAGTAGTCGTTTCTTGTTGTTGAACTATTGGTTCCCATGTACTATGTAAATGACGTTAAGCGTTATTAAAAAATGTAGAGATGACGGGCACACGTCTGTGCTACACGCTAGTCAGTAAAGGTCTGTCTCAAAATTCGCTGTTTCATCTTTATATACCCCCTTCTTTGATCGGCCTTAGGTAAAAATGTTAATTACTATCTAATTTTCTGATTGGCTTTGGTAGGTGTGTCGGTGTGACGTGTCACTTTTTGTTTTGTCAGTTGATAACGGCTTTTTCTAACCGTCGAATGTTGCGGTGACAGCTCGTTGCCGTTTTTGTTATTATTCTTAAACAGTTTCCCGATGTACATTTTTAGAATGATGCTAACACCTCTCCCGCACTAAATACAGTTGCGATTGGGTTAATATTACTATCAAATTAAAGATTGTTTTTTTTCCTTTAATTTGATATCACTCGTTCTCGAATTACTTTCACTTTGACCGACATTGTTATAAAACCAACGTTCGGGTACATTACTTCTACTGTCGTCTGCTATTTATGAGTCGCCGATTTTACACTTTTGGTTAATATTGCTTGTATTCACATAACATTTTATTAATCAAATGTTTATGTGCGAACACCATTAATGCTGTACTGACATTTTTTGCTGAACATTACTTGTACACCTAAACTCTATACATGGTAATAAATGATCCTACTGACTATGACATTTCGTTTTATGCTAATTCGTTTTAAACTACTACTTAACAATGAAAATTATGATTAAACCTATTGTTTTAATAACATTTTTTGTTATGTCAAGGCATAACCATAGTTCTGTGCATTTTAGTTTACACTTGTGCTAATCCTCAATAGCCATTTTACTGACTAATGTTTGGTCTAAGCTTGCTAAGACATATCGCCTACATTGAAATTTGGCCTTAATAATGCCTATTGGTTCTCAATTCGGTAAATCGTGGAGACATCTTATTTGTATAAGATTCTCTCTTATAAATAGTTCTCTTTTCTAACAAGTATATTTGATGCTGAAATACATCTTAGTTCTCACTATGTAGCCATTGTTAACATTAGTTTTGGCATTCATAATCTACTGGTCATTGTCACATCTATTATCAGCAAAATGCTAATTCTGCTTTCACAGTATTTAACTGCTCATTAGTTCATTTTTTGTTTACATATTACATTCGGTTTACATCAACTATTTACTGAATTGACAGCTGAATGTAAATTTATTCTGTCCATCAGTTCGTTTTAGTCTCAGTCTAGTTGTAGTGTCAAACAGCCCTTGGGTTACTGTTTCATGTGGCACTTCTGCTTCATTCTTCTTTCTTGGTTTCTTCTTTCTTGGTTATTTCTACTATTATATACCTATTTACATGGTTGTTTTGTTTTTATAAAATCTGATAACATACACTTAGGTTAGGTGACATCTTGTGATGTTACAATGTATGTAGCTACTTCTAGTGGTTTTAGAGACATTTGTAGTGCATTCGTTGGTTAGTGTTGTGCAAATCCGTTCCTTACTGAAATGGAGTTCAAAAGTGTTAATATTTTCGAGTTTTCATTGAAAAAAAAAGGTTTTAGAAAATGTGTTCATGATTGGCATCTTCTTCCGGATTCAGTACAGTGTGTAAAATATGAAGGTAACGTGTTAATAAATGTGAAAGGACAAAAAAACTTCACCTTTAGATGTTATAGACGGAACTGCAGAGCTAAAAAAAACATACGTGATAACACTTTTTTTCAGAATAACGCATATTCCTCCCTTATCCACCCTTATCTATATTGTGTGTATTAATCTCTTGGATTTTAAAATATCCTGTTTCAGTCATTTCAATGGAGGTCGACATAAACAGGAAAACTACGTGAAAGTTGATAAATGAGTTCAGGGAGATCCTTACTCTCGGGCTGATGGAGAACAGCTCAAAAATTGGCGGCCCAGGAGATATTGAAATAGATCAAAGTGCGTTCAGTAGAAGGAAGTATAACAGGGGCCGATTAACCAAAGTTTAGATAGAAAGAAGTAAATTAGAAAAATCTAAAAATAAATAATATTAAAAAAAATAAAAATAGATAAAATCAGAATCAATGCATACATAGGTTTTTAAATAGATGTAAGAAAATGACAAGGCCTTACTGGCCGCTTTTAGTAAGTGAAGCAATTGTTGTTTAAATTCCAGTATCAACATTTTTCTCTTACAATTAACGGCTGTGAGCATACTCTACATGAAAATATCTGCCTGCATGAAAATGTCTCTCAGGCCACTGGAGGTAGCCACATACGTTTATAACCCTCGGAGAAACCACAAGCCTACATGACAATAGTGTCAGCGAACAGTATCATAAAATAACCTTTTCCTGGTTTTGCAACCAGCACAGGTATGCGGCTACTTCTAGTACCCTCAACCCCTGTTTCATGCACAGAAAACTTGTAACCATGGTAATAGTACATAATGTTTAGCCGAGAGGTGAATCCTCAGAGCAAGCAATGCAAGCAGTGCTTGTCTAAAGAAAATCAGGTAAAGTAAATAAATGATTACTTAACCAATGTTATTATTGTCACCAAAAACTGTTTCACATGTCTTCTTATCTCTCATCTTTAGAAAATCGGCGGCACCTGCCTTTCAGTGAAAATGATATTTATGACTTGAGTTGATCAAAGTTGTTAATATCACTTCGCTTCCAGTTCTGTGCGCTGTTTTAACAGCTGACAGACCACAAAAATATTATTGTTGTCATCAACTTAATCACAACTGTACACATTGATCATACAAAATACAATGTACATACCAACAACATATCAGTTGACATCTTATCAGAATATCAACATAACCTTACTACATTAAGTATATTTAACATATTATGTCAACCAAATACAAAACTATCTACAATATACGTCATTAACTGTTCTTGTCAACCACAAATCATTACATTATTAAGTCCAGTAATTAAACCCATTAACTCTCATAATTAAATGTTCATTAATAATAAATGTCTAACCACCATTGTCATAAATTAATCTTATATTATTACAACACAATTCATTTTTAATTATATTTATTTTGTTGTTATTATTATTATAATAACCTTTTAACCTTGTTTTATTCGTTATACCACAACAATAATTTATCAAATTATTCCACATCGTTGTCTCATAAAACCTGTCTACTCCAATATTTCTATTTCTGTCTCCGTCATTATTTTTTGCTAAAACCAGGTAAGTTATATCACCATCATAATTATCTGCTACTACAAGTACACTAATTCTCGTGCCAGGTAAGTGCTTTTTATCATCAACATTATCATCATCTATTGCTGCACTAACTACATCACAAGGTAAGAACTCAAAATCATCAACTCTCTCCATATCTAACATCCCTACTAATTCTTTATTTATAATCCCTATTAATATCAAACAACACTACCTCTCTCTTTTTCACAAAATCACCCACTCCCATTTCACATTCTCTCTCTCTCTCCACGCAGAGGCCACTACAACATTATAAAAACACCTCCTGGCTTTACCAGGAACACCACAAAAACTTAAGGGACCATTTTGAGACCTATCGTCTCCGATTGAGGAACACTCACCCTCACTAAACACCTGTGAAACCTTTATTTCACAATTTCCCCGGGGAAAATTTACCCTCTGCCCCACTTCCACAAAATAACTCTCTTCGTATTCTCTCTCAAGCACATCTATACTTATCATTACTCTCTCACTACCCCCTATTAACTCTATATTCTCATCATCACTATTAATTTTTTCTGTATCACCCTTAGATACCCCTTTTTCAACTATTTTACCACTATTACTTGTTAACTCAATATTATATTCATCATTATAATTAACCCCATTTCTTACCTTGTTATCTACAACCTCGTCATTATTCTTCATCTATCACCATTATAATTACCACCTGTATTGACATCTATCACTTCTTTACATTTTTTATTCTCATTACACTTACCTGTGTCATCATTATAATTAACACCATTACTACCACTTACCTGTTTTAATTCACCTTCTGTATTCTCCTTTAATCTACATCTATCTCTTTCCTGGATTTCGTTTTGTTTTTTAAACCTTTCATCTACGTCATTTACGTCAAAACGACTATTTATGTTTACATTCTGCTCACTGAATTTCATATCTAACATTGCTTGTATCATCTTAAACATTTCATAATTATCATCTTTTTTACTTTGGATTGGCGTTGACTGAATTACCATGCCATCCATTATCTTAGACTCTGTTGAACTGTTTTCTGTATCTACTACAGTATTTGGCTGTGTTTCCATGTCGTTAATGACAGTTACGTCAGCTAAGCTGACTCCCACGTCATTACTTTCCATTTTATTATTTGTTATTACTTAATTATTACTTTATTATCTTTAATACTATACACATAAACAAATTATAACCTCCCCAGTACTTTACACTATCATAACATAACCCCATACATAACCTTGTAACATGCGTCTATTTAGACGTAAATAAAAAGTTTTTATTTATTTACTTCAGATACTCCGCTCTGCTCTCCAAAACACGTTTACGTAAAATGATTTTATGCAAACGTCCCTGTCCTCTACGCCATTGAAAAGATTTATTTACTTTTATCATTTTTACTTTTGTTTCACATAACAGCTGTACTCACCTCTGTTTTGCCGGACGGTATCTTGAAACTGTTGCCAACTTTGTTTTACTTACCCGAAAGTAGTCCGAGGTTCTTTTGGGCGAGATAGAGAGCAGAATGGTTTTATTTTTCAGTTATAAAACAATCATATTATAAAGCTTAGAGATAGAGTCAGTGGCGGATTAACCGTTTTGGAGGCCCCAAGCACAGACGTCATGGAGGCCCCTCAATGCTTGAATTTGGTAGGTAGAAAACAGAGTTCATAAAAATCAGAATTTGAAATTTATATTAGGTTAGGTTAGCTTTACAATAATTTAAAGAACACTTAGACAATTTTTTCTCGCCTTTTTCAGAGAGAAATCCATGATAACGTCATCAAAATTTATCTGACGAAGTATGTCTGCCTCGATACACATCAACGCCAAAGAATTAAGCTTGTCTTGGCCAATTTTCGTTCTTTGTGGATTTTTCAATCTTTTAAGCTGCGAAAAGGATCATTCAGCATAACTGTTTGTTATCATTAAACTGTGAAATATTGTCAAGGCCACTTCTATGTTAGGGAAAATGCACTTGCCTTCGTCGTTAATTATTATCTCATGCAGCTCGGAATGGGTGATCTTTTTTTCTGAAGATTCGTATTTTATTCGAACATATTTATGAAATTGAATTAATTCGCTAAGGAAATTTCTATCGAAGTCTTCCGGGTAAGTCTTTAAAAGCAATTCAACATCTTTTTCATATTCTGTATATAATTTGTTTAGATTCATAAGAAATGAAAAAGATTGTGACACTTCGTTGTATACTTCACCTCTTCTTTGCATTTGAGCCTTGAGTATGTCTATTATTACATTGAAAGTCTCTATGCGGAATTTGTTTCTTGGACTCAAATTAGCTTCTTCTTCTGCATTTCCGTCATTTACTTGCTTTTTCCTAATTATTTTTCGAGTTTGTCTATATTCTCCATTAGGAGAAATTTTTCTTGCCTCATTTTCAAAATTTTCAAACTGATTTCTCATATCAACCAATTAATCTGATAAAGATCGATACAAATTTGCACATGTATTTAGATCTATTTGTCCTTCTTTGAGTCCTTTACTGGTGTATCAAAAAGCTTGTAGAATGTCATTCCAAAAAGTGAGCATAAATATAAACTCAAATTCTTGCATTTTGTTTGAAATATTTCCTGCTTCTAGCCTTGTCTCCCCTTTTTGGTTCATATCCTCAGCAATTTCGTCTAAAGCGTCTAAAATTTTCAAATAGGATTGTAATATTGCACTCGTAGCTACAGCGTGTGCTTCCCAACGAGTTTCTGACAGCGACTTAAGAACGCTGTCATTACCTAAGACCTTCTTCAAAACTGCCCATCGGTGAGTAGAAGCCGAAAAAGTGTATAACGACTGAACTATTGAAAAAAAATTTACTGCGATTGGACAACAATCAACAGCACAGCGGCCAGTGGGGTTCAGAGTATGTGCAGCGCATGGTATAAATACGGCATATTTATTACGCTCTAAAATCTTCTGCTGCATCCCGTTGTATCGTCCTGACATGTTAACAGCATTGTCGTAAGATTGTCTTCTACACTTTGAAATATCTATTTTACAACCCTCTAGATAATTGAGCACTATATTTGCCATTTCTTCTCCGGTGTGACTTTTTAAATTCAAAAACATTAGAAATTGTTCCACGGGCTTACCTTCAGACGGCGATACATATCTCAAAATAATACTTAGTTGATCCATATTGTAACTATATAAGTATGTTAGGTACTAGCGAAATGTCTGTCTTATTCAAGCCCCTCTGTTGTAGTCGTCAATTTTGTAAAGAACTAATTATGTGAGGACGTATATTATATTATATGCTGCACGCTGGAAGCGTCAAATTGTAAAGAAATCTTGTCTATGGGTGTAATTAGTTATATGAGACTCCGGTGTATCAAACGCCAAGTAATACGTTGCAAGTGGCAATTCGTAACAATTAAAATGTTGTTACCTGATTTAATTAATGGGTTATTAATAAATATGTCTTTCGGTTGTGACCAATGAAACCTTCAGAAAATAGATTATTAAGCAAACAAAATTATAATTATGTTCCTTGAATTTATAATCATACTACTCTATAGATTTAACTTAGTTTTTGGTGGTTGTGTAATATTAGCGATATGTATGGAGTATTGACTGAATGTAAGGGGTATTTGTGTCAACTCTAGTCACTCGATGTTAGAAAATCCCATTCAAATTTTGTACTAAACACAAGCTAGTTCAGCAATCTCCCGTCCCACCAGCTGCAAACGTCGAGCGCTGTTACTTGTAATAAGCGTACTTATAGGTTAGTTATTCATTGAGTTTGAATCAACCTTTTTGTAAATTATCCCAACCACTACGTATAGTATTTATTCTGCAATAACTTCAAACGTTATCTCATACAATAAAGATTCTTTATTTATTTTCTCTATTACTTCACAGTCCACGTTACCTCAAAAAATAATAATACGATCAAATCGATCATACAGAAATATATCGATTATCAATTCCTAAAATTCTATAAACATATACACATGAAAATAATAATAAATAATTCTTATCCCAGGGTTCATAAAGTTCTTGGAACCATTAGTAAGGCCAGGTAAAATGCACAATTAAGGTTGCTCAATTTACAAAACAAAATTATTTACTCTAAATAGTGAAATTAAAATAGGTTGTTTTTTTACCAAGCTGACGAAAACTTCGACTGGCGGTGGACGTTTGTAAACAGTTGCCAAAATTCGGCTTATCTCATCTTCATCCAGTGAAAATGCTCTGATTTTCAATAAAATTGATGGTGGCGTGTACTGGTAAACCCTCAGGAAATCTTCGGGCTTCTGTTCTTCTTTTATGGTCTTAACAATTCTCGGTCCCAGTGAAATGGAATTAGGATCCCAGCTTCTTCTGCTGCCAGTGAAGGTTATCTCTGCCAAACTGAGTCTTCTGGTATTTTCAATAATTCCGTTAGTTCAGGCTTTAATTCTTTTTACTGATCTTCGGTTTATAGAAGGAATTGGTTTAATACCGAATCCAGCGGAATTATTTGGTGAATGAGGTGAGAGGCTTTCAATTCTTTTTAACTGTATTCATTTACAATTTGAAGGTTATTTAATTTTTATTACTCATTAGCATTAAATTATAATGATTTTTCAAAAAGGGTTTTCAATTTTAATTCATATTTCTTCCAGATTTATGATTCATATTTTTTAAATATATCGGTCCATCTCAACCTAATAGCTTGTAACAATCAGAACGAATAATTCAAATCAACAACTTCTGTACATTTCAGTTGCCTTAACAACCACGTTTTCTATGTATCCTTGAGCCGGCATTATAGAATATTACTACTCTTTTCCAATAAAATACTCCATGCTTGGATTAATATTAAATCACCTAAAATTCTCCCCTAACCTTCCTTCTTAAACAGTAAATGTTTTACCAGATTTTCGTTGGACTGGGTTTCTTAAAAAGGTATTAATTTCCTTTCACTAATATGGAATTTAGGCCTATAGATTTTCTTACAACCGTTATAACATTATTTGTTTTTTTTTAACTTAATTTTCTTTTACATGACCTACTGTACAATTAATTATTGGTTAACTGGTTAATTACATTAATTTTAATTTACTGGTAGCTACTTTATTACATTAGTTAGCTGGTTCTGGAACTCTTCATTAATTTATAATATAATTGTCAGAACTACTTGTTAAACATGAAACACTGGTCACCCTCCTGGCCCAGTTTATCAACATTAATTAAAACAACAGTATTATTCAACTTTATACAATACTTAGAACTTAGTATAATGACTAACACTGGTAACTATATTTGATTGTATAAAGACAAATCTAATATAAATATAAACATAATTATTGATGATGTATTACTATTAAGCAACATTAGTTCATTTTTAGCATACTCAAAATACAACATAAATACTCTGTATATCTTAACATGTTACAGTACAAAAACAAACATTTTATTACATTCAATCATTCATTGGTCTGGCTCTTTTATATTTAACATTAGTCATTGCCTCCTTTTGACTTGAGGTACTTCTCAGACACATTAACTACTGAGCAGCCTTAATTCAGGGTATGGTCCTTGACCATGTTTCATTCAATTTTTATGTAACGTTGGGGGACCTCAACTATGTTACGTTACATAACACCCCCCCTTCGAAATAAGTTTATTTTGTATAAACAAAGTTTAGCAAGAAATAAACGCACAACTTGTATCTGGTCAATTGGTTTCCTATTCATAGTACTTTTATATTTCAGAATTATCCGTTGTATTAATATCATTTCTTCGTTCCTTCTTAAAATCAATTATTTTCCTTCTTGTGACATTCTTTATTAATTATACATTTTGGATCTGGTTTTATTTAATTCTCTATATTTGTGAGTTTTCCCTCTAATATTTAATTTTCCTAAACCTCCCTAACATTATAACTGGAATCGAATCGGTGGTGCTCTATCGGCTAACCAATTACCGTCGTCCGTTACATACTTTCTGGGATCAGAGGAACATCATCTCTGCCCAGTTAAATGATTGCTGGAATATTCTACAGTCAATCTTCATTAATAAACCTCGTAAGGTAGTCATCATGTGACCTTCAATAAAATAATAAATAATAATCATACTCTAGGGATTATTCACTGTACTTTAACTCAGATCATATTATTTCTTCATATTAATTCTTCCTTCTATTATACACTTCTCCTCTCCAATACTTGGCTATTTTATTGACACTTATTAATTAGCTTTTTTACGGATAATTCTTAACCATTTGTTTTTTTTTCTTTTCTTGTGATCCTTTTGATGGTTCCATTTTGGCTTCTTCATTCTCTTATCTTCATTGGCTCATATTCCTTTATGATCAATACAGCTGGTTATGAGATTTTGGTTAGTACTATACATTACATCATGTAGTTATATTCTTCTGGCACAATCATTATTATTCCTTTTACATTCTAAATTACATTTCTCACTATTATATTACATCAGATAAACTCATTTTGTTTTTTGGTTTTGATGATTTTTATTAGGTTGAATCAGTGTTATTATATTTTTTTTTTTATATTAGTTTAAAGTAATTTCTCCTGAATTATATAGTAAGGTGTTCTTACTTATTTTTTCGAATTTGGTTGTTTTTTTTATCTTCAAAATTCTCTTTCTTATATACCTCATAAATTGTTTTCTTAGATACTTGTTTGTAAGTTGAACTTACTTCATTTTTTGAATTTTGGGGTTTTGTTCTCTTTATTTTAAATTATACTGTTTCTGAATAATTATTGAGTAAGTTGTTCTTACGTACTTTTGGAATTTTGGTGTTTTGTTATGCATTCCATCTGTCGGCCGTGGCTTCTTCTTCATCTATTTCTTGTCTTACATCCTGGGACGTACTGGGTCGGTGGCCATCTCCTCTTAGGGGAATCCAGCGTTCTGGTGGGTTCTGTTGATTATAAATTATTCGGACATTCCTAGATGGATCGTCCCTTCTTTGGTTCTCGCTTCCGGATCTGGATTCTCCGATGCTATTGCTCCGTTGTAAACACTCATTATCATTCTCCCCTTGGTGTTGATCATTCCTTGGACCATTCTCTTCGGCCCTTATAAAATTCACCATTGGTCTGGAAACCCATAATGGACGATCCTCTTCGTAGTTAACCCGGCGGTAGTCCTCCTGACTCCGACTCCTGCCTCCATTAGTCCTAGTATCTCTTCTATCGTTAATATTATCCTGGTTCCAGTCGGTGTCCCTATTAAAACTCCGACGTCCTTGGTAGTATGTCCTCCCGTTATAGTTATCGTACGCCCCCACATAATTAACTCTCCTGTAGTTTTGGTTTTGGTTGTTCGGGTTACGGTTACTGTTATCATAATTTCGGTTGTTTGTGTTCTGATTCTGGTAACTTGAGTTATATGACCGGTTATATTGGTTGTTCGGAATATTCTGTCTATTCCCGTAATTGTTTCCGTTGTTCCTTGGGCTGTTGTTATTTTGCCGTTGGTACGCATCATTACCATAATTACCTGGCCTGCCATTATAGTTCGTCCGGTTATTCGTCTCATGACTGTTATGGTTATTGTTTCTATTGTTGTAGTCTGGGAAATCCCTGCTCCCGTACCGGTCGTTTCTCTGCCGACTCCTTCGATAATGTACCTCACGCTCGTGCTCTTCCAATAGCGTTGACATGGCCTGTATCGTTTTTATTTGTCCACCCGATCGTGCTATTGATATCCCGTTATCATAGTGGTATGCTAACCTGGTGACGAGAATTTCCTCCGGGATTTTTGGTTCAAGGTGTCTTGCCAAGCATACTTTTCCCAGGAAGTAGGCGGTAAGTGTTGTTCCCCTGCTGGCGTCATACCTTCCATAGCTGATGCTCTCCCTTACTACGTTCTGGGTGGCGTCTGACCAGTACCTGGCTTTAAAAGCTATTTTAAATTCTTCGTAACTTCGGATGTCGTGCCTGGTGGCTGTCCACCAGTTATCATAAGTTTCTTTGAAATGTTCGTCTAAGTAACGACGAATTATTGGCCACCTATTTTCACCAATTCTCATTAGTTGTTCGCCGACCCGTTCCAAGAATTCCATTGGGTTTCTCTTGTATGACTTAAAGTTGATGGTCTCCCGGTCGTCTATATGTTGTGTATATGGAATAGCGATCGTTCGGTTGTCAACTGACCGTTGTATGTTCTCGATTCTCTCCCGGTTACGTTGTCCTTGTGTGACGATTTTAAATGTATTAAAAAATCGCACAGATTAAAATTTTTTAATTTTAATAAGTAAGAGTATCATACACCCTTACCTATACCCAGATTCCTGAATCAACTTGAAACCTTCCAGTACCAACACGCCAAGAATAGTATTAAGTAGTAAATAATAATAATAATTACTTAAATAATTAAAAAATGCGACTAGAGAAATAAAGAAATCCCTAAGTCATAATAAAATAAACATAAAGTATTTATCTTCTAATTAATGAATAAATAATAATAGGAAAAGTACGAACTATTTTCTTAGTGCGTAAATACGCCCTAGCTTACTGAGCCCTCTCCCCTAAACCGTACGCGCATTCGGCCGTAGAACGTCGCAATGAGTAGATGTGAGTTTTGGTGTTGTACACATATACGTATGTGTAAGTTCTCTAGAAGCATATCCAGCGTGAAATCTTGTTATTGTGAATAATGTAGTGTCTAGAGTTTGTGAGAAAATATATAAATAAAATAGAAAAAGGTAGCCAACACATCTCTTAAAAACAAAATCAAATGTAAGTGTAACATAGTTAACTACTAGACTGTAGTACTGCAAAGTGAGAACTATAACTGTAATTAAAATAAAGAAAATGTGAACTACAAGAATCTGCACTAAGAAAAGTGAAATTACAACATTTGGAACTTCAAGTAAACAACCTATCTTCGAGAGCTTCAAGTTAACTAAAAATCAACCCGATGTAGATACACCAAGAACAACGTACTCAACCCGTAGAAGACAACTGGAGATGTCCCAAGAATACAACAACAACCTCAGGTGATATCAAACCACAACTTTTGTAAATTTCCCCTTAATAAGAAGTAACAAAGAACTTTAAAGAACTTTCGCAATGTAATGAACAAATTATCAGATTTGTATATTTTGTAATTTTGTAAGCAGTAATAGTAACCGTAATGTATATATTGATAAATTAATAATTTTGAGAAAATTGAGACCCGGATCCGTGGTATTAAAACTAACAGTTATATGAATAAATTTTGATATAACAAGAATAATATAATTAAGATCTTTGAAGCAGTAAAAGCACTATTTACTAAAATAACTTTCTTTAAAATCAGGAATAATGTTTGATTAATATTTCAATAGCAATAAAGAGATGTTTTAGCTAATACCTAGTGAGTGAATAAGTTTATGCAAACCTTGTCAGTTTCCTATATCATACTTGTTTTGTAATTTGTTAGTAAGAGTTTTACTAACAACGGCAGCTGGTTTAGTTTACTGGTAAAGAATTAAACTAGTTCCCGATTTTTGTGTTGTCTTGCCAAGGGGCGGCACAAAATTGCGCCACTCTGCTGAATTTAAAATTGTGTAATTTACTTGGTAAAACAAAATATTGTTTACAGAGTGTCACGTACAGAAAATTGCAACAATTATGTAATTGTTGTTGTGTAAGTTTATAAGTCGTTAACGATAAAAAGGACAAACATAAATTTATTCACTCAGAAATAAACAAAAAAAAATAAATGAGTAAAATTTTAATTATATAATAATAATATTAGTATCGCGAGTTTGCCGTGTTAAGCAAGTAATAGCTGGTAGGGAAACCATTCCAAACAAGTCAATTCCAAGCCAGTTGGTTCATGTTAAATATGTGTTGAGGAATGTAAACTCTCCCCTTTGTAAGAACCCATCTCATTCATAACCCCTCCTCCCTAAAGCAAACAAAGCCACGTTAGACAAGCTCTTTCCTGTTTTTGAATTGTTCTGAATTACTACCCTATGCAACTAGACGACACCCCAAAACAGCTGATTCTTTGTGCTGTTTGTTAAATCAATGAACTTTCCGTATATGAAATTTCTCTCTACTAAAATAGTATTATCGTTTTGTTTTGATTAATTATATATGTCAATACTGAGAATTTAATTGTTGTGAAATAAGTTATGTTGATTAATTAAGATAAGATTACATCCCAAAGCTTAATATGAAATAAGATATATGTGTATGTGTTTAAATGAATTAATGTTATCTATTTTTAAACACTGAGAAAACGAAGTAAAGTAAGGGACATAAGATTTGTCGTTCGTAATACGTCGTGTGTTTAAAGTGGTTATTATAAAAAAATGACTCAATTTAACCCCGATTTCTTGTTGAAAGACGAATTAACATATGAAGCATTATGGCGTGGTCTCCCCTACTCTAATGTAACTGTCGCGGAACTTCGCAAGACGTTACGCGAAAATAAACCGGACAAACCTTCATTATTAAGTCGTTTGAGTGTTTTAGATTTCAATAGCGAAAAAGAAACGTGTTATCGTAAGTATACAGAACTAACTTCGTACGCACAAACCCTGCGTGATGAAAAATCCCCCGCAGTAATATTACGCACCACCCAAAGAATTGAGCATCTATACCGTCGTATCACCAATTTGTTGACCTGGCCCGGTGATAAAGATATCCCTCCTGATGTAAAAAAATTCGCCGAGGAAGCATTAAAACAATTACCTGAGATAATACGCGAATTACGTAGACGATCCGAATTGTTTAGATTAGACGAAATCGAAGAAGCAATGACGAAATTAAATATTTCACCTACCCAATCGCCGACTCAAGAACAACCAAACGGTACTGCAAAAATTCAGATTCTGCAGGAATCCAATATAGATCCATTCAAGGAACGGTTAAGTGGTAGTCAAGTAAATATTCAAGCAGTAAACGTTACGTCACTCCCTAATGAACTAGAAAATATGACCCATACCTACGAATTACCTTCTCATTCGCGGACTAATCAACCTGCGGAAAATCCTAGAATGATGAGCCAAATAAATTTAACTCCCGAGCTCTATGGAAAAATAACCCACCCTGTAGAAAGTATTTTGTCCAATATACAAATCACTGATGGGCTGAATATTACAAAGCTCCTTAATTTTATCAAACATATCTTAGAATTAAAGGAACTGCAACAACTAAGAGATAACCAGATTTTGCAAGTTATTTTACCTTAAGTGTAGATCTCCATTAAAAGATAGAGTGTTAGAATCCCTAAGGTATAATCAATCGGTAGAAGAACTTCATACCACACTAATAAGACATTGCATTCCCACCGGTATCTACGAAGAATTGAAGCAAAACTTAGTACTTCGTGCACAAGGTACATACGAGAGACTAGCTCATTATATTTCTGAAGTAAGAGAATCTGCTTTATTGTTACAAGTTAAATGGAGCGAACAACAGTTAGTAGACAATATCATAGTAAGACTATCCCCCGAGGAGCGATCTCGACTAGCACTCGTGAAGCCACCTACAACTTTTACGGAACTAGAACTATGTTGTATACATTCGTCCGACGTCTGGTATTCTGACCAGAATAGAAGTGTTTCTATGTCCCAGAGTCAACAAAGAAATTCATTCCAAACTAGACCTATTGGAAATGATACCCGAAGCTACCGCGATAAGCGATTCGTAAGTACACATAAAACCCAAAACTATCCCCATGTTTCATACTCTAAACCAAAATCCCGACAACCTACGAGCGAAGTAAGTGAGGAAAGAAGATGTTATAACTGTGGAAAGGCCGGACATATTAGCAAGTTATGTAAACAAAAGCGTTATCTACAGAAAACCGACCAATCAAAAAATGTGTGAAGCTGGAAGACCGAAAATCCTACGTCTTCCGAAGCATCAGAAGGAAAGGTAACAACAATACTAAGCGTCAAATAAAGATGAGTAAAAAAAAACGCAGAGATCCTTATTTAACAAAATTTATCGAGAAGTGCAACTCTATTGGTGCATGTAAAACAAGTATATGCCAACTACCCTATGTACAGATAGACCTTGGAGCAACGAAAACCCTTGGTTTAATTGATTCAGGATCTACCCGTAGTATAATTAGTAAACAGTTAGCCACCTTATTAGCTAATCATAAACTGATTAAACGTAGCCAAATGGTGAACATAAAGTGTACCACCGCAAATAAACAAAACCTAAAGATATCTCACAGTATTACGGTGAAATTAAAAATTCAGAATTTTACTTGGTACATTCCCCTACTAGTAGCTGAAGAGTTAGGACAGAACTTAATATTAGGCGCGGATTTTATAAGAAAAACTGCTTTAATTCTTGATATATATGCAAAACAATATTTTTTCAGATTGATCGTACTCAAAAATATCAGTTCGACTCCGAATTAAGTAACGACACTGTTAGTGAAACCGCAAATATTCATTCAGAGCCTAATGAATCGAGTCTAAGTCATTTAAAAGGAAATGAGAGACTAAGAATCCAAAAGTTAATAAAAGATTTTTCTGCTGTACTCACCCCCAAGTTAGGATTAACTCATTTAATTGAATATAAAATAAATCTTAGTGACAACAAAGTAATACGACTCCACCCATACAAACTATCTCCGCCCAAGGTGGAAATCATGAGAAACCACATTAACAAACTCCTTGATCAGCACGTCATTGAACCATCAACGTCTCCATATTCATCGCCTGCATTCCTAGTACCAAAAGGAACTGACAAACATAGACTAGTCGTGGATTATAGACAACTAAATAAGAGTATAGAATTTGAATCGATACCACTGCCAGACATACACAGTGCGTTTCACTATTTTACAAAAGCGAAAATCTTCACCATAATGGATCTTAACCAAGCATTCCATCAAATTCCACTAGCTGAGGAATCAAAACATTTAACTGCTTTTGCTGTCCCATTTAATCTATATCAATTTACGCGAGTACCATTCGGTATATCACAAGGAAGTTCAGTATGCAGTCGACTGTTAGAAAAAATTTTCCATGATGTTAAATTTAAATTTGTATATCATTATCTCGACGATATAGTAGTATATAGTGAGTCAATGGATCAACATATTGATCACTTGCGTGAAGTATTATCCCGGTTAAAGAAAGCCGGACTGACCGTAAACCCTAGTAAAGTTAATTTCGCAGTGAAACAATTCTCATTTTTAGGTCACATAGTATCAGCCGAAGGTAAGGTTACCATCGATCCCGAACGTACACGCGCAATCCGAGAATTTTTACCTCCCAGAGAAGTCAAAGGTATAGCTAGATTTTTAGGTATGATTAATTATTTTCATAAGTATATACCCCACTTAGCAGATATAGCAGCCCCATTGAATGCCTTAAGAAAGAAAGGAACGAAATTCGAGTGGACTACTCAACATCAAGAAGCGTTTGAAACACTTAAAGAAAGTATTATATCCCCTCCTGTATTGCAGTTAGCGGATTTCAGTAAACCATTTATCGTACAGACCGATAGTTCAAGTGTAGCATTAGGAGCCGTAATATACCAGGAAATAAATAATACTAGACTCCCGATCAGTTATGCATCCCGGACACTGACCGAGCAAGAAAGGAAGTTCTCAGCCTATGAACTGGAATGTTTAGCCGTAGTATTTGCTTTTGATAAATTCAAACCATTTTTGGAACACAAAGAATTTCTACTAGAAACCGATAATCAAGCTTTATCATGGTTATTAAATCACCCAAAGCAATTAGGTCGTATCGGACGATGGGTGTTAAGATTAAATTGCTACAAGTTCAAAGTGCAACATATTCGTGGAACTCAAAATGTAGTGGCCGATACTCTATCCCGCATGTTCCAACTACCCAATACAAGATCTGTAGAAGACAATATTGAAACCACTATCGTTAATACACTAATTACTAATTTTCCCCTTGCATTTAAGGATATTGCATATCACCAACAACAAGATCCGAAATTGTGTAAAATAATCGAACAAATAGAAAAAGGAAATAACTCTGATAAATATATCTTGAGTAAAAGAGTACTTTGTTTTAAGAAGGCAAACGGAAAATTACTAAGAATAATCGCCCCGGAAATAATCAAACCCATGTTAATGGAGTACTACCATTCATCTACAATTGGAGCTCATATGGGGATTAGGAAAACGATACATCGTATTCGCAAGGAATACCACTGGGAAAACATGAATAGTGAAATAAAAAAGTTCGTGAAAGAATGCGAAATTTGTGCGCTGAGCAAACCAGCAAGAACCAGTCAAGTCGGAAAACTAATCTCCGAAATACCTACCACTCCCTTCTCGAAAATATACATCGACTATTCTGGACCTTATCCCCGCTCTAAATCCGGAAATACTATGCTGTTAATTTGTGTAGACTCATTCACTAAATTCGTGTGGATGTATCCTATGCGTCGTGCATTAGCATCTACGACCATTAAAATTCTACAAGAACAACTATTTAAAGACTATGGCACTCCTTTAAGCTTAATATCTGACAATGGACCCCAGTTTAAATCGAAAGAATTTAATGACATGTGTTTTAAATTAGGTATAAATCATATTACCGTGACCGAGTACAGACCGCAAGGAAATATAGCAGAAAGATACTTGCGTAACTTAAAATCAGCATTAATATCTTATCATGCTAAAGACCAGACAACCTGGGATCAAAATATTTCGTGGATACAATTTGCATTCAATTCAGCGTATCACGAAGGTCATAAATCAACACCATTTGATTTACTGTACAAGTACAAACCCAACCATCCTTTAACCACAAAGTGGAAAATCAATGAGTTATTACCCCGCGACGTGAATGGGAATAACATACGAAAAATATGGAACGAAGCTCGTGCAAATCTGAGAGCTAATTTACAGAAATCAAGGAAGTATCATGAGAATAATAATAAGCTAATAAAGTATAAAATAGGTGATTTAGTCATGTATAAAACTCATCCTATGAGTAAAGCAGTTGATAGGATCACTTCGAAACTATCTTATCGATGGTGTGGCCCCTACCAAATTCGTAAGTTCATCACCCCCGTTACTGTAGCTCTGTATGAACCCAATACAGAAAATTACGTTCGCAGAAGTCATTTGTCTCAAATAAAAAAATGTTTTTCGTGTCAAGATACAGAAGGAAGACTACGAGAAAGATAGAAAACCTAGAATACTATCTAAGTATTAAGAATAAAATGTGTTGTGTAGACTTATACCGAAATAGGATAAGATTGTGTAACATCCTATACTATAGGTAACTATAAACTCAAAACCCCCTCGTACGAATACAAGCGAGGCCTGATCAACCTTAGCTAATGTCCTGCGAGAATGGTATTATACATGAGAAATCTGATGACAAGTATAATGAAGATGAAGAGAAAGAAAGAAAGAAAAATAATCTTTAGCGCTGTAAACTAAAAGTAATTCTATTGTTCTTACAATACGGTATTATTATTAGTAAAATACTCATGAGTATAACTCCGTAAAACGAGTGAGCAATTCAAGAAAAAACCGGTAGTAGATATAAGAATTAAAATAAGGTAGATTTACGTTTTGTGTATTTTATATAGTAGATGTAGTAGAATTTAGATGTGACATAAGTATAAGATAATCGATTGATGAATAGAAATAAGCTGAGAGAGAGAAATTTCAGTATGAAATATAATTGTTTATTAGAATTATATTATTACACCCCCCCGTTTTTCATAGTTAAGTGCAGGAGGATGTGACGATTTTAAATGTATTAAAAAATCGCACAGATTAAAATTTTTTAATTTTAATAAGTAAGAGTATCATACACCCTTACCTATACCCAGATTCCTGAATCAACTTGAAACCTTCCAGTACCAACACGCCAAGAAAAGTATTAAGTAGTAAATAATAATAATAATTACTTAAATAATTAAAAAATGCGACTAGAGAAATAAAGAAATCCCTAAGTCATAATAAAATAAACATAAAGTATTTATCTTCTAATTAATGAATAAATAATAATAGGAAAAGTACGAACTATTTTCTTAGTGCGTAAATACGCCCTAGCTTACTGAGCCCTCTCCCCTAAACCGTACGCGCATTCGGCCGTAGAACGTCGCAATGAGTAGATGTGAGTTTTGGTGTTGTACACATATACGTATGTGTAAGTTCTCTAGAAGCATATCCAGCGTGAAATCTTGTTATTGTGAATAATGTAGTGTCTAGAGTTTGTGAGAAAATATATAAATAAAATAGAAAAAGGTAGCCAACACATCTCTTAAAAACAAAATCAAATGTAAGTGTAACATAGTTAACTACTAGACTGTAGTACTGCAAAGTGAGAACTATAACTGTAATTAAAATAAAGAAAATGTGAACTACAAGAATCTGCACTAAGAAAAGTGAAATTACAACATTTGGAACTTCAAGTAAACAACCTATCTTCGAGAGCTTCAAGTTAACTAAAAATCAACCCGATGTAGATACACCAAGAACAACGTACTCAACCCGTAGAAGACAACTGGAGATGTCCCAAGAATACAACAACAACCTCAGGTGATATCAAACCACAACTTTTGTAAATTTCCCCTTAATAAGAAGTAACAAAGAACTTTAAAGAACTTTCGCAATGTAATGAACAAATTATCAGATTTGTATATTTTGTAATTTTGTAAGCAGTAATAGTAACCGTAATGTATATATTGATAAATTAATAATTTTGAGAAAATTGAGACCCGGATCCGTGGTATTAAAACTAACAGTTATATGAATAAATTTTGATATAACAAGAATAATATAATTAAGATCTTTGAAGCAGTAAAAGCACTATTTACTAAAATAACTTTCTTTAAAATCAGGAATAATGTTTGATTAATATTTCAATAGCAATAAAGAGATGTTTTAGCTAATACCTAGTGAGTGAATAAGTTTATGCAAACCTTGTCAGTTTCCTATATCATACTTGTTTTGTAATTTGTTAGTAAGAGTTTTACTAACAACGGCAGCTGGTTTAGTTTACTGGTAAAGAATTAAACTAGTTCCCGATTTTTGTGTTGTCTTGCCAAGGGGCGGCACACTTGCTTCTGTACTTCGTTTACGACCGTATCTAAGTTTCGATGCTGGTTTCCGCAATCTGCTCGTATTGATTCCACTTGAACCCGGTTCTCTTCTTCTATATGGCCTATCTTGACCTCTAATTCAGCCCTATTTCGTGTAATAGCTTCATCGGTCACTCTCAGTTTTCTATTTGTTTCAGCTATCTCCTGTTTTCTTTCGTCGTCGTTCTTACCTACCTTCTGGCCGATTGCCTCACTAGCGTCCTCGATTTTCTTATTGATAGCTTGTCTTAACCCTTCATTCTGTTTATCAACATTTTCCCTTAATTCCTTGTTAGAATGCTCAATTTTATCATCGATTCGTATAATATTATCCTCATTGATTTTCTCAAGCTCTGCCTTCATTCGTTTATTGTTTTCCTCAAGTTTTTCGTTCATTAGTTTGTTATCGTCCTGAATCTGTCTCAAATTCTCGTCATTCCTGTCAAACTTTTCATTCATTTGTTTGATTAAATTTTCGCTCAAAATTTCGTTTTGTTTTCTTGAGTTTTCATTAATACTGTCTATTTTATTTTCCAGCTTTTCTGAATTTTCATTTATACTGTCTATATTTTCATTGATTTGTCTGAAATTGGCCTTCAATCGTTCATTATTTTCATTTATGGTTTGCCTTAAGAGTTCACTAGTACTTTCCTTAATACTGTCTATTTTTTCATTAGTTTGTCTATTATCTTCTTTGATACTGTCTATTTTATTTTCCAACTTTTCTGAATTTTCTTTATTATCCTCTTTAATTTGTCTTAAACTCTCGTTAGTTTGTTTTAAACTCTCATTAGTTTGTTTATTATCCTCCTTCATGCTACTCATTAATTCCATTAATTTTTCCCAATTTAATCCTCCTCTGGCTTCCTCTTTATCTGGTTGGTCCCCTTGGCCATCCTCTTCAACTATTTCCTTCTCTGTGATAATTGCTTCAGTTTCTTCTTCCCTCCTATCTTCTTCTGTTTCTTGTTCCTTCTCCATTCTTTTCGTAACACCTCTCGTATGCATTCCTGTGCCTCTAATGGTTGCCTGCTCAAGTTAAGTAACAATTAGTATGATTTTTTACTTAACTAAAGCCCACTCGTTGAGCGCCAATTTGTAACTATATAAGTATGTTAGGTACTAGCGAAACGTCTGTCTTATTCAAGCCCCTCTGTTGTAGTCGTCAATTTTGTAAAGAACTAATTATGTGAGGACGTATATTATATTATATGCTGCACGCTGGAAGCGTCAAATTGTAAAGAAATCTTGTCTATGGGTGTAATTAGTTATATGAGACTCCGGTGTATCAAACGCCAAGTAATACGTTGCAAGTGGCAATTCGTAACAATTAAAATGTTGTTACCTGATTTAATTAATGGGTTATTAATAAATATGTCTTTCGGTTGTGACCAATGAAACCTTCAGAAAATAGATTATTAAGCAAACAAAATTATAATTATGTTCCTTGAATTTATAATCATACTGCTCTATAGATTTAACTTAGTTTTCGGTGGTTGTGTAATATTAGCGATATGTATGGAGTATTGACTGAATGTAAGGGGTATTTGTGTCAACCCTAGTCACTCGATGTTAGAAAATCCCATTCAAATTTTGTACTAAACACAAGCTAGTTCAGCAATCTCCCGTCCCACCAGCTGCAAACGTCGAGCGCTGTTACTTGTAATAAGCGTACTTATAGGTTAGTTATTCATTGAGTTTGAATCAACCTTTTTGTAAATTATCCCAACCACTACGTATAGTATTTATTCTGCAATAACTTCAAACGTTATCTCATACAATAAAGATTCTTTATTTATTTTCTCTATTACTTCACAGTCCACGTTACCTCAAAAAATAATAATACGATCAAATCGATCATACAGAAATATATCGATTATCAATTCCTAAAATTCTATAAACATATACACATGAAAATAATAATAAATAATTCTTATCCCAGGGTTCATAAAGTTCTTGGAACCATTAGTAAGGCCAGGTAAAATGCACAATTAAGGTTGCTCAATTTACAAAACAAAATTATTTACTCTAAATAGTGAAATTAAAATAGGTTGTTTTTTACCAAGCTGACGAAAACTTCGACTGGCAGTGGACGTTTGTAAACAGTTGCCAAAATTCGGCTTATCTCGTCTTCATCCAGTGAAAATGCTCTGGTTTTCAATAAAATTGATGGTGGCGTGTACTGGTAAACCCTCAGGAAATCTTCGGGCTTCTGTTCTTCTTTTATGGTCTTAACAATTCTCGGTCCCAGTGAAATGGAATTAGGATCCCAGCTTCCTCTGCTGCCAGTGAAGGTTATCTCTGCCAAACTGAGTCTTCTGGTATTTTCAATAATTCCGTTAGTTCAGGCTTTAATTCTTTTTACTGATCATCGGTTTATAGAAGGAATTGGTTTAATACCGAATCCAGCGGAATTATTTGGTGAATGAGGTGAGAGGCTTTCAATTCTTTTTAACTGTATTCATTTACAATTTGAAGGTTATTTAATTTTTATTACTCATTAGCATTAAATTATAATGATTTTTCAAAAAGGGTTTTCAATTTTAATTCATATTTCTTCCAGATTTATGATTCATATTTTTTAAATATTTCGGTCCACCTCAACCTAATAGCTTGTAACAATCAGAACGAATAATTCAAATCAACAACTTCTGTACATTTCAGTTGCCTTAACAACCACGTTTTCTATATATCCTTGAGCCGGCATTATAGAATATTACTACTCTTTTCCAATAAAATACTCCATGCTTGGATTAATATTAAATCACCTAAAATTCTCCCCTAACCTTCCTTCTTAAACAGTAAATGTTTTACCAGATTTTCGTTGGACTGGGTTTCTTAAAAAGGTATTAATTTCCTTTCACTAATATGGAATTTAGGCCTATAGATTTTCTTACAACCGTTATAACATTATTTGGTTTTTTTTTTAACTTAATTTTCTTTTACCTGACCTACTGTACAATTAATTATTGGTTAACTGGTTAATTACATTAATTTTAATTTACTGGTAGCTACTTTATTACATTAGTTAGCTGGTTCTGGAACTCTTCATTAATTTATAATATAATTGTCAGAACTACTTGTTAAACATGAAACACTGGTCACCCTCCTGGCCCAGTTTATCAACATTAATTAAAACAACAGTATTATTCAACTTTATACAATACTTAGAACTTAGTATAATGACTAACACTGGTAACTATATTTGATTGTATAAAGACAAATCTAATATAAATATAAACATAATTATTGATGAGGTATTACTATTAAGCAACATTAGTTCATTTTTAGCATACTCAAAATACAACATAAATACTCTTTATACCTTAACATGTTACAGTACAAAAACAAACATTTTATTACATTCAATCATTCATTGGTCTGGCTCTTTTATATTTAACATTAGTCATTGCCTCCTTTTGACTTGAGGTACTTCTCAGACACATTAACTACTGAGCAGCCTTAATTCAGGGTATGGTCCTTGACCATGTTTCATTCAATTTTTATGTAACGTTGGGGGACCTTAACTATGTTACGTTACAATATGTGATAGGTCAGGCGTAGAGTCAACTGAGAGGCTGAAGTATCCAGCTGATTAAATTTCTCCAACAATCACTTCGCGAACTTTATCACTCATTAAATCGATGAGTTCATCGCATGTGGTTTTAGATAGATATGTCGGGTTGCCTTTCCCTTTATTCCCATATCTTGCAATATGGCTTGCTAAAAATGGATCAAACTGAGCCACAAGTTCTAGTAATCCCAAAATATTTCTATTATATAAAGATCCGAAAGACTCGTCATGTCCTCTAAAAGCCAAACCACGCTCTGCAAGCGTTTGTATTACTGCAATGACCTATTGCAATACATTTTGCCAATATTTTCTCTCTTCTTTTATTTGTGACTCTAGATTCTTGGTGATCCCTAGACCTTGCTTCGACTCAAATAAGTTAGCATAAAGTCCTTATGCACCAGACTGTTCTCATGCTGCTCAATTGCAATTACATTTCGCCAATCACTAAATTCGCCAATCACTAAATCCGCCAGCTGCAAATCGGGTCGGCGCTGTGGATTTGTTACTAAACAATTTGCAAACAAAGCAGTACAAAGAACCTGTTGTTTGTGAATAGAGTAACCATTCCCGTTTGTATGTTTCACCGTTGACTTTTTTACCGAAATATAAATATGGTGTACAAAACCTGACACTTTTACCACCAGTATATATATGGCGTGATGTATTAAATGGGCCCAGATGGTGCTGACAATTTTCTGGTCCATGATCAATCCAGTGGCAAACGTCTTCTTCGGAAAATTCAGTCCACAGTCCAGGATCAGTTTTTTTTATTAGGCTTAATGAGTTCAGTTTCCGAATCTTGAAGAGTTAAAACAGTAATAAGTTCTCCTTTTTCATCAGATTTATCAAGAACAGCAGGTGTCTTAAATTTGACAGTAATTTCATTGTAATCAGAACAAATATTAAAAGGGATTGTAGGATTTTCTTTATCAAGCTGTATTGTAACAGATGATGAAGATTGAGATTGAGATTTTTGACATACAGTTAATTTATGTTGAAGTTGTTCAGTTTTACTATCAATAGATGTTGAGAGACTAGTATTTTCATCGAGTTTAAGGTTTTCATTGCCAGATGACGAAGGTTCTGACCGATTGCTTTGGAAAAAGGAAGTCAATTTTGGGTTGTCATCAGTTTTTTTCTTCTTAAGTTCAGCCTTTTTGCGCTTTTGTGCACCGCTGAGATGATGGTGTTTCATTTTGAATATTGTAGACTAAATGTATGCTTAACAAATACCAGCTGTGATATGGTGCGTAGTGTAATTACCTGAAATATAATAATGAAGTACCTTTAGTATTTTAGTTTACAGCTTAATAGCCGAGTAAGACTAATTTAAAAACAGCAAATTTCCAGGAACAGCATCGATTGAGCTGATTTTTTTTTAACAATAGGTTTAGTGTTTACCTAAAAGTTTATCCAATTTCCAGACTACGCACCGCCCATTTTCCCCGACTTTTCACTTCCGGCAAACAGCGGAGCGCGAGTCACGACGGTTTTCCTCAAATTTCCTATGATAACTTCACCGAATTAAAAAAATAAAAATACCAGCATGTTCCCCGGAAAATTTCCTATTGACCTTTGTCAGTCGTGCATTTTTATAAAGGCACATAATCTATAAAAAAATTGCAAACATGCAAAAATGTGCATTTTCAGATTTCCGTTAATAATGAGTGGAATAATGACTTTTTCTTCACAAAAAATTGTAGAATATACTATTCCAATAGACAAATTTACATATTAATTTTTATCCCGAAATATTTTGCCATTAAACCACAATAAATTTTTCAAGTTGGAAACGGAAACGTTTTTAAATTTGGGTCCAGTCGTCACCATGACATCACAGGACAAAGTTTTTTTTTAAATACTCATATTTTCATGCTCTATCAGCTGCATGATAAATTTTTATTTTTTTAATTTGATGAAGTTATCATAGGAAAAATCGAGGAAAACCGTCAGTGACTCATAAACTTTTAGGTAAACACTAAACCTATCGTTAAAAAAAAATCAGCTCAATCGATGCTGTTCCTGGAAATTTGCCTTTTTTGCCCTTTTTTTCGATAGTCTTACTCGGCTATAAACCATATACTATCTTAGTCGAGGAAATATATAGTAATTATAATATAATATCACTATCACTACATCAGTACCAATATTATGTGCCTATACATATAAGGAGGGCGGTGGGTTTTCTATCCGATCTAAGTACACTAAATTGTAACGAAGATTTAAATAGTGACATAACAACAGCCTTTAGACATTTTGCAGCCTTAGACAGTGCACTTTACGAAGCCCCTCTTTTAATAAATTGATAAATTTAGTATCACTTTCCAATATATTGTCAACTTCTTTGCATTCGTGTTTTCGAGACTTTTTATCAGATATTTCAGTAAAACATAATCAACATGTTAATGATTTATTTTAGGTTAATTTTTTCTTTTTGTAACTTTGTAATCATACTATTACTATCACTTAATAAAACCAATAATGTCTTACACTTACACGGTTCCACGGAAGAAAACTATTCACAAAACAACACATCGATCTGAAACATAACAAAACAAAGCCACCACCTGTTAAACACGACAACAACCGGTAAGTATAAACTTCACTCTCAAGCTTCCCAGAGTCTCCACGAGAGTGTGGCGCTGCCAGTTAGGCCGACGTTGTCGCGTGAGTAAACAGAACTCGTAACCTCGAAACACTCTTTTTTACAGTTCTATTTATTTGGGTAAATACATTTTTTTTATCGCCCTGCCTGAGGCCCTAGGCAGCTGCCTAGTCGGAAATCCGCCACTGTGTGGCGGGGAGTCGATCGCGCGTTCATTTCATAAACTAACAAACTTTGTTTTCTCCTATATTAGTTAGGGGGCAGAGGAGGCCCCTGGAGACAAGAGGCCCCAAGCACGTGCTTGTTCAGTAATCCGCTACTGGATAGAGTTAAGAAACATGCATTTATATCATCTCGTCTTTACTGTTGTATTCCACTACTTAGAATCAGGAGACTGTTAACACTTCCATAATTAAATGTGCATAGCTCACTTCTGACAGTAAGAAAACTATTTAGAGTATACTAAACATGCAGCTCATATTTTATAATGCTCATTTGGCTGAAGATCCTCTAGATTTGGCTGAGAAAGGCATAAAACTTTGGTTGCCAGTGACAATAATTCCTGAAAAGCATTTATACCTATAGAACCTTTATATGAACCTACTTCAATATAAAAATATATTGTATTATCAGTATTGCAACATTCAAACAAAATTAATGATTTACAATGGATTCGCACCTTTAGCTGTAAATCTGAATACTTAACTATTTGAACAACAGGTTCTTACACAGTTTTAAGAGCATCACTTATTGAAAACAAATTCTGTTTCTCACTTAAACTTCTGTTTCTCAGTTGTTTGCTTAATTTAACTATGAAATTGATGCATAATTTCTGAAGATTTTCACTTTCAGGGTTGAGTTTAATTTTAGAATTAATTTTCTCAAATTCATACCCTGTATATGATTTAGGATCTGTGTAGAAGTCTATATGACTAGTAAGAATATCTAATAGTACTATAGATATAAATACCCTTCTATTCACTGACTGGATGAGATTAGTAAAATCAAGACGTAATTTTGTAGTTTTCCCTTTCAAAAGTCTCAGCCGTCTTCTGCACTTCCTGAATTATTGATTTTAAATGTGGCAAATATACCGTACTTTATTAACCTCATCATAATACACATTGTAAAACATTTCCATAGTAAAAGAGATTTCTTTTGTGCTCACTTGAGATTTCATTTGAAAATAATGATGTAATTTCTTTGACTGTGAAAAATTCTTGTAATAATAATAGCTGATTTTATTAAATACAATTGAGTGTTGCATACTACCAGTATTTCAAAGGTTCCTCTCCTCCATTTAATGCCTTGTAACTATCCTTTTATCTGCTTAATACTTCACAGAATGAGAAAACCAGTTGTATGTTTCTCAAACTACAAATTCTATATCTCTTATAAATGTTTCTTCCATAGCGTAAGAGACTGGTAAATTGTAATGAATGGCAGACAGTGCATCATTACTAACTTGACCACTTGACCTTCAACCACTCATTATTCAACTTGACTTTCAGTCATTCTTTATTCAACTTGACCTTCAGCCACTCATTAGACACCCTCTTTAATTCCTGTATTCACAGAGGCATTGTAAATCCCCCCATTTATCATAAGAAACATTGAGCAATCTTTGGTTCAGTAAAGTGTTCAGCTTGATTTTATTTAAATGTAGCATATCAAAAAAATTCCCCCAAGTTTTACATAAAAATGACTGAACTGACCTCAAGTCACTAAACCCAAATATAAATTTGTATCACTAATGAGGTCTTCAAATCCCCTAGATTTAGTGACTTTTCCCTCCAAATTGGCATCCCACCAAGAGTGCTGATGTCATGCAGGTTTAGTCATGTCCAAGGTCTCTGCCAAAGAGCTCATAATCAATTCTCACTGCTTTCTCTAAGAGGTAGAAGAAACAGTCTCGTTATTGAATAGACACATCTCATATTTCGATAACTTCATGGATTGAGTAGATCCAATCAGCTCATATTAAGTTTCTTTTTATAAGTACAAAATCCCTATCACATGATAAGAAGGAATAGCCTCTGATATGGAAATAATGTTCTTTTTTTTAAAGTCTTTTCATATCAATCTAACTAAGGAAGAAGCAACATAGATGATGGATGTTATTTTGTCCTGTCTTGTTACCTGTACATTTGTATAGATATAGCCATGTCCACACTGACCATCCATCTTTGCGCCTCACAGCAATGCTTGGTTCACCCAGCTCTGTGCAGAAACGCATGAAACTACACAAAACAGAGCTGGGTGTTTGTGGATGAGCAGCAAGTTCCACTGTGAGTGCGTGCATGGTTGAATATGGAGCAAATTTGAAAATTACAAGTGCCGCTTTCAAGTTATTTATCATCACTTGAAGGAAAAGAAGAAAAATTCCTAGAAAACGTCATCATTGGGTGTAGGGAAATCATCTTGTTTTTAACTTCACCCATCTCGCACCCCATTTCACCCACAATAGCAGCCAAGCATCATTGTGATTATTTTTTATGTGGTAATTATTGCCTTTCATATCCCACAATTCCGGTTTTTGTTGGTACAGATCAATCACTTTTTCAATCTGTTGATAGTTCCAGTCAAAACTCATTTTCAATTTAAATCAACATGAATATAATACTAAATCACATTCAACTAAAATAAGTCAGTACCACGCAGATTCATTAAATGAGAAACACTGTCCGAATAGAATGCGCATGAATGAACCATTTCCTTTGATGTACCAACACTCTCTGGATCGCATTTGTTGGTGCTCGAAGTAGCACAACACAGTGTGGTTTGCCATCAGAACAGCTTGTGCTGCGCTGCACCGTGCCTCTTCGTTTGGTTTGGCACAGGTCAGCACGGCCAGTATGGATGCGGCTTATGAAGTTCAATAATATCTGTAGGAATTTTGTCAAGATAGTCCATCAACAAGGAACACACTTATAACCCTCACCATTGACAAATGGTTTTGTCTTATTTGTTGTAATATTGTGGATTGGTAAATACATTAACAGTTGATACATGTAAAGTGTATCCTGAACAGAAACATTCAGTTGGTATCCTGAGTAGGAAGGGTGATGTTTTGTATAAAGCCCATTAAAGTGGCAAGAACATGAATCACTTTGTCATTGCACTCTTTTTTTTTTTGTCAGTCATAAAACTTTAACCCCCTCCTCTTACGATTGATTAGTTTGCCTGAGACTACCCATTTGCAGATTCAATTCTGCAATTATACCTTAAGCCCTTCACATGTTTCACAGTAGCCTACATGAGGGTGGTCAAATCTTAAGGTATAATTCTTGTTGGAAAAATTCCTAAAATAAGTGCAGCTACATTTTATGGAGTGGTGTTTCTCTTTCAGCACATTACACATAATCCAGATACTAAGCTTTTCATTCAAAGGGACTTAGTGTATTGTCTTAGTAGGCTATTTTTGTTTCAGTAGGCACTAGGTTTATAATTTAAAACTCTCATTTCTTTGGGACTTTTCCCCATAATGACCAAATTTTCAGCCTTTTGACATGTTTTACTGTCACTCCACGGGCAAAAAAAGTGTTTCCCAACAAACTTGTTGCCTTTGCCTTAATTTTATTAAAAAATTATCTTAAATAAGTCTGAAGAAACATTTTGTTTGAGTAGGGGAGGCATTACCATAAAATTGGGGATGGGTAATTTTACCATATTAAGTATGAACACTTATTACACAAATCGTAAAAATAACAGGCTATCTGTTTGTTTAAAACAATGTTAAGGTAGATTACTGTAACAAAATAGTTTGATAAATTATATTAATATTTTGAAATGGCAGTTCAACTAATTCATTGCATAAGCCTACATTATCATTTGCATATCTACAACATACGTAGATCACAGAAATCTAGTGAATTTTATTAAATTCTTAGAACAAAAGTTATTGAAGGTTACCTGCAAAGTGGTCTTGGTTGGGCTTCTGGTACGAGAGTCTAAGTATTTGTTTCCTATTTCTCACTCCCCTTTACTTCTGTCTGAATTTCAAAGCCAAGGCTAATAACATAAGCTAAATGTTAACTCACTAACTTTTATTGTTTTTGTTTTGTTATTGTGTCGTGGAGTGGTCGTGGCACTCTTCAGTCACTGCCATTTCAGTTACCATGCAGCTGTAGAATGTTATTTTAAACTTTTTCTTTTTTTAACAATAAATCTGTTGTGCATTTGGAGATTTTGTCAACATTTCATTGTTGGCCATTATGTTTGGGTGCCTACTTGGAACACAGAATTTGTTGTGGCTAGAGAATTTCAGTACAGTAGTAACAACAAAATGAAAATCAACAGGAAGGTTGTGATCCATAAGAATCCCTGAACACATTGAAGGGTTGAGACAGGCCATTGAGGCTAGCCCTCACCCTTCAGTGCAACTTCATTCTCCGTTTTAAACATATCCGACTGAAGTATCAGAAGAATTCTGCATTTGGACATACACTTTTATCCCTACAAAATGATGGTCATCCATGAATTAACCCCTTGTGACTGCGAAATGTTAAGTTTTTACGTAGACGATTTTGGAAGTTGGAGGGTCTGAAATACTTGAACTTACATTATTGGTATGTAATCAGTCAAAGTCACGTCACTTCATGAGTGTCCACTTGAAACAAAATGGATAACAGAGTAGTGTGGGGTGGGAAATTTTGGGGTGATTGGGCATTATTTTTTTGAGGAAGTTACAATAAACAGACCAGTATATTTTGATGCTGCAGAACTTCACAGAATAAACAAAAAACAAACCAATAAACCAAGCCAAACTGTGCTTCCAACAAGGTGAGGCAACTGATCACATACGGTACATCAAGGTCTTCAATGGAAGTGCTGTGGATGATGTTTCCAGGACGTCTCATTTACCTCCGAAGAGATATCGTGTGACCACCCTGTTGATCCGATCTTTTGGTATATGATTTTTCCCTGTGGGGTGCCTGGAATCCAAAGTTTACATAGACAAACCACACTTATTAGCAGAACTGAGGGCAGTAATTCAACATGAGATAACTTCCACACCAATAAACATGCTCCAGTCTGCGATTAGAAGTTTCGTAGGCTGTCTCCAGCAATGTGTTGATAAAAACAGATGACATTTGCAAGATTCTACTTTCCATACTTAATTTTTTTCATTCAGTGTTTTCTTGTGGCACAATAATGGCAAACTTATGTGTTTAAATTGAGAATATGAATAAAAATTAACTCTTTGTAATTACTGTGTTATTTCATTTTAAAAACTACCAGATATTTATGCTACACTCTTTATAATTAATTTAGCGCACACACTAAATGATGAATTAACTTCTACGGTTGTTGAGCAAAAAGAAATCTCAAATAAACACTGTAATTCTGTCTTCTAATAAACAGGTGACGGGGAAGCATGTGACCTAAAGATATAGAGGAAGGGGCTTAATCACCCTTCTCAATATGACTGAACCCCTTTCAGTATATGCCACTTGACTAAATTTTTTCCAACATACTTTGATGTATTCACTGTTAAAAAAAATTCCCAGTCTTAATTCAATTACATATATGAATTTATTATATGTATGTATATATATTGTGATTTAGGCCCTTTCTACTTGCTCTGATTCAACTTGACTTAAAATTGAAGACACACACACTTATATTTGTCAAGCATTTTTACAATTTTTATCATATCTTCTTCAGTTATTGTTCACAATTTCATATGATTTTCATAATTGCAAATGCAGTATGTACAGTGGAGAAGCATCAGGGGGGACAAGGTATACAGTGTCTCCCCAAATAATTTATTCATAAAATAAGTAATTTTTATTTATGAATTGAATAATTAATATTGATGTTAAACTTTCACTTGTAAACTTACTTTGTTTTTTCCCATACGCGTTTCGGCATGATGTGCGCCGTCGTCAGCAGTGTGAGACAGAAAGTCCAGAACTTGTAACGGTTTTTTGGTTGGTAGGTTGAGTGGCGGGGGGGTGGTGGAAGGGAATAGGCGCGGGGATCCGAATTATTGTATGTTTTATGTATAATTGTGTCAAAGAGTGCATGTGATTTAAAGTGTAATTGGTCGTTAAGTATGTTGTTTGGTTGTGTTGTGTAGTGTTTGTATATTTCATATTGTTCTGCTGTGTTAAGTTTCCGACTTTTAGGCAAGTAGTGTAATATCTCAAGATTATTATCTATGTTGGTGTAGCTGTGGTTTTTTGTGTGTATGTGTGTGGCAAACGCACAATGTATGTTGTTGCTGGATAGAGCTTTTAGGTGTTCAGAGTAACGTGAAGAAAAAGATCTTCCCGTCTGGCCTATATAGAAACTATTACAATCACTACAGTTTAATTTGTATACCACTGTTTTGTTGTATTTGTCTATGTCCGTGTTTGTATCATTGACGTGTTTTTTGATGGTATTGTTTGTTCTGTAGGCTATTTTGTACTTGTGTTTCCTGAATGTGTTGGCGATTTTGTGTGTGTTGGAGTATGGTATGTGAGTGTGATGTATTTATTTTGATGTGTGTTGTTGGTATTTATTGTTTTGTTGTTTTTGTTTATAATGTGACTGTGTAGTTTGTTTATTAAATTAGGGTTGTAACCGTTTTTTATTGCTATATATTTGATTAAATCACACGCACTCTTTGACACAATTATACATAAAACATACAATAATTCGGATCCCCGCGCCTATTCCCTTCCACCCCCCCCCCCAACTCAACCTACCAACCAAAAAACCGTTACAAGTTCCGGACATTCTGTCTCACACCGCTGACGAAGGCACACATCACGCCGAAACGCGTACGGGAAAAAACAAAGTAAGTTCACAAGTGAAAGTTTAACAATCAGTATTAATTAAGTGCTGTGAATGAAGAAGATGAACTATCAAAAGACTTAAGTAAGTTACTCAGAAAGGATACAAAACTAATTTAAGAAGTTAAATATCATGCAACATGATGCGAGTGTGAGCCATCGAACCTTGCTGTGCGATGCAATTGTATGGTGAGTGTCTTGAAATGTCTTTTTAAGTGAGGAGCTGGAGGTGAGGAGGGCTTCGGTGGACAACAACAGGAGAGGACCTGCGTGCGCAGTGTAAAAATGTATCCCATACATCATATCAGAAGACACGTCTCCCCCACACTAAAAAGCACATAATTCTCGCCTGGTGGCCTGTGTTTGTTTCATTGTGCTCGCTAGTGAATATTTGTTTAACTATTTTTAATTTTAAAAATAGTGTTATACACTAAGAAGTGTGTAATCATTTATGTACTAATTATTTAATAATACATAGTTTTAAGAGTCATCCTTTAAGTGCTTTAAATGAGCAAAATGAATACAATTAGTATCAGTTCTACTGCAGAAGTATTTGATGTAAACTCTGACAACTTTGATTCACTAGAATTTTTGTTAAAATACAAAATCAGTACGTTACATTTAGGCAAAAGGCATTGTTAAAGTTAAAAATATCTCCGTCATCTTTAGATTTGTCGCAGAAGGATGGAAAAGTCAGAAAATTTCACAAAGTTTGGTATATTAAATATAGGTGCCTCTCTGGTTGAAAGAAAACAAAACTCTGCACTGCTATTATTGTTTGATATTTAATGAAGAGGAACCATGGGAGCAAACTGCAAATTTGGAGTAGGCACTATAAAAAAATGTTGAAGCTAAAGCCACTAAACATGGTGGTAGCAAAACTCATATAAAAAATTCTGAGATGTTTCATTAGGATGTAACAGAATTGAACATTGTTTGTCCGAAACACCTAGAATTTAAGCATTACAGCACAATGAAAATGTGGCATGAAATCGAAGGATAGTAGGCCGTTTGACAGATGTTTGTTATTTTGGGAGGAAAGAGTTAGCTTTTAGGGGTCATAAGGAAAATTAGCAATCTATTAATAATGGCAATTATTCAGAAACTTTAAATGTACTGGCAGTGGAGTCTTTCTTAAAAGGACATATACAGAGTGATTCAAAATTGCACAGCAATATCTCGGGAGCTGATTCTATAGTAAAACCTAAGAAAAAATGAGACACAAGGCGTGTAAAACTCATTTACAAGAAAATATGAAAGGTTGTGTAATGCCTACAGTAATCTGGATTTGTCACCATAAAAAATGTAAATAAAATTTACATTTTTCTAGCATTATTTTCTAATTAAGATCCATAAACGACGCCAATAACAATACAATAGCTTTTCCTTGATATTTAGGCCAAATTGGTATATATAACGAAATGCGTGTTTCAGTCACTTAGCTACTATCTGATAGAGGTACCATTAACTCTATTTACCATAGTTTTACTGGTTCATTAAGAACGTCAACAATCTTAGTAAGAGGTTGAGTTTGGTGGTATTTTTATGACTACGGTACCCAAAATATTTTGTCACACTTTGCCACTGAGAATGTATGTAAGCTTAAGACTATGCCAATTCAAAGATTATCACAATTAACTAAAATAGTATATGTGTTACTGAACACTTTATCCCCAGCTTGTACCTCAGTCTTACAGTAGTTCATTTTTGGTATGTAAATTTTCACTTATCTGTGAAATACTAGAATCACAAACTATAAACACAGCAGAATAATAACTTTACTAGTATACTTGAATAGCATTGCTTATTACTGTTTTAAAACAGTTATATTAAGATTTTGCTACACGGACATAAACATAAGATAATATTTTGTTTATCCTCACTGCCTATTTGTTTAAACGAAGCAAAATAACTAGCGTCTACGTGTGCGTTTTTATATGTGATGTGAAGCGGCACAAGGTGGGGGGGGGGAGACAACACTGCCGCTCTATCGACGAGTCTAACAACTTGCATCAATTTATGTTTGTTACACTTGCACAACCTAACTACATACAATTTCTTAAACAAATTTGGACACAAACACAACATTTGTAGTTAATATTATCCGCATCAAATACAAATGATAATTTTAAATAAGCCATATATATCTCTTTCGGTAGTGATGGCAGAAATGGTAATCGTGTGTACAATATATAATCTTAATTCCAGTTTATAATATTTATATTTGATTTATGACAATTAAATTGTGTTCCTTTACGACTCACAATTACTGTATGTATCCTACCGATGGAAGCACTATGAAAAGCTATGCTGGGTACCAAATAACTGTAATGCAATGATTTGCACATTAATGAAAAATTACTACTAATATTAATAATATCACGGTAACTAATGCAAGAAAACGAATAAAAAACGAGCAGTTCTAATAAACACTTTTTGGTTATTTATCATTGTTTTTATAGTTCACTTAAGTTTTCCGTCAAAAGCAGAATCGATTACTAAACAATTTCATTTTGTAACAATTATTTCGAATTGATGTTATGGCTCACAACATTCCTGACAAATTGAGAACGCTGTTACTCAGTCTTTTACGATCAAATAAAATATTATAATCGTACACTTAAATTGTTAATAAAAACGAGAGGACACTCGTAGGAACACCGCACACAGCTAAACAAACCTAAAATAAGTTACGGGTTATAGGTTAAGTTTACAAAAATATCTTACTGTTGACGTAGTTGTTAGACTCGTCGATAGAGCGGCAGTGTTGTCTCCCCCCACCATTGTGCCGCTCGCACATCACATATAAAAACGCACACGTAGACGCTAGTGGCGCCTGGCCCTGACGGAGTCATGAATTCCGCCCTCCATCGCCTTCCGGAGCGAGGAACCCAGTTCCTCACTGACCTGTTCAATTCATGCCTCAGACTGGCCTATTTTCCGGTGAAATGGAAAACGGCTACCGTCATTGTGATACGCCTGTCCTGTTTGGGGATACCTGGCTCGTGGTCATAGAACAGCGCGTACTCGACCGGGGACTGAAGCTTGCGTGTAAAGTCCCCCGGAGGTACTCTTCTCGTCTTTTGAGGAGAGGACTCTGTGTCCGCTCTTTCGATGACGCCTGGCGCGTAGATTCTATGTTCGTTCCGACAGAGTGACCCACAATTCCCTCATTGCCGGACTTGGTAAATACACCCCGCGACCAGGTGAGTCCTGGAAGCGACCTCGTTTATTAGTCCCGGTGGTATAATCCACCAATCGCAGGTCGCTTCAGGTAATTAGGTAAAAACATATATAAACAACTCAAACAGACCCAGTGGCAGGAGTCCTTTCTGAGACTCGGGACACTACACTACTCGCGGCGCTATCGTCACCAGATATAGTGACGGTGTTGACTCCCTCCCACCATTGTGCTGCATCTCATCAGTTAGGAAAACGCACACGTAGACGCTAGTAGGACAGCGTTAAATCAGACGTACAATTACGATTTCCAGTTAGTGCGGACGTGATTACTGAAAGAGGTTGTGAAGTTGCCGATCTGGTGATGGCAATGAATTTGTTGCCAAAAACAACTAAAGACTTTGGACAGATCCATTACTGGGATTCTTTTTTCAAGAAACGAGGAAAGAAAGCTTTTGAGTGGTTAGTGGACCTAACCTCTTTATGTATAAATATTATTTAGTAAATTCACAAGTAATTATTTCATAGTGATTTGATTTGAAGTACTTACTGTTACTTTAGATACATAAAGATAAATATGAATTCAACTGGAAACTAACATTTAGAACTTTAAGTTTGTGCCGTAAGAGAGGCAAATTTAGGTTAGATGTAGGTTACGGTATGTTGACAGGTATGTTTAGGTTACTCTATTTCAGAAAGTAAAAGTACAGTATATGATCAACTTAGTGCGAATACAGTAATTCATAATTAAATCTAACCAAAACAATACGATGAAGAATATTTAACGAAAATTAATAATTTTGTGAAAATAGACAGATGGACAAATAGTGTTTTCAGATAGACATTCTCAATTTAAAGCAAAGCAAGAGTATATCCAACAATATATACAGTTAGCTTACAAGCAACATTTATAACCTGTTTCATATAATTTCTTCTCGATTCATAAAAATATAAATGATTTTTAATGAGTAATAAACGGGTTTTCAAACTCGGTGCTTCCTTTTATAAAACAGTTGTGCTATCATTGCTTTCAGTATATTAGGTATGCAGTTCATTGTCTGTATAATAGGTAGGTATGTAATTGAAGTATCTTGTGTTACAGGTATGGCGAGTACCCTGAATTGTGTGGCCTGTTACACAAATACATCAAACCATTTGATAAGGTATTGGTTGTTGGTTGTGGAAATTCAGCATTGAGTTCAGATATGTATGATATAGGTTACAGGTAAAGAAAATCAATCATTTTGGTTGTTCTAATGTGTTAATATTTTTATTAAACTATTTTCATAAACTCATATCTTAATTTTTTGATTAATGGAATAATAACTTAATTAATACTTATCTTGATGTCCATCAAACACAGTAATTTTCGGTTACCAAAAAATTCACTCATTTTGTGTAATCAAAACTGTTCTGATGAGAGAGTCACCTTTACAAATGCGAATGGCATTAGACACATTCACATCTATCTTATTAAAGCCTTGTTATATATGTAGCCCTTTAGAAGTCTGATAGTTATTGTGTCCAGAGGGATAGCCTACTCCCCAAATATATTTTGTTTTACTGTTTTGATCAATAGAATAAGCTGTTCATATGTGTAACCTTCGTGTAATATAGTAGTATGGATACAGGGAGGACAGTTGCTTCACTCCTGTATAATCTTTATACATTGAAAAATCACTCACAGAATTTTAGTAGTAAATTGTGCTAGTTACTCCTACGATTGTTGAGGAATTAGTTAAATTAAAAGTAATTAGTTTTTTGAAAAAAGTAAATCAAGTACTTATTTCTCTGTTTGCATCATCTTCTGTATTATGCTCCAATGTGCAAGAATATTGAGCCATCTTTTATTCATATGCTTTCCCTCCCCAGTATCTGACTTTATCAGTCAAGTACATATCTCTAAAAATTGTTGATTATAAGTTTTAACCAGTGGCGTCACCCTAAAAATTTAACAACCGGTTCTGTAGACCGAGTTGGATGTTAACTGTATTATGGGGAAGGGAAAGAAAGATGTAATATGAAATACACAGAAAATATGATATATTCTTACTTAAGCTACATTAAATTTGTTTTATATTCTGAAACAAAAAACAATTTCTAATCTTCAGTTTATAGCCAAAATGTCTGTAGGTTGATGTTACAGAAGGCTCCAAATGGTACTTTGGTTTTTCGAAAAATCTTCCTTCACTTTCCTTCTCACTCTCGTATCGGTTGCCGTGTGGTGCCCCTGTCATAGCCACAATTTCACAAACGGGGTTGGATCCCAGTCTGATATAGGTTTCCGTATAAGCTTTATGGTCATCAAGTGGGAGATGTTGCTGACAAGAAGAGCATTCCTCTGATCAGTAGCTATTGTATTCATCAAACTGAAAGCGCGCTCTGCTTCTGCTGAGCAATCACCTTCATGATTTTCTTAGCTTGTAATATGCTTCCAGGTTGTGTTTTGTTAGGCATGTCTCTGTCATCAATTAGGTCTCTAAAATCATTTACCGGAATGTCAAACTTTATAAGATTGCTTTATTTATAAAGCTTTTTTCTCCGTCATACCAGGGAAAAAGTGTGACTTCACTTGGCCAGGTGGTAGAGTCCAATAGGGTAAATAGAGACAACATATTTTTATATGTCTCACTTTCTTCACTCTCTAATCTGTTTGTCATGTTATCTATGACACTTTGTATCAGTTGATTTCTTGGTAATTTTTCAATTTTGTTATTTCTACTGAATGGAATATGTTTATGGGTATCTGATTTTATCGTTGTAGGTACAAGACTTTCATATTTTCCTTTGCTGTCTTTTAATATACTTAATGCTCTTATGCATCTCTTAATCAGTCGATCTGCTTTCACTACAGTTACATCCTGGCTTTGCAATGCAAGAGATAAGAGGGACAGTTCTTCTAGTAGATCAGTCATTAGAGCAAGGTCCTCTATGAAATTCAAATTTTCCATTCGCAGTTTCAAACCTGTCTGATTTGATTGAGAAAAATGGTTATATAGGGCTGGATAGGCATTCCATACAGCTTATGTTGCTCTTACACTGCACGCTACCCACCTAGGGCCTAAAACACGGCCAATTTTTATGATTTCCAATTCCAAATCATTGGCTATATTGTTTAACTCCATTTGATTTTGTTTGATGTGTGGTAGAAGCAATAGATCTTCTCAAGAAATGCTTTGAAATGATTGACTTGTGAAATAGATTTGATAGTGTCATGAAGAGCCAGTTGTACTCGGTGGCTTAAACAATGCCAAATTATTATACCAGGGTATTTACTTAATAATCTAACTGAAACTCCTGACTTACAACCTAACATAGTACTGGCACCATCAGAGCAAAATCCAATCAAATTTTTCTTTAGATAGGGATCATTATACCCTGATTAACGAAAGAAAGTGACTGGCGGAGCGGCCGCGCGGCGACCGAGTTTGTAGTAAAAACATTCCACTTAATAACAGGGCTAGATGTGTCCACTGGAAACGTAAAATACAGGGCTAGAAATGTCTAGTGAACTGTATTTTAATCATCAATTAAAGACGTTTTTAACAAATTTTTCTAATTTTTTAAATCTTTTTTCAATTAATTTGTATTGAGAGTTAAATAAAAAAATACACGAATTTGAATTAAAAATTTAGGGTTTATCATTTTTATTACGTAAGAACTCAGAGGTTAAGCATTGGAAAAACATTTCTTGTAGACAAATGGTAGTCCACCTTCTTTAGTACAATATATCAAAAATTGAGATTCCTACGATTAAAATTAACGACGTTATTAATTTTTTTCTAATGTCCTGTTAACTCAGTTGTTAAAAGTTGTACATGAATGAGATTTGCGTGACGCTCTCTTTAGATAACTAAGTGTAGAAGACATATACAACTTACACCTTGTACGTGATAGGAATACTACAATGGATTAATATATAAAGTGAATTTCACAGAGAGCAGTGCGTGGCGCTCTGCGGCGGAAGTACAGTCAGAACCTAGTGGACCCATTTTATTCGTGCGCGCTACCGTCTTCGTTTGAAGACTACTAACTCACAGCTATAAGTGTTTTAATAAGTGTTTCTTATAGAGTGTTTTAATAGTATATTTTTATGATTTATACACATTTTATGAGCGGATTCCATAAAAGCTGAAGAACACTACCTTACTGTCTTTATTATTTATTTGTCAATGCCAATAACAAGTAATTTACTAATTGTTTTTTACATTTCAATACATTATAACAGTAAAATACTGTTATAATTATGCAATATCTGGTAGACCGAGCTTTGCTCAGTAGTTTTAAACTGTAAACTGTATTTCATAGTTAAATAATTAGTTGTTGAGAAATTTGAATGGCATTAACAATTTCCCAGTAATTACATTGCACTTCAATTAGTAGTATTAAAGCTGATCACAAAACAAAAATAGTTTATTAACAAGAAAACAATAAATACCATACCGCAAAAGAGTGATAAACAATCATTCAAGACCATCTGTTATAAAAAGCATGTAGTTCAACTAAACCACAAAAGTCTGGTCAGATGTAAGTTTTTGACAGATCTCCAGGTAGATAGATTAGATTAAATAAGTAGACAGATAACTAAAATCTCTGTATATTTATATGAGAGGTTGGTGACTCGTAGCAAGTTGGCTGTGTCAATGCGTGAGACGTGAGCGTATGCATCACTTTCTTTGGGCTGTTACTGTACCTTGACTCGATGGCGCGCCGTTGAGCAATGTTAGTTCTAATTTTCCTAGGCCTATATTAACTGATTGCGGTTATATTTCGTAATATTTGAAGGTTACATACCACTTTTTATTGATGAATACAATTTTGTTATGCTTACTGTGAAAAAACTCAATGAAAAAAATTATTAATAATGGAGTTAACAGTACATTTGGAAAAAATTAATAACGTCATTAATATTATTCGTAGGAATCTCAATTTTTGATATATTGTACTAAAGAAGCCATTTGTCTACAAGAAATGTTTTTCCGATGCTTAACCTCTGAGTTCTTACGTAATAAAAACGATAAACCCTAAATTTTTAATTCAAATTCGTGTATTTTTTATTTAACTCTCAATGTAAATTAATTGAAAAAAGATTAAAATACAGTTCATTAGACATTTCTAGCCCTGTATTTTACGTTTCCACGAGGTTATTAAGTGGAATGTTTTTACTACAAACTCGGTCGCCGCGCGGCCGCCCCGCCAGTCACTTTCTTTCGTTAATCAGGGTATAAAGCCATAACTTTCTAATGTAAGAAGTAAAATATGAGAAATCGTCTCTGCATTTGTAGAGTCCAGTTCTTTTAAATCAACAAATACGTTTATTTGGCTCATATGAGCCTAAAATATCGCATCTCAATATAACGACCAATGCACTTTTTTTTGATACTGTGCTGGCTTCATCAATTACAATACAAATTTTGGAATTTTGTTCAATAATTTTAGAAAAAATCTGATTCCTTAACTCAATAGATATATGTTGGGCAATGGCCATTGCAGTTTGCCTTGAGTGTAAAGAAACTCCAAGGTCTACGCCATTTTTTTCTTGTAATTCTATTTCTGCCTCAATATCTTGCATGGGTCTGTTACGTTTTACTAGACTGTACACTGTAGTAAATACATGACTGGTGGAAAGTAATTGCTTTTCATGGAATTTATCAACAGATGCAACAATTTTGTTTTGTTTAGACTCTTCAATTATTTGAATTGCTTTATTGTGCGATTCAGAACATGCATGCTCATTAAGTTTTTTGCGGATAGATGCCTGTTGTATTTCCTTTGTTGATCCATTTGGGACGATTTTTGAATTTTTCAATTCAGTTGAAATGTGAATGTGTTTAGCACTTTCAACATTTAAAGAATTTATTTGGGAACATACTTTGCATCCTACACTGTTTTTTTTTTTCAGTAATATTAAGCCATGAGTACTTACTCATAAAATATTCATGCTGCTTTTCTGACCATATCAGCAAATTAGAAACAGCCCCGTCATCAGATGGTAGCGATAGCGAAATCTCTGAATCTTCAGTGCTGTCATCACAAACACAAACAAGTTTAGGCTGTTTTTGGCTGGAACAAACAGGCCTACTGAAAAAACTAATCAGGTTTGACTGTCGTTTCATAATAAAATGTTGACTGAATGTTTTGAAAGACTCGAGTTATAAACAAACACAGAATTAAAAACTACACTAATCAGTACAGTACACGGTGTACACCACAAAAAAAAAACAATTCAAACACAACCTAAAAACTTCCAAACATGGCGTGAAGGTCACTGGCACTGGCGCGTAACGGCAAGTGTCTCGAAAGTTGCGAAGATCGATATTGTCGCAGAACGACGGAACACCACAACATCGAAACTGCTCAGCGCCGAAATCATATGTTGTCGAAATCGTCGGCCATTTTCCGTGATTCAGCGATTCACTACTAAAACTCTAATTACAGTTCGTAACAAGTAACAACCGGTTCGGTCGAACCAGCTGGATGACACCACTGGTTTTAACATATCATTCTTGTTGACAAAAGAACAGGAGTTGTGTACAACACTTTCTGTAGAGAGAGAGAGAGAGAGAGAGAGAGAGAGAGAGAGAGAGAGAATTTATGTGCATATACACACACGTACTTAAAAATAATGAATAGTGTTGGCATGAGTATGTTCCATATTTGATATAGTATCATTTATAAATTCTATACATAATTGGTATATAACCAGTTGTCATCTGGATTGTTTTACGGTCTTAAGAAGCATACAGTTGGCAAATATAGTGGGCACACGTGTACCAAAACTAATAGAACTTTGTGCCAAATTGTATGTTTTCTTCATTGTGCCAAAGTATATATCTTCGCTATTATACCTGCATTGTTTAAAATTATTTATACCCAAGGCTTTTGGCAATTCATCTGTACAGTTCCGCATTATGTATGTTACTGTTGTTTGTCTATTACCTCAATTAGATATAAATCATGGGTGTAAATATGATAGTGTATGTTTGTTAATTGTAAACAGTCTGCTCATATCAAAGTTTCATTATGAATTATTTTTATTGCTTCTATTTGAGAAGGAAAAGATGCATTGAGTATTTCATCTTCAAGCAGATTTAAGGTTTAAAACTTGTGATGTGACAGTCAGTAGTTAGAGTTCACCAGATCCTCTCAAAGTTTAGACGTCTATATGACTTGAATACCTTTTTCTTTTCTGTATTTGAAAAATATGACTTTTAATCTGTTCATTTAAAAAATTGCATAAATGTCACTATTCATTCTTCTTATATCACTCAGCAATTGAAACAGTGTAAAACATGATTCTTGGAATATAGAGACATGCTTATAGGCAGAACTGTTTAGCAAAATCAAACATTTAATAGATGCAAAAATCTGATGCTTAAGTTATCAACTTTGAATACTATTACTTTTATCCAGACTCTGTTGAGAATAATGAACTGGATTGGCTGGATTTAAGGTAGGGAGGGGCCACAGTTCTAGGTAATCAGTACTTAAATTGAAAAATACAGTATAAAATGACAACCTGTGCTCCACTACTTGCATAGTTAGTCTATTTTTCTCTATTAATAAGCAAATTCCTCTATTACTTGTCTGTTAAAATTCAGAATTCCATACATAATGTTTTTTTTCACATGTTGTTCTTTGTTTTTTCCCATTTATACCTTACAGTATTGGGGCCTCTATTCATCTTCGGTAGCTATTTCTCTGTCTTGCCACTTGTCTCATTTCCATTATATTCTTCCCTCATATATTTATCTCTGATATTATCTTACCATTATAATTTAGGTTGGCCCTTTAGCGAGATTTCACATTGCAAACTTAACTTTGTCTTTGCTATTTGTGTATCATAAATACCTCTATTTCTGAGCATATTGTATTGCTCTGAATTTATGATAATGTGTGAGCGATTGTCCCAACAACAAAGGCTCTGTATCTTGGGACAGTTCGCTTTTGGTCCACAGCTATATATTCTTAAGTATTCACAGTAGTTCTGTATCCAAGACTTCCTGCATCCACTACTTGAAGAATACATTCTCTAGTAGTGTCTTCCTAGGTTATTCTTTTACATGTAAGAGTATATGGTAACAGAAAAATAATTTCCCCAAGCCTTAAAATACTCTGTACTCTAGTACAGGATCAAACCAACAGTTGATGAAGGAAGCCCATAGTTTCCTAAACTTTTGTAATTCTTTTCACTGTATAAAAGCATATTTCACCTTTAACAGTCATCATTGGTGTAACAACAATTGTTTTCAAAACAGACAAAATTATAATGGTGTTATACCAGAAATAGTGTGTACATCTTTACAAGCATATAACACTTCCAGTTAGTGTTGCATTTTCAGACCATTTATTATAGAGTAAAACTGTTGTAGTCTCAGAGTCATTTCTGAAAATTATGCTCATTACTGTGAGAACTTTACAACTAAAAACAACATTGAAACCATAAATGATCTGATCATATATGTCCAAAACAGCCATATACTCCAAAGACTGATTATGTAGGTAAAGTGTGTTTGAATAAGTGTGAAAATTATACAGTAATTGAAATAAGACGAAAGGTTAGACCTAGTGAGAAGGAAAGTGTAGATTTCCTGAGGAAGTAAAGATGATAATGAAACTTTATACTTTGTACGAGTGAAGGGACAGATGAAGAAAAACATCTTATGTATTGTGAAGATGCCTTGGGGATATTTAAGGTCTAACAGAAACTTGGAAATATTAAGTAAAGAGAATGTTATGAGTTGTATTGAAAATGATGATTAAAAATTCATATGACATTATTTCTAATCAGGACTTCAGTTTTTTCTTTACAATTTTAATTATTTTTGTAAACTAAGATTGAATGTTACTGTAAATAAATGTTCTAAATCCATTTAGATGTATAGATTGTTCACTTTTTTCCCATTCTTATTGCGTTATACAAGTTAAAATAAGTGTATCACAGAAAATGTACCAGACTATTTTGTATGAGGGGGGAAAAGTGTATTATACACCATCAAAGAGGTGTATAAACTCTTTGGTATTGCGGGATGCCCACCCACTAAGAGAGTAGTAGTACAGGATAACCACCTTAAGACCACTTTCACATTTCATCAAGGTGGGGGCCTTTGTTTAGCTGCTACCAGGTTCCTTGTTGCTTCTTTTTGCATAGCACACAACCATCAATACTGCCACCTGGTCTCACTTGATTCTAACAGATAACAAGATCTTCATGACATTGTCAGGTGTTGTCTGACCAGTTTCTGCCTTAAGTCCCTGTTTATCTACAGCCTGCCTGTTACATTTGAAGAAGATGTGGTGTATGTTATCCTGATCCAAAGTAACTGTAAGGTCATGTTGAGATCCTGGCTTTACTCATCTTGAACAGGTTGTTGTGGAAATACCTGTGCTCAGTCAGAAACTATGTGAGGTAATAGTTGATATCAATAGTTGAATTTTCAAACATTTCTATAATTAAAGATGATCCTGTAATAAGTTGAATTTGTGTAGAAACTTAATTGCATATGGAGGTTCAACGTGGTATACTTTTTTTTAAATCTTGTTGAAATATTTTAGTTTTTGGTAAGTGAATATTCTCACGTGTTAGTTAATGTTCTGCATGTATTTTGAATACATATAGAAAGTTTTACTTCTGTAAAATGAACAAATTAATTTTATTTTTTCTGGCTAAACATTTTTTTAGCTGTTTAGTTATTGCCTTGCTCCATGAAATTGTAAAAATACATTCAACATTCACACTTGACAGTTACAATAATTTCTTTATATTATATTAATTTCAGGCATATTACAAACATTGATGTCAGTAATGTTGTCATCAAACAGATGCAGAGACATGCAAAACCAGGTTTAGAATACTTACAGATGGATGTGATGAACATGACTTTTAAAGATTCTGAATTCAGTGTGGTATTAGACAAAGGCACACTAGATGCTCTAATGCCAGATAATTCAAATGAAACAATTCAGCGAGTGAATCAAATGTTCCATGTGAGTTCATGTATTTAATAATCATATGTTCATTTATATTACACATGTAACATGTCTCCCCGCGCGCGCGCGCGTGTGTGTGTGTGTGTGTGTGTGTGTGTGTGTGTGAACATTTATGAATTCTGTATACCATTATAAACACTGTGGTTGGGCAACTGGTTACCTAATATAACCAATCAGAACAAATTGTTAACAGTTTTTGATTTTACACAGTTTCTGTCACCTCTGTTTCAAGCACATTAATTTACTCAATCGGAGGTATGATAGCCTTGTTATGTGTATAACAAGCCCACAGTAGACTCCTGTTCAACTGGGATTGGCTTAATTAGGGTGGGGAGTATACGGGGCAGCTAAATTACTTGAGAAAAAAACTATTTTCAGTTAAAAACAATAACAGTTGCGTTGTAAATGGGATGGATTGTTGAGTTGTTGTGAAAATTTTCTGTTGTACCTCTACTCAATAATGTTGTGGGGGTGAGGGGGGATGCATAGTATAGTGGGAGTGACTCTAATTACTGTGCAGAATCTGTTACAACTTTGTTATTTACTTTCTTTTGTTCATTTGATGATTAGTAAAGTTGCTTTTGTTTGTGTTTGTTTTGTTGGTAACTCTTCTACATCAGTATGCTTAAATGTAATTGAGTTGTCCATACAATAGAACAAAAACTACAAATTATTCAGAAGTTCAGAAATAGTCATACAGTGAATCAACGGAAGACAATATTGGTGGAAATACTATAAGGAATATTTTTTAAACCAAGTGAATTCGGTAGGTCTTGTGGCGTGTTAGTGGAATGTCAAGTCGGAAAACAACAAGAAGTCTTACTTTCAAACTACTTTGTTGATGTGGTACAACACTACACGGTTTTAATGTGTTAAGCCCCCTGTTTTTGGAAGCCATTTACAACCGTACAAACAATTTTATTTATTTAATGTGCGACAAATCTTTATATAACACTACACATTACATTCGTGTGGTTGATGAAGATGAGTGTAATCGTAATAATAATAATGCTGTGCCGCGATTCCTCAAGGAAATCGGGCGTTAGTATAAAAAGAGAATTTTTTAATAATTGTGAGTTATTATTCAAGTTGTCCGTGCGCCGTTTATCGAGTTTTCGGAAGGCCAACGCGATCTGTTGACGGAACCAGGTAATTATGTTTCCCGACACAAAGCATTTGTTGCATGTTCAGTCAGTTGGCCCTGGATGACCGCTGCGTGTACAGCCTATTCTCCTTTGGCCGACGGAGTGGTTAATTTGTATTTTTTTCTATCCTTCATGCTTGAGTAAGAGCTCAGAGATCTCCGGGTTCCCGATCCAGTTGGAGATGTGACCCCAGCATGTAGTAATTACAACTTCCACAATGATTTAAAAACACCTAGACTCTCGTCCCTCGACTGCCAGAGGAGGAACAACTGCATACCATGCCACAGTAACCAACGGGGAACAATCTGGACCAAAATGAGGTGATATTTAAGCATTTTTTAACTACACTAGGCCTCTACAGCAAACACCATGTTTTGTGAATTTAACCATCCATAAAAAAACTCAAGTTATTCTTCATTGTGCTCACGTCCAGCTGGACAGTATTTTGGCTGAAAACTTTCAGTAAAATTGTGCTCATAATGTAATTACGCTCCAGATTAATTGTAGGCCTGGTCACTGGCATGTGTCTGGCAGTCATTAATTTTATCCTTTACCTTTTACTGTGATTCTGAATGGGGTTGTAGAAGTTGTGGGGGAGCGGTATTTTAGTTATGTAGGTGGGTGCAGTTTGTAACAGGCTGGTCTGGTATCTATCACAATCGTTTTTTTGTGGACACATTATCATTTTCTTATGTCATAGAAGGGTTGGGAGTTTTTTTTATTTGCATTAGGCCGGTTCACACATTTTGACCTGGGGTAGTCACCTGTTGGTGCAGATCTATGCAGGCACCGGACATGTTACCTTATGTTGGGTCAAGCTCTGGCACATGTCAGCGGCCGGGTCAATTCAGATTTTCTTTAAATTTTTATATTTTTATAAAATTAAAAATTTTACAATTTTGATAAAATTATACAGGATTGTTACAAGCATTTTAAATTTATATATGTGGTATTTTTGACTAAACTATACAGGCTGGCTATAGGCATTTCAATTTATACATGGTATCTCTTTGATAAAACTAGCGGGGTTGTTCACAGCCATTTGAAATTTCTAAATTGTGTGGGGATAAAAATATACAGGCTGGCCACAATGCTTTTATTTTTATAATGTTGTTTGTGATTTAAATTGTATACATATTGTGTTTTGATAAAACCATACAGGCTGGTCACAGGCAAACAAATACATATTATAACGTTGCAGAAATCAGATTATATATGGTATCCATAAGTATTAGAGAAATGATAACAGATCAAATAATTTAATGAATAATAATTAAAAAATATAAAATAGAGTTAAGAAAGAAGAAAGAAGAATTATAAACAAGAACAGTGATTAAAAGAATAAACTAGACTGACAAACAAATGACTTTGACCCAACCCCAGAGATTGGCCAGATAGAGACAAAAAGATGAGAAAAGATTCACAGAGATTAAGAAGACAAATCAATGATAAGAAACACAAATGAGTAAAGAAAATATATAATTAACAATGAATAAAACAATAATAAAGAAAGTACACTAGCCATAAAAAATAAGTAAGACAATTATTATTAAATAAAGTATGTTGTTAAGAATCTTATAATAATAAGAAAGTAAGGCACAAAATGTTAAAGAATAGTCATAAATGTATATCTAAAAGATCATTGAAACCAAGAGTGAGAGATAGGTAGGGAGTAATAGCAATAAACAGTGAAGTGATGAGACTATTAAAATAAGCAACTTATAATATTAAGAAAAATAATAGTGACCAAGTCTAACAAACCAAAACCATAACCAAATGGTAAATAAGAAAATAAGTTAATTGTGTTAGACTGTAAGAAACAGAGTAATTGTGGGTGTAAGGAATAGAAAAACATATTATGTCAGTAAAAGAATCACTAGAATGATCATATTTATAGAATAGATGGTGTAGATATAATACTCACTAAAATTGTTATTTTATTAATTTAAAGAAAGTTAATTTATTTGTTTAGTGTTTAAGGGAGTATAAACAAGAAGAAATAATTTTACAGTAATATGTTTGTGTTATATGCAAGTAATGAAAATATAAAGAGATGAGTCATATGAACATTTTAAGTAATGACATGCAATATAATAATTATATTTAATGAGAAGAAACATGGCTGAACCATATACAGACCATTAAGTTATTTATGTGTTATGTCTGTTAATAGATTTAAGTGTTAAAGAGGTGTGTGAGAAATGGGAGTAGGTATAAAACTAGTAATGACATAAATTTAACAAGCAACAAAGTAATAACTATAATATAAATAGAAAGCAAAATATCAGATAAGAAATAATTTTGTAAAAGTATAATATCACTAATAGATTGTAAAACAGTTTCAAAGTAATTCAAAAACCAATAAGTGCGAAATGAAAATAAGCAGACCATATATGCTTAATAAATAATGTTTAAATAGAGCAAAATAAGAAATTATAAGATGTTACAGTTTAGGTCTATAAATGACATAGCTGTCTAACTTCAGAAAACCAATTGTAAACAACTGAAAACTGTATTTAAATAATAAGACCAAGTAAATTATGTAATTACCATCAACTAACAATAATAACATGTCAGAATTGTGATAAACAATATAAATAAGTAAAATATGTATTAACATAGTATTATCAATTTTGTACAAAAACATTAATACATGGCCTAGACCAGCCTTGTGAGATGTCAAATTGATCTTTGAAAGAAAATAGGGACATCTATGTTAATATTTCAAGCATTGGAAATATCCCCAAGGAAATATAGTCATTATAAAATATTTATTCATTTTGAATAGAAAACCAGGATTTATAACAATAGTTTCAAATGTACTTAACCAATCCGAGTCAAGCTGGTTACCATAACAACAGAACGTTATTATAATTTTGACCATTATGTAACAAGAGTTCCATTATTAACTATCCAGAGGTACAGACGCTATATTGATGTGGACCATTTTAAAGACAAATAACGAAGAAAATCAAACTGTAATGAAAGTAAATTGAAGACTAGAAGTAAACAATAGTTCCAGTAACACATGGAGGAACAATAAACGAATATTAAAACTAAATTTTAAATAAAAACTTGATGTAAAAAGAAACAGACGCCAGAAGGAGACGGCATCCCTATCTTTGAAAATAAACGAAAGTACTAACTCAATAGTGAAGACACCTTGATGATCCATAACACGAACAACATGGTTTCGTTAAGTATGAAATAAATTATAAATAATTACGAACCAAACTGATTAACTTTTTTCACAATATATAACTCTCACTCTAAACTTTGAACACCAATTTCTTTCAAGGATTAATGAATCATATTTAATAAAACTGTATGTAAATGTAAAATAACCTATGTTTGAAACCGAGAAAACTGACACACACTTTTAACACAATAGAGTTGAATTTTCATGTAAACCTTTTTAGTATTTAAGTACCACAATTGTAAGGTGGTGTACTTTATTTGACATCTTGTTTTTAAACCTTTTTCGCACTTAAAAGAACTCATTGGCAAATTAACTTGTGTAAATTAATACACATGTCAGCCATAGCATCATCTTATGACTGAAGCGCTGCCACCTTTTCCTATCCACTGAGTGAAAACTAATTTGCGGCCGAGGCTAAACTTTGTTATAATAACATTTATTGTACAACAATTATAAAAAATTAATGAGTTATCGAATCAAATAAATCAGTACGAATCTTTACTAGCTGTCCTGTGTTTATTTAAATTATATTATGCATGTTATGTGCTTTAGCGGAGAATAGAATTCTTTGCTCAAATTTTATGTTGGCAACACGTCCAAAAAACAAGCGAAAGTCGAGTTCCCGCCAGACAGCGAGGTAATTCGAATTATTCTTCACAGTATACAGGAGACAATCTAACTGTGAACCTTTTATTTGTTTTATGAAAAACAATTTGGCGCCTTTCGGGAATTGAAAATACAAAATAGGACAGGTAAGGACTTCGGTAGTGGTTATTTGTACGTTCGCGATGGACGCAGTCTGCGTGAGGTACGTTTAATAGCGACGACGACTTGGTAAGACTTGAGAGTACACATTACACTCTTACACTTTTACACTGATAACGAATACGACATAAAAGGGGTCGTTATAATATATGTTTTGTATAAAATTGTAAAGGCTGTTTACAGGGTTCTTAAATCTGTAAATTGTATTTTGATAATATTGTCTAGATGGTTTACAGGCATGGGAAGTTTCTAGAGTGGGTTGTGATGGAAATATGTAGGCTGTATACAACACTTTATATTTGTAATTTGAAATAATTTATTTGTGTGTGTTAAATTATGTGTTATTGAAGAAAGAATGAAATAATGAATAATAACTGTTATGAATTCATAATAATGTTATAAACATGGAAATGATGAATAATATGTATACGTTGATTACATATGAATTAATAAAAGTTATCTTACTGGTTAATCGAGAGTATTAATTGCAAGTACCGTCGCATTGGACCCAGCTTATTTTGTGCTTCTTCTAGGGCTTCTGCCTAGTCCTAAATATCTAGTAGCCCCTTCTTAAAAAAAAAAAAATGTATAAAACGAAATAAAAAGAGGGGTCACAAATGGTAGCAGAGCGTGGTTCTATCTAGGGTTGATCCCTTGGGTCCTTTGGTGTGACGGGGCTTGCAAACTTGGAAACAGTCGGGGAGAATTATAACTTAGGAAAATTTAAAAGAGATTAACATATATGGCTATGTTGTGTTATGTTCAATGTTTTTATATATTATGTTGATGTATGATTGTCAGCCTGTTTTGCATTTGTAAACTTGGTGCCGCCACGAGGCATGCATGCTTTGGTTGGAATATTTTGGGGTCATTTGAGACTTGAATTACCGGAGATCTGGGGCGTTGTGATGGGGATGGATTTTATTATTGTTTGATATTCGAATAATAGCGCGAGCGTTTAGAAGGATGCGGTATGGCCCGATCGGAAGTCGGTATCGTCGGGGATGCTGGTGCAGAGTTCATTGTTTGAAGTTTTTGTTTTGGGGAAATTCATTGTTGGGCTTTGATGGTTATCAAGTATGTATTTGTGGAATGTGATATGTTGTGATAGGTGTTAGGTGTTGTGGATTTCATGTATTATGTTAGTGTTAAAATTGTTTGTCCTCTTGTGTGGTGTGAACGAGAGCTAGTTCAGGAGTGGGTCAGGTCTCCACAACGCTAGGGAACCCGGGGTCTACTTGAAGGAAGAATAGTACTCGAGTTTTTCTGTTTTTGTAAGTTATGTTTGTGTTAGGTATTGCGTTGGGATTTATGTTTCGTTGTTACATTTTGTGTATTGTGTAATTCTGGCGGGGGTAGGTTATCAGAGACTGCCCAACCCTATTTCCGGCGTTCTCCAGAAACGTCTGGTGGTGGATGGACAAGATGAGAGCAAGTTGTTGGTTTTCTTGGACCTTGTCCTGCAGTTGGCGGATTTCCCGGGGCTGTCCGATCATGTACTCTTGTCCCTTATATATCCGTATTGCCGGGGTGCATTGGCTGCACTGGTCACCAACACTCTGCGTCGTGGCGGCAGTATCGATGCTCTCCATGGGTAGGTGTTGGACTTCTTCATACCCCGTTGACGACGTGACCAGTTAAAATTTAAGTTGTTCTATCATGTACAGGCCAACGGAGAGGCGTTGGCGGACTTTGTGCATGATATACGTAAAACAGCTCGGATTTTAAGGTTGGGGTTGCCCGAGAGGGACATTATCCAAGTAATTTTGGAAGGGGTGACTCCTCAAGAGAGATCTCGTTTGGTGTTCGCAGACCATCCACGTTGTTTTGCGGATTTGGACCGGTTGTGTGTGATCTCCAGAACGGTCCAGGCGAGTGACGAGTCCCGGGAAAGAGCTGCCAGAGGTGACCCATACTCAAGTAGTTCATTTGAAAGAGCTAAAAATGACAAACATGGGGGTTGGTGGAGAACACAAGAAACTGCAAGAAAAACTGAATATTTTAGAAGTAATGAAAGCTACAAGGAGGTGGCAGGCGAAAAGACGGTAACAACAGTTACAGAAGAGAAAATAAATAAGTATGAAATTAACAGTGGAAGAAGAAGTTATATTAGTGAACCAACATCGGCAAGTAGGGATCCTGTAGCAAGGCTTTATGCCTTTTTGGAAAAAAAAGAAACTTTAAACATTCCAGATAAATTACAAGTGCCTAATAGAGTAGTGGATGAACAAGGTGAAGAGGAAGAAGAAGAGTGGAATTACTTCGGTGGATCAACACAAAACAACAAGAACACGTCTGTTAACACTGAATTAGAGAACTCAGATATGACGTCACAGTTGAATCCAGATGCCGCAGAATTTGTTCCGGTATCTCCATCTTGGTTCATGATGGATCCCGATCCTGTAATATCATCATCACCTATGCATGGTATACATTATCAAGTGAGAAGTCACTTGATAATGTAGCTTTACCATCGCAAGTAGAATTTAATTTAGACATTACACATAGACCTGGACAGCTGGATTCCATGGTGGGAAATGTCGATGATGCTATAGTTGCTGAAAGTGGTGAAGGAGAGGAATCGGAAGAAGAGGCAGAAGAGCGGTCTGCAGATGCCGCACAGGGAAGTATAGTTATAGGTGTTAGGGAGACTGAAGTTTCTGAGTTTGCGGATGGATACGGGGATCTCCAGGCTGCAAGTGTTTCTGAGGTTGTGGATGGACAAGGGGATGTCCATGCCGCAAGTGAGGTAGAAGTTGAGGAGAAATTTGGTGGCAGCGTTGTGGAGTGTGCAAGTGAGAATGATGTAGTGTATGCAGATTTGCGGACGGCTTCTGTATGTGATGCTGAGAGTTCTGACAAACGGAAAGATGTTTTGTATGGACCAGATGAGCAACTAGAGGATGATGAAGAGGTACAGTATTATGATGGTGGTAGTGGACATGATGGCGATGAGGTTGATGATGAAGAAAATTTAAATTATGATGATGAACATGTTGATGAAAAGGAGGATGAAAATGAATTGGAGAGGAGGTTGGTGAAGAAGTTTGTGAAGGAGCTGGTGACGAGGGTGGTGAAGAAATTGGTGAGGAGCTGGGTGAAGATGCTGTTGAAGATGGATCAGTTGAGCAACCGGAGGAGGGTGAGGATGTGCAGGGTTGTGATGGTGATTGGGATTATGGGGGTGCAGAAGGGGAAATTGTGGAAAAGGAAGAGGAGGAGGAGGAAGAAGAGGGCTATAAGGAAGAAGGAATAGATGAAGAAAGAGAAGCAGGGGAGGCAGAAGCAGAGGATTTAGATGCTGAGGATAATCCAAAGCGGAGTGAAAGTAGTGATGTAAGTTGCTGTGATTCTGATTCAGAAGAAACAAATCAGTACAGCTCAACACGAGGTAATTTCTCAGTGAGTGATGTCTGGAAGGAACGAGTACATAAAGTCTGTCATGGAAAGGTGAGAAGAAGCGGGTAGATGTTCCCCACAGTCCCAGTGGTGTTCGTCTACTTCAGGGATGCGCCCCTGCCTATGCGAGCCTTGGTTTTCTCCAGTCATTCTCATTTTCGGAGGGAACCATGTCCTTACCTTTAGTCCTCGCTCTTGACCTTCAATGATCCTTGCCCTTTTCATCTTCCCGATTTTCCTACCCCCGAAAGAGTTTCGTTGGAAATGTTGTAGAAAGAGTTTCGTTGGAAATGTTGTGACTAGGTTGGTGCTGTTGCTGTGGTTGTTTATCTTATAGTTGAATGTAGTTTGCTCTGTTCTCCTAAGTGCGGATATTCTTGTGATTCACCGGAGGAGCCTTGTGGTATAGAAGATTAGGAGTACCATGCTGGGTACCCAAAAGAGGCAAGTGTGTGGCAACCATGTTGCCTTTTTGGGGTGGGTGTGTGCCGCGATTCCTCAAGGAATCAGGCGTTAGTATAAAAAGAGAATTTATTAATAAATGTGAGTTATTATTCACGTTGTCCGTGCACCGTTTATCGAGTCTTTGGAAGGCCAACGCGATCTGTTGACGGAACCGGGTAATTATGTTTCCCGACACAAAGCATTTGTTGCATGTTCGGTCAGTTGGCCCTGGACGACCGCTGCGTGTACAGCCTATTCTCCTTTGGCCAACGGAGTGGTTAATTTGTATTTTTTTCTATCCTTCATGCTCAGAGATCTCCGGGTTCCCGATCCAGTTGGAGGTGTGACCCCAGCATGTAGTAATTACAACTTCCACAATGACTTAAAAACACCTAGACTCTCGTCCCTCGACTGCCAGAGGAGGAACAACTGCATACCATGCCACAGTAACCAACGAGGAACAATCTGAACCAAAATGAGGTGATATTTAAGCATTTTTTAACTACACTAGGCCTCTACAGCAAACACCATGTTTTGTGAATTTAACCATCCATAAAAAAACTCAAGTTATTCTTCATTGTGCTCACGTCCAGCTGGACAGTATTTTGGCTGAAAACTTTCAGTAAAATTGTGCTCATAATGTAATTACGCTCCAGATTAATTGTAGGCCTGGTCGCCGGCATGTGTCCGGCAGTCATTAATTTTATCCTTTACCTTTTACTGTGATTCTGAATGGGGTTGTAGAAGTTGTGGGGGAGCGGTATTTTAGTTATGTAGGTGGGTGCAGTTTGTAACAGGCTGATCTGGTATCTATCACAATCGTTTTTTTGTGGACACATTATCATTTTCTTATGTCATAGAAGGGTTGGGAGTTTTTTTTATTTGCATTAGGCCGGTTCACACATTTTGACCTGGGGTAGTCACCTGTTGGTGCAGATCTATGCAGGCACCGAACATGTTACCTTATGTTGGATCAAGTTCTGGCACATGTCAGTGGCCGGGTCAATTCAGATTTTCTTTAAATTTTTATATTTTATACAAGCATTTTAAATTTATATATGTGGTATTTTTGACTAAACTATACAGGCTGGCTATAGGCATTTCAATTTATACATGGTATCTCTTTGATAAAACTAGTGGGGTTGTTCACAGCCATTTGAAATTTCTAAATTGTGTGGGGATAAAAATATACAGGCTGGCCACAATGCTTTTATGTTTATAATGTTGTTTGTGATTTAAATTGTATACATATTGTGTTTTGATAAAACCATACAGGCTGGTCACAGGCAATCAAATACATATATGTTTTGTATAAAATTGTAAAGGTTGTTTACAGGGTTCTTAAATCTGTAAATTGTATTTTGATAATATTGTCTAGATGGTTTACAGGCATGGGAAGTTTCTAGAGTGGGTTGTGATGGAAATATGTAGGCTGTATACAACACTTTATATTTGTAATTTGAAATAATTTATTTGTGTGTGTTAAATTATGTGTTATTGAAGAAAGAATGAAATAATGAATAATAACTGTTATGAATTTATAATAATGTTATAAACATGGAAATGATGAATAATATGTATACGTTGATTACATATGAATTAATAAAAGTTATCTTACTGGTTAATCGAGAGTATTAATTGCAAGTCCCGTCGCATTGGACCCAGCTCATTTTATGCTTCTTCTAGGCCTTCTGCCTAGTCCTAAATATGTAGTAGCCCCTCCTTAAAAAAAAAAAAAAAATTATATAACACAAAATAAAAAGAGGGGTCACAATTCCATGTAATCTGGTTAAAAATAATTTCAATATTTATTAATAAAATTTCTTATTTGTGTTACGAATCAAAATTATTATTATTTGCACGTCTAATTATTACACATAAGTAATACTCTTATACTACACATAGACATATTATACACCTTATATTCTAATACATCGTTATAATTTTTATATTGCTCTCAGCTAGCTCATTTGTGTTATACTGATTAGATTATCTAATCTTCTAATCATCTAATCTCTTATTAATTTATTGCATATAAATTGCTTTCTAATAGAATTCTCTAATGACTTTATCTATTATAGATTTCAAATTATAGCTTCTGCGTTACTAATTATCGTAAAGCTGTACGAGTTTAAAATAATTATTAATAATCTAGAAATCTGTGTATACAACTGAAACTCTACTTGTTTAATGAAAAAATTTAAATTGGTATCACTTACCTTCTTAGCAAATTATCAGGGTGTCGTCTGATGTACTTAGGCAGAGAAAAACAGGCAATGCAATGACAAACACACATTGATGTGGTTAATTGACACTTTTTATTAACTTTTAATTTTTTAATATTAATTATTAAATTTTAACTCCCTCTTCATCAATTTCTTTTATACTACATCGCTAATAATTATTGGAATATCAGTTCAATTCTGATTTACTAGCTATTCATTCGAAAAACTTGGCTTGAAAACATTGATACTTGTTACACATGAAATAAAAATAGTTGTGATACTTATGACTAAACACTTACATTCTAACCATGGTATCTAAATTATGAAAGCGACCCATATTGCTCTCTCTCTCTCTCTCTCTCTCTCTCATACTATAAAATTCCCCATAATTTAGTTATAACCCCGTTTTTATAAATTTGAAAAATAATTGAAATTAGATTTGAGTCGACTACTTAACCAGCGTCCTTCTGCTGACCACGTGTGGCATCGCGCATGTATATGAATGTCCTGTTTATTTGTCACATTTTTCACTTTTGCGGTTCACTCCGCTAACTTCGTTTAAACTGTCGGATTTAACTGTTTATCTTCAAATTTACTGTTACACTTTAGAATATGTTAAAATGCAAAATTTAAGGTTCGCGAAACTGCGAACCTTGCCCCGGCCGGTGGCGAGTGATTTCGTCGACTGACGACGCTACAGGTGCGTTGGTCAAAAAACATTTCCGCCAGCTCGTGCTGTGATTGGCTGCGGCATCTTACATGGCTGGTTCCGGTGATCGACTTTGGTATCGAGAGTACAGATAGCGGCACACATGCGCACACGCACTGCCACATTCCATTGTAGTTGAGCGTTATTCACCAAGTTTTTGTTACTCCTCCCCAACGGAGGATACACGCATGTGCGCACAAGCTGACATTCCACGGTGTTATCGTTGTGCGCTAGGTACGGACCGGTACAGGATTGTATACAGGGTGTCCAAACAAGTGTTAGTGGTCTCGGTGGCCGCAAAGGGTGTCCAAACCGATTATTTCCCAATAGTTGATATTAAATGAAATAAAAAACATACCTCCCTCAAAATTGTCCCATTACAATCGTTAAGCATTCTTAAAGATTACGTTAATTATTATACACAAATATTTACAGTTATAACAATTTATTGATTCATATTTGAATTGAATTCTCTTTTTTTCTTTGTTACTTATTGTCTTTTGATTAAGTCTCGGTTTTCAAGTGCATGGTTATTTGTCACCTTAATTGTTGTGGTATATCACAGCGTGTCTTCTTCAGTCCTGGATACTGGATGCTCCTTTGGCTTCCTGGAGTCTTGGAGTCTTGGTCCTTCATCCATCGGATTCTTGTACTCTGGATTACTGCATGTACTTTGCTGCTCCCTTGTCTCCCGTCATGGCCTCAGGTTGCAAGTGCTCACACGAACTGTTGAGTAGTCGTGAAGTCCCTGACTGCTGCTGTTGAGATATAAGTGTTGTTGTTTCTAAGTAGAGCCTCTGGCTGCGACAGTAGTCGATCAGGAAAGAGTTGTACTCTTGAAGCAGAGCCTCCGGCCGCATCAGTGGTCGAACAAGAAAGAGCTGTCATCCGGCAGAGCCTCCGGCTGCCAAGATGATTGAACGAGAAAGAGAATGATGTTAGCGCGTCTCCTGTATTTATACCCAGTGCGCCAAAATCATGTCTCGACAATATTCTGCATGTTTGAGATTGTCGAGAGCGTCACTTATAATCCACGATTCTCGTCACACTTAATTCCCTTGTCTTCGCTAATTGCGAAGTCTTTTGCACATTATCCGATATTCATTCTGTCGATAATTTATATGTGTTCATCATGCACAAACCGTTTTTCTTTATCTTAATTAGCATAAGTACTATTTATTTATAATCTCCTATAATTACACTTTTTATCCGTTCTTCACTATTTTTCATACACACATTTGTCTAATTTAAATACACATTTTGGTGTATTTGGTTTTGTGGTATTGTGCACACAAGTATTACAAATAAAATAAATACAAATAATTTATAGCGTTCCTGAAGGGTGGCACTTTTCAGGAATGGACAGGTCGCACACACACACATAACAAATGCGTGTACACAGAGCCAGAGCAGCTGGCATGATTCACCTGTTCTAACATGAAAATTTGTTTGTTCATATTGCAAGCTGAACGATTATTATTATTAAAATGAATTATTTATTTATTCTAATTAATTCTTTTAATTACTTCGTGCAATGCTCAGTAACCTATACATTTGTACTGTTGCAGTGGTTAAATTTCAACATTTATTGATAGAGAAGGCCTATACAAATTTATAATGCCAACAAAAGAGGGTACACTAGAAATATATGCTGTAATAAAACTTTGTAGAGTGTGAATAGGAAAGGAGTACACAGGGATGCACATTGGGTTGTGGTAATGCTGCTGGTTCACTCTTTGTAAAAGTATATATGTTGGTAAGTATATGTTGTTGGGACTTCTAAAAATCTCACCTCTTTCCAAAAGTTAAAGAAGTGTCTAATTTACCCATGGATTATTATCATGACCTACAGTTTTGATGATCAAAGAAGTGTTTGAAAACTGGTTTAAAATAAAATTTGTTCCTGCAGTATAACAGCATTTAACATCTGTTGGTAGCCTCCAAAAGCAGTTTTACTCTGCTTTTGCCATGCGAATAAGAAATTATAGAAGCCAAAGATGGTCAGATTTTAGTCAGTTTTTGCTTCCAAATGTCAATGCTCTGATGCAGTCTGTAGGTCACGTCTGATTTATAATTTTAAGTCAATGTATAAAAGAAATTTATTGCTTACATGTGTAAAAGAGAATAGTAGTGATGTACAAACATTTTGGAAAACCTAACAGTAGTAGATGCTTTTTTTGAAATTGATGCCCTTTGGAAGTCTACAAAACTTCAAGTCTGATTAAATCCTAGTGAAAAATATTATTGAAAAATGATGAAATAGTTGGTACTAGTAATGAAGAAATTGAAATTGAGCATGAAATTCAACAAACTTTAGACAAGGTAGAGTGCAGCGATGAAGACTCACTTGAAGATTAGAATTTGGCCGATTATGAAAAACTAAATGACAAGAAAATTGTGAAACATGTTACAATGAAAGCTATCAAGAACACCATGAAGAAGATGAACTCAACTAGGACCATTTTCATAGATTAAGGCACTCACTATACTTACAAATGAGTCATAGAACAACCATAACCTACACCAAAGGGCTGCTTGATTACCTTGAGCAACAACCAGAACGTATGTTGGCAGATAAATTAGTGCTTAGAAATATCTAAGGCACAATTTGATATAATATGAATAAAAATAAAAACAATATTGTTGTCATATTTCAGAAATAAATTATGTAAGTACATTTTGAATTTTTTTTTATGACGTAGTTAATACTCTAGTAGTATTGTAAATAGTATAATATAGTTCTATTTTCAATTAACTTTCTAAATTTCTGTACATTTTTTTTTAATTTTTATAGCTTGTTGTCAAACATATTTAAACTAAGAATGGGATACAGTAGGTAGCATTCTAATATCAGAATAAAGTCCCATGGAATTTGTTTTTTAAAAAGCCATCAGTTAACTGGGATTTTGATTATCTGGGCTTGATCATTTTCTGACCATCTTGGTTAAACAGGAGTCTCTGTATGTAGATGCACAACAAACCCCATCTACATTGTACATTCACTATAAAAAATGCATATATGTGGCTGTCAAGATTCATGTTGTAACAGTACAATTCTGGCCCTACTGTATTTTGGGGAATAATCGATATAAATTGTATTTTATTTCAAAGTCACATATAAGAAATTGGTAAAGTGTTATGAAGGTTTGCAACTGCGCAATATCGAGTGGACAGGATTGGCGTCAAGGTCGAGCATATACGTCCAGAAACAACAACAATATTTTGTCATACAAATGTGTCACAAGCTGCACCCATGTATACATCATCCAAAAGTATGCAACTATGCATTTTCTGCGCCTGTAAACAGCTAAGGAGTGGAAATCTACACAAAGGAACTGATGACGTAGTTACTCCCCACTTCAGAATTGAAGCGTTGTAAACCTTTCTGAGTCCCGAATCATCACCTACGCCGGCCGGTCGTATATCAAAATTCTCTAAAACTAAGTCTCGGACGTCCGCTTGTACAACAAAAAAGTGCAGTATATATTAAAATAATGTAACAGTGCAGAGAAAAAAAATGTAGACACAAAGTTTGGGTAAAAGTTTTAAAACCAATTAGTGCGTTTTCAGCGATGGGACGTCTGCAGGACTATTGGACAATAATTTCAGCTAAGTAACAATGTGGGGTACCCAAAAGTTTAGATAAGGGCAATACAAAATTTTCAGTTATTTAATAATAATAAAATGAGCTCAATTTGGGGAAAATTCAAAGAAAATTGTACCAGGAATGCGAGCGTGAGTTAATGAGAGAATGTCTAACTAAATAACAAGTGCTGGGTTGTGAAGTAATTTCTAATTATGATATCATAAAGTATAATTGGTAAATATTTACCTGTGCTACACCATACAATCTTGAAGTGAAATATTTTTTTTTTTATTCTTCTATGTTATATAAACACGCGAAAATTAATTTTAAACGGGGGTCGAAGCTATTTACGAAGAAAAAAAATAAAATAAATACTCCCATAAGGATGCATGCAAAAGTGAATGATCGCCATATTGACTGTGTAGACGGTGAGCCGAATTTGACTGGAAATCATGTTGATGCGTTTCCAAAACAAAATTTACATGATTCTTACATGTTCAAAATTGCGTTGAGCCCAAACGGCGGTTTAAAGCTTTGCGTTGAGCCCACCGCGAGTTTATTATTAGTAACCTCGGAGGCGCCGAAGGCGCCGTAGACTAAAGCATGTGCGGTGAGCCGGCTACCCAAAATCACTCTCAGCGGTGGATACTGTAGGAAACTGATGAGTCGGCCACCCACGAGTCTGAAATGTAATGCTTTGCGTTGTAGGCAATTGAATTACGTTAAGGCAAAATGTAGTGGTGATCCCACTAACTACTCAGTTAATATGGCGTCTGGTGTAGCACAGGTAAATATTTACCGTATAATTGAATATGTTATTTTGGAGGGCTATTGAAATGTTTAAGGGGATTTTTAAACTTGTATAGTAGAACTGCGTCTCATGACGCAACGCCAAATGGCATATAGTAGCGTGCTTGTTTTCGCACGGTAGAGTCTCATTCATGTACGTAATATGATAATAAAAGGTAATGTCATTTGGTAAACATTTCAAGCAAGAGTAAATTATTTCAGATAACACATTCCGCTATCTTCTGGTTCACTTAACCGAATTCTGCCCTTAAAGGTAAGTAAATCTCATATTGCTTGTATTATCACAAGATGGCGCCTGAACAAAAGTGTTGGTGATTATTATTGATATTCCATATTAAAATTATGGCAGTAAGAAATAAATATAACAATGTGTGTATAATAATAATACCGTATATAATTTGTATATGTATGTAGAGATGGGGGGAATTTATAAAATTGAAAAGTGAGATTTAAGTTAGAATAGAAATATTAATTACTGAAAATCAGACTGTAGCAAAATTAAGGGGGGTGACAGCACAGTGTGTGTGTGTAGCCTAGTCAGATAGTGTTTTTATTAGGTAATAGGTAGCAGTAATTCCCTAGAAGTGCCAGAACTAGTAACCTTCTATGCCAGAAGACAGTGCACATTACAGTAACCTATTTGGCCTTACAGTGGTGGACAGACATCGTACTGTTATCGCAGTAATGTTATACAGACAACTACAACTTATCACAAAAAAAAGCATTCTACTAAACCATAGAGGAGATAAATAAACTGTATTTATGCAGAAATATTAATAAATTTCTGCATGCAGAATTTATTAAAACCGTTTTAATAAAAAAATGTAGAAATGTTCTTAAATTTTAAATGAAATTTTTGAGACAATGTGTACTTTATATGTCAAGAATTATCTGTTATAAGTAGTTATATTGTTATTAGATAAGTTTTGAATAGTAGTTTTTGCCACTAAACATTAAATGACTGAGTAGTCATAATAATTACACGATTGTGATAAAAGACAGTCACTCAGTAAATCTAAAAACTTAGATCTGTATCAGTGTTCCAGTCAGTAGGTATGTATGCAGTGGAAACATGACGTCTGACAGATATAATTGAATGCATGCGACAAAATGCTAGATTCATGGGATAGAAAAGTACTGATGAAAATTTGTGGTCTGGTGTATAACACAGCATATGTACAATAAGAATGAAACAGAAACTAATAAACGTGTTTGGCATATGATGGATAACAGAAGAGATTAGAAGTAAAAGACTTGAGTTAACCAAATGACTGAAAGTAGGTGTGCCAGGAAATTGAGAGGTATGTAAGGAAAATTAGAAGGGAAAGGAGAGAGAAGCCAAGGAAAAGGTAGGTGGATAGGAGCAATAACTTAGACGAGTTGAATAAAAAACATGAAAAAAGTGGTCAGTTATGGTGAATGAATAAAAAAATATGTAATTGCAAGACCAGCCCTCTGGAATGACTCAGAAGTTGTAGCACAGCTACCTAGTTCTAGCCGTGGTGTAAGTAATTATTTTATTATGATAGAAACATTTTTTATTGAAAAATTAAAAAAATTAATATTTATAAAATTAAATAATTATTAATTATTATAATTACCCTTATATAAGTACCCTTATATATATCATAGAAATGTTATAATTCTGTGTGTGTGACAGAATTGTAAAGAATTGTGCTCACCCTAATTTTTGTTTGTTTTACATAATGAAGTTGTACTCTGCCACTGTCAGATTTTAGTTCACTTAAATTATTATTATTATTTTTTGTTTTAGGAAATCGAAAGAGTATTAAGAATTGGTGGTCGCTATATGTGTATATCATTACTCCAAGAACATATATTACATCACTTAACACAGTATTTTTCTTCGTGTGGTTGGATGATTAGGATATGCAGGTGCAGCGAAGTTGAAGACAGGTCTGTACAAGTTGGTAGTTCAGGGTTTGCTGTTTTTGCTGTGGTGTGCACCAAGTTCAAAAAAATGAAGGATGTCAAACAGGTAAAGTCTAATATTCCCCATGTTTTTATAACAATTTTAAATGTTGAATTGCTTCGGTATAGTGGCTATGTGTGTGTGTGTGTGTGTGTGTGTGTGTGTGTGTGTGTGTGTGTGTGTGTGTGTGTGTGTGTGTGTGTGTGTGTGTGTGTGTGTGTGTGTGTGTGTGTGTGTGTGTGTGTGTGTGTGTTGTATTTAAAAAATTCAACATTTTAATTACAATTTTGTTTTATTAAAAATATAGTATTTTAGTCAAAATTAGTGAATATGAGTTTTGAATTGTTTGGACTATGGCTTTGTATGTATAGAAACCTTTGTATAAGTTAATAGACTAGGCGATACGTGACTATTCAATAACCAGATGTAGAGGCCTACCGACCTTATCAGATTTTGTACCATTCAGATACAAAAAAAATCCTGTGTATCCTTTTATGAATAGTAAACATATGTTAATTGTGTATTGATACAACTGGACAATACTCAGTAAAATTTAAACAATTATGCATAGAAACCAATGAGTCGTTATAGTAAATGAGTAGATTAAATTAGAAATATTTTAAAAAATTACGTGTTACAGGAATTAATTATTATCTCTTATATAGAATTTTGTATAGTATGAGTAGTTTGCTTTTGATTTAACTATGTCCCCTTTTTCTTAAACTGAAAAGAATTTTGAAAAGTTTTCCAAATTATTAATGTAAACAAAAGCCCTGAAAATAAAAGGCATATACTGTATTTCAGAGAAAACAAGGTTCCTTCAATTTTTCTAAAAAATTTATAATTATGGAGACACAGATTGTTAAATTGAAGGCAAGTTAGTTACTTTTTCTTTTTAATTTTGTAAAAATTCGTTTTTTTTATTTATTATGTTAAGGCTTTTATGTAACTACAGGCTTTAGGCTTTGGTTTCGATGTGTTAACATATTTTTGAAGTATAGGCCTATAATTTTTTAATCATTAGTTAACAATTTAAACAAATATTGCAGCAGGTACAATTATTGAAATATACATTGTGTATGATACATCATTTCACATAATTAATCTTTACTGTAATTTCTATGCATATGTTTGTATAATTTTTGTGAATTATGTATTTTTAACATGATAATGTTTTTAGGCTGGGGGTCATTGCACAAAAATGTAACGTCATTGAAAAATGTAACGCTTCCACACTTTCGATTCCCCACAGTCTAGAAATCTTCGGTCTCTGTTGTTTTAACATGATAATGTTTGTTATATAGTAAATATATTTGTTATATAGTACAACGCTCCCTTTCGTCTAACACAATTATCTAATATTTGTGATGTTAGGTAAAAAGTTACATACCCGTGATTTTACTTTACCTGGGCGCCAGAACAAATCCCAGATACAAATGACATGGTTTCAGCTTAGCTCAGTGCATGGAGACACTCTTTCTCAGGATTCGTTCAGTGATTGTGGTTTTTAAGGGGAATCGTTACAAATAACTCTTTAAGATTTGCTTGATTATTATTTTTAATGTTTTAATAAATGATTTTAAACTTTAACTTGTTAATGGTAGTGGCTTAATTCTACCCTAACCTTATAATTATTGAGTGAGTGTGGAAAGTAATGATTAAGACGCTCAAACGACCTCTAGCTCTTATCTGGTCTGATTAAGAAATTTCTATCTCCCAAACCAGCGCTAAAGAACAGGTCTACAATAATTTGCACGTCCAATACTACACACTATTTTCCATTCAACACTCTTATACTAAATTAAAGCTAATCTTACAGTTAAAATACAATGTGTGCGTTTCTTAGTGTCTTTTTAAAATTGTTTATTGTTTTATTTTTTTGTTTAGCGCTTATATCATTGATCAATGAATTTATTTCTTACTGTTTTGATGCGTTGACCGAAGGTAGGAATCTGTAGAGGTCCTCCTTTCGATGGTGTTGCACAGAAGAATGGGTTGATCAATGTTGTGGAAGATGCCCTGGCAATTACAGATGCTGTAGCCTTCTGTAGCCCAGGTCCTTCACGGCTGATGGATTAATTAATTAAGTAATTAATTAATTAACGGTGATATTACGCAGCTAGTGTTATTGAATGTTGTAAATTCATCTACACTGCGGACTACTTCTCGATTTATAACTGAATTTGCACTGTTGTGTAATTTAAAAATTTCTGTAGGCGAATTGTACACGTCTAGTGTGTTTCAGTACCGAACGAAGAGTGATGCTACCCCACGCTTGGAGCTGGCATCTGTTTTAAAAACGGGCTGCTGATTGGTTGAACAAATAATCATGCGTTTTTCCACTTGTGACAATCTCGAACAGGTCGGTCTAACACTCCGTGACAGGTTCCAAACGGCAGAGAAATTCTTGTCAAAATCGTACTTCCTGTATTTGCAAATAGATTGATTACAGGTATTTGCAAATGTGTTTCTGAAGATCTGACCACAGAATATTGTTGCTTAGGTCTTTATCTCTGTGTGTGTAAAAACACCTTGTTCCTACGTAGCATAATTCTCTCGTTATTCCTGTTGGCGTGCGTCATCCTTATAACTTCTTTATTTGTTAATTATATTAACTGAGCTTGCGGGTACTTATAAAGCTTTTCTTGCTGAATACAATGCTGTTTTCAGAATTGCCATATATTTACAACTTTTGAAGTTATTGCAGGTTGAACTGATAATTCGCTTTGAGTAAAATTACCTGTTTGAACTGGATTTTATTGTCGCTGTGACGCGGTTAGAGTGAGATAGCTGCTATTATACGCCCTCTCTCTTCCTTACTGTGTTACACTCGCACTTTCTATAGCTTTCATATAACGCTCTGATAGGACGCTATTATGAATCGTTATAATAGTAAATATTTGTTATATGCACATTATACGTTTCAGAGCCTAAAAACATTATCTTGCTTCGATGTTTCGGTTTCGTTGAAATTTCTTTAATTTACATGACAATAGTAATAAAATCAAGTATTTTTAATAATATTTGAAACACAGTAACAATTCAATGATTATGTTTAAAGTTAAAAATGCTGAGTTTGTAAAACTGAATCAGTGTTTTAAATTATGGAAAATTTAATTTTAAAAATATTCATGTTTGTTATTTATGCCAATATAAAATTTTTACAATTAATTAAGAGTAATTTCAAATTAATTCATTCACAAACAGATTTTAAGCATTTTAACCAGGAGATATCAAGTTATGAAGAATAAAACATTTGCATAAAGTAAACAGCAGAATTGTAATTTTTATGTAGTTTCCTATAAGTAGTCTTCTGTAAAGTAATTTTATTGTATCAAGTTGTTTCAAATTTTACGACCGTTACTGAAGCACTAATTAAAGCTTAGTTGAAAAAGTGCTTGCAAATAGTATATTTACAGGTGCAAAACACTAATAATTCAGTATTTTAATGTAATTCTTCCCACTGTGTACAGTGTTTCAACATGGTTATTTCTTATAATGCTGCCTGTTTATTTTATTTTCCCTTTATAATTAACATCATATGAAAGTGGCACATGATGAAGAACTAACATTTCCTCTTTGCAGTAGAAATTGTTATACTGTTTGATTAGATGACTTGATGTTTTTATGCAATTTTTTAAAAATTGTAAAACGTTTTAAAATTGTTTTATCCATTATGAAATACATTTTTAAAAGTTGTGTTTTCTGATAATTTGTTAACATAATAATAAAAATTGCACTATCTTCAGTGATTTATATAATTCTGAGAATTCTTTTTTTAACTTTACAGAATAACAAATAGAATTGAGGTAAACTTCTTATTCTTTATCACAGCAAAAGAAATGATCTCTTACTTTCAGACCCTAATTTTGCTCACCATCAGTTAAAACTATTTGAGCAAAATTTTATTACATCCATTCATTGTTTGTAGTCACAAAGAGTATACATGGCATACAATTGATCTTTTTAAATAATGACAAAAATTATGATTTTCTTGCAGTTTTCTATAAATTATTTAATGTTTATGTGGTAGATAGTGTTTTGTAAATAATGTTTAAATAAAAAAAAAAAAATTAAAAAAAAAACAGCTGCTGGTCTTCATTTGTGGATCAACAAATAATGTGCAGTGTGTGTGTGTGTGTGTGTGTGTGTGTGTGTGTGTGTGTGTGTGTGTGTGTGTGTGTGTGTGTGTGTGTGTGTGTGTGTGTGTGTGTGTGTGTGTGTGTGTGTGTGTGTGTGTGTGTGTGTGTGTGTGTGTGTGTGTGTGTGTGTGTGTTTAAAGGTTATCAATAGAATGACATCACAGTTGTCATTAAATGTGTGCTGCTATTCCTCTAAAACATTAAAATATTGTTGCATTTAAAAAAAATCATTATTTGTTATGTAAGGTTTAGAAAGTAAAAGTGTGTGACAAACTTATGTTTTTTACCATAGATTTTATAGGCTACACTAATATTTATTTTATTCACCATATTATTTGTATAAAGAGTATTCAGTATTATGTAATTTATATTTTTCTTGGTGTCCCGTAAAATATAAACTAAATCCTGTCTGTTTTTTGTATACAGATTTGTGCAGAGTAAATTATAGTCTGTAGTTTTTTTTAAAATTATTTACTATCTTTAACCTTTTTAAGTGTTAAAACATTTATTAATAACTTGTGCTCTATGGTCGCATCGTATGTTGTTATTGTAATGAATCACGCCATAGGTTAATCTGTAATGAAGTTCTTTATCTGAATGTTGAACTTTGGTTAATGACTGTCCACAAGTGGTGGGGAGGCAAACCTGCAACATTGTTTGTTGTTATTTTGAAATCAGTTTATTTTGTACTTCTAAATCTGACAGTTGGATTAGGTGAGCAGTACTCTTTTCAGAAACCTTTTTTGAAAAAATAAAAAATTCTTTTTATGTAGCGGACTTAATTAAAATTGCATCGATGGTAAAGAAAACGACAGAGAGGGACTTTTATGTTGTTTTAAATGTGTCAGAATTTTTATGTAACAATAGATTTTTTTAAATACATTTTAGAGTTAATATGTTAAGGATTTTTAAATGTTATTATTTTAATTGCTAGTTTTTTTAATGTATTATGCCTACGTATTTCATCTAAATTTCAATTAATCTTAAAATACCTTAATAAACATAAACATTTATTTTATGCAAGTTATTTATATACAAAAGTATAACACTAAGTTCAGATATTAATCGAATGTAAATAACTCTTAATACATATAATAGTCTTAATTGTGTGTATTTTTTTGAAACTGATGATTTCTCAAAATTAAAATAGTTCATTAGCAAAGTAAACAGAACAGTATTATATATTTTATATTTTTAATAATTTTTATGAGGTTTCCAGAAATATATATGGAACACGCACGTATGTGTATTCACAATTACAAATTAAAGAATTTCCATCAATTGATCCATATTGTCAGTTGTATTATATGCTCAGTCATTTTCTTATAAATCAGTGACAGACTTTGCTGGAGAGTAATTATTATTAAATACTGTAACAAAACACATAGGCTTTATAAATAATAAATTGCTACAAGAATCACGTGGATTGTGATTTTAAAATAGGGGAATGGATTATTGAATACCAGAGAAATGCAGTTTTTATTAACATGTTTGTGAATCAATAATACTCATTTTATAATAGTTCTTATTACACAGTCATCCAATACATCTACAAGACAAATAATTTAACAGCACTTTCACTAATACTGCTCTCTAATAACACTCTTCTCGCACCAAATATACTGAAAAAGTGATCTCCACTCTCTGATTTATATACAGCACTGTCGGTTACCGTGTGGTGTACACCGAAAATTGTTGTGTGCGTACTTTGTGTAGTGTAATTGTGTTTTGTGTTATGTGGATTTTAATATTTTTAATATATTGACGACTGTGCCATCGTATGATGGTATGAAGAGACTTTTTTAAATATTCTGATGATGGGACAAGTATCCCGAAACATGTCAATTGTATAAAGACATTTACTTAAGCCACAGACGGTGAGTTACATAGCGTTTAGTTGATTATAAAATACGTGGCTTGGACTATAAGCGGATTTATTCCATTAACAATATATACAGCAGCCAAGGCCATTTGTGTGGCACAATGTTATCTATAACCTTCAAGGTGTTATTTGAATAATTGAGCCATCTCTGAGATGATCAATATCAGTTACTTTCACTAGACAGTTTTTGATATTTTGGAACATTGTGTCTATCTGCTGACTTGCCAATGCTATGGCGGAGCTCTTTTGAAGCTCAGCACACTGTGTAATGGCAGGCAACACTGTGTAATGGACACTGACTTGACTTGGACAGTGACTGTCACAGTACATGAGGAACATCATATATGCAATGCATATTATTTACCCCCCTCCCAAATATGAGTCGCAGCGTACTACACCACATGGGAGGTATGCTGCACTTAAAAAAGCAAATTTATATTGTCCTTTGAACAAAAAATGAATCAAGTATAAAATTGTTTCAACTAGAATTAAAATTTTAGTGGTGTGTGTGTGTGTGTGTGTGTGTGTGTGTGTGTGTGTGTGTGTGTGTGTGTGTGTGTGTGTGTGTGTGTGTGTGTGTGAGAGAGAGAGGCTCAACTTTAAAGTTTTTATTATAAAAATTCATTAAAAAAACTAGGTTTTTACTTAATTCTATAAAGCTACATTTTAATGTACATTTTTTTAATGTTTACTCGACATCAACATAAAATTTAGCAAAACTAATGCAGTCTTCATGCTTCCACAATTTGCATGTAGTTCAACAAAGCCTAATCAGTAGTGTAGATTGGCTAACCTACCTTCTTTGTGATGTTAAAATAACTTTAGAAACATTCTTTATAAGAATTCACATCCAACTTACCAACTTCACTCTTGGGTCTCCTTGTTATTTAGTACATTTTTTTCGTTATTTTCTTACTTTAGCTTCCTTTTTGTTGGTTGCAGATATACAGCTACCTTTTCAACATTAAGGCAATAACTTCAACAAATTGTATGCAAACAGTTCTTTAACGACAGAATTACTTCTTTGAAAATGTGCAGCATGCCAACTTGATTATACAGTGGAACCTTGAAAATTCGGATCAATTGGGATCGGACCCCATCCGGATATTCAATTTGTCCGGATTTTCAAAATATTCTTCAACTGCTATAATTTTTATGTCGGAAAGCATTATAATCCATATTTTATTCTTTTTTAATGGATGAGGCGTTGAAATTAAGTACTTAAAAAATAAATAAAAAAAAACAGTTTTAAATTCCATAATGAACTCCTGCGTGAGTACACAATTTTGCTGTTTTAGTGATTCAATAAAATAACCAAATCACTAAAATAGCGCTGGGAGTGTATGGAGGTGCATTCGCGCGGCTGATCAGCAGGTTCCATTTTTTTGTTCCGATTTTTGTTCAGGTTCCAATTCTCGGTGAATAGTGTGGGCTCCAGTCACTCTGTCTTTGCTTACTTCAAAGCCTGAGGCAGAGGTTTCACGGTCGAAAACAAGAGATTTTTTGGGCAGAGAAAGCCAGTTTATGCTGGTTTCGTTAGCACTGTACACATTGTCTATGCTGAAACCATTTTTAACAACCATATCAAGAAATTTTAAAATACTTCATATTCGTATCCGAACCACAATAGACTAAACTAAATGAATAAGTATTGCCTTCTTAGTCCATCCTGTGGCTTCCTTATATAAAATTTAAAGATGTAAAAACAAAGCGTTTCAGAACTTATGTGCCATCATCAGGTGCGTTTCACTCGGAGGTCGTCAACATATTAAGACACAACACATATTTAAACACACAAAAACTAATTAACAATAGTGCGCAAAGTTCATGGTCTGCACCGTACTGTGTAATATCGATACTGCCATCTGTTGTCATTGTAGTCTGTACGCTATCTGTGATGCGGGTTTCAGGTGTTCTGAGACTTGTAATCCTGTATCATACAATGTGTTGGAATGAAAATTCACCTGGTCGTTTAACAAATGCTCGGGATAAAATTTACATGCCTTATACACTTCAAATTCTTCGGCAGCACTCATGTACCGGCTTTTTTGCAAACATGTATGGGTACAAGATTTGTACCAAAATCTGTGTAATTGTGGTTACTATTCATCAGATGTCGGCCAAAATTGGATTTTGTTTTTTCTAAGTCTTTTTTTGGTAAACGTTCTTTAAATCTTTGGAAAAAAGACCTCCATGGTTGGCCTATATAAAAACATTTACAGTCACTACATTTAATTTTGTAGAGGCCCGTTTTTTTCTTCCAGTGGCTTAGTAATTTTTGGGCGAAGCAATTTATGTGTGTTATTGTTCATGCGGAATGCCATGATTATGTTCATTTTTGTAAGTGTATTGGTGACGATTTGAGGAAGGATGGTACCATATTCGTTTACTACATATTGAAACAATTTAATCTTTTACTTTATTATTGAACTGTTTACAAATATTAACTTTCAACTATTGTAGCCGCCATCTTGTTAACTACCAACCTTGAAAATTTTACTTACCGGGTCCTAGGTTCGAGGTTGGACGAGCTGAAAAGCAAAATGGTTGTTTGAATAATAACTAATAATTCACTTTTTTCAATCCAATTTATCTTATTTTATTCAATCAAAATTCATCTTTTCCATAAAAGAAAACACTATGCATATCATCATAAAATACAAACGGAGCCATTACTCCGCCCTCCTTTACACATTTAGTTTTAGTAATATTCTCATACCTTGTTTAACAAAATAAAAAAAATAGCTACAAACTTAAATTTATTCTTCTTCGCAAACCAGCGCTCCTTATTTATTATTTTTATTCACGCACCCATTCATACATACCCCATTCCCTTATGTGAGATCTCAGTTTTAAAAAATATAATAAAACTGAAATTTGGTTTAGCCCTTATTAAAATATTGTTCTACTTATGTTCATATGTTTTGTTACTCATCTGATCATGGTATTTCCATAGTCCAGCCTCCTCGCGTAACTTTTTGCTCCGCACTTTCTTCTCACAATTTGTTTTATATCGCTGAAACTGTTATATCATGTTAAATTAATCACTGTCGAGTTATATTATTACTCGAATTATTCTTTTGGTTTTAAAATCACATTTTTTACACCTTCTGGTGTTTTTGGGCGAGACAAAACTATTCAGCCAGCGGGCGAGCGAACGGCCCACGTCCGTAGTAGTTAGATGTTTATTGCCGACTGCCTTTGTTCTCAGCGCAGAACGCTGTCGATGCTGCTTCCATGCCTTAATTCCAAGTGACGTATTGCTAGGGTTCGGCACTGACGTCATATGTTTTGATCTCCTGTTTACATTGGTCAAAGTTCGTACTGCTAAATATAACTGCTTCCTTGCGTCCTGATGTTGACCTTGACACTAATTCGCTCACACTGCATATTACGTTTCTTGTTCCCAAATAAAATTTACAATTATAATTTATTTATGTTTATGTTTCCCTAAAATATTCTTAGGTGGGCTTAATTGTCCCGTTACAATATGTTAATTTTGTTTTATCTTATGGGGGCTTTTTTGGTTTGTTATAATGTTTTCTAAGCAACCCGTCTATCAAGGAACTTTTATACCCGTTGCATGTTGCTATATATTTTATTGTGTTCAGTTCCCTATGGAAGTCACTGGTTCAAGAGGTACCGTTATTAACTTATGGATAAAACTATTTTAAGCCGCCATTTTTTGTGAAATAGGTGATATCTGCATGTATGGTGATATCTGTCGTAGTAGGCTTCCTGTAGATTTTATATTTAAATCCATTATTGGTTTTTATCCCCATTAAGTCCAGAAAATAATCCTACTCCCACCATAATAGACTACAAATCATATAGTACAAGTGATATAAAAGGGCAGTCTGAAAAGTTCTTGGCTAAAAATGAAAAAACAAATTTATAATTTTAAAAATATTTGTATTTTTCAACATAACCTCCTTTTAGTGTAACACATTTATTCCAGCGATGTTCCAGTGCCACTGTCCTGTCCCTGAAAGGATTTTCTGTAAATCCCCGTGTACAGCTGAAATCACTTCTTGATCCGATGAAAAATGCTGACCAGTGAGAAAGTTTGAGTTTTGGGAAGTCTGAGAGAGCCAAATCTGAGGAATAGGGAGGTGTTCCAACAATTCGTACGGGAGACCTCTTAATTTTCCCATTGCCAAAATACTTTTCTGGGCAGGTGCATTGTCTTGGTGAAAAATAATTTTTTTCTTGTGTAAACCAAGTTTTTTTTTCACAAATTTTTCTGTCTAGTTTTGGTAAAAGGTTGGAATAATATTCCCCAGTTATTGTTGCACCCGTTTCAACGTAATTGATGTACAAAACTCCTTAGCATCCCAAAACATTGATGCCATGACTTTTCCTGCTGATGAAATTGACTTTGCCTTCTATGGTACTGAACAACCAGCTTCTGTCCACTGCTTTGACTGTTGTTTTGACTCTGGTGTGTAGTGGTGGATACAAGTTTCATCCATCGTAATAAATCTGCAGGAGGCATAAAATCTGCTTTGTTCTTCTGAAAACATTCTTAGCACTGTTCAGATATTTGCATGTTCATGCATTTTTGATCTGCTGTGAGCAAGCGCGGTACCCACCTAGCACAAAGCTTATTCATTTGCAATTCATCATCTAAAATATGCCTGATGTGTTCTTTCAAAATGCCTACAGTCTCAGCACTTTTGTGCACTTTAATTCGCTAATCATCCAAAACCATATCATGCACTTTTTTTTGGTGTAGTTGCCATTTGTGGACGTCCTTCACATGGATCGTCTTCCTGCTACTACCACATTTAAACTTGGCAGCCCATTTTTTAACTGTTGAAAATGAAGGAGAAGAGTCCCCATACACTTTAACGAACTTTGAATAAATTTCGTTTGATATAAAACCTTTCTCAAAGAACTTTATGACCACACAATACTCAATTTTCTTCAGTTTAAGGAATTCAGATAACACTTCTGTTTCAAATGGCTGTGTAAAACAAATTATTTTATATAATGACCAGAAATTGCACACACATGCTAACAATAGATGTAGTACCAACACAAGAAAAAAATTCGTGATAGTGCTGCCGCCCATGCTCGACGGCCGAGAACTTTTCAGACTGCCCTTGTAAGTGAAATCAAATAGTAGTAATAAGATATAGCAGCAGCAGTAGTAGTAGTAGTAGTAGTACAAGTGAAATCATATAGTTCAATTATATGCAGAAGTAGTGTCCATCTAAATAAAGAAGAATGTTTGTGTGTCCGTATGTCTTTTATACAGATCTACAGTTTTATTCCGATCGTGATGAAATTGTGCACACTAACAGTTCAAAACAAGAGGAAAATTCTTATCTACATTTCATTTTGAAAAAACTACCCCCACCCCTTAAGCAAAATTTTAACACGCAGCTTTGCGGTTTTTCGCAAATATCTCGAAAACGGTGAGGAAATCGACCAAAGTGGAAGGTGATTTTCTGAAAGCCCATAAAATTTGCTACAAAATGCAATTAGTCCGGCTCTGATAGCATACTTAGTTCCAAAGTTATTAACAATCAAAGTTGAAAATTGGTGTACAACTGTTTTGTTCTTTACCCCATTGTGAGTGTGAGTTACCATTTCATCTGCTATCTCGCAATACATGGCAATGGAGAATTTCCTATAGACCCCACTACCGGTCTAATTTCGTTTCCCTCAAATTTCTGCAACATGGTCTCTTCACTCGATGAACTTATAACTAAAGTGTTTCCGGATATACACGAAAATTACAACTCGCACCAATGGCTGTGCGAAAGGGCCATTTTAGCTCCCAAAAATGACAGCGTTAAATATGTTAACGATCTCATACAGGATATGCTTCCCGGCAACTCTACTACCTATTCATCCATTGATACAGAAGTGGATACTGAACAAGCTGTTTATTACCCTACGGAGTTTATAAATTCTCTGGAGCCATATTATTCAGCCTGTCAGTGCTCACAGACTTTCTTAAAAACGTTTTAATTCTTTCATTGCACAGGATATGCTTCCCGGCAACTCTACTACCTATTCATCCATTGATACAGTAATGGATACTGAACAAGCTGTTTATTACCCTACGGAGTTTTTAAATTCTCTGGAGCCCCCAGGAATGCCGCCACACAAGTTGACTTTAAAAAAAGGATCCCCTATCATTTTATTACGTAACATCGACCCGCCAAAACTGTGCAACGGAACAAGACTCACCATAAAGAATCTGTTTCCCAACGTAATAGAAGACATTATGGGGAATGCCGCAGGAGAAGACGTATTTATCCCTCGCATTCCGTTGATACCCAGTGACACAAATATGCCTTTTGAGTTCAGACGATTGCAGTTTCCCATCCAGCTTGCAGTGTTATAACTTCAATTTTCTGCCTACATAGTTTACTTAACACCCAAAATCGTCGTTTCTTTATAAATTAGAACTGACATGACCCAAAAGAAAGCAGACCGTAATTTCTGTCTTGTTCCCATAATTAAGATAAGTCATGCATGTATACTACTGTATATTTTATTTACTGTTCTATTGACTGTACTCACAGATAATTGAAGCAATTCTAATTAAACCATTTATCTAATTGTAACGTATGCATTTCATTTATAGATACAGTACAAAGTGGGTTTGTACGTACATGTACTTCAAATATAGGGTATTCAATTCTTTGTTCTCGATGGTCATAAATGAGCTACTATTCTGTTAACCAACTTTTCCACTATCCGACCGTTACCCGGTCCCATCCAAGTCGGATAAGAGAGAGGTCACTGTAACTATAAGATTTAAGACCTGCCATGACCATCAATGGTGACAGAAATTTATGTCTTTAGAGATAGGTTACCATATTATAGGTTAATGTACATTTTTTTCTTGAATACAAAGTTATGGGTTAATATTCTTTTGGTATACTGTTTTCACAATAGTTTTTATTAAAGTGTTTGTTTTATTTCTTTTGTAACTCAAGTTTTGGTAAATTTACATACTTAATAAGTTTGATTTGAATAAGAGTCATGGTTCAATGTGGTGAATTTGTGTTAAGTTATTTGTAACGTCACCTTGCCTTAACCTAACCTTTGTTCAACGAGGTTGTCTAATGAATCTGGAGAAATTTTTATTAATGGAAAAATTGAAACATTTAAGTTTCACAGGGCGAGTGTTGGGGTTTCCACCACATCCCGCCTGTCAAAATGTGGCAGTGGCTCTGGCTTTTTTTTTTTTTTTTAGTGATAAGGTAGGCAAGTATGCAAAAGACAGATCTCTTGTACAAACAATGTTATTAGTATCACACAATCCACTGAAAAATGACAAATTCAATAAAGAAATGCATAAGGCTTTTATTGATTTTTAATAACACTTTAATCGAGTAGGTCAAAGTATATTATGGCAAATATTGGTAGAATGATGATACCCACAACTTGTAGGAATCATAAAAACAATTATTGAGAATAACTTGTTAATAAGATGTTAAGTTAGATAAGTACCAGGTGATGTGTGGAACAAGTGATTATATGATTATATTTTTAGAAACAATGTCCATCAAGAAATAAAATAATGTCCATCAAGTTTTATAAAGTAATGGTGGTGCCTGTAGATCATATAGGAGTAAATTATGGGCTATAACTTAAAACAAGAAAGTAACATTCTTCTTCTTCTTCTTCTTCTTCTTCTTCTTCTTCTTCTTCTTCTTCTTCTTCTTCTTCTTCTTCTTCTTCCATGTTTCCGGATTGTTCTCCGATAACACGATGTGTCCTGGGTCTCTCTGCCACCACCCAATATGAGTTGTCATTCAGTATTGCATCCATACCAAATCCCCTCAGTCTCGGCACTCCTGGGATGTCCGTCTGGCAATCCACCAATATGTGCTGTAAGGTCTCCTCATGCAGATGACACAGCAGACAGGTAGCAGCCTGGGTCAGGTTGAATCTGTATAAGTATGACTGGGTCACAATATGGCCAAGCCTTCCTCTGGAGCCGAACGTTTGAACGCTCCTAGGGATGTTTCTATATATGGAGACATCCCGTGCACTGACTTGCTGTTTGTATGTTGAACCTTTGGTGGAGTTTAAAAATGCGTTCTTCCATGTCTCCATGAGTCTTCTGCTGAAATCCGAAGTAGCAGCTGGGAGTGATATTACACTTTCCTCCAGTGGCGACAGCATAGTTGCATCCTTAGCCATCCTGTCCGCTTTTTCATTACCGGCAATATCTACGTGGCCAGGTATCCATTGTAAAGTTAACTCAATTTTGCTGCTTTCCAGTTTTTTAATTATGTGGAATATGTGAACTGTTCTGAAATAGTATCCTGCTGGTTTATATTGTTGCAGCAATAGTAGCGCTGCCTGGGAATCTGTGAAGATACATACTTTTTTATTGTGTAAGGTGAGGCAGCAGGTCAGTGCTGCATTGGTTGCCAGAAGCTCAGTGTCAACACTTGAACAGGAGTTGGCCAGTACAAGGAAGGATTCCTGCGTACTACGAATGAAATATCCTGCCCCCGACCTCTTTCCTTGTGTATCCAGTGAACAATCCGTATAGACATGGACATATTGGTTGTAGTTTTCCGCTATTATTTGTTGTGCTATAGCACGCAAAACTAATGGGTCAGTGTTTTGTTTTGTTACGCTGTCTTCTAATGTAGTTCTTATTGTTGGTTGCATCCACTGCCAAGGGGGTGTTTCATTTACTGGAGGGATTTTTTGAGGTTGGTTATTGCCATCTGAAAGCAGGATTTTGATTTTGTATAAAAATGATCTTTCTAATTCATTGCTGGATTAATTTTCTGTAATGGATGCTCCGTGGTTATTGTTCTAAATTTCAGACTAAATTACCTATTCTTTTGTTTATGTATATATCCAGAGGTTCTATATTGAGTTCAGCTTCCATAGCTTCCACTGGTGAGGTCCTCGGGCAACCCAGGCATATTCGTAAGGCACAGTTTTGGAGTTTTTCTATTTTTTTCTGGTGTAGTGCAGCTAAGCCTCCCCATACTTCACAGGAATATGTCATCTTGGTTCGTATGTATCCCAGGTAGAACTGACGCAGGATAATTGTGTCTGCTCCCCAATTCCTCTTTGAGAAAGCCTTGAGGATGTTTATTCGTTTCATGGTGCTGCCCAGCAAAGTGCTTATGTGCCTGCTCCACGAGAGTTTGGGATCCAAAGTTATGCCCAGTATTTTAGGGTGCTTGTTGTACTTTATATTCTCTTCAGAGAGGGTAAGCTTCGGCTTGAATGCTTTTAAGGTGTGTCTGGTAGCGAAGGTGCAGCATTCTATTTTTTCACTTGATATTTTCAGGCCCCACTTGTTTGTCCATGTTACTATTTCATTAATTGCTTCTTGAAGATTAGTGTTTGCATGATAAGGGTCCGCATGGGCTGTCCATACAGTCACATCATCTGCGTAGATGCTCATCTTTATGGTTATGTTCAAATTTTTGTTGATGTCATGGAAAGCTACGTTAAATAAGGTTGGGCTTAGCACAGATCCTTGTGGAATACCATTATAGATTTCAATTTTTGTTGACAACCGTGCCATTTATAACAGTCTGAATTGTTCTACCCTGTACAAAGTTCCCTATAAATTTTAGCATTGTACCCTTGATGCCCATCTTCGTTAATTGCAGCAATTTGTAGTGTGCGGTATTTTATCGAATGCTGCTTCAAAATCTATCATCACTGCAAGAAAGTAACATAAAGCCTCATAAATGACATTCTTAAAAGAAAGTAAAAGATCCAATAAACTCATGTGCATACAGAATGAAGATACAAACATGAAAATAAAAAATGAAAATTGGTTAACATATAAATTTGTTTCATGTGTAAATAAAACAAAAAGTATGTTTTTGATTCTTCCATTCATGGTTAAATTTCTATAATGTTATATAACATTTTATGTATTTTTAGGAATTTTTATACTTCTTATGATGATTACTCCATTGTGTGATCAGTGTAATTCCACTGATTAGAAGTTACTTCAGAAGATCTTCTGTTTCTTCTTTATTTTGTACATGAAGTGCTTTAGTTTTCCTCAGTGTGGATATTCTATAGTGATATTCTTTTCCTATTTTTTGCATCCTGAACTGTAGGTTACAATTAAAAAAACACACAAACACATTAATGCACAGTACTTAAGTAGAACTTAAAACCCATTGAAACACTTATTATACTCAACACAAAAGAAGTATACTTAATAAGAAAAGAAATTAAAAAAAATGTTGTTTTTAGTTATAGCCTACAAAATTTGTTCTTTTAATAAAATGTTATCTCACTCTTAACTCATGACAAACTAATATAATCACTCAGCCACTGCTGTACATGTTCATCCTTTCATTAGTAACAAAAAAGTTTGATTTATACTTGATTGATATGTAGGCCTATATGATACACGAGATGTATCAGGTTAAGCACCACAAGTAACACATTTTTTTTAACAGATCATCACTGTCCTCTTTGTCTTCACTTCTGTCTGCCTGTTAATTTCCTGTAAAATTCTTCGTCAGTGAAAATTTGAAGCTGGGATCGTTGTAACTTTTATTCTTTTGGTAATATTGATATTTATAGTTTACTTACATTCAACTTCATACTTACCGTTTAGCAATGATCTGGCCGGATCTCGTAGTGGAGGTAAACCCATTTCGTTCGACGAACTATGACAGCACATAAAACGAACTAAGGTTTTGAAAGAATTTTAACTCGCAATTTTGTGGAAGAGAAATTAGATTCTTCTTTAATTCGTCTGAATTATAGACATTACAAATCTTCGTGCGACATGTTACGCAATTATTATACCTTACTGACTATAGCTTACCTTGTAATGGACAATTTTACAACTTCATAATTATATACACATAAACAAAAAACACAGCCCAGCTTTGCACACTCTCGACTCACATTCAGTTTTCAAACCCCATTTACCAGATTGACTACATAATTTTTATAACACTACCGATAGCGCTTACTTCGGTGACCTCGTGGCCAGCCCGCGGTAGATTGAAGATGTCTATGAAAAAGATTAAAAGGATTTCCAAAGTTACATGTTATTGTTCCACACTCCTCCCATCCTACTACTGCTTTTACAAGAACTGCTTTACTTTCATTACTGAAAATTAACAAGATTATACGAGCGTATTGAGCTCGCGTGTCGGCGCCGACACCGTCAGAGACGAACTGGACAATGTGCTTTCTTTGAGTCGCGGGAAATGAGCAGTCACGGCCATCCGGTTTTAGTCGCCGTTGGTGATTAATTGCGGTGGCATAACCATTTTATGCATGGATTATAACTGGCATGTGTGTGTGTCCAGAGGCCGATATTGGCATCTGCTCTGCTGATGTCGCTCACAGTAGGCGGAGTTTCACGCTGTTTTCCGGTAGCCGGTCACTTGGAACTACTAACTTTTCGTCCCAGCGCCATGTTTGTCTCAACTGCGGTGTCTCTCACGGCGTCAGTGCCGATCCCCGCCCGGCTGAGTTGCATACGGGCGTCAAAACACCTGCACAGAGTTCTTAGAATTTTGGTGGAGGTAAATTCTTCTGCCGTGTTACACCACTGAAATTGCGCGTCGCTTTTGTTCCAAACGCTGTTTCTCAACCTCGTGCTGTTGCTTGGACAATAACGTTGCACAATACAATTACAGTTTTTTCAAATTTATTATACCAGTCCGCCCGAAAACGAAATAAGTAAAAATATAATAATGCCCCAAACGGTTAAAAATAAAAACACCCAAAAATGACCCGCTACAATACCCCCTCGATGAGAATTCTGCTGTTCACAACAGAAGAAATCTCATCGATAAACCCCGAAGAGGACCGGTGAGGAACTGGTGCCAACAACCCCCTGGTTCTTACTCTCATGGGTACACGACCCCCCTGGCTCAGCGACCATGGACTCATCTGAACGAGATCACTGGACTTCTCCGTTAGAGATCCCAACACCAAGAAATCGATCAGACTCGCACCACAGCGCGCCTCGCCTTCTAACATACTACCCCCAAAAATCCTCAATCCCTGGCTAAAATCATTCCAGCTCCTCCGCCGATATGGATCCCCTTTTTGCAAGCTGGGCTGCCTTTGGCAAATACTGGGCTCACACACTCTCACGTTACATATTACCATAACACATTAAAAGTGGAAAATTTGCTTTTTAAAATTTATCAAAAATTTAGAAAAATCAAAATTCAAAAAAGATAATTGTTTATCAAAAAATTCTCTTCCTCTTTTTCTAATTTTTTGTTTCAACTGACTTAACCTAGACATTTCTAATAATATAAACACATCCTTACTCTAACATGAGAACCACTTATATTCTACCAATACAATGCAATACAATAAAATAAACATGGTTAATGCACACATAATAAAAGAATAATTATCTAACATATTCATTCGCTGGCAGGCGAAAAATCAAAATTGTAAAATTCAAAAAATTTAAATTTATTCATTAAAAAAAAATTTTATTACATTTATTTATTAAATAACATTTATTAAAATTATTCAAATATTGGTTTGAATTAATCAAACAAACAAATTAAAATTGGATTCCTACTATACAAGCTTAGTAGGTGTATGACCTCATCAGCTGATCTTAACTAGGTCAAGTCCAAAACCCTTGACCTACATATGTTATATATAAGTTCTGAAAACACTTTGAATATCTGTAATATCCTACCTTGAAATACAAAACATAGTAACATAAAATATTTAAAATAAACAAAATATTAATATAATTAATCATCAACTTGACATTTAAATTATTTAAAATAAACACTTCTTGACTTTACATTATTTTCACTTCTATCAAAATTCTGTCACTGGTTGAAAAAACAATTGTACATTCTTTATTATAAATTCCTCTCTTTAGTTAACAGTTAATTCTGCCTTACTGGGGGTGATGTAAATTATTTATTCTCAATTACCGTATTAGATCTCTATACATATATAAACTTTCTCCCTCTGACTCTAATATTAATCAACTCAATTATCATGACACCCATCTCTATCAAAATATCTACTAATCAGGACATTCTAAACCCCAACTTATCATTTAACACAATTCGCCACCTTCTCCCATTATAAAATACTCTCTAACCCTTTGTATATAGGATACGTGTTTCCCCACCCCAAAAAACTCAATTCCCTTATTTGGCGGCCCGGATTCTACCTAAGGCGGCCCCTTCCCCACTAAAATCTATCCCTATCCCGTCCCAACCCTTGTTGCGGACTCCTACATTACACTACCCTCTAATACAAAATTGCCATCCCCAAAAAATCTCAATCTCATTACATTACTACAAATACACAAAATAACCTCATTAACTATAAAAACAACAATATATCATTCAAAATCTACATAAAGTCTCCATTACCACTGTGTCAACATTAATACTTCACCAACTCTGTTATATCACATCAACTCAAAACAACATTACATTATATTCATCTCCATCATTTCACATTCAGCTTTTAATTCAACTTGGACAGGTCTGCATGTCCCATAAAACATTTATCACCCATGAATTATCTTTTATTAACTTGCATAAATTATTATTATTTTATTTCTCATATTCCTTTTATCTTTACTTCAAAATATCTGTAGTACATCAAACATAGCATTGAACATTAATAACTTGTAACCTTTATAACTAACCTACCAGTGACATCATTGCTGATCAGCTGATCTCCGTACATAATAAAAATACATCTTAAAATAGAACAAATTACATGGAATATACATATTTATTTTTATTTATTCTCCCTTCTCACCTCATTGTTTCCCATTTCTCTGATTCTGATGCTTATGTTAACCTGCCAGACGATTTACTTATTGGCTTAAACAAATACACACATAATAAAATTACATATTCTTATCAATGCTTATCTAATAGACAACAATAATATAATACACTTAAAATTATAGCATGAACACCTTAATTTACGAGTCTGAGCATATAATTATGTGGACAGAGCACAAGCATTTTTGATTGGATTAAACTTTGAATACGCAAAAACTTTTGTCATAAAATTTTAAATTCGTGACTCCTTTACGTCACCTCCCAGCCACACACACTATTTCAGATTATGGAGGACTGTCTCGCCCTTTCGCTTCCACAGAGACTGTATATTTTGGAGCAGGGTTTACCTCTCCGTGTCTCTGCTTCCGCTGTTAAGTTTAAAATTTGTGAACATCATCATGTTCTTGTTATAAAATCATGCACCCTTAAAAACGGATCTGCCACCGGTTTTGCTGTTCCTCCTCGAACAGAGTGGCAGCCGCTGTTCCCTAGTTCCGGAGATTTCCTCTAATTGTCCCCCCATTTAATTTCAAATATATACCAATTTCAAGTCAGCTATGGTCAAGGGACTTGGTATGACCATAGCTGGCCGTTAGCCAAAACCACGGTTAGTGCTGGTAAGACAGTAACCGCCCGAAAAGTCGAGGAAATCTAACTCTAATTTCACTGCCTGTTAAACATCAATATTTTTATGTGCGACACTGTCATTTAGTATTGTGTGTAAAATTTTTATTTTACACGGATAAGGTGTGCCGCACATTTATCGCCAGTTTGGCCTCCGATGGAGGTAACACTCACTGCTACCCCCAACCCTTTTCGCTACTTGTGAGAGCACAGGCCACCCCCTTAATAGCCACTTAATAATTAATTACAATTGAAAACTAATTAAAAATTTCTTTTGTATACATTATCATATAATATTTGCATCAACAACCATTTAACCCATTCATAACCTTTTACCAATTGACTTTCTTAAAATTTTCAAAATTTATTATTAAATTATTAAATATCACGTTTCATTTATTATTAAAATTTTTAATTATCATATTTATTCAACACAATGATTGCATTAAAATTTCACTATTGCATTAACACCTCAATCACGCCTGTAAACATTTTTGTTACACATGATTATAAAATTTTCATACTTACACTCCATTTAACACGATATACCCACAAAACATAATCACTACCATCTCTGAAACATTTTACACAAAATTAGTTTAAAGTAAATAATTAATCATTCATTGCCAACTTTCCATCTCGTAAACTAAATTAAATTCATAAAAAATTAATTAATTAACATTCAAATAATCAATCAAAATATTTAAGCATCTCAAATTGTTTTAATTAAATTAATTGCCAAAAAATATAAATTATATAGTTATCGAAACAATCATCATTAATCAATTACTGTTTTCAAAATTAATTCTGATATTTATTTACTTGCAAATATTTCAATATTATTATCACAACAATCATCTTACATACACACATATGAATTCACTACATTTTATTTACAAACTCTTATTTATTGTTCAGTTTTTTCCGCACTTCATTTGTCCCATTCTGCCATGTCACAAAACCATAAAACAAAACATTTATACTGTCTTTTATTGTTTTAATAGTTTAACCTCCATCGTTCCAAATCAACCTTGGTTCTACATAACATCGTTCAATATTATCAGCACACAAATGACTGTTTTGTGTGTTGTAACCAGAAAAACTAACTTCAATCAACTTATTCAAATATTCGTTAAACCAGTCTACGTTAGGTATTTTTGTCAAGTCTCCATCATTAAATTCATTAACTATTGGGTTAATCATTTTTATTAAATCGTTGTAATCGTTATCATTCACATATACTTCTAAACTTTCCTTCCATTCATCATACTTTCTATTTAAGTTATATAATTCTGTTTCTTTACTAACATACAATTCTCTGTTTACATCTCTTTCTTCATAACCCCAAATCACACTCTCAAAAGTATTACAGACAGAGGGTATAAATTCAATTAAATCTTTCCTGACTTCTACAGGAAAAACAAAAAACTTCAAAAAACAATTATTTGTAGCCCACTTGTCTACACAATATATACGTGAAGGTCTTCCTTCACCCCCCATTCTACCTCGTAAACAATTTACCCCCTGTTTCATACCTGTAATATAACTCTCTTTCCACTCTCTCTCTAACTCATTAACACGCATTAACATCTCATAATCACATTCTACAACTTCATTAGTACTCTCAGATACCAATTTTTTGACTACATTATTATTCTCGTTATTATCAACATCATTATTATCTATTAATTCATTACCTAACACAACATTGTCATTACAACTTTCGTTTGTATTATTCTTACTCTGTTCTACTTTATTCAGACTATTTCTTGTAATTTCATTGACATTTTCAAGACATACATTCTTGTCTTGTATGTTATTTATCAACTCGTCAAATTTTATATTTATATTTTGCTGAAACTGAGTATTCTGGTCTTTAATTTCTTTAAAATTGGTCTCATTTTGAATATTTTGCTGTTCACATTTTATTTTCTGTTCATTAAAATCGTTCGTTAATTGGTCTAATTTATAGTTAAAATCATTTTTCATCTTATTTAAAATTATTTCATTGTTATCAAAGCGTTTATCATTATCATCAAAACGACTATTCATTACCTTAAATTTGGTCTCAAAATTATTATTCATTCTTTCGAATTGACTGAGCATAATACTCATCATATTTGTTTCCTCTGATTGTTTACTTTTATTAATTGAAACGGGGGTCAACTGGATCCCCGAATCAGCATCTGTTTCATTTACTTGTGGTTGAGACGCAATCGGCGTGGAATGAGCTATTACATTACTGCCGACAGCTGTTTCTGTAACAGTACCCGTCTCCCCCCTCAACATACCACTTTCCTCCAGCAATTGCGACTCAAGGCCACTTTCACTCATAATTGAATTTATTATACTGCTCTTCTCTGTGTTTTCAGACATTTTTATTTCATCTATTTTGTCTTACGTAACAACTACCAATGATCAGTCTTTTTTTCAAAACTGATATTACAACATCAATTTACTTTCACAACCGTATTCCGTTCAATGTACTGTCACATGTAGGCCGTTGTAATAACTTTTTTGTTATATTAAATCCTGGTCACGGCACCAATTGTAACTTTTATTCTTTTGGTAATATTGATATTTATAGTTTACTTACATTCAACTTTGTAGCGGGTCATTTTTGGGTGTTTTTATTTTTAACCGTTTGGGGCATTATTATATTGTTACTTATTTCGTTTTCGGGCGGACTGGTATAATAAATTTGAAAAAACTGTAAGTGTATTGTGCAACGTTATTTAACAAGCAACAGCACGAGGTTGAGAAACAGCGTTTGGAACAAAAGCGACGCGCAATTTCAGTGGTGTAACGGCAGAAGAATTTACCTCCACCAAAATTCTAAGAACTCTGTGCATGTGTTTTGACGCCCGTATGCAACTCAGCCGGGCGGGGATCGGCACTGACGCCGTGAGTGACACCGCAGTTGAGACCAACATGGCGCTGGGACGAGAAGTTATTAGTTCTAAGTGACCGGCTACCGGAAACCAGCGTCAAACTCCGCCTACTGTGAGCGACATCAGCAGAGCAGATGCCAATATCAGCCTCTGGACACACACACATGCCAGTTATAATCCATGCATAAAATGGTTATGCCGCCGCAATTAATCACCAACGGCGACTAAAACCGGATGGCCGTGACTGCTCATTTCCCGTGACTCGAGGAAAGCACATTGTCCAGTTCGTCACTAACTGTGTCGGCGCCGACACGCGAGCTAAATATGCTCATATAATTTTATTAGTATTTGGTAATGAAAGTGAAGTAGTCATTTTCTAAAACCAGTGACAGGATGGGAGGATAGTTGTAGAACAATAATAGCCAAATTTGTGATTCAGTTTCGTCATTTTCGAGACGTTTTCGACCTACCGCGGGATGGCCACGAGGTCACAGAAGAACGCGTTGCCGGTAGTGATCTAAAATCATGTATTCAATTGGGTAATTGGGGTTTTATAATGGAATGGGAGTAGTGAGTGTGCAATGCTGGGCTGAATTAAGTGTATATGTGTGTGAATGAAGTTATATAATTGTCCATGATAAGGTAAGCGATAGTCAGTAAGGTGTAAGAGTTGCACAATATGTAACAAGAAGATTTAACATTTCAACATTTCTGAGTAATAAAGATAAATCTGATTTCTCTTCCATACAATTGAGAGTTAAATTCTTTCAATGCCTTATTTCGTTATATGTATCGTCAGAGTTCGTCGAACGAAATGGGTTAGTCCACACTATGCGATCCGGCCAGATCAAAGTCGTAAGGTAAGTGGAAGTGTTAACTTAATTTGAATAAAATAATTTTACAAAAAAAAGATAAAAGTTACAATTGGTGCGGCGTGAGCAGGATTTAATATAACTGAAGAGGGGTTATTTTAACACCGGCCTACATCTGACGATGCATAGCGAAGTAGGGTTATGAAAGCAAATTGATTTGGTAAAATATCAGTTTTGAAATAAAATTACTAATTGACAGTTGTTACGTAAGAAAAAATAGATAAAGTAAAAATGTCCGAGAATACAGAAAAAAGTAGTATAATAAATTCAATTATGAGTGAAAGTGGCCTTGAGTCGCAATCGCTGGATGAAAGTGGTATGTTGAGGGGGGAGACGGGTGCTGTTACAGAAACAGCTGGCGGCAGTAATGTAATAGTTCATTCCACTCCGATTGCGTCTCAACCACAACCAAACGAAATAGACGTTGATTCGGGGATTCAATTGACCCCCGTTTCAATTAATAAAAGTAAACAATCAGAGGAAACAAATATGATGAGTATTATGCTCAGTCAATTCGAAAGAATGAATAATAATTTTGAGACCAAATTTAAGGTAATGAATAGTCGTTTTGATGATAATGATATAATTTTGAATAATATGAATAGTAATTTCAATGCAATAAATAAACGTTTTGATACTAATGATGAGAAACTTGAGATTTTAAGTAACGAATTCAAAGAACAGAAAATAAAATGCGAACAGCAGAATATTAAAAATGATGTTATTTTTAAGGAAATTAAAGAACAGAATATTCAGTTTCAGCAGAATATTAATATGCAATTTGATAATTTGAGTAGTGTATTAGACAAACATATTGATGAACGTTGTGAAAGTATGAAATTACACCTGTCAGAGTCATTAACTGAGCAATTAGAGTGCCGTGTTTCTGATATAACTAATGATATAACTAATAAAGTAGAGAAACAGATCACGGAACAATATAGTGTCATAAACACAATTGTTGAGAATCAAATAAGTGAGTGTAAAACCAATACTGAATGTAAGGTTGGTTATGCTATGAGCCAGATTGAAAATAATAATAGTAGAATAAGAGAAATAGAACATAATTATAAGATTGAATTTAAGACCATACATGATACAATAAGTGACCTTGAATGTGGTAATAACCTTAAATTAATGAATGTTAAAAATGAATTGAGCAAGGCCATCAGCCAACAAGTTAACACTGTTACCGAGCGAGTAATTATGACTCGTGACGTAAGCAGTGAAGTTGAGTTAGAGACATTCAGTTGTGATAACAAAAAAGTACACCCTATGCAGTTCATAAGCAAAGTGAGAGAGTTCAATAAGTTCAGTACTAATAACTGGGAAGTCCAATTATTAAAAATTTTAAAATGTTTTAAAGGTAGTTCGGAAATATGGGCCGAAGTACATAAAACGGAATGGGAGTGTTTTGAAAATTTTGAGTATGCATTTATAAATAAATATTGGTCGGAAGAAGATCAAGAAGTGTTACGAAGTAGAATCATGGGAACAGGGAATTTCGGGGGGCCCAATAATAATATAACAGGGTATGTAATGAAAATATTTAACGAGGCGAAATACTTAGAACCGCCATTGCCATTTAGATCCTTTGTGAGGCATATCAGCAAGCATTTGCCAAGGGAAGTACAGATAACACTTATGACAAGGGAGGTAGCTAATATTAGCGAATTAGAAAATATTTTAGATGTGTTTCAGAACATCCGGGACCAAGAATTGAGTCGCCGTCAGAACCAGCAGAATGGAAATAATGGAGTTAATCAGGGACCGCCGAGGGGACCTACAAATGGACCGGCATATTCCAGACGAGAACAAAATAACCGAGGACCAAAATGGACTTGTCCAGCATGTTCACAAGAGAATTATGCGACACAAAATTTTTGTTTTAGATGCAGGAGAGAGAGACCGGGTCAGCGACAGGGACCACCACCCGCACAGAACCAGCATGCATACCAGCGAAGGGGAGAGGGCCCAGGAGGAGCACAGAGAGGCCAAACTCATGAACCGCGAGGAAACCAGCACGAGCGAGGATACAACCATGCAGTGGCGAGCACCTCTGCGGGAAACTAAGAGGGACAATGGAACACCGGACCCGACCGTTGTCGCCGGAAGTTTCTGGGGTCCAAATGGATGATAGATACCAAAACAACATTGTGATTACAGATTTATCTGAGGAATTATTGGAGGAGGAAGACTTCGAAGCAGTGAGACGGGAGAATGGACTGACTGAGGTGAAAATCAACATAGAAGGTAAGGAGATTAAAACTTTAATCGATACGGGTAGCGAAATCTCTGTTATTTCTGAACATGTATTAGATGAATTAAAAGAAATAAATAAAAATATTCCGTCTTTACCAGTAGCTGGGGTGACGATTGTAGGTATTACGGGAGTTAGAAGTAAGAGAGTCACGAAACAAGTGCATTTAAACATGATAATTAACGGGGTAGGGTATGATAATACATTTCTAGTTGTACGGGGACTAAATCTTGAGGTTATACTGGGAAATGATTTTCTGATTAAACATAAGGCGTTGATTGATTTTCATAAACGGGTATTAGAATTAAATAATGAAGGGGAACCAGTCCGTATTAATTTTGAACGGGTGTTAGATGCGGTAAGAATTTCAGGGGTAAGGGTGATACACAATCGGAATGATAAACAAGACATGGAAATTAGTATGAATGTGTGTAGTGAGAGTAAGATAGAGTATGAGGAGAATGGGGATCACTTATGGAATGAAAGAGCACTGAAATTTTGTAGTGAGGGTGGCGTGATAGGGAGTTCTCAACGTGAATCGTTGTGGCGGGTAGTAGAGAATTTTAGAGAAGTGTTTGCCGATGTACCAGGGAGGGCAAGAAACTATGAATGCGAGCTAAAGGTAAGGGAACACGCACCCTATGTGCAAAGAAGTTATCCGGTGCCATATGCGAAGAGAAGAGCGGTCCAGCTTGAGTTAGAGAAAATGTTAGACGGAGATATAATTGAGCGATCTGTGTCACCATATTCCAACCCCTTAGTAGTCGTGATTAAAAAAGATGGTAGAGTTAGGTTATGTTTAGATGCCCGCAAAATCAATCAAATAATTATTCCCGACAGGGAGTCACCCGAAGCTATTGAAGAAATATTTCAGAAGTTTAGCGGCGTACAATATATGACTTCTTTAGACCTAACCGCCGGGTATTGGCAAGTTCCATTGGCAGCAAATAGTAGAAAATATACAGCTTTTTTGTTCAATGGAAAGAATTACCAATTTAAGAGACTACCGTTCGGTTTGAACACAAGTGTAGCTAGCTTTATCAAGTGTCTTGACGAAATTTTGCAACCACACAACTTAGATTTTTTAACTATTTACGTTGATGACATTTTAATAGCATCCAGAACATTTGAAGAGCATGTAGAGCATTTGGAATATGTTTTGGAGAAGTTATATCAGGGAGGTTTGACAGTGAATTGGGACAAATCGAAATTTTTGCAAACTGAGATACATTTTTTAGGTTTCATCATAACACCTACAGGAATACGTGCTAACCCGGATAAAGTAGAATCCATCTTGACATTCCCAGAGCCCAAAAATATAAAACAATTGCAAAGTTTTCTTGGTCTTTGTAATTTTTACAGGAAGTTTCAGAGGAACTACGCACAGACGACGGCCCGACTCAGCGCAGTGTTACAGAAGAACAAGCAATGGAGATGGGGCGATAACGAAAGAGCGACGTTTAATGACATCAAAATTAAGTTCACAGACATGATACTAATGAACCATCCCAATTTTAATGACAAATTTTATTTGCAGACAGACGCTAGTAACATAGCATTGGGAGCGGAGCTTTACCAAGAGGACGAGGCAAAAGAGCATAAAACCATCGCCTTCGCCAGCCGGACGTTGCTGGCCGCAGAGCGCAATTACACTACCACCGAAAAGGAGCTCCTCAGTATAGTGTTCGCAGTGAGGAAGTTCCGAACGTATCTGCTGGGTAACCGAACCATCATCCGGACGGACCATAAAGCGCTGTCGTTCCTGAATACTTGTAAACTCACACACAGCCGGATAACCAGGTGGGTGTTAGCTCTTCAAGAGTATGATTTTTCTTGGGAATACATTAAGGGTGTAGAGAACAGGGTGCCCGACACGCTATCACGAGTAGACACAGATAGAAATAGAACAGGTAGAGATATTAAAGAGATAGAAATTTATAGATTATCCCGGGAAGATAAACTTTTTGGGGAAGAATTAAAAGATATAAATGTAATGCAAAGAGCTGATAATAAATTAAATAAAATAATTACTAGTATAGAATCAGATGTAGATGAGTTTGGGTATAAACAATATTTTCAAGTGTTTAAAGGGAGTTTGTTTAAAAAAGTAGAGGGGAGAGAGAGGGATTGGAGGTTAGTTATACCTGAAGGGTTGATAGAGAAAATAGTGTGGGACTGTCATCTTAGGTACGGGCATTTTGGGGCACGGAAGTGTGTGAATGTATTAAAGGAATCTTGTTTATTTAAGAATATGGAGAAACGCGTCCGAAGAATACTTAGAGTTTGCGAGTTATGTCAGAAATCCAAAGTTGTAAATTATAGGTTAGAGGGAGAACTAAATTATATTAAAGTAGAAAAACCATTCGATTTGGTAGCTGTAGATTTGTACGGCCCATTGCCGAAAGGTAGGGGTGGAGTGATGCATATTTTTGTTGTACTTGACACTTTTTCCAAATATGTCAGACTATATAGCGTGAAGAGAGCAACGAGCAAGGTGCTGAGCGAGAAGATCACACGCGACTATATGATCAACGTGGGAAAGCCGAAGGTGATATTATCCGACCATGGGCCGCAGTTCATCAGCGGAAGATGGCGCCAGACTCTTGGATGGGAAGGTATCATCCCAAAACACACCGCAGTATATCACCCGCAGTCCAATCAGGCGGAGAGAGTCATGAGGGAGTTGGGAAGAATTTTTCGAACATACTGCCACGCCAAACATAGCGAGTGGCCATTCTATGTGCAGAAGATTGAAAACTGGCTAAACTGCACCACCCACGAGTCGACGGGGTTCACGCCTTACGAGTTAATAAGAGGAAAGCGCCCACAGAGGATTTTGGAACAATTAATTGAATATCCACCGGAAACCAACACTATTAGCAACGATGTTAAACTTAGACTAGCGAATGAGAGTTTGTTGACGAAGGGAGAGAGGAGAAAACGGTGCCATGATAGGAAAGGTAAGTGGACGAAGTATGAGGTTGGACAGCTGGTATTGATACGACGACATGACTTGTCAAGTGCACAAGACAAGGAGATCAAGAAGTTTTTCTTATTGTACGAGGGGCCGTACGAGATAGTAGAAATAAAAATGAGAAATTCATATGTGTTACAGAATAGAGAAACCAGGGAGATAGTAGGTACGCACAATGCGACAAATTTGAAATTATTTTGGTCAGCATAAGTATTTTGTTAATTTGTAAAGGAATGAATGTTATTTAATTATTCTTTTATGTTTTTAGAAGGGCTCCTCCCCCATTTTCGGGCGGCCACGATCTTACCAGTCCTGGCCGTGGAATTCGGAAATCGGAGGCGGGCCATGGTTGGCAGGATCTTCCTTCGGGCGGTGAAAACAACGATGGTCCGGCTCCACCAAAATTGGTACAAAATAGAAATTTAACCACATATATTTGAACGGGGAGGGGGACCCCAAAAGAGGTACGTGACGAATTAAAATTTTTTATACACTCTGGGTACAACAATTTTGAGGTACCTGTCACGTGCCTGCACTGCCTTAGAGTGGGAAAAAAAAAAAAAAAAAAAAAAAAAAAAAAAAAAAAAAAAAAGGCAATGTTTCAAGTATTATTTCACCACTGTCATTTGCAAAATAAAAATTTAGCAAATGATAGAAGTTCCAGTATATTAAGAAAAATGGATTTTGTGGAGATGGGTTAGGGGATGGACAGACGGCATGCATGGATGAATGAGAGGGAGAGTAGATTTGTATAAAAAAAAAAAAAAAAAAACAAGGAAATGGGATTTAATGGTAGATTAGGGGAACGTGAATTCACGTATGTTGTCTGTCCGTCGCCTATTCCATCTCGGCAAGACCCCCGTTTCAGGCGGGGATACTGACCACTTAGTTATAAATTATAAGTTATAAATTTAAAGTGTAAATAAATTTTAGAATTAAGTGACCAAATATGATTGTCAAGTTTTAGTATCAGTGAATATGGGAACGTTTTGAAACGATGTGTAACAAAATATAAACTTGTTGTCAATACAAGAAGTGGGGATGACTTTGGGGGATAGTTTGGTACTAAATGAAGTGATAATAACAATGGAGTGTTGAATTGCATTTGTAGAAAGATTAATTTCATTTATTAAGTAATTAGTTAGTTATTAAGTGGCTATTGTGGGGGTTGCCTGTGCTCTCACAAGTAGCGAAAAGGGTTGGGGGTAGCAGTGAGTGTTACCTCCATCGGAGGCCGAGCCGGCGATAAATGTGCGGCACACCTTATACGTGTAAAATAAAAATTTTACACACCATATTAAATTACCGTGTCGCACATAAGAGTATTGATGAAACAGGTAGTGAAATTAAAGTTAGATTTCCTCGACTTTTCGGGCGGTTACTGTCTTACCAGCACTAACCGTGGTTTTGGCTAGCGGCCAGCTATGGTCATACCAAGTCCCTTGACCATAGCTGACTTGAAATTGGTATATATTTGAAATTCAATGGGGGGTGAAATTAGAGGAAATCTCCGGAACTAGGGAACAGCGGCTGCCACTCTGTTCGAGTAGGAACAGCAAGACAGGTGGCAGATCCGTTTTTTAAGGGTGCATGATTATTAACAAGAACATTATGATGTTCACAACTTTAAAACTTAACAGCGGAAGCAGAGACACGGAGAGGTAAACCCTGCTCCAAAATATACAGTCTCTGTGGAAGCGAAAGGGCGAGACAGTCCTCCATAATCTGAAATAGTGTGTGTGGCAGGGAGGTGACGTAAAGGAGTCACGAATTTAAAATTTTATGACAAAAGTTTTTGCTTATTCAAAGTTTAATTCAATCAAAAATGCTTGTGCTCTGTCCACATAATTATATGCTTAGACTCGTAAATTAAGGTGTTCATGCTATAATTTTAAGTGTATTATATTATTGTTGTCTATTAGATAAGCATTAATAAGAATATGTAATTTTATTATGTGTGTATTTGTTTAAGCCAATAAGTAAATCGTCTGGCAGGTTAACATAAGCATCAGAATCAGAAAAATGGGAAACAATGAGGTGAGAAGGGAGAATAAATAAAAATAAATATGTATCTTCCATGTAATTTGTTCAATTTTAAGATGTAGTTTCATTGTGTTTTTATTATGTTAGGATATCAGCTGATCAACAATACCATGTCACTGGTATATTGATTTGTAAATGTTACAAGTAATTAATGTTTAGGGTACTACAGATATTTTGAAGTAAAGATAAAAAGAATATGCAAATTAATAAAAGATAATTCATGGGTGATAAATGTTTTATGGGACATGCAGACCTGTCCAAGTTGAATGAAAAGTTGAATTTGAAATGATGGATATGAATATAATGTAATGTTGTTTTTGAGTTGATGTGATATAACAGAATTTTGTGAAATATAGATGTTGACACAGTGGTAATGGAGACTTGATGTAGAGTTTTGAATGATATATATTTATGTTTATAATTAATGAGGTTATTTGGTGTATTTGTAGTAATGTAATGAGATTGAGATTTTTTGGGGATGGCAATTTTGTATTAGGGGGTAGTGTCATGTAGGAGTCCGCAACAAGGGTTGGGACGGGATAGGGATAGATTTTAGCAAGGAGGGGCCGCCTTAGGTAAAATCCGGGGGCCAAATAAGGGAAATGAGTTTTTGGGAAGGAAACACGTATCCTATATATACAAAGGGTTAGAGAGTATTTTATAATGAGAGAAGGCGGCGAAGTGTGTTAAATGATAAGTGGGGGTTTAGAGTGTCCTGATTAATAGATATTTTTGGTAGAGATGGGTGTCATGATAATTGAAGTTGATTGATATTAGAGTCAGGGAGAAAGTTTATATATGTATAGAGATCTAATACGGTAATTGAGAATAAATAATTTACATCACCCCCAGTAAGGTAGAATTAACTGTTAACTAAGGAGAGGAATTTATAATAAAGAATGTACAATTGTTTTTTCAACCAGTGACAGAATTTTGATAGAAGTGAAAATAATGTAAAGTCAAGAAGTGTTTATTTTAAATAATTTAAATGTCAAGTTGATGATTAATTATATTAATATTTTGTTTATTTTAAATATTTTATGTTATTAGGTTTTGTATGTCAAAGTTAGGATATTACAGATGTTCGATGTGTTTTCAGAACTTATACGTAACATATGTAGGTCAAGGGTTTTGGACTTGACCTAGTTACGATCAGCTGATGAGATCATACACCTACTAAGCTTGTATAGTAGGAATCCAATTTTAATTTGTTTGTTTAACTAATTCAAACCAATATTTGAATAATTTTAATAAATGTTGTTTAATAAATAAATTTAATAAAATTTTTTTGAATAAATTTCAAATTTTTTTTGAATTTTAAAATTTTGAAAATTTTAAATTTTTTTTGAAAAAAAAAAAAACTTGATTTTTCGCCTGCCAGCGAATGAATATGTTAGATAATTATTTTTTTTATTATGTGTGCATTAACCATGTTTATTTTATTGTATTACATTTTATTGGTAGACTATAAGTGATTCTCATGTTAGAGTAAGAAAGTGTTTATATTAGTAGAAATGTTTAGGTTGTCATTTGAAACAAAAAATTAGAAAAAAGAGGAAGAGAATTTTTTTGATAAAAGATTATTTTTTTGAATTTTAAATTTTTTCAATTTATAATAAATTTTAAAAGAAAATTTTATTTTAATGCGCTATGGTAACATGTAATGTTAGTATGTGTGAGCCCAGTATTTGCTAAAGGCAGCCCAGCTTGCAAAAAAGGGATCCATATCGGCGGAGGAGCTGGGATAATTTTAGCCAGGGATTGAGGATTTTGGGGGGTAGCATGTTAAAAGGCGAGGCGCGCTGTGGTGCGAGTCTGATCGATTTCTCGGTGTTGGGATCTCTTACGGAGAAGTCCAGTGATCTCGTTCAGATGAGTCCATGGTCGCTGAGCCAGGGGGGTCGTGTACCCATGCAGATTAAGAACCAGGGGGTTGTTGGCACCAGTTCCTCACCGGTCCTCTTCGGGGTTATCGATGAGATTTCTTCTGTCGTGGACAGCAGAATTCTCATCGAGGGGGTATTGTAGCGGGTCATTTTTGGGTGTTTTTATTTTTAACCGTTTGGGGCATTATTATATTGTTACTTATTTCGTTTTCGGGCGGACTGGTATAATAAATTTGAAAAAACTGTAAGTGTATTGTGCAACGTTATTTAACAAGCAACAGCACGAGGTTGAGAAACAGCGTTTGGAACAAAAGCGACGCGCAATTTCAGTGGTGTAACGGCAGAAGAATTTACCTCCACCAAAATTCTAAGAACTCTGTGCATGTGTTTTGACGCCCGTATGCAACTCAGCCGGGCGGGGATCGGCACTGACGCCGTGAGTGACACCGCAGTTGAGACCAACATGGCGCTGGGACGAGAAGTTATTAGTTCTAAGTGACCGGCTACCGGAAACCAGCGTCAAACTCCGCCTACTGTGAGCGACATCAGCAGAGCAGATGCCAATATCAGCCTCTGGACACACACACATGCCAGTTATAATCCATGCATAAAATGGTTATGCCACCGCAATTAATCACCAACGGCGACTAAAACCGGATGGCCGTGACTGCTCATTTCCCGTGACTCGAGGAAAGCACATTGTCCAGTTCGTCACTAACTGTGTCGGCGCCGACACGCGAGCTAAATATGCTCATATAATTTTATTAGTATTTGGTAATGAAAGTGAAGTAGTCATTTTCTAAAACCAGTGACAGGATGGGAGGATAGTTGTAGAACAATAATAGCCAAATTTGTGATTCAGTTTCGTCCTTTTCGAGACGTTTTCGACCTACCGCGGGATGGCCACGAGGTCACAGAAGAACGCGTTGCCGGTAGTGATCTAAAATCATGTATTCAATTGGGTAATTGGGGTTTTATAATGGAATGGGAGTAGTGAGTGTGCAATGCTGGGCTGAATTAAGTGTATATGTGTGTGAATGAAGTTATATAATTGTCCATGATAAGGTAAGCGATAGTCAGTAAGGTGTAAGAGTTGCACAATATGTAACAAGAAGATTTAACATTTCAACATTTCTGAGTAATAAAGAAAAATCTGATTTCTCTTCCATACAATTGAGAGTTAAATTCTTTCAATGCCTTATTTCGTTATATGTATCGTCAGAGTTCGTCGAACGAAATGGGTTAGTCCACACTATGCGATCCGGCCAGATCAAAGTCGTAAGGTAAGTGGAAGTGTTAACTTAATTTGAATAAAATAATTTTACAAAAAAAAGATAAAAGTTACAACTTCATACTTACCGTTTAGCAATGATCTGGCCGGATCTCGTAGTGGAGGTAAACCCATTTCGTTCGACGAACTATGACAGCACATAAAACGAACTAAGGTTTTGAAAGAATTTTAACTCGCAATTTTGTGGAAGAGAAATTAGATTCTTCTTTAATTCGTCTGAATTATAGACATTACAAATCTTCGTGCGACATGTTACGCAATTATTATACCTTACTGACTATAGCTTACCTTGTAATGGACAATTTTACAACTTCATAATTATATACACATAAACAAAAAACACAGCCCAGCTTTGCACACTCTCGACTCACATTCAGTTTTCAAACCCCATTTACCAGATTGACTACATAATTTTTATAACACTACCGATAGCGCTTACTTCGGTGACCTCGTGGCCAGCCCGTGGTAGATTGAAGATGTCTATGAAAAAGATTAAAAGGATTTCCAAAGTTACATGTTATTGTTCCACACTCCTCCCATCCTACTACTGCTTTTACAAGAACTGCTTTACTTTCATTACTGAAAATTAACAAGATTATACGAGCGTATTGAGCTCGCGTGTCGGCGCCGACACCGTCAGAGACGAACTGGACAATGTGCTTTCTTTGAGTCGCGGGAAATGAGCAGTCACGGCCATCCGGTTTTAGTCGCCGTTGGTGATTAATTGCGGTGGCATAACCATTTTATGCATGGATTATAACTGGCATGTGTGTGTGTCCAGAGGCCGATATTGGCATCTGCTCTGCTGATGTCGCTCACAGTAGGCGGAGTTTCACGCTGTTTTCCGGTAGCCGGTCACTTGGAACTACTAACTTTTCGTCCCAGCGCCATGTTTGTCTCAACTGCGGTGTCTCTCACGGCGTCAGTGCCGATCCCCGCCCGGCTGAGTTGCATACGGGCGTCAAAACACCTGCACAGAGTTCTTAGAATTTTGGTGGAGGTAAATTCTTCTGCCGTGTTACACCACTGAAATTGCGCGTCGCTTTTGTTCCAAACGCTGTTTCTCAACCTCGTGCTGTTGCTTGGACAATAACGTTGCACAATACAATTACAGTTTTTTCAAATTTATTATACCAGTCCGCCCGAAAACGAAATAAGTAAAAATATAATAATGCCCCAAACGGTTAAAAATAAAAACACCCAAAAATGACCCGCTACATCGTCTTTGTCACTTTTCAATCCACTCCTTTGTATTAACATTGTCGATATTTTGCAAGTCTGCCGTAATGCAATGCAATAGAGTTGATCGCATTTCAGCAACAAAAGTTTCTGTATGTTTCTAAACCTTCAAAATCTAGCTTGCATTTTATCATTCAGGTACCGAGAAAAACATCTGAAATAATTTAACAGTAATTTATTACCCTAATACTGAATTTATTACCATGCCAATTTAAAATTTTGTGTCTGTGTGTATGTGTTGTGTGGTCAAATCATAATTATGAACTAATAAACACAGTAATTATTTTCTACAGATTAAGGATAATCTAGAATTTAGTACAATTAGATGCAATAGACGAGGCTGCTCGAATGACGACGTTCGCGCTCTCAGATCTGGCGGTACGCTTTTCTAATGCCTGTAGCTGGTTTCATATTTATTACTACCACACAGGAAAGTTCAGCAATGTTTTTATTTATGTTTGTATAAAAATAATCTATTACCGACATAATACACCAATCCCGAATTTATGTTTAGTACTACTATCTAATGTTAAAAAAAAAATTACATACAACCAGTAGTGAAATGAGTTGGACACACAGAGAGCCAGATCTGGGGGGGGGGGGGACAGTGGTTATCAGTAGTTATGTTAAAAGTATGAATGCCATATCTGGTATTTCACTTTCTGTATAATAATTCCATTCTTCTGTAGATGTAGCGAATTTCATTTTCCCATGTACCTATGTATCCTTCTGTAATCCCATGTATCATTTTACTTTCTGTAGACAACATAGCCATATTATTCAGCCTGTCAGTGCTCACAGACTTTCTTAAAAACGTTTTAATTCTTTCATTGCACAGGATATGCTTCCCGGCAACTCTACTACCTATTCATCCATTGATACAGTAATGGATACTGAACAAGCTGTTTATTACCCTACGGAGTTTTTAAATTCTCTGGAGCCCCCAGGAATGGTGCCACACAAGTTGACTTTAAAAAAAGGATCCCCTATCATTCTATTACATAACATTGACCTGCCAAAACTGTCAACGGAACAAGACTCATTGTAAAGAAGCTGTTGCCCAACGTAATAGAAGACGTCACGGAGAATGCCGCAGGAGAAGACATATTTATCCCTCGAATTCCGTTGATACCCAGTGACACAAGTATGCCTTTTGAGTTCAAACGATTGCAGTTTCCCATCTGGCTTGCATTCGCTATGAGTATCAACAATGCCCAGGGGCAATCACTTTGTCAGGCATTTACTTGGAAAGTCCATGTTTTTCACATGGCCAATTATATGTAGCTTGCTCCAGAGTTGGCACGCCTGATAATTTATTAGTCTGTGCTCCGGACAGACAAGCGAAAAACAGTGTACCGTCAAGCTTTACAGTAAAAGCTTTGAGATAAATTTACCTGAATTTATTGTGCTTAATTTTTTTGGATCTTTCTATTATTTAAAAAAAAATTATTATTATAATTTAATTATTGTAGTATAAGAAGTTGTTGTTACTTTTTGTTATTGTTTACAAGATCCTCACTTATAAACATTGTTAATATGTCTAACAAGTAAAACATATTTTCGACATAACAAGGTTTCAATTATTCACTCAATCCTTTTATAATCATTATCCCGAGCGAAGCCAGGCAAATCCACTAGTTCATGTATGTTTATGTTGTAGGTTTTTGAAGTGTGTCTGAGTGGTGACACTGTACAGAGGATGTCATCATTAAACGAAACTGTAGAAGCTGTAAAGTCAGCTCAGCAAGTTGCTCTGATATGTTCCGGTCTCAACAGGTGCAGCATATCTGGTACTGGTGAAGTGAGCCTAGAACTGACGAGGCCTGGTGACAAGTATCCCCGATACACCGTGTTTGTGGCAGATAAACCAAATGTTAAAAATCCTTCAGATATGTCATTTGCAGCATTCATTGTCCCACAAGGCAGGTTAGTATGCATTTTAAAGTGTATATAGTTTGCACATTTGATCTGTCCCTTCAGCAGATGAACAAATATACTGTAGCCCTTTACAGTTGCTCATATGTCTGTATAAAAAGTGAATTTTTTTATGTGGTATGTATGAACTATTTTTCTTTTATTTATGTATATGAGAGGATAATAGAAATGTGTAAATAGAAAAAATGGCCTTTGGTAAAATTGATTTACCAAATGGCTCAAAAGCGTCAAGCCCTGGACTTCGGTTTATGGGGGGTAGGTAGTCAAGGACTATCAATACGTTTTATATTATAACTATAATACATCAGTTGTTAGCATAGACAATTGAAATTACTTTTAAAATTTGAATTCACAATACCTGTATAAATTAGAACACAAAATACTGTTTCTTTAAAAATGTTTATTTAAAATTTTTTAATAATTCGTATAGCCATTCTCAACATTACAAAGACTGTACAGGTACATTCATTTACTGTGGAATGTTTTCAGTTTTTGTTTGTTTGTGTAATGAGTATGGTTAATAAGAGATAAGCGTAAGGTATATCTAGTTATATTCTAATATTTTCACAATCTAGGAAATGAGACATCACCAATATTTTTTACTTTTCAAATTATATCAGTAAATACAGCAAGTATACACAGTAATCACAAAACGTTTTCTTCTTATTTGTGATATAAATATCCTCCTCTATTTTTAGACCTTCTAACTTAATAATAAGAATTTCTACAGTGATGTCTGTTAGTTGATCTGTATTTGGGAACGTTATAACTGTGCACCAGTTTGAAGTAACAATGTACAATTTTAAGTTTGAGTTGTTAGTAGTGGTCATCATATTATCTGCTGAATACAAGATGTTAATTGTGAGCTAACTTGGCCACCTAAAAATAGCACTTTTTTGGATTATTGTTAAAATTTTCAATTTACAATAATAAGAATATTGATTTGAAGGCTTGGAGTAAAAATGTATGATGTTGTATGTATGTTTCTGTGTCTGCCTCAGATTTTGAGAAAATTACTATAATCCTCATAACAAGATAATATGATAGGAATTTACAATTTCACCATTATTATTGCATTATTGTGTAACAATCTGCAGAAACTGCAAACTTGAAACTTCAAATTCAGTATTCAATTTAACAGTGGAGATGGGCATCTGATGTACATTTATTTTGGACTCAATCTCCATATTGTAACTACACGAGTACGTATGGGTTATAAGCCACACGAGATTTATTTAAAATTTTTAAATAGTTCGATTAATTATTATTATTTTTAATTATTAAAAAATGTTCCCTTGTGGTTTGTATCTTTCGACGTTCTTCAGTTGACGAGACGAATCGGTTAGGTTGACTTCTCACTGAAAATTAAATTGTGTATGATTATCGACGTACATACTTGAAGTGAATTTCTGTGGGCAAGACTGATTTGAGATAACAATTTACATTTGAAACTGTTCAAATCGTCTCAATTGCCGCTAAGAGTGTTGCTGCCAACTATTGCGAGCTGTCTCTCTAACCTAAAATTGTCTAGTCTAGTAAAAATAATTTTTGTCAACTCCTTTTATCTGTTAACATTATAGTTTATTCTCCAATAACATTTATGAAATTACTTTGAATAACGAGTAATTGATAATATTTCATTTTTTTACAATACTGGTTGATTTCATGAAACTCTCTTTTGTATTCTCAGGGTTGCTAATCTGATATTCATAATCACCATTTAACATGGTTGTTTGGTTAATTTATTTCATTTAAAAATGTGTAGGTTCTTTTAGTCTACAAAATACATAACTGGAAGATGAACTCTACTATCATAATTAAGTAGCAGGAGAGTGATTACATAACAAAACAAATCTTAATTACTAACATGAAATTGTCAACAGACGTTTGATGCCAATATTGGAGGTTAAGCCTGGCGGTTCTGAATAATAATAATTTTACTTTAATTTACTAATAACTCTTTAACATTCTTAACAAATACCCGTAATGTACGGTTTATAAATTCACTTATCGTTCATAACAAAATTATCTGATTCACCAGATTGGATAACATGAAATCAAGTAAATGGATATTTCCGCATAGTATGGTTAGACAGTATTCAATCTTTTTAACAAATACAAAGTGAAAACTAATAATTAGAGTACTAATGTTCAGAGTTTTTTAAAGCTTGTCATTAATTAGCTGATACATCATCTCTAGTAATGTTCCTCAGGTCAATTATGAAAATTATGCTCGACTATCGTTAACTCTTTTCATTTAAAATCGTTTAATTGCCCTTGTTAGATTCACTGGATTCTTATTGTCCATATGACAATGTCTCATTCCTTATAAATACTGTTATTTATTAAACCAGTTAACACTTGATATAAGTAACGTCATTTATCTTTATATTCTTCTTACTAATGATTATTAAGATTATTCATTTTAAATAAGGTCCCAAGCCTTGTTATGTTCAATTGACATAAAGTCAGTAATGGTAACTGATAAAATTTTTTATCGAAAAAAGGTCATAATTATTCTAAGTATTTTAATAATTGTCACTATACTTGCGTTCAGTGCCTTTTTCCTTTATTGGCACTATTAACTTTTATTAATAATAAATACACTGCCTATGCGCACATACTTCGATTAAGTTCACTTGAAAAAATCAAATTGACTTTGTTTACAAACGGTATAACCCCACTTTTGCTTTTTTAGGTTAACGTTCCTAATCAGCTGTCCGTTGTTCTTCAATTTGCTCGCCAGAGTAGCGTGGTTTCCTCGTCAAAGTACTGTAATCGAATGTGTCCGCTTCGGTTTCCAAACTGGCGTCTAATGTTTAATGATGACTTCTGATTGGTCAATTTTATTCGTTTTCGTGACCCTTCGGAATACCTCGGCAAAACAGAAGCCTTCAGCCGTAGTTTTGAGAGTACAAGAAAATGGTTTACGTCCAGGGGCTGGCAAAATATAAAATCTTTATAATTAACATATTTCCCTTATTTTTCCTGCAATTAATAATTCATTATCACCATCGTTCAGGATTTTCTGAGACGCATGATTTGGATCCCCACATGAAATACTTTAGTTCAGTATTAACAAATATGGTTTCTGTAACTTATGATTAATACATTTTTCAATAAACTTATACATTATTTTTACTTAAAATTAACACATGGCTCTCTCATCTCATCGAGATGATGCTTTCCAAGTCCTGTTGAGTGCTTTTTACATTGTTTCCACTCATAATTATTTATAAAACACATAATCTCTGTCTAAGCATTAACAGGTCTATGACATTCCCAATTATATTTACTCTTACAATTTAATAGTTGTTTTTTAACAATTGCTATTATGTCACAATTACTCTGAGGGAACCATTACAACTTCTGGTTACCTCAGTTTTTCTTGGTACACCTTGTTTTTGTTGTTTTTTACTCTTTACAATCAACCATAGTTTCTTCACTATTGGTTGTAACGGGACGAACTATGGGGATTTATGTTAATTCCATACTAACTGTAATAATGTGGAGTCACCCACACTGAGCCCCAGTTTTGATAACCAAAGCGTAACTTTTGTAAACACCCAGTGGTCAGTCTGTGAATAAGCCAGGCGAGGTGTGACGTAATCTGGAGCATCAGAATGTGTACAAGCGCGCATGTGCAGACTTTAACAGAGTGAAAGTCACGCACGGTTTTCCTTGTCATCGGCTACGAGATTGCAAGAAATAACGAGAATTAGCGAGACGCTCGTCCGCCAATCAAAAGCCAAGTAGCCGAGCCCAGAGGGACGCTCACCATTGTTGAGACGAGGCAGTCAGTGTGTAAACTCAGAACCGTCAGATGCGTTAACGCGCGGTTCACAAAAAACCACACTCAAGACAATATAAACCGACCGGCCAAAATCCAGTAATGTGTTAATAAAAGTGCAACAGCAACATCAGAGGTGCCGTTTTTAAATTACAAACAGTTCAAGTTATCTCTCGGACAATCAAGCGTAAAACAGTGTTGTAACAACGACCAGGATGAGTACAATTTAATACCTTCAGTTATAAATTAATACTGCAGTATACACAGACCCACTAAAATGAATCAATATTAAAGAGATCTCTTATTCGGAGGGGTGAAAAGTATGAGAGAGAGAGAGAGAGAGTGAGCGAAGTACTGGATCATCTTATATAATAAAGATATAGCTATTTTAATAATTAAGTTCATTAATATTTGTTTTGTTTTGAAAGTTGAATAAGAGTCCGTAATAACTTTGTAAAGAATATAAAGAGAAAGAAAGCAGATAGAGATGTTGAAGTATGTTAAAGTTAGTAAATAAATGAGTTGGTTTAAAGTTGATAAATGAGAGTAGAGATTTATTACGTAATGCAACCCTTACAGGTCACGAGTTCGCATATAGGACCCTGGATCCCTGTGAAGGTAATAATTTTGGAAGTTGACAGTTTTTAAGTATTTTATGTATCCAAATTTTATTAATTAAAAGTGTAGAGTCACATGGTTGTAACATGAATCATCTTTATTATAACTTATATAGTTGTTTTTAAGTCCTTATCTTTGACAACCATACTTATTATAGTTATTATTAAGTTTTACAATTCTTTGGTTTGTATTGGGATATTCCCCTTTGCTGTCACTTCTTTAATACATCTTACATCTAGTGTCACATGATGAGTGTATTTAAACTCCATTATTATGGCTTAACTTTACGATAATAATTATCGTTTTATATTATGTTAGTCATATTACTCGTACATCTCTTTGATGATACTGATATCACCCTCTTTCTCTCTTATTAGTTTTTCTACATGTTTTTTAGAATAATTAGTTGGTACATTCCATTCTGTCTACTTTAGTCAGTTTATTTACTCTAATTATAACACAAATCTTCCTTTGGTTAATTAATCTTGTTACTGGTATGGGTATGACCCTTATCTATTTGGAGTACAGTACCAGAGATTATGGTTTAACCATGTTTTTATTTATTAATTCTTGTCATTATATGTGAAAAGTACTTGGAGTTAGGTTATGTGTCCCCACTCTTATATACAACAATGGGTTGACTTTGAGTTTAGTTTCTGCACCTTTCACACCATTATTTAACTGTATTAATAATACTCATATTTACTATTTATAGTTTGGTAATTGTTTTCTTGTTACTCTAATATTATTTTTATAACATTATTGATGACTATCAGTTTCCTTCTTATATCACTGTTTCTATATCACTTACATCACTATTAGACAAGATACAATATTGTTTTGATTCTTGATACTTTCTTAAATCATACTAACATAAGTTTTACTCTCACTCTCCTAACTATTAGTAGTTATTTTATTCATTTATATTAGATTTGTGGTCATAGTCAGGTCACTTAATGTAGTCTGTCAATGTTTTGGCTTTCTTTAATAGTCTCTCATTATGTATTTCACTTGCCTTCTTTTATCTATCTCATAGTTGTACTTCTTCTGTTGTAGATATGGTGAGATGTCTTGTCTCTTCATTTGTTTCTCTGTTTATTGAATTTTATTGTTGATTCGTTCACTTCTTTTCATTTTTATTGTCTGTTTCTTGTTTGCTCACTGACCTAATCTATTGGGTCATTGGGTTAATCACATTTTAATATATTTTCTTTCTTGTTTTAGTTTTAATTACTACTTTTATTCTTTATTTGTAAGTTCATTCTTTAATTATTTCTTTAAATGATTTTAATACTTGGTACACCATTCTGACTCCTTGGTAGGTCTTGTCTCATTTAATTATTGTCATGTTGTGTTCAATGTTATGTCCAAAGCATGGTGATTATATGTATCGTTACAATATTAAAAGGACAGATTAATACTTGCAGTTTTTTGAGTTTACAGATTTATCAAAAATGTTGTACTTAAGTTTTTGAAAAAACTTTACAATTATATTAGAACATCCTCATGATTTAATTACCTATATATTTAGTAACTTTGAAATTTTGGTAAGCATATGAATATAACTTTACTGTACTTATAAAAAAGGAAAAAAGTTGTGAGGTCATACAGTATTTTATGATTTTTCTTACTTTTGCAATCAACCTTAGTTGATTTTGTAAGTAATACTGTAACGGACACTACAGTTTAGACTTGTGAAGTCTTCTTCCCCTCTAAAACATGTGCAACTGTCTCATTGTTCATGTTTATTCAGTCCCTTCTCTGCCCTCTGGCTGTTTTCATTATTTTCCATTAAATGGATTTAGGTAGAGAGAACGGGAGATTGGTATTTTAGGGAATAAAATTATTATACCTGTTCCGTACTAGAACTGTTGATTTTAAGTTTTGTGTAAGAACTCATTTGGAATCTAGGTTTTGATAAGTACCTTTGTTGTTTCAGTATCTAAAAGTTAGTCAGTTTTATTCTCCATGATTGTAGTGTCATTTGTACACTCATGGTACAGTCATGGTGGTTGGACTGACATTTTTTAACATTTCATAGTCTAACATACATCCTTGTAAATCCAGGATTTCTTGTGTATAATATTTAATCTACATTTATGTTGTCAGTTGTAACTATAAATGACAATTATATTAAAGTTAGTTTTGTATTAACAAATTTACATGTTTGATTTCCATATACATCTATCTAAAAAGTCACACACACAAAATAAATATTACACAGGTTAAATATATATCAAGTATGTAATTTATATTTTTATTGAATAGGGAAAGAGAATGGTTATTTGGAACACAAGAAGGTCGTACGATGTTAGTTGAATCATCAAATTTTGACCGACTTGCTGTAATACACCTCCATCGAGAGCACAAATATGAGAGTCTCAAAGATACACAGGATGAAACAGCTGACACCATTGTTCGCCTTGCACCAAAACGTAAAGATTCAGAACCACGGCCAGTAAGTCTTCTATTCCTTCATTTAATGTTTTTTGTGTTTCCATTAATTAATATCATATCACAGCACTATTTATGAAATAACTAACATATTGCGCGTGTGTGTGTGTGTGTGTGTGTGTGTGTGTGTGTGTGTGTATGTGTCAATAATTCGTAGTGCTGTGGTATCATTATTTAGTGATCATAGAATAATCACTGTGCTTATCAATTAAGTACAGCGGAATACAATTATAACAGGGTATCCAGCCTAAAATTTTCAGTTTTAAAAATTTTCTAAATTTGAGTTTTTTTGATAAATGCTTTATATAATAATCAAATTAAGTATTTGGAAATTCATTTTAATATTTCAAATCAAATATTATAACACTATTATGTTTTACATTATGTTTGCATTATAATTTACAACTGTGCACCTTATAAGTTTAGTGCTTATACCAGATGTATTTCCCGGAATTTACTGTACGTTCAGACTGTACTTTGAAGAATAACAAGTTTAAGTTTGCAAGTGTACTCTGTTGTTATGTGAGAAATGTAAACATTTTACATGAAGTATGTTCTTTTAATATTTCCAATAGATTAGCTGTTTTATCCCATTCAAAGTGATTTCTTTGCATTGCACTAATTGTACTTAACTGTTTTTATGTTCAATCAGAAAATACCATTTTTATCAGTGGCGGCTGATCTTGGATCCCGTACGGAGGTAGCTAAAGGTGAGAGTAAAGTGTCTGGAGCATATATTGTTGAAGATGCTGAAGGAGAACACAAACATGTGTACAGAAGACTGGTTTTTCTGGCAAATCAGAATGTTGTCCAGTCAGAAGCAAAGATGAAAACTGGTGAGGATTCAATTAATTATTAAGTGCACGTATGAACAGTAATTAAGTCATTATATTAAATCACAATGTAGAACAGGAAAGCTATATCATATACAGGAACAAACTGTTCCAAGTTGTTCACTCATACATGACAGTTTTCTATGGTAATTTAACTTTTATTTTGAAAAATCTGTATCTTTATTGCTACAAATATGCTGTAAATGTATTGTAGTAACAGTAAAAATAGTAGTATATTGTCATCATCATCATTGTCTTCAGCAAGGATTAAACCAAAAATGGTTTGTTCTGGTCCCAAGCAGATAGACTGGAACTGGTCACTCCAATGCTTCTTCAAACGGTCCACTCCTTTCCGATCTTTTGGCTTATAAGTAATATATATTTTAATAAGTATTACTGTTTTAAGTAATACTTTTAAAACAGTAGTATATTTTAAAAGCTGAAATACTACAACATAATATATTAGAACTAAAAATGTAAGTTTATTTATATTAATTTAAAAGATTATATATAGTCAGGGCTAACTCTGCACCTTTACAGTATAGTAAAAACTAGCTATTGAAATTTTTTCAAAATCTAGTTTCATTAATTCAGAATTTTTAAGTCCAGGAATACATGTTTTTAGGCAATAATTTTTCTAACGGGTGTTTGCAAAAGATATGGTGGGTTTCAGATAGGAACTTTTTGTGGGGCTGATTATCAGATTTTGTGCAACTGAGATTAATGACAGGATATTCCATGAGAAAATGTAACCACATTAATTGGGGATAAAACATGTCCCTGGCAGTCTTAAATACAAAAAAAAAAATTGCCTCAAATGTTGCAGAAGTTGAAATTTTTTTAAACGCCGAATGTTTTTTCCAAAAGTTTCACAAAAACTATATCAGTATATTATAACTGAAACACAGTTATATGCATAAATATTTTATGTATAAATGTGATGTGTTTGTGTAAATTTCTTTTAATACAAATTGTGTATCTCGTATTTCTGTTTGTTTTAATACCAGTAATTACATTTGTAGGAAAACAACAGAGATACCAGCTTTCATGACTCCTTAAAATAATTTAAATCTCAAAAATTTAAACTGTTCAAGTGAAGTCTTTGCAGTTTTAATAAAAAGTAGTCATATATAATGCGAGTGTCTAATTTTAGTCTTGGCAGTATAATTGTTACCCTAAAATATAAAATTTTCTTTGTAGTGACAAGAAAAGGAGGGCGTTCAGAAAGTGTGGTGGACTTCAGTTATTTGGCATGTGACCATCATATTTATATGTCATTGGGCGTTTTTATGTTAACACAGTCACAATCAAAAGATGAACACCAGGTGCTAGTCATTGGGCTTGGTGGTGGAGGACTCTGCATGTATATAAAAAATCTGTTCAAAAAGGTGATTTTTATGTACTAAGGATTATGGTTTTGCTTTATATAATAATAATAATCTTTATTTTCAAAAACAAATATTATTTTACTAATATTAATACTTTTTATTTTTAATACTTTAGTATTCTAAAATAAATATGTATAAAATAATGCTTGATTTTGAAAATACTAGTTTAAGCTATGTGTTATTGAACTGCAAGAAACTAAGAGAGATACAATTGGCAAATCACATACACATTCCCGTGTGTGTGTGTGTGTGGGGGGGGGGAGTGAGTATATGCTTATTAAATTCATTAAGGTAGTGTACATAGAAGGATTCATGTTGCATCTACTTCTGAAAACTAATTAATTTCATTTCATTTCACCCTCATAAATTCCTAGTATTACAATAGTGTATCATATTTATGAATACAAATTCATAAAATCACTCTCCAACTGGAATACAATTTACATTAACCTGTTTTATACATTTTGTTTATTTCTTTATTGATATTAGTACTGTATGTACAATTAAAAAAAATGTCTAATTTGGTCTCTACATGTTTATTGAAGAAAGAGAGTAGTCCTTGAGATGTTTTGGACATATATCCAAAAGACGCTGCAGTAAAAAAAATTAAGTATTCAGGGAATGATCAGTGGAAAATGTCCACAAGGGAGATTGCCATATCAGTGGGTGGATCAGGTGAAACTACTTTAAGCATCATATGTATGAAACCATCCAGGCAGCACAAGATCAAATGGGCTGGAGAAACCAGTCAGCGCCATCACCACATGATGTCACCATACTCTATTTAGAGTAGTAGGACCAAGACTGATTGATAGTTTGAATTATTGGTTAGCTTAGACGTTTATACATAAAGTATTATACAAATATTATAGTTTAAAAAAATTAAAATAACTGTTGGGATGTCATAACTGCTCCACGAACAGACCTTAGCCCAGCTGGTTTGTGCAGGTCTAAAAAGGAAAGTCATGCAAGCAGCCCACCAATGTAAGATTTTAAAGTTCTAAAGAAACTTTTACAAACGTTCAGAAATTTAATGGACAAAAGAGAAATCCTAAGGCTATCAAAATAGTGAACCATGTGACTTGCTGTAGGATACGTACTGCTTTAAGAGAAGTAAAACACACAAAAGAACAGATGGAGAAGAACAATATAAATAACAATGGTATAAGCAAAACGAGATGGAAAGGATATGAGCTATTTTAGGTAAGGTTAGGTTAGTTAGGATAATAGATCAACAACAACAACAAAACAAGAGTAGTGTTACATTCATATCAGTTAGACGAGCTACATATATGTAAGATGTGGAGGCAGTATCAGACAGAATTGTAGCAGCTACATTAAAGCCACATTGAGAAACTTGTGGGTAATAAATGTATATATATTATTTGTAGGAGCATATGTATATTCCTACAAATAATAAAAAACCTATCATGGGAAAACGGTTTTTGATTAGTTAAGTCGACCTAAAAACAATTATGGAATAAATAATTTATGATTTATATTGATCATAGTAGAGAATGAAAATGCCAAAATAAAGTCAATTCAATGTCAAACAGCGTTTATCACTACCCATTTGCAGAAGAATTATGCTTGCAGTGTTTTGTCCAAAATGGCGAAGTTAATTCCCACCAAGTGTTTAGGATTTCAAATTAGTTGCTTGTGGCACTCATGACGAACATGTTATGAACAGACGAAATGGGCGAAGTGGTGTTGTGAATTTAAAATTAGAAGAACTGATGTTTATGGTGAAGAAAGGAGTGGAAGATCATCTACTGACATTGATGAAACCATTAACTAGCATCTGCAGAAGTCGCTCACTATTTTGAATGAAGTCATTTATTATACTGTAAATTTCAGTATTACATAATTTTTTTAGTTATGGGAAAAAATTACAGAAATCCTAATTACTATTTTGTTAATAATATAACAATTGTAGATCCAACAATAAACACTAAAAATTCAAAACATTAGGATTTGGGTTACGATTCCATTTAGTCTGACACCCTGCTGGATTTTCAGTATTTTCAAATTTTTGTTCTCTTTTTTGGCAGCAGGGATCCCAAAATTTTGAAATTTCTAAAACTTAACACTACATACAGATGTTAATTAAAATTCTCTTTAATTTGATCCCAAAGGAATATATCTGAATAAAGGAATATCCACTTAATTAATGCAGGAGCTTCTTGACAACATAATAATATTATTATGTTGATATGAATTTCATTCAAATAATGCCAATTGAATACACATAAAATCACTCAGTCAGTAAAGTATTAAACATGAGACAGTTTTTTTAATGTATTTACTGCCCTTCATATTTATACCACTTTTGGAGTTCCTTAATAGGTCAGTGCGCACACTGGTTAATGGGAGTAAATCAAGCAGAATAATTTTTGTCCATTTCATGTTTCACCAGAACATCGTATTCTTATATTGATCAGCAGGTTCCATGTACAGCAGTAACAGGTATTAATGTTACTTTGCAGGTTGTTATGACAGCAGTTGATATAGATCCAGCCGTCTACCGGATTGCAAAAAACTACTTCAATTTAGTTGAGGACAGTAAATTAAAAGTTGTAATAGCTGATGGGTTGGAGTATCTTCATGATACAAGCACAAAAGGTACAGCTGTTTTTACTTCTATATTCTGTATGGAATGGAAGTATTGCAGTGGTGTCAGAAAGTCATGTCTGATGTAACTACAGATTTTTAAAATGTGTGACCTTCAAAATATTAAAATTAATGTGTGCTAGAGAGCATGTTATAGAAGAAATAAATAAAAACTTTGTGTATAATGTTTTTACCCTGGCAGAACATTTTACTTATGTGTCTGTAATTTTCAAATGAATATTCAGTCACAGTCTACTTTTATCACACAGTTCAGAGTAACAAGCATATAAATATAAACTTTAAAAATAACTGTACAATTTCATCATAAAATTGAATAAACATTATATGTACACAGTATAAACAAGGCAGTCAATAATGACAGTGTTGGAATACAATGTATATCTAAAATTCGTAGACCTGCTTTTCTAACAGTGCCACTTTAAACTCTTTACTGTTTCTTAATATATGAAGTTAAACAGATACTTTAAAATGGAAACACAGTAGGTCAACACCTAGCCAAGTGTAAGAGTAGTTTTGCTACTATATATCTAAACAAAATTATAATAATGTGATGCAGCAGACTAAATCATTCTTTATATGCCTTTGTAATCAACAGATTTTGTAAGTGATAAAACGCTATCTTATAATTTCTATACAAATATACACAGTTGTAAACTTTTTGTCATTTCTATTTTTATGTAAACTAGTGTTACTAAAGTTGTTAACAGTTCAAGAGACACTTCCTTTTTAAGTGTAAGATGAACAACATTACATTTATATTGTCTCATTTTCTCTCAAATTATTGTTTGTTTTCTCATTCAGGACCTAAATATGAAGCAATATTATTTGATGTAGACAGTAAGGACTCCAGTACAGGGCTTAGTTGTCCTCCAGCAAGTTTTCTAGATCCTGAAATCCTGTCAGCAGTTGCCAGTAGCTTAGAAGACTCAGGTAATTTTTTTTGTATAAAACAAATGTACCATCCTGTGTTTTGTCTTACACTTGAGTTCTAACATAAAAGATTGTTAGATCTCACTATACATCCCAGTATTGTGCATGAGCTAAATTCTGTAATGTTTAAAAATACAGTCTTGAATATAAGAAGTAATTTTTACAGGTCCTATATAAACGTGTGTTGGTTTTCCAAAAAATGTCTTAAGATTTGTTGTAATATTTACTGCAATGTAATGCTAAGAATTAATGTTATGAGAATTTGAGAATTTTACCTACAAGACCCCTGCTAAGTGACCTTTTAATGAATGTAGAAAATCTTAATTTACTGTTCCATCAACATTAGACATTTTGGAACTATTGATTGCTGTGTAACTATTGGATCCTATCATTTACATAGGGTGTCCCATGAGGAATGGAAATAGTTCAGGAATGTATCCTACACGCTAGGATAAGGAATAAATTTTGTACAAACATAGGTCCAAAAAATCTTTGTTTTTTTATGTATGGCTTACAAAAAATTTCACCTTGATTTCTGCTCCAAGGCATTAAGCCATACTGAAAGTCTTAAACCGTAAATTAAAGGGTAAATTTAATGGTTTCATATGGTTTTGGCCTAAAAAATTGGTTAAAGAGGCTTTCAGAACTCTCTTGGATAGTTTTATAGAAACTTTTCATAAATCTAAAAAATTTGTGTCAAAAAACATACTTTTTTAGGTTTGATGTGAATTTACTTTTTTAAATTGCCAATAAATAAATATACATTTATAATACAATTTGTAAAGAATTTAATTCTGAAAAATTTTATATAACTAAAGTCAATAAAAAACAAATTAATATTATAAAAATTAAATTTTGTTTGAAGAAGAAACAACAAAAATTAGCTAAATAGCTTGTTTTAGTAATGTATTGGAAACCATTTATTTATTTGTTAATAATAACAAGTTATTAATAACTACAATTTATGTATTTAATAAAAAATGTTAATTTCAGTTAATATTGATAAAATAAATGTATAAAATAATTTCAACGACATTAACTAACTTGTTTCAATAAAGTTTATAAAAAAATGCAGTTGGCAATACTGTAATGTTCAGACTCTCAGACTCAAAATTTAATTCAAATCAGGAAACAGTTGTTTAATGATTAATTTGCAATATAGTGCCTTTTCATAACCAACCTGTAATATGAAACTTGTAGTTTTTTTTTTAACAATTTTGAGATGCCAATCCAATTTTCAGATCATGAGTACGCATGCAGATATTGCTTTCATGTACAGTTTTAGTAATGGAAATTCCGGGATGCGAAACATCGATACCAATGAAGATTTCCAACAGGAGAGTACCTCATAACAAAACATTTTTCTGGATCTTTTATAATTTATGAACTAACGGGTCGTTTCCAAAAGTTGCTTGTTCTATTGAAGAACAGCGTGTATCTGAATAAGAAAGTATCATTCAAATGGTACTCCTCAACTTAGCACCAGAAGGATTTCATCAAACAGGCATACTTTGTACTAAAATCTGAAGAAAATTAAAGAAAGAGAATTTTTGTCCTTATCATTTGCATACTGTTCAACATCTTCTACCAGGTGACTGAGTTAAGATTAAATTTTTGCTAATGAGTACAAGAAAATTGAAATATTGTTAATTGTGTTTATTCACTGATGAATATTATTTTTGCGTGAAGTGGAACACAAAATCTGAAAAATAGTCACAGGTGGACAATTGAAAATCCAAATGAAATAATAGAGTAAAACTTTCAAAACTGGTTATCATTAAATATATAGTGTGGTATAATTAGAGACCAGTTAATTACACTACTTATTATTCAAGATAGCCTTACTGGTATTGGGTACAAAGACCGTTTACAAAAAGTTGTCAATCCTGTTAGAAGAAACATTTTGTAAAAAGGCTGCAAGTGGTCTTTCAGCGTGGTAGTGCACCACCTTGTTATTCACATGAAGTTAGACAGCTCATACATCTAATTTGATTTTGTATAATGTTCATTCTTTTTTATTGACTTTACATACATCAAATTTCCAGAATAAAATTCTACACAAATTGTATTAAAAATTTGTTTATTGGCAATTTAAACAAGTAAATTCACATAAAACCTAAAGAAGTGTGTTTTCAACACCAGTGTTTTTAAGGTTTACAAAAAATTTCTATAAAACTACTCAAGATACAGTTCTGAAACCCTCTTTAACCAATTTTTTAGGCCAAAAACCGTATGAAACCATTAAATTTGCCCTTTCTGTTCAAGACTTTCAGTAGGGCTTAATTTTACCCTTGGAGCAGAAATCAAGTTGAAATTTTTTGCAAGCCATAAACCGAAAATGAAGCTTTTTCAGACCTATGCTTATACTGTATTAAACTTTTTCTTTATTTTAGCCTGTAGATGCAGTCCTAAAGTATGTCCCATTCTTCGTGGGACACTGTATATAACATTGTATGTTGTCTGAAACTTTTTAGTAATATTTTATATGGGATTCGACTATATCATATAGATCCATTAATTACAAAACTTTTATTTGTTGTGTTGTTATTATTACAGGCCTGTTCATTTTGAACTTTGTGTGTCGAGTAGCAGAAATCCGAAAAGAGACTTGGAGCAAATTGAAAAAATTATTTAAAACAGTAATATCAGTGAAATTGGAACAAGAAGTTAATGAAATCTTATTCTGCTGGAAAGAGGAACCCACGCTATCAATAAAAGAAGCTGCAGAAAAGTTCAACTGTTTTGTAAAAAAGAAGTACACTGGTTGTGATGAAATAATTGATATGTGTAGTCTGGACAGTATGATACGTACAGCTTAAATTTGTTAACATTTTGTATATTCATTTTGTAAATGGTTTTGTAAATAAATATAATTATAAAAAAATACAGTTATATTTCTTGTGAGTAAAGAATAACGTGTTGAGTGTGTAGATTGCACATTCAATCAGGCCCGGATTTAGGTGTCCTGCCGCCCCTAGGCACTATTGTTAGGCCCCCCCCCCATCAAGTAACTTCTATATATTCAATTCTCCTTGACTGCTGAAAAAAAGTTGATGAAAATAGTCATTTCAACTACTCTATTGCAAATATCTCATTTGATCTTAAATCTAAAAAGGGAAATGTGATGGAATTGTGAAAAAAACTACATTTTTAACTTTTACTAATATTTATTTATGTGTACACTTTAGTACACATTATTGTACATAATTGACCATAATGCAAGTGCCCAATACAAATACTGTAATTTAAAAACCGAAAACATGAAATTTTAACAAATAATTTTTCACTTCGTGCTGCCCCCCTGAGCCTGCCGCCCATAGGCACGTGCCTAGTGGGAAATCCGGGCCTGCATTCAATATAATTTATTAATCATAAAGGGTAAACTGTAAATAGTGATATTAGTTCGTGTCAGCATTTAAAAGATGTAACTAAAACCACAGCAAATATGCATACAGTAAATATGCATACAGTAAATAAAAAACTAATTGACTTCAGTTCTGTAAAAAAAAAGTAGTGATATTATGATATTACAGCAAAACTTGCTCAAATCAGATCCTGAACAAAGAGAGCTGGAGTTTGCCATATGTGAAACAGAATCCAATTTCAGAAAGGTGTACAGAAATTCAGTTTTTAAAATCTTCTATCATTATTGATTCGCATCAAGTAAATGAAGGGAAACCTCCACTTATACTATGTACTACATCAACAAAAATTGTTTAGCTAACATGTTAGTGAACTCACTGCTGACCTGTCAACAAAAGTTATGCAAGGCTTACAATGTTTCTATCTAATTTTCAGTATCCATTAGCTAAATTAGTAGCATACAATGGTTGTTCATGTGTGTTCTGCGTTTGTGTTTTAGTAGTCAACCACAGTTCTGTTTTAAAATTCTGTAGTTAGGCAAAGCGAATAAATATCATGTAACAGTACAATTCTGGCCCTACTGTGTTTTGGGGAATACCTATTCAATTTAAATTGTATTTTTATTCAAAGTCATATATAAGAAAAGTAAAGTTTTATGAAGGTTTGCAACTACGCAATATCGAGTGGACAGAATTTGCGTTAAGGTCGGAAATATACGCTCAGAAACAACAATGTCATTTTGTCCGACGAATGTGTCAATAAGCTGCACTCAAGTATACGTCATACAAAAGTATGCGAAACACAATTTATGCGCTTGTAAACAACTAAGGAGTGGAACTCCACACAAAGGAACTGGTGACACAGTTACTCCCCACCTCGGTATTGAAGCGTTGCAAATCGTTCCCCAGTCACAAAAACGCAGCATAGCCGGCCGGCTGCTTATCAAAATTTATTAAAAATAAATCTCGGACGTTCGCCTGTATCATGTAGAAGTGAAGTATTTATATAAAATAAAGTAACAGTTCAACATAAAACGTAAACACAAAGTTTGGTAAAAGTTTTAACATCTATTAGTGCGAATTCAGCGATAGGACGTCTGCAGGACTGATTTCAGCTAAGTGACAAAATGGGGGGTACCTAAAAAGTTAAATAAGGGTCAATACAAAATTTGTAATCAAAATAACTAATAAAATGAGCTCAATTTGAGGAAAATTAAAAGAAAATTGTACCAAGAATGCGAGCATGAGTGAATGAGAGAATGTCTAACTACATTTAATAAGTGCTGAGTTGTGAGTAATTTTAATTATGATATCATAAAAATATAATTGAATATGTTATTCTGGAGGGCTATTGAAATGTTTAAGGGGAATTTTAACTTGAATAGTGAAACTGCGTCTCATGGCGCAATGCCACATGGTATATAGCAGCGTGCTTGTTGTGTACGGTAGAGTCACATATTTTGTACGTAATATGACAATAAACGGTAATGTCATTGGTAAACATTTCAAGGAAGAGTAAATTATTTCAGTTAACACATTCCGGTACTTCTGGTTCGCTTAACCGAATTCTGCCCTTAAAGGTAAGCAAATCTAATATTTTCTTGTATTATCACAAGATGGCGCCTGAACAAAAATGTTGATTAAATTTATTGATATTACATATTAATATTGTTGCATAAAGTAAAATAAATATAACAATGGCTTTTGGAACAGGGACTCTACATAAAATGTGATTTTATGTGGAGTAAGCCTACTGGAAAGAGCGGAACAGTTACCTGAAGTGATATATATAATTTGAAGATACGTAAATACAGACGTAGAGATAGGGTTATTGCGTTTACTTGTGCTGTTGACAATGAGTGTGTTAGGTGTTTTGATTGTATGTGTGTAATTATGGAATAATAGTGGTTTTTTTTTATATATATAAAGGGTATATTATAAATAAAATTTTTTTTTAACATGGCCAAGACACGTAAAAATAAAGTAAGTGGATTAGGGGAGGCATGGAATAGTACGGAATTCATGCACGAGTTTGAAAGGGTTTTGAACAGAATGACTGAGGATGATTGGTGTAAATTCAATAATGAGCTTAAACAAATGAGAGAACAAAAAATGGGATTATACGCTCACACTATCTTTAATGAAAATAGTGATAACAAGGGGTTAGTGAAAGTAAAATAGTAGAAAATGGTAGTCACGAAATCAAAAGTGATAACGGTGACACAATTGAAAATGTAGCGATAGAGAGTGATACATGGAATGATAGTGGAGGTAGTAATGATGATACGTTTACAGAAAATAGTGCTAGTTTAAGTGCAGTGAAGATAAAAAACGAGGTAGGGGAGGTGAATACAAATGATAATCAAAAAGAGGTTAGTTTAAGTGCAAACGAGGTGCTAATTGACAAGGTAAGTGGAAATAATAGTGACAACTATAATCATAATGGGGTCAGTTTAAAGGTAAAACAGGTGGCAATAAACCAGGTGAGTAATAATGTTAGTTATGATAACGTTAACAAGAGTGAAATATTAGTGAATCAAAATGGTGTGAATATTGATAGTGTAACGAAATTTTAGAGAGAGTAGAAGATGATAATGATGAGAGGTTAGTGTGTGTTGAGTCAGAGAGGAAGCAGAGAGAAAGTATATTTGTAGAGTGGATGCAGGGGGTGAATTTTTCCCTTAATGGTGTAGTAGGGGGTGAAGTAAAGGCTTCACGTGTGTTTAGGAAGGACGAGAGTTCCTTCAGTATATATTTGGGAGACGATATGTCTACAAATAAATTTCCCTGGGTTTTTTGTGCACTTCATAGGTGGTGCAGTAATTGTGAGTTAGTGTCCCCTGCATATTTTGAGAGTGAGAGAGGTATTGTGAGAGAAAGAGAGAGGTAGAGATATATAAAGTAAATAGGAATTATAGAGAATTTGTAGAAAGGTTAGGAGTAGAGATGGTAGATAATTATAGTGAATACGTATCTTGTATTAAAGCTGAGATAGCAGCAATAGTAGATGATGATAATAATGATAACAATTACTTACCTTGTGAAGTAAAGGGTGTAGTAGTAGACAACTGTGATGACGATAGTAATGACTTTATAACTTACCTAATCAGGACACATAATACTAAAGGTGACAGGACCCTATGATGACATGGTACATGATAAATTGATATGGAATAAGCCTATTAATTCAAACGACATTGTGGAAAGATATAAAAATTTAAATAAATATTATATTGATAATAATAATATATATTTAATAAAAAATAATGTATGTAGTCGACCTAAGATTCGACTGTTGTTCGATGATGGAGGATAAAGTGTTTTATTGTTTATGAACATTAATATATGTAAACAGTGGTTTTGAAACGAATTGTTTATGAACTGATTTTGGTCAACAATAACAAATAATAAGTTGGATTATATATTTTTTGTGTATTAATGTCAATGTATTTGTGTATTCTTGATGTGTGTATTACATGTAATTTTATGTAAACCATGTATGTAACAGGAAGTTATAGTTTAATTGATTTAATAATAACAATTAACATTGTTTTTTGACTAAACAAGTCATGAAAGTAATGATGAGATTTCAAATAATTTAATTAAATAATTGAAGATTAATTACTTAATTAAGGTTGTACAAAAGAAAGTTTGATAATGAAGTTGAATGATTTTATGAGATTTAGATTCTAATGAATCTAATGTTTAAGTATGTAATATATTTGGATATTGAGATGTATTGTTATTAGTAGGTGAGGGATGAATTTTCTAATGCAATTGTCAATGATCACAGTAATGTAAAGTGTTAAAAAGGGATAGAGCCTGGGTGATAATTATTAAAATAAAGGCATTTGAGTTAGTCAATTAAAGTTAATGGGAGTTAGATAAATAAGAATTTTGAAATACCAGTAAAGCACAAAGAGAGTGTTAGATATTTTAGGGACACAGTGGTGTTAGTGATTATATGTAGAGAAGGTGAGTAAAGTAAATGGTAAATATAATAGTTGATGGTGATATTTTGTAGTAAGGGTAGTGGTGTAAGGAGTGATCAGCGTGCGGCGTTGTGGCAAGTGATAGAATAGTTTAAGGAAGTGTTTGCCGATATTTGGTGGGGGGCAAATGGTTAGGAATGTATATGGCCAGGTTGGGAACACACATCCTAGTACAAAGAGGAGAATAAATTAAGGTAAGTGGAATTAGTGAAGGGGTTTATAATGGAGAGATTGGTGTCATAATATGTAAATCTGGTTGTTAATAGTGGTTGTTAGAAGGAAGGTGAGTAAGGTTAGATAAATAAATGCCATTTTAATAAGTCAAAGCATAGTGAATACAGGAGTCACCCAGACTAATCAATGATCAAAATGTGAAGGTTAAGTAGAAAATTCATAATAGAAAGGTAATAAGAAATGAAATATAATGTAACATGAAGGTTAATATTAAATTTGAAATTGTGAAGAATTAAATGGTAGTAAATGATAAATAATTGATGGCTAATTAATAAAAGTTTAATTGAAATTAAAATTTAATGTTTATAATTTTATACTCAAATTTAAAGATGTAAGGTGTGTAAATTTTGATCAAAGTTAAATACGATTTGTTTATTTTAATGTAATAATCACAATGTTTATTATGATGTATTATGTTTATTATATGTTAGGAAATAGTGTGTGTGGAGGAGAAAAGGGGATGATGATTATTAACAGCCCCAGATGAATAGAATTTCTGTTAATAATGATAATAATAATAATATTTTATAAAAGAGAAAATGTTTCAGAATTGTAGAAAGAGGGAGATATAGATAATTTTATTTGAGTAAATTTGGATTATGTGTTTAAATATTTTGAAAGTATTATTGCATTAGTATAAAGATTTGTATTTCTTCTTATTAATGGGAAAGGATTAATTATTATCGATTGGAGTCGAAAAAATTTATAAATGTAAATGGTAGTGAACTAAGAGAATGAAACGTCTGTATAATAATTCTTGTACAAGGTGTAATGATCCTAGGTGTTAGGAGTTAAAGAAACCCCAGTGCTTCTTAACACAACCAGCACATAGCCAAGGGGAAACAGATCAGTTAGGGATATGGTATTATACCAGGCCACTATTTTGATATTTTTGATTTGTTGTTTCAGTGTCTGGTGATGTTGTGACGGCGGTCCTGAGCTGGCCAGCGCGTCAGAGCAGGAGCGTTACGTGCCTATTGGCCTTGCGGTGTTGGGATGTCTCCGGAGAAGTCCAGTAAGGTCATGCAGGTACTGTCACCATCATTGGACCAAGGGTGAGTTATTATATTTTTTTATATAAACGTAAGGGGCTTGTGGCGGCATATCCTAGCTGATCCCTTTAGGAAGTATGAGTGTGTCAATGAAAGTTTTTATGCTTCGTCATTAATCCTCTCATTGAGGGGGTTTTGTAACAGTACAATTCTGGCCCTACTGTGTTTTGGGGAATAATCAATTTAAATTGTATTTTTATTCAAAGTCATATATAAGAAAAGTAAAGTTTTATGAAGGTTTGCAACTACGCAATATCGAGTGGACAGAATTTGCGTCAAAGTCGGAAATATACGCTCAGAAACAACAACGTCATTTTGTCCGACGAATGTGTCAATAAGCTGCACCCAAGTAGGCCTATACGTCATACAAAAGTATGCGAAATGCAATTTATGCGCTTGTAAACAACTAAGGAGTGGAACTCCACGCAGTGGTGACGCAGTTACTCCCCACCTCAGTATTGAAGTGTTGCAAATCGTTCCCCAGTCACCAAAACGCAGCATAGCCGGCCGGCTGCTTATCAAAATTTATTAAAACTAAATCTCGGACGTTCGCCTGTATCATGTAGAAGTGAAGTATTTATATAAAATAAAGTAACACTTCAACGTAAAACGTGAACACAAAGTTTGGTAAAAGTTTTAACATCTATTAGTGCGAATTCAGCGATAGGACGTCTGCAGGACTGATTTCAGCTAAGTGACAAAATGGGGGGTACCTAAAAAGTTAAATAAGGGTCAATACAAAATTTGTAATCAAAATAACTAATAAAATGAGCTCAATTTGGGGAAAATTAAAAGAAAATTGTACCAAGAATGCGAGCATGAGTGAATGAGAGAATGTCTAACTACATTTAATAAGTGCTGGGTTGTGAGTAATTTTAATTATGATATCATAAAAATGTAATTGAATATGTTATTTTGGAGGGCTATTGAAATGTTTAAGGGGAATTTTAACTTGAATAGTGAAACTGCGTCTCATGGCGCAATCCCACATGGTATATAGCAACGTGCTTGTTGTGCACGGTAGAGTCACATGTTTTGTACGTAATATGACAATAAAAGGTAATGTCATTGGTAAACATTTCAAGGAAGAGTAAATTATTTCAGTTAACACATTCCGCTACTTCTGGTTCGCTTAACCGAATTCTGCCCTTAAAGGTAAGCAAATCTAATATTTTCTTGTATTATCACAAGATGGCGCCTGAACAAAAATGTTGATTAAATTTATTGACATTACATATTAATATTGTTGCATAAAATAAAATAATATAACAATCAATATAGTTATGGGTGGGGCGTTATAGTCAGAAACAAAGAAAACATTGGAAGCATCTAAAGATCTCTTAAGAATTTATAATGTATGGTAATAAATCAACAAAGCAGGCAAGCAGTGTATTAGCAATATTAGTTGATTAAAAATGGACATCAGAAATTTAAAGCACACATATACCAATGATAGCATAGTACAGTGGCCTCTCTCTTAACCGACAATCTCTTAGCCAACCATTCCCGATAACCGATAATAAATAACCGACTGTTTCACTAGAGAGGGTGGAAAAAATTAACTATACATACGTATACTAATAACATTGGTCAACAATGATTTTGTTAAATGCTCAATTTTTGCTAATTCTTATGTATTTTTGGGTGCTGATTCTGAATATGTAGTCAGAATTTCTATCAGCCTCAGTTTTTTTGTAACTGCCCTTTTTATTTTTCTGTAAGTACCATGCATGAACTCTATGTGCATAGAATTTTCTGAACTTAAATAATATCAACTAAATAGCTTTGGTTTATTTATTGCAGCAACTAAATTTACAAGTCAAATATAATTGTTTGGGTTAGTGAATAGTCATCATTATTTATTTATTATTGTTACTTACACACTAATCAAAACAAACAAGAATGTATGATTCATCTCTCCTATTTTCTTCTTAATGTAAACATTTCATCCATTAGTCATAACATATTGTTTATCATGTTTTTTAGAAGAATATAAATATAAATAGTCTTTTTATAGACTCTTCAAAGCTTAGTTTGAAAGCAGTCCTACTTCACAGTGGAAATAAATACCCATCAATCCCTTTAACTTATGCTGCTCGCATGAAGGAGTCATACAAAAACATGAAACTTGTATTGAGCAGGATTCAGTATGAGAAATATTCATGGCATATTTGTGGAGATCTGAAAGTGATAGCACTTTTACTTGGATTGCAACTTGGGTACACTAAATTCTGTTTCTTCTTGTGTGAATGGGACAGCAGGGATAGGAAGAATCATTATATAAAAAAGCAGTGGCCAAAGAGAGAGGCACTGACTGTAGGAGAGAAGAATGTTGTAAGTCAAGCGCTAGTAAAACCTGAAAAAGTTTATCTTCCACCACTACACACTAAGCTCGGTTTAATGAAAAATTTTGTTAAAGCAATGGATCGTAATGGTGCAGGATTTCAGTTTCTAAAAAACAAGTTCTCTAATATAAGTGATGCTAAGATAAAGGAAGGTATATTTGTTGGACCACAAATAAGAAAACTAATGAATGATCCTGCATTTGAAGAAAGTTTGAATGAATTTGAGGTTGTTGCACGGAAATCATTTCAAAATGTGGTTAACAACTACCTGGGAAACCATAAGGCGGATAAGTACAGAGAACTTGTAACTGAGCTTCTTCAAAACTACAGAGACTTGGATATAATATATCACTCAAAATTCATTTCTTAGATTCACATTTGGATTTTTTCCCTAACAATCTTGGCGCCGTGAGTGACGAACATGGTGAACGCTTTCACCAGGAAATATCCACCATGGAAACACGCTACCAGGAAAAATGGAACCCAAAAATGCTAGCTGACTATTGCTGGAATCTAAAGAGGGATCTACCTATACCAAATTACAGCAGAAAATCCAAAAGAAGTAGATTTTAGGTAAGTACAAAGTGCATGTAACATATTGTTATATTACCATCACATAATTTTCTTTTTGCAAAAGACAAATGTTAATTACTAAAAAACTATGCCCGATAGGAAAAAACTGTTAACATATTTGAAACCAGCACTAAAAATACTATAAGAATCAGTTATTCACTTTCATTTAACAAACAAAAAATTAAATTTTGTTGAACAGTGTAATACATTATTAACCATTTTTTAATAAAGATTATGTACAGTATGTAAAATTTAAAATTTCTCACATGGCTGGGAAAGGCGCTCTAGAAATAGCCCTTCGATATTGTTATGTAATGTGGAAAAAGTGTTATGTAATACAGAACGTTCTACAAGTTTCCTGAATATTCCAGCTGTAATGTGTGTGTGCGTACATAATACTGCTACTTTGCGGTGAAAGACAATTACGTAAGACAACTATCGGGTCTATACCAGACCATACCGGTCAGTGCAGTGTGTTCAAGGACACTGTTTCTAGTGGATTCTTGAGAGTGCTTGTTTGTTTAACAAGTCATCCCAAAGTGACAGATTATTCTGGAAATCAGCGGGGTATCAGCATTTTATTGCATGTGAACAATTTTTATTTGATTTGTTGTAAGAGACTATCTTGTTGATTACAAACTGTTTAATTGTGATAATTAAAGCTGGTGATTAGTGACTTAATTGGAGTCTTGTATTTTGTTTTCCACTGTACCATACGACGATCACTAGATCATTGTAACAATATGTTGAACAATAGCCTACTTCAACACCAGTCGATGTACTGAATCTGAAAAAGTGGAGAGATTATGCAGTTGACAGACGTCAGAGTAAAATAAAACAAAAGAAAATGACCGATTTTTTCTCATAAATCCGAGGGTTTTAAACTTTTTAAGTGTACAGTGTGCATTAAAGTGTTTATTTTCACGTAGGTTAATTGTACAGTAAAATATACTGCAACGTTACAATTATTTCATAAATTCACACAAATACAGAACCATGTACTCAACGCAACTATTAAGTGTAGTACACCGGACATGTTGCAGGATTTTTGTTTCTTGTTGCGTCAAGTATATGTAGTTGCACAATAATTAAATACATTTTAAAGAGGAGTGAGATGTTGTTGACATGAAATAATTATTTAAAACCATTTAAAAATAATCATCCTAAGATTTATTAATTAATAGAAAAATATTCCAATATTAAAAAATTCAAACAGATAGCTCAAATATCCACTTTTATAAGTTTCACACATATTAGGCTGTTCATAACATCTAAAACTAAACAATCATATACTCTTATTCACTAAACAGACATGTTAAATAAGTCATCTAAATTCTTTCATTTTTTTGTGTGTCTGACTTTGATTCAATCTTCAAATGCTAATAGCAACTCATTTAAAAAGAAACAAAAATAATATTAAACTTAAGCATAAAATTACTAGTTGCTATAGACAAAATAAACTAATTACATTTACTTTCAAACTATTATTTAACTCTATTGACACACCCAAATTTTTAACATATAACAAAAGATATAACTTTCAAATTTTCTTATAAAATTAAATTATTGACTTTACCTACAGTAAAGCCCCGATTATCCGCGAGCGGATGATCCGCAGTGCGGATTATCAGCGAGTGCCGCGAAAAATGTTTTTAATTACGAACCTCAAAAAAACCAATTTTAATCCAAACCAACAACAGGGAAAATACAATAGGCCCTACAGTGTGAAGGTCAAAAATTTCTGACAGGTTTATTGTGCATCGTAATCCTATAGGCCTTCTCGGAATTTTGTTTTGGCTCTTGCTCTTTTGTTTTGGTCAAGTTCACTAACCTTCCCCCTCTACGTACATATTCTCTCGGTCTGCCAGTGGTGTCAGTTGTCAGTAAGCATGCTTAGTGATCAGTTCGTTAGTTCCTGAAATTAATAATGGGTGAAAAACGAAAGAAGGTTGTGTTAACGATTGCACAAAAACTTGAAATGATTTCTAAAATAGAAAATGGCGCTTCAAGGAAGCAGATGTGTTTGAATTACGGGATCGGGGAAACAACAGTGCGAGACATTTTAAAGCAAAAAGACAAACTGTTAGCCTTTGCATCAGTGTCGGACAGTGCTTCTGGGATGAAAAAACGAAAAACAATGAAGAAATCCATGAAAATGAACTTGACTCGGCATTAGCGGAATGGTTAGCTCAGGTGCGAAGTGAGGGCACCCCCCGTGTCTGGTCCTACCATTGCAGCTAAAGCAAAAATCTTTTTTGATTTGTTAGGCCTGAAAGGAAATTTTGATGCGTTGTCCAGTTGGTTACATCGTTTTAAGAAACGTCATGGAATTAGAGAGATTGGTCTACACGGAGAGAAGCTTGAGTGGTGATCAACAAGCAGCTGATGATTTTCAATGTGATTTTGAAGAGTTTGTGTTGTCTGAAGATCTGTCATATGAACAAATTTATAACGCTGATGAATCAGGGCTTTTTTGGAAGTGTCTTCCCACTTGTACTTTAGCATTTGAAAGTGAACATCAAGTGGCAGGTCACAAAAGTAGCAAGGAAAGAATTACAATCTTGCCATGCAGCAACGCTGCGGGTAGTCACAAACTTAGGATTATTGTAATCAGTAAATCTAAGAAACCGAGGTCTTTTAAGGGGACAAGAGCAGAAAATTTACCAGTTGATATTTCAACCAAAAAAAAGGTTGGATGAACCAGCAGATTTTTCAAGAATGGTTTGAAAACATTTTTGTGCCTAAGTACGTAAACATCTTGACTCAAAAAATTTGCCAAAGAAGGCTGTTTTGTTAATTGACAACGCGCCTTCACACCCAGCTACATGTGTGCATAAATCTTCTGACGGGCAAATCTTCGCAAAGTTTTTGCCCCCAAATGTTACTGCGCTGATACAACCTATGGACCAGGGAGTCATTGCAACCATGAAGAGAACATACAGAACAGAATTTTGGAAGAATTATACAATTTTGGATAGCTTTTACGATATTGCGTCTGCATGGGATTACATCAAACCCTCAACCCTTGTTAAATCATGGAGAAAACTCTTTCCGAGTATCGAAACAAATGTCAAACCAAAACATTTGTGAAGAAGAGAATGAAGTCATGCCGACCGCTACACTTGTTGACCTAGTACTTCCCACTCGTACTTCCCCGCAACATCCGTTCCGGGAGGTGAGAATGTCGATGAAGAGAACATAGAAGAGTGGCTGGAATGCGACGCAAGTGAGTCGGGGTTTGAACGACTGACTGACGTAGAGATAACGAACAAAGCAATGGGAGTGAACGAGAACGAAGAAGAACAAAGTGAAAGTGAAGAAGACGAGTCGCCTGCGCGGATGACACGAAACTGCTTTGCAGCACGTAGACAGATTGCTTCAATATTTAGAGGAACAAGACGACGACACACATCTGGCAGAAAAACTCATGTTAAGGAAAGTACAATCTAGAATAAAGAAAAGGTGTTTCCAAAGCAAGAAGCAGAAACGAGTGACTGATTTTTTTAAAAAGGCGTAACTGAACACTTTTTGTTAACAGTACAGTATTGTTTTTTGTTTACTGTTCTTTATTTTAGTGATTTAGATGTAGAGCAAAGGTTTCAGCTTTACTGTACATATTTTAAAAGTTTTACATATTATGTTTTTTGTACAATAAAACATAGTTTTTATGCTGAAATAATTTTTTCGTGTTTACACCTCATTTTTATTCTTTTTCAGGTTTTCCGCGATTTTCACTATCCGCGGTGCCCTTGCCACCCAATTCCGCGGATAATCGGGGCTTTACTGTATTATTTACATTTAAAATTTTTAAGCCTTACTGTTCATGTAAAATTGTCTTTCTGAAAGTTCTTTTCACAACAATATTACATTTAGTCATCACCTGCATACTGCTGCCGTTACCGTTGTGTGTGTGTGTGTGTGTGTGTGTGTGTGTGTGTGTGTGTGTGTGTGTGTGTGTGTGTGTGTGTGTGTGTGTGTGCATCCTGAATCCTGAGAATTTTATGATGATGATGATGCTGTGTTCTCTGTCTCTATGGGTTGTTGTTGTTGTTGCTCCTGAGTTCCTCCATACATCTTGTGTGAGTCTGGTAGTGTGTGTGTGTGTGTATCCATGTCGATCCGCAACGGGCAGCGTAACATCGTCTGTAGATTTCTTGAGTCTGAGAATGCCCCAAAATTGTCGGTCGTATTTATACTGGACTCAATCTGACATGTCCAGGATTGCTCTTGACATGTTAGAAATTGTAATTTTCATGCAAAGCGTTCTTTTAATTACGAATCACTTTTTTGTTCATTTTAGCGATTTCGTAAACACTTATAGCATGCGCGATATCATTATTTGCGTAATTTTTTTCTGTTCACGCACATATAACACACATGTTAATTACTCTTTAATTATACCCGTAATTAACATTAATTACTTAGCATCTTTAATATTGCAAATTTCTGCAATCTCTATATATATATATAAGTGGCTTTGTCCTGACTGAGAGAGAATCAATGTAGAGCAAAAACTACTGAAGATAATGATCTCAAAATTTGAAGGTATATTCTTATGGGGTTGTAGATGCTCACTAAGAAACGGTTTTAAAAACTTTCACTCCTAAGGGGCAAACCTCCCCCCCATTGTATGTATGTTCCACATCTCCTCCTAAACCACTGGACCGATTTCAACCAAACTTGGCACAAATATTTTACGCAACGGAAGAACCAACATAGGATAGGTGTTTTTTTCGATGGGGTTCTTTGGGGTCTTCCACATCTCCTCCTAAACCACTGGACCGATTTCAACCAAACTTGGCACAAATATTTTATGCAACGGGAGAACCAACATAGGATAGGTGTTTTTTTCGATGGGGTCCTTTGGGGGGTTCTTTGGGGTCTTCCACATCTCCTCCTAAACCACTGGACCGATTTCAACCAAACTTGGCACAAATATTTTACGCGACGAGAGAACCAACATAGGATAGGTGTTTTTTTCGATGGGGTCCTTTGGGATCTTCCACATCTCCTCCTAAACCACTGGACCGATTTCAACCAAACTTGCACAAATATTTTACGCAACAGGAGAACCAACATAGGTTAGGTGTTTTTTCGATAGGGTCCTTTGGGAGGTTCTTTGGGGTCTTCCACATCTCCTCCTAAACCACTGGACCGATTTCAACAAACTTGGCACAAATATTTTACGCAACGGGAGAACCAACATAGGATAGGTGTTTTTTCGATGGGGTCCTTTGGGGGATTCTTTGAGGTCTTCCACATCTCCTCCTAAACCACTGGACCGATTTCAACCAAACTTGGCACAAATATTTTATGCGACGGGAGAACCAACACAGGATAGGTGTTTTTTTGATGTGGTCCTTTGGGTGGGATCTTTGGGATCTTCCACATCTCCTCCTAAACCACTGGACCGATTTCAACCAAACTTGGCACAAATATTTTACGCCACAACGGGAGAACCAACATAGGATAGGTGTTTTTTTCGATGGGGTCCTTGGGGGGGTTCTTTGGGGTCTTCCACATCTCCTCCTAAACCACTGGACTGATTTCAACGAAACTTGGCACAAATATTTTATGCGACGGGAGAACCAACATAGGATAGGTGTTTTTTTGATGTGGTCCTTTGGGTGGGATCTTTGGGATCTTCCACATCTCCTCCTAAACCACTGGACCGATTTCAACCAAACTTGGCACAAATATTTTACGCCACAATGGGAGAACCAACATAGGATAGGTGTTTTTTTCGATGGGGTCCTTGGGGGGTTCTTTGGGGTCTTCCACATCTCCTCCTAAACCACTGGACTGATTTCAACGAAACTTGCACACATATTTTACGCGACGGGAGAACCAACATAGGATAGGTGTTTTTTCGATGGGGTCCTTTGGGGTCTTCCACATCTCCTCCTAAACCACTGGACTGATTTCAACGAAACTTGCACACATATTTTACGCGACGGGAGAACCAACATAGGATAGGTGTTTTTTCGATGGGGTCCTTTGGGGTCTTCCACATCTCCTCCTAAACCACTGGACTGATTTCAACGAAACTTGCACACATATTTTACGCGACGGGAGAACCAACATAGGATAGGTGTTTTTTCGATGGGGTCCTTTGGGGTCTTCCACATCTCCTCCTAAACCACTGGACCGATTTCAACCAAACTTGCACAGATATTTTATGCAACGGGAAAACCAACATAGGATAGGTGTTTTTTTCGATGGGGTCCTTTGGGGGGTTCTTTGGGGTCTTCCACATCTCCTCCTAAACCACTGGACCGATTTCAACCAAACTTGGCACAAATATTTTACGCAACGGGAGAACCAACATAGGATAGGTGTTTTTTTCGATACGATCCTTCGGAATAACGTTTTTCTCGAAATAAGTAATAAATAGCTGTTGCTATGAATGTAAATAAACAAACTAAGAGTTGAGAATTTGGACAATCTATCTAATCCTATACTATTAATCGAGCAATAATTGTACAATTACGTACAATGTGAAACTCCGTCGCGAAGCACGGGTATTTTGTTTAGTCACGTAATTTGGCATCTTCGTTTTTGAAACACAAAAATAAATATGAAATAAAAAATTGGCGATTGTTTGTAATAATAATTGTGGGTGACATGTTACTATTGCATACTGTACTTTTCATCTGTGTTAACAGTAGCAAGAAACGACGGGTGCGGGTAATCGACTCCCTGGCCGTTTGTAATTGTTATATTGTTTTTACACATGGACCTATACATGTATATTGTATCTTTTGTTTTATCAATTCAAGGTTACTACTTATCATAAAATCATTTGGTTTTTATGTATATATACTTAAAGTTTGGTTTGTACTGAAGCTGTATTTTACTTTGATCTTTTTTTAACTTTCATTTAAAAGAAAACGTATTCCCACATTGTTATGTACGTCATATATACACGCTTAAACATGCATGTGCATGTTCAAAAACCAGTCTGTCAACCGCTCCGTGTCTATTATTAATACCAATAATTACCTAAATGTTCAAATGAATCTATGCAATTTGAAACTACAGATTTTAGTTTTGTTCGAGATTTCGTTCGAAACACATGAATTTCGTTGTTATAACGTTGTTGCATTATAACGTTGTTTCATTAGAAATATATACAAAAATTTTATTGCTGCAATTATTAGTAATTGCAGTATTGTTATTATTAGTAATTACTAATTTATAATTAGTAAAAGTTAGTAATTAATTATTAGTAAAGTTTTGAGTTTTTTCGATAGACGAGAGAGAGAGAGAGAGAGAGAGAGAGAGAGAGAGTGGCCGAGACTTTGTAATTCAGTTTAAAATATTACAACAATTAAAAAAACCTTTGTATGTTTACAAATATGTATGGTTATTTATGGTTTACAAGTGTGGTTAATTATTTGATTTTTTAACTGTAATATCCGATTCATAAATAAGTGTTATATATTTAAACTACATAATATGGCTGTTGATTATTTAAATATTAATGGTAAAAATGTAATGCACGCCGTAATTCCAATTATTGGGGATGGTGCGTGTCTATTTCGATCTCTACTTACATTATGAATAATACTCAAGAAAAATGTTGTCATATTCGTCAAACTATCGTATTACATGTAGTAGAAAACTGGGATAGATTTTCTGCGTTTTCTGAAGATAATAACGGTAATAATTATTCCGACTCCAGTAGTTATTACACTCATATGTCTCAGCATTCAACTTATGCTGGATTTATTGAACTAACGGCAGCAGGAGAATTGTTTCCTTATTGTTTTGAAGTATCCCTCAATAATGAACTTTATGATGTATTTGGTAATAATGACAATCCAACTAAAAGACTGCGCTTCACTGGCGCACTATCTAATGGTCATTTTGACGTATATGAAATCCAAAGTCATCTAATGTTGACACCATCACCTTCCGAGGGCAAGAAACAAGTTAAGAAGCGACGCGCGAGGTATAGCAATGCAACACGCAAACAGCAACTAAAATCGGCTAAGAAAACATTTTTGGAAAACAATCCCCTTGCATGTCAGATTGCTAATACTAAGTACCAGCAAAATCATCCTGAGGCTTATAGGAGTGCAGCAGCCGCATATCAGCAGCAACACCCTCAGGTTCATAGAGCAGCTCAAAATCGTTATGAAATAAATACGCCTGGAGTTCGAGAAGAAAGACGAAAGCGACCATGGACAAAAAAACTTCGTTAAGGTATGGAATATAACGTAGAAATCAATTATGAAACAGATCCATGTATAAGCATATGTATAATGAATTCTGAGTGCCAATACTGTGGAGCTCTTAAATGGAAAAATGAGACACCTGGAATGTGCTGTAATGGTGGAGAAGTGCAATTGTTACCTATCCAAACTCTTTATAGTTTGTTAAACGATAGTCACCCCGAGCATGTTCATTTCATAAGCTCGATACGTAAATATAATGGTTGCTTTCAGATGACGTCATTTGGTGCGAATCAGGTTGTACAAAATAGATTTATATTAAAACTTTGCTTTACATCTGGTAAACAGCAATCACAGTTATAGTGGTTTCACAGATAACTTTACGCCCATACATATATGCAGTAAGAGCCGATACATGGATGCCATGGAAGAATATGAAATATATAAAGCGTTTTTATTTCAACCAAACCTACTGCTTAATGATCAATTAACATTTAAATCTCACTGTTTATATGATACTGTATTGAAGAGTGATAACGCTTGTGTACACCAGCCGAATATATAGTTTGATTACGCGGTCAGTTATAGTACGGCAGTGCGCACTGTTACGTGGACTGAGTTCTATCATACTCATTGTGTTATGTGTTGATGTGTTTTAATTATTATATTCTTGACACGTTCGTTATGAACTAGAAGAAAAAACAATTTTACCTGATGATGGGAACGTGTTCCCAAAACATGTCGTAAGACATCAAAGACGTAGTCGCAGCACGGATAAAGAAAAAGGTATTTATTAATTTCAATTTCACTGTCACTGGAGACCAAATATAATGAATCTTGAAGCCGGTCAGGCAAACCTGGTCTATAAATATAAGAACGTTAAGATGAAAATAATTAAGACTAGTCTCAACATTAAATTCATTAAGAAATGTTTACACAACAACATAACACCAAATTTTTCCAAAATTAATATTCAAAATAAGTCATTAGCAGCGGTTAAAACTAAATCAATAGCACAGAAGATATGGCAAGAAGAAGAAATTAAGCAATTGTATGTGAAAAAGGACAGATTGAACCGTATTTTGTATATTGCACATTTGAAAGTATTAAACAGTTTGCATCGTGCTATCATTAGCAATGTTATGGAATTGACAGAAGCACAGATAAGAGAAGTAGTTAACGTCATTATATCGAAACACATTAAGAAGTTTGATAACCTATACAAGAAACAACACATGTATGATAACATAAATTGTAAACATAACTTTTATAAACGCGTAGTAAATTATACCAATATCGAATTATCTAATGACGAGACAGAATTAATATATAAAGGTTTAAAATATAACTTACCTAAACTTAGCAAAAACAGCCTATTACGTGGAGTTATAAACGCTGAAGCTGCTATAAAATGCATTAAAAACCAAGAAACCCAACAATCAACAATATCGGTAATCAACAATAAATTGGATCGCATATTGAAAAAGGATGGCTTAAATAAAAATAAAAACCAGTTTCTAAAATACAAGAAGGAGCTCAACCTTATGAAAACAATAAAACAAAAGATTGACATAAATAAGGCAATAGTTACCAAAGCCGATAAAGGCAATACTGTAGTTATATTGAGTCAAGCATGTAACTTTCTTTATCTTTCTTGGTAAAATTAAATTTATTCAAATTACAACTCCCACTTACCTTTCAACTTGATCTGGCCGGATCGCATAGTGTGGACTAACCCATTTCGTTCGACGAACTCCGACGATACATATAACGAAATAAGGCATTGAAAGAATTTAACTCTCAATTATATGGAAGAGAAATTAGATTTTTTTTATTAATAAGTAATGTTGAATTGATAAAACTTCGTGTTACATGTTGTGCAACTCTTGCACCTTATCGACTATGGCTTACCTTATCCTTTATACAGATACAAACAATTATATATTTCACACATAAACACAGAACAGCCCAGCATTGCACACTCACTACTCCCATTCCATTATAAAACCCAAATTACCCGATTGAATACAATCACTACCGGCAACGCGTTCTTCTGTGACCTCATGGCCAGCCCGCGGTAGGTCGAAAACGTCTCGAAAAGGACGAAACTAAATCACAAATTTGGCTATTATTGTTCTACAACTCTACTCCCATCTTGTCACTGTATTTTAAAAATAACTACTTCACTTTCATTATTGAATACTGATGAAATTATATGAGCGTATTTAGCTCACGTGTCGGCGCCGACACAGTCAGTGACGAACTGGACAATGTGCTTTCCTCGAGTCGCGGGAAATGAGCAGTCACGGCCATCCGGTTTTAGTCGCCGTTGGTGATTAATTGCGGTGGCATAACCATTTTATGCATGGATTATAACTGGCATGTGTGTGTGTCCAGAGGCTGATATTGGCATCTGCTCTGCTGATGTCGCTCACAGTAGGCGGAGTTTGACGCTGGTTTTCCGGTAGCCGGTCACTTAGAACTAATAACTTCTCGTCCCAGCGCCATGTTGGTCTCAACTGCGTTGTCACTCACGGCGTCAGTGCCGATCCCCGCCCGGCTGAGTTGCATACGGGCGTCAAAACACATGCACAGAGTTCTTAGAATTTTGGTGGAGGTAAATTCTTCTGCCGTTACACCACTGAAATTGCGTGTCGCTTTTGTTCCAAACTCTGTTTCTCAACCTCGTGCTGTTGCTTGTTCAATAACGTTGCACAATACAATTACAGTTTTTTCAAATTTATTATACCAGTCCGCCCGAAAACGAAATAAGTAACAATATAATAATGCCCCAAATGGTTAAAAATAAAAACACCCAAAAATGACCCGCTACAATACCCCCTCGATGAGAATTCTGCCGTCCATGACAGAAGAAATCTCATCGATAAACCCGAAGAGGACCGGTGAGGAACTGGTGCCAACAACCCCCTGGTTCTTACTCTCATGGGTACACGACCCCCCTGGCTCAGCGACCATGGACTCATCTGAACGAGATCACTGGACTTCTCCGTAAGAGATCCCAACACCGAGAAATCGATCAGACTCGCACCATAGCCCACCTTGCCTTCTAACATGCTACCCCCAAAAATCCTCAATCCCTGGCTAAAATTATTCCAGCTCCTCCGCCGATATGGATCCCCTTTTTGCAAGCTGGGCTGCCTTTGGCAAATACTGGGCTCACACACTCTAACATTACATATTACCATAACACATAAGAATAAAACTTTCTTTTAAAATTTATCAAAAATTTAAAAAATCCAAAATTCAAAAAATACTCGTTTATCAAAAAATTCTCTTCCTCTTTTTTCTAATTTTTGTTTCAATGACTTAACCTAAACATTTCTACTAATACAAATACATCCTTACTCTAGCATGAGAATCCCTTATAGTCTACCAATATAATGCAATACAATAAAAGAAACATGGTTAATACACGCATAATAAAAACTCATTATCTAAAATAGTCATTCGCTGGCAGGCGAAAAATCTAGTTTTTTTTTTTTTTTTTTCCAAAAAAAATTTAAAATTTCCAAAAATTTTAAAATTCAAAAAAAAATTAAATTTATTCATTAAATTTTTTATTAAATTTATTTATTAAATATTTATTAAAACTATTCAAATATTGGTTTGAATTAATTAAACAAACAAATCACAATTGGCTTCCTACTATACACAAGCTTAGTAGGTGTATGAACTCATCAGCTGATCATAACTAGGTCAAGTACAAAACCCTTAACCTACATATGTTATGTATGATTTCTGAAAACACCTTGAACATTTTCAATATCCTACCTTGAAATACAAAACATAATAAACAAAATATTTAAAACAAACAAAATATTAATACAAATAATAAACAGATTGACATTTAAATTATTTAAAACAAACAATTCTTGACTTTACATTATTTTCAAATTTTATCAAAATTCTGTCACTGGTTGAAAAAAATAAACAATTATATATTCTTTATTATAAATTCCTCTTTCTTTTCAACAATCTTACTTTAATATACTGTGGGTGATGTAAATTATTTATTCTCGTTTTTCTGTATGAGATTTCTATATATTTCTATACACATAAACTTTCTCCCTCTGACTCTAATATTCATCAACTACAACTCCCATGACACCCAACTCTATCAAAAATATCTACTAATCAGGACATTCTAAACCCCAACTTATCATTTAACACAATTCGCCGCCTTCTCTACATATATAAAACTCGCTAACCCTTTGTATATATAGGATACGTGTTTCCTTCCCAAAAACTCATTTCCCTTATTTGGCCCCCGGATTTTACCTAAGGCGGCCCCTCCTCACTAAAATCTATTCCAATTCCCGTCCCAACCCTTGTTGCGGACTCCCCAACTACACTACCCTCTAATACAAAATTGCCATCCCCAAAAAATCTCAATCTCATTACATTACTACAAATACACAAAATAACCTCATTAACTATAAAAACAACAATATATCATTCAAAATCTACATAAAGTCTCCATTACCACTGTGTCAACATCAATATTTCACCAAATTCTGTTATATCACATTAACTCAGAAACAACATTACATCATATTCATTATTTCAACTTCACTTGGAATTCAATTGGGACAGATATATTTGTCCCATAAAACATTTATCACCCATGAATTATCTTTTATTAATTTGCATAAATTGTTATTTTATTTCTCATATTCTTTTTGTCTTTACTTCAAAATGTCTGTAGTACACTAAACATTAATTACTTGTAACCTTTACAAACCACTATACCAGTGACATGGTATTGCTGATCAGCTGATATCCTAACATAATAAAAGCACATCTTAAAATTGAACAAATTACATGGAATATACATATTTATTTTTATTTATTCTCACTTCTCACCTCATTGTTTCCCATTTCTCTGATTCTGATGCTTATGTTAACCTGCCAGACGATTTACTTATGGCTTAAAAAAAAAATACACACATAATAAAATTACATATTCTTATCTAATAGACAACAATAAAATAATACACTTAAACCTATAGCATGAACACCTTAATTTACGAGTCTGAGCATATAATTATGTGGACAGAGCACAAGCATTTTTGATTGGACTAAACTTTGAATAAGCAAAACTTTTACGTCATAAAATTTTAAATTCGTGACTCCTTTACGTCACCTCCCAGCCACACACACTATTTCAGATTATGGAGGACTGTCTCGCCCTTTCGCTTCCACAGAGACGGTATATTTTGGAGCAGGTTATGCCTCTCCGTGTCTCTGCTTCCGCTGTTAAGTTTTAAAGTTGTGAACATCATAATGTTCTTGTTATAAAATCATGCACCCTTAAAAACGGATCTGCCACCTGGCTCTGCTGTTCCTACTCGAACAGAGTGGCAGCCGCTGTTCCCTAGTTCCGGAGATTTCCTCTAATTGTCCCCCCATTAAATTTCAAATTTATACCAATTTCAAGTCAGCTATGGTCAAGGGACTTGGTATGACCATAGCTGGCCGCTAGCCAAAACCACGGTTAGTGCTGGTAAGGCAGCAACCGCCCGAAAAGTCGAGGAAATCTAACTCTAATTTCACTGCCTGTTAAACATCAATATTTTTATGTGCGACACTGTCATTTAGTATTGTGTGTAAAAGTTTTTCTTTACACGGATAAGGTGTGCCGCACATGTATCGCCAGTTTGGCCTCCGATGGAGGTAACATTCACTGCTACCTCCAACCCTTTTCGCTACTTGTGAGAGCACAGGCAACCCCCACAATAGCTGCTTAATAACTAACTAATTACTTAATACATGAAATTAATCTTTCTACCAATACCGTTCAACACTCCATTGTTATTATCACATCATTGAGCACCAAACTACCCCCCAAAGTCATCCCCACTTCTTGTATTGACAACGAGTTTATATTTTGTTACACATCGTTTCAAAACGTTCCCATATTCCCTGATACTAAAACTTGACAAGTATATTTGGTCGCTTAATTCTAAAATTTATTTACATTTTAAATTTATAACTTATAATTTATAACTAAGTGGTCAGTATCCCCGCCTGAAACGGGGGTTTTGCCGAGATGGAATAGGGGATGGGCAGACAACATAGGTGAATTCACGTTCCCCTAATCTACCATTAAATCACATTACCTTGCTTTTTTTTTTTTTTTTTTTTTACTACCTTAATTACAATTTATACAAATCTACTCTCCCTCTCATTCATCCATGCATGCCGTCTGCCCAGTCCCTAGCCCATCTCCACAAAATCCATTTTTCTTAATATACTGGAACTTCTATCATTTGCTAAATTTTTATTTTGCAAATGACAGTGGTGAAATAATACTTGAAACATTGCCTCACTTTATATAATCACTCTAAGGCAGTGCAGGCACGTGACAGGTACCTCAAAATTGTTGTACCCAGAGTGTATAAAAATTTTAATTCGTCACGTACCTCTTTTGGGGTCCCCCTCCCCGTTCAAATATGTGTGGTTAAATTTCTATTTTGTACCAATTTTGGTGGAGCCGGACCATCGTTGTTTTCACTGCCCGAAGGAAGATCCTGCCAACCATGGCCCGCCTCCGATTTCCGAATTCCACGGCCAGGACTGGTAAGATCGTGGCCGCCCGAAAATGGGGGAGGGGCCCTTCTAACAACATAAAAGAATAATTAAATAACATTCATACCTTTACAAATTAACAAAATACTTATGCTGACCAAAATAATTTCAAATTTGTCGCATTGTGCGTACCTACTATCTCCCTGGTTTCTCTATTCTGTAACACATATGAATTTCTCATTTTTATTTCTACTACCTCGTACGGCCCCTCGTACAATAAGAAAAACTTCTTGATCTCCTTGTCTTGTGCACTTGATAAGTCATGTCGTCGTATCAATACCAGCTGTCCAACCTCATACTTCGTCCACTTACCTTTCCTATCATGGCGCTGTTTTCTCCTCTCTCCCTTCGTCAACAAACTCTCATTCGCTAGTCTAAGTTTAACATCGTTGCTAATAGTGTTGGTTTCCGGTGGATATTCAATTAATTGTTCCAAAATCCTCTGTGGGCGCTTTCCTCTTATCAACTCGTAAGGCGTGAACCCCGTCGACTCGTGGGTGGTGCAGTTTAGCCAGTTTTCAATCTTCTGCACATAGAATGGCCACTCGCTATGTTTGGCGTGGCAGTATGTTCGAAAAATTCTTCCCAACTCCCTCATGACTCTCTCCGCCTGATTGGACTGCGGGTGATATACTGCGGTGTGTTTTGGGATGATACCTTCCCATCCTAGAGTCTGGCGCCATCTTCCGCTGATGAACTGCGGCCCATGGTCGGATAATATCACCTTCGGCTTTCCCACGTTGATCATGTAGTCGCGTGTGATCTTCTCGCTCAGCACCTTGCTCGTTGCTCGCTTCACGCTATATAGTCTGACATATTTGGAAAAAGTGTCAAGTACAACAAAAATATGCATCACTCCACCCCTACCTTTCGGCAATGGGCCGTACAAATCTACAGCTACTAAATCGAATGGTTTTTCTACCTTAATATAATTTAGTTCTCCCTCTAACCTATAATTTACAACTTTGGATTTCTGACATAACTCACAAACTCTAACTATTCTTCGGGCTCGTTTCTCCATGTTCTTAAATAAACAAGATTCCTTTAATACATTCACACACTTCCGTGCCCCAAAATGCCCATATCTAAAGTGACAGTCCCACACTATTTTCTCTATCAACCCTTCAGGTATGACTAACCTCCAATCTCTCTCTCTCCCCTCTACTTTTTTAAACAAACTCCCTTTAAACACTTGAAAATATTGTTTATACCCAAACTCATCTACATCTGATTCTATACTAGTAATTATTTTATTTAATTTATTATCAGCTCTTTGCATTACATTTATATCTTTTAATTCTTCCCCAAAAAGTTTATCTTCCCGGGATAATCTATAAATTTCTATCTCTTTAATATCTCTCCCTGTTCTATTTCTATCTGTGTCTACTCGTGATAGTGTGTCGGGCACCCTGTTCTCTACACCCTTAATGTATTCCCAAGAAAAATTATACTCTTGAAGAGCTAACACCCACCTGGTTATCCGGCTGTGTGTGAGTTTACAAGTATTCAGGAACGACAGCGCTTTATGGTCCGTCCTGATGATAGTTCTGTTACCCAGCAGATACGTTCGGAACTTCCTCACAGCGAACACTATACTGAGGAGCTCCTTTTCGGTGGTAGTGTAATTGCGCTCTGCGGCCAGCAACGTCCGGCTGGCGAAGGCGATGGTTTTATGCTCTTTTGCCTCGTCCTCTTGGTAAAGCTCCGCTCCCAATGCTATGTTACTAGCGTCTGTCTGCAAATAAAATTTGTCATTAAAATTGGGATGGTTCATTAGTATCATGTCTGTGAACTTAATTTTGATGTCATTAAACGTCGCTCTTTCGTTATCGCCCCATCTCCATTGCTTGTTCTTCTGTAACACTGCGCTGAGTCGGGCCGTCGTCTGTGCGTAGTTCCTCTGAAACTTCCTGTAAAAATTACAAAGACCAAGAAAACTTTGCAATTGTTTTATATTTTTGGGCTCCGGGAACTTCAGGATGGATTCTACTTTATCCGGATTGGCACGTATTCCTGTAGGTGTTATGATGAAACCTAAAAAATGTATCTCAGTTTGCAAAAATTTCGATTTGTCCCAATTCACTGTCAAACCTCCCTGATATAACTTCCCCAAAACATATTCCAAATGCTCTACATGCTCTTCAAATGTTCTGGATGCTATTAAAATGTCATCAACGTAAATAGTTAAAAAATCTAAGTTGTGTGGTTGCAAAATTTCGTCCAGACACTTGATAAAGCTAGCTACACTTGTGTTCAAACCGAACGGTAGTCTCTTAAATTGGTAATTCTTTCCATTGAATAAAAAAGCTGTATATTTTCTACTATTTGCTGCCAATGGAACTTGCCAATACCCGGCGGTTAGGTCTAAAGAGGTCATATATTGTACACCGCTAAACTTCTGAAATATTTCTTCAATAGCTTCAGGTGACTCCCGGTCTGGAATAATTATTTGATTGATTTTGCGGGCATCTAAACATAACCTAACTCTACCATCTTTTTTAATCACGACTACTAAGGGGTTGGAATATGGTGACACAGATCGCTCAATTATATCTCCGTCTAACATTTTCTCTAACTCAAACTGGACCGCTCTTCTCTTCGCATAGGGCACCGGATAACTTCTTTGCACATAGGGTGCGTGTTCCCTTACCTTTAACTCGCATTCATAGTTTCTTGCCCTCCCTGGTACATCGGCAAACACTTCTCTAAAATTCTCTACTACCCGCCACAACGATTCACGTTGAGAACTCCCTATCACGCCACCCTCACTACAAAATTTCAGTGCTCTTTCATTCCATAAGTGATCCCCATTCTCCTCATACTCTATCTTACTCTCACTACACACATTCATACTAATTTCCATGTCTTGTTTATCATTCCGATTGTGTATCACCCTTACCCCTGAAATTCTTACCGCATCTAACACCCGTTCAAAATTAATACGGACTGGTTCCCCTTCATTATTTAATTCTAATACCCGTTTATGAAAATCAATCAACGCCCTATGTTTAATCAAAAAATCATTTCCCAGTATCACCTCAAGATTTAGTCCCCGTACAACTAGAAATGTATTATCATACCCTACCCCGTTAATTATCATGTTTAACTGTACTTGTTTCGTGACTCTCTTACTTCTAACTCCCGTAATACCTACAATCGTCACCCCCGCTACTGGTAAAGATGGAATATTTTTATTTATTTCTTTTAATTCATCTAATACATGTTCAGAAATAACAGAGATTTCGCTACCCGTATCGATTAAAGTTTTAATCTCCTTACCTTCTATGTTGATTTTCACCTCAGTCAGTCCATTCTCCCGTCTCACTGCTTCGGAGTCTTCCTCCTCCAATAATTCCTCCGATAAATCTGTAATCACAATGTTATTTTGGTATCTATCATCCATTTGGACCCCAGAAACTTCCGGCGACAACGGTCGGGTCCGGTGTTCCATTGTCCCTCTTAGTTTCCCGCAGAGGTGCTCGCCACTGCATGGTTGTATCCTCGCTCGTGCTGGTTTCCTCGCGGTTCATGAGTTTGGCCTCTCTGTGCTCCCCCTGGGCCCTCTCCCCTTCGTTGGTATGCCTGCTGGTTCTGAGCGGGTGGTGGTCCCTGTCGCTGACCCGGTCTCGCTCTCCTGCATCTAAAACAAAAATTTTGTGTCGCATAATTCTCTTGTGAACATGCTGGACAAGTCCACGTGGGTCCTCGATTATTTTGTTCTCGTCTAGGGTATGCCGGTCCATTTGTAGGTCCCCTCGGCGGTCCCTGATTACCTCCATTATTTCCATTCTGCTGGTTCTGACGGCGACTCAATTCTTGGTCCCGGATATTCTGAAACACATCTAAAATATTTTCTAGCTCGCTAATATTAGCTACCTCCCTTGTCATAAGTGTTATTTGCACTTCCCTTGGCAAATGCTTGCTTATATGCCTCACAAAGGATCTAAATGGCAATGGCGGTTCTAAGTATTTCGCCTCGTTAAATATTTTCATCACATACCCTGTTATATTACTATTGGGCCCCCCAAAATTCCCTGTTCCCATGATTCTACTTCGTAACACTTCTTGATCTTCTTCCGACCAATATTTATTTATAAATGCATACTCAAAATTTTCAAAACACTCCCATTCCGTTTTATGTACTTCGGCCCATATCTCCGAACTACCTTTGAAGCATTTTAAAATTTTTAATAATTGGACTTCCCAGTTATTAGTGCTAAACTTATTGAACTCTCTCACTCTGCTTATGAACTGCATAGGGTGTACTTTTTTGTTATCACAACTGAATGTCTCTAACTCAACTTCACTGCTTACGTCACGAGTCATGATTACTCGCTCGGTAACAGTGTTAACTTGTTGGCTGATGGCCTTGCTCAATTCATTTTTAACATTCATTAATTTAAGGTTATTATCACATTCAAGGTCACTTATTGTATCATGTATGGTCTTAAATTCAATCTTATAATTATGTTCTATTTCTCTTATTTTACTATTATTATTTTCAATCTGGCTCATAGCATAACCAACCTTACATTCAGTATTGGTTTTACACTCACTTATTTGATTCTCGACAATTGTATTTATGACACTATATTGTTCCGTGATCTGTTTCTCTACTTTATTAGTTATATTATTGGTAATATCAGAATCACGGCACTCTAATTGCTCAGTTAATGACTCTGACAGGTGTAATTTCATACTTTCACAACGTTCATCAATCTGTTTGTCTAGTACCCTACTCAGGTTATCGAATTGTACATTAATACTCTGCTGAAACTGAGTATTCTGGTCTTTAATTTCTTTAAAATTAATCTCGTTTTGAACATTTTGCTGTTCGCATTTTATTTTCTGTTCATTAAAATCGTTCGTTAATTGGTCTAATTTATAGTTAAAATCACTTTTCATCTTATTTAAAATTATATCATTATCATCAAAACGACTATTCATTCTCTCGAATTGACTGAGCATAACACTCATCATATTTGTTTCCTCTGATTGTTTACTTTTATTAGTTGAAATGGGGGTCAATTGAATCCCCGAATCAACGTCTATTTCGTTTGGTTGTGGTTGAGACGCAATCGGAGTGGAATGAACTATTACATTACTGCCGCCAGCTGTTTCTGTAACAGCACCCGTCTCCCCCCTCAACATACCACTTTCATCCAGCGATTGCGACTCAAGGCCACTTTCACTCATAATTGAATTTATTATACTACTTTTTTCTGTATTCTCGGACATTTTTACTTTATCTATTTTTTCTTACGTAACAACTGTCAATTAGTAATTTTATTTCAAAACTGATATTTTACCAAATCAATTTGCTTTCATAACCCTACTTCGCTATGCATCGTCAGATGTAGGCCGGTGTTAAAATAACCCCTCTTCAGTTATATTAAATCCTGGTCACGGCACCAATTGTAACTTTCTTTATCTTTCTTGGTAAAATTAAATTTATTCAAATTACAACTCCCACTTACCTTTCAACTTGATCTGGCCGGATCGCATAGTGTGGACTAACCCATTTCGTTCGACGAACTCCGACGATACATATAACGAAATAAGGCATTGAAAGAATTTAACTCTCAATTATATGGAAGAGAAATTAGATTTTTTTTATTAATAAGTAATGTTGAATTGATAAAACTTCGTGTTACATGTTGTGCAACTCTTGCACCTTATCGACTATGGCTTACCTTATCCTTTATACAGATACAAACAATTATATATTTCACACATAAACACAGAACAGCCCAGCATTGCACACTCACTACTCCCATTCCATTATAAAACCCAAATTACCCGATTGAATACATGATTTTAAATCACTACCGGCAACGCGTTCTTCTGTGACCTCGTGGCCAGCCCGCGGTAGGTCGAAAACGTCTCGAAAAGGACGAAACTAAATCACAAATTTGGCTATTATTGTTCTACAACTCTACTCCCATCTTGTCACTGTATTTTAAAAATAACTACTTCACTTTCATTATTGAATACTGATGAAATTATATGAGCGTATTTAGCTCACGTGTCGGCGCCGACACAGTCAGTGACGAACTGGACAATGTGCTTTCCTCGAGTCGCGGGAAATGAGCAGTCACGGCCATCCGGTTTTAGTCGCCGTTGGTGATTAATTGCGGTGGCATAACCATTTTATGCATGGATTATAACTGGCATGTGTGTGTGTGTCCAGAGGCTGATATTGGCATCTGCTCTGCTGATGTCGCTCACAGTAGGTGGAGTTTGACGCTGGTTTTCCGGTAGCCGGTCACTTAGAACTAATAACTTCTCGTCCCAGCGCCATGTTGGTCTCAACTGCGTTGTCACTCACGGCGTCAGTGCCGATCCCCGCCCGGCTGAGTTGCATACGGGCGTCAAAACACATGCACAGAGTTCTTAGAATTTTGGTGGAGGTAAATTCTTCTGCCGTTACACCACTGAAATTGCGTGTCGCTTTTGTTCCAAACTCTGTTTCTCAACCTCGTGCTGTTGCTTGTTCAATAACGTTGCACAATACAATTACAGTTTTTTCAAATTTATTATACCAGTCCGCCCGAAAACGAAATAAGTAACAATATAATAATGCCCCAAATGGTTAAAAATAAAAACACCCAAAAATGACCCGCTACAAGCAGATTACATGCAGAAATGTTATGAATTTATTAACAATAACATTATTAAGACACTTTGTGACGAATTTAATTGGTAATAAAATATTTAATAAAAAAAAAATTGAGAAAGCATTAAGTATTTTTAAATCGCACAATTAAACCTAATACCCCTGTACTAACTCAGAATAAGTACGAGATTTATATGGAAAAAGATCTAACTAAACAAGTAATAAAAAATCGTATTGTTAATAGTTAATAATATTACAGTTAATTTAATTCCGGACACAACGTGCTTAGCGAACTGTCTGTAACTTAGAAATATTTGAAAATCGTAATGTAAGTAATTAATAATTTGAAGGCACAAATAGTAGTTAAAATAATTCCTGTAAACTAAATAAGTCTAAATAATTTGTTTCATCTTGCTATAAGAATGTCTATTTAAATAAAAGTTGGAACTATATTATGGCAGAGTACTCGCTCCGCTTCGTTGTTATGTACCAGTCGTATCAAGTTAAGAGTTACGATGCGGCGTTCAGACAGTACACACCTCCAAACGAGGGCTCTTCAAAAGTGTGTTATGTAAACTTTAAAATAACGGTTAGCTACCACAAAAAAACGTGGGGAGCTAGTGATTTTTAATGTATATGATGTAGAAAAAGTTTGTTCAAGAAATGTAGTAATATAAGAAAAATTATCAACACGTAAACAAGGTGACGTCTCTACTTAAGATGTAAACTCCAGTACAACTCTACATGTGAATATGTGACCTGGCAAATTGCACATACGGACGTCTACAACCTATACGACGCTGACCAGGACTGGCGTGGATCAACCCAACTTCATGCAGCATTACATCAATCTACTCACTAATACGGCTATTAGATATTCACCAGAGACACGACACAGATGACTACCCCGACTACCAGAATTCCGAAGTGTCACACCCCAGGACGAGGACAGCAAAGCTTATTTTAGAGGTGACTCGATAGCTTGGCTATCGAGAATTAATTACATTTGAAACATAACTTTTATAGATGAAAGAGACTTTTCAAAGACAATAATTTTCTCTAAGCAATAAATAAGACCAAAGAAATGTAAACTGTAGTAGTGAAAATCATACGTTGTAACGTTAATATTGAAATGTAAGTTATAATCCCTTTAATAAATAATACCATTCTTCAAATGGTTAATGTAATCTTCCAAGCTCTTAGATGAGCATAGTATAATTCAGACGTCTTTACTATATTTAAAGCAGACTCGGATCGGAGGTAAATTACATGATCTATATGATCCCTTGTTTTACAGAAAACCCTTTTTAATTATTTCAGTATAAATCTTTATGTTGTGGGATCTTTTTATACAATTTGTTAATAAAGAGATGTCATCTTATTACACTTTGAAGTGAGTGCATAAATCAGTGGAATACCTTCCCCTTGTGTCCTAATAATTAGCGTAAATATTATTGTTGTTTGTGTTGAGTTTAATTTCAGTTCGTTACAACGTAGGCAGCCTGTATAATTGGCTAGCGTCAATTATGATGGGTTCCCTGGATTTGTAACGTAGCCCGGAACGTTACAACTTGAGCATGACCCCACCAGCAAGTACACAAAGGAACTAAATTCCGCTGTGAACAAATGCATAAATTTGTTTGACGCAGATGTTAGACACCATATTAAACAAATAAATGCACAGGCACCCGCATTCACAGGTTTGCCAAAAATACATAAGGACAACATGCCAATACGTCCCTTAGTTAACTACACGTCGGCACCTGGGTACAAAATCGCAAAAAAACTTCAACATATAATAAAAAACAGTATAAAGCTAGAGTATAATCATAGTATCAAGAACAATAAAGATTTCATAAACAAAATTAATTCCATCGACTTATTACCGAGTTATAAGCTGGCTTCTTTTGATATTGTCAATTTGTACACAAATATACCTATACAAGAAACAATAGAGATTCTCCAAAACAATTTACTTAATACGGCAATATTAAATCAACAGGAAATTAACGAATTAATCTTGATATTACGAATAGTGTTGAAACAAAATTATTTTACATTTGACGGCAAGTTTTTTAAACAAGGAGAAGGGTTAGCCATGGGGTCTCCTTTAAGTGGATTACTGGCAGATATATACCTTAATTTTTATGAAAATAATTATCTACTATCTAACTGTAACAGTTACCACGATAAAATTATCTCATACACGCAATATGTTGACGATACGTTCATGGTTTTTAATGGCACTTGTAGACAAATGGACATGTTACTCAAATACATGAACAACATAAATAACAACATAAAATTCACCATGGAAGTAGAAAATGAAAATTGCCTAAACTTTTTAGACCTTTCTGTTCGAAGAAACGCTGATTGTATCACATATAAAATATACAGGAAACCCACTACCACGGATATAACTGTCCATGCTGATTCATTCCACCCATATACACAGAAAATGGCCTCTTTTAATGCTTTCGTAAATAGACTTTTAACTATACCTATGAACCAGGAAGATTTTCAAGATGAAGTAAATATTATTAAACATATAGCTGTCAATAATGGATATAAAAGTGATATAATAGATAACTTAATACGCAAACGTAGGAATAAAATGGAAAGAAAATTAAAATTAGTTGGTAAAAAGAACCATTATATTTCAGTTGAATATACTAATGTGATTCCTAATATAATAAAAAATGAATTAAGAAAATTAGACATCATCGTGTCCTTCAAAACTACCAATAACATATTGAAGATATTAAAACCTCGAACACAAAAAACAACCGAAAACAGTTCTGGTATATATAGAATCCAGTGTAGTGAATGTGATAAATTCTACATAGGACAAACGGGCAGGAAATTTAAAGACAGATATAAAGAACATTTGCCAAAAAAGAACATCAAGTCAATCAAATCCAACTTTGCTTTACATCTGGTAAACAGCAATCACAGTTATAGTGGTTTCACAGATAACTTTACGCCCATACATATATGCAGTAAGAGCCGATACATGGATGCCATGGGAGAATATGAAATATATAAAGCGTTTTTATTTCAACCAAACCTACTGCTTAATGATCAATTAACATTTAAATCTCACTGTTTATATGATACTGTATTGAAGAGTGATAACGCTTGTGTACACCAGCCGAATATATAGTTTGATTACGCGGTCAGTTATAGTACGGCAGTGCGCACTGTTACGTGGACTGAGTTCTATCATACTCATTTGTAACTTTCTTTATCTTTCTTGGTAAAATTAAATTTATTCAAATTACAACTCCCACTTACCTTTCAACTTGATCTGGCCGGATCGCATAGTGTGGACTAACCCATTTCGTTCAACGAACTCCGACGATACATATAACGAAATAAGGCATTGAAAGAATTTAACTCTCAATTATATGGAAGAGAAATTAGATTTTTTTTATTAATAAGTAATGTTGAATTGATAAAACTTCGTGTTACATGTTGTGCAACTCTTGCACCTTATCGACTATGGCTTACCTTATCCTTTATACAGATACAAACAATTATATATTTCACACATAAACACAGAACAGCCCAGCATTGCACACTCACTACTCCCATTCCATTATAAAACCCAAATTACCCGATTGAATACATGATTTTAAATCACTACCGGCAACGCGTTCTTCTGTGACCTCGTGGCCAGCCCGCGGTAGGTCGAAAACGTCTCGAAAAGGACGAAACTAAATCACAAATTTGGCTATTATTGTTCTACAACTCTACTCCCATCTTGTCACTGTATTTTAAAAATAACTACTTCACTTTCATTATTGAATACTGATGAAATTATATGAGCGTATTTAGCTCACGTGTCGGCGCCGACACAGTCAGTGACGAACTGGACAATGTGCTTTCCTCGAGTCGCGGGAAATGAGCAGTCACGGCCATCCGGTTTTAGTCGCCGTTGGTGATTAATTGCGGTGGCATAACCATTTTATGCATGGATTATAACTGGCATGTGTGTGTGTGTCCAGAGGCTGATATTGGCATCTGCTCTGCTGATGTCGCTCACAGTAGGCGGAGTTTGACGCTGGTTTTCCGGTAGCCGGTCACTTAGAACTAATAACTTCTCGTCCCAGCGCCATGTTGGTCTCAACTGCGTTGTCACTCACGGCGTCAGTGCCGATCCCCGCCCGGCTGAGTTGCATACGGGCGTCAAAACACATGCACAGAGTTCTTAGAATTTTGGTGGAGGTAAATTCTTCTGCCGTTACACCACTGAAATTGCGTGTCGCTTTTGTTCCAAACTCTGTTTCTCAACCTCGTGCTGTTGCTTGTTCAATAACGTTGCACAATACAATTACAGTTTTTTCAAATTTATTATACCAGTCCGCCCGAAAACGAAATAAGTAACAATATAATAATGCCCCAAATGGTTAAAAATAAAAACACCCAAAAATGACCCGCTACAATACCCCCTCGATGAGAATTCTGCCGTCCATGACAGAAGAAATCTCATCGATAAACCCGAAGAGGACCGGTGAGGAACTGGTGCCAACAACCCCCTGGTTCTTACTCTCATGGGTACACGACCCCCCTGGCTCAGCGACCATGGACTCATCTGAACGAGATCACTGGACTTCTCCGTAAGAGATCCCAACACCGAGAAATCGATCAGACTCGCACCATAGCCCACCTTGCCTTCTAACATGCTACCCCCAAAAATCCTCAATCCCTGGCTAAAATTATTCCAGCTCCTCCGCCGATATGGATCCCCTTTTTGCAAGCTGGGCTGCCTTTGGCAAATACTGGGCTCACACACTCTAACATTACATATTACCATAACACATAAGAATAAAACTTTCTTTTAAAATTTATCAAAAATTTAAAAAATCCAAAATTCAAAAAATACTCGTTTATCAAAAAATTCTCTTCCTCTTTTTTCTAATTTTTGTTTCAATGACTTAACCTAAACATTTCTACTAATACAAATACATCCTTACTCTAGCATGAGAATCCCTTATAGTCTACCAATATAATGCAATACAATAAAAGAAACATGGTTAATACACGCATAATAAAAACTCATTATCTAAAATAGTCATTCGCTGGCAGGCGAAAAATCTAGTTTTTTTTTTTTCCAAAAAAAATTTAAAATTTCCAAAAATTTTAAAATTCAAAAAAAAATTAAATTTATTCATTAAATTTTTTATTAAATTTATTTATTAAATATTTATTAAAACTATTCAAATATTGGTTTGAATTAATTAAACAAACAAATCACAATTGGCTTCCTACTATACACAAGCTTAGTAGGTGTATGAACTCATCAGCTGATCATAACTAGGTCAAGTACAAAACCCTTGACCTACATATGTTATGTATGATTTCTGAAAACACCTTGAACATTTTCAATATCCTACCTTGAAATACAAAACATAATAAACAAAATATTTAAAACAAACAAAATATTAATACAAATAATAAACAGATTGACATTTAAATTATTTAAAACAAACAATTCTTGACTTTACATTATTTTCAAATTTTATCAAAATTCTGTCACTGGTTGAAAAAAAATAAACAATTATATATTCTTTATTATAAATTCCTCTTTCTTTTCAACAATCTTACTTTAATATACTGTGGGTGATGTAAATTATTTATTCTCGTTTTTCTGTATGAGATTTCTATATATTTCTATACACATAAACTTTCTCCCTCTGACTCTAATATTCATCAACTACAACTCCCATGACACCCAACTCTATCAAAAATATCTACTAATCAGGACATTCTAAACCCCAACTTATCATTTAACACAATTCGCCGCCTTCTCTACATATATAAAACTCGCTAACCCTTTGTATATATAGGATACGTGTTTCCTTCCCAAAAACTCATTTCCCTTATTTGGCCCCCGGATTTTACCTAAGGCGGCCCCTCCTCACTAAAATCTATTCCAATTCCCGTCCCAACCCTTGTTGCGGACTCCCCAACTACACTACCCTCTAATACAAAATTGCCATCCCCAAAAAATCTCAATCTCATTACATTACTACAAATACACAAAATAACCTCATTAACTATAAAAACAACAATATATCATTCAAAATCTACATAAAGTCTCCATTACCACTGTGTCAACATCAATATTTCACCAAATTCTGTTATATCACATTAACTCAGAAACAACATTACATCATATTCATTATTTCAACTTCACTTGGAATTCAATTGGGACAGATATATTTGTCCCATAAAACATTTATCACCCATGAATTATCTTTTATTAATTTGCATAAATTGTTATTTTATTTCTCATATTCTTTTTGTCTTTACTTCAAAATGTCTGTAGTACACTAAACATTAATTACTTGTAACCTTTACAAACCACTATACCAGTGACATGGTATTGCTGATCAGCTGATATCCTAACATAATAAAAGCACATCTTAAAATTGAACAAATTACATGGAATATACATATTTATTTTTATTTATTCTCACTTCTCACCTCATTGTTTCCCATTTCTCTGATTCTGATGCTTATGTTAACCTGCCAGACGATTTACTTATGGCTTAAAAAAAAAAATACACACATAATAAAATTACATATTCTTATCTAATAGACAACAATAAAATAATACACTTAAACCTATAGCATGAACACCTTAATTTACGAGTCTGAGCATATAATTATGTGGACAGAGCACAAGCATTTTTGATTGGACTAAACTTTGAATAAGCAAAACTTTTACGTCATAAAATTTTAAATTCGTGACTCCTTTACGTCACCTCCCAGCCACACACACTATTTCAGATTATGGAGGACTGTCTCGCCCTTTCGCTTCCACAGAGACGGTATATTTTGGAGCAGGTTATGCCTCTCCGTGTCTCTGCTTCCGCTGTTAAGTTTTAAAGTTGTGAACATCATAATGTTCTTGTTATAAAATCATGCACCCTTAAAAACGGATCTGCCACCTGGCTCTGCTGTTCCTACTCGAACAGAGTGGCAGCCGCTGTTCCCTAGTTCCGGAGATTTCCTCTAATTGTCCCCCCATTAAATTTCAAATTTATACCAATTTCAAGTCAGCTATGGTCAAGGGACTTGGTATGACCATAGCTGGCCGCTAGCCAAAACCACGGTTAGTGCTGGTAAGGCAGCAACCGCCCGAAAAGTCGAGGAAATCTAACTCTAATTTCACTGCCTGTTAAACATCAATATTTTTATGTGCGACACTGTCATTTAGTATTGTGTGTAAAAGTTTTTCTTTACACGGATAAGGTGTGCCGCACATGTATCGCCAGTTTGGCCTCCGATGGAGGTAACATTCACTGCTACCTCCAACCCTTTTCGCTACTTGTGAGAGCACAGGCAACCCCCACAATAGCTGCTTAATAACTAACTAATTACTTAATACATGAAATTAATCTTTCTACCAATACCGTTCAACACTCCATTGTTATTATCACATCATTGAGCACCAAACTACCCCCCAAAGTCATCCCCACTTCTTGTATTGACAACGAGTTTATATTTTGTTACACATCGTTTCAAAACGTTCCCATATTCCCTGATACTAAAACTTGACAAGTATATTTGGTCGCTTAATTCTAAAATTTATTTACATTTTAAATTTATAACTTATAATTTATAACTAAGTGGTCAGTATCCCCGCCTGAAACGGGGGTTTTGCCGAGATGGAATAGGGGATGGGCAGACAACATAGGTGAATTCACGTTCCCCTAATCTACCATTAAATCACATTACCTTGCTTTTTTTTTTTTTTTTTTTTTACTACCTTAATTACAATTTATACAAATCTACTCTCCCTCTCATTCATCCATGCATGCCGTCTGCCCAGTCCCTAGCCCATCTCCACAAAATCCATTTTTCTTAATATACTGGAACTTCTATCATTTGCTAAATTTTTATTTTGCAAATGACAGTGGTGAAATAATACTTGAAACATTGCCTCACTTTATATAATCACTCTAAGGCAGTGCAGGCACGTGACAGGTACCTCAAAATTGTTGTACCCAGAGTGTATAAAAATTTTAATTCGTCACGTACCTCTTTTGGGGTCCCCCTCCCCGTTCAAATATGTGTGGTTAAATTTCTATTTTGTACCAATTTTGGTGGAGCCGGACCATCGTTGTTTTCACCGCCCGAAGGAAGATCCTGCCAACCATGGCCCGCCTCCGATTTCCGAATTCCACGGCCAGGACTGGTAAGATCGTGGCCGCCCGAAAATGGGGGAGGAGCCCTTCTAAAAACATAAAAGAATAATTAAATAACATTCATTCCTTTACAAATTAACAAAATACTTATGCTGACCAAAATAATTTCAAATTTGTCGCATTGTGCGTACCTACTATCTCCCTGGTTTCTCTATTCTGTAACACATATGAATTTCTCATTTTTATTTCTACTACCTCGTACGGCCCCTCGTACAATAAGAAAAACTTCTTGATCTCCTTGTCTTGTGCACTTGATAAGTCATGTCGTCGTATCAATACCAGCTGTCCAACCTCATACTTCGTCCACTTACCTTTCCTATCATGGCGCTGTTTTCTCCGCTCTCCCTTCGTCAACAAACTCTCATTCGCTAGTCTAAGTTTAACATCGTTGCTAATAGTGTTGGTTTCCGGTGGATATTCAATCAATTGTTCCAAAATCCTCTGTGGGCGCTTTCCTCTTATCAACTCGTAAGGCGTGAACCCCGTCGACTCGTGGGTGGTGCAGTTTAGCCAGTTTTCAATCTTCTGCACATAGAATGGCCACTCGCTATGTTTGGCGTGGCAGTATGTTCGAAAAATTCTTCCCAACTCCCTCATGACTCTCTCCGCCTGATTGGACTGCGGGTGATATACTGCGGTGTGTTTTGGGATGATACCTTCCCATCCAAGAGTCTGGCGCCATCTTCTGCTGATGAACTGCGGCCCATGGTCGGATAATATCACCTTCGGCTTTCCCACGTTGATCATGTAGTCGCGTGTGATCTTCTCGCTCAGCACCTTGCTCGTTGCTCGCTTCACGCTATATAGTCTGACATATTTGGAAAAAGTGTCAAGTACAACAAAAATATGCATCACTCCACCCCTACCTTTCGGCAATGGGCCGTACAAATCTACAGCTACTAAATCGAATGGTTTTTCTACCTTAATATAATTTAGTTCTCCCTCTAACCTATAATTTACAACTTTGGATTTCTGACATAACTCACAAACTCTAAGTATTCTTCGGACTCGTTTCTCCATGTTCTTAAATAAACAAGATTCCTTTAATACATTCACACACTTCCGTGCCCCAAAATGCCCATATCTAAAGTGACAGTCCCACACTATTTTCTCTATCAACCCTTCAGGGTTGGACTAACCTCCAATCTCTCTCTCTCCCCTCTACTTTTTTAAACAAACTCCCTTTAAACACTTGAAAATATTGTTTATACCCAAACTCATCTACATCTGATTCTATACTAGTAATTATTTTATTTAATTTATTATCAGCTCTTTGCATTACATTTATATCTTTTAATTCTTCCCCAAAAAGTTTATCTTCCCGGGATAATCTATAAATTTCTATCTCTTTAATATCTCTCCCTGTTCTATTTCTATCTGTGTCTACTCGTGATAGTGTGTCGGGCACCCTGTTCTCTACACCCTTAAGGTATTCCCAAGAAAAATTGTACTCTTGAAGAGCTAACACCCACCTGGTTATCCGGCTGTGTGTGAGTTTACAAGTATTCAGGAACGACAGCGCTTTATGGTCCGTCCTGATGATAGTTCTGTTACCCAGCAGATACGTTCGGAACTTCCTCACAGCGAACACTATACTGAGGAGCTCCTTTTCGGTGGTAGTGTAATTGCGCTCTGCGGCCAGCAACGTCCGGCTGGCGAAGGCGATGGTTTTATGCTCTTTTGCCTCGTCCTCTTGGTAAAGCTCCGCTCCCAATGCTATGTTACTAGCGTCTGTCTGCAAATAAAATTTGTCATTAAAATTGGGATGGTTCATTAGTATCATGTCTGTGAACTTAATTTTGATGTCATTAAACGTCGCTCTTTCGTTATCGCCCCATCTCCATTGCTTGTTCTTCTGTAACACTGCGCTGAGTCGGGCCGTCGTCTGTGCGTAGTTCCTCTGAAACTTCCTGTAAAAATTACAAAGACCAAGAAAACTTTGCAATTGTTTTATATTTTTGGGCTCCGGGAACTTCAGGATGGATTCTACTTTATCCGGATTGGCACGTATTCCTGTAGGTGTTATGATGAAACCTAAAAAATGTATCTCAGTTTGCAAAAATTTCGATTTGTCCCAATTCACTGTCAAACCTCCCTGATATAACTTCCCCAAAACATATTCCAAATGCTCTACATGCTCTTCAAATGTTCTGGATGCTATTAAAATGTCATCAACATAAATAGTTAAAAAATCTAAGTTGTGTGGTTGCAAAATTTCGTCCAGACACTTGATAAAGCTAGCTACACTTGTGTTCAAACCGAACGGTAGTCTCTTAAATTGGTAATTCTTTCCATTGAATAAAAAAGCTGTATATTTTCTACTATTTGCTGCCAATGGAACTTGCCAATACCCGGCGGTTAGGTCTAAAGAGGTCATATATTGTACACCGCTAAACTTCTGAAATATTTCTTCAATAGCTTCAGGTGACTCCCGGTCTGGAATAATTATTTGATTGATTTTGCGGGCATCTAAACATAACCTAACTCTACCATCTTTTTTAATCACGACTACTAAGGGGTTGGAATATGGTGACACAGATCGCTCAATTATATCTCCGTCTAACATTTTCTCTAACTCAAACTGGACCGCTCTTCTCTTCGCATAGGGCACCGGATAACTTCTTTGCACATAGGGTGCGTGTTCCCTTACCTTTAACTCGCATTCATAGTTTCTTGCCCTCCCTGGTACATCGGCAAACACTTCTCTAAAATTCTCTACTACCCGCCACAACGATTCACGTTGAGAACTCCCTATCACGCCACCCTCACTACAAAATTTCAGTGCTCTTTCATTCCATAAGTGATCCCCATTCTCCTCATACTCTATCTTACTCTCACTACACACATTCATACTAATTTCCATGTCTTGTTTATCATTCCGATTGTGTATCACCCTTACCCCTGAAATTCTTACCGCATCTAACACCCGTTCAAAATTAATACGGACTGGTTCCCCTTCATTATTTAATTCTAATACCCGTTTATGAAAATCAATCAACGCCCTATGTTTAATCAAAAAATCATTTCCCAGTATCACCTCAAGATTTAGTCCCCGTACAACTAGAAATGTATTATCATACCCTACCCCGTTAATTATCATGTTTAACTGTACTTGTTTCGTGACTCTCTTACTTCTAACTCCCGTAATACCTACAATCGTCACCCCCGCTACTGGTAAAGATGGAATATTTTTATTTATTTCTTTTAATTCATCTAATACATGTTCAGAAATAACAGAGATTTCGCTACCCGTATCGATTAAAGTTTTAATCTCCTTACCTTCTATGTTGATTTTCACCTCAGTCAGTCCATTCTCCCGTCTCACTGCTTCGGAGTCTTCCTCCTCCAATAATTCCTCCGATAAATCTGTAATCACAATGTTATTTTGGTATCTATCATCCATTTGGACCCCAGAAACTTCCGGCGACAACGGTCGGGTCCGGTGTTCCATTGTCCCTCTTAGTTTCCCGCAGAGGTGCTCGCCACTGCATGGTTGTATCCTCGCTCGTGCTGGTTTCCTCGCGGTTCATGAGTTTGGCCTCTCTGTGCTCCCCCTGGGCCCTCTCCCCTTCGTTGGTATGCCTGCTGGTTCTGAGCGGGTGGTGGTCCCTGTCGCTGACCCGGTCTCGCTCTCCTGCATCTAAAACAAAAATTTTGTGTCGCATAATTCTCTTGTGAACATGCTGGACAAGTCCACGTGGGTCCTCGATTATTTTGTTCTCGTCTAGGGTATGCCGGTCCATTTGTAGGTCCCCTCGGCGGTCCCTGATTACCTCCATTATTTCCATTCTGCTGGTTCTGACGGCGACTCAATTCTTGGTCCCGGATATTCTGAAACACATCTAAAATATTTTCTAGCTCGCTAATATTAGCTACCTCCCTTGTCATAAGTGTTATTTGCACTTCCCTTGGCAAATGCTTGCTTATATGCCTCACAAAGGATCTAAATGGCAATGGCGGTTCTAAGTATTTCGCCTCGTTAAATATTTTCATCACATACCCTGTTATATTACTATTGGGCCCCCCAAAATTCCCTGTTCCCATGATTCTACTTCGTAACACTTCTTGATCTTCTTCCGACCAATATTTATTTATAAATGCATACTCAAAATTTTCAAAACACTCCCATTCCGTTTTATGTACTTCGGCCCATATCTCCGAACTACCTTTGAAGCATTTTAAAATTTTTAATAATTGGACTTCCCAGTTATTAGTGCTAAACTTATTGAACTCTCTCACTCTGCTTATGAACTGCATAGGGTGTACTTTTTTGTTATCACAACTGAATGTCTCTAACTCAACTTCACTGCTTACGTCACGAGTCATGATTACTCGCTCGGTAACAGTGTTAACTTGCTGGCTGATGGCCTTGCTCAATTCATTTTTAACATTCATTAATTTAAGGTTATTATCACATTCAAGGTCACTTATTGTATCATGTATGGTCTTAAATTCAATCTTATAATTATGTTCTATTTCTCTTATTTTACTATTATTATTTTCAATCTGGCTCATAGCATAACCAACCTTACATTCAGTATTGGTTTTACACTCACTTATTTGATTCTCGACAATTGTATTTATGACACTATATTGTTCCGTGATCTGTTTCTCTACTTTATTAGTTATATTATTGGTAATATCAGAAACACGGCACTCTAATTGCTCAGTTAATGACTCTGACAGGTGTAATTTCATACTTTCACAACGTTCATCAATCTGTTTGTCTAGTACCCTACTCAGGTTATCGAATTGTACATTAATACTCTGCTGAAACTGAGTATTCTGGTCTTTAATTTCTTTAAAATTAATCTCGTTTTGAACATTTTGCTGTTCGCATTTTATTTTCTGTTCATTAAAATCGTTCGTTAATTGGTCTAATTTATAGTTAAAATCACTTTTCATCTTATTTAAAATTATATCATTATCATCAAAACGACTATTCATTCTCTCGAATTGACTGAGCATAACACTCATCATATTTGTTTCCTCTGATTGTTTACTTTTATTAGTTGAAACGGGGGTCAATTGAATCCCCGAATCAACGTCTATTTCGTTTGGTTGTGGTTGAGACGCAATCGGAGTGGAATGAACTATTACATTACTGCCGCCAGCTGTTTCTGTAACAGCACCCGTCTCCCCCCTCAACATACCACTTTCATCCAGCGATTGCGACTCAAGGCCACTTTCACTCATAATTGAATTTATTATACTACTTTTTTCTGTATTCTCGGACATTTTTACTTTATCTATTTTTTCTTACGTAACAACTGTCAATTAGTAATTTTATTTCAAAACTGATATTTTACCAAATCAATTTGCTTTCATAACCCTACTTCGCCATGCATCGTCAGATGTAGGCCGGTGTTAAAATAACCCCTCTTCAGTTATATTAAATCCTGCTCACGCCGCACCAATTGTAACTTTTTTTATCTTTCTTGGTAAAATTAAATTTATTCAAATTACAACTCCCACTTACCTTTCAACTTGATCTGGCCGGATCGCATAGTGTGGACTAACCCATTTCGTTCGACGAACTCCGACGATACATATAACGAAATAAGGCATTGAAAGAATTTAACTCTCAATTATATGGAAGAGAAATTAGATTTTTTTTATTAATAAGTAATGTTGAATTGATAAAACTTCGTGTTACATGTTGTGCAACTCTTGCACCTTATCGACTATGGCTTACCTTATCCTTTATACAGATACAAACAATTATATATTTCACACATAAACACAGAACAGCCCAGCATTGCACACTCACTACTCCCATTCCATTATAAAACCCAAATTACCCGATTGAATACATGATTTTAAATCACTACCGGCAACGCGTTCTTCTGTGACCTCGTGGCCAGCCCGCGGTAGGTCGAAAACGTCTCGAAAAGGACGAAACTAAATCACAAATTTGGCTATTATTGTTCTACAACTCTACTCCCATCTTGTCACTGTATTTTAAAAATAACTACTTCACTTTCATTATTGAATACTGATGAAATTATATGAGCGTATTTAGCTCACGTGTCGGCGCCGACACAGTCAGTGACGAACTGGACAATGTGCTTTCCTCGAGTCGCGGGAAATGAGCAGTCACGGCCATCCGGTTTTAGTCGCCGTTGGTGATTAATTGCGGTGGCATAACCATTTTATGCATGGATTATAACTGGCATGTGTGTGTGTGTCCAGAGGCTGATATTGGCATCTGCTCTGCTGATGTCGCTCACAGTAGGCGGAGTTTGACGCTGGTTTTCCGGTAGCCGGTCACTTAGAACTAATAACTTCTCGTCCCAGCGCCATGTTGGTCTCAACTGCGTTGTCACTCACGGCGTCAGTGCCGATCCCTGCCCGGCTGAGTTGCATACGGGCGTCAAAACACATGCACAGAGTTCTTAGAATTTTGGTGGAGGTAAATTCTTCTGCCGTTACACCACTGAAATTGCGTGTCGCTTTTGTTCCAAACTCTGTTTCTCAACCTCGTGCTGTTGCTTGTTCAATAACGTTGCACAATACAATTACAGTTTTTTCAAATTTATTATACCAGTCCGCCCGAAAACGAAATAAGTAACAATATAATAATGCCCCAAATGGTTAAAAATAAAAACACCCAAAAATGACCCGCTACACATTGTGTTATGTTTTTATGTGTTGATGTGTTTTAATTATTATATTCTTGACACGTTCGTTATGAACTAGAAGAAAAAACAATTTTACCTGATGATGGGAACGTGTTCCCGAAACATGTCGTAAGCATCAAATACGTAGTCGCAGCACGGATAAAGAAAAAGGTATTTATTAATTTCAAAATTATTTTTTTTCATAAGGATTTTATAAAATGAATGCATAAAAATTTTAATGTAAGTTAACCGCAATAAGTATTATGAAATGTGCAATACATATGTATTTACCTATGTATCCTTCGGTAATCCCATGTATCATTTTACTTTCTGTAGACAACATATCCATATTATTCAGCCTGTCAGTGCTCACAGACTTTCTTAAAAACATTTTAATTCTTTCATTGTAGAAAAGCATCGTTCACTTTCAACTGTCGTCTTCGGTATAGTAACAGTTATCTTTAAAACAGTCACATGATCTGAGAAAGTATAAGACATAGTATTTCTCAAAAAAGAAACTTATAATAAAGTTGTTGCACCAGAAGTGATACGTAAATGTTCACAAGTATATAACACTTCCAATTCACTTCTCAGTTTCACACCATATTTTGTCGGGATGAAATTTATTTGTATTCTGAAAATCATTTTCTGGAAACTGTACACAGTACTGTGAGAACTTTTCAATTTAATACAATTTTAAAGCAAATAAATGGCCTCAAAATTGAAACCTTTCAGTAATACTGTTCATAGTCATGTCACATATTTCCAAAGTGGCCACACGGTTGCTTCTATTACTTATGTGCTCAACACAGTGTCTGTTATTCAGAGGCTCATGTACAGACACTTCACTGTCCTTATAGGTCTTAATTGTTTTAGCTACTGTATTCACTAAATTTTTAACACATTCTCTAATTTTTATTGCATTAATATTTTTTTACTGAATGCAATCAAAGAAGATTGCCACATGAGGCATAATTTTATGGAAAAATGAACTGAGAGTCACTTAAACTCTGTATAACTGCTGCAGCTTGGATGAAAGCACTTTTGTCAGTAATCTCTGTGTCCCTAACGTGTTCAAAACATATAATCAGGTTATCTTTATGTTCAAACACAGTATTAACATGTCTGTGTTGAAAATACCTTCTCATAGGACGGACAGAACCAATCTCTTTTTTGTACAGTTTCTACCAAGTAGTCCGTTTTCTTTCGAAATCATGAAAATAATGGTTCCTTGCAGGTCTTGAAAAAATATTCTACTCTGAGAGGAAGATGATGTTGAATTTTGAAGTACCAGATTTCCTTTATGAGCATAACAATTAATAAAATTTGTGTTTGGAAAGGTCTCTTTAACAAAACACTGGACCCCTCCATTATTACCACTCATACCAGAGGGACCACCGTAAGTCTGGTAAATTAGTTTTTCTGGAGACTTGCCTATTCATGTTTCTTCTAAATGTTCTAAAATTATCAAGGCTAAATTCAACAACTTTTACTACAACAACAACTACAAAACAAAAGTCTGTAAGGAAAAATGCACAAAAACTGACCTCGGTTGCTTGAGGCTGTGCCACTCATTCTCCATGACAATATTCGTCCCCACATCGGAAATGTTGTAGCAAAAAAGCTATGCGAATACGGATGGGAAGTGTTACCTCATGCTCCCTACAGTCTGGAGATGAGTTCACCAGACTTCAACTTATTCCATAGTTGAAAGAACCTATGTGTGGACATTGTTTTTCTTCTTCGAGGAGTTTTCAGGTCCCTTCTTGATGCCGTTACCTGAGCCATTCAACAGGTGAAAAAAAGTGGTCCCTTGGATGGAATAGTAAAGCTTCCCAGACACTGGGACTCAGTCATTGAGAAACAGGGAGACTATATTGAAGGACTGTAAAGAGATACTGTGGAAAAAATAAACATGTAAATACACAAAAATTGATGTGCATTATTTATGAAATGTCCCTCGTAGTTTTTCCACATTAAAGTAGCTGAGTTTTTTTGGGGTACTCCCTGAATAGCTACCTCTTGCTTATAAATGGGGCAATTGTAGTATCTAGACGAATGTTGACCACCGCAATTGACACATTTCATTGGTTCGGCACGGGGATCATCACCATGACCCGACTTCCAACAGAAGCATGTCTTAACCCGAGCACATCTTGATCCAGTGTGCCTAAGATGCAAGCACTGAAAACATGGTATCGGCTGAGGGATGAGTGCTTTCACACTCAGCCTATAAATGCCCGCTCTTACCTTTTCTGGCAAAAGTTGTCCTATTAAAGGTTAGAATATGGGACATGTCCTTCGCACTGTTAAGTCTTCAACATGAGATGATGCCTTGTGGAGTGAGCTTAGTCACAGTTTCTTTCTCTGTGCAGTTCAGCAGGTCCCTGCACACTATCACCCCCTTTGTGGTTTTCAGGGTGGTATGAGGAACAACTTCTACTTCTATCTCCCTTATCTTGTGCAGTTTTAGTAACCTCGAGCCCTGATCATCATTTAGGGTCTTGACAAGCAGTCCACCTGCGGCTTTTCTGATTTCCTGTATGCCTGATCCAGTGCAACTGGTGACAGCTTTTTCAATAAGGAAATGACTGACTTTTTTGAAGTCACCTTTCTTCTGTTTCACAACTAGATACCTCAGCACCACCGTCACAGTAGCAAACGATGTCAAAAATCTTTCTGTCTCAACCGAGGAGAAATGTCACCTTCTCTTCGCCCTCCGAGTAGGGCTTTCTTCTGGACGAGGGTTTTTAAGGGACCCCTCAACCCAAGAAATATTTAGAGAACTTTGAATCTGGTTCCCACAAGTACTGGGGAAGTAACAGACCACCGCGGCAGAGCTCTTGAGTACCATGGCTAGGTCTGAATACAACAGGGTGCGTCCTGAGGCCTTCGTTTGTGACTCATTAACATAGAGCCATCCACCCATTGGCATGATCGGTTCCACTATGGGCTACAGTGTTTTCAAGTGGTACTGTCAAACTCACCTACCAATGCCCTATTGTCCAGCTAAAGAATAACAGCTGTTGCCCACTCCCCATGAGGCCAAGATGTTGTAGGCCAGGCGTAAGGTAGGATTTCTGAGGGGTGGCAGGCCTTACTTATTTCTGTGTTGCCTAATAGTAGTCCTGATGATGACAATATTATGTCAACACATCAATATAAATGTTTTAAAAATGTGTCTAGTTAATAACTGGATCTCACAAAACCTTCATCATTTATTACCTCATAGTCACTACTAATTAAGAAAACTTGAATGAAGCAACTTTTTGGCCCGCTTTGTATTCTATACGAAAACAATCTTTTGTAATTACTGATTTAGAAGGAAAAGAAAGTTCAACACCTTGCCAGGAAAGAATGAATACGTTTATTACTTTTTTCAGTAACGTTTACAATTTCAAGGTTAATTGCTTGTTGTAGACTACCTTTGTGCACCTTACATAATATATATTACAATTTTGTTTATTATGTATGACTCAGAACAGTAAAGTCTTATTTTATAAACGTCAGCACGTGTTTGATTTGATGAAAAATGAGTAACAAACGACTAGCTAGCGAATCTCCGCGCACATGTTGCCTATATTTTTTCACTACAATCGAACATTAACCACTGTTAGTTACCATTATATGTATGCACACATATGTTCACACTTCCACTATACAGAAAATAGAATTTAGATTTACCAGCTGGTATTTCTGATGCCAGTGGTAGTCCTAAACATTTCATTTTCTAATCATGAAAAGGGAGACACTCAATGATTTGTGTTATAGAAAACAATCATCATAAAATATGTATTGTCTTAAAATAGTCCTTTTTTTATTTTGGTTGTGAGTTAATGAAAAACAGTTTACAATACTTCTGTCTTACAGTTTATATTTAAAAAACCAGTGTCAGAAGTTTGGTTTGTTCAACACAAAATTTGCAGACTAATTTTAAAAACTAACAAAGCAATTTTAGTTATTAAATGAGTTGATAGTGGCTAATCTGTTTGAGGTTTGAACATGATCATTTTTAGTACCTGTATATAAAATATAAACATTATGATCACAGACTTATTATTTTAAGCTGTTATTATATTGCAGCTTTCTGACAAGCTGCTGATTCTTGCCAAACACAATCAACTTCATGATTTTTAAAATTCATTAGCTTCAGTTTTGGGTTTTCTATAAAGGATAAACAACCAACTATGTAGTGCACATGTGGTGTTTCACATGTATACAAATTTATGTTTCAATAAATCATTGTATTTTATTTCTTGGACACTGCATGAAAATGTGACAGCAATTTCCAGCTGTAGAATGTCAATTGAAGTGCTAAAAATGACTTCGATATACATTTTTGGTCTATAAACTCAATTTGTAATGCCTATGTTTTTACATTCTATTTGAACAGCCACACTTTTACCCCTTAATGTACTGCAGAATTAACTTTTAAGGGACTGAATCTGAAAGAGTACTCAAAAACATTTCAACAAAGAAATAAAAATTTATAATTCAGTTCCAATGTGGTATATAAAACACACTTCATTACTAAAACAAAAAGGCTTATTTGGATTCAGTACTATGAAAGACTTGCACTTCATTCATCAAACCACTTGCATTTCATTCCAATAAATTTGTGAGTATATGTACAGATATATTGGTATAGTACACACCATACTTACACTTTTAGTTGAATTCCAATAAATTAATTTTAAGGTTTCATAAACCCTGTGTATAATTTTTATATACATTCACAGATATGTATGCATATGCACAACCATCCATGTATATGCGTGTACTGATATCAATAAAACAGACGATTTTAATAAACAAATTTCATTTTTGTGTTGTCCCTTTATTTATTGAGTGGAAAAATTCATATTAATTTCATGCTGAATCTGAAGTTCTCATGTGTTCAATGTTCAATCTATTATAGCCACCTGGTTAGTCTTCAACTGACAATTGTTTAACAGATAACATAAGTCTGACGTAATTCAGGAGATCATGTATATAGCCTTTTCCTAATAGTTAAGTTGATAAAATCTACTATTTTTAATGACTCTCGCCTACTATAGGTCATGATCTATGATGACCTAATTTTATAAAATAACAATTTATCTGGTAAAAGTTTGCAGAATGAAAAACATAAGCAATTACATAGCTCTGTTAGCCCACTTATATTGTTTTATAAAAGCCAAAATATATAATTCAGAAACATGTATTATATCGTTTGACATATTTTCCTTCATAACTGTTACAACAGCATAACATAATGTTGAATTTTTATATTGCTGAATTTTTGTCTCAGACAAATTCTAAAGTTTTTATTATGACTACCATTAGTTTACTTACCATTTTAATTATTAGTGTCTTATTTTATTTCTTGTTATGTATGTTTAGTAATTTTAGTGCTTTAACACAAGTTAAAATAATATTTTTAAAAATTTAATAAACAAAATTCTTTACTATGTTAAAAGTATCAAAAACAACAGTGAATAACAGCCAGCAGGTGTGGATATTAACGTTGATACAATTTAAAACAACAATAATAATCTCTTAGTACCAATAATACCAAATATTTAATAGCAATTTGAGTGTTCAAATTGATAACATCTGTGACAAACGTTTTTACCAACTTTTAAAGTTTTGTCATCAGAGTATCAAAGTGAAGGTTTTGCATTTCCCTTACGGACACTGTGATGTCACCAGGCCACCTTACCAACCTTTCCCTTGAAACTATATTAATTGAGCAATTAAACAAAACGTGTTTAGTAGAATACAGATCTCTCTCTCTCTCTCTCTCTCTCTCTCTCTCTCTCTCTCTCTCTCTCTCTCTCTCTCTCTCTCTCTCTCTCTCTCTCTCTCTCTCTCTCTCTCTCTCTCTCTCTCTCTCTGTGTGTGTGTGTGTGTGTGTGTGTGTGTGTGTGTGTGTGTGTGTGTGTGTGTGTGTGTGTGTGTGTGTGTGTGTGTGTGTGTGTGTGTGTGTGTGTGTGTGTGTGTGTGTGTGTGTGTGTGTGTGTGTGTGTGTGTGTGTGTGTGTGTGTGTGTGTGTGTGTGTGTGTGTGTGTGTGTGTGTGTGTGTCCAGCCCACTGTACTTTCACTGTTGGTTTTCAAGATGTGGTTACATTCTAAATCTCCACTTCTTATTCTAAATCTCATATACAGTCCTCAGCAGTATATTTCCATTGTCTGTTATGGATGTCTATGTGTCTCACATATGTTTAAGTGGTGGCTTGTGACTTGTTTGCCAATGAGCACCAGTTGGTGATAAGTACATGATGTATGCTATTACACTGTACTGGCGTACAGAACATGTCATGAAGCTGCCTTAAACAGTGATGCTCACAACAAACAAATCATGAGCTACAATTACAACACATGCCACACCAGGTAAACAAACACACACATACTCAAGAAAATGGATACATATGCCTGGAGGAGGTACACAATGGATGTCAAAACACTTAATTAGGAAAGGAGAGGAAGAATGCAATCACTTCCAGAATGTTAAGAACACAGAAAAAGGAAGGCATCTCCTTGACTGTACGATAAGTATTTACATGTCTGCGTATTGGAACACTATATCTAATAAAACTACACAGCCCGTTCTAAAACACCATTAAAGTTCAATGATGAAAACACACACACACATTCTGTTATAACAATTAAATCTGAGTAGTGTTTCATATTGTCAAAAAGAACTACACAGATTGTTCTTATAGCAAAGTTGGTTCTTAATTGTAATTTGTAATGGAAAACACCTTGTAAATTGTAAATTTTAACACAAAACTTCTTAAAATATCTATGTGACACCAAGCCACACATACACGTATATGCAGTATTAAAATACAAACATGTTGTAGAAGAAGTTATACCAATTTTCACTATAAATTTGAACACACCTTTCTAGTAAGAATTTTCCACGTTTTTTCCAATTCACATTTTAAAGCATTATGAATAATGAATTCCAGGAATAACATTACTAAACCCAAATGAAAGTCAAACACATGTTATCTTCAATTTTCTTCTTCCACCAAGTACTTTATCTCTGATAACCATGTTACATGAAAACCATATGTCAATATGATATGATTCGATGTAGGAAATATGTTATGAAGTCAGACAAAACATTTGTTAAGAAGTACTAAAAGAGGATTAAAATAGATCATAAAATTGAAACATTGTAGATTTCATAAGAGGAAAATGTTATTAAATGAGAAAATAATTAAAATGAAGTACACCTACTATGTAAGTTGCATAGTCTGCAATTTTTTATTCTTACCTCCATTAGGTTTAGGCCAGGAAGAGGTCTTTGCCCAACAATCATTTTTTTTGGAATGGTATTAAAACCACATGCTGAACATGAACAACTGTGTGTGTTTTTATTAAGTGCTATTCTTTGGTGGCCCGCACCCAATAGAGACTACAAAATCCAGAATAGTATGACACAGCTATTAATGATTTGTGACCACATGATAATAAAACCCCATGAGATGGCCTGGTAACAGCACGTTAGCTAAACCTAATACAAACGATTACTGTTATAGTATTATCTAGCTGGATAATTACATATAGCACCTTCAGAGTCGCTACAAAAATAGAAATATCACTGGAAAAATATTAACCATGACAAATCTTCCTCTTTTGTACACAATGTTTTCTTGTCAATTTAATTACATTTATACAAAATACATGTATTCATAACTACATCTGTTTATTGTATTACAAGTATATCTTTTATATTTATTAATAATATTATCTTATACTTTATAATTTAATTTATATAGTTTACCAACAAACATTACATTTAATTTAGCACATTTCAATTTTTTGTTTTCCAACATTTATTTTTAGTGTTAACAATTGATGAAAATGGTAATGGAAACAACATTTTCTAGAATTAATAATGTTTTAGCGCATCCAGCAACATATGAGTAGGAATAAACTTAAAAACCTCAGAACTCTGTTTGGATATGCTTATTAATTTAAATAGTTTGTTGTAGGCCATCAAGTACAATCAAGAAACAACAGATGATGTTTACCATCAATTGGTACGTTTAAACTGCTCCAGTAGTTCTGGATGTTTTAAAATAGCCATCAATCAAGACCCTTTAAAACTACAAAAATTCTCTCATTGTTTGTTTGACAGTCCATCATCTATAAGGAGAAATTATTTTTACTTATTAAACATATATGTACATAAGGGTACACTGTACACATTAACAATATGTCACACTGAACTGTACCTGGTGAAGACAATGGCACAGTCAATAATAGAAAAATCTAAATTATTTAAAATTTAAATAAACTATTTTTTTTAAAATAAGATCATAAATAACCTTATTTTAAAAAATAAAACTAAATCAACATTTGAACAATAAATGATGATGCACATGCGCGCGCACACAACACACACACACACAAAGGTGGGCTAAAAAACGGTCATTATATAATAAAAATTATATAATTTTCTTTTAAAGATTTTACATTTATTTTGATCATAGTAAACTGTTAATATACATTTCATCAAAGGGTTTCAGTACTTCTAATTTTGCAATAGCATTAATATCCTCCCTCAAAAAATAAAAAAATCATTAAAACAGAATAAAAAAATACAAAGAATCATTATAAGTACAAATAATGTTTTTTTTAATAATAACTAATGAACGATACATTTATTACGTACGAGTAGTATACAGTTTTTACATAGGAGACAAGGTTCGCTTTAAATAAATAATATTGAAAAAACTCTTATTTTTTCCACAAAACTACAATTTACTGGTGATGTTCATAAGTCACCACTCATTCTCATACATCCTGTTAATACACAGGAGACAGGTCAAGTGTCAGATTGCGAATTGCATTGTTTCTGCTTGTGCGTGAAGATTTGATGATCTGAATTACCATAGTCTTGCAGTCATGACAAACAATCATCTGCAATCCCTTCAGTTTTTCTGCCTTCTCAGTTGGCCTTCCTAGTGTCTTGGACCGGCTTATTCGTCCCCTATAAATAAGAAAACAGATTTAATACTTCAAAAAATCTGTTTTACCTTCTTCATGAATGGGTATGAAGATTTCTGAAGTCAATCTAAAAAGCATTTGATTTTCACCTTGTATATAATTTTTATCCCTGCGTGTAAAGTGTATTATCATGTAAACAATAAGTGTACATATGTTTATAAAAAAAATTATTACAAGCATTCATGTTCAAACCATTAGCTTGGTTTTGTAATGTTTTACTCAAAATTTACTTCACAAAGATATGCTTTCATCCTGAACAAATATACGTCTCTTTAAAAAATATGAATGAACATCTTAAGACTACCTAATGTAAACCTTTTGTTGTGTAAATTGACTCTAGTCCTGTTATGCCATTTATTGGCTAACCAGCATTCCCATGATTTACTTGATGCAGAGAAAGGGTTAACACATTGAGCCCTATGGCCAAGTGTGACTTGTCCATGTCATTCCACTCTCAGATTCTAAGTACAAGCAATACTCGCCCATGAATTTAGCAGTGTTTATACTCAACTGGACGGTTTTTATATATCCGTAGGTTTGTTTGGTGTAAACAGTAATATTTTAGTTCTGCTATACAACTGCAGAGGGCAGTAACAAATTGAAAACAATCTTACTTTGTAAACACATACATTTCAATCAAAGCCACTGTATGTTCTTTACACTGCAGTGTGATGTGCACTGAGCAGGGGCGGATTAACCATTAAGCTGACTAGGCTGTAGCCTAGAGCACGGCACTTTAGGGGGCACAAAATTTTAGCTAAAAATAATAAAATTTTACAGCTAAATGTAAAATTGGTAATACATTACAAGGATAAAAATTTGAGTTCATTTTGAACACAAGCGCAAGAAATTATGGTAAAACTGTACATAAATAATAGAAATGCTTTCCAAACTGTTTTCTCTGGTTATGAGTCATCGGCAGCCGGCGCTCATAGAACTAGTTCTATCGCCAGCACCAGGATAAACTGACCAGTGTAGCCCACTTGTTCATGGAAAGTGACTTTCTTGAATTTTACATGAGTCTTAACAAATCCAGAAGATATTTAATGGATTGTCTTCTTTGTGTAAATGATGTTAAATGTACCCTTAATAAAACTGTTATAATTCTGTAACTACTTAGTTAATTTTTTCCTTATTAAAGCCATGCAAACTACAAATGGTTGAAGCTGTAACTGTAAAACAATCTCTGAAAAATAGCCTCAGTTTTCAATTCTTGAGACTATTTCCAAAAACAGTAAGATATGTGAAATATTCCTAACTAAGAAATATATTGCAGGGTGTTTAAAGCTTCATTCAGCCCCTTGGAAATAAACGTAAGAGTAGCCTATGGGAGGTGGGGGGGGGGCGCTAAAATATTGTTACGACTACGACGATCACGGGACCGGGAAACAAAATAAGTACAAGACACCAATCAAGTCACTAATCACACCTTTAATTGTTATAGTAAAACAGTTCGTAATTAACAACACAGTGTCTACAACAAATCAAATGAAAATTGTTCATACGCAATAAAATGTCCACTAATATTAAAACTCAACTGTATTACAATTATACCGTCCCAATATAAAACGCAACACTTCACTAATAACTACTTGAACGTACACCGTAATAAGTCGAACCACTCTGTAAATATATCGCACTAATACTCTCGAACCGCACTATCCAAAATCTCGCATTGAACTGAAAACTAAGGCCGCGACGCGATGTATTTATAGTTACGCTCACACACCAGAAGCTTCCAAAATGCGTCTTATCTCTCGCGAACTACGTAATTGCTACGGCCTTGACGCAGTCCGAGCGCCCGAGCGAAGCCTGGCACAGTCGAGAAAATTCTCGCAAAATGCGTCTAGTAGCACGTACACCACACGCTTACATCGAGATCTTTCTGGCGCATTCGATAAACGCGTAGATTGTTCTATGCTGTCGTAGCACTGCCCCCTCCTTAAGCCTGTTCGTCCCGAACTGGCAAAGCGTCTTAGAAGTAATACTCGACCAGGCGATCTAGGTGGCCATCCTTGCGAAGGATAATTTTCCCGTTCTTCGAATTCAGTCTCGTGTGATCCGAACACCACGTTCCCAGGAATGCGAGTCTTTTGCGCAACCACTAGCTTCGCTGGAATCACTCCCATTGCGTCATGTAGGCCTACTGATGACCGAAATACCACTGGCTGATCCAAGTCTGTTTGGTCCTCGTCAACAACCTCTTGCGTAACCTCATCTTCAGCCACTTTACCCTCGGGCGCTTCTATCAGCTCAGGAACAAGCAAGAGTTTTGTCTCGACGCCCATAGTTGACTTCCCAATCACTTCTTTTGTCCTTATACTTATTTATACTTCCTCTGCTAGTTCTTCCTCCATTTCCGCTGGCAACAGGGAGGGTTCCTCTTGACCAGACTTGCTGACTTTTTCTTCGACTAATGCCACTCGCTTAATCGAATGGTTGGTAGACCCTGTCGTTTTAGCCATGGAAAGCTTTAACTCCTCTTGGCCGACACACAGGACATTCTCTCTTAAGTTCACAACAAATCCGTAGGCATTCATAATGTCCGTGCCAAGAATCACTTCATCGACAATGTCTGCAACGAGCATTTGGTGGTTAAACTCGAGAAGACCCAGGCGTACACGTACGTCTACCTTTCCTAGCACCTTGACGGGGCTTCCAGTCACAGTCTGTATTGTACAAGAGCTAATTAGAGGCTGGCGGTTGCTGACCAAGTCAGGGCGCACAATGGACACTGTAGCGCCCATGTCAACTGTAAATGATCTTCGTTTACCTTCCGCAAATCCATTAACGATCAGGTTTCCACTGGTCTTATGTAGCGTGGAAACTGTGTGCTGTTCTGAGGCTTTACTTCTCCAATTGGTGCGATCACTCCCTTCTCTCGGTATTTTCTTCTCCCAACAGTCTAGCTGTAGATGACCACGTTTCCCACAGTTGTAACACTTCGGTCTTCTGTTTTTGTCCTTTGGTTCGAAAGATCGTTGTGGTGCTGCTGACTTCTTAAACTGTTGTTTATGAATCGTCTCTTTATGCCGTCCGCTATGACGATACTGTGGTATTGGATCCGTTTGGCTACAACGTGATGGCATACTTTATTAATGTAGGTCGCCGACTTGGCAGCTTCAAAACGGAGAGCACGAAAAAGAGCGTCTGATTTATTATCATGCCGAGCCATTCTTAACACTTGTTATAACTGACGATCTCTGATACCGTCAATAAACATAATGAGAGAAATCCACTTCCGGAAGTCCTCCGATTCTTCGGGATAAGCCAATCTCGTCAGTCGGTCGATATTCGCTTCAAACTCTTGAAGGCTCTCCCCTGAATGCTGTCGCCTCGCTTTAAGTTGTTCACGGTACACTTCGCACAAATGCTGGTCACCGTACCGTAATTCCAGAGCTTTAGTTAATTCGGCATAGACGTTCTGACTGTCAGATGGCACTTTGTGTATTATCTCTGCGGCAGGTCCTTTTAACGCAAGAATGAGTGAGAGGCATTTCTCTTCTTCCGTCCAGTTATTTAAGCGAGCGGCAGCTTCAAATTGGCGATGATAAGTTGCCCAGTGAGTGCTTCCATTAAACGATGGGGCCTTTGTAAAAACTGACCTTACTTCAGTTAATAGCGTTCTTTGATTTCTCTGATATTTTGAATCTTCTAAGCTTGACATACTTGTTTTCATAGTTGACACAGATTTTTCTATTTCAGATATTCTGTCAACTTGTTTGTTCAGCTCACCTTGTAACAGGACAAATTTTGCAGTGGTATCCTCTTGTACGAACGTCTTAACGTCGTCTGCTTGACGGCTAAATTCTTCTTTTTTCGTCCCTCTGGTGTTTCATTTTTACGATTACGTTTTTCTGCTTCTTCTCTTCCTGTCTTCGTTCTTCTTTTTCTTGTTTCCGACCTTGCTGTAGCATTGCTCGGAATGCTTCTATCATCTGACTGGTATCCATTTTATTAATTAATTACGAACTACACTCGTCTTGTACAAAGTATCCACTGTTTCCACTGTTAACCGTTCTATCCCACTTCTGACACCACTGTTACGACTACGACGATCACGGGACCGGGAAACAAAATAAGTACAAGACACCAATCAAGTCACTAATCACACCTTTAATTGTTATAGTAAAACAGTTCGTAATTAACAACACAGTGTCTACAACAAATCAAATGAAAATTGTTCATACGCAATAAAATGTCCACTAATATTAAAACTCAACTGTATTACAATTATACCGTCCGAATATAAAACGCAACACTTCACTAATAACTACTTGAACGTACACCGTAATAACTCGAACCGCTCTGTAAATATATCGCACTAATACTCTCGAACCGCACTATCCAAAATCTCGCATTGAACTGAAACTAAGGCCGCGACGCGATGTATTTATAGTTACGCTCACACACCAGAAGCTTGACACAGTCCGAGCGCCCGAGCGAAGCCTGGCACAGTCGAGAAAATTCTCGCAAAATGCGTCTAGTAGCACGTACACCACACGCTTACATCGAGATCTTTCTGGCGCATTCGATAAACGCGTAGATTGTTCTATGCTGTCGTAGCAATATAATTAGCCTAGGGTGCCAAGATACCTTAATCCGGCCCTGGCACTGAGTATTTTGTTGTGTTAGTTTCATGGTTTAGTATCACGGGTTCATGTAAATATCTTACCAAAGATGAAATTTATGAACTTTTGAATAACACTGATATGCAGAAATACTGCTTGAAAAAATTTAAGACTTTTCAAAATGGTGTAATTTAGATGCCTACAGTAGAATACATTTTATGTGTTATTTTTAAAAGAGGACTCATACGTCATATAAAAAGAGGACAATTTAAGCTTTCAGGCAGTATATGTATGCTGGGAATAAGTTTTTTTTTTAATTAGGTTGAAATTTACATAATAATGATCAGGCCACAGGAGTAGGCAGCGATCCAAGGTGGCTAGGGCTCAATGAGTTAAACATATTAATTAACTAATTCAATTTAACCAATTTTAACAAATTATATTTATTCTATAAAATTAATTACATAAGCATTTTGAGTTGAAAAATGTATATGTGCAAATATGTTGTTAATCACTGTGTTTAGAGACAAACAAAGCCATAAAACTAAAAGTTGATATTTTACATACAAAAAATGAATTTTGTATGGATTCAGTTGTATGGTTCAGCCTAATATTTTGATTCAGTTCATTTAGGCTGCAAGGCAGTCATAACCGGTACTGAGACAAAATGAAGCAACAGAGTCTATCCTATGTTTATTTTTGTTTGTCTCCCAAGTTGCATGTATGTTTTTCCATGTTTTGTCACTAATATTCTTCTTTATATGTTCTTGTTGTTTTCTCATTGCTTTTTTGAATATGGCTTTTCCAGTGTTGACTGCATGTACTCCTGTGGGTTGATGAAGAGAGGTATCATCTTTCTTTGCTAGGTTGTCTGCTGCCTCATTCCCTAATATGTGAAGAGATCCATTGCAATATGATGCTTTTATTAAGCTTTTGTGGAGTTTTTATCATCTGTTGTGTGTCTCTGAAAGCTTGCTGGTAGTTGTAGTGTATGAAGATACAGCTTGTATTGCTGTCTTGGAATCCATCAGTATAACAATATCTAGATAGTTGTAGAGATAATTTAATATGGCCAGAAGAGCCCATGATGTGAAAACAGGGATGAATAGATTCTTGACGCAGTATTGCCTCTGTCATCCTTTGATCCATCTGTGTAAACTCTCAGGCACTGGCAATAAACTATCTTTTGTATTACTACTGTCATCCAATACTTTAAATAAACAGGATTATGTTAGAAAATATATATAATATATACGTACCTGAGATTTCCAGTAGGTGTAGAAGCCGGGCTGTTAAATGGAAGAGACTGTGCACCTGAGCTATTAGAAATTAGACTTGTAGACATCTGTGATGGAGGTGCAGACCGATTTAACTTAGGACTGGATGGTACACTACCCACTCCACTTCGGCCACTTTCTGGTACCAGAAGTTTGCTCATCAGTGAGCGAGGAAAAGTATCATCAGGTTCTGCAGGAGACAGCAGACCAGGACTGAGAGCCACTACGGGTACATGTGAGAAGTGCTCAGTTGGAATTCGCATCTGTAATCAAAATATAATCAATCACTGTGTACAGATTATACTGGATATACCTACACAAATAAAGAAAAATCAAGTAAGTTAAATTACTAAATTAAGTAAGCTGAATGAAGTTAATGTTTTTTAGTAACATCCATAAATACTTGTCTTCAAATTCAGTAGTCTTCTCAATTATCCTCATCTAACCATCTTGGTTTTTGACTCTACTTGAAGCTGTTAAAAATTTCACATGCACTATTAATATGTAAATTGATGCTTACTCTCATTTCAAATCTCGTATTGTTAAATTGTAGATACTCTTTCTTCAGGTTTCAATTAAAAACATTTTTAGAAATTTGTAGGAATGATGATGCTCAATAGTAGTAGGATTCAATACACAACGTTACTGTGTCTGTTACAGCAGTGTCCATTTTGGTTACACAGAATTTTTTAATGTATTTCATAAACAATAAAAATTTACTGTGGAACTTTATTGGTTATACTATGGTGGATCAAGAAGTAGGCAGATAATATAAAGAATAATAACTCATTTTAATTTTAATTCCCATCTGCATAGGAATACTAATAAACACTTTTATCATTACACTCTTTCATATTATATTAATTTGTAAATCAATATCTTATTCTCATGTTCATGGATACCTATTTTATTTCTCAGTGTACCTCAAGTTATAACAGTCTCAATTAAACCATATACCACTGGCTTCAAGGCGACTCTTATCAGCTGTAATTAATTTTTCAGCTCCGCCTATACAGTTGCATTGTTGACATCTTTATGAACCAGTTAAGCAAATGCCTGCACTGACAACAGAATAATGACAACACAACGTATTATAATGAATCAAAAAAAGAAAAGCTGCAATTAGAATTTTTGGATTGTGTCATTGAGGAAGACAAGAGGAAAAAGAAACATGTGAAGAAGACGTTAAGAAGTAAACAGGCATAACATGGAAGGGATAATTTTTCTAGTATAGTTCTTTTGAAGTATTTATGTGAAAACAACCTTGAACATTACAGAAACTACCTCTGCATAAATAATGATAGTTTTGACATCAGTAAATAAAAAAGTTACTGAATTTCATAAAAAATAACAACACTATATTTAGTCAATAAGTTCAGAACTCAGTCTAATTGTGACATTCAGGTTTTTAGCAGCAGGAAAAATCTTTTGAAGACCTGACATTCTCAACAGGCATACCACCTCAGAGTCTTGGAATTATTATACCAGAATCTTGAGAAGCCATCATTAGATCATCGAGAAAGGAGTACATGTCTTTGATGTTTTTATATTATCATCTGAATATTCATTATATCTCACTTTCCATAAGCATGATAAACACTTGTAATTTTCAAAAAAGTCAGTGATAAATACAGCTGAAAAAATGCTGTGTCTGTACCATATTAAAAGAATAAACTCAAAGTAAAATCAGACAGAAATGACAGAATAACTACGATCAGTAAAGCAACAGAACACACAATGTGAATAAAACCCGCTGCACATACACAATAAGGTTTGCCTGTGGCATGTTGTGCTTTTTCAACTGCACACTGATAGATCAGACATTTGATCTGCCACTTGACAGTCCTAGAATTCCAACCTTACTGAAAGGCCCCATGCGACAGGCAATGCAACAGATATTTTATATTAAGATCCACACACTGGCAATTTTCTCACAGGCCTAGTCTGTAGGAGATTTAGGCAGCCAGCTGTCTATTTGATATATTAAAACCTGTATTGCACAATATCTATCCAATAAGTAGAAACTGTACAGCTGAACCCTGCTCTTATAAACAACCTGACTGTGGATGAATGTTATTTTTGATAGTAATGTTTAAACTTTCATTCCCATGGATAAATGACTCATTATGTTTGTACAATTAAGATACGAATATATTATTTTCTCAAGTATAGTATTATAGAATGTTTAAGGCCATTTCACACAACAAATATCTATTTACCAGGAACTATAAAACAAGAGAAACATGAAAACTCATTAGTCAATCATGTGTAGACCTACCCAGATAACGCGCTCTGCACATGTGCAGATCAAAATGATCAGGTGAAAGTGTCTCAGCAATATTAATCAGTAAGTAATTGCAAAACATGTATCCTCCAACATATTCAACATGTATGATATATTTTTACCAGTATGAACAGTTGTAATTGTTAAGCTGATGAGTGATGCAACCCCTCAATGAATGGATAAAACGTATGATATAAAATGGCCTTCAGTTTTATATCCTTAAGATGTTTATATTCTGTACTTTAATATACAATTCAATAAATTCACTTTAATGATATTCTCTGAAATAGCTATATACATAAATAATAGACAGCAATGTGTAATTTAGTGACGATTAATTGAGGTTCTACTGTGTTCATATTTAAAAATATTTCACTAATAAAAGAAGTATGTACAATTTCTTTTCAAAACTGCTGGCTATCAAGCTTTAAAAACCCTGATTAAACAGAAAAGTGAATACAATTATTTTTTAATCCATATTTTGTAAACAAAGTTTACTTTTTTTAATAGGATATGTAATAATAGCGTACTACAGAAGGAATTTTTTTCTTAACATGTCCAAAATGTCTTGAGTATGGTTAAATGATATGGAAAAAAACTTGCACATATCCCTTCTCATTTACACTACTACTGTATGATGATAACATTCTTTTATATTTTGAATATTTTAATTAAAATATCTTTACGCTCTTTATTATTGTACACTTTCTATACTTTATTAGTGTTTACAGATACTATTAAACATTGATAATGTTTCACAGCTTTCACAGCCAGTGTCAATACTGTTAAATCTTACTGGGTTGTTACGTTGTAAAAATGTTTACAGTAATTATAGACATATTATATGTTACAATCCAAATATATCTGGTACTAATTATAGACATGTTGTACCATGGTCTAACAGCCTGATTAAGTTTGTATCAGTACTGTTAAACAGTCTTCATCATTTGCAAGAGTCTATGGAGATTAACTGATAACTAACATGGTCAGAGCTCTGTTGTTCTTATGTACACTTTCTTGAATCACTAGTAACTATATAAAATAATAGTGCACACTATAATATTAAGTAAAGTTAATAACAAAATAAGCTCGATACATGCTGTTTTTAATTTTTCAGTAATAATTACAAACAAGTTAGTAATGTCATTAAAAGGTCATGAGTTAATTACTGGACAGTAGAGTACTGAGACTACTTATGTTTTGTAGTGTTTTACAGAACCTTAGAAATATTATGATTTACATGTGTGGTCCCTACCTTTGAATAGCACTTGGTACAGACAGTCCTCTTACACAGCTTACAGATCTGTCCCCATGGTCCAAATATACTGAAACGTGTCTTCATGCACAAAAAGCACACCTGAAACAAAGTTTTATACTTGAATTGTTTAAATTATATGACAGGATACAGTTATAATACCTTCTCATACAGTTCCAGGTTATTTTGTTATGACATTTCCTCTTAGTGTACTTAACTTAATCTGAACTGTAGTTAAATTGATTTAATAAATTATAAGCGACTACAACTGAACTTCTAGTAATGAAACCCTTGATGTAACAAATGTTTGCAGAAGTAATGATAAAATCTCACTTGATTGTATAGGAGGCCTTTGTACTGATCTTGAGATTCAGTAAACATACTCAAATAATATATAGTTTGAATTGTCTAAAGACAGATATAAATGTAAAAAGGCGATAAAATGTAAATGTTTCATTGTCTTTCCTTCACACAAATGTTATTTTGTTCTAGACAGTTTCAATTGTGGTTCTAAATGTTTTGTGTTAGACAATTAATATATAAAATTAAAAACACTTTTATAATAATTTTATCTAGTCTCATTAAACAAAATCTAGCTACTGTTCATTGTTTTTCAATATAAAATGTAGAGTCAGTATGTTAAGTTCTTGAATTTTGTGGTCCATGACAGTAAACTCATACTCATATTATGAAAAGAATGGCCTTTTCTGTTTCTAAAGTAAATGTATTTAAAAGAACATATTTTGACAGACTCATGACATGGCATTGGTGGTAGTTTCTGGCAGTAATATAGCGTTTAGGTAAATAATAACACAGCTGGTAATATTCAGCAATATAGCAAAAAAATGCTTTTTTGATTGTTGTTTAAACAGTTGTTAATTGCATACAGGTAATTTTTAAATATGTGTAATGCTTGGTACAACTTAAAATGATATTGAACTGCTGAAGGTATATTGACTGACAGAGACAACTCTGATGTCAAAGATTTCCATTACAGTTGTAAAGTTGCCCAGTATATCCTGATTTGTAATAATTTTGTTTTATTAAATTGATAACCAACTTTCCTGTCAATAGACAGTTCCACTGAAAAAGAAACTTACTTGTGATATGTGTGTGGAGGAAACATTTAATACATTTTGTGTAGCGGGTCAATTTTTGGGTGTTTTACTTAAATCGTTTGGGGCAATTATATAATTTTATTTATTTCGTTTTCGGGCGGGTTTGGATAAAATATTGTAAAGCTGCATTATTGTGCAACGTATTTGTCCGTATAACAGTCAGTGTAACAGAACAGTGGAACAAAGCTGTAAGGCGCAGTTGTTGTTGAGGAATGCGGCAGAGAATTTGCACCTCCACAAAATTCGCAGAAATCTGTACTGGTGTGGCAGTGCACACACGTCACTACTCGCGCATGAGCGCATACCCAAGCGATGTTGAAAAACCAAGATGGCTAGAGAGAATAATATTCATCGTCTTCTCCAAAACTTTGCGGAAGCACTGTTGTAAGTCCCACCCACTTTTATGACATCAGGCAGTGCCTGGTTGAAATCGTCTGCTATCGTCATTCCAACAACTACATGACTAGCATGAGGCGAAACTGTGACGACTACATACAAGGCATTGATGTCCGTCGTTTTGACAAAAATGCTCCTGGAGTGGGGAACTGAGAGACGCTGCCAGTCTTGGGTCGACTCACGCTTGTGCTGGTCGCCCGTCAACCGGACTCAGAAACAAAATTTTTTTTTAAACTGATATAACAGGGAAATAGCCGAAAAAGTTTATGTGACCGCGGTCGGGAAAATGTAAAACAACATCAGACACTTTTTGAACACTTTCACACGAAATTAGAAAAGAACAATGGATGTGCGCGAAGACCACGTGGCCGGGGGTTATTTCGTTTATTGAAAGTAAGGGTAGGGGGTTTTAAAAGAGTATGGGGTATTAAAGAAATTAAAATTAATTTAAGTGAGAATGGCAGGCTGGGCTCTCTTGTTTAATGTATGTAAGTAGTAGAAAATAAGAATAGTATATAAGACGTAATGATTACACAACTTGTAAAATCATAATATTTTGAAAGTATGTAAAATCTATATTTGGAGAAAAAGTATCAATTTAAAATCTTTTGAGTAATAAAAGAAAACTAATTTCTCTTCCAAGATGGATTGTATAAGTTCTTCACACAACCTTGAAAATTACGCTTGTATCCCAAAGTACGTATGAGATCCTGGACCCAAGAACACGCAAAACAGTAAGTGTAAGTTTTTTTATTATGGTATAGTTTTTATAAGTTAATTAAATGGTGATAAATACGTAATTTCACAGTTGGCGCCCGAACAGGGACAGTTTTTATAAGTTAAAAATTTGATGTAAAAACCATACCTACAAATAAGATACAAGCGCAATTGAGAGGTTAAGTGAAAGACGTAAAAGGTTATGTTTAATATTGGGGAGTAGAATATATTTTTTTTTTGATAAGTATGCGTTACATATGGTAAGATTTTATAAAGAAATATATATTACAAATTTTAAGAAAAATGGCAGATAATAATGATTTTAGTTTATCTGATAGTCAGATAGCAAGTCAGTTAAGTAGCGATTCGGGAGTTCAAACGAATGATAGTAATGTAGAGAGTCAGTTTACCGAATCGAAAATAATGGAAGGTGTGACGAGTCAGTCAACGCCGGCCTTAATTAAGAGAGAAAGTAATAGTGAAATGATGAGTATGATGCAGTTATTGTTGAATAAATTTGACATGAACACTAGTGATTTCAATATTAAATTCAATGAACACAAAAATGAGATGCAAGAATTCAAAAGTAGTATAACTGAGAAGTTCGATATTCAAAAGAATAGTTTTGAGGAGTTATTAAAAAATCAGAATAAAGAGTTGAAAAATGAAATACAAGAAATGAGTAAATGTGTAGAAAGTACTAACGAAATAATAAGATCTAATTTGAATAAGTTAGAACAGAGTGTTGAGCGAATGGAAGTAGTTGTGATGAATCTAGGGAAAAATAATACAAATGAAACTTGTAATGACGAATACAAAAATGTAGTACCAGATAAAGAGGTAACAAATAATAACAATGTTGAAAATAAGGAATGTAATATTGAGAATAATAATGTGTTTGAGAAATTGGTATCAGAAAGTGATACGGTAAAAATAAATAATGAGAGTACTAATGAAAGTGTAGAATGCAGTGATTATGAGATGTTAATGTGTGTCAGTGAGTTAGAGAGAGAGAGAGAAAAAAATAGTGTTGTAGTAGAGTGGGGACAGAGGGGAAATTTTCCTTTTATTATTTACGATGATTTAATGTGGTCACAAGAGTTTTTGAAGGGCAAGGGTCCCGTGTTAGTAGAAGATTTGAGTTTATTTTATTTGTATGATATTATACCCTCTGTGTGGAATGATTTTATAAGTATGAGATGGTGTTATGTTGAGAGAGAGATAGAAGTATATAATTTAAAGAGAGATTATGATGAGTTGAAAGAAATATTAGAAGTGTATGTAAACAAGAATGATCTAATTGATAATACAAAAGTAACTAACCCGATATTGGAAATATTTACTGACGGAGATTTAACAGAAATACTTAACGTAGACTTGGTGAATGATTATTATGGTATAACGGATAAATTGAAATTATTTGGTTATGACACACAAGACAACAATATGTATGTCAATATAATTGAACAGTGTTATACAAAACCAAGATTAATCTTTGACGATGGAGGGTAGACTGTAAAACAATAAAAGACAATTAAACATTATGTTTTATGGTTTTTTGACATGGCAGATTTGGACAGAAGTGTGGAAAAAATGGAATAATAATTAACAAGAGTTGTAAATAAAATATAGTGAATTTATATGTGTGTATGTAAGATGATTGTTGTGATAATAATATTGAAATACTTGCAATTTAAATAAATAAACCAAATTAATTTTGAAAACAAGTAATCAGAGAATTATAATTGTTTGGATGGTAATGAATTCTATATTGTTAATAATTAATTTAATTAAAACAATTTGATATATTTTAAATATTTTAATTGATTAAGTAAATGTTGTATAATTAATTTTTTTGTAAATTCAGTTTGTTTTACGAGATGGAAATTTGGTAATGAATGCTAAATTATTTAATTTAAATTAATAAATTTTGTGGAATGTTTCAGAGATGGTGGTGATTATGTTTTGTGGGCATATCATGTTAAATGGATTGTAAGTAGAGAAATTTTATAATCAGGTGTAATAAAAAATATTTACAGGTGTAATTGAGATTCTAATTCAGTAATAAGATGTTATTTGGAAATCAGTTGGTTCAAGAAGTAAAGATAATTAAAAAATTTTAATAATAAATGAAAAATGATAAATAATGATTATCAATAATAAATTTTGAAAATTTCAAGAAAGTTAAACGGTAAAAGGTCATGAATGGGTTAAATGAGTGTTGATGCAAATATTATATGATAATGTATATACAAATTTTAATTAGTTGTCAATTGTAATTAGTTATTATGTGGCTATTGTGGGGGTGGCCTGTGCTCTCACAAGTAGCGAAATGGGTTGGGGGTAGCAGTGAGTGTTACCTCCATCGGAGGCCAAACTGGCGATAAATGTGCGGCACACCTTATCCGTGTAAAATAAAAATGTTTACACACAATACTAAATAACGTGTCGCACATAAAAATATTGATGTGAAACAGGCAGTGAAATTAAAGTTAGATTTCCTCGACTTTTCGGGCGGTTACTGCCTTACCAGCACTAACCGTGGTTTTGGCTAGCGGCCAGCTATGGTCATATCAAGTCCCTTGACCATAGCTGACTTGAAATTGGTATAGATTTGAAATTCAATGGGGGGACATTAGAGGAAATCTCCGGAACTAGGGAACAGCGGCTGCCACTCTGTTCGAGGAGGAACAGCAAGACCGGTGGCAGATCCGTTTTAAGGGTGTTTGAGTATATAACAAGAACATGTTGATGTTCACAACTTTAAAACTTAATAGCGGAAGCAGAGACACGGAGAGGTAAAAAACCTGCTCCAAAATATACAGTCTCTGTGGAAGCGAATGGGCGCCACAGTCCAACATAATCTGAAATAGTGTGTGTGGCTGGGAGGTGACGCAAAGGAGTCACGAATTTAAAATGTTATGACAAAAGTTTTGCTTATTCAAAGTTTAATTCAATCAAAAATGCTTGTGCTCTGTCCACATAATTATATGCTCAGACTCGTAATATAAGATTCATACTATAATTTTCAAGGTATCATTTTGTTGTGGTGTGTTAGATATAGTTGTTGACAAAATGTATTTTTATTATGTGTATTTTTTTTTCGAAGCCAATAATTAGCCGCCTGGCAGGCAAGCAACATAATAGGAGTAAGTGTTGATAATGTATTACATGTAATTGTCCAATTTTGAATGGTATTCATGGTGTTTTAATTATGTCAGGAGATCAGCTGATCAGCAATGATGTCACTGGTAGGTTAGTTATAAAGGTTACAAGTTATTAATGTTCAATGCTATGTTTGATGTACTACAGATATTTTGAAGTAAAGATAAAAAGAATATGAGAAATAAAATAACAATAATTTATGCAAATTAATAAAAGATAATTCATGGGTGATAAATGTTTTATGGGACATGTAGACCTGTCCAAGTTGAATTAAAAGTTGAATGTGAAATGATGGAGATGAATATAATGTAATGTTGTTTTTGAGTTGATGTGATGTAACAGAGTTGGTGAAGTATTAATGTTGACACAGTTGTAATGGAGACTTTATGTAGATTTTGAGTGACATATTGTTGTTTTTATAGTTAATGAGGTTATTTTGTGTATTTGTAGTAATGTAATGAGATTGAGAATTTTGGGGATGGCAATTTTGTATTAGGGGGTAGTGTCATGTAGGAGTCCGCAACAAGGGTTGGGACGGGATAGGGTTAGCTTTTAGTGGGGAAGGGGCCACCTTAGGTAGAATCCGGGCCGCCAAATAAGGGAATTGAGTTTTTTGGGGGCGGGGAAACACGTATCCTATATACAAAGGGTTAGAGAGTATTTTATATGTAGAGAAGGTGGCGTTTTGTGTTAAATGGTAAGTTGGGGTTTAGAGTGTTTTGGGATAGATATTTTGATAGAGATGGGTGTCCTGGGAGTTGAAGTTGATGAATATTAGAGTCAGAGGGAGAAAGTTTATATATGTATAGAGATCTAATACAGTAAATGAGAATAAATGAGTTACAACACCCACAGTAATGTAGAATTAAACTGTTAACTAAAGAGAGGAATTTATAATAAAGAATATACAATTGTTTATTTTTTCCAACCAGTGACAGAATTTTGATAAAATTTGAAAATGATGTAAAGTCAAGAATTGTTTATTTTAAATAATTTAAATGTCAACTTGATTATTATATTAATATTTTGTTTATTTTAAATGTTGTATTTTATTATGTTTTGTATTTCAAGTTAGGATATTGCAAATGTTCAATGTGTTTTCAGAACTGATATATAACATATGTAGGTCAAGGGTTTTGGACTTGACCTAGTTACGATCAGCTGATGAGGTCATACACCTACTAAGCTTGTATAGTAGGAATCCAATTTTAATCTGTTTGTTTGATTAATTCAAACCAATATTTGAATAATTTTAATAAATGTTATTTAATAAATGAATTTAATAAATATTTAATGAATCATTTTTTTTTGAAATTTAAAATTTTGAAAATTTTAATTTTTTTTTGAGAAAAAAAAAACTTGATTTTTCGCCTGCCAGCGAATGGATATTTTAGATGATGATTTTTTTTATTATGTGTGCATTAACCATGTTTCTTTTATTGTATTGCATTATATTGGTAGACTATAAGTGGTTCTCATGTTAGAGTAAGGATGTGTTTAGCTTAGTAGAAATGTCTAGGTTAAGTCATGTGAAACAAAAATTTAGAAAAACCAGGAAGAGAATTTTTTGATAAAAGATTATTTTTTTTGAATTTTGAATTTTTTAAATTTATAATAAATTTTAAAAGAAAATTTTTATTTTTAATGTGTTAATAAAGGGTATCATGTAATGCGAGTGTGTGTGAGCCCAGTATCTGCTAAAGGCAGCCCAGCTTGCAAAAAGGGGAACCATATCGGTTGAGGAGCCGGGAATCATTTTAGCCAGGGATTGAGGATTTTTGGGGGTAGCATGCGAGAAGGCGAGGTGCGCCGTGGTGCGAGTCTGATCGATTTCTCGGTGTTGGGATCTCTTACGGAGAAGTCCAGTGATCTCGTTCAGATGAGTCCATAGTCGCTGAGCCAGGGGGGTCGTGTACCCATGCAGATTAAGAACCAGGGGGTTGTTGGCACCAGTTCCTCACCGGTCCTCTTCGGGGTTTATCGATGAGATTTCTTCTGTTATGGACAGCAGAATTCTCATCGAGGGGGTATTGTAGCGGGTCAATTTTTGGGTGTTTTATTTAAATCGTTTGGGGCAATTATATAATTTTATTTATTTCGTTTTCGGGCGGGTTTGGATAAAATATTGTAAAGCTGCATTATTGTGCAACGTATTTGTCCGTATAACAGTCAGTGTAACAGAACAGTGGAACAAAGCTGTAAGGCGCAGTTGTTGTTGAGGAATGCGGCAGAGAATTTGCACCTCCACAAAATTCGCAGAAATCTGTACTGGTGTGGCAGTGCACACACGTCACTACTCGCGCATGAGCGCATACCCAAGCGATGTTGAAAAACCAAGATGGCTAGAGAGAATAATATTCATCGTCTTCTCCAAAACTTTGCGGAAGCACTGTTGTAAGTCCCACCCACTTTTATGACATCAGGCAGTGCCTAGTTGAAATCGTCTGCTATCGTCATTCCAACAACTACATGACTAGCATGAGGCGAAACTGTGACGACTACATACAAGGCATTGATGTCCGTCGTTTTGACAAAAATGCTCCTGGAGTGGGGAACTGAGAGACGCTGCCAGTCTTGGGTCGACTCACGCTTGTGCTGGTCGCCCGTCAACCGGACTCAGAAACAAAATTTTTTTTAAAACTGATATAACAGGGAAATAGCCGAAAAAGTTTATGTGACCGCGGTCGGGAAAATGTAAAACAACATCAGACACTTTTTGAACACTTTCACACGAAATTAGAAAAGAACAATGGATGTGCGCGAAGACCACGTGGCCGGGGGTTATTTCGTTTATTGAAAGTAAGGGTAGGGGGTTTTAAAAGAGTATGGGGTATTAAAGAAATTAAAATTAATTTAAGTGAGAATGGCAGGCTGGGCTCTCTTGTTTAATGTATGTAAGTAGTAGAAAATAAGAATAGTATATAAGACGTAATGATTACACAACTTGTAAAATCATAATATTTTGAAAGTATGTAAAATCTATATTTGGAGAAAAAGTATCAATTTAAAATCTTTTGAGTAATAAAAGAAAACTAATTTCTCTTCCAAGATGCATTGTATAAGTTCTTCACACAACCTTGAAAATTACGCTTGTATCCCAAAGTACGTATGAGATCCTGGACCCAAGAACACGCAAAACAGTAAGTGTAAGTTTTTTTATTATGGTATAGTTTTTATAAGTTAATTAAATGGTGATAAATACGTAATTTCACATTTGTTCGTCAAATTAGCATAGTACATCATTGGGTTTTACACGTGTTGTCTGCTGTATTCTGTATTCATAAAAATTTGATTTTTTTATAAATATCATTTTCGAGTAGTTTTTAAATGTGTGCATAAGTTTGAAAGCTCATTCTTTTTTAATAAGCAAGACGGTGTTGAATAATATTAACTGAAAACATAAGTGTTTAAAAACAGGATAAATTTTTTTTAATCGTCTTGGGTTTTTTGTGAAAATTACAATTTTTGTACAAGTATTTGTTACACTTATTCTCACCTATAAAATACTGAAGCAGTAGCATACATTTATACAAAAGTACCTGTCTAATAAGACCATTTTGAAAAATGACTGTAATTGAGAAATGTTATAGAGTATGTTGCCTTTAAACTCTGAGATTTGCATGATAAGTAAACTTACAAAAATGGGCTTGGTGTTACTTTTTATTAGTTTTTAAAATTAATTTCTGCCAAATTATAATACCCACTGCCACATTTAACTTGAAAGGTAGTAGAACACTTAAAAAGGTTTGCATTGCTAGTTAGAAGCAAAAAAGGAACAACAAGAGAATTAAAAACACTACTGATATACTTATATGTACATAAACTGAGAGTTACCCGTCTTTTCTCAGCATCCTCCTTAACATGGCCGTCAACTGGTAAACTCTCTAACTCAGCTTTTGTTAGGACACTGCGGATGTGTACAATTTCTTCTAGTGTCAATGACAGGCATTCCTCTTGCCATTGCTTCTAAAAAACATGAAATAAAATAAATTTAGTTAGCAGGTAGATATTTTCCCCTTACATACTAACACACACACACACACACACACAGAAACTTAGGAAACTAAGGGGTCAAAATGTCAGTGAGCTCAGAATAACAATGGATGTCTACAGAATGGTCTTACTACAAACATATCTTAGATAGGTGATATGCAATTGTGACCTTTTGTCACTAATTTTAAGACACTAATTTGACTTTTGAGTTTCTACTGATAAACATGAATAGGAGGAATATATGTTATTTGTATTAACAATTACAAATTTAGAGTGAAAATGGGCTAAAACAAACGCATATGCCTATGCTTTTTCCAATATTTCAATAATTTTAAATTGGTTACCAGAATAAATACATAATTCAAATAATCCAAAAGTCAAAATTGAATACAAATATTTTCTTTAACAAAGTACCATTACAAAGAACACTATGAACTCTTCAATAATAATAAAATATTAAAAACACTGGTAGAAAAAGAACTTTATACATTTTGTTATATAAACATAAATAAGTGACTATGTACGTTAACACAAAGTCTAGTGTTATTTTTTTTTTTTTGTATTTTTACTGGTACTGGAAATAGGCTACATACATTTTACTGCAAATTAAAAATTATTCGTTGGATATAAACACAATGTAATCAAACCAATCATCTATTATAATAAAATATTGTGAAGAATAATTGTATCACCCAAAATAATTTTTCCATGGCTATCTGTTACCTCTTTTGAATAAATGGGATCTGTTAACTTCTTTCTTTCTGAGACTAACCTTTGTCAGTCAAACTAAAAAGGTATGCCTGACTGTTTTTCATTTACTCTATTAATTCAATTTATTGTAGTTGTATTTCATTATATATTTATGTTATTAATTATATTTAACTGCCAGTGTGTTATATTTATAACTACCAGTATTTTATTTACAAATACAATAATTATTTATGTTCTTCGGTAACCACATCTTATAACTATGAAAATTAAATATTGTTTTAAGTTCTTTTATAATAATTATGTGAATACTTTATTACACTAAAAATGAACCAATCGTACAGAAAACAACAAAGTATTATGCACTTCATTACACTGGTTCAATATACTGGTAGAGGAAGTTCAATAGTTGATGACTCACAAGTCAGTTATAATGATGTATTAAGCAATATTTACAAACAAAAATGTTGCCATATTCAATAACTATCATTTAAAAAAATAAGTTTAGTTTACTAACAAAATTGTACTATTCGAATTTATCTTTAAAACAGTATTACTAGAATAGGTGAGGGTAACATAACCTCAAAATGTGTGTTCTGAGTTTTAAGAATATCTTATTTGCCACACAACTTTACTTCACTTAATGTATCAAAACAACTTATTGGACATATGTATAATATTAAACACTTTGATCTAATAATTTTATCACACCAAAAATAATATGAGGTTAATAAAGAACATGAGAAATGTAATTTCTAAGGGAAATGTAACAAAAAAAAAAGAAGAATTATATATCAAGAAATTTACAGCTGGAATTGTAATAGGCATTCACTATCAGAAATGTGTGCAGTTTTCCCCAAAACTGAAAATCCATTCACTGTCACTCCACCAATGATGTCTAGACACTGGCTGAATTGAAAACACAAGGGCTGCTTTGGGGGTGGTGGAGGGAGGGTTGATGACTCATAACTACGTTTGGGGGAAGGGAAAAACAATTTAAAATTATGTTTACACAGTAAAAAAATGTCTTAAATTAGAAACACATTAATATTAAAAGAATGTATTCTCTGATTCATAATGAAAATTGGCAAAAAATATTGACCAAACTGAAGCAGACTACCAGTATGCTAAGTGCAGAAATTGTTTAGTAGATACTATAGTTACACTTAAAATTACTGCTGAATAAATGTCAGTCATAGTTCTTGAAGTTGATAAATTTTTATGTCTGAATATACTTTTAAATTCATAGATTAGCATTAAGTTAAAAAATTCTAATAAAACAAAAACAAAAAAAAGCTTACCAAATTTTAACCGACATAATAATTACTTGTGTAATACTAATAAAACGTTCTGTATAAATATATAATTATATAACTTTTAATATCAATTTGAGAAATAAAATATCCTCTATAACAAGTTTTCAACTACAGGGGTGTAATTCATACAGTGTGTGATATGTTATATTCATACATGATAAATATAAATATACATTACAATTATATAATTAATTTATATCTGTGAACATCATCCTTTTATCTTTATCTGTACAAAATGATATTCCACCCATTATTTACATACATTATTATGACATGTACCTTTATGCTTTATTTGATACATTTTAAACAATTTTAAACATCATCAAAAATAAAATATACTTAAACCTACCAATTTTTGTGACTTGGCCACTGACAAAACCCACAACAGTTGCTACATTTTTTGTGTGTTCTCTTCCTATTCACAGTTAATTAAATTAATGTAAAAATTGGGTCTTAAACAAGTCATAACAATTTTCTTCATCCAGTGACAGGATGCAACGTGGTCTGCATAATGGCTGTCGTCTATTTTTCAAGTAAATTTGTGCGTAGTGATATTTTAATTATAGTTCATGTATAAGCAATAGCAGATTTACATACATTTCTACTGCCCTTGGGCTATAATACATTTGCTGCCTCTTAATGGACAATTAAAATGTTAGTCCCTAAGTAAACAAAAGCTACTTCCCCACAATCTGTACATGACTTACCTTGAAAGTAAAGTGTAGTTTTAGAATACAGACATACCGTATTTTAAAATAACTTACAATATACTATTATTATTATTTTGGATGCACAATGTTTACAAATTTTCTGGAACCAAAGATTACAGAAGTGATTGAATTCTCATCTTCCACCACTGCTTGTCCATCCAAAGATCTTCTTCAATTTCTCATTCCCTCAATATTGTCTGAATTTCTTCTATCCAGGTGATAGGTGGTCTTCCTCTTTTCCTTCTTCCTGGTGGGGTTCATTCCATAACTCTCCTTGGCAATCTTTCCGGTGCCATTCTTACAATATACTGTAACTTCAAAATAACTTTCCCAGTTTTTGTTAATGCCACAATTTTGCCGTGTGAGTACAGGTGATTATACTTATTGACATGTGTACAATACACTATTGGTATACTGAGTGGGCCATGAATCACTTGGCATAGTAGTTATCAAGAATGCAATAGTTTGTCTAGCAACTTATAACCTATACTTACGATATAGTAGAGACATATACTACATTACAGGAACTAAATATATACATATGTGTTCTTTATATTATATGCTTGTTCTGCAAACTTATGTAATTAAGTGTATTTTATTAAGCAAGCTCTTTTCGAAACTCATAATAAAATGGTTAACTAGTAATTAACTGTATCATTCTGTGTCTACTTATTATTTTTCTCAGCATAAGTCATAAGCAAAAATAAAATATGCAGTAAAGAACAGATTACTTTCTTTCAATTCAATTATTTTTTGTTGTATTTGATGTTTGCAAAATGTTTTTTTTTTGTTCTTGTAACGATATATAATTGCTAAATGGTAGATATATTCACATCTATATAACTTTCTACACACAGGCACAACATAAAAACTAACACTTATTTAGAACAATTATCTTGTTCCATTTATTACAATCATAATTTATTTATATAATATAATTATCATCCTCTTGTTATAGTTCTTCACAAATTTCTCCCACCACATTCTGGACTCGTTCATTTCTTACTTTGCCCACCCATTTTACTTTTAACATTCTTCTAGAACATTCCACATGAAACACTCTTATTATTCACCTTTCAGCTTTGGCTATTGTCCAAGTTTTGCAAACATATAGTATGATGTTCCAAATATGTAACTTCAGGAATTTCTTCCTACATTGTTAATCTAGTATTTAACAGTAAAAATTTTCTTTCTTGAAGAGTGCCCTTTGAATTGTGCCATCCTACTGCAGACATCCCTTTTGTCTCAGCCATCCCTTCTGACACTGCTTCCCAAGTAGGTAAATTCATACATTTCCTCTATGCTGTCTTTCCCATTTTAATATTTAAAGACTTTTTTTAATGATTTATTGCTTTAGTTAATTTTACAGCAAATTGTTCTAATTGTACTGTTACAAGATAAATATACAGAGTATACAACTACCCAAACCCACATGTATTGTACAAGTACTTTACAGACAGTTAAACATAATATTATACATACATACATTCATATTAATACATATTAATTCATCAATTCATAAGAATATTTGTGGCATACATATATTTCATAAAATGGAAAAAGTGAAATGCAATACCAGAACATGAAGTACAACAGATATTACCGGTACTGATTTTGTTTTATATGATCTGACACATAAATAAAATGAAGAATTTATTATATTTTGATTATTTTTTAATTAATTTTTTTGTAAAGTTGAACGAGTTTTGGTAACTATTATATTCAAAAATCAACAGAAAGTATGACATAGAACTGTGTCCCTTTAGTATAGTTTAGTTAACTTCTGTCTCTGAAGACGGTGTACCATTAGAAAGTATATATCAGAATGGCTACATACTATTGGGTAATCCTGTTATAATACATTCATACATTAATTAAATAGTCGGATTCATACAACAGGTCAATCATCACTACACAGCTGTTATACATCTTGCTTACATAAAGTGTGATCAAAAACATCATGTAATTTTTGAATTTTCACAGTTATAAGTGTCTAATTAAAAACCGTTTTTCCATCATATTGGTACACTTCTTAGTGATAATCATCTAAAATTTTATATCTATGGGATGTGTAGTTTCAGTTTACCAACTTAACACACACACACACACACACACACACACACACACACACACACACACACACACACACACACACACACACACACACAACAGAGAGAGAGAGAGAGAGAGAGAGAGAGAGAGAGAGAGAGAGAGAGAGAGAGAGAGAGAGAGAGAGAGAGAGAGAGAGAGAGAGAGAGAGAGAACTATACATGTAATCTCTCTACTCACCACATACAATACAATTTACATTTACATGGGTGTAATTCTTTCATTAACTTAGCAAAAACTCAGTTTCTAAACTAGTCTATATAGATAGTCATGTTTAATAGAACATTACTGGTCAAATTACGATAGTAAACAAATTTATATTAAATGCAGGTTATAATGTTTGCAACTAAATTTCATTGAAGTCCGGTACTGAAAAAAGATACAGTACCGTTTACCAAATGGTAAAAGCTTAAGAGCATGATAATGTCTTTTAGTGTATTTCACCACAACACAAAACAAACCTTTATTTACAACAATCCCAATGACATTATGTATCTGTGTTATATCTTCACATTTCTGCGGTGAGTAATTAAATATAAAGAGGAAGTAGATTTGCATTTACGAAGCAGTACAGACAAATAGTTTAATGAATAGATGCAGGATCGTTAGCTGAATCACATATGAAGACAACCATTAACTAGAGACAATAACCTATCTACAGCTATGCAGTGTTGTTTGCTTGTTAGGTCTTTAATCTGCGACGACGTTAGCATGTTAGCGGTCGCGGTTATATATATATATACATATATTGTAACAAGACATATGAGCCCAATATTTCAGTAACCAAAATATTAACACATGTCATAATAAATGAGTCAACGAGACGCACCACGTGTTTAATCTAAAATGCCAAGAATGAAACTACATGAGCAACTCATTGAGAAGAATAAACTCACAAACACAAGAGTTAATAAAATTAATGGTAAATAACAAATATAATAACATTATAAGAAGAAAGACGATACAACAAATAGTGAGAATACCACAGGACACAATAACCCAATAGTTTCGGTCAGTAAGGAATCAATGAAAACAAGGAAGAAACATACTACGAGAAAGACACTTAACAACCATGGCATAAAATATAGATTCCAAGAGCCAGTCAACTATAGATTAACATCTTACCCGTATAAATAATAACTGAAGAACTTACAGATTGAAAAGATAGACAATAACTGACTAACTTAGATGACCCATATACAGCTAATAATATTGTAAATGAGTAGGACATCCTATATTAGACAAAGAGTGGAAGTAACAATAACGTTAACATAAAAGAAGCTGTAAATAAAAGCATAATGACAAGTTATGCACAGCATCAATGTAATGTAAGAAAGAATTAGAATTGTCTCATAATTATAATAATCGTTAGTCAAGTAATCAAAAAATCATGTAAGATAGAAAAAGGAAATAAATAATGAATTACCAGTAGTCATTAATAACATTAGACTTGAATAAACAAGGTTAAAAGATGTAAATTTGTATCAACTCAATACACCCATTGTTGCTACAAATAATAAAACCACATAACCTAAATACAGGTACTTTCCACCTAACTTCATATTTAATAGTAGGTAAAACATATCTAAACTAAAATATTTTGTACCCCAAATCAAGTAGAAGTAATAAGGTTTCTACCAATACCAATATAAGATACCACGAGTAATTTTTATATAAGAATTCAAGTAAAGAAGGTGAACAAAACCAGCCAAAATGAGATTCACTATGTGAAACATAGACAAAACCACATTGTAATGCTAAATAGAAATAACAGAAGAATACCTATGTAATAAGTAAGATGTAAAATCACTATTATATTAGCACAAGAGAATTATAAGCAAGGACATAATGTGTAATAAGAATAATTAAGCACACCTGTCATGTGACACCAGGTGTAATTACTATTATCCAATGCTATACGCTAAGGAACAGACTAGTGTGTTAAAAACACAAGACTAACTATCAATATACTACTACTAGTAAACTATTCAAACTAAATAATAGTCTGAAAAGACAATACATTCCCAAATAAGAGTTAAATGAAAGGTACACGTAATAGTGCCATATAGGGGTCATATTAATGACAAAAATACCAAGGAATAACAATACATTCCAGACAAAAAAAAGACAAACAGTAGTTGTAACAACTCAATGTTTACAACTGGGGTAATACAGAAGTTACCCAGATACCTTTTATAATAAGTAATTTGTAAATATAATTGATAGACTCATAGGCTAAGTCAATGGTAGCATAAGCACTATATTTTGTCATTAAATATAAGTAACACATAAGTGGGAAGTGTGGGAGGACTTGGAAGGCATACCCACAAGGAGGCATGATTGCCATTAAATAGTTTTAATTTAAGAATAAATACAATTAATAGTGAATAGTGTAATGTGATAATCTCAAACATTAACTTCGTTAGTAGTGAACAGAAGCACACCATGAGTGGACTCAAAATAAAGAGCCAAGTGTTACCAATACAGTGATAAGCTTAGATTTTAAATCTATGCCATAATAAGAAAGTTATTACAATTATAAGATATTTGTGTCAAATCGAGCAAATGTTTATAATCTCAAACCCAGCCACCCCACGCTAATAACAACAATTAAAATATTGTGTGGAGGGGGTATGTGCATCAAATTAAAGATCGTCAACCAATCCGATCCAAGAAATTAGCCAAATTTACAATGATCACAAGACGGAACGGCAGATTGAGATGCCATTTTGAGACACTTTTTAATCAACTTCAGAGGAAGACAGACGGCTACTCGACACTGCTAGGAAACAGCTGTTTACATAATTTGTGCGTGTCACCGTTGTCAACAAAGCAACATAACCTAAATTTGTGCCAACATGACTACACTAGTATTGAAGATGTTTCAAGTGTAACAGTGCGTAAATAGGGATTGCTAAGTGTATAATCCATAGCAATTCCGGGATTTAATTTAAAAAAAGGGAGTACAGTGATTTTCTCAAAATTAATTAAGAATTTGAAAAGACGATATAATCGAACCACATTCTAATAATGTGTGTAAATAAAGTATGTAGATTAAGGTGCATTATTAATATTATTCAACCAACAGTACTAATGACAATCCTCAACTTAATTTGAATATTCTATTTTTAAGAATTTTGCAAACAATTAATCATTTATTATGCATAAATACTGAGTGTGATATAACCACACCTGATTAAAGTTGTTGTTTACTAAACATAGATCAAACCAACAAGCATTCACAAGCGATTGAGAATTGTCAACTGTATGAAACAATTAACGAAAGTTAATGAAAAATGCAAATGCTATTTATGTTTTGTAATTTAGGAAGAGTCTACTACTATTACTATTTAAATGTCTATGTCTATTATGAATAAGAAACTAAGGTTGTCGAGCTATATAAATACTTACAACTATACAATTACCTTTTTGTAGAGTCAAATGATGATTCAGATGTTCCATTCAACAACACTGTTTCAAAATATTATCTTATTGTTCACATTTTAAACGTTTTATCAAGAGTTATTTTAACGTTAACAAACGTTCTTTAAATCATTTATTGTTGTTTTACTAATAATTTTGTTAACTTAAAATGTCCAAAGCAGGCATGGTTATAATTTTGAAATGTTAACTATTAAGAGATGATTGAGTTGTAATCGTCTTCAAACTGCCTAATAACGGTAGAATAAGAGTTCTAGTAAATAATTTGGTATTCTGCAAGCTAAAAGAACCCACATATGAATTAACTTATTTTAAGCAAAAAGCATTTTAACCATACACTGATATTGTAAATCAGTTTTACCACCCTGAGACAAATTTTATAAAACAACTAATGTTATTTAAATTTTAATTAAAATAATTAATGATACTTTAGATCATTAAAAAGGAGTGTTAAACAGAATAAATTATCATTTTATATGAGCAAACGGAGTCAGTTAGTTCATTTCAATAGACTAGGTTTTCAGAATAGGTGAACGACTCTTATTGGATAGCCCTACACGCCGCGGCGAATTTGAATACGGTAAGTCAATCTATAGATTAGATTGCTACATCGACCCTGCAAGATCGACAAGACTCACCACAAGTAAGTGATCCTTCTTACTAAATATTTATGCTTTCAGCAAGGAATCTACGTCACCATTTCGCCTAGTCGACGGAAGAATAACAACTTAAAATAAATTAACCGAAGTTGAAGGACTCCGATAACTAACTTCCAGTGCATTCATCGGATTTATTTACATTGGATTCAATGATAGATTGAATTGAATTAAATAAATCAATAAAAATAATAACTTAAACTAAAAGTTATTTGAAATTTAAAACAAAATAAACAGTCTATAACACCCCGTAAACAAATACGTTCAATAAATAAATAAATAAATATATATATTGTAGCGTGACAGATGTATGCATAATATTGAATGGCAATTGATCATTAGAATAATGAAGTTATAATATTTAAATTTGGAAGAAAGCATTAAGTTTAATATAAATAGATTAATTCATAGCAACTGTGGAAAGAAATCATTATTATAAAGAAAATACAAGTTCAAATAAAAGGAGTTACTAGTGATGAGTCATCCAAGACCAGTCTCATAACCAAAGGTTTTCAAGGTATAACCCAGGAAGGTAAGAAAGTAAATAACCAAGCAGTACACCATATGACCAAACCCACAACGAGGGAGAATAAATAGAATAGAAACCCTAAAATAAGCCAAGATCAACCAATACAGGTTGTGTATTTCTGAAATAAAGAAGAAGATGGAGAAGATCCCAAGAAACCTGATGGCATCAAGAAGAAGATGGAGAAGATACCAGTCCCAGAAGGCAGGAGAAAAGAAGACTGATGAAAGAAGAAGAAGGCAGCATCCTGAAGAAGATGTCATGCTCTTATAAAAGACACCCAAATCCCTATATCCCCAAAATAAATATTTAAAAATAAAAGTATAACGAATTGAAAACCACATGTATACAAATTTAAGAGAGAGAAGTGTATAAAGTAAAAGTTGCCTGTGAACTAAGATGAAACAATAATATAGTACCCATGGAACAAATCTCCATTGAAAAAACGCTAACCAATTTATTGTGTTAATAAGACTATACGACCATTTAGCATTAACATAATTATATAAGTGCAAAGTGAACCAGTGATAGTTTTGGGTATTATAAAAAATGAACCTTGTGTTTCATTCTTGGCAATCACAAACATTGAATGCAATGAAATATGCATTTTTCAATGACTTAAAATGTGTACTGTGACAATATGTTGTTCATAAGACATGAATCTGTTTAAAATAAACACTGGTGTGTGCAAATGTACCACACACACAGTTCTGAGTCTTCCCGTTTCACTAGCGACGAATAGTTTTTACAACACCTTGCAAGCGGTAGAATTCTTGTACAAGGAGTGCACGACCCGTTCGCGGTAGATGGCGTAGAAGAACTGCCTGTGTAACGACAGGCATAAGAAAATTTCCAACCACCAGTCCGCATTCTATTGGTGGATGGAAGTCACATGGTTAGTAAAGTGACCAAGTATTTTTCATGCAGTAGAGTGCATTTACTTTGAAACAGCATGCGTAGCGGTAATCAGACTACTCGTATCTCATGCATGCGACTACATACTAATAATATACAAGAACGTAAACAATAGTCCGACAGGTATAGGGATTGTAGCGATACACATGTCTCAGTTCAGCTAATGTCAAAACAACGATAATACTTCAAGCACCGCCCGGGAAACGTTTTCCACACGCACACGCGCGCACATTTCCACTAACACAGTACATGAATCACCATAACTAATAATGCACAGTTTTTCTAAACTAAACCCTTAACCTTACTAAATACAATTGATAACAACCAAACTTAACCATCTACCAATATAATATGAATGTCCATTGTCTGTGTAATATATGACTTGCCCCGCCTATCATGATCCTGTGATTCGTTGCAGGATTAACTCCCTCCCGCATAAAAAAAAAATTTTTTTTTTTTTTTTCCTTTAGTTAACCAACAAAAAAAATAAAAAAATTTTTTTTTTCAATATAACCAAAACAACTTCCTAATCCTGAAATAATAATAATACCCTCAAACTAAAATCAAATAAACATCCTCAATTAATACTAACATTTCCAACTGTCACTTTGACAGAAGCATCAAATCAAAAGACACGTGGTAACCTTCAAACCAAAACAAACACACATGTTCTTGACACCCAGATAACGACATCTAATGCAGGATCATAGCGTACACAGACAACATTCCTTATCAAAACTAGATTATTGTTCATTCACAGAGCCAACTTACATACAACATTTAAACCTGAATTGACATATTTAAATCACTACACATTCTTACCCCTATATCCTGACATTTATTTCTAAGTTTACGGATCCTTTGTATAATACTTCCTCAATGAGGACGCATGGAATTTACCAATCGCACGGTTGGTATTTGGGTTGGTTAAGATAAAAGTATTTTTCCCAACCTGTTCCGACAGGGTATACGGACCATTATACAGCCTAAAAAACTTCGCAGCTGTGTTGTCCTCCCTTCTTCCAACATTTAATGCTCGTAAAAGCACACTCTCTCCAGTCTTGAACTTGACTAGTTTATGTTCCGCATTAAATTTTTCCGTGCGCTCCTCGGCGCACTTTTTAATGCGTCTTCTAGCTTCGATTTTCTTTACCTCAACTGGTATAGGCATATTATGCGTCGCTATCCTTTCAATGTGTTTACCCCAGACCCGGCCTGGCATTTCTCCGGTTTGGAGTTCATTCGGAGTATACCCGGTAGTAGAATTATAATTTCCATTTATGGCATACTCAAAAAATTCTAGGAATTCCGGCCACTTACTCTGGTTAGTATTACAGTACGTACGGAACAACCGTCCCAACTCCTTGTTGACCCGCTCGGCCAAGTTACCTTGCGGTCTCCGGATCGCAGTCAAGACCGTCTGGACCCCGTGTTTCTCAAGCTCGGAGTGCCACTTGGTGTTCGTAAATTGCTTACCTTGATCTGAGAGTATCTTCCTTACGGGACCATTTTTCGGCATGTATTTATTTAGCATAATGTTTATGACAGCCGACGTAGTAGGTCTACCAATAGCATATAGGCTAACATGTTTGGTAAAGGCATCCGTCACAACCACCAGGTTCTTCATTCCACGTGCCGCCCGAGGAAGTGGACCCAAAAAATCAATGCATACAAGGTCATTTTTATTACGGACGACAATGTTACCCATTTCAACCTGTGTATGTTGGTTCGGATATTTCGCTGTTTGGCAGATGTGGCAAGAGCGGAGTATGGCCTTTATTTTCCTGGTCATATTTAGCCACACAAAATCCTCCCGCATTGCCAGGTAACATTTATAAGGCCCCGCATGAGCCAGACTCTCATGACACATCCAGGTGAGGTCTTCCACCATGGCGTCCGGTACCATAATCTTCCATCCGCCATTGATAATTTTATACACTACGTCTTTATATATTCTGTACTTAGGGTTTTCTTGTATCCGGATAGCGTCACATATCCGCTTCAACTTTGTGTCACGCTGCTGTTCCATACCAATATTTCTTAGCTTATTTTTGAGACTGTCTTCTAATTTATATTTGACAGCTAGAATTTGAACCTCCTGGTTATTAGACGCATGACGTTCTTCCACCATTGGAGGGTATCGGCTTAACGTGTCAGCTGCTTGGTTCTCGCTTGCCTTACAGTACTTAATGGTAAAGTCGTACTCTTGGATGGCCATGATCCAACGGGATATGCGAGCATTCGCTAACTTGCAGCGCAACATGAACGATAAGGCCTGGTTGTCCGAAAGGATTTCGAAGTGTTGTCCAACCAGGTAATAACGAAATTTACTAATGCAGTACACAATAGCCAATATTTCTTTTTCCGATGTGAAATAGTTACGTTCGGCCCCTTTTAGTGACCTACTACTGTGCGCAATTATTTTGTTTTCGCCCTTCTCATTCCGTTGGTAGAGTACCCCCCCAATGGCATAATCAGAAGCATCGCAATTCAGGACATATGTGCCCCTTTTCTCAGGATGGAACACGTGCAGGTTTCTACTATACAAATTTTTAGTCGCGTCGAAAGCATGCTGATGACGCTCCTCCCATCTCCATTTATTACTCTTACGAAGTAGTTCTAACAACGGCTCAATTGTCCCAGAATATTCTGGAGTAAAACGTCTGAAGTAACCAGTCAATCCGAGGAACGCTCTGATATCCCTGGGTTTTGTGGGTTTCGGGAACTCCATGATCGCATGTATTTTTTCCGGGTCCGTTGTTATACCTTCCGCTGAGATAATATGACCCAAAAATTTAATTTGCGATTTCCCGAATTCACACTTTTCAAGATTGAGAGTCAGGTTAGCGGCTTGCAATTTCTGAAATACAATCTTGAGATGTTCAAGATGTTCTTCAAATGATTTGGATATGACCAAAATATCATCAACAAATATGCTGACGAAGTCCTCCACCTCGGGTCCCAGAGCTAACTCCAAACATCTGACCATGGCCGCTAAACTGGTAACCAAACCAAATGGAACTACTTTAAACTGATAGCATTTATTTCGATATAGAAATGCTGTGTATCTTCTCGACTCCTTGGCAAGGGGAATCTGCCAGAATCCACTTTTGAGATCAAGGCGAGACATGTATTTAACCCCTTGACATTTTATGAATAAGTTCTCCGCATTCGGAGCACAGTCGTAGCATTTTTTTGTAATAGAATTTAGATTTCTCATGTCGAGACATAATCGAATGTCGTTATTTTTCTTTTTAACAACAACCATAGGATTTAAAAAATTGCTATCAGTTCGTTCAATCACACCATTCTGAAGCATACTCTTAACTTCGGCATCAACCTGTTGTTGATAGTGAAGGGGGATGGGGTACGTCTTCCGTACAAATTTATTTTCATCCGTGACCTGAATACTGTGTTCATAAACATTCGTGACGGTAGGATTTTTGGAAAACACAGATTCAAATTTATCAAGCATACTTTGCAGCTTATCTTGCTCATTGCTCGTTATCTGCCTGCTGTGAGTCCGCAGATTATGTGTTATCTTATCGGCAAGTTGAACCGCTGGGCGAGTTATAGTAATAGGTTCACAATCAGACCCCGTCTTACCCCTCCTGCGTCCTAACCTGATATTGTGTTTACTATTATTTACAGTACATGTTAGTATTTTATTTGGAAAATCAATGGTCGCGTGCAGTTTATTTAATGTGTCCACTCCCAAAATAACATTATACACGAGTTTCTTGACCATAAGCACGGTGACCTCTATTTCCATTCCCTGAATGGATACTGTTATCATAGCTTGACGGTCAACCCTCTGAGATTCACCCGTCGCTGATTTTATGATTTTGTGGGCTGCTGGCAGAATCGGGATTTTTTTTAAATGTTTCCTGTGCCTCTCTAGGAATCGCTCATCCATTAACGAAATTTCTGCGCCGCTGTCAAATAAAACTTCGCCGACACATCCGTTAATTTTCGCGTTGACAATGAGGTCAGTGTCATTTTCAACGCTAATACCTTTCTCATTTTCTTTACTATGGTTATTGCAAATTAAACTATCTCTAATTACGGCAGGATATAGGCCGGACACTACAAAGTTTTTCTTACAATTAACATCTTTCACATTTGATTTATTGAACTGCTTTTTATAGTTACCCCGGGCTTTTGAAACTTCATTCCTACCTTTACGTGTACTAGTTATTTTGTTGCACGGACTCACGCCGTGCAGCCTTACACGTTTTTTGACTGTTCTATATCGGAATCCTCTTCCGCTACTACTGCTACTTTATTGGCATTAAATTTTTGATTGGTATTTCTATTAGACATCTTAGGTCGTTGTTGTTGTTGCGACTGTGTTTGCTTGGTTTGATTCTGATATTGAAAACTTTTATGCGGTGTTTCATTACTGTTACCATTTATATTCGGGTTGTCGATACCTTCCCATTTTGCAAGTAATGTGAGTAGCTCATTCCACGACTTAACTCCTTGCGTAAGGACGGCCACCTGTATCCCGCGTCCAAAGTGGTGCGCAAGTTTACTTACCATGTCAGGTTCGGTTAAGCTAGGCTCAAGATATCTAGCTCTGGATATCAACTGCATCACATATTCATCTTTAGGACCTCTGGTATTGGAATATTTTCCAAACTCCAGCTGCGTACGTATCTTCCGCTGGATCTCCTCATTCCAGTATCTAGCTCTGAAATGTCTTACCAGGTCTTCCAACGTATTGATTTTATCCTGGACGATACTAAACCACTCCGCAGCGGTACCCTTAAGTCGCCGCACTATGAAATTAATTCTATCCGCTTCACTTAAGGTATCACCAATTTGCTCCAGATCCCGCTGGCAACTTTGAATGAAATCCATGGGGTTTTCATTCTGCCGTCCATAAAATCTTTGCTGTGAATTAACGTCATCCAAAGTCTTATATACATACGTAGTACAGTTTAGTGGTGACGAGGTACTTTGCAATCGTGACACTTGCTGTTGCAGCTCTTGAATCCGCACGTCTTGCTCAGCCATTAATTCACTCACCGTGGATCTGTGTTGTATTACCTGCTCCTCCACTCCAGCGAGTTTCGCACCATATTCATTAAGTCGTGACTTATTAACCTCCAAACTCGCCTCTATATCAGCTTTCATAGCTTCCACGGTCTCGCTAATACGCTTTTCTGCCGCTTCTATCATTTGTTTGCTTTGTTTAGATTGCTCCTGCACGGCCGCATATATTCTTTTGTTTTCGTCGTGGATCGATTTACTTCTTTTCTCGGCTTCTGCTGAAAGCTTCTGTATACTCACTTTCACCTCCTCTTGACGGGCCTTATTTTCCTCTTTATCAGTTTTCCGCTCTTCTTTATTTTCTGCTGAAATTTTCTCCATCTTTTCTTCCATGGTTTTCATCTTCGCTAATATGGCCGCTAAAGCATTCTCTATCCCTTGTGACTCCGCCATAGTGATTAAAATTTAATTTAAAATTTAATAAATTTAAATTTATTGATTTATACGCAAAGCAAGTTATTATTATCACAACAAGATTAGAACATATGGTAACCAGTATATATGCACGCAGAAAAAGCAGTTCAAAATATCAACATGTAAATACCTTATCTAACATACAACAACTAATAATCTACCTCCAATATACTGATAAAATCTGTTCATATATGATATACAAGAGAATATGCACACTTGAAAAATTATATCCTCAGCTTTTCACATGAACAATACACATACAATTATTACGTTAATTATATTTATACGTCGGATTTTTCCAACAAATTTTATATTCATAGACAAATATGTAATAGCGTAAATTTCCGCTATTTTACGAACCCTACGTTGCTAAGCGCCAAAATATCTCTATGCGACAACACAAATTACTAAACTATTGGCGCATAGGATATGATAGTATGTGTATTTCAAATTACAAGTCTATATTGGAGGGTTTAAGATTATTTATTGTACAAACACAAGTTATAGTTTATATGGTATATTTGTAATGTACAGAATGTAATGTTTGATATAGAGTCTTTCTTCTAAAATGTTAAATAATGTTCATACGCAAGACGTGATACGTTACATAAGAAGACTCCCACGATGATGTTGTTGAAGAGAAGGGCCGGTCTTTGCGGTATAGATGGATCGTCAGGTGTGGCTTACAAATGACAGACGTTTCAACAGAAACGTTTACAGCTGGGCTGGCGTCCTGTAACAGCTTGGCTGATGTCCTGTAATAGCTGGGCTGGTCCTATAACAGCTGGGCTGATGTCCTATAACAGCTGGGCTGATGTCCTGTAACAGCTGGGCTGATGTCCTGTAACAGCTGGGCTGATGTCCTGTAACAGCTGGGCTGATGTCCTGCAATTCCCACGATGAATCCGACACTTCGCACACACAACGGTACTACGGATTTTATCACTCGCAAAACTTATATAGAGTTTAAGACCAAGTAATATCTCAGGTGACAGTGAGTTAATCTAATAACGGTATATTGAGCTTATACCTCTCCGGCTTCTTCAAGTGTTCTCGCGAATACAAAGGTCTGCCGCGATCAGCAGACCACCCTATGAGGAAATCTTGCACTAGCACGGAAACGTCTTGATGGAACTATTGCGTAACAATTAATGATACTGTCACTGCGGAAAATCTCGCACAGTGATTACAGTTACACTCACTTCTTACACACGTAATACTACAATATTAATATCGTGTGTAAAGATATAAAATCAATTGTTATGCGTCACACGCATTACTATCCCCGAAAAGTCTTAACAGATCCTTGCAAGCGGTAGAATCTTGTACAAGGAATTGTATGTACCGTTCGTGGTAGCAGCAGTGAAGAACTGCTTGTAATTTTTCGCACAATGCGTTAAAACACTGGTGTGTGCAAATGTACCACACACACAGTTCTGAGTCTTCCCGTTTCACTAGCGACGAATAGTTTTTACAACACCTTGCAAGCGGTAGAATTCTTGTACAAGGAGTGCACGACCCGTTCGCGGTAGATGGCGTAGAAGAACTGCCTGTGTAACGACAGGCATAAGAAAATTTCCAACCACCAGTCCGCATTCTATTGGTGGATGGAAGTCACATGGTTAGTAAAGTGACCAAGCATTTTTCATGCAGTAGAGTGCATTTACTTTGAAACAGCATGCATAGCGGTAATCAGACTACTCGTATCTCATGCATGCTGACTACATACTAATAATATACAAGAACGTAAACAATAGTCCGACAGGTATAGGGATTGTAGCGATACACATGTCTCAGTTCAGCTAATGTCAAAACAACGATAATACTTCAAGCACCGCCCGGGAAACGTTTTCCACACGCACACGCGCGCACATTTCCACTAACACAGTACATGAATCACCATAACTAATAATGCAGTTTTTCTAAACTAAACCCTTAACCTTACTAAATACAATTGATAACAACCAAACTTAACCATCTACCAATATAATATGAATGTCCATTGTCTGTGTAATATATGACTTGCCCCGCCTATCATGATCCTGTGATTCGTTGCAGTATATAGTAAAAGAATGTTTAAAAATGTTTTAGATATAAGGCCATTTGTTTTGGTCTGATACAACTAACATCAGAACTATAAAAATAGTTACTGCTTGTAAATAGTAGAGAGTAATTAAGATGTTAGTTAGTAAAAAACCTTTTTTGTAAACCATATTTCCATGTTGGAAATGGGGATTTTGTTGCAAAATGTCTGACTTGAAGACAACCATTTATTTAAAAAAAAAAATATTCTTTATTTGTTTTAACTATTATTTTTATTGTAACCAATACTAATTGTCTTTGTGTAATTTGAAAACATGTTTAATTTATAATACTATATGTAAAAGTCAGAGAGGGTATCACACATCATATATTGTTTGTAAAATATTTTGTAAGAAAAATTGTTAAAAAATCATAGGCCAAAAGAATGGAAACCAAACTTCATCAAAACAGAGAAATTGCTCAATTAAATGCAAATAAACAAAAGGGGTTTAGACAAAATAAACTTGAGATCATGCCATATAATTGCACATACCATTTAGAGAGATTTTAATAAATTATATTCAGAATTATAAATAAAAATGAAAATGACTAAACTCAGAAATTTAGACATGGGAGTCATATATTCCTGAATAATGTTTCAGAATACAACTAATTCAATTAATTACCAGAAAATAAGGGAATAGGAACCTTTTAATACAATATAGGATTATTAATATTAAATATAACTGATAAAATGGCTGAATTTATATAATGACAGGAAGTAAATTTTGATGTTTTGACTTTTCAGAGTATACCAAACTGAAAGTGAAATTACTATTTTTTGGACAGAAAACACTATAAAATGGCATTATTTAATCTGAAAATAACCAGAATGAACTGAAAGATTAATTTAAATCACATCTAGGGAATAAAATTGACAAATAACCAAAGTTTAGGCATTCATATAGTGAAATAGTAAAGTGTACACAGGATGTGAAAAAATATTTGAACAATGTTAAGAATAATATTATATGGGCTAAGAGTTTAATTGAAACTAAAGGAAACAGTTAGTTAATTATTGGTATTTGAACGGTTAACATGACATACGTGTGGTAACGTGCATAACCTAACCTATAATAGTCATACAAAGCGAGTGTATAGTGCGTTATTGTGAAATCGCGAGTGACTTGTAAAATACTTCTGGAGCTCTCATATTATAACAGAAACAATCAAGTAACACTCCATAACACAGAACAATACATATCTACTCCGAAAAACACCACCAAAACACTAGAAAACTGTATAATACATTAACTCAAATTAGTGACGGAATCGGGGAAAGTGTTTGAACTAATAATTACACGGATACACTAAATACCACTCGGAAACAGTACACCAGTCACTACACTACATTTAACAAGAGATTTGCAGAAGCAAGAACGGGAATAAAGCCAGAAAATACATTATTTGGAGCGCAGCAGTAACGAGCAACATTTTGATCAACTTGATGGCCGCCATTTGCTTTGACGATCCCAGTGCCTCCTCTTAGTTCAACACAGCTGTTTGGTGAAAACAATTATTATATTTACAAATTATTATTCAATGTCTGTGTTTATTAATAACTATTAATTTGATTGTAACGTTATACTTTTTAAATATTGGCCCGATTTCTCTGACTTTGATAATAACTGGCTGTTTAAAGAACCATATATAATTTTTATATCATATACTTGTAATTTTTTTCGATATCCTGAGAATCGATACTAATCGATAAGAGTCAATATTGCTATTACTTAATAAAACATTAATACTTTTCAATACTTAATAGTTCTTTATTTCTTCAATAATACTAATTACCAATAATATAATTCTAATTGATAATCTACAAGGACTTTACCACCTATAAGTGAAGATAACCTAAGGGATAAAAAGGTAAACAAGTATCGATTGGTTTGAAGACAGTCTTATGAGTGGTGATAGCTTATTTAAAATATACTAAAACTTTAATAAAAATTTTCAGAGGAGCATTACACTGTTTAAAACTTCACAGCCCTATATTAATTAATTGATCCTAATTAATTAATTAATAAAATTTAAAATTTTTTTTTAATTATTTTTTTTTTTATAAACATAATTTTTTTTTTTTAATTTTCTTCAAAGCAATAATTTTTGTTTTGAAACTTTCGGTGAAGCTGGGCATATATATTACTTCATCGACATTACGCTACTCGACCGGTCTTGCTACCATTGAGACTCGACCAGCTGGGAAACTTGAGGAAGTGTTTCAGGCCAGTAAGACGTCGAGAGCCACACCAATCACACCAATTAAACACATTACAACTTACAACTTATTTACTTAATTTATTACAAATTGGCTAGCCCAAAGAGTGGGGCTTGATTACATCGGAGTCTCGCACACTTCACAATCTTCTATATCATCAACAACATTCAATATATTCATATTATTATTACAAATTGGCGCACAACTTTAGGGGCTTTAATTAGCGATTGGAAGGCCAATACATTCTGCCCAATCACTAGTTGGAGGTAGGCAACAGCTACAAAGCCAGAGAAAAGGGAACAACGACAAGCAAAATGGCAGAACTTACACCAAAAGAAGTGGAGATGATGGAGAAGATGTTGGAAATGATGAGAGGGTTGAAAAAAGAAAGGAAGGAAATGATGGACGAGGAAAGAAGGGATAGGAAGGAGCGCCACAAATTCATAATGGAGAAACTGGGTGAGATGAACAAGAAACTAGATGACGAGAATAAGGAAATGAGAGAGGACAGATTAAAAAGGGAAGAATTAAGAAAGGAGAAGACCGAAGAAATAAAAAATGATAGCCAACCAGAAACAGAAGATGTACCAAAGGATAAAATGCAGGAACAAGTAATGGTAGTACCTGAAGTTGAACTTAACGGAAACAAGGAAAATATTAAGCAAAGGAAAAGGAGAATGTATCCAAGAAACTTGATAAAAACGAAGGAAGAATTGGAGATGTTGAACCATGGGTTAATTGATGGCAATAACATCCCAGTTACCTATGACAAAGACATCATGAATTCCAGGAATTATAGGAGGAGAATCGAAGTAATTTCCAAAATAATTTACCACAAGACAGTAGTGTACCAATGGGAAAGGACCAGAGGTAAACAGAATACGACATGTGGACAAGATCAATATCAGCGCAGAACTGTTTGGACAGTGGATGTCAGAAAGATGGAAATGTGATATCGTACCAGACTGTAATGACGGCACAGGTGAATCACCAGAATGTATTCCATTAGCGTGCCATCTAGGACAGTTCCGGGGTACGGTTAGACTAAAATATATTCCTTCAGAGTGGATATGTGATGGTAAACCAGCTTATGGTGTTTCAGATAAACAAATAATAAGTGATAACCCAGATGAAGATCCTCACAGATATTTGTCAAGTAACACAAAACATGGACCAGAAAAGTATTGGTGTATACAATATGATGATAGAGGGAACCAACCCAGTAATTACGACGGCCCTAACAACCCGCCGCGTAATAACCAGTTTATCGGTAATTTTAACGGCGTTAGGAATAACAACCCCTATCCATACAATAGAAACAATATATACCAACATAATAATGTCCCATACAGTCAGAGAAATCCATATCCCAACAATAATGATGACAGACCTTACCAACCTAACCGAAATGACTATCATGATAAATTTAGTAATAAAAATAATAACAGTAATAATAACCGAGTGTCGCGCCCTAGGGTAAATTTTATAAGAGCAACTGAGATGATGGACCCTGGTTGACACAAATACCACACGACATCAAGAAAAGGGATGGATCATGATAACCGACTACTGCGAAAAACAACGTTGAAGGAGATGAAATAAATATCATTGAAAGGAAATGATTCGAAGAATAAACATAGAAACAAAACTGGGTTTTTATAAATGAAGACTATTTAAGAAAATGCACATTATAAATAAATAAAAATATGAGCAATGGAACGACATAAAGAAAATCGTCCATCTTCCTGGGTATATAAAAGAAAAGAAAATTTATAAGAAAAGAAAAAGTGGAGATCAACTTACAAAAGTATAAATAATATGGGCCAGTGTAGAGTACAATATATTCCCATATGTTGTGGTAAATGATAAGCATAACAATACATATGAGTTGAGGGAAATCGTTTCAGGAAAAATCAAAGGAGTGTACAATCAAGCTTCTATGAAGAAATATTATGAAGAATGAGTTGTGAGTTTTAGAATTTTGAATTTATTTTTAAAAATTCGGAAATAATGTAAGTACATCTTACAACCTAATATTTTGAGAAGAACATTTTGGAGAATTATAAGAAGAAGGAATTTAGAATTTTTTATAAAAAATTCTAAAATATGTAAGAACATCTTACTACAACCTGATGACTTTGGAACAAACTTTATGGAAGAAAGAAAAAGAAAGACTTTTGAATTGAAATATAATTATAAAAAAAAATTTAAATTTGAGTAAGTACATCTTACTACAACCTGATAATTTAGAACAAAACTTTATGGAAGAAAGAGAAAGAGAGAGAATTTTGAACTTAATTTTAAAAATTTAAAATTAAGCAAGCACAGCTTACTACCACTGAATTATGAGAAAACTTTATGGTAAATAATTAAGAAGAATTTGAATTTGGAGAAATACCAAAACATTCAGAAATAATAGTAAAATCACAGTACTATAAACAATTCTGAATGAAACAATTCTGGGAATAAATGAATTAAACAGAATTTGAATGTTGATAGAACGTCAGAACTTTGAAACAAGATAAGATCAACATATTACAAGGATTTATGAGAAATATTTTTCAATTAAATAAAAAGAATAGTTTGAATTTTACATTAAAACTAACCAACTTCCAAAAAATAATTATGTGTCAATTATGATTGAATTGAGAAGAAAAAATTTGGAAGCAAAGAGGCTAATTACCTATGAAACGATAATAAAAACAGTTAATTAAGAGCAAAGAAGAACAACTCATACCAAACATATGGAGAAGATGATTTTGAACCAATGATAATAATAAGACCTATATGAAATGCAAAGAGAAGAAATACCACATGAAATATAATATAAATGAATTAATGTTAATGAATGCGAAGGCAGATTAATAACTTTCTAAGAGAAAGGAAAGAACCAAAATGTTTAAATAAAATGATCAATATAACAACCTGTATATCTAATGTAAAGATACAATGTTAAAAAATTAAATATAATATATTAAGACCATTCAAATAATGAATACGAAAGACTATTTATAAACACCATGCTAATACTATGAATAACCAGAAGAAAGTATAAAGAGAATTCAGATGAAGAAGAAAGAGAGTTACACTGTAAACAGTAACCAGAATTATTAAAAGAAAGGTTTTGAACCATAATAAAAATAAATATATCAGACAAGTTAAGAGTTTTGAAAAAATATATATGTAATGAGTATAATAATGATTATGAAGATTTATTAAGATAGAAAATGTGAGATAATCTGAGAGACTACGAAGTGGAGAATCCAAAGATATTTTTATTAGTCGAAAATGAGACTACTTTTTATTTATTTATTCAATGACTGACTGAAGATAATTCCAGCAGCATTATGTTTTTTGAGCAGGGATGGATATGCCTCTGTACTCAATTTATAGAAGTGGTGTATGGCCAGCAGAGAAGTAGCGTACAGTGCCCCTCTGATCTGCCCCAGCCCACGTGATAGGGAATGTTAGGGAATTAATATCCCAAGGATGCAACACGAAGTTGATAAAGGAAGAAAATGTATTACAATTATAATATATCTCAGAAGACACTAACTATCCGAAAAGGATCAGTAGTAAGACAAGTAACCATATATATAAAATTAATAAAACTCTAATATAAAAAAGTCGATATAAAAATGGAGAAGAAAATGAATTATAAGAAATGATGAAATTATCATAAGAAATTATTTCATCCATAAACATGTCTGAAATAATTACTTCTGGAGGAGAGCAATCTGTAGCGTGACAGATGTATGCATAATATTGAATGGCAATTGATCATTAGAATAATGAAGTTATAATATTTAAATTTGGAAGAAAGCATTAAGTTTAATATAAATAGATTAATTCATAGCAACTGTGGAAAGAAATCATTATTATAAAGAAAATACAAGTTCAAATAAAAGGCGTTACTAGTGATGAGTCATCCAAGACCAGTCTCATAACCAAAGGTTTTCAAGGTATAACCCAGGAAGGTAAGAAAGTAAATAACCAAGCAGTACACCATATGACCAAACCCACAACGAGGGAGAATAAATAGAATAGAAACCCTAAAATAAGCCAAGATCAACCAATACAGGTTGTGTATTTCTGAAATAAAGAAGAAGATGGAGAAGATCCCAAGAAACCTGATGGCATCAAGAAGAAGATGGAGAAGATACCAGTCCCAGAAGGCAGGAGAAAAGAAGACTGATGAAAGAAGAAGAAGGCAGCATCCTGAAGATGTCATGCTCTTATAAAAGACACCCAAATCCCTATATCCCCAAAATAAATATTTAAAAATAAAAGTATAACGAATTGAAAACCACATGTATACAAATTTAAGAGAGAGAAGTGTATAAAGTAAAAGTTGCCTGTGAACTAAGATGAAACAATAATATAGTACCCATGGAACAAATCTCCATTGAAAAAACGCTAACCAATTTATTGTGTTAATAAGACTATACGACCATTTAGCATTAACATAATTATATAAGTGCAAAGTGAACCAGTGATAGTTTTGGGTATTATAAAAAATGAACCTTGTGTTTCATTCTTGGCAATCACAAACATTGAATGCAATGAAATATGCATTTTTCAATGACTTAAAATGTGTACTGTGACAATATGTTGTTCATAAGACATGAATCTGTTTAAAATAACATTTTGTTTTACATGAAAAAAGAAAAACAGATTTCGTGATACTTTTTGAACAATTCATACTATTTATTTGTTAATGACAGGGTACAATTCCCCAAAGACAATGTATAAAAGACGGTATAAAAACTGTAGAATCCTACTTATAATAATAGTTAGAAATAAGAATATAAATATAAGGTTTTTATGTATATAGTAAAAGAATGTTTAAAAATGTTTTAGATATAAGGCCATTTGTTTTGGTCTGATACAACTAACATCAGAACTATAAAAATAGTTACTGCTTGTAAATAGTAGAGAGTAATTAAGATGTTAGTTAGTAAAAAACCTTTTTTGTAAACCATATTTCCATGTTGGAAATGGGGATTTTGTTGCAAAATGTCTGACTTGAAGACAACCATTTATTTAAAAAAAAAAATATTCTTTATTTGTTTTAACTATTATTTTTATTGTAACCAATACTAATTGTCTTTGTGTAATTTGAAAACATGTTTAATTTATAATACTATATGTAAAAGTCAGAGAGGGTATCACACATCATATATTGTTTGTAAAATATTTTGTAAGAAAAATTGTTAAAAAATCATAGGCCAAAAGAATGGAAACCAAACTTCATCAAAACAGAGAAATTGCTCAATTAAATGCAAATAAACAAAAGGGGTTTAGACAAAATAAACTTGAGATCATGCCATATAATTGCACATACCATTTAGAGAGATTTTAATAAATTATATTCAGAATTATAAATAAAAATGAAAATGACTAAACTCAGAAATTTAGACATGGGAGTCATATATTCCTGAATAATGTTTCAGAATACAACTAATTCAATTAATTACCAGAAAATAAGGGAATAGGAACCTTTTAATACAATATAGGATTATTAATATTAAATATAACTGATAAAATGGCTGAATTTATATAATGACAGGAAGTAAATTTTGATGTTTTGACTTTTCAGAGTATACCAAACTGAAAGTGAAATTACTATTTTTTGGACAGAAAACACTATAAAATGGCATTATTTAATCTGAAAATAACCAGAATGAACTGAAAGATTAATTTAAATCACATCTAGGGAATAAAATTGACAAATAACCAAAGTTTAGGCATTCATATAGTGAAATAGTAAAGTGTACACAGGATGTGAAAAAATATTTGAACAATGTTAAGAATAATATTATATGGGCTAAGAGTTTAATTGAAACTAAAGGAAACAGTTAGTTAATTATTGGTATTTGAACGGTTAACATGACATACGTGTGGTAACGTGCATAACCTAACCTATAATAGTCATACAAAGCGAGTGTATAGTGCGTTATTGTGAAATCGCGAGTGACTTGTAAAATACTTCTGGAGCTCTCATATTATAACAGAAACAATCAAGTAACACTCCATAACACAGAACAATACATATCTACTCCGAAAAACACCACCAAAACACTAGAAAACTGTATAATACATTAACTCAAATTAGTGACGGAATCGGGGAAAGTGTTTGAACTAATAATTACACGGATACACTAAATACCACTCGGAAACAGTACACCAGTCACTACACTACATTTAACAAGAGATTTGCAGAAGCAAGAACGGGAATAAAGCCAGAAAATACATTATTTGGAGCGCAGCAGTAACGAGCAACATTTTGATCAACTTGATGGCCGCCATTTGCTTTGACGATCCCAGTGCCTCCTCTTAGTTCAACACAGCTGTTTGGTGAAAACAATTATTATATTTACAAATTATTATTCAATGTCTGTGTTTATTAATAACTATTAATTTGATTGTAACGTTATACTTTTTAAATATTGGCCCGATTTCTCTGACTTTGATAATAACTGGCTGTTTAAAGAACCATATATAATTTTTATATCATATACTTGTAATTTTTTTCGATATCCTGAGAATCGATACTAATCGATAAGAGTCAATATTGCTATTACTTAATAAAACATTAATACTTTTCAATACTTAATAGTTCTTTATTTCTTCAATAATACTAATTACCAATAATATAATTCTAATTGATAATCTACAAGGACTTTACCACCTATAAGTGAAGATAACCTAAGGGATAAAAAGGTAAACAAGTATCGATTGGTTTGAAGACAGTCTTATGAGTGGTGATAGCTTATTTAAAATATACTAAAACTTTAATAAAAATTTTCAGAGGAGCATTACACTGTTTAAAACTTCACAGCCCTATATTAATTAATTGATCCTAATTAATTAATTAATAAAATTTAAAATTTTTTTTTAATTTTTTTTTTTTTTATAAACATAATTTTTTTTTTAAATTTTCTTCAAAGCAATAATTTTTTTTTGAAACTTTCGGTGAAGCTGGGCATATATATTACTTCATCGACATTACGCTACTCGACCGGTCTTGCTACCATTGAGACTCGACCAGCTGGGAAACTTGAGGAAGTGTTTCAGGCCAGTAAGACGTCGAGAGCCACACCAATCACACCAATTAAACACATTACAACTTACAACTTATTTACTTAATTTATTACAAATTGGCTAGCCCAAAGAGTGGGGCTTGATTACATCGGAGTCTCGCACACTTCACAATCTTCTATATCATCAACAACATTCAATATATTCATATTATTATTACAATATATATAGCGACGTATCAAAACAAACCTTTATTTACAACAATCCCAATGACGTCATGCAATGATGACGTCACGCAATGATGATGTCATACAGTGTGACGGTAAATAAAATGTTACAGAAAGTTTCAAACGATGTCCAGCTAAAAGACATTATCATGTCAAAACACTTACCGACTGCAACAGTTCATCTTGCAAGGAATTCCGGGACCAAGACATCTCTGGTAATGTACACCCTAAGGAATCATCACTGGGTGTTGAGACAGTCTGTCGGGATGCAGGTCGTGACTGTGGGACTGACAGTGATCCACTCTTTGTTGGTTCGCAAACGACAATTGTGTGGCGCCTCATTGATGCTCTTCTACTTGGGCATTGTGTTGCCAGGTCATATGCTGTAACAAAAACACATAACATAATATTCTGCAAAATTCTGATAAGAAAGAAAAACTTATCACATATAAACACATTGTATATATTCTGTTTATTATTTTTGATTATGATTTAAGCTTTTTTAACATTTTTCTGAAGAGCTGGATTAATCAAAACTAGATTAATGACTAAACTATGATTATGGTATATTATTATTATTATTGCTGTTATTATTAGTATTAATTCTTAGTAAATATTACTTAGATTTCTACTTAATGGCCTTTGTTGCTTTTTGGAGTATCTATATTAAATTTAAGTACACGTAATACTACAGTCTATAGAAATTTTAAATCTAAAGTTAATTTCTGTTAAAAGAATTATTTTGGTGTGTTGCTGTCTACAGCTTCATCTAGGTTGTACTTCAAGTGATTTTTCTTATAGTTTCTACCCCCGTGTGGAATATCTGCATGTAAAAACCCAGAAAATAATCATATTTTCATATTTAAAATTTGTATTCATAATTTTATTTTTAAATGCCTTTCAGTAATTTGTAATTTATAAGGACCCTATAACATACAAGTGATTTTATATTTTTTTATTTATGGTGCATGTTCAACTTATTTAATAGTTTTAGTTATGAAGCTGAAAATAAAATTACTAACCAAGTTAAAAAATACTAAGTACAGTACTTATAACCAATCGATATTATATTAAAACAAAGTGGCATGAAAAGTATCATTAACTTTGTTTCAAACACATGCAAGTCAGCGTGTGTGTGTGTGTGTGTGTGTGTGTGTGTGTGTGTGTGTGTGTGTGTGTGTGTGTGTGTGTTATTCAGTATATGTATATTGTCACAGTATTCAATAATACTGTATTAATAATTCTGTAATAATAATTCATATTATTGTATATAATAAAAAATAAATAAATGTTGTATTTTTTAACATTCAGTAAAGGAAGTGACATCACATAGTCTTCCTATAATCATAATTTTAACAAAAAATAATATTTTTCTACAAAAATGTGGTTTACAAAAGTGACTGTCTTTCAACTGTTAAATATATATCTGAATTAAATAGTCAAAGTTCCACTTCACATGAAGAATAAACACTTGCATCTTCACATAAATAATAAAATATATTCTCTCAAAGACGATGCTAACATATAACAGCTAGAGTTCTAATTACAATAATCTCTGTAAATCTGGTTTCCTTCTACGCTTATTTATTTTCAAAAAATTATCAACCTCTATCAATTTACAGTTACCAAACGTATTTGTTTTATGTAAAAGCTTGTGGACAATCAAGAATGTGGAATACATTATTCGACACGAATTCAAATCAAATTTAAAAATTGTGAATTAAAATAATAAATATCTTATCTTTACTTAAGCTGAGACTGTAACAAATGTTGATTATGCTCACAAGGTTTAAATAATATACATGTTTTGTAACTGAAACTGATTTACATCTGATAATTTTTGGTGACATTACTGTACAAACATTTATAAACTTATACTCCCTCGTTACATGATAATATTACAGGCCTAATTTACAGTGCTTCTTAACTCAGCACTTTTGTTAAAAGTATATTTTAATATAACTTGTTAAAAATTAATATTGTCTAAAAATTGCTACAATTCTTACAATTAAAAATATTAAGTTAATTTCACAAGTTATAGCATTATAAATACTAATTAATATTCAGAAATAGGGAAGAAAAGGTAATTTTTATCGTGTCTTTAATAACAACAATGTGAATGGTGAATAGCACCAACAATTTATTAAGTATTGCGCCCAGTTATACAAAAGTGTCCATTGTAACTGGAGCCTTCAAAAGTCCTTATAAAAATCAAACACAACAAACAAACAAAATCCAAGTTCAGCTTGAATATGATGTGCAAATACAAAGCAAAGTAGATAATACTTCTGGGCTTGTCAGTTATTGTTAAAAACAATGTCCTGAAGTTTTGGTGGCTTGTGTGGGAACCATCTTCAGAGTGCGGATGACTAGTACAGTCTTCAGGACAGTGTTCTCTATCGATCCATGCTCTGAAAATGACTGCCATGAAACATCGAGACATAACAGAGACACTGTTTTTAACAACTGACCACGGCCAAGATGCCTGAAAATTTTAGGTGTTTACTTGATTAACATGGGCCTCGGAAGCCTATGCAATTATGTATTAAATAATTATTTTATGTATGTGGAAATTATTGGTATCATCATTAAATTTCTGACTATAATCAACACAAACGGAGAATGCAAACGTAGAACACTTTATAAGTGAATACCAGTAATTATTTTAATTTATATCAAGTAATCCTGTGCACATGTTATAATTTATACAGCGATACTGCATACTACTTGTGGCCATTGTGCCCATTACATTTTCCTTGTTTTAAGTTTCAAGCATAAATATTTTGTTTAGCAGTATATTAAGTGACCTCTCAGTGAAGGGTTTGAATATAAAATTTAAAGATACATTTTTCTCCACCAAGACATAGGTTTACTTCCTGGTAACATCTTTTATTTTAATCACGGAGTAAGAATTTTTATTTGTACATTACTTATAACCCAACAGTCAGGCAGTTTCTGTAATTACTATTTCTTATGCCTCTTGGACTCTTCACTGCCTCCATTCTAATATATCAGCTTTATAAAAATAACCTTTACTGTCATTGAATCAGATTTTAATGAAAATATCTGCCTAGGTCTCACTAAAATTAATAACTTACGTCACTTGACTGTAGTATATGATCAACACAATTTTGAAAATTACTGTGTGTGCCATCATTACAAAGAAAACCCTTCATAAATTTAATTTATACAATGTATATGAAAAATATGTTTCATGCAACAAATTAAATGTTAAGATGAACACAAAGATACAAAAACTGAAAAACACTGTTTAGAACCAACACCACCATGGAACTACAAAGAATTATTGACACCAGTGGCATGCGGTGGGTACAAATTTTGGTGAAGCTGAGTTATATCCGATACCGTAGGCCTAATTCAGTTTCAAAAAGACAGCGGAAGCGCAATTTATAATTAAAATTAATGTTTAATGGCTTACGTACTGATCTGTCTTCCTGTTAGTAGGCGGCATACATGATTATGATTGAATTTTAGGTATAAGATCCATTGTTAAGTCTATTATCTTAATGTTTTATAGCATGATAAAATATTATGTTTAACGCAGAATACATAGAACACATATACCCCGCGGCTGGACATCTCTAACACCGAGTTACTAAATCTTTAAAAAACAGTGGCACAATACAGGCTTCAACTTGAGGTGCAGATTCTTTTTAAAACACATGGGTCTATAAATATAAATACTGTCATAGCACATTTGCAGTGGTAAAATATCAGCTTTTTTACGAATAAACACACTAATATGTTGTTCAAGCATACTAATAACTCTCCTGTACGCAAACACATTTTCTTTAAATATACAAACATTTAAATAGTTTTCAGTATCGTATTAGACTTTAATAGCTTTAAAAGATAGGATACACTTTTCCCTTTAAACTCTTCACTACTATACAACACAATAAGTTTGTTTTATAAACGCACACTGTCAAAGAATTTGCCAAACGTTTCCAAAAGACTTTAAAAAGGACATTCAGGATAATCTTGAAACCGTGTATACAAGTGATTGTCAATGTTATCAAACACTCACAATAAATACGTTTGTAGTTCACATTCCTTCTTTGTGATGGCTCCCTTAATAAAGATAGATTTTCCTGAAAAACGCCTTCAAAGTCATCATAGAGAGACGCTATACTTTGTCGAGTTTCTTTTGCGATTGTCTTTCGGCAGTACAAAATATCACTTGCTTGAGTCTGTCATCTGTATATGAAAATATTTTATCGAAATTATTTTGTCTCTAACACTGACAAAAATTCACTAATGGAAGCTAAAATATCAAATACAACTATTTCATTAACGACTCGGAACACAAAGTTTTACTTACAACCTGAACTGGTTTTCACTTTTAAAAATTTTTCACCTAAAATATCACACTTGATCTCTTCAAGGTGGTCTAACGTGACATTGAATATGTCACAAAATTGATGTCTGTTCCTGTACATGGTGTTTACAAGTCTAGAGGAATAATTCCACCTTATTGGGCACAGATCGGGAAGTCATCGCTGCACAGACTCATATAAAGTTTAGTGTGTTTCGGAGATCTCAAAAAATGCTGCAGTACCACTAGTGTGCTACAAAACATTTTCCACTCGAGTATTTGCCTTTGAGACAAAACAAGGTTTGAAACATGACCATATCAATGTACAAAGAGAGCTTACAGATTAGTTCTTTAAATTACAGTCTCTACTCCAATTAAAATTTCCCCATTGTTGCCGCCCCATCGTAGGCTTGAGTGACTACTTTTTCACTGCATTCAAATTCAGTCAGGAACTGGGGAATGAGCGTTACAACAGCCTGGCCATGTCGATCACAACTTACGTCATTGAATCCTAAAAATCTCTTTTCAATTCTCCAATATGCGCGTAATGTAAAACTATAGAAAACTATTCTTTATTTGAAATATCTCTGGTTTCATTGACTAATACAGCTACAAAATGTACCTCCTGTTTCACTTTTTATAGTCGCTAAAAGAACTGAGCTAATCGCTTCAATGAGATTAGACAGTTTCCTAAACACAGTAGTTGTTCCGCAAGAAGAGGATGATACTCAGCTGTGTACTTGAGACGTTCTACGTAATTGCCTCGGTAAACCGTCTTTTCCATTTCGTCGTGTCCTCAAAATAATTTTTAATTACCAAGATATCAAACAGCATTAGTCTCCTAAGAAAATCTTTTTTGCGTTGAACCTTCTGATTGTTAGCCAATATCTCCGATTTAAGTTGGTCATCTTACGCAGTTTCTATTCTACTCTGACCGAAAGCAGCAATACACAATGATGAATGAAGATGATTCACAGTAATTTCATGGCCGCCAATAGATCCAGCTTGGTTTCCTAAATGTTTGAATCCAGTCTTGGCCTAGGCAGTGTTCTTGTCCTTTCCAAACAACAAACAAAACCAGCAAAACAGTGTAATTAGCTCAGCACTGCCAGCCAACCACTCACATGTGCTATACATACTAGACTGGAAATGCCTAGTAAACTTTCCAGATTCCTGGGTTAAGTTTAAAAGATTTGGGACCGGCTTAACAATTTTTATCGTTTCAGTTTTTTCGTTGAATGACCGGAACGAAAAAGGTTTTGCCGAAACGTCTTTTATCATTCAAACCGACAATGTAGAAAAATATTACACCAACACTGAAACTATTCTAAAATATATAACTATAACTTCAAATATAATGTGTATCGCTTAAATACAATGTAAATAAAATGTAAGACGCACTATTTAATAAGGTACAATTACAACTTCAAATGTTAAAAACGGAAACGCATATGGTTTAAATGTGGTACTAAATAAAGTAACACGCACAGCGATACCAGCAAACTCAACACCATGCAGTCCAGCTCAACCCAAGCTAGCATCAGTTATACCGGCCACTGCAGAGGCAGTTTTCTATCTCGCTCTACATGCGCGCGCATCTTTTTACACCAGGCTACCTCAAGCTGCGACGAACCTGCTTCACCTACCACTGCAGAGCCAGCGTGTGAAATCAGTCTACTCAAAAATTTTCGAAACAGTCATGTAGAAAATTCTAGTGAATTTTTATTTTGGTTACTTAAAATTAGATTCAATTAAATTATAAAATTTACTTTTAATAATTGCAGTTAGTGTGTCTCCAATCATTACTGAAGCAGTGCTTCACTTGCTTCCCTTCACCGCACGCCACTGATTGACACAAACTGTTGTGTTCCATTCTCAATGCTATGAACTCTTGAAACTTTAACTAGGCAGCACATGAAGAATGCCATAAACTATAACATTTTATATAACACAAAAGTATATTTATTATTACAAAAACATTTTTGATTTGGAGAAAGAGGAAAAATGCATGCTTCTATGTAATTGAAAGACTGAAGTGTACAACAGAACATTGTAATGGAACTGCATAACTTGCAATAATGTTCTTAAGTAAAGAGTAGCAAATTATTGTTTATTATTAACTTACTGTTTATTATTATTTGCTTGAACACTGTGTATTATTATTATTGTTATTATTATAAAAGATTAATTGTTATTGTTTATTGATTTTTTGTCCTATTTCTAATTAATGAGTTTATATTTAGTGCAGAGAATGGTCAGAAAGTTCTGATGAAAACATTAACTGAAGAAGTTTTTAGGTTATAAAGACTTTTTTAACATCACTTTCAAGTCATATACAGTAATTTTCAAGATATCATTACCTTATAATAAATTATTATAAGTATGAATACTACAAGTAAACCCACAATACATAAAACTGTTTAATATTTAAAGAATTATGGGTCTTGTTACTTAACATGAATCTCCATCTTTTGCTAGGGAAAGATTTGGTTAACAAATGCTCCAAAGTGTTCAGGTTGAATATAGTGGATATAAATTTATCCAGTTACCTGAATGAAGTTACTTCAAAAGCCAATTGTACTATACATTATATAAATTAATCAAGATCTGTGGTTAATATTGAAACAACTTATAAAGAAGGAAACAGTGAATAAAGAGGACTCAGAATTTCATAATTGTATTCATTTAGTATAGTCAAGTATACAGTTAAAACAAATTATATAATATTGATATGAACTTTAAATTTAAATTACATAATATAATATCAGCAAAGTGAGTAAAGGCTCAATGGGAAAAAGAGGTGGTTTGAACAAAAATATTTCTACGAAATAAGCCCCTGAAGCAAGTTTCACACTTTCAGTATCTTAGTTGTGACCTCATGTACGAACACAGTAGAAATCATGCCCACAAAATAAATAAGTATCAAGCTGTATGTGGAGTACTATCAAAGACGTTTAGAAACAAAGCTAGATTAATCACACAAGTCCACTTGTGCAAGACTTTGGCTCTCTTTGTAGTGATGTCAGGAGTGAGACATGGACATCTACAAAGATAAATGAACAAAGACTCTGAACATTGAAAATAAAATTGTCCAGAAGAATCATAGGATATATGTAAGCGGACAGGATAAGAAATGCAATCATATTGATGAAGTTGAATGTAGAGACAACAGAAGAGAAACTGGATGGATATAGGGCAAATTGGGAAGAACACCTGTTCAAAATGGGTGAGAAAACTGCATACCAAGAATGTTGCATCGATATAAACCTGAGAGATGCCACAGCGTGGGATGCCCACTGAAACAGTGAAGCAGAACAGGTACAGTGACCAAAACTGGCAAAGAACATGATGATGATAATGGTAATAACATTAAAAGCCACTCATTTGCATTACAAGATTGGCACATGTACAGACTGACAAATGGACAGAACCTAAGGAAGACTAATATTTACCTGTCACTTCTAATTAATACTATAAATGATATTTTTTATTTTACCATACATATAAAACCTTTTTATGTGCCTATGTTTAGATGTATATTTGGCCTGACTTTATTTTGAGTCTCTTCAGACTTCTTTGTCAGTGCACTCTCAATTCATTTGCTTTTCTAGCAGTACTTAATTAGAAGTTATAGCAAGAAGTCTTGTATTCTAGGGTTTAAATTATCTCTGCGTTTATTAGTTAAGATACATTTATTTATTTATGGCAGATTTGTATCTATCTGGTTACCAGTAAATTACATATCAAATTAGAAAAACATGCACGTTCAAATCTGAAATTACTTCCCATATTTTACACGTTCAGTCATGTTGATTTAAGAGATGTTTGTTGTTTGATTCACTAAAATGATTTTCACTTCATTACTAATGGAAGATAACATGAACTTTCCTTGTGGAAAAATCAGTTCTGTAGTTTTGAGAAAAATTGATAACAATATGCCAAATACCTGTTTCAAAAGGCACATGTGTGTTTCTCTACACTCATCATGTTTGAGTGAAAGTAACACTGTTCCTACATTTTTTTAGAGTTTTGTCAAAAACTATAATTTAATTATATATAATTATGTATTTTAGGTTACCTATGATTTTTATAAAATTCTGAACATTTTAAACACTTTTTTGTATCTGTTACATTTATTTACAAAACTGATATTCTACGCATAACATTCATACAAATAGATGGAATTACAGTTAATATTTATATTTATATACATTAAGAGGCATTTCTATTCTGAATCTATCTGGTTACACTCAGTGAGTAATTACACAAAATGGTGCTTCTATTTAACTGTCCGCAAGTTTCTGACAGTTTAAATTTTCTGAAACCACCTACAGATTCTGATCTGTAAAAAAGGCAAAAATAATCTAAATATATAATTTCAATTTTTTTTATGCAGCAACTATAAAAAACAGTGGCATAATTATTGTGGAACTATTAGAAGCAATTGTTCAAAGTGCAAAATTTGAAAACACTCCAAAATGTTTGGAAAAAATATTCAGACTTACACAAAAGACTGTATCATGGGTGCCTACAATTTGGTACATGACATTAAAAAAGATTATGAATGTACCAACTATTTATTTCTCCCATTTTGTTGGAGCATAGTGTTTTGAATGGTTTTGGCTTTATTAATAAATTACAAATGCAGAGGTTCTAAGCTTGGACATGTTTCAGCTAAATTTTATCTATAATGGTAAAAATATTTACCTTTGAAACAGGGATGCAGCAATTATTGATGTCTTAAGCAAAGTGCAAGTAAAGTTTGGAACAGAAATAGTTTCACTGAACTGAAATTCTTAAATATCATCTATTTTTTAGATCCCTATTTAAAAAATAACTCACTTTATCTGCTGAGTGGCAGGGCATGTATTATAATTATATTGTAATTATACTACAATCCTCCATTTTTTGTGTGTTACTCTTACTGTATGGTGACTACATATTTGCTTTGTATAGTCTAGAAAACAAAGAGTAAATTGGCTTACACAAATTATTGATGGTGTTACATGTTTTATACCATATTTCTTAAATGGGATTTTACAAGTCTAAAAATTAAATCTGTGATTAAAAGTACAATTGTCCATTACCTCTAAAACTGCTTAAATTTAGCCTACTATGCATGCCACAGTCAGTTTATCTTAGTTTTGTAATTTCTTTTTCTCTTTTTTTAAGAAACATTATATATATTACAAAACACATGTGTCCATTTGTTACTTTACTTTATTTTTTTTAAGTGGAAACCTAAAGGAAAAATAACAAATTTGTTATTTTTACACTCAACAGTAACAACATTTCTCTGTAATGGGGGAATGTTGAGGGTCTATCAAATCCATTATACGATACTTTGTACAATGTTACTTGCATTTTTCCAGACATAAAATGTGTGTTTACAAATATTTATCACAGAAGAAACAAAACTACTTCATTCACTCTATTATTATAATATATGTTAAGATATAATAAACATTCAGCAAGGTAGCATTAAACGTGTTACTGCAAAAAGCGAAAAGTTAAAAAAAACAATGTCTATTTACGTAAAATAAATGAATACATTATTTAGTCCATCACCAAAATAACAATATAACACATACATAATATTACTATTTATTATTATTAATCTACATTGCTTTAACAATGAATTAATGAAAAGCAGTGCAGCTGAGCATTTTGTTAATTGAGGATGACGTGTTGTGTGCGACCTTCTACCATGATGATCATTTGCAGCAAATACATCACCTTGCTGTTTCCATAGGCACGTATGTTCCCTCTTCACATTGCCCACACACAATGATAAAAAACTCCTCTCTTCTACGATGTATCTTGTGACAACAAGACTATTTTAACAAAATATGTTGTACATTTTTTAATAAAAAAAGATTGGAGACAAACTGAAGGAAAGGATATGTCTGGTTGACATACAAAAATAAACTGTTTTATACTGAACAGTTTTTAATATTCACAAAAACCAGTTTTATATAAAACTAATATTACATACTATAATATGTACATCAATTTTCAGTATCTGCAAGCACATATTTAATGACTGGGGATGTAAAGACATGTGCTTGTTTACAAGCATTCCAAATTTTATTGTTAAAACAACAAAAGTACTTACACTAAAAATATTAGGAATTCATATTTTGTTTAATTTCCTAATAATATTATGCAAAAATTAAAAACATAATACAGATAAAATAATACAATAAATATATTAGTTACATAAATATTTACCAATAACTTAAAATCTGTCCAAATTTTCTGAAATATACATTTCACATTGTTTTTGAAAGTTGCAGTAATAGTTCATATCAAGTTACTAAAACTACCAAACACAAACTACAAAATTTGTAAACAAGAAAAAAATAATGTTATTACTTATGTTACAATTAGTACAGTAAATGTAATTGTGCAAAATTATTGTGCTATATACTAATAATTTTAAGATTATTTCATAAGAATAATGTATTCTATCATCTGAAACATTTTTTTAAATACTCTTATCAGTTATTAAAATAACAACTTGCACTACATACAGAATCAGAAACAATTAATTTAAGCTAATAAAAAAATATGTTAAAAGCAGCAGTCTTAAAATTTTTACTGCAAGAGTATACAACAAAATTAAAGAGTACAATTGGAAAAGTATTTTCTGAGGGACTGATGTATTTCATTAGATTTGTCAAAAAGGAGCTTGGTATTGCTTAATATACCAATAAGAACATTTTTAAGCACTTCTTGAAACATCTGTTACTTTCTGAAAAATACACAGAACAGGAACATGTGGACACTGAAACTGTTTAATAGTCTCCATAGCTGCTGCTATGACATCCTTCAATAAAACTTATAAAGTTCGATGACAAACAGATTATGAAATATTTTCATAGTCTTTCACGGCCAGAGTTGATGATATTATTTGTTAAAACTATTGGGCTTTTCAGCCATGGTCTGATGTTTATGGCAATGTCTCTGTTACTGCCTGACATTTCTAATGCTTGAACAGTCCCATCCTTAAGCTTTCAAACCATCCTGAAATCAGACCCTATTCTACTCACGCCATCGAATGTTAGGCAATAACTGAAACATTATTTTCAATATCAACCCATGGCTGAAATGCCCCATAGTTTTAACAAACAATATAAGGGTATACAATTTTCAAATTCTGAAGAATCTAAGTCTGATGAAGTTCACAGATAAAATCAGAAATTATGTAAAATAAATTCCATATGATAATCATGGAACCACACTGTTTTCTGCAAGTAACATCTCAGCGTGAATGTAATAAAAACAAATTGAAGAAATGGGCTTTGAAACCTTAAACAATTATTTTCTACTCTCCAATAAAATGCCAAAATATAGCTGAACAAAGTAATGAAAGAAATATGTGTAACAACAATCACATTAACTGGTATTGTTACTAATGGCTGTGAAGCTGATCTGAACATGAATTTACATAGTCTTAAATCATTTATAAAATAACTTTTATGCAAACAGCATCAAGTTGTTTCTGTGTCCACACAAAACTGGTTTTCTACAGAGTTATGAAGATCTTTTGAGAAAATTTACAGAACTAGCTACAGGTATTTTAACAAGCATTTTCAAGTGATGTACAGCTAGTATGTTACTCAATAGTAAAGCACATCGAAGTCTGTCATTTGTGGCCTAGACATGGTTTATATTAACTAGGACCTTTCACCAATTCCCTACCAGCAGCGCATCAATACCCTGGAATACTCAGTATCAGCACTTTTTGGAATAACTGAAGAGTTATACCAAGTAATACATTTTGTCAAAAGTGTAAACTTTTTTACCTTTAAGCAAGCTTTGAAAACATTCCCCTAAATTTTTCGTTTTAAGAAACCAATCAGTTACTTAAGTCTCCCTCACTTTCTACCGAAGAAAATGAATTCAGTATTAGTGCTTGCATTTTTTATGATAGTACATTTTTTTAATTGGTACACCAATTTATACAAAAACGTTTTTGCAAAGTGGGCAAAATTTTCCCCTTCTTTATTCTGCCAAAAATATTTGATTTCTGTTACTGGGAAAGCACATAAAATTTATGTGTGAGCCGGCAAAGGGTGCGCACCCAGACATCGGTTAACTTGTGTAGTGTGTTTTATTTTAATGTGTAGTAGTTTAGTTTTAATGTGTTAACGACATCCACATGGGACTGAAATCTGAAGTGAAGCCCTGAGCCTTGAAACGCGTTATTTAATTAAATACAATAAGAAGTCACACGACGGATGAAAAAAAGGTAAATTAATTTTAATCTGTATAAAATTAGACACTGCCTGTTTTTGAATTGAACACAAGACCAATTTTCGAAGTAAAGACTCTGCTGAAGGAGGAAGCAGCACAGTGAAAACCATATGTGTATATTCATATAAAATGAAACAAGACTACTTACGAATTTCAGAGGACACGCTAATCCACTACACAACAGATCACAAACTGTCACGAATTCATGTGAATAACAGAACACCTCAACTCTTGGACAAAGTTTTTATATACACTTCTTTGGATTTTGTTATGTCTCTCAGAGAATTGTGCTAGATAACTGACATTCCAATTAATCGATGTTCTACTGTGTTGGAATAGCAATAAAGTAAAGAAGATTGTATTACATTATATAAATGCAATGCAAATTTAACAACATACAAACATCAGATTATATAGAATGTGATTGTATTAAATACCTATATATGGTTACCATATAATACTCAAGTCACAAGCTGTGAATGTAATAAACACATAACCCTCTTGAACTAATCTTAGACAACTGGACTTAGCTAATTAGACTATATACTGTACACATTACACACTGTTTACTGTCTACTGACATTTGAAGGAAACTAAAAGAATACAACTACAGGAATTGTATATAATGAGTTAGTCTAATTAATTATGAGGAATCATTAATTATATAAATAATATGAACTAATACGTTTATGTTTAAATAAAAGTTTTTGATGTTGAACACCATGCATAGCAAACATCTCATCAAGCACACGCGAGAAACATCAAATTTACAGTAACTACGTTATTTGTTTACTTAAAATAATAACAACATATTTTTAATAAATACTTATAATTAATTTGTTATAATCATCACTCTATAAAATAACTAATTTACTTTAACAAGATTATTATTAAAATTATTGTCATTGAAGTTAAGTATGAAAGGCATGACTAGACAGATGATATGCAAACAAAAGAGATACAGTATTGTATGGAATGCAGTAGTACTAGATCAGTTAATGCAGATGACGTATGCACGCATGCAACACACGCACGCAACACACACACACACACACACACACACACACACACACACACACACACACACACACACAAAGAGTGTATACCATACTTTGTATTCATAAAATAAAAACCAAAGGACTAAATATTAATCAGACACAACCACACACACAATAGAGGGAAGTTTGAAAATATCTGAATGACATTATTGTAGAGCACCATTATTAAATTACCCAATAAAGCATGAATAAGGACATTAAGGAATAAGACATTGGTCCAAAAACATCTTTATGGATGATAGTACTAACTGTGCGTGTGTGTGTGTGTGTGCGCGCACGCAGGCTATTATTGTGAATATCATTACTGTAGTAAGTTTTTGGGTACAATTGTGTCTTAAGTTTCCACACTGCTGATATTTTGTTCCTTGAGCCTGTAACACTTTCAAGGCCTAATGTATTTGATTTGTGGACATTAGCAAAAAAGGTGCAAGGAACACTGAGAAGGTTCGAAGAAAGATTATACAATGTGTTTGTGGACTGGTTAAGGAAGATGATGAATGGAGGATAAGAAATAATCACAAGATATTGAAGCATGAGGACATTGTAAGATTCGTACAGGCTCAATGAATAAAATGACTAGGTCAACTAGAGCAGATGGATGATCAGCGTATACCAAAGAAAATCCTGAGGGTACAGGTGTACTAAAGCAGAAAGAGGGGTTGACCTAGGATAAGATGGTTGGATGTTGTGCTGGAAGATCTCAGAAGAATGGATATGAGGGGTTACACTGAGATGGTAACAGATAGGAGACGCTGAAGAAGATTGGTGTTGGAAGCAAGGACGTGTGTTGGGCTGTAGTGTTAAAGAAGAAGTATGTATTTCATTTGGCTATAGAATGAGTTATGTACCATGATTCTGATTTTGCTTCACAGCCAAATCAAATACATCATGTCTTGAAAATGTTCTGGACTCAAGGAACAAAACATTGACACTCTGAAAACTTTAAATATGGTTATATTTAAAAACCTACTTCAACACACACACACACACATGTGCACGCTGAAAATCACAATTATACATTTTTTGAACTACTCATCAGTTGTTGATACTCGTGTTACAAGATTTACATAACTTTTTAGCCACTGTTAACACATGCACATCTTCAGGTACCTCAACATTGTGTCTTTCTGAAGTTATGGGTATATGCCATGGCAAACAAATATTATATCTTATAATAGTAAATAAAGTTTCCTGCACACACACACACACACACACGTTCCACTATTTACAAAAATATAATTAAACAAATACATTATCCTACTTATGTTATTCACTTCTGCACATATTCAATTCAAGAAGCAGTCCGGAATTCATAAAATAATTTGCTTAAATTAATAGCTTAGTAATTTATATTTATTACAACTAAATCTAATTTTTATTTATACCTGTACTGTAACCTTAATACAAAACAAAGATATACAATGTCACAGGTTAACTGACTTTTATAAAACTGTAAAAACATTAACAACAAAGTAATTTAAAGTATTTTATAGCTAGTGTAAACGTATTTATGATATATAGTATGAAATATGTATTACCATGTAAAGTTTCATAAGCAAATAAACTTTGGATCTCAAACTATCATACTGTCAAAATGATACTGACAATGTGTCTAAATACTGTTCAAATTATAGCTTAAATAAATTATGATATTATGTAATACTACTAAAAATAATATTTGTGTATAATAATAAATTATTGCAAGATTCATTTGTTATATAACACTGTACAATTTTCATATGATATTATATCTGCTTCCTAATACAAAACATAATAATGGAATTAACCTTAACTGTATTTTTCATGAAAAACTGAAATATGTGCTTACACATGGAGTTATAATCATGTCTTATATCCACTCCCACATACATTTCTTTTTGTAAAATTAATAATAAAAATTACCTGTAACAACAGTTTTAACCATGATATTCATTCTTATTAACAATATGTAAAGAAACAACAGGCCTAATATCATGTATCTTTTAGAAGAATTTAAAAATAAGAAAACAAAAATTAATGATTTCTGCAAGTAAAGATCAACAATAACAAAGTAATGGATATATATTTTCAGGATAGAAGGAACAAAATACTGAGAAGAGTGTCATTATGATATTGCAAATTATCCTCTCGCCAGTCTCCAATCTAACAACTCATTTTTATAAAAAAATCATCATTAATTATTTAATCATAATATTCTACTGTAACACTCCTGTTATTATGAGATTAATAGTCTTTTTTTTTAAATCAGGAATGTAACCAGGATTTTATTTTGGAGGGAATGTGCAACCTTCATGTAATGTAGCATGAAATTATTTGTTACACAATGTAACAACCAAAAAATTATTGTTGAGTATGAAAAAGCAATTATTAAATAAACAAAATATACATAAACATGTTATAAACAAAATAAATTACACAAACTAGAACAGTTAAATTTCTATTTAATATAAGACATTCACAAGTAAATTTACGGAGACTTTTTTGTAAACTAGCCAGATCATTTCCTAGCTTGAGGGACCATAGCCTCCTAACACCTAATCCTGGTTATACTCCTTGAGCTTTACTCATTAATAACAGTTCTTATGTAACTAAAACTCAATGGAAAGTTATAAAATTTTATTGTGTAGACTGCATAATATTGGATAAATTCCTAAACACATACTAGGTTGAGAAAGTACATTTATTTTGCTGAATAGGCAATCATAGATAAACATTATAATAGCCGGTTAAACTTATTTCAGTTCCTCGAATGGTTATTCCAGAGTTTATATACACAACAAACAGTTCAACCATGAATAAGAGTAATTTAACAAACCAAAAATTTAAAATTTTTAATAAATCAAATAGTGAAGTATGTACGATAATGCAATAGCTACTATAATGTTCCCTTTTTTATTTTGTTAAATAATTCTTTGTTCATAAATACAAAGAGTAAATACATAATAACTAACAGAATACAAAAATATCAAATAAAATACGTTTCATTAGACAATTAATCACCTAAAAATATATAAATAAATAATATACCAATCATGCCATGCAAAACAAAAGTATTAAAACTACAATAAAATGCAAACAGTTAACTGCATTTTCTAAACATAAACATGTATCAGCAATGCATAATATTTCTGACAGATTCACATTACAAAAACACCATTAAATTAATAACACAGCAAAATAAGTAAATTAATTAATCTAAAAGTGTGCATAAAAATGTGTGTGCGTTAAATATATGAAATGCTTTCTACAATAAATGTATATGTATATAGCCAGTAATAAGGGTAGGGATATTGTGTGTTGCCACAATGCTCCGCTCTGTTTGACTTTACTATAACTTGTACATGCCATATAATGTTGATGGTTTACTACAACTATAAAACCTGGTTGAGTGTCAGAGCTTAGGGCTCTTAAGCCATTGCTGGGCTCAAGACTGCATAGAAGAACAAAATCCCCATCCATCAGTTAATGCTGTGGGATTTTTTAATTGAACCCTGTTTCCACCTTGGGTGAAACAAAAAATAGATTTCACGTACCATATACAACCCTCTCACAAGGCCTGATTTTATCTAAGACCAAGTACTTTGTCAAATAATTAAAATATTAAAATGTTCATGAACTAATGTAAAATTTCAAAAATTAAAGACAATGAATTTTAGCCATTTCACCATCACAACTAAATGAACACTTAAATGTCTTATTCATGTCTTAGTCGTCGACATACTATTTTTTTTTAATTTTAAATAAACTTTCTGTTTAGCAAATAGCTAAATAACTTTGTTTAATAACATTAGTTAATGTAAAGTGGTTATCAATGAGTGCATACTGTACCAAAGGGGAGAGGAGAGAAGATGAAAAGATGAATGACAATATGTCAAGTGTCTCAAAATTAAATAAATAATGGGATAATAAACTAATCTGGGGAGTTAAGATACAAACTAAAAGAAAAGAAAGAACAGACTCATGGTGGTATAGGGTTAAACTATACCAACAATAATACTTGTTTATACATATGTGGATTTGCACAATATTGAACAATAAACGAAAAGAAAAGAACAATCTCAGCCCAAGTAGAATGTCTAATCTTGCTTATTATGATGGAGTCGAGTAAACGTGTAGTTTTGATGTGAACAAAAAAAGTTGCTGAAAGTTTGACAGCACTAATTAGGGTAAGTATGAAGCTAGAAGGTGCCATATTTGTATATGTGTGACTCTGTTGGCTGAAGTATCAGGGTAACAAATAATATAGCCATTATATTACATAGCATGTGTCCCAAACTAAATTCAAGCATTTAACTGTTCCTTTTGTGTGTGTGTGTGTGAGAGAGAGAGAGAGAGAGAGAGAGAGAGAGAGAGAGAGAGAGAGAGAGAGAGAGAGAGAGAGAGAGAGAGAGAGAGTTAATGTCTCCATGATAGTCAATATATTTCAGTTATCTGCATGTATTTAATGAATATGTGATAATTATTATCAACCCTACTATGTACGCACATACCCTCGCATGGTAGAAACAAAATCAGCCCCCCCTCCAGTGATTTCATAATATGACACGAGTCTGCGATGCTCTGGTTCACTGTATCTATGAACATTTCTAACTTGATTAAGAAAGTGATTACACATACCTTTCTGTATTTTGAAAAAAAAAACTGTGATGTTTCAATATATTTCTAAACAGGAAATTTTGTATCTAGTGATTATCAAAAATTCAACTTTAATATTACATTCAAACATTACCACTACCAACAATGATAAGTCTTATTGAACAACAATAGAAAAATTAAAAGAGTTAACAGCAGACACAACTTTGAGTGAGTGAGCGAGTGTGTGTGTACATGTGAATATATTCCACTTAATTATGAACAGTGAGAAACAATATTAAAAAGATATTACATGTACTATAAACTTATGATTTAACATTTTATAACACAGAAATGTGTACATAGCACCAAAGAATTCAGAAGAGATACTGAACTGAAAGTTAGCAGTAACAATAGTCATGCAAGACAGTAAAATTTACAAGTCAGCCATACAAATTTTCTTTAAAGTGCAAATTTTAAGACAATTTAAAAGACATTAAAACCGCAACATAAAAATGCAAATGGACATAAAATACATACGTAAGCTGCACTCTGTTTTAAATAAAGAAAATGCTATATGAAACTTCAAGTCAGATGCAAAATTTTTATGATTAATGAGTCCTATTTTTATAACACATAAAAGTAAACAAATTACACATAGTCTGAAGGTAAAGCATTCTAGAAACAAGAACTAGGACTCGCCATACACCTCAAATAATACATTCCCAGTCAAGGAATCAAATTCCTAGTACAAATGACTTGGGGCTTCATCAACACAATTCTAACAATACTGCCGATTGTTACAAGAATTACTGGTAACACAATAGATTGGAAAAATACTGAAATGACTATTTTAAAATGACTTTTTTTCAATTAATACAAAAAAGAGAATTCTGTAAAGAAAGCACAAACTGATTAAAATATTTTAACTAATGGGTCCTACTCTTTCAAATCCACTGTTTAAGGGTGTCATAATACAACCTGTGACAAACTTCATGACAGTTCAAATACCACATGAAAACAAATTATTATAATTTGATTGTCCACAACTTAATTTAGTTGTTGTCTCTTTTTACCCTTAGGTAAAGGGACTGTTGATTTTACAATCCAAAACCATATGCACTGTTTTGAATCAAGCAAGTAGGGCACCTCTCTTCAAATAACATATAACATTAAACTTACAAGTGCTGAGAGTAATTAACTATTAAAACAAAGTAAAGAGAAATGCTAATGATCTGTACAACGTGATGGTGATACAAGATAGGTTAACTAAAAACGACAAAATTATTAACTGAATTAACCAACTTCTTCATGTACTTCTTAATAAAGATTTTCGGACAGACGTGTATATTACGCAGAAGAACAAAATGTATTGGGATATTTAAGAATACTTAACAATATATTTAAAATGTAAGTATTTAGTTTCAAGATATATGCCTGCTATCGGCCTATTATATCGAAAGGTAATATTAAAACAGATTAGGTATACCTTGTGGATTAATGCCATGCAGGCGACAATGATTTATAGGATTCAGGACTTTCAATATTTTGCCACTCAGAGTTGGTAACCCCCGTTTCGTGTTGTAGAAAGATACGAAATTCTAAATAAACGATAAATTAGATTAAGAAATTCTAATACACGTGCGATTGCGTACAGAAAAACATAACGAAATCAAACATAAAAGAACATAATAAAATATTTACAAAGCTATATGGCTGTATATGGCATGCAAGTTATAGAATACAACAGGCAGCAACAACACGAGTAGAAGGGAGCGTACACTCTAGCGCGGTGTCGCAGTAGTGGTGGTATTCATCGTTTGTCAGAGTGGCCGTAGCGGTACCTGTCCGATGCCATGGCGACGGCCGGTTCTTCGGCGTCTCCGCTGGGTGCTTGTCGCCGCCTTCCGCGTCTCCGAATGATTCATCTTCCTCGTCCTCGTCGTCCTGAAACACGCAAATACACTGACTCAGAAACGTTATTGGATATTCCACATTCAATTTAAAACCTGACAATCTGAACAGGAGAAACTTGCGTTAATCAATTTAGAACACTTAACTAACTTTAAACGCTCTAATGAACTAGTTAATCAATTCAGTGGCATCGTCCCTACGTAGTTGTGAAATCTAGAAAAAAAAAACGTAAACGAAGCTAGTGGAAGATCCAAAGAATGTATAGATCCAACCAAAAAGAATGTACCGCGAAACCAGAATAGGGAAGTGGGACCCTAAAACTCCGTAAACCACAGTATAAAGCAACCGAGAATTGCTGTGGCTTGGAACATACGTGCGGACGACCAAAAGTTTCGTGGAAAAGAGGCGTAATAGGAGGACTCGGTAAGGAAAAGACATAGTCGAAATTCAAACAGCTGGCGCAAAAATAGTTCGATGGGAAAGCTTCGTTGAGATTCTTTGGACTATTAGAATAATACGCTTCTAACTGAATGGATTATAATGATATTATATTATACTGGGAGTAACCATTGAATAGCGCATAGGGTGTTAGCTCCTACTGGAGTGTCACCTCCGCGGCGCGACCAAAAATAAAATTCGGTTTTGGACAGTCGTTGTCCTTTCTTCCCATGATATACCAAAACAACAATACTTGGCCTTCCTAGAAATATCTCTGTACTCAGCCGTCCGGAATTGACTTTAAACCTGTGAGACAATCGGAGAATATTCGCAATCCAGTTACACGCAGAGAGGCAGAGTATATTCGACTAAGGGGGGTATGGCATTCAAACAAGCAGACAAAGAATCCTACTTAAAAAAAGGTAAGTAAACCTTCTACGTGTATTTAAAAGAGGATACAGGACTGGGTTCGAAAGGTCGCGTGTCAGGACTAAACCATGACATGGACTAAATCCAGTTCAACACCACAAACATGCAGCCAATCTTGACAGTAGTATAGCTCTGAGTTAAGTCAGTTTAAAGAAAACACTGACCTATTTTAGTTTTGGGAGCCTGTTGACCAATAGTTACGGTGCTTGATTGCCAACCTGCCGTCCCGAATACGATTACCGGCAGTCCCACAGTAATGAGGTAGGCCTACATATAAGCTACTATGTACGACGTATACCCTACAACGTTAAGTTGATATGTTTTCATTAACGAGGTCCTCAGATTTAACATTTTCAGGCTCATTCGTGAAACAGCGTGCAGTAATAGCGAGCGCCAAAAAGCATATAGCCTACTGACACACCAGCTCCATCTATAATCTATGACTATAATCATCATCTGTGACTCCACAACCATAGCCTTCCCGTTTCTAATATTCTGCCTCCCAGGTGCTTCTCCACCCGATCCTCCTCTGGACTAGGAACCTTCATCTGGACCAAAATAACACCCATGAGCCTCTGGTGAAATTTTACCTGCGTTTCCTGGTGACCGCTATCACTGTCTATGGTGGTCTTACTATTACCAGTCTACCGGGCTCCTAATTAAAATTAATTTTATCCCACTCCTGGGTGCCCACAGAGATAATAGAGGTCGGCACTATGACGACTGTGCCTCAACCTCTCTCTCTCTCTCTCTCTCTCTCTCTCTCTCTCTCTCTCTCTCTCTCTCTCTCTCTCTCTCTCTCTCTCTCTCTCTCTCTCTCTCTCTCTCTCTCTTCTCTCTCTCTCTCTCTCTCCCCCCCCACACACACACACACACACACACACACACACACACACACACTTTCTTTCACTACACTTTTGTATTCTTATTCTTACTTTAAGAGGGTATACAGTTTTATCAGCACTTTTACATTAATGAGTTTTCTTATAAATTAATCAAATACTTTTTAATGTGCTATTCACTCAGTTTTTACAATTATGAGTGTGCCAGATATACTATACACTTCTTTTAATTAAGTTCTAACGCAACTGAAAGCTCAAAGTACTGGCAGAATAAAAAAAATAATGCGTGAGTAAAATCATTTCTGCTTGATGTGTACGAGTCTCTCGGCCGGTGTCAGATTTCGCCTCTAATAGCTTCAAAATGAAAAGAAAATAATTTCTTGGTTGACGCTTGAGGAGATGCGAGCGTCATCTGTACCGTAAAAATGTGTTGGTAACGTCAGAACGTGAAAACTGGTAAAAACATTACACTAATAATGAGATTACATTTACAGAGAATAATTTTTCTACCAGAAGTCTTACTTCAATAGGTCATATATATCTTTTTGCTTACAGATGTCCTTCCTTCAACGAGAAGTGACGGATACTCAACGTGGCAAGATTAAAGTTACAGGCGTCTGGTAATGGTTTTGGTGGCGACCAAATTAACAGTTTCGCAGATGTCATATGTTAACTATATCAATTGTAGAAATTAATACGGTCACTATCACTAACCAATACAAATTAATAAAAGCATTAAGAACCCACCCGTTATTTTGTATATAGTATATATAAAACTATAGACACAATGTCTCTTTAGCCTTTAGTACAGTCAAATTATACCGAATTTGTTTTACAGGATGAATTCGTTTTATTGGACATGACCTGAAAAACAGATGTATCGAATCTTAACTGTTAATTATTTGGTTTCACCCTCCGGAAAATTCTGGGCTTAGAACAGTATAGCTGAAAACAGAATAAGTGCAATTTTGCGAGTTGAAACAGAGGCTGGAGATATTTATAATAGACCTACATGATGTGATATCTCCAGGGCGATGCTTACTTTTGATGATTTCTTTCATGATTTTAAAATAAACTATACAGAGTCGTCGCTGTCGAAATTATTTTATCACATTTATCAACGCCCGTAGTCAACTCGCACGGGGCAGAATGCAAATCTGCGAAAAAAGTTAATGGAAACCTCGAACGGTTATTACACCACCCAAGGCGGTGGCTCCCTGTTGTAATTAAACGTAACGAGAATCGGATTTAGCTGCCGGTGTTTACGTAAGGGGGAGGGTCCACTTCACGTTTGAAGGTCAAAGGTTATGGAATGGAACAGCATCCATATAGGTCAGGAAGTAATGCGAGCGGGAACGCATGCGTCAAAATATTGACTCTCTCGCGTCAGCTGTAAGTGGGCGGAAGCACTTCATAACGTAGCATACTTTCTCCAAATAAAAGAAGTGTTTGACCCGATTTTTTCAAAATGTTGCTCTCGCTGGAATGAATTAAACATCCGTAGGGAAAATCTGTTTTCCAAGACGTTCACATCTGGCCTCTTGTATAATGTAGTCTCTTGTCATTGTCTAGTCTGATACTTCAATCTCTCTCTCTCTCTCTCTCTCTCTCTCTCTCTCTCTCTCTCTCTCTCTCTCTCTCCTCTGGCACTACGGTCGCTATAGAACCCTGGCGTGCTCAATGATTCTCCTCCATTCATTTCTACATATAAGTTCAAAATGGTATTTATAGGGTTAAAATGAAACTGGAATACATCGACGACATTTCTACACAGAAGTTCAAAATGGTACTTATAGTGTTAAAAAATCGGCTACGTTGGAACTCGGTCGATCCCACCGAAAAACAAATCACTGTCCGAAGTCCGAAGTCTAATAAATAATACTAAATAACAAGAATAAGATCTCATGACAGAACTGACCAAAAGACTCACTCTGTGAGTTAAAATTAACAGACGGAATTTATTTGTAAGGACACCTGAATTATGTCTTCTTTCTCACATAACTCATTTTTAAACACAGGACTTAACGCGAAACCGGCTGTCAGAAGCTGCGGTAGAAATAATTAAGCCATAAAATAAATATCTGCTTAATACAACGAAACATCTGCCAATTGAATCCACATGACGTTGACATTGATGGTAAAATTTTCGGTCCTAATAACAAATGTTTTAAGCTACATTTGCACATTTCAAATTATGCCCTGCAAACCGCTTCATAAATCTACACAAGCTTGATTTTTTTTACTCTAACAAAACAACAATTATTATCGTCTTTGATTGATAGAGTAGACTTAAATCCAAAAACAAAAAGGCGCTCACTACTTAATTAAAAAAAAAAAAACGAATCTGAGATGTGCAAAATGGGCATGCAACATGCAGGAAGTGTTATTTGATCCTACGAATTTACACAGTAATGCGTATGTGTTAGTAAACATGTTAATGTACATGTGTTTACGGTCAAAATATCCACATATTTATAATTAGTCGATATACACTGTAATATGACTACATGTTAAAAATTTTTCCCCGTGATGATACGGAATAAGCATAAGCCTACACCCAAAACGTAGGTGGTGTGGTAAGATAACAGTTTTTGATGATTAGTACAAAAAAAAGATTATAGCTATTGATACAATACAGAAGTTTACAAAATATAATAACAACTGGTTTTAACCACACACTTCGTTCTGACTGAACTCCACACAGACCTAAATTCATTTTTCTATCTACGGATATGTAAAACAGGAATGTTTTTAAGAGAAAATGACACATATAGACAAAACTCCTTACCAACACCCTCCCTTAGCTATATAAGCCAGTATAAAAATATTTTCTAGGCTTATCATTCGCTAATAATTTTAAAAATTAAAAACCACCAAAAAATGAGAACAACATATTCAACTCTCTCGCATTCCTCTGTATAACAGTCTACTACTTAATGTAATTCGTATCTCTCTTCTCCCATGAATGGATCAAATTTGAAATACATACTTGAAACGGGCGAAAAGTTATTTCTTGGACAAATGCACAGGTACCAATTCAGTTTCTCAAACTTTGTTTTTCGACGAAAACCATTTTTTTGGCAATTTACTGGATTTTGTTTGCTATATAATAGCGTTTAATCGAATTTTGTTAAACAAAAATTAACGGACTGATTTTGTAAGCTCTGGTGAAGTCGTAAGCTACATTCGAGCGTTTTTGAACTAATTGAAATCTTCCGGATTATTTAAAGATTAAATATACAGTTGCAGTACCCACTACGATACTCTTAATTACAATAAAGCTCTGCTCTGGAGTATTATTACAGATGACAAACTTAAAACTAAAACTGTTTTTTTTTGCGATAACAAAATTAAAAAAAATATATATATATATATTTCTTTAATTTTATATATATATAATACGTAGGCCTATGTAAAGTACATACAAGATGGGTACGAGGATGATAAATGTGTCGGTGTAGACATGTGTACCGCTTAATCATAAGCGTCATTGTGAAAGAAAATGCTAACACCTTCCCATTATAGCTTACAGTAGAGTACGCAGCTTTTAATACGTAGGTTATGACGGCCGGAGTCAATGATAAAAGAATTCGTATCCGGGTTGTTTGGTCGTGGTCGATTGCTTTGCCGAAATTTTGTAAACGTTTCGGCCACCCAACGTCGGCTCTCCATCCTTTGTCGAACACAATTTTAACTTTTTCTACTGAAGAAGGCCTCCGGTGAGTGCCCGAAACGTTTAGGAAATGGCTGAACAAAGCCATCGACCACGCCCAAACAGCCCAGATATGATTCTTTTTATCACGCAGCTTTTAATTTATCGGTCTCTTTAGAGAGATTACCATGACTTGTCGAATGTCGTTTGCCCAGACATCTCCAAAATCGACAGTGTGTGTGTGTGTGTGTGTGTGTGTGTGTGTGTGTGTGTGTGTGTGTGTGTGTGTGTGTGTGTGTGTGTGTGTGTGTGTGTGTGTGTGTGTGTGTGTGTGTGTGTGTGTGTGTGTGTGTGTGTGTGTGTGTGTGTGTGTGTGTGTGTGTGTGTGTGTGTGTGTGTGTGTGTGTGTGTGTGTGTGTGTGTGTGTGTGTGTGTGTGTGTGTGTGTGTGTGTGTGTGTGTGTGTGTGTGTGTGTGTGTGTGTGTGTGTGTGTGTGTTTAAAGAGGATACATTTTTGTAAAGACACAGTAAAACAGCAAACTATGCACAAAAACAGTTCACAAGACAGAAACTTTCAGTCTTGAGATATTTATTTGTTGGCAGATCGATCATCATATAACGCGATTATTGAAGGGTGCAGCAGACAATCAACGGGACTGCCGTGTCGCGACGAATCGTGACACACTCACCGACGACACAACGGAATGGGAAAAATCTGCATAGCTAACGTAAAGTGCATATAACGGAATGGGTAACGACACTATTTATGCATAACAATATGACGACACTGTTTCGACATAAGTGGTTCTCATCTCCAAGTTCCAAACAGCTCATCTCTGATTTCCATATAGGCCTAAAACGATACAGATTTATCGGGTTTTCAGTCTGTAAGTATAAATTTATTTCAGAGTCGAGTATAGATGAAAAATTCTCTCAACTCGAATTTCCAATTTTTTTGTTGAATCCTAGTGGCGATTATGTCGGAAAGGAAACAGCCGAGTAAGTTAAATCATCTACCGCCGGGGCTCGAATTTGTGTGAGGAGCTTTACGGGATTAAGTTTCGAAATGGGTTACTCCCGTCCCATCCACTAACTCCATAAAGTTTGACAAAAATTACACAAAAAAAAAGATTAAGTATAAAACGATATTCCTGAGAATGTCTAATCGGAACTTTCGAAATTCTGGACAAACGAAATGTAGTGCGGACAAGTAGAATTGGTGTGAATATACTTAACGCTGAGTTGAGTACAAGTTAAAACGTCAATATTCCGCGCATGAAAATCTGAAATTTATATGAGCAATAAATACTTAATATATTTATAACTCCTAACATTTAATACGGGTATTAAAATAATTTGAAATAATACGCTTAAACGCTAACAGATATGCATATTCGAAGTTACGCGGGCTAGTGAATTTTTTCAATCTGGAGAGAAACTGTAATATTGATACTGAAGCCATTCAACTTAAAGTTGCTAACATTTTTAATTTAATGTGAACTGAAGCTGTTCCGATTAATTATTTTTTTCGCAGCGGTGTATGATTTATTTTTATATTCAATATTCTGGCAATAGTAGCTGAGTGGATCCGTAAACTAAGAAACGGAGACATGTTCTAGAAAGCTGAGACAGACGGACTTGTACAGCATCCGACAGAATAAATTGCAGAAGAACATAATTAAGAGTTAATGAAGCAGACAGGTGTAGATGCGGGATACAGGCGGTACGCGAAAGTGAAGACTTTAACAAGCACAGAAGAGTCAGAACGATCGCTTCAAAATCAATAAAGAAACTGAAGTTGAAATTAGAAGGATAATTTGTTGTACAAAATAACGAATAAAGAGTTACATGTAATGAACCGAAACCGGTGAATAATTTTGAATTAACTGAATTAAAATAATTAATTGAAAGCAATGCAGTTTATAACGTAGGCTACAATGCAAGACAAACGTTGGTACAAAACTGACGGGCAACCAAGAGAGACGTGTATTTTCGATCTCTTGTCTCACTCTCACCGTTACCACCTTGTTAGGCAACAACTCTGCATTGTTTTTGGTTGAATAATTAGCTAAATAATTACCTTACGAACCGTGTAATTATCCAGGTTAAAATGATAGAGATCTCTCTGCGAAGTAGGTAACATAATTACTGATTACGAAGCATTTACGAGCTCGGCGTCACGCAATGTACGTATACAGTGACACAAACTTTGTACAGGGAATTGTACTGTTCAACAAACACTAAAAGTAAATAACGTTATTAAAAAAAAATAATACCACGAAAAAGCCGCTTAGTCCGTTCCTCCGAACGTACGAGAAGATACTGGCGTTTTACATTCATCAAGAATTCGACTGCAGAACATTCATACCTCAATGCAGAATATTTTTATAACAGATAAAATATTTTAACGTACAGTATTCCTCAAAACACTTAAGACATTGACTGGGTAAAATTTTTACGTGATCGGATAACGCGTTTTCGGTTGATAACATTTTAAGTTGAGGTTTCACGAAGAAAGGTGAAAAAACAGATATTTTCTTGTTGTAACCTTGACAAGGATGAAAGAATAGTTAAAAAAAGTTTAACATCACTGCTACATGGTGTAATCATCTAAATGTTGGTGTAACTTATAATAGAGGGTTATCTTTCCGTTCATTTTAGTTGACGTCTTGATTCGAGTATTTAAACTCTTGCAACGAACAGTAATGAGTAGACTCAACAGAAGTGGAATACGTATTAAATAAAGCAGACTTATGAAATCCGTTTGAAAGGACTGAAACATGACGAATACATTTATACCCTCAGAAACAATTTAATTTCGCTTAATGTAAATTCGTTCTACATTAGCAACCAACTTTATGGTACAAAAGTACCTATGTTCCAATGTACGTTGTAACATTACATTAGGAACAAATTAATATCGTACTTGATTTAATGAAGACTTTGGATAAGAAGCTAAACAAGAAGAACAATATCTTCCAAGATGATAGTGAAGAGGAACGACTAACCATTTTAGACTGACTAGTAATACAACTGACCGTACCCAAAATTAACGATTTAGGCAAAGTGATGCAAAATACATTCAACCCCGATTATGACATGAACTTTCAATAATGACAAAATAAATAATTATAAAGACAGACGGCTTATGAACCAGTACTGTAAAGAAACAAATGGTTTCATTCAATGTATCATAATATCAAGATAATCAAAATACAAATTGAGGGATAATAGGCCCAAACATGTAATACTATGTAAAAGAAATATTAGTAAATGATTAATTTAATTGATGTAATGAAAATATAACACACCTTATTATAGATACATGAACCATACAACTAATTGTAACAGATAGTGATCATAAGATTGTCCAGAAAACAACAAATAATAACTTGTCCACAGTAACATTTGATAACAAGAGTGAAGTTCTTTTAATGACAATAAAAGGTAAAAACCTATAAAAACCAATAAGTATGTTTATAAATACAAACTATTAAGTGTTCAGTGAGAAGGGTAAACGATGAACATAGTGACAAGTAATGTGAAACATAACATAGACAGTTTTAGAATAATTAAGGAATTAACTGAGAGAAGACTAATTAATTAGTGCATAATTTATTTTATGAAAATGTGCATGTTATTATGTTTTATCACGTTGTTTTATTATCATGGTATTTATGTTGTTTTTTGTATGTAGCAGGTGAAGCAGTTGTTTTAAGAGAATATCAATTAACTGATGTTAATTTCATTTTTATGTTATCAAATATATCACCATAGAACTGGTGTTAAACAGTGATCAATTGATTGGCAAAGCAAAGTAGACTAAAAAAAGAGGTCATTGCTAAGTGTCAAACAATTGTATAGTTTAAGTAAAAAACAGTTTATTTGTTCAAAGGTTCAGTAGAATCATAGCCATGTGGGCATGAAATTAAACTAATAGGATAGTATATCTTTTTGTTTTGTTAAGATAATGTTATATGTTAAACAGTTTTTATGGTTGTTAAAAGTTAATTTAACTGTTAAAGGTTTTAAACATGGTGATGAAAATAACACCAGTACATAGGCCAGGTAAAACCAACTTTTGTAAATTTTAGATAATAATGTTAGGGATTTTGTAAAACAAATGTGGAAGGATAAATATATTTATAGTTAATAGTGTATACAACGAATCTAGAAACAAAATAATACATCTCAAGTTATTTAAGAAAAATTCAAATAACAAAATTGTAACATCTGTAGTTCTTAAGTAAAAGTAGGCATGTTTAGTGTCCACATGTCACAAATGTAAAGATCAAAATAATGCTGATAATAGTTTTAAATTCCCAATCAGTACAGAAAAATTATACTAATTTAAAGGGTTTTGAACAAATTTAGATTCTGAAATAATGAAAGTATATGACAATGTATAGCCGAATCAACCAACCAGATTCAAATTTAAGAAACAATTAACCAGTGCTTTTCTGAATAAAGGATTTCTATAAGGATATATGTTTGATGTTATATTTGCGTCGTTATTATTGCTGTTCCATTTAGAAAATAAGTTCACCGAGTACAGCGGACACCACGACAGTTGGCAACGGTGAGTGACGTCACGGAAACGGTACGTATAGTGGGAGCAAGCGGCAAATTACAAAACCATTCGCCGTTCAACATAACATATTAATAATTACAGATTGACGACTCCAGTGCGAGTTAGTCGCTACATTTATTTATTTGTTGCAAATTCACGCTTCCAACGGGCGGCGTATGTAATTTAAGTGCACACAAAATAACACAAGTAACGCATTATTTACGTGTTAATAAGACTGTAACCCTATAACATAAATTGGTTACAAATTGGCGAACCAACGTGTGAGGCGTTTAATTTAATATAAATTAATTATAATTTATAGACAAACAAACAAAAATAAACAAAATGAGGAAGCGAGAAACATCGCAAAAACGAGCGGTCGAAACCAAGAAAGTAGACGAATTAAACATGGAAGACAAAGAAGCAACACCGGTCGAGGAAGTAGAAGTAATAATAAGAGAGGACCAAGGAGACAGACAAGAACCGGACAAAGTCACAGAGAGCGTTGACATGAAGAGCATTATGGAATATTTAAAACAGAGTCATGAAGATTTCAGTAAGAAAATGGAAGAATTAAGCGAGAAGAGTGATAAGAACTTAGAAAAATTGAAGGAAGAATTAAATGAGAACAGTGATAAGAACTTAGAAAAATTGAAGGAAGAATGAGGTGAGAACAGTAATAAGAACTTAGAAAAATTTAAGGAAGATAATAAACAGACGAAGGAGGAATTGGGCCGGAAATTGGAAGAGACTAATAAGAACGTTGAAGAAAAAATGGGAGAATTGAAGGAGAATAGCAAGAAAATGGAGGAGAAAATAGACGCAAACAATAAAGCATTGAGGGAAGAATTGAAGGGAAATTACCAAGAGACCATGAAAAAATTGGATGAACACAAAGAGTCATTAAAAGAGGAGTGGAATAACAAGATGGAAATCAATAACCAGCAATTGCAGGAAGAATGGGACAAGAAGCTAGAAGAACCGGTGACTGAAATTAAAAGGGTAGAATCCGAAACCAAGGAAAAGTGTGAGCGGATGAACCAAGAGATACTGAGCGTCCGGGAAGAAACGAATGGACGAGTTGAAAATATAAGAACCAACGAAGCAGTGATGGGAGAAAGGTTAGAAGGTATGAGTACCAGTCTTAATCGAGTACAAGACCAAACAACTGCCCATAGAGATGAAATTAATTCCCTAAAAAACAGACAATGTACCGGTGCCCATACAACATGCGAGGAAAATCGAGAAGTTATCGACTTCCAAAATTATAGAAGAAACCCCATGCTATTCTTAGAACGAGTTAGAAGAGAAAATAGCCAAAACCGGAGAAGACAGATGGTTTGTGATCAGGAGCATGCTGGACGAAATGTTCCGAAAAGTCTATGACAATTGGTGGACGGCGATGCGGCCGAGTATACAAAACTTCCAAGAATTCAAAAAACAATTCAAATCTAAATATTGGTCTGATGCCACGCAACATATGATAAGAAGTGACATAGGATTGGGCCGATATGACCTGCACGGCAAGCAAACTCCAACCGCATATTTCCTTGGGAAAATAAACATAGCCAGACATTTAGAGCCCGCAATTCCTACAGAATGTTTAGTGAGGCTATTAGCTTACCACTATGGTGGAGAAATTACAAGAGGCCGAATAAACGGACGCATACAAACCATCGAGGAGATGTCGACATTATTAGCGGAGATGGAGCAGGAGAAGAACTTCCTCCAGTACAGACGAAGGAACGATGAAATAAACAGAAATAATGGTCGCCGCGACGCCCAATATGAAAACAACGGGCAAAGACCGAACAATAGTTACAACAACAACGGTAACCACTATCAACGCGGTTACCAAAACCACAATAGCACTAACAACTATCCACGAAACAATGCGGAAAATAATAACAACAATAACAACAACCACTATTACCGTAATTCTCCTACAAATAATAACAATAATGGATACCAGCGTGCCAATGACAGAGACCACCAGTACCAGAACAACCGAGGTTATAACAACAACTACGATAACCGATACAGGCATAATAATAACGGCAATAATAACAATCAAAATCAAACATATCGAAGACAAGTGAATTATGTAAGCATTGACGATAGAGATGTGGGAAGACGTTGGTACCAGGACGAGCAAATTATAATGGGAACCGTGGAAGAAGTTTTCAGGAGGAGAGTAACCAGCACTACCGTGATGAACATCGGCGAAGTAGGAGCTGCGATGACAACCGAAATAACCGAAACTCAGTGACGTTCGATAATAACGCCATTGAGGTACAAGAGTCACAGAGTAGAGACAGACCCAATCAATCAGACAACAGGACTGAGGAGATCAGCCCTGATTTAAACGGACCGCGGCAGTGAAAATCCATCAGGTCCCATCACTGAACCGACAATTTGGGTACTTACTAGGACGAGACAAAATGACTGACGATACAATGACGATTGTGCACAATCACTTCTTAAAAAATGTGAGAGAAGAACTACTGAACGAAGACACGATAACGCACAATAGTTCGAATAATGAGATCGTTTATATCATCGCCCAAGTGAATGGACTAGAGACAAGATTCATGATAGATACGGGCGCAAACGTGTCGTTAATCGACAACAATGAATACATCAAAATTCAAAAATATAGTAAGGCCATCTTACCAACTTTACCAATTCAAAATATAATTTTAATCGGAGCCACCGGAAGGCAAAACAAGTCAATAAGGAAACAGGTATCATTAACAGTGACCAGCAGAAATGTAGCTATACCTATGATTTTTCTAATAGCTAGTAATCTACCATTTAATCTACTAATACGCTGTGATATTTTGAGAAAATACTCAGCAATAATTGACATGAGACAGGCCATAGTGTCGTTAAAAGTAGATAATATAGAATGGACAGCAAAATTAGTAGAAAATAAAAATGTACCTTCATGCAATAGTATAAGAAAATTCAATAATAATCAAGATGAGTCATGGAATGTAAGAAGGGAACACTTTGGGAGTGAAGACAGTTTATGGTTGGAAAAATTAGAAGAGATCCGACAATTTCGGTCAGAACAAAATGAATGTAATTTAACTACACAACAAATAGAAAAGTTAATATCAATATATAATAAATACCGCTATGTTTTCTCTGATATACCTGGCAAAGTAAAAGATTATCAATTTACACTACAATTCAAGGAGCCTGTAAATTTTAATAAGAAATCATATCCCGTTGCTTATGCATTAAAAGAAGCAGTGAGGACTGAACTAGACAAAATGATAGCAGAAGATATTATTGAGTATAGCTGTTCCCCATATACCAGTCCGTTAATAGCCGTTCCCAAGAAAGATGGCAAAGTACGACTCTGTTTGGATGCTAGAGAGATTAATAAGATCATAGTTAATGACAGAACATCTCCCGGAGAGATTGAGGATATTGAAAAAATTTAATGGCATACAATTTATCAGCACTGTTTGTGGGTATTGGCAGGTGGAGTTACACCCAGATAGTCGAAAGTACGTGGCCTTTATTTTCGAAGGGAGGAACTACCAGTTCAAGAGACTACCGTTTTGACTGGTAAACTCAGTAGCTGTATTCATAAGATGTATGGACCAGGTGTTGGGTCCAGATACTATTCCATATACCACAGTCTATGTTGATGACTTGTTGATTACTTCAGTGAATTGGGAAGACCATTGTGACAGAGTAGGACAAGTATTACAAAAACTATCAGACAATAACGTTACCCTAAAACTTCAAAAATCCAAGCTTATCGCCAGTGAAGTCCAATTCCTGGGTTTTAACTTAACAAGACAAGGAATAACACCATCCAATGAAAAGATTGAAGCAATCCAGAAGTTCCCGAGTCCTAAAAATAAAAAGCAACTTCAATCATTTCTGGGACTTTGCAATTATTATAGGAAGTTTCAGAGAAATTATTCTGAAATGACAGCAAAGTTTTCTCCACAATTATCCTCTAAGAACAAATGGTCCTGGGGACAGGAACAGGACAACTTACTCCAAATGATCAAGCATAATTTCCTAAGTTCAGTTGTATTAAAACATCCTAATTTCAACCAACCTTTCTTTATGAACTGTGATGCCAGTGATATAAGTTTAGGATCTGTATTATATCAAGAAGATAGTGAGGGAGAACATCAGGTGGTGAGTTTTGCAAGCAGAATACTTAATGGATGTGAACGCAATTATAGTGTAACGGAAAAGGAGTTATTAAGCGTTGTATTCGCTTGTGGGAAATTCAGAACCTATATTCTTGGATACCCGATAACTGTGAGGAGCGATCATAAGTCAATATCTTTCCTAAAAAATTGCAAGATTAACCATGGGAGATTGGCAAGGTGGATACTCGCACTACAGGAGTACCATATAAATTGGGAGTATGTTCCAGGAAAACAGAATATTGCTGCAGATATATTGTCCCGGATTAACATAGAACAACAAACTTTTGAAGGGGAAAAAGAAACAATCATCAAGGTATATACTATAATAAAAAACAAATCAGATTTGGAAAACATCATGAAATCAATTTCACAACAACAAACAGAGGATACAAAAATCAACAATTTTAGACAAAGACTGATCCAACAGGATGAAAAAATCACTGCATATTACTGTCTACATGAAGACACATTATTTTACAAACCAAATAATAACCAAGGATCATGGAAGGTGGTGATACCTAAAGCGTTAGAAACAGAATTAATACTGGACTACCATAGTCGATATGGGCATATGGGTGCATTAAAAGTAATGAAGGCACTTGAGGAACACGCTTACATTAAGAATATCAACAGGAGAGTTAGAGAATGTATTCGGCAGTGTCACATCTGTCAATTGGCAAAATGCAATAACGAAAAAACAGAAGGAATTATGCAACCTATTACATCAACTGGTAAATTAGAGAGAGTATTTTTAGATGTGTGTGGACCGTTACCTCGTAGTGGAGGGAGAAAACAGTATAAATTTATTATAATCATGTTCGACCATTACTCCAAATTTACAAAACTATACCCCATTAATCGGGCAACTACAAAAAAGATTCTGCAAATGGTAATCCAACAATACATACCAGAGTTAGGAGCTCCAAGATCAATTATTACCGATCACGGAACTCAGTTTCGAGGAAGGGTTTGGAAGGAGACTTTGTTAGATCTAGGTGTCAAGACATATAAAACATCTGTCTATCACCCAAAAAGCAACCCGGCGGAAAGAGTACTGAGGGAGGTCGGCCGTATACTCAGGACATATTGTTTTGATAAACACCAGAAGTGGAGTGACTACATTACACAAACAGAGAGCTTTATCAACTTAGCTTACCATGAAGCAATACAAGATACTCCATATACCATAATGCATGAAAGACTACCACCCCGAGAAATTAGTGAAATAATCAACTTCCCAAACAACCCAGCTTACCAGTTCGACAACGTGAGATTCCACAGCAAACTGAATGAACAAGTGGAGAAAAGAAGGAAAAAATACAAAATAATTCAGCAGAAAATGATCCAGTACAAGATTTGAGACAAAGTATTGTTAAAAAACCGCGAATTGCCAAGTTCTAAGGAAGGAATAGCAAAAAAGCTATTATTACTGTATAATGGACCATATGTTGTTATAAAAAACAATAACAATAATACTTATGTCATTAGTGATGTGGAAAAAAAAAAGATTAAGGGGACATACAACCAAGTTTCCTTAAAAATGTATTATGAACCTAATAAACAAAGTTGAATAAACCACAAAATTCTAAAGAAATAGTAAGATCAACTTACAACTAATTATTAATGAGAATTAATATGGAATTGAAGAATTTATGATTAATATACCACAAAATTCTAAAGAAATAGTAAGATCAACTTACAACTAATTATTAATGAGAATTAATATGGAACTGAAGAATTTATTATTACAATACCTCAAAATTCAAAGAATATAGTAAGCTCATCTTACCAACTTTGATAATCCAGAATATAATTTTAAATGAAGCCAAATAAACAAATTTGAATATCTCAGAATTCAAATAAATAGTAAGGACAACTTACAGTACAGTTTGATAATGTTATTATGAATCAAGCGGATAAACAACCGGGAATAAATTTCCAAATTCTAAACAAAATAAGCACCTCTTATTATATATAATTATGAACTTATTATTGGAATATAAAAGAAAGATGCAACATCCATAAATCAGAAGAAACCATAGTGCTATAAAACGAATAAGAAAGGACAAATGTAGACAATCGACGATGAAAATAAGACGAGACTAGAAACGAATTTACTACAAATAACCTATCATGATTGTAAGAGAATTAACAACAACTAAAGATGCAAATACTTATGTTTTAATTGAATGAAAATAGTGAATGAAAAATGAAGATTAAGGAGTACTGATAAAGAAGGAAAGAAGATAGTACCAATTGAAAATAAAAAATGTTATTAATATCGCCACAAGAAAATAAACATCTGAAAGAATCAATGGAAAGAAATACTTAGATCTGAGAAGTTAAGCTGAGTGAACCATCCCAAGAATATATTATTATCTTATTTTTATTTGATTTAGTCATGAATAGACTAGTGATTATTAAATGTGATTGACTGACGAGATAGCTCCAGCAATCGATATTATTGATGTATTATGTATTATAAGGACAGCGGGGTATTAGGTCAAGAGAGCCCCCCGACTGATTCCAAAATATATGGTGATTAATTTGTTAGGGAAGTAACATGTTCCAGGGATAGAACACTTATAATTAAAGACAAGTATACCAGATCATAAAAAGAATAACAAATGATAATGTGAAAGATAAGATAATTGATAATTTCAACAAAAACAATATTTTATTAAAATTATGAAATTTGGTGGCAGGGTAGTATGTAACATTACATTAGGAACAAATTAATATCGTACTTGATTTAATGAAGACTTTGGATAAGAAGCTAAACAAGAAGAACAATATCTTCCAAGATGATAGTGAAGAGGAACGACTAACCATTTTAGACTGACTAGTAATACAACTGACCGTACCCAAAATTAACGATTTAGGCAAAGTGATGCAAAATACATTCAACCCCGATTATGACATGAACTTTCAATAATGACAAAATAAATAATTATAAAGACAGACGGCTTATGAACCAGTACTATAAAGAAACAAATGGTTTCATTCAATGTATCATAATATCAAGATAATCAAAATACAAATTGAGGGATAATAGGCCCAAACATGTAATACTATGTAAAAGAAATATTAGTAAATGATTAATTTAATTGATGTAATGAAAATATAACACACCTTATTATAGATACATGAACCACACAACTAATTGTAACAGATAGTGATCATAAGATTGTCCAGAAAACAACAAATAATAACTTGTCCACAGTAACATTTGATAACAAGAGTGAAGTTCTTTTAATGACAATAAAAGGTAAAAACCTATAAAAACCAATAAGTATGTTTATAAATACAAACTATTAAGTGTTCAGTGAGAAGGGTAAACGATGAACATAGTGACAAGTAATGTGAAACATAACATAGACAGTTTTAGAATAATTAAGGAATTAACTGAGAGAAGACTAATTAATTAGTGCATAATTTATTTTATGAAAATGTGCATGTTATTATGTTTTATCACGTTGTTTTATTATCATGGTATTTATGTTGTTTTTTGTATGTAGCAGGTGAAGCAGTTGTTTTAAGAGAATATCAATTAACTGATGTTAATTTCATTTTTATGTTAACAAATATATCACCATAGAACTGGTGTTAAATAGTGATCAATTGATTGGCAAAGCAAAGTAGACTAAAAAAAGAGGTCATTGCTAAGTGTCAAACAATTGTATAGTTTAAGTAAAAAACAGTTTATTTGTTCAAAGGTTCAGTAGAATCATAGCCATGTGGGCATGAAATTAAACTAATAGGATAGTATATCTTTTTGTTTTGTTAAGATAATGTTATATGTTAAACAGTTTTTATGGTTGTTAAAAGTTAATTTAACTGTTAAAGGTTTTAAACATGGTGATGAAAATAACACCAGTACATAGGCCAGGTAAAACCAACTTTTGTAAATTTTAGATAATAATGTTAGGGATTTTGTAAAACAAATGTGGAAGGATAAATATATTTATAGTTAATAGTGTATACAACGAATCTAGAAACAAAATAATACATCTCAAGTTATTTAAGAAAAATTCAAATAACAAAATTGTAACATCTGTAGTTCTTAAGTAAAAGTAGGCATGTTTAGTGTCTATATGTCACAAATGTAAAGATCAAAATAATGCTGATAATAGTTTTAAATTCCCAATCAGTACAGAAAAATTATACTAATTTAAAGGGTTTTGAACAAATTTAGATTTTGAAATAATGAAAGTATATGACAATGTATATCCGAATCAACCAACCAGATTCCAAGTTTACCCTTAGCAACCAGAAATTTCGGATAAATAAGGAGACTTCTTTAACAACGGTCATAGCGTATAGACGCGTTTGTAAAACGTCTAACATAATATAAAATAAACTGTGAAAACACGTTACAGACATATTGATACAGATAGAGATACATAACACGAACTTTTTACACCAAGTGAAGAACATCCATTATATGAAATAGAAGACCCAAGAACCAGGGAGAAGGACTGAAGCGGACGTGGGCCCTATCTTCGACCACGAACCATACAAAGAAGAGGATTTGGTGACTTTGACATCTTATTATATTGTGTATCAACACCCACTTTTGTATACACGACTTTTTAAGTATTAATCAACTAAAACTACAGACACCGTATCACACCAACACTAAGAACACTCACTAATAACACGATTTGAGATTGACCCCTTTTCAAACACCACAAGAACTTTTGATTTGGATAATAATTAATATTCACCTAAACTGGACATAACCTATCATAACTAGTAATCACGATCCGACTGCTTGTGTGCACGTTACACTCTAACCCTGTAATATCCTTTAACTGTAAAACTTGTATTTTGATTTATAGAATAATATTTTGTTTAAACGTAATCCCCGAACCAGATACGCCCTGAGATACTTTATTTTTAATAGAAACATTAACCAAGCAATCTTTTGGTCTGACAAAATACTGAATATTTACTGCTACTGTACCAACTGGTAAAAAGAAGACGTATAATTTGCGCCACAATTGTGATTATCATAATCAAATTTAAGAAACAATTAACCAGTGCTTTTCTGAATAAAGGATTTCTATAAGGATATATGTTTGATGTTATATTTGCGTCGTTATTATTGCTGTTCCATTTAGAAAATAAGTTCACCGAGTACAGCGGACACCACGACAGTTGGCAACGGTGAGTGACGTCACGGAAACGGTACGTATAGTGGGAGCAAGCGGCAAATTACAAAACCATTCGCCGTTCAACATAACATATTAATAATTACAGATTGACGACTCCAGTGCGAGTTAGACGCATCATTTATTTATTTGTTGCAAATTCACGCTTCCAACGGGCGGCGTATGTAATTTAAGTGCACACAAAATAACACAAGTAACGCTTTATTTACGTGTTAATAAGACTGTAACCCTATAACATAAATTGGTTACAAATTGGCGAACCAACGTGTGAGGCGTTTAATTTAATATAAATTAATTATAATTTATAGACAAACAAACAAAAATAAACAAAATGAGGAAGCGAGAAACATCGCGAAAACGAGCGGTCGAAACCAAGAAAGTAGACGAATTAAACATGGAAGACAAAGAAGCAACACCGGTCGAGGAAGTAGAAGTAATAATAAGAGAGGACCAAGGAGACAGACAAGAACCGGACAAAGTCACAGAGAGCGTTGACATGAAGAGCATTATGGAATATTTAAAACAGAGTCATGAAGATTTCAGTAAGAAAATGGAAGAATTAAGCGAGAAGAGTGATAAGAACTTAGAAAAATTGAAGGAAGAATTAAATGAGAACAGTGATAAGAACTTAGAAAAATTGAAGGAAGAATGAAGTGAGAACAGTAATAAGAACTTAGAAAAATTTAAGGAAGATAATAAACAGACGAAGGAGGAATTGGGCCGGAAATTGGAAGAGACTAATAAGAACGTTGAAGAAAAAATGGGAGAATTGAAGGAGAATAGCAAGAAAATGGAGGAGAAAATAGACGCAAACAATAAAGCATTGAGGGAAGAATTGAAGGGAAATTACCAAGAGACCATGAAAAAATTGGATGAACACAAAGAGTCATTAAAAGAGGAGTGGAATAACAAGATGGAAATCAATAACCAGCAATTGCAGGAAGAATGGGACAAGAAGCTAGAAGAACCGGTGACTGAAATTAAAAGAGTAGAATCCGAAACCAAGGAAAAGTGTGAGCGGATGAACCAAGAGATACTGAGCGTCCGGGAAGAAACGAATGGACGAGTTGAAAATATAAGAACCAACGAAGCAGTGATGGGAGAAAGGTTAGAAGGTATGAGTACCAGTCTTAATCGAGTACAAGACCAAACAACTGCCCATAGAGATGAAATTAATTCCCTAAAAAACAGACAATGTACCGGTGCCCATACAACATGCGAGGAAAATCGAGAAGTTATCGACTTCCGAAATTATAGAAGAAACCCCATGCTATTCTTAGAACGAGTAGAAGAGAAAATAGCCAAAACCGGAGAAGACAGATGGTTTGTGATCAGGAGCATGCTGGACGAAATGTTCCGAAAAGTCTATGACAATTGGTGGACGGCGATGCGGCCGAGTATACAAAACTTCCAAGAATTCAAAAAACAATTCAAATCTAAATATTGGTCTGATGCCACGCAACATATGATAAGAAGTGACATAGGATTGGGCCGATATGACCTGCACGGCAAGCAAACTCCAACCGCATATTTCCTTGGGAAAATAAACATAGCCAGACATTTAGAGCCCGCAATTCCTACAGAATGTTTAGTGAGGCTATTAGCTTACCACTATGGTGGAGAAATTACAAGAGGCCGAATAAACGGACGCATACAAACCATCGAGGAGATGTCGACATTATTAGCGGAGATGGAGCAGGAGAAGAACTTCCTCCAGTACAGACGAAGGAACGATGAAATAAACAGAAATAATGGTCGCCGCGACGCCCAATATGAAAACAACGGGCAAAGACCGAACAATAGTTACAACAACAACGGTAACCACTATCAACGCGGTTACCAAAACCACAATAACACTAACAACTATCCACGAAACAATGCGGAAAATAATAACAACAATAACAACAACCACTATTACCGTAATTCTCCTACAAATAATAACAATAATGGATACCAGCGTGCCAATGACAGAGACCACCAGTACCAGAACAACCGAGGTTATAACAACAACTACGATAACCGATACAGGCATAATAATAACGGCAATAATAACAATCAAAATCAAACATATCGAAGACAAGTGAATTATGTAAGCATTGACGATAGAGATGTGGGAAGACGTTGGTACCAGGACGAGCAAATTATAATGGGAACCGTGGAAGAAGTTTTCAGGAGGAGAGTAACCAGCACTACCGTGATGAACATCGGCGAAGTAGGAGCTGCGATGACAACCGAAATAACCGAAACTCAGTGACGTTCGATAATAACGCCATTGAGGTACAAGAGTCACAGAGTAGAGACAGACCCAATCAATCAGACAACAGGACTGAGGAGATCAGCCCTGATTTAAACGGACCGCGGCAGTGAAAATCCATCAAGTCCCATCACTGAACCGACAATTTGGGTACTTACTAGGACGAGACAAAATGACTGACGATACAATGACGATTGTGCACAATCACTTCTTAAAAAATGTGAGAGAAGAACTACTGAACGAAGACACGATAACGCACAATAGTTCGAATAATGAGATCGTTTATATCATCGCCCAAGTGAATGGACTAGAGACAAGATTCATGATAGATACGGGCGCAAACGTGTCGTTAATCGACAACAATGAATACATCAAAATTCAAAAATATAGTAAGGCCATCTTACCAACTTTACCAATTCAAAATATAATTTTAATCGGAGCCACCGGAAGGCAAAACAAGTCAATAAGGAAACAGGTATCATTAACAGTGACCAGCAGAAATGTAGCTATACCTATGATTTTTCTAATAGCTAGTAATCTACCATTTAATCTACTAATACGCTGTGATATTTTGAGAAAATACTCAGCAATAATTGACATGAGACAGGCCATAGTGTCGTTAAAAGTAGATAATATAGAATGGACAGCAAAATTAGTAGAAAATAAAAATGTACCTTCATGCAATAGTATAAGAAAATTCAATAATAATCAAGATGAGTCATGGAATGTAAGAAGGGAATACTTTGGGAGTGAAGACAGTTTATGGTTGGAAAAATTAGAAGAGATCCGACAATTTCGGTCAGAACAAAATGAATGTAATTTAACTACACAACAAATAGAAAAGTTAATATCAATATATAATAAATACCGCTATGTTTTCTCTGATATACCTGGCAAAGTAAAAGATTATCAATTTACACTACAATTCAAGGAGCCTGTAAATTTTAATAAGAAATCATATCCCGTTGCTTATGCATTAAAAGAAGCAGTGAGGACTGAACTAGACAAAATGATAGCAGAAGATATTATTGAGTATAGCTGTTCCCCATATACCAGTCCGTTAATAGCCGTTCCCAAGAAAGATGGCAAAGTACGACTCTGTTTGGATGCTAGAGAGATTAATAAGATCATAGTTAATGACAGAACATCTCCCGGAGAGATTGAGGATATTGAAAAAATTTAATGGCATACAATTTATCAGCACTGTTTGTGGGTATTGGCAGGTGGAGTTACACCCAGATAGTCGAAAGTACGTGGCCTTTATTTTCGAAGGGAGGAACTACCAGTTCAAGAGACTACCGTTTTGACTGGTAAACTCAGTAGCTGTATTCATAAGATGTATGGACCAGGTGTTGGGTCCAGATACTATTCCATATACCACAGTCTATGTTGATGACTTGTTGATTACTTCAGTGAATTGGGAAGACCATTGTGACAGAGTAGGACAAGTATTACAAAAACTATCAGACAATAACGTTACCCTAAAACTTCAAAAATCCAAGCTTATCGCCAGTGAAGTCCAATTCCTGGGTTTTAACTTAACAAGACAAGGAATAACACCATCCAATGAAAAGATTGAAGCAATCCAGAAGTTCCCGAGTCCTAAAAATAAAAAGCAACTTCAATCATTTCTGGGACTTTGCAATTATTATAGGAAGTTTCAGAGAAATTATTCTGAAATGACAACAAAGTTTTCTCCACAATTATCCTCTAAGAACAAATGGTCCTGGGGACAGGAACAGGACAACTTACTCCAAATGATCAAGCATAATTTCCTAAGTTCAGTTGTATTAAAACATCCTAATTTCAACCAACCATTCTTTATGAACTGTGATGCCAGTGATATAAGTTTAGGATCTGTATTATATCAAGAAGATAGTGAGGGAGAACATCAGGTGGTGAGTTTTGCAAGCAGAATACTTAATGGATGTGAACGCAATTATAGTGTAACGGAAAAGGAGTTATTAAGCGTTGTATTCGCTTGTGGGAAATTCAGAACCTATATTCTTGGATACCCGATAACTGTGAGGAGCGATCATAAGTCAATATCTTTCCTAAAAAATTGCAAGATTAACCATGGGAGATTGGCAAGGTGGATACTCGCACTACAGGAGTACCATATAAATTGGGAGTATGTTCCAGGAAAACAGAATATTGCTGCAGATATATTGTCCCGGATTAACATAGAACAACAAACTTTTGAAGGGGAAAAAGAAACAATCATCAAGGTATATACTATAATAAAAAACAAATCAGATTTGGAAAACATCATGAAATCAATTTCACAACAACAAACAGAGGATACAAAAATCAACAATTTTAGACAAAGACTGATCCAACAGGATGAAAAAATCACTGCATATTACTGTCTACATGAAGACACATTATTTTACAAACCAAATAATAACCAAGGATCATGGAAGGTGGTGATACCTAAAGCGTTAGAAACAGAATTAATACTGGACTACCATAGTCGATATGGGCATATGGGTGCATTAAAAGTAATGAAGGCACTTGAGGAACACGCTTACATTAAGAATATCAACAGGAGAGTTAGAGAATGTATTCGGCAGTGTCACATCTGTCAATTGGCAAAATGCAATAACGAAAAAACAGAAGGAATTATGCAACCTATTACATCAACTGGTAAATTAGAGAGAGTATTTTTAGATGTGTGTGGACCGTTACCTCGTAGTGGAGGGAGAAAACAGTATAAATTTATTATAATCATGTTCGACCATTACTCCAAATTTACAAAACTATACCCCATTAATCGGGCAACTACAAAAAAGATTCTGCAAATGGTAATCCAACAATACATACCAGAGTTAGGAGCTCCAAGATCAATTATTACCGATCACGGAACTCAGTTTCGAGGAAGGGTTTGGAAGGAGACTTTGTTAGATCTAGGTGTCAAGACATATAAAACATCTGTCTATCACCCAAAAAGCAACCCGGCGGAAAGAGTACTGAGGGAGGTCGGCCGTATACTCAGGACATATTGTTTTGATAAACACCAGAAGTGGAGTGACTACATTACACAAACAGAGAGCTTTATCAACTTAGCTTACCATGAAGCAATACAAGATACTCCATATACCATAATGCATGAAAGACTACCACCCCGAGAAATTAGTGAAATAATCAACTTCCCAAACAACCCAGCTTACCAGTTCGACAACGTGAGATTCCACAGCAAACTGAATGAACAAGTGGAGAAAAGAAGGAAAAAATACAAAATAATTCAGCAGAAAATGATCCAGTACAAGATTCGAGACAAAGTATTGTTAAAAAACCGCGAATTGCCAAGTTCTAAGGAAGGAATAGCAAAAAAGCTATTATTACTGTATAATGGACCATATGTTGTTATAAAAAACAATAACAATAATACTTATGTCATTAGTGATGTGGAAAAAAAAAAGATTAAGGGGACATACAACCAAGTTTCCTTAAAAATGTATTATGAACCTAATAAACAAAGTTGAATAAACCACAAAATTCTAAAGAAATAGTAAGATCAACTTACAACTAATTATTAATGAGAATTAATATGGAATTGAAGAATTTATGATTAATATACCACAAAATTCTAAAGAAATAGTAAGATCAACTTACAACTAATTATTAATGAGAATTAATTTGGAATTGAAGAATTTATGATTATAATACCACAAAATTTAAAAAAAAAAATAGTAAGATCAACTTACAACTAATTATTTATGAGAATTAATATGGAACTGAAGAATTTATTATTACAATACCTCAAAATTCAAAGAATATAGTAAGCTCATCTTACCAACTTTGATAATCCAGAATATAATTTTAAATGAAGCCAAATAAACAAATTTGAATATCTCAGAATTCAAATAAATAGTAAGGACAACTTACAGTACAGTTTGATAATGTTATTATGAATCAAGCGGATAAACAACCGGGAATAAATTTCCAAATTCTAAACAAAATAAGCACCTCTTATTATATATAATTATGAACTTATTATTGGAATATAAAAGAAAGATGCAACATCCATAAATCAGAAGAAACCATAGTGCTATAAAACGAATAAGAAAGGACAAATGTAGACAATCGACGATGAAAATAAGACGAGACTAGAAACGAATTTACTACAAATAACCTATCATGATTGTGAGAGAATTAACAACAACTAAAGATGCAAATACTTATGTTTTAATTGAATGAAAATAGTGAATGAAAAATGAAGGTTAAGGAGTACTGATAAAGAAGGAAAGAAGATAGTACCAATTGAAAATAAAAAATGTTATTAATATCGCCACAAGAAAATAAACATCTGAAAGAATCAATGGAAAGAAATACTTAGATCTGAGAAGTTAAGCTGAGTGAACCATCCCAAGAATATATTATTATCTTATTTTTATTTGATTTAGTCATGAATAGACTAGTGATTATTAAATGTGATTGACTGACGAGATAGCTCCAGCAATCGATATTATTGATGTATTATGTATTATAAGGACAGCGGGGTATTAGGTCAAGAGAGCCCCCCGACTGATTCCAAAATATATGGTGATTAATTTGTTAGGGAAGTAACATGTTCCAGGGATAGAACACTTATAATTAAAGACAAGTACACCAGATCATAAAAAGAATAACAAATGATAATGTGAAAGATAAGATAATTGATAATTTCAACAAAAACAATATTTTATTAAAATGATGAAATTTGGTGGCAGGGTAGTATGTAACATTACATTAGGAACAAATTAATATCGTACTTGATTTAATGAAGACTTTGGATAAGAAGCTAAACAAGAAGAACAATATCTTCCAAGATGATAGTGAAGAGGAACGACTAACCATTTTAGACTGACTAGTAATACAACTGACCGTACCCAAAATTAACGATTTAGGCAAAGTGATGCAAAATACATTCAACCCCGATTATGACATGAACTTTCAATAATGACAAAATAAATAATTATAAAGACAGACGGCTTATGAACCAGTACTATAAAGAAACAAATGGTTTCATTCAATGTATCATAATATCAAGATAATCAAAATACAAATTGAGGGATAATAGGCCCAAACATGTAATACTATGTAAAAGAAATATTAGTAAATGATTAATTTAATTGATGTAATGAAAATATAACACACCTTATTATAGATACATGAACCATACAACTAATTGTAACAGATAGTGATCATAAGATTGTCCAGAAAACAACAAATAATAACTTGTCCACAGTAACATTTGATAACAAGAGTGAAGTTCTTTTAATGACAATAAAAGGTAAAAACCTATAAAAACCAATAAGTATGTTTATAAATGCAAACTATTAAGTGTTCAGTGAGAAGGGTAAACGATGAACATAGTGACAAGTAATGTGAAACATAACATAAACAGTTTTAGAATAATTAAGGAATTAACTGAGAGAAGACTAATTAATTAGTGCATAATTTATTTTATGAAAATGTGCATGTTATTATGTTTTATCACGTTGTTTTATTATCATGGTATTTATGTTGTTTTTTGTATGTAGCAGGTGAAGCAGTTGTTTTAAGAGAATATCAATTAACTGATGTTAATTTCACTTTTATGTTAACAAATATATCACCATAGAACTGGTGTTAAACAGTGATCAATTGATTGGCAAAGCAAAGTAGACTAAAAAAAGAGGTCATTGCTAAGTGTCAAACAATTGTATAGTTTAAGTAAAAAACAGTTTATTTGTTCAAAGGTTCAGTAGAATCATAGCCATGTGGGCATGAAATTAAACTAATAGGATAGTATATCTTTTTGTTTTGTTAAGATAATGTTATATGTTAAACAGTTTTTATGGTTGTTAAAAGTTAATTTAACTGTTAAAGGTTTTAAACATGGTGATGAAAATAACACCAGTACATAGGCCAGGTAAAACCAACTTTTGTAAATTTTAGATAATAATGTTAGGGATTTTGTAAAACAAATGTGGAAGGATAAATATATTTATAGTTAATAGTGTATACAACGAATCTAGAAACAAAATAATACATCTCAAGTTATTTAAGAAAAATTCAAATAACAAAATTGTAACATCTGTAGTTCTTAAGTAAAAGTAGGCATGTTTAGTGTCCATATGTCACAAATGTAAAGATCAAAATAATGCTGATAATAGTTTTAAATTCCCAATCAGTACAGAAAAATTATACTAATTTAAAGGGTTTTGAACAAATTTAGATTTTGAAATAATGAAAGTATATGACAATGTATATCCGAATCAACCAACCAGATTCCAAGTTTACCCTTAGCAACCAGAAATTTCGGATAAATAAGGAGACTTCTTTAACAACGGTCATAGCGTATAGACGCGTTTGTAAAACGTCTAACATAATATAAAATAAACTGTGAAAACACGTTACAGACATATTGATACAGATAGAGATACATAACACGAACTTTTTACACCAAGTGAAGAACATCCATTATATGAAATAGAAGACCCAAGAACCAGGGAGAAGGACTGAAGCGGACGTGGGTCCTATCTTCGACCACGAACCATACAAAGAAGAGGATTTGGTGACTTTGACATCTTATTATATTGTGTATCAACACCCACTTTTGTATACACGACTTTTTAAGTATTAATCAACTAAAACTACAGACACCGTATCACACCAACACTAAGAACACTCACTAATAACACGATTTGAGATTGACACCTTTTCAAACACCACAAGAACTTTTGATTTGGATAATAATTATTAAACACCTAAACTGGACATAACCTATCATAACTAGTAATCACGATCCGACTGCTTGTGTGCACGTTACACTCTAACCCTGTAATATCCTTTAACTGTAAAACTTGTATTTTGATTTATAGAATAATATTTTGTTTAAACGTAATCCCCGAACCAGATACGCCCTGAGATACTTTATTTTTAATAGAAACATTAACCAAGCAATCTTTTGGTCTGACAAAATACTGAATATTTACTGCTACTGTACCAACTGGTAAAAAGAAGACGTATAATTTGCGCCACAATTGTGATTATCATAATCAAATTTAAGAAACAATTAACCAGTGCTTTTCTGAATAAAGGATTTCTATAAGGATATATGTTTGATGTTATATTTGCGTCGTTATTATTGCTGTTCCATTTAGAAAATAAGTTCACCGAGTACAGCGGACACCACGACAGTTGGCAACGGTGAGTGACGTCACGGAAACGGTACGTATAGTGGGAGCAAGCGGCAAATTACAAAACCATTCGCCGTTCAACATAACATATTAATAATTACAGATTGACGACTCCAGTGCGAGTTAGACGCATCATTTATTTATTTGTTGCAAATTCACGCTTCCAACGGGCGGCGTATGTAATTTAAGTGCACACAAAATAACACAAGTAACGCATTATTTACGTGTTAATAAGACTGTAACCCTATAACATAAATTGGTTACAAATTGGCGAACCAACGTGTGAGGCGTTTAATTTAATATAAATTAATTATAATTTATAGACAAACAAACAAAAATAAACAAAATGAGGAAGCGAGAAACATCGCGAAAACGAGCGGTCGAAACCAAGAAAGTAGACGAATTAAACATGGAAGACAAAGAAGCAACACCGGTCGAGGAAGTAGAAGTAATAATAAGAGAGGACCAAGGAGACAGACAAGAACCGGACAAAGTCACAGAGAGCGTTGACATGAAGAGCATTATGGAATATTTAAAACAGAGTCATGAAGATTTCAGTAAGAAAATGGAAGAATTAAGCGAGAAGAGTGATAAGAACTTAGAAAAATTGAAGGAAGAATTAAATGAGAACAGTGATAAGAACTTAGAAAAATTGAAGGAAGAATGAAGTGAGAACAGTAATAAGAACTTAGAAAAATTTAAGGAAGATAATAAACAGACGAAGGAGGAATTGGGCCGGAAATTGGAAGAGACTAATAAGAACGTTGAAGAAAAAATGGGAGAATTGAAGGAGAATAGCAAGAAAATGGAGGAGAAAATAGACGCAAACAATAAAGCATTGAGGGAAGAATTGAAGGGAAATTACCAAGAGACCATGAAAAAATTGGATGAACACAAAGAGTCATTAAAAGAGGAGTGGAATAACAAGATGGAAATCAATAACCAGCAATTGCAGGAAGAATGGGACAAGAAGCTAGAAGAACCGGTGACTGAAATTAAAAGGGTAGAATCCGAAACCAAGGAAAAGTGTGAGCGGATGAACCAAGAGATACTGAGCGTCCGGGAAGAAACGAATGGACGAGTTGAAAATATAAGAACCAACGAAGCAGTGATGGGAGAAAGGTTAGAAGGTATGAGTACCAGTCTTAATCGAGTACAAGACCAAACAACTGCCCATAGAGATGAAATTAATTCCCTAAAAAACAGACAATGTACCGGTGCCCATACAACATGCGAGGAAAATCGAGAAGTTATCGACTTCCAAAATTATAGAAGAAACCCCATGCTATTCTTAGAACGAGTAGAAGAGAAAATAGCCAAAACCGGAGAAGACAGATGGTTTGTGATCAGGAGCATGCTGGACGAAATGTTCCGAAAAGTCTATGACAATTGGTGGACGGCGATGCGGCCGAGTATACAAAACTTCCAAGAATTCAAAAAACAATTCAAATCTAAATATTGGTCTGATGCCACGCAACATATGATAAGAAGTGACATAGGATTGGGCCGATATGACCTGCACGGCAAGCAAACTCCAACCGCATATTTCCTTGGGAAAATAAACATAGCCAGACATTTAGAGCCCGCAATTCCTACAGAATGTTTAGTGAGGCTATTAGCTTACCACTATGGTGGAGAAATTACAAGAGGCCGAATAAACGGACGCATACAAACCATCGAGGAGATGTCGACATTATTAGCGGAGATGGAGCAGGAGAAGAACTTCCTCCAGTACAGACGAAGGAACGATGAAATAAACAGAAATAATGGTCGCCGCGACGCCCAATATGAAAACAACGGGCAAAGACCGAACAATAGTTACAACAACGGTAACCACTATCAACGCGGTTACCAAAACCACAATACACTAACAACTATCCACGAAACAATGCGGAAAATAATAACAACAATAACAACAATCACTATTACCGTAATTCTCCTACAAATAATAACAATAATGGATACCAGCGTGCCAATGACAGAGACCACCAGTACCAGAACAACCGAGGTTATAACAACAACTACGATAACCGATACAGGCATAATAATAACGGCAATAATAACAATCAAAATCAAACATATCGAAGACAAGTGAATTATGTAAGCATTGACGATAGAGATGTGGGAAGACGTTGGTACCAGGACGAGCAAATTATAATGGGAACCGTGGAAGAAGTTTTCAGGAGGAGAGTAACCAGCACTACCGTGATGAACATCGGCGAAGTAGGAGCTGCGATGACAACCGAAATAACCGAAACTCAGTGACGTTCGATAATAACGCCATTGAGGTACAAGAGTCACAGAGTAGAGACAGACCCAATCAATCAGACAACAGGACTGAGGAGATCAGCCCTGATTTAAACGGACCGCGGCAGTGAAAATCCATCAGGTCCCATCACTGAACCGACAATTTGGGTACTTACTAGGACGAGACAAAATGACTGACGATACAATGACGATTGTGCACAATCACTTCTTAAAAAATGTGAGAGAAGAACTACTGAACGAAGACACGATAACGCACAATAGTTCGAATAATGAGATCGTTTATATCATCGCCCAAGTGAATGGACTAGAGACAAGATTCATGATAGATACGGGCGCAAACGTGTCGTTAATCGACAACAATGAATACATCAAAATTCAAAAATATAGTAAGGCCATCTTACCAACTTTACCAATTCAAAATATAATTTTAATCGGAGCCACCGGAAGGCAAAACAAGTCAATAAGGAAACAGGTATCATTAACAGTGACCAGCAGAAATGTAGCTATACCTATGATTTTTCTAATAGCTAGTAATCTACCATTTAATCTACTAATACGCTGTGATATTTTGAGAAAATACTCAGCAATAATTGACATGAGACAGGCCATAGTGTCGTTAAAAGTAGATAATATAGAATGGACAGCAAAATTAGTAGAAAATAAAAATGTACCTTCATGCAATAGTATAAGAAAATTCAATAATAATCAAGATGAGTCATGGAATGTAAGAAGGGAATACTTTGGGAGTGAAGACAGTTTATGGTTGGAAAAATTAGAAGAGATCCGACAATTTCGGTCAGAACAAAATGAATGTAATTTAACTACACAACAAATAGAAAAGTTAATATCAATATATAATAAATACCGCTATGTTTTCTCTGATATACCTGGCAAAGTAAAAGATTATCAATTTACACTACAATTCAAGGAGCCTGTAAATTTTAATAAGAAATCATATCCCGTTGCTTATGCATTAAAAGAAGCAGTGAGGACTGAACTAGACAAAATGATAGCAGAAGATATTATTGAGTATAGCTGTTCCCCATATACCAGTCCGTTAATAGCCGTTCCCAAGAAAGATGGCAAAGTACGACTCTGTTTGGATGCTAGAGAGATTAATAAGATCATAGTTAATGACAGAACATCTCCCGGAGAGATTGAGGATATTGAAAAAATTTAATGGCATACAATTTATCAGCACTGTTTGTGGGTATTGGCAGGTGGAGTTACACCCAGATAGTCGAAAGTACGTGGCCTTTATTTTCGAAGGGAGGAACTACCAGTTCAAGAGACTACCGTTTTGACTGGTAAACTCAGTAGCTGTATTCATAAGATGTATGGACCAGGTGTTGGGTCCAGATACTATTCCATATACCACAGTCTATGTTGATGACTTGTTGACTACTTCAGTGAATTGGGAAGACCATTGTGACAGAGTAGGACACGTATTACAAAAACTATCAGACAATAACGTTACCCTAAAACTTCAAAAATCCAAGCTTATCGCCAGTGAAGTCCAATTCCTGGGTTTTAACTTAACAAGACAAGGAATAACACCATCCAATGAAAAGATTGAAGCAATCCAGAAGTTCCCGAGTCCTAAAAATAAAAAGCAACTTCAATCATTTCTGGGACTTTGCAATTATTATAGGAAGTTTCAGAGAAATTATTCTGAAATGACAACAAAGTTTTCTCCACAATTATCCTCTAAGAACAAATGGTCCTGGGGACAGGAACAGGACAACTTACTCCAAATGATCAAGCATAATTTCCTAAGTTCAGTTGTATTAAAACATCCTAATTTCAACCAACCTTTCTTTATGAACTGTGATGCCAGTGATATAAGTTTAGGATCTGTATTATATCAAGAAGATAGTGAGGGAGAACATCAGGTGGTGAGTTTTGCAAGCAGAATACTTAATGGATGTGAACGCAATTATAGTGTAACGGAAAAGGAGTTATTAAGCGTTGTATTCGCTTGTGGGAAATTCAGAACCTATATTCTTGGATACCCGATAACTGTGAGGAGCGATCATAAGTCAATATCTTTCATAAAAAATTGCAAGATTAACCATGGGAGATTGGCAAGGTGGATACTCGCACTACAGGAGTACCATATAAATTGGGAGTATGTTCCAGGAAAACAGAATATTGCTGCAGATATATTGTCCCGGATTAACATAGAACAACAAACTTTTGAAGGGGAAAAAGAAACAATCATCAAGGTATATACTATAATAAAAAACAAATCAGATTTGGAAAACATCATGAAATCAATTTCACAACAACAAACAGAGGATACAAAAATCAACAATTTTAGACAAAGACTGATCCAACAGGATGAAAAAATCACTGCATATTACTGTCTACATGAAGACACATTATTTTACAAACCAAATAATAACCAAGGATCATGGAAGGTGGTGATACCTAAAGCGTTAGAAACAGAATTAATACTGGACTACCATAGTCGATATGGGCATATGGGTGCATTAAAAGTAATGAAGGCACTTGAGGAACACACTTACATTAAGAATATCAACAGGAGAGTTAGAGAATGTATTCGGCAGTGTCACATCTGTCAATTGGCAAAATGCAATAACGAAAAAACAGAAGGAATTATGCAACCTATTACATCAACTGGTAAATTAGAGAGAGTATTTTTAGATGTGTGTGGACCGTTACCTCGTAGTGGAGGGAGAAAACAGTATAAATTTATTATAATCATGTTCGACCATTACTCCAAATTTACAAAACTATACCCCATTAATCGGGCAACTACAAAAAAGATTCTGCAAATGGTAATCCAACAATACATACCAGAGTTAGGAGCTCCAAGATCAATTATTACCGATCACGGAACTCAGTTTCGAGGAAGGGTTTGGAAGGAGACTTTGTTAGATCTAGGTGTCAAGACATATAAAACATCTGTCTATCACCCAAAAAGCAACCCGGCGGAAAGAGTACTGAGGGAGGTCGGCCGTATACTCAGGACATATTGTTTTGATAAACACCAGAAGTGGAGTGACTACATTACACAAACAGAGAGCTTTATCAACTTAGCTTACCATGAAGCAATACAAGATACTCCATATACCATAATGCATGAAAGACTACCACCCCGAGAAATTAGTGAAATAATCAACTTCCCAAACAACCCAGCTTACCAGTTCGACAACGTGAGATTCCACAGCAAACTGAATGAACAAGTGGAGAAAAGAAGGAAAAAATACAAAATAATTCAGCAGAAAATGATCCAGTACAAGATTCGAGACAAAGTATTGTTAAAAAACCGCGAATTGCCAAGTTCTAAGGAAGGAATAGCAAAAAAGCTATTATTACTGTATAATGGACCATATGTTGTTATAAAAAACAATAACAATAATACTTATGTCATTAGTGATGTGGAAAAAAAAAAGATTAAGGGGACATACAACCAAGTTTCCTTAAAAATGTATTATGAACCTAATAAACAAAGTTGAATAAACCACAAAATTCTAAAGAAATAGTAAGATCAACTTACAACTAATTATTAATGAGAATTAATATGGAATTGAAGAATTTATGATTAATATACCACAAAATTCTAAAGAAATAGTAAGATCAACTTACAACTAATTATTAATGAGAATTAATTTGGAATTGAAGAATTTATGATTATAATACCACAAAATTTAAAAAAAAAATAGTAAGATCAACTTACAACTAATTATTTATGAGAATTAATATGGAACTGAAGAATTTATTATTACAATACCTCAAAATTCAAAGAATATAGTAAGCTCATCTTACCAACTTTGATAATCCAGAATATAATTTTAAATGAAGCCAAATAAACAAATTTGAATATCTCAGAATTCAAATAAATAGTAAGGACAACTTACAGTACAGTTTGATAATGTTATTATGAATCAAGCGGATAAACAACCGGGAATAAATTTCCAAATTCTAAACAAAATAAGCACCTCTTATTATATATAATTATGAACTTATTATTGGAATATAAAAGAAAGATGCAACATCCATAAATCAGAAGAAACCATAGTGCTATAAAACGAATAAGAAAGGACAAATGTAGACAATCGACGATGAAAATAAGACGAGACTAGAAACGAATTTACTACAAATAACCTATCATGATTGTGAGAGAATTAACAACAACTAAAGATGCAAATACTTATGTTTTAATTGAATGAAAATAGTGAATGAAAAATGAAGGTTAAGGAGTACTGATAAAGAAGGAAAGAAGATAGTACCAATTGAAAATAAAAAATGTTATTAATATCGCCACAAGAAAATAAACATCTGAAAGAATCAATGGAAAGAAATACTTAGATCTGAGAAGTTAAGCTGAGTGAACCATCCCAAGAATATATTATTATCTTATTTTTATTTGATTTAGTCATGAATAGACTAGTGATTATTAAATGTGATTGACTGACGAGATAGCTCCAGCAATCGATATTATTGATGTATTATGTATTATAAGGACAGCGGGGTATTAGGTCAAGAGAGCCCCCCGACTGATTCCAAAATATATGGTGATTAATTTGTTAGGGAAGTAACATGTTCCAGGGATAGAACACTTATAATTAAAGACAAGTACACCAGATCATAAAAAGAATAACAAATGATAATGTGAAAGATAAGATAATTGATAATTTCAACAAAAACAATATTTTATTAAAATGATGAAATTTGGTGGCAGGGTAGTATGTAACATTACATTAGGAACAAATTAATATCGTACTTGATTTAATGAAGACTTTGGATAAGAAGCTAAACAAGAAGAACAATATCTTCCAAGATGATAGTGAAGAGGAACGACTAACCATTTTAGACTGACTAGTAATACAACTGACCGTACCCAAAATTAACGATTTAGGCAAAGTGATGCAAAATACATTCAACCCCGATTATGACATGAACTTTCAATAATGACAAAATAAATAATTATAAAGACAGACGGCTTATGAACCAGTACTGTAAAGAAACAAATGGTTTCATTCAATGTATCATAATATCAAGATAATCAAAATACAAATTGAGGGATAATAGGCCCAAACATGTAATACTATGTAAAAGAAATATTAGTAAATGATTAATTTAATTGATGTAATGAAAATATAACACACCTTATTATAGATACATGAACCATACAACTAATTGTAACAGATAGTGATCATAAGATTGTCCAGAAAACAACAAATAATAACTTGTCCACAGTAACATTTGATAACAAGAGTGAAGTTCTTTTAATGACAATAAAAGGTAAAAACCTATAAAAACCAATAAGTATGTTTATAAATACAAACTATTAAGTGTTCAGTGAGAAGGGTAAACGATGAACATAGTGACAAGTAATGTGAAACATAACATAGACAGTTTTAGAATAATTAAGGAATTAACTGAGAGAAGACTAATTAATTAGTGCATAATTTATTTTATGAAAATGTGAATGTTATTATGTTTTATCACGTTGTTTTATTATCATGGTATTTATGTTGTTTTTTGTATGTAGCAGGTGAAGCAGTTGTTTTAAGAGAATATCAATTAACTGATGTTAATTTCATTTTTATGTTAACAAATATATCACCATAGAACTGGTGTTAAACTGATCAATTGATTGGCAAAGCAAAGTAGACTAAAAAAAGAGGTCATTGCTAAGTGTCAAACAATTGTATAGTTTAAGTAAAAAACAGTTTATTTGTTCAAAGGTTCAGTAGAATCATAGCCATGTGGGCATGAAATTAAACTAATAGGATAGTATATCTTTTTGTTTTGTTAAGATAATGTTATATGTTAAACAGTTTTTATGGTTGTTAAAAGTTAATTTAACTGTTAAAGGTTTTAAACATGGTGATGAAAATAACACCAGTACATAGGCCAGGTAAAACTAACTTTTGTAAATTTTAGATAATAATGTTAGGGATTTTGTAAAACAAATGTGGAAGGATAAATATATTTATAGTTAATAGTGTATACAACGAATCTAGAAACAAAATAATACATCTCAAGTTATTTAAGAAAAATTCAAATAACAAAATTGTAACATCTGTAGTTCTTAAGTAAAAGTAGGCATGTTTAGTGTCTATATGTCACAAATGTAAAGATCAAAATAATGCTGATAATAGTTTTAAATTCCCAATCAGTACAGAAAAATTATACTAATTTAAAGGGTTTTGAACAAATTTAGATTTTGAAATAATGAAAGTATATGACAATGTATATCCGAATCAACCAACCAGATTCCAAGTTTACCCTTAGCAACCAGAAATTTCGGATAAATAAGGAGACTTCTTTAACAACGGTCATAGCGTATAGACGCGTTTGTAAAACGTCTAACATAATATAAAATAAACTGTGAAAACACGTTACAGACATATTGATACAGATAGAGATACATAACACGAACTTTTTACACCAAGTGAAGAACATCCATTATATGAAATAGAAGACCCAAGAACCAGGGAGAAGGACTGAAGCGGACGTGGGCCCTATCTTCGACCACGAACCATACAAAGAAGAGGATTTGGTGACTTTGACATCTTATTATATTGTGTATCAACACCCACTTTTGTATACACGACTTTTTAAGTATTAATCAACTAAAACTACAGACACCGTATCACACCAACACTAAGAACACTCGCTAATAACACGATTTGAGATTGACACCTTTTCAAACACCACAAGAACTTTTGATTTGGATAATAATTATTAAACACCTAAACTGGACATAACCTATCATAACTAGTAATCACGATCCGACTGCTTGTGTGCACGTTACACTCTAACCCTGTAATATCCTTTAACTGTAAAACTTGTATTTTGATTTATAGAATAATATTTTGTTTAAACGTAATAATGTGATTACAGCATCACAAGTGGACAAGTAACGTATCTTTGTGTATGAAAATATCCGTCGCATTGATCCAGTGTCAAATTTGGCTACCCGAGTTGCTTGTATTACACTAAAGCACACAGGCTTCACTTCACTCGTCAACATTATAACACTCAGGTGTAGTGGACCACTTTCTAGCACAACAGAATAACAGAATTATTATAGAAGTACCGCGTAAGATCACAACTAGTAAAAGTTAAACATGAATTTATGTCTTCGCGTAATACGACTTTGCGGTCACTAGGTTTCAGTTTCGTAATTCAGGTAACAGAAGACAACAATTTTTATTATAACAAAAGAATTTTTCCGAAATAATAAAAGATAAAAGAAATACTGATCAGTAAAAATAAATAAAACTGACAAAAGTGAAGTACGGTTCCAAGAATACAAACCGTATCCTTCGAAAGAAACAGGGAATAAATAACAAACATGTGGAAGTCAAAGGTATTAATGTTAACACAGTGAAAATCAGAAAAATGAAAAATATATTAAAGCACATTGTACCAACAAGAACGCCGGGAGAAAGAAACGTGTTAAAAAGACTCTTCGTAGCCTATAGCTCTAGCTCATGGCATAAATAACGCGATTTATAAAGCTCATAGCATAAAGAAAAGTAAAACGCAAGGGAGTTAGAGCACGTGAATGAACAATCAGTTTAAAGTTTCGACTGTGATGACATTTCGAGCTGTCACTGAAACGCGTGCATTATTATTTTCCTAATTAGTTATTTGCAGTGACAGACGGCCTTCCAAACCGTTTCATTTCTTAGAAACGTCTTCTGACTACACTGAATTCGCTCTAGCCTGAAAAAAAACTGTGTAACTAATTCTGTCTGAACTGTTACGAAGAAACGTCATCGGATGGAATTTAATAAGGGCAGAATAACGGTCCGCTTGTTCTTGTCCGCTGACATTTGCCTAGTGGAATTCAATATTAAAATTTTTTTTTATATAAGGCATAACGTTGTTTATTTCACATGAAAATGCCAATCTGTGTGTGTTCCATGTCGACTGTCTCCTGAGTGAAACTGGCAACTTGTTATCAGAACACAACATTAAAACAACAAACTAAACAGCTAGGTATGACAGGTATCCAATCCAATAAAACAACTTGACTGAACGTAGCTTGCAGGAACTTTTCCTTTCATACAACACATACGTCGCACTACACATTTTGCTATCCACGCAGATAGGGAATGTGTTTAGGTATATGTTAACTTGACATAGAGAAAGCGCGCGTTACTTTTTGTAGGGTTTGTGTCACAGCTACATCGTAGAGCTGCTAGTTATTTCCATAGCAGGAACGGATGGCAATCTCATACGAGGTTTATTCAGTGCTGTCCCTTCGGGAAGAGCCGTAATATCACTTTCGGACCTCAGTACGGAGAACGAATCCACCTGCGCCATCAACTAATGGTTTGACTGAACGAAAACTAGGACGCCGTTAATTTTTTTGAAGAACGGACAACAGGAGTAATTTAGAAAGTTACAGACAGATTCAAGAACAACATGTGAAACTTAAAACAACAATTCAAAAGGAATAAGTTAAAGACGAAGGTTTTACTTTCTTGAAAATGCAAAAACAATTCTGAAGGAATGTGTTATTATTATGGGTTGGAGAAAATGTATCAAACATGACACAGAACTTCATGGAAGGTTACAAATAACTGTAATAAAATTTAAAAAAAGTTCTAAAACTTCGAGTATTGTAACCGTATTAGGACCAATTGGAAGTGGTTGCCTCAAGAGATGAAAATGTCTTTATCTTCTGAATTAGTTGTTCGAATACGTTAGCAAGTTTAAACATCTTTTGTACCATAAATGCGAGTCTCAACATCCTTCAGTAAACATAACACTTGGCACACTCTTGAGCTCCAATTGCGGGATATACAAAACTATCAAGTCATTCAAAATCAAGACATTCACTTTCGAGACATCACAAGTGCGTCATAATTTATGCACTTCAGGATCATACTAACACAGAGGCTGCAGTTCGTTTGGAACAGTGTATACAAATATTGTTTTTCACGTTATAATTAGGCCTACATCTTTAGAAAAGAGTCTGCTCACACTTGTCTCTAACAGTTTGAGTCAGTACATCCATATCAGTAGTATGTTACATGCAATATAAAATATAACTCAATACCTCAGCAAATCGTACAAGAGTAAGAATATTCAAACGACACTATTTAACTTCATTTTTAGGAAAACTCGATCACCACTAATCGTAAAATAAATTTACGCAAATCAGTCAAGTACCGAGTGGTTTTACGTTAAATGTGGAAAATAACAATTAGTACTTAGCCTACTTATACTGGTCGTGTACAGACAGCCTCGATCTTTTTACACTGATATTTGCCCCTAATGCCTATTCATAACATTTTGAATTGTTTCCGTGAAACTTCTTGTTTAATTTCAGTTTGCAAACTACTGGAGTGGTTTTCCAGATTTTAAAATTTTTCTGTTTTACTTAACAAAGGTGGGGATAACGACTGTGTTGCAACACGTGTTACTGTCAGTTTATTGCAGTCGTCGACACCATTAAATGTACGTAGTCTGCATTTCACTTTGCACAAGCACTTAAAGGATACAGTTTTGTGTTCCAGGCGTACATTGCAGTAGTTGGCTTAATGCGGGGATATGTAAGTGGGCTATCGAATAGAACTGGGGTGGGTGGCACTGGCAGGCTGTGTAAGTGGGTCAATGCCACACAGGAGGCCGCGCGCGTGCGCGAGAGCAATACGCACGGACGTACGCAGTCAAAACAGACTACACGGCGTCGATTATCCCAAACGCCTGGGCCCAGCACGGTTCACATAACTGATTATCGATTTTCTAGTAGCGTAATATTTTAAAAATAAAAGTCTCAAATTTATACAAGTAATGGGAAGTAAATAAATAGTAGACTATTTAAGTTAACCATCGTCCTTATATATTATTACAAACACACACACACACACACACACACACACACACACACACACACGTAGGCGACGGGAGGTTCTACAATGTTCAGAAATACCGGAAGCAATTCTATATTCTTCTCTGTGTTTACGATTTTGTTATGTTAATCATCACCATCACATTCTAAAGAGCAGACCTTGTTGCTACAGCCAGAGATTCCCATCTACCAATCTGTTTTTTGTTTTGTTTTTTTTAATCATAGACTTTTCTGAATTTTAGTTTCCGATTCCCGTAATGGATTCACTTTCATCTGCATTTCTTTTAGCAGTACGGACATATTTTCTCAATCAAATTTTTAAAGCTGCTAAATGTTAGTACAAAACATACAGGCACTGAAGAGTAGAGAAATACTATGAAAAATTTAACAATTTTTACCAAAAAGTTATATAAGAATAAATTAGTTTATCACGATTATTTTGAAAGAAATTTACTGAATGCGCAACTTATTGGATACGGATTTTCCATCCGTATTATTTAATACTTTATACTTTGAACATTCAGTTTATTCGTGAAACTCGGCTCCACTGCCAGGGTACGCGTAAGTATCAGTATATGTATCGGATTAAATTTTCATTGTAGCCTACACCGTTTATGAGAACGCATTCAATTTTCTCGAAAGCGAACCAGCCGTGACGTCGTGAGGAATGGGTTTACATTGAACACCGCCCACTGGAGCTGTCACGGGCTGCGGCAAACCAATATCCCGCCCACCCCCAAAACTAGTTAATGTCGTCTTGATCAGTACGCCCTCGCAAACAAAACTGTACATCTGCTGGTGTGTTCGGTGGAAAGCAAAATTAACGACATATTTACTATAGGCTACTACAGTACCTTCGGTAACAAAGTTAACAACTTTTCAATATTCTTTACAGTGTAAATGTTTTGTATGTCGGTATACAGTACGATGTAAATTAGTAAACCGACGTGATGATATTTCTGTTCTAGTAGTTAAAAGATTTTACTTAGTTTTGTTGTCTCACAACAATGGTTTGGTTTCAGACATTACAATATTCTTACCGTCGCATTATCATACAAGGACGTTAAGCGATTAAAGAGATTTAATAGTAAGCCTTATTACCCTCCAATGGTTGCGGGCTATTGATTGTAAATGTGAAATTGAAGACTGACCGCCGCACAAAAGGATTACTTGTGAAAAGGTGCTAGTCTCAATATCGAAGCCTAACGAAGAAGTGCGAACAATCGTGGATGCACCAAAAACAGCAGCAGAAAGGATCCAGAAAATGGAATTAAAATGGTTAAGTTTATTAAAAAGGGAGTCAAGTATGGGATATAATTAATATGCTTTGTTTGGGCCAACAGTTTTATAACATACACTCCAGTATTTTTGTTTAAATGCTGAAAAGCTTTTATTGACTTTCTGTGCACGAAACTAACGAAAAACTAAACCGATGAAAGCATCTTGCACTCTTACAAACCTAGTAAACTATGATCTGCGTATGCAAGAATACTTTGCCCCCCCCCCCGAAACGTCAATCGTCTGGCTTTGCTACCCATGGAATCGGTTTTGTATATAACATCTGCGAGTAGGCCACTTACTTTTATGATAAATAAAGCAGGAAACAGACGAGGAGGCACGATGGTAGAACTAACCGTAGACGAGCATGAAGGTAAGAACTTTCCTTAACTCTTCTCAGTATTGATGTGGTTAGAACAACCATTTCTCCTCACGCAGAAGAATAAATCATGTAAGTGTACAGGATGCAATCAATGGGTTTGCTTGGTTGACAAGACGCGGTAATGGCATTCGTTGTTTCCAAGTACAGTACAACACTACGCTGTTTATTGCCCTCCTAGTTATTTACCGATCGTATTTGCCACGCTACTCGATACACTCACACAATTTGCATACAATGCAGTAATAATCTGGACTGCGAATCGTCCGCGTCTTTCTATTGGATAACTGCCCGACCGAGACAGCAACAACAGAACAAAAACAGAGATCACGATGACGAGGAATAACACAGTAAAAAAAATTGGCGCATGACGGATGATGATTCAATAGGCCGTCTGAACTAGACCAAGCGTGTGTAATGAATTATCAATAACAACATAATACGGCGGAGAATCTCGAAAGAAAACAGGAACACAGAACTTATGTAGCGTGTCTCTCCCCCTTCACTCTCCCACACCCTCTCTCACTTCCTCGGTCTCTCTCTCACTCTCCCTCTCAATGCGTAAATAACATTCACCCAGCCGTGTTTCGCCGATGTGCAGACAGTTCTCTTCTGCCACCAAGAAATTCCTTACAATATCGATAATTCCTTCCGACAATTTCTTGAATTCATCACGCTAGGCTGCAAGCCGTAGCAGACTGCCTGTCTGTATTACTGCAGGATGTGATGACGGATTATCTTGTAGACGTATACGCCTTATAATTTTATGACGGCTCCAAACGGATAGGTGAAAACGTATTACTAAGAAGTACCGGTCATCGGCTTGTAAGGGTACAGTGACCGTCTCACGCTGGTTATTATTGTCATCAATAATAATGCTCTACTTGCTTTTTCCACGGAAAACGTTTTATTTCACTACCATATTGTACAGCCGTATTCAAATTCTGGCTTATGTAATGCTTCTTTAGTAAAGACGGTGTGTTACAACAAACTGTACGTACGATACATGTCTTTAGCATTCGATATAATAATCCAAACTTTCGCAAAAGTACGATACAAAGCCCACCGCACTTCCAAAGTCCAACACAATTTTGTAGTCAATCCAAACGCATTCGTTGATTTTTTTTGGAACACCTCGAAACATAAGAACGAATCTGGTAAGAATAGGTCAAGATTTCGTTTGTGGAGTGCCATTTTTCTTACACATACCATTAGAAAATTTAACAGTTCAATAATGACACGACAAAATGTCAATTAATATCCCTTTAAGATGATAAAAGATGCATCCTCTTGTGTTCTATTATTAGAATTCCTCTACTCAAAAATCTTTTTTTCTACATCATAATGGAAACTATAACGCTGTCACCATTAGAAAATCTATTTCTCATTGGTAAAAAATATAAAACATTGTTCTGATGCCAACCACTATTATGAACGTTACACGGATCGGTTCGGTTCCACTTCGAAACAGTGTTTTTGTACGCGCGTCCGTCGCCCGCAAACCTTTGGGCAGGCTGTTTTACTAACGAACAGAAACGGTGACGCACTGAAATCGACCATACTCGATGTAATACTGTGCACCAATCGCGTCGTACCGTTAGTAAGACGAGATTATCGTGCTGAGTCCATGTGGACGCGGCGTTGTCACAATTAGTATTCACCAACTGAGCTTATCACCTTCAGTGTCGTAATTTTTCTGTTTTTCTGTCTGCGTAGGCTTTGTTTTCGTTATATGCGGGAACATATGAACAACGCAACTACATTCGTGGAGATAAAAAAATAATTACGACTATAAAATAACAGTTGCATTCATTGATGAAGGTGACGGTTTAGATGACGGAGGTAATAACTGTACAAAGACATTTACCACAAAAAACACGAACAGTTTTATCGGAATCGGAATTCCGTATAATGTATACTGTACACGGCAGCAGAAAGATACGAGTCGACTTGGTTGCAACTGAACTGCATACGCAATACTACAACCCTTTCGGTGCGAGGGACCGGTCGCGTATTCACTTTCGTATTACACAAACAGTGCAAGCTATATAGGTGACCTCGAAGGCCGAGTTTGCGCCGGCAAACGGCAACAAATCACACACTCCTGACAGTAATTGCCTGCACTTTACTTTCCAACGTGCGCTGCGCAGCAAGTAAGACAAAAACGCGAGCGATAAATATCATTCGATTCTCAGTAGTATTACTGGAGCGAGTCGTGTGCGTTTTTCTACGCGTTATTGAGTTGTCAACTCCGGCCGGTACAGAATTGTGGCGCGGAATCTGGAACAGATTATCGTCATACGTTTGTGTTGGAAAGCAACCGTGTTGCGTTTTTTATACTTATTTTCTTAACAAGTTGTTTCACACATATAATTATTATTTAAAGTATCGTCACTACTTGGTTTCGTTATTCGTCTTAGTGGATTTATTTGATTTAAAAGATTATTAGAACTCGCTGATATGTGGCGAAATTAATTTAGCTACAGCTCCTTCTATAACCAGAAATATACCCTTCGAGAAAACAGGTGATGATTATAAAAACGTAGTTTTTAATAAATGAATAACAATGGCTCCTTTGATACCATCGAAATTGTTTAGGAGAGGCAAAGTAAGGAACGTATGTGAGCCGTATGCATACAAAAGATGCTGTGGTCAGCACTACGCTTCACCTCCGCATCATCATACACAAGGGTATCATCCTAGGCACTCACTGCCATAGGCTGAGTCGACACGGGGGCTTGATTTTATAATGCTGCTCAGGAATTGAACCCAGAACCTCGAGGTCTACCAAGTTCCTCAAGTTTTAATAATACTCGAAAATGCTATGTAATCAAGAATGCGCTCGTAATAGTGAGAAAGTTAGTGAACAATGGTTGCTACCGCAATGCTCTATCTTCAACGATCTTATGATCAAAAACCCCTTTTTTTGTAGAATTTTATACCCTGCTTGAGTCAACTTCGTCCAAATAATATAGCATCCTTGAGGTTTTATGAAGTATGAAAATATAGTCCGGAACCTTCTTAATAACGAGGGTCAGTTGAAAATTTCGCGGAGCGACATCTATAGCTCAGTGGTATAACTAAAATCTTTCTGTGCTGGAAGACGTATATTTCGTGTGAACAGCTGTCAATTTCCACGTATATACATGTGTCAATTTATTCACTTTTTACCAGCTGTTTGAATTTTTCTTGTCACGCGTGTGCACAAAATCAAACATCGTGTTGTGATTAATTCTCTGTTAAAAACGTTTCAGCGCCAATGGAAAATTAAAATGAAATTGTAGATGTGTTAGGAGATGCTGCGCCTTCAGAAACAACTGTAAGTGGGGCACACTAGAGTTTAAACGTTGTCGTACAAGCACTGAAGACTATTTCAGCAGTGGACGTCCAAAAAGTGCAACAAAAAACGGCATTAAATGAAAACTTTTCGTAGGGTGTTGGAAAACCGCAGATTGAAGAGTGGATGACGTTGCTGAAATCATAGGCATCTCATATGAGCGTGTGCATCATACTTTAACTCAAGAACTGGGCGTGAAAAAGCGTTGTGCAAGATGGCTGCCGCATCTGGAGTTGTTGCATTTTTTGGGCGTCCAGTGCGAATAAGTTTTCAATGCTCGTACGACCACGTTTTAAACTCAAGTGCCTACTCACAAACCATAGGTTTTGAAGTCACAGCATCTCCTGACACATTTACAATTTCGTTTTGAGTTTAAGTTGGCGCTAAACAATTTTTAACAGAGAGTCACACCACAATGTTTGATTTTGTCCGTTTTCAAAACACGCATGACACGTCAATTTTAAACAGCTTCTAAACAATGAATAAATTGATAGATAGATTTGGAATTTAACAGGAGTTCACATAAAATACAAATCTTGCAGCACACAAAAAATTTTAGTTTTACCGCTAAGCTACAGTTGTCGCTCCGCGAACTTTTCAATAACCCTCGTACAGGGAGAATGGTTGAACATTACAGTCACTGAAGGACGACAGGCATAGAAGCGACCGGAAGAAGTATGATAAATAATTAAAGAGCATAATGAGCCACTGTTTCAGCAGCCGATCATTTCCTGTTGTTTACTATCTTGTCACTGTTGTCTCTTCTCATTCTGTTTACGAATTTCTTATCTGTTTCATGCTGTAAACTAACCATTCGAGATATTTTGCATGTTTACTGTCATCGTCGTCTGACGTGTCTCCATGCAAACCTTCAGGCTACTATGACGCAAAACGTTATAAAATACTTTTTTTTTTAAGGAAAAATATTCATTTTACATTTGCTATCTCCTGTACCAAATTATATAGCCTACTATTTTGACTTACAAACACAAACGCGCGCGCGCAGACACAAGCATAGCTTACACATAATTGTGTACTCAGTAATAGGCCTACAAACCTTTACTACGCTGTTACGCAAATCTACATAAAGAATTACGAGGCAACACGATAATTTAAAAGTTACTAAATTACCGTAAAATTAATTCAGTTAATGCAAACATGATAGTGCATAAAACCATCTACATGACAACACTAAACAAAGTACAATTGCGTTAATTGACGTTATTGTTAGTTGTAATACCACACTTCACATGCCTCCTTTAGGTATGGCTAAAAAAAGTCTTCGCTTCTTCTTTCTCTTCTTCTCCTACCTACCTTTATGTAGACCTAGAGTTTATCTCCACCATAACGGCACGCCATCTTCACATAGGGCATATTCTACTTCTGTACTCAGTGGGTAAACTCTTCATAACTATTCTGACGAGTCGGTTGCTCAGTCATTCCCTCCAAATGCGCGTGCCACTCTTTTTTTTCTTTTTCTTCTTCTTTTTTCATTTGTTTTTTTGAACTCCGCATCTTTCTCTTACCTAAGTCTCCCTTACGCCGATTCAAAATTACCAAAGACTAAAGTAATAATTACAATTAGTCTCACTTACATGCAGGATTTTTATAAATTACTAGCCGATTTACCCAGCGTTGCTCGGGTTCATAATTTATTCATAGGCTCATAGGAACCTATTCTTGTTCTAACGTTATATTACTTGTATATTGTATAATCTTCCTCATATTGTTACGTTCGCATTCTCACTGGAGAAATACTCTGTAGCGCACCTGTTTAAGAACATGTCATAAACTTTATTCTTATATCTGGAGAAGAATTCTGTTGCGCGTAAAGCTCCTGCTCGATTTATAACTCTGGGAGAGGGCGAACAGCTAAATTAGTTTTCAATAAAATGTCTACAGTACTTGCACGCGCTGCGTATTTAACTGTCGTTTTATAATTCATTGTGTTAATGTTGAAATAAAGTATTTGTTAAATTAGTGTCTCCTAAACTTATTCTAACAATACAATACCTCTATAGATTTCAGCTTATCAATTTTTAAATTCAAACTGAAGCAATCGCATTTATATTGTCTGAACACTACGATCTGAATACATTCGCTATCAAAACGTTGTTTTTTATAATCGCTTATAACTTACTTCGATCTTAACTTATCCACTTTTAAATTGAAACTGAAACAACTCTGAATTCACGCACTATTAAGAAGTTTCTTAAGGTGCATATACCACCTTCGATATCATAACCTATATCTTTATTTATAAGAACCGTGGGCTCTGGCCCCGCCGTCTTTCGCGGGATCCGACCTAAGACTCTCCGGGTTCCGTGGACGGACTCCGGGGAAGGCTCGTCGGACGACTCCCACGCAATTCCCAACGCGGGAGGCTTCCACCTATGCCGGGACACCTCCTGCTTATTCCGGCATCCAGGCCGGTCGAACTCCCGCGCTAGGACTTGGTCAGATACCTCCCCCGGGGGACGGAAGGTTCTCCGAAGCCCGGGAAAGCCGTCGACATGCCGGGTGAGGAGCTGGGACTCTGGCCCGGCCGTCTTTCGCGAGATCCGACCTAAGACTCCACGGGTTCCGTGGACGGACTCCGGGGAAGGCACGTCGGACGACTCCCGCGCTATTTCCTACGCGGGAGACTTCCACCGATGCTATGGCAACCAGAATCTATTCTATTGGATTGCCATGGTAACCAGATCTAATAGTTTTTTAAGACCCAAAGGACCCCCCAGAGGATCGTATCGAAAAAACACCTGTCCTATGTTGGTTCTCCCGTAGCGTAAAGTATTTGTGCCAAGTTTGGTTGAAATCGGTCCCGTGGTTTAGGAGGAGATGTGAAAGACCCCAAAGGACCCCATCGAAAAAACACCTGTCCTATGTTGGTTCTCCCGTTGCTTAAAATATTTGTGCCAAGTTTGGTTGAAATCGGTCTAGTGGTTTAGGAGGAGATGTGGAACATACATACATAGATAGATAGATACATTGTGTAAAACTAGTGTGCCCCCTAAGCTGCAGAACTCGCTCACTATTCTGAACGAAGTTCATTTATTATTACAAAAATTTCGACATTAGATAATTTTTTAATTATGGAAAAAATTACAAAAGTCACGATTTCTCTATTTATTTAGTAATATAACAATAATTGTAAAGCACACGATCATACAATAAACAATAAAAAAGTCGAAACATTCGGATTTAGGTTACAGTTCCTTTTAATCTGACACTGCTAGATGTTCACAGTTTCTATCGAAATGTTTATCTCTTTTTTGGGGCGTGGTGTCCCAAAATTTTGAAATTTCTAAAACTTCACGCTACAATCAAATGTTAGTTAAAATTATCTTTAATTTGATACTCCACATGAATTTTTGAGATTTTATCAAACCTTGCCTCACGTTTAGGGTCCTGACCTCCAAAAGGTTTGGAGTTTTCAAAAACAAACATTATATTCAGACTGTGGTTTAAATTCAGTTTAATTTGATATCCCAAATAATTTTTGTGATTTTGTCAGAATTTTCACCAACCTTCTGGGGCCTGATGTCGAAAAGTTTTGAAAGTTTAAAAAATCAACCCTATATACATACAGACTGAGGTTTAAATTCCCTTTAATTTGATACCTCACCTGGGCCTTTGCGATATTTTCACAATTTTGATCCCCCCACATTTCTGCCCCCTATGTTTGCAGGGATCGATCTAGAAACCAATAGGATTCTGTTCGATAAATGTATGGATATGCATGCAAAGTTTTACAAAAATCGGTTGATGCGTTCAAAAGTTATCGTGAAACATACCCCAAATAGACAGATAGATAATACCAAACGGTCGAGTCAAAACTGAGGACTCGCTTTGTTCCTTCAATTACATACAAAAACATTCAGCTATTTTATACTACCTCTGTAGTTAGATTTTTCATTAATCATTCACAGCAGTTACGCGTATAAAGTGATCATCTCACTTGTAAGCCAAATTACTTCTCAGCGTATCGCCCGTGTTGGATGATGTATTTCGACATTCACAGGGAAGATCCGAAAGTCAATGATGTTCTTATCAAAATATTTACCATCAGTTAGTTACCCTTTGAACCCATATCGATCGCGCACTATGTAGCCTACGTGCGTGTATGTGCGCTCGGTTAATGGTGTATGCAAAGGTTAATATATTACATATACGAGAGGCAGTCAAAAGGTTAGTTGCACTTGGCGATATATATATACATAAGAGATTTTGATGAAAGTTAAACACTGGTTAAACTTCCGTTTCATCAGATGTAATAACGCTTCCCACGTGGTAGGAACGGTTAGTCCATTATTATTCTAAAAAGTGATATTGACGTTTTTCTTCGACAATCATGGGGTGTACGCATTGAATTTATATTGAAGGTCCCTACCTCTAATTCAGAATCATATTGTGAAATCTTCAAGAAACTGAGAAGACGATTAAAGATTGACGCATCGGAAACCTGACGAAAGGCATTCTGCATTTGCTTCTGCATGACAATATAACACCTTATTGCCACTCGGACACATTTAAGTGGGACTATTGGGAACATTCCCCTCCTTTAATCCTGACACTGCGCTAGGAATTTTTTACGTGGCAGGTCCTGTGAAAGAGATCCTTGCGTAGCGAAGACATCATACCAATGAAGGAGTCCAAAATGCGACGCGGGAACGGATGCTGGACGGAAATATTTCAACAAAGGCATGGAAAAACCGCGTGTCACGCTACGATAAATTTTTACATAAACTTGGCGATTTTGTAGAAAAGTAGATCTTTAAAGTTGTATTTTAAGGTAAATAAAAGAATTGGCATGACCATTCTACCTGATTTTATTTAAATGCTAGTACAACTAACTTTTTGATTATATCAGTATTTCAGTATATCAGTATTTGATATCAACATTTGTTTTCAAAAATGTTAAAGATATTTCTTGTTTACCATACAAGGACATGTAGCCCGATTTACGGTACATACACGAAAACTGTACAGCTTTTTATGTAACCCTATCGCACAACGGAAAGCCTTTTTTTAAACGTACAAGAGATAAAAATTATTTTTAAGATTGCATCTAATACCCTCAGAGGATCAAGAATACTCTTTCATGACGCTGAGAATGATTCTTAACAACGGTCGTGAATGTACTGTTTCAATGTCACAGATATGCGATTGAAAAGAAACCCTCCCTTGGAACTGCCATTGGTCATTAAACGGTATTACCGGCGTACAGCAGTAATTTGTTTTTTAAATTAACTAGAAAAAGGATTTAACTATTATCGTAATATAAATACAGAAACGCTGTATCTGTCTCGTCAGGCAGGAACTGAATTCATCCAGACAATGGTACCCCTACTAGAAAACGGTTTATTTATACTGTAAGGTTTCATCACAATGGCTATAAATGCAAACTTTGTTAATACGCCTACGTATTACAGTGATTTAGGAGCAGAAGTAGGCTTCACGCTACAAAGATATGCCACGCGTTGGGCAGCCAAATACAAAGACTAATGCTTGGGGATTAATTATGCCAACAATAATTAATTATTTAATTGTACTAATTTGCAAAATGAGATCGTGTAATCACTCAATTAGGTTACTCATATCAACTGATTGAAGCTAAGTGACACGTTAGTTCTTTTATGTTAGCATAATTACTGCATGGAGACTCTAATTATTGTATAAATTAATAAAACTACTATAAATCATTCAAGTGCCATTACTTTCTTGTTCTGAGGTAACTTTGACAATAATGAACGCATATATTCTGGATAAAATAAACACTTATTTATTAACATCATATCATTAAATAAAGAGACTTCAATATATAAAATATGGATGATTCCCTGTAAATACATTCATAAAAAGAACACATGTATATATATCAAATTACAATGCGAATCCAATACGTTGTTTGCTGGAAAACATACACATACATATATAATACAATCGATATATAGAAAAACACAAATTGTCAAACAATAAATCTTATACTAATGCGTTCATTGCTGCCTCAGATGAATAGCGTTAATTATATTTATCATATTTAATTTAAATACTCAAGGGGTGTTTCTCGAAAAGAGACAGGACAGTAGAGTTCTTATGATAAGAATAGCATAAAGATTACTTGTAAAGCGATTTATCCGATATTTCCATCGGCGTAACTCCTTCTCGTTGGTGGTCCATATGTGGGAAGCTGCGTAGCTGTGATGTCACTAACACTCAACACACGCGGAACAGATTCACTCGCGCTGTGTGTGTTTTCTGTTGATTCGGCTGTTACTGTTCGAGTTTATGAAATCATGTGTCGTGTGGGTAAGTTCATCATTAACTACGGTGTATACATCTGTCTGTCTATTGTTGAACTTCTTGTGTGTACATTAATGTATAGTGTCTTTGATACCGTGGTGTAATTGTTCCAAATTATATTGTATCGCTTCGCCGCACTGTACAACGTTACGATTTCGTTGTCCGGTAATACATTAACAATAGTTCTGCGCGTCGGTTATTGATGAAACTGCGATTGGTTAGTTCAGTTCTGAACTTGAGTATAATAAAGAACTCTAGAGTTATTAAGCACTGGCGTATGTCGCATGATTTAGTCGCTGTAGGTACACTATTACCGGATACTCGCTAATATCGAAATGTCTAAGTCACTTAATTATATGCCGCGTAGCAGAGTTCCAAAGTCCCACTGCTGTCCGTATGTTAATCGAACTGTATTAAGACTTAGAAGATTTAGTTCCGTGAAGACTGTTAAAGTATACGATTGAAAATATATGATGACTGACGAAAATTATAAGTAGACTGTCGAAAATGTATTAAGACTGACGAAAAATGTATGAAGACTGACCGACTGACTGACCTCCCGCGTGCCCTGCAAACAGTTTTTATCAAGCATCTTTACCACAATGCAATCTTCTGGAAGACACGCCTCAGGTCGAACATGATAGGACAGAAGATCTCCTACCCTTATGCCAGACTATCGTTCTTCACTTCTCATTCGACGTTCCCGTTGCCATGATGACGACGGTCCTCTCCACCTGTTCTCTGAGTAGATGCTGGGTTGTGATTGGGTATCCTGTCTCCCCACAAGTTCGCGTCGAAAGTCTCCGTACTCTTTTCCTGGAACAGGAGCAATTTCTCGGTTGTCGATCAGGTCTTTGTCTAAGCGTACTCCGGACCCTGCTGCAGTTCTCACGCGAACAATGTGTCGTATTTCGTTATTGTTTCATTATCCTTGACCCTTTTTCCGATAGCTATCGTGACGCAGCGTGTCGTCGATTCCAAAACGGCACTCCTTCTCCCTGTCGTAAATATCAGTTGTCGCCAGTAAGACGTTCCCCCGCTGTGCACAAGTTCGATTCTATTCTTTGGATATCGATGTCCGTTCTCATACAGGGTAAATACCATTGTGTACTTACGCCCTTTCCTTACTACTGGTACACTTCAAATTAACCCGGCAGTGTGTCCGTCACAGTTTCTCTCTAAATTGGTATTTGACATAGTTTCTTTTTATCTTGCATGTTGCAGGCTGTAAATCTCGGTTGGGTCGAGTCTGTCACGGCCAACCTTATTCCCCATTGTAAAGTTATGTGAAGCGTATTCGTATTGTCCGAAGCAAACGTTCACTTGACACTTCGTTACACTGTTCTTTATTTATTGCTCGTGGCCCGTGTAGGGTGTCTTGCTGTATGTAACGTCTTTTCGATCATACTAAAAAATTTTTAATTCTTGGTTGTTACATAGTCCCCAAATCGGATTGGATGTTGGATCAGCAGAAGACATTCTAATCCGATTTCTGCGCTCTGTGTTTGTTGTGGGAGTCCCCTCTGATAAGGTCACGGTCATTGACCCACTTTCCTCTGCTTGGGGTATACGGGTATACATTCCCTATATTTTGTTGTAAACTAACTCTGGGAATTTATTGCCGTGCATCTGAGGAAGGATGAACGCATTTTCACACATTGTGCATATCTAATTAGATATGGGATTATTTTACAATAATAATAATAGCTGTGGATGGCTGTGTCATCCGCTTATAACCTAATACATGAAATAATGGTTTTCGACATGAAATGCAATTATTCATGTATCGTTTAAGTATCGTTACAATAGTTAATGTCCTTAGTCTATCTTGAACATTTAAAACACAATTTACGAACCTGTAAATACATATTGATACATTCACTATTTGTGATTGAGTATCACTCACAATACATATTACTAACATTTATACTGATTATATTCATTATAAATTTATATACATTATTTAGGAACAATTAACAATTCATTTGAAATCATTATGATTATAGATAACTTCGCCTTATACCACTCAGATTTGATTAATTAATCTAACATCATCGTGTGTCTATAAAAGGCTCGTTATAACATCTTTAGCAATTTATAGCTGCACATCCGATCGAACTTTTCGCATCATAAGTGTCTTTTCTATTGAAATTTTCATTAACACTGGTTATACACATGTAATTAATGTCATTAGATTGTCACATCGTGACTTAAGAACTCCCTGTACAAAAATCTTTAAATTACACGCTAATAAGTTATAAATCATATCGTTTAGCTAGTTGGACCGGTTTTCGCGGGACATTCTCCCTATGTGTTGGCCCGACTTCCATAGTCCAACTAATTGTTGATGCAACTTTCGCTTTCCTGTGAGACTTGTACTTTCGTCTCATAGTACTTCTTCAGCAAACGTACGTTAAAATTTCCTCTCACTTTGCCACTGCTATCGCACTCAGTGAGCTCGTATGTTGCGTTATTTTAATTTCATACGTTAATCGTCATTCATTAATACTCATATCTATAATTATCTTACCTTGGTTTATGTATTATCACATAATCAATCATATTTAATGTATTTTATTCAATATTATCTAACCTAATTATTAAATTTTCAGACGTTCTTAAAATCGCCTTCTTACCACGTGTTCATTTATTTCGTTCTTAAGTTTCTATTTGTGGAGACATAGTTGTATGCCTTGTAGACCTTGTGCCGTCATTCACGCACGCATTTTTGTTTGTAAACAGTAAGGTATTTGACCTTGGGGTTTGCGTCACATATTTTCCCAATAGTCGGTCAGCTGTGCCCGTTACTCTGGTACAATGTGCCGCACTTGTGCTTCTAAGATTTACGACCATTCTCTGTCTCTTTCTATGTGAGCGAGTGAGAAATGTGTCACACCGTCCCTTTTGTCGATCTTCCCCAGGCATGTACGTGTTAAACCGCTCCCCTCGTCTAAGGCAGCCTTTCGCAGCGGTACTACCATTGTCTACGTATACATTGAGTAGTTTTTGCCGTTTTCTCCAATAACTTTCTCTAAGTAAACACGCGCCGCTCTGTTTTTGTCGTCGTTTCCAGGCCTGTATACAACTCCGTTGGTCGACAGTTATTTCACTACTCGTGTGCTTACATAATAATATCTTGTTTTCTATATTTTTAAGAATTCTTACCTCGAGCGCTTGGACTCGCCTTTCAGTACTGGTAGCACTTATAATATGCTTAAGTCGTCCAGTAAGATTTTTTCTCCTCCTTTTCCTCATAACATTTCTTGTCCAGGACGAATATGTATACGGACCTGGTAGGTTTTTCCGCTTCACATCATCCATGGCTTGCTTAAATTTGCATTCATTTTCATAACATGCAGTATTCATTTTAATATCGAACTTTTTTTCATGTCCTTTATTAATGCACCTCGACTACTTAGTCGATGTACGCCTGTTCCACACGCTGGATACTTCATCGTTGGATTCACTGATGCCGCATCTATTCTCGTGCTATATAATTTGTGCTTTTTATGTATTCTACTTGATAGTATTAAACTTTTATTATTTCTATCCATGTCTGGATAATCATCTTCCGACGTCATTAAATACAAAGAAACAAAATCATTTCTTTTCTTAATCCACCTGTTTCTCGACTTACTACTGACACCTACGTTAGATCCCACAGTTGCTAATTTCTCAGTAGCTAACACGTCTGTGAAATTAACAGCGTTATCGTTATCTCGTACTTTCCGTACCTCTTCGTAAATTTCATTCACTTCTTCTTCCTGCTTCTTCTCGACTTCGTTTTTGTTGTTGTTCCAGTTATTCGTATGTTCACGTACATCTGTGCGTAACAACTCGAGCTGCTCCTTCTGCTTGTCTAGCTTCTTGTCACAATTATTTATGTATTCACGCATTTCCGCGCGTATTTGTGTGAAATTTTCATTCTGCTTCTCGAACTTTTCATTAATTTCTTCCTTTTGCTTTTCAAACTTTTCTTCTAGTTTCTCGAATTTTTCATTAAAATTTTCATTCTGCTTTTCAAACTTCCTACTCATGAAGTCCATTAATGCGCGCAACGTCACCTCTTCCTGCGGTTGTTGTGGGACTCCTGTCCCCGCGCTCTGACGTCTGACGTCTCCTCGGTCATTTGTGAATAGGTTGGTGATTCCTCTCGTTCGACATCAGGTACACCCTGTTGGTTATTAATATCGAAATTCATGGAATCGGAACTACTGGTCGTCATTTTTGCAGCCTTACTCCGCGTTAACATTCAGTCCAACTAGCTTCACACTAATAATATTTGTTCTTACAACTAACATGAAATATATATACGATTATCCTATCTACTGCCTGCTCTTTGCCGTGCGATGGGCGCCAAATACAAAGACTTTTATTGGGGAATATTTATTATGCTAACCGTGATTTAATTAATTAATCTGTGATTGCCGAGCCCCACGTTGGGCGCCAAATACAAAGATATGCCACGCGTTGGGCAGCCAAATACAAAGACTAATGCTTGGGGATTAATTATGCCAACAATAATTAATTATTTAATTGTACTAATTTGCAAAATGAGATCGTGTAATCACTCAATTAGGTTACTCATATCAACTGATTGAAGCTAAGTGACACGTTAGTTCTTTTATGTTAGCATAATTACTGCATGGAGACTCTAATTATTGTATAAATTAATAAAACTACTATAAATCATTCAAGTGCCATTACTTTCTTGTTCTGAGGTAACTTTGACAATAATGAACGCATATATTCTGGATAAAATAAACACTTATTTATTAACATCATATCATTAAATAAAGAGACTTCAATATATAAAATATGGATGATTCCCTGTAAATACATTCATAAAAAGAACACATGTATATATATCAAATTACAATGCGAATCCAATACGTTGTTTGCTGGAAAACATACACATACATACATAATACAATCGATATATAGAAAAACACAAATTGTCAAACAATAAATCTTATACTAATGCGTTCATTGCTGCCTCAGATGAATAGCGTTAATTATATTTATCATATTTAATTTAAATACTCAAGGGGTGTTTCTCGAAAAGAGACAGGACAGTAGAGTGCTTATGATAAGAATAGCATAAAGATTACTTGTAAAGCGATTTATCCGATATTTCCATCGGCGTAACTCCTTCTCGTTGGTGGTCCATATGTGGGAAGCTGCGTAGCTGTGATGTCACTAACACTCAACACACGCGGAACAGATTCACTCGCGCTGTGTGTGTTTTCTGTTGATTCGGCTGTTACTGTTCGAGTTTATGAAATCATGTGTCGTGTGGGTAAGTTCATCATTAACTACGGTGTATACATCTGTCTGTCTATTGTTGAACTTCTTGTGTGTACATTAATGTATAGTGTCTTTGATACCGTGGTGTAATTGTTCCAAATTATATTGTATCGCTTCGCCGCACTGTACAACGTTACGATTTCGTTGTCCGGTAATACATTAACAATAGTTCTGCGCGTCGGTTATTGATGAAACTGCGATTGGTTAGTTCAGTTCTGAACTTGAGTATAATAAAGAACTCTAGAGTTATTAAGCACTGGCGTATGTCGCATGATTTAGTCGCTGTAGGTACACTATTACCGGATACTCGCTAATATCGAAATGTCTAAGTCACTTAATTATATGCCGCGTAGCAGAGTTCCAAAGTCCCACTGCTGTCCGTATGTTAATCGAACTGTATTAAGACTTAGAAGATTTAGTTCCGTGAAGACTGTTAAAGTATACGATTGAAAATATATGATGACTGACGAAAATTATAAGTAGACTGTCGAAAATGTATTAAGACTGACGAAAAATGTATGAAGACTGACCGACTGACTGACCTCCCGCGTGCCCTGCAAACAGTTTTTATCAAGCATCGTTTACCACAATGCAATCTTCTGGAAGACACGCCTTAGGTCGAACATGATAGGGCAGAAGATCTCCTACCCTTATGCCAGACTATCGTTCTTCACTTCTCATTCGACGTTCCCGTTGCCATGATGACGACGGTCCTCTCCACCTGTTCTCTGAGTAGATGCTGGGTTGTGATTGGGTATCCTGTCTCCCCACAAATTCGCGTCGAAAGTCTCCGTACTCTTTTCCTGGAACAGGAGCAATTTCTCGGTTGTCGATCAGGTCTTTGTCTAAGCGTACTCCGGACCCTGCTGCAGTTCTCACGCGAACAATGTGTCGTATTTCGTTATTGTTTCATTATCCTTGACCCTTTTTCCGATAGCTATCGTGACGCAGCGTGTCGTCGATTCCAAAACGGCACTCCTTCTCCCTGTCGTAAATATCAGTTGTCGCCAGTAAGACGTTCCCCCGCTGTGCACAAGTTCGATTCTATTCTTTGGATATCGATGTCCGTTCTCATACAGGGTAAATACCATTGTGTACTTACGCCCTTTCCTTACTACTGGTACACTTCAAATTAACCCGGCAGTGTGTCCGTCACAGTTTCTCTCTAAATTGGTACTTGACATAGTTTCTTTTTATCTTGCATGTTGCAGGCTGTAAATCTCGGTTGGGTCGAGTCTGTCACGGCCAACCTTATTCCCCATTGTAAAGTTATGTGAAGCGTATTCGTATTGTCCGAAGCAAACGTTCACTTGACACTTCGTTACACTGTTCTTTATTTATTGCTCGTGGCCCGTGTAGGGTGTCTTGCTGTATGTAACGTCTTTTCGATCATACTAAAAAAATTTTAATTCTTGGTTGTTACAACGCGTTGAGTTGGAACAAAGCTAACGGACGAGATTTACGGGTTTTCTTCAGTGTGTCAGGTCTCCGGTTACATCCCCTCCCCCCAAAGCTGAATCATATCTCTCACCGCCTCATAATCTTTCTTTGCATAACTTGAAAATACAGAAAATCTAGCAGGCCTACGACGGTATTACAATAATGACTGCGTTAGACAATGTTCTTGACAAGGTCCGATTGCAAATGTAATAATTCTGAAACGAACAATTTTTAAAATAAGGCGCATTATGTACGTTATCTTTTCTCGAGTGAGTTCAAAATGATTTGAGGGAACTAACAACAAAAAATTACAAACTCTTCAGGATTTCAGTAAATTAGAAAAACGATAAGCCTTATACTTAGCGCAAATAATGGATTATATTGTATGTATGAAAGAGAGCGGTAATATTAAATTTTACAGAGGTAATTTTAAATTTTACTTAATTCTCAAAAATCAAATTTTCTTAAAGGACAACGGATACAGAAATTCACAATCGCCAGTTTTAATAAAATTCGAAATTTCATATCAAGTTCCTTACAAATTGTTGACACAATTTCGAGAAGATGGATTAAAAAAAAAAAAAAAATAACATGTCGAGCCATTCGCGAGCCATTTACAGTACAGAATCGACCCGTACAGTCATTTACAGTCACTACAGATAACACGTTTAACTACGCAAAGGCAAAAGAATACAGTAGTTAGTTACACGGATGCAAACATATGTTACAGTAAGCCGCTTCGCTCGTGCCTTGTAAAGTGAGAAGCAAGGACGTTTTGTGTTACTAACCAGAGACCAGAGAAGTATCTGGGAGGACGAGAGGGTTCTGATCTGTAGATGCCAACTGTAAGACACACTCGTTGTAATAGACTAGGTCTCGATCTCGGGGATTAATGATGACCTCCGGATGCCAAAGTATCGGGTCTACAAATTAAGTTCCTCGTGATTACTTACACAGTTGGTGTTGCATATATAATTCACATTTACACTATGCTCACGATCAGCACACGTTATATTACTTGCGTCAGCCAGTACATTATACCAACACATTCTGTCAGCAAGCTACTGGCGTCTACCAGTCGAGTTACCAGATTAGAAAGGCGACCACAATATAACGATTACGTAAGGTACTGACATTTAGGTGTAATTATTTTGTGTAAGACACAACAAGGACACCACTCTATGTATGTGTGGCCTACAAAACGTGATCAATATAATATATGAACTGAACAGGACGTAATGCGTTCGCTTGTGCACCCGCACAAGGACGTTTAGATCTCATACGAATCACGTTTCACGTCATCTGTCCCAGACACAAATTCATTTTTCATTGCGGCATACAACTGACTGCATTCAATTTTTTTTTATTTTGAGTTTACAGAACGGCGCACGCTGGCAAACACACACACACACACACACAGAGAAGAGACTGCTTTACATTCAAATGAAATAATTGTTGGTAAAGGACACACGATATGTTACTGTAATCACTAGCACATTTGAAAAACGAATCAAAGTAAGTTCAAGTTTTGCAGGCTGCAGTAAGTTCGAATGAGACTAGGATTGAGAACCTCAGTTAAATGGCTTGCTTCTGCTAATTATGAAAAGTTTTTGACGAGATTAACGGAATATTTCAGTCCTAACATTCTATGGTGAGCTGCCTTTAGAAAATCCAATCTGTTTGCTGGATGATACCTAAAGTAGGGTGGCCAATGTGACCAAGTGTCCCACATTCCAAAACTTGTCCATAGGACTAGTCTGCCAGGATGCTAACTTGCCCCGGATTTTAAATTTAAATAACGTAAAGTGCGAGCTTTTGTTCTGATGACGAGGATAAAAATAATAAAGAATGGAAAAGACAATTAGTCATTACAAGGGGATAGATTTATTTTTCAATAGTGAGTGTAAAGAACAGCGTATTCTGACCTAAGACTGGGTAACGTTTATCGCGGTACCCTCTCATAGCACCAACAAAAAATATTTTCATGCTTTAAAATTTTTTGCATGCAAACGGTCTAACGACAAAAGTAAGCTAAAAGTTAATAGACTGGCTGGGATTCTTCAAATTCTCTAAAATTTTCAAATGGACTGCATAGCATTTTGTAACAATCTTTTTTTTTAAGCAAATTCTAAAAACCGTTGGTATTCACAGAGTGCGACAGGTATTCATTAATATACGACAGGAGTAATAGGCACAAATGTTGAGTAACGTCGAATTGACTACAAAGGGCGACAACAAATATCTATCGAAGCCTGTAGACTATTAAACTTGCTGTCTCCGATTAAAGTCTCTACCTGTACCCTCAATGACAGGATCGATATTTGCAAATATAGTGTAGACTGAGAGGATAGAATTAAGTTGGCTAATCTTGGTCCGCGTTCAACTGTAGCTAATACTGTTCGCAACGGGGAGTATGTAATTCTCGATCCCCTCCCATGTGAATACTACCCCCATCAACCGTTGTTTACGTACTTACAGCATCCAATGAACCACACTTTCCTACGCCTTTATATTCCTATAAAACCCATTCCCAGCGAATGAAAATAAGTGCACTGCCTTATTATATTAATTTAAAACCTGCAATTAAATAATTGGTATAAAGTGTAAAATTATGCACCACTGTAGAAATATAACTACGCTGGGTGTTTCAATGTCTCTCATCAAATTTATTTTTAAAATACAAGAAATGAGTAATGATTATTATGAGTAATTATTATGTCATTTTAAGAAATTACAAAAACGATACTATGTAATTAAATTCGAAAAGAAGACAAAAGGCAATTAACAATATTTAATATGGTCGTTAAAAGTGATGAATAAATCTGAAAAACTGTTAATATTATTTTCTTCTTGTTCTTACCTTCAAGGATTAGGTTATATAAACCTGTTCCGGCACCTATCTCATTCTCGGACGACCCACGTCTCTTCTACCAGTGGCTTTATAATTCAGTGCCGCTTTCGGCAATCGATCCTCTGTCATCCCTTGGAGATGATCCCACCATTGTCTTCTGCAAGCTGAAATAATTTCATTTATGTCCTCTGCTTCGAGTTCTGCTCTGATATCCTAATTCCTTATGCTATCTTGCAATGTATAGTTTAAAGTATTTCGAAGAAACTGCACTTCAGCACTCTGAATCTTGCCGCATTCCTTTTTTGTCTTTTGTCATGACCCACGCCTCACTCGCATACGTCAATGTGGGTATTGGAATTGTCTTATAAAATTTAATCCTTGTGCTGTGTCTTGTTTTATTTCTAAGAATATGAATGTTTTATTTCTTGTTTTTATGAATCGTATCACAAATACTCCTAAATTTATTTATCTTCTCTTTTATATCATATTTAGATTAATAGCTTACACCACAGCCGAGATAATTAAAACACCTCACTTGTTCTAAAGTGTTGTTGTTTATAACTATCTTAGTCCTCACTGGATATTTACCTTTAAAGGCCATGGTTCTAGTCTTTCTCATTGAAATTGTCAGTGAGTACTCTCTTGCCAGTTCTTGTAATGGAAACACAGCTCTTTGTAAAGCATCCTCATTTTCTTGAATAAGAACTATGTCATCTGCATATAGCAGAGAACCAAAAGAGTGATGGACATCACTCTGGATTTCCATGCTCTCGACATGTCGTCACTGTATATATTAAACAAAGTTGGGGAAATACAGCATCCCTGCCTAACTCCCTCATTTAATATTATTTTACACAATTAATAATAAGAGATGAAAACTTGTGGTTCCAAAAATCCTGATCAGACTACACAGCTTAGGAGACAACTGAATAGAAAATTTACTTTTCATAATTAATTACTTTAATTAGATAAAAAAATCTTTTCCCCAGTAACTATATTTTTTTATCATTTAGAATCGTCTTAAGAAAATACTGTCCGTAGTGCAACTCAAAGCAAGGAGCGTTAACCATAATTAGATAACTTTTTGTAACATCTCATTATCATTTTTGACTCCCCTTCCGAGATGCAGTCAAGTCACACTAAACAATATGCACAGGTTGTTATCGAATATTACATTTAATAAATTTAAACACATTCAAGTATACGTTACTGATGTTTGTTAAAATAAGTACTGGAGTACAAAACCTTCAGTTTTTAAAAGTTTTATAAGCCCATTCCTATTACTATCCTAAATTTCAAATTTGTTTATAGGCCTTCATACAACCCTTCATCACTATAATCGCTGTGGTGTAAGAAGGGCGAGCTAGAGAACCTATATGAACTGCGTGGCATCCAAAGATGGCAGGGTGGCCAGAACTCTACTTCAGCTATTTAGTATCCCAACCTCAGATTAGTAACCTAGCTGAATACAAAACACTGTTTGTACAATACCTTATATTTAACAGTTTCCAGTGCTCAACTGATAAATTACCGTCGTTTTTATCCGTTCTATTGATATGCTTGGCAAGAACGTTGATCACCAACGTTAAACTGTAGCATTCATATTCCGGAAAAAGTATTACCACACGTATATCAGCATGTCACGTTTATATGCAAGGGGAACAGTACTGAGCAGATCCTGCGTCAATCTCATTTAGTGGCCTACGTACAGTGGGATAGGAAAGGAGAATTCCCCCTTCCTCAACACACCACACGCTACTGAAATCATGCTGGCTTGAAAACGTCCGGTTCACTTAACGCTGATTTACAAGAAGTGTATCAGGTATGTAAATGAATCACAAGCACTGTCTTATAAAATGTTTACTTTGTTCGTTTACTTCCACTTCGTTGCTTTAGTGACACTTAACAAGTTGGAGAGATGTGCTATCACAAGAACGTTTGTTTGCTGCGTAAAACAGATCGTCCGATTCCTTTCTACACATTGTCAGATCATAAGTTGAAGAACTTCTTCCACACGTAATGTCGAAGGTCGTAACGTTTTGCGACTCGCTTCTCATTTCCTCATGGAAAATAAAATACTCATTAATAAGTCCGAACCAGGACCGTAATAAATACTCATTTACCAAAAGGACGACGAATGTACTACCTAACTTATGGAAATTCTCAAATTAATGGAAACATTTATAATTTCAAATCGTTTAAATGTTTTTTCAAGCCTTGATTTTTGGAAGTCTTTAATATACGCTAATTATAGGACGGAATTAATTATAAATCATTTCTTTCTAACTTACGTTTAACAGGTTGTTACGAAGTTGAGAATAAATCAAGAAAACATGTTTGTTAAGTCAAAAGTAAAAAAAAAAGGCGTTAAAAGAAACCCAAAACAAATGACAGCCAACGAGCAAAGCGAATCTAGGATAATTCAAGTCATGTTAAGGTACTTTAATAATTTCCACAACTTTTACGGATATCAGACCTGACAAGTTAAAGTTACGAGGCTAACGATAAGAATACTGCTTGCTGGTTTACCATTTCCTTCCGAACAATACTTGCCTAATTTGCAGTTGATAAATACGGTCAATAGAAAGATGAAATGACGCGTCATGACAAAACCTAACCTTAAATTATTTTTTTGTAGTGACTGTGAATTTATGGATGACGATACGTTTGGGCCGAGTTTCACCCAAATTTAACGTTATCATCAGGACAATTGAAGACAAGATTTTATGACACCCAAAGCAGGGCGAATCGTAGTTTATATTCGGGTGTTATAGCAAACTCGTCTAGAACTGTTATAACACTAAACTATGTCGAAATGTCTATACGAATATTGTGAAATTGTTCCCAATTAACCTTCTGTCTCTCATTAACTCCAAACGTCGCTAAGAAAAAAATTTTAATTTGAAAATTCTTAGTTCTTGTTTGGGGCTCAGAGAAACATGCTGTGCGTAGTATTGGATATGAGAGTGTTATCGTACGGCAAAGCACATAAACATGATGGATCGTCTCCTTGACATTACACGCGTTTCAAATTACATACATTACCCAAAGTCTCGGTGGCAAAGTCAACTTTGTTATTACGGATGCGCCGATTAGAATTTATGAACGTTTGTTTGTCCTGTGGGTTTTATGTATTCGCACTGAGGAATGCGAGTTTTATGTATTCGGGTCAAACAATTGCGGTGTTGGCTGTAGTAACACCTCTCTCTCTCTCACTCTCTCTCTCTCTCTCTCTCTCTCTCTCTCTCCCTCACTCTCTCTCTCTCTCTCTCTCTCTCTCTCTCATTTACCCCCAGTTACAAGTATAGCCAAGTTATGTAGAGAGAAGAGACGGGAGACAGGGGAGATAACAGTTCACTGTCTCAGCATGGAAACACACATGCTTCCATTGCTCTCGCCAGTCTTGTTTCAGCCGATGTTCACACTATAAAACACTGTTACAAGACTGTTGTACGCATGTGCGAAATAAATGAAAATTTTGTTAGCCTCGCACCGAGATGATTGTGCAGTGCCCATCTCTTAGCCACTGTTCAATTTCTATCGCCAGGTTTCTACACAAAAAACGTTAGGCGATGGCACTCGATACTCCTAAATGAATGTCAGAATTCAGTAGTCAATCAAGAAAATTCAGAATTTCTCAAAGAATATGAATCTACCACTTACATGATGGCCACACAGCTGCTTGACACATAAAGACGCCACGCCATGGCTACTATGGGGCTTCCAAAAAATTTGGGTTTTACTCTCCTCAGCCTGAGGCTGTGACGAGCAATACGCCCTCAGTATTAAACCCCGTCTATAATTCCCAGTATTATTCATTACTACATGATTTAAGGGTTCCCTCCATGAAAAGATTAAGCTACACGGTCTTTCTTGTAGGCCGAGTTGATCAACTACGACCAGTTACAAACTGGCTAAGGAGGTCTAGGTGAACAGCAACTCTAATTACTGCTATAAAACATACATACAGTTGTTTAGTTTCCGACACGATTCTGAGCCACGTGACATTAGCCTAATGTGTTTTTAATTATGTACGCGGATGGTCGATTGTCAGGAGTTTATACGACACTAACGCCAGTTTAAAGTAAATTATTGATACGACAGTTTATGATTACTACCGATAATGCTATATTTTCACTAAACAATGATGGCGTGTTTACAGTTGCGTTTTTCAGGGTCGCTAGTTCAATGCCCTACACAGATGTTTACAGCGTGAACATGTACAGAATACAGACTATTTTTATAGATCTTGGTATTTCATAGTGTAATTGTCCATGTATTTTGGAATCCAGTGGTCCAGTGGTGTACGGAGCAGCAGCTAGTCGTGCTCCGGTGGTCGCAGTGTCCGCATTGCATTGCATTATGGATGCGGGGTGTCTTTGCACCCGTGGCTTGATTGCAGCATCTGGATCGTGTCCAATGGCTGCCAGAAGTAAACATAGTGCTGGTACATGTCGACAGGTTACCTAAAACTGGAAAAGGAAACCGCCAACCAGTTAACTGAGAAGGCGGGGGAGTATAACTTTTATTTGTTTAATGCACTGCCGCTGGTACCGATTCGAGCAACAGACGTTGCCCGTTTCAAGTCCAGTCAGCAGACGCCCTGAGGGCGTCGGTCGCTCCCCGCGAGGCGGAGAGCCTCCGTGCCAGTGATTGATGACAGCGACAAGCAGCCGGCTCAGCGTGCTAGGAGGTGGACAGGAAGGAAAGAAGGACAGTTTGGTGAACTACTCTGGTCTAGGACTGATGATTACTTGTTTCTGTTTAATTTAAAGAGGATGGCGTTATGGCGGGTCATCAAGAAGCGCCCGAGGGCGCTTGACCCGAATGGGCGGTGGTGGTTCTGATGCACTGATGGTTCGTAGGTACGGGAAGGTGGAGGTCGAGGCTTTAGCAAAGAGAGTTAGAGCCAGCGACCGGACAAAGGAAGTCAAGGTAGGAACACGGAGACCCCTTCGAATCACGTCGTTCCTTACAAACCAAGGGGACCCCGTCAAGGATCGGAGTGTTCGGGACTGGAAAGCTTCCAGCCTACATCTGTTGGTGGTGGATAAAAGAGACCACCAGGCGGGTGCCGCATAGGTCAATACAGACCTGAGAAATAGTAGATAGATGGTAAGTTTCGTGCGCATGGCCAGGCGGCTGCGACACGAGAGGAAAGGAGATAATTTGGCTCGGACGCCGCGAGCCTTGGCAAGGGTTTCCGTCACGTGGGCGTTGAAGCAAAGGCGACGATCTAGCCGAACGCCTAAATACTTCACCGATTCTTTGTAGGCGATGGGTCTCCCTGCTAGGGAGAGGGGCTGGCATCGGGAGATGGACTTACGGGTGAAGCAGATCGCCTCGGATTTCTCCGTGTTGATCGTCACCCGCCATTTCCGTAGCCAGTCCGGAAGCTGGTGCAACTGACGCTGCAGCTTTGTACTCGCAAATCGCGGGGACAGGGAGCTGCAGTGATACATAGCATCGTCAGCGAACAAAGACAACGTGACTCCGGGCAAGACAGGCAGGTCGTTCGTGTACACAAGATACAGAACGGGGCCGAGGACAGATCCCTGAGGTACGCCGGCGGCGACGGGTCGAACTGTAGAACAGGACCCGTCGACGCTCACCCTGAAGGTTCGGTCGCTGAGATACGACCGGAGGAAAAACACTATGGTCGATGGTAGAGGGGAATTGGCAAGTTTGAAGAGAAGACCTTCGTGCCAGACTTTATCGAAGGCCTTGCTCACGTCCAACAGTACGGCGGCCGTAGCCGCTCGCCTGTTGGTGGCGTTAGACAAGTGCGTAACAACGCGGACCAATTGAAGCGTGGTCGAGTGCTCTCTGCGAAACCCGAACTGTTCGCTGCGGATGAAACCATCTAGCAGCGGCGAGATGCGAGCCAGCAGGAGACGCTCGAACACCTTCGAGATGACTGGCAAGAGAGAGATTGGACGATAGCTTTCAGGAAGCATGCGCGGCTTGCGAGGCTTCGGAATCATTACGATGTTGGCTGATTTCCACAGGCGGGGAAAGTACTGTAGCCGGAGACAGGAGTTAAATAGCTCAAGAACGAGGTCAACGCCTGAGGCCGGGAGATTTTGTAGAGCAGCGGCCCCGATCCGGTCAGGACCGGGGGCGCGACGGCGATTTAGCCGGCAGATAGATGAAACCGCAGTGTCCGGGTTGCATTGCATTATGGATGCGGGGTGTCTTTGCACCCGTGGCTTGATTGCAGCATCTGGATCGTGTCCAATGGCTGCCAGAAGTAAACATAGTGCTGGTACATGTCGACTGGTTACCTAAGACTGGAAAAGGAAACCGCCAACCAGTTAACTGAGAAGGCGGGGGAGTATAACTGTTATTTGTTTAATGCACTGCCGCTGGTACCGATTCGAGCAACAGATGTTGCCCGTTTCAAGTCCAGTCAGCAGACGCCCTGAGGGCGTCGGTCGCTCCCCGCGAGGCGGAGAGCCTCCGTGCCAGTGAATGATGACAGCGACAAGCAGCCGGCTCAGCGTGCTAGGAGGTGGACAGGAAGGAGAGAAGGACAGTTTGGTGAAATACTCTGGTCTAGGACTGATGATTACTTGTTTGTATTTAATTTAAAGAGGATGGCGTTATGGCGGGTCATCAAGAAGCGCCCGAGGGCGCTTGACCCGAATGGGCGGTGGTGGTTCTGATGCACTGATGGTTCGTAGGTACGGGAAGGTGGAGGTCGAGGCTTTAGCAAAGAGAGTTAGAGCCAGCGACCGGACAAAGGAAGTCAAGGTAGGAACACGGAGACCCCTTCGAATCACGTCGTTCCTTACAAACCAAGGGGACCCCGTCAAGGATCGGAGTGTTCGGGACTGGAAAGCTTCCAGCCTACATCTGTTGGTGGTGGATAAAAGAGACCACCAGGCGGGTGCCGCATAGGTCAATACAGACCTGAGAAATAGTAGATAGATGGTAAGTTTCGTGCGCATGGCCAGGCGGCTGCGACACGAGAGGAAAGGAGATAATTTGGCTCGGACGCCGCGAGCCTTGGCAAGGGTTTCCGTCACGTGGGCGTTGAAGCAAAGGCGACGATCTAGCCGAACGCCTAAATACTTCACCGATTCTTTGTAGGCGATGGGTCTCCCTGCTAGGGAGAGGGGCTGGCATCGGGAGATGGACTTACGGGTGAAGCAGATCGCCTCGGATTTCTCCGTGTTGATCGTCACCCGCCATTTCCGTAGCCAGTCCGGAAGCTGGTGCAACTGACGCTGCAGCTTTGTACTCGCAAATCGCGGGGACAGGGAGCTGCAGTGATACATAGCATCGTCAGCGAACAAAGACAACGTGACTCCGGGCAAGACAGGCAGGTCGTTCGTGTACACAAGATACAGAACGGGGCCGAGGACAGATCCCTGAGGTACGCCGGCGGCGACGGGTCGAACTGTAGAACAGGACCCGTCGACGCTCACCCTGAAGGTTCGGTCGCTGAGATACGACCGGAGGAAAAACACTATGGTCGATGGTAGAGGGGAATTGGCAAGTTTGAAGAGAAGACCTTCGTGCCAGACTTTATCGAAGGCCTTGCTCACGTCCAACAGTACGGCGGCCGTAGCCGCTCGCCTGTTGGTGGCGTTAGACAAGTGCGTAACAACGCGGACCAATTGAAGCGTGGTCGAGTGCTCTCTGCGAAACCCGAACTGTTCGCTGCGGATGAAACCATCTAGCAGCGGCGAGATGCGAGCCAGCAGGAGACGCTCGAACACCTTCGAGATGACTGGCAAGAGAGAGATTGGACGATAGCTTTCAGGAAGCATGCGCGGCTTGCGAGGCTTCGGAATCATTACGATGTTGGCTGATTTCCACAGGCGGGGAAAGTACTGTAGCCGGAGACAGGAGTTAAATAGCTCAAGAACGAGGTCAACGCCTGAGGCCGGGAGATTTTGTAGAGCAGCGGCCCCGATCCGGTCAGGACCGGGGGCGCGACGGCGATTTAGCCGGCAGATAGATGAAACCGCAGTGTCCGGGTTGCATTGCATTATGGATGCGGGGTGTCTTTGCACCCGTGGCTTGATTGCAGCATCTGGATCGTGTCCAATGGCTGCCAGAAGTAAACATAGTGCTGGTACATGTCGACTGGTTACCTAAGACTGGAAAAGGAAACCGCCAACCAGTTAACTGAGAAGGCGGGGGAGTATAACTGTTATTTGTTTAATGCACTGCCGCTGGTACCGATTCGAGCAACAGATGTTGCCCGTTTCAAGTCCAGTCAGCAGACGCCCTGAGGGCGTCGGTCGCTCCCCGCGAGGCGGAGAGCCTCCGTGCCAGTGAATGATGACAGCGACAAGCAGCCGGCTCAGCGTGCTAGGAGGTGGACAGGAAGGAGAGAAGGACAGTTTGGTGAAATACTCTGGTCTAGGACTGATGATTACTTGTTTGTATTTAATTTAAAGAGGATGGCGTTATGGCGGGTCATCAAGAAGCGCCCGAGGGCGCTTGACCCGAATGGGCGGTGGTGGTTCTGATGCACTGATGGTTCGTAGGTACGGGAAGGTGGAGGTCGAGGCTTTAGCAAAGAGAGTTAGAGCCAGCGACCGGACAAAGGAAGTCAAGGTAGGAACACGGAGACCCCTTCGAATCACGTCGTTCCTTACAAACCAAGGGGACCCCGTCAAGGATCGGAGTGTTCGGGACTGGAAAGCTTCCAGCCTACATCTGTTGGTGGTGGATAAAAGAGACCACCAGGCGGGTGCCGCATAGGTCAATACAGACCTGAGAAATAGTAGATAGATGGTAAGTTTCGTGCGCATGGCCAGGCGGCTGCGACACGAGAGGAAAGGAGATAATTTGGCTCGGACGCCGCGAGCCTTGGCAAGGGTTTCCGTCACGTGGGCGTTGAAGCAAAGGCGACGATCTAGTCGAACGCCTAAATACTTCACCGATTCTTTGTAGGCGATGGGTCTCCCTGCTAGGGAGAGGGGCTGGCATCGGGAGATGGACTTACGGGTGAAACAGATCGCCTCGGATTTCTCCGTGTTGATCGTCACCCGCCATTTCCGTAGCCAGTCCGGAAGCTGGTTCAACTGACGCTGCAGCTTTGTACTCGCAAATCGCGGGGACAGGGAGCTGCAGTGATACATAGCATCGTCAGCGAACAAAGACAACGTGACTCCGGGCAAGACAGGCAGGTCGTTCGTGTACACAAGGTACAGAACGGGGCCGAGGACAGATCCCTGTGGTACGCCGGCGGCGACGGGTCGAACTGTAGAACAGGACCCGTCGACGCTCACCCTGAAGGTTCGGTCGCTGAGATACGACCGGAGGAAAAACACTATGGTCGATGGTAGAGGGGAATTGGCAAGTTTGAAGAGAAGACCTTCGTGCCAGACTTTATCGAAGGCCTTGCTCACGTCCAACAGTACGGCGGCCGTAGCCGCTCGCCTGTTGGTGGCGTCTGACAAGTGCGTAACAACGCGGACCAATTGAAGCGTGGTCGAGTGCTCTCTGCGAAACCCGAACTGTTCGCTGCGGATGAAACCATCTAGCAGCGGCGAGATGCGAGCCAGCAGGAGACGCTCGAACACCTTCGAGATGACTGGCAAGAGAGAGATTGGACGATAGCTTTCAGGAAGCATGCGCGGCTTGCGAGGCTTCGGAATCATTACGATGTTGGCAGATTTCCACAGGCGGGGAAAGTACTGTAGCCGGAGACAGGAGTTAAACAGCTCAAGAACGAGGTCAACGCCTGAGGCCGGGAGATTTTGTAGAGCAGCGGCCCCGATCCGGTCAGGACCGGGGGCGCGACGGCGATTTAGTCGGCAGATAGATGAAACTAGTTCATCCCTGTCGAACGGGAGGGCTGGGATTTCGGGAGGGCGTGAAAAATGTCCAGATAGGAAGTCACGGACTTCTGCCGAGTGGGCAGGGTCCGAGACGCCTTGGTGAACAGTAAATTGCACCTCCATGCAGTCGGCGAAGACCTCTGCCTTGCCTTCTGATGAAGATACAACCCCGTTCAGAGTTTCAAGTGGGTTGCGAGTTCTCTTCTCGCGGGTCAGTCTACTCGCCGCTCTCCAGACGGAGGCGTGGTCGACTTCAAGAGACTCAAGGTATGAGTCCCATCGATCAGAGTTTACGTCCCGCAGTAGCTGCTGGACGTAAAGAGACTGGGCCTGAAAGCGCCTTTTGACGCCGGGATCACGGGTTCTTTGCCATCTGCGGCGGAGATTGCGCCGTAGCCAGATGGCGTGGAGTACTTCCGCAGGTAAGGCCGATTTACGATGATTCACCTCGAGAGTATATGTGTGTCGATCCATGACACCTTGGACCAACTCCTGAAGATGAGTGGCTCGGAGATCCAAATCGTCACAAGTGACGACCGGGTCCGCGGGGAGTGATGGTAACCGCCGTGAGAGCTCATCATGGTAGGAGCGCCAGTTGACTCTCCTAACAGTCTGAGCGGGAGGTCGGGGTGAGGCCGACAGCTCACGGGCAGTTATAAAAAGGGGATTGTGATCGGATGAGAGATCCGACACTGACGAGACCTGGATGTGATGGGTCACGTCCTTGGCTATGACAATGTCAAGGACGTCCGGTCGATGACCGGAAAAGGGGAAGTGAGTAGGGTCTTCTGGGCCGATAACTTGAAGTACCGGGTCGTCGGAGACGAACCGATACAGAGATTTTCCGTAGGCGTTGGCTACTCTGCTGTTCCAGGAGGGATGCTTGGCATTTAAGTCGCCGGCTACGATGGTTGGTAGGGGATGATCGAGGAGAGCAGTGTCCGGGTGATACCCGATGACTGCATGTTGCCTTGCTGTTACCTTGGCTAGCGATCTCGCGCTTTCAATTGCTGGAACCTCCAGCAATTTTATTTTGGAGGGACAGGATGTTCGATTTTTCATGGACCCTGGGACCTCGAAGAGACCCGTGACGGCTGAATGGGGGAGACCTCGAAGACCTTTCGCTTGAGAAGCAGGAATTACCCTCCCACAACGGGTAGGGCGCCCCTAACCGCTCAGGAAAAGTCTCCGAGGGCTGCCAAGCGGCAATGTCGGCGCACGGGAAAGAGCGTAGGAGGAGGCAGCGTCCACCAGAGGCGGCACTAAGCACACCTAGGGCGAGCGCAGACCCCCCTCTAGTCTGTCGCCGAGCGCCAGCACGGACAAGAGAAAGAAGGAAGGAGGAGGAGCGTGAAAATACTCAAGGTCGGGGGGATTGGGCAGATGTTCTGTAACTGCTTATGGGGGGGTCGTCGAGCAAAGCTCGGGGGCGTTTGTGTCGTCTAGGTGGTGGGCCGACATCTGTGCTTAGTCGACGGATGTGGGGATGGGTCGAGACATAGGCTCGGGAGAATAGGTTGAGGGCTAGGGACCGAACGAATTCGGTAAGTGAAGGAACCTTCAACCCTCGCCTGATGGCATCATTTCTGACAAACCAGGGAGAGTTGGAGATGTAGCGGAGAGTTCGGGATTGGAAAGCTTCCAAACGGGCGACAACGGATGGGCTGAGTAGTACCCAAAAGGCGGGGGCTGCGTAAGTCAGGATTGCCCTAAGAAAGAGCAAGTAGATGGTGAGTTTAGTGCGCACAGGCACTGAACCCCGATGAGAGAGAAAGTGAAATAGTTTGGCTCTGATGCCTCTGGCGCACTGGAGACTCAGAGAGACATGAGGTGCAAAGCTTAGGCGTCGGTCAAGAGTGACGCCCAAGTACTTTACAGTCCGTTTCCACTCGATTGGGCTCCCTTCAAGGGAGAGGGACTGGCAGCGGGAAGTTAATTTATGAGAAAAGGCGATCGCCTCGGATTTCTCCGCATTGACCGCCATCCTCCACTTCCGTAGCCAGTCCGGAAGTACGGCGAGCTGACGTTGCACCAGGCCAGCTGCGAAATCAAGACTCGCTGAGCTGGCGTGGTACATAGCGTCATCCGCATAGAGCGAGAGAGTGACTCCAGGCTGAACAGGCAGGTCGTTCGTGTACACGAGGTACAGAACGGGGCCAAGGACAGATCCCTGAGGTACGCCTGCGGCGACTGGTCGGACGGATGAGTACGACCCTTCGACGCATACCCTAAAGATACGATCGCACAAGTACGATCGGAGAAAATGAACGAATGGCGGAGTTGGCGCCGAGTTTGGATGGCGAGGAGCACCTCTTCAGGTAGTTGAGACCGGCGATTTGTCTCTGGGACAAGATAGGTGTGTGTGTCCATAGCGGACGTAACGACTTCTTGAAGATAGTCGGCCATACGGTCCGCATCAGCCGTAGAGGCGATGGGGGCCGGGGGGTCAGATGGCACTGTTCGTTGGAGTTCGTCATGATAGGAGCGCCAGTTGACTCTCCGTGGACGAGAGGTGGGTTGGAGAGGTGTGTCCAACAGGGGACGAACAGTGATAAGTACCGGGTCGTGGTCGGACGAGAGGTCCGATATAGCACTGACAGTGATAGGAATGGCCAGGTCCTTGACAATGACAATGTCAAGGACATCCGGAAGGCCCCTAGTGGGCACGTGGGTCGGTGAGTCAGGACCAATAACTGAGACCTGCAGATGACGCTGAACGTAGCTGTAGAGCGAGCGGCCACGCGGGTTCGTGACACGGCTGTTCCAAGAGGGATGCTTGGAGTTGAAGTCTCCGGCAGCTATAGTAGGTAGTTCGTGGTCGAGGAGGGCGTCCCACTCCTCAGGCGGCGGAGGCCCTCCGGGCCCGGGAGGAAGGTACGCCGAAATTAGGCGAACCTCCCGATCCCCGATCCAGAGGGCCACCGCCGTCGTCTCCAAATACCTAGTATCTGGAGGGGGTAAGAGACGATGGGCAATGCGCCTGTGGACGAGAATAGCAGTAGCCCCGCTGGGACGAGCGGGGGGTTGTAGCCGGGGCCTATCCGTGCGATATGTAGTGTACGCCGGAAGCTGAAAGGAAGCAGCAGGGGTAAGGAAAGTTTCGGAGAGTAGGATGACATCTAGGTCGTATTCAGTGGCAAAGTTAGGCAATTCGGCTCGGCGAGACGGAACACCACACGCGTTCCATGCCACCAGCCGAAGAGGCCTAGACATTGAGACGCAGGAGAGTCATGAGGGAGGTAAGAATGGTGACTAGCAGAGACTGGACGTCCTTGGCAGCCAAGATTTGAGGGATGAGGGTCTCAACCCAGACACGCAAACGATCGGCAAAGGTCGGGTCCGAGGACCCTTCCTCCGTCGATGGCGCCTGCGGCGTGGGCGGGGGCACTCGATACATGATACCATTATCGGGCCGAGGTGTAGTTGTAGGCTGCCGAGGCTCTTAGGGAGTTGGGGCAGATGCTGACCTAGTTGCAGCGGGCTTGTGCTGCGTGAGGATGGTGGTCGATGACTTTTTCTTCTTTGGCGCGGGTTGCTTTCGCGACGAGGCCAAAGGAGGGAAAGATGCATCGGAGGCGGCGGCTGCCGCGTAACTGAGCGCTCCGGCAGGCGCTGGACAGGTCGGGGGGACTACGGCGGCTGCAGGCGCAGACGAGGTAGCCGGAACTGGGGCCGCCGGGGCGGCAGATGCAGGGGCTGAGGGTTTCTTGGGGGCAGGTGGGATAGGCTTTTGGGCCTTGGTGATACGCTTTAGGGCGTCATGATAGTGTTTGCACTGGCGAGAGCTTGCCGGGTGAGGTTCACGACAGTTTGCACACGTGGCAGTGGCGGTACGTTCACGAGGACAATATTTTGGAATCGTAATAATGTAATCTCTATGAAGAACTCGCTCACCACCATGAGTAAATACTACGAATAAGGCGTATATTAGCTAATCACTCGCATTATATTATGTTATAAGAACTACGAAGGTCTTATCATTGTGTAATGATAAGATCGGACTCTTACACGAGCGATTACGGATGTACAAAAATCACTGTAATATCAAAGTCATAAGAGTCTCAGCAATGATGTAATCAATATGAATCACGTGGCAAATTACGAAATATTTACGATATTTAAGTAGCCTAATTAGATTCACCGATTTCTAACAAAAGGAAATTTGCTGTAGCCAGAACATCAGTACCAAACTAATAAAAATATATAAACGACACTTCAATGTCAACAAAACTGATACTGGGTAAATAATTCTTTTGATATTCTCAATAGTCCTATGTGTGTCTGAACTCCGTTATATATCTTGTACAAGCTCGACTGTACTGTAAGACAGAAGGTTTGACGTGAACATGAGAGACCGCAACAAGAGGTATCATTTCAAACTGGAGAGAAACGCTACTTTCTAATACGTCTAATGACGCTGAAATACAGACCACAACGTAAGGTACAAACGTTTATCCCCATCTTTAACACGAACAGATAAATCCTCTTTATACGTACAATCCTATCCCAGGCGACAAAAATCATTAAGTCGGAGAATTACTTGGATTTACCTCTTCACAGTTTCCGTTTTATTGGGATAGAGCAAAATGACTAAATATTATAGGCCTAGCCTAATAAATAAATAGCAACCACCAAAATAACTATCCATCGTAATGTCTTGCTCGTGTCTGTTCACAATAACTAGAAGCCTTGAAGACGAAATACTTTCGTAATACGTGGTTGGTGGACACGTTGAAATCTTATAATTTAATCTTTATGTAAGATTTTTACACGCAAAAATTTAAGTCAACACAACGCACCGCAGCGTCGAAGTACCGGGAGAACGTAAAAGTGTACTAATATGAACAGCCAACATAAGAACACGTCTCAGTCAGGTTTTTCGTGTTGTCTTCTTCGCTCTAAGTCTGTCGTACCTTGTTGCTTTATGCTCAACGAGACCTATTGAACGATGATGTTCTGCGCGTTTCAGTTCGTGAACTATGAGATTCAGTTCAAAAAGGCCTCGTTCAGCAGGAAGAAGCAGCTAGCAGTTCGGCAACAGAGTATAACGATTTGGACTAGACATTGGTTCTGACACCGAAAGGTGTTGTATACTAGAGAACCCCCAAACCACATTCAAAGTAATATGAATATTGCATTATGTATTAAGTGATAATGTAACTGGTTTTCTTAAAACTATTTGCCATTAGAATAAAACATGTTTAAGTACATAGGTTATGTGCTCACGTGTATTTACATTATCTACAATTGAAGTATAACTTATGTATATTGATGAACACTATTTATAGACACACTAGGGTGTTCTGTATCAATATACTACACATTTATAGGTGAGCGTAGTTTGTTCTAAACGGTTCTAATTACGCCTGGAACGATCTCGACTATACTAGTAAGTGACGCATGTTTGTAAATGGCATCATTGGTATCTACATATACGTAAAACAGTAAGAGGCAAAGAAAAAGTTAATCTACATTGAGAGTTCGGTTAGTGAGTTACAGAGTAAGTATGTGTTTGATAACACATTTGTGGATCAATATTATATTTGCATGTTACCTTTTTTGCTTGTATAAATTACGGTTGTGTTAATATTCGATATCACAGTTTTGTATCACAGTTATATTCTTATTTGTGAAAAATTATTTGAGATACCGATAAATAAACAAGGCGTCGACAGTGACACGAATGTTTTATTTCAGTCGCTGTCCTAGAAGACGACAAAGGTCTCCTCGTTCTGCACGAAGCAGCTGCTGGACGTTCACTGACAAGCTATGACAAAGTTGGAGTACGAACTAATCATTGTACGTCGTCAGCAGAGTTAAGTGTAAATTATTAAAACTAAATGAATACTTGAATTTTTAATATTACAGACTACATCTGTGTTGTCATTAAAAAGCTTGTTTCTTGTTATATTCAAATACGTCCCTGAAAACTGGGCAAAACGTAGCGACCTTTTACCCTCTCCTGGACACCTCCCTGCTTTACAACATAAAGTATCTATTAACGAGGAACACTAAGCCTATATTATTGTTTAAGCGATTGCGTTCGTTAAATGTACGTTTGTACAATGAGGCCCTTTGAAGACTGTCTAATGAAATGAAATGAAATGAAATGAAATGTTCTATTCTGGCAGAAATCGTAACTGGAAAGTACTTGAAATTTTACATCTGGTGTCGGTTACATGATAACAGTTAGAGCAATAATGCGTACTGAGTCACAAGCGCGGCTGACAGGCTGCAGTTCGTGCAGACCTCGTGTCTCCAGCGACGTCAGAGCGGAATCACGACGTTAAGTCACCCCCTTCCACGTTTGTTCAATATTAAGTAATTGCACTACTACTAGCGCGGCATACGAGTGTAATAGACGGACCCCAACAAAACTGCTTGAAAGAAAACAACGGTCATATTGTGGCCGTGAAGCACTTACTACCGTGGCTTAAGTTTACGAACTAGAACACAATATTATTGAAGGGAATTCAAACAAATAACCACAACAAAATGCACTTAATATAAGAAAACATTCAAAATTATTCTGATTATATAAACGAAACGAATAATCATTTTGTCAGTTATATCAGATATTCAATATCATTGAGACTGATAACAATATTTTTTTTTTATTAAACTAACCAAGCTTCGCAGAAAGTTCGGAGAGGCTGTAGTCCGTTCTGTATAGGCTTCCATACGAAAACAATTTATAAGTTTTTTGGGTTGTAATTAATTAGTCAAGTCCAATATATAGGTCATATTATTGTGTATCCATCTGTTATGGACAATACGAGAATGCTAAACAATATAATTATCCACTGAAGCTTATATCGCTAGTTTAACCCCTTAACAAGCCAGCAATCAATATGACGGTTAGTCATACAAGGCCGTGTCTTTAGTCGCAGCAGTCAATATTGGTCTCCTTACCTGTCCGAACAGGCGTACTTGTATAATCTGTGTGGATGTAGTTTATCCGATCTACAGTTTAATGCCAGCTCTGAATGGGAAGCAGAAACGTATTATTTGGCAGAGATCATTTGGTGATAAACCACGTACCAAATAAAATCATGTCTACGATCGTACATTGCTAATATATTAAGTACACTGCAATGGGTTTCATGGCTATTTTTCGTGCACCACTCGTTTGCGTGCATTTATATAAATCTAACTCACCGGTTAAATTTGGTTGACACAAACCACATTGTTTGGAAAAAACTTTACAGTTTGTCATCAGTTACACATATTTGTGAAAAGTATTTTATCAGACTTATAGTTTCTTTGGAAACACACACACACTATAGCTAGGACAAAATCATTTGTCATTTACGTATTATGGTTATAAGTTTAACTAAAACAACCGATGGAATGTTCGAGATTTTTAGTGCTTATTTCATTCATAGTCAAAAAAAAGGAATTACAATTGTGCGCTTTACAAGAGCAAACTTGTGTGCACTGATTATCTGTTACCGATTCTTGTCAAAGTGTCAAGATTTTGATCTTTCTATTTTTATGCAACTTATATTGCAATGATGACGTCTGCTGACAGTATTATTACCTAACCGTCCCTTGTCAAGACTACGGAGACCTCAATGAAATTCGACAATAACGACATCAATATTAATATCGTCGAGAGAGAGAGAGAGAGAGAGAGAGAGAGAGAGAGAGAGAGAGAGAGACCCAAGGCGGGGGAAAACACAGTTAACACAGTTAAGAATAATGATTTTACGTCTTCGACTTTGATGAAATAACTGTAATGTGTGTTATATAAGAATTATGTGTAGACTCACCAGCGCTGAGAAATCGACCTTAATCAGTCGCCGTGTCGCTTTGATTTGAGGCGTCGAGGCGACTGGCGTGGAAGCTTCGACATCGTACGCCACAGCTGTAACAAGTAAACGAAAGCTGTAGTAATACAACAAACGCTACTGTTATTGTTAATATTCACTAACTAATACAATCAAACAAAACATTAATAGAAATGAACACACTTGCGTGTATATAGACATGAATACACTTGCATTATTTATTTAAAGGTTTAGGCGTTTCCGCACATTATAAGTCTACATACATACATGGCTACAAAGTTTCGCCTCCTGCGAAGTGTAGAATTTGTAAATAAAAACTTCTTTAACATAGCAATCTGGAGGAACTGGTGATTCTTCACGGTTCTTAAGAGATAATTGACTTCAATGTGCAAACTTTCTATATTTTATGTAGGCACATGTGTAACGAGCCTCATTAGGATTTTAACCCATTAACGATATAGGTACGATTTGTTACTAGCAACGAAGGATTATAAGCCATTATCTGCTGGAGAGCGGTATATTAGCTTTACGAACGAACAAAGTTCCTTGAAATAACCAGCGGGGTATTTGGGGGGGGGGGGACGAAGGTGTCCGGAGGTCGCACTGCAGAGGGTCGAAAAAGTTGACGAATTTTGTTAATCTCTTAATTTTTAGGCTGTTTTATTAATTTTACAGCTGTGTACACAAATACAGTAGTAACTCGTTTCTCGTTTTTAAATATATGCAAACAAGTTTATTACACAGCATCAGCGCATAGTTTGAAATATGAAATATAAGAAATCAATTAATTCAATAAGTATCTTGTAAACAATGTTTTAATAACGCGTTTATATTGTTTCTTACCGTTTACTTTAATAGGACTGATTTCAGCTACTTTAAACATAGTAGTGTTGATGTATAGTAATAGTAATGTTGATTAGTCTTAACTTGTTTTTTACTTTTGTATAATCCACTCCAAGGCCAAATTCTAGTTACGCCACTAAATAATAATCATATAGATTTTGAGACACCTCCTGTTTTGCTGAAAGAACGTACAAGGAGGGGTAGGTAATTTTTATTATGTTATATGGTACAAACATAACGTTCTGCTGACATTCTGCTGTTTGCAGACGAGCCGTAATTCATTCATTTGTTCAAGTTCGAACAACGTGCATTCTGGTGCGGCGTGCCATCTCTGTTCCGTAAACGCTACTGGTTTTGTGTTTTAGTAAGTTTTAAGATCCGACTACTGTTGGCGCACTGTAAGCATGCATGATATCAGCTGCCGTATAATAGCATAACCGAAACACGGTAAAGTCTGCGCAGTACACGACTAGCTTCGAATTCGTTCTTTAAAGCTCCTAAGCGATGGGCGCAGGTAAACTGTCCACTGGGACTGCTTCCATCGCTATTGTTTTTCACTTGACGTTTCGATCCCTAGAATCTGGGATCGTCCTCAGAAGCCTTGAGTTGCGGTTGAAAGACCCTGTTGTAGCAGTTGCACCCCTGCATACTAGCGGTTTTTATGACACAAGACAATGGAAGAAAATACAACTACGTTGTGTTCAAATGACTGTTGATACAGTAACTGCTTCAACACGATTACCGGTATAGTAGTAGTACGATCATAGCCTACTCCTGTACGCATACGTATCAGTACTAATGCTTGTAACTTGCCATAATTCGACAAGTTGACATTCACCGGCTATCGCGTGATCCGTTTGTTTACATTCATTTACTCGTCTTAGTAAATACGTATAGTGCGCGAATTTTAAATCCCCTCAGTTTACATATTTGATAATACACATTTGCGCATCTGAAGTTATGAACACATGTAAATGGCAAGCTTTTTATGTAAAGTAAAATTAATTAGGCGAGCATAAGTGTGTTTTCAAGTGACGATAATAACAACCGCTTTGGCGATACCACACGCAGTAATTACCCGGCTTGAAGTAACATGCAACTAACTGGGTAACTGAACTGCATTATGACTTCCACAGCGTCGAGCGCCAACTAACTTATCCAACTCGTCCAATCGTGGGGCAGCTGCTGGACGTGCCCCAGTGGTTGCAGTATCCGGGCAAATCCGATGACTACCTGATGCGTTCTGAATGCATGAGTAGCCTTGCGCTAGAAAAAAGGATGGAGCCCTCCTGAAAGGGATGGAGGCTGTCATTGTGTAGCAGGACCGCGGAGCGATTCGCACTAGACTGAGCCCGAGTTTTTTTAAATTTATTTTTTAACTTGGTAAGGAAGGAGCATGATTTATTGGCAATTTCTCGTTTATTTGGGGGAGGATGAGAAAGGAGGGTCACTTACGTGGCTGGGATGGGAAAGATTCAAGTGTCAAGCGCCGCAAGGGCGGTGGTAAGGGGGCAGATGAATGTTTACGGGGGTTATCGAACAGAGCTCGGGGCGTTTAAATTTGCGAGGAGGTGGGCCGTCGTCTGTGCTAAGGCGGCGGATGTGAGGGTAGGATGATGCAGAGGCACGAGTGAAGAGTTTGAGTGCAAGAGAACGCACAAACTCATCACCAGAAGGAACCTACAACCCTCGCCTGACAACATCGTTTCTGACATACCAGGGAGAGTTGGAGATGTAACGGATGGTGCGAGATTGGAAAGCTTCCAAACGGCCAACAACTTAGGGTTGTAGCCGGGACCAATACGAGGGCCCTGCGTAAGTCAGGACTGCTCTAAGAAAGAGCAAGTAGATGGAGAGTTTAGTGCGCACAGGCACTGAACTCCGATTTGAGAGAAAGGGAAATAGTTTACTTTGACGCCACGAGCTTTCTGGAGACACTGAGGGACATGGGCTGCCCAAATACTTCACAGACCGCTTCCATGCGACGGACTCCCGTTGAGGGAGAGGGGCTGGCATCGGGAAGCGAGTTGATGGGAGAAGACAATCCCCTAGGATTTCTCCGCATTGACTGCCACCCGCCATTTCCTTTGCCAGTCCAGAAAAATGGCGAGCTGACGTTGCACCACCAGCTGACCAAGATGATGTTAACGGCATGACCAAGATTGGCCGAACTAGAGTGATACATGGCGTCACCCGCATACAGTGAGAGAGTGACTCCAGAGTGTACTGGCAGGTCGTCCGTGTACACAAGGTACACGGGGCCAAGGACAGATCCTTGGGCAACGCCTGCGACGATCAGTACAATTAAATATGTAATTCTACTGTATTATGTAATACAGTATCCTGTTTATAATTAACTGTCTTACTGTTTCGCTAGTGTTGTTCACTTAAATAAAAATGTATGCAAACGGTTTTTTTTTAGATTCTCTCCGGTTATAGGTGACTCTATTAACGGTTAAAGTTGTGTAGGTAATATACTGTGTTCTGGGTATCTTTGTTGCGCGGGAACTCGTAAGCAAGCGCGCGTTTTCTCGTTCATTCCCTTTCCTTACTCCATTCACTTTGCCAAGTCAACATACTAGCTGCTCGGGGCCATTTCAGGCGGATACTTTGAACGTAATTCAAACGGCTAGCCAATAACTTTCGACTCCGCTGCCTCGCTCAAGCACCACTCCTATTAAATTCGTTATATTTCCCCACAAAAAATTTTAGTTTTCGAAGGCAGCATTATCATGAAATCAAGAAATCCACCCTACAAATTATTACTGTGGCTAATACACTGTATTATCTCAGACGTCATTACCGCAGATCACTCTTACTTTTAGATTTGCAGAAGAAACTACTTAATTTTGTGACAACTGTTATCTTAATTATAAGAAATTTCGCAGTTTAGAAAGTTACAGTTTAATAACGTGTTTAAGTATATAGTGCTGTGGGAATTTGGAGAAGGAGAGTAGGTAGGAGATCCTCACAAGTTCTCAGACATGGATGGCGCGATGTTAGCTTCCAACGGGGCTTTAGCCTCTTTTAGAACTGTAGAAGATGGTTACTCGCGCATGTTCGCTACTCAAAAAATACATGGCGACATTCATCGGGTTCGTCCGGGCACTGCAAACGTTGGGTCATGTCAAACTGCCGCCCCATCACCTTCAACTTGGATTTAGCGTCTTTATAGCGCAAAATCGTACTGCGTGGTGAAGAGTCACACGGTATGAGAGGTGATCGTGTCAGAGTCATACTGTTGACGCAAACAGTACTGACAGTGACCGGAAAGAGACTGCAGATGGCAATGAATTCTTGATTTACTCGGCTGTAGTACTGTGGTGTTATAAATAGAGGGAATCTTCATAAAGAAGTATTGCATGGAAAGCGATAAATATTGTTACGACGGTCTATTTGATCGTCGTATGGTACAGTTGAAAGGAAAACACACTAATTAAGTCACTAATCACCAGCTTTAATTATCACAGTTAAACAGTTCGTAATTAACAACACAGTCTCTTACAACAAATCAAATAAAAATTGTTCACACGCAATTAAATGTCAACTAATATAAAACACAATTGTATTACAATCGCCACAATAACCACTTGTAATCACCCTACAATAAACTGAAAACTAAGGCCGCTGACGCTGACGCCTTGTATTTGTACAACGCTCACAGACCAGAACATTCCAAACTACGCGGTTACTATCTTATCACATCCGCCAACTTAATGAACTTAAGATCGCTGTTATACATAAATCATTGGTTTGCCGTCGGCTTAGTAGTGAAAGTACACTTCAAAACAAACAGGAGTAGTTTAAATACGTGACAAACGTCCTGTAGTTTAACTATAGACAGTCTAGACTATGGTATTCGTGCAGCGCCGTACACATAGGATCGATAGATTAAAGACTGAGCGTTTTCCACACAACAGAGACGAATGTAATAACTGCAAAACATATACTAAAAGCTGAAAAAAGACATTAATGAAAATCGATCATGCGATCTAAAGCTCTCACATACAGCTGACTCACGCGGGACTTCATTGTTTACAGCACAGCATGGTACTCTATATGCCTTTTTAAAATTTATTATTTTTACGAATTTCGAGGACTACACAATTACAGTTCACTGGACCACGCCTACGCTCGACACCCACGCGTGTGCGCACACCCGTTGCTGAGAGGAATTCCCAGTCGTAGTTGTTTCCGTGTCACAACGGTGGATGACCTCAGGTCACCCTCACTCGTGACAAATCACTCGCGGCGGAATGCTTCACTACTAATGAGGCCCCCCTTCGGACATATATGACGGAAGTGCTGTGTATTCATTAGAGAAAAGTATGTATATACAGTCGCGTGTTCTTTCAACTTTAGTTGCAAATGGAATACAATAAAAACAATTTATAATTAGCACACGGACACACGTGAGCGTAATGTACTATACACCAGATCAATCTCGTCAGGCTGTCACGTCACGATCATCGGTATTGTATGTCCGCACGCGTGTGTTGTGTGTAGACGGGAACGATTGAACAGATGGTTGGGAAGGCGGTGTAACTAATAATAATTTTTAAATTAGAGAATGATAATAAATCACATTTTGAAATATAAAACAAATATGTATAACAGAAGTCTACTACACGTGTGGCATATAACAATGTTTCTGATCTAGTAGTTTATCAATTACGGGGTGAACTGGGTTGATAATAATGTGGTAGTGTACAAGTGATTTCATTTACAATCTAAATTAAATCTACATTTTAGATACCACTCCATGTCTGATGTACATATACGACAGACCAGAAGTGGAAGATAATTTGGAAAAGGTAATACACATAAAACTACCACTTTTTATGACCAACGTTTAGTGGACTCTCCTCTCTCCTCTTTGTTCCTTTGACTCCTAGGTGTATCAGTGAATCCATTATACTCCCGTCTACTGTGATCCGAACACCTGCCTGCAACCGCTTGCTGTCTGCAGCCTCCAGGTCCTTTTCTACTGCCCTCCGCCAAATAACTTCTGGTCTGTCTCATCCTTTTGCTTCCTCGAGGTTTCCATTCTGTAGCTTGTTTCGCTGTATTATCATGAGGCTGTAAGAGAGTGACCGCTCCAGTGCCATTTCTTCCTCTTCATCTGCTGTTCGTCAAGTCACTGGTTGGTAATCTCCATAGATCTTCGTTGGATATAACATAACTCATGGCCACCATATTCGCAAGATGTTGTGCAAGAATTTATTTACACAATCTAGAGGTTACAAGTGAGGTGCTAATCACGTTTCACGTCTAACATCCGTCCAATAGTATGGATTTAACAACAGGACCAAAGATCCTTAATTTCGTTTTTTTCAGTTCGCCAGGAGACTGTCACAGAGGACGCGGTTGGTCGAAAGCCCATTTTTCTTTATTAATTCTACTTATCATATACAATGCTGATAGTCCTTCGGATCAAAATATGCTGACATGACAGGGCAACTCTGTAATCTGTTTAATCCTTGTCCTACCCAGGGCTGGCCTATTATATTTGCGGTGGTTGATTCCCATTTCCTTTGTTTTGTTGGCATTAATCTGGAGTTCCACATACTGTGCCTAAACTTTTACGCCACTCTCCTTGATCTCCATATCTGTGAAACTCTGTAAAGCTCCTTGTCTGTGCCAACTGACCCAGGAAGTGTGTAAAATCTAGCTGCTTTAGGCGAGTGGTCATCCCAGCTGTATACCTTATGTCTATTTGTTGCCTTTCAAAGGATGCACGTTAGCTGAGAGGCTGAAAATGGAAGTATTACGTTAAGAGTGAATAGATAGCACCCCAGATCTGGCTGGAGTTTCTGATTGTAAGCATATCGACGTGAGACTTGGGTTCGCAAACACCTTATACGCTGAGTTCATTTCGTCGAGAGTTAATATAATAATATAATTATTTGTTACTTATTATTTCACAGTAGGCTAACCAATTACAACTTTTGACTACAGGGGAAACAATGTATGGAAATCTCTCTCCTCCATATCTTAAATAATATTTTCCACAATTATATTGAAAAAAAATTATTTTATCTCGTTGGGTAGCTTAGATTTACTTCCAAAATATTAAAAAATGCCTTTCAAGAATAGAAAAAAGGTCTGTTTAAATGACAAAAGACTTTATTTTGAAGTAAAAATTTGAAAAGGAAAGCTAGCCCAAACAGACAGAAGGATAAGAACAGGACACTGAACATTGGAAAAATAACTGGGAAAGGGAGAGAACTGAGCAGATCACATGATGAGGAAGAAGGTGAGCCTCCTATGTGTGCAAGAGATAAAATGGAGGGGAACAAGGGTTGGACGGTGCATGAAAGCTGATATACAATACGATCAGGAAAAATACCAGAGTAAACATGGTTGCACTTAGGCCTATATGTAAATAGAAGGGGGCATTCAAGAATGTGCAAACTACAGAGAGTTAAATTAATGTCCCACATCATGATAATCTTCAAAAGTGAAATAGATAAAAAGGGTCAGAAAGAGACTTATATAGAAGACCATTTCGGATTTATGGCAGGGAAAGGGATTATACATGCAGACAAATAATAAAATTTGCAGTCCTACAAATAATGGACAAGTATTACGAAATACAGAAGCATCGCGAGGCTCTCCCCTTCGTCTTCATTGACCTCGAGAAGGCATACGATCGGGTGCCACGTGAAAAAGTCTGGAGATGCTTGCGAGAGGACGAAGTACCAGAGAAGTACGTATAAAAGTAATGATAAAAAGAGAACGAACACAGATTAGAAGCAAGGTTGGACCAACGCTAAGTAATCGATCTCTCTGCTGCACGATGTTTGTAGATGACACAGCGTTGTGCAGTTCCAGCAGAGATGTGGAGAAAAAACTGGAACACTGGAGGACGACCTCTGAGGGCTTAAGATTAGAAGAAAGAAGACGGAAAATTTGAGTTTCAACGAGGATCAAAACTGTGAGATCATAATGCAAGCCATAAAACTGAAGACTACAGAGGTATTACTACAGAGGTAGTACAGAGAGAACGTGAAGAGAAGAGAAGTATCATACGTGGGGGTAGTGGTGTTGGATACCAAAGTAGGGAGTGAGAGGACGAGAGGCAAGTCTAGACGGTGTTAGGTGGGTTGTGTAAGAGATGGCCTGAGGGGAAAGCACACGACCGAGCCAAACGGAAACAAGCTGTAAGAAACACCCATCTCTCGTAAAGCGGGAAAATATGTTTAGAGGAAGAAGAAGAAAAAGAAGACAAAGAAAAGAAATCTTTTCTTCTTCCAATTTCGCCCCCCCCCAAAAAAAAAGAAATCTTCCTCGAATCGCTTTTGCATAAGGCGGGAACAGCCAGCTGTTGTGCTGTTGTGCATAACACCGTACGAAAGAAAACGGGAGGTGAAGTACATCGCTTCGTAGGAGTTGAAAACTAAACTGTACAACACCTGGTGTGTAACATTATCGATCGTTAAGAGACTGTTTTGCTTGTAGTACCCATGACAGAAGAACGGACCCGTGTAAGTGCTCAATAAATTCCAGCTGGCGTCGTAAATTAAATTTCAGATTAACTAAAATGTATGCAGGCGGATAAAACGTAGCACCCTCTCCGAGTAAGTACCCACGTTACCGGGGGGGGGGGGGGATGTTAATGTTCACCGAGTACAGATTACTGGAAGAATTTTAAATGAATATTAATTCAAGCATCTCTCGCCTGCGCTTTGTAGACCTACGTGTGCAAGCACAAACTCGGTGAGTGGCAGTAAAAGCACCTTTTGAGAACTACAATTCTTCACTCTGTAGTAATTGTTATTATTTACTCATAACGCATAACGTGCGGCGGTTAGTGTACTGGATTACTGCATCACGACCGCTTGATTCGAAAAGGATGAGATGGAGGCAGGAAAAAGGGGGGGAATATTATAATTAGACGTATCATAATTTCACAAAACATTAATTTCTTCTGCAACACGTTTATTAATAGATTCGTTGCACCTCTTATAATGCAGATATAGCCTGTGAAACGTGTTATATAAAATAATTTTATGTTTGGAGAAGAAATTGTTATAGTTGTTATAATTGTATTAATCGCAAGAAAGCCTGGAATAAGTTACATGTCAGCAATCACACACGACGCGCGCGCGCATACAGACAAATAAAATAATTCATATTTTATATGAGAAGAATACATAGGGTGTGTGCAACGTTCACGAAACCAATAATTAACACTCAAAATCGCAAACACTTTCTCAGACGAAAATTCAATGTCCGATATTGCGTTCGGCAGTTACACAGTATATTGTATTTATTTTAATGCAATCAGTGTATGTTTCTCTACAGCCTTGCGAGGAACCGATTATCGTTATTAACTGTTGTTCGTGAATCGATGTATACAAATAAATCGGACAGATACGGCCTTACTTTTCTTTTCAGAAAACGAGATTTTATTGTTATTTTGTGTGTTGTACTATACCTGAATAAAGTAATAATCGGCTTATGATTATGGTGTTTCGAATTTTTTGATGTTCGTTTTTGCCTATTTTCCTGTACAGTCATGAAGATCCTGTAACTGGGTAACGGGTGTAATCCTCTGAGGAAAGACCGCTAACAGCATTAGCTACGTCAGTACAGTACCGGTAATTGGCATTACACCTGTTCCGACCGACCGATATACAGTACTAGAGAAGGGGAGCGCGATCTAGCTGGGAACGTTGAACTACGCCCGGAGGACGGTAGGTGCGCCCTTAAACTGGGCCAGTGAAACTGCAGCTGCACTGATACACTCGTACAACGCTAAATCAATAAACACTGCAAGAAAGGGCACAAGAATGTGGCCGGCAGAACTAACACGATACGCTATAGTTCCTGCACAAACGACGTTCACAATATTTACCGCTTTCCGTATCACAGGGGTATGATAAACGCTGAAAGTCACCGCTGACTACGAAAGAAACAGTGACTACCAAACTTTCCACTAAACGTCAATTAGATTACATGCCAGTAACTTCCTGCCGAAATTTTAGTTAATAAATATAAATTCTACAGCCGAACATAAAAAAATATAAATGAATAAACAGGAGTGAGTTTATGAAACACCTAAGCATTCAAAGAATTTCGACGAAACCGAAACATCGAAGCATGATAATGTGTTTAGGTTTTTGAAACGTATAATGTGGATTACGTTTGGTGGATTACGTAAGCATTTCCAAACCACAGACGATCACAAACAGAGCATGTAAAACCAAATTTATTCTCACTAAAACGTTTGCTAAACTCAATGTCAGCAGCGATTATTTCTGTCTTGATGTGTTTACATATCAAATTTCTAGACTGTGGGGAATCGAAAGTGTGGAAGCGTTACGTTTTTCGATGACGATTTTTGTGGAATGACCCCCAGCCTAAAAACATTATCATGTTAAAAAAGTAACTGTATATTATCGTAGTCGATATTGTGTAACAGGTAGGCTATACGTAACACCACGCACTGTACTCACGTGTTTGTTAAACGGTGGACAAACACACTTAACGGTGCTGCTAATTGTAGCCTATATGTACTGTAGACACACGCGCGCACACACACAAGCGCGTTTTACTTAATAGTAGGCCTATACACAAATATAACCTCGCAGAGACTCGAAACAAAAACAATAAAACCGTGCCATCGTACAATAATATGTCACAAGGGAACAATCTTGGTACATTTACTAAATAAACAATTTTGATACGTAAGAATCTAAGTTTAACTTGTACATACATAACCACTGAAATCATTAAAGGGGGAAAAGAAGCGCGGAGAGAAGAGTACGCGCGGACACACACAATAAATTTTGCCCCTTATAAAATGTAGTATTATAAGCATATGTAATGAGCATAATAAAACTTTATTTAAAAAACTGGTACGTCTCACGAAAGCAAGGATAACAAATCAGATGTATTTTTCATGGCAGTTCAAGTACTATCATTGCAACGTCAAGGGCAGAGGAAGACAGGATACAACAACCTCTCGAGTCGACGTGTTCGAGAGCTCTCTAACGTCCGCTGTCAGTACAGAACAAATAACGGATACAACGGAAACGCCTTTCCCACTGTGTCACGAAGGACTTTACACCCTCTAAGTACCGGAAAAGTGAAACACGATAATTTGTCGTTATTTAATTAGTAACACGGCTCTGATGGAATTTACTAGTTGGATTTTAGACCGTTCCAAATCACAATTTGAACGACTAAACCGTACACAGAATTTCATATTCCTCAAAACGAACTAAACAACGAAACAAATACGAAGTTGTCATTCAAAATGAGGATAAAGCAGCTGCTCAGGCCCAAGTTGCATTCAATAAGAAATGTTATAATTTTTGTCTTATTTAAACAGGACGAATGTTGAAAAATACGTGTAAATGTCTTACGACAACGGGAAACGGCCAGAACTGAAAGACGGAGCAGAACAATATGCTGGCACACGAATCACGGACTCTAAGTAAGCTATATTTCTCTAGACTGCATTCTGGAGTTTTTTGTGGCCTACAGTTGAAAAACGTTTCTTTTGGGTGTTCCCAATATAACGACGTTAATGTGTTCCAATATCCCCCACTCAATGATGCTATCAATATATAACAACATTCTGGCGATTTCTTACAAAATCGCTACACACGTTGAACCTAAACGGAAGTGTTTGGTTTTTATACCAATATCAAGTCAATGCTTAACATGGTGGTGCCTTTTTACAACAAGAGGGAGGGACTACAGAGTCGAGGTGACGAATAGTGTATACAAATAAACGTCATTACACACTGCTGGACATTACCCATACAACAGTTTACCACAGTCATTACACACTGCTGGACATTACCCATACAAGAGTATACCACAGTCATTACACACTGCTGGACATTACCCTTACAACAGTATACCACAGTCATTACACACTGCTGGACATTACCCATACAACAGGATACCTCAGTCATTACACACTGCTGGACGTTACCCATACAACAGTATACCTCAGTCATTACACACTGCTGGACATTACCCATACAACAGTATATTACAGTCATTACACATTGCTCTGGACATTACCCATACAACAGTATACCACAGTCATTACACACTGGTGGACATTACCCATACAACAGTATACCACATTACACATTGCTGGACATTACCCATATAACAGTATACAACAGTCATTACACATTGCTGGGCATTACCCATACAACAGTATACCACAGTCATTACACATTTCTGGACATTACCCATACAACAGTATACCACAGTCATTACACACTGCTGGACATTACCCATACAACAGTATACCACAGTCCGCTAACTTCAGTTGTCTTGAAAATGTCTTAACAACCAAAACGCGACGTCAAGTGTTCGATTCATCTATAGATTGATTTAATATTACTGTTTGTTTATTGATCGTTTATTATTGGAGGAAATTCGAACTTTACGCCATTTAAAATAAAAGAGTGCATTAATAACACATAGACAGACAGAATATCGCCTTTATTTAGCCTATATAACCGTTAAGTGTTTTCTGTACCATATCTCTTCGTCACATAACATTTTCAAAGTGAGCGTTTCACATTTTTACCCGTCCTAATGTTATTTTGATACACAAGATATACTACGCCCATAATTAAACCCATTAAACTAATCGGCTCATGAACGCGAACAACGGACAGTAAATCAGAAAATAGAGAACGCAATTAATACCGTTCAAAGAGAACTATTAAGAAGAAAACTGGGCCCTATTAGTGACAATAACGGATGGAGAATAACCGGGAAACAAAGGTATAACTGGGAAACATGTCTTATTCACCTATGTCTCTATCTTTATCTCTGTACATCTTCAGCACCATCCGTATACATGAAAATCCTAGGCAGCTATCTTAATGCTGCCTGACAACAAAAAGGGGTGTGTGGTGGTCAGTGTCGAGTGGCCAGTGAACTGATTCAACGTGTACAAGGATGCTTTTGTGTACTTGGAGTGAGAATTTTGCTATGAAGAATTAAGATTCAAAGAACAGTGAACGAACAATTAAATGAAACGATGCCATAGTTGCGTTTGTACGTATCTGGTTATACGAAATCGATATTTACAATGAACATAAACAGAATCATATTACACGTCGTAGAATTTTCAGTACACACACACAATATTGTAGTATTTTCAGTATACAAACAATATGTAACAAATATTTTTTCGATGCAACAATATGATTTAAGCAACATTTAGTTGAAAAATAGAATGTGATATGTGCAGTATAATAATTGTGCAATGTTATTGAATGAATTATGCTTCTAAAGATAATAATAATAACAAAATGATTATTATAAGATTATGCAGTTGTATAAATTATGATGCTTATTATTAACTGGCGAAATAACGGGTGATTCATGTTCAACCTCGACGAATGAAACGATAGGTTTGTTGTAACTAAAGTAAGATATGAATGTTTTAGATTCTCCTTTATCAAGAAATCTCGAAAATACGTCCAAGAGTGGTACCATTGACGTTTATGGATGGATCGTTGTTCAATTGCAAGTTTAGTGTATCTCGAAGAAATTCTGTGAGCTGTCATTCGTAAAATTTTCGTTGAAATTTCCACTCCAAATTAGAGGTAATTCATCGTAATTTTTTTTTACGAAGTAATGCAGCGCCCCCATCAGCATATAAGGTAACATGTGAAAGTGGATGAAGTCAATAAAGTGGCTGATTTGGAGAAATATAAATCGCAGCATCAATTGTCTCGCGCCTGTTGACTGTAAAACAGCGTCCCATTCGTAATACTGTTTCTCCTACGTCTGACGACGCTGCGCTTGTAGCAACCGTGATAGAGCGAGTCGGAGCATTACCCCCTGTATAGACCCCCTTGAAGTCGCGACGGTAACGGTCGGAGGCTATGGTCGGACAGACAGGGGGCCGTAGCTTGGTCGCTAGTGCGAGAGGGGAGGGTCTTTAGTTTTCCTCTCCTTCGCGGCTAAAGCTTTTTCGTTTCAGCTCTTTCGATACACGTTGAATCAGTTCACTTCTATAGAAGCGCGAGGTGTACGGGACTGAACCGGGCACCATAGTGCCGTATACGGAGTTCCCACTTCAAACAACTACGCAAGGGAAGGCCGAAACGAAGAAGGACGATGAAATACTGTATCGTTTAACACCAATTGTCTTGAAATAAACGTTACACAGCTGCTTTTGTGTTGAACAATGTAGTGTTTATTAATGTTTCATTATCAGATATCAAGAGTTCCATAATTCCGTAGGCTTTCACGGCCCTAGTCAACCAGGTTGCCTATTAAAACTTTCGGGATTGTCGGCTGTGATCTGTTGATAAGGACAGTCTCTTTGCTACGTACTAATGTTTCAATGAATCGAGGCGTCATCATCATTAAAGTACGGACAGATAGAAAAATGGTATGGATGTCCAAAGACTGGTAAAAAAGACTGCCAAACTCTGGAGCTTTCGCGAATGTTCGTCTCCGGAGTTTAGCAGTCTTTGGGACATTTATATCACTTTCTATCTGTCCCTATTACGACCGCTCCAGCATTCGAAACGTTGTATGATTTTTAACAACCGACCCCACCTGACAAACCGAAATGTTAAATTAACAACGTGATATTGGTGTTTGTTTACTAGATATCGATATAGTACTTCACTAGCCTTAATATTAATGAGACGACAGTTACAAAAAAATTGTCACAACACCCCAAATAAAGTGACAGTAGTAGTACAGCCACAAATGATTATTACGACAGTCATAATAACGTCACCCGCACAGCAGTTAGCTAATATTCTGTAGCACAGCTTGAGTTTACACGCTGCACGACCTCGCCGCAACGTAATGCTATTATAGCTATTAAAACTCGCTTTATCTCTCTCTATCTCGCCCACCTCTGTCTCACACACACATTACCTCTCCGAATTTATATGTCTAGTTAGAAATTACGAGGAGGCTACCATTACGCTGAAAGCTTTTGAAGGCTTCATAACACACGTCGGCGGCTTAATGAGGATTACTCTTGGCCTACTGAGACTGTGAATTAATTATTTAGACTAACTATAGCATGTTCTCTTATATTCTACTGGACTTTATATACCATAGCAAAAACGCAAGATATGTGTGCAAGAGATCAGTACAAATCTGATTTTGGTTAGAGTCCGTGTACATTTCAGTCATCTAAATCAGGGGCAATTTAAGCTAATGTGTAAAGTGAACCAGGCAAATATTTTGTTCACAGCTATTAAATACAGAAATAGTTGTCGGCAGTAAGCAACAGACTTGTTACCTGACCAGCCCCATGAACTGTTTAACAAATCAAGATCCAAGCAAGGTTGTGACACTGAGAGAGACTACACGACTTTCATGGAATCCAGGGTTCCTCCTGCGCATGACGTAACAATACTGTGTGTATGTATTCAATACTTCAATGCAAATGACGTTGATTCGAAAATATTTCATTGGAAAAACAGAAGGCACAAGACGATGGACGAGCATCCTATACGCGTAACCGATATCCTATAACTGGAACAAACCACACAATAGGTACGTAGGCATGTGATAAGATACACAATAGACAGATAGGCCTACATGTCTTGATAAGTTTATACATTATACTTGAAAACTGTGATTTTCTTTCTTTTATAGTTTTAGTTTAGGTAAAAAAAAATAAATAAATAAAATAAAACTTCTCTTGTATAGATGTTTATCTGAGAAGCTGAAAAGGGTTGTGTCTGGATGAATCTGTGTGAATGCATTGGATATTGCGAATTTCGTTTTCCCGTAAATTAAACGGTGTGCAATCTCGGTTTATAGCCTATAGATTTCCTATGTGGTGAATTGCAACATTCACGGTTCACGTAATCCGTTAATCGTTAACTAATGGCTTATAGACAGTAACGACACAATTAAAGCTCAACGACTTAACTATCGGTAGTGTGAGTTCGTAATAACAAGATCATCGACCGATAATCATCGACACCTCTTTTAAACCGAAGCTGCTTCTGAGTCGACAGCTACATTTAATTGCTTCCTGCTCGCTACTAACGAGCTGTTTCGGACAACCGATTCGCTCAAAGTAACTGTATCTTTGTACAAACAGTGTTTGCCTAGCAATCCCTACATGGGCAAAACTGTACTACTTCTCGAGGTACATTTGTAGTAGTACCTGTATCCAGATACCCTTAGACACTTATCCTGTTATAGTATAACATACTCTGAAATCACCATGAAGTGGCTAATAGTTGGTAGCCCGTACTGATACGAATTATTATATTTTTGTCTTCCTCATTAAAGTATTTAAATTAGTGAAGGCCTTAAGAAGGCCTTAATTACAGTGTACCTTACATGTCGATCTATTACAACTCGAATTTCTCTCTGGCGAGAATCCAGTAATATAGGGTTTTCATTTCTGTAGCCTAATTCGAATTAAAATTCTGTTAACCGAAGTGAAACTTTTACGTAGGAGTAGTTGTTTAACGATGTTCGCAGTACAGAACTCTATTTTTTTTGTGACGACTTTTATCTATTAAGACTATATTTTGACTACCAAATGTAACGGCAAAGCTACAATTACAGTTCTTAACAATTCTAAGCTAAAAAGGTTCAGGAGATGGACGCTCAAAATTGGTTGACGCCCAAACAACTGAAATATTTCATTCCTGCTGTCCGCAGAACACAGAATGTTCTAAAATACGATTTCATGTAGAATCGATGAAGAGACGTAATCGATACTATCGACTCTTTTTTCCTTATCATATCAAAGTTTGCATCATCTCATCATATCCGAGTGAACAAGCTGATCCAACCAGGAGTCTCAAACATGTAGCGAAAAAAATTCGTTTTTGTTCGATTTAAAACCATTCGCGTACGCCGAAATGACGCCAGGTTTCTTCAATGACTTTACGATAACAAATTTGTCCGCAGCGGTATGACGTGATGTCGGTCGCGTGACAATTATCGCGCAGCGACCAAAACAACAATGAACCGTGAATGCCTTTCACCGAGCTGAAAGCCGTGCGTCGTTCGTCGATATCTACTGACCTTGTTACAACGGGTCAAACTAAAACTGTTTAACCGACACCAAAAGATGTCTTAAGCATTGGACAAACTACATCGGCATGACGGTGCACACTTGGAATTGCAATCGAAAGTTATCGTTCGTTTCCGCTGTTTACCGACAACAATGGGAAACTGGAAACGGTGGTAATGGGAACACTTTCCATACAGTACTACCATCAGTTAAATTAATGTGATGGAAAATACAAACAAAAATTGACAACCGTTAGCAGTTTTCACATCTATTGTGGTATTCGTTGTCGCAATGCAAGGGCACGGTAACTTGACATAACTAGACGCGCTAACCCTTTGTGATGCATCGCAATGTGACCTGATTTGCTGTTTGTTCTGAACACAATTATTCGACTGGGGAATTTTCCTAACCATTCACCTTCTAAGATACTCTACTTATGTGAGGGGAATGTGTCCAAAAAATATGTTAACTAAAAACTAAATGAAGTCTTAATACTGAACACAGCTCTTCCCCAATTCTTTCCACGTGTTCGTCTAGTGAAAGACGTATTCTTTTAATATTACCTCAACAGCACATCTGTGAACTTCGTCTTCCTCGTTTATCATGGTGAAGGCGGCGTTATTTATTTACTATACATTATTTCATGTCTCATCTGTTCTCCTTTGTTATGTCTCGCCTATTTCCATATTTACACTTAAATGTTTCCATCTGCGTAAAGTAAAGGATACATTTTTTAAGTATAATCATGACTGTACTATACAGAAATACGAGTATTTTCAAAAATACGGCATCAATTTTTATAAACCAACAACGCTTAAACCACAAACAACAATACGATAAAAATCAAAGTAAGGTACGTCGCGCTTTGGCAATTATATTCATACACAGTTTACCAGAAGTGGTAAACTTTCTTAGCTCTGGAATACAATTTCGATCAACTGAAGCCAGATAGTGCGCGGCTCATGGTGTGTGCTGTAATGACCGGAAGTAAATACACCGTATCAATAAGCGAGAACGAAACTTAGATCTCATAAATCAGATTTGAGCTGCAGTGACTTTACTCGATGTTATATAACTTTTATTGTACCCAAGCCACTACAATTACAACTATTGTTTGTAGTTAATATTACTTCACAAACTTCTTTTAAATACTGCAGAATCACTTCAGATTTTCAAGACTATAATACATATATACACTCATTCCGTGCACCAGGTCTACACCTGATACAGGCTATAGAACAAGGGGAGTATACCGCGATAATGTAGGAGGTCATTTATCTACGTACAGGTCGTCGGAAACCCAAAACATGTAACACTTCTACCTTCAAGATTTCACAGGAACCGGAGGCTTCTCCGTGTAAAATGATTGCTAAACCCCTCGTAATAAGATCTTCTACATGTTTAAGCATACTGTACGCGGCCTAATTGTACTCTAAATCCTACCAATACTATTCACAGAATTATTTACCCTCTTTCAATTGTACTCAAGACTTCCATAAACAATCTGTCCATGGCGTGTATGAATAAATAATGTATGTGTAATGCTATACAGTTTAAAGCCGCATCAAAACCGATAAGTACAAAGTGATTAGGCCTACCATTTCTAGGTCTTCGCCTGTGCCGTTTAGGACCAAATGTTTTTGGTCGGTCGACCCGCTAAACACCACAAAAGCGATGCTAAAAAATTAAATTCAAACATTTTTTCTTAATTTCCCATTAATAAGTTATATAAAAAAAATGTAGTTAAAATATTTTGCTTTACTTGCAAACCGATCGAATTTCATTTACAGACAACGCGAGCGAAAACTCGTTTTCAAATTGAAAGGTTCGCATCGATTTCGTAGCCGAAACGTAAGAGAAAAGCACTAAAACTCATTACCCACCGAACTCGAGCAGCGAAAACTTCACTGCCACAAACTGACTCAACCGCTCGCTCACCTCATACCCCTGCGTTTCCCTTACTACTTTATTGCCTCCCCGTGTGTCTGTATATTACAGCTTAGAAGGTTAACCCACCCTACTCAGCATCTGTGTGACGTAACAAATGATATGACGTAATAACAAACTGTGTGTATGGGTTACAACGTTTTCGCATTCTGTCCGAACTTAACGACATAAAATAACCACACCAGCGAAGACGCTATGCAGTAGCTAATCTGTCCTTTGTCCTTTTATACGCAACCTACCTCAACGGTCGTTATTTGACTCGCTCTTGCTGAGTTTTCTAGACGGTAAGCTTTGTTTACGCCTCTGAAATTTTTATGAGACAATTTCTACAAGACTGCTGCGTCCGTTCTTCCTACGCGCGTATACGACATCCGAGACAATTTTATGGATACTGTAATTTTCGACCAGTCCTTTTAACATTCTAAGGTTCTGGCCGTACACATGTGATGTGACAGATGTGGTTAGTGCTTTGGATTACTATAACGCGCGGCTTCTATTCAATTAAAATAACCGCACGATAATTAAATTAGGCAATACCATTTTTCCTTTTTTTAAACAGTATGTCATAGAAAGACGATGGGAAACTAGAGTAGTACCCTACCAACTAGAATGGTACACTTAGCGTTTGAATACACATATACTATAAACACATATTAAAGACAGAAGCGAAAGCCTCGTGTCCGCATGTGCGAATACAGAAACACACACACACACACCGTACAAAACGCGTTCACGAATAAATCAATATATAGATCGGAACATGCGGGTGTAACAGTTTATTAATATTCATAATATGGTACTACCCGTATATCTATTTAAACATAGTCTACTAATTTCGTATTTTGCTGACAATTTCTGGCATTCCACATGCACTGTTACTACTTTAACAACTGTTCTATTTCATTTTATTCGCCTTAAGTACTTTACACACATTTTTATTCCTTCAAAAACGATACGGCGATACGTTCAAAACGTCATCGATTACACGTAGACCTATACGATTCTAACGCTGACGATGATGCTGTAGTATGAGGTAAAGGAACGAGAGAGAGAGAGAGAGAGAGAGAGATGTTGAATATCAAAATTAAACATGCTAATGCTGTATTATGTAAAATTATACAGAATGTCGGCTTCGGTGATGGTATAACCAAGAATCCTATATAAAACACTTTCAAACGGGCGCTGTCCTACTTAGTTAAGTCCCACCAACTAAAATTAAATTAGCGCGTTATGTAAGATTCCTGCTTGCTCGGTTACTGGTTACTTAATTAACTGTTAACTGAATAACGTCACCAGGGTCTGCGTTACTCGACCCCATTGTGTTTAGAACCACACAAACGCGACAACGAGTCATCATACCAAACTAACACCACATTAGTATGTGCTAGTGAATTATAAGGTACACAATTTGCGGTGACATCGTTTACCTACGTACTCATTTCTGTCCCTCGTTTTGTAACTGCCTCCTCTTCTTCGTCCTGTGCTGAGTCCAGAAATAACTGTGCACGGATTTTGACACAGGGCCTATAACAGATTAACGAGGGACATTACAAAGATCTCTGTTGGTATATAATGTTACAAACTGTTGATCCTCTTACTGAGAGAAATTTAATTTTTGTTTTGAGATAGGGCAAAAGGCAAACCAATAAAAGAATCAAACCAATGAAAGAAATACAATGGAGTGACGGTTTCCACTTTACCGTACGGCGTGAAACTTAGGTGTTACAACTCAGTCAAGACAGTAGAATAATAGTAGCAGAATATCAAGATTGTAATTAATGAGAAATCAATTGTACGCCACTTACAAAACAGCAGTAAACTGGAATGGTGTGGACATATTATTACGGTAAATGAGAACAGACTGCTCGCTCATAATGAAAATGGGAAGATATAAAATACGTAAGACAGGCAGATCACCAAATGATGCGTATGCAAGACATAAAAAATAGACGATAACAAAAAGAAATACAAACAATTTTGTAGAAGATGGCGAAGGATGGAAAAAGTGGATAAATAAATCGAATTACCTGAAAATCAGACACCCCGTTATGTACCCGGGAAGAAGTAAAGAGAAGAGGAGGAACAAAAGAAGAAGGAGGAGGAGAATAAAAAGAGGAAAAATGGTAAGGCAAGAAGAATAAAACGAGGACGGTCAGAGAAAAGAAATCGGAAAAAAGGCGGCAAAAAAGAGAATAAGGAGAAGAGATTTTTCAGCATTCCCGAAATGAATATCGCTGATACGTTGGTTATTACACTAGCATTCAAAAGCTAAAAACCCAAGAACAAACAAACGAAGAAGAAGAAGAAGAAGAAGAAGAAGAAGATGATGATGATGATGATAAAGAAGGCGAAAGAGGAGGAGGAGGAAGAGAAGACTTGCCACAGTCAGCACACTCTAGAAGGGAAGTCGATCATATGCTACTGTTAAACTGATGTTCAGAAGTTAAAAAAACAGATATAAAGACGTGTTGCGATAGATTCTTCTTTGAGTAGATTAGAAGTATATTCACATAATAAAGACAAACTGAAATATGACCTTGAATTAAAATCGGATGCCTGTAAGTAAATTTTCCTTCCAGCTCAATACGTCTGCACGTTATTAGCACATGCTTATGTGACAAAATCTTCTCTCCCGGTTTTATAGTCAGATCGAACAAGCGACAGAGCTATCTCGAATGGACTTTACAACAGTAAACGTCTATGAGTAAACAACGCTTCTCCATTATCGTCCGGTTCGTTTATCCCTGTTACCGTGCTGCATTAAGTATCGTGGTTCTCAACGTCTGTCATCCTCGTTACAATAAAATCTTCATTTAATGAGCTTGCTAAATAAGAGGTAATCATTCAGACTTCTACGTTTATTTGGGGTCTATTAAAATTATGATTAACGCAGGATCGGTTCACAGCAAGAAGTACCATCCGCGAAAAACGGAACCTGTAAACCAACAACCTCAAACACTTTCATTTGTCTTCTGCTACTCATTTTGATCGTCCACATCTTAGAAGTACAGGTCTCAACAGAAAAATTAAGCGAACTGATTCACTTTAATCTGCTGTTCTTGAAGTGCCTCCTGTAATTTTGGGAAATTTCATCCCTGTAATTTTAGCAGCTGCGATTTGTCGGTGTACTTCTGCAATCCGACTTGTAGCATCAGTGTTATATGACTGGTTTTTTTTAATTGTATTGCCTTCGTTATCTTGAACATACGAGCACATTTGACTCATCTTTAGCATCGCCACTGCAGAAGATATGTTTATAGTGAAAAATTAATATTCTAGTTATTGGTAATGAGAAGGCTCTGAACTCTGCTTACTATTTATTTACTTATGTCACTTGAAAAGAGCTCGGCGTTGTGAAATGGAAAACTATTTCTCGAAGTACGGGAATATGTTAGAGACATACGCGGAGAGAATTATCTACGATTCAATTCGAAAGGGATTGCCCACACAACCAGATGTAGCTTCAAATTAAATTTAAAATTATTATAAAACCTAATGATCTTAAAAGGAAGAAAATACAAGTCTATGCAACAATAATGTTTAGGCAGAGCATGATATTCTTTAGTTTGTATTCAACATAATGCATTTTAATATTCATTATTAAATCATGGATGCCATTAAACATCTTTGTTTCGTAGCCTGCCTAAATCTCTATCCAAAGTTTCTGGGAGACTGAAAGCCGCAGTGGCTCTATTCTAGTAAACGTCTGCTGAAAAGGAGATCTTCCGTATTGCACTCTCTCCTTGTCCAATTGTCTAGCCGTTAGACTAGTTCTCTACCTTCCTAGGTGAGAGTAATAGTTTTTATGATGCAGTTAGTTCCAGCATAGCTGACTCATCAGATCAACTACCGGCGGGCACGTTCCTCTGTGGTCACTAGCGCTGTTCACTGGAGGAAAAACACCACCAACAGCTTTCATCAAATCATACTGTGTAACAAAAGTGACCGCTTATAGTTCTCAATTACCGTTAACTTAACAGAGGAAAATCCTACTGATGAACGACTGGAAAGTCGGCCATAAAAGTGCCTCTCAGATTGCCAGTAGGCCTACATCATAAATTACAAGAACTGATTACACCTGCAGGAAAGAATTTTTACGCTGTCTAGCAAAAATTAGAAATTTTAATTTTGCACCTTGTAAGTAATTGAAGCACAACCAAAGTGTTTCCAAAGGCGTTTTTACAGAAGGAACTTAGCAGATCATTAGTTTTACCATATCTCGCTCATTATGACACACATACAATAAAGTAATGTAATGAGGACAATTTGAATTTTATTTATTTTGTAAATTTAACAATGTTTCAACATCTGGGAACAATAAATATTTACACGTAAAAATTCATATAGTGGAATTTAAATTATTAAAGATTATTTTAAAAGTAAAGTAACGGTAAATGATCACTCATAGAATATTATATCAGGAAACTTTAGGACTAGCCACTGTCGGACTAGCAGAGAGAAAATCAACCGCCTAGCTAAAGACTTGCCACGCAACAATGGACACTCGGAAGTGTAATAAGAAAAGATAAGAAAAACAATTCATTTAATTCATCTTCTTTAACTTCCTTGTTAGGACTCTGTCTTGTTCTATAACAACGATCCTAGATGCTGTCACTCCACCTCTTCCTCGGCCGACCAATGTTCCTCTTGGTGTTTGGTTGGCTATCTCTTGCCTTTTTTAATAGCTTTGTGTCATCCATTCACGATATGTGTTCATTTCATATCCTTCTTTCCGCAACCCAAGAATTAATATCTGTTACATTACACGTTTCTCTTATACTCTTGTTTGGCAACATATCGTACCTCGTCTTTCCTAATACTCTTCGTAATATAGTCATTTCTATAGTTTGTCGTTTTCTTTGAGTTGTTGCTGTATCTGGCTTGGTCTCTGATGCATAGGATATTACTGGACGTATTGTGCTTTTGTAAACTCTAGTTCTTGCTTCTTGTGTGAGGTATTTATTATTCTACATAAGGTTATTCATGCATCCAGCAAGTCTTCTTGCTTTCATCAACTGATGTTCTATTTCTTCATCTACCCTATTGTTACTTGTAAGCCTTGTTCCTAAGTTGTCTACCTGCATTACTTTTTCTATTATTCTGTTATTTATCACAAGCTTACACCTTAACGGGTCATGTGAAATTGTAGTCGGTTTTGTTTTCTTTTCCACTATCTACATGTTATATTTTTGGCATACTTTGTTAAAATTATACACAATCCTTCGTAAATCACTTTCATTTTCCGCTATCCTAATATAACGTCGTCTGCATAACATATAAATTAAACACACTTCATACCCATACTATATCCTCTCTTTACCTCCTTATTAAAGCATAAGGAGGTAACTTAATTCGAATTTAATTAATATTGTAACATTAACCTTAGAAATATGGAAAGAATATAAGGATAGTGCAAATATGAAATGTTTGTTATTATCCATTTCGTCTATACACTTGGTTCATTCCCCTACAACGCTGGCGTACGCCTACAACTCTAGGCTTAAGTTAAGACACTGCGTTTGTTATTTGGAGTACAGAAAACTATCTCTAAAAGAGAAGCAAAACAAATTCGTTAACTGCCAAACGTAAACAAACATTCTATAACGTACGCACACAAAGTTTCTTTTCCAAAGAACATGCATTAAAAGTTTTCTTTAATACTGTGACCAATGCTGACGGAGGAGACTTAAACAGTCTCCACGACGCTATAAGGATGATGTTACCGACAGTTTTAAAGGATAAGGGTGACTATCGAAATAAATAATGACGAGCAACTAAAGCTGTAACGATAAGAATGCGCGCGTTGTAGTTTACTAGCTTACACGATAGGCCATAAATAATATTACTTTAGTACAGAATTCAATGTGTAAATAAACAATTGATTCGATGTATAAACAATTGATTTATGGATTTATTATCCTTATTCATGCATGAAATGAATTAAATTCTCACCGTCTTCTACGACAAATATCTTATCGCCTATACTGCTGTTTCAAAGCACGTGCAAGACGTGAAAATCATCGTATTACACGACGTAATGTAACGTGAACAATACGTGTTGTAGATTACGTGTAGATTGAAACAACACTTCACCACGAATGAATAATTTATAATTCGTAGTAAGTAGGCGTTTTCTGTGAAGTCGTATTTTTTACATTTTTAAGTGTTCTGTCCATTATTTGTGCGCCGTTTTCACTGGAAGAAGATGAACACAAGCAATGTGCCCATAGAACCTGCCACAGTCAGCCAAATACAAATCCACATATAGGCCTATGATTAAGTTAATTATCGACACGTTTGTTTCTACACATATAGGCTATTTCGAATACAATAACTGGACTCAACAAACGACTAATAAAATTTACTGTTTCGGAGATATAGTTACCAGAGAAATAGTTAGTTATGATACGTAGCCTATAGTTTCCAGATGTGTGTACGTCAATCGGGAGGTTTCTGGAATGTGCAAGCGCAACAGGTAATATAACGCAGTATTGTGTTTAACATGACTCAGCAGTCCGTCATAGCCCGCATTTACCACGTTATGTACGCTGCGTTGCCTCAACTATATAGTATTTACTCTTACTATACACGGGATGAGACATGAGCTGCGTGACGGGTTTTATTATGAAACTGGACTATCCAAACTGAAGAGCAATGTTTCGACTGCTATTTCATTCCCGGATATTTATCTGTGTGAAGTTAGCTTTTATTGTGAAGTATCTTTACGTGCCACTAAAGATATACTGTAAATGTTTCGTGTAGAACGAAATAAACTTTCTGCTCTTTAATGAAATTCGAATATCTGTTGTCATAAAATGGAGTAAAAGTACTCTTCTACGAGCATCTAAATTATTTTCTCTGATAATATCTTAATCCTAACCTCTGAAAAAACTTTTATTACTTATATTGCCAGGAACACATTTTAAATTACTAAATTTGGTGCTGGAGTAGAGCACAAAAACGATGTGTCGTCCTGCACGCCTGTTTAGAATAACGAAGAACCTCGGCTAACACTGTAAAGTTTGATGAATTAAAACTCAAATGATAAGCCAAAAATTCAGAAGATCGGGTCTCGCTCAAATGTTTAGAGAATAAAATTCAAATGAAAGCAGAAAAGCGGAGGTCGGGTGACACTCAAACGATAAACAAACACGTATGATGCAAGTATCTAAGAATTCAATTCAACCAGGTCGAATTAATCTTATTATTTCCTACCTGCGGAGCAAAAAGCGAACTGAAATCCTTACGCTTAAAATTGAAATCCCGAAGAGTTTATTACTACAAAAACGCATGAGTGACTTTATAGCCGTAACGAAATCTGAGAAACTCCGCGTTACTCTCTGAAATGTCTACGTAATAGACATAGTACAGTAAAATCCAGCAATTTACGTCTATAACAAAATAACAGACCACACTTATCGCCTGTGGAATAAAATAACAACTACACCATCGATTATTAGAATGGATGTGCAGCGACGATACTAATTCAATGTAATCTCATCACAAAGCCAACAATACGTGACTGCGACACAGTGACTCCAAGACCAGTAGTACGTGCTACAATTCTGCCACCCATTTTTAGTTTTATCTTTCTTGTCTAGCTAATCTTGGCTAACAAGTCTTGTTTACCCCCTCTGCCTCGGTTCCCTTACTGTATTGTAGCGCTTTAAACGAGTTCTTCACGTCCCCCTAATCAGGCCTTCACTGCTGGCAAGTACGAACTTAAAACTTTATCGACGCTCATAACGCAAATAAAATGTCACCGTCGACATTTCCCTGGAGGATAACGTGAATGACGCGCTGCGTTCTGCGACGTTAATGCCTTCTCGTCCCCGGACGCTCAACGCGTCTTCGTGTGCATTGGATCGTTATTCAGCTTCTTCAGGTATCAGATGTTTCATCCCGCAAGACATCATTTCAGTCTTTCTTTAATGCCGATCTTTTATTAATACGTCATCGATACTAACCAGACTCTTACGGCGTTTCAGAAAATCATACCGTATTTTCCGTTGTGTAAGACGCATCGGAAAAGTAAACGGTGATTTCTATAACAAAATTATCACGTTTTATTTTTAACAATCACAATCTGGGATATATTAATTGTTGCATTTTCACAATGTTTAGATTATAGACCTTTACTAAGAATATATAACGAAATACAATGTATAGGTACATTTATTAATACAGTAATAAGCTTACTGTAGTATAAGAATTATGATTAGGCCTGAATTTGTCATTACACAAAATAATTATAGAAAATCGCGAAACTTAATTTACTTTAATCTTAACATTTTTATTATTTAGTTTAATTCTCCGCTTCCTTCAAATTTCGACACAGTGTCCGATGCAGTTCCTTCAATCGCAGTTATCGTAATTATATGATCTTTCAGATTAGGCAACTGCCAATGGCATATTTCTTAAACGTTTTTATTGCTATCTAGGGGCTGACCCTTCACAATGCTGATTTACTCATTCGCAAACTCGAGTAACAGCTTATCGTTTTATTAACAGTCATTCGCTAAACTTCTTCACTGTATAAGACCCATCGAGATTTTAAAAGCGTTTTCAGAGTAGAAAAAATGCGTCTTATGCGACGGTATCTCTTCTGTCTATACAAATAACACGTTTCTCTTCATGTGCGTCGATATAATCATCATTTTATATTACTACACTCAACGAAACTCATTGCTTAGGAGTACGATTTGGACCAGGGGTTGTGCGGGACGAAGGGCATGTACGTCGCCCGCTGTTGTGTCGCGCCCCGAGCTTCTTATAGAGCTCCCGCCGCCGGGATTCCTAGATGCGGCCGTGGGATTTCATTAGACAGGTTCACCGAGGCCGGGTCCAAGATTCACCTGGCACAGATGGGTTGCGACCGAGAGCGTTAATTAGGGGGTTGCCCTCCAAGCGGGCACTGCGACGTTAAAACTTTTTGAACAAGTGTCCGTATAGTGGCTTTCAGGGAACGGACACGAAGGGACTGTCGGATAGCCTGGTCTGAAGTCAAATAATGGGCTTTACATGCTCAGTCGGTCAAGGAGAGACTGAAGCTTATGCTTATCGGTTTTTGCCAAGTAAAATATACAGGGATCGCGTAGGTAAAAATCGGCGCCACATACGTGGTGACGATGAGTTTCCCTAGGCGGCGCGGCGGGTCATAGATCTGCTGCTAACGGAGTTTGTAAAGACGATTGGCAGTTTGCGCGCCACTTGCTCGGAATGTGTCCGCCAGGTGAGACGACGCTCCAGGTGAACCCCGACGTACTTGACACCCGCGGACCATGGCAGGGGGGTATAGCCTACGTAGAGTCTGTCGGAAAGCCTTCTGCGAGTAGAGAATACTACAGCTGTAGTATGATTGGTGGACTTGCTTTCAGTGAACGCGAACAAGAGCTAGAAAGCAGGAAGTGTGCCCACCCCTCCCAAACACACGCAGCATATATATGTACTATATTACACTAAACTGAAAACATATTTTATAGTTACTGGTATTTGATAATGCACACGTTATCAACATATAATTGAAATATACCACTCCAGTTAGAAACTGAAATATTGATAATACTATGAACAAATAATATAACTACATACTACACGTAAACTCTACATGTACATATGATTTGATAAAATATAAAATACACAAAACTTTTATAGGATATTAAAATACTGCTGCTTGTTTATACTGCTGCGAATAACGATGGTGTTGTTGAACAAAGAACGCCTCCCGGGAACGCTATCTAACTGCATGTTTATACTTAGAAAAACGGTGTACTGAATGAAACGGAAGTGTAGCAAACAGGTAAACAAAGAGAGAGAAGACCGGGGAGCGGCGATAGCAGAACAAAGGCTAAATCCGTAGCGACAGTCATAAAAGGCTGAGCTCAAGAGTCGTTTTTATTTCGCTCTTAGAAAAAACGCAGGCAAAAACTGGAACTACATAATAACGCTAATGAGATTGTAAACAAAAACGTTTGCACCAGTCGCAGCTCTAACCTACTTTATACAAGCTCTGAAATTAAATTAAATTCCATACACGTACTCTTAAAACAATACGAAATTACATTTATTGTATGTACTTCTGAAACAATCTTACATTTAATAATGTAAAGTTAATATATGCCAGCAAGATACTGCATGGGGATAGAGAATACATTGTTTCTGGAATCCCTCAGAAATGTTCTCACGCCTTCTGCGATGCAGTTGTGTGAACTGTTGTGAAAGTTAAATAACGTGTTTAATACTACGGAGAATGCCTACAGGTGTCCGATTTAGAGTACCGAAGTTATTCCCTGTAGCAGCTAACAAAACGATTAGTAGAGATGAAAGAGTATCAGCAACACACACGTTGATTAAAACGCAGATACAAGAAAATTATTATACAAGAAATACAAAGGACAGCTGAGTCGGGATTGTGACGTGAGAGCAATTCGCTGGACGAATCGTGGTAGGCCTATGTGGAAGTATATTTTTCTTCACTTCAAGGCTTAGGCTCGCAGTGTGTAGAATTCAATCCCGACATCTGCGCCCCAATGTATGAAAGGGAACGTCTTCTATACATACAGAATAGGTAAGAATAAGGTTTCACCAACAGAGTACCTGCGTACCAACTGAGCACATGGCTTAGGGCAGCAGCTATACCAGTACTGAGTAACGACTGATGAAGAATGACGGTTCAACAGACATTACAGGCAGTAGTCGGATTTTGACTTAACCGGCTGTAATAATGAGGTAACGTTGGCCTGTGGAGCGGAACAATTCTCAAAGACTAAGGGAGGAAACCCTTACAGAAAATCACGTTTGTTAGCTGACAGTTCCACCGCTTAACTGCTTTGCTTCGTTGGAGACTGGTAACCTGTGCACGGTAATTTAATTTACCTACAATCTTCACAAAAATAGGTCAGAAGAATTTTTAAATCACTCAGTTTGTCCCTCCCTACCGTGTAGCGAAAAGTCTAATCGTGGTTCCTTTAGACAATCGGTACCACAAAAATCGGTTAGTTCTTTACTGTATGGCAGTCAGCGGTGCGTTCCTGAACCAGGTAACATGTTCGAGTACTCTGCATCTGGCCGGCGTCGATGTAGTGTGTCTGTGTGAAGCGATGTTAAGTCATTATTTGTTAGTGACTTAATGATGATGTTTAAATAAAATTGTGTATGTGGAACACACGAATCTTCTTGTACGCCAGCACAAACAAAGATAAGTCGATTATTTCTTGTCTAATCTGTATTTCTTATCCAGACGTGTGTTTCTGGATAATTTTAAAGAAAACCCAATGAGATACACTGTCAATCGGCACTATGTGCTATTGGCTATCTAATACGGTGGTTAGTCAACCGTGTTTTGTGTTCGTTCACGTAGCTAACGTGTTGGTTTCTGGCATCGTAACAGACACGCTTCACAAACTAGAAATACAGCGTCGGTCGGGAAATATAATTATACCTGAGAAGAGGACTCGGTGTCCGCTCCTTGGATGACACCGCAAGGCGACTTGCACGTAAATTTTACGTCCGAGCTGCGAGGACCCAGACAAACCCACTCATAGCTGGCCTTGGCAAGTACCGAACACGTCCAGGTGAATCTTGGAAACGGCCTCGACAAATACTGTACTAGTCGACCTAGTACGAGCATGTCGTTGTAGCGACCAATAAAAATTAATTAAACAATATTCCGTCTGGACAGGACCACTAGGCAGGAGCCCCTACCGGAGGCTCGGTACTAGGAAACCATTGGGTCGTCTCACGACGCACAACCCAACAGCTCTGACAGGCCCAATATAATTATAGCTTCCGTTAAAATGTGGTTCACCAGTTAAAGTGTAGGATCTTTACACATAATGCTATAAACATAGTGAAACACAACACACGCGCGCGCGCGCGCATACAGGAACGTAAAAAGAATCAGGAATGTTTCAAGAGACTTAAACATTGACGTAGTTTTCTTGGTAAAACGGTAAGGGCAGCAGTCGTGAGAACAAAGCAGGCTTACGTACAGTTAGGCGGGTGGTTAACAAAAGTCACGATCCGGCGGACGGCAAACGGTAACGGACAGCGGCTGACGTCCGTAACGAGGATAACATTGGACAGCTGCGGGTATAATGTTCACTGAACACACACCGTTGTGCACTGTCGTGCAAGTATTTATAATTAAACCATGACAAGATATTCGTGGTTTCCCACGTCATGTACGGGATCTTCCACGTTCGAAACGCCCCTTATGCTTGTAGTGTCGTGTAGAACTGAGAAACTGGCGAGTCTACGGAATTCGCTTATAAAATAAATATATAATTCATATTCTAAAAGTTCGAATTAACCGAGAACTTGTATTTAAAGTTAATTAAAAAGTACTAAACAATGTCTTTACAACAGAGCTTGCACAGCTGGCGCTATAACTGGTACATGTTTCTATCCAGTTCTTTATATAGGCTATAAAACGGCCCTTAGTCTATAACAGAAAGTGTTTACTGGTAAACCCTCTATTCGGGCTGCTTCCGTCGTAATTTTTTGTCGCTTGACGTTTAGATGCCTGGAATCTGGGATCGTCCTCAGAAGCTGAGTGGCGACTGAAAGACCTGAAGATCCTGTTCAGTCACAGCTTCTGACGACGAGCCCAGATTCCAGGCATCTAAACGTCAATCGACAAAAACAATTACGATGGAAGCAGTCCGAATAGAGGACTTATCCTAAGAAATCACCCATCGCTTAGAGGTTTTAAAGAACAGAGTGTTTACTTGGCTCAATCTCAAAAAACTGTAATTAATGCAGCCTTCTTTGTTTTAGAATTCACCTTTACCTTGAAACTGGTGCGCAAATGATTGCACGAAATTTACATTCCAAAACTGGGCCGCAACGGAACTTACATTGTAGGAATGCCAAAACGAATTTTTACCGTGGTTTGGAGACAGGGTTCTGACACGATGGAAAGTTTAATAGTATGGTTTCTATAACGAAAAATAGACAAAACAAACAATGAATGATCAAATTACTAAAAGACAATTACTAATCAAGTAACACATTGTTGTTTCATCTCTTACGAAAAATGTTACAAGTTCATAGTACGTATAATAATCACTTACTATTATTATTAATAAATAATGTAATTAATAGAGTTGTGTTAGTGGTTATAATCACAAACAGAACACTGTTGCACACCACTACAGAAAAATTTCCCGATTAGCGCTTTCAAGCTTCACAAATCGGGAAGTTTGAAAGTGCTAATCGAGAATTTTTTTTATAGTGGTGTGCACAGTGTTATTTCTGTTCGTAATAAATTATGTGTTGAATGAATTTAAAACATCCACAGTGAACACACGATTCGCTTATTCCACGGCGTCACAACATTCGTTTATGACCACAACATGATACATCATGCTGCGGTGTGTATCTTTTACAATCGTTGTTGGTTAACAGAAATCACTGTCATTTGGTAAAAACCAAACTAGTAGACTTGGTAAACCGAATTCACTACGTCATTTGGAATTTTATGAAAACAAATGATTAGGCAGCGACTCGATGCCCGGAGACCTCTACATTCCACAGAGAGACGATTACACAAATTACAATTTCGTGAAATATCTGTGAAGACAACACGCGGACCGAATGTGACAATTTTGAGCATCAGTGCTGAAGTGTCGTGTCGTGTCCATACACCCACACGATGGCTTGCATCACCACTTATGGTGGCACGCTGATAACAGCTTAAAATGATAACGCAGATATGATACAATAAAACTTTCACACAATAAAAAGTTATTCCTGCATTACAGTCTGTAAGTGAAAATAAGCAACAAAAGACAAGAGACTGTCTATAATGTCATCAGCACTGTCTATAAGGAAACCGGTATAGCCTACTTACGACGATCACCCAACTTCTAGAAATTGACGTAAGGAGAACGAGCAAAATAAGCATAAACTGTAGTGTTCACGCGTAAACACAGAAAGGAAATGCTATATTTTATCGTCAGTGAGTTACAATATTCGGTATGCTAACGCTTAAAAATTACTTCACAGAAAATACAACCGCGTGACAGAGTGGCGAATATGTAAGTACGGTAAAACTCTGGAGTAAACCGTACGAAGCGCTGTAATGGTGTTTTACCGTTCCATTAGCAAACCACGTCTCATGCAGTGAAGTTATCTCATTACTCTCTCCGCGCTGCCTTCCTTCATTACCGCATCTATAAATATTAACCACCTGCTGTACACAAGCAGATTAGATAATACTCCTCTCTAGTTTATCCCTGCCGCTTCGGTTGCTCTTAGCCAATGAAGGAAAAGTAATGAACTATCTTTGGCAACGAAACTACATAGCCTCAAGTGATCAATAATAAAATACCATAAAAATTCTTCTTCTTTATTAAAATTCATTTTACGATTTCGACATATCCAGTAACGAAACATGCAAACGAATTATATCATCCCCATGACTTCTATATCATCGAATATTCTATCAACCCATACTTCACCCTATTATCACCCTTCCATTAAGTAACATGCACTTAATTTGGACAAAATATATTTTTTTAAGAACTACAAAAATATTTATTTTTAGAAATATATTTCTAGAAATTAGAAAAAAATTTTTTTAATTTTTCTAAAGAACTTATAATAATAGATACTTCGATCGATAGAAACCATCGGCCTGAAAAAAAATTGAAAGTGAATGAAAATATTTAGTGGGCCTATATTTTATTACGAATTCTGTGTATTGTTTAAAAAACAGCTGATACATTTTTAATAGAAATATAATTTCTGCAGTTAATAAAATTAAATTTAGAATTATGAAAATGATGATATTGCTATTAATCGAAACTGTTGTTGTTAAGTTAGACTTTTAAATTGCAGGTTTCCAGTAAGATGTTTTTTAGTTAAGTGAATCTATCTACCTATTTATCACAATCCGGGCATTGGATTATACGCACATCACTTAAATCGAATTGTTATAGGCCTATACTATATATACGCCTACTGTGTGTAGACATGCGCAGGCGCGTGTATATGTACGTACTATATAGTTCATATACGCGTATACGTGTGTGTATATATTGTAGCGCGACAGAAAATCCACTACTTATTAAGTCATATAAAATCATAAAAATTAATTACACCACATATGTTAAAATAATATTGAATGAGTTTTAATGAGATCAAAGGAATGAACCACAATAAAATAAAAATCCTCATTACATTATATAAAAACCACTGTTTAAATATCAAAGAAATTATTAAAAGCAACTCATATTATAATATCAGGAATTTACCCAGGAAGTTAGGAGCAGTAAACAAATTAAATAACACCATATCAAGAAGAAAGAGAATCAGTTTAAGAGTGGTGAACATCAAAATTCCCCAAAGACAAGAAGAAGGAAGAATAAAGTTTGTGATCAGGAAGAAAACAATACCCTGAAACCTTTAGAGAAGAGCAAGGTCCGTATCAGTAAATAAATTAGATGCTCCAAACTAAACATCAGTCGAGATAACACGAAGTATCTTGGTTTACCCAAGAGTGAAGAATGAAGACCAGAAGACCAGAAGAATGAAGACTAGAAGAAGGACAAGAATGAAGACAAGAAAGAAGATAAGAAGAAGGACAAGAAAGAAGATAAGAAGAAAGACAAGAAAGAAGACAGGAGGAGAGGAAGAAATAGTATGAAAGAAACACCGTAGTAAAACCTATTATTATTATTAACTACCATCAACCCCAAACCCATAAAAACGACTAAAAAGAAAGTATAACACACCAAAATCCTATAAAAATGTAATTATTTAGAAACCTAAAGTGTTGTATAGTATTATAAGAAGTGAACCTACTAAAGCTATTGTGTGATAAAGAAAATAGACAAGTCTTAACAGTCCATGATTACTAAAGGTCTGGTCTGAGATAGTGAGACTCAAAATATCAGAACCACCAGTGAAAGTGAATTTGTGTAAGTGTTTTTTGGAAATGCAATAAACTTAAAGTTAGTGATACTACGACTTATCAATATGCTATATAACAACTTTTATATTCAATAATACACAGCATCATAAAATAATAAAATGGAAGATTTCCAGTATTTTATTATTTTAATGTAACTCTTTATTTACAAGACATTTGTAAAAAATGCTAATAACTAGAGTATGGGTGGTCATGTTTACTGATGAAGGGGATCATAAATAATAATGGTTTAGACCAGAAGGGACTGGCATGAATTTAGTATTCATAGGTTTAAAATGTTTAAATAGGCTGTTTGTTCACAGCCATAAAATCAATGTATTTGTAAGAGTTATTAGAAAATAAGATTTATATTATGTGTTTAAAATGAATTATGTTTGCTAAATAACAGCATACATACCATTAATAATGTTTCAGTAGGTATGCTGTGTTAATTCAAAAGGAGTTAAATGTATATGTTCAAACCATGTCAGCAACATGTTCAATTGTACAGATTGCTAAATACTGTTCATAATTATTTTTTTTATAACAGTAGTGTTAATTAAATACTACACCTCACAATAAGTTATAAACAATTTTATTTTCATGTATTAATAACTATGTAAAGTCAGAGGAGTGGTAGGATTAAATTTATTTGAGAAAGACAGAAATGTAAAATTCTAAACTCTAGGCCATTTGGTGAATTCACAGAAACCATATAAACCAGTATAATTCACTTATAAATCCTGTAAACTAGCAAGATTTAGATAAAGTAGATCAGTTAACCACTACTGGGAATGATCCTATGAGTTAAAATGATAATAAGGAAATATACCTTAAAATATTGTAAATTTTCAAAATATATAAGTTAATTAATTTTAAAGAGCAATGTCAAATTCAGACATTAACACAAAAAATCAGTTCAAAGGTTTAATTTATATGTATTTAAGGAAAGGAAGAGAAATATGACTAATTAAAATTTATTATAATAGTATTAATAACAATTAAAATGGCAGAAAAATTGTATAAAGGCGGAAATCAATGTTTGAGCCTAGGTTTCCAAAAAGGAAAGAAATTTGGTAATTTCCACAAAATGTCTACAGATATGGACTATAATATATCAATTTAAAAGGAATGAGATGATTAAACCAATGATAAGGTTCATAATTCATGAAAGTGATGAATAAAATAAATAAATTCCATGTATAATGTAATTTCGTATCATGTGTATGGGTAATCGAAATATGTTAACAATACTTTTTCAAAGATTAACTGGGCCAGATTTTGACCAAGTTAAAATAGTCTTTTGTTGAATATCAAGCTGAATAGTTGTGTGATAAAACGTTCATTAAAACCGAGTAGGAAATGGTACTACGGTAAGCCATCCATATAAGTGAATCGAGAGTTAGATGAATCAAACACTTTTTTAACTAAATTTACCAAAACGGGAACGACAATAGTGAAACGAGTATAACTTCATTATACGAGTGAACGAAAACAGTAAAACAATATATTTGATATAATTCACGCTACAAATCATAACCACTTTTACAGACAAATTAACCCACAGAAGTGAACACATACTAAATAACATAATTAACACAAGTATACACGGAACACTTCTTCAGAACACACCAAACAACCTAATAGACAGATTACACCAGTGTGGGGACATTTCAAACATTCATGAAGGTAATTTTGCTTTGAGTTTTTAACACGACGACTTTCTCAGTAACCTCGCCAGATCTAATAGCGGCCATCTTGAGAATGCGAATCTGCCTTCCACATCGAGTGACGTCATAGTCTACATATGGTTCGACTTCAACTTTCTTAAACATTATATATCAGAATTATTTAAATATTGTTAAATAATAATTAATGAAATTACTTTAATTGTTAATGTTATACTTTCTCGTTACCCTTCTCTGACTATTAATATAATCGCTCAAAGAACCTGTCCTTTTTATAATACTTATAATAATTTTTCTACTGTATGCACGAATCGATAATTCCCTGAGACGGAGTCGATAATTGTTCTCAATCGATAAAAAATCGATTATTTATTAAATTGTTTAATAAATCCATTTATTTCAATTGTATTTATCTGTTATTATTTCACAGGCTAATTTAAGGTTATTTATTAAGGCAAAGAGACTTCAAGAAGAAGAAAATATTTTTTTTCAGTGAGATATTGGACCAGCAAGAAAAATCATCAATCGATTACTGACCGGAGTTAATCTGGTTAACTCCAGACTTGGTTCAGATCTTCCAGAAGTGCTCAATAGTTAATGAATACCTTCCTGATTCTTAAAATTTTTACAGAACATTTAAAACAGCATTATTCCTTAATTACTGACCTTGATTAAACATAAACAAAAATTTTTTTTATTGAAAATTTTATTTTTTTATAAAATTTTTCCTCTACTATTTTATTTTTGTAAAGACCGGCATACAGGGTTTTATTACAATATATATAATTTGTGATGTTTTCAATTTGTTTCTTCTGCAAGTAGTATAATTTTGTATATTCTTTTTAACACCTGACGCACGTTTCACTGAAAAATATCAGTATCATCAGAGGTTTCTAAGTAAATTAATAACAATCGAAATACAGTAATTCTATTAATATAAAATTAACGAATAATCGAATTTGTATCGATTTTAATGTAAAATAAAATTAATGATATTCGATTAGGTCGATTAGTTAACGATTGTTTTAATGTTTATATTCTTCAGCAGCTGTTTTCTCGGTTGCCAAATGTTCGCCATACAGTGATAAGCTTAGATTCAAAATCTATGCAGTAATAAGAAAGTTATATCAATTATAAAGTATTTGTGTCAATTTGAGAAAATGTTTAGCATAAGTGTATACTCTCAAACCCAGCTACCCCACGCTTAAAACAACAATTAAAATATTTCGCGAAGGGGGTATGTGCGCTAGATGAAAGATCGTCAGCCAATCAAATCAGAGAAATTGACGAATTTTACAATGATCGCTCGAAAGAACGGCAGCATCACGCGTCGATTCGAGGCACTTTTTAATCAATCTTACAGACGGCAGCTCGACACCGGAAGAAAACCGCTGTTAACCTAGTTTGTGCGCGTCATCAATGTCAACAAAGCAACATAACCTAAATTTGTGCAATCATAACTACACTACTATTGAAGATATTTGAAGAATAAGCAGTGCGTTAATAAGAATTGCTAAGTGTATAATCCCTAGCAATTCCGGGATTTAAAGGAAGTACAGTGATTTTCTAATATTAGTTAATAATTGAAAAAATAACGTTATAATCGAACAACATTATTGTAATGTGTGTAAAATAAATTATATATGTCATTGCACCTAATTAATATCCCTCAGTCAACAGTTATAATGATAATTCTCAATTTAATTTAAATAATTCAGAAATAAGAATTTTGAAAACAGTAATTGTTTATTATGTATGAACACTGAGTGTGCTATAACCACACACCTGATTGAAGTTAATATACCGTAAACCTAGATTAAACTAACGAGCAGTAGTAAGAGATTGAGGATTATCGACTGACTGAATTAATTAACGAAAGTTACCAAAGATGCAAATATTATTTATATTTCGTAGTTTAGGTAGAGACTACTACTATTTTGCTTATTTCTTTCTATTATGAATAAAAGCTAGTGGTACTAAGCTATATAAATACTGGCAACTAAACGATTACCTTTTACGGAATCCAGTATGACGATTCAGATGTTTCTTTAAACAACACTGTTTCGAGTTATTATTTTATTATGTTCACATTTTAGATATTATCAAAAGTTCTTTTAACGTTAATAAACGTTCGTTAAATCATCTAATATTTATTGTCGATTGACTATTAAACCAGTTAACCTATAATGCCAAAGCAGGCATGGTTATAATTTTATATGTTATGTATTAAGAGATGATTGAATTGTAATCAATCTCCGACTGCCTAATAATGGTAGAGTAAGATTTCTAGTAAATTATTTGGTATTCTGCAGGCTAAAAGAACCTACACTTGAATTAAATTATTTAACCAAAAAGTATGTTAACAACAGTCTGACGTTTAGGTCAGTATTACCACCCTGAGATAATTTTTATAAAAACAAATTACCAATGTTAAGTAAATTTGAATCAAAAAAATGGTTAATGATATTTTAAGTCATTAAAGAAGTGTTAACAAAGAATAAATTCTAATTTTTATACGACAAATCAGAGTCAGTTAGTTTATTTCAATAGACTAGAGCTTTATAGGATAGGTGAACGTCTCTCACTGGACGGCACGACAGACAGTGGCAATTTGAATTACGGTAAGTCAATCTAAAAAATTAGATTGCCACGTCGACCCTGCGAAGTCAGCCAGACTCACTCCAAGTAAGTGATCCTTTCTTACATAAGTATATGTACTTTCAGTGAGGAATCCACGTCACCGATTCGCCTAGTCGGCAGAAGAAAAATACACTGAACTAAATTATCAATATTTTAAATACCTTCGTTAACCAACATCAAGAGCAATTCACCGGATTTATTTATATTGGATTCAATTAAACAATTGAATTTGATTAAATAAATCATAAACTAAACTAAATTAAAACTTCGAATCGAAAAGTCATTAAACATAAAAGTAAACACAAACTTCAAAACAAAAACTTTTCAATAAAAATAAAATAAATTTAAACTACGTAAACGGATTTTAAACCACCCCATAACGGTTTACTTACAATATATATAGTACAATTCCATATTTACTCTTTATCTTGTGAAACACACTTTGTGTATAAGACAAACTGTTACGCTGTATTGGTTATTGATAGGGTTGCTAATTCAACTATCTTTACTTTGGATCATCATCATCATCTTCAAGGATTAAACCAAGGATGGTTTGTTCCGGTCTCAAACAGGCAAAGATTAGAGCTGGTCACTCCAGCGCTTCCTCGGACGTCCCATCGGCTTATAGCTCCATAGTTGTTTGAGGATGGGATAGTCGTAGTTGTATCGGAAAAGATGTTCCCACCAATTCAGCCGATACTGGGCGATCCTGTCGAGTATACTCATAATATTCAGTTCCTCCTGTATATCTGTGTTTCTTCGATGATCATGGAGAGTATACCCTGCCACGTGCCTGAGAAATCTCATTTCAGCCGCTTGGATGCGACTGGCATGGCCTTTCGTTAAAGTCCAATTCTCACACCCGTAAAGAAGTGTGGGAAGCGCCATCACCTTGTAGAATTTTAGGCGTGTTCCTTTACTTGCTGACTTAAGGGTTCGCCTAATGGTCCCTCACATAATGTTGAACTTATACAACTTATTCATAACGTCGTTGCTAGCATATAGGCCTAAGCACACTGTAGCCCAGGTATTAAAAATTGCTAACTTGTTTCAGGATAGTATCATCTATAAAAATTTTTGCCCGTACGGGATCAGTTCCACGTTGGACCATCACCTTTGACTTAAGTGTGGATATCTGCAATCCAGAGTCTTTGCAGACTCGATTTAACAAATGTATACCCATCTGCAATCTGTTTTCAGAGTCCGACAGAATAGCCTGATCGTCCGCAAAATTTGGATCTTTAATTTCCATTTTTGAAGAAGTCTGTTCATAATATGATACGTCCTTCAAAAGAGAGATGTAGGCCTAACCAATATGATAACTGCAGTACGGTTGCCTACTTATCAGGGTAAGCTGAACATAATCGTGTATGTGTGCCCAAGATCCCACATGCTTCATACCTAACATCATTTTAAACCAGCAGTGTATTGATACTAACCGAGGTTCACGTTTGAGTATTTTTGACCAAAACTGTATCGTGTCCTAAACGTCAGAAACTGAAGGGAAGACTCGCCTACAGCAATTATAACGAAGCATTACCTACTCAGATAATTAAAAAAAATCAAAACAATGCTATACGAACAGCCTGTGTTACTTACACTTAACGCTGCATTACTGTTTCAGTGGTCCCGCATTTTCTCTAATTTCAATAATAACGGGTTGGAGATACACTACGCGTTTAAGTTATTGTATGAAAATGATCAGAAATGCTTAACTACGTAGAGAGTGAAGCTTTAGTTGCACTCTAAGGCAGAAGATTGCTTTAGGTTATAGTTTAACGAACATAAGTTTTTTGTACGTATAGCGAACGTACTGTACGCTTTAGTTGTACTGACATCGGCTGCAACCGCCGACCAAACCAGTTCTAGACGCCGACCTGTCCGCAATTTTCAGTGCGCATAGGAAGGTAATTCTTGCAGGTGACCTGAACTGCAAACACCCCGACTGGGGTAGTCGACTGACTACGCCATCCGGGAGGGCGTTTAGCAGGTACCTTCACGACCACCACCTACGAGCCTACGGACCCGGACTACCGACGCACTATCCCCTCCGACCTGGAGCCCGACCTGACATACTAGACATTGCAGTTGTCAAGGGAGTTGTCAACTAGATTGAGGTATCCGTGTTAACGGAACTGTCCTCTGACCATTGTCCCGTCGAGGTGCACGTACCTGCCCGTCGCACGATTGGGAGAGCAGCGCGACGAGTGGTCGAGTGGGACCGCTTCGGGCCTGCCTTTTGTCGCAGGCTTCCCGAGTAGGTCCCGCTTGATACCACTCAGCACATCGACGAGGCGGTCGCCTTGTTCGATGATGCCGTGGTCTCTTCCGTCGGCGTGTGCTCACGGATGAAGCCTAATCTCACGCCCGATTATCATCGGATCCCAGAAGAAGTCCGTCTTCTCGCTTTAGAGAAGAACAGACTTCGGAGACGGTGGCAGCGGACGCGAGATCCGGACGACAAGGGCAGCTTCAATCGGGCGGCCGGAAAGTTACGTCGTGACTTGCAGGCCTTCCGACGAAGCTGCTGGGAACTTACGGTCGCCAAAATGGCAGACGATGCACCGGAGGGCGACTCCTCCGTTTACAGGATACCTACCGCGATGACCGGGAAGAGGCGCCGTCCTCCACTCCCGGCCATCAACGGACCTGGTGGACATCCCCTTGCCAAGCCGGACGAGAAATCAGAGTTCCTGGCCGGGTACCTGGAGCTTCAATTCGCTCCTAACCCGTCCGGGGACCCAGACTCCGACGAGGAGATAGAAGCCGAAGTTGAGGCTTCTCTCGGCAGCCCGATCACATCCGAACCTGAACCCACTTCGGTGGCAGAGGTAACGGACAGGCTTTTAGCGCTTCGGCCCCGGAAGAGCCCTGGACCGGACGGTGTTACTAACACCGCCCTACGGAGACTTCCGGACCGGGGAGTTCGCTTCCTGGTCGATTTGTTCAATGCCTGCTTCCGATTCGCCTACTTTCCTAAGAAATGGCGTTCGGCTACGGTCACGATGATCCCGAAGCCGGGAAAAGACCACAAGTTCGCCGAGAACCTCCGGCCTATCAGCCTGCTGTCGTCCACTTCGAAAGTCTTCTAACGACTAGTCCAGCGGCGGCTAACGGATCACCTTCAACGGTTCGATATTCTGGTCCCCGAGCAATTCGGTTTTCGTGCTGGGCACTCCTCGACGCTTCAATTGATGCGTTTCGTGGAGACCGTGGCCGAGGCCGGTTGCTCGCGGGAGCAGACCGTCGCCGTTTTCCTTGATGTCGAGAAGGCTTTCGATCGTGTTTGGCATCCAGGCCTACTTTACAAACTCACGGAGATTCTGCTTCCGGATTGCTACCTTCATCTGATTGCTAGCTTTCTTCGGAACAGAACCTTTCGTGTGAGAGTTGATAACACCCTTTCTTCGGAAAGGGCTATTACTGCTGGTGTACCTCAGGGAAGCGTCTTGGGCCCCCTGCTTTTCTCTGTGTACGTCAACGACGTGCCCAAGTTGCCTGGCACCAGGTTGGCCATGTTCGCCGACGACACGGCAGTGTATGCTGTCGATCGTCGTGCTGAGACGGCCGTTATCTGGCTCCAGGAACAATTGGACGAATACGTTGAGTGGGCAGAGAAATGAAGAGTTGCCATCACCGCAGCCAAGAGCACAGCAGTAGTCTTCTCCAGACGCTTTAGGCTCCCTGACAGACTCTACGTAGGCGATACACTTCTGCTCTGGTCTCGAGAGGTCAGGTACCTCGGGGTTCACCTCGACCGACGTCTCACCTGGCGGACACACTCTGCGCAAGTAGCCCGAAAGACTGCCCATCGTCTCTCCCAACTCCGACCCATACTATGTAGCAACGCCATGACCCGCCGCCTAGGGAAGCTTATCGTCTCCACTTATGTGGCGCCGATGGTTACCTACGCGATGCCCGTTTGGGGCTACTTGGCCAAGACCCATAAGCGAAAGCTTCAGTCTCTCCTCGACCGAGGATTGCGCTGGGCATGCAAAGCCCATTATCTGACGTCTAATAAAACTATCCGTGACTCCCTGCGTGTCCGTTCCCTGGACGCCACTATACGGACACTGTCCAGAAAATTCTATCGTCGCTCCGCCCGATTCCAGGGCAACCATCTCATTAGCGCTCTCGGTCGCTACCAATCTGTGCCAGGTGAATCTTGGACCCGGCCTCGGCGAACACTCACCCTCAATTAAATAATTAATTGAAAACCCACGGCCGGTAGCAGGCCACGCCCTAAACCCAGATGATCAGTAGTCCCTACGGCAGGAGCTCTTTCTGAAGGTCGGAACGTAGTGCACGAGCGGGCGACGGGCAAGCCCTTCGTCCCGCACAGCCATTGAACTTGACATCGGCTGCGCGTTGTTTAAAACACAAGGAAACAATTGCATTGTCTGCCATAACTGCTAGCATCGTATTTCCTGATTACAATTACTTAAATTAAATTCAAAAGATTTTATATTTGTAATTCTTTTCAGGGCCAGCAATAACATGCGCTTGTTGTAACGGTTCTGTAAAATGCGTTTGTTGTAACGGTTCTGTAAAATATACAACAGAAACTCATACCTAAATACTGCGTAATTTCATAGTCTTTACACAACAGCTTATAATTGATATAAAAAAATTACTGATTTTAATAGAAACGATAATAAATTTTGCTACAACTGAAAAATATGGAACAACTGTTTTCAATGTACAGTATAAAACACTAACATAAATATCTCTCATACTGTATTTAATACTATTAGAAAAAAATATCATTTGGACGACTACACCAAGAACAATAATTATAGTTTATTGCGCAGATTATCACATGATTACTCACGTACACTCCACAATTTACATGTAATTTCCATTTTAATGCAATTTAGTTAGTATACGTAGGCAGAAGAGTCATAACATAAACTCATATAAACTTGATTATGTATCAGACGCGCACACAATACTACATATTCATTATGAATAAACATTGTCACAGCAAAGAATCTCCAAAACGAATGATATCAAACGTTATTCAGTAACAAACGGAAAAGCGAGAAAAATATTATTATGTCTTAATACGTAAAATTCTAACAAAAATAAATAATGGATATTTTCTTTCTCTTTCAGTCTGCAAATAACATTTTCCTCCAATTTGCACTTCAAAGATTACATAAATATTATTCCAAACAACCAACAAAGGTTATTTTTATTACGTAAATTACTATCTTCGTGAGGTCCAAATTAAATTATTATTTTCTTTGTAGGCAAGGGATTTCGTCGAGATTTCTTTTAGATATTTCGTGGGCGACATTTCTTTTGTGGGAAAAGATATCTCGTACAAGAGAGACGTTACACAACGGCCAACCCACGCGGCAATCTGATTTCAGAGGCGTCGCCGGCTTATTGGTCTATGCGAGATTTCTAATTATACTTTCTTACGCCACCGCGTAATTTGAATCTTACCGTGGCTTCGGTTATAACTGTTTCGTTCTGTAATATAATCGTATCTGGCCTGCGACTCGAGTGAAACGAGTGTTGTTCATAAGGTAAGATGAGAAAACATAGTTTTTTCGAATAAAACTCATTTTAATTTGTCAACAAACCTTCATTTATTTTGCTACACATAGTCCAACGATAAATGGTACATACAACGTCGACGGTAAACATTTCTATTTCTAAATCTCTTTCCAGAAAGCAATGTTTTTAAGGTTGAAAACAAAGTCTGGACGCAGAAAAACATGGACAACAAATACGGGTGGAATTAAGTGAAATTTTAATTCACGCAACATAACACCACATAAGTTGATGTGACCTGGTACATTATCGTAATGTAAAAGTTGTTTGTCAAAAAATTGATTACCTATTTTTTATTTTCTCATTAAAAAGATCCATTAATTATTCAGGTTATTCAGGTTTCCAGTATCCAGTTTCTAAGTCAGTTCATGAATACTACATCACATGCAGCCCAGAAAGGAATGGCTGTTGCTCCGGTCTTTCTCCAGGCTCTTTTCTTTGGAAGCGAGGACGTCTATCGAAGATGTGCCTCGTTGAGGCAAGACGACTCCCACCTAATTCAGTACGCCAGTTTGCCGTCTCACTTTGATCGCCAACAGGGTTGGCGACGATTGTCCGCTCGTCTTGAATATCTTTCAACTTCCCCGAAGGTTAATATTTAACGCGAACGCGGAGGCCAACTTCTGCAGCACCTATATATACGCACGCATACAAGTTTTTCTTATGCAAATATTCATGTAAACTTTTGAACACACCTACTATCGCGCAAATTTTTATAATGCGCATACTTAACGGGTATAGACCCATTAAGTACAATTACGTAGTTTCGTTCAATCATTTTTGGAATTGACACCGCATTTCAACGAAACGCGTTCTTCATAAAAAAAAAATACCGATACAAAAGTTTTAAAATTCACCAGTAATTTTTTATTCAGTCACTACAGACAAAAATAGTTCAATTTTGACCTCATAATTCTTTTTCCCGTTTAGATAAAGCAAATTGAATGACTGTTGGAAATTCAACTTTCCGTTCTTTACAAGGGCAGTAGTCCCTTGTTTACTTTAAAACGCTATCAAAAAACAAATACTCAATGAATCTATTCAACATTTTCACAGGTTCAAAAGCTAAATCTCTCAAATATAACAACACTTTGAGGTTAGCGGTATTTTCCTTTTCTAGGCCACTTAAATAACGACACTCGTATATCTCATGCAAAATGTTATGAATAGGAGACAAGAAATCTCAGTCCAATAATATATATAACCGGTCATAATAACACGTTATATCAACCAATTTTTTTTTCTTTTTTTTTCTTTTTTTTTCGCTCTGGGCTGTGCGGTTGTGCGTCGCAGAGACGAACCGCTCGGGATCTGATTTCCGAGCTACCTTCTGGAGCTCCTGCCTCGTGGTCCTGCCCAAGTAGGGCGTGTGCTCTATAGCAGGCCGATTCTCGGCTGTTGTGCTAGCCTACACTAGCGCAGTATACACCGAGGGCGTTTCCACGAATCACCTGGACGTATACGGTACCTTCCCAGCCCAGCCACTAGAGGATTGTCTGGGAACCTCGCCGCACGTGCATAAAATTTGCGTGCAAACCGCCTGAAAGTGTCGTCTAAGGAGCGGACGCCAAGTCCTCTCCTTAGAAGGCGTGATGAGAAGCGACGGGGGACTTTGGCCTCTAGCCGAAGACCCCTGTCGAGGACTCTGCAACTTCTTTTTATGCATTGCGGCGAGGTAACCCCATCAACAAATTAGAGTTGTTTGTGGATTTTTCACTTCCCACACAAGACAGAGAGTAGTACAACTTCCGGTAACAATACTTTCCCCCGTCTACGTGTCTCATTACATTCAATAATGCAATTCACTAGGACTATAAGAGAGCCAATAATGTTTGTCTACACTAGTGAAAGTCTAATGACTGAAAAAATCTACAGAAGAAGTATAATCACTTTGCTGTCGACCAATCAGCTGTATTACCACACAAGTGAATCAGAACCGACTAGTGTACCTACAACTGCAGCGATGTCTGTGTTAATTGTGTTCTCTTTCTCTGCTACAGTTGTTATATTACATCGTATGTATTACTGGATTTATCCTGAACAATCTGTGCCCGGTGAAACGGTAATACGTTGTTCAAAGTTTTCGTATTTTGAAAAACGGGAGGAAACCTGATCATCTAATAACTCAGTGACAAAACAAAGAGCCGCTACTGCTTCCTGGCTGGACGATGGAGTAAAACGAGAGAAAAACACTTTTGTTTCATGGTGCTTTAATAGACAATTACTGCGTGGCTGTAAATAAATGCTGCTTACTAAACTGTATACTGATCACTGACATTGGAATACACACTAGAAACTATTTAGTTCATTTCCACAGGCAAAAGAGAGCCCTGAAGACGAAGAGTTTGAAACTATCGTGACTTATAGTGACAACACGTAACAACAAAAACAACAAAAAGGGATACCTTTAGACATGTTGTAACGGAAAATTCGACCAATTTATAATTTTAATAAATAAACTATGCTGAAAATAGAAAGAAGGGTGTGTTTTAGAAAGCAGGGAGGCATTTAGACGCTAGAAAGCGAGGCGGCAATAAGTGAAAAGAGAATTACTTGCTAACAGCTCGATAATGCATGTACTTGTATGTTAAGGCACGATTTGGGACACTACTGTCATAAAATGAATTATGTTTCAGATAGTAAGGGTGTTTACCAAACGTTGTAAAACCTAAGTGCATATAACAATAGCTGTCGTGGGAAAGCGATCTTGTTGTGCGAGAGAGATAGCGATAGACGCTAGTTTCTGTAAACACGTGTACACGGAAAAACGTTGGGCGAATCAGAAAAAGCGTCATACGTTGCGCGGGAAGTTTTAGTTAAGCAGATTGGGTGAATTTGTATTTAGCGGTAGTTTGTACCTATAGGAAGGTTTTGTTGTAGTTCGTAAGTAAGGGAAACTTGAGGCATATATATATTGTGAACTTAGAGGGAAATAAGGGCAGTCTTCTTAATATCGGCGGAATTATACGAAGAGACTCGTGTACGTTGTTTTGCGTCAAATTATATTGTAACACCACAAAATGTTACATAACCTAGACACTCACCAGAAGGGTAAATAATTACACTGAAGTGATAAGAGTGAATCGTTTATAATGAATGTAGCAAAGAAGAGAAGGATCAACAAAGAAGAAAGAAGAGGAAGGATCCCAAAAAACAGTGAAGAATACACTGCATGACACTACAACAATCACTATGACTGACTCTAACTAATGGACATGCCAAGTTCACAAGAAGCTGTCAAATAAGCCAGTCCATGACATTAATGTAAAGTCATGCGTTAATAAAACTAATTAAATAATGACTAAAATAATGTAATATCAGTAACAGCATTATGGCTGAAAGTAAAAGAACCATGACCAGTAAATGACAAAGCCTATGACTAGATTAGCTATGGCCACAATGTATATTAAAACCAGCATTACAAGCTCAGATGTAATATTAGTGAGTAAAAGTAATTATAAAAGGAAACCTTATATGGATGAGTAACTTCCTTATTATACAAAATGTAACTAGTAACGACTATTAAGGCATGAACATAGTACTAAGAATGTGTCTAGCCCATGCCTAAACAAACGTTTGTCAGTAAATTAATAAGGAAACAGGACTCCTAGTGAACATAAAATTTACTGAACAATCAATATAACTAAATGTAATATGAAATAGCACCACTCAATTGTTAATGAATAACGTTAAATTGAGTAGGCCAAACGAAATGTAATTAGAAAATAAGGATTTTTTTATAATAATGTATCACCCTAATTATGTTAAGATTTAATATTGTACAGTTATAAATAGCTCTTAAGTATAATCATAGATGTATTAGTGTTCAAACAAAAGACGTTATAGAGAAAACGCAGTGTGAAACACTAAATGTCAAAAGATAGGGAATGATCGTATTATGCATTGCTAGCAGACGACAGTGAGAAACCATGTTTCTAAACATTATTTATGAGCATTGTCAAAGAAAACGAGGTTAAAACCAGTGTTAAGCCACATCAAATTGAAGCCCATGAACTAAACTTTAATTTGGTGGTAATAACCTCGTGATCGGAACTATAATAAGTGCATAGTGCGTGTTAGCATCATTTATTATTAAAAATAAGAAATTGTTTGAGTAAAACCAACAACAACGAAAGTTGTGTACAACGCTCGCCCAGCGACCGTTATAAAAAACAATACGTCATTTGTAACGGTTATCAGAGCCAATCAGAAAAGAGTTTATTAAACGATTTTACTGCCTAAGCGCTATGTAGCGAGGGGGTATATAACCAGCAACGGAGAAAATTCGTTACACTTTTTGTCATCTACTCGAGCGAGACAGCTGTCGCTCGTCACCGCAACATTTTTAATAACTTAACATAGTATGAAACAGTGAACCCTTTTAAAATTTCTTCAAGACAGATAACCATACAGCAATTGACTACAAGGAAGTGCTTCGAAAGTAAAGTGAATATTTTAATTTGTGCGTGATTTTAGAACGAGAGAGAGTTTTATAATCAGTAATTAACATAGCCCAGATTTAGTAAGAAGGGGGCCGACTCTCCGTTCATAGTGCGTGTGAAGTGTAATTAACCAGTGGTCATTATAATCCGATCACTGGAGTGTTATTAAAAATTTTAATCTATACGATTAAAAGAAATAAGGTAACACTGTGACCATTTATTTTATTTATCTGCTTGCACTGCTCATTATTTACCACAAAATTGTACTGACGCAAGGTAAACAAAACTTTCAATTGTATACACAGTTTCAATTTACTTAGCGGATTGATTAATCCAATGTACGATATTTGTATTAGTTATAAGCATCCAAATATTTGTTAGGAGATAAGTAAGCGTAACAAACGCTAACCTGTAAAAATAATTACGAGTTTTAAAAAGAGGCCAAATTATTAATTATTATTATTAACGTCTGTCAAGGCATATGATAGTTCTTTATTGTATTTCAAAGAGCCTACCCGTGAGGTATATTATATAATTAAAAGTCAAATTTGTTAATAGATATAAGAGTTTATTGTTCTAACTGAGCTAGACCGTATTGTAAACGGACAAAGTAACATCAAGTTTATATTAACGTATCAATTGTATTTTTAATTGTTGAATTTATTTTAAAGGGGTAAAATAAAACCCCGATTTTATTCAGCATAAACCTTGATCATATTTATTTCATACAGTTAATTAGTACTCAACATTTGAGTACAGTGAGATAACTCTGAGTAGAGATTTTATTATATTATATTTGAATTGTAGTGAATGCATCAAGCATTTAAATGAAGTATAAAGCGAATTTATAGAATTCTAAATTTTATTAATTGGTTTTTTCATGGGAATTTTTCCTAAAATAAACCCATGTGGCGCCCTTATTGCACACAAGGAGTGATATAACCTTGTTGATAAAGCAAGCTGGTCTTAAGTGCATCTTGACAGTTTATTTTTTGGTAAGTGAACTTCAGAACTTGCAGAATCACGAACAGGTACGTGAAAGTGTATATTATTATAAATTATTTGTCCAGACGACACTTAACCAAGAAGAGGAGTTCCGCTACAAGATCGACGCTACTGCTACATTCATCCACCGACCAGCGATTAATATATTATTCACTATAATTATCAAACTTTAAAAAATAAACAATATTTATCAATTATTACTAAAGATTATTACTGCATATATTTCAAAGAGAGTTCATTTCGAGTTGTAACACGAGATTTCGCTACAATCGAACTTTAATTTTAAATATAAAATATAATTATTACACCCCGGCAAACGTTCTTTCACAATATATATATTAATAATTAACATAAAGAATCAGTAAATTTCTCAGAAATAACAAAGTACGGGAACATTATAATTATTAATATTAAAGTTATAAAGAAAGTTTCATAAATCATAATAAGTCAAAGACTGTATAATCGAAGTTATAATAAATAATAAGAAATAATAATTACATACGAAGTTCTGTTAATTCTATACGTGGCGGTAAATCGCGGAAGGATGCGTAGGAGTTCGAAAGAAAGTTACGACGGTATCAATTAGTCGGGCCAAACGCGACGTGAAGTGAGTTAAATGCACTTAAGTTATATTCTGTCATCTTTGTGTCCAGTGTGTAATTATACAACATAGTTATAGGTATAATCCATATGTTAGTGTAGTGCACTTGTGATAAAGTGAATTGTGCAGTTTTAACCAGGATCAACACGACGACGGCTGCTGACGAATCACCGATCTACAATAGCTTCAGGACCACGCACTTTGGAAGGATTTACGCAAGTAAAGAATAATGAACATTTAATTCTATGTTTTTGATAAATAAATATATGTTGTATGCAACATAGTGACTCAATTTGTCATAAAGGACTCACTGCTAATTAATCATATTCAATTTGTTCAATAAATAATTCAATTCATATAAGAAATTTTTGTAATGTATAAATACAAATTGTTCATTAAAAGTGATTAACATACTTTAATTTGTGTTTATTATTACTGGCGCCCTGAGGTAAATCAAGAGTCGGTACACTGGAATAAGTACCATAAACTATTATATAAATTATTATATATCATATTTGATCGAGATAGTTTGTGATCTTATTTTTCACATGCTCGTAGGCCAACATAATTTTCAAATAAATAATTTTAACTCTTTTACAAAGGCCTAGCTAGAAGTGTATTATAATGTATGCTGGTTGCTCGACAGGAAATCACGGATGCCACTGGAGATTAAAATACTCATCTAGAAGACAAGTCTCAGACCAATCTCTCAGACCAATCTGGACGTAAGGCATTCAGCTTTGGAGGGCAGGGAGTAATGTAAAGAATGTAGAGATTCCATAACATGGCACACAAGACAATGGTAATGGCCCGTGGTACGTACATAATCACGTCGTACAGAAAAGCCTTCTGTTCTTCTGTTCGATAAAAATTTAAATATCGTTACACGAGACTAACAGACATACAGCGCACCACAACGAGCTGGCAAGAAACGTGTTGGACGACGCAGGACACACAAACGCCTCAGACCTTAGGGCCAAACCAAACAGAGTTTTTGACTATATTTTAGAACATTGTAAGGGAGGAGTGCTCGCTGGAGCATCCTTCATGTGACATGCATTTTTTTAAATAATTATTTCCTTTCAGTAACATAAGTGTTGCTGAAAGTTACTAATTGTAACAGATAGCAAAATATAGTAAAGCTAAAAAAAAATTAATGGTAACCGACTGGAAAGTCCGTAACTATTACATACACGACAATGGAATTAAAAAGACGTTTGAAATTTCAAGGAAACGAACTGTACAAAAATTAAAAATTCTGTCAATCGTCTAAACGGTACAAACGAGTTTTTTTTCACAGACTCAGACACGCATAAACGCGTCGTTGAGATATTGTAACGATTAGTTAATAATAGTCAGGTAAATCGGACAAGATTTCCGATACCACACAATACTTTAATTTCCTATTGGAGTAAACTAGTTTTGAGAACTACCCAGTAGCGACTATTGAAGGATACTAGAAATACCATTCCATTAAGATTTATTGAAAGTTAACTACGTTGCAATGACTGGAAATTTCAAGAAACTCTCAGTACAACCCTTATGTACCTGAATGCAGTGAGACCTTGATCAACTGAGCATTGCTTATACGTTTACAATCGGAATACTCGTAGAAATTTTCCGGCTTACTTTTTGAACATCCTTTCCGACTACACCAGGATTACGACTGTTTTTTACAATCCAGCTGCACGCTTCCATAATTTTAGAAAATAATATCTCCTTATGATATTCTTTACAACATAACTATAGGATAACAATAAGCAACGACAAAATATTCCAGAGTTTAAAAAGGTCGGAAAACATGGTATCCCTTACACAACGTGTGCTCTTATCCTATATTACGAAACCCTTCTCATCTTAAAATAGACTTTATAGATCGAGTAATAGAAAATAACAGTCGCACTAATATTGAATTCCGGCTTGTAACACTGTAATTAGTAGTATGCCGTAGCTCATGTAATTACACATAAATAATTGTAATAAAATAAAATATTAATATATTATAATAAAATATATTGCGTTTCCTAAAATAAACAATTTCCGTTATTAATGGTCACGAGAATTTAATGGTTAATATACAGTTCCGTTCCATATTTTCGAGACAGTTGTACTGAGAGTTTGGGCAAGTAGGCCTTCTCGTCAGTACATTGGCTTCTAGTGGCGACGCCAAACCTCGTTAAGGCATACAGTCGTAACAAATTGTACGACCAACAGCACGTAAAACTGTGATCACAAAAACGCAACCGGACCGTAATTTCATTTTACCCGAGGTGTCGAGAATTGACAAAGATGTCTGCCGTACGTATAATAAACAAAAAATGATACAATACAAGGATTCTGATAATTTCACAGTACACGGTCAGAGCAGAAGTCATTTTGTTATCAACGTTGACACAGAGACAGAACTTTAAAACTCGTACACGATGGCCGAACTTTATTTGGCAGGACTCTCATCATCCACCGTCGTAAAGGTTTCGGCCTTAAAAATCTGTGGTCGTCCTCTGAAGACCAGGCTGAGAGACAACGAAGGACACTATTATCGTTGTTAAGTCTTTCAACTACGTCCAGGTGCTTCATCCACCAGTCTCGGTTTTTTTAGGACGACCACAGACTTTTGGGGTCGAAAAGCGAGAAAACATTAAAACAATGGAAGCATTCCGGCAGGGTGTTTTACAACAGAGATAGAAGTGTCAGTTTTCTTATACTCGTATATGATTTCAAGAAAAGTGTTTAACGCTGTTTCCTTCAAATACGTGCATACGCCGAATGAAAGTGAACTGCACTCTGTACAATTAATGTACATTGTTTGCCAGTAGGCTTGTATAATGTACATGCTACAGTGCCCAACTAAAATTTTATACAAAGTGGAGTTAGTCCATTCTCGGTATGGGCCTCACTTATCTTTTAATAAGCTTCAGCAAATAATGAGGAAAACTGTATAAGCACAATAAACGTCAGTCATCTGCGAACGAGTGAAACACCTGAGTAAAATACGAGCGGTTAAGACACAATACTATAAACTGTCAATAAAGTACGGCCCGAATGAATTACTTTCAATGAAAACGAGCAAAATTATGAAGCAACAAGCTGCTCTCGTATTGAAAAAGCAAGTTTTAATCAGTGTGTTTTTCCTTAAATGGTTTACGGAGAAAAGAAGAATAATGAACACTACAATGATAAAGAACACTACAATGATATGCAAACTGAGCAGGGTATGGAAAGACTTTTAACATAGGATAGAGAAGGAATAACAAGGAAACATCGAAAAACAATTAAATGCGTGCACGACCAATGTACAATAGACAATATCATTTACAGTGTAAGAAAACATGGAGGAGGACATTTTATTTGGCTAGGCGAAAATCTGACCCATGATCTCGAAGGTTGCTGGATTGGAGACTGGCCAAGAGACGTAAAGCGGCCAAGACATCACATCGGTTCATCGAAGATGGCCTGGTTGAGTAGTACCGTACAACACAGTGAACTGGACATTGGTCTGGAGAGAAATCCTGGGAGGAATGACTGGAGAGCCATTTGCATAGCAGTGAGCTGTCAAATAAAACTAACGAGAGAGAGAGAGAGAGAGAGAGAGAGAGAGAGAGAGAGAGAGAGAGAGAGAGAGAGTGAGGGGGGACTAGTATTTATACGTATATTTTAGTTACATTACGTATATCATTGAGAATGTACCACTACGAAAACACCGCGTGGCAAATGACTGACAGTTAAATGAATTATAAACCGTCCCTCTAAACGAAAGAATGTGTTCCTGGCATAAGCATATTGGTTCAACTGGCACCGGACAACTGTATGCAGAATATACAAGACGTTCTACCGTTATACGCTTAAATATTTAACGAGAACTCGAGTACGGTTTATGTATTCAGGCTTGGCACTTGCAGTAAAGTACCAACTGGCTCCAGGGAAACGGTAGCACGTCAATAACACGTGTGACGTCATTGCAACTGAAACGCCACAAACGTTGCAAATACTACACAGCAGCGCAGTGTTCGAACGGAAGGCGCCGAAAGAACACGTTTCCTGCGCCCATCGCGACCAATGGGTAGTTAATACAGAAAAGCGGTACATTTTATAGACCCGTCCACACCATTTAGATAACTGAGCTCATACTACCTTTCAAAATAACATAATTAACCGTGTAAACATAAATATTGTTATCTGTGAACACAATCAACATGTCAGACATTTCCGTTATCCCATTAGACCATAATATATGACTTATCGACATTCAGATTTTCAGTTAGTATGCCTATGTTAGCAATGTACAATGATTCATTAGTAAAAACCGGTGAAATAATTCTTTGGCTACGAGTAATGGATCAAATTTTACATGTTTTACTATCATCATTTAAGACATTATAACTATTGCATTACATACTGACATCGTCGTAAGAATTGAAGTTCGTATTGTTTTTGTATACTTGTCAAGAGCAGTGGTTAAGTGAAAGGTCATGCCACATTGCATTAATCGTTAAATGAACGTGTATCAGTAGCGTAACTGGAAGTTGCTCCTTGGGGGGGGGGGGGGCTAACTTGAAGGTAGGCCACTCCACTTTCTTCAGGACACGAAAAATTCAGTAGCGTAACTGGAAGTTGCTCCTTGGGGGGGGGGGCTAACTTGAAGGTAGGCCACTCCACTTTCCTCAGGACACATGAAAAATTCAGGATTTTCCCACATAGTTTTATAAATACATTTTAGAAAATATACGTAAGGCTGCAGATACGTATACATTATTTACCAACTGTTGACTGAGTGACTGTCATTAAGGAAAGTCTAACTGTAGGATATTTTATTAATTTACAATAATTGTAATTACTTTTATTTCTACAATTATTTAGAAGCCTTGTTTAACAAACGCAACTGGCTTATAAATGATCTATGTTAAGTGCTTATGGAATTCGCTGAAATTTTTATTAGTTCTGGGGGGGGGGACTGATCCCTCTAGTCATCCCGCCCGTAGTTACCCCACTGACGTGTAAGGTACTATGGCTGTTATTATTTAGTATTTCTATATGGATTACCGTTTCCAGATAGTAAGCTCTGTCACAAACTAGATGGGTGGACCCAGATCAGAGGCAATTATCCATCCAAGACACTTTTTAAATCAAGACTATGCTCCACTATGAGGTCAATTCACTAGCCGCTACCCTACAGTTAACAGAAATATACAATATTTTTGAACTCAACGTTTCATACGCTGTGTCACTCTATTTTATATTCAATTTACTTTGTATTACACTTTTTATTAAATACTTTTTAGGCTACCAGAAGAATTATCAGTGACGAGCCTCCAGGATTCGATCACGAGTACGTAAATTTCTAATTCGCGCTGGACAAACAAAATATAGTAGTAGGCTGTACTGGTTTACTTAGAACAATGTCACGTAATTGAACTTTCACAAATGTATAACCAAAATATTGTACAGACATTTTTTCAGTCATTTTTCTAAGTCGTTTTTATAATTATTGTCTTAGCAATTTTACAATGCATGTGTTTCACAGACATATAATATTTCAGTAAAACAACAGACAGCAATTTCGGTTTGTTTATCCAATTCATATTTCCTACTTCGGTAATATTTACAGTCCGATTAAAAAGTTGTATATATAAATTCCTAACAGTTCCCATGGTTCTGTTTGAATTAACTTTCACAGTGTTAAAACATGGTAGTGAAAGATAATAAACAATTTTTCAATTTGGTAATTTCCACGTTTGGAACGGGATAAAAGACAACATGCGCCAAAGTTCCCAGCGGATAAGTAAAATATACAATTAAACTGTCACAATACGTCAATCACTGCTAGCAAACCGAGCTAAGGAAGGCAGAAAAACTGGTTTTATGCCAAACTAAAGCAACAAAACTGTCACGATAATCTAATTACGGACAATATATTTGAGTGTATTCTACGGATGTAAGCGAATTTTTATCCGGAAGAGGTCGTTAACCTTCTGCCACTGGTTATATACAACACGAACTAGGAAAAAAAACAACTGAAACAGGAAACATGACTTTGTAAAATTTATAGGAATTGCATCGAAATTAGCATATCGTCTAACTATTGGTATCGTTAAAAATTGTTTGTGGCCGACGATAGAGTCTATTTATCCGTACTTGTTGTAAAACAATGAAGTGACACGATTAGGGCTTTTACGTTCCGAGTAAAATAAATAAAAAAGCAAAATTTATGATTCTTATGAGTGTAGACAAAACGATGTGGTCATAGAAAGGGTGGAAGCAGGAGATGATTGTTTTAAAATTAATTCCTCGGGCAGTAAGAAACTACTAACTAACCGAGAGCGCAATATTTAATAAAATGGTATCGCCTATGTAACTTATACATCCGAGATACGAATTTAGTGCACGGTTATTTAAAGAAAAAATAATATACGAGAAACCGTTAAAATGAAACTTTTGAAGAAAACTGACGACGAAACAAAAAGAGAACGAATAATAGATACACGATCTAAACGCGAATGCGATGTAAAGAAAGTGGCAGATATAGGTGATACGGTCTAACCAAGAGAAAGTATCAACCAACAGATGGTAACAAGTGAGCGTGAGGTAGACCGAGGAAGTGAGACAAGGGGAGAAGGGAAGACAGGACTGAAATGGGAGAATGTGGAAAACAGGTGTGTAAGAAAGGAAAAAAGTAGAGGAGTACAGGCACGAGACGACTCAACTCTCTCCTCATGTACCTTACATCCGTGAGAGCATATGCCTACAGGTGTAAGGACTAAGCGTAAAGAAACTAAATCGAAGTACGCATGAGTACGCGCATCACTCAAGTTTACAACAACACTTCGAAATTATGTGTAACGTTCTTACCAATACAGAATCGTGAATAAAATATTACGGTGGCAGAAATTACGACACGTTGTAAATAAAGGTAGGTGAACTCTCTATTCTAACAGCATGAGTGCACCAAACACAGAACAGCATGGAATACTGCCAGGTAGAGGTGGGCCGATATACCTGTAACAGGTATTTTGGAACGATACTTTTGTGGAACGGATGTAACAGTGACTGAAAAGTTGAAATACCTGTTATTCGCGGCCTCGCTGTTCCGAGTCGAGGCACGCCCCTACGCAACTATACACAAGTACAAGTAAACGAATACACCAAGGCCAAATACTAGGCGTATCACTGGTACACAAGGAACAGCAAGTAACCGAGTATTTTAAATAGTAGGGGTATCACCGGTACACAAGGAACAACAAGTAAACGAGTATTACAAATACTAGGCGTATCACGAGGAACATTGGTATACAAGGAACAACTAGTATTTTAGGAACAACTGGTATCAGGAGTATTTCGAGTACGAATTAGTACGAAACCACTTTTTGGTCCAGAATACTTCATTCTGGGCAAAGAGACGAAGCTGTTTTTAATAAATGAACAAAATTCATACTGATGTTACATTTATTCTCGTGTGTTATATAATACAGATTATAATAAATTATATATTATACTAGTCACCAACAAATTATATTGTGTTATAACCTACAGAGTTGCTGATAATAGTTGATAGGCCCCTAAGAGCAGATATCTAATGCAATTTTGCTGCAAACTGTTTAGGTTATGTTTTTATAAGGGGAATCGGTTTAAATCATGTTTATTCTCATTCACTCTTGTAGCTTACTGTTATGTTGTTATTATGTTTTTGATGTTTTTTTCACGTTATTTGTTGTGCTATACACTATACTTTTGTTAATGTGATTTTAACTTCACTGTACATCTCACGTAAATGATGACATTGTTGTAACGGACATTTATGCACTTTATCTAGTCCTGTTCATTAAATCTTTACTGATCTGATAAGGCTACCCTAAAAACAAGGTGTTTTCGTAAATTTGTTTCTTTTATCTAAACTGATTTTGAATTTTTGTCTCTATCACTTTACTTATCATTTGACTAATAATAGTTTCCACTTAGTAAAGAAATAATAATAAACTCCATAACAGATAACACATTTAGGTGTAAATGGTCAAACTGCAGCCTAAGATAAATACACGATCTGATGAAGATAAGAATTTACTAAACTTATTAGAAGGCCATCAATAAAACAAGGTAATAAGAAGAGAAAGCTACAAGTTTTCTGAATTTCTTGGAAACTGTAAAACATTCATTATTGATTTATGATATGGCTGGAAGTTTCCATTATTTGCCCAACTTGTGCTTTTGCCAGGACCTATCAGTTGCACAGTTGATCTACTAGCAGTGGTTCCCAACCTTTCGGGACTCGCGTACCACTATGGTCTTCCGCATTCTTTTCGAGTACTACCTGATAAGAAAATAAGATAAGAGGAGATATCTAATGAAATTTTACGGCAAACTGTTTAGGTTGTGTTTTTATAAGGGTAAACGGTTTAAATCGTGTTTATTCTCATTCACTCTTGTAGCTTACTGTTGTTTTTATTATATGTTTCTGATGTTTTTTCGCATAATTTGTTTTGCTATTCTAAATTTCATTGCCTGAGTTTCGCAACTGATTTGTCTAACCAGTGTTAGTTTGTTTACTCGTAGTGAAAACTTAAATTAGTATTCCCAAAGAGAGACAGGCCTATAAATTCTCGTTTCTTTTTTCTTTTAAACAGTAATAGTTTAATGAAGTCACTGTGTAAAGTAACACTGTTAATACTTTTAGTTTCAATTTATTTCTTATAACAAATTATATAATATAGGTTATGTATAATTAGTATATAATAACAGGTATCTGTACATGTTATTTTTTTGGAACGGTATTTTCATACCTATTATTTTACAATAACAGTTTAGCCCACCTCTACTGCCAGGGAAAACATTTTCTGTAACGCTCTGAACGAAGGCCCACAAGTCTTTACTCTGTACACATTTGGAAGTTAATTCGCATGTGTATACAAAGGTATACGCGCGCGCGCACGTGTGTGGAGTAAGTTTTCGCAGATTGCTGCCCGCGTCTGAGCTGATGGTTGGTCGTGAGAAGGATGGCGAATTTTCACTATAGAATTTTGGCACAATTCGTGTTCCCCACCTTCTCAAAGAGGTTCTTCTTTCAGATGCGAAAACCAATCTGAAAAATCACACCTGTGCGCGCGTTTTGTGCAAAGTTTTAATTTGCAATAACTTTAAAAAAAAAACTGTTACTAGCGTGAACTCAAATGAAAGCTCAAGAAACAAAGTATAAAAGATAATGAAATAATGTTAAACTCACTCTCTCTCTCTCTCCCTCTCTCTCTCTCTCTCTCTCTCTCTCTCTCTCTCTCGTTTTGTGTGCGTGTGCGTGTGTGTGCGCGCGCGCGCGCGTGAGAGAGAGAGAGAGAGAGAGAGAGAGAGAGAGAGAGAGAGAGAGAGAGAGAGAGAGAGAGAGAGAGAGAGAGAGAGAGAGAGAACGACACTTTATACCATTAAAGCCACACATTAAAACCATGACGGCCAAGAATAAATAGCTGGCAACTGGAGAAAGTAGATTAACGTGAATGAATGGAATCAACAAGCAAGAATCCATTTATTTTTAACTTTAAGAAAAGAAACAATTCACCATCAGTTTTCAGTTTAATCAACTGTATAGAAACCAACACAATAGTTTAATTAAATCTTAACGAGTGAATTAATAACAACAGGACACAGAGAAGTGTACGTGAACGTGACGCATGGTAATACCCCGCAGCCGATACGTTATCAGGTGCACAGGCACGTATTTGCTGCATTTCTCCTTGAAATCTCGCAGCGACCCAAGATAACGTCAGCAGTGCAAAGCGTACGCATACAGAACGCTTGATTATGATAAACATCACAGCGTGGAAAAACCTGCCCCGATAGCTAAACCGCGCTCCCGTAATATAGTAATGGGCACCATACAAAGTGTCACACATTTATCGGTGTCACAAGTATCGTTAACATTTACGTTAGTTGCGTCTACTGATTAATTGTGGCCTTATCTTGTTAAATTTCACCGTCTTTATACTTTTAACTACGCAATTTGAATAACACCATCATTATCCAGATAAATCTGGGTCCAGGATCCAAAGCAATACTTTTATATGGAATGCGATCTTCAGCGAGGGATAATTAAATTGACACTAGAATCAGAAAAACAGCCTTCAGTTTTATTGATCAGTTTTAAAGAACACGTATTTCAACAATCGTTCTTCACAAATATAACGCCCACTATCAACAAAAAGCAATAAGAATCTGTAAGCCATTAAGCCTACTGCAGCGCTTATAACACTTGGGACTCTAGTTACTACAGACAATAATCGCTTGTAAAACAACTCGTTACTCAGTGACTTGACTCTGGGCTGTGTGATTGTGCGTGCAGAGACGTACCGCAAAGGAAAATGAGTTACGCGCTACCTTCTGGATCCACTGCCCTCCTCTTTCAAAAGATCGCCGTCAAGTTAACTAACGACTTAAACTCTGGATTCTCCTAGGACAGTCTTCCGGAATGTATGTGCTATTTACAATTAATTAATCGCTATCAAAGTATCAAGCATTACTATTCTATTGATTTTGCAATCAATATCGATCGACGTTGAATTATTTTTCTGCGTTCGTAACCATATATTTTATTATTTCCATAAAGAGTCACTCGATTGGATTGCAGCCACCTGCCAATCTATTCCCGATTTACTACCTGTACATTTTACAGCGAAAGCTTCACGCCGCTTCCTTTTTAAAAATTCTCTATTAAAAATAATTAAATAAATAAGAAAAAGTAGAGAAGACACAAATCGGAACGTACGTTACTTTTTGTAGTATAAGTGTAAGTTTGGCCGGCCGAGTGAGAAGCTGCACCTAGACCAGCGCATGCGTAATTCGTCTAAGGAAGCGATTCCTGTTTGCGCGGCCATTCTGTTATATTTTCACTTCTTCGTACTTCACATATGTCGCGTCTTCATCACGCTAGGTTACGTACTCTGTTGTCTGTCTACCTCTACAGTTTGTCCTCCCAATTTGTCGCTCAGTTTTATATCAGCACTCATCAGTTTGTCCTTTCTTATTCTTTTGTTATCAATCCGTTTTATTCTTACAAGATTCATATACCACAGGTCGAACGCTTCCGTTCTAGATCTCTCTGGTTTCGCTATTCTCAAACTCTTCCTACGCAAAAGATGCTGAACGACACCCTTATTATTCACTATAAATTACATATAGACACGAGTGATTTACTCAAAAATACTACTTCCTTATTTTCCAAAGAGTCAGAGAGGGAGAGAGGAAGAAAGGGTGGAGAGACACAGACAGACAGATTCCACGAGCGCTAAATCGTGTTTTAATTCTCTGTTAACTATTTCAACGATTTCCCTTCAACAAAATTCGATTACAGTACTATGAATGCAGAGAATAATTAAAAAAGGCTTTAAACTAGATGGATCCCGTGTTACGTAATCTCAGTAACACAGTGAAGTTAATTTAGTTTAACCAGTGGAGTGGGTGAGTTATTTCAGTAAAATACTTACTGCACTTTCTATTAATCACTTAGATTAAAAGATTAGCTGAATCTAGCTTCTCCCTGCTCAAGCAAAGGAAAATACAGTTTCAAACACTCCTATTAATTATCTACTTTCCTGTTTTGTATAAACAAAAACATTTTATCAATTAAAATAAAAATAGTTGACGATCAGTGTTGTTGAAAAAAGCCAAGTCATAATCACATAATTTCCACTCGGCCATTATTTTTTCTTTACTGACTCTTCCAACTTCTCATTTAGCCTATATCTCTTGTATCTTCATATTTAAGAGGAAGATCTTCAATCTTCATTTTTAGATTGTAAAAATTTTAACAGTCTTCAATTTTATGGCTATATAAAGTATACACTTAAATTTAACCGTAATTATTAAAATCATTCATAAAAATTAAAATTTTTAATAACGTTGTTATTCGCAAGCTTACTGTAGATTAAAAAACCGTTTCCTATCGTTTGTTTCCACCAAGATTTGTGAGAGGTTTGGCAATACTGACCGTACCACATTTAACTCGAGTTAGAAGCAAATGTATTAGTCATACTCATATGTAATTAACAAGTAATAGTATTGTTTGAAACTTATTAAATATGCTAATAAAGAAATTGCTGTTCTGTCTGAGCGTTGAGACCAATAAATCCTACTCAGGTGTCGAGTGATCATTCATATACGAATATGCAACGTTATGACAATTTCCTCTTATTTCAGTCTCCCTAATTTCTATACAACTGTCTTAATCACCCCCCCCACACACACAGACACGCATTCGTATATACAGATTTTTACTTCAGTAAATGTACCACATACTTAGCGTGCTTCAAGGATATTTAATTTTTGTGAAAAAGTGTATATTTTCTTCTCATTCCAGTCCCCTTATACCGCAAGGTGTAGAGGTTGAGCAAAGGTCTCGCCACCGTGGTCTCTGCATGACCAGGGCCTTGGCTTCTTTCCACTTCACTCCCACCCCCTGCAGAGAGCTCCTCACATTGTCCTCCCAAGTCACTCTTCTTCGCCCCCTGGGTCTTCTCCCAGCAATTCTTGCTTCATACAGTTGTTTTAGAAGTCTATCCCCTTCCATCCTCTGAACGTGTCCAAACCAGCGCAACTGTGCTTTCTTAATTTGATCTTTCAAAGATACTGTCTTAAGACTCACTCTTATAGTAGTGTTTTTGACTCGATCCCTCTTGTCTTTCCTTCAACCTTCCTGAGGTATTTCATCTCCATAGCTTGTAGAGAGTTTAGATGTTTCTCAGTTAGAGGTTACGTTTCAGCCCCATAAGTATGAACTGGCACATACGTGTTTTTTTGAAAATGCTCATCTTAACATTCTTCGAAATGTCTGCCTTACCAATGAACTTGGTCTTTAGCGCATGGAAAAGTTTTAAGCCACTGCTTATTCTTAAATTAATTTCTGCACTGATTTTACCAGCTGATGTTATAACAGAGTCTAAATATTTGAACTCTTGGATTTGTTCCAGTCGCTTCCCTCTGATAGTAATCCGGTGTTGAACTGGCTCTCTGACAACAATCATTGTCTTCGTCTTTGCCAAACTTACTTTCAGTCCTCTTCTTTCCAGCTCCTCCACCCAAACATTAAGGTTCTTTTGGAGTCCCTCTTCTGTACCAGAGAGTAAGGCTGCATCATCTGCAAATGCAACAGCACCAGCTCGAATCGTTTGACGCCTCCAATTCCCAACATGGAATCCTCTAATTCTGGCCCTGCAGCTTCTTATTACATCATCCATTAGTATTAGAAAAAGTAGTGGACTATGAACGTCACCTTGGCTGTATATTTTCAATAGTTAGGCTATAACCAAGATCGTTGAACCGAATGAAAACGTTTTGTTCAGAAACTGTCTTATTTTCAAATCCGCTGACATTACTTGAAGTATATCATCAAGTATTTACTTCTTTTATTACCAGTAATGTATCATATCATCATATAAGTTCTATAATTATATACGTTTTTATTATTAATTATTAAAATCTGCATTTTTAAAATCTTAAGTGTTTCTTACGTTATTGAAATAACATCTTATTAGAAGGATAACACCGAGTAAACACACATAAAACCACATAGGTAGAGGGAAAAATATGTTTAAAAATCAACATGAATTCTGATTTTTAACTCATTTTCCGGTACACGTACGACTGTAATGACAAAATAATCACGTTCTGTAATAAACAATTTGTTTCCTTGAAAATACAAAAGAGTAAGATCGCATAATTACACAATATGTAGGAAATACACACAAACACAATAGTAGGAAATCGTGCATTATAATTATCAACAAAATCATAGAACACAAACGCAGTAGGCTACTGTCGTAGGCTGTTTACGCCACTCAACGCTGTATTTTACTGATTGTTTGCACAAGCTCTTACGTAATGTCACAATCTAAGTTTTACAAAAAATAATTACAAAAATAGTACTCTCATAATGACTATGAAAAACGGTTTTATACATTTAACGGGAAGTAATCCCTTTTTGTGTTAACTTACCGTAACAAGAAAAAAAAGAGTTTACAAGCAAGGTTATAGAAGTTTTTCTTCTCCGTTATTATTTCGTTTATACACAGAATATTGCGTACGTCAATCGAGAAAGAAAGAACTGATGTATCTGCAAAGACACTCCCCACTGACAATGAATATATATAATATAATATAATATAACAGAAGGGAATCTTCGTGGACGAGAAACTCAAGAATCAATCAAAGTTCACATAGGCTACTTTAACTATACAATTCAAGACCTGTATTTACGACTCGAAATGATCTACAGTGGACAGATAAATAGAGGAGATAATCACTTCCAATATAAGGATTAAGGAAAAAGAAGAAAATGTTTTCATAACAGATAGACTACAATGTACTGAAAATGGATTTCAAATTTTGTCTGTTTTGAATTCGTGTTTCATTTATAATTAAAAATGCAAAACTATATTCTGGGAACGTGTACGGGACGGCCCATGAGAAAACGATACAAGATACTTGACGTACACCTAGGCCTACATGCGACATCAATGGTTTCTGTTTTTATTTTTATTATAATTTACTTTAATTACGTAATTTATAACAGTTTATTCACACGTAGGTACAAACGATGTCTTTTCGACGGACAACGGATGAGGTACTATAAAAGTTGGGAGTATATAAAAGGTGGATTAAAAACGTACGTCTCAACAAGAGTTCAACAAAAACATTGAGATCGTGGTCCCGGAAATGCGCACAGTCACACAAACGTTTAATCCATCGAAAACACTGGTGAAATTTCTAACTTGAAAGTAAGTTCACGTAAAACAGACGCAGACCCGCAGCTGATGAATACTGTCGTACCACAGTAGAAAGCTGTTATACCCTTCACTTTAGCTTTGAAAGAAGCGTTGATTTAATGAAGTAAACGTACATTGTGTTCAAGTCTCACACGAACATGCAAACAATCGAATCAACACAGATGGTAATTTAACGCGAACGAAACCGATGATACGTGGAGTATCTTTCAGATTTAAAATAACAAATGTTTCGTGTTGTTCGAGTTTCACGTGCACATTGAAGTACTGTATCACAAAAATATGACACGTGACGGTACACCGTCTGTCACAGTTGATGTCGCTTTATTAGTCGTCTGGGTGATTAACACCAAGAAAGTGGGACTTGCTGACGAGGTGACTGACCCCATTCGCGTGATACGCACCGTCACAAGTCCCACGATGGCGTAACATCGCCATAAACCCAATTTGGAGCGTATAAACTTTGTGTTATGTCAACAAACTACGGTTCTCACGTTATCTATTGTTACTCAAGAGAAACGTCTGTTGTTCCATATAAGTCTGTTCACCGAGAAAGAATAAAGTCGTTTAGAAGGAATAACCCAGTCGCTTATCACAAACAACTTCCCGGTGAACAGACGAATTCATGAATCGCTTTCCAAGATCGGATTAACTGTGACGCGAAACCGATTGTGAAGACGCGAACAGACTGTAGAAAAAAAACTGTTCTGACGGTACGTGCTTATGATAAACACTTACACAAACCAGTATTGTTTATTCAGTAACCAACTCACTGACGTCACCTGTTCATGAAACGTTTGTAATACACATACTGTGCAAACTAGGTAAACATCCACCGTCTCTTGCTCTCATACTACTTTGCCCTTTATTATTGACTCGGTTTAACAGTAAAGGTCGGATCAAAGGAACTAATATCAATTGTAATTAATTTTTTAGGGACACCCGTATAGTTGCATAATTGACATATTTCTGTATTTCGCTTTATTAAAGGCCTGTATACTAACATCATAATGACGACGACACGAGGGCTTCACTGAAGGTGATAACCACTAAGGTTGATGAAGACTGATGAGTACTAATTGTGGTTGCTTCTACGTGGACTGAATGAAAGTTTTCTACTAACAGGACAATGTTACTGGCACAAACATGCAGCCCTATCGTTCTGCACATTACTACAGTAGAGCATCGATTATCCGAACATCCATTAACCGAACGATCTATTATCCGAACTCAATAAAAAGTGCAATTAATTATGTACTGTACTGTACAGTAATGTATTTGACACGTGGAGGCGTAGCCTATTGTATACTATAAATTATCACAGTACGGTACAGTAATGAGCCTCCTGGTGGTCTAGTGGCTAACGTGGGCGCTTGATGCGCTCGTGGTCCCAGGTTCAATTCCCGGCGGAGGCTCCGTACGGCGTGCACTCAGCGTCATGAGGCCGAACCGAGTAGGCGCTGAGATACCAGCGCCGCCTCCTGGCTGTGAATACCGCAACTTAGCGGCTGGTGGTGTGTTGTACTAGCCATGCAACCGTCACATTGCACACAACAGCCGCGCGGTACGCCTTGGTCTCCTTTCAGGGACTTGTTGAGCGGAGGTTTTTTTTGACTGTATAGTAATAAATAAACGCTCTAGCTATACAGCCTTGAAACGCCCACTTTAGTCCCAGAGTTTTTTCTTAACCCCCTTTTTCTAACCTCCAAAAAATTTTTTTTTGTTTTTCTCTGGGAAGGCGTCACTTAATATTTAAGACTAGGCTTGTGGCCTAGATGGAAATAAAATGTGCTGAGCCCAGAGTGACAGGTCTTGCAAGGAAACACTTGATCAACAATAACAAGATTTTATTTATGCAGCTTGAATTTAAACAATTGCTTTTACAATCATCTTTGGTTTGAGTTTCATTAATTCTTAACATCAATTCAAATATCTATTTAAAGCCACATGGTGGTTTCATTACAACAAGAATATTTCAAAGTATCTCCAACAATTAAATAATGACATGCCAAACTACTGAATTTATTATATTTATTATAAACTTGTATTTCTGTATTTTACTTTCAAAAGAATTGTTTTTATTGCATTAGTAATGCATGAACCATTCATTAACATACGATAAGTATAAGTATCTGGAGCTGACAATCCATGATCATTAGATAATACGATAATAATTAAATTCAAAGAAAACTAATTACTTAAGTGTGTTGCAGTACTCGTACTTTCATCTACCTGTTCCCCAGCACTAGGATTAATCGCATTAAAATCGAAACCAGTGACACAGCAAACCGAGGTTGAAGTTTGTTAATTAAATATTAAAATATGTTGCTTCAATTTTTTTTTTTAAGTTAATCAAATATAAGAATATTATAGTACTATTATAAATTGAGTAGTCAAGCTGAACCGAATAATAACTAAGTCAATAGGAGTTTTAAATTTAGAATAAGAAACAAAAATTGGAACGTGCAGGATCACAAGTCATATGACAGGCAGATGCAAGTACTCTCCGGGTATTACATTTTCTTAAGGTCTGGATTTTGTCAATAAATGAATTTTAAATTTGGTTTTCTCTTTTGCAGTAATAGAATTAAATATTTATATTATACAATGGTAACCCTTGACTTTATGCAAATTCAATACACAACTACTTATAAGTTATTCATAACACAGTCATCACTGTCCACACTTTACCATGTCTTCACAAAACATGTTCAGTAATGTTAACTCTGAAGCATGAGTCTAATTTCTAGGAATAGGTTTCTGCGTGTGCGTTACCCGATAACCTGCGGAGTATTACGTGTGTGAAGTTTATAAAATAAAAGGAAAGTTTCCACCTGATCTTTCGGATTGCACTAAGAATATTCCTGCATTTTCGGTGGGGTGTGAAGAGCGATGTCGGATGGCGTGACGGCGTTGGGGCTTCTTACGCAGGCTCTGCGGATGGGCGAAGATGTAGAATGCCCATCTCGTCGACCCCTTTCCTCCCGGCTAAAGCGGGGAAACCTGAAGCTCTTTATCGAATTATCTAGTCATAGTGGTGTCACACGTTACACCGTCACAATCCAAGCCGCACCAAGTTGAAAGAGAAAAAAGGCCGATGAAGACGCTGCGCGAACTTATAAAAACTAAAACATTGCTGCCTAAATCTCGTTGTCGAGCAGAAGCCACTGCCAGCCAAATGACGTCACCAATCAAGGTCGCAGCGGACGACTGAATCTCGATATCGAAAGCGGGCATCGTAACATGCAGCGATAATGCACCGAGCGCACGGAAAATACAATTAAACTGGCCGTGGTGTTTACCTTTCAATATAACCACGGCACGGCCTTACAATCGATAATAAAAGAATCGATAAACACATTTAGATCAACAAACTTGGATAAACACATTTACAATTGATAAACAAACTGTGTCAACGGAAGTCTTTTCTCTGCAAATCTTTTCTTCGGTACCTATTCGTACTTAGTGAAAATGAAGAAGGATCCAAACAGTTAATAAAAGAATTTAACTTAAAGGAGAGTGCGTAACTTAAAGGATGATTGCAGATGCCTGGGATAGCGTAAAAACTGAAACTCTAAAACGAGCTTTGGGAAAATTTCTAAATCAAACGTTAAATGAGGAACATAAATCTGATACTGGACATCAAGACATAGATATTGAAATCATGCATCAAATGGTACAGAATATTCCTCAGTTTAAAAACTGTAACAAAGAAGAAGTTAACGTTTGGTTAAACGTGGTTGAAGCCGATCCCGGTTTTCAGTTATTAACCGATGAAGAGGTAGTTGAGTCATTAAATAAACGTAATGCATACGAAACAGATTCAGACAAAGACGGCGAGAATGTTACTAATACAAAACCATCGATGCCAGCAAAAGATTTTGACACATTTGAGACTGTTCTAAAGTGGGCCGAAACAGAAAACGAGGTAGATTGTATTCAGCTTATGAAACTTAAACGACTTCAGTCTTTAGCAGCGAGAAAACGGGGTATCGGTTTGAAGCAGACAGTGATAGAACAATTCTTCATAAACGTGTAAATCCATGGTACTGTATGATTTGTTTTGTTTTTAATTTTTAATTAATTTTATAGTACAGTGATTGTCATTAAACTCTAATTTTGTTTAAATTAACTTTTGGTTTTTATTAATTACACTCAGCTTTAAATAAATGATTTTTAGCCTTAGTAATACATTACAATACAGTATACAGGCTGCTATAATTATATAATAGTATGTTGGAAATGATTTTTTAATGAAAACCTTGGTTTTTGTAAAGAGAAATAATGTTTTCGATTTACGATCTGTTATACGAAATATCGGTTATCCGAATGGGCCCTCGTCCCGAGTGGTTCGGGTAATCAGTGCTCTACTGTAATTGAACAAGTCTCTCACTTTGGTTACCTATGGTATGATATATTATATGAGAACAATAGAGACATAGACAATAAACTACATAAGTCTCAAATGATGTGCGGCACGATAAGAAGAACACTAAAAAACAAGACGCGGAAAAATATTCAGCTCACGTTTTACAAGGTAATGGCTGACCCTATGGTTCTTTACGGAAGTGAGTCATGGATAATGAGAAAGAGATAAAAGCTGTATACAAGCAGCGGAGATAAAATTTCTATGGAGGAGGAGGAGGAGGAGGAGGGGAGGAGGAGGAGGGGGAGGAGAGACATAATATGTTTTTTTTATCTGAGTGGGATATTTCTGGAAGTAAGGAATAAAATATGAGTTCGCAAAAAATGTAACCAAACGTTAAAATCTGCTATAAGAAATTTGAAAACAGCGTGGACAGCAGCTCGCTACACGTACGTTGTGTGACTACGCCTACCAAAGGCTATTGTGAATGAGAAGTACAGCACGTGGTTCTCTGTAAAGTTCTCTTGTCAGATGTGTAAGGCCGATTCACAAGATGTATAAGTGGCGTATTAAAAAAGTTTACATTCTGACAGCTTTGGAGTAGTTGGTTGTTAAGATTTATTTCGGCTCTTACAGGATTGGTTCTCAGAAAAGCCATCACCTTCAACTATTGGTATCCTACCTTTGTCAAAATTACAGTACTCATAGGTTTCATAGGAGAAAGCTGAATGGATTTAAATACTGTTTATAATACGTAATAATAGTCAACTTTATCTACCTACAGATATGTTGTTAGGAGACGAGCGACCATATTATTGATCACCTCAATTTTTGTTGAGCCCCCTTCCCGAAATGAAATTGTGCATATGTCCATGCCACACGTCGTACTTACTACGTAAAGATACATGAGATGTACACGAGAAACACGCATATTATTGGAAAAACTATAGATTTATTGTCGGCTATCAGATTCGATTGCGATAACGGGATCTTAATCACAATAAGGGGCGGCAACTTAATCACTACCGCAATTGTATATCCCTGTTTTAAAAACGTATAATTCACGTTTTTTGTTTTACGCGATATATCGTTACACCCGTGGCAAGCAATAAAAATATAGTTAGTCGTTACTGCGGATGAGGTGGCCGGGCAACTATATTTAGTAGCACATAAACGCACGTTTAACAATTCGCAACATAATCAAGAAAGTTCTTAACTATTAGTTATCTTATCTTAGTTAAGATCAGTTATAGTTAATGTCTACACATCTTGCATGGATCAATCAATACGAGAGATTTCTTATTACAAATTAGGACGACAACGTCGACATGGATATGGTAATACCATCACATTAAATGCCAGCCGACACGTTTGGTTAGAAACAAACTGAACAGAAAATTCACAAGTTAGTTAAGGCGCTACAGTTTGTGTCGATCTACAGTATGTTACGCACGATTGACTTCGCGTCTTCGAATGACAGACGAATCGAAACGCAACGTTCTCACTTTCATTATTTCATTAATCTTCCTTGAAGGTCGTAGAAAGAGAAACACTTGAACTCGGCACTCTATATTCCTTACAACAGACGTATCTGAAAGAATTATCAGCCAAACTGGATGGTCACACAGAGGGCTCGAAGGCCGGAGATCTTTACACTCGTAAGGGTGCAGAAAGAGACCAGCTATTGATTCGATTCGTTCATCCAAACACTGTGTGTATGTGTATTGGGGGGGGGGGGTGGAGAGAAACAGGCATATATTAAATATTGATGTATTTATAAACTTAATCCCATACACACTTCTCCTTAACATGGAGTACAATTCAATACAGTTTAAACTATATTTCTACTCCCAAATGGCACAAACGTCAATTATGATAATATAGCTGCATATTATTCACCTTCCGAATTGATTAGTTCCTGTAGCCGTTAAAATTGCCTGGACCCAAAGACCAACTGCGTGCTCCAACCCACGTCGCAACACTTTACAGCTGATTGACGAATTACTCGCCAAGTCGAACTTGGATCCTTTCTTTCGGCATTATACTGTAACAGGCGACATTCTTCGTTGTTAGAAAAATCTACACGATTAGAGCAACAACCGTGTAGCACAGGAGGAGCACTTATGCTCTCGCTCTTACAGCCTTCGAAAACCAACACAGTGGAATGGTGTTCAACAACAATGGTGGATTGGTGAAATAACGATACATTCTTCCTTCATTAGCTGATACGGTACGGTGAGTTCCATTATGATTTCTTACGAAGTTCGTAAAGCTTAGTTATTTTTCTCTCAAAAACCTTGAGTAGTTTCTTGTCTCTGTTGGCCATTACTTTGCTGGCATACATTGAAAACAATAATAATCACAAACTAAATAAGTTTCACAAACCTCAGTTACAAACAATAAATGCTCAATATAGTTGGAACTACTTGCAAAGCATATAGTTATAACGCCATAAAATAGTTATATCGACAGCAACTAATTCGGCGCCGTATAAGCTTGCGTAAGCTTATATTCAGAGCGCAACTACAACGGAAAGTAGCATTTATCAACTTTAAAAGTTTACTGCCTGTAAATAGTATGTTATGCCGCGGTAACATGGGCACTGAAAAAAAAGTGTTCGTAGAGTTTTAAAGTTTGGGTATGGAGAAAGATGGTAGGCTACAAATCAGTTCGAAAGACACAGTGACTAATGAGGACGTACTGAGGAGAATTCATGTCATATGAAAATTCTGACGATAAGGAGGAGGAAAGCAAAATAACTGGCCTGTATCAAGGAAACGATAATTGGGAAGATAGATAGATGGGAAGAGGAGCTGAGGAAGGAAGGGAATGTGAATGTTGTATGATCTGAAGGACGAGCAGGACATAGAGATCTGAAGGACAGCGTATAGGTCATGGTATCGGCGATGGTTTGTTCCGTGTCATAAGATAGTTCCACTGAAGGACGCCCGCGACTCACTACACTATCACGCAATTAGTAATTGTTTTGTTTGCTTTCTGCGTCTCCGTGACAATAATTCCTGCTGAATCGTGTGTCACACACAATACTCCGAACAAAACGCAAATCACACACACGTCGCGTCGTATGAAAGTTAAATGTTTATGTTTTAAGCAGTTTCTGAAATAGTTAAGACAATGTACAGCATCGCGTTACAGAATTGTATAGTGTAATATCAAACGCACACCGCCCGCCTCCTCGACAAAATTCTCATTTCGAAGACGCTGCGCTGTGACAGAATTAAATTACGTCCACGGCTTTCCGACGACATCTGATTATTATTCAAAACGAGGATTACTGACAAACAGCTCTCGGGTACTGCCGGTGAGAACTTAACCAGCCATCAGTATGCGTCCTGACTGATCGATCCAGCTGGCAAAATCTTATTTTCGACCAATAATATCTGACGCGGCTTCGCAAAACCTTCACGTAGACACTCTGAATGCAAAAAAGATTTTAAATTATAAAAAAATATGTTATGGAAATCAGGCTTGCTTTCTTCTTTCCGATAAGGCGTTTGACAGAAAATATGTTTATATGGACTACTGTAAATAATTTTAAATAATCGAATTAATTACTCTCATGTAATAATTAGTTTTAAAAATACAAGATTCGACAAGTTTTAATTGGTTCTGGTGATTTGGAATGGGTAATATGATGAAATACGAAAACAGATGCAATTTTCATCATTACAAGTCAAAAACCTAGAACACAATTTTTATAATCAGACTCTAGTCTAAGATTCATCAGTTTCATATCAGCCGGACGTTGGGTATATTTTATGGTTGATTTCAGGATTCTTTTTTTATTTCCATTTGTTAGTTCTTGCAATTATATAATTAACAAAAATGTTCAAAAATTAAATTTGCGGTTAAAATTGCACAGACGTAGAAGATCAGGTAAGAAAAGCCACTGACTATTGTACGAAGGGCACTCAAATACAGTTATCACAAACGACAGATTAACACAGCACAAATATACAGGCAAGATTGTGTAAGCTAGAAAGCTACAAACCATAACGTACTGAATGGACTTCAACTACAACAATGTTAATATAAAGAGGGACATTCCACACACAGTGAGGCGTTTAGAATAGAATACATCACATCCACAGAGGACATGTCCTGAAATGATGAAACGATGGTGGATATGATCATAATTATATGATGTTTCAAAAAGAAAAGGTCACTTGGCACCAGAATGATAAACAAACACTCTAATCCTCACGTTGACATTAAGCGTTGCCCACTAGAGACAAGCAATGAAAACAAACTGAACTCAAATTTAAGAGAAAAGGCTTAACCAAAAGGCTCACAAGGATCACAAGGATTGGCTGTCCAACTCAAAGTTCCCTAATGTAGACCCAGCTAAAACATCCAACATCCACAAAGACAAGTGTATAACGGCAACTAGATTTCAACTTTTAACGTTGTCAAAAGAAATATGTTGCCCAAGATCGGTCGTGGATACGTTCAGTGGATAAGGTCGTCACCACTCACAAGGGTTTTTGTACTTTGATTTTTACTTTGTGTCCCACGGTTCACTAATGCAGATGCGGGGCATTACCAAGTGGAACGGTAACTAAGTTTCAATTTTTTTTTCTCACATAAATGCCTGACAAGTGGTTTTGTAAGGATTTTTACCTCAGATAACTGGATTACTTCTTTCAAACCCATGTGCCCATCATGTATATGGGATGATCCCCAAAAGCCCCATTGCGGCGGTCAAGGATATTTGAAGAACTTTAAGGGTTTGACCCGAAAGTGTGGTCGGTCAGATTCTACTACTAACAGACCCTCATCCATAACCAGCAATACTTAACTTTCCAATTTTATAAATATCACTATAATATTGACGACTCGGAACACGTAAAGTTTTACCTTACAGCCTAAACCGGCTTTCACCTATAGAAGGCTTCATCAGAGGCTGTCGTAAGTAGCGCTGTTCGTCTTGTTGTTGGCGACGAGATAGTGTTTCGAAAGATCGAAGCTGTGTGTGTGTGGTGAGATGTGTTCGAATAATGCGTGCGATTTGAATTGTGTCTGTTCGTTTAGGATGTCGTTTTTATTTGTTTTTGTGTGTTTGTATATTTCTAATTGTTCTAGAGTGTCTAGTTTTCGGCCTTTTGTGTGTACGTGTAGTATGTTCATGTTATTGTCGATGTTTTTATATGTGTGGTTTGCTTCAATGAGGTGGTTTGCGAAGGTAGATTCTGTAGTGGTGTGGAGTGCTTTTGTGTGTTCAATGTATCTCTGTTTGAAGCTACGTCCTGTCTGGCCTATGTAGAATTTATTGCAATTTGAACAATTTAGTTTATATACACCGGGTAGATCGAATTTGTTTTGTGTTTTGGGCATGCGTTTTGATAGTGTGTGTTCTGTTTTGTTAGTAGTTTTGTAAGCGATTCTGTATCCTGCTTTTTTGAATTTGTGGGCAATTTTTTCTGTTTGTTTGTTGATGTATGTTAGTGTTATGAATTTGTTGTTTTCTGTCTTTGTCTGTTGTTTGTTTTGTGTTTTGTGTAGGAGTTTACTGACTATTGTTCTGTCATAACCGTTAGATTCTGCTAGATATTTTATCGTGTTTAGTTCGTCTTTGTAGTCTATTTCATCTAAGGGGATGTTGTTAAGTCTATGTATCATGGTTCTAAAAGCAGCTAGTTTGTGTTGTATTGGGTGATTGGAGGTGTTGTGTATTAGTGTGTCAGTTGTAGTTGGTTTTCTGTATATACTGAATTTGTGCCTGTGTTCTAGTTTTGTGATGGAGAGGTCTAAGAAGTTTATGGTATTGTTGTGTTCGTATTCGGCAGTGAAGGTTATGTTTTTATGTATTTTGTTTATGTGCGTTAGTAACTGTTCACATTGTCTTTTGTTTCCCCTGTATAGTATTATAATGTCATCAACGTATCTGTGCCAATATAGTATTTTATGTGAGTGTCTGTCATTGTTTGTGAGTATTTTTTTTTTCTAAGTGTTGGAGGAAGACTTCTGCTAAATGCTGGATATGGGGGAGCCCATGGGTAGGCCATCGTTCTGTGTGTAGTATTTATTGTTATAAGTAAAGTAGTTTTGTTTTGTGATAATGTTCAGAGTTTCTGTTATTTCATTGATAAGTTCGTCTGGTGTGTTGTTCTGTTTGAGTTTGTTTTGTAGGATGGTGATTGTTTCAGAGATGGGGATGTTTGTGTACAGGTTTTTAATGTCAAAGGAGGCTAATGTGGCGTTATGGGGGATGTGTATGTCTTTTATTTTTGTTACTAGGTCAGTGTTGTTTTTTACTGCAATGTTGTTGTCTATTTGTGTGTGTTGTCTAATAATTTTTTCTAGATATTTTGCCAGTTTGTGTGCAGGGGCATTACGGTAGTTGATAATGGGGCGGATCGGAATGTCTTCTTTATGGATTTTGGGAAGCGCTTGGAGTGTAGGTGCTGATGGTCGGATTTGTTTCATGTAGGGCTTTTGTTTATGTGTCATAATGTGTTTGGCTTTGTTGACTATTTGTTTTACTGAGTTTTGGTATCTGTCGGTGGGGCCGTGTTTTAGTTCTGTGATGTTGTTCTGTTCCATGAAGTCTTGTACTTTTTTGTGTAGGTTGTCTGTGGGGATAATTACAGTCGTGTTGCCTTTGTCAGCTTTTACAAATGTGATGTTGTGTTTGTGTGCCTTTTCCCTCAGTTTGATGGCTGTGTGTATTTCTGAGTTGTGGTTGTTGTTGTCTGGTGTCTTATGTACTCCTGTTGTGTTGTTTATATTATGTCTTAATGTGTCTTGATGTTCTGGTGCTGTGTTTTGTATATTTGTTTCTGTGTCAATTATGAGCTTTGTTAGTGTTTGGTTGTTATGTTTGTAATGTATGTTATGTTTTAGGCCTTTATCAAGGAGTGTTTGTTCGTTTTTTGTGAGTGTGACGTTCGTGAGGTTTACTGTACGTGGGTAGAATTTGTGCAAGGGAATTATATCTGTTTTGATTGGTGTCAGGTTTTTTATTTTTCTGTCGTGTTTTGTCTGTATGTTATGTATTTGTTTTTTTGTCCATTCATTTGTGTGATGTATTAGTTCAGTCATGTAATTGTGTCCGTATGTGTTGGCGATATGTAGGTGTAGTGTTAGTCCTTTGCGATTAAGGGCGTCTTTTTTCTTATATAGTTGTTTAATTGATTCTTTTATGTATGTTCTTTGTGCGATGTTTTGTGTTATTCGGGCGGCCTGGTTGTTATGTTTAATTTTGATTTGGGCATATTTAGGTGTTAGTGAATTTTTTATGCATGTTTTGTTGAATGTTATGTGAGCTACAATCTTTCTAACCTTCAAAGTTGTGAACTTGTACGCTTGGACGTTGGCTCGTCTTGCTGAGTTAAATTCTTGGATTTCGTTGTCCATGACGTGTCCGTTACTTAACTAAATATCACTATAATATTGACGACTCGGAACACTAAGTTTTTTATAAGTAAAAACGTAAAGTTTTACCTTACAGCCTAAACCGGCTTTCACCTATAGAAGGCTTCATCAGAGGCTGTCGTAAGTACCGCTGTTCGTCTTGTTGTTGGCGACGAGATAGTGTTTCGAAAGATCGAAGCTGTGTGTGTGTGGTGAGATGTGTTCGAATAATGCGTGCGATTTGAATTGTGTCTGTTCCCGAATAACACAAAACATCGCACAAAGAACATACATAAAAGAATCAATTAAACAATTATATAAGAAAAAAGACGCCCTTAATCGCAAAGCACTAACACTACACCTACATATCGCCAACACATACGGACACAATTACATGACTGAACTAATACATCACACAAATAGATGGACAAAAAAACAAATACATAACATACAGACAAAACACGACTGAAAAATAAAAAACCTGACACCAATCAAAACAGATATAATTCCCTTGCACAAATTCTACCCACGTACAGTAAACCTCACGAACGTCACACTCACAAAAAACGAACAAACACTCCTTGATAAAGGCCTAAAACATAACATACATTACAAACATAACAACCAAACACTAACAAAGCTCATAATTGACACAGAAACAAATATACAAAACACAGCACCAGAACATCAAGACACATTAAGACATAATATAAACAACACAACAGGAGTACATAAGACACCAGACAACAACAACCACAACTCAGAAATACACACAGCCATCAAACTGAGGGAAAAGGCACACAAACACAACATCACATTTGTAAAAGCTGACAAAGGCAACACGACTGTAATTATCCCCACAGACAACCTACACAAAAAAGTACAAGACTTCATGGAACAGAACAACATCACAGAACTAAAACACGGCCCCACCGACAGATACCAAAACTCAGTAAAACAAATAGTCAACAAAGCCAAACACATTATGACACATAAACAAAAGCCCTACATGAAACAAATCCGACCATCAGCACCTACACTCCAAGCGCTTCCCAAAATCCATAAAGAAGACATTCCGATCCGCCCCATTATCAACTACCGTAATGCCCCTGCACACAAACTGGCAAAATATCTAGAAAAAATTATTAGACAACACACACAAATAGACAACAACATTGCAGTAAAAAACAACACTGACCTAGTAACAAAAATAAAAGACATACACATCCCCCATAACGCCACATTAGCCTCCTTTGACATTAAAAACCTGTACACAAACATCCCCATCTCTGAAACAATCACCATCCTACAAAACAAACTCAAACAGAACAACACACCAGACGAACTTATCAATGAAATAACAGAAACTCTGAACATTATCACAAAACAAAACTACTTTACTTATAACAATAAATACTACACACAGAACGATGGCCTACCCATGGGCTCCCCCATATCCAGCATTTAGCAGAAGTCTTCCTCCAACACTTAGAAAAAAAAAATACTCACAAACAATGACAGACACTCACATAAAATACTATATTGGCACAGATACGTTGATGACATTATAATACTATACAGGGGAAACAAAAGACAATGTGAACAGTTACTAACGCACATAAACAAAATACATAAAAACATAACCTTCACTGCCGAATACGAACACAACAATACCATAAACTTCTTAGACCTCTCCATCACAAAACTAGAACACAGGCACAAATTCAGTATATACAGAAAACCAACTACAACTGACACACTAATACACAACACCTCCAATCACCCAATACAACACAAACTAGCTGCTTTTAGAACCATGATACATAGACTTAACAACATCCCCTTAGATGAAATAGACTACAAAGACGAACTAAACACGATAAAATATCTAGCAGAATCTAACGGTTATGACAGAACAATAGTCAGTAAACTCCTACACAAAACACAAAACAAACAACAGACAAAGACAGAAAACAACAAATTCATAATACTAACATACATCAACAAACAAACAGAAAAAATTGCCCACAAATTCAAAAAAGCAGGATACAGAATCGCTTACAAAACTACTAACAAAACAGAACACACACTATCAAAACGCATGCCCAAAACACAAAACAAATTCGATCTACCCGGTGTATATAAACTAAATTGTTCAAATTGCAATAAATTCTACATAGGCCAGACAGGACGTAGCTTCAAACAGAGATACATTGAACACACAAAAGCACTCCACACCACTACAGAATCTACCTTCGCAAACCACCTCATTGAAGCAAACCACACATATAAAAACATCGACAATAACATGAACATACTACACGTACACACAAAAGGCCGAAAACTAGACACTCTAGAACAATTAGAAATATACAAACACACAAAAACAAATAAAAACGACATCCTAAACGAACAGACACAATTCAAATCGCACGCATTATTCGAACACATCTCACCACACACACACAGCTTCGATCTTTCGAAACACTATCTCGTCGCCAACAACAAGACGAACAGCGCTACTTACGACAGCCTCTGATGAAGCCTTCTATAGGTGAAAGCCGGTTTAGGCTGTAAGGTAAAACTTTACGTTTTTATTTATAAAAAACTTAGTGTTCCGAGTCGTCAATATTATAGTGATATTTAGTTAAGTAACGGACACGTCATGGACAACGAAATCCAAGAATCCAATTTTATATTAAACAAGTTTTGACTACACGAACACACACTATTTGAGTTTCCCAATTTCAGTGAAACGGGTTTCCACATTTTGGAATCAAGTTTTTTTTTTGTAGAACATATGGAATGAAACTTACTGTAGTCTCTGAATATCTGGTTTATACGTTGGGTTTCCGTTAACCTAACGGACTGTACATCCTGTAGATCTTGTAAATCTGGGTAAAAACAGCTTCTGGAAAATGACTGTCCGCCAAGAACTTTTACGTTGTCTGTTTGTTAACTAGTTCACGCGCTTTTAGCCGTTATTAACACACAAAAAGTGACCAACGCGCCTTTATTAGGTAATTTGGCATGAATTTGATTCTCTGTGTTTTAAGAACATTCGATGAATTTTTACTTCTCTTGTGGAAGCTATTTCCCTTACAACGTATTTGAGTTGCGCATGCAGTTATTGATTTTCAATAACACGCGAAACGCCATAACTGCTTGTTAATGCTCCATTCATTTTACAGTTTTTAACTGAATAGCCTGCAGCGAGAGATAAAATCATCACCGCTCTTCATCAGTCGGACATACGGTCAATGCAAAATATACAAATATTCAGTAACACAATCATAACAGGATTTAGGGATTCCCCGTGATATACTGCCTCTATTTCGCGAGGGTAAACGGCCAGTGATTAATTTAGTACACTGGTAATATAATATGTCGCCGTATCGTTACAAAGTTTCCGACTTCTCGTATCTGTCCGTAATTATAGTTAATTAACAGCACATTAAATTTCAATTAAATTAACTCTACTTTTGTAGGTGTTTGTCATGCGTGAATGGTCCGTTTCAGCAAACAAAGCCACACAGATTCCGGCTATCGATAGTTTAGATCAGCTGTGTAAGCTGTGGTACGACGATCAAACGACTGTTAAATCAATACAACACAGGAGATGTAAACATTCCGCATCCAAACATTTACACAGGCCGCACTGTGCTACGTACAGTATTAAATGACATAAATCAAATAGTATAATTCCATAACAAATAACTATACACGACGATTATTCTCAATACGCACTCGCCTCAGTAGGCCTACTACGAGGGTATTAACTATTTTACACATTCACATGTATGCGCGCGGATGGCTGTTTCGTTAATAAAACACTAACTCTCTCTTAATACAATACGGGTTACTGTAAATCGTACGTTAAACACTATAACGTTTAATATTTACATTAGAAATAATTAAGTTTTTATATATTAGCTGTGGTGTAGCTCACTTCACACATCGCTAGAGTATATCAGTCTGTAGTGAAGAGCTGCTCGCGGGGGGGGGGGGTTACGTGTAGATATCGCACTGTAGGTCCGCCTATCTCAACCAAACTGTTGTTTTGCCCCAACGGTACGCAGACGGGGTTGGATTGGCTCGACCTTAAGACGAATCCATGGCACAACACGAGGAATGAACTGCACATAAAGCGAGCTCTCTTCCACTGAGCTATCCCCGCCGTTAGTTAAGTCGCGCTTGACAGTTCAAGTCAACTTTTGACATATTGTCTTGTTTCACGGAATTTTTCTTTAACTCTCAATAGAGATGTAAATAAAAAGGCGTAAGTGGTACGTATCCAACTTCGTATGAATCTGAACCATAAATGATGAAATGGAATTATTCGCGAATACGAAACAGAAGAACACAGGGTGTTACACTACGACATTGGCATACATCGTGCAGGACAACAATGACATAAAGACAGTGTACGACAGAGAGAGGCCGGAGAGGGAGAGAAACAGACATAACGAGAGAAGCAGGAGAGAATAAGGCAACCAAACGACAAAACAAAAGGTACAAAATACGGGCGCCAAAGTAATGTACTACATTTGTCAGAGAATGTTTAACTAAGCACAGTAATTACTAAAACAAATCGTGGACACAAAACGTTTCTAAACGTTCTTGCATTCATGTTATAGCCTAACTACGAGAGCGAAAATAAACGTTTGTCAGCACTTTGGAACTGTCAGACGTCTCTACTGTGTCCGTACTACTGTATTTTCAATAAACAACAATAAGCGCTACTTGTTATTCTATTCGAACGCATCAGAGACGTTGACTAACTTTCTAGTCATTTAGTAAATTGTAATTAAATTTAATTTTTATACTAAAAATGTTGTTACTTCATAACCTCCAGCTAACTGGAATGTTTCCAAATTTAAACAAACAGTCTAATAAAATTTGTTATAACTGAACGAACGTAGTATACAAAACCACAAACGAATTTGGCGTGATTTTAGAAAAGAGGACTTACAATTTTTGTTTTGTTTCGTCAGGGTTTTACGATGTAGCCATCAGGGTAAAAACTAAGTACAATATGCAAATGTGACTGGTTATAAGAAATGGTTACCACTTGCTAATGTAACATTATAAACGTTTGAAACTATTTATAAACACAAAAAACTCTCAACAGTACGTATTAATACACTACACACAAAACAATGAAAATTATATAAATCGAAAACGTATTACTTAAATTTAAGAGATGTAGAAAAACAAAATTTAACAGAAATATTATCAATGCAGTTATTCTCCAGTAACACAAACCTATACAATTTGATGTTTATGAATGAAATGACCTTACAGGATGTATTTTTATAGTCTGCCTCTTTGTAGCCCAATATCATTCAGGACAATCCATAAATTATACTGGAAAATTTTATGCGAATTTCATCCAATGGCATATAACTTTCCGGTATACTTGACGTTCTAAATCGTCTGTTTTCGTTCGTAACATGAACCTAATCAGTTATGTATTCAACAAAACTGTACACGAAGCGTATAATAAAAATATTCATAATTTGCTTCTCTCGAAACAAATGTAGTTAAATAAGTGCCGTTATTTGTAATTAAAAAAGAACACAATTTTGACACCACAGAAATGACACATACAGGAAGTTTGATCAAAAAGTGTCCGATTGAAAAACTATTTTACGTGGTGTTGTTATACATTTTAATGACAATCGATTGAAGTTTTGGTTGTACTGTATGTAGAATTTCAATTTTTTAGCTAACTGAGTAAGTTGTGTCTTGACGTATTAAGTGATTTTTGACAGGCCTACTGAAGAACAATGCAGGCCTATTAAGTTTTGTGTAAAGAATGAGTTAAACTGCTCCATCGTGATGAATGTTTTGCAGAAGACTTCTGGCAGGAACTTGGGTTCAGAAATGGTACAAATGCTTCAAAGGCTATCGTGAATAAAATTGTGTTAGCCTGATGAAGAATGTGGTTTTATGTCCCACGAATTTTCAGCACAAGGTGCAGTGGGAAATAATCAGTATTGGCAAATGTTGGGGTACTTTATTACACAATTTGTGCACAGCTGTTCATAAAAACGCCAAGATTTACTGAAGGACAGATATGGAAAATGTATTCGGACAATACGTCATTGGTCAATAATTTTAGGAATACCCCAATGCGATCTTTCTTCAAAGGGTAACGTTTCGTAGTTCGCGACTGCTGAAGGTGTAAAACAAAAATCGCTGGGGGGAGATAAAGGCTGTAACATTCGACAAATCTTTGAAGACTGATAAAAGGTTGGCAGACTAGTGTTATATCCGACTGATACTACTTTGACGAGGACAATATAAGTATAATGAATTAGGACATAATTTTTCAAACAAAAAAAATTGCATGAACTTTTTATGAAACCTCGTACACAGTTATTCATCGAAAGCAGATATGGCTTCTTATAAACTACTTCCCATATAACATTCCGTATATAGACCCGCAGATTATGGAACCCGTCAGTTCATACAAATCTATTGAGATTAATACATGATATAGCATTCGTAAATATATAAAAAAGAGGCATATTTGTAATCGTAACCTACTATTCTAAAATGGCACATTTATGTAGTGTATTTGCTTATGAAACAACTTTTTTTTTAAGGGCAGGATTTTATTTACTTACATCTTCACAACTTCCGAAATACTGGAAAATAAACTGGAATGAAACACACATTAAATAAATACACATTCATACGGCCAAAGCATCATACTGAATATACTGGATCAGCGCGCTCAAAACGTCTGTCACAAAGGAGTAAAATTATCTTCTGACGCCTAGAACTAGAACGTAAAATTTCCGTTGAGCTACTTGTGATTTCCGTCGAGCTAAGACTCAAGCACAAGGTTCACAAGATAATACTGTATAAGGAAAGGAGAGACTGAATTAACGGCTTCACCTGTAAAATCGATACCCCGCAGGCTGGAAGACATAAATTTCGTTTATAATATCCTGCCTAGACATTTCTACCGCCATGAAAATCTAACTCTTTAACAAGTCTGACAGGTTCATACACGTGTCACAGTCTTGCTTGTTACGTTGGTTGGAGTTGTCAGGTCACGTTAGATTAGGTCTGGCAACTGTGTTATTCGTTATAGGTCATACTTCATTGTGTCGTCCTCTCATTAGAAGGGCTTTTAACGTTCACGCTCGAATGATAAATAGGATTTAAAGGAAATCAAGAGAAATTATGGATTGCGCGTGTGAATATCAGATCAGAAGTAACAACGTTACAGTCAAAGAACACGCACACACACAACTTAATCAACAGTATAAAGTGCATAGACATGCATTACTATCTACATGTGATTTCTACTCACACGAACACATAGCTACAGTTAAGACATACACTTGAGTCCGGCGTCCCAGTACTCGGCGTCTTGTGCTTCCTCCTGTTCTACCGGCGGCACGACGCTCCCCACGACGGCGCTTCTTCCGCCGCCTACGGCCACCAGCATACCGACTCTTCCGCTCAGCCTGTCATGTTTACGCTCACTGTCTGATTCACACCCATCGTTGGGCGACCGAATAAACGTTATGTTTGTCACAACGGCACAATCACAAGACAGAATTCAGTCAACACAGGTGAACTGCGAACCGTAGATAAAAGTCTGTTCGTTTCTAGGAAGCAGTACTACTTTCCCTGGTGAAAATCTAAATTCGGTGAGTTTAGCAAAAATAAGAACGGACGCTATACAACACTTATTGGAAGACACCTAATTATGGTAGACTACAACGTGATGACCTGCAACGAAAACACAACCACTGTACAGTACCTAATGCCAACCATCTGCCCTTGTTTTACCGTATCCTATAAAATACTCCTACAACTTTACAATCGAAACTGGTGCGTGAAGCAACAGTGCTGGGTTTGTACCGCACTTCGACTTCACCATGGAAGCAGAGTCTCTTCGATGTGTTAATAAAATTTTGGGACCTAAGTCAGTACATTGTATTAATAAGAAGAGTTAATATCATCATTTTTAGCCTGTATAAAATCAAAAACAATCTACGTAATTTTTAATTAAGGTATTTACTACAGTAAGTTTAAATGCTCCCGCTTAGTTTGACCGATTTCAGGGGATAAAATAAAACGAAAAACAAAAGAGAACGGAAAAGCACACTTGACGTTTGTGTGTGAAGGTCCACGCCAGTTTCGATTAGGCAAGTTATATGCGTCATACGCAACCAGCACTGATCTAATGTTCGTTTGGTATTTCTGTTAACGGCGAAGGGGCACTGGCTTTTACATTACCGATAGGAACTACTGAAATTAGCCTACTACTGGTTTTATGGAATAAGTTTGTTTAGATATTTTTATTAGGTAAACTGCTTTAGAGTCATTATCCTACCGATTAAAACTAACGTAGTTTATTGGTTAAAACTATTTATTATCAAATTGTTTTAATTCTATGTGACTTGATATTAACCTATAATTTGTACGCTAAGAATTCCTCTTTGCGAGGATTTAATAAAAGAAAAGATATTACGTATTAATATTGATACGTACCTACTAAAGACATTTTTGACTATTATAGAGAGTAGTTTTCCATAAAAATATGCGTGGGAAAACAAGAAAAGTTGGGTGAGGCTTGTAGAAAGTCGTATAAACGTACATAAAAAAAAAGATTGGTTATGTGTACAAATTTAACGAACGAAACTACTGCCACCCCCTCCCCCAAGTCAAAGAAGTACTCCACCAGTTTCTTATAATGCTTGATAAAATTAAACATTTTTAATGGAGCCAATAAAAAGCCAATATTTTAACGATATTAGCGAAGGTCAATCTTTCGTAATGGAGAGAACGGGAAAAAGTGTTTATAATAGCGGCCGGAATGTTTACTGTGCGGGGTGGAATACTAAGCAGGCGTGCACAGGAGTCCATTGGGAAATTCAAACCGTGTAGAATATGGTAATTTTTTTCTCCATGCGCAAGGTTATTTTTAGAAACCAAATTAACTACATTTAATCAGCTTAACACCACTCGGTGAGGAAATTTGTCAAGCCCTCACAATAAATTTTACACGCCAGCTGCGGCAGTAAGCAAGTCAACTCCAGATTTATGAGTCACTAATCGCTCTTATAGGGAGCAGCTACGAGACACAGTTTGGCCACTTCCAGCTACTTGCTCTTACGTGTTTTGGTTTCGCACGCTCAGTACAGCCTATATCAGTGGTTTTAAAAGTGGGGTCCGCGGACACTTTTAAGAAACAGTAGAATATACCATAATTTTCTCCGTTTTTTTTATAATATAAAATCTAAATTTTAGAATCTTAAAACAATTAGTAGAAGATTCCAGTATTTTTTTTGGTTCAGACTAATTGTAACTGTAAAAGTAATTTCAAACTAATGGCTTTAGTAATGTCTTTAAATCACGTCGTTAGCAGATCTGTCTGTCAGCCGAACTGACTAGAGCGCCGCATCAATGCAGAACTGATCGCGCTCAAAACGTTTTTCCGTTTAGCTGGTTTTACGCCTAAGTAGCTGGATTTCGACACTTGTGGCTAGAAAGATAGAGCCGAGGTTGGCAAAGTTAAGAAATAAACTTGATGTCGAGAGTGCCTTAATATTGAAATTATCAGACATTAAACCTAATAATGCAGAGCTAATTGTTCAAAAGCAGCTTGATCGTCCACACTAAACTGTTTGATATCATTAATACTATAATTTTGCAAGTTAAGAGAATTCTGATTTTAGTATGTTTTAATTAGAATATAAGAGTTTGTATCGTATTTACGGTTTGTTTTATTTCATAACTCAGACGGAGTCCGTGAAACTTTTAATTTTTTTTTGGAGGGAGGGTCTGCGGACTGAAAAGTTTGGGAACCACTGGCCTATAGGCCTATAGTTGTATGTGGGAGTTCGCACACGCACTAACATCTACGGGTTACAGCCTATGTAGTTTTATGTAGGAGAATTGGTGACGTATGTACACGTGAAAAACTCTGCCCTGATATTTAGAGCTTAGTACAGTGAACTGAGCAAATAGTACCGTACTCATAACAATACACTATACCCTTCTCACAGGTTCGATTTCAAGATAATTAAATATGACGCTCAAACGTTTAACCATTCTACGATGCGACGAAGACTGACTCCACCCCTATTGACATATACATATAGACAGCAGTCTCCGCCCAGATCCGATACATGACAGTAATCGATAATGTCATTGGAAAAAGTCATCTGATACTGAAAACAGCCATTTATTAAATAAACAGTCATCTATGTACGACTGTATCATATTTCAAAATCCCTTAAGCAATATTGCGTATTAAGTATTATATTGAAAATAAGTGAGTAGGCGCCTGACACTGTTAACTTGATTCACTAATAATCTGAATTTGGAGTATATCTGCTAAATGGAATTAATTAATATGGTAAGCATATCTATAGATGCGCGCGTGGTGTTTCCTTTCTTGATTTTATTGACTTACCGGATTTTATTTCTGTAGTTGGGAATCCAACTACAACTGCTCAATTCCAATTTTTGGCATCAACAGCTATAAATATTCTTAGTTAAATTACGTACACTCTCTGGCTATTCAAACGCTAGGTTCAATGTATCCGTAAAACAAGTCCACGTCCAAGTGTTAATTTCATTAAACGTAGTTAATGTGGTTTGTTTCGCAATGGTTTGTACGCTTTAAATTACCCAACTACCGGCACCCATTTACTTCCCGTTGTATAGCATAGGGTCACACACAGGTACTGCTACACACAATTACAAAACTGTCCATTTTTTTCATTTTTCTGCACTGTAATATTCATCGAAAATCCAAAAGGGGTTTAATGATAGAACGCGCAAGGTACTACCGGCAGGACGGACGTAACGTCCTCGTTCGAGGCGACATTTGACGGGTTATAAAAGACTTCTGTAGTGTTGGAAATAAACTCCGGGCTATTGGGGGCCGTGGTCCGCTAAAGTTATTAACTTCAGACGTTTCGGTCTCACCTCTGCCGCCACAGTATTGCAGAAGTTCTTTGCCACAGTACTGTGGTTACTGACGAACATCGTATCAGTTGTGTGAATTGTTTTACACACTGAAGATGGCCTCCAGAAGTGAGGCCGAAACGTCTGATAGTGGACGACGCGACGGCCCAATAGCCAACACTGCTGACGCTGGCCGCGAAAGCCTTAGAGATATAATAAAGACCTTTATGTCCTGTAGCAGGGCAGTAAACATTTCTATTAGAACGAGCGGGAAATGCTGAGTTACTGCACATAAGTTTGATGTTGGTACGACTGTCCGCTGAGTAATGGCGACCGTGATAAAAAAGACTAGTCGTTTGTTTTCGCGAATATTCTGATGCGCGTAACACTGTCAATGCGTGGAGTCGTATGCAATGATTATGGCTGTGATATTATGGTACAACTAAGTGTTTTATTATTTTGTACGATAAACTGTTTTAAAAGTAATGGAAAACATTCCGTCATTTCTAACACTGACAATATTACGCTCCAACTCCTCAAGTACACTGCTGCAAGGTGTGTCCTGTAAGTTCTGTGGGAAGGATAGTTTTTAAGTGTGTCATCTTATGACACGTCCTGCTGGAAGGACGCAAGGCTCTGTACAAAATCCTTTCGGAAAGATTCTTCCAGCAGGACGACTGTCTGCACGTTTTATAATTAAATGTATGTTTATCTCTACGACACGCGCAAGTGGGAGGGGGAGAGAAACAGAAAGAGAGAGTGAGAGAGAGGGGGAGAGAGACTATATATAACCTCGCGCATGGGATTATAGGTATGGAAGAAGAGACGATAAGTTCTCTCTCTTTCATATAAAATACTACGCGAGAGTTAGGTATGGTTTTTAACTGCACCAATGACGGACTTTTCTAATGGGAATCTGGATACACCTCAACATTATATACAAAATAAGCCATTGTTCCATTATTACGGCTTTCAAATTAAATGCAGCGTCTTCGACCAACAAAAGCAACGGGAGAAAATTACATAAACCCAAAACGTATACAATCTCCTAACTCAACGCAAAATTGGTACGTAGAAAAATGTCGATATACCGTAAATGAAATGTATAAACAAGCTACAGTTCACGGACAAATTTTGTTCATTAGTTTGAATATTCCATGAGCTAACAGCAACTTACCGCCAGAGAAGATAATCCGGCTAATTGGTAACTCTGTAATACTCCACCCTATTTACAACACCCAGGACCTGCACACGGATTTTCCTCTCTTCGCAACCACACAGATACAATCACATGAAATACATTACCAGACCACGTTTGCGTGCTATTGACTCGTGGCGTCTTGAATAAGCTTTATGCACGAGTCTGACGACAGATCGCACTGCTTCTTATATTATAAATAGTGCGAATATTAAACAGCTTACATTTCTCTGTTCTATGCCATATTATTTTAGCATGCGTTTTAAATGTATAGAGATAACGAAAGCTACAATATTACTTCATCATTCATCAAACGTACATTTTTAAAATGTTTTGAATTTCAACAGAATATTCTGTATATGGCTTGCTATTGACTTTCATTTTCATTCTAAGGTATACACAATTGAGTCATTTAAAAACTACATTGGCTATATTTTATTTACTGACGTATATTCAAATACGAAATGTCTCTACTAAATATAGAAACTGAAGTACAATTTTCTCACACATTTCACCCTTGCAGTCGATAAAACTATTACATTAATTTTATGCTCTTTCTGCAAACTTCAAGTTCCATATTCCGTCATATCCCGAACAAGCTCCTTTAAGAACAACATTACCCCGTTTTCTTGTTGTTGTTGGTGTTTCTAACGTCAACGTGTTGTCTATTCTATTTATGTATGTATACTTCTTCAGAGAAATAATGTGGACTCTTGGCGTTAGTGGCGTATGTCTATAAAACGTGGGCGCTAACTGAAAACCGTTGTCATTAAATATCCGGATCTCTTTCCAGCACTTTACTACCAATGCATACTGGGATACGAAAACATACTTGGAGCAGAAATTAGTACTCCGCCAAACGTCACATGAAGACTAAAAAGGCACTGGCTATCTAACTTTCACGGGCAAGAAAACTGAAGCAATTTCACTGGTCTGCAAGAGTATCATAACTGGACGATTTCTCTAGTCACGACATTTTGTCAGCATATTTACTTAGTCCTCCATATGTAACTGTAAGCAGATCGTACAATGACGAAGAAAATAAAAACGTTTATAAGTGAAAATAACAAGAAGTTTATACAGTATATAGTAAACTTTCTCGAGCATGTAGAGGCTGACTGAAAGGCTTCAATGCTCGCAGCGAAGCCCGATAACAACACACTTCACCTGCTGTCAAAGTGACTTTTATCTGCGCTACACACGGTCCGAGCACGTTTAACGGTGTCGAGTGTTGAAGATCGCCGTTCAAGTTGTGACAGTATACTTTAATTTAAATTCTACAAGTATCTACATTTTTAGTGTATTATACAAAAGAAAATAGTAAGAAAGTGACAAGTAGGAAAGAAGAAAGAAATTAACGAGTACCAAATTAAACTAATTTAATTGAAAATAAACACTGCCCGTTAATAGAAAATTTTCACTGAACAACGAAAATATATTTCACTTGAAAATTTAATAAACATTTTCTTATGAATGGAAAGTAATTTACCGATTTGTAAGAGTGAAAACTGTTGTTCTCTGAATTGTACAGACTGCACGGCAACGAATCAATCGATACCACTGCAATCGATTTGACAGCAAAGTTTGCGGTACACATTGCAGAACCGAAGCAACAATGTGCTTCACAGTGCAACAACAACAGTGCACCAGTGTTGTGTGCAACAGTGTGCTTGTTGTCCAAGGGCAACAGCAGTATGAAAACCGACACAGAAAAAGAGGTGTGACTGTAAAGCTTCTTTCTAATCAATACTTCAATATCCTTTGACACTAGGCAGATTCACAAATAACATGTTAAAACAAAGAAAATAAATAAGAAGTTATACAAACGAACAAACGCGTCCTTTGTAAGCATGTTACTTATATAGTACTGATTTTGTAAAAAAAAACCCTTATAGGCTCAACATGATGCGGACGTAGATTATCCGAAAACCTTTTTTGTTATTTAACGAGCTTCTTTAGAAAATAACCTGACGTGATGGCTGAACTACATAATACCAGGCTACTGGTACATAATATCATATGTACGCATACAATTACGCACGCTAGTGAATTGGTCCGTTCGGGAAGTTGACTTTCAAGCACGCTATGACATCCGTGTGTTTACATCCAATGTCTTGTTTCGATAAACACACTACAGATACTAATGACTCATTATTTGACAGTGCCTCTATCAAAACGACCCTTAGTACTTTGGCAAAGAAAAAAAGTCATGCTTTTGAACATCATGCAAGTAAACTGCAAAAATAATACAATATAACCAAAGTGATTTCAGTTTAAGATGCTCCTAAAAAGAAATATTTTGTACATTTCCGGACATTGGAGTATATTTCCCTATTCAGCAACTGGTGCGAATACAATTTATACTACAGTAGGTCTAATTGATCCCGATTACTGTAGGTGTTTTTAACAATTCTAGTAGGTATTTTTTGAATTATCTGAAGATCAGACACCTTTCGGCTACAATGAATTTCAATTATCGGATTGCCGACATGGGACAACCCGATGTTTGCCACGTCACGTGCTGCACAGCGATTTCCTAACGTGTTATATGTGAATTTAAGCAGCATCCCCCTCTCTACACACACAATTCATAAACAATGGCAAACAAAATTCTCGACCTCTTACAAAGGCATAAAAGAGTTCACGCAGTAAACTAACGAGTCAAGCAAAACTGGATCGAACTACTTTCACTCCCGCCGGTTAGTGAAGGAAGTGAGTGTATTTGAAAACAATCGTAACACAGCTTAATGTGTGTGAAAAAGCCGCTGGCTTACTTTCTGATTAGCACGACACAGACACGGGCTCGCTTGCAAATCGCTTTTAATTATCTCCGAGTACAACTGAATTTACAGTTATGCATGCAGTCACCACGCGTTCCAATTCCACAAGTATTGGTTAAACATTTCACGAAAGTATACTTAATTGTATCCACACAGTAATTATTATTAAAGCTTGTTAAACGATGTCTGCACATTTCAGAGGCAGCTTTACACGAAGGCGAAATGAAAATAGGGTGGAATTTTCTTCGATAAGGGTTCGTTTTAGTATACAGAATGTTGTGAAGGAATTTGCACAATGCTTTTTCTATCAAAAAGCATACGTCATACGCTTAAGTCGACATGTTACATGTGCATAAGTCGAAAATTATCTCCTAAAAGGTAAGCGAAGGGGGAACAATAACCTGTTTAAATGTCTTCTGAAATCTGAAAGCGCTTGCTAATTGAGTACTATGACGAGAACGGTTTCAACGTTGAGTTCCAGAATGTGAATGTATTTTAATGAGGGATGATAAGCTGACATGTACGCTACTAGACCATGGTATAGGCTACATATACATATTTGGGTACGAATACTTTTCCAGTATTTACAATTCAAAAATAAACCGAAAATATTTTGTTACTGGTTATTTATACGAGTATTTCTTACAACGTCCCCTATTTTATTTTTATTCTGTTCACAGTATTTTTTTAGGTTTTCAAACATTGATTTGTTAATTATTCTCTTTACAAACAGCATCTTTAGTGTATGAAAATTCAGAACTTTACGTCAATTTCAGCTTTTGTGCTGCGAGGATGAACGCTATATGATTGTATTTTCACATAATTTGTTATGAAATATATAATAAATAAACACGTCAACTTTTTTTTTTTTTACTCTGTCTATAATGTTTGTGGTGAAAGACCAAAAGTATATGACCTTTATTTATACGAGATCATATTACACGGGACGGAATCAGTTTAGTAAAACTTTTCTGTTGTAGCCTGCAGAGTCGTCGCTTTCAGCCCATCACGTGAGATGTTAGATTACAACTGATACAGTTATTTTCAATGGCGTTGTCCTTTAGGGCAAGAAGTGTCGATTCGATTTCAATCGACCGACGATGCGCAATATCTAGAATGACAGTAGGCCTGTAGATATACGACGATGCGGGACTATCGTATCGATGGAACTCGCGGGATATCATAGGAACTCGGACCTATGAAGATAATTACCACAACTGTATCGAAACGTCTGGCGTTGTTTATTAAGGTCCCGAGTTCATAAACTTGGGTGTATTACGTATTTGGTATTGTTGAGAAGTGGGGTGAGGTTTCCATCAAATAAGTAAGGCAATTTTGTTAGAAAGGTACATTTAAATTATTCTCAGGTGACGTTAATACAATCTACTCGTATAGTATCAGAATACTAGCAATCTACTAGAATGGTAATCTACTAAAAATGTTATTGTTACTTGAGAAACTGAGCGGTACCTGCATCTAAAAAGTTATGAAATTTTGCTATAAACATACATTTTCAAATACTTTCACGCGGCAAAACCCCAACAGATTTCACGTGTGAAAAATCTACAGCGTTTTATATACTGCTAACAATTCTAATATTACATTAGCAAATAATCTGGGTTCTGTACACCGAAGAATGTTTAAAATCTAGCTTGCTGTATTTTGACGTGGTGTAGTCTAAATGCCGCTGAAGCAAGTGTGCGTTTCAACTTGCAGAGAGTTTACCGACAATTAAAAATATAATAACAAACCTGCGGCATACGAGAATACACAGCGTTTTCAGACTGAATAGTGCGCCGTTAACGCTTTAATTCAGAAACAACTTGTAACTAACTGTCCAGCAGCAGGCCTATAGTTCAGAGAAGAAAGGAGCTGCCCGCGCGAGGTACTGTTTACTCTTGGGTTTCAGTGCCCATCATTTGTGTTGTCGCCGTCGGCATTGTGTGTGTGTGTGTGTGTGTGTGTGGGGGGGGGAGAGAGAGGGGGAAGAGAGTATGAGACAATGATTTATCCGAGCAATAAATCAAGATACAACAAACATATTTGTGGCTATAATACAAACGGACAGTTTTATTAATCTCTACATGGTGTTTGTATTTGCTTCAGTACTTATTTGAACAAGTTTCTGTCTGTATTCAGTTACAAATAATTAACCACGAGGTGCCGACCTTGCTTGTTACGAAACTTTGGGCGGTCATATCATGAAACTCTTCACTCCCGACTTCCGATTATCCAAAACTCGCTTAACACATACCACGTGCTTCATTTCATAACGCCGTGAGAAAAATTAATGAAATCCAAGTACATCGGAGACACTTAAAATAGAGAAATGTACTAGTGAGCGCTTTAAAAATACAAATATTTTCCTTCGTTATGAAAAACTATATCGAATTCAAATTCCAAAAGAAAACACGAAGTAACAGTATAATGGAATTGTACGAACTGTGGAGTTTGGATATGTCCGAGTAAGATTATTAAGAATGACCGTAACTGTCAGCAAGAATTAATTTCCACATGGCAAAGACAAACATTCACAACATTAACGGTTCAAGACAATAGTAATCCCGCAATCGCGCGGTTACAGCGACAACGAAAAATCACAACAATGCAGTAAAACAATGAAATAACGGAAACAGCTGTAACAACGATTACTGCTGCAATAAACCCGTATTAATGAAAAGATACTACAGTTTAATTCACTTGCAATTTCTAAGTTACAATACCGCAACAGCAGAGCTTACATGTAACGAGGTATCTACTGTGTCACAACAGCTAGTACGTTCTGTCATACGAGGACCAAAGGAAGATTAATCAACGGGGTTCTGTCTTAGCCGGGTTCCCAATATGTACCATGCAGGCAACACACTTGCAACTCTTTGTTATTCTGACGCCGTTGGATCGCACGGTAACTGTACGGTGAATAATAATGAATCCGTTCACTCATATAAACTTCTTTTACGTTAAAGGGCTTTCATAAGAAGCTTAAAACACAAAAGTTATTTAGAGTATTCAGTATGATTAAACACTTCTCTTGTCTTTTGAAAACAAGACTTGCTACAATTGAGTCGGTGGATTTAACAACAGTAAACTAGATACGAGAGATGTTATCCCATCCGAGAAAGAATGATACTCAACATTCAGAAGGTGGCCGTAGCAAACAGTGTGGACTCACAATTTTAACAGCATGTGACTGTAATTGATCGAAACTCTACAGCTTAAAAATCTTAACTATTAATTTTCAGCTGAATGTAAATAACCAATGGTCGTATATTTGTCAAAATTAAAAATTTTGGGAGAATTGAAAATCATCAAATGAATGAAATCATTTCAATCAAACATTTCATAAACTGAAGGGCATTCATAGATTTTTGGAACGAACATTTTATAAATTTTATAAAAAAAAACAGTGTTAATTGTTACTATAATTTTTGGCGTATAGATAGCAATCCACTAATCTATCAATAACTTTAATCGCTTAGTTTTCTTATAAAAATTGTTTAGTCAAAACACTGTAACTGTTGTTGATACACATTAATACATTCCATGACTAGATTATACAAAAAATCGTATATGTAATAAGCTGATTTTGGACATTTATTTTTTGTTTTATAATGTTTATTCAAGAGACTGAATTCCCGCAAAACACATTTTGTGTATGACAAACGCAATGTAACAGCATTCAATAGAATTAATAACCAAGACACAGAGTTAACACTTATTTTATTCGCAAAGTTGAACAAGGACAACACGTTTACTTTTTTCTTCGCGAATAAAAATGTTTACCATAAACGAAAGACAACTCTTAAACTACATACATTAACTAGTTGATTATCTACTTTCACGCTGCTGTTGCGCGCTCACACGCACGTGCACACATTCGATTTAATTTTAAAACTGCAATGAAAACTGACACGAAACTAACGCAGTATTTACGTATAATTAATCAACAATCGAGTGTAATACATAAATTTTTGTTTTGATTTCATTAAAGTTCTGCCGAAAATGTTTAAAACTTTAATGACAACTGGTGTAATTGTAACTGAGAACAAAAACAATTATAACTGAATAATCGCTCGCACAAAATCTCTACTAACAAATTAATTTATCATCTTATGTTAAGAAACCGATAATGTTTTAACATACAAAGACACATTTATACATAATTCTACAAGTAATATGTACAATAAAGTGCTATTAAACATAATTTTTACATAGGTTAAACTATTTTCACTCGTAATGTTTGTTTACTATTTAATGGCAATATACACCAGATATGTTACCGTATTTTCTAACATAATTTTGTATTAATTCAATAAAACCTATCTTGTATAAGTACGTTTATATGTAATATTTGTATTTGTGTGTAATATTAATCAGTAATTAAAAACAAGCCCGTATCACACGACCTAGTTTTCACGAACACACCTGTAAAGAAGCAGGCGCAGAACAATGGAAGCAGAACACGGCGCGAGAGCACACTGAGTACGGGCTGCAGGCGGAGAAGCCCCCGAGGCGCAGGTCCGTGCGTCACAACAACGCGCACGCACGCGCAACCCCAAACTAAATGTCACGGGGATGAAACTGCGAATCAGTTTGTATAAACTGCACGGAAATTATATTAATCTATATTAAATAGCATGATCTACTTATTTAATTCTGTTTGTGGTCGGTAATTTCTGTTTGTGTAACATTAAATGGCTGTCGCTCATTTCCAGACATACACACTACTAATATTTCAACAACTGCCCATTAATGGTGCGAAGTATTAACGAGGGTTTCTGTTTTCAAACAGAAATTTTCGGGTGTATATAAATGACTCGTTGTACGCTATCACTTTTCAAGCAGAGATTTGGAGTACATCGCGAACAGTCATAAACAAAGCTTTTACAACCGTTAATTGTTCGACCTTCCCAGAGATATCACTCGCGTTGAGTCGTGATGGCGAGGGTAGGGGTGGGGTTAGTTCCTGTGGCATCGCTGTTATTGTTATCACTACTTATTGTTAAATTTACATTGTTTATAAGCCTTATTATCTTATTTGAGACATGCTTTAAGCATTATACCGTAATCTCATCGCCAGCCTTCACCCACCGTGAAACGTGACGATGACGAATGGTATAGGCCTAATGCTCGAATCATTTTTCAAGTGAGACGATATATCTTGACAATGCTTATTAATAATATTCATTATTAATGTGTCAAAATAGGAACTAAACAAGTTAAAAACAAATAATTAAATGAAATTATATTATATCGAGTGGCGGTCTTCCATGGTTATTAACCAACCACGTGGGAGACTGTGTTGTTTCCGGCTTCTGTACTAGATCCTACACAACTTCTACTGCCTTCTCTGCCCTCCCGTGAATGAATTAATATTTTACCCCGGAATTTATTCTTCACGTTTTATTTAAATATTCTGGTCTATGGTCAAAGGCGAAGATCAAACTTCTGTCGTTAAGGCTAAAATCAATGGGGGTAGTTTAATTGGTCGTAGTTTGTATCGGTTGTACTGTAACACACTGAATGTTGTGTGCCCACGTAGGAATATAAATGGTCAATATTACTATGCTGATATTTAGGTAAGAAATAAGTTGACACTTATGTATAAGACTTGTATTTAAACAATCGTTTACGGATTCAAAAACTGGTTTAACAAGTAAGCAAACAGTGAGTAATACATTGTTTTATGGAAATGAGTGAGATACTGAAAAATCAAGAGATCTATCTCGAGGAGCGGAAACGAGGATACGTACGGATAAGAAAGACAATTACAATTGGACTGAACGGAAACAAATTTAAAAGTAATAAGGAATGTGTACGAGTAAGAGAATTTATTAAAGTAGGCCTAATTGACTTTAACAAGATTAGGCCTAATCATATAGGACACATCGTAAGAAGTAATGGCTTTGTCGCCGATCGACAAGTTCTCCGTGGAAACCTTAAGACAACTTATTTGAAACACATCAAGGTAAAGAAAATATGTTGTGAGAACAACCTCCAAATGAGACCGAGTGGGTTGCGATGATCAGACAATGTTTTGACCATGGTAGTGAATTTTTGTTTACGAAAAAACGCAAACGCTATTATAAGGTATGCTTTTATAAAGTAATGATCGTTCCAGTCCTCCTCTACGGCTGTGAAAACTGGACGTTAACAAAAGAACAGTAAGAAAGGACAGAAAGCAATACAATTTGAGATTTCTGGTAGCTATTGCCGAATATTCCTCAATTCGGTGAAAACGTAAAGCTTAAAATTCAAAACACTGACGCAAAAAGATTTAGGACTAAATAGATGAATCGTATTGATCAAATGATCGTATTGCAGATTCTCGAGTTCCAAGGTATTATGAATTATAACAGCTACAGCGTGGCAGAATATGCACGCTCTTCAATGGAAAGATGGAGTTATCAGCTATAGCGAAGGCGTAACAAATCGAAAGTGACCTTGAAGTGATTAAGGTGATTATGGTGATGGTGGTGACAAGAAATAGTAATACGCGTTGACCATATCTGATTCTGTAGGCCTATAACACGTTAAAAACGGCCATAATATCTTGAAAAACATTTAAAATACATGCGTTCCACATTCTTATTTTTACAGTAACTAAAAATATGTAATAAGTTTGAAAGCTTTGGTATGAATGCACAGCAACAGAGACGACACCAAACATGTCTCAAACACACAGCACGATGAATAGAGAAACATCTGAACGCCGTACCAATAGCCACGCGCACGGAGTGTCACTTCGAGGCGTAGAGTTCAAGGATCACATGTAGGCGGCGAGATTTAACGTCTATTTCGGGTGTCAGTCGGTGAGAAAAGTACATTTCTTCACAACGCACACCTCCCGATGAGATTTGTTTACTCCTTGGGCGGTCATGATCAATGTACCACATTTTCAGCTTAAAATTCTAGACGTAGCAAGTATTCAGCGTGCACGTCCACATGACAACAAAGGTTATAAAAATAACTACACACACGGGTCAAAATTTTAACTGTATATTGGACAACTGTATTCATGTTACACACACCCCTTACAATTAAAAATAATTTTGTTTCAAAAATACATAATATTCTATAATGTTTATGATACTCGATTAAGTAGTCTAACTAAAATATTCACTTTTAAAAGTAAAAGTAGGGGTCTATTGAGTAAGCTTTAAAAGCAATTGCGGATTGTTCTATCGGAGTTTAAAACCCCTATATATAATTCTTTTCGCCTCGGAGAACAAGTTTCCACTTAACTAATGTATTAACGTGTCTTACGTCAGGAATGGACGAAATCAGCAAACTGCAGTGTTTTAATTCCGAGTAAGTAACACATTTACAGAAGAGTTCTTATTTAGACTACACGCTTCTGAAGTGTAAATTTCATACAGGGCGAGCTATGGACAGTTGCGTTCTGAATAAAGCGAATTACCCTCTCAATTTATGTGGATAATACGTCCTCTCTTTTGAGTACACTACTACAATGAATAGAAATCTCTCGAAATATACTATTTCGTGTATTCAAATGTGTCTCAGAAGTTGTTTATTAAATTTCTTCACATCATGATTACAGCTATTAGCTAGGATACGAACAGCTGCATCAAGAATTTTAATATTTCAAAATTCTCCAAAAATATGCGAAGAGCGTAAGATAGGAATAGTTGTACAAAAACAGGCCTACCAAAAATAAATTATTATATCGTAACAATAATGATTTTACAGACACAGAGATTACTCCAACTACTGTTCGTGTTTTGCATACAATAAGGCTTTGGGGCGCATTCTGGATCAGGCCAGATTTTCAAATACAGTTCGGTTTTTTGTTAACGAATTCTGAGAGCTAAAATGCTTTCGGTATGTTATACTGCAGTAAACCACAGAATAAAGGAAGAAAAAAATATTCAAAACTTGGTCTAATTCAGTGTCTCAAAACTTTTGTTACTTCCGAAAAGTCAAAGGCTACACGAATTTGTAACTTAGTGAACAACATGTTAGAAGACGTTTCGTGTAGCCTGGCTATTCAAAGGCCACACGAATCCAAGTTATGAAACTTTATAATAAAAAGTATCAAAAAACATTTGTCATACTGTAATGGATTATAACAACTCATTTCTGTATGATTAAGTATATAAAAAAGTTGTAAGTTGTTCCTAAAGACATTTATTAGAATTTGTAGTTTTACTGTTAATTGAGTACATCTTCGACGAAATATTTTTGTATTACTAGGTCACTATTTAACGTTAGTTTTTTAATATAATATCTTCATATACTTTAATATTAATGAGAGTATTCCATCTTGTAACTTGGATAGGAAAACAGCACCTGATTAAAGACATGGCAGCGCATAGAGTATACGTCACGAGTAGGCCTAAATTGCAATCCTGATAAGTACAGTACACTTCACTTTCACTTAACGTCTGCACTAGACAAGCGTTACAATTACTTTCACACGTATGGCACATTCAGGTCTACGTCAGCTCGAATTTGGTTCGGAACGTTAACTTAAAATTTAATATACTAAAAACAGAGAATTTTCCACCTCTACATAATGTTACTACCCTTGAACTTCCAACAGTTACGTGTGAGTATGTACGCTTTATAAAATCCTCGTCATTACGGTGCGATGTGTCACTCACACTTCTTAATTCCGCCTTTATTCTCCCCACTGTCCGTATTGACACTTGACATGCTTCAGACACTCTTTCTAACACTTTTTTCACATCTCTTAGTGGCCCTTTGTTATCACGTTCACGCTCAAAATACTGCACGACCGACGCAATAATAGTTCGAGCTTGAGAGTGATACACTGTACCCCGTTTCTCTGAGGGAGGCATTATAAAAAGATCAACAAGTAAATCACACTAGTTAATAAAAAACACTAAACCTTAATAAAATAAATCCCCACATTAGCACAGTCAACACATACAACAAGGTTAAGTACGCACGACGTCCCTCCACTGTCACTCACTCAACTCTGGCCACATTTTGTAGTTCACAAAAGAAATCTTACTTACTCATTCTTCTCAGAATTAGTATTAGTCACCAAAACAAGTTCCCAGTTTGAATCTTACATGTTGCCATAATCATATTAAATGTTATGATACCATAGTCGAGTTTGGTATCATTTTTCATTATTTTTTTTAGTAGGTTCCAAATATTTATTAAAGAATATCAAATTATGCTTTGTAAAAAAAAGTGTAACCTCGTAGTAACATAACCAGTAGATGACTCATTACCGAGACAGCTGCAGCCCAGTCCGAGGCGGGAAGGGGTTATACTGTGGCCGCAGGTAGACCCGGGCCCATCGGTCAACCAAATGTATACACAGTATAGTGGATCATGTGAAAGTCGGACAAACAGAAAAAGAAAGTAACCACCAACCAAACTTACACGCATACGCATGTAGTACGAGTCATACGGTACATGTCGTACGACTCTGTGTGTGTGTGTGTGTGTGTGTGTGTGTGTGTGTGTGTGTGTGTGTGTGTGTGTGAGAGCATGAGCACGTGCTTGTGTAAGGAGTATGAAGGCAACGGACAGCGAGAGAGAGAGAGAGAGACTGACGAGCATGAAACTACAGTTATAACTACAGTCTCTGGCATTTCTACACCAACTTAAACCTAATTAATAATAAACATTATTAAATTTCCCTTTATTTTCATAAAGGATAAATTTGAGATTAAAATATAATTAAAGTAATTAAATAATCTAGAGTAACGTAAGTAGCCTCCTTGAAAATTTTCTACACAATCATCATGACGATGCCAATTTCTAAACTATTTCTACGAATTCTGCAATTTCAATTAAGTGCTTTATTAAATTAATTTTTTTTAATCATATTTTTTTATTTGTTATGCGTTTACATGTATTATATACATTTTATCGAAGCGGACGTTGGAAGATGCCCATAGATACCCATGTGCTTGAGAAATACCTCTAAAGCACACCCATTAAAAAAAAGAATACTTCAAACTGTCAAAGAAAATGGTTACAATAAAAACCATAAGCAAAGTAAAAAAATAAACTATAAAATAAAAATAGCATATTTTATAATTAATCATTCTCAAATACAAATAATAATATCTCAATAGAAAACATGGCCCACATTCACATAAACAACATCATGATAAAACTTACTAAAACTTAACTTACTAACTTACATAAACTTGGCATTTTAAAAATACAAATGCTAAAAAAAGCATACAAAACAAACAAAATCAATACACAAATCTCAAAGAGACCATCAATACGGATGACAACATTAAACAATGGGTTCTACGAAACAGAATGCAAAGACGGCAACGAATTTTACATACGGCAGGCAACAAAATTAAAATAAAAAATGATACTTCGAACAACTAAGTGGACACAAAAAAACACACATCCTTATAACTCCAGTTGAGCTACACAATAATATATAGAATTTAGGACAGAAATAAAATATATGACACGAATTGCCAGATATCAACAACATGTAGGCTACATACTAAAACGTATACCACACGAAGGTGCTATAATGGACATTTGGAAAATCTGCACAAATATATATACTGTATACAGAAAACCACTAATACCTGAACAACCACATTTTTTAAACGCCAAACACTGCAAATACTCGCAGAACAAATTCATACACTAAATCCAATTACAATAACACAAAACTATCAACAAAAACTAACGTTAACAAGCCAACAGAAGCAACCAACCAACACACAGATATTTCACCAAACAGAAAACCAATATGGTTGACGAGAGTCAACTTTAATTAGTAATGAGTCACTTAATGAGTGACACATGTATCAAGTAAAGATAAACATCTTGATCGAATACCAGTAGAGTATTACATTATATATAAATCACTCAGAACGCGCGCTTGATACAGATACTCATAGAAATATATAAAGACGCGTGTGTTTGTAAATATTTATAAGAAATGATAGATAGCACGCTACTAAAGTAGAAGAACTTTGACGTGTTCGGAACATTTATGGTTACATTTCTCCAAGAAACTGGATTGAAAGCCAATGGAAAAGTTCAGTGCTCATAGTCAACTAATAACTTCTGTTGACTGGAATCAGTAAAAATGCAGAAACAAAAACCGATAAACAGTTTAAGTAACTTGCAAGCCGATTTAAGTACACAAAGCAAAGTATACAAACACTTAAAAAAGCATAGAAGGTAATAGCCATCCTAATATAGAATCAAGCTGTCATTTAACCGTGTCTCCCTTAGAAGGAACCACCTGTGGCTCTTAAGTAAACACTATCCACGCGACTTTACTGTAGGCGTACAAAAGACGTCTTCTTTAAACATAGGCCTATACGTAGCCTGTGTGGGTATTGCCTGCTATAACTTTCACGGCACGGAAATTCCCACATGGTGGCGCACGTGACACGATGTGTGTTGCTAATGAATCCACAGTTTGATGTGAAACATGTGCAATCGTTTATTTTTATTTTTAATTTAGATTTACCGATATGGTTTATATAATTTGCTTTTAATTATACGGTTTTCGAATGTTCAAAACACACACAATCGCGCGGTGCACAAACGCACATGTATATTGTAACGAAACTCCGTTCGGTCCTCTTTGTATTACGTTTGTTTTATTTAATTTATATTTCTTTTAACTTGAAGTTTATGTTTAATAACTTTTGTTTTGATTTTAATTTAATTTATTTTTTTAATTAAACTAATTACTGCTGAATTACTTTCATTAATTAATTCGATTAATGTCTCTTGACGTTGTTTAAAAAAATATTTAAAGTGTTTAACAATTGTTCGATTATTTTTCTTTGAAGTTCGTTTATGGTGTGACATTCTTCAGCCGACTAGGTGAATCTATGAAGTCGATCTCTCACTGAAAGTACATTTAGTTTTGTATGAAATAATGAAATAACTACTTACTTGAAGTGAGCCTGGCTGACTTCGCAGTGTTGATGTGACAATCTAATTTTAGATTTGATTACCACAACTCAAATTGCCGCTGTCTGTCGTGCCGTCCATTGAGAGACGTTCACCTATTCTGTAATGACCTAGTCTATTGAAATAAACCGTCTGACTCTAATTTGCTGTATGAAAATTATAATTTATTTCATGTTAACATCTCTTTAATTATTTAAAGTATCATAAACCGTTCTAGGTTCAAATTTGTTTTACATTGGAATTTACTTTTATAAAAATGTTGTCTCAGGGTTGGTAGTTCTGATCTACAAACATCAGACTAGATTAACATATTTTTTGGTTAACTATTTTATTAAGGTGTAGGTTCTTTTAGCCTGCAGAATACTAAGAAAATAACTAGAAAACTTATTCTACCATTATTAGGTAGTCGGAGAGTGGTTACAAATCAATTACATCTTAATGTATAATGGATAAAATAATGACCATGCCTGATTCCGGCATTATAGGTTAACTTGTTTAATTGTCAATCGACAATGAACGTTAAATGGATTAAGAACTCTTTACAATGCATAAAATGTGAACACAATAAAACAATAAATCGATTCAGTGTTCCTGGAAGAATCATCTGAACAGTTAAACTGGATTCCTTCAAAGAGGTAATCGTTTAATTATTAGTATATGATGTCGCTTGGTACGACCTTCCTTTATTAATAATATATAGAAATATTTCAATAGTAGTAGACTCTTCCTTAATTAATAAACATAAATTATATTTGAATTGGTTAACTGTTGTTAATTAATTTCGTCAGCGGACAATTCTCAAATTTCTTACTAACTATCGTTAGTTTAATCTTGGTTTAACATTAATGACTTCATTTAGGTGTGTGATTGTAACACACTCAGTGTTTATATATAACAAACTATTATTGTCTTCAGAACTCTTATTTATTAATTATATAAAAATGAATTTGAGGATTCTCTCTATAAATAATTGCTGAATGAAATTAATAGGGTGCAATGCCCTTTATACTTTGGTCTATACACATTGAATTAATGTTGTTCGATAAATATGTCGTCTTTTCTCAACTTCCTTAATTAATATAAAAAATCACTTTACTCCCTATAAATCGCGGAATTGCTAGGGATTATACACTTAGCAATTAGTATATTCGCACTATTTATTCTTCATTCAGCTTCAATTGTAACGTTGTTATGATGTCGCACAAATTGAGGTTAGGTTTGGATTGTTTACATCGATGACACACACAAGCTAAGTTAAACACATAAGCTAGGTTAAACAGCTGTTTTCTGGCGAAGCCGAGCTGCAGTCTGTACTCATCAAAGGTTATTCAAAAAGTGCTTCGAGGTGGCGTATGTTGCTGCCGTTCCCGTCTGCAATCCTTGTAAAATTTGCCGTTTTCTCTCGTCTGATTGGCTGACGATCTTTACTTTAGCGCACATACCCCCTTCGCGAAATTATTCAATTGTTGTAATAAGCGTGGGTGGCTGGGATCGAGATTACGAACTGACGCTAGACATTTTTCCAAACTAACTCAAATATTTTTAAAATTGAGATAACTTTATCACTCCTTAGGTTGTGAATCTAAGCTTACCACTGCATGGCGAACATTTGGCTCATAATTTAGAGTCCACACATGATATGTTGTCGTCCATGATTAAGGAAGATATTGTTTGAAATGAACACTTTGCACTATTTGTGACGATTTCATTAATAAAAATAATGTTAATTAATTAATTTGATAATATATAATCGGAGAAATTTTAAATTCTTAATAAAATCTCACATTGTAAACTAAATCTTATGGCAATCATTTAATAATAATAATATTTAATATAAGTCTAATAATAAAATTAAAAGGGAATGGAATTGTACAGAAAGGGTAAAGCTTATTAATTTATCCTGTATAAACAAGAACTGACCAGAAGTAACTTGTTTTCTGACCCCTAAATAAACTAAGTATTATTGTAAATTTGTTATTATTTAAATAATTAATTAAGACCATTGTTACGTACTTTGATAACTTCTGCAACTAAGAATATCACGATTTAATTATTTAATCAACCGTAGTCCTTTAATTAAAATTAGAAAAACGGAACTACTTTTATGTTGCCTAGTAATTGTCTTGAGATTACTACGCTCCCCTTAACTATTTTCTTCGACTTGTAATGGAGCGCTCACGCCGTAAGCAGCGTAAAGCGTTGTTTCGCTACATATATATATATATAAAAATGTGAAAGGGTTGATACCATGACTATTTAAATAAGTAATTTGTGTGGTGATGACATCTCTCTATATTATAAAATAACGGACTATGTAATTTATACAGTATTACAACCTAGAAGGTGATAGTCAACTAATCTATCATCATGTGAAGTGTATAACAGTGAAACAAACTTTCTATCTATGTATTCTAACTACAAGAATTACTAAGAATAACTACAGTCGCCGGAGATGAATGTACCACACCAGGAATGATTTCACATACTTCTAGAACTTCACCATCACAGTATGATAAGGTAACGACTGAACTTCAAGAAACATCAGGAGGACCGAAGAACTAATTCTGCAGCAACTTCAGGAAACACACAGGTGACATGGAGGCTTGTCTTCCATGGTTAAGAGTTACAAAATTATAAACCCAAAAGACAATTTAAATTATCATATTAAAGACTTTAAAACTTATGTTTAAATGTAATAACATTAAAGACTTTAGAAACCTGACATTTTAGGTAACATGTAGTATAAAATCTAATAACGCTAGTTATAGCAAAAAGGTAAAGTTTAAACTAAAAGTTTTGTTGTTTTAGAAGATTAGTAAAAACCATTCTTCAAATGGTTAGAGTTTCAATATTGTACATGGCAAGGTGACCATAATTCATTTAATATATTTAATCCCGGATCCGTGGAATTAATCAATAAGATGTACATCATATTTTGAAGCCCCTTTGTAAAGTAGTAATTTATATATTTAATCATATAGTAAACTATATTGTTTGAGAATTTTTAATAGAGAACTTAATCACCAAATGTAATAAAGAGATGTCATCTAAGTACCAAGTAAAATGAGTGCATAAATCAACAGTCTCCCCTTCCAAATATCCTGCTATATAAATTGTTTATTTGTTGTGATTATTTTCAGTGCTTCACAACGAAGGCAGCCGGTATAATTGGCACATCCAATTATTACTGGTTCCCTACGTTATAACTCAAGAGAAGAGGTTATAATTTGCGCCACTCTGCTTTACTGCTGTTTTTGCTATTCTGCTGCTATTTTGCGAATTTGCTGATTTTGCGTAAGAGAAAAGAAAGAAGTAATTGCGTCCCGATATCCCACGCACAAAAGCTGTTGATCTATACACTCATGTATTTCAATATGTGTCAGAGTTTGAAATAAGATAAAAATAATAATTAGTATTATAGTAAGATAGTATAAATAACTTTATTAGTAAATATAATATGTGTAACGTAATATTAGCATATAATCCAATGTAAACAAACCATGTCGGTACTTGTTAAGAGTCCCATTCATAAACGTGCCACATTCTCGACAATCTCGGACGGGTAGTTTCCTGCTGCCGTTTGTTTAAAATTGTCATTGTTTAGTTGAGTTGAAAATAAGTCACCCTCCTCGTGTGGTCTATTGTTATAAGAAGCGTGTCTGTTCATGTGTTAGTAACCGAAGGGGGAATCTTTTGTCGTACGCATATTCATGCATGTGTGAAATTTCTCTCTCTCTCTCAAAGTAAAACGATAAAGGTTGTCATAACATTTTATGTGTTTATTTGTAAAAAAAAAGAAAAAGGAGTAAGAACACGATTGGTTTATAGTTTTATATTTTTGTGTAAAAGAAAGAGATAGCGTTGTATCGTAACTAATGCAAATGTTTAATAATAACTGTTAATAAATGTTTACCATGTACTAAAGTGTGTAGGCGATAATTGTGTATAGGATAGTAGAGCAAATAATATTATGACTTAAAGTTCAAATGAATAAATGACTTAGTTAACCCTCCCTTGTTAGATAAAGTATTAAACCCCAGGTCCAAAAACAGTAAACTTGTAAACTGAGCCAAATAAATTAATAATAATAAATAAAGTGTGCTAAATAATTATGGTAAGTCGATAGGAAATAATTCTAGGTAAGTTTTTTTAAACCCCCCAAAGTAATAGTAAGTGAATAATAAAGGCTGAATAAATCTTAAGTTAAACTAAATTTGTGTAACGTGTAGCAGTAAATAAGAGATAGGTAAATAATAATAAAAGTATAGTTGAATAGTCAACAACCAGTTGTGGCCAGTAAGAGAACAATAAAGCGTGTTAAGAAATTGTAGTAAGCAGCCACACCTCTCCCTATTGTGATAAACCGTTGCCTCCCTAAACAATGAATACCACCGCGCGTGAAATACAATGAATTGTGTAAAGTCTCTCCCCTTCCGCAAAGTTGTCTAGTTATGGTTAAAGAGATAATAAGAATTACCATCGTGAGATTCCGCTTCTCTCAAGTAACTATAATCTAGAGTGGAGTATGGGATCTTCTTTAGATTATTTTAGAAGTAAGTCTATGGTATATAATCAAGATAGAATTATATACATGTAAAGTAACTAGTCACAACGGCGCCGGCTGAAAAGGATAATGATGAGGCAAAAAGGTGCCAAGAGTTCATTTATGAATGCTGAAAGCTAACGTGTAGAGTTAGAGTAAGCTGATGTCAGTCGGGCCACGATATTGTGAGTTACTGTAATTAGGGAAATTAGTATTATAAGTTAGTACTGTAAGAAGTGAGATAAAGGGAATTTCACGAAGGCGAACATTTAAATGAGAACTAGATCATTTAAAAAAAAGAATTAGAAAAAAAAACCGTGTACTACTAATAATAAATAATAATAATAGAGAAATTACACACGGAAATCCCTAAACATACTCTCGGTATATAAAAAAATTATACCGGCGTCTGTGGCTTAAGCGGCGGAGTATGTGACGATTTCATTAATAAAAATATGTTAATTAATTAAGTTGATAATATATAATCGGAGAAATTTTAAATTCTTAATAAAATCTCACATTGTAAACTAAATCTTATGGCAATCATTTAATAATAATAATATTTAATATAAGTCTAATAATAAAATTAAAAGGGAATGGAATTGTACAGAAAGGGTAAAGCTTATTAATTTATCCTGTATAAACAAGAACTGACCAGAAGTAACTTGTTTTCTGACCCCTAAATAAACTAAGTATTATTGTAAATTTGTTATTATTTAAATAATTAATTAAGACCATTGTTACGTACTTTGATAACTTCTGCAACTAAGAATATCACGATTTAATTATTTAATCAACCGTAGTCCTTTAATTAAAATTAGAAAAACGGAACTACTTTTATGTTGCCTAGTAATTGTCTTGAGATTACTACGCTCCCCTTAACTATTTTCTTCGACTTGTAATGGAGCGCTCACGCCGTAAGCAGCGTAAAGCGTTGTTTCGCTACATATATATATATATAAAAATGTGAAAGGGTTGATACCATGACTATTTAAATAAGTAATTTGTGTGGTGATGACATCTCTCTATATTATAAAATAACGGACTATGTAATTTATACAGTATTACAACCTAGAAGGTGATAGTCAACTAATCTATCATCATGTGAAGTGTATAACAGTGAAACAAACTTTCTATCTATGTATTCTAACTACAAGAATTACTAAGAATAACTACAGTCGCCGGAGATGAATGTACCACACCAGGAATGATTTCACATACTTCTAGAACTTCACCATCACAGTATGATAAGGTAACGACTGAACTTCAAGAAACATCAGGAGGACCGAAGAACTAATTCTGCAGCAACTTCAGGAAACACACAGGTGACATGGAGGCTTGTCTTCCATGGTTAAGAGTTACAAAATTATAAACCCAAAAGACAATTTAAATTATCATATTAAAGACTTTAAAACTTATGTTTAAATGTAATAACATTAAAGACTTTAGAAACCTGACATTTTAGGTAACATGTAGTATAAAATCTAATAACGCTAGTTATAGCAAAAAGGTAAAGTTTAAACTAAAAGTTTTGTTGTTTTAGAAGATTAGTAAAAACCATTCTTCAAATGGTTAGAGTTTCAATATTGTACATGGCAAGGTGACCATAATTCATTTAATATATTTAATCCCGGATCCGTGGAATTAATCAATAAGATGTACATCATATTTTGAAGCCCCTTTGTAAAGTAGTAATTTATATATTTAATCATATAGTAAACTATATTGTTTGAGAATTTTTAATAGAGAACTTAATCACCAAATGTAATAAAGAGATGTCATCTAAGTACCAAGTAAAATGAGTGCATAAATCAACAGTCTCCCCTTCCAAATATCCTGCTATATAAATTGTTTATTTGTTGTGATTATTTTCAGTGCTTCACAACGAAGGCAGCCGGTATAATTGGCACATCCAATTATTACTGGTTCCCTATGTTATAACTCAAGAGAAGAGGTTATATATTTATTAATAACTTTATAATATTCTTGGATTATAACTAGCTAATGACAATCATATCTCTTCGAGATTATGCCTCTCAAGTCCTTTTACACTCCTTACTTATTATTTACTTATGATTATGAACAAAATACATCTCCTATTCTAACATTGTCATGGCCTATGAGTCTACTAACTATATTGATTAATTATATATAAGAAATAGTTTCTGGGCAATTTCTATGTTGTCCCAATTATATATACAGTGTCATTACAACTACTGGTTGACTCAGTTACTGGGAATATATTGTTATTCCCTGGTTTTTTAGTATATTTAGTGACCTCTGTATAGTACTATCAGGTGTCCCGTTACTTTATTTCTTTTTCAATTAAGTAGTTTTCTTTCAGGCCACTATCTGGTTCAGAATAGTTCACTACAGTTATTACATTGATTTCTAATCTGGTGTTTTTCATACATTGGTTCGCTCCTTCGCGTCGAGAATTGAATAACAGTATTTACATCTAGTGTCACCTGACAGATGTGCTTAATTATGACTATTATACTTTACATTACTGATAATAATTCTCTTATACTATCATATTAGTTATATAACATCTTATTTATTATACAGGTATCCCCCTTTTTATTCCTGTTTAATTTTACAATAGGTTTTATCTGAGTTTTACATGGTGATTCTCATTTTGTCTGTTTTTGTTCATTTGATTTACATTAATTATCATATAAATACTACTCTAGGTAGCTGATCTTGGTACTGGTAGAAACCTTATCACCTCTACTTGATTGTGTGTCCAAGAAATTTTAGTTTAAACATGTTTTAGGTATTAATAAGTATGAATCTAGGTGGAAAGTACCTGTATTTAGGTTATGTGTCTTCCCCCTTTAAAGCAACAATGGGTGAACTGAGTTGATTCAAATTTACATTTTTAATCTTGTTTTTACTAGTACTATGTTATTAATTATCACCTGTAATTTATTAATTAGTTCTTTTTTCTTTCTATTATCATTTTTCCATAACTTAGTTAACAATTATTACTGTTATTTAACAATTTTGATTCTCTTTTTATTTACATTAATGCTGTTCATAATATGTTATTATGCTGTTGTTTACAGCTTCTTATTGTACTAATATTATCGTTACTCTCACTCTCTTGGCTAATATTGGATGCCCTACTCATTTACCAGACTAGTGGTCATATATAGGTCATCTAAGTTAGTCAGTTAGTGTTTTGTCTACAATTTGTAAGTCTCTCAGTTAGTACTTTACTGGTGTTGGCTATTTACTTCACATTAGGCCTTCTTATCTCATTGTTATTTTAGTTTTGTGGTTCTTCGTAGGTCACCATTCTGATTGATATGTCTTGTTACAATATACACTGCAATGAGTAGAATATGCAAACAAAATATTACTGCCACTCAAAGCATATGATAGCATGTTTAAATGAAAATTTGTATAAGTAAAGACTGCAGGTTTGAACACTGTATGTTAGCCGATCAGAGACATGTTCAAATTGTTAGTTTTCAATATTTTTAGACAGTAAAAAAATTGTTAGTTTTGTGATATGGTGCGAAAAGATGCGTAGGCGTGTGGTGTGTGTGCGTGTGCGAGAATATTTAATTTTTTTACGGGATAATAATAAAAAACATTAAATTTAATAACTTTCGTTACAATAGGAATTGTGAGATGAGACTTGTACCAGAATACGCCTAATGAAAAGACCTATCAGATGTCAGTAATTGTTAAAAATTTAAAGAACCGAATATATGTTTTTTAAGAAAATTTTATGGACAATTTAATAGGTCGTAAAATTATACTTTTTTTTTTGACAGGCCGCAAACTGATTTCAAACAATCTAATACAGTATAGTTTTATCTTGGCCATAGAAGCAAGGAAGAGTTACGAATTAACCAATCAGCGTAAGAGAATTAGGGTAAATTTTCATTTGAATTCTAATTTCTTGTTGAACAGTTAAGTCTCCCTGTGAACTCGGAAACGTGTGGACGTGTTGTACTAGTTTCGACGTTTGGTCTCCTAGGCGTACGAACACAGGTTAAAAAAGTTCGCTAGCTACTGCTAAATCTTAAAATTTTTTAAACTAATTCGGGAAAGGCGGCTGGATTTATGTACAAGCCCAATACACAAGTTGCAGTACAAAAAAAGGAGTGAAAATTAATTAACTGCTATTTATAGAACTGTTTTAACCCGAGAACGACTCTGAACGCCGGACACCAGGAAGAACTCACATCGGTATCCAAATCGAATCAACGCATCTATATCCACAGTGAAGCGACCCATACCTGTATCCAGATTGAACGATTCACATCAGTATCCAGACTGGATCATCAACATCTTGGCGACCTACATTCTTCATAAACCGGGATGTGACTTTATTGTATTTTTTTGTTGTTGTATAAACTCTAATAAAACTTACTAAACAAAAGAGACAAAAGAACTTTTAAAAAAAGGTTGATGTTTTTAGATTTATAAGAGATAAGAATTTATTTTAATTTATATTCAGGTGAACAGAGACAGAGTAATTAGTTTGTTATTTTGCATATAAACTGTATTAAATTAAAAGTAGTGTCATTTATAGAAAATAATTAATTAATCCAACAGCATTCCAATACACGGTTTACCGACTACTATGCTACACCTGTACATCGTAATATACTTTAATATCCGGACTGATATATAGACCTACATTCGTTATCCGCAGTAGGCTACATATAACGAAATAATTAAAACACTTGTTTCTACCGGACTTTTCTTTATAATAAATTACTTAATTTAATATTAGTTTACAGTCAAGATATTTCTTCTTACTTGGAATATGTTTCCAGCATTAAGCAGTACGCTCATCGTCTTGTAGCAGTATATTTGTTTTACGTCTTGTAAAATAACAGCATATCATAAAACCGACCTGACTGAGAATGAAAACAGTGCTTAATGCTCGAAACGTATTCTATTCCAAGTAAGAAAAAATATCTTGATCGTAAACTAGTATTAAATTACGTAATGAAATAATTATAAATAAGTTTACGTTTAAGACCAAGATATAGAGTAGGTCTACTTACTGACTCTCCACGTAAGTAAAGAACATTATAAGTATATGCGTACACTTTATTTACCAGTTCGGACACTTTTAAAATATACCCAAACCTTAATCAACTGCCTGACATAAAGACCATTTTATTTTAATCTTTTACCGTCAACTTTGAAATCGCTTTTATTTAACAGAAAGTCCTTAAAAACATTACTGAATTCCAGTCCATATTTTGTTAAAATCAGTTCCTCTCATCATTTAGTACACAGTAAGAGTACAGCTTAAACCATTACAAAAAATCGTACAGTACCCATTCGGGCATCTTGGTAGCGCGCACGCGCGCGCGCCCACACACACACACACACACACACACACAGTCCATCAGTTTCACCTGAGTTCGTAATGAACACGGTATATTCATACCTGCAATGAATACTCTGGAAGTGACGAGTAGGTCTACAACATTAAGATGCCTAAAACATTATTCAGATGCGCACGCATACATATACTTTTTCATTTTCAACGTAGCGGGTATATTAATGGCAATTAATAATTAACAACAATTATAACTTAACATTAAGCTGATAGGGTAAATAATAAGGTTATCTTGTTAGGTACAAATCGATTCTGTGCTGGAAAAGTTGTAAGTTGTCAAGATGAATTTCTGAATAAACAGATAAGAAATAACATGGAAATAGTAACTCCAGATGCAATAAAGAAACTAAGATAAAAATGATAATTACAAATCAAAAAATATACCTATATGTGTGTGTGTGTGTATATATATATATAGGCCTATATATATACAGTATATATATACTATATATATACTTACAGGTAACAGTAATGACAGAAATATTAAAGAAAAATCTATTATACGATATAAAAATATGAGCGAAGAAAAAATGAATTGTGCGAAATGAGAGTGAAATCGCTGACTGAAGCAACTGAATTACGAAAAATGGAAAACACCGTAAAAACCCGACCAGACGTAAACGAACTGTTTGCCACAATATATGAACGTAAAGAGGATGGCAACGTGTTTCGTGTGCTTCCTGCCTCGCGTTATAATGGTGTGTTGGCAAGCTACAGAGTATTTCAACACGTGTAGTTCTGACTCGATGTATGTCGCTGGCCATCTCTGTACAATAAATACGCGAGACGCATCTCGAGGTGAATCAGTGCGAATTCCAGGGCCATATTAAAAAATAAGTTACAATTGCTTTACACGTTACGGCGATTTGGACATTTAACAAGTGTAGTATTGTGTACCAGCAACGTTAAGTACAGACGCGGGAGTGTGGAACCGACACGAAAGCTACGGTTTGCTGAGGAGGTCCAGCAGGAACATTTTATATCTTCCTTAGCCGAAACGTTAGCGCAGCGACATCTACATACTAGCGATAGGCCTATAACAAACATTTTTAGTGTACTTCAAGATTCATATTTCATGTAAACATCTCTTATTTTCCAAATCTACTTGTTTATTCGTTCATTGTATACCAGCTGTTCGATATATACGTGTCACGCATGTTTTCAAGTATGGAGAAAATCAGCATCGTGCTATTATTCCAATCTTTCTTAAAAAGGTCTACCGGCAATCGAAATTCACAACGAAATGGTAAATGTGTTAGGAGATGCTGCGGCTTCAGAAGCAGTGCTTTGTAAATGGCCACTCGAGTTTAAACCTGGTCGTATAAGCATTGAAGATGATCCCCACAGTGGACGACAAGTCTAGACATCACTAAATGAATTTCATACACGCGGTTGGAAAATCGGCGATTTAGAGCGGATAACATTTCTGAATTGTAGGCATGCCATACGAGCGTGTGTAGGCTACTCCAGAACTTGGTATGAAAAACATTGTGCCGCATTTGCAGTTATTTCTAGTTAAAGTAGTTTTATTCCAAGTACTAAAATTTCGCGAAATTTACATTTTAGCTTCTAAGCGCTGACAGTTACATCACCACAGCTGACGTAACGCGCGATGAAGTAAATTCGTACTAAACATCGGCTGTTATACCGATTAATAAATACGGTAGTTGTTAATTTATTACCGCTTTGGAGTAGGCTACTTATTAAGAAACGGTAATAATATATAAAATTACCGACAAATAAACATTATCTGGCAATTACAGATAAATTAAAATTACATTGGTTATTGTTGATAATAATTTCGAAGTTAGGCCAACACCGTTATAAATTATGATGTAAATCTTCTCGCAAAGATTCTTGTTCTAAACAGTTATAATGAAAAAAGTCGCTAATACAATCAAGGTTGAAAAAGCTTATCAGTGGAACTAATCGCTTCAATTGTACACAGTCTACGAGTGTGTTTACGTAACTGCACGCTGACAACCCTTACACCGACGTAAATAGGCCTACTGCTGCTATTGCTGTAACTCTGTTCACATACACAGGAAACAAGCTCACTACTATCTCTCGTTTAACTCTACAGTATCTCTGTATTCTATAAAGCAATAATCCTACTGACTTTTATTGCGGTTACCGCTTTACTTATAAGAAAAGAATAATCTGTTTATGTAAGATCCTGATACAAAGTACGGTATAGTATATTATTTTACAAAATACGCCGTTTACTCCAACTGTTGATATACCTGAAAAAAAGAAACATTAGTCTGCTTGTCTGAGACCCTGATGTTCGTGTCTCGCAATTTACAACTTCCATAAGTTTTTTTCATCTTTCGGTCATGCACTGTTTTTTTTATCAAAACAATTAAAAGATCGATATTGCTCTCAGATTCTTACCTTATGACTACCAGGAAATACTCAAGACTTGTCTCAAAAAGCTCTATACTAGTTCCCAATTAGTTAATTGAAGTTTTTTTGCTGCGTCTCGAACAAAAATAAAAATAACTGAAATGGGAAAAGTTTTTAGAGTTTTAGATTATTACGAGACCGTAGATAAACATTACGGTTTTAGTACAGCTTATGATCGATACAAATAAGGAAATAACTGAAAAAATTAAAGGATGTATAACTTATTTGAAGTGTGTAAAAGAAGAAGTAACTGAGCGTAAAAAGCAAACCGATTCGATAGTTATGCCAACGATAGCGTATGCCATACGCAAGATATACCTACAATAGGCATCGCATTGTAGAAGAGGGGCGTCTTAGCACACGAGGCTAAGACGACTGGTGTCACCTGTTTCGAAAACAGTAAGCAGACGCCTTGAAGCGTAGAAGATAAGGGACAACTAGAAGGAACACGTTAAGGGCGCAATAGGCTCCATCCTGAAGTAAACCGTAAGTGGTTCCAGGATGAATATGAATGCCTGAATTAGAAGTGGGTTTTTTTAGTGGTTGAGAGTCCCACACACCACGGGACACAAAGGTTTCCTCTAACGGTGCATAAAGCAGCACTTTTCCGCTATAAAAAAAAACATACAGAAGCAGTAGCAGGAAAAAAGAGCCCGCAGTAACAGTAGCAGTTTAACTGTTGTTTGCGGTAGGCGTGTGATGTTTGTTTATTATGAGACGCAAAACCCCATACGAGACTGCAACAGTAAACAGTAACGGGAGCGTCACGAGTACATTGATTTGTTTATATACAGTACCGTAGTTGTTTATTCAAGCATCCGAACCGATATCGAGAGAAAGTGGTGTGTTTGCTTTTCGGTTAACAAACGTGAAGTGAGAGCAGAACAGAATTGAATTGAATCGGATCGTGTGCGTGTGCCACATTTCCTTGTTTGTGCACGCGCGCCAATATAAATACGCAGTCTGTGCACGCGTCGTCCTGATACCGCTACTTAACAATAGTCATGAAAACGTCACCAATTAATGTTAAATAAAATTATAAGTTTATTTAAACCGTGTATGCTTGATAGTACGCGATCGTTTAGAAGCTTCCGTGTAGTCTTCATATTTTACAGCTATTTCAGAGGTCGCTAAATATTAAGACAAAACGAATACATGAAAAAATTACCCACATATATCGTGATGGTACACATGGAATCAGAGATAAGATCGGATATATAAGATACAACGGGTTCTCCTTCGTCTGCAGTTCACACATTAGACATCGTGTGTATATATATTTGCGATTTCATTTTCTTGGCCTGCCTATATGCCTGTTGGTTAGTAATTATAATCTCTTGTCACTTTCATTTATGTTGTCTCCAGTTATTTCACTGTATTGTTCTACTGCTTCAATGACACCTCGTATTTTCAATAATGCATTTCTAATGTCGTCTCTGAATTCTACTTGTTCTTGTAAATGGGTCATCTACTTTCAAAAACGTCATTTCTGCCGCTTATCGCTTACAACCCCTTTCCTAGACGTTACCCAGGATTCATTTCCATACAGAAGTACTAGGATGGCCATCATTTTACATAACTTAAATTTTAAATCATGTCTGGTCTTCTGAACGTAAAGTTCTGACCTTTCTACGACAAAGCGCTTGAAATTTTCTGAATTCTGTTACATATCCAAATGTCTGAATATACAGAGTGTTTACTATTAAAAATTGGAGAAATTTTACAGAACGATCATCTGAATTTTCAGTTTAATTCTGAATATATATATACGCACAAACAAACACTAGCATTGCTAGAAACATAGGTCTACAGTATAAGGTATAATGGAAAACAAACCGTGGAGTTACTTGTGGTAAGCACCTCAACCTGACGCGCATACACAGGTGATGAGTATGTTTACTTACGTGTGTATTTAATGAATCTTAAGCGCGATAAAATTCTGACGACGAGACGTAGGCTACTTTTCGGGATGAGCAAATATTATCCACGATTAAACATGTTACAAATTTAAGATATGTATACAGCGCAATCGTACAGATTGCTCACTTTCTGAAGAAAGTTCTTAAGTAGAGTGTAAGAGAATACATGCAACGTTACCTTGAACACACCACATAATACATTAAATATTACATTCTGATATTAATAATTATGTACAGCACCCAAATGAAAAATACAACATTAATGAAAGTATTAGAACATTTTCAAGTTACGACAGTTTTTACCCGCAATTATATTCCATGCGTTAGCCAGCATTTCTAACGATATGCCTGGCCGATAACGACTTCCACATACCGTCTATAAATATCCTTACAACAGTACAACATCCTGGTGATAATTTCAAAATACCTTCGTATATATTATGAAAGCCTTGGCAACTGGTTCGTCGGTCATAATATACAAACGACCTTTGAAGTTACGCAAACATTAAATGTTGACATTAACAGATGGCGATGTCTACGCAATCGTCACAGTTAGGAGTGTCGACACTTATGCCTTGCGTTGTTTTAAGGTTTAGTTAATGTTATCCTTGTGCTATAATCTGGACGATGTTTAAGGTAAATGTAGATTAATCCGAACTGTACACAAATAGGCGAAGTGACTAGACTAGACCGCTTTTTAATCCATAAGATAAGGGTTTTCCATTAGGGTTGGGTAACCCTAAGGTCCGGTTGGGCATCAAGAAAACGACCATGAATTCGAAATCATAAAAACCTTCTTATGAAGATGGCAGCGATTTGATTCTTTTTATTTCCGCACAGACAAGCGACTCAACGATAGAGCTTCAACAAGCTTCAAGACCCACACCTACATATATCTCGTCTTCGGAATAACGAAAATTGTATCACAAATTGTAAAAGAAAGAAATTGTATCAGTTTCATTCACACTAAAATTTATTACAAACAGAAACGTATATTTACTCATATTCCCAAACAATATAATAATAATCTCTCCACTGTGTCTACCTTTATGAAATAGAGTGTCTCGGCCATCGAGTGCCGTGTGGGCATCCACCTAGACGTAACATTTAATACAACTCTTGGGTTTGAAAACTGAGCCAACATTCTGTAACTATAGCCCACTACTGTACCGCTTGGGACCAATGTTGATATAGCCTATATTTTTAACAAAAAAAATCTGTTATAAGTAAGCTGTGCATATGAGACCTGTCAGGGGACGTTTTCACTATGGAGGGCGAAGAGAATTATCATTTATGAAAAATATCGATTCTTCCGGTTTCTATACATTGTTAGAATATTTAGCAGGTTCAAAGTTATCCAAAGGTGCAGGGATGCTTACCCAGCGCCCCGACTCTCCATAATTTTAAGGCAAGAAGTTTGTTGGGATTATCTCTCTTAAAGCTTCGAAAATTATAGGAATAGAAGACGACGGAGTTTCGCAATCTACAAGAGGAAGACTGAGGGACAAACGCCGGATGGTAGACTCACTCCAAAGATAGAGCGATACACTCCGATTCAAAACGTAACATGACATGGGCACTTGTAATTACTGTACTTCAGTACATGTTCAGTTCGTATTTTCTTATGAAAAGTTTTACATGAAAAAGATTCTGTAAACAGATATGATCTGGATAGCTGAAAGGAATGCGCTCGTTCTCTTCTTGCTTGTAACGCGGGACGCTTTAGCTTTCGAACTGGTTTCGATTTAACCGTCAGTCAAAACGACGACCTCGTAACGTACTGACCAAACAAACACATACGACGTTACATACCCGTGACAAACGCAATTTGCTGTCTGCACAACAAGGGGATTGGGATAACGAGATATTACGATGCCTCGTCGCTGATAATGTTGATACTTTCACAAAGCTATACATATACACAGTATATGTGCTGTAACAAGCGTTCGTAACGACATAACCTTATGCAACAAACAAAAATGTACGTATAACAGGCGTATGTATGTTCCCAGTTAGACTTCCGGCACCTGTTGAATATGTCACACTGCGTTTTGTCTGTTGGGTACAAACCGTCACATTACTGATACTACAACTGCTGTTACAGAAGTGTGCATCATTAGCAAATTAACATACGGTAATTGTATAGTGTCAAGTAGTGTCACAGAGCATGTATTACCCGGTGACGTGTTTGCACAATAACCAAACCCGCATCAGCCAGCGGCGTCGGCGATACCAATCTGTCAATTATTACTGAGCGTTCGGATGTAGGGCAAGTTGAGCCGACCCGACACCCGACGTACAAGGTGTCATTCGTGAAGCGCCGTGTACGCATGTTTTATCTGCTTCGGATGTAGGACAAGTTGAGCCGACCCGACACCCGACGTACAAGGTGTCATTCGTGAAGCGCCGTGTACGCATGTTTTATCTGCTTCGGATGTAGGACAAGTTGAGCCGACCCGACACCCGACGTACAAGGTGTCATTCGTGAAGCGCCGTGTACGCATATTTTATCTGCTTCGGATGTAGGACAAGTTGAGCCGACCCGACACCCGACGTACAAGGTGTCATTCGTGAAGCGCCGTGTACGCATGTTTTATCTGCTTCGGATGTAGGACAAGTTGAGCCGACCCGACCCCAACGTACAAGGTGTCATTCGTGAAGCGCCGTGTACGCATGTTTTATCTGCTTCGGATGTAGGACAAGTTGAGCCGACCCGACACCCGACGTACAAGGTGTCATTCGTGAAGCGCCGTGTACGCATGTTTTATCTGCTTCGGATGTAGGACAAGTTGAGCCGACCCGACACCCGACGTACAAGGTGTCATTCGTGAAGCGACGTGTACGCATGTTTTATCTGCTTCGGATGTAGGACAAGTTGAGCCGACCCGACACCCGACGTACAAGGTGTCATTCGTGAAGCGCCGTGTACGCATGTTTTATCTGCTTCGGATGTAGGACAAGTTGAGCCGACCCGACACCCGACGTACAAGGTGTCATTCGTGAAGCGCCGTGTACGCATGTTTTATCTGCTTCGGATGTAGGACAAGTTGAGCCGACCCGACACCCGACGTACAAGGTGTCATTCGTGAAGCGCCGTGTACGCATGTTTTATCTGCTTCGGATGTAGGACAAGTTGAGCCGACCCGACACCCGACGCACAAGGTGTCATTCGTGAAGCGCCGTGTACGCATGTTTTATCTGCTTCGGATGTAGGACAAGTTGAGCCGACCCGACACCCGACGTACAAGGTGTCATTCGTGAAGCGCCGTGTACGCATGTTTTATCTGCTTCGGATGTAGGACAAGTTGAGCCGACCCGACACCCGACGTACAAGGTGTCATTCGTGAAGCGCCGTGTACGCATGTTTTATCTGCTTCGGATGTAGGACAAGTTGAGCCGACCCGACACCCGACGTACAAGGTGTCATTCGTGAAGCGCCGTGTACGCATATTTTATCTGCTTCGGATGAAGGACAAGTTGAGCCGACCCGACACCCGACGTACAAGGTGTCATTCGTGAAGCGCCGTGTACGCATGTTTTATCTGCTTCGGATGTAGGACAAGTTGAGCCGACCCGACACCCGACGTACAAGGTGTCATTCGTGAAGCGCCGTGTACGCATGTTTTATCTGCTTCGGATGAAGGACAAGTTGAGCCGACCCGACACCCGACGTACAAGGTGTCATTCGTGAAGCGCCGTGTACGCATGTTTTATCTGCTTCGGATGTAGGACAAGTTGAGCCGACCCGACACCCGACGTACAAGGTGTCATTCGTGAAGCGCCGTGTACGCATGTTTTATCTGCTTCGGATGAAGGACAAGTTGAGCCGACCCGACACCCGACGTACAAGGTGTCATTCGTGAAGCGCCGTGTACGCATGTTTTATCTGCTTCGGATGTAGGACAAGTTGAGCCGACCCGACACCCGACGTACAAGGTGTCATTCGTGAAGCGCCGTGTACGCATGTTTTATCTGCTTCGGATGTAGGACAAGTTGAGCCGACCCGACACCCGACGTACAAGGTGTCATTCGTGAAGCGCCGTGTACGCATGTTTTATCTGCTTCGGATGAAGGACAAGTTGAGCCGACCCGACACCCGACGTACAAGGTGTCATTCGTGAAGCGCCGTGTTCGCATGATTTATCTGCTTCGGATGTAGGACAAGTTGAGCCGACCCGACACCCGACGTACAAGGTGTCATTCGTGAAGCGCCGTGTACGCATGTTTTATCTGCTTCTGATGTAGGACAAGTTGAGCCGACCCGACACCCGACGTACAAGGTGTCATTCGTGAAGCGCCGTGTACGCATGTTTTATCTGTTTCGGATGTAGGACAAGTTGAGCCGACCCGACACCCGACGTACAAGGTGTCATTCGTGAAGCGCCGTGTACGCATGTTTTATCTGCTTCGGATGTAGGACAAGTTGAGCCGACCCGACACCCGACGTACAGTACAAGGTGTCATTCGTGAAGCGCCGTGTTCGCATGTTGTATCTGCTATCAGTTTCTTGCAGTCTGTATACTGTGATGCTCGATCACCACCTTGGTTATTGATTTTACCCATCACGTGCGTATGTCCAGTGAAGCGAATCGTATAAGTCAGTATGTTTTATGTCGATTTCTTACACACCACAATCCTACTTATTGGATACCTGTTCATACTATATTTCCTTCGTCGAACAATGCTCCACACACGTGCGTCTCATCTCCTTAACATCCGACCAAGAGAAGCTTGCATAGTGCTTTCTTAGAAACGAAACGCTTCGCCCAAGATAGAACGAATTTATGGAAATAGTTGAATGAATCCGACTCTTGACGGCAAAAGAGAACAGTAAAGAAGGGAAAGAATATCAATAACAAGGAGAATATTGTTAGCTGCGTATGTAAAGTTAAAATTACGTTGGATTTATATTTTAAGCTTACACAAGTTTAACAAAATTAGAAAGTAATACGCTGAACAGGCAGAAATTTGCGTCATATTTTCTTGCTAGTGACCTATTCAATATATAGGCTATATCCGGTATTTATTTGTCGCAGCTGTACAAACCCCTTTCTAATTTATTTCAGTCTTTTATATCAGAATCAGATCATCTGTGATTTGATTGAATATGTTATATTCAGCTAAGTGAATGCTGCCTCTGTAATTTTCTGTCTAGTTTCAGATAACATCGTCTTCATGTAAATATTAAGTGATAACAGACGACAGACAACGAACCCTTTTACTATCTGTAACGACGTTACATGTTTTACTATTTATTTTAACGGATCCGCTTGTTTCATTGTAAAAGCTTCTCTCTACTGTTGTAAGTATCCTCTACTGTTTACAATTGCCATAATTTAATATTTAAAAAAATATTTTAATTAAATATATAAAAATCAATATATTTATTTAAAACTATTCAACAGCAAATACCAGATGTGTGAAACTAATACAATGTTATTATTTTAGAAAAATTTTTTTTTTCTGTTATGCTAAGTCTCAAACGATTAAGTCCTCATTGATGTAAGATGATCAATCGAGTTACAAAAGAGAAATTTATTAAAGATACGTCCCACAATAGAGTAAGACAAAAGGACACGGGGTTCCCCGTCTCTTCACATGTTGCGCAGTTATGTCACACACATGCCCGGTTGCTCAGACTGTTCATTGATGCGTTTGAGGTTGCACCGATCATTTTGTTGCGTGACCCGATATTTGTTGCATGCAGTACTGCTCGGTCATGGGTTTACACCACAAGCAAGTAAGAGTATTTGTCATGCTCTGTTGGTTGCTCAGGCCTGCATCCCACATCTGACGTACGACTCTGTTGGTCACTTAAGGATTCACCCGCCGGAGCTAACAGATATACTGGCGTAGGCTGTAGGCGCGGCCGGACGGTGTGCTCCTATGCGGTAGTCTCTCAAGGACACACTTGTAGGCCCAAGGCCTGGACGACAGCTGAAGCGCCTTAAGAAGTTTCTGTGGAACTCGATGCTTTAACTGACTCTGGGCTGTGTTGTTGGAGCCGCAGAGACGTACCACATAGAATCTGAGTTCCAAGCTGTCTTCTGGCCCTGCCCAAGGAGGACGATCTTACTTTGTAGCAGGCCTTACTCGGCTGTTGTGCTAGCCTTCACTAGCGCAGTATACACCGAGGGCGTTTCCACGAATCACCTGGACGTATACGGTCCAGCCCGACTACAAGAGGATTGTCTGGGAACCTCGCCGCACGTGCTTTATGCCGCCTATTTGCGTGCAAGCCGCCTAAAGTTGTCGACGCCAAGTCCGCTCCTCAGAAGGCGAGAAGAGAATCGACGGGGGACTTTGGCCACTAGCCGAAGTCCCCTGTCGAGGACGCTTTGCAACTTCTTTTTATGCACATTGGCGAGGTAACCCAGAACGGGCAAGCGTAAGTTATGATCAGCAGCAAATGCTTTAACTAGGTGCAATCCACAATATCTTGACACTTTATTACCATTCCTAAACGGGAATCTCCAACGAAATCCACAAAGTTCAACGAAAACAACGAAAGAACAACTTCACGTCATCGCTTAACTTTCTTCGTTACAATCTGTCTTAAATGTTTACTAAACTTCATCAAAGAATTAAAAGTATGGAATCAATCAAAAGTCACTCTAACATAAATAACTTTCGGAACACCACTAACATGTAGAAAAAATTTCTTTTAGCAAAGAACAATCTCCTTTTATTACAAACACGCTTTGACACAGCAGTTATTAAACCATAAGTTTACAACTAACGGCAAAAAAAGGTGAAGAATCGCTGCAATTATGTCTTGACAGAGGCACAGATGGCCTTTAGTAATGCAGCCAGTGAACTTTACAAAATAATTTTACGTCATGAATGACCTTTAAATTGAGCGACGACTGTTACACGTACGCTGCTGCACTAAGGTGAACTTAAAAATCAGGTTAACGTCTTCGTAAACACTGCATAAACAATGTACTGACTGAATCAGACCACGTTATTACGAGGCACGTAGTTGAGAAATGGTTTTCAATAAGCACATTAAAGTTGCATACTTATATACAATATTAATAATACTTGTGTGTATGGGGACATAAATATTAAACTAAAAGTTGATTATTATCGACTGTTTTAAAAGGTTAGTGTTTGTTGGAAAGTAGGCATTGCTTTCACCGCCAAAACTTGGCTTTACATGATGTTACAGGAGATAGTCATATGTCCCCTTAGCTGTGTTACTACAAGTTGCTTGGAATTTCGTTTTTGTGTTTAACTTCTGAGTCCTGGCTAGTGTAGTGGTTTTGTTTATAACTCTATGATCTTATTTGGCTTTAAACGTCGTTATAATCCTCGACCAGACATGTCCGGCTTGACCCAGCCTACAAAAGTACGCGGTCTTTGGTGTACGACGAAAATCCATTATAGCACATTAATAGAACTTTCCACATCATCATCTTCCTACGAAATGAATTTCGTAACCGTTAAAATCAGCAGTCTGAGTTTTTATGGAATGCAAATATTCAAGATTTATATTTTCAAATATAACCTTAACAGTAGTAATAACAAGATGCAGCTAACATTGTATGCAAGAACTGACGTAATATTATACAGATGACCGATCACTGTGCTGTCGGAGAGCATTTACTTACTTCCGCCTCAATGCCAACAAGTTTCGCGACATGCAACGTTCGTCAGTTCGAAAAACGAATAGCAATACGTAATAGCTATTAATTAACGTGTGTAGTTAATAAAAGTATATGATCACGCTACTGAGACTTGTGCACGTTAAACAGCATCACAATTTAAACTTTTCTTCAATTTTATTAGATATTTACGATCTGCTCACAAGGAAAAATAAGTAAATTTGATAAGAATACAATAAGTATGAAGGAAGAAGACATCCAATGATGGCACTCCTTTAGTTAATAATATTTAGCAGTGTTGGAAAATAAATAAAAACATTAGGTAATCGTCAATTTTCTTGGGCCTTCAGATGGACCCACCAGACTGCTGACTGTGCAGCTTCGATGTAAGCGGAGCTTGCGGAAGTCGCTGCATGTTATTCTTTTGACTTCCTCATCAACTGTTGGGATCCGCGTATCGTTGTAGCCTATATGGTCTTGTTACACGGGGCGTTCATAAGAGTTCGCAGGATATTCGATCGGAGTCTCTGGATAATCTTAGCGTCGGATGGACGGGCGCAACCCCACAGCTAGACTCCGTGTTACCAAATAGGTTTGATTACGATATTATATAGAAGTAGTTTGTTCTCATCAATTTTGATTTTCTTCCAAGAAGTCAGTAAAATTGCTCGGGTTTAAGTATGACTGGGACTTTTTAGTTGTAATGTGCGGCTTCCAGGTAAGTTTCTTCATCTAATATTACGCTCACGCACTTAACCTCAAGTTTTATTGAAAACTGAACGTCTTTATTTTTACTACTGGGTTTTAAACTTTTCTACGCTGTTGGACACTTGGATTCCACGCTTTATTCTCGTACCTTTACAATAATACACTGTTATACGTGACAAGGACAATGCCGAAAGCATGGGGATGGAAATTTTAAAAATATGTTAATTCTTAATCCTTCGACGTAACAAAAAGTCCTGATTGAATGTTTTCAGTGATTACATTGAACTAAAATTGACTGAACGTTGACTAAACTAGACAGAGTGTTTTGAATAACGTAGACTAAAATTGTTGTTAATCAACAAAACACGACCTAACACAGACAAGGACAAAACTGGGCAGATACAATGACGGGCGTACAGATAGTGAATGGGGACGGCCGCGCGCACTGTGAAAACAAGTCGAAGGGAGAGACAAAACGAACATGCCGAGGGGACAGTGAAAATTATAAAAGATTTGCTTTGACAGACCACTTGTTCAAAATCGATACGGAATGCTTCTTAGCCAAGATCACGTAACTGCAGCGTTCACTCCGCACTGTGCTGTCCGTTCTCTTTGATGTTCATTCGAACAAAGAGAATGTGGTCAGTGAAAGTGTAAGCAACACAGGTATATTACCCTGTTTCGAGAGGTCGAGAAAGAGTGAAACATTTTAACCTAATGAATGAAAAAAGTATAGCCAGGGGAGTGGCAAACAGATAATAGAACACAAAACGTCCGACTTGAAAGTCGCTGTTAAAACTCTGTGCACCGGTTTCGCGACAGAGACAACAAAAAGCAAGCGGTGATTAATGAAGTTTAAAAGTTTTTGACGCAGCGCTACTCACCTGTCGGAGATTGCGGAAGCTGCGTCTTTCCGTAGAGAGAGGACAAAAACTAAATTAATAGTTGTGCAACTGAGACAGCTGGGACTGTGCGCAGCGCGACCTTTCCAATCACGACTCACAACGCCACTTACTCAACCACCCATTTTGCGGCGAGTCCGTTAACTTCTCTCCTAGCTCTAACAGGATACCGTTCTCGACGAAACATAGCTACACCCCCACGGAATACGGAGTTTACTTAATAGAGAGCTTGTACACTACTCCGTAGAGAGGGTAATATAAAAATTTACTCGAAAGTAAAAAGAGGAATACTTTTTACGCGAAACATAAGCCAACAATGTTACTACTTACGAATAAAATATTTAGTTTAAACGTGTTTGAAAAATTAGGTGTAATACACATTTTTACACATATGAGGTGTAATATCTTCAGGCGATGAGAAAAAAAGAACCATTGTAAACTATGCAGAGGCATTTCAATGAGAAATATAAACGTCGGAACTTAATACATGTAATATTTCATTACTACTTTAAGAGTTTATCCGTGACTATGAATCTGCTAACAATTCAAGAGTAGTCACTGCGATATCTTTTACGATTCTGCGCCATAATATTTTACAAGCAGACTATTTATGACCTTTATGAACTTCGATGATTGCATATCCAGTTGCCTCGTTCGCTTACAAGTATTGTTTTTAAACAATCCTACTGTCTGTTGCGATTAGGAAATTTCTATTTCCCTTTTATCCCTCGCTGGTGTATGTTACAGATTCACGTCATTGGTATCTTTAAAATTTAAGCCTTGTCTTCCAGTTATGTTAGTCATGGCCGATATATGGTCGCCCTTTAAAATGTTTCGTACTACACGGGTAACGCAGAATTTATTTAATAATGAACGGGGAGCCCATGCCACAAATGATTATTACCACGCAGACCTATGCACGCTGGACTGCGAAGAATGGTGGTAAGGAATATATCGCGACCTCTTTATGCATACGGAAGGTGGAAAATAAAGTTGAATATGGAGCTGAAATGACTGTAGAGGGTTCTGGCTATAAATAATTATATAAAGACGAGGAGTCTGCGATGGTTAGGAAATACGCAGAGGATAGTAGACAACAGAACGATAAAAAATGTTTAGAAAGAAGTTGCAGGTGAATTCAAGTAATAGGTAGACAAGACAACGCTAGTTTGAGGATGTGTCAAAGTAACTGAGGGGGAATGTGCAATATGCGCTGTTGTTGAGATAGAAAGGCTTAGTGTGGACCATTGTGGTTACCTTTCCTGACGGATGTAAAGGTTCTAGGGCCGTGAATTAATGTCCACTGGTCTCTGTAACATATTCATTAATCACTAATATGCATATAATGAATGATCGGAATATCGGAAAATCGGAAGCAGACTGATAATACACATATGAAGTACGGGTACGTACCTAAGTGGTTACCTAATAGTATTAGTTATGCCCATCAGAAATTGGGAAGTTTATAGGTTCTACTTTGTACCCAATGAAATATACCGAGAAACAAAACATATGATCTCCTCGAATTATTTTACCCTCACACCGATCTGACCGCTCCAATATTCAAGATTTATACCCACAGCCGAACAGCTCGCATCCAATTCTTACCGCGTTTACTGTGTGGACAACATAATTCTATTCGCGTTTTTATTTCCTTTTTCTCAGGGCTACAAATTTTAAGTACAGAAAAATTTCAGCGCCTGGATACAGTATAGGTGGGTATGGCGTCTATTACTAGTTTAGAGGTCCCGGTTCGATTCCCGGGCGCGCCATAAAATCAAGGTGCCTTTTTAGTCTCTACATCGGTCCAACTTGTGGAAATGAATGCTTGAGATAACGTCCTAGAGAAATAACGGCGGCTGAAGCCTAGTGCTGGCCACTCTGCCTACCTAGTAGCCGAGCGGCTCACATAAGCCAGCCTACACTAACTCCTACACTGGTTAGGCGGTAAAAAAGGAGCCATTATTATTATTATTATTATTATTGTTGTTGTTGTTGTTGTTGCTGTTGTAATTATCATTGTTACGAAATATAAAATTAAAGTAATTATTTGTTATAATACATACATATAATAAATAACTTTTAACGTTATACGGTGTACGGGTGAGTTTTTATCCATACATAAAAACTGAACTATAATATAGCGTTTTCTCTGCTTGCCCGTCCTGTAAACAACTGTATTACACAATTGTAATCCTTTAAAAGAGTAATTTATTATAACAGCACGATGGACGAGTATTATTATATGTACATTTGTGACCTATCGCTTAACACGGATACTATATCGTCTAAAATTCCAAACTAATAACATGATTTATTTTGCCCACACACACACCGCGCGGACACACAAATACGTATATAACATGCGAATTAATGGATTATTTATTGAATTTAATATATTTAACATTATTTAATGAATTATTTATACTATATAGACATTATAGTATAGCCTACTAACTGCTGATGATTAAGCATGAATGAGTTACTGTTCACTAGGTAGCCTATATATACAAATATAGCTGCCTTCAGAACCATGATACATAGACTTAACAACATCCCCCTAGATGAAAAACTACAAAGACAAACTAAACACGATAAAATATCTAGCAGAATCTAACGGATATGACAGAACAATAGTCAGTAAACTCCTACACAAAACAAACAACAGACAAAGACAGAAAACAACAAATTCATAACACTAACATACATCAACAAACAAACTGAAAAAATAGCCCACAAATTAAAAAAAGCAGGATACAGAATCGCTTACAAAACTACTAACAAAACAGAACACACACTATCAAAACACACACACAAAGCACAAAACAAATTCGATCTACCCGGTGTTTACAAACTAAATTGCTCAAATTGCAACAAATTCTACATAGGCCAGACAGGACGTAGCTTCAAACAGAGATACATTGAACACACAAAGGCACTCCACTCCACTACAGAATCCACCTTTGCAAACCACCTCATTGAAGCAAACCACACATACAAAAACATCGACAATAACATGAACATTCTACACGTACACACAAAAGGCCGAAAACTAGACACTCTAGAACAACTGGAAATATACAAAAACACGAAAACAAATAAAAACGACATCCTAAACGAACAGACACAATTCAAATCGCACGCATTATTCGAACATATCTCACCCCACATACACACAACATCGATCTTTCGAAAATCAATTCCGTCGCCCACAACAGGACGGACAGCGCTACCAGCGGCAACCTCTGAAGAAGCTTTTTAAAGGTGAAAACCGGTTCAGGTTGTAAGGTAAACTTTATGTTGTTAATTATAAAAAACTTTGTGTTCCGAGTCGTTAATGTAATAGTTGTATTTAGTTAAGTAACGGACACGTCATGGACAACGAAATCCAAGTACAGAATACTGTGAAGTGTGAAAAGCGCTTAAAGGATTACGATATTGCTTTCGTGTAAGGGTGATTACTAAACCTTC